>JARDYH010000002.1:150692500-153632500 GCA_029215795.1 Anniella stebbinsi
AGACATAGAAATGGTGACTCTAAGGAATATACCTTTTTTCCGGATAGACATAAATCCTTTTCAAGAATAGACATGATTTTGATGTCTAAGACAACACTTACAAAAGTAAAGATTATAGAGATTTTGCCAAAATCTTTTTCAGATCATAACTCAGTACTAATGGTTCTCAAAAGAAAAATAAGTACGTTCAGATGGAGATTAAATGAATCTTTACTACAAAATAAAGCGGAGGTGGAAGAAGGCCAAACAAAAATCAAGGAATTTTTTGAGTTGAATTTGAATAAAGGGGTTAACCAAAGTACGGTCTGGGATACAAGTAAAGCTTTTATAAGAGGATATTTTATTCAGAAGAATAGTCAAATCAAGAGGGAAAGACAGGAAAAATTAAAGTGATTACGGATGAGATTAAAAAGAAGGAGGAGGAGTTAAAGAGCACACCAAGAAAGGTGGGGATTAGCCACCAGATCAAGTTATTGCAACAGTAACTGTCCATGTTGACGATTAGAGAAATGGAACAGAAGTTAAATTTTATAAAACAGAGAGAATTTGAAGGTGCAAATAAACATGGAAAATGGTTAGCTCACAAACTGAGGAAAGAAAAAGAAAAAAAGACAATAGTGAAAATCCAGGATGGTAATACAGAAATAATGGATGATGCGAAGATACAAAGAATATTCTGGCAGTATTATTCAACTTTATATAAGAAACATGAGACGCCACTGGACAGAATAGATACATATTTACAAAAACAGAACTTGCCTAAAATTTCTCTGGATTATAAACAAATGTTAAATAGAGAGATCACTATGGCTGAAATGGTCGCAGCTATAAAAAGAATAAAATTGGGGAAAACACCAGGACCTAATGGTCTACCAGGTACATATTACAAAAATTTTGAGAAGGAACTATTATTACCTTTGCAAAATATGATGAACTTGATTTTGAAAGAGGGGAAGATACCAGAAACATGGAAATCAGCATATATAACGTTGATACCCAAAGAAGGTCAGGATTTAACTTTGACTAAAAACTATAGACCAATATTGTTGTTGAATAACAATTATAAATTGTTTACATCGATAGTGGCAGAAAGGTTGAAGTGTGTGTTGCGGGAATTTATTCATGAAGATTAATGTGGATTTTTGCCGAAAAGACGGATAAAAGATAACATTAGAATTGTATTGAATATTGTAGAATATTTGGACAAACATCCAGAAAAACAAGCAGCTTTAATTTTTTGGGATGTGGAGAAGACTTTTGATAATCTTAATTGGGACTTTTTGTTTAAAGTTTTGGAAGTAATGGACTTTGGGTCTAATTTCTCAACATGGGTGAAGTCAATTTATACTGAACACAGTGTGTAAATCATTATTAATGGAGATTTGTCGAAACTGTGCAAGATTGCAAGAGGGACTAGACAGGGATGTCCAATGTCACCTTTGTTGTTTATTTTGGTGTTAGAAGTACTGAACAGAGCAGTAAGACAAGAAGAAAAAAATTGGAGGAATAAAAATTAGAAAAGAATCCTACAAGTTAAGAGCTTTTGCAGATGATCTTGTGTTTACTTTAGAGGACCCATTGAGTGGAATTGAAACTTTAATGAATAAGTGGAATGAATTTGGTGTATTAGCAGGTTTCAAAGTTAACAAGCAAAAGACTAAGATACTTACAAAAAAATATGAGTAAGCAAGATCACATAAAGATGGTAGAGAAAACAGGTTTTAATGTAGAAAAAAGGTGAAATATTTGGGCATAAACTTGACAAATATGAACTGTATGTTGTTTCATAATAATTATGTTAAGATTTGGAATGAAGTTAAACAAGATTTGATAAGATGGGACAAACTTCTAATGTTTTCGATGGGGAGAATTGCAATAATTAAGATGAATGTTTTGCCAAGTATGTTGTATCTATTTCAGACAATACCTATAGTAACTTCAGAGCTACCATTCAAGAAGTGGCAGAGAGAGATTTCTAAATTTATTTGGCAATCCAAAAAAACAAGGGTGAAATTTAAAATACTACAAGAGGCTAGAGAGAGAGGAGGTTTGGGTTTGCCAGATTTGAGGATGTATTTCTCTGCCTGTTGCTTAATGTAGATGAAAGAGTGGATGTTGTTTAAAAAACCCAGAAGATTACTGGAACTAGAGGGGCCTGATTTAAGATTTGGTTGGCATGGTTATCTGTGGTATGATAAAGCTAAAGTGAACGTAGAATTTAAAAATAATTACGTGAGATAAGCAATTTTGAGAATATGGATAAACATAAACCCAGACTGTGTCAGAAAACGCCACTATGGATTTCCTCACAGGAGGCTCTTTACAGAAGAGAATTGGCAAACACGACTAAATGGTTGAAGTATAGTGAGATTTTAGAAATATCAGGAGATGTCAAAATGAAATCAAAAGAGGAGTTATTGAGTGAAGGAAATGCGTGTCAGTGGTTCTCATGTTTACAAATGATGGAAAGTGTTGTGTCTAACTCCTTTTACCCTGAACAGGCTGATGAGTTGAGAGAGGAGGGGGCAGAATCAGATTCTGAAGAGGATCTGTTGGTAGCACGAGGGGATAGACTGATTCCCCAGGTCTTTGTTCCAGCTGCAGAAGATGTAAATTCAGAGATTAGCACTGAGGAGGGAAACTTATCTGCAGCTGAGGAACCCCGACCGGCTTCCCAGGAGGAGGAGGAGGAGGAGGAGCCGGTGGACGCTTTAAAGCATGCAACGTTCCGGAGGAGGCTAAAGCGGGACGAGGCTAGAGTGGGGAGACGTCGGTCGGAGCAGCTCCGTAAGAAAAGAGAAGCAATTTAGTGACAGAAGTCCCGGCTGGAAAGGACTCTCGTTTTGGTCTCTTACAAAAAGCAATTGTTTCTTTTGTCGTTTGCCTAATCCTCCCTTGAGGCGAGTTATGTTAATTAGTTTGTTTTGTGTTTGCGAGTTATTTACCTGAAGTAAAAGGAGTTTGTGTTCAATTCTGAATTGGCTACTTATTTGGTCGCTGTAAACTGCCCAGTAAAAGAAAACACAACAGAAAGGCTCAAGATAGATAGACGAAGTCTCCCGCGAGGCTAACAGCGAAGCGGTCGAAGAAGAACTGAGGTAAGCAAGGAGCGGGAACCCTGAGCATGCACGGTAGGATGGTGGGGGGAGGGGTTCCCGCCAAAAGTCTAAGCTAGCTAGTGAAGTTTCCCGGAAGCAGGCTCGGCGTCGGCGCGAGCCCATATGTGTGATGCACAGAGACCACGAAGAAGAACTTGGGGTTTTGAATGTACAAAATCTGAATTTGAGAAAGTTCTATGTACAAATGATGATCATGTTATTTCAAAGACATATAAGCTTTTGTTAAACTATGAGACTGAAGATGAACAGATAAAAGATTGTATAATAAAATGGGCTTAAAATTTTGGATATAATATTACTATGGATCAGTGGGAGAATATGTGGTTGAGAGGTTTGAAATTTACATTACGTACCAGATTGAAAGAATTGTTTTATAAAATGATGTAGAGATGGTATATATCTTCGTCAAAATTGGCAAAAATGTATAAAGGGACATCAGGAAGATGCTGGAAATGTGAAGAGCAGGAAGGAACATTCTATCACTTATGGTGGACGTGTAAAAAAGCAAAATCCTATTGGATACAAATACATAAGGTGATGCAAAACGTATTGAAGACCAAAATACAATTACGCCCAGAATACTTTTTGTTGGGGATAATAGATGAACAGCTGACACAAGGTTATGGAACTTTATCCTTATTCATGACAACAGCAGCAAGATTGATATACACCCAGAATTGGAAGAATGAGAAAGTACCAACAGAGGAGAAATGGCTGTTGAAAGTTACAGAATTGGCAGAAATGGCAAAACTTACAGCGATAATAAAGGATAAAACAACAATTGGGTTTATTGAGGAATGGAAACCTCCGATAGACTTTTTAAAAGAGAGAGAAGGGAAGGATATATTTGCAAGCGGATTCATTGATTAAATTGGAAGAAGAATTGATGGAAGTCGGATAATTCACTATGTTGAAATTTCTGTTCATTGGAGAAATTTGGAAGTCCATTTTAATGTTTAATGTTGTATATTGTAGTGTATGTATTTGTGTTTTATTATTGTCTGAAAAATAAAAGTTTTAAACTGAAATTGTTGGAAAAATGTGAGCAACTGAATTCATAGGAGCTCTAAAAAATTAGGTCAGAAAAAAGGGCTTTGAAATAAAACATCTTTTGCATCCTGTGAACTTATTTCTCCCTTTTTTCTGACCTGACTTGGATGCTTTCCTCCTTTTGTTTTTTTCAGCCCTAAAAACCACACAATACATTTTTTCAGTACATTTCAACATTGATTTTTTAATTTAACATTCGACTGTCTTCAGCTCCTTTTCCCACCTTAACAACACACCTTGGGGAGTCATACTACAACATCGGACGGGATGATTTCACCACAGAGATACAAGTTAGTTCTATGCACAACAGTTGCTAGGGAACATGGGTGAGAAGGTGCTATTGCAGTCGTGTCTGGCTTGCGGGTTCCCAGTGGACAGTTGGTCAGCCGCTGTGTGAACAGAATGCTGGACTAGATGGTCTGATCCAGCATGGTTCTTATTCTGACTCAGTTCAGACGACATGCTAAGCCATGGTGGTTAAGCATTTTGAGCTAAACAGTTTGGCTTTGCTTGTTGTGTGGACCATCCCTAACCATGGTGGCTACATAAGCATGGCTTAAACACCCCCAGTAACCTTTTGCTGCAAAAGGGTCAGTGGCCTAACCATGGCTTGGCGTCTTGTCTGATCAGGCCCTCTTGCTCAAACCTGCAACAGAATCTCATGTTTCAACATTTCAACCACGGCACACTTTGCATAAACAGATTTTGGATGTGATCAACAGAGAGGTTATGCTGCGCTAAACCAATTGACACGAAGACACCAGCGCTCTTGTACAACTCTTCCTTGTGACAATGGGGCTTCTCAACAATATGCCTTTCATAGTCGTGTACAGGGGGTGTGCCGGATGTGCCCAGGCAAACCTGAATGTCTTGCTGTGCACACTCCCCAGCCAGGTGGGCAGCTCATAGAGGATCCCTGCTCAGCCCGGGCTCCTTTCTCCTACGGTACGAAGGGACAGAGACAAGCAATGGTGCTGAGAGTCACACCACATTCGGATCACTTCAAAATGTCCTTTATGATTGATAAACGTTCACCTTAAAAAAAATCCCTAATGAAATGTGCTCTGGCTGCCTATGATGCCTATGTACACCAGTTGCTGGGGAACATGGGTGGGAGGTGCTGTCGCACTAGTGTCCTGCTTGTGGGTTCCCCATTGACAGATGGTTGGCTACAGAATGCTGGACTAGGTGGTGTGATCCAGCATGGCTCTTCTTATGTGCATAACATGGCACTTTTTAGCATTATGGATAAGTTTGTTAGGGAAAACAGGCTGGAAATTTCTACCTTGATCTCAGTTCTGTGGAAAGTATAGCTGAAGGCGATGATGGCGGCGAGCACAAGGGCCAGGAAAGCTCTTCCCTTCATGGCAGGAGCCGAAACAAATATTCTTCTCACCCCTGTGAAAAACACAGAGAATTTCCCTGTCACCACCATTGATTCTGCCCCCAGACCCCCCCCCCACACACACACACACGTGTCCAGGATGACATCACCAAGTATTCAAACCTCAGTATGGTGATGGACTAGGGAGGCTCTCGGATTCTGTTCAGTCTACATTTGGAAGCCAATGATACACATCTTCCTGTACTAATGTGCAGAGTGGAATGCAGTTATCTTTAGCATGGTACATTTCTCCAAGTGTTCTAATGTAATTAGCAGCTTAAGAAAGAAAGAGTATCAAAACGCACATTAAAAAGTGGGTTTTAACATAAAATGCATACAAAATATGTGTTTTGTAGGGGAGGAATGTCTTTAAAATAGCAGTCCAAAAAAACAAAAAAGCAGTTGTTTTCAAAACCATGGATGTTTAATTAGCATTCATGATGTCTTTTGCATGAAGCTTTGAATATACTACTCTTCTACATTCTCAGTTTGAGAATTTTCTGCTTGAGGCATTTACTGTGCAGTCATGATTCCTCACTCATGATAGTATTGTCATCCTCCAGGGCCCCTCTCAAGTTTTGCAAAAAATAAAAATTAAAAAAAATCCTAACAAGGGAAGTCTGGTATTTCTATGAATGGTGTCATGAAACCCTTCTGTATTTGTGCAATTCCCTAACTAGCATGACCAGATACAAAAGAGGGCAGGGCTCCTGCAACTTTAACAGTTATGATGAAGGGGGGGTTTCACCAGGTGCCATTTGTTTGCTTGCAGCTCCTGGTGAAATTCCCTCTTCATCACAACAGTTAAAGTTGCAGAAGCCCTGCCCTCTTTAGCTAGAGTGACCAGATACAAAAGAGGGCAGGGCTCCTGCAGCTTTAACTGTTGTTATGAAGAGGGAATTTCAACAGGTGTCATTTGTTTTCATGCAGCACCAGGTGAAATTCCCTCTTCATCACAACAGTTGAAACTGCAGGAGCCCTGCCCTCTTTAGCTAGAGTGACCAGGTACAAAAGAGGGCAAGGCTCCTGCAGATTTCACTGTTGTGATGAAGAGGGAATTTCACCAGGTGCTGTTGGCATGCAAATGTAGGCTGACCATATGAAAAGGAGGACAGGGCTCATGTAACTTTAACAGTTATAGAGAAAAGGGAATTTCAGCCAGTGTCATTTGTATGCAATTAGTCCCTGGTGAAATTCCCTCTTCATCACAACCGTTAAAGTTGCAGGCACTATACTAGAGTGACCATATACAAAAGAAGGCAGGGCCCCTGCAACTTTAACAGTTGTGATGAAGAGGGAATTTCACCAGGAACTAATTGCATACAAATGACACTGGCTGAAATTCCCTTTTCTCTACAGCTGTTAAAGTTACATGAGCCCTGACCTGGATTTTATCTGGTCACCCTATGCAAATGACACCTGCTGAAATTCCCTTCAATATACCACTGTTAAGGATACAGGAGCCTGAGCCTCCTTTCCATATGGTCACCATAACCTATGGTGGTGAGGAGGAGGAGGAGGAGATGCCACTGCCTGCTTGCTCATTGGTTCTCCAACTGCCAAGCAAGCAAGTAGGAGCCATGATGAGGAAGAGGAGGAGGAGCAAGATCAGCTGGGGAGCAATAGTGGTGAGAAGGTAGACTCATGAAGGAGAGACCCATTGAGGGTTTTTTCTGACCCAAGAGAACTCTAGGAACAGGCAGTGTACCAGGGACTCTAATGTCTCTTTTGAACACATTTTCTTTTGTTTGTGTGAATTAGGAATTTCAACAAATCCCCAGAATGACTAACTCACTATGAAAAGTTTATCACTCTTTTCAAAACTTTTCTTTATACGATATTTACCTTGAGATGCCTATTCCTTACTTTCACCCCAGTGAAGGTACTAGGGCACACCCATTTTCACTGCATTCTGGGTTCTCTTGACTGGATTCTGTATTCGCAACTCTATCTTGAATTAATCGCTTAAGCTTGTTTAGCTTCATTTCATTAAAAAATAACACAAAGATATTCTGCAGGGTGTAGATGTTAGCATTCATGGCGGAATAACTGGGCCCACAAAGGGAGGGCTTTGCAAAACAAACTTTACTTGGCTGCAAAAGGCAAGCCCAGATGCTGGAAATGAACACATGAATTTAATCCTTTGGTGAAATTTTCTCTTGGTGCCATTTCCGGCCATCGCTGCTCCAACCCTTTCTTGATGACTCGTGGATCACTCTGCAAGATGCTTTCCTTTCAGGAGACAAAGGTGTTGTTTGCAGCAGTTTGGTCAGTGCATCTGCGACCATGGGACCATCTCTACGGCACTGCTTTAGCTACTGATACCCACCCCAAAAAACCCGCAGCATCGCTGCTGTGAAGCGACATCAATAGCGTTTCATGGCTGGAGTTCACATCACCGTTGTCACACAGTAGTGGTAATGGGCAGCAAATAACACGTGAATGAAAACCTCCAAAAGTATGTTGTAGCTTTGATAGCCTGTACTTGCGCATCCGTGCTGCCACCATTTGTTAAATTTATGTATTATACATAACAACTATGCTTACTTTCATTCCAGCATGACACTTTAATGTTGCCCTGGTGGTCATTACTAAACATTCACCTGGAGCCCGCATCCTTGCCTGTATTCTCATGCATACCCTGCCCTGGAATCTGCCCCCTAACTATACCCACTCTCTTAATCCAAACTGAAGCCATCACTGACACATGCACAAACAGCCTTGGTGAAATCAGAGCAAAGTAAAAACTCACAGTAAAACGACACATTGAAAATGCGGAGCTTCGCGGGGAATAATACGATGTGGCTGTGAGTTGGCGGCTGCATCATATAAGAAACAGAGCGCAACTGCGCAGCCATGACGGGGTATACACAGCATACAGACAAGCCCTATCTCCTCTGAAGGGCAATACAGGAGCTCAATGCTACCTCGCTCCTGCAAATCTCTTAGCAGGTGGTACTTCACATCCATATGTTTGACATGAGGATTTATTCCCCAGTCTATACCAACTTGTCCAAAAATGGAAGATTTGATATTGGTCTGTAGTTATTAAGGTCCAGTGGGCCCAGGAAAGACTTTTCCTCCCAACCATTATACTTTACCAAGATTCTTTATCAATCTAACTCAATTTAAAATGTTTTCACCTTCCCCTACTTAAATAAAACGAAATTCAAAGGTCTTGGGAGATCTGCCCTAGAGATCCATTTAGCCTTCTTGATTTATGTCCCTCACAGGAGTATTTCTCTCCCCTTTTAAAATCCTTTCTCGGTGACCATTAAACGAATCTCCAATCCATTCGTGCACCTATATGGAAAAAATGGCCAACATATCTTTCCCCATGAGAATCTCGGATGCTCCCCATCCTGGACCATCCCTTTATTAGACATGGAGATAAATATTCCCAGTTTGCAGGGTGGGACAGGAAGGGTATCTATCGCTGAGAGACTTGATAGATAAGGGACGAGTAATTAATGATAGAGAGGTAAAAGAAAAGTTAAATGGCATTAAACTTACCCAGTTCCAACTGTGGCAAGTAAGAACTTTTCTTTTCTAAAGGACTTTGGCCAGGGAGAAGATTGTCGTCCCCTCACTGCCTTTGAACACTTGTGTTAGGCCTCAACAGAAAAGGTGAGATTTTGACCCCAGCAATTTATGGTTTATGGTTTGATAAAGTGGGAGGCTCCTCCCTGGCACTGAAAAACATATGGGAAGCAGATAGCAGATGACATGTGGAAGCAAATATTGACAGACCCTCCACTTAGAACTATATTGTCCAGTAATCAGAAGGCAGCCCTAAAGGGATTACTAAAGTGTCATAAAACCCCAATCCATCTTTCACGCATAATGACCTCTATTTTCCCATTGTGCTGGAAAGGCTGTGAGGTGAGGGGCTTCTTTTTGCACATGTGGTGGTTCCAAAAGTTCCAAAATGGTGGATTTGACAACTGTCAAACAGCACCCCCCACCTTCTCCCCCCATTGTTTTGGAACCTTTGGAACTTTTAAAGTAAAAATTCATAGCCACAAAATGCCTGAACCTATAATCCTGAAATTCCTCATACATATATATCCCAAACTATCTGCAATGTGGCCATGTTTCATGTTTCTCTCCTTAAAAATAAAAAAGTTATAGGCTTTTGTTTACCACAATACTAGGCTATGGGGAAAATCATTCAAAATGGCATCCGATTCTCAAATCGGAGGTCTAGTTTTTGCATCGGTATCGGATCCAAAGCGATTCGAGGCACGTCCGATTTTAACCGATATGATTCAGGGCAAAATCGGAAGTTCCAATTACAATTCTGATCCAATTTTGTGGCTGTGCACATCCCTAGCATTAAACCTACCCAGTTCCAACTGTGGCAAGTAAGAACTTTTCTTTTCTAAAGAACTTTGGCCAGGGAGAAGATTGTCGTCCCCTCACTGCCTTTGAACACTTGTGTTAGGCCTCAAGGGAAAAGGTGAGATTTTGACCCCAGTGATTTATGGTTTATGGTTTGATAAAATGGGAGGCTCCTCCCTGGCACTGAAAAACATATGGGAAGCAGATAGCAGATGACATGTGGAAGCAAATATTGACAGACCCTCTACTTAGAACTATATTGTCCAGTATTCAGGAGGCAGCCCTAAAGGGATTACTAAAGTGTCATAAAACCCCAATCCAACTTTCACACCTAATGAGCTCTATTTCCCCATTGTGCTGGAGAGGCTGTGAGGTGAGGGGCTTCTTTTTGCACATGTGGTGGGACTGCAAAGCCCTAAAGCAGTTTTGGGAACTAGTTTTCAAGGCAATCCCAGAGGCCACAGGTCAGAGAATTCTGCCCGAACCAAGCTTGGCTTTGTTGTCCCTGCCGAATGTCTTAAATCCATCCCTCGTCCACAAAGGACTTGTAGCTATGTTGACTACCACAGTGTGTTTGGAAATCGCTGAGCATTGGAAAGACCCAAAGGGCCCCACTTTAAATAGCCGGAAAGGGAAAATGTGGGACATCATAGCTCTTTCTGTGACATTAACGTCTCATCGCAGGGTCTTGTAGGGCCAACTGAGACATGATCCTTTTGATACAATATGGTCCCCGTTTGTCAATTCTCTGAATAGAACTGCTGGTAGATCCAGGCCCCTGTTTACTTAATTTCACTCTTGTCCACCCTAATTATTGAACCTCGATTGAAATTGTAATTGGTAATGTATTCATGCAATACAGACTCTGTAAGGCTCTGCTTGCAAAAATATAGTTTCGTCATGAAGAAACAATCATCAATATAACTTTACCTTATTTTGATTATATATATATATATATATATATATATATATATATATATAGCGGAAAGTATGTGTGCATCACATATGTCCAGAAATATTTACCAACTTCCAGACGAGTTAGAAACTTGACACGGTGACACAGTGATAGGTCTGGCTGTACAATGTACCAGAAAAATCTAAAATCATGAATTTTGGGGGTTTAAGTATTTTTAAAGGATTTATGAAAAACCAAGGCTTATGCCTACAACTCCCATCATCATCATCATCATCATCATCATATAATTATTTATTTATTTCTTACCCGTCTTTCCCTCCAGATCGAGGCAGGAAACAACATCAATACTGGCCTTTGGAAGCCATTGTGAGTGCACAGACGGTTGGCTGCTGCGTGTCTTTCACAACCTAACTCCTAAGGTTGGTCTCGAATAGCCAACCCAATTCCACATAAAAGGAAACAACCCACATAAATGCAGGTTGCTTACCTGTAACTGTAGTTCTTTGAGTGGTCATCTGTGCAGTCACACATATGGGCTCGCGCCGGCGCCGAGCCCCATTCGGGAAACTTCGATAGCTAGCTTAGGTTTTAGGCGGGAAACCCCTCCCCCCACCATCGTATCGCGCATGCTCAGGTTCCCGCCTACCTCAGTTCTCTGAGACCAACTAGCCTCGCAACTAAGGCAAGTACTTGACATGTAAAATGAAAATAAAGAGGGGAATGTCCAGTAAGAGTGATTTTGGAGAAATATGGAGTCCCTTTTTGGAATATGTTTTAAGATCGGGTAAGGGACAAACGCCTTCAAAAGAATCGCTAAAATTCTGGAAGGAGGAAGAATGATTATCAGAAGGTCTCGGGGGGGGTGCACGGGGGGATTGTTGAGGGTTGTAGTTTGTTTTATATTGTGTATGTTTATAATGTGTATGTTTTTGTGTTGAAATTAATAAAAATTATATATATATAAAAAAAAGCAACTAAGGCAAGTACATTACAGAAGCATACGCTTATGACACCTCTTGCATACACAACAGCGTTGCAAAGAGGGGATGGTGGGAGGGTTGTGTGACTGCACAGATGACCACTCGAAGAACTACAGCTACAGGTAAGCAACCTGCATTTCTTCTTCGTGGTCTCTGTGCATCACACATATGGGCGATTGACCAGCAAGACTTACCGGAGGAGGGGGTGCACGCTGATAATCACTGGCAGATAGAGGACAGGACTGCTCTTCCAAAAGAAGCATCCCGTGCTGCTCGAACATCTAGCCTGTAATGCTTGGCGAAGGTAGAAGCGTTCGACCAAGTAGCCGCCTTGCAGATGTCCGGGATGGAGGACCCATGCGACAATGCAGATGACACAGCTTGCCCTCTGGTAGAGTGTGCTGTAAATGATGAGGGAGGCTGCTTGCCTAGCACTTGATAAGCAAGAACAATAGTGTCAACAATCCAGTGGGAGAGACGTTGAGGCGAAACTGCTTGGCCTTTCGTCTTACCTCCGTAACAAATAAACAGCTTATCCGATTTGCGATACAAAGAAGACCTATCTTTATAAAAAGCCAGTGCACGCCGAACATCTAAGGCGTGCAACGTGGAACACAACGGGTTTGTAGAGGCCTTGAAAAAAGTTGGGAGAACAATGTCCTGGTTAAGATGAAAAGTAGAGGAAACTTTAGGGACAAACAACGGCCCAGGCCGAAGTACCACCTTATCTGGAAAAAACTGCATATATGGTGGGTTTACCATCAAGGCAGCCAGTTCAGAGGCACGCCTAGCCGACGTAATGGCAACTAAGAAAAACGTCTTGAAAGTGAGTAAGCGATAGTCTATAGTGGCCATAGGTTCAAACGGTTTCGATGTGAGAGCTGTCAAAACTAGCGACAAACTCCACTGTGGAACTATCGTGCGCAACTGTGGAAACAAATTATGAAGTCCTTTTAAAAAGGTTTTTGCAACTGGATGGGTAAACACTGAAAACCCATCAATTTTTTTGTGATTTACGGAAATTGCTGCTAAATACACTTTTAGAGAGGTGGACTTTAGTCCCTTTGAATGTAAATCATACATGAAATCAATAATGCCTGAGATCGGGCAGTCTAAAGAATTGAAATTCTTTTCGGCTGCAAAGGACTGGAAACGTTTCCATTTGCGAGCATACAACACTCTAGTGGAGGGTTTAGTAGAAGCTTCGAAAATGGAACGAAGGTTCTGGGGCATTATCAATGACCGCCAGTTCGTTGGATCCTCCAGGCCGTTAGCCGTAGAGATTGGAGGTCCGGGTGAAACACCTGTCCTTCGTCCTTCGATAACAGGTGGGGGACCCTTGGAAGGTGCCACCAGTGATGATTGGCTAAGCGGCACAGAGGAGTGAACCACGGTTGTCTCGGCCACCAGGGGGTCACTAGAATTGCATCCACCGGACACCTGCTGACCCTGGCTACTGTGCGGCCTATTAGTGGGAAAGGTGGGAACATATACAGGAAGTCTTTGGACCAATCCCATAGGAATGCATCTCCGAGCAATGCAGGTCCAATCCCCGCTCGCGAACAATATCGCTGGCACACAGTGTTGGCGACAGTGGCAAATAGATCTATGGTGGGTACACCCCACCGTGCAAAGATTTGTGACAGCACGTCCCTGGATAGTTCCCATTCATGCGAGTTGGTGAAATGTCTGCTGAGGGCATCCGCCGTCATGTTGTCCGACCCCGCAATATGAAGTGCAGACAGGTAGATGTGTTTTCGGATGGCCCAGTGTAGAATGTCTAGCGTCAGGCGAAGCAGAGGAGGTGAACGAGTTCCTCCTTCTTTGTTTATATACCACACGACTGTGGTGTTGTCGCAAACTATGCGAACACGATGTCCCTGCAGGCGAGGTAGGAACGCATGCAGGGCCTGCTTTACTGCTAGGAGTTCTAGAAGATTGATGTGTAACTGCTTCCGAACGTGACCATCTTCCTTGAATTTTTAGGTCGTCTAGGTGTGCACCCCATCTGTCCAGGGAAGTGTCTGTTGTCAGGACGCAGGACGGGCCGCGTTGGTGGAACGGGAGGCCTTGTGATAGATTCGGCACGGCGGACCACCAGCGGAGGGAGCAAGCGACAGATCTTGGAATTGGAAGTATCACCCTGCGAGGGTTGTGCCATGGCCGGAAATGACGGAGTAATACCTGTTGTAAAGGACGCATGTGAAGACGGGCCCATCTCACAACGAACACTGCGGCCGCCATGAGACCTAGCAAACGAAGCGCTGTGAACGCTGTTGTTCGGGTGGACCGGCGAAGACGTGAAGCCAGAGCTCGGATGGACTGTCCGCGGTCTAATGGTAAGAATGCTCGCCCTACTGTGGAATCTAGGAGAACACCTATAAATTGAATTTTCTGTGTCGGTGTTAAAATAGACTTTTCTGTGTTTATCTGCAGGCCCAAGTTCATGAGACAAGATGTTACGAAGCGAACATCGCGAAGTGCCTGGGGACGCGACGGGGAGACGATGAGCCAATCGTCCAGGTAAGGGTACAGCTCGATGTTGTTGGATCGCAGATGGGCGCAGACTGCCGCCATACATTTTGTAAATACTCTTGGAGCTGTCCGGAGGCCAAAGGGCAGTACTGAAAACTGATAGGACTCGCTTCCCACCCGAAACCTGAGATATTTGCGATGCGAAGGGTGTATCGGGATGTGGAAGTATGCGTCTCTTAGGTCCACCAGTGTAAACCATCTGTTTTTGTGCAACAGTGGCATTATCTGAGCTAACGTCACCATGCGAAATTTCTTTTGCTTGATGTATTTGTTGAGATGCCTGAGATCCATAATAGGACGAAGTCCCCCGTCCTTCTTTGGAACCGTGAAATAGCGGGAATAAAATCCCGCTGGAACATGTTGAGAGAGAACGTGTGATATTGCTCTTTTTTCTAGCAAAGTTGCGGTTTCTTGAAGAATAGCCAAAGATGGTGTAGTCGATCTCACGGTGCCTAGAGGAGGGAGGACTTTGAACTCTATGCGATATCCGTTTGTAATGGTTGACAGGACCCAGCGGTCTGTGGTAATTGCGTACCAAGCCGGAATGAATGGGCCTAACCTGTTGGCTGGATCTCGTGGCAGGATCACAGTGGGGAAGAAGTCAAAGACGCCGCTTCGATCCACCCTCTTGCCGACGAGATTTGGTAAAGCGAGAAGCTGGCCTACGAGACTGATAAGAGGAAGAGGGCTGTTGTGACTGGTAACGCTGCGAACGGTCGAGCTGCTGCCTGGGTTGATAGGGCACAGGCCGGTACCAGCGGCACTGATGAGCAGACTGCTGTGGACGTTGTTGTTGTTGACTTGGGAGACTCATCTTGCGCGCAGTCATCTTTGCTTTATGGATTACGTCCATGGCACTGTCAGTTGTCGTATGGAAAAGACCCTCACCATCAAATGGTAAATCCTCAATACGAGACTTGGTTTCAGCTGGCAGATTTGAGGATCGGAGCCAGGCATGATGGCGCAATGCAATAGCCCCCACCACAGCCTTAGCTGTACAATAATAATAATAATAATAATAACGATTTATTTCTTACCCGCCTCTCCATCTAGATCGAGGCGGGGAACAACAGCATGATAAAATACATAAAACTAATTAAAACATGACAAATATTATTAAAACTGCATTAAAACATCCTAAAACATCATTAAAACATCCTAAAACATCCTAAAAACATTCTAAAAATTACACTGGATATGCCTGCCGGAAGAGAACAGTCTTTATAGCTTTCTTAAATTCTAAAAGACTGTTAAGTTGATGAGTCTCCTCCGGCAGGTCATTCCACAGTCTGGGAGCGGCAGAAGAGAAGGTCCTCTGGGTAACAGTTGTCAGCCTAGTCTTGGCCGACCGCAGTAAGTTCTTCCCAGAGGACCTGAGCGTGCGGGGCGGATTGTACGGGAGAAGGCGATCCCGCAGGTAACCTGGACCCAAACCATGTAGGGCTTTAAAGGTAATGACCAACACTTTATACTTCGCCCGGAAACTAATTGGCAGCCAGTGGAGCGATTTTAAAGCTGGCGTAATATGGTCACTCCTAGATGTACCAGTGACCAACCTGGCTGCCATATTTTGAACTAGTTGAAGTTTCCGGACTAGGCACAAAGGTAGCCCTATGTACAGCGCATTGCAGAAGTCAAGCCTCGAAGTTACCAGCGCGTGCACCACCATCTTTAGGTCTTCCAACTCTAGGAAGGGGCGCAGCTGGCGTATCAGCCGAAGCTGATAGTAGGCACTCCTGGCCGTCGCATCTATCTGGGCTGTCATTTGGAGCGACGGATCCAGGAGCACCCCCAAGCTGCGAACACAGTCTTTCAGGGGGAGTGTAACCCCATCCAGAACCGGTTGACACACCTCCAAACCCAGGTTGCGGCCTTTGACAGCAAGCACCTCCGTCTTGTCTGGATTCAGCTTCAGTTTGTTTTTCCTCATCCAGCCCATTACCGCCTCCAAGCATTCATTCAGAGGAGACACATTATCCTTAGCTGACGATGTTGTCGAAGGCATAGAGAAATATATTTGGGTGTCATCAGCATACTGATAGCACCCCGCCCCATGCCTCCGGATGATCTCTCCCAACGGTTTCATATAAATGTTAAACAGCATTGGGGAAAGGATGGCACCTTGCGGTACGCCACACAGCAGCTCCTTCTTTGCAGAGCAGCTATCCCCAAGCATCACCATCTGGAACCTGCCCGAGAGGTAGGACCGGAACCACTGAAGCACAGTGCCCCCGATTCCCAATCCCCTCAGGCGTTCCAGAAGGATACCATGGTCGATGGTATCGAATGCCGCTGAGAGGTCCAAAAGTACCAACAGGGACACACTCCCCCTGTCAATACCCAGGCGTAGATCATCCGCTAAGGCGACCATAGCAGTCTCAACTCCGTATCCCGCCCTGAAGCCAGTTTGAAATGGGTCTAGAAAATCAGTGTCATCCAAGACTACCTGGAGTTGAAAGGCAACCGCCCTCTCGATCACCTTGCCCAAGAATGGAAGGTTTGATACCGGTCTGTAGTTATTAAAGTCCAGGGGATCCAGGGAGGGCTTCTTTAGAAGCGGCCGTATCACCGCTTCTTTTAAACATGATGGAAAACTCCCCTCCCTGAGAGATGCATTAATAATATATTGTAACTGCGATCTAACCGCATCTCCTCCCTGGATGACCAGCCATGAAGGACAGGGATCGAGAGGGCAAGTCGTCCCCCTCACTCGTCCAAGCAGCTTGTCCACGTCCTCGGTACTCACCAACTGAAACCGATCCAGTATAATTCTACTCGCGGAGTCACTGGACACTCCATCGTCAGCCTCTGCTATAACGACGGCATCTAAGTCGGCTCTTATCCGAGAGATTTTATCTGCGAAATGATCATTAAAGGCATCGCAGCGAACCGCCGAAGGCTCTAAAGTCGGATTCAGGGGGGAAGGTGCCCGGGTTAGACCCCTCACCACCCTGAACAGTTCCGCTGGACGCGAATTCGCAGACGCAATGCGCGCAGAGAAGAAAGCTTTCTTCGCTGCACGTATTGCCACCCCATAGGAACGAAGATGTTCTCTATGCCGTGTCTTGTCGGATAGAAGTCGAGTTTTCCGCCATCGGCGCTCCAGTCGTCGTCCTTTCCGCTTCAACTCCCTGAGGTCTTCCGTATACCAGGGCGCCCTGTTAGAAGCGGGTCGGAGAGGACGTTTGGGGGCGATCGTGTCGATTCCATCTATCAACCAGGGCTTCTACAGGATCGTCGACGATACCAGCCATAGAACCCTCCAAGGCTTTCTGGAATCCAGCAGGATCCATCAGCCTTCGAGGGCGGACCATCCGTTTGATGATTTGCGGTGGTCAACTGCTGTTTTGACAGCCTGGTTGCCTCAGCCTGGAAGACCCGTGCCAGTTCACGCTGATCGTCAGGGAGGTAATCCGTTAGAGCCGCTATCTTTTCCCAAAGGAAAAGCTGGTACCTGGCCATAGTGGCTTGATAATTCGCGACCTTGAACCCCAAAGAGGCTGAAGAGTAAATCCGTCGGCCAACAGAGTCTAACTTTCGTCCCTCTTTATCAGTGGGCGCTGCGTGGTTCCTCGCAGTTTTTCCTTGCGAAGACTCAACAACGACCGAGTTAGGTTTAGGATGTGTGAAAAGGAAAGGAGCATCCGCTTCCTTAACTCTGTACAAAGCATCAAGTCGCTTGGAAATCGGGCCAATAGTCGCTGGATTACTCCATGACTGTTGGAAAGTCTTAAGCAACGTCGGTACTATAAGAAGCGTCAGTTGTGGCACCGGGTCTTCGTACATTACATCATAGATCTTATCTTGTAATGCTTCTGGTGGCTTATGTAATTCCAAGCCTAAGGATTGCGCCATACGTTGCATTTGGTCTGAGAAAGACCCTAGCTCCATTGACGGGGAAGCTCTATCAGACGTTCCCACGCCATCAACAGGTGACGGTACCGACGGGGCAGGAGAGACTATCGATGACGAGTCCGAAGCATAATCCTCCATAGAAGACGGCGAAGCCGGACGTCGGTCCGGTACCGACAGTGCCCTCGATGTCGAAGCTTGGCTACGGTGCCGCGGAGAGTCAACTGGTAGGTCGCGAGTAGCCACTCGGGAGAGGCGTTTTCCCGTATACGGGTCAAACCGAGGCCGCGGTTGTCGGTGTCAACGAGTCGTAGCGCGAGACCGATCAGAATGGGTATCCCAAGCTCGAGAACGTGACCGAGATCGAGATCGGTAAGTATGGCTCGTAGAAGCTCTCGAGGCCGGTGAAGTTGGCGGGACAGAAACCAGCAGACTTATCGGTTCGGTACCGAGGCCGGCCTGACTATCGGTATCAACGATGATGGGCTCCATCGGGAGCGTGTCGGCCAAGTCCTCATCCTCTTGCGAAAGAAGAAAGGGGCGAGGTGGTAGAGACTTAGCCCTAGCAGCCGACGTTGAGGAGCGTTTGGAGCCCTGCGGCACCGAGGCTGGCGGGGCTGGAGACGTGGCCGATCGAGGCGGCAGCGTCAAAAACAGTTGCGCCGGTAGCAACGAAGCTGAGGGCGGTGTAGTCTGCGTCGGCATCGGTGTCGACGTCGACGACTTCGATTGCGACGCCGAAGGCTGTTTTCCAAGCGCCGGGGTCGACGACTTCGACTTCGGCTGAGATGTCGACGGTTTTTTTCCCAACTTTGAGGATTTATCCTTTTGTTTTTTGGACTTCTTGGTGGATACTGTCACCGATGGTTGGGAAGAGGACCCCTCCTGAGGAGGCTCTACCAACTCTTGCGTTGCCTCCCAAACCGGAGAGGAGCAATGCGATGCTGGGTTAGAGCGATTTACTTGCGATTGCAGACGCTCCCCAGAGGTTGACCGGTCCCTATGTCGGGAAACCGACTCTGTCTCCATATGAGAGGAGAGATGGCGGGTAGAATGAGCCGTAGCAGGTTCTGAGCGAGGGCGGTAAACAGCTGAGAGGGCTCTACTCCAAAGTAAGCTGCGGAGTCTGTCAGCCCTATTTCGTCTTGTCTGACGAGAAAAAGTCATACAGTGCCTGCAGGAATCTACTATATGACTCTCACTGAGACATAATAGGCACAACGAATGGCTGTCCGTCAGCGTTAATTTGGTTCTACATTGAGAGCAATGTTTAAAGAGAGCTGACTGAGCCATAGACTGGGGCAGGCAACGGCCTGAAACTATACCTAACTTAACACTAAATACAATTTTTTTTATTTTTTTTTAAACACTAACTACTAACACTAAGCTAACTATTTTTATTTTAGAAAGTCTACGAACAATTTTTCGTCGGACGAAGTCTCCCGCGAGGCGAGTAGCGAAGCGGTCGAAGAAGAACTGAGGTAGGCGGGAACCCTGAGCATGCGCGATACGATGGTGGGGGGAGGGGTTTCCCACCTAAAACCTAAGCTAGCTATCGAAGTTTCCCGAATGGGGCTCGGCGCCGGCGCGAGCCCATATGTGTGATGCACAGAGACCAGGAAAAAGAAATGGGCAGTGTCCATTTGCAGTGCCTCCTCCCACCCAATGCATGGTTTAAAAATCGTGACTAGATGCAGACGGAGCACTTGGTGGGTGAGAAGTGCAGGATGAGGCAATCCCAGCAGGATTGGCTGGAGCTGGGCATGTCCACTGACAGCTGCTTACATTCCCTCCTTGGTGATGCTGCTCCTTCATGCTCTATCGAGGAGCAGCATCGGCAACAAGAGGACGTCTCAGAGGATGTGGGCTCCTGCGGGCTGCCAAAGCCATGCTGGCAGGTGTAGTACTGGTATGTAGAGTGGCTGATTTTAAATAAGGGAAGGGTTAGCAAACCAGGGGCCTATCTACACTACTGCTTTAAAACAGTTCATTACAGTTTTAAACCGTATAATGGATATTAACTGGTTTAAAACTGTTATAAATTGTTTTAAAGCAGTAGTGTAGATAGTCTCCAGGTCACTATCTCTCAGCCATAACTCAGCCCCCACTTTCCTGACCTCTCACTAACTGTCTTTGTTCTCCTTCTAACTGACTTTCCCCAGCTGTCACTCACCCACCGCCCACACATAGAGTGACCATATACATAAGAAGGCAGGGCCCCTGCAACTTTAACTGTTGTGATGAAGAGGGAATTTCACCAGGAACTAATTGCATACAAATGACACTGGCTGAAATTCCTTTTGCTCTACAACTGTTAAAGTTACATGAGCCCTGACCTCCTTTTCATATGGTCAGCCTATACATACCTAATACATATATAGAGGTACAGAATCCCGTCAACGCACTGAGGTAAGCAACATAGCTACAAGTCCTTTGTGGATGAGGGATGGATTTAAGACATTTGGCAGGAACAACAAAGCCAAGCTCGGGTTCGGACAGAATTCTTTGACCTGTGGCCTCTGAGATTGCCTTGAAAACTAGTTCCCAAAACTGCTTTAGGGCTTTGCAGTCCCACCACATGTGCAAAAAGAAGCCCCTCACCTCACAGCCTCTCCAGCACAATCGGGAAATAGAGCTCATTATGTGTGAAAGTTGGATTGGGGTTTTATGACACTTTAGTAATCCCTTTAGGGCTGCCTCCTGAATACTGGACAATATAGTTCTAAGTGGAGGGTCTGTCAATATTGCTTCCTCACGTCACCTTCTATTTGCATGCATAGGTCTAGTTCTCATAAGTTTTTCAGTGCCAGGGAGGAGCCTCCCACTTTATCAAACCATAAACCATAAATCACTGGAGTCAAAATCTTACCTTTCTGTTGAAGCCTAACACAAGTGTTCAAAGGCAGGGAGGGGACGACAATCTTCTCCCTGGCCAAAGTTCTTTAGAAAAGAAAAGTTCTTACTTGCCACAGTTGGAACCAGGTAGGTTTAATGCCATTTAACTTTTCTTTTACCTTACTATCATTAATCACCCATCCCTTATCTTTCAAATCGCTCAAGTGATAGATACCCTTCCTGTCCCACCCTGCAAACTGGGAATATTTATCTCCATGTCTAATAAAGGGATGGTCCAGGAAGGGGAGCATCCGAGATTCTCATGGGGAAAGATATGTTGACAATTTGTCCAGATAGGTGCGCGAATGGATTGGAGATTCATTTTATGGTGACTCAGAAAGGATTTAAAAAGGGGAGGGAAATACTCCGCTGAGAGACATAAATCAAGAAGACTAAATGGATCTCTAGGGCAGATCTCCCAAGACCTTTAATTTACATAGGGGAGGGTGAAAACATTTTAAATTGAGTTAGATTGATAAAGAATCTTGGTAAAGTATAATGGGTGGGAGGAAATATCTTTGGGTTGAGCCAGAGCAACCTAAAGTCCCAGCTCCTAAGCAGAATAGATCAGACACTTTTTTCCCTCTCTGTCTACTAGAGATGTGTCCGGATCAATTCTGACTGAACCAATCTGATCCGGATCAATCTGGACTTCCCCAATCAGATTTGGATCCGGTTTTTGGAGGTCCGAATCACCCCAATCTGCTTCGGATTCAGGATCTGGACCCGGATCGGTGCACAGCCCTACTAAACACTAATATGTCTTGGTGTGATGGTGTATTTTCTGACACATAACATTTAAATTTCTTTCTCTGGGTAAGTAAATATCCCCAAATGATATCCCAAATGGTTGTGCCATTCTACTGCCACCTAGAGCACATAAGCCTGATTTTGGAGACATAAATACACCTGTCATGGCCCCATCTGAGGAATCTTCCTCTGAGGAGGAAGATGAAGTTCCAGAGGCTGCAGCTTTGCCCTTTCCCCAGGACTTACCAGAGGCAGCATTGGAGGAGGAGGAGGGACAGGCTGGTTCCTCATACAAGCCCCAGGAAAGCCACCCTCTTCCATCCCGTCTCCAAAGAGGAAGATTCTGGGCCTGAAAAAGTTCATCCTTTGACTCCTCAGCAGAGGGAGCGTCTGAAGCGTGCGGAGCAGACTCAACCAACAAGACGAAATTTGAGATTACAGAAACACAGAGCAGCAGATGCGAGCCTTAAATAGATTAATTTAGTAATATGGGACAGCTGGGGAAGGGCGAGTACAGGCTCATGCGAGGCATAAAAGGTTCAAAGGGGGAGGCAGTGCTTTTGCTGGGAACCGATGTAGATGACTTCTAGCATTCCTGCCTGCTTCCAGCTCCTAGATCATGGACTGACTACCTGGCTTGAACCTTGACTCTGGACTTTGGCAATTGGACTTTCTGACTACCTGGTTTGACTCTGGATTCTGGACTTGGACTTGTTGTCTCTCTGGCTGGCCCTTGACTTTGGACTCTGACGTTAAACACTGGACAGTGGATTCTGGAACTTGCACTTGGGTTCTGTGAGTTGAAAGATTCAGCACCTCACTTTCTACCAGGATTAATCTCTTGATAATAAACAAAGGAAACCTCCAGTGTGTCTGCTGGCCTTATTCCCAGACATTTCTAAGATAAGAAGTGTATTGGCTGGTTTCCCAGAAAAGAACCAAGCGAAATACGACAACACCCCAAAGGAAAAATCAATAGGTCCTCTGATATATTATGCCTGATGTCCAGTTATGGTTTTTTTTTGGGGGGGGGGGGTTCCAGAAAAAAAATGGGAAGTGGAAAAAGGCTAAAATTTGGGGACATTACGCATGTGACAGAAAACAGCAATGTTGTAGGAGGATGACATTGTAGGTCTACTCTTTTGTAAATGCTGCAATTAATAGTGCATTTGGAGCAGCCCTTTAGGGCACTCTGTTTTAGTAGGGCTTTAGTTTACACATTTACTTATCTCTTAAAAATATTATTCTTTGCATGAAGAGAGTATTCCTATTGGATTTGCTTTATCACACTAACATATATAGTTTAAGAACATATTAATTTGATTGCCAATCACATGAGCTGCTGGGTGAACGCTGCTTGTGGTGTAGGCAATTGTCATGTCCCATGCATCAACAAAACCCACGTCCAGATCCCAAAAAATGTCCTTTGCTGCAAGGTTTTGGGCATAGCCATGGAAGTCACTAAATCGCTCCTGGTCTATGTTCAACTCCCGGATATTCTCTCCCTTGATGATGACTCGTGTGTCTGGACTTCTCAGGAGAAGGCGTTGGATGGCTCCCCGAACATTGATCGCCCTTCGGATGAAGAGCTCGATGGGAAAGGGACGGAAGTGCTGGCCCAAGGCAATGACGACAGCCGTGATTTTGTCGCCTGCGATGTTGTCAATCTCCCGAGCAACGTAGTTGTGATCAGTTGTCAGGTATTCATAGGCAGTGACTAAAGGGTGGTTGTGTTTTTTCCACTGGATTTGAATGTTTCTGTCCATGTCCACAGCAATCAAATTTGGGTGCATCCCATTTCCATGGATGTCAAGATATTTAAATGCTAAGGTAGGAATAGACACAAAATCAATACAGCAGTTTAGTAACTGTCCTCTACTTGTTGCAGAGAAAGTTGTGACAATACCCCACATTTCCGTCTCCCTATGTATGTCTGGTTTAGTATGTCTGGAGAGTGCGGAATGTTGGACTGAGTGGGTGTGGCTGATGATGCTGGGAAAGGGAGGGGGAGGAGTATATATAGGGTGGGGGATGTTTTAGATTATCTTAAAGTCTTATTGTCTTATTGTCTCAGTTCGGACGACACATTAAGCAACGGAGGAGGCGGGAACAATCGTCAGTTGTGTTGCTTATTGTGTCGTCTGGAGGGCAATACACAACGCACACACAACTGACAGTACGTTAATCAGGCACTTTAAACAACGGAGCGAAACAACGGGCTTGCACGTTGTTTAGCCCAAAGCCCCGTTGTTTAAAGTGTTGTCCGAATTCAGCCCCCCCTCTCTCCGTGGACTATTCCATTTCGGAATAGAGTTCTGCTGCCTAGAGCAGCCAAAAAACCCCAGCCGCTCTATGCAGCCGGCAGAACTCATGGTGCATGCTGGGATATGGCTGGGGGACACACGGAGGAGAGGCTGCAACCAAAATGGCCGCCACAAGTTCGTAGCAGCCAGGGCGTTTGCCGGTTCCGAGCTGCGCCGGCTGCAGCGTGTCGTCTGTGGAGCTCCTCCTGCCTAACGCACAGTCAGTATGTTATTTACCCCTCCGTTGCTTAATATGTCGTCCAAACTGAGCCACTGTCTTGGTTGGGTGGAGGGTAGCTGTGTGTGATCTAGTCAGGAGTGCGTGTGAAGAGATTATTAGGATTTTGGATTATTAGTAAAATTATTAGAAGTGTTAAGAATAGGCAGGTGTGAAATTGATTTGAAAAGAACTGTTAACTACAATAAACGTTTCCTTTTATTTTTGCTACCACAAACCATGTGTCAGCTTGGCTTTGTAACCTGCTCTATAAGTTTAATAAAGAAACACATATCGTTACACCTTCAGCCAACTTACTCACAGGAGAACCTTATTCAAAACCCTTAACACCCTTTTCCCCTCTGCTATAAGGGAAAAGTAGTACATCTTTTACCCTTCCCGCAGGTGTTTAAGTGTCGGGGCTTAGCCTGAGAAGAGTGTGCTCATCTAGGCCTAGTATTTGAGGCTGTGGCGGCACAAACTTCTACTAAATTGCTGATTGATGTGGTTGGATCAAACATGACTGTTCCTTTTGTGGAGAGACAAGCAAAGACATCCATCTGCTACTGGAGTAGATTTCTTTCTCCTCCCAGATTAACATGTCATTGCTATCATAGTGATGTCACGACTTTAATTTTTGTAGGCTGCCCAGAGAGCTTCGGCTATTTGGTAGTATAGAAATGCAATAAATAAATAAATACAAAATTTCTGAATATTTTATAGGACTTCACAGAACTCACACAGAGCAGAGAACACATCTTTTCTGGGAGTTGCCTGTTAACTAGAGCTTCTTCAATACTGGTCTTGCGTGATGCCTACAGGATAGTGTGAAAGGGCATTGTCATTACACCCAATCAGCCCATGGAACTGCAAAGGCGCTGGGAGTCGGTGCTCCTTCTTTTCCAGCAAGAAATACATAAGGAGGATGGGAGGGAGGATTTCTGGCTTAGTCACCCACCATGAGACTGCACTGTTGGGAGTTTTCTCTCCAACAGAAGTGCATCATGACTTCCGTTTACTCTGTGCACAATTGAAATGAGCAAATAAGCAAGCAAATACATACGAGAAAGCATTCATTCATTCATTCATTAAAACATTCATGTAATGCAAGGAGACTGGGGAAAGTATTGATTTCTTGCAGACCATCCAATCAGAATATCAGCTTCAGCTGTTAGAACAATTTCTGCCATTCATCAATTCATTAATTTCACTAAACCTTGCCATCCAAGGCAAACTTCCATAGTAGTATTTTCAGTAACTAAATCGATTACAGCACATGTCGATATTGTAGCCACATGGGGTCAAATGAATTCATCACAAAAAGACTGAAAGTGTTATGTGTAGGGCCCAGAAAGGTTTCTGGATATCAGAAAGCAAGCAGATACATACTTCTCACACTCGTTGTGAGATACTCTATCCACTGCCGTGCAGTTGAGTCTCCAAAGAGGTAAACGATCTTTCCTTTCAAGCAGGTGTAAATCTGATCCAAAGTGTTCAAGTTGGCCATTTTGCAGAAAATGGGGCGCCATTGATTCTGTAATGCAAAGCCACTGGGAATTGGGGAATCTATCCTAAACCTGCATCTCTCGCTCACTGTCATCTTGTTGCCTGGTAAAAGGGAACAGATAAAAAGCAATTGGCAACAAAATCTGTGACTGTGGCATTGTGTGATAACCAGCATTGTGGGAACCCCAAAGCCCCAGGAAGTAGAAAAGTAACCACCTCACACATAAACATTTAGTAGCCTATCAATTTCCCCCCAATTAATTATGTGCCAATTCTGAAGGAGGAGTCATTTTATGGGAATATCCCACAGTGGAACAGCACCAGAATATTCATTTAATTCTTATAATTGTTTGGAATCTTGCTTCCACTCCAAGAATTTTCAGAATGGCTCGTAGGAAGTAAAATGATCAAGAAAGAATTGAATCCAGCAGAGCAGCTCAAACGTCCAAGGATAAATAGAGAAGGAGAAGACTTGGTGATCTTAAAGGTTTGGAAAAACAAAGACTTCAGTACATTCTTTCTTGTCTGTTTTCCCAAGCAGGGACAGGATCAAGGGATAGAGGGGAATATTATGAGGCTGTCCTTGGGTGCTTCCAGACTTGGCTTTTATAGCATGATCATGATGGTGGTCCAGAATGAAGGCATCTTAAATGTGTAGTCCTCTCATACTTCCCCACCACTTCTCCCATGATTTTTCTTTCTTGGAAAAAATCCATTCAGGAAGGAAAGAAGGATTAGCTTTTAGCAGCCTTTTTATCTGTTAATTCTTGGCGCCCTCCATCTGGAAGCAACCTAGGCTAGATGCCACCAATGTTGCGGGGGAAGGGGGAACAAAAAATCCAAATCACTTTCACAGGGCAGAACACGAATGTTCCCAAATGTGTGAGGGATCTCAACTCCAATGTTGGACCTGCAAAACAGAGAGAACAAGGCCATGGAGTTAAAAACAACTCAAAACATCAATCAGCAAGAGTGCTAGTGGTTTTATCACATCTAATTCTCACATCTAAGTGCCATGAATTGGAAATGGAAGCATCTTGCTCTGATTTAGAAAGATGGGTCTTATGTTCTTACTGGAAACAGATGGGAAATACCATAGAAATGGCCCAAGAAACATCCCAGAGCATTCCAGATGTGAAGCAAGAGAACATAATAGTGTGAACCTGGTAGAAAACCAGGTGAACTGAATTCAAACTGGCTTCTCCCATGTGCACCTGCGGTTCAGCTGCTTCACTCTTGCATTCATAGGCATGGTTGATGGCAATGCACAGGAAGACTTCTTGGGCTCCACCCAAATGGGGACCTACCTCCCCCAAGAGGTTAATTCATCTTCCTCCATATGTGTTCTGCCAGCAAGAGAAGACTTATTTCTTTAAATGAGTATGTGACTCTTCTACTGCTTAATGTTGGTTACTGGCTTTTTGGTGTGTGTGTGTTTGCTGTGCTGCTTTTAGCTCGTTAATGTGTTTTAATAATTAGTCAACATTTTTAAATTCTGTAAGCTGTTATGCACAACTCCTTTGATGGAGTGAAAAAGCTGGAAAAACCTTTCTTAAATATATAATAACATAACACATAAATAGACTTTACATATTTCACAAACCAAACATAAACTGTTTTAAAGCAGTAGTGTAGATAGGCTCACAGTTTCAGTCAGGGCCAGCCTTAAGATAAATAGTGCTCTAGGTGAGGAGTGTTTTTGGTGCCCCCAACTTGTAGTCAGTTTCGCAGAGCCAGCCAGAGGATTTAAGGATTTATGGGGCTCGGTGCAGGTGTGATGTCCATTGAGAACGTCATTGCTCAAAACCTCACTATTGTTTGCACAAGCCAAAATACAAAAAGCCACATCCTGAGTAGTCACAGTGCATTGTGCAACACCGCAGAACTATCACAGGTTTTACTTACAATATTTTTTTTTTTGTCGCAGTTCCTATCTTTTGGTAAGCATTCTAGTGACTGGATGGAGGGTCTTCAACCTGTTCTGGATGGGGTTGCCCTCCCCTTGAAGGAGTGGGTTCGTAGCTTGGGGGTTCTCCTAGAACCATCTCTGTCACTCAGGTGGCCTCAGTGGCACGGAGTGCCTTCTACCAACTTCAGTTGGTGGCCCAGCTATGTCCCTATCTGTACAGGGATAACCTGGCCTCAGTTGTCCATGCTCTGATAACCTCCAAGTGAGATTACTGAAATGCACTCTACGTGGAGCTGCCTTTGAAGGTGGTTCGGAAGCTGCAGCTTGCGCAAAATGCAGTAGCCACATTGATAACCGGGACCAGAAGGTTCTTCAGTGGAGTCACTTCAGTTATAAGAACTTATCAACCAGGAGCAGAAGAAGAGTGGCTGATTAAAATCTGACACAAAAACATTTTCACACTGCTAATGAAGCGAATTGATGGGAATAGTTTCACCAAGATTTCGGAAGCTGCAGCTTGTGCAAAATGCAGCGGCCAGATTGATAACTGGAACCAGTAGGTTCGAACATATAAGACCTACTCTGGCCCGCTTGCATTGGCTGCCTGAATATTTCCGAGCCCGATTCAAGGTGCTGGTTTTAACCTATAAAGCCTTACACGGCTTGAGACCACAATACCTGACGGAAAGCCTTTCCCAACATGAACCTACCCGAACACTACATTCAACATCTAAGGCCCTCCTCCAAGTGCCTACTCCGAGGGAAGCTCAGAGGTCAGCAACAAGGGAGAGAGCCTTCTCTGTGGTGCCCACCCCCAATTGTGGAACGATCTCCCTGACAAGGCCCGCCTGGCGCCAACATTGTTATTTTTTCGGCGCCAGGTCAAGACTTTCCTCTTCTCTCAGGCATTTGGCAATATCTGAAGAGCCTGGGTTTGTTTTTGTAGCTTTTTGGGTTGTTGCAGTGGTTTTAAATGTATGTGTGTATTGTTTGTATGTTGTATGTTTTTGCTGTTTTAATTTTTTGTATATTGTTTTTAATTGTTTGAATCCTATGTAAACTGCCCAGAGAGCTTCGGCTATGGGGTGGTATACAAATGTAATAAATAAATAAATAAATACATAATTTATTTTCAAGGATATTCATTATTTTTATTTTGAAAAGCAAGAAAGAAAAGTTATAAATGAAAAAGTTATCCAGCTGACTTCCTACAGTTTTATTTTATCATTATTTATATTGTGCTGATAGTGTTTACAGCATCTGGAGTGCTAAGGGCTAGGTAACGTTGCCTCAAAGTGAAGCTGTGCTCCACTGAATTTTACCTAGCGCAAATGACATCAGAGTGGAAATTGATAAAGGAAACACATTTTGATACTAATTGAAGGAACATCAGTTTGTGGTTAGTAGCACCCAAACAACCCGTAGAACCTTGAAAGAAAGGTTACAGACGCTTGCGTTTTGCCACTCTAGCTCACCGCAGACATTAAGGGCGTCATCAAAGGAGAGTTCTATCGCTCGCTCGCTCCTGCCCACTTAACGGATGTTCATGCATCCTTTAGACTACGACGACCGCCTCCCGTCCACCTCCCAGGTGCCTCCCGCCCCTTCCGCTCATTTTGCTGTTGCGAAATAGACCCCTTTTAATCCAACTTTTTTTTTTTAAAAAAAAAGGGGGAATGTGCCGCGATCTCGTGTGCAGGAAAGCAGCACACTAAGGGCCATGTGGTCTTTGTTTACTTTCCTCTCCGGGAGGAAAGACGAAGTAATGAAGGACAGAAGTGGGAGCAGAGAAGCGACGGTAAGGAAACACGATTTTCCCCGAGGTGAAGACACTCCAAAAAAACACGCCCCCTCAGCTCACTTGCTCTCTCCTTTGCATCAGCTTGGCACCCTCCTCAGCTCGGTGCCCTGGGTGACAGTCCAACTCCTAGTTGGGTAGGCAGCCGTGGATTCAGCAAATAATAATAATATTATTATAATAAATTTATTTCTTACCCGCCTCTCCGTTTGGATCAGTAAATATAAAATATGATAAAATACATAAAATGCAGCTTCTCTTCAGCTCATCTAGCTCAAGTGGTCCCAATATTACTGGTGTCCTATCTCCTCCTCAATGTTGCTTTTAGTAGTAAAGGGGACAAATCTGCAGTTGAGGCAGTTTGAATTATACCCCCCCCAGAAACAAATTGAAGTCTCATCCCATTTTGAACCAAGACAGGCTTGTAAAGCTATTATTATTATTATTATTATTGTTGTTGTTGTTGTTGTTGTTGTTGTTAATATACCGCCCCATAGCTGAAGTTCTCTGAGCAGGTTACAAATTTTAAAAACATTGAATATTTAAAAACCAATATATAAAATTTAAAACCATAAAAAGCATACAAACAAACTGCGTATCAATTATCCAGGGGTCAGTTAAAAAAAACTCAACATATGCTGTTAAATACCTGGGAGAAGAGAAAAATCTAAACCTGGCACTGAAAGGATAACAATGTTGGCGCCAGATGAGCCTCGTCAGGGAGATTTTTCCACAGTTGGGGGCCCACCACTGAAAAGGCCCTCTCCCTGTTAGGAGTGTAATGTCAGGTGATGGGTTGCCTTCTGCCCTCAAAACCCCAGGAATGGAAATGGAGACGGAGCTCACAGGACAAATAATGACACCACTGTGCTACTGATTTATGATTTGAGAAGGAAACTTCCCTTGGTCAGATGGCAGAAGAACAAGGGAAGAAATGTGTGTCCAGTGCTGGGAAGGACATGAGTCAAGACACTCCCATTCTGTCTTTGTTCTCAAGTAATGCCTGTTAGTACTCATCAACGGAAGAGTTATATCAGGCCTTCTGATTATTCAGGAGCTGAATGGAGCAAATGCACAACTCAACACTGTCTTAAAGCTAAACTCTTCCAGATTGAACAGTTAAATAAATACCTCTTCACAAGGCTCCGTTCCAAGTCTGTCAGATATGAGATGGGTGAGTTGAAGGACTTCAGGGAGATGAATGCTTTACATGACACATTCTTTGGTTTCACGCAGTAGAAGGTCTCCTGGTCTCGTTTATCTAGATACTCACAGAGCTCTGCCTTCGTGGTCATGTTAAAACCACATTGGGTGATAACAGGTGATTTTCCATTTAAAAATTTGCCCGTGAAAGCTACTTTGTCGTAGCCTTTCTTCCTCGCTGCCCACAGTGCCGAAACCGCTTCGCTGGAGTGGATCAGCAAGAGAGAAACCCTGGCACTGCCCTCCCAAAATACAGTGAAATTGACTAGGTACGTCCCATTCCTATAGTCCTCGATGAGCCCAGAAGCTCCGGCCTTTAGACTCGATGAATAGATCCTTGCTCGTAAGAAATCTCCTCCGTACTTCTTCTTCTTTCCCAAGTAGTCATACAAATCCAGCTGAACCATCAAGTGATCTCCAACACAATAAGAGTCTTTGTGGTTCAATATGGTGGCTTTGCTGTTCTTGGCACTTGTGGTGTTTTGTATATGGGTGAAGGCGACGTTGGGCACCAGCTGGTCCAGTTTTGTTAGGATGACTTTTACTTCTTTCTCCTTTTTGACCCATTCCATCCTAGCATGGCTTATATTGCCTTCTTTCATTGGCCACATTCCGCTCCAGGTATCTTTGAGTGAAATAATCTTGTTAAAATGTAATTACTTTAAAATGTATCTGAATATGGGAGCAACCCCATGATCTTTGGAGAACATCCCAGGGATCATACGGGTTGTTGTTTGTTTTTTGGATTTCCCCTCCTGAAGCAGAAGACACTGCTAAAGCTTCAGAAAGGGATCTCCAAGATCCAATCTCTTCCACCACCACCCACCACCCATTTGCAGTAGAAAACCATGGTGTCTGCTTTCCAAACTAACAAAAGTGGCCTCAGATTACCTTGGAGAGGTCAGAAAGGGGTACTCTGGTGGGCAGGGAGCAGAGGAGGTAGAAGAAAGGGGAACCCCACTTCAAGAAGGATGCAGGGGGGTTCAGAGGAGGGCAACGAGGATGATCAGTGGTCTGGAAATAAAGCCCTGTGAGGAGAGACTGAAAGAACTGGGCATGTTTAGCCTTGAGAAGAGAAGGCTTATGGGAAACATCATAGCATTCTTCAAGTACTTGTAAGGTTGTCACATAGAGGAGGGCCAGTATCTCTTCTCTATCATCCCAGAGTGCAGGACTCGCAATAATGGGCTCAAGTTACAGGAAGCCTGATTCTGACTGGACATAAGGAAAAACTTCCTGACTGTTAGAGCAGGATGACAATGGAACCAATGACCTAGGGAGGTAGTGGGCTCTCCCACACTAGAGGCCTTCAAGAGGCAGCTGGACAGCCATCTGTCAAGTATGCTTTAAGGTGGATTCCTGCACTGAAGAAGAGGTTGGACTTGATGGCCTTGTAGACCCCTTCCAACTCAACTACTGTATGGTTCTATGATATACTGTGGCCTCTGCAACCCCATCCCTGCCTCCATTAGCCTAAATCTACTAGTTAGGTTCAGAAGCCCATCAAATAGGGAAATTTAGCAAGATGGCTAGAGAGCCCAGCAGGGCATAGGAATCTCGGAAGCTTCCTGTCCCAGACGCTTCTATCTAGTGGGTGGCAACTTGATAGCTGTGTCCTAATGGAACTAAATCTGAATAACAGAAATACCTGAAAAAAGTTGGAATACATTTTTGATCTTCCAGGTAGGCAGTAAATTGTACTTTCTTTATTACAATAATAAGCATTGTTTGCAAAGTGTTACATTTTCTCTGATATTCAAAAAAATACTGCCTGATTTGGTTATGAAAATTAACAAGTTCTTACCAACATCAGTTGCAACTTGATCTGGTCCAAGGTGCTTCATGAGACTTCTGAAGATGGTAATCTGAGCATGCAGAGAGAGAGAGAGAGAAAGAGAATGTCAAAGAGAGACCATAGCTCAATATTACAGCACATTTTGCATACTGAATGTTTCACATTCCATTGTTGGCATCTCCAGTTTTTAAAAGGACATGACAGCAGATGGTACAAAGACCTTTGCTTGAGTACCTGGGAGCCACTGCCAATCAAACTATGCAACATTGGGTTAAAGGTACCAATGTCCTGACCTAGAGCATTTATTAACAAGGCGTTTATTGCACACCCATGAGTGCTCACTCACAGAGGTTTGTGGGTCCTTTCCATGACATCGTCAACCTCCAGAGTGTCTCCTGAGCCTTTTAAGCTTTGTTCCATGTTTTAAAAGATCAGAGACAAAGCGATCGGAAAGGTTAAGATATTGGCAGTGTGAAATGATGATGCTGCACCATAATTCATGTGTCCACAGTGTGGGTGACTCTTAGACACTCCCTGCTCGGCCCGGGCTCCTTCCTCCTGCTGTACAAAGGGACAGAGGCAAGCAATGGCACGCTGGGAGTCACACCACATTCGGGTCACTTCAAAATGTCCTTTATGATTGATAAACGTTCACCTTAAAAAAAAAATCCCTAATGAAATGTGCTCTGCCTGCCTATGATGCCTATGTACACAAGTTGCTGGGGAACATGGGTGAGAGGGTACTATCGCACTCGTGTCCTGCTTATGGGTTCCCCATCGACAGCTGGTTGGCTACAGAATGCTGGACTGGATGGTGTGATCCAGCATGGCTCTTCTTATGTGCATAACATGGCACTTTTTAGCATTATGGATAAGTTTGTTAGGGAAAACAGGCTGGAAATTTCTACCTTGATCTCAGTTCTGTGGAAAGTATAGCTGAAGGCGATGATGGCAGCAAGCACAAGGGCCAGGAAAGCTCTCCCCTTCATGACAGGAGCCAAAACGTATATTCTTGTCTCCCCTATGAAAGACACAGAGAATTTCCCTGTCACCACCATTGATTCTGCCCCCAGACCACCCACACCCACACCCACACACACATGTCCAGGATGACATCACCAAGTATTCAAACCTCAGTATGGTGATGGACTAGGGAGGCTCTTGGATTCTGTTCAGTCTACATTTGGAAGCCAATGATACACATCTTCCTGTACTAATGTGCAGAGTGGAATGCAGTTATCTTTAGCATGGTACATTTCTCCAAGTGTTCCAATGTAATTAGCAGCTTAAGAAAGAAAGAGTACCAAAATGTACATAAAAATGTGATTTTTAACGTAAAATGCATATAAAATATTAATTTGTGGGGGAGAAAAGTCTTTAAAATAGCAATCCAAAAAAAAAAAAAGTTGTTTTCAAAACCATGGAAGTTTTATTAGCATTCATGATGTCTTTTGTATGAAGCTTTGAATATATTACTTTTCTACATTCTCCATTTGAGAATTTTCTGTGGGCTCTAAGAGCCTTTCTACATGAGGCATTTACTATGCAGTCATGGTTCCGCACTCATTATAGTATTGTCATCCTCCAAGGCCTCTTTCATGTGTTGCAATTTTTTTCCTAATGAATGAAGTCTGGTATTTCTATGAATGGTGCAATAAAATCCTGGTGTATTAGTGCAATTCCCTACCTAGCAGGAACAGATACAAAGAGGGCAGGGCTCCTGCAACTTTAACTGTTGTGATGCAGAGTCATTTCACCAGGTGTCATTTGTTTGCATGCAGCACCCAGTTAAATTCTCTCTTTATCACAACAGTTAAAGCTGCAGGGGCCCTGCCCTCTTTAGCTAGAGTGACCAGATACAAAAGAGGGCAAGGCTCCTACAGCTTTAACTGTTGTGATGAAGAGGGAATTTCACCAGGTGCTGTTGGCATGCAAATGACACCTGCTGAAATTCCCTTTTCTATGCCACTGTTAAAGATACAAGAGCCCTATCCTCCTTTCCATATGGTCACCATAACTTATGTTGGTGAGGAGGAGGAGGAGGAGGAGGAGATGCCACTGCCTGCTTGCTCATTGGTTCTCCACCTGCCAAGCAAGCAAGTGGGAGCCATGATGAGGAAGAGGAGGAGGAGCAAGATCAGCTGGGGAGCAATAGTGGTGAGAAGGCAGACTCATGAAGGAGAGACCCATTGAGGGTTTTTTCTGACCCAAGAGAACTCTAGGAACAGGCAGTGTACCAGGGACTCTAATGTCTTTTTTGAACACATTATCTTTTGTTTGTGTGAATTAGGAATTGCAACAAATCCCTAGAATGACTAACTCACAATGAAAAGTTAATCACCCTTTTCAAAACTTTTCTTTATACTATATTTAGCTTGAGATGCCTATTCCTTACTTTTACCCCAGTGAAGGTAGTAGGGCACACCCATTTTTACAGCATTCTGGATTATCTTGACTTGATTCTGTACTTACAACTCTATCTTGAATTAATCGCTTAAGCTTGTTTAGCTTCATTTCATTAAAAAATAACACAAAGATATTCTGCAGGGTGTAGATGTTAGCATTCATGGTGGAATAACTGGGCCCACAAAGGGAGGGCTTTGCAAAACAAACTTTACTTGGCTGCAAAAGGCAAGCCCAGATGCTGGAAAGGAACACATGAATTTAATCCTTTGGTGAAATTTTCTCTTGGTGCCATTTCTGGCCATCGCTGCTCCAACATCCCCTTCTTGATGGCTTGTGGATCACTCTGCAAGATGCTTTCCTTTCAGGAGACAAAGGTGTTGTTTGCAGTAGTTTGGTCAGTGCATCTGCGACCATGGGGCCATCTCTACGGCACTGCTTTAGCTACTGATTCCCACCTCAAAAAACCCGCAGCATCGCTGCTGTGAAGCAACATCAATAGCGTTTCATGGCTGGAGTGGGCTCGGGCTATCCAGCCAGGAAAATTTGCATCACCGTTTTAGCATGGTGGTCATGGGCAGCAAATAACAAGTGAATGAAAACCTCCAAAAGTATGTTGTTGTTGTTGTTGTTGTTGTTTTCTGGCAACTCTGCGCAACATTGTAGCTTTGAAAGCCAGTAGCTGCACATCTGTGCTGCTACAGTTTGTTGAATGTATGTGTTATACGTAACAACTGTCCTTACTTTCATTCCAGAATGAGACTTTAGTGTCGCCATGGCGGACGTTACTAAACACTCACCTGGAGCCCGCATCCCTGCCTGTATTCTCGTGCACACCCTGCCCTGGAATCCGCCCCCTAACTATGCCCACTTTCTTAATCCAAGCTGAAGCCATCACTGACACATGCACAAATAACCATGGTGAAATCACATTGAAAATACGGAGCTTCGTGAGGAATAATACAATGTGGCTGTGAGTTGGCGGCTGCATCATATAAGAAACAGAGCGCAACTGTGCAGCCATGACGGAGTATACGTGGCATATAGGCAAGCCCTATCTCCTCTGAAGGGCAATACAGGAGCTCAGTGCTACCTTGCTCCTGCAAATCTCTTAGCAGGTGGTATAAATGTCACATCAATATGTTTGATGTAAGGATTTATTCCCCAGTCTGTGCCAACTGTACACAGCCCTGATTGTCCTCCAGAAAAGGCATTGGTTTGTGTACATTTGATCCCATGTCAAAAAATGAACCACCTCTTGGCACACAAGGGCTGCATCATGGTCTGTCTCTGTAGGTGAGACTGCTGCAGTTTCTGGGTGGGATCCATGTGCTTACTGATGTTGGGTGTGATCACTGCAATTCTTGGTCCTTGGTCCCTGGATGATTCTGTCTCTTTACCTTGGCTTTTGCCTGTTTCCATGTTTGCTGGAAAGCCTCCTTTGAGGTTTGCTGGGCCAGATCTACATCAAGCAGGATATGACACTTTGAAAACGTTTTAAAAACAGTATATGGAATGTGTCCTGGGCCTGAACAGTGTAGATCCTGCCCTGGTTTCACAGTGCTTGATCTGAGTCTCTCATCAAAGTAAATACTGCAGCTTACTGTCACTTTGCATGTCTTGGGCTGGAGGATTCTGGAGCCCTCGTGATGTTCACAGGATCCTGTCTGCACACTTTCTCCTGCGCCGTTCCCAGTTTTCTGCCTTTTTAAAGCTTGGAATGTGTGCATGCGTCAGCTCTGCAGCCAAAGGCTCTGAAGTGATTTCCCGTGGGTTTTATTCCATGCCACATCTTCGTTTGTTCTGCTACTCCAGTCGGTTCAGGAGTGTATGATCCCGTAGTGCGGTACTCAGTGCCTTCTTGCTTGAGGTACGCTTGTGCTTCCTTGCCCATGTACTCTGCCCCAGGATCTGTCTGAATTGTGCACCAGGTCTTTGCTGGAACTTGTTACTAGTTGCTGCATTGAATTCCTTGAGTTTGTCCAGTATCTAAGTCTTCTGCTTCATTTGGGCTGGTGTATTTGGGGTAGCCTTCAATAAATGTTGTGCTTTTGTTGTGCCCTTGAAGAGCGATGAGACTTGCAGAAATCTGGATGGACAGACTGTCTTGTTCACACCCTCGCCCTGCCCATCCTTTCCTGATAAAGTCTGCAGATCAGGTAAAAGCAGAGGAGCAGGGACCAGTTGCAAAGTTGGCAATGTTGTAAGGAAAATCTCTGGCTACTGGCCGCTGGGGGCTTGGAGGAATGCACCCCATCTGACTATCAAACCTGAGAAGGGAACATAGAAAATTGCTTTATACTGAGTCTGACGATGCTTGGTCCATCTAACCTGTTACTGTCAACACTAAATTGAAACTCAGTCCAAATAAGATTGAGATAATGGTAGTGGGTGGTTTGTTTGCCTGGCACATCAAGACTCTTCTATCTTTTGCAAATGAGACAAAAAACATGCATAGAGATGGAGAATAGAGATGGACAAATCTCTCAGTTTTGCTCCCCCCCCATCATCATCATAATCTATTATTATTATTATTATTATTATTATTATATTATTATTATTATTATTATTTCTTTCTATCCAATTTATGAAGAAATTTACAAATTGTGATAAGTTTTTATAAAAAGAAAGAAAGAAATTGAGGGAATCCTCGCCCATTCCAATCATCATCATCATCATCATCATCCCAAACCACATTAGGGCATTACTTTAATAAAGACATCACTAAAATGTCACAAATGTCCTATGAAAATCAAGATACAGAGATCAGAGGGAAAGATTAGACATCATTTGTCATTTTTCAAAGTGAATTCATTTGGGATAACAATTGCCGACTAGTTTCACTCTCAAAGATGGCAAAGGTGCCACCTGTTGAGTTTTAGATTGTTGCGGCTGAAACTGGCAGATGTTTTCTTGACTTTTTGAATATTCGTTGAAGCTGTTTGCATTGCAGAGAAATACATACATACCTAATGCGTAGATAGATAGATAGATAGATAGAAGTATTGCCTTTGTCTTTCTCGCAAGAGTTAATCCCACCTCAAAGCTCCTGCTTTGCTGCCTTGCAAGCATGTGCCCACCATGAAAAGAAAAATTGTAGAAGCCCCAGGGAGGAGCTGAGTGATAAGCCAATCAATCATCAATCAATCATCATTTGCTTAAAACCAAAGGTCATCACAAAACAGGAGAGAAAAGAACAAATCCACCAAAAAAAAAGGGTCAGTTCATATTATTTCCACCACTAATAAATGTAGCTAATTGCATCTAATTTTAAAAGCAGCCACTGCAAATAATGAAACTTGATACATCTCTACATGAGCGATATATTGCATGCTCACGATTGGCCTGCTCATAGAGATTTGTGAATCCTTTACATGACACTGTCAACCTCCAGGACATCTCTTGCGCTTTCCCCCAGTAATATCATGGGATTTCCCCAGCGTGTAAAATAGTGCTATAATTCTGCCACTAAATGGTGGCATAATTGCATGGCCCGGAGGGGAAGTTTTCAATTCAAAATTACATGGTTGCCATTGGTCGCAGTCTGAAGAAGCACATAGTGAATGCAGAAAAACCATAGAGATGCCTAATCTCTGACATGTCAAGAACGAGAAAGAAAACTGGATGACCCCCCCTCCTCTCTCTCTCTCTCTCTCTCGGTACTGCCCTATACAATGGGACCACAAATACAAAGACTTTGGTCCCATGGAAACTTCCTTCCATATAAGCAGTACGCATAATTTGAACGTGCAACTTGGTAAAAGCCTTTCTTCATGAAGGAAATGTATGCTTGTATAATAATTGCTGCAGAGCGTGATTAGCCTATATATTCTCTTATGCCATAAAGAAAGCTTGGTATTTACAAAATTGTCCATATCTCAGTGATAAACTTTATTGAACACCTTATCCATAATCACTTTTCTTATCTCTCCGAAGTCCTTGCCCCTAATGACACAGATGTGAGGTCATAATTCTTGGAACCTCTTTGCACCTCTCTTTACAACTTCTTGTTTCCAGATGTTCATGAAGGCACAGTCTTGGCAGTGCATAAGACAGCGATAAGACAGCACATAAACAGTTGCGTGTGTATTTTAGCCTTGATAAAAGGTAAACTACCTTTGGTTCAAAGCATTACAGCTAGAGTATCCCAGGGCAAGCCTGAGCCACCAACTAATTCTCTAAAATTCTTAAATCAATGCCCTCTATGTGATTCTCATGTTGATTTTCCTCTTTGAAATCGTGTTGACTTAAAAACAACAACAAGCAAACCACCACATACTCTACTTTCCCTTCACTCCTCCATATATAATCTGTCTTAAGATCTTAAATCTATTCAAAGTAAGACTACAAACCTCATGCAATGTAACAAACAACTCTTAGTAGAGAGTAGAGATGTAAAATTTCCAGAAATGTTGAAGCCATGGGGGAAAAAATGTGTTTTTTCCCCATTTTGGGGGGGGGGCATATGGGACGGAAATTTTCAGATTTTTTTAAAAAAACAAAATGCAATCTTAGCACTTTTTACAGATTAAAAGTCACATTGTTACTTTAGGAACATAAAATGTAGTTATGTACAAGTTGGTTTGGCATAAAATTATCACATTTGGTATATTAAAAGTACAGTGTATACAAACAACTATTACAAATTGAATTTACTTTTTTAAATTCCTACTTTTTATTTGGTAACAAATGGAGCTACAACTGTAAGGAACATCTGACCTGTAAGGAACCTCTTTGGTTTTGCCAGTTTATGAGGAGTAGGGAAAAAACATAAAAAAAGAATAAGAACCCATCAACATTAGTAACACTAGTCCTCCACAGTGTCAAGCAGACATAAAGCGCCCATTCCCATTAAAAGAACTGAGGGAAAAAAGAGGGGACCATGATTAAATGAATATGCATGAAATTTAACCAGACTCATTTTCTGAGCTATATTGTTTGGTAACAAATGGCGCTACACAACTGATAGGAACATCTGAACTGTAAGGAACCTCTTTGGTTTTGCCAGTTTATGAGGAGCAGGGGGAAAACATTAAAAAGAAAAAAGAAAGAAGAACCCATCAACATTAGTAACATATATATATATATATATATATATATATATATATATAGTCTTTGCTAGTCCTCCACAGTGTCCTGACATAAAGCACCCATTCCCATGAAAAGAACTGTGGGGAAAAAAGGGGGGGGGGACCAAGATTGAATGTATGACATTTAATCAGACTCATTTTCTGAGCTATCGCTATTGCTATCAAGTTCAGCCTCAGTTTGCAACCTAGGACTTGCTAGTCCTCAGTTCACAGAAATTTGATACTGTACATAGTTTTTAGAAATCATTTGGAGAAGTAAATATATGGACACCTTGTCTTAAACATTTTATTCATCATGCTATAATAAAACATTCCATAATCCATTTTTTCTTCATTTTTTTCTGGGGGAAAACCAAAAAAAAGGCTTTGGAACCCCCCCCCCCATTTTTTTTCTGGGCCGTCACATCTCTAGTTGAGAGAGAGAGGGAAAAAAATGTCTGATCTATTCTGCTTAGGAGCTCGAATGTTAGGTTACTCTGATTCAACCCAAAGACATTTTCTCTCACCCATTATACTTCACCAAGATCCTTTACAAATCTAACTCAATTTAAAATGTTTTCACCTTTTCCTACTTAAATAAAATGAAATTAAAAGGTCTTGGGAGATCTGCCCTAGAGATCCATTTAGCCTTCTTGATTTATGTCCCTCACAGGAGTAATTCTCTCCCCTTTTTAAATCTTTTCTGGGTGACCATTAAACGAATCTCCAATCCATTCGTGCACCTATCTGGAAAAAATGGCCAACATATCTTTCCCCATGAGAATCTCGGATGCTCCCCTTCCTGGACCATCCCTTTATTAGACATGGAAATAAATATTCCCAGTTTGCAGGGTGGGACAGGAAGGGTATCTATCACTTGAGAGACTTGATAGATAAGGAATGAGTAATTAATGATAGCAAAGTAAAAGAAAAGTTAAATGGCATTAAACCTACCTGATTCCAACTGTGGCAAGTAAGAACTTTTCTTTTCTAAAGAATGTTGACCAGGAAGCAGATTGTTGTACCGTCACTGCCTTTGAACACTCCAATTAGGCCCCAAGGGAAAAGGTAAGACTTTGACCCCAGCGATTTATGGTTTATTGTTTGATAAAGTGGGAGGCTTCTCCCTGGCACTGAAAAACAAATGGGAAGCAGACCTACCCATGCAAATAGAAGATGACATGTGGAAACAAATATTGATAGACCCTCCACTTAGAACTATCTTGTCCAGTATTCAGGAGGCAGCCCTAAAGGAATTACTAAAGTGTCATAAAACCCCAATCCAACTTTCACGCATAATGAGCTCTATTTCCCGATTGTGCTGGAGAGGCTGTGAGGTGAGGGGCTTCTTTTTGCACATGTGGTGGGACTGCAAAGCCCTAAAGCAGTTTTGGGAACTAGTTTTCAAGGCAATCCCAGAGGCCACAGGTCAGAGAATTCTGCCCGAACCAAGCTTGGCTTTGTTGTCCCTGCCGAATGACTTCAATCCATCCCTCGTCCACAAAGGACTTGTAGCTATGTTGCTTACCTCAGTGTGTTTGGAAATTGCTGAGCATTGGAAAGACCCAAAGAGCCCCACAGTAAATAGCCAGAAGGGAAAGTGTGGGACATCATAGCTCTTTCTGTGACGCTAACATCTCATCGCAGGGTCTTGTAGGGCCAACTGAGACATGTTCCTTTTGATACAATATGGTCCCCATTTGTCAATTATGTGAATGGAACTGCTGGTAGATCCAGGCCCGTTTACTTAATTTCAATATTGTCCACCCTAATTATTGAACCTTGATTGAAATTGGAATTGGTAATGTATTGATGCAATACAGACTTTGTAAGGCTCTGCTTGCAAACTTATAGATTCGTCATGAAGAAACAACCATCAATATAACCACCTTATTTTGAAGTGTGTGTGTGTGTGTGTGTGTGTGTGTATATAGTAGAAAGTATGTGTGTGTCATGTATGTCCGGAAATGTTTACCCACTTCCAGACGAGTTAGAAACTTGACACGGTGACACAATGATAGGTCTGGCTGTACAATGTAACAGAAAAATCTAAAAAACACAGATTTGGGGGGTTTAAGTATTTTTAAAGAATTTATTTAAACCCAAGGCTTATGCCTACAACTCCCAGCATGCCTTGGGCAGGAGGCCAGACTTACTGGCCTTTGGCAGCCATCGTGAGTGCACAGTCAGGTGGCTGCTGCGTGTCTTTCACAACCTGACTCCTAAGGTTGGTCTCGAATAGCCAACCCAATTCCACATAAAAGGAAACAACCCACATAAATGGGCTGCATCCATTTGCGGTGCCTCCTCCCACCCTCTACGTGGTTTTAAAATCGTGACTAGATACAACAGCGTGGCTTTGAGGGGCCAAACATGCTCAAAGGCACTTCACCCTGTTATCATTGTTTTCTCTGAATCTGGGGGAAGCAAGTGCACAACTTCTGCCCTTAAGAGGGAGGGAGGAAGAGGAGGCACTCTGCACATGCCCAGAAACAGATCCAACAAAGGGGGAGAAGTGCCCAGCCCAGCCCCGGCCTTTCAGTAAAGGCTGCAGATGGAGCACTTGGTGGGTGAGAAATGCAGGATGAGGCAATTCCAGCAGGATTGGCTGGAACTGGGCATGTCCACTGACAGCTGTTGACATTCCCTCATTGGTGAAGCTGCTCCTTCACGCTCTACCGAGGAGCAGCATCGGCAACAAGAGGATGTCTCAGAGGGTTGCCAAAGGCATGCTGGGAGGTGTAGTACTGGTATGCAGAGTGGCTGATTTAAAATAAAGTAGTGGTTAGCAACCCAGATCAGTATCTCTCAGTCCTAACTCAGACCCCACTTTCCTGACCTCTCACTAACTGCCTTTGGTCTCCTTCTAACTTACCTTCCCCAACTGCCACTCATTCACCCCCCCCCACACACACACACACACCATTCCATTCTAGCGTCAGCTATCAGTCATTACTCCATTCACTCTTCTGCTTCAATAGTAAAGTCAGGCTTTTACATAAAAGTCATAAACTTTATCCAATAATTCTTGCATCTGTCTTGGAATGTTGTGGTTTAGTTATAACCGGGGGGGGGGACCCCAGCATAAAACATGTCATCAAGTTAAAAGGCCTTGGAAAATATTTTTTAAAAAAATCACTTGCCATTGAAAAGCCATTAATGCAGTCACTAGGCAAGGCTGCCTGGGAAAAGAAATCCATAAGCAGGGTGCCACAACTAAGAAGGCCTGCTCTCCAATTGTCTCCCACCACACGTCAGATGGTGTTCAAAGGTTAACACATTATTCAGGGACCTAGCCTTGCATCTACAACTCCTAGCCTTCAATCTGGCTGCCCTCAGAGGCTTCCTGGCACCTGCCAAAAGCCTGTGCCGAAGATGGTCAAGCAGGCCATGGAGAGCTACGGCTTTAAGGCAGCCCTGGCCTGCATCGGGAGTGAGAGAGAGAGAGGCCCTTTCTACACTGTAGTGGTGTAGAGGGAGGGAAGGCGATCCTGGAAGTACCAAATACACACCATCGGCGCACAGGGAGGGAGGGTGATCCCACAAGTACCTAATACACATCACCGGCGCACAGGGACCAGCTGGGGGCCATCCCAGGCAAGCAGCCTGGTGTAGAAACGTCTGGAGAGAGAAAATAAATTAAATGAATTTAATTTGTTTTAAAGTTACATCACAGGCCTAGCACCAGCCTACCTTGCAGGGTTGTCATGAGGGTGAGAGAGGATAAAAAGAAACAAATTTAATTCGTTTAGAAGTTAACTCACAGGCCTAGCACTAGTCTACTACTTTAAGATGATTACCTTGCAGATATATAACTTAGGGGGCCTGAGCAATACCGGGTATATCAGCTAGTATAATACAATCTATAACAATCTATTTTATGTAATCTGTATCTAACTAGGGAGTATATTCATTCTTCAGGTTGTTTGTTTAATTTTAGTTCAGAGTGCCGTTGGTATGGTTTTTTTTTAACCTTTGCCCCCAATAATACAATAATTCACCTTTCAAATAAGGGTAGTACGATATAGAAATCTGTAGCAATTTATTACTTTTTGTAACAGATTAATTACAAGTAAACCTTGGAACTCCACCTCCAGAAAATCCAAAGTACTGTTGCCTGCCACCCAATTCCTCCACAGCAGAGGGCAGAGATGGGTAAAACTGATCTCAATAAAGCATTCAGGTGGCATTGCTTACCTGAGTTTCTGTTAGCCAAGAGCTCGCTCAGTCGGTTTCTCTCAAATTTCACCCATGATGCATTTTTGCAACCCTCTGCAAAACCTAATGGCCCGTATTTCATGTGGGAAAAGTTTGTTTCTTTGAGATGTTAAACATTTCAAAAATTATCCTGCTATGGCCAATACCTTCCTTTACCTCCATAGTTTAGGTGTGTGTGTGTGTGTGTGTGTGTGTGTGTGTGTAACAGTGATGTAAAACAGATCTGTGTCCACTGTTTATTGCCAGTTAGACATCTGATTAAAAAATAAAGTTTCTGAAGGATCTGGAAATCAGGGTGCATCTAGAAAATGAGGGTCGATCTACCTGTTACTTTGAAAGTATTGCTAGCAGCTAGGTCTCTTCTTGTTTCCTATTCAAAAGTGAGCATGGGGGGGGGGGGTGCAGTTCACTATTGAGAACCTAGCATGGAGGGTTAAACGTTTACCCCCACTGTGGTCCCAGTTGAACCTGAGGCCCTCCTGCCCCCAAACTCTTACAAGCCAAGTGTTTTCCTTCCACTCTGCGAAGAAATTTGAGCATTATGGAAAATTCTTATCAAAAACAAACTGATATAAATGCTCAGCCATCTGACCCAGTCCAGGTTAATGGGTGCAGTTATTTGCCACGTAGCTTTTAAAGATAAAGAACCTGCCAAGAAAAATAAAAGGCCTGAAACCCCATTTCAGCACCGCAAACACCTTTAAACAGCAGGGATTCAAAACCGGACTTTGAAGAGCTGACCGCTCAACGTCTTCTGCCTGGATGAACAAACCTGACATCTTTGCTTCTCCCCCCCCATTCAAGTTTTTGAAATCTCAAGTCCTTTCCATCCCATTCGTGACGAACGTAATGAATCTTGGCATGCTCTTATAAAACAACAACAACCGAATGAAATCCTTTCCTATTGCTAAACTGTGGGGGGGGGGGGGGTGTCAAACAGCCCAAGCCAAGAATCCCTGGAGATTTCCTGTCCCAGAACCTTATTTACAGTAAATGTCCCATCCCAGCCTATCTCTGCAATCTCTTTTTTTGTCTATGACCTTTAAATTAGGGTGGGAACCTCTCTTCCCCACCCCCCATTGAAAGACACATTCTGATGGGGTAATCCGCTGGGGATTATATTCACCACTGCTAAGTAGGTTCAGAGCCAAAAATGCTGACCCCTTCCTTCTCTCTGTTTTTCTGCAACCCCTTCTATGCCTCTATCTCTTCCACCTCCCTTTCTGCCTCCCCCCCCCCCTAATAGACTTCAATGGGAGGGACAGATGGCTCTTTCTTGAGTTCTGAACTGGTCACATTTAAAGGACTTCATCCCCTCTTTCCACAGCCCTATACATTTTGGCTCCCTTGTTGCCAGGGTCTTCCATAATTCTGTATATTCGGCTTCAACTTCCCCTCCCTGTTTTACCCCCACCTGTCCCCCCTCTCTCTCCCTCTCTCTCTTTTTGGGCTGAGCCCACTTTCATGAAAGTTCACCCCCTGCTTTCAATAGTCCCCTATCACCACACGGACCAGACTGAAGCTGGCTAAGGGGATTTTCACATGCAGACGGCTCCTGTAACATAAATGCCGTAGGTGTGACAGGAGGTGTCTAGCTTATTAGGGAGACCCCAAGCTTCCTCCCTGAATAACTAGCATTCTTTTTCTCTCTCTCTCTCTCTTTTTGTTAAGTCACTAGCCCCTTTTGCTTACCGACACAGAAGGGCGAATGGGCAAGTGCTTCTACCCGGTTGCCACACAAAGCGTGGGGAAAGGTCCTGGGGTCGGATCCTGCACTGAGCCCCTTACCTGGCCTGGTCCAGAAGCGTCTGTCTGTCTTTCTTGTTCATTCTCTTTCCCTCTTGGTGTCAGCAGTAACAGGTGAGAAATGCAGGTGGAAAATATTGAGCTAGATACACCTACCGCATTTACCTCAGGAACAGGTTGGGCCTCAGGGGGAGGAGTGGGCAGAGAAGCAATGCACTCTTTGTCATCATTCATTACAGTTAGGGGTGAAGGATAATTTCATTTTGGCTTGCTGTTTGAAAAGCCTCCACCTAAATCCACACCTTTCCACATTTTCGGGGCAGAAAGAGTTTGGGATGAAAGAAATTTGGATGCGGGAGAAACTACAACGGACAGCTTTGTTTTTCCATCAGTCTAGGCCAGGACTTGGAGTGCTTAGCCCTGGCTTTGAGTTCCTGTGCACTCAACCATGTTGGTGGTCTTGGATGAGAGCCTGCACCTCTTTTAGCTCCTGACAGGCTTTAACACCTACACGGCAGGGAGGCACAATGGTCTCCTCCATGGTGGGAATAGCTGAGCCGAATGAACTGTGCCAACATAGGTTGACCGTATGGAAAGGAGGACAGGGCTCCTGTATCTTTAACAGTTGTGTAGAGAAGGGGATTTCAGCAGTTGTCATTTGCATGCATGCAGAACCTGGTGAAATTCCCTATTCATCAGTTAAAGCTATCTGGTCAAGAGGGCAGGGCTCCTGCAGCCTTAACTGTTGTGATGAAGAGGGGACTTTACCAGGTGCTGCATGCAAACAAATGACACCTGCTGCAATCCCCTTTTCTATACAACTGTTAAAGATACAGGAGCCCTGTCCTCCTTTTCATATGGTCACCCTAGGCCAGCGCAGATGGGTAAGAATTAGGGGTGTGCATGGACCCCCAAAATCAGATCGGAATTGGAATCAGAACCGGAACATGGGGGCGGGTGAGTGGGCACTTACCTCCCTGTCCCTCCCCCCCCCCCATTTGCGCTCCTTACCTGCTGGTGCTCCCGCTTCCGTCTGCTGGTCCTTTCTGCTGAGAAACAGACTTCACGGCCTGCCTCCTGGTGTGCTACTGAGAGGCAGGTCGTGAAGCCCATTTCTCAGTAGAAAGGACCAGCGGACAGAAGCGGGCACCCTGGTAGGTAAGTGGGGCCCTCCCCCTCCCCCTCCCCCCACTCACGCTCCTTACCTGCTGGCGTCTTGCGCTGCCTTCCGCTGCTTCCGTACTACTGATAAGCAGGCCTTGCGGCCTGTTTATCAGTAGTACGGAAGCAGCGGACGGCAGCGCGGGATGCCGGCAGGTAATGGGGGACCTCCCCCTCCCTCCCCCCACTCACGCTCCTTACCTGCTGCCTCCTCCCTGCCATCCACTGTCACCCGCTGCTTCTGTACTACTGAGAAACAGGCCTTGAGGCCTGTTCCACAGTAGAGCAAGGGTGCGCCGAGGGGCCCTGCCTTCTTTTGTATATGGTCTCTCTAGTATAGTGCCTGCACCTTTAACTGTTGTGATGAAGAGGGAATTTCACCAGTAACAAATTGCATTCAAATGACACTGGCTGAAATTCCCTTTTCTCTACAACTGTTAAAGTTACATGAGCCCTGTCCTCCTTTTTATATGGTCAGCCTATAAAAGTATTAAATAAAAATAAACACGTAGATGCATTTTTCTGTTTTATTTACTTACTTTCAAACTCATATGCCCTGAGAACGGCATGCAACAGGATTAAAGATATTTGATTTGACTCGGACCTGGCAGGAGCAGAACCTCAGATCAATATACCTTCACCTCACTCTGAATTAAAACCATTCCTCATATAGCTAGGATTTTCAGAAGGCAGAGCTATCAAGCAGGTTCAAACTTCAGCCACTCAGAGCCTAGAGATGGAAACCCCTATCTTATCTGAGTTGGTTTAATTCACAGTCTGCTCAAGTAACTTCTCCTTCTCGGAAACCCTCTAATCCACATTAAGTGGAGGTTCCTCATCTACTAAGTGGCTCTCCTGTCTGTAGACCTCTGAAGAATCTGGGTCCCCCCCTCCAGTTTCTCATCAAGACCATTTCCTTTCCTGGCTCTGTGTGTGTGTGTGTGTTGGAACCCAGCCCATCTGTGCTAAGGGCAGATTCAAGTAATTTTGGCCTTTTAAATACAATGCATCCAGCAATTGAATAAGACATAAATCAGTAGTCAGTAGCATGTTCAAGATCCTGTAGTTTGTTTGCATAAAGGGAAAGAACAAGGAACTTGGTCAGAAGTTCCTGGGAGCGATTCAATACATAAAGCAATGTTTGTTTGTCCTAAGGATGATTTCTACATTTTTTCATATCCGCTAGTAGTCTTGAAATGCCTATTAACCCCCAAAACTTCCAGACAGGTGTCAGCCATGCCCGTGATCTTGTATTCACTTAATTGGCTTCTGTTTTCATTCATGTGTGTTTTTCATAGTGCCAGGCAGTAACCTCTTGGGGTGTTTCGCCATCGGGCCTCATGTTGTAAAAACACACAAAACAAACTATTTCCCCTTTCTCTCTGTAGTCACGCCATAAATATTAGGGATGTGCAGGGACCCCCCGGATCGGATCAGGACCCGGATCGGGACCTCCAATTTTGTCCCGGATCGGATCGGACAAAATCGGAGGTGCCCCAGACCGGATTGGGCCCAATCCCGATCCAAAAATCGGACATCCGATTTTTGGATCGGCCGCCATTTTTGTTTTCCTCATAGACTTGCATTGGGGGAAATAAAGCTTTCCCCCCAATGCAAGTCTATGGGGAAAAATGGCGGCAGGTGGGTGAGTGGGGGCCTAACTCCCCCCTCACTGTCCCTCCCCCCCACGGTTACTTCCTGGGGCCATCCGCTGGCGCCCGTGGGCGCCAGCGGACGGCCCCAGCAGGTAAGCCCCCCCTCAAGCTCCTCAACTACCAGGGCATCCTCTTCCTTCACCTGCCGGAGATCTACTGAGAACTAGGCTTCGTGGCAGGTGAAGGAAGAGGACACACCAGCAGGTAAGTGGGACCCCCTCCCTCCTCCCCCTCACGGTTCTTACCTCCCGGGGCCGTCCGCTGCCCTCTGCTGGTGCCAGCAGATGCCCTGGGAGGTAAGCCCCCTCCCACACTTACCTGTCGTGGCCGTCCGCTGGCACCTGCTGGTGCCAGCGGATGGCAGCGGACAGCCCCGGCAGGTAAGCCCCCCCTCGCAGTTCTTACCTGCTGGGGCCGTCCGCTGGCACCCACGGGTGCCAGCGGATGGCGGCAGATGGCCTGGGCAGGTTAGAACCACGAGGGGGGGAGGGAGTCCGATCATCCAATCCAATCCGATCCACATCAGGTCCTTTTCGGATCGGATCAGCCGATCCAGGGGCAGGGGATCAGATCGGATAATTTTATCCGATATCCCCTGGATCTGGTCCGGATTGTGGATCGGACTCGATCCGTTGCACACCCCTAATAAATATAGTCACCTACTTCAGAGACATCACTTCACACATATGATAGAGAAGGCTCTGATCCAGAAAAGCTCACATTCATCATTGTTCTAGGTTGCTTCTACACAAGTTCCCCTGAACACCAATGAGGTGGGGGTTTTTCCCCTCTTGCCACCTGCTGGAACAGAATGTAGGTTTTGATCACCACAGTCACTGATTCATTCCCAGCACTAGTTACCAGACTCTCTAAATGGCATAGGACCTCTGTAACCTTTTCATCCAGTGTTGCAGCTAGGTAATTTTAGACCCTGGACTTAGAGAGCAATCCTATGGTCCCTGTCAGTAAATTCACACATGGAATGCATGATGGGGGATACTTGGCTCAGCAATACTACAAGCAAGACGGATCTTGAAATTGTTGTAGATCACAAGCTGAATATGGGTTAACAGTATGATGTGGTTGCAAAAAATACAAATGCTATTTTGGGCTGCATTAATAGAAGTATACTGGTTCCCCTCTATAACCCACTGGTTAGGCCCCATCTTGAGTATTGTGTCCAGTTCTGGGCACCACACTTCAAGAAAGATGCAGACAAGCTGGAGCGTGTTCAACAGTGGAAACGTAGATGATCAGGAGTATGGAAACAAAGCCCTATGAAGACAGACTGAAAGAACTGAGCATGTTTAGCCTGGAGAAGAGAAGATTGAGGGGAGACATGATAGCACTCTTCAAAGACTTGAAAGGTTGTCACACAGAGGAGGGCCAAGATCTCTTCTCAATCAACCCAGAATGCAGGACAAGGAATAATGGGCTCAAGTTACAGGAAGCCAGATTCCGGCTGGACATCAGGAAAAACTTCCTGACTGTTAGAGCAGTATAACAATGGAACCAATTACCTAGGGAGGTGGTGGGCTCTCCCACATTAGAGGCCTTCAAGAGGCAGCTGGACAACCATCTGTCAGGTCTGCTTTAAGGTGGATTCCTGCATTGAGCAGGGCCTTATAGGCCCCTTCCAATTATAACGTTCTATTATTCTATGATTCTATGCTTCAGTCTTCTTAGGCAAGCTACAACAAAAGTGTGTGCCAAATTCTAATCCTTGAAGGGGAGTTCACCTTCCCCTTTAATTCAACAGGTGGTGGCAGCTATTAATTCAGTGGATGCTTTAGGGTGCATTTAGTCCCGGTGATGAAGTTGGAGCAACTAGACATCCATCCAATTTGGCTTACTAGTGACCCTAAGGGTTTGTTGGGCTAAGAAGAGAGGTGAAGCCTTTTGAAGGATCCAAGGAACATCCTGGGCTTGCACAGATACAATGCCTCCCCCCCAAGGAAATATGAAGTATACTGCATTTTTAGTCTCCCCCCTCCCAGATTAATTGTTTTAAGTGAAAGCATTTTTGGTCTAGCAGTCCCCCACCCCTGTCATGAGCATGCCCGTTCCCTCTTGCATTCACACACGTCGGTGAGCCTTCTTTTTATTGAGGGAATCACACGGTCAAAAGCATAATGGTTACATTTTTCAAACAACACCCACTTAAAGCTGAACAATATTTAGAATGCTTTAGGCTCTTTTCTTGATATGATCCTTTAGGCAAGCACCCGAGGGGTGGGGTTAGGGTTTGCCACCATCCAATTTGAGCTTTACCAGACGCCGCATACGCTGGCACCTCAAGAGGCATGACCAATAGCCTAAACAAAATCCCAGAGAGGGAAAACACATATGTGTTGAGCCCCTAGAGCCGGGCAGAGCCGGCAGATCACGCCCCATCAAACACACCCTGCCGAAAGCTGACCTGGTACAGTACGTGTGATCACAGGGAAAGTAAAACCTCCGGCCCATCAAACACACAATCCACAACAAATGCAAGTTCAAGTCTATGAAAAGCCTCACGGTACTTTCCATGGCACGATGCTAAGAAATCCAAAGTCCAAATAGCAAGTGAGAGAGCATGTGCAGAGTGCTTCCAAAACCCCCAAACTGGTAGAATCCAAACAAGAGGGGTTTCAGGCCTTGCGTGGAAAGATGATCTCTGGCAAGGGTTCTTCAGCCTTGCTCCCCTCTCTTGTAGACCGGAGGCCTGGCCTATTCAAAGCCACTTGACAGAGAGGTCCTCTGACCTGTAAACCATGCCCCTGTGCCAACAGGGAGGTACAGTACAACCCCCTTTTGATGATGCAACAATGTGAGTGACACCCTCAAAGAGTGGCCCCCACCTTATCACAACACTCCCAAGTTCAAAGAGAAACTAGCAGCTTCAAGGCCAAGACAGGAAGTGCAGCAAGCAACTCCCGTGGGAAACTCTGACAGAGGTAAGCTTTCATAGGCATTGACTTTCTATAATCTATTTCTAATGCATCAATTTTCAATCCACAAGGCCTTTGGCCTTGTGGTACACATGTCACCCCCTTCTTGGGTGAGAAAAGAGCCAACAACAACTCTTTACTCAGGTCCAACCTCTCTGTCCAAATGAGGGGTGAGAGAAAATGCTGCCCCTCCCAATTTGTCCCATTCAGAGATGGTAGTGTGTGGGGGGGGGGAGGGTCAGGGGCTTTCAGGGGCTTTTTCTTCTTCTTTTTATATGTTGTTTTGCAGGTATTTTTTTTTTGAGAGAGAGAGAGAGAGAGAGAGAGAGAGAGAGAGAAAGAAATGGCCCCTGCTGCTACCCAGTAAGCTCCCCTCTCCAAAATTCACCTCTCTGAAGTCTACCCAGGATGTTTTGGTCCCAACCCTTTTGCCCGTCCCCAATATTCAAGCAAAGGCTTCTTGCATGACAACTTTCCACTTCCCATTAGTCAAAACCTGGTGGCGATGAGGGAATCAGCTTTGCAGTTCTAAATTGTGTCCACTAGATGGAGATAAAGTATAAGGCCTGGTATGAGGGACACACAATACCTATACTATTTCTCTGTGCTGGGTAGCAAACACTTGCAGAATAGCTGATCTGCATGGACAGGCAGGTATGGATGTCAAATGGCCCTGTAGTTACATACATAAGAAGAGCCATACTGGATGATGATGATGATGATGACATTTATTTCCCACATTTTGTCCTCCGTAAGGAACCCAAAGGCAGGGTACATAATCCTCCTCCTCTCCATTTTATCCCCACAACAACAACCCTGTCAGGTAGGTTGGGCTGACAGTCTGTGGCTAGCCCAAAGCCACCCAGTGAGCTTCATGGTTGAATAGGGACTAGAACCCAGATCTTCTGACTCCCAGTCCAACACACGAACCACTACACCACACTGGATCAAACCAAGCGTCCATCTACTCCAGCTTGCTGTTCACACAGTGGCCAACCTGCTACCCACAAGAAACCCGCAAGCAGGACATGAGTGCAACACCAACACCCCACCCATATTCCCCAGCAACACACCAATGACTGGCCAATTTCCTGCAAGGGGCCGTGTGAAATGCATCCAGTTTTCCTTTTACTAGGTCTTGTTGGTCACCTGCAAGCAACACGAGAAAGCTCCACTGCTTATGTAGGGCTCCAGAGGGAGACAGAGAGACAATCTACATGCAGGGGAGGGAAAAGGCAGCTCCTTGCAGGTGACTAAATTGTGGACAAAAGCAGAGAATAGTTTCAGGATGAATTAAACGGATTCATTGATGAAGAGCCTTTTCATCAATAAATTAAAGCTTTTCATCAATAAATTCATGTATAGTATCCTGAGAATGTTCTTTCCTTTTGTGTTCATCTTCAAGGCTCACGTGACCAACCTGTGGCACAAGCCCGCTCTTCTGGGGGTTGTTAAAGAAGGCCTTTAGTGGGACACAGGCTGAAACACATCGGTCTTCTTACAAATAAATCCTTTTGCATCCTGAGGACCTGTTTCTCTCTTCTTTTGATTTGACTTGGATGCTTTACTCCTTTTGGTTTTGGATTTTCGCCGTGTAATTGAGCCAACTGCAATCCCAAAAAGGAAGCAGAAGCAGAAAGCCCTGATAAGGCAGTGGGGTTTTTAAAAAAAAAATGTAGAGAAGTCCTAAGATAGGCTATCAGGCTGTATATGAAGTGTCAGGTGGTGCCTTTACATGATGTACTGTGCAAACCTAGTGCTCTGAACAAAGGTCCCTTCCGGTCTTCCTCTTCTCATGCTATGATTTTCCTCACTATGTTTTGCCCCTCTCTCCACTGGGAAAAAGTTCCTTGACCCAAGAAACAGCAGCCAAGTGGCTGGATCAGATTGATCCAGCTGGATCAGACTGAGGGTCCATCAAGTCCAGCACTCTGGTCACATAGTGGCTGACCAGCTGTTGACCAGGGACCAACAACGCAGGACACGGTGCAACAGCACCCTCCCACCCATGTTCCCCAGCAAACTGATGCATATTGGCCTACTGCCTCAGATGCTGGAGGTAGCACATTGCAATGATGTTGCGGGCAAACGATGCCTTCAGCAATAGAAGTGCAGCAAAAGTGAATGTGGTCCGTGGAGTTTATTAACACTCATAAGTGTGGCTAAAAGTTCCTTAAAACCCAATGTGTCTATTAATTCTGCCTTTGGGGAAGGAGACACTAACAGCACTCGGGCTGAGTACTCATGCTGACTTGTTAAAGAAGAAAATGAGACAATGGAGCTTTTAAGGGCTAAAAACCCACTTTATTTTCTCAAGTGCCGTTCTTGAATCCCTCCTCCGGGATTTGGCGAAAGCCTGTGGGTACCAAATGTTATGAGCTGGCGAAAAGCCACATCTCCTTCCTGTTTGCAGCGAGATGCTAAAAAGGTGCACATGCAGCGGGCCTGCTCGATGGTGCGAGTCTGGGTGGCAAGAGTGGACCATGCCAAGGAAGCTGCGTGCAGCTGATGGCGTGTGCCCAGGGAGATGGGCTGGGTCGGATCCATATGAAAAGCGTGATCCTGTCTTTGGGCCGGAGCACTCGGACATTTACAACACTGTGGGTTTTTGCAGCCAGGACAGAAGTGAAGGAGACGCTGTGGGAGGGAAGTCATTTAGACCAGGTCTAGAGCTGGTTTTAAAATGTATCCCCATGTTGGGGGTAAGGTTGGGGCACAGAGGGCCTTGGATCCCTCAGGCTGATAGCAACCCCCCCCCCCCACACACACACACACACACTCCAGCCACAGCACTGAAGGCTGGTGGCCCCGATGTCAGTGGGGCAGGGAATCTGCTCCGGGTTTGGGTCAGAACCCTTGAGAACTCTAAAGGAGCTATCCAAGATGCTTCCGCACCTTGGATAGCTCCTTTAGAGTTCTGAACGGTTCTGACCGAAGCCCGGAGTGGATTCCTTGCCCCACTGCCATTGAAGTCACCAGTCTCCACTGACCCACAGCTGACCCACAATTCTCCCCCTTCCTCCCCTCTCCAATGTCAGGGCTCCAGCTTCAGAAAGTCCAGGGGCACGGATCTTTCCATAGGAGCAGCGGAAGAGATCCAAAATCAGATTTTCTCCTCCACCTTCAGAGGAGGATTTTGATCCATCCTGTGCCCTCTGGGACCATAGGATTGTGACTCAGGGACCATACCACTGCCCTACACATTATAGTATAGAATCATAGAGTAGTTGAGTTGGAAGGAGCCACCTCAATGCAGGAATCCACCTGAAAGCATACCTGAGGGATGGCTGTTCAGCTGCCTCTTGAATGCCTCTAGGGTGGGAGAGCCCACGACCTCCCTAGGTCATTGGTTCCATTGTCGTACTGCTCTAACAGTCAGGAAGTTTTTCCTGATGTCCAGCCGGAATCTGGCTTCCTGCAATTTGAGACCATTATTCCATGTCCTGCACTCTGGGATGACCTAGAAGAGATCCTGGCCTTCCTCTGTGTGACAACCTTTCAAGTACTTGAAGACCTATTGAAAACAATGGGACAATTTAGTCATGTCTAACTTAAACTTCATTGATTTCATTGGCATGACAAAATCCGGATCCAACTTAGTATTTGAGTGTGTATGAGAGAGCGAGACACACACACACACACACACACACTTAAAAATCCAATTCCTGATTGAAATTTCAGGATTAGAATTGACATTTTTAAAAGGATTTGGCTCTTTAGGATTTGAGTTCTTAATTGCTTTGTTTTATGTCAAATACGAAATACCATTGCACGTCAATTATCACACCAATAGTACTGCTGCATATCAGATATGAAATGAGTACATATGAAGTAACATTGCATGGCCGCACACACAGTCAAATATTAATTACCATTGTGCACCAAACTGCTTTCAGCTCTGCTAGGAACACGTCTGCTTAGTGTTTTATTTTGCATTATGTCTCTCCCTCTTCTTTCTCTCATCCTCCCATGGTGGTGATTTTAAAGGATATGTCATTGTTGTTGTTTGAATTCATCTCAGCAGTAACAAGAATCCAGCAATTAACACCCATAAGGCGATTTTACAATCGCACGGAAGGCCCCTTTTATCCACTTTGTTTAAAATTGTTCTGTCTTTTATTCCTAGTTTTCAGGAATATCAAACTTTACCGTGCTTGCTGCAAACCTTCATACTTTGCTTCGCCGTTTACGGCTCCCTCTGCAGATATATCTTGCACATAAATAAGGCTTTCATCTCTCCAAGCACTTGCCTGAGAAGCCGCACAATGGCCCAGAGCAGTTTCAGTAACGGAGCTTTGCCTATAAATCTTTCAGTCATTCCTATCAAGTAAGTCTCTGTGCTGGACTACGTCTGTAGTGTTCAACCAGTGTCTCGATAGGAAACAGGTGGCTTCTAGGGGAGGATTTGTAGCATGATATTGATTAGGAGGTCACAGAACCAAAATGAGTAGGCCTCCTCCTCCACCTGCCTCCAAGTCCCCCATCACCTCAATGTCATTTCTGAGTGATGATGCTTCCTGATCTGGAGGTGGATCAGTTCCACTGGAGGAAGGAGACTTCTCCTCCCCATGGGAGCACTTCCACACAAATCCTACACAAAGATCCAGGAGACCCTGCTGAATGGGGTGAGCTGTAATGTGGGAAGGGAGAAGGGATCCTTCAGAAATGGGCAGGTGGACCTTCTTCAAGCAGAAGGTAGATCCTGGATCCAAACCCTGTTCTTTTTCACCATGTTACAAACATCTATGGCAGATTGAGGAATTCACGGCTTCCAGATGTTTTGGCCTACAACTCCCATGATCCTTCACCATTGGCTACTGTAGACCAACACATCTGGAGAGCCACAAATTGTCCTCAAATGGGATGGTGTGTGTGTATTTATTTATTTATTTATTTTATTACAACATTTATATCCTGCCCTATATCGCAAGGATCTCAGGGTGGTGTACAGATAAAAGCATACACATAAAATAGAATAAATGTACAATTCTAAAATGAATTAAACCATTAATGTATTAAAACCAATACGAAATTTTAAAACAGTAAAACCCAATGAAAACAAGACCGTGTGCAGGCTGGTAGATTTAGCCATCAAAGGCTTTGTTAAACAGACATGTCTTAACCTGCTGCTGAAATGAAGCCAGTGCCGGTGCCAGTCAGGCCCCCAAGGGGAGGACATTCCACAGCCAGGGTGCCACCACAGAAAAAGCCCTCTCCCGTGTCCCACCACAGCGTATGTCTCACGTTGGTGGGGCACGGAGAAGGGCTCCTCTGACAGATCTCAGGTAGGCAGATACAGGGAGAGGCGTTCCCTCAAGTATCGAGGTCCCAAGCCATTTAGGGCTTTAAACGTCATTCCCAACACCTCGAATTCTGACCGGAAACATATTGGCAGCCGGTGCAATTCTTTTAAGACCGGTGATATATGGTCTCTATGAGATGTTCCAGTCAGCAGCCGAGCTGCTGCATTTTGCACCAGCTGCAGCTTCTGAGTCGTCTTCAAGGGCAGCCCCATGTAGAGTGCATTGCAGTAGTCTAATCAGGAAGTTACCAGTGCGTGTATTACTGTAGCTAGGAATTTAAGAGAGCCATGAAGACTGATCTCTTCTGGTAGGCCTACCTAGTTGAATTTTAAGATGTTTTTAATAATGTATTAGTTTTATTTGTTTTAATGTTGTATCTATTTTATGGTCTTTGTATTTATATGTATTGTTGTTCCCCGCCTCGATCCAGAGGGAGAGGCGGGTAAGAAATAATAATAATTATTATTATTATCATTATCATCATCCCTATCCAAGAAAGGCTGAAGCTGGTGGATCAGTTGAAGCTGACCCCAAGTACTCTGGGCCACGGAGTCCGTCTGGGCTTCCGGTGACAAGGATGGATCTAGGAGTACTCCCAAGCTATGTACCTGCTCCTTCAGAGGGAGCGCAACCCCATCCAGAACAGGTCACCACCAACCAACAGAGCTTCCATCTTTTCAGGATTCTGCTTCAGTTTATTAGCCCTCATCCAGCCCATTACAGCCTCCAGGCACCAGTCCAGCACTTTCACCGCCCCAGCTGACTCCGACGACAAGGAGAAATCAAGCTGAGTTTCATCAGAATACTGATGGCACCCAACCACACGCAAACTTATGTTAAGCATTTTCAGAAATAGACAATAAAACAATCTATGCTATCAAACCCCCCCAGACCCCCTCAAAAAGGCATCAAAGAAAAGGGACCACAATGGGAGAGAGGAGGAAGCTGAAGAATTGGTCCCTTTGGAGAGGGAAAAAAACCCAACAACCACCGTTTTAATTCATATAATTCCCAGCCTGTCTCCTCCCTTGCAAATGCTCAAGTTGTGCTGGGAGAACTCATTTCCATCTTTGCTGGTGTGGCAGCTGCAGCAGCAGCAGCACATGGACTTGTACAATGTGTTTATCCAACCACGTGAAGCATTGGAAGAGGTTGTACACCTGCCTTTTTACATAAGGCCTCATGACACAGCCTTGCAGAAGGAGTTTCAACATGCTTTCAGCTTTGTTTACCGAGGTGCAGCCTCGCATCTCTCCGGCTTGGCACACGAAGTCAATACAAATCCGGAAGGCTGCCTGATACCCCAGACAGAGCGGTTTGGCGTGTCGCAGGGGGTGGAGCAGGAATTCTCAGCAACCCCGGAATTCAGTGTCTCCTCACTTCTTTCCTACGAGCTGCAGAAATCCCTTGCTAACAATCAGGACGCTAGGCTTTCAGCAAGATGAACAGCTGAGCAGCCAGAGGCGTGAAAAGCAACCTCTTGGGACAGGGCAAAAGGCTTACCATACATTTGATATATTCTGCCCATCATTCAGCTCCTCCCCAATCCCACTTTTGCCAGAGGAATTTCTAAAATGAATTCCCAAATTGGAGTCGGCGGGCTGCGTTTGTCCATACATTCGCATCTTTCCCCTCCTCTGCATCACTGATGTCCACCTGCTCAGCGGGTACATGTACAGCGATGGCTGTACATGTACCCTCTTGAAGCTGTGGCAAACTGTGTATGCACAACCCCTGCTTGTGTGGGTCCGATGGGGCTTAATCAGAATAAAACATGCAAAGGCGTACCTGAGCAAACATGGCTTTAGTCAGAATTAAACGATGCAAAACATGCAATGATTTCCTAATACTAATAAATGCAACGAGTCCCTCTGAGTTAGGGTGACCATATTTTGGAAACCAAAAAGGAGGACAACATGGCCGCCCCAAGGGGGCATGCCCACCAACATGGCCGTCCCCCAAGGGGGCGTGCCCACCAACATGTCCAGCCCCCAAGGGGGCGTGCCCACCCAAACATGGCCTTGGTCACATGTCTGATTTCACAGCATACAATTAAGACAAACCTGTTCTACACAATATCTTCATGTTAAAATCACTAAAATAAAGAACAAGTGAGACATTCAATGTATCTGAAATTAACTTTACTCACTCCTACTTTTGTAGCTTTTGCTGTACTTTGAAACTTTTGCTATGCTCTGTGTGACAGTTTCCCCTTCCCTCAAATATGTTTTCTGACTGCAAATCCTTCACTGGATGACCGTAATCCCAACTTTCCTAACATTTAACACTCTTTCCCCATAACATTTCTCTTATCCATACTCACAGATTTAGCATTGCTACCACTGAACAAATGAAGCAGTTGACAAGTGCAGAAAAATCTAGTACAACAAACTAGCAACCTAGCATTGCAGGAAGAGTATAAAATACGATTACCCTGCAAACATTAGCCATGGAACAAAATGGACTAAAGGCTTGTTGTAGTCACTTCTCACCTCTTAGCTTGTTTCAACTACTGGTTTATTAGTGAAAAACTAATCTAAAAATGTGTCATTATATCTCTGGTTCATTAGCCATGTAAACAAAACCATGGTCAGTAGCAATACAAAGAAAGGCCAGAACAGATGCCCATTATCACAATGCTAGACAAGGACCTTTCCCTCCTTTTATCCAAGTATATTCTGAATTTACACTGCCTCAGTGTGTAGAGAATAGAAATCCCAGTTTCTGCCCAAAGAAACTTTAGAAATAACTCTTGTTCATTTCAATGAAGCTTACTCCCAGATAAATGAATGTAGGATTGCAGCCTCTTCACATCTATTCACTTTACTCTAGCAAGTGCAAGGCCCTCTTGTCAAGGACAACTCTGCACTCACAGAACCTGGCCTCCTCGATCATGCAACCAACAGGTGCTTTCCAGAAAGATGCTTTCAGAGCCTAGGAGATCCAGACACACTCAAACAAGTCAAGCTAAGCCATGCTATGCTGGGACAGAACAATTCTGGGACAAGACAATACTTTGCAAGCGATCAGACACAACAGTCATACATATAAAAGAAAAACACAACTACCTCATTGACATAGCAATACCTAATGACAAAAACGTTGCAGAAAAGGAAGAGGAAAAGAGAGACCCAGCAAAGGTTTTAGGAAATCTTACTCATATTGGCATAGGTTGAGGTATTTTGCTGGTCAGAATTTTCATCAGTAGAACTCCAATGGACTTTGATGGAAATGTCTTTAGGACTTTTAACAATTTTACTTTGGGCTTTCAGACTTCAGAAATTTCAGGTGGACGATATAAAATAACTAGCAATTACAGGAGAAGTGAAAAATCCTTCTCCACCCACCCCACCCACCATGCACATTGGCGCAAGAGCTAATAGTTAGATCCAAAAGATTAGTGAATTAAATGGAAAATTCATTAACAGTCTGACATGGGTTTGAGAATTGAGAAAATATATAGAAGATACAGTATACAATGTGGATCTAGACTCCAGCTCAGCTAGATATGATCTTGTCAAGATTAATAAACTGAGGAGGAATATGACTTTTTTTAAAAAAAATTTAGAACTCTATGTATTTCAGCCTTCCCCAACCTGATCCTCTCCAAATGTCTTTGACTGTGACTCCTATCTGGTCATGCTGACTGGGCACTGGGAGTTTTATCCAACATGTCTGGAGAGGACCAGCTTGGAGGAGGATACTGTATTTAACAAGAATCGTCTGTTTTTGTACAGTTACTAAAAGGATAAAACAAATGCTAGCACCAGCAAATATCACATAGATGAAGTAAAAACACCATGGCCAGTAACAATCATCCTCCAATAGAGATGGATAATAAATTATGTATTCATGATGTTTAAAAAGCCCATTGAAATTGCATCCATTTACTTTGCCTTTAACACAGCCATGAGCTACTGTATGTTCAAATGAACTTCTAATATGATACTATTGCACATTTTTATATATATTTTTAAACTGTTTCATGATTTATTCAAATAAGAAGTAGTAAATAAATATTGCTAATAAGTCCATTCATACATCAATATATTTCAATGTTCTCCTCCAACAAAACAATCAAAGAAAAGCAAACGGGTGAGCTAACCAGATAAAGGTACTGCTTTGAAGCCAGTTTTCTGTTCCAGCACAACACCTGTTTTCCAGACAGCTAAACCAATTTGCTCAAACCATCTCTAAATGAATTCTTAGAAAATTCATTCAAATTTATTTCCCGTAAATAGGAATATCAACTCCATATCATTCCCCCAACTCTCACATACAAAACTATAGCTCCCCACACACTCTCAACATGCGCACAAACACCAAACTCTCTCAGAATCACCCACCACAAAACACACACGCACACATCCATTCATAGACAAATGAACATGCACCCATCAGATAAACACACTCACACACTGCAAACAAGTAAACTCTCTCAGGATCACCCACCCCAAAAAACACACGCACACACATTCATTCATAGACAAATGAACATGCACCCCATGCACCCATCACATAAATACACTCACACAAACATACCTCTCCCAAGGCTGCTCCTATGCTTGCTTCCCTCCCCTTCCCCCTCCCCCATTTCTCTGGGCAAATTATGGGGATTTTTACATCCACCGTGAAAATATTCTTAGCAGCAGCAAGGGGTTGCAGAGAAGGGGATTAGAAAAGTACAGGATGAGACCTGGGAGAGGAGAGATCCTAACAGGTGGAGGGCAGTTTTGGAAAAATTCTCAGAACCTTGTAACTCCCAGGGTAAAACTGTCCTACCTGCTGCTCTGCCTGCTTTTTGTCCTCTGCCTGCACCGTCCAAGAAGAGGCCCAGGATCCTCGAGCGGGAGCCGGAAGGGGTTTGCAGACTGAGTTTTGGTAAGTGTGGATGACCCACCAGGGGCAGGCCTCGGAGGTACCCCAAATGGGCCTGCCGAGGCCTGCCGAAGCCATTTCCAGATTCCTAGACATGACGGCCCCTCTAGGAACCCGGAAATGGCTTTGGAAGGCCGAAACCTGAAGTCCTAAAAACGGGCCTGCAGAGGCCTGCTGAAGCCATCTCCGGATTCCTAGAAGTGCCATCACCATAGCGACGGCCCTCTAGGAAGAAATGGCTACGGAAGGCCTCAGAAGGCCAAAACCGGAAGTGCTTGAAATGGGCCTGCAGAGGCCTGCTGAAGCCAGCTCCCGATTCCTAGAGGGCCGTCGCCATAGCAACGGCCCTCTAGGAACCCAGAAATGGCTTCGGCAGGCCTCGGAAGACCAAAACTGTAAGTACTAGGCTGACCCTATGAAAAGGAGGACAGGGCTCACGTAACTTTAACAGTGGTAGAGAAAAGGGAATTTCAGCTGGTGACATTTGTATGCAATTAGTTCCTGGTGAAATTCCCTCTTCATCTCAACAGTTAAAGTTGCAGGGGCCCTGCCTTCTTTTGCATATGGTCACTCTAGTATAGTGTCTGCACCTTTAACTATTGTGGTGAAGAGGGAATATCACTAGGGACTCAATGCATACAAATGACCCTGGTTGAAATTCCCTTTTCTCTACAACTGTTAAAGTTACAGGAGCCCTGTCCTCCTTTTCATATGGTCAGCCTAGTAAGTACCCAAAACAGGGTTTTGAGGGGGGGGCTAAATTTCCGGATTTGGCGCCCCAAAACGGGTTTTCCCCCAGGATTTGGATTTGCCCGCCTTTTTCCGGGCATGTCCAGACAAATCCGGGCAGATGGACACTCTACCTGAGTTCTTGCATGCAACTTTGCAGTAAGATAGTCCCCAAGTGCCTTTTGTTTCCCAAGATGCTGGGCACTTCAGTAGTCCCTTTTGTAGATTCCTTAACTTTCGTCCACAGGACGATCCACAATTTGTAGCTTATCCATTGCAATTCAAGGTATTAGCTGCCTTATACAAGGCAAGAGGAGCCAATAATCAAAAATCAGTTCCCTAGTATTCAGAGGTGGGGAGGGGAGAGACAGCAGGGGCATTTGAAAACAAGCCTCCTGGCAAGGAACTCAGGTGAGGAAGGAGGAGGGGTGATCACGAGGTTTCCCGCTTCTGCGGTCGTCGCTCAGGAGGCACACACGAGAGAAGTCTCCCGCAAGTCAAGGAGAGCCATTGCGGGTGGATGTGCACCCCCGTGATGGTGGTTCTGAATGTGCATCAGCAGAAGTGGGCCCAATTGGAAAGATGGATACAGGGCATGGATTTTTTTTTTTAATAACAACTCCTCCGAGATGCGCAACAGTGCAAACACACAGCAATACATAGTCGGCACCAAAATACGCCAATAACCAATCAAAAAATGTGCCAAAATGGCGGACACCTATTCCTGCACATGTCTGAAACCACTGGACACGCCCCTGACAGCGGGTTAGCTGCTCGCCGGGCCGGGAGCCCACGCCGAACAGCAACAGCTTCAGGAAGGGGGGGGGGGGTACACCAGCCGTGGACGACGGGATTGTAGTGAGAGAGTCAGAAAAGCCGTGATAACTCCAGCAATATTCCTGAATAACTGAAGGGTCAACCTGAGATCACCGCAGAGTAGGTGAACGTTATGTGGCCTGGTAGGGACGACCTCGACATTATTCTGGAATAAACAGCTGGTGTGGATAAGGCCTCAGAGCCAGTGACTGACCCAAAGGCATCCAGTGAGCTTCATGGGCAAGTGGGGACTAGAACGTGGGTCTCCCCAGTCCAGCACCCTAACCATTACACCACACTGGCCTATCTAGCTTTGTGCTCTCTACTGTGATTGACAGCAGCACCTCTTCAAAGCTTCAGGCAGAACCCTTCTTAGCTGCCAGGGGTTGAACCCCGAGTCCTTCGACATGCAAAGCAGGTGCTCTTCCAGAGAGCTGAACATCTCCCCCAGGTCCATCTTGCTGGAACCACCAATGGCCACAGCACTGAACTCCTGTCACTGAGTTCCTCTCTATGCGGGAAAATGATAACGCATATGGCAACCTTTAAAGACCTTGGCATTTGTGTGGAGGTGTGGGCGGCAGCACGGGGAAGCAAGCAAGGGAACTCATTATTAAAATAACCCATTTAAAAACCCATTGATCATCGATTCACCACTCCGGCTGGGTAGCAGGACGTCCGGGCATTTTCAGGGGCTTAAAAGCTTCCGTTCAAGTTGGTGTAGGAAAATTCAGCGTCAAGGCCACAACCCACATAGAGAAGCATGGATTTCCTCAAGAGTTCTCTTGTGTTCAAGGTTTGGTTGACCACCTTAACTGTGCTGGGAGGACCATTTTACCATAGTCCAAATGGCAGGTGGTGTTGGGGTCATCATCGGAAGAAGAGGAACAGGGCGGTCTTCTTCGAAATTGTGCACCATAGCTTTTTCAAAAACTGCCTTCCCGGTCATGAGTCAAGTGGGACTCACTCTACTTTCCCAAATGATTACAGCTGGCTCCAGTGGAACTCCAGATAACAAGATCAACAGTTACTTTGCAATGCCAGGGGCTGGAGGCGGAGAGGTCTTTTTGCAAACTGTCTTGTTTCTCATAAGAATCAAGGCGGCAAACAGGGCCTGTGAAATAAAACTTTTCCAGCATAGGCTTCTGCCACCCGACCAAATGATCTTGCGCAGATGGTGGAGAGATAAATGGTGCCATCTTTTTACTGTAGCGCTTGAGCCATAATTTGTACCAGACATTTATTAGATGCCGTCTTCCCTTTTTTTTTTTTGTAGGGCTCCATAGCTCCAGACAACTGCAGCAAGCGAGGGAGGAAGCGGAACCCGACGTTAATAATGTGGCCAACACTTCAGCCCCTCTCCATTTCTCTCCTCCAATTTTCCTCTGTGACAATTTATAGGTTAGTTTGATGCTTGAATAGCTGTGTCTGTTCAGTAATATGTATTCTCCGTAAGTATTCCCTGCTGTGGCGTATCCTAAGAGAACTCCATCAAATAATTATCTTCCCCCCCCCTTTTTTTATTCACAGCCTTTTCACTCGATCTGCATCACTATAAAATATTCCAATGGGTTTTTTCTCTCTCTTTGCATACAGCCTTTCTGTGATTGTAAAGTGTATTTATGTACAATATTAAATCCACCCGACACAGCTCTCTATCTGCGCACTTCCCCTCTTTTGATGCTCCAGCCTCAGTTTGACTATCTCATCCGCCTTCCATCTCAGCAACAATACTCAGCATAATTAGCAGAGGCAACAAATATACTCTGGCTACACACAGATTGAAGCCACGTGTGTGTGTGTGTTTGTGTGTTTCTGTGGGATCCCACAGAATGCCCCTATCAGAAATATCTCTAATAGCCTGGTCTTGTGCTCTCCCAGATAAGGGAAATAGTGAACACAGGAAAAGCATTTTGTAGCATCATATAGCTCAATGCTGCACTTAGCACTGGGCCAAGTAAACAGCCCATTGATTTTCACTGATTTTAGGCACGTGTGAAAAGGGTCATGCTAGCCACATGACCACAAACCCATCTTATGCCAGTGCAACCGTGCAATCGAGGGCGGGGGGGGGGGGGGGGGACATGTACTAACTAAAAACAGAAGTGTCCTGTGGCAATTTTCAAGATGCTGCAAAAATCTGGTTCTATCTTTGGCGAACATCAAAACGGATGAAAACAAAGATCTTTCAATGGGTGCCAGCACATTCTGGAACAACTTTAGGTTGTTCTGGCACATGGGCAAAAGCTTTCCAACAAGTCGTTGATGTTCACAATGTGATGGATCAGAGGCCTTGTTGTATATGCGCCATTATCAAATGGTCATTCTGAGAGCCTAGAGGCTGCCGTTCCAGAACCCAACAGATTTTGGAATTTGATGGGGAAGCCCATACGTCTTCTGGATTCTCCATACTACGACATCATCATCATCATCATCATCATCATCTTTTTGAGCAGCACCAAGCCATTCTGTCTCTGTGTAGTTTTTCCCTTAATCTCTCGATCCACATTTTGCTTTCTCTTTATTCTCAGAGCCAGCAGGTAGACATGCACACGGACAGGAAATACATAAAGATTAAAGCAAGCAGGTACAGGATGGGTAACATTTCACTCCAATCATGAAATCTGGCATGGTGGTGGTCTGGTCTGGATACACCCCAAAAAGGCCCTCGAAACTCAGCATGTCATGCAACCCATGAGCAGAAAGGGTAGTAGGAGGATGAAAGTAAAGTGAAGCAAGCTACCCTGTGTTTCTGCTTGTCATTTGTGGATGCTGTTGTCCTAATTCTTTTCTTAGTTCTTAATTGTTATTATGACTGCTCAGGGCCTTATCAGTAAGGCTTATGAGAACTTGCTTGCACGTGGAGCAGAGTCTTCTTGTAGGCTCCCTAAGAAACCACCCCCATACTTGGCAGCTATAGATGAAGTGGCACAACACACCTATCAAACCGGGCCTAAAAGCTTTCATCATACATCCAGCTAGCTGTGCTTGACTTTCCTGGTCCTGTGGAAGCAGTCTGGATCTTCAGAAGTCATCAAAGAATCCTCCAGCTGAAAAAGATCAGGCCCTTCAATTTACCGCCAATTGGGCAATCAAGACTGTTAGCACACAAAACTCTTCACCAGACCCACAAAAAGGCAAAAAACAAAACACAGCTCCTAGAACCTGGTCTCCAGCACCCAAAACAAGGACTCCAACATTTTATTTATTTATTTATTTATTTATTTATTTATTTTATTCCATTTATATACTGCCCCATAGCCGAAGCTCTCTGGGCAGTTTACAAAAATTAAAAATATTGAACAATTAAAACACCAATATACAAAATTTAAAAACATAAAGCATAAAAACGTTAAAATTACAATATCCTTCTGGGTCAAAGCACAACAACAACACAAAAACACAAAACCCCCTCATCATATGCTGTTAAATGCCTGGGAGAAGAGGAAAGTCTTGACCTGGCACCGAAAAGATAACAATGTTGGCGCCAGGCGAGCCTCGTCAGGGAGATCATTCCATAATTGGGGGGCCACCACTGAAAAGGCCCTTTCCCTTGTTGCCACCCTCTGTGCCTCCCTTGGAGTAGGCAACCGGAGGAGGACCTTCGATGTGGATCGTAGTGTACGGGTAGGTTCGTGTCGGGAGAGGCGTTCCATCAGGTATTGTGGTCCCAAGCTGTGTAAGGCTTTATAGGTTAAAACCAGCACCTTGAATTGAACTCGGAAACGTATAGGCAGCCAGTGCAAGTGGGCCAGAGTAGGTCTTATATGCTCGAACCTTCTGGTTCCTGTTATCACTCTGGCCGCTGCATTTTGCACAAGCTGCAGCTTCTGAACCACCTTCAAAGGCAGCCCTACATAGAGTGCATTGCAGTAATCCAATTTAGAGATTACCAGAGCATAGACAACTGAAGCCAGGTTATCCCTGTACAGATAGGAGCGTAGCTGGGCCACCAACCGAAGTTGGTAGAAGGCACTCCATGCCACCGAGGCCACCTGAGCCTCAAGTGACAGAGACGGTTCTAGGAGAACCCACAAGCTACGAACCCGCTCCTTCAGGGGGAGTGCAACCCCATCCAGAACAGGTTGAACACCCTCCATCCGGTCAGCAGAACCACCCACTAACAGCGTCTCAGTCTTGTCTGGATTGAGTTTCAGTTTGTTAGCCCTCATCCAGTCCATTGTCGCAGCCAGGCACTGGTTCAGCACATCCACAGCCTCACCTGATGAAGATGAAAAGGAGAAATAGAGTTGTGTGTCATCAGCGTACTGATGACAATGCACCCCAAAACTCCGGATGACCTCCCCCAACGGTTTCATGTAAATGTTGAACAGCATGGGGGACAAGACTGACCCCTGAGGAATCCCATACTGGAGAATCCATGGGGCCGAGCAATGTCCCCCAAGCACCACCTTCTGGAGCCGCCCACCAAGTAGGAGCGGAACCACTGCAGTGCAGTGCCTCCCACTCCCAACTCAGCCAGTCGTCCCAGAAGGATACCATGGCCGATGGTATCGAAAGCCGCTGAAAGATCAAGGAGAATCAACAGAGTCACACTTATGGACTCCAGTACAAAGTGAATGAGTCAGCATGCAGGAGGACAGATTTGAATTTAATCCACTGCTAACTTACTTGTTGCTTGGCTGTATATAGAAACTCTTGGGCTTTATTTAGGATGCTTCCTGGGTTCTGAATCCCAGCAAGATACTGATCAGATTGTCTCGGAACTTCTTCTCAGAGGTAATGCAATACTTGATTATTGTTTTTTAATGACTTCTCTTTCCTGTACATGCATACCAGACCTCCCACCTAATTTGGCAAACACTCCTCGACCTTCATATATTGTCCTGCTTGTTCCCATTGCTGGCCCCACCCTGGTCCTGAAGGCCTGCTCCAATGAGCCTCCTTAAGCTCAAAGTCTTTTGGGACTGGGATGGATCTCTGATGCCATTATCTCAAAGAGGTGTTGGCTATGTGCAACGTGCTTAAGAGGCCAGGGAACATTTGTAGCACATCCCATTCTCACCATGTGAGATAGCCACTCAATTGACGGCACCTGTACCGAGCCTGACTTTTTGCTCTGCATCTGTTCACATTGCAGGTGAGAGCTATCCTGGGGCACAGATACTTGCAGTCCATACAGGGGAAAGAATGATACCTGAGAGAGAAACCTCAGACCACCTCCTCTATGCCTTTCTTTGGGGCTGCTGCTTGCCACCACTGCAAAATTGCTAACCAGGACCACCAGCAGTTTCCAGGTACAAACGTGTCTGTTAACAACGTTGCGTTTTGTCCCAATGCCAAATTTGCCTATTATTTTGAGCCGCTGGCCATCCATTTCTACCACCGTCTCCTTGTGGTTGCTTTCTCCAATTCTGCCACACGCCGCCACTAGGTTGCTTGCAGTCCAGAATGTTGAAAGTGTGACCTTTCATTGTGGCGAGGCTTTTGTAGCTCTTGCCTCTGGCTAGGCTGGAGTTTTGGTTGAAATGGAAAGTCAAGGACGACGCCCAAAGATGGGATGTCGGGAAGGGAAGGTTGCCCGGCGCTTGCTTACGTCTCTGACTCCAGGGTTTGATTGAAATGGCTGAAAATCAAATCACCCCAAGGAGGGTGCCACAAGGGTTAACTGGGTGTATAAAATGGATTGCAATTTTTTAGTAATTCAGTATAATCACAGTCTAGCAGCAGGTTGCTTTTTCAGCAGGAGGTTTGGAATTATTTTCTGGAGTTTGCAATATAGAACTTAAATTAAGCCTCAGAAGTCAGGGGAGCTCCGTCGCATCCCTAATGCGGTGCTAAATTCTCAGCAGCACAGGCTTTGTATTAAAGCCTTTGCTAGCAATTAGGTTCATTAACTATCACAATACCTTATTTATTACTCGGCGTGCCATATGGTTTCCCAGCAAAAGAATGGCACCCGCTCCAGCGCAGACCATTTGGCGTCATAAAAGTGTTAACAAATAATGTTACTGCTCTCGGGGGACAAAAGGGCTCCCAAGGTTTGGCAGGTCAGGAGTGGCTGGGAGGAATATTGGGGTGAGCGGGGAGACTTCTGTGGAGGAGATAAAGAATTTCGACAGACAGACGAGATCCTGAGCTTACACAACGCCAACGAGACTGATGCATGCTCATGATCGACTCCTTGGTACTCGTTTATATTTATTATTATTTATTTATAATATTTATATACTGCTCCATATCTAAAATAGATTCTGGAGAGGTGCATATAGGTATAAACTGTAAAAAGAAAGAAAATGAAAAAAGCAAATTAAAAGTGTTCAATTTCAAACAAAGGACCAGTAAAAAACAGTGGCTAATCAGTTGAGTTGAGGAAGGCTTCCTGAAATAGAGTTGTCTTCAGGAGGTGCTGGAAGCAGCCTAGTGTTGGTGCCTGCCTGACCTCCAGGGGCAGGGAGTTCCAAAGAGAAGGGGCCACCACACTAAAGGCTCTTCTCTGGGTGGATTCCAAACAGGCCATAGGTCCATGTGGAACCACCAGAAGCATGCCTTCCAATGACCCCAGTGACCGGGCAGGTTGGTAATGCAGAAGGTGCTCTCTCAGGGATCCTGGTCCCAAGGTATAGGAGGGGATGGCTTATTTCATTGCACCCTCCCCCATACCAGACTATTTCCTCTCCAGCTGGTGCATCATTCCTCCTACTTGCCAGCAGGCATTTCAAATAAGCAAAGCAGTGGAATGGATAGCCATTTACCAGAATTCAAAGTCCTCCTCTTCCTGCTGCTGGTGGTAGTGGGAGAATCACAATGTGCTGGTAGATCACAGGCTTTGCAAGCAGAAGGTCCCAAGTTTGTTTATGAACATCTCCAGCCAGGACTAGCAAAGCGCTTGCCTAGAATCCTGGAGTGCTGCAGCCAGCCAGCCTGGACAACAGTCAGCTAGGAGGACCAACGTTCTCACCAGCAGAGGCTGATGGCTCCGATATCAGTGGAGTAATGGATCCACTCCAGGTTTCAGTCAGAACTAGGCAGAACTCTAAAGGAGCTATCCAAGGTGCAGAATCTAAAGGAGTCACCCAGTCTCCCTTGATGGTCCTTCAGAGGCAATATCTATTGATATATTTTATTTATTGTGGTATTTTTACTAGGGGTGTGCACTGGATCGGGTTCGATCCACGATCCGAACCTGATCCAGGGGAACTCAGATACAATTATCCGATTTCCGATCACCCCTTTGGATCGTCCGATCTTTCCCGAACCGGTCCGGAAGGACCCCATCCGATTCAGAAAAGATAGGAGGATCGGTGGGCGCCCACTGGCGCCTGCTGCCGCTTCCATTGGTGGGCACCAGCGGGCGCCCGCCGATGAAAGCAGACAGCCTTGCCAGGTAAGGATTGCGGGGGGGGGGGGGGTTTACTTGGTGGGGCTGTCCGCTTCCATTGGCGGGTGCCAGCGGGTGCCTGCTGATGGAAGCGGACAGCCCCGCCAGGTCATCACCTGGCGCTCTACTGAAAAACTAGGCCATGAGGCCTGTTTCACAGTAGTTCACCTGGCAGCGGAAGGAGGAGGACGCCCCGCCAGGTAAGGAGAACAAGGGGGGACTTACCTGGCGGGGCCATCCGCTTCCATCTGTGGGCGCCAGTGGGCGCCTGCCGATGGAAGCGGACAGCCCCGCCCAGTAAGGTGTGTGAGGGAAGGAGGGGGCTTACCTGCCGGAGCGGCTGCTTACCTCCAGTGGCACCACCAGAGGAAAGCGGCCGCCCCGGCAGGTAAGCAGCGCGAGGGGGAGGGGGAGTGGCCTCATTTACCTTGCTGGGGATGTCTGCTTCCCTCCACTCCTGGATGCTACTGCGAAGCAGGCTTTGCAGCCTGCCCCTAATTAGTGCGCCAGGTGATGTCATCACCTGGCGTGCTACTTAGGGGCAGGCCATGAAGCCTGTTCGCAGTAGCATCCAGGAGCGGAGGGAAGTGGACATCCCCAGCAAGGTAAGGTGTGCGAGGAGGAGAGGGGGCTTACCGTCCGGGGCCGTCGGCTTCCATCCGCTGGCGCCCATGGGCGCCAGTAAACGGAAGCCGACGGCCCTGGCAGGTAAACAGCGCGAGTAGGGGGGAGGGACAGGGAGGGGGGAGTTAGGCCCCCCTCAACCACGCACCACCATTTTTTTCCCCATAGACTTGCATTGGGGGAAAGCTTTCTTTTCCCCAATGCAAGTCTATGGGGGGGGGGGGGGGGGAATGGTGTCCGATCCGAAAATCGGACATCCGATTTTCGGATCGGAATCGGATCCAAACCAAACCGGGGAGGCCTGATATGATCCGATCTGAGGCCTCAAGTCCGGTTCCGATCCGAAAATCGGATGTCCGATTTTCGGATCGGACACCATTCCCCCCCCCATAGACTTGCATTGGGGGAAAGCTTTCCCCCAATGCAAGTCTATGGGGGGGGGGAATGGTGTCCGATCCGAAAATCGGACATCCGATTTTCGGATCGGAATCGGATCCAAACCAAACCGGGGAGGCCTGATATGATCCGATCTGAGGCCTCGAGTCCGGTTCCGATCCGATTTTTTGGACCATGCACATCCCTAATTTTTACTATGACTTTGCACCTCCAAATATGTAGACATACAAGATGTCTTGCATACGGGAACCCATAAGAACGAAACAATAGCAGTCCAACCACAATCTCCCAGAGGGGTAGCCATGTTAGCTCCTTGCCACAAAAACAAACAAACAAAAACACACAGAACGTCTTGCAGCATCCTAAAGATGAATACATCTATTATGACAGGAGCTATAACCAAATCCATAACAAATAAGCCAAATACAAAAACGGCAACCAAAATGTAAAATACAAAAGCAGATTGCTTTGGCATCCAGCAAGATGGTGTGTCCTCAAGGGCTGCATTTGGACAACACATTTGTCAATGGTGGGTTGAGTAGCCAACTCACAGTTGGTTATTTTGTGGGTACTCCCCACACAACATATTCCTACACAAGTGTGGGTGGTTGGGGCTGGCATTGAGTGGACTAATAGTCAACCCAGCATTTGACTGACACAGCCCCCGCCTCTGTCCCCACCCTCCCTCTTCCCTCAGTCCTCCCAGTTCTATCCCAGCAGCCTCTGCAAGTTGCACCAGTTGTAGCAGAGTGGCAGCAGCCGCCGCTTTGGTCGCTCTTGCCACCTGCCACTATGGGCTTGTGTTTTAACCCACTCACCACACGCCATTAACCTACTCACCCCCTCCACACAACACTTTAAACAACTGGCTTCGAGCTAAAGAACTTGCAAGCCAGTTGTTTCTCTCAGTTGCTTATTTGGGCGGAACAGCATACCATCAGTAGTTTGTGAGCGGCGTGTTACCCTCCACACAACACAATAAACAACACAACTGACGATTGTTCCCCCCCCCGTTGCTTAATGTGTTGTCTGAATGCAGCCAGTGTGTCATCTCCTTCCAGCTATCTATCTAGAAGCACCATATGCAGTGAAGTTGGTGACGGAGCTACGATCCGCTCAGGAACCACTAGAGGTCAGCAGCGGCCACTGTGAATGTGAGCAGCAAGGGGTGTGAGCGAAAGCGCCTCATGGCTCGGCAACGCAACCCCTGGCAGCAACATCTTGCACTTGGGATTTTTCTCTTTGTTTAGGCTGATCAGATAAAATCCAGGTCAGGGCTCATGTCACTTCAACAGTTGTAGAGAAAAGGGAATTTCAGCCAGTGCCATTTGTATGCAATTAGTTCCTGGTGAAATTCCCTCTTCATCACAACAGTTAAAGGTGCAGGAACTATACTAGAGTGACCAGATACAAAAGAAGGCAGGACCCCTGCAACTTTAACTGTTGTGATGAAGAGGGAATTTCACCAGGAACTAATTGCATACAAATGACACTGGCTGAAATTCCCTTTTCTCTACAACTATTAAAGTTACATGAGCCCTGACCTGGATTTTATCTGGTCACCCTATCTTTGTTCCAAGCTTGACTTGGCATTTGGTAACTGCCAGTTTGTGGGCTTTGGAGCAATGCAAGGGCAATGAGGAGACTGGGCAACGGTCCAAAGGAAAAAGAGGAAAATTAGCGGCTAGTTCTGTCTTCTTCCTTTCCCATAAAGTAGGTTTAAAAATCAATAATCCACCCTTTTGTTCCCCCTTAGTTAAAAGATATGCAGGTGTTAAAGCCCAAGCTGTTGAGTTGCATCAGGTGAAAAGCAAGAAGCTTTGGGGAGTTGGGAGCCATCCTGTGAATGATTCTGGATTCTGCGGAGGTCATTTGGGATCACAACAGTTGACACTTGCTGAGGAACCAGGTTTATTCTTCAGAGCCTTAAGACTCTTGGCTGATTTCCTTCTATTTGCCCCCCAGGTGTTCTCCCTCCCAGCTTAAATCGGCGGAAGGAGAGACCTGGAGAATTTTGAGGACGGACATGTCCTGATAGATCTCAGTGGCATTTGCAGAGGAGTTGGGACTGGACATGGTTAGGGTGGCCGCTTATCAATTGCCAAAAGAGAGGGACGGCATCTCCCCCCCCCAAAAAAAGGATAAAAGGGGATAGTAATTTGCATAAACATTTACATATGTTAATATATACATACAGATGGAAAAGTAGAAATAACTATTAGAATTTAAAGAGAAATACAATACTCAGGGTGGATGACTGTGACCAGGCAACCTGTGTACCTACCTGTTCAGTCTGCTGTCTAGGTGCTAAGACAGTCCATCTGTTTCCAGCCCTGCTCTCTCTCTCTCTCTCTCTCTCTCTCTCATTCTCTTCTCTGGATCACAACCGTAGTGCGATCTTCTGGTGCCTGCATCAGATGCAGCAGCCAGGTTACGTCCAGTGATCCTCAGCTTGCCATCCTGTTCCCAAGTATGCCAAGCCCCAGGAATAAGTTCCCTACCCATCTTGCCCAAAGGATGAAGAGATAAAGGTTCAGAATAAGAATATGACATGGCACATTAGTTGGTTCAGTAAATGTTAAAAACCTACCAAAATTCAAAACAGAGTTTTTAAAATAAAAATTAAATAAAAGTAGTTTTGGCTGCAACTTACTTCTCCAGGGCCTTCTGAAACTGTGTTCTTGGGTTTCCCTCCTGCATACAGCAATATGAAAAGCATCCTAGCAATATCAATATAAAGAAGAAATGGACAATGGGATTGAGGATACCGAAAGTCAAAAATGCTAAAGTCAAACCACATAAATACTTTGAAGGAAGTGTCCATAACAGGGATCCTAAAGTACTGATAGAAAGCAACCCTAACTTACTTATCAGGGCATAAATACCATTGACCTCAATGGGACTCAGAAGTAAGTTTCATGCTGCATTCAATGCGGTTTCCTCTCTCCAGTAAGTATGTTTAGGAGGCAGCCTCAGTATTAGGGCTGTGCACAGCCCCCCTGATCCAGTTCGGATCCGGAGACCCTCCTTTTCCCCATAGACTTGCAAGTCTATGGGGAAAAGGACTCACTGCCCTCCCCCCACTCTCCCTCCTTACCTGCTGCCTCATCATCATCACCACCACCTGCCGCTGCCGCAGCTTCCTCTCTATTGAAAACCAGGCCTCGCGGCCTGCTTCTCAATAGAGCGACGTCGCGCCGGGTGACCCGGTGCGACATCGCTCTAGTGAGAAGTAGGCCGCGAGGCCTGGTTCTCAATAGAGAGGAAGCAGCGGCAGCAGCGGGCGGCAGTGGCGGATGGTGGCTGCGACAAGGAGGCAGCAGGTGAGCAGGGAGAGTGGGGGGAGGGCAGTGAGTCCAATGGACTCACCGCTGGTCTGGCGCCCCTGGGTGCAGGCTGCGCAGCTGGCACCCAGGGACCAGGAAGGGCAATGGGCCCCTGATCTCCGGATCAATCTGGAATGATCTGATCTAGTCCGGAACGATCCGGACCTCCCCCAGTCCAGTTCGGATCTGAGATCCGGATCTGTGCACAGCCCTACTCAGTATTGCACTGAGAAAATAACTCTCTCTCTCTCTTTCTCCCCACCCCCCGTTACACATAGAGCTCTAATTGTGAGCAGAAATTGTTTTCTGCATTACATCTTACATTGTATATTGATATGGTGTGCATAGTTTTCCCCCCCAATGTATAGATTACAACTTAAGGCAGATAAATGTTTTTGTCTCTAGAAATACAGATGCCCAATCCAGTTATGGAGATCCACCCTTTTGTGTGTCAGTTGCTGGATTAGGAAATGTGGCCATAAACTGATGTGCATCCGTTCTAGATCCACATTGAATATGCACTGGAGTGTGCATATAATCTATCCACACTGTCTTGCTTTCAGTGCAGTGCACATCTCAGTGAGCATTTGAAAACACATCTCCATTCATATTTTGGTGGAGTCACACATCAACACCACTGTCTTTAAAGCATAACTGAAGTCAGATGGGGCAAAGAGATTTACTATAAGAAAACAAGGCCTACAGCCCGTGAGGTTGGTGATCTGATAAGGCTGGGAGTCCATAATCAGGATCCATCTTACTGTACTCTGGAGTGGGGGGGGGGGGGTGAGTAAGCAATTTGATTAGTCACCTAAGTGACCTTCCCATAGCTGCATGGAGTCAAACAAGAAATTTAATCAGAGCCTAGAGAAGGGTCTTAAGGCAAATGGTGTGGTTCCAGTCGTGAAGCAAAACAGACCAGGTCCTGGTCAGAATGAAGGAGGCAAGAAGATCTGGGAACAGTGTGGACAAAAAACACCACTCCTGTGCGTAAGCCTTCCTGAAATTATTGAAAGATGGGTCATGAAGTTACCTTTCAGTTCATGGAGGATTGGGCAGGAGAATGTTGTGGTGGAGGTATGCTACACTGAGTTCCCTGGAAGAACAACAGGATACAAACGCACCAAAGAAAGAAGCCGAGTCCCCACCAAACTGACAAAAATAACAAAATGGTTTCACACTGTTTCTCCTGAACTGGATGAAGTATCCCTAAAACCCTATTTTTAATATATATATATATATATATATATATATATATATTAGAGTCAGAAGAATTTGCGAATTGTCTTGATTTACAACTCTTATCAGAAGTCCCAGCAGCGTAGGAATTTCCAGAAAGATAAGATACCAAGGGCGTATTGTTGTAGCTCCTGCAAATATTAAAGACATAAAATGAGTTAATAGGTAACTTGGCAACCAGCCTGTGACGTTTGGGTGTGGCTTCTTAATGAGACTTGCAACATCTTTGTGGTTATTTGCTCAGCGCCTCTCAGGGTGGAGATCGGGGCACAGCTCCCTGCTTGTACAAGATGCCCTTTTAATTTCAGTCATCTAGGTCAATATGGAATGGGATCCAGGAAAGTACAAGGTGTGTGTTTTGAGTGGGAGCCAAAGGGAATTGAGGACACCCGCTTCTTGCCGCTTGCTGTGTTAATGGCTCACAATTGGAACATGAGTGGTACATTTCTGGTTTACAGTTCCTCATATATCCCAGAAAGAGGGAGAATTCTAGAGCTGGGCACAAATGGTAGGGTGACCAGCTAAAATCCAGGTCAGGGTTCATGTAACTTTAACAGTTGTAGAGAAAAGGGAATTTCAGCCAGTGTCATTTGTATGCAATTCGTTCCTGGTGAAATTCCCTCTTCATCACAACTGTTAAAGTTGCAGGGGCCCTGCCTTCTCTTGTATATGGTCACTCTAGTATAGTGCCTGCAACTTTAACTGTTGTGATGAAGAGGGAATTTCACCAAGAATGAACTGCATACAAATGACACTGGCTGAAATTCCTTTTTCTCTACAACTCTTAAAGTTACATGAGCCCTGACCTGGATTTTAGCTGGTCACCCTAACAAATGGCCTTCCCAAATTCTCCACCTTACTTATGGGCAGAGAAAGGGTGGGGACATTTAATTCAACGTCTCCAGGAGGAGGAGAAATTCTCCAGCAGTTGCTCATGGATGGGGCTCGCCATTAGGAATGGTAGTAGCAAGTTCTTTCTTCCCATCAAAGTCCCCCACCTCTGCAAGCAGCTACTGTGTCGGCAGCCTGACCACCATTTTGACTCTCCTACAATGCCCTGAACCTAGTATCATTACAGGATATTGGACAGGAGACATGGTATTGCCACCAAAATAGTGATGATGATGATCTATATAAAAAAATACAGAATCATAGAATAGTAGAGTTGGAAGGGGCATTTGAGGCCATCGAGTCCAACCCCTTGCTCAATGCAGGGATCCACTTTAAAGCATCCCTGACAGATGGTTGTCCAGCTGCCTCTTGTAGGCCTCTAGTGTGGGAGAGTGTAAGGGGTATGGTAGAGTGTATGGTAGTGTAAGGCTTATTACTAGAGATCTACCAGACCTATTTTGCTCATTTTTGTTTTAAGCTGAAACTTGAGCAGTGCAGACATACAGAAAATTCTGAAAGTTTGCAAAAGTTTTAAGCTTCAGCTTTAAGAGCCAAACAGTATGTTTCAGCTACCTGCCCAGGAGTCTGAGGCAGTAGAGAAATTCCAGCTCCCACATAGCTCTGTGCCGCACAGAGAGAAAAGCGTAAAGGTGGAGGATAGAGGGAGGCCTTTTGGCTTTGAAAATTGAGCCTGCTCTCAAAACGACCATATTGTCAGCAGGGACAGTGGTGGAGGTGGCAGCGGACATTCTGAGGTGGTGGAAGAGGAGGAGAAGCTGGGTTTTAAGATGTGGGAGTAGAGGGAAGGAAGTGGGCTTGAGGCCTGAGGGGAAGAAGCGAATGTCACTCGACCGTGATGGGTGTGAAGAAGTCCTCAGGAAAGACTCCATACAGCTTCTGGGGGACTGACATAGCGGCGGTCAAGGAACAGTATGTTTCGCCCTCAAACATGTAAAGCCCATGACAAGGCAACATGGGTTTTACACAAGGAACCACCATCACCACCATCATTGGAAATTCTGCAAAAGTGCCTTTATTATTTATTTATTTATTTATTTATTTCATTTATATACCGCCCCATAGCTGAAGCTGTCTGGGCGGTTTACAAAAATTAAAAACATTGAACATTTAAAAACCAATAAACAAAATTTAAAACCATAAAAGCCTAAAAACAAACTACATATCATTTTAACTGTCCAGGGGTCAGTTAAAAACGCTCAACATATGCTGTTAAATGCCTGGGAGAAAAGTCCTCACCTGGCGCCGAAAAGATAGCAGTGTTGGTGCCAGGTGATCCTCGTTGGGGAGATCGTTCCATAGTTGGGGGGTCCACCACTGAAAAGGCCCTCTCCCTTTTTGCCATCCTCCGAGCTTCCCTCGGAGTAGACACTCAGAGGAGGACCTTGGATGTTTGTTTATTTATTTATTGCATTTTTATACTGTCCTATAGCCAAAGCTCTCTGGGCAGTTCACAAAAATTAAATCATTTTAAGAAATATAAAACAGACAACAATCTAAAAACACAAAATAACGTACAATATAGAAAACAGAACCAGGATAAAACCAAGCAGCAAAGATTAATACAGATTAAAATACAAATTTAAAACAGCAAGGGTTAAAATTGGCTTAATTAATTTAGCTGTTAAAATGCTGGGAGAATAAAAAGGTCTTCACCTGGCAACGAAAGGAGTGCAAAGTAGGCACCAGGCAAACCTCTCTGGGGAGCTCATTCCACAGCCGGGGTGCCATAGCAGAGAAGGCCCTCCTCCTGGTCGCCACCTGCCTCACTTCCTTTGGCAGGGGCTCATGGAGAAGGACCCCTGTGGATGATCTTAGGGTCCGGGCAGGTACATATGGGAGGAGGCATTCCTTCAGATAACTTAGCCCCAAGCTGTTTAGGGCTTTGAATGTTAGTACCAGCACTTTGAATTGGGCCCGGACCTGGACTGGCAGCCAGTGAAGATGGAAAAGGACTGATGTGATGTGGTCTCGTTGGCCAGTCCCTGTTAGCAAACGTGCTGCCCTGTTTTGTACCAGCTGAAGTTTCCGGACCGTAGTGTTCGGGTAGGTTCACTTCTAACAGGGGTGACGCAAAAGGAAAAAGCTCAGGCATTTTCTCAGAAAAAAAGAAGTCTTCTGAGAAATTTTTGGCTCAGCTCTAGAATTCACCATTTGAATCAATCATAACGAAACTCCACAACACAAGCGCAAGCAGGAATTCAATTCTCAGGATTTTGTTTGCAAATTCTTGAACTTGCATTCAGATTCAAAAGTATGCACTAGCCTATGGGGGAAATGTGCAGTTTTGGTCAGGGAAAAATGTGCAGCTTTTTTTTAAAAAAAAATGTATGTTTTATAACTGGGAAAAATGGCACACTTTTAAAAATGCAATTTTCCTGATTGAAAAATCCTCATTTTTCCTGATGTGGGGTGGGGAGACACTCGCTTTGAGGAACGAAAATTCCTCCAAACAAGCTTTGATGAAGAATTCAGAGAACTTCGTTCAACTCAAACACTGCATGTTCGCCCATCCCTGGAGTAGAAGAGTGAACCGCTTGGTTTCAAATTCCCACTTAATACTCTGGTTTCTCTTCAGATCGTATAAATCTTTCGCCTTTTACTAAAGAAATTCCCATTTAGCCATGAACCTTACTGGGTGGCCTTGGGATGGTCATTATCTCTGAGCCCAACCTATTTGACAGGATTACTGTAAGAATAAATGAAAGGTAGTGGTGGCGATGAGAACTTTGAATTTCTTTGAGATATAAATGTAATAAATAATAAGTGTCCATACTGATGAAAAATGGGCAATGCAAGTAGCAGTTTTACATCGCCATTTCCTTCTTTTCTTTTTGGACAATGACATCTCCCATCATGCACTCTGAAAGCTTACCAGCATATCCCAAACCCTACCCGATATGTTATCATGCTAACTAAACTTATTATTTCATCAATAGTGTTTCTGAAGAAACATTTACCAGTGAGTGCCTGCTTTTTCCACCTCTCTCTCTCTCTCTCTCTTTCTGCCCCTGAGGTCTTTTTAATTAAATTCATTTATTCTTATGTTGTTAATTGTCACGACTTCTCTTTTGCCAACTTCACATCGGGTTGGCTTCTTCCATTGACAGAGGCGTCAAAAACTGTACACGGTCCCACGGCAGCTCCTTAGGAAAAAAAAAAAGTACATAAAATCTAGCCATGATTTTACTCCTTGCCCCATTTGTAAAATGTCAAAGCTTTTAGGCTAGAGAGTTGAGAAGGAAAACAAGAAGATGGGGGAGAATAAATAATTATGCAGCAAATTTATATATATATTTTTAAAAATCCCTGTGTTTATTAAGACATCAAGAGAAGTGCTTGTTACTTCTGGCTTCAGTCCTCTAGAGTACAAAGGATAGCTTCTAAATATAGGCATCGTAGAAATGATTAGGTCATAGGCTGCTAGAGGAGACATTTTAATGCAATTACAAACCAAACCATGCATTGTCAGAGGGAAAGAGAAGAAAAAATAAACATGACAGTTAAGACTGTGGACACCTGGTTTGCAGTGCTATAAAACCTGCCTTTTATAGCTGAGTCACTGCTGAAAATATTCCTCTTCTACTGAGTTGGGTTGGGGAATCTGGCCAGGGCTGCTGAAATAATCCTAAATCACATCTTACAATGATCTTCCACGTGTTTGCAGGCTTCAGCCCATAAGGCCCTGCTGTTACTGAACATGCTTTTCCAAATATCCTCCACCACACATTTCATGACAAAGAATGGGGACATGTTAGTGACCCCCTAATTCAGTGGAAGAGTTGGCTCCGATGTCAGTAGGGGTGGTGAATCCACTCCGGGTTTTAGTCAGAACCTGTCAGAACTCTAAAGGAGCTGCCCAAGGTGCAAATAGAGTTCTGACTGGTTCTGACTGAAACCCAGAGCGGATTCACCACCCCACTGACACTGGGGCCACTAGCCTCCACTGCTCTAATTCTTGTTGACAGCTCTTCGCTACACTCCTTTGCTCCACAACAGCCTGTCTGGTGCCGCTTTGAAAAACGTAACTGGCCCAAAGGAGGGCTGCTACTCGTTCAAAATATACCTCAGTAGGGTGACCAGATAAAATCCAGGTCAGGGCTCATGTAACTTTAACAGTTGTAGAGAAAAGGGAATTTCAGCCAGTGTCATTTGTATGCAATTAGTTCCTGGCGAAATTCCCTCTTCATCACAACTGTTAAAGTTGCAGGGGCCCTGCCTTCTTTTGTATGTGGTCACTCTAGTATAGTGCATGCACCTATCACCAGGAACTAATTGCATACAAATGACACTGGCTGAAATTCCTTTTTCTCTACAATTGTTAAAGTTACATGAGCTCTGACCTGGATTTTATCTGGTCAGCCTATACCTCAGCAACCGCATTGCGTGAAATGCATGGTGCTTCATTTTACATGCCTGTGCATTGGTATTTACATCAGGGATGGCTCTACCATTAGGCAGAGGAAGGCAACCGCCTCAGGCAGGAGATGCTGGGGGTAGGGATGGACGACTTGGTCGCTTTTGCTTCCTCATTTTTCCAATCTTAAGTTTGGTTCCTCCCAAACTTCGAAAATTCCTCCGATCTTAAAGTTTGGTTCATCTCGAACGTGAAGCATTGTTTAAGTGCATGCAAATCCGTAAGAATTTTGGGCACGTTTCATGCACTTTGGGATGCATTTTTGTAGGGTGACCAGATAAAATCCAGGTCAGGGCTCATGTAACTTTAACAGTTGTAGAGAAAAGGGAATTTCAGCCAGTGTCATTCGTATGCAATTAGTTCCTGGTGAAATTCCCTCTTCATCACACCAGTTAAAGGTGCAGGCCCTATCCTAGAGTGACCATATACAAAAGAAGGCAGGGCCCCTGCAACTTTAACAGTTGTGATGAAGAGGCAATTTCACCAGGAACTAATTGCATACAAATGACACTGGCTGAAATTCCCTTTTCTCTACAACTGTTAAAGTTACATGAGCCCTGAAGTGGATTTTATCTGGTCAGCCTAATTTTTACCTGAAGCAGCGATTTTTCATGAGCCATTTTCCTAATATAATGCATTTGTAATGTTATTTTCTCTAATATACATATGTTGTACGGATGTTTTGTTTGGAGAACTCCATTGCAAAATCCAGAGACGTGTGATACAGATACAGGATACAGAAGTTTCAATTTGTGTAGTGGTTTGAAAATGTAAAATTAAGTAAGCCCATGCTGTGCACGGATCCGGATCAGATCCAGATCTGAGTTGGATCAGGCCCTATCTGGACCTGACAGATCCGGATCGAATCTGGGGATCCGTGCACAGCCCTAGTACAAAAGCTAAAAGCAAACCACTTTAGGAGGTAAAAGTGACGGGGCACCTCTATGTTTGATTCACAGGGGATGGGAGCTAACAAATTTCTTCCCTCATCCTGAGCTGGGACACAAAGAGTGGCTGCATGGATGGCTGGAAAGCAGAGCTCTGTGTGCCTTAAGAAGAAAGCAAAAGCTGTGTTACAGCACCTATCAGTGGTGAGCCCTACCTGTGAGAAAATGCTGAGGAATTTCGCTTCCCTCTGGAGAAATTCAGTGAAATTTCCCTGGCCAATTTCTCTGGCCCCAAAATACGGTCGAGAATGTTGAGAGGCCATTTGCTCTCGTTCTAGTTCGGTCTCCCTCAAGAAAATCACCAACTGTAAACACAAACAAACAAACATGCAGGCAAATTCGCTCTTATACTTTAACATTGTACATATAACAAAGGAAGGTTAAATGCACCAGTGAGTTAACTTTCAGCAGTGAGTTAACTTTCAGCAGTGACTTAGCTATGGGGTTTCCATTACTGCTAATGGAGTTCATGGGGCTTAATTTCATAGGTGCAGCAGTAAAAAAAATGCCCCCCCTTAGCTACAAAATGGCTCAATTCGGACAACACGATAGTCAATGGTGGGTTGACTAACCCTAACCCTAACCCTAGGGGGCACTCCCCACACAACAAGGTAATAAATAATCAACTGTGGTGTGGATGAGGATCAGCGCTGAGTTGACTATGGCAGCATTCAGATGACACAACAGTCAGAACAACTGGCGATTGTTTCCCCCACACCAGTTGTTTATTGTGTCATCCGAACTGAGCCAATGTCTGCTCTAGGTTCCAGCTTTTGGAAGTCGGTAGGTAAGCAAAACTCCTCGGTATAACGCTGTTCTTTTTCTGCCTGAGTTTTAGTGCGCTTTGCACAAAGCCTAGTACATGGGAAAGCCCACTCCCAGGGATGTTTAGCTGGAAGCCAGTTCCCTTGAGTTCAGTGGAGTGTATGGGCTTGCATAGGACACTAAACACTGACTATTCCCCAATTTACAAGCCTGATCGAGTCACTGGCACCCATGGCTCTGTTGCATGCATGCCAGGCTCACAGTCACAATGGTAAAAGGATGGCAAAAGGGTACGAGAACCTCTGAATATTCTGCCTCTGTATTTGTTTGCTTGTTTGTTTGAAGTAACTTTGCCTCTAGTGGTAGTCAGTACTGGTTCTATGCTTGACCGAAGCAAATGATGGGCAACCTTCTTGGCAAGTTGACATAGGGAGGCCACATTGTTCTCCCTCTGCTAGGTCCTGGGGTCATCCCATGAAGCTGATTGGCAGGAGGTTCAGGACAGTTAAAAGGATGTACTTCTCCTACCACAAGATGTAGCGAGGGCCACCAATTTGGATGGCTTTAAAAGGGGATTGGGCAAATAAATGGAGGGGAAGTTGATCAGCGGCTATTCATCCTGATGGCTATGTGCTACCTCCAGTATCAGAGGCAGTATAACTATGAACTTCAGTTAGTGAAGGACATGGGTGGGAGGGTGATTCTTGCATTCATATCCTGCTTGTGGGCACTGAACTAGCATAGCTCTTACGGAATGGAACTGCACAGTGGAGGAAACCACCACCAAGAAGACCCTTCTACTGTCAGAGACTCCTCTGATTGTTATGGCATCCACAAAAAGGCCGCCTGATCGATAGAACTTTTTTACAGAAGAAGAGGGAAGCAAATTTGGCACTTTTTCAAGTACTAGGGTCCAGGACAGGGTTTTAACGACTAATACCGGTCCCTTGAATTTTGCGTAGGGTCTACCAGGTGGAGCTCTTACACTACAGGTGTAAAGAGTACATTATATATGGCTAGTCCCCATCTCCGTTCCTTAGCGGCAGAAGGTGAAGCTCAGCACTTTCGTGCTGATCTACTAACCCCTGCCTCCATCGCCTTTTGCGAGGCCTTTGATATCAGGCTGTTCCTGCTAAATGAGAGCTATCATCAATTGGTCCCTGCATACATTAAACCCCATTATAATTATAAACACACTTCCCTTCTGCAGATTACATTCGCCCCGACAATGAGCCTCGGGGCGTCTCTGCAATGAATGCATTTCTTATTTTGTTATTTTAACTGGTAATAATATTGGGTCGCAGCCTATTTGTAGCAGGCAAGAGGCAGGGAGGAGAGAAGGTGAGTAATTTCTTCAAAAGAGAGATCCCTGCTGTGTGTCGGAATTCTATTTTTTTTCCTCCATGTGCCGTGGACGTATTCCACAGAGTGGGGATGGTGGAAAGTCGCTGTGTCCACCCTACCCACCACTTGCTTCATTTGCAAAGACAAGGAGAGGCTGGGGAGGGGCTTGTTGATTTGGAGGATGTAATGGTCAAACTGGAAACTCCGGGGCACAATGGATGTATGGGAATCATGTGTGCTACATCCCTTCACCAGTCACCAGCCAGTCTTCTCTTTGTTAGTTCAACCTTCAGCCACGGTCTCTAAGCCCACCTGTGTGCAAGCTCATTACTATGAACACCTTCCATGCATGCTCAGTGTCTTCACCCAATATATGCCAGGCTTGAAAACAAGTCCCTGGCCTTGAGTCTGTTCTTAAATGAAGCCCCGTTTCATTCCATCCTGGATTTGAGTTGGCAACTCAGCTTGGAAACACCATAGCATCATTGCTGCCTCCCTCCATTCAGAGGAGCATCTTTTTAAGGAGAGAGCGGACATGCTACTTTCCCAACCTATAATTATTTATCCAACTTCCCTATCCCCCGCCCCCATTTCTTTGTACAGTTTCCATTTCCCATTCTTGTTCTCCTCTCTATAAAGGCTGACAGTAAATCTTTGCCCTCAAGTCTTTCATGGCCATACTGTGAGAAGCTGCCCTGCTATCCCCCTATAAACCAAGCTTAATTGGTCGGTACTTTATCTGCAATGAATTTAATAAAACCTTATCATGCCTGGGTGTGGGTGTTGCATGCAGCTGCATTTTCTAAGATGCCAGACCCTCTGACCCCACCTGAGGCCTTTCTCCACCCTGCCTTTTAACAGGGCTGGCCGGACAACGCAGGCAAGCCAATCTGCGGTAGGACACATGGAATGCCAATATCTTTAGACGTGCAAGCGAAACAGTGGACTGTGCATTACATGGCACAACTCTTGAATTGTAGGGTGCATGCAAAATACGTTGAGTATGATGTTGGCTATGGATGTAGGATGCTTGTGCTTTATGGAGAGTGATACTGGGCTGGTGTGAGAGACTGGACTGGCTGATGCAGAAGACACAATCCACCAGGAAGCTCTTCTTCATAAGCCCTATTGAAATGAATGGGAAATGCTACTATGGAAGGCAGTGCATTCTGCCTTTTAGCACCAGAACATCTGGGCCATGTCTGATTGTTCAACATGCTAATTAGCCTTTATTATTTGGTTTTGATGTTAGAGGGTCAAATGTTGGGTGCTCATGAAAAAAAGCCCACCGGATTGCAATACGCCCAGCGATGATTTATTTGGAAATCGCTGTCAGGTAAGGCAACAACTCATAATTGATGGATGGGTTAAATTGATTGATGATGATTAAAAGCACCTTTGATCAATTGGAACGGATGCCCTGAATAATAACTGGGCAGTGGTGTGTGTGTGTGTGTGTGTGTGTGTGTGTGTTTTAAGAAGAGCACCATCCTAGGTGTACCATTCCCACTTCTTTCTCCTTCAAGAAAGAAAATGGTGTTTGTAGCGATGAATGTACCCGTCACCTAAAAACGGTTGCAGAGTTTTGTCTTTGTTCCTTTTTTAAAATGTGGAGTTGCATTTTTAGATCTTTACACTACATGGCAGCTTTTAGTTTGTTTTTATACTGTTGTTTCATACTTCTAAAGTTTTTATACTGTATTATATTTTACCGTTTTGACTCTTGTGAACTGCCCAGAGAGTTTCAGCTATTAGGCAGAATAGTAATGTAATAAATAAATAAATAAATAAGTATTGATTCAGCCCCGATGGCTTTTTCTCTTATATAAATGAATGCAATTTTAATTGATACAAACTCACGAGATTAATGGAGTTTCCAGATGGACAGCTCCTAGCGCTATCAATTATAAGGCACTGTGCAGTTATTCCATTGTTTTCCTTAACGGATTTTCTGCAGTAAGAGGCGGTGGGGTGGGGAGAGACAGAAGAAGTGGTGGGGAAACATGGGAGGGTTACAAACGAAAGCAGCGTGGTCTGAATCTCCAGTAAAATTTCATGCATGAGGTAGGGAGATTGCACGATTGAAGTCTCACCTAGAAGTATCCTAAGACCTCCATCACACCTAATCCCCCACCCCCGGTTTGCCTCCGTGTTTTTTTACCTCTGAGGCAGAAGCATGTCAAGCTTATGATCCCTTTCACCTGAATAGCTGCTCTTTCGCTCCTTTGCTCTTCCACTCCACTCCACTCCACTCCACCCCTCCCCCTCTCTTTCTCCCTCCAGTCAGGTCCTGTCAGATGAGCACTTCAACCAGACTGCTTTTTCCCCGGGCAAAAATGGAATGACCCCTTTCGTCTGGCTCTTTGGAGGCATCGAGAGAGTACAATCCTGTCTCTGCAAAGATTCAGGCATTGTATGGTTTTAAAAAAATCTTTTGAGCCTGAGATGCAAGGTTTGGGTTTCATATTGAGTCTTGGAGCCAGCTGCTGGGAGAGATCGCTTTTCCCTGCCAGGAACTGATGCAATCCATTCAAGCCCCCAGTTCCTTTAAAACTAGATGGAGGCTTAGGGTGCATTAAATGCGCTTAGGGAAAATAATCCAGACTTTTAGCGTTCTAGGAAAGGCTGGGGAAGAGGCAGGGTGTCGGCAGGACAGGCACAGCGTCATGTGAGTACCGTGCTGCAAATCCGCACACCAGGCTTGGCGAGAGTGCACTATATTGCTGGTGTGACTGAGGTAACTGATGGAAAGTTCTTTAACTGAATGGCAACACTAATTCTAATAATGTTCTGCAGCTACTTTAAGATTGATTTAACTTTTTATTTTGTAATATGCTTAAAAAAAAAAAGAAAGATGACTTCTGATCTCTAGTGATGATGGGATATAGACCACGAAGGGATAACCACAGGGTGGGAGAAGATTCTAGCCTCTGCCCTTAAAACCAGACACCCCGTTGCCACATAATTTCCTATGGAGCCATGGTGGATCCAGGTTGAACACAGACATCTGCCAACATCAAGATTAATTTGGTTTCAACTCACCCTTTTGACTTCAGTGGAACTTACGTGACATTTTCTCTAGATTGGGGCCATGATGTGGTTTGTTAAGATAGGGAGAGATGGCTTGTTTCCATTTGGGGCTGTGACTCTGGCTGATGAGTCAAGTATTGTGCTGCATTCTTCCCTCTCTCACCAGGCGATTAATTGGAGATTAAGATCTGGAGGTTAATTGTGTCTTTCCCTCCCCATTTTGGGAAGGCAGAATTGCTTCTGCACTGGTCGTGGAAGGGAAAAAACGTAGAATAGCAGTCTCTACTTGTTCAACTTCTTGGGACTTTTACTAATGAAAATGTGTTTTGTTATTTCTCAGCTCTGTCAGTTTCACCATCTCAAGCGGCTATTTTCCACCACCACCACCCAGTTAAATTAATTGATTTGGTGGTTTCTAGATTGCTGACAACAGGAAAGTTGTTAGCTCCCATCCCCTGTGAATCAAACATAGAGGTGCCCCGTCACTTTCACCTCCTAAAGTGGTTTGCTTTTAGCTTTTGTACTAGGGCTGTGCACGGATCCCCAGATTCGATCCGGATCTGTCAGGTCCAGATAGGGCCTGATCCGACTCAGATCTGGATCAGATCCGGATCCGTGCACAGCACTCCCTCCCACTCTCCCCCTCCCTCCCCCACTCTTCCTGCTTACCTGCTGCCTCCTCCACGTCGTCCTGCTATCATCCTCTCTTCTAGGGATGTGCACTGGATCGGACCCGATCCACGATCCGAGTCCGGTCCAGTGGGAAATCGGATAAATTATCCGATTTCCGATCCCGCAGCTGGATCGGCCGATCCAATCCGAACCGGTCCGAAAAAGCTCCGAACCGGTTCGGCGGATCGGCGGATCGGCGGGCGCCCACTGGCGCCCACCGCCGCTTCCATTGGCGGGCGCCAGCGGGCGCCCGCCGATGAAAGTGGACAGCGGGGGGGGGAGGAGGGGGGCACTTACCTTCTCGGCCCGGTGGCTCCCGTCCGGCGCCGGCGCCTACTACTACTAGCAGGCTCCGCGGCCTGCTCTAGGGTGGTGCGCCGGGTGATGTCATCACCCGGCGCGCTACTCTAGAGCAGGCCGCGGAGCCTGCTGGTAGTAGTAGGCGCCGGCGCCGGACGGGAGCCACCGGGCCGGGAAGGTAAGGAGGGGGTGCGTGGAGGGGAGGAGGGGGCGCGTGGAGGGGGGAGGGGGGAGGGGGGCCCTTACCTTTCCGGCCCGGCGGCTCCCGTCCGGCGCCGGCGCCTACTATTCCCAGCAGGCTCCGCGGCCTGCTCTAGGGTGGCGCGCCGGGTGATGTCATCACCCGGCGCGCTACTCTAGAGCAGGCCGCGGAGCCTGCTGGTAGTAGTAGGCGCCGGCGCCGGACGGGAGCCGCCGGGCCGGAAAGGTAAGGAGGGGGTGCGTGGAGGGGAGGAGGGGGCGCGCGGAGGGGGGAGGGGGGCCCTTACCTTTCCGGCCCGGCGGCTCCCGTCCGGCGCCGGCGCCTACTATTCCCAGCAGGCTCCGCGGCCTGCTCTAGGATGGCGCGCCGGGTGATGTCATCACCCGGCGCGCTACTCTAGAGCAGGCCGCGGAGCCTGCTGGAAGTAGTAGGCGCCGGCGCCGGACGGGAGCCGCCGGGCCGGAAAGGTAAGGAGGGGGTGCGTGGAGGGGAGGAGGGGGCGCGCGGAGGGGGGAGGGGGGCCCTTACCTTTCCGGCCCGGCGGCTCCCGTCCGGCGCCGGCGCCTACTATTCCCAGCAGGCTCCGCGGCCTGCTCTAGGATGGCGCGCCGGGTGATGTCATCACCCGGCGCGCTACTCTAGAGCAGGCCGCGGAGCCTGCTGGAAGTAGTAGGCGCCGGCGCCGGACGGGAGCCGCCGGGCCGGAAAGGTAAGGAGGGGGTGCGTGGAGGGGAGGAGGGGGCGCGCGGAGGGGGGAGGGGGGCCCTTACCTTTCCGGCCCGGCGGCTCCCGTCCGGCGCCGGCGCCTACTATTCCCAGCAGGCTCCGCGGCCTGCTCTAGGATGGCGCGCCGGGTGATGTCATCACCCAGCGCGCTACTCTAGAGCAGGCCGCGGAGCCTGCTGGAAGTAGTAGGCGCCGGCGCCGGACGGGAGCCGCCGGGCCGGAAAGGTAAGGAGGGGGTGCGTGGAGGGGAGGAGGGGGCGCGCGGAGGGGGGAGGGGGGAGGAGGGGGCGCGCGGAGGGGGGAGGGGGGAGGGGGGCCCTTACCTGCCCGGCCCGGCGGCTCCCGTCCGGCGCCGGCGCCTACTACTACCAGCAGGCTCCGCGGCCTGCTCCAGGGTGGCGCGCCGGGTGATGTCATCACCCGGCGCGCTACTCGAGAGTAGGCCGCGGAGCCCGCTGGTAGTAGCCGCCGGCGCCGGACGTGCCGAGAAGGTAAGTGGCGGGGAAGGGGGCTTACCCCCCCCCCCGGAGCCGTCCGCTTCTATCCGCTGGCGCCCGCGGGCGCCAGCGGATGGAAGCAGGCGGCCCCAGGGGGGGTAGGGAGCGCGGGGGAGGGGGTTTACCTGCCGGGGCCGTCCACAGCGGACGGCCCCGGGGGGGGGAGGGAGTTAGGCCCCCCCTTACCCACCCGCCGCCATTTTTTCCTCATAGACTTGCATTGCAATGCAAGTCTATGGGGAAAAAAATGGCGGCCGATCCAAAAATTTCCGATTTTTGGATCGGGATCGGACTCGATCCGGTCCGGGGGGCCTCCGATTTTGTCCGAACCGGTCCGGGACAAAATTGGAGGTCCCGATCCGGGTCCCGATCCGATCCGGGGGGTCCGTGCACACCCCTACTCTCTTCTTGCTGTGTGCCACCGCATTTGCCGCTCGCATCGGGTGATGTCATCACCCGATGCGAGTGGGAAATGCGGCGGCACACAGCGAGGAGAGAGGGCGATGGGGGACAACGCGGAGGAGGCAGCAGGTAAGCAGGGAGAGCGGGGGAGGGAGGGGAGAGCGGGGAGAGCGGGAGGGCATGCTGTGACCGGATCCGAATTGGATCCGATCCATCCCGATCCAGGCCCTATCCAATCCGGAAGGGCCAGATCAGCCCTATCTGCTCCAGATTCAGGATCAAGATCCGTGCATAGCCCTACTTTGTACAAGTAACCTGAACTCCGCAGTTGCTTCTTTGTAAGAGTCTCTGTCCTGAAAATGATTCCTAATGGCCAGGAGGACAGAGCACGCAACGATGCAGTGGTGAGGCCTGCCTGTCCTTTAGCGAGTACATTGTACTGAGAGAAGTATTGACACTGCAGTCCTGTGCACGCTTACTTAGAAGGAAATCTCACTGAGGACAGTGAATCTTACTTCCAAGTAAATGTGCCTGCAAAGGCAGCTCCAGTTATTTAACTATATAGCTTGCAAACTGCTGTCACCTAAGGATGGGGGACAAGAATTTTGTTGAGTTGATTATTTATTTTTAAAAAACGAGTTCCCCCAAAATCCACACATTTCTTCATAAACCGGCTGGGAAGAAATTGAAATTTTGAAAAAATTCAAAAGTGGGAGAAACCAAAACTGGGAGTTTTATCTGGATCCAGAGCTCTGAGTGCTTCCTTAGCTCTTAAAAGTCTGGCTTTAAATCCCTGTTAGTGCTTAACTGGGATTGCCACCACTTTTTTTTTCTGGCAGGCTCCTCCTCTTGAACAGCTACATGGCAGGCAGGTACTACATGGTCTTCTCCATGCTGGAAATAGCTGTGCCCATTGAATTGGGTCAGTGCCTACGGGTGAGATTTTCATTTCAGACTGGTTTTGATAATAATATAGCAAGATTCATATTTGGGTCTTGAGATTTTTTTTAAAAAAAATCTGAATATGGAAGAAATTAAAATTGATAGATTTGTCCATGTTTGCTACTAGTTATTCTATGGCAATTTTAAAATTATGGATTTCAGCATGATTGAGTTCAGGACTCTTTTCCACCAGGATGCAACTAGATGCAAACCTGCCTTAAGAATAAATAACGTTTTCTAGAGCATGGAATATTCTGTTGAATCTGAGGCATTTCTGACCTGTGAAGAATCCTTGTGAGGGGGATCAAAAGTCCCCTCCCCTCCACAGACCAACTCAGACCCCAATCTCCATTTTGAAACTGGGTATACCAAAACCGCAGTCCTCATGGCCTTATGGCTAAATTTTAGGACTTTTCTGTTTCTTCCCCCATCCTGTCTTTTGAATCCAGCTAGCCTGATGAAGAGTTCTGGAGAGCTCGAAAGCTTGCGCTATCTTTTATGACATTTTGGTGGGTCCTCATAAAGGTATTGCCCACCTGTAGATTTTGGTTGTTGTTTTCTCCATCTCATGGACCAACCTGTTTTGTTTTTACTTCCTCCACCCGTTTTCTTTTACAGACCACTGCAGGTTCTCTCTGCGGATCATGTCCCTGAATGTGCAAGGATATCACGAGGGCAACAGGTCAAAACTCCCAAAGCTGCTCACTCACGCGTGTGTACAACCTGAGTGGTTTGCAGCCAGTAGAACAGGCGCATGGATTGGGGAGTCTTTGTCCCAATTTGGGGTGCGTGGTAGAGGAGAGCGCGGTCGCTGTTGTTTTTAAAAGGTGCGTCTGTGTCTGGGGTGGGGTGTTATTCAGGCTTCTCCTTTCTTCAGAGAGTTTGTTCAGCAGCAGGTGCCAGCTGGGAGGAGGAGCGGAGTGAGGATGGGGGGGGCTCTTGGTTTCTCCCTCCAGCAGCTGCAGCCACCGCCTCCATATTTGATCAGGGCAAAGGGAAAGCGCTGTCCAGCAGCAGCAGCAGCAGCAGCAGCAGCAGCAGCAGAACTCGGGAGTCGGGAGCCTCTCGCATCATTTATGGCCACAACCCGCTGTCCCAATCGCTCTATCGGACTTTCCGCTTCATTCCGCGAAACTTTCCGGGGCAGCGCTCTAGGTCTCTACGAAATTGCAGTGTTCAGCGGATCCTCCCCCCGCTGCAACATCTCTCCAGCAGCCTCCACCCCCCCACGCGCACACATTCATTGTAACTGATCCTCTGTGCACCCCCCTCCCCATAATTCCAGCTGAGCATCCGGCTGCCCTCAACTTGTGGGGGGCGCGCAAACATGTTTCACGCGGGGGGTACCTTTTAATCCCTGTCCTTCCTTCCCTCTCCCCCACGCCCCTTCTCTGAGTCAAAGGGGGTGCGAGCGCCACGGTGGGGGGGGGGGGGCGTTCTTTCTCGACCCATCCACCCCGAAGGAGGGACTGGGCTAGCGGGTGGATGATGGGATGTTTGGACCCCGATCTGTCGGGTGTGGGTGTGATTGGTGATGGAAAGGGGGCGGGTGGCAGGCACCTTAATTTGAGACCAGGCTCAGTCCCGGAAGTTTAAGTAAGTCGGGGCTCACTTGGCAAAGAGTGTAAAACAGAGTGCCTCTGAGCACGTTCAGAGTGCCTTTCTACCTACCGTAATAGCAGCCACACTTCCGGTCGCAGCTAAATCGCAGGCAAGGCATCCAAGCCCGCATAGGCTCCAGCACCTTCACAGCAGCCAGCTAGCGTTCTTTGCACGTGTGAACGGCGCGCATAGCGCCTGACACGCGTCTAAACCCCTGACCCTCGACTCTCGCCAAACCTTGCGCCCGCGATCGAAATCCAACAGGTGAGCCTTTCCCGACCCGACCCGCCTGTCGGTCCTCAATCAGCCCGAGCCGTGCGTCGGGTCAGGCGCCGCGTCCGTGCGAATGGCTCGTGCCCGTCCCTGAAGGCCGCCGGACCCTCCAGCCGGCAGAGCGCCGCCTTGGCAGCTAGGGGTCAGGCCATCCCCGGCTTGAGCGTGCAGCCGCTGCGCCCGCCGGCTCGCTGGCTGCGGCGGCCAGGCCGGGGAGTGTGAGGCGGGCGGACGCGGTCGGCCGCTGGTGGGCAGCAGGAGCCGTCGGTGCCAGCACTCAAGATGGTGCCTGGCTGGGGCTTCGCAGGGGAGGAGAGGAGGGGGCGGCCCCGACGCGCCTCGCCAGCCGCCGCAACGTCAGGCAGCGGCTGGCGGTGATTTGCTAGCCGCGCCGCCGAGGCCAGCTAGAGACGCGGAGAGCGGGCGCTGCGAACTCGCGTGCCGCCGCGCCGGCGATGCTGCTGCTCCGGCCGCTGCTGCTGCTGCTGCTCCGCCGCCGCCGCTGTTGCTCTAGCAGCCGGCCACGCTCGCCCGGGGCACAGCCCGGTGAGTCCTCGGGAGGGAAGGCAGGCAGGCAGGCGAAGGGGGGGGGGGGCGCGCGGAGCCTCGGCGAAAACTTGCGCCTTTCCTCCGCGGCGTGCAATTACGCGCAGGGCAAGCGCCGGGCGCGCACGGGCTGGCCGGGGAAGAACACAACGTGGGACCTGGGGGAAGGTCTCTCGGGGGCCGAGGCTTGGGGTGGGGGGTGGGATGGTGGTTTTTATATTTTGCAGCGGGGAGAATGCCGGGCGCCTGGGACGGAGCCCGGGGCAATTTCAGAGCGCGTGTAACTAGGCTTCGTCTTATTATTCTTAGAAAGTGTGGTGGACATGCAAACCCGGGGGCGCTGCAAAAGGCAGGGGACGTGCGGGCGAACCCGAAGAAGAGGCTTTTGCGCCGAGTTGCTGTTTTTTTTAAAAAAAAAAAAATAGAGAAGGGATCGGGGCTTGGAGCAGAGCAATTCTCTCCCCCAATGAAATGAAGTAGTTCTTTTAAGGCAGGGAGGGAGCGTGTTGACCCTCCCGTGCGCAATTCCAAAGGGAACAGAACCCAGCGCGTGGAGTACAAAATCATGGGTTCGGGGTGTTTCATTGAGGGGGGGCTGGATATCAACTTGCTCTCTTTTTTTGTGGGTGGGGGAGAGCGGGATTACGGCGGTGCAGGTCGGATGAGACGCGATGGCGCTAGGCTCCAGCCCGGTTCGCAAGGGGGTTTCTCTGCAGGTCGTGTGAGCCCGGTGGTTTGGCCGTAGCGCGTCCGCTTGGCGCTCCCGCGTGCGCGGAGGCTGCGGTCGGATGCGTTTGCGGAGCGGTTTGCAAAGCCACTTTTGGTCATAATAGCCGGTGCTTCCTCCAGGCAAATTATTTGGGGAAAGGGACAGAAGTCGAGGTGAATTCCCCCCCCCCCCAGCGTATTAATAATTGTGTCTTGGGTGCGTCCGTGTGTGGATGTACGCGCGCGCGCGCGCGGATTGGGGAGCAGCCTGTGCGCCGCAATCCACGCCAAGGGAGCGACGAAGCGCAGGGACAGAAACAAACAAACAAGAAAATCGAATTTTCCCAGCCACTTTTTCGGGCACTTCCAGCAACAGCGCCGAAGGAGTTGTTTTGGCTGGCATTAGGCGAACATCCACAGATTCCCCCTGTAGCCCTACTCGAGCGCCGGGTTTAGTTGTCTTCCATCAGACTTTTTGGAATTAACGTGCATGGAAAGAAGAGGATCTCCTGGCTTCGCTGTGTTGTGGATGGGGTGGGTTTTGCGGAGGGAGGTTCAACAAAGGGCATGTTCGTGGTGCCTTGCTCCGATTTTCGATCTGGTGTGTGTGTGTGTGTGTGTGTGAGAGAGAGAGAGAGAGAGAGAGAGAGAGAGAGGCACCCGCCCCATCTCCTCCTTGGGTTGCAAAACGCTCTTGGATTTGCGCTTGCTTTCTTTTCCCCCGCTGGGATAAATCGCGGCTTTTGGACCTCATGAATATGCTACACAAACACCCTCCTTCCCAAATGCCGTAATGCACCCCTCCAACAACATTACCCTCCTCCTCCTCCTCCTCCTGTTTATTTGGAGAAGGATGGAGCGAGAGCGCTGCTTAGAAACTCTAAAGCTGGAGCGACCCATTCAGACGTGCTGCAGATTTTAAAGAATAGCCCCAGTCTTGCTGGTCGGCGGAAAGCAAGTGACACCAGTCCCAGGAGAGGCTATTACTCGCCATGTCGGGACCGGGATCTTCCCCAAAGCCCTTATTTTCTTGGGGGGGGGAGGCCATTTGCTGGATTTTTGGAAGGGACCCTATGCCCCCTTTCTTTAGTTCTGCATCCTATTTATCATGACCCCCAACCCAGTAAGTGACAGAGCTGGAACTGGGTGAGGGTTAGGAGGGCGCTTCTCTTCGCGATTCAGGTGTGTGTGTGTGTGTGTAGGGGGGGTAACATCAGGGGCTTGGGATGGAGGGGTGGCAGCTTTAACTGTCAAGGAAGGATAGTCCTTGGCCTCCTCCACACGAGACGTTTAATGAGCCTTGAAGGCTCATTATAAATTTTACCTCCACACCAGCGGAGCGCAAAACGGGCGTACAGGCGCGTTATCTCCCCGATAATGCGCATTTTCGAATGCGCGTTAAATAGCGACTTTTATTTTTCTCCGGCCGTTAAAGCGCATTTTCGCCGTGTGAACAAGCGATTATGCGCATTAACGTCTTCTAAAGCGCTTTTTGGACATCAATTAATGCGCTTCGCCGCCTCTCACCGCCTCCCGTGCAGAGGGATTAGGCGTAAATGCGCCTCCGCGATAATGCGCATAATCCCCGAACCGGGTGCAAAAGCGCATCCTTGTGGAGGGGGCCCTAGAAGCTCAGGTTCCCAGAGGCCTCAAAGCCAGGAGTTGGGGGACGGTATCCTACCCTGACTGTCCATAACTACAACAGCTGCTGCATTGATTCTAGAAAGTTGGGGTGCTTGTGTGTGTTAGTGCTTATAATTGGACAGGGTGTGTGTGTGGGGGGGGGGAATAGGGAGAACAAAAGCTTGCAAGTTGCTTTCTTGCTCCCCATCCAAATAGTTAGGTTTAACCCTTTAATGCTAGTTTTGCTTTTGCGAGGTGGGGGTGGGGGTGGGGAGGCTTAGAAGCTATTTCCCCCCGGAGAGGGAAGTGTCTATGTCTGTCTGTCTGTCTCTCTGTGTGTGTGTGTGTGTAAAGTCGGATGGTTTTTATATACACATCAATCAAGCAGCCATGGCCAAGATGCCATGGAAGGTGTCTGTCTGCACCGGCCGGTGTGTTGGGAGAGTGGGTCGGCAGATGTCCCCCTTGTCTCCTCCAGAGGAGAGCAGCCCTCCGTGGGCTCCCCGAGGGCTTTTGGTGACAGGCTCACGGGGCTGGCAGAATCTTGGCTCCTTGGTGTCTGAGTAACCTCCGTGTGCGCTCTCTCTCTCTGCCTCATGGAACTTTTTGCCAGAGACAAAGGGGAGAAAAGCTCCTTCCTGGCCGGGCACTGAGTGTTTCCAGGCAGCTGAACTCCTGGCAAAGCCTGTGTGTGTGTGTGTGTTGTGGAAGGGGTGATTGTGCAGGCTGCAGAGTGCCACATATAGAGGGCTGTGATGTATGATGAGCCCCCCTTCCTGGGGAACTCCTTGGGAAAGGTTCTTCTGCGCTGGAGCTCAGGAGTTGGTGTGTTTGCAGGTCAGGTTGTATACCCCTCCCCCATTTAGCAGCATGTCCAGTGTAATAATAATAATAATAATATTTATTTGTAACCTGCCTCTCCCTCCGGATCGAGGCGGGGAACAGCAACAATATAAACACAAAAATCACAACAGTTAAAATGTTTTAAAAGCAAGAGAACAATACAACATTAAAAACAGTGTAGCCCCCTCCCCCCCCCCAGCTCCCATTGTCCCTCTTTGTTGGACAGTGGGGAAAGCAAAGCAAACGAGTTCAAGCCTCACTCTTTCCAGTCCACACACAGCGTGATACACGCACACATCTGCACCCTCCTCCCTTGCATATTATTGCGGTCGGTTTAGTTGTCTTTGGTTTGGGTTGTCCTCCGCTTGACTTCCCAGGCTCCACAATACATTTTCACATTGCTTCGTGTTTCCCCTCCCTAAAAATTTCTCTCTCTCTTCTCCTGTCTCCCCCCCCCCCCTCCTTTGGACAGAGATCTGACCCACAAAGCAAGCCGGCTCCGGAGAGTGCAGCGGAAAGACTCCCTCATGCCTGCACCCCGGCAATGTTATGGATTTGACTAAGATGGGTATGATACAGCTCCAGAACCCCAGCCATGCCACAGGGCTCCTGCAGAAAGCCAACCAGATGCGCTTGGCGGGGACGTTGTGTGACGTGGTCATCCTGGTGGACAGCCAGGAGTTTCACGCCCACCGGACTGTCTTGGCTTGCACTAGCAAAATGTTTGAGATACTGTTCCACCGCAACAGTCAGCATTACACCTTGGACTTCCTCTCGCCAAAGACCTTCCAGCAGATTCTGGAGTATGCCTACACTGCCACCTTGCAAGCGAAAGTAGAAGATCTGGACGATCTTCTCTATGCTGCTGAGATCCTGGAAATTGAGTACCTAGAGGAGCAATGCTTGAAGATCTTGGAGACTATCCAGGCATCAGAAGACAATGACGGCGAAGTCAACATGGCCGATGGCAGCACCGAAGAGGACGAAGACCGGAAATCGAAATACATTAAGAATATACTCATCTCCAAGCATTCCAGCGAAGAGAGTGGCTACTCCAGCCTGGCCAGCCAGAGCCTAACAGGGACAATGGTGGAGCAAAGCCCCTCAGTCTCCACCTCCTTTGGACTCTCAGCCATGAGCCCCACCAAGGCCGCTGTGGACAGCTTAATGACCATCGGCCAGTCCTTACTGCAAGGGGCTTTGCAGCACAACGCACCCGAGGACTTGCACTCTGCCGGCAGCCGCCACCCAAGTACGTCCGAGGTGAAAACGGAAGCGATGCAGGTTGACGAGGCCTCCAGCCACGAGAGCCCGAGGACAGCCGACCTCAGTGCTGCCGTGGGGGACAAAGCCGAGGACAAAAGCAAGCAAGGGCCCGGCACTCCGACGCGGAGCAGCGTCATCACGAGTGCCCGTGAACTTCATTACCCCCGTGATGAGAATGCCGAGCAGCCCGGCGAGGCGGCCCAAGGCCTGCCAGTTGGGCCGGAGCTCCTGGTTTCTCATGGGGAGAAGCCCATGGGTCTCTATTCAGTGCTGCCCAACCACAAAAATGACTCTATGCTTAACATCCCTTCCTCCATGGCTCCTGCCCTCCACGTGCAGCCGGCCCTGGCGGTGTCCATGGACTTCAGTGCCTATGGGGGCCTCCTCCCTCAAGGCTTCATCCAGAGAGAGCTGTTCAGCAAGCTCGGGGAACTGGCCGTGGGTATAAAAACCGAAAATCGGGCCATTGGCGAACAGTGCAGCGTCTGTGGGGCAGAGCTGCCGGATAACGAGACAGTAGAGCAACACAGGTAGGCCCTTTCTGGTTTCCTGTCTCTGGCTTCCGGTCCCTCTCTAGATTCACAGTCCGCCCTTTCTACCGGTTTTCTGTTTGTTTGTCTGTGCAGGTCTTTTCTCGCCGCTTCCCAAGTTAACTTTGTATTTCTTATTTTATTCTTTTGTTACTCCATTAGCATCGTGCCTCTTTTCTTCCTGCGGGGAACCCAAGGGGGCTCACATTGTCCTCCTCCTTTCCATTTTATCCTCACAACAACCCTGTGAGGTAGGTTGGGCTGAGAGTCTGTGACTGGCCCAAACTCACCCAGTGAGCTGAATGGCCGGGAGGTGGGGGGGGGACTAGAACCGGGATCTCCCGAGTCCCTGTCCAACACTCTAACCACTACACCACACTATCTCTTTTGTTCCTGGTCTGCAAGGCCTCAGCAGGCCAAACTGCATTTCCTTCTAATGGGCCCACAAATGTGTGTGTGTGTGTTTTAAAGTTAGAAGCACAACAAGTGCAATTTCCCATACAACTCTTGCTAGCAAAAGTAATGCAAGCAGGGCCCCAAAAAAAGGTGATGACCTGATGGATGTGTGTCTAGAAAAGTGATACAGGAGGCCCATAGAGAATGTAGTGTCCGTATTCGCTGATATGCAGAGTAGCCCTTGTGGTGCGAGATGGGTGGCAAGAGGAATTCATTCTATTCAGGTTGGCACTTTATGATGAAGCAGGAGCCGTTTCACATTTGATCAAGCTCTATAGGGGAAGGGCTGATGTTTAGGGAGTAACGTATGATAGACTTGCGTGTGTTTTCAGAGAAATAAATGAATGAAGTGCTGACAGCTTGCTTAAAATGATATGTCTCTCTTAAGCTGCTATCCTATACAACCTGTCCATTGAATTCAATGGGACTGACTTCCGTATAAGATGGTGTTCTTAGTAATTACCAGCTGGGCTGTAGGCAAGCCCATGCAATTTGCTATGCCAATAACTCTTACCTTGTTGCTTCCACCTCATCCCAGTATTTTGGAGCCTGACATTTTTTTTTCTTCCCATCATGGCTCTTTGATAGGTTTATCCCTGTCATCTAAGTGTGATGTCCCACGTTTATGCCATTATTAATGTTATTATTATTGGCATTGGCCCATTCTGAAATTGTTATACGCTAGTATGTTTTATTGTTCTAGGATTGTCAGCTGCTTTGAACGCCATGGCTGGGAAAGCCGTGTATAAATATCCTAAATAAGTCAGATTCAATTAAAAACTGCCTTCTGTTTAATGCGCCCTGATGTTGCTTTCAGGATGAGTGGTTTAATTTTCTGTCTCTCGGACCTGTGGATCACGTTCTCTCTGAAAAGAGCGGTCTGAAAATGGTTGCTCGCCATTTAGGCTGTCATCGTCCCTAGCTGATTTAAATAGATGAACGCATTAAAAGCAAATTGACCTATTAAGTATTTCAATGATATTTGGGGGGGATAATAAATGAAAATAGGATGAGCTTGACTGAAGTCACTAGCAAATTTGAGTATTGTTTTCATTTGGACTCTGTGGCCTAAGTTGAGAGATTGTACCGTTTTCAAAAGTAGAATTAAAAGGACTTGGCAGCGTGTGAACCCATTTTGACAGGGGACAACTCTTTTCAAAACAGCGTGTTTAAAACAGACACACACTTCCAGATCTGTTGTGCAGTGACTGACTTCAGCTGCACCTGTTTTATTGAATGCCTGTTTCCGTTCCCAGCACATAATTGATCTTCTGTGTTTCTTGAGCAAACTTCTGGTTTTACCTTTGGGGGCAAACCCTAGCAAATAATCCCAGTAAAGCTCTGTTACTTTGAGCGAAAGTCTTTCCTTTTGTAGTTGAAGGCTGCTTTGGGAATCCGCTTCTCGTGGCATTTATTTTCTAGGCGGTGGGTGGGAATCAACCTGGCAAATGGGTCTGTGGCTCTAGCAGGTGAACATGGTCTTTCAGGGCTGCTGCTGAAGCCTGGAGTTGCCTGTATCGGCAGAAAACCGAAACCTGTGCCCGGCTGAGCCTTGGTTTAGTTGTGTGCAAACATTTGTATTGGATATATAGAGTTAAGCATATTTCTTGTGTATCTATTACTGTGTAAACATATTACAAGGCAGTCCGCTAATAGGATTTGAGGGAACAATGCCGGAGATGCTCTGAAGTGTTTTAATGAACCAACAAGTTTAATTACTGTAGTTCAAATGTACGTAATGTACACAGGCAGGTTCTGACACAGTGTGCTTTTTTCTCGATCCGTTTGTGCAAACCAGCCGTCCCCAACTTGTTCCTTTCCAGGTGTCATGCACTACAACTTCCATCATCCCCAGCCAATATGGCAGTACTGCCTGGCTGGGGTTGATGGGATATGTAGGTCCACACGTTTGGAGCACACCAGGTCAGGGAAGGCTGGGCGTATGACTCTAAGAGAGAGCCTTCATGAACTTGTTCGGTTGCTTTTAGAAACTGTCAGTCAGAACCAATCTAGATATAGTATTTGGCTGACAGGGCTTTACCCTTTCTCATCTCTTGCTCTTGTCAATCTCCAGTTCCTCTTTCCACACTTTGAGGGCAGTTTAGCACACACCGGACTGATCATGCCCATTGAGCTCAGCAGGGCCTAGGCACCCTAAGTGTGTGGAGGATTGTGCCATCTGAGATTGCACGATCCGCAGGGAAGATTGAGATGGGGTAACGTTCATGCGCTTCCTGATGCATTTTGGTGGTGTTGAAGCCTTGGCTCTTGGCCCTAATCCAGCCTGCCGCACCTGGCACTCGAATGGTTGGCAGGCAGCCCAAAGCCCAGTCCTCTCAAAGAGTAGATCAGGTGGTAAACCAACCTCTGATGTGCCGATGCTGGTGTGGTGCGAAACATGTGGACCAGATTGCAAGATATCTGGACTCATTTCAGTCCAGATTTCTCCAGTATCCCTAGTCAAGTGCTGCAGAGATGATGTTGATGATGAGATATAAGCAAAACTCCATCCTTGCAATTTACAAGAGGCACTCCTACACACCAGATATCTCTCTCTTTGTCTTTCTCTTTCTCTCACTGCATTTAATTTTTGGGGAGGGGGATTTCTCATATGGCATTAACCAAACAAATATATAAAAATACCGGTACGTGTAAGAGAGAGACAGAGAAATGGGGTGACACAACACAAAGGCTGAATTGGCGTGGGACATGCCAGCTACTCACCTGGATATATCCTGGGGTGTCTTTGGCCCAGTTGCTACATCTCAGCCTCTGTTTTCCCACCTGTAAAATGGAATTACCACCTGTCTGGGTAGTTGTAATAAGTAGAGACGAATGGTAGAAGCACGGGGAAAGCACATGTGTTTAAAAGGGTTGTTGAAATAATGAATATACTGTTCTGCTGTAAAACAACAATCACTTTCGAAGGCGAGAGGGTATGTAACCTGCCTTGGGATGTTCACGGCGATTCTTTTCTGTCTGTGTTGCTAAGCTGCTTCTCCCTTTGCTCAAAGTGTCGTGGGCTTTTTATCTGTATTTGCTACAGAGTGAACACTTGGCAACTTGGCAAAGGCTGTGCTTAGGGAATTCTTTAATATCAAGCCTCCCTAGAGTCACCAGAACTGATCAATAATCTTCTTTTCATCCGAGCCTGGGTAGAATTTCCTTAATTTTACCAAATGGAGCGGCTGCCAGGTCCCTTGTGAATTACTTGAAAATTATGAATAAGGCAGAGGAGGTTTCAGTCTAAAAAAAGCAGGATTTTTTTTAAAAAAAAGCTCCATGTTCTGCACTCTTTTAAGATGTAATCGAAACAACAACTGTAGCTGTCAGAATTATTTATTTATGATGCTCTTAAGACAGTCTGGTTGGTTTTCTCAGAGAAAAGAGCACAGGGTGGTGGAACTAGATGGTAAACATGTGAGTACAGCTATCTAGTAAATGCCATGGCTTTAAAATTGGTGGGCACGATCCAGCAGAAGAGAATCATGACTATGTTCCATTGACGATGGAAAGGGGTGTGGCGGTGTCTGATTGGACTTTAATGCAAATTGTCTTTGGTGAATCTTGCTTAATGGAATTAAGGCAGAGCCAGGGCAAATGTGAACGTTCCTAACTCAGTTTTGAACCTGGGTTAGTTTGGTCAATAAATGTCCAGATATGCAGAAGCAACTTTTCTGTAAACCAATTATAACCGATGAAATTTCAAAAGATTTCTACCGCATGTGCTGGGCATATTTAAACTTGGCTCGAGATCACTTCATACCTAACCTGTAAAACTTCATGTGGGGGTGTCAACAGTTGTAGCATTTCTATCATTGTAACCTATATTGTTTTAGTAAATGTTAAACATTACTGGTAATTGGTGCTTGTTCCATCTCTATTTTTTTCTCTCCCCCCCCCCTCATCTTTTGTGCCATGTGTATTAGATTGTAAGTTGGGAGGCAGGTACTGGCTCTTAAACACATCTTAGTATAATAGAGCATCTATGAAACTTTTGGTGCTTTATAAGTAATTATGATTAGGGCTGTGCATGGAACGCCTGATCCGATCTGGATCCAGATCTGTCAGGTCCGGATTGGGCCCGATCTGATTCAGTTTCAGATCTGGATGTACTCTGGGTCCGTGCAGAGCCCTCCGTCCCACTCTCCCCACTCTCCCCCTCCCTCCCCCACTCTCCCTGCTTACCTGCTGCATCCTTCGCATCGTCCTGCCGTTGTCTTCTCTCCTCGCTGTGTGTTGCTGCATTTCCCACTCACGTCGGGTGATGACGTCACTCGCCACGACTGGCAAATGCGGCACTCTAACCAATTAGAGTGCCGCGTTTGCTGGTCGCGGCGGGTGACGTCATCATCTGACGCAAGCGGGAAATGCAGCGGCACACAGTGAGGAGAGAGGACGATGGGGGACGACGTGGAGGAGGCAGCAGGTAAGCAGTGAGAGTGGGGGAAGAGAGTGCTGTGAATGGATCTGAATCGGATCCGGATCGCAGATCCGATCCGGCCCCAACCTGGTTCGGATCCAGATCCGGGAGGCCCAGATCATCCCGATCTGCTCCGGATTCGGGATCCGGATCCGTGCACAGCCCTAATTATGATGATTAATAATAAGTCTCAACATTTTCAGAAGGCAATAGGAAATGCCAGGAAATATACTAGTAAATTTAAATTGCCTAATGCCTTTGGCTATGACAACATTTAATCCCCATTAATCAGAAAACACTTGACATTTATGGAATAATGTTGTCCCAAACAAATCTGATGATATAATCTTTTTTGATATCCCCTGGTAAATCTGAATACTCTCCAAGTACCTTCAAGGAATGGCTCTGTTTCATTTCCATCAGTCAATAATGTAGGTAAAAGGAAGTAATTGTTTCCACAGTGCAGAGTTAAACCTTGGAATTTGCTACCACAAGATGCAGTGATGGTGATCAACTTGGATGGCTTTAAAAGTGGGTTGGACAAATTCATGGATGATAAAGCTATCAATGGCTACTAGTCAGGATGGCTATATATTAACTTCAGTATCAAATGTACACCAGTTGTGGGTTTCCTATTGGGGTACCTGGTTGGACACTGTGTGAACAGAAAGCTAGACTAGCTGGGCCTGTGGTCTGATCCAGCATGGTCCTTCTTATGTTCTTAATTGAAAACTTTGGAGGATTCAGTTAGACTTTAGCCAGAAGAGATGCATATATATGAATTTCCTAAACTTCTGTTGATCAGAGGGCGGCGGAGGAGCAAATCCCAAGACTCTGAGGATGAGTTTATAAACAAAAGTTTATAGTGCCGGATCTTCAAAGTTGACTACCATGGCCATATCAATGTTTCTTTTCTAGTCATCATTATTGCCCTGTGATGTGCCTGATTAAACAAGTTATACAGGGATGTAAGTTTAACATCTCGGCTAAGCTTCCTCTTTAAATAATAACTCCGACATTTTTTTTTCTCTCTGTCTCTATCTATCTTTAAAACTGAGCTTATGATTTTGACTAATTGAGCACATGTTGAGTTTGCAACTGTACTCCCCCCACCCTTAAATAAAAGGTTTCCTTTGAGGTTCAGGAAAGTTCAGACTTAATCTAATGTTGGTATTGATTATAGCTTTCAAGTGCAGGTGGCGAAAGAAACCCTATAGTTCAAACACACTTAAACTCAGCAATATTAATGAGGGTATTACCCACATTCCAATAAACAAAGGGGCATGATCCTGCTGGGGCTGAGCACCTTTTAAGTCTGATTGATTTAGTAGGAAAGAACTCTGCATGCGCTTCACCACCCCATGAACCTAAAAGGTAACAAAGTGCCTTTTTCAGATGGATCGTGGCCAAGGATTGAGTTGCTTCCTTGGTCAACTTGCCTTCGTTGATCTTCAAAAGTTAGTTTAGCTCAGTATTTGTCCATCATTGTCATTTTGGGTGGGTTGCCTGAATTTGGAGCCATTGGTGAAGCATCCGCCCCTGCCTGATGCGTTGCGCTTCTGGTGGTGGTGATATAGGTACCCTTTATTATCCTTTTAATATTGTGAACTGTTCAGCGGTTGATGTGGTCCTGAATTCCCTGCAACCTAAACTTTTAGATATCTCTTCGCTTCTCCCCCCTGCCTCCATCCAAAAACCTCTTGACAATGATTGCTTCCAGAGTTGGTAGGCCGGCTTAGCAGTCTCTCGTTTCTCGCTGATGGACCCTATTAGTGGCACCTGGCATTGTAACCCGTTAATGGAACGCAGCATTCCCCTACTACGGCTGCCTGACAAGTCGCTCTGTTAGCCAGCGCTTGCCATGCGAGGAAGCTCTTATTAGCTTTATGGCCAAGAGAAGTCACCCCCCCCCCATTCAGGAAATGAATGCTGCCGTTAAGGTTGGCGGCTCTGACCCCGATCGTGTAACCTGTGAGCACCGATGAGACCCCTCTTCAGGAAGTTTGGCGGCCAGTTCAGCACTCTCTGGTTCTTGTCATTGGGAAAAGAGGGACTACATTGTAGAACGTAACAACCTTGAACTTTTTTGATTTATCCTGTGGGGGACTTAACTGTTACCATGCATGGAATGTAGGTTGGAGGTGGGAAGAGAAATGAATGCTTGCTCCACTTATTCGGACAATGCCCTTTGCCCTTTCAGGAGATGCTGCTTTGCAGGGCGGGGGCGGGGGGACAGACAGATTTCATGTTAAATTAGACACTTTTGGAAAAAGTGGAAAATTAGTGCCCATGAAATTTTATCATCAACTTAAGTTTGTTAGTTCCAAATTATCCATCATTTTCTTTGATCCATGTTTCGTTTGTTCTTATTTATTTCAATCAATAAATTTGTTCATAATTTTGTAATACACCGAATATTTTCTCTGTTACATCGTTCAGTTTTACTGTTTATAACTCTAAGTCAGCAACAATGTTAATTTAGCTAACAATTCTTCCCTTGGTTATTTGGTTAACATAACCCTTCTTTCATTTTTGGGGAGTCTGTTTTTATTCCCCCCCTTTTTTGTTTTTGCATTTTTAAGATGCATTCAATGGATATTAAATTATTATATACATCTCTCTTCTTCTAAAAGAACCTCTGACTTAAAACCATCAAAAAAGTTTTGTAATTAACTCCACCCAGCAATACATTACATGTTTAAAGGTGTGAAAGGGAAATCTTGCACTTCCTACACCAAATTTGAATAGGTATTCTGCAAACATCATTGGGAAGGACTTCTGGAGCTACCACCAACAAAGTCTGTTTCTCTCTGATGCTTCTTGCCGCCATGGGACCTAGGAGCATGAACTCACTGTGGATATTAACTAACAGGAAGCCAATTGTGGTTTAGAGTTATGGATGGATGTCAGCATCCATATTCCTTTTGTCCAATTTACAAACACTGGTCATCTAAGTGGATAATAGAGGGGACTTCATTATTAAGAGAATGTTGACAGTTGAGTGATCAGTATTTTACTCTGATCCGTTTGCCCCAATTCCACCATTTTATTCCTGCTTTTGAAATCTACAAATCTGCTTTTTTTTCCTTTTCCTTTTTAAAAAAAAGTATATTATGTAAAAGGCTGAGGGTGTTTTGGGTAAATGATTCCGACATTGACGTTTTGGATTTCCTGCATCTGTTAAATTACGATGTGGGCAACGTGCCACCGAATCTTGGAGGCACGTTGGTGGCAAGAGGCGACATGTCCCCTTTAAAATGAGGTACGTGCTCCCCTCAGACTTTGATTGAAAGTGGAAATGTGGCTTTTGGCTGCTACTTCCCTGCCCCACCAAAATGCGAGAGCAATTCGGTGGCACGTTGGTAGCTATTTTGGGAGTGTGTGTTTAGCCACCAGTCAGGTCTGGGTTGGGGAAAAGAGCCGCTGGACTCTCTGAAGTCACCCACTGTGATGTCCAGCTATGTAATGTGGGTTATGGTGCAGGTTGGTATGTATATTTATGGTAATGTTATTGATGTCCTTTGTGTAGCGTTAATATGGTAAGTGAGTTAAGCCGGGAGTGGGGAGAGGGAGTGAATAGAATGTCAGTGTGCTGGCGTACGATTGGCGGAGAGCGTGGAATGGGTGGGGTTTAAATAGGAGTGAGCCAGTCAGTTAGGAAGCCATCGGGGTTTAAAACTAGAGAGCGCAGAGGTGATCTGTTTGTTGTTTTGGGATAGATATAGGGGGAGGAGTTAGATCAAGCTAGGAATAAATGAAACCTTAATTTCAGAGCTTTGGAGTGACCGACTGTCAGGATTTCCCCAGATTTGTCCTGGTTTTTGGTCTATCCTTGGTGTCAGGGGGAATTTTCTGCAATTTTCTATAATGCCCTGGAATGACACGCTTTCCCCTTTAAGGCCTTGATTAGCATTGCAGGAGGGGGATGACACACTTTCTGGGGGTGCATCCTACCCCCCCCCCCCCACGACTCCAATCGGGATCTTAAAGGGGAAAGCGTGTAATTTTCAGACATTATAGAAAAGGCTCCGATTAGAGTAGGGGGGGTGGACTGACATGCTTTCCCCTCCAATTTGGGCCTTTAAGGTATTGGGGAGAAAGACATGCTTTCCAGAGGCCCTGGAAAGCCACATTCCCACCCCCCACACTGATATCCTCTTTTTTTGGGTTTTCCCAAATATGGCCACCCTAACTATTATTGAACACACAAATAAATCTTCTTTACCATCTTATGTGTAAATAACAAATTATAAGTTCTTTTGTTCACAACATACAGTGTGGCATCTTTCATTATAGGTAGTCTCTCAGTGAGACCAAAGGTGTTAAATCAAGGTTATACGGTGGTAATGGCTTTTAAAGGGGTGGTCAAGCCTAGTGTGGAAAACAGTGTTCTTCGAACTGCATGTGAGTGTGTATAAAGGGAAAAGTTGAAGTGTGAGGAGAGACCCCCCACCCTTTTACACAGAACACACATACCCGTAGCCTTAGGGAAGGGATCCCATGGAGAGGGGTACGACACCCACCCCGATGTCAAATGAAATGCCTTGATGCAAATACGATTATGATAGCAACAACAATCACACATTTTATTTTGAATAACAGCCCTACTGCTTTTTTCATCTCATTAACAATACTTGGAAATGCCCCCTCCCCCAATTCTTAGGAAAGCACTTCCTGAAAATGGAGGGGCTAAATCATGCAGTCACAGATTGGGTTTATTTTAATCCGGGCATCACTTTTGCTTGCTGTTACTTTAGGAAAAAATAAAGAAGAAAAGGAAGAAAAAAGCCCAGCTTGAACACGTGGGAGATGGGTGAATGGCTTATATAAATTGGCCATCATGGACGTAAATAACTGGCTCGTCTCAAATGAATGACACCATGTGTGTGTTTTTCACACTCATTTGTGCTTGGGATGTTGCAGATCAAGCCAATCCATTCACCGTGTCTTCAGTTGTATTCTGAGAGACTGAAATGAGAAATATTTGAACGGATTGAAATCTTGTTATCACTCTTGTTATCAGCTATCTAGTTTCGGAGTGAGCTCCCACCCTCTCTTAGCAAACCTGGCTTAACCTTAATCAACGTTGATGACTCTCTCTCTCTCTCTTTCAAACCTAGGAAATAAATCCATTTTGGAGTCAAACTCAACACTAATTTGTTGCAAGCTTAGGAGAAAAGTGGGAGGGAATGAGTGAAGAACATGGAAATATTAGCGCAAAGGTTTTTCCCCTCGCTGCCCAGAGATGCCACAGAAAAGCTCGCAAGTGTCAGAATGACGCTGAACTTCTAAGAAGCCTGAGTAATTGTCTTCTCTTTGCACGCGTGGAGCAGATTAGTTTTCGTATCCCGGTGTGTGCGTGGTTTCTTTTTGCTTCCCTTGCATCTAGCAAGATGAGCGAGATTCTCCTTTTCATTCATAATTAGCAACTGTTTCACCCACCCTGACGGTTTCAAGGGATGACTTCTAAAAATGAGTAATTACCAAATATTTCCCATCAGACAAACACAGGGGCCGCCACATCGCCTCTTGCCGAAGTGAAGGGAAGGAAAAAAAATAGAATTCTGTTTGCAGTTAATTTTAGTGGCAGGCCGATCATGTTAACTGGCTGTAATTGCTTCCAGATATGGCCGAGGTTTTTGTGTGTTGGGATGAAGGGTCTGGTAAGTGCTTACTTCCTGTGTAAATTAGCTTGTTCCATTTATACCAGCCAGACCTGGATTGTGTCATTGCTGCTGCAATTTTTTCTCTCTCTCCTGCCCTGGTGTGAGGCAGCAAAATAGTTTGTACAGCCACAATTCTTCATGGGACATCCTTGACACATTGCAGTGTTTGTGTATATTCCCACCACCAGGCAGAGCTAACGTGGTGTGTCCTCTGGCCAGTGCTGCCTCTAGGTTTTGGAGGACCCTTGGGTAACATCCCTCCAATTATTATTATTATTATTATTATTCACATATTTATACTGCCCAACAGCCGAGGCTCTCTGGGCAGTTTACAATTAAAACCATAGTATACAAAAATCAAGATTAAAACTTTGAAACTTTAAAAATAAGCTACAGTCCAGGGAAAGCTTGTCTAAAAAAATATGTTTTCAGGAGGCGTTTGAAGGATATTACATTTTCTGTCTCCCAAACCGCATGAGGGAGGTTTTTTCTTTCTCTTTCACCCTACCCAAAAAAGAGGGCCCCTTTGCAGAATCATCTCAGAACATTTCCCACCATTTTTTTTTTTTTGGTGGTGTGCACTTTTCCACCTGCCCAGGAACAAAGCTAGGTCCGGATCATGGTAGAGGATGCAAAATGGCGGCCCTGGAGAAATCTGGAGAAGCTCCCTCTCCCCGAAATTCTCTGCCCACAAATGGGGGGATTTCAAAAGGCCATTTTCACAAAGCTTTAGGCAAAACCCGAATTGCCAATGCTGAAGACATCAGGATCCCTCTGATGTTTTTGGTGGTGGTGGTGGTGAGGAGTGGCACAAACTTGACGTGTTTGAAAGCAACGTGAGCATTTCTTTCCTTGCAGTAAAGGAAAGGTTCACAGCTGCCGAACATGCTAGCCAAAAGGAGACTCCACTGTGCTTTTGCTAGTTATTGAGAACTGGCCTTGGAATTTTGCATTGAAAGGTGGTGTAGAAATGTTTTGAATATACAAATGTTCAGAGGGTGTGTGTGGTGGCTCTATTCTCTCACCTTAATGCCCTGGAGTGATGCCAGGTAGATGGGGCCTGGTGGAGGATTCAAAATGGGGGCCAGGCTGCCAACACAGTTGATGCTGTTGACACTTGCAGTGACAGAGCAACCCACCACCCCCACCCACCCCCAAAAAACCCCGTAGGAAAACAAGAAAGAAAGGACCTGTTCTACAACCCTTACCAATGGTGACGCCTATCTGTGAGAAATCGTTGGAGAATTTCTCTTCCCCCTGGAGAAATTCGGTGAAATTGTCTCCCAGTTTCTCTACCTACAAATAGGGTGGAGAATTTCAAGAGCCGCCTTGTGCACAGCTCTAGGTAAGACAGAAACGCGATAGATAGATAGATAGATAAATGGAGGTTTGCTGGTTCAAGGAGCATTCAGTCAACACCGCAAGCTCTGGACATGATTCAGTGCCAAAGTTAAGCACTGTGAAGGCCCATTCATTTCAGGAAAAAAAAAAAAGTCGGATGCAGGCATAACTTCTCCTGTTGAAACTGGTGGGACTAAAAAGCGCTGTCTGGATGGAACCCTATATGAGTTAATATTATCTTATTTTCCCAGAGACAACATAGAATCCTGGAATAGTTAGGGTGACCAGATAAAATCCAGGTCAGGGCTCATGTAACTTTAACAGTTGTAGAGCAAAGGGAATTTCAGCCAGTGTCATTTGTATGCAATTAGTTCCTGGTGAAACTAATTCTCTTCATCACAACAGTTAAAGGTGCAGGGCCCCTGCCTTCTTTTGTATATGGCCACTCTAGTATAGTGCATGCACCTTTAACTGTAGTGGTGAAGGGAATATCACCAGGAACTAATTGCCTACAAATGACACTGGCTGAAATTCCCTTTGCTCTACAACTGTTAAAGTTACATGAGCCCTGACCTGGATTTTATCTGGTCAGCCTAAGAATAGTGGAAGGGGCCTATAAGCCATCGAGTCCAACCCTCTGCTCAATGCAGGAATCGACCTTAAAGCATCCTTGACAGATGGCTGTCCTGCTGCCTCTTGAAGGCCTCTAGTGTGGGAGAGCCCACAGCCTGCCTAGGTCATTGGTTCCATTGTTGTACTGCTCTAACAGTCAGGAAGTTTTTCCTAATGTCCAGCCAGAATCTGGCTTCCTGTAATTTGAGCCCATTATTCCATGTGCTGCACTCTGGGATGATCGAGAAGAGATCTTGGCCCTCTTCTTTGTGACAACCTTTCAAGTAGTTGAAGAGTGCTGTCATGTCTCCCCTCAACCTTCTCTTCTCCAGGCTAAGCATGCTCAGTTCTTTCAGTCTCTCCTCGTAGAGATGTGTTTCCAGACCCCTGATCATCCTCGTTGCCCTCCTCTGAACACGCTCCAGCTTGTCTGCATCCTTCTTGTTTGGCTTGTAGCTGATGGGTAGGGGAGGAGAAATGCGGACAGTTCTCGGGCCATGTTTGGTACAAAGGGTTTGCTGGTTTTATCTGTGTATATCTCAGTTTTACTGATAACCTCACCATCTATTTAGCTATGTATGAGAAGCTGATTACCTGTTTAAAACGCCAGGTTTTGCCGATATTCGGAGGCAAACTGTCAAGTGGGAAATGATTTCAGATTAAGAGAAAGATCTCAGGAGCGGCAGGATGGATGAAAATTGGGTATCCTGTTCAAGCAGTGAGAAAGAAAGGAACTGAGTTCTCCTCTGTGAACTGAACAGTGCTATGCATGTGCATTTTTGTATAAAAACATTTATAGATGCAAAACAGCCAAGTTCAGAGGCAACACTCAGCTATGGTGCTGGAGAGCTTTCCTCAACCTGGTGACCTCCAGGTTTGCTGGACTGCAAAGTCCATCATCCTTGGTCATACTGGCCGGCGAGACACAATGGGAGCACACACCTTGTGTCCCAGTAGAGTGAGGCTCCCCACAGCCTGCCAAATAGTGGCTTTCAGCAAAATTGCTGTTCCCACCCTCGTTTCCTACCAGATTCACTGGATTCTGCTGGCACAGCAACTTCCAGAGTGTGACCAGATTGAGTCCCTGCAGGGTTCTGGGGGGCAGGTAATCCACCTCCCATCCTTCTGAAGTTGGTTTAAACTAGCCAGAGTTCCACTTAGTTTAGATGTAAGAGTCAGACTGTGGTTCGATTAAAATAGGAAATGAAAGCTTCTCATCTCCCCTTTGCATTCACACCAGAGGAGGAGAGTGATACAGGGTGGGTGGGGGGTGGGGGTGGAGTGGAGTGCACAGGCCCCCAACACTTGTCCAGTTTGAATCAACCTGTTTCTTCTCTGGGTCACTCTTTCAACTGTTCATTTCTAAGCCTGTTCCATCCCGTCTCTGCATCAATTTGTGTTTGTCTCTTTAAGCCCCGACGAAGAATTACATTTAAGTATGTAGTTTAAAAATGCCTACTTAAAATGGTTTTTCCTCTCAGGTTTTAAGCACACTTTTATGTATTGTGTTGAGATGAGTGATGCATCGGAACTGTCCAAGCTGGTGAATCACTAATTTTCAATCTGCATGTTAGTTCAGAGGACAGGGGGAGGGGCGGCTGCTGCAGGTTAGATCTATTCATAATCAGAATTTTGCATTTGCAGAAAGGCTCCAGATATATGTACGTTCATGCATAGTTTGTTGTATATGGGTTTGCCTGTATCATTTCAAAAGACTAATTTGTTTTGTATACGGAGGATGATGCAACTCAACTAGAACACTTCAGAATTCAGTGCATTTATCTTTCTGCAAATGTCATTGGCTGTATCAACTTTAATTGTCTTGGTGGCTATTGGCATCCAATTTTTGGGGGGAGGGATTTGACTCTTCCAAATTAATAGTTTCTTTCTTTCTTTCTGGTGACCAGAATCTGAGTTAAGTAAGTTGGACAAAAGAAACGGGGGGGGGGGGTACCCCACACACCTCTCCCTGCACGGTCTCCATCCCTCAATCAGTTTTTGGTATCTGCCTTGCAAGCTGTTTAGAATGTTGAAGCTATTTAAATTGGGTGCTGTCCCTTGTCTTTGCTGTGCGGTATTTGCAGAACTGAGCCAGCTATTTAAAGACCTCCAGTATCTCCTTGAAGAGTTTATTGTACCGGGAAGCAAACAAGAAACAATACAAAGTCCATTCTTTTGTTTGCCATTTTCATCATGCAAGAAACACACAGGCAATTGTGTGTGTGTGTGTGTGTGACAGAGAGAAAGAGATGTTATGAGCTGCATCTCTGAACTTTGGACATCACAGGGAAAAGGTGTCCGTCTTTGCAGATTTGGGGAGCTGAAACTGTCTAACTGGGCAGGCAAAGGACTCCCTAGTTCTGTGACCACAGAGAAATGCTTCCAAGTTATAGCAGGTTGGATTAGGGTGGGACATAAAAACTGGCCTTATACTAAGGGATAATCTACACCTACAGCCCTTTCGCAGTGGAGGAGGGACGATTGTGATGGTTCCCCTGCTTCTGCGATCGCTGCTCACGGAGCACACACAAGGGAAGTTTCCCGCAATGACGGGAGTGCCACTGGAGGAGGATGCGTGTCCCCTGACGGCGCTTTTGCATATGGATCGGGTGAAGTGGGCAGGGCTAGGCAGATGGCTACAGGGCTTTTTATGAATTGGGAGGGATGCCCAAGGACGCAAAATCACTGCTACACATGGGGTGGATAGGAGGTCCAGAGACGATGTGATGCTGCACAGAGATATGTATGTGTTAAAAGAAAATACACACGGTAGGTGCCAAACGAAGCTGACAACCAATCCAAAAACGTGCCGAAAATGGCGGATGGGTCCACTCCTGCGCACCTCCGAAACTGCTGGACACATCCCTAACAGCGGGTTGGCTGTTCGCTGAGCTGGGAACTCGAGCCGAACAGCAACAACTTCGCGAAGGGGGGGGGACACCAGCCGTGGACTTCAGGATTGTAGCGAGAGAGCCTGAAAAAAACATGACAAAAGCAGACAGTGATATTCCTGAATAACTGAGGGATCGACCCGAGATCACAGTGGGTCAGCTGTACGTCATGTGACCCGGTAGGGACGACTTTGATATTATCCTGGAATAAACGGCTGGTGTAGACACGGCCTAAGTCAGATGTAGTTGGGTAGTGTTTACATCGGGGTAGGCAACCTCTTTGGGCTGTGGACACATTTGGCAATTTGAGAAACTCTCCTGGGCACCACCACAAAATGGCTGTTATGGAAGGCATGGCAAAGGACAAGTAACCTGTGGAGGTGGGGGTCTGAGTCCCAACACACTAAACAGCATGCGTGTACAGGGCTGTCAGATGTTCCGCGGGTCCCTGTCAAGAGCTCACAACTTTTTTTTGTCCATGAGCTATGATTTGCGCAATTTTGTAGCTGGGGATATTTATGGAAATCAGAATTTGCACAAAATTGTGGCCATAAATAGTGCAATTTGCATTAAAATGTAGGCATAAATGACCATTTTCATCTGCACAAATCACAATTTCCATAAATATTCCTGGCTGCGAATTTGTGCAAATCCCAATTTGTGTTAATTCTGATTTGCGGCATTTGGGATTTGCACAAATTTTAAAAATCAGGAAACTATGCGCTTGGTATCCTGGGATCCGAGCTGGCAAACACTTGCTGAATTCCACTCCCAAAGCGGATTCTTCTAACATCCTAGCAGATGTTTTCCTAATGCATCAGGTACTACATTTAGGACAATTTTACATAATGTACTGTTCATTGTGCATGCAAAACAGATGTTAACAGGGAGTCTATACACCCAGATACGTCTACCTACTGAGTCAGGCTAGAGTTTTTTTAATTAATACTTTTATGTTTTTATTGCTTTTAATGTGTATACTGTTTTTATATAGGGTTGTTTTTATATGTGGTTGTAAACAGCCTTGGGAGAGCTTCTGCCCTGAAAGGCAGCTAAGAAATGTTTTAAATAAATCAATAGATAATAATAATAATAATAATAATAATAATAATAATAATAGAGCTCAGTACATCTTTTTTGAAAATAAATAAATGAATAAATAAAAATAAAGGCTAGCCACTGCAGATAGAGCCCAAGTGATACAACTTCTAATTAAGGACTTCCTACCCAGTAAGTTTTGAACCTGTTTGCTACAGAGATGTAAGGGATATTGCTAGAGAGATTTCTGGGTCATCTTTGCTTCTTTCCCATAGTCATGTATGAGTCCGTATAGTTGCCAAATGAAATTGCGATGCATCATCTTTTCCCTTTGTGTCGGTATGTGTGGTCACTGGTCCACGAATTGTTCCAGCCTCCCCCTTTTCACAAATTTATTTATAGTAACTCATCGAAGAGACGGGCGTTAAGGAGGATGCATGATTCACTTTTCTTGTAACCACCGATGACATAAATACAAGAAAAGTACATGGGGTGTGTGTGTGTGTGTGTGTGTTCTTAAATAAACGCACACACATGCATAATCTACACCAAATGCGACTTCTTTTTTTAAGGGCAGGTTCTGCTAATTTGGGAGTGTGAAAGTTGAAACCTGTGAAATGGAAGGTATTGAGAGCAGGGACCTGATTTTAACTGCTGTGCACTTTACGGTTTAAAAATAATTCAGCCCCACCTTTCTTTTTTCTTGGAAGCGCGTATGAATGATTAAAACAAAATGGAGAGATGCTTGAGTCTTCTCTAACTTGAGAACTTGGCGCCTGGTTGTATCAGGGTCTTTCTACCCCTACGGCCGTAGAGGGAGGGAGGGGGGACGATCCCAGACTTACCTGCTTCCGGGATCGTCGCTCTGTGTGCAAACAGGAAGTGCGACATCCCGGAAGCAAACAGGATGTTGCGCTTGTCGCGACCGCCATCGTTTCTAAAAAAAAACGGAGTGAAGAGCAAACTTGCACTCCGCCGCAAAAGTAAGTTGTGTTGTTTTTTTAAAAAAAAACACCCCAAAATCGCACCCCTTCCCATCCCCTGCCATCCCATGTATGGCAAAAATGCAGCCCCCCTCCCTTGATGGGCATGGAGTTGCACGGTGTGGCTCCGTGCCCATTTCTGGTGCCGCGCTTACTCGTGCGAGAGCAGGCACCAGGTGGGATGGGCGCCCACCTCCCACGGTCTCAGGACGGTCCCGAGACTGCTAGAAGAATCGGGTTTTCCCAGGGATTCTTCAACCCTGGGAAAACCCATGCCAGTCCCCCCCTGCCTCTGGGAGTCCCTGTGCATCATTTGAATGCACAAGGAGCAGCCAGGGACAACCTTGGTGGGAAAAGGTCAGTGTAGAAACAGCCTCAGACTAGGGGTAATGAATGTATTTCTTTGGTCTCTAAATCGTGTGAGACCACCTGGTGAAGGTTAAAGGGGGGGTCCCCTCCCCCTGCATGAACTGAGACTCTCTCCTGTCCTCTGTACACCTGTGGCTCCAGTTGGCAATCTCCCTTATTCTTAAAGGATTGGGTGTTCAAACAGCAGGGGAAGAGCCTGATGCCCTCTTCCTAACCGGGCTCTTGGATTCAGTTGGGCTTTGTCATGGATTTTTCGCAAGCCTCAGCTAAGTCGTGACCTTTGTGGTTCTGTACAACGGAGCTTGAAGGAACGAGAAGCGGCAGGTCCTTCTCGCGATCAAAGCTTGCGCTGTGCTAACCGCATTTCACTCGCCACAAACAAAGAGTTCGCTCCGCCGCCGGTCTCTAGCGCTTCGCACACCAGAAGGGGGGAAGGCAACATACTGAATTGACGATCCTATCTTGATTAAAAACCCAACAACAACAACAACAGCACACCCTGTTCTCTTTTGTGAATTGTTCTGGTTCAGATCGGCTGTTGGGGAATCGTCAGCGCTGGCTGCTTGATGTACCGTCGCCTTATCTCTCGCTGGCTGTAGGGTCTTGTGGTTGTAACACACTTTTTGCGAGATGTGCAAACTGCCATTGTGTAGGCGAGATAAGGCAGAGAGGCAGGTTGTGCAATCTGGCAGGTTGCCCACACTTTGCTGCTCCTTTCCCCCCCTGGGTTTCCTTCAAAGCTGCTAACCTCAAGGCAAGAGCCTCTCCCACAATGCCTCCACCATGCCGTCCGCCCAGCGCTGCCTTGCATTCACTCTGCTGAGGTCTCGGCCAGCTCTGTCAACACCTTCTTCTCTGCTCGTGTGGTTCAGATAGGAAGCAAAATGACAATACTTGCCAAATGGATGGAGGGCTTTTAATTTATAGCTTTAAAACTTCACGCAGAGAAAGATGTGCAGATAAGTTGGAGTGGCCGGCGGGGGACGGTGGGGGCGGGGGGGGGGGCGGGGAGGAGAATGAAAACACAACCGCTGCTTCAGATGTCTCAAGAGGAAGGAAAAAACGTGTGAGATTTCTCCCCTATAAAGGTTTAACTGCTCATTCATTCCGTTTTGTTTTATTTAAACTATTTCTATACTGCTTGATATCCTAAGGTCTCTTAAGTGGTTGACATAAAAGATATACAGGTAATACAATATCAAAATAATCTAAAATAATTTTGCCACTATAATAATAATAATAATAATAATAATAATATATTTATTTATTTATTTATTTCTTACCCTCCTGTCCCTCCGGATCGAGGCAGGGAACAACATCAATACAAACAATATAAAATACATAAAACTACTTAAAAGCAAATAAGGCCTGCCGGAAGAGTTTAGTCTTTATAGCTCTCTTAAATTCTAGAAGACTGGTAAGTTGGCGGATCTCTCCCGGCAGGTCGTTCCAAAGTCTAGGAGCGGCAGAAGAGAAGGTCCTCTGGGTAACAGTTGTCAGCCTAGTTTTGGTTGACTGTAGTAAATTCTTCCCAGAGGACCTGAGTGTGCGGGGCGGATTGTATGGGAGAAGGCGATCCCGCAGGTAACCTGGACCCAAACCATGTAGGGCTTTAAAGGTAATGACTAACACTTTGTACTTCGCCCGGAAACTAATTGGCAGCCAGTGGAGTGATTTTAAAGCTGATGTAATATGGTCACTCCTAGGTGTACTGGTGACCAACCTGGCTGCCATATTTTGAACTAGTTGAAGTTTCTGGACTAGGCACAGAGGTAGCCCTATGTACAGCGCATTGCAGAAGACAAACCTCGAAGTTACCAGCGCATACACTACAGTAGAACAGAGCAGTGTCCTAGTCGATTAGAAGTCGGGGAAAGCCTGACTCAATGGATACGGGTATAATAATAATAATAATAATAATAATAATAATAATAATAATAGCAGATCATAAAATATACTGGGACAGAACAATTCATGTGGACAAGACAATACCCTGCAACTGACCAGACATAACTGTCAGAGACAAAAAAGAAAAGCACACATACCTCATCAACACAGCAATACCGAATGACAAAAATGTTGTTGAAAAGGAAGAAGAAAAGAGAGACAAATATACACCACTGGCCATGGAAGTCAAAGAACTATGGCAACAGGAAAAGGTCACAATTATTCCGTTAGTCACCTCAGTCACCGGCATCACATCAAAAAACTATACAGAAAACCTTCAGAAATTGGGCCTACCAGAATACATCTACACCAACATCCAAAAAGCAGTCATACTTAAAACATGCTCAATTGTCAGGAAATTCCTGAATCTGTAAAAGACAGCATGACTTGGCACAGCCCGTCATGTCTGTCTAGAAAAACTGCCACGAGCGAGAAAGAGATGAAATAATAATAATTTTATTTATTTATTTCCCGCCTCTCTCTCTGGATCGAGGCGGGGTAGAACAACAAATACAAAGCACCATGAAATACATATAACTAATTAAAAGCAGTTTCAGAGGCGTTTAAGGCTTGCCACTGTTTCCGCCTCTTGAACCACACGTGGGAGAGTGTTCCAGAAGGTGGGTGTGACTGCCGACAAAGCCTGCTTGTGTGCCATCACCTGGCGACACACTTTATATAGCACTGGTAACATGCCTGGCTGATTACAAAGCACTGGAGGACACGACGGTGCCCCAAGGAGCTTACAATCTACAGTTTGACATGGGGAAGAACAAAAGAAGGTGAGAGAAATGGAGACGGCGGCAATCGGGAGGAAGATGCCGTTGTCCGTTACATGGGCTTCGTTACAGTCAGGCAAAGGGACAAAAAAACCCTTCTTTCGCTGGAGGTTTTTAAGGAGAAGCTGGATGTCCACCTGTCAGGGATGCTGTAGCTGCACCCTGCAGTTGGCAGCCTGCGTTGAACAGGGGTTGGACTAGATGATCTCCACCTCTGAGTGTATTACTTTTATATTCTTGACTGTATCATGATTGTATTTGTATTATCATTGCTGTTGTTATTATTATTATTATTGTTCTTGGCATTGCCATTTTTTTAAAACACTGCAAGAAATTTATTTTATGGGCTGTTTAATAAATAAATGAAATAAATAAATGGTGAACTGGAATCTTGTAGCGGCCCTAGAAGGCAGTTAAAGGCGTAACGATCAAATCCCAAGCTGCGTTAACTTGGACTAGTTTGCTCTTTAAGTCTTATAATTAATTGGAACACCAAAAGAGATGTCTGAGAGATGCTGGGCTGGTTGGTACCCATGATGGAAAATCCGGATGGTGGACCTTAATGTTCATTTACTACCAGGAAGTTCTCTTGTGCAGGGACTTGGCGGTACATTACAGGGTAGCTCCTTGAGTCCTGTTTTGCTCTCCATCTCCATAACCACCATCCGCCAATGCCTTGTGGTATGGCAGGGAGGCTGTTGTGTCTCCCCTCTGTCTTCTCTTCTCACTGGGCATGTTTAGCCTTGAGAAGAGAAGACTGAGGGGGAGACTTGATAGCTCTCTTCAACTACTTGAAAGGTTGTCACACAGAGGAGGGCCAGGATCTCTTCTCGATCAACCCAGAATGCAGGACGCAGAATCATGGGCTCAAGTTACAGGAAGCCAGATTCCGGCTGGACATCAGGAGAAACCTCCTGCCTGTTAGAGCAGTACGACAATGCAACTGATTACATAGGGGGGTTGTGGGCTCTCCCATACTAGAGGCCTTCAAGAGGCAGCTGGACAGCCATCTTTCAGGGGTGCTTTAAGGTAGATTCCTGCATTGAGCAGGGGGTTGGACTCGATGGCCTTATAGGCCCCTTCCAACTCTACTATTCTATGATTCTGTGATTCTTCCTACTCTGTTTATGCATTTGATGAAGTTGCAGGTGAGCAGCACCCATCCACTGAGTCATCTCAAGGCAACAGCAGTAGGTCCCCTCTCTATGCCACTCAACATCTTGTGCCTGATTGTGGCAGCAACTGTTGCCTTGGAGCTGGGTAATACCTTTTAAAAGTGAATATCTATCTAGTTGCCTGCCTGCCTGGCTCCCTTTGCAGGTGGGCAATGGATGAGGTTTCTCCCCCTCCACCAAGCCAAGCTAGGATTTCCATAGTAATGGTGCTGATGAATTGGCGACTCTGGCCGCACCTTTTCCTCTCACTCGAGGGGGAGTTTGGAAACGGGCCTTTCTGATTTAAAGGATTCTAAGCCCGTTGCTTGTATTGATTTTTAGCTTATCTGGCCCTTTAGCTAGAGGCTGCTCTTCTCTCAAAGTGTCTAACCAGATGTAACTTAAAGCAACAGAGAAATGTATATCATCCTTTCCCCCGCATTAATTAGGGCCTGCAAATGCATTATTTAGAGGGGTAAAAGCCACAGCAGCTTCCCCTGGAGATAATTTAGAGACGGGTTGGTACGTGCCACTTGGATTGCAGGTACTGCACGGTGGGGTTATAGCGGCGCAGGTGGGGGGGGCATGGCGGCACTGTCCTAGCACCAAGCGTTGATTCAGTGAAAGTGCTCAGCTTTTTGCCTAGACAGAAAGCCACGGGGATTTGGAGGTTTGGGAAGGAACTTTAGAGATTTATTTTTTGGGAGAACTTCCAAGCTGGAGCTTCACTCTACAAAAATGCAAGGTGTACGTCTCAAGCTGCATCGCCAGGTGCGTTTTTCGCTCTGGATTCTTTTAGCGTGCTTCCAGCTCAGGGCTGTTTCGGATTCAGCCGTCTATCGCTTCGCTTTAAATGCTGGCTCTCACGTGGGAATGGGCCGACACAAATCAAGCGCTCGAGAGGGGGCGAAAACATCCCTACGCCCCCGAACGCAGACTATTTTGATGGAGTCGGTTCACAGATTCTGCTAAAAGTCCTTGATTGACACACATTTAAGTGTGAACAGACTGCAGAGGTGGCAAGGCTCTCTGTGCATGCCCATAGAGGCACTGTTTTATCGCTCCACATTTCAGGGCTGAGCGATGGCGCCGAAAATATTCGAGAGAGCACCTTCTCCCTTCCCTGCCTGGGCACTGAAGTCATCAGGCGAGACATTCCTGATAGTCCATTTGGAGTCCACTTCGAGTAGAGTCTTAAGCGCATTTGCTCCTTCTCCATGGAACTCCCTGCCTGTTGAGGTCGGACAGGGACCAACATTCCATTTTCAGTGCCTGTTGAAGTCATTTTATTTAAACAAACCTTCCTTGACCAACCAGCCAGTTTTATTAGCATAATTTGATATTAACTGTTGTATTTCGGTATTTTGATTCCCCCCCTTTTTTTAAGTTCGCCACTTGGAAAACTTGGGAATAGATACAGATTGGTGTATGAATCCAGTCAATAAAAGAATAAATTAATGGCTAAATAAAAGGTGCTAGGATTGAGACTTCTCTCAGTTACGTGATTCTAGATGTGCCGTAGGGCCTTACAGGGACTTTCATCTCTGTTCCCCACTGCCCCACAAGCTACTGTTTCTAATATGCGCACCAATGCTGCCTTGGAATAAGGCTTATTGAGGAACTAAATCATGGTGACCTCCTTCCTATTCGAAGCGCTCTGGACTAAGATGTGGATCTGGACTTCACCATAGAATGGATTTTGCACTTCTTCAGATGTTCTGATTTCAAAAATGCATCAGTATATGGAATTAAATGTGTATTTTGAGAGAAAATATGTAAGTTGAATTGTGTATTTTGGGAAGGTGATTTTTTAAAAAATTTAATTGGAATGGAACAGATTTATGGGTAAAACAAACAAACCCCTAGGTTGCATTTTAATACAAACCAAGCTAATTTATGCTTTATCAAAAGTGTAAACCAGAACTGAGTTAGCCTTCAGTTTTCACACTTCTCCAAATATTGTGAGGCAGCAGTCTGATAAAAAAAATGCATACTTAAAAAGAAAAAGTATACATTAGGGTAATGCGCGCAACAATTTTTACATTAGGAGAAATGCATGAAAAAGCATAAAGCATTTTTGTACGAATTTTTCCTATTGTTATGCATTTTAGTATGCATTTCTCCTACTAAGAGCTTACTAAAATCCACAGATATCTCCATAAATGGGATGGGAAGACATAGAGATGAAGAATGTTTGAGTCTTGGAGAGAAAAGGCAACTGGAAGGTTTATCCATCCAGATATGGTGGTACTTTTGAGCATAGGTCTTAAAAGTCTGGGTTTCAATCCCTGTGTATTCAGTAGGGATGTGCATGGCCAGAAATATCGGAATCGGAATTGGATTGGAATTTCCAATATTAAAAATATCGGATCCGATCATATCGGGGGGTACCCGGATTTGATTGGATCCGATATCCGATAAATATCGGAAGTTCCGATCCGATTACGAACTGCCATTTCAGGTGTTTTCCCTATAGGCTTTCATTGGGGGAAAGAAAGCTTTCCCCCAGTGCAAACCTATTGGGGAAAACACTGGGTCGGCACTCCCTCCCTCCTCCCACTCGAGCTCCCTCCCCCCACTCGCGCTCCTTACCTGCCTCCTCCTCCTCCGCCTCTGCCGCCAGTCCGTACTACTGCTAAACAGGCTTTCCGGCCTGGTCCTCAGTACAGAGAAGCGCCGAGTGATGTTGTCATCACTCGATGCTTCTATGTACAAAGGAACAGGCCGGAAAGCCTGTTTAGTAGTAGTATGGGGCGGCGGCAGCGGCGGCAGGTAAGGAGCGCGAATGGGGGGAGAGAGGGAGTGCCAGACCAGTGTATTTCCCCTTAGACTTGCATTGGGGGGAACTTTCTTTCCCCCAATGCAAGCCTATGGGGAAAACACCTGAAATGGCGATCCGAATATCCGATATGTCCGATAGTTATCGGACATATGGATATCGGATCCGATCAGATAGGGCCACCTAAGGATATTTTCGTTATCAGTTATCGGATGTCTGATAACGACCTTATCGTTTCGTTATCGGACATCAGACCGATACGGTACACATCCCTAGTATTCAGCCATTTTGTCGTCTTGAATTAGAGCTGCCTCCTCTTTTTTCCCCTCACAGGCTCCTCATCTTTAACAGGTACGTGGCAGGTAGGTGCAACAGAATTCTTTCCATGCTAGGAATAGGTGTACCTATTACCCAGTGCAGGTGGGAGAGAATTTCATTCTGTTAGTTGTTTGCGAAGAATTTACAACATTTATTCCATTGGTTGTTTGTGAAGAATTTGTGAGAGCCAGTGTGGTGTAGTGGCTAAAGTGTTGGACCGGGAGTCAGGAGATCCGGGTTCTAGTCCCCCACTCGGCCATGGAAGCTCACTGGGTGACTTTGGGCCAGTCACAGAATCTCGGCCCAACCTACCTCACAGGGTTGTTGTTGTGAGAATAAAACGGAGAGGAGGATTATGGGCCCCTTGGAGGAAAAAAAAGCGGGTTATAAATGCAGTAATAAATAAATAATGAATTAATTCACCAAAATGCGCAAATGGAAAGCTCTTGAGTTTAAACTTGTGGGAGAAAGCAAAATGGGCAGATTCGTCCCTCCCGGCTTGGGAGCGAAACTAGCGACGCTCCCTTTTAGCTCTGTATGTATCACTTGAGACGGCTGCTAGATGCTTCTCCAAAAACGTCTCTGTGTGTCATCATTGTTTGTCCCAGGAGGGCCTAGCTCTCAGAGGTGTCTCTGAAGGGGGCCTTTGTCAGGAGGCTGCTCTGGTACAGTAGGCTGGTCGCAAGGGGTCAGGGCAAGAGACAATGGCCAGGTCTGCAAGGCCCCATTTATTTACAGTAGCCCCTTTCATTGGCCCGGGGAAGCGGGACTCCCAAGAGGCCATCTTGTAAGGCCACTGTGTCTGTTCATTCAGGCCTGCCCAGGGCCGGAGAGGGCAGGGCACAAAGGTTGGGTGGGGGGGGAGGGAGGGAGGAGGGGGAGGGAACAGCCACGTTTTGCAGAGGCTGAAGGGGGCTTTATTGTAAGTCACAATCGGCCTGACGGAGAAAAAGCAGGATGGCGTGAGACTTTTTGGTTGTTGTTTTTGCAAACCTTTTTGGCTTGTTTAAACATAGCCTCCACTTCTCCGGGGTTTAATTTATGGCTCAGAGCTGAGTGTAGAGGTTATAATGCAGGTTCAGCCCCACCCCCCCACCCGTGCTTTTAAAAAAAGGGTTGGGGGTAAACCTCTGCCTGAGTTTCATACCATTGCCTGTAATGGAAAAGTTGGATTTTGCTGTTAGCTAACTCTTATGTATTTATTTATTTATATTATTATTGCATTTATATCTTGCGTTTTTCCCTCCAAGGAACCCAAGGTGGTGTATATAATCCTCCTCCTCCTCTCCATTTTATCCTCACAACAAGAACCCTGTGAGGTAGGCTGGGCTGAGAGCCTGTGACTGGCCCAAAGTCACCCAGTGGGTTTCCATGGCCAAGTGGGGACTAGAACCCCGATCTCCCGAGTCCCAGCCCAACGCTCTAACCACTACACCACACTGGCTTTTCTCTTGCACGGTTCAAAATAAGTGCTACAGGTTTTGTGGGGGGGGGGATCAAAAATGTCCTTTTTCCTAATCCACTGGACTTCTTGACTTTTCTCTTACCTAATACAATCACTGGCTCACTTTATGATAATCTGGATCAATACACATGACTCATTACCGCACAGAGCAATTAATTTTGATGGAAGCCTCTGCAAGTTTTCTTCATCATCCCAATTGGTTGGCATGCCTCCTCATTGAGCAAGGTTGTTTGTTTGTTGGTTTATAAGAATAATGTTTCATGTTTGGGTGGAGTAAATGAGAGTCTGACGTGGTCTTTACCAAACTAGATTTACAGGTAGGGATGGGAAAATTTGACGGGTTCACTTTCTCCCGCCTTTGAATTCTGGAAATCTCACATGTTTTCTATCCTGAATATGAAGAACTTTGCGAATTTTGATAAACTCTTGTCCAGAAGGAGCTGAAATGAAATTCTCCCCCACCTTCAATAGCCAAATTCAGTTGGTTCAGCTATTTCCAACAAGACAGGACCATGTTGTACCTGCCCGCCACATGGCTGTTAAAGATGAGGGGCTGGCCAGAAAAAAAAAAATAGGTGGCAGTTCTAATTCGGTACTAATATGGCTAAAATGCCCTGGGCCTGGATGGACAAGTCTGTCAGTTTTGCTTTCTCCAGCATGATGGGAGCTGAAAGCCAACATATCTGCAGGTTGCCCCGTTGGGAAGTCTGCCGTACACTACGCTCAACATATAAGGTCCTCCTCCGGATGCCTACTCCAAGGGAAGCTTGGAGGATGGTGACAAAGGAGAGGGCCTTCTCAGTGGTGGCCCCCCAATTATGGAACAATCTCCCCAACGAGGCCCACCTCGCGCCAACATTGTTATCTTTTAGGCGCCAGGTCAAGACTTTTCTCCCAGGCGTTTAACAGCATACGTTGAGATTCTTAATTGACTCCAGATCTATCTTTAGGCCTGACTGAGAGTTCAAACTTGTTTTTAAATGTACATTGTCTTTGTACGTTGCCTGTTTTTACGCTTTTATGCTTTTAAATATCGATTTTTAATGTTTAATGTTTAAATCCTTGTAAACTGCCTGGAGAGTTTCGGCTACAGGGCGGTATAGAAATGTAATAAATGAAATGAAACAAATGAAATTTAACAGTTACAGGTTGTTTGCTTTCCTTCTATAGCAGCAACCTCAGATCTTTCAGACCACAGCTCTCAGAATTCCTGACCAGTGGGCATGCTTGCTGGGGCTGATGGGAGTTGAAGTTCAAAAGATCTTGAGGGTGCCAGGTTGGAGAGTGCTGTCGCATGGAACAGCCGACCTCCCCATATCAGAGCAGGAATATGATGGCCTGGAGTTCCATGGGCCCTCGCCGGCCTACCCTGGTTTACAGAGTGAAGGTGGCCAATGCGTTGCCAGAAGTGTGACTCTTGCTGTCCCTGCTTCTTCAGCGCATGTTTATTTCAACATGCTTCCAATCCTCTATTAATCAAGGATTGCAGAAATATTTATCACATGGAGCTGGTAGATCAGCCATGGTGAATCAGGATTTCCAGCCAGGGAAGGTTTACAAAGGTTGATGCGCCTTTTGAAGCTCGCAAGCGACAAGCCCACAACATCTGCGAATTTACTTGCCAGGAGGTGGTCCATGCATTTAGAAAAAGAAAAGGACAACAGCGACGAGGCTCATTCACTTTGAAGAGTTCACGCCGCAGCCCCGTGGCTCAGGGGTGCCCAGTTTATGCATTTTGGAAAGGATTTGTGTTCGTACAGTTTCACTGCTCAGTATCAAAAGTAGCTGTTCCCAGTTTGCTTTGAGAAGAGCGGGATGGATTGGACTGTACTGACGGGCGCATGGTTACAGCTTTTGGCACCTGTTAACTCCTGTTTTTAAAGGGTGAAATCTCCTTTGGTCCTTGACAGATCTTCCCTTCCCCCCAGCATCGCAGGCAGGGTTTTTATGATTTTATAGGCATTACAATGTTCAAATAAAGTTCCACTGGACATTGCACCCCACTCTCTCCCCTCCCCAAAATCGCAAGCTTTCCGAACAGGTACCTTTTTATGTAATGCATTTGTTCAACCTGACCAGAAATGCGCAATATATCAATATTAAACTTCCCGGCATGCGGTCTTCGTGATGTGAGTAAGGAGATGAGGTTAGGGGGAAAGCCAGCTGCATAGCTGTGGTTTCCCCCAACTGAGGGGATGTTGCTCTTTTCCAGTCCCTGTGGGTGCTCATCCCCCCAGACCCGATCACCCCCCCAAGACCCACTCACTTCCCCCCAGACCACCCCGCCAAGGGGGCATGCGCAAGCAGCCCAGTGTGGCCCTGGCGAGCTGCCATTTGCATAGAAATGGCGTCTCGGGGATTTCTGTAAAAGTAACGTTGCATAAATGGTGACCGTAAAGAAGTCTTTTGCTGAACATTACTTTGATGGGAATCTCCAAGCCACCATTTCTAAGCAGATGGCGGCTTGCTACGGGGATGGGCGGCTGTTGGAGCCACTTATCAGGCACATGGCGAGCGGATTTGCGGGAGCAAGCGGCTTGGCGAGCGGGGGCAGGGCATGCGGGAGTCCACCCGGACCCAGTCAGGCACTTGCGACATCCTTACTCTTCATTAAAAGGATTCCAGAGCAATGAACAGAAGGACTTCCTCTTCTTTTTGCTGGCTGGGTGGGAGGAAGTACAGGGACTGGCATTTTACTAGCGATGGGTAAAAAATTCATTTGTTTATTATTTTTGATATTACTATTATCTCTTTCTCGCGTGTGGTGCTTTCTCTAGACTGACATGACGGGCCTTGCCAAGTCATGCTGTCTTTTACAGATTCAGGAATTTCCTGACGATTGAGCATGTTATAATTATGACTGCTTTCTGAATGTTGGTGTGGATGTATTCTGGTACTCCCAGTTTCTGGAGATTTTCTGTATATTTTTTTGATGTGATGCTGGTGACTGAGGTGATTAACGGAATAATTGTGACCTTTTCCTGTTGCCATAGTTCTTTGACTTCCATGGCCAGTTGTGTATATTTATCTCTCTTTTCTTCTTCCTTTTCAAAAACATTTTTGTCATTTGGTATTGATATGTCGATGAGGCATGTGTGTTTTTCTTTTTTGTCTACGAACGTTATGTCTAGTCGGTTGTAAGGTATTGTCTTGTCTGTAGGAATTGTTCTGTCTCAGTATATTTTATTATCTGTGTTTTCAAGGATTGTTTTGGGTGATTCTTATTCTTATTAATATACTGCCCTATAGCCGAAGCTCTCTGGGCAGTTTTACAAAAATTAAAAACATTGAACGTTTAAAAACCAATCTACAAAATTTAAAACCATAAAAGCCTAAAAACAAACTACATATCATTTTAACTGTCCAGTGGTCAGTTAAAAAAGCTCAACATATGCTGTTAAATGCCTAGGAGAAGAGAAAAGTCTTCACCTGGCACCGAAAAGATGACAGTGTTGGCACCAGGCGAGCGTCGTCAGGGAGATTGTTCCACAGTTGGGGGGGCACCACTGAAAAGGCCCTCTCCCTTGTTGCCATCCTCCGAGCTTCCCTCGGAGTAGGACTTGGAGGAGGACCTTAGATGTTGAACGTAGTGTTCGGGTAGGTTCATGTTGGGAGAGGCGTTCCATCAGGTATTGTGGTCCCAAGCTGTGTCTGGCTTTATAGGTTAAAACCAGCACCTTGAATCGGGCTCGGAAATGTACAGGCAGCCAATGCAAATGGGCCAGTGTTGGTCTTACCAAGATCTTACCAAACTGTGCAAATATCTTCATTGATGGGATAGCAAGAACATAAGAATGTATGTGTCAGGGGTGGGGGGGAAGGATGAGGGGAAAACTGAAACTGACCAATTTAGTCCATCCAGGCTCAGTTTTTTCCATTTTAATTCCTGTGTATTCAACCACTAGTGCTGAATTAGGGTTGCCAACTTTTTTTCTGGGAGGCTCCTCATCTTTAGCAGCTATATGGCAGGCAGGTTCATCAGGGTCTTCTGTATGCTGGGAACAGCCGTACCTTTCAAATTTGGCTGGGGGGAAAGGGAAATTTAATATCTGTCCAGCTTTGATAATTTAGCAAAATATGCAAATTTCTTAATACACACTATATTTGCTGATGTTTTCAAATGTTGATGAAAATATCCTTTTTTTGTATAGCATAGTCTCACCAGCTCTTGAAGTTAATGTTTCTGGGAATCTCAGCATAGGCTGGGGAGGGAAGGACGGTTTGTAGACACCGGTGGTGTGTGTGTTTGTGTGAGTGTGTGTGTGTGTAAGAGAAATTTGACTTGACACTTGCTTCTCTGGCACTTGGTCCATGAGTACAACATCAAGGTAAGCTTCGTTGTGTCTTTTTAAAGTTAGCTGTCAAGCCTGACACTCTGTAGACTGTGAGTTTTATTTTGTTCAAGAGGTCTGCTGCCGGATCATAGAATTACAATGCCACAGAATTTTAGAGTTGGTGTTTTGGAGGTTATATAGGGGACACCCCCACACACCAAGGCCGAATTCTGAAATCTTGCAATTGCAGGTTCCCTAATGGCATCTTCTTTCCTACATCGGCCATCCAGATGCCACCTGGAAGTGTATTCACAGGGCACAAAGATACACTGCCTTTAAACAGGGAGGTTCAGTTTCACCATCTTGGCTGAGAACTCTTCCCTTCCTTTCTGTTTGAGAAGACGATGAGTGAGGCAGGGGAGAAAGAGGATATTCCGTCAGCATAATGTTCCGGTTTCCTCCCCCTCCTCAACCGTTTGCAGAAAGATCAGGCAGCCTTAAAAAGATCAGCAGGCTTTAATGCTCCGATGTCCAACCACCCGCTCTGGCAGCTTGGCGTGTCTTCCGTGCAGCCTTGATAAGATTACCCAGTGCACGTGTGATTCCGTGGAAGCAAGTGTGGAGAATAATATTCACTTAACAAATTACAGCCCTTACGAGAGCAGCTTTGAAATCCATTTAACTTTTCAGCATCCCGTACCCTTTTAAGTGTTCCAAGCATATTCGCACTGATAGGTTACCTTTTTTTCAATCCCCCGTAGGCTATAATTAGTGTCCCTTACATGGAATTGGCTTAGAATTGGATTTAAAGGAGATAAGAATCAAATTACCAGTATTTATCTTGTAAATTCCAAAAGATCTACTTAAGATGCTGTATAAAAAAGGATTTAAAAGGGAGGGGGAGTTTATGCTATGAAAATATAAACTCTTAATGGCTCTGAACATCTAAAGAATTCTCTAATATTACACTGTTATTATGCCATAAAGTTGGTAGAACAGCCGTTGCTACTTAATTCCTAAGCCCCTTCCGTTTCTGAAAAGGTGGTCCCAGGACTCATGTTTGCTTGGAAGACCCACCTGTTGTCCTGCTGCAGTTCCCAAAGTTTTGCGGCGGGCTGTGCTTAGTCAGTGTGAAGAAGGAGCCCTTTGCGCATCCTCAGAGGAACTCTTTCCATTATTAACTCTCGCCTCTTAGATCCAAAACCTTGATGTTGAGAACCTCTTCTGAAACTCAACTCGGACTCAACGGAAGCCCCGGCCTGTGCCTTATTAATTGAACTGTGTTTCTGGATCGTGACGAAGACCAGTTGCCAGGCGGCTTTGTTGGACTTGAAGCATAATGGCGCTCAAATCTTAGACAGCGCATTCCATATGGGCCAGGGGGTTGTTTCGTTTTTGTTTTTAATGTCCACAATAAAAGCCATAAACTGTGTTGCGCTTGTTTTTATTAGCAAAATAAATAAGCTCCCCATTTTGAAAGCCAGGATGCCTGAAAGGCCATTTATTCTGGTTAATCCGTGTATTCCTGGAGTGCCAGAAATCTAACAATTCCCCCCTCCCTCCAAGAGGCGTATTATGTTTGAATGTCGAATGTGGCCGAGCCTTGTAACACTTTGGCCTCATAAAGGGCTTTGCTTGGTTAAAACATTAATTTCCCCATTAAACTGTTCAGCAAGATTTACCATACGCTACGAATCATTTATTACTGCACGCTTCTGAGGTTGAACTCCCATGAACTTTGGCTCCAAGAAGGGATTTCCAGCCGTCGCCGTCGCTCCCCTTCGACACACGCACTTTTGTAACGTGTGTGTTGTTGTCTCCGGCTGGCAGCTCTGCTTCTGTGGCTGCGTCTGTGAGCCTTGTTTTCCCAAGCTGATGAATTGCTGTGTGTTTCCCTTTCGTTCATTTTTTTTTATCATGATGGTGGTTATTTTCAGTCCGGGTGGACGTGATACAGATGGAGGTGTTATTTGGAAGCTGAGGGGCAAAATGGTTACGCCTTCCCCCCCCTGCGTTTTCACAAGATCCTTCTATGATTGGAAAGTAGTGAGGTTCTAGCTAGCCCTGTGTTTCCCAAACCATAACATGTGAAGGTGGCACCGTAACCGAGTCCCATAGGGTGATCAACTGCCAGGATTTCCCTGGATTTGTCCTTTTTTTTTGTTCTATCCTGGGTGTTCGGGGGGATTTTCTGTAATTTTCTCTAATGTCTTGGAATGGCATGCTTTCCCCTTTAAGGCTGCAATTTGCATAGCGGGGGGGGGGGGAAATGACATGCTTTCTGGAGGCTCTTCATCCTTCCCCCCCACTGCTCCAATCGGGGCTTTAAAGGGGAAAGTGTGTCATTCTCGGACATTATAGAAAAGGCCCCCATTGGAGCAGTGGGAGGTGGGAATGATATGTTCCCCCCTCCTCCACTCCTATTGGGGCCTTCAAGGTGGTGGTTGGGAATGATGTGCTTTCTGGAGGCCCCAGAAAGCCGCTTTCCCACCCGCCACCCGCCACCACTTTTTGGGTTTCCCAAATGTGGTCACCCTACATAATAGCCTGACTGGAATGTTCTCAAAGCAGGGGGTAAGGTTCCACTCAGGTCCTGCTTACTTATGGGTTCCACAGTCAGCTTGTTGGCCACTGAGTGATCAAGAATGCTGGACTGGATAGACCCTTTGTCTGATCCAGCATGGCACTTCTCTGGCTAGGTGTTTAGCCAGCAAGCATTTATGTTCATATTTGTGTAGCTGATGTTTCTGGAATTGTGTCTCCCTCCACCCCACACCTTCACTGGGGCAAGAGGAAACTATCTCTGGAAGACTCCACCAATTGCATCAATGGACTTGTGCTTTCTTGAATGTGTTGCATACAGAAAGGCAGGATATACATTATATCTTATTTATTTATTTATTTATTTATTACATTTGTATACCACCCCATAGCCGAAGCTCTCTGGGCGGTTTACATAGGATTAAAAACAATTAAAAACAATATACAAAAATTAAAACAGCAAAAACATACAACATACACACAATCTGTACATTTAAAAACCACTTCAACACTTCAAAAACTACAAAAACAAAACAAACCCAGGCTCCTCAGATATTGCCAAATGCCTTAGAGAAGAGGAAAGTCTTGACCTGGCGCCGAAAAGATAACAATGTTGGTGCCAGGCGGGCCTCGTCGGGGAGATCGTTCCACAATTGGGGAGCCACCACAGAGAAGGCCCTCTCTCTTGTTGCTGACCTCCGAGCTTCCCTCGGAGGAGGCACTCGGAGGAGGGCCTTAGATGTTGAACGTAGTGTTCGGGTAGGTTCATGTCGGGAAAGGCATTCCATCAGGTATTGTGGTCCCAAGCCGTGTAAGGCTTTATAGGTTAAAACCAGCACCTTGATCCAGGCTCGGAAACATACAGGCAGCCAATGCAAGCGGGCCAGAGTAAGTCTTATATGTTCGAACCTACTGGTTCCAGTTATCAATCTGGCCGCTGCATTTTGCACAAGCTGCAGCTTCCGAAATCTTGGTGAAACTATTCCCATCAATTCGCTTCATTAGCAGTGTGAAAATGTTTTTGTGTCAGATTTTAATCAGCCACTCTTCTTCTGCTCCTGGTTGATAAGTTCTTATAACTGAAGTGACTCCACTGAAGAACATTCCACTTGACATGAACTGTCTTGTCAAGTGTGTAATGGCCCCACCATCACATGGACGTCACCAGTCCATGTTCAGCTTTGAGCCACACCTTAACTCTAGGGAGACTGAGAAAGGTACGAAGCTGCCATTGACTGAGTTGGCCTATTGATCCATCTAGTTCAGAATGGTGTGCTACTCTGATTAGTAGAGGTCTATCCTATGTCTGTCTTAACTGGAGATGCTAGATATTGAACCTGGGACCTTCTGCAAATGTTCTGCCATTGGCTATGGTCTTTCTCCAGTCTTGCTTGCCTTGAACACTTGGGTTCCACTTCAACTCTATTTCTCTGGTGACTTACACAGCAGGAGAATTGTGTCAGGATGGAGGACCATTTTTCCTAAACCAAAATTGATTTCTTCCATCAAAAATGAAGGGAGTACACAACATCTTGATTTCCCTGGACCAAACAGTTGACGATCAACAGCACCTTTGATGCCAAGCCAGTGCAGAGAAGGAGTCACCCTCCCTTTTAACCTCCTGAGTTTGAAAATATTTAACCATGGCAACCCCCCCCCCCCCCCCGGCATATGTCAGCGCTCTTCTGTTTTTGTTCCTACAATGTTGGGCAACTAAGCTACGCACTGGGAGCTGAGCGTTTCTCCCATCAGTTTCTACAGTAAATATTTCAGACGTCCTCCTTCTTGTTCTCTCTCCTTGCAGTAAATTACATATTAAAGTAGCTTGGTAACTGAGCAGTGGTTGCTGTGCGATAAGGTTGAGGAAATCAATATGTTTGCCATGTGCCTGCTTGTTTATGACACTCGCCTCTAGAACGGTTGAGCAATGTTCTGTTTGTTAAAGCTACATTTCAGAAAGGCTTCCTCCTCCTCCTCCTAAAACAGAGTCGTGATCTTACCGGGAAAAGGTGCAACAGTTATTGATTTCTCTCCCTTCCTAAGTATGGCATTACGTTCTTTGAACACTGATGTCTTGCCATCGGAGGAGTCAGCCTTTTCCTTCTGCTCTGCACCTTGGAACACAATGTGTAAACTGTAAAATAACTTGAATGGCAAAACTGGATTGTAACGCAGAAGCCAGGTTGGGGAAAAGATGGCCAGACAAGAATGGAGGGTTTGACACAGTCTTGGTTTATCTGTTCCGGGGAGGGCAAAGTTCCTTCCCCTATTTCTCGTCTTGCCTTGATTTCTTCCTTCCCCCACCTATGAATCTTTCTGTCTTTCTTTCTGAAGAACCGTTTTTATTCCTTATTTGATGTTTTGAGAGAACACTTTGTAACTTGATTATGGAGAGAGGCAATCTGCAAGGAGAGAGAGAGAGAGAGAGAGAGAGAGAGAGAGAGAGAGAGCCAAAGGTGGGAATTAGGACTGTGCAAGCCTTGGGCCTCGGATGTCTGAATCCAAAGCCCGGCAGCCATTTCATGACGGATCCACCATTTTCCCGCCCACTCCCAGGGCCCCGTACAGTCTACAACTCCCAGCATACAGTGCCTGAGAGGGCTGGACTTACTGGAGTCCAGGAGCAGAGAGAAGAGATGCCTTTGTGTCCACCATTGCCCACCCCTCGATAACGTGAAGACTGTCTTCTTGGTGCCAGGGCATCCTTTCTGCGTGAGTGTGTCCTTTCCGGTGAGATCTCTTGCGAGATCGCCAGCTTCCCCATGAGAGATCTCATGAGATCGCCAGCTCTCGAGGGGAAGCCGGGGATCTCGCAAGAGATCTTTCTGGAAAGGACGCAGTGTCGCTGGTAAAGACGCAGTGGCACCGGGAAGATAGACTCCACGTTGCTGAGGAGCTGGCAATGACAGCTCTACCCTCTGCTCTGGTAAGTCCAGCCCTCTCAGGCACTGCATGCTGGGAGTTGTAGGCTGTACGGGGCCCTGGGAGTGGGCGAGAAAATGGCAGATCCATCATGAAATGGCCACTGGGCTTCAGATTCGGACATCTGAGGCCCGAGGCTTGCACAGACCTACTGGGAATCCACTGTTGGCTTTGCTCCAGGGTAAAGTTGCTGGACCCTGTGACTGTTGAGCTGCATGATGAGATGGCAGAAGAGCCTGGAGACTGCAGTAAAGGGTGTTTTTAAGAATATAAAAATATGTGGCCGTAGTGGTTCTGGTGTATATTATATTACATTACATTATATTATATTACATTATATTATATTAGATTACATTAGATTAAATGTCCTGTTTGCAGAATCAGTCAGCAAAATGCCTCTGGAATATGCTACATCTCTACACAGTGGTTCCATGAGCCATCAAGATAAGGCAAGGATTCGCCATTTTTTGGTTGGCTTTACTAGCCAAGACCAAAATTATGGTTGCCAGGACCTGGTTTTGCCCTGGGCAGCTGGAAATGCAGATGGAGTGCTTGCTGGCTGCCCCAGGCGACTGGGCAATGAAGTTTGAGCCTTCCACTCGACCTCAAAGCTGGGGAGGAAGCAGCAACTGCTTCACAAGCATCAGGATGATCTCCTCCCATCTCTGCAACTGCAAGGTTGTTTGTCACCCTCTCTGGAGCACAGTGGCGCACTCACAATGGCTGAGCATGGCAAGTGGCAATGTGGATGTCTGAGAAGAGCCTATCATCTCCCATTATTATAGGAGTTGTAGCCCAACATATCTTTTTGGGTACCATTTTGGTGAAGTTGGATCTACATCTGTTTTCCAAAGCCCTTTGAGCTTACAGACATCACAACATCACCTTGTGCTAGCGACTGTTGGCGGGTCTTGAATCCTTTTGCTTCTCAGTAGGCTATCCAGTGTATTTAGAAGATAGGTCGTAAAGACAGGAGATCATCTGGGGAGCATGTCTGGAGCAGCATCAGTGCAACATCATTGATGACTTGTGTAAAGTTGTGGTGTAGTTTCTCCTGCCTTCCTTCTCCATAAGAACATAAGAGGGGCCCTGCTGGATGAGACCGAGGTCCATCTAGTCCAGCACTCTGTTCACACAGTGGCCAACCAGCTGTCGAGCAGAGACCAACAAAGCAGGGCATGGTGTAACAGCACCCTCCTGCCCATGTTCCCCAGCAACTAGTGCACACAGCCTTGCTGCCTCCTCCCTTCCGCTTGGATATTTGAGCTTTCATATTATATTTTTACATCCCCCTTCCCTATGAAGCCCCAAAATAGTAGAACTTGGCTGGCTGATAATTTTTGCTCTGACACTGCTGAAATGCTAGGTGTGTCTGTAAGTAATCCAGGCTGAAAGGCCTGACCCTTTTGGGGATCGCTCAGGACTGCTTAATACATTGCACTTTCGGTAACTCATGATTCAGCCCCGACAAACTGAGCCTAGAGATGCACAAAATACCTTTGAGTGATTCTGCTAATCATTTCAAAGGTCCTTTTTTGTGTGTGTGTGTGTGAACTGCTCTAACATTTCCTGCAGGTTATTTTGCCTGTATAAGTTACTCCATACCCACCGTGAGTTTTGCTTTAGCTGAGCCGGTGTGGTCCCACGATTCACTTGGAGGAAATGGAATTCAGATCCAAAGGGTGACCTTGGTTGAGTTGCTGGCTCTTAGCCTGAATCCTGCAATTGTCAAATGGGAGGAGGAGAATCTTCTGTCCATGGCTTGAAATAATAATAATAATAATAATAATAATAATAATAATAATATATTTCTTACCCGCCTCTCCCTTTGGATCAAGGCGGGGAACAACATTAGTATAACAATACAATAAAAATCAAATACATAACATTAATTAAAAGAGCATATAAACTAATACAATATCAAAATAACAATCAACACATCTTAAAATTCTTGGTTTAAAATTCACCTGGGTAGGCCTGCCGGAGAAGGTTAGTCTTTATAGCTGTCTTAAACTCAGAGAGAGAGTTAAGTTGATGAATCTCCTCCGGCAGGCCATTCCAGAGTTTGGGGGCGACAGAAGAAAAGTTATTCTGGGTAACAGTTGTCAGCCTAGTTTTAGCTGATTGAAGTAAGTTATCCCCAGAGGACCTGAGTGTGCAGGGCAGATTGTACGGGAGAAGGTGATCCCGCAGGTAACCTGGACCCAAACCATGTAGGGCTTTAAAGGTAATGACCAACACTTTTTACTTTGCCCAGAAACTAATTGTTAGCCGGTGAAGTAATTTTAATGTTGGGGTAATATGCTCACCCCTAGATGTGCCGTTGACAAACTTGGCTGCCATATATTTTGAACTAATTGAAGTGCATGTTCTTAAGTACTGAGCAGGGATGTACAAATTTGTGTTTCGCTGATTACCTTTTCTTCCATCATCGGTTCATTCACGGAATTCTTTTTTTTTTCTTTTAACAGAATTTCATTGCGCTTGCAGGAATCCGCATTAGCACGGATGTGAATTGGCGCTAATGCGTACTTGCACAAATGTGCTAACCCACATTAGTTAATTTGCACTTGCAGAAAAGCGAAAAACTGCTCGGCGAGTCCACAGAATTTGCAGGACTCAGATAATGCCAGTCCACTGAGGAATCCACAGGTTGGATTCAGAGAAACCCAAGCTTATTTGAATCCATTGTGGATTTCCTCAACATCCCTAGCAATCTCAGGCTTTTGTAAATCAGTATCAGACTTGCAGGGCTGTATCCACACTACAAACTTAAACTGGCTTAAAAGGCATTCCGTTTTGGCAGTAGTTTTGCGAGGGATGACTAGGATGTCTGACAGAAGTCTCTGCACCCTTGTTGAACTACAATTCCCAGGATTCTTTGGGGCAATCCATGACAGTTTAAAGTAGTACAAAACTGTCAGACATTTGTTGCATAGAGCTAGGTTCATCCATGCCCAGGACTGAGCAAAAACTTGGAATTTTAGAAGCCCGCATCTGTGGTCTGGGAGCCCAGGCTGTTGAGTTCTTGAGGATCTTCCCAGTCATGTCTGTCTTTGGGTTGTCATCAGGATGGATAATTTCGTAGCATCCTTTTCCAGGAGATGGTTGTAGCTGAAAGTCATATAGACAGTGGTACGTTGCCTGTATACTTCCAGGCAGTAAAAAGAATTCCAAAGGAAATCGACCGGCTTGGTTTCTACTAACTTGGATTAAGTCCCCAACAAACGTTCAAATAAACAAGATTTCAGCAATTTTCTTGGAGTGTGTGACTTTGGGACTCCCAAACCAAGGGGTGATTTTGGGGGATTTTAAAAGCCCAAAGCTTAAAAAAAAAATTGCAGGAGAACTCTTATATTGCCATTGTTTGTGGTGGTGGTAGAAGCTCTTGCAAGCCTCCCCCCCCCCACCCTAAAAGAACAAAACATAAGGGATGTTCTGTGTGTGTATGGGGAGGGGCATTCACCAGCTAGCAGCTGTTGAGAAGAATTCCATTGCTTTGACTGCAGATAGTATCGAGACAACACTTTTCTAGTTTAGAATAAAAAAGGGGGAAGGAAGCTGCTGCCACAGACATGCCCCCAGCACTGAATTTATTAGACCCCCCCCAAAGATCCGCCACCTGTAGGCTGACCAGATAAAATCCAGGTCAGGGCTCATGTAACTTTAACAGTTATAGAGAAAAGGGAATTTCAGCCAGTGTCATTTGTATGCAATTAGTTCCTGGTGATATTCCCTCTTCATCGCAATGGTTAAAGTTGCAGGCACTATACCAGAGTGACCATATACAAACGAAGGCAGGGCCCCTGCAACTTTAACAGTTGTGATGAAGAGGGAATTTCACCAGGAACTAATTGCATACAAATGACACTGGCTGAAATTCGCTTTTCTCTACAAGTGTTAAAGTTACATGAGCCCTGACCTGGATTTTATCTGGTCACCCTAGCCACCTGCAAATGTAGGGGCAAATTGGGGCGTGCATTTTTTTTTAGCCTTAATTTTGGATATCGGGTCTAGGTTACCTGAAAGACCGTATTCTTCCATATGAGCCTGCCCGTGCTCTGAGATCTTCTGTAGAGGCCCTTCTCTCAGTCCCACCAACATCCCAGGCATGCCTGATGGGTACACGGGAAAGGGCCTTCTCGGTGGCTGCTCCAAGGCTTCAGAACTCCCTTCCTAAGGAAGCCAGACTGACTCCCTATGTGCTACACTTCCAGAGGCAGGCAAAAACGTTTTTTATTCTAGCAGGCTTTTGGATATAATCTGGATCTTTGTTAATGTATTGGTTTGTTTGCTTGCTTGTTTTTCTTTTTAATTTGTTACTGTTTTTTAAAATTTTTAATGTTTTTAATTTTATTGTAGGTTTAATTCTATTTTAACTTTTGTAAACTTATATTTATATGTTTGAATTGTACATGTTTTAATCTGGTAAACCGACTTGAGTGCCAGCCCTAGGAAAAAGGCGGGATATAAATAATAATAATAATAATAATAATAATAATAACAACAACAACAAAAAAAACAACACCACCACCACCAACAACAACAACAATATAATAATAATAATTAATAATAATAATAATAATAATATTTTATTTCTTACCCGCCTCTCCGTCTGGATCGAGGCGGGGAACAACAACATGATAAAATACATAAAACTGATTAAAACATGACACATATTATTAAAACTGCATAAAAATCCTAAAACATCCTAAAAACATCCTTAAAACATTCTAAAATTCCACTGGATATGCCTGCCGGAAGAGAACAGTCTTTATGGCTTTCTTAAATTCTAAAAGACTGTTAAATTGACGAGTCTCCTCCGGCAGGTCATTCCACAGTCTGGGAGCGGCAGAAGAGAAGGTCCTCTGGGTAAGGTCCTCTGGGTAATCCGCTCGGAACAGGCAATACTAAATCCTGTGCATGTGTGCATCTCCCTTCTTAAAACCTCAAAAAGTGCAAGAGGCTGAGGAGTGGGATAATACATTATCAAGGATTTATGCATGTCCTCCATGCCTTTGGATTTCATTAGCTGGAGACTTTAAGGTGGAAATGGAACAGAGATGATTGGTATTGGTGGAGAGCTTCAGGGAGGGGCTATAGCTTAATGGTAGAGCATCTACATCACACGCGGAAGGTCCCAGGTTAAATCCTCAGCAGCATTCTCCAGTTAGAAAACGGATTGGGCAGCAGAGACTTGTCAATGAGATTTGGAGAGCTAGTACCTGCTTCACTATTGTCTACTCCTGGATGGGACAGTGGTCTGCTCTGATATTAGACAGCTTCATATGTTCATATGTAACCAATAAAAGGCCATGGAGGAAATGGTAGATAAGAAGGCATTGTACTAACTTCCCTTGAAATTTGGGCAGGGGCTTGCCATAAATCCAAATAAGATAAGCAAATATAAGGGAGTCATGCTTCTATTTGAATGAGTCATGCTTGGAGATCTTGCCCTTGGGTTCTGGGCTCCAAGGATTTGCATTTGTGTAGTTAATTTGGTGCCAATCATTAACCTGGTTTTTAAACTCTTTGTAGGCACATCTCCGTGTCTGTAAATGAGGGGTTCATTTATGCCGCTTGCTTGCCCCTGATCGATCCGTTGTCTGCGTCCTGGATGACGAGTAGACCTGTCTACTCATCATTCATTGAGAGACAAGTCCAAACTATTCTGAGACCCTCCCTGCTGATACACAACACTGTCATGGCTGGATTGCAGGAATGCAAAGCGTTTTGGCTGCATTGTCAGGGGAGCCTTTTTAGTTCTATAAAGTGTAACAAGAGTATATTGAATCTGGCAGAGGTCCCACAGTAAGGGAATTAAGGGGACTCTGAAATGTAAGCTTGTACATATGGAGCGGAGCATTTAGTTATAATTAACTCAAGGGCAATCTGGCCCTAGCACACTTCTCATCAGCTCCTGCTTTTTATAATCTTAAGGATCAAGAGGTGAAGTAAAATCAAATTTAATGACTCTTAATCTTACTCTCTCTCCTTTTTTTAACACCCCCCCCCCCCTTGATATAACACTATAAATTTAGACATCCAAAGGGATTGATCTCTCGGCCCAAATATGAAGTTGGCAAGCAAACCACATGGTTTGCAAAATTATTTGCAAAATCCTTGACCTCCTAACAAGATGAAGCCAGCAAGATAATAGTAATTATGAGCAGATTATTGAATGGCCAATCAATACTGAACTTTACCTCTTTCCTAAACCAGAGGTCATGTTTTATTGGGTTAAGATAACGGGCACTCAGTTTTTCACCCTTGTTAGAGTGGTTGAATATCTCTTGTGGAATGTAGATTGGTGAGCACCATACAATATGTATTGACATTGAGATAGGCTTCCATCTTCTTGTCATTATGAAGATAACGAGAGAAAATGGAGCTCCACCCCTCCTAAAGAATGCTTACGTATTTTTTCCAGGTTGGATTGTTATTTAAACTGGAATGCCGTGAGAGTTTCCGGGGCAGGTGGATTCACATCAGCGACAATCATATGGAGCTCTGACTTTGGCACACAACACTGTTTTGTTGTTTGTGGGATCCATGTATGAGTGGAGCATGGAGTGGGTGGAAAGGTCCAGAAAGTATAATTCCAACCCCATTGCACCCATGGGATGCCACTCAGCCGACTTTTTGCCCATGGTGAAGAGCCTGTTGCATGTTGGCCCACAGAATTTGTTTGTGGCATTGATGGAGGCCCCACCGTGACCCATGGCATATCATAGATTAATAATAATAATAATAATAATGATTTATTTCTTACCCGCCTCTCCGTCTAGATCAAGGCGGGGAACAACAACATGATAAAATACATAAAACTAATTAAAACATGACAAATATTATTAAAACTGCATTAAAACATCCTAAAACATCCTAAAAACATTCTAAAAATTACACTGGATATGCCTGCCGGAAGAGAACAGTCTTTATAGCTTTCTTAAATTCTAAAAGACTGTTAAGTTGACGAGTCTCCTCCGGCAGGTCATTCCACAGTCTGGGAGCGGCAGAAGAGAAGGTCCTCTGGGTAACAGTTGTCAGCCTAGTCTTGGCCGACCGCAGTAAGTTCTTCCCAGAGGACCTGAGCGTGCGGGGCGGATTGTATGGGAGAAGGCGATCCCGCAGGTAACCTGGACCCAAACCATGTAGGGCTTTAAAGGTAATGACCAACACTTTATACTTCGCCCGGAAACTAATTGGCAGCCAGTGGAGCGATTTTAAAGCTGGCGTAATATGGTCACTCCTAGATGTACCGGTGACCAACCTGGCTGCCATATTTTGAACTAGTTGAAGTTTCCGGACTAGGCACAAAGGTAGCCCTATGTACAGCGCAAATTTGGATTTGTTCTGACGTGGACACCAGAACACCGTCCAGTCATACTGCTTGGATATGTTTCAGCTTGTGCACTTGAGGATGGCCAGATTGCTATTTGAGAAGATTGCTCTTTGGTTCCTTGCTTTTCCTGACTAGCACAACCTGCCAGGTCTGGGCTGGTTCTGTGGACCTCAGAAGTCATGAATGCTTCCTTGAAGAAATAAATAAATGCTGGCTGTCATTTTAAAAAGGTAACATTGAGACCTCTATTTTTTTTAAAAAAAAGGTGTGAGGGGCTGAAAAAGGGGGTGCAGCAAAGAACACCAGCATATTTTGCTCTTCCTGTGAGTCACAAAGCCTCAGGAGAGGCATTTAAAGCTTTTAGAATGGGGGGAAAACCTGCACAAAAGCTGGGAAAGCACCAAGTGATTGGCAGTTGGAGGAAAGGGGCGGGACCAATGGAAGGGGAGTGGCCATCTGGCAAACACCACATGAGCCAGATTTGCCCCTCGGACCTGGGGTTCAACATCTCTGCTCTAAGGCCTGTATTTTTTACAAGCAGCAGATGAAGGGGTCAGCCTTTGTGTGGGCTATACCACTCACACTGCAAGGAGTGGAAAGCTCACACTATTGAATGATTCTCCATACCAAAAATAGTAGAATATGACCCTATCAGAGGAAAGGCTATTAGCCGTCTTGCTGATCTGCTAGTTTTCTGTGTGTGGGGAAGTGGTTTCATAAGAGATCCTTCAGTCACATGACCTCCCACCGGCACTCTGAAGTGGTACAGCCCAGATCCAGATTGACTACCTCATCTGTCGCTTGTGGTATTCATCCTCTTCTACCGGAAAGGGCCAGGTTTGCGGGGAGGGGAGCTTGTTGTCTCATTCTGAGAACTCTGAACGTGCTCTTCCTTCCTAGTCTCGATGGTACATGCTGACTAACTTCAGCTAACACGTTCATCCAGCAAGGGGAATGCCCTTTCCGCATTCCTCTTTCCCCCTACGTCAACCTTGCATTTCTCAGGACTATTGCAAACGTTTAACTAGGCCTTTGCTGATAGATCCTGGATCTGCTGCGTTCACAGGTTCAAAGAAATCCCCTGAGAGAGACAGGAAAGAAACATGTGCAAGCAGCACTGGTCTTTTTAGGATTAGATGTCTGTTCACACCAATCAATTTAGGCTCTTGAACTGCATCTGTTTCCTCTTTAGATTATTTTACTCCTTTCTTCATTGGAGCTTACGATTTGGCCATTGAGTCCCGTATTATCTTATGCTGACTGGCGGAGGGCCTCAGCCATGACAGGCCTTTCCACCCATCACCTGCGCTTTTTAACCGGAGACGCCCGGTTTCGAATCTCAGATCTTCTGCATGCAAAGCATCTGCTCTACCGCTGAGCTACGGCAGCTCTCCTCAGTTGGCTGGTTGGAGCAGGAGCTTTGAAGGATATTTCCTCCCTCTTATCCTGTATTATCCGGCAATCCTGACCTATGGCACCGGACCCAAGAGGCAGCCCTGCGCCCGTGTCGGGCATCCCATGCCTTGAGCTCGTGTAGCCTAACGGGTCACCTCAAAAGCACTTCCATGTGGCGATGAGACAGTTTCTGCGCCGAAAGTGTGACATACTTGATGGGGAAACTAAGCCTGACCTATTACACAGCTTTGGAAAAGGCAGAGGTGAGACCCTGCTGATGTTACTATGTCGGAGTCAGCGGACAGCAGGCTTGGCAGTGGTGAGAACAGGGGCTGTGGGTTCAGAGTGAACAGTTACTCCGTGCAACGTGCATCGGGGGGGAAACCCCTTTGGGCCTTTTTGCTCCTATTTCATTTCCTGTTTTTTTTCCCGTTGCACTCGCTGCCTCTTGCTTGACTGCTTGAGATGCTCTCTCGGTGCTATAGATGGAGTTAGGATTCTTGGCAACGCCCTCGCTGAAAGAACAGTGGAAAAATCCTGAAAAGCAAAGTTCCTGGCAGTTGTCTGTTCCTCGTTCAGCCTCCCCTTTGGAGAAAATGAATTGCCTATGGCTAGGCTGACCATATGAAAAAGGAGGACAGGGCTCATGTAACTTTAACAGTTGTAGAGAAATGGAATTTCAGCCAGGGTCATTTGTAGGCAATTAGTCCCTGGTGAAATCCCCTCTTCATCACAACAGTTAAAGTTGCAGGCACTATACTAGAATGACCAAATACAAAAGAAGGGAGGGCCCCTGCAACTTTAACAGTTGTGATGAAGAGGGAATTTCACCAGAAACTAATTGCATACAAATGGCACCGGCTGAAATTCCCTTTTCTCTACAACTGTTAAAGTTACATGAGCCCTGACCTCTTTTTCAGATGGTCAGCCTACCTATGGCTGGTCAGGTGGGACCTGAGCCTCCGGAATCTCTTTCCTCTGGCATCCCCGTCCCAGCTGGCAACATTTTAGTCACTCGGAGAAGCATCATCCCCTCCAGGTTTGGGAAGCAATACCTACCTACCCCAGATGATAAGCTTGCGCTCCATAGGTAGTATCTGAAAGAGCACCTGACATAAAGAGAACCTGCCAGTTGAAAGGGAGAAGGAAACACCTTTTACTAGTAATCACAGTGATTTGGGCTGTGCACCGTGTTATAAGCAGAAAATGAATCCCAAAGGTGGTGATGACGGTGGATGTACCAGCTTTGAGCTTCAGAGAATCTATGGCGACTCTTGCATGCTCAGCCCATATTTAACGTGAATGGTGGCAAACCTGAGTGGGCTGAACATGGTGTTGTTTTTTTAAAGTGCAGACCAAGGTGATGATGGTGGCGATTGCATTCTGCTTCTCCATTTGTGTCAGGAAAGTTTGCTAGCGGATGCACGGCTGTGCTCCGCATGCGGCGGCAGGGATGAAGAGGTGGTGGAATTGAGACACCTTCATACTAACCACTGCTGGGGTGTGGGTGGGGATACATTTGAACCCTGCAGGTTATGTGCCTGCATAACTTCATATAGCCCACACGGCCATTGGACTCCGATGGGCCTCTGGGCAGGTGTAACCCCTATTGATGCGTGGCTCATTGTTTCACATCCAGAACGGGCCGGATTTCATTTACAGTCCCACTTAAACTGACACATGCAACCTGAACGCTGGAATCGTTTTATATTGACAAATAAAAACAACTTGTACATACAAATTAACACATGGGAACACACACAAATGTAAGAACACTGAAAAGGATCAGTTAAGAAGTATCCCTGGGGAAAAGATAGATCGCTCAATGATAAATCAACAAAAGTTATTGTTCTCCACAATGGTAACTGTACTCCGCAAAGTCCTCTCCTTCAAAACCTCCAGCCTGCTCTTTCTGTCCCTCTGCAGACTCTCGTCTTTCCTCCTCCAAAGCAGCTTTTTTCCCCAACTGAAAGATCCAACTCCTTCTCAAAGATCCCAAGATTCCTCCACCCACTCGGATAAGAACATCTGATAAATAATATGGTTGTGACTGGCTTATTACCAGAGATCTACCAGATGGATTTTGCTGATTTTTTTTTAAATTAAAAAACTGAAACTTGAGCTGTGTAGATGTGCAGAAAGCTTTGAAACTTTGGGGAAAAGTTTAAAGCTCGAGCTTTGGGCAGCTCGGAAAGGGAGAAGGAAGAGGGAGGAGGCAAAGGGGAGGTTAATGCATAGGTCCCATACTGTGCATGCAATGTAACATGAGATACAGGCTCAGTTCGGACGACAAAATAAACAACTGGTGTGGGGGAAACAATCGTCAGTTGTTTTGACTATTGTGTCATCCGAATGCTGCCATAGTCAACTCAGCGCTGATCCTCATCCACACCACAGTTGATTATTTATTGCCATGTTGTGTGGGGAGTGCCCCCTAGGGTTAGCGTGAGGGTTAGGGTTAGTCAACCCACCATTGACTATCGTGTCGACCGAATTGAGCCACAGTTTGTGCCTGCACCTGTAATGATGCTTAGTCCCATGAGCTCTTAGAGTGCTGGGCCAATGACAGGATAGGCACAGGATGCTGGGAAAGGGGCTGAAGAAAAGGCAGTTGGCGATAGTTGGAAGAGGAGGAGGAGGAGGAGGAGGAGGAGGAGGAGGAGGAGGAGGAGGAAGGACACCAGAGGGAGAAGAGAAAGATCTTACATCATGTCTTTTCGACTTCAAGACTTCAACAAATGGTAAATGGTCTTTTAAAAAGAACTAGGGAACTGCACACATTTTTTTATCTAATCATTCTCTGACTACTAGCCTTCATGGCGGCACGGGATTTGTAGTAGTAACATAAGAGGACTGCTGAATGGACTAAGGTCCATCTAGTCCAGCATTGTGTTCATACAGTGGCCAACCAGCTGCCCATGGGAAACGCACAAATAGGACTTGAGTGCAGCAGCACCCTCCCACCCATGTTCTCCAGCAACTGGTGTACATAGCCTATAGCCATAGAATGTTCACGGGCAAACCCTACACAGGGATCCCAACCTGTGCTGGATGGGGTTATGCTCCCCCTGAAAACTCAAGCTTGCAGATTGGGTGTACTTTTGAACTTAAGAAGGGCCCTGAGGCGCGATCAGACCGAGGGTCCATCTAGTCCAGCATTCTGTTCACACAGTCGCCAACCAACCGACTGTCCTGTTTGGACAACTGCAATGCACTCTTCGTGGGGCTGCCTTCGAAAACTGTTCAGAAACTTCAGCCGGTCCAGAACGTTGCAGCCAGACTGGCGACCGGGAACGCGCGACTCTTTGATTACAAGAGCATTGCTGGTTGCACAGGTGTGTTGTGTAACCCAGGACAATGAGTGCATCAGCAGTTCTGCCAATCTGTGCTAAGAATACTGTTCAGCATCTTCAACTTAACATGTTTTGTTTTGTGTGGGATATTCATACTATGTCCTTTGCCAAATCGGTAACAGTGTTACATAGCACCCCACCCTCAGCTGACTTTTTTATTATTTATTTTAATTTTGCATTTATATCCCGCCTTTGTTCCTCCCCGGAACCCAAGCCGGTGTACATAATCCTCCCCCTCTCCATTTTATCCTCACAACAACAACCCTGTGAGGGAGGTTGGGCTGAGAGTCTGTGACTGGCCCAAAGTCACCCAGTGGGTTTCCATGGCTGAGTGGGGACTAGAACCCGGATCTCCCGGCTCCCAGTCCAACACTTTAGCCATTACACTGCATTGGCTCTCCACATTGAACGCCCTGGAAAGGTGTGAAATGTCTCCATTGATGGCCAATCCATGCTCTCTTATTTTGTCTTGGTCTCTGTCTGTTTCTCAGCGACGATCTGGAAGCTGCCAATGATTCTGCCTGTTTTCTGCCTAAGCGAGGCTGCTTTTGCTGTAGCGGATCCCCCAGGTAAACTCAAAAGGAAAATAAGTACTGACGGAACTGTCACCAGGGGGGCCATTAAGAGCCACATTTGGGCATCCGTTTGCACCACGGAGGCCTGCGTTTTTGCGTGAAGCGAACGCAGGAGGGTTGTGAGAAGTGGGGGTGGGGCGTGCGCCTCTCTGCAAAAGCATTTCTCTCTCTTTAGCTTTTAATTGCTTTCTCTCACTTTTTATGCGTAAAAGATTGTCCATTTAATTAACTCCAAGAATGCAATTTCAAAAACACTAACGTTTTTACACATGATGGCTCTTAAAATAAAAGTAGCGTTCTAATATTGCGAACTGCTTTGCTTCGTGTATTGCATTAACCTTTAGTTGGCAATTTTGGAGACAACAACAGGCACAAACATCTCCTGGTGAACACAGAATGGAAAAGATTTCCATTCTCTGCCCAACTGGTGAGAATCTCAAAGCTGCTACTGCTGTTCTTCTCTCAGGCGAAAGGATAATTTTGTTTGCTTTTAAAAACTCTTACCGAGGCTGCTGCCGCCTCTATAGGTTCTTAGTAAACTAGTGCAAATTCTGTGTCGCCGCGGGAGCTAATAGTCTAAGAATGATTGAATAAAAATAATGTTTGTCGTTTTCCTTGTGACATGAGCAGCTTTACATGTTTAAAATAAATGTACTACAAATATAAAGAAAAAAGATCTCTGACCATTTCTTGAAGTCGGAGGTCAAAAACACGTGATAGCAGATGTTTTTCGCTCTTCGTCCTCTGGTGTCCTTTCAGCTCTTTCTCCTCAGCTTCTCTTCCTCCTGTATATATTTCAAAAACCTGTCTGAAGAAGGAAAGAATGGGTGTATGGATGACAGGGAAAAGACCTAGGGAAAAATCATAAAACTCTGCTGCGGAACTGACCTGGGACCACAACAGGAGGAGGGATTCAGTGTTGGGCAGTAGAGAATGAGCTTGAAGGCAAACATACAGGTACTGCTGGACTTCGAAGAGAACCCAGGGGAAGCCGGAGCTGTTCCAGGGAAGCCCTTGTATTCCAGCCTGCCCTGATCTTGTGCCATCCAGATGTTTCGGACTACAACTCACCGTATCCCTGAGCATTGGCCATGCTGTCTGGGGCTGATGGGAGATGAAGTCCAAAACATTCCGGAGGCCCCCAGGCTAGGGAGGCTGTTGCATGCCCTTGCAGGCCTTGGTGACTTTTGACACAGCCCTGTGCCTATGCAAGCGCATAGCTGCACCTTCCGCGTCAAGGTAGCCTGAATCCTTGGGCTGCATTGGAGGTTGCATTTCTCTATCTATATTGTAAAAATGCACTTAGCAAAGTGGCCAGAATATGACTGCAGATACATCTCCCCAGACCCTTTTTTTATGTCAAAAGGGTCAGATGACAATATGAAACCCAGGTTACTGTGTGGCTGTGGGGAACGCCTCTGGAATTCCTTTTGCTTGGTTTCGACCTCCACTGTTCAAAAGAGTATCGTCCTTTAGGTCACTTCTTTGGCTGTGTACTCTGTTTACATTGTTAAAACTTGAGCAGGGGCATATAATGTGGCTTCAGTCCTGACTCTGTTTACACCACAGCAGAGGTGCTTGAGACGAAGCATCTTGAAAGTTTGGCTGGGGAAATGCAGCATGACGTTAACCTGAAGCATAAGCGTTTAGGATGTGTGTGGAAGCCTTTTTTCTAGTATTGGTCATAGTTATTTTTTTCCCTCTTCTCAGAGATCTGGGATTTAAAGAATGGACACAACTTCAAAGTCAGAGAAGTGTCTTCTTGATTCCTCATTACACTGGTGGAAATCCTGGAATCCAGATGGCAAATGTTCCAATTCACCCTTTTTCTTCTGGATTGAAATGTGCCTTTCCCTGGTTTAATCGTGTGGGAACTTTGTCACAAGTTGCTGGTTTTTTTTCTTTCCATGAGTATATGCTAAATGAGTCTCTCTCTCTCTCTCTCTCTCTCTCTCTCTCTCTTTCTTTTTGTACCTTAGAAACTCCCTCATTGTAGCAGAAGGCTGGGAGGGTTTGAATGCCACATGTGTGAGTTTGGGCAGTTGAGTTGGAACATACGGCTCCGTCATTCATTAATTCCTGTGTTCATTCATCCTTCTATTTAAACTTCTCTGTAAAGACGGTAGCTACAGATGGTCTTTTGGTACACGCTTTAGCTTGGAGACCCTGGCTCTGACAAAGGCTCTACAGAGGGAGCTGCAGAATGTACAAAATATTTCCAGCCATTAGAAAACCAGGCCTCATTTGCCAATAGCTCCTGTCGTGGGGAGGGGGGTGGAAATCCTAACATGATATTTTAAAGATAGCTAATGGGATAAGGCACACCGTGGATTGGTGTGATCTTATTACACCGCTGGATTTGTCTGTAGTGACCAACTGTACATTGCGCATTGGTCTGCTCTGCGCACTAAGCAGTTGGACATTTTGTAAGGATGAGGATGTTTGGGATTGCAAATGATGCCTGTTTGACTGTTCACCCTGAACTTTTGCAGTTGGCCTGGTCGCTTAGAGAGCTTCCTATTCATCATTGCAACGACAGGGCAGCCTCAAGCGAAGAAAGGACGTGAATGGAGCAGCCTGTGGCTATAGGAGCTCCATGCTCCGGTTGAAACACAGATGGGGCTCCAGCTTGGAGCCTTTGCACCCCCAGTTCTCCAACTTAAAATGTGATTTCTCTTCCCATGCCTGGTGGTGTCGTGGTAAATTTTGAAGTGGAGGCGCTCGTAGTGACAGCCCCCTTGCCACGCCCCCAAGGACAGTCCAAACATTTCGGCAACTGTGTTGATCCATCTCAACAAACCAGTTCTAGCCTTTTTCATCTATGCTAGGTGCAGGTCTTTTTCAAAGCCAGTGCATTCATATTAGTGCTATGCCAAATCCTGCTCTCTATTTTCGGGAACCTTTTCTCTCCCTGCGAAAGAGGCATTCATTGCTTTTTCTGCCTCTTTTGCAGGGAGGGGGAGAATTTCAGAGAATTTTATTCTTGAGGAGCGGGACAGCATTTCCACATACCGTTTAAAAGTGTAGCTGGTTGTTTAGGGGGTCTTCTTTCTATTTTTTTTTTTAAAGCACCCCCGGCATTTGGAGGACCTTGGCAGTTCTTCATGAATGCCTGCTGGAAATCACATGACCTCTTCATCTCCAATAGGCATTCAGGAAGAACTGAGCTCCTGCAAGTGCCAGGGGTGTTTTTTTTAATAGTAATTTTAAAAAAGTAGAAATAAGACTCCTCAAAACTTCCTACACTTGAAAAAGTTTGTAGAAACTCTGTCCCCCTTCCCAAGAAGGAAGTTCTTCAACATGCTTACTCTCCCAGACTCTTTCACTAGAGTTTTCATTTTCTCCCCTCCCCCCACCCATGCTAAAAATGGAATAATTAATTTTTTTGGCACAGCACTAATTTTAATTGCCCATTCCGGACTGAGCCACAACCAAATATTTTGCATTGCAACAATATATTTCTGCTAGGAAAACTCTGGGGGTTGCAGTTCTAAAGGAACAGGGAAATCTGAGGGTGGGTGGTCGCTTACGCCCACATCCCTTCTTTAAAAAAAAAAAGGTCTAGTGCTGCATCCCTGTTAGCTCTGGCTGGGGATGTAGGCAAATTTCGTTTGAGTTTGCAAATCACTCCAAAATGCCCCATTGACAATCATGAATGCAAATGCGGGCGCAATTTCCCCAAAAAGGTTCGCAAATTCCCCAACTTGCCTTCATATTTGCAAAACGTGCTCTTGGAAAATGCGCAACTTCCTCAGAATTCGCATATGGTAAATCATGCACGCTTTCGTCCATGAGGGAAATTTGCACAGTTTCAGGAAATTGCACCGTTTGGGAATTATTCATGCAACTTTTGCGTTCGATCGCTGTTCGTTTTGCATGATTTCCCCATTCATGCATCTCCAAGGGCGAACACAAACGCCGGCACAACGCAAGGATGAGCCTCGAGCTGATGTTCGGTGAATTTTGGTGAGTTGGAGCATCACTCTTTCGCCCATCCCTGGCTCCATTACACCCATGCTTACGCCATGTGCAATTCTATCAGATTCCTAGCCGTTGCAATTATTTAAATGGACAAAGCCCCCTCTTTTAAAAAAAAAAAAAAAAGAAGAAGAAGGATCTTGTATGAGAACCGTAACACGTATTCAGCAGCAAGTACCACAAACTGAGAACTGGTATTCTGAGAGCGTGTAAAAATGTCCCTTTATAATGCTGCTGAGGGAGCATTGCTAACTGTCTAGCAAAGCCCTGATTTGAAGATGTCTTATTGGACAATCCAATTCCCACTGTCTGAGTAAATGACCTCATGGGGTTAGATGCAGCAAGGAGAGGGGGAGGGGAGGGGAGATTTGTGTAGTTAGTGATCACTTAAGTCTGACTGAATGGACAGCCTCTCTGCTGGAAGAGTTTTCTATTTCTATTTCTGTTTTGTTTTGTTAAACCCTTCCAGCCTCTGACAAAGGCAAAGAAGTTTGCTTGTTCCTAATGTTGTTTTAGTGAGCCGTTTAGATTTCCCCGAATCAGATCTTGGAATATTAATCCTAAAACACATTTCCCTGTATCCCCAAGGAATTTGACTCTACATTTTAAACATCCCAATGTTACCACATTTTTAAAAACAACGCTGCTTGCTTCTAACATAAGAAAGGGTGTTTTTTTCCCCCTTCTTCCAGAATTTCAACTTCGGTCCCAGACTAGGCGACTGTTACAGGTTCAGAGTGGATTTGTGGTGGGGCGTATGTGCAAAGTCATTTCTCAACGTTTTGCAAGGAATAGATGTGCAAAGTGCTAGATGTACATTTCCGACCCCCTTATTAGATTTGCTTGTCGGTCTTGTGATCCAGCATTTCTCATTCTCCTTCCTTTAACACGTCCCAAGTTCCACGCTGAACACATAAACTGTTAGCCTGCCGCATGGGGCCTCAGCCAGATTTATATCCTGTTGCACACTTTCAGGTTGGCTGGCATGAAGGGTATGTACAGAGTGTTGCCCTCATACTGCTGAAAAATGGCAGCTAGCCTTCGCGCGCCAAGGATGGAGGGGATCCAGCTTCGGCTTTCCAACTGATTTGAGACCCTCTCTGCCCCCTGAAACGGAAGCAGTGCCTGTCTTCTGGAGGGGACTGCTTGATTCTTGTTCTCCCCCCCAAGCCAGTTTCATCACATGCCTTGTGCCCTGCTTTGGGGCAGGAATGCATTCTCGAGGGATGGGTTTCAGCCAGAAAATTAGGCTAACGTAAACATCCCTTTTAGCTTCATTCCTGTTAATCGAATGTAAGTGGAGGGGGAATCGGGAGGGGGCTGTGGAGCAGCTTCCCCCGTGTGGATTCTCACTGGGGCTCTTGGCATGAACAGCTGGATCCATGCACATTCGTGCCGAGGAGAACATCTATCCTGCAGAGAAACCTTTCCCAACTTCTATAGCGCTTTTGATGGTGGAGGGTACATTTATTTATTTATCTATCTATTTATTTATTTATTTATCTATTTATTTATCTATTACATTTCTGTACTGCCCCATAGCCTAAGCTCTCTGGGTGGTTTACCTTAGATTAAAACAATTAAAAACGATATAGAAAATTTAAAACCATGGGAACGTACAGTATACGCATGAACAGACATCTAAAAACAACAATAAGCTGTTAGATGAATCTAAAAACAGATCCAGGATCAGTGAAGCTCGTCACATATTGCTAAATGCCTGGGAAAAGAGAAAAGTCTGACATGGCACCGAGAAGATAGCAACGTGAGCGCCAGGTGGGCCTCGTCGGGGAGATGGTTCCATAATTGGGGGCCACCACAGAGAAGGCCCTCTCCCTTGTTGTCATATTCCGAGCCTCCCTCGGAGTAGGCTCCCGGAGGAGGGCCTTAGATCTTGAGTGTAGTGTAGGGGTAGGTTCATGTCAGGAAAGGTGTTCCACTAGGTATTGTGGTCCCGAGCCTTGTAAGGTGCTGCATAAGCGGTAAATAATGAATACTTTGTGCTTTTGTATTATAACATTACTTCTAGAACACCCCCCCCAGAATTTACCCCATTAGTTCCCCTAGTGTGTTTGTAACTAGTTCCTGTGTGTGTGTGTGTGTGTGTGTAAAACTGATTGTGAGTACAGAACTGGCTTTTCTTCTTTGTTCTGTGCCTTCGCAAAAAATATGCCTTGGGTTTGTCCGTTGATGACAGTAGGCAGTAGAGGAACTGTGGTGTGAGTGCCAAATTCCTCTAAGAAAAAATATTAAGCAAATTAGAAGTACAGAAATGTAGATTTGAGTAACAGCAGCCAGCCAGATTGGATGGTGATGGGAGTTCCAAGGTCCATTGGGCATTTTGTGCCCTCCAATGGGCAAGATACATGGTCTCTCTCTCTCTCCCTCTCCCCCTCCCTCCCTCCCTCCCTCCCTCCCTCCCTCTCTCTCTCTCTCTCTCTCTGTCACCTTCAGTTTTGGAAGTGAGAAGCTCTGTGGGTTGTGGGTGAGGGAGGAAGAACATTCCTTACCTGCAGAGGGCTAGAATTAGTGCATCAGGACAGGAATGATGCAAAATCATCCATAAAACCTTCGCCAGCATTTGCTTTGAGATGAAGACTGCACAGATATTTGGGAGGCAATTCCAGAAAGCAGGCAGCAAAGAGGTGAGCGGAAAGCACTTTTCATATCTCAGGACCGTCCGGCGTGGAGCAAGAGGAGCTGAATTCGCAAAGCAGAGGAGGGAGTTGATTTGGTTTAGCCTCAAAGGGTCACCCCATATGGCTGACTTTATTTTATAGGTGGGGATTTCTGCACGATAGAAACAGATGAGGCTAATGTGATAAAGTTCAGTTTAATAAAAAGCCTCATTACCTGATGCAGGAAAACCAAACACCCCCCTTCAAACACACTTCATTTTGTTTTTCTTTTTTTAATCTGGGACTAAAAGTTTTTATCTTCAGGGGGAAAAGAATATCTCCGAATTCTGTGATCTTGCCTTTGCGCATGCTGTGCTTAAATATTAACACCAATTGAGCAAATTGCCTTTTAACTGCTTTTATTTGCTTTCATTAACAGTATAATTTAAAAGCTCTAGGATTTGCATGGAACCTGTTGTGCTGGGGGACGGGGGAGGGGCGCTGGGCCGCGTGTTAGGCGCACACACACGTGACTGCATGAAATCAATTGCGCCGTCCATGCGGGGGTGGGGGAGAGAGAAGGCCTTTAAAGAAGAGTGTACAACAAACAGGTCATTAAGGTGGTTCATGAAGCTTTTGAAAGTGCTGAGAAGGATGATCAACTGAAAAACATGAAGGAAGCGCTGGCGATGAAAGTGAGCAGGGGAAGCTGGTGGCTCCAGAAGTCCGTGGGACGGTGAATCCGCTTCAGGGTTTCAATGAGCTCCATCACACCAGCAATTTATCTCACACTCGCCATGCTCAGTATGTGGTTATGCAGCGCGGTACTCACATGACGTCGTCCCTGTCCTGCACTCATCTCGCCTCTTCCCCCCTTGTTGCGTTTTATTTTGGTGCGGGGAAAGTCTGGATTGTTTCCCCCTTCTCGCTTTTTCCTTTGTTGGGAGTGTGTGCTAATGGAGTCTTGCTGACGAAAGGGGAGGGGCAAGGCGGTTCTCCTCCTCCAGCATGTCATCGTTCGGACTTGTGCTTAGTCAGTTGAATGGACTTTTTAGGTCTCCAACCCACCACCCTCATTGTCTGCAGAAACGGAGCCCAAATGAAACCTTAAATCAGTAAATTGCTAGACAGCAAAGCCAGAGCAGGGGTGGGGGTGGGGGAGAGACAACGCCCATCAGAGTACCACAACCAATGAACTGGAGGAGGAAGGAGAAGGGGCGGGGTGGAGCGGAAGAGCAAACAAGCAAAGACCCACAGGAAAGGGTCTGTGTGTGATGGAGCCCTTGACATGCTTATGAAACGGAGGTAAAAAACACGGAGGCAAACTGGGGGCAGGGGAATAGGTGTGATGGAGCCCTGTCAGAACTTCAAAGGAGCTGTCTAAGGAGAGCTCCTTGGATAGCGCTTCGGAGAGCTCCTTTAGAGTTCTGACTGGTTCTGACTGAAACCCAGAGCGGATTCACCACCCGCCACCAGCCTCCGTTGACACTGGAGATCTGGTTTGGCTGGAGGAAAAAACTCATTCTGCACCCAGGGACGGTATGAGCTGTGCGCTTCACAGGGGAATTTTGTAGTCTACCGGCACAGTGCCAGCTTTGAATGGAGACGTTCCTTGCACTAGCCCAGCCTTCCCGAAGCTGGTGCCCTCTAGATGTGCTCCCAGGGTTTGGCACACCCAGCAAGACCTCCTCCAATGATACTTGTATGGCCAAGTATTGGTGGGGGCGACTTTGTGTCGAATGGGCAATGAGAACCCGTTGGCTTTACCAAAGACCTGCTTCTGCTGGAGATGAAAACTGCTAGAACTGGTTTGTTGATATGGATCAACACAGCTGCCTGCCATTTGGGAGCTATCCAGGGTGGGCGTGACTTCATGGACTGTCATGATGAGCATCTAAACCTCAGATTTTACCACTACACCCCTGAAGCTGGGCTTCATGTGTTTGGCTAGAAAGAAGAAGCCCAATCTTTGGTTTCAGGCTCCTAATGTGGGTCAGAAGCTTGAATGTCTTCGAACCCTCTCTGTGTAGGAAGCCATTTGGACAGGGCTCTTCAGCTTGGGCTTTGGAAACTAGATTCCTGAAACTGGCATAGTCCATTGGAAAGTACTTGAAATAAGTGGAAGCTGTTGCCGCACAGGAGCATAGCATCCCGTCTGAGGGGGTGCTATTCATTTCACCCCTGAGGAGAGCCCATTCAGTTTACTGGAGAACACACAGGTGGGATTGGGGCTCTTAGGCCTCATCTACACCAAGCAGGATATTGCATTATGAAAGCGGTATATAAAAGGCAGGAGCCACACCAAGCAGGATATAGCTGTATGAAAGCGGTCTATGGAACGTGTCTTATGGGCCCCAACAGTTGCCAGTGCTATAAAGCAGTATCGTGGCTCCTGCTTTTTATATACCACTTATTTATTTATTTACTGCATTTCTATACTGCCCCATAGCCGAAGCTCTCTGGGCGGTTTACAAAAAGTAAAACCATTCAAAACCATTCAAAATATAAAACAACAACAGTATAAAAACATAATTTAAAATTCAGTCTGAAAGCACAACCAGGATAAAAAACCGAGCAGCCATGCAGAAATTGATAGGGATTTAAAATACAAATTTAAACAGCAGGGTTAAAAATCAAACTGAAGAACTGTTAAAACATGATGAAAATAGAAAAGGTCTCCACCTGGCATCTAAAGGAGTATAATGTAGGTGCCAGGTGAACCTCTCTGGGGAGCTCAAATCCACAGCTAGGGTGCCACAGCAGAGAAGGCCCTCCTCCGATTTGCCATTGTGCAATATCCTGCTTGGTGTAGATTAGGCCTTAGGCACCAGCTCTCGTTACGACTGCCTTTTTAAATGATTAGTGAAAGAAATAAATCCTGTGTCCTGGGTTGACCTGGTAGCAGGCTGTTTCCTTGTTGTCGTCCCCCAGCTCTGCCTTGGCTTCATTCCAGAAGCTGCCCCCCATTGTGTGGGGCTTTCACCCCTCTGCGCTTGCCCCCCCCCCAATTGTGTCATCCTTGAGTTTTTAAGGTCAGGAGTGACTTGCAAGCCCTGCCTTCCATTTCCTGCTGCTTTCTTCTGTTTCTAGCAGGGTCCGTTTTAAATCGAGCGAGCTGGCTTGTTTCGGTGTCGATTGCTGCAGGCGATGCCATGAAAAACAGCCGCTTTTACGAAATCCAAGCGTTCCCCATGTACTTGGCCTTCCTTCTCGAATGCTTTCCCCGCACCCCCGTCACCCTGTTAGCGAGTCCTGTGAAAAGTCCTGGCGCGGCTTTCTAACCGTAGTGTCCTTCCAGGCAGTAACATTCACTGTATTGTTCAGTTCCTGAAATTACTCTCGCTGTAATGTTAAAGAAAAAGTTTCCAGGATGGTTTTCGCTCGGGCCCGTGGCTTCCTTCTCTGCAGATGAGTGTGCATACCTGTGTGTGTGTGTGTGTTTTAATGTGGTTTTGGAACTGGAGCCAAATCAAACATTATGAATGGGGCTTTACAGAGACCACTGTGCAATATTGAAAACTCCTCGGGGAGAGAGTTTACACAAGCTGGTTTGACACCTCCTGATTTGACAGGTCTTTCTGCCCTGAACCCATGTTTTATTTAGGGTGGAGGCTGTGGAGGGGGAGGGACCGTGCCTTGTTTTGTCATCTGACTTTGTAATGGACTTGAACATAAGTTAGGATATGAGGATGACCGTCAACTATGCTCCCTCCCCTTATGTGCTAATCTCCTTTTAAAGGAAGAGTCTTTTGGGAAGCGTTCTTGCTGTGATTAATCATAAGCAATTTGTTTCTCTCCCTTTGCAATCCAAGAACTTGTTTGGGAGGAGAGAAAGAAAGAACAAGGATCTTGCATCATGAGCTTCGGCATTGCCAGTTGCGTCTGGTGTGCTGGGCCAAGATTTTCTGAGATGGGAGCTGGCAATTGGGCTCTGGAAGTCCTTGTTTACTTGCTTGAGTAAGTGACCTGATTTCTTCTGGAAGAGCAAAGCGCCTGCGTCCAGCACTTTTGAAAAGCGGGGCTTTGAGTTATATTTTTGGGCCGATTAAATAGCATGAAGGCATAGATGCAGTTGATGGACTCCTTTGAGATCTGAGCTGTATGGCTCTCCTATCTTCTCCCGTTGCCACAGGTCACAGCTTGGCTTTCTCGAAGGAATGCAGAAATGGGCAACTACAATGATCAAGGGGCTGGAGCGTCACCCCTGCGAAGGAAGGTTACAACTGCTGGGATGTTTAGCTTGGAACAAAGGAGGCTGAGGGAAGACATGATAGAGGCGTACAGAATTGTGCATGGTCTAGAGAATGTGGATAGGGAGACATTTTTCTCCCTCTCTCAGAATACTAGAACCCAAGTGGGGTCATCCCATGAAGCCAATTATGGGGAGATTCAGGGCAGATAAAAGGACGGACTTCTTCACACAGTGCATAGTAAGACGATGGAATTCGCTATCCCAAGATGTTGTGATAGCCACTAATTTGGATGGCTTTAAAAGGAGTTAGGTAAAATCCTGGAGAAGGTTATCAATGGCGAGTAGTCATAATGGCTATGTGCTACCTCCTGTATCAGAGGCAGTAAGCCTATATGCACCAATTGCTGGGGAGCATAGATGGGAGGGTGCTGAAGCACCAGTGTCCTTCTTGTGGGTCCCTGGTCGACAGCTGTTTGGCCACTGTATGAACAGAGTGCTGGACTTGATGGCCCTTTAGTCTGGGCCAGCATGGCTCTTCTCATGTTCTGATGAGTGGCCTTCTCAAATCCCTCCTCAGCCGTTGACCTTGGATGACTATATCTCTGCTTGGCCTACCTTACAGGGTTGTTGTGAGGATACAATGGGAAGAGGGAGGAATCACGTACGCTACCGTGAGCTCCAGGCAGGATACAAATGCAATCAATAGTCATTTTCTCCGCAGGTCCTACTTTTGCAATGCTCGTTGAGATCCGGTCTCTGAGGTCTGACAGGTCAGCAATCTTTTCTCGCGGAAGGGAGTTGGGCCAAATGCCTCAGTGGGGGTGGTTAGGACCTGACCTAAGAAAGTTCCGGAACGTCGGGTTCCTGTGTGCTCCAACCCAGACACTTTGAGGTCAATAAAAGCCCTAGAGCACGTAAAACTTGCCAGCCCCTCTCCAAATACAAGTAATCTTCTGGCCTCCCATGTCCATCACATTCTCAACTCCTAGATGCATCACCAGGGCTTGAAGCCAACTGTTGACATGTCTTTGGTTGGAGAATGTCGCTTCCTCTGGCATGCCTGCTCCGGGGGCAGCGCTATAATTGCTGCATCCTTTGGGGCTTTCCGCAAAGAAATCCTGAGTGTGACGAGCTTCCTTTTCCACCCTCGAAGGAATTCTGTCCATCCCCTCCATCACTGCCTTTCTCTTTGACCAGGATCCTGGGAAATCTTGGCCAGTTCTTGAGGCCCGCTTGCCTGGAAGGGATCTATCTTCCGTGGCCTGTCTGAAGAAAGGCTTCCTAACGACCAAGTATTAAGGTTTCATTAATCAAAGACACTTCCACTGCCCCTTTACAGAAACACAACTGCTTTCGCTGTCTTCTGCTGACAGCTTGTTAATTTATCTTCCCGGGGACAAGAGGCAGAAAGAAAAGTCTGTCTCTCGGCTGCTGGTGCTACACAAACTCCAGCAGTAGCTCGGTTTTCCATGTGCGGCATGAGCGGTGGACGTTTTCCCTTTAGGGATTCTAAGTCCAGCACATGGGTGTATTTTTGCATGAAGCAAAGGAACGTTCCCTCTTTTGTTTTCCCATCTTGCAGGGGGGAAAAAGCCCAACGCTTTTCTTTTTTTAAAAGTGTATGCTGTTACTGCTCCCTTTTTATTTTCTGAGCTAATTTCTCTCCCGCCACCAGTTCAAAGTTTGAACAAACACAACTTGCCGCTGCAGAGGAGCTGCCGCTGATAAACGTGACTTGCGTTTCACCTTGTCACAGCATCATATAGCTGGGAGGGATCCGAAGTAGAGCGACGAATCAGCTATCAGACTTCTGATAGCTGAAGCATTCTTTTTCTCTGAACGAACGTTGGCAGTGCACTGTGTAAGAGTCTCGGGACTCTAGAGGAGCCCTATCTGCTGCGTGACTCTGTGTGAGTTCCTGTTCTGGGCCTGAGTCATAGACCTCCATCACACCTAATCCCCCACCCACAGTTTGCCTCCGTGTTTTTTTTTATACCTCTGATGCAGAAGCACGCTTATGATCCCTTTCACCAGAATAGCTGCTCCTTCGATCCTTTGCTCTTCCACTCCACTCCACCCCTCCCCTTCTCTTTCTCCCTCCAGTCAGGATGAGTACTTCAACCAGACCGCCTTTCTGCCAGGCAAAAATGGAATGACCCTTCAGTCTGGCTCTTTGGGAGCATCGAGGGAGTACAATCCTGTCTCTGCAGAGATTCAGGACTTGCATGATTTTAAAAAATGTTTTTGAGGCTGGGATGCAAGGTTTGGGTTTTATATTGAAGCTTGGAGCCTGCTGCTAGGAGAGATCCCTTTTCCCTGTCAGGACCTGATGCAATCCATTCAAGCCTCCAGTTCATTTAAAACTATACAGAGGCTTAGGGAGCATTGAATGCACTTAGGGAAAATACTCCAGGCTGTCAGCGTTCTAGGAAAGGCTGGGGAAGAGGAGGGGTGTCAGCAGGACAGGCACAGCATCATGTGAGTACCGTGCTGCAAATCCGCACACCAGGCATGGCGAGAGGGCACTAAATCGCTGGCGTGATGGAGCTCAAAGTGAATCATGCAGTGGTCAACATTTTTCATTGGTAGGTACTTTGTGCTTAGACGAGCCTGTGATGTTCAAATTACTCTGTTTCTCACTGCACATGCTTTGGAAACGGCCGAGAGAGTCCTTCATCATAACTTCGACGCCACTTCAGAAGGGAGACCTCTTTTTTTCTCTTCCGACCTTCCCTTCAGTGATCACTCAGTGGGAGATGATGTGCTTTTTTAAAAAAAGGTTTGCTAAACTGCAGTCACCGTTCATTGCTTGGAGCTGTGCAAAAATGGCCTCCCCGTATTCTCAGCCCTTTTTGCAGGCAGCGGAACTGAGTGGTGGTACCATTACACCAAATTTCCTCCAACCATTTCTTGAGAGTGGGGCTGCCCGTCAGCAGTGGAGCAGTTTCTGTCTCCTCCTCCTCACCATCCCCAGGTTTCTTTTTTCCTGCCAATGCAAGCCACAAAAATGGCTCAGCTGCCATTTTGCATCCTCCACTTTGCCCCACGCTTAGCATTGTTCTGGGGCGTTGGGGGTGGGGGGGAATGGCGGCCACCACACACACAAACTGGGAATGTTTATTTCTTTATTGCATTTCTATCCCGCCCAATAGCAAAAGCTCTCTGGGCGGTTCACAAAAGTTAAAACCATCAGACACAAATCGAAGTATAAAACAAACAGCAGTATAAAAACGCAATATAAAAGCACAACCAGGGTAAAACCAGGTAGCGATGCAGAGATCCATACAGATTTAAAATACCGATTCAAAACAGGGAAGTTAAAAGGCTAAGATGATAAACTGTCAAAATACTGGGAGAATGAAAAGGTATTCAGCTGGCGTCGAAATAAGTATAATGCAGGTGCCAGGCGAACCTCTCTAGGGAGCTCATTCCACAGCCAGGGTGCCACAGCAGAGAAGGCCCTCCTCCTGGTAGACAGCTGCCTCACTTCCTTTGGCAGGGAGGGGATCACAGAGAAGGACCCCTGAAATTGATCTTAAGGTCCGGGCAGGTACATACGGGAGGAGGCGTTCCTTCAGATGATATTTGGAGACTGTTCTGCAAAATGGCTGTCTTTATGGAGGTTGGGAGAAAGAAAATTCTCAGCAGTTTTCTCAGGGGGGAAAAAACTCGAGAAGTTTTGAGCTCAGCTCTGTCAGACACCTGGTTTGGGGAATGCTTCAAATCACCTGTAACAAGTTCAAACCCCTGTGGTGTTCTGAAATAGGGATTTTTGTTTGTTTTTTGTTTGTATTTAGATACCAAACTTCCCTTTTTGAAGAAAGTAAACTTTTACTCCATTCATGAAAGCTCCCTAAAAACTTTTCCAGAGGGATGTGGGGGTGGGGGGGTGGGGAGAACCTCATTTGTTTGCTTCATTGAAGCAGTTTCTAGCAATCTATAAAGTATCTGAATGAGGTTGTCCCATTTTTTTTAAAAAAAATCTAGCTGCAGAAACAATACCTATTTTGAACTTTTTAATAATAAAAGGGACGGATCCGTCCTCATTAAAGTATTCTCCCCCCCCCCCCCATCTCTTGTGTACGCTGACATCTGGAGAGCAAAGATAGATAATCCCCCCTCCCCCGGTAAGACTGTATTTTCAACCCAGGGGCTCTTCATTTGCTGTTAATTAATCCTTTGTAGTTTAGCGACTGATGAAATCATGGTTCTATGAAATTTTAATCCAGGCGCCTCGTAGACGTCACAGACGTTATCAGAAGACCCCAGGTGTGCACACGAAATTAGTTTGTGGAATCTATTGCATATTTGATTGCCTGCCTGCCTGTAAGTAAGTAAATAAATAACTTCTGGATCTGGGCCGTGCCCGCTTGCCCCTGTTGTACCAGAAGTATACAGTTACTGTTTGAAGCCACCCACTAGGGTAGAGCTGTAGGGAATAGGGTGGTGTTTGCGTTTGCAGGGTGAGGCAGGGGGACACACACGGGAGAACCTGATGTGTTACCAAAACAGGTGAAAGCAGAAGGGGTGGTGATGGTTTGGAAGGAAGAAGAGGGGCGAACCACCTTCTATTCCTCAGATCCACTGATCTTTAGGTAGATGTAGCAGATATTTATTTATTTATTTATTCAAACATTTACATCCCGCCCTCTATCACGAGGGTCTCAGGGCGGCGTACAGGTAAAATCATACGTATAAAATAGAATAAATATACAATTCTAAAACAAACAAAACCTTTACTATATTAACACCAATACAAAATTTTAATACAGTAAAATCCAATTAAAACAAGGCAGTGTGCAGGCTGGTGGAATTAGCCATGAAAGGCTTTGTTAAAAAGCCATGTCTTAACCTGGCGCCGAAATGAAGCCAGTGCCGGCGCCAGTCAGGCCTCCAGGGGGAGGGCATTCCACAGCCGGGGTGCCACCACAGAGAAAGCCCTCTCGCGTGTCCCACTATACTGTATATCTCGCATTGGTGGGGCATGGAGAAGGCCTCTGGCAGATTTCAGGTCTTGGGCAGGCAGATCCTATAGGGAGAGGTGCTCTCTCAAATATCAAGGTTCCAAACCGTACAGTATAAGTGTCCAAAATGCAATAGGCAAAAGGAGGACCCATAAATCTTTGCCCTATAGATAGATGTAGGTAGCATTAACTACAACCTTAGTCATGGTTAGGATTTACATGTGCTGTGGGTCATTGAAAGTTAATAATAACTAGAGTTCAGGCTTAAGTAGGGGTTGATGTTGGTTAGCAAACTGTGGTTAAGAGGGAAATGGGTTAGGGTTGACCATGCTTAAGGTCAAAACAGAAATAGCCCTTAACCACAGGCAAGGCTGATGGGAGAAGTGTGTGTGTGTGTGTGTGTGTGTGTGTGTGTGTTTGTGTGATTGTGTGTGTATGAGGTTAGAATTGGTACCGGAAGGAGAGGAAGCATGCCGTCCTTTCACTGCAGACCGAGATATATCTCCACAAGTCAATACCCAACAAAATGTTCACTCCATCCTGTTGCAACGAAGAAGCAGATGAATTTTCATTCTGCAGCAAGGGGGAAACCTAGAACCCCACCCAAGAGGAGAAACTGTGATACTCTAACTCTTGGAGTAACTATGTTGACTGGGTGGGGGAGATAGGACCCAGGAGAAGCCTGCCAGAGATTAGCTCAAATCAGTGAGATTATTAGTGGGCAATGGATTTGGGGAGGGGGGCAGAAGAAGCTCTGGAGCATTAAGGCTGTGACCTTTCTTTTAGGAGGAAAGGTGAGCAAAGGCCTCCCTGGATATGATCAGGGATGGTGGTTGCATGCAAGAGTGATAGATCTGCCCCCGTTTCTGGAGCCAACTTTGCTGCTCTTTCAGTAGAAGTGGGGAAATTGCTGGGGGATGAGGTTGGCAGTAATTCTGGCTCCAAAGGTCCAGATGCTGTTGCCAGAGGTTACCGACCTAATCCTTGCCTATCAACACATTCGTTCCTAGAAGAAGTTCTAAATTGTGAAGTCCACTGATTTGGCTGCTCCTTTGATCTGGAGATGGCCACCATCAAACATTTCTATCTCGGTCAGAGCTACACCAGGCAGGATATAGCACTATGAAAGCGGTATGAAAGCCATATATAAGAGGCAGGAGCTACACCAAGCAGGATGTAGCACTATGAAAGCAGCAGATGGTATGTGTATATGGGCCCCAACAACAGTTGTCAGTGCACTTCAATATTGCTATAAAGCAGTAGTGTGGCTCCTGCCTCTTAATACTGCTTTCATAGCACTTTCATAGTTAAATATCCTGCTTGGTGTGGATTAGGCCTAGTTAGATTTGGAAAACCTGTTGCTGGAGAATGCAGGGAAGCCTTTAGAGGATGAAGTGTGGCCAGGAGGGAAACAGTCAAATGTAAATACTCCCTCCTGGCAAAAAGCTTCACCTCCCCAAATCTGCAATTTAATGAAAGGATTTGCACCGGTTGAATTATTTGTGCTTTTGGCTCAACTGTGACGCAGAGATCATCGTTGTAGAGTATGTGCATCAGGCTTAGGGTCCCCAGATCCTTCAGGTTCAGTCCCTGGTAATGCCAGTGAAAAGGCTGCTAAGGCGAGACCTTGGAGAGATACGGCCAATCGGAAGAGATGCTACTGGACTTCATGGGATGATGGTCTATCTCAGCAGAAGGCAAATCTATGAAGGCTAGGTCAAACCAACAGATATGAGATGAAATAGCTAAATGAGGGACCTTTGTGTTTCGTGGCCCTATGCCTCTGAGTATCAGATGTTGGGGACACATGGGAATCCCTTTGGATTGCCTGGATTTGCTTGGGATTGTCTGTAAGGGGACGTTTTGCTGGAAACTGGTTGCCAGAGTAGAACGACCATTTGGGATTTCTTCCAGGAGAGCTCTTTTGTCCTTAGCTTCACATGAGAAGCTCTTGAGGTTCCTAATATTGGTGCCTAAAAAAAATAACAAGATAACTCATTTCCTTATGTGTGGAATATGTTGATGTAGATGGGGGAGGGGGACCATGCAATGAGGGAGACCAGACATGTGTGTATTTTTAAACTTGGGTTTTGTGAACTGCCTATTATTTCCGAATTAGGAATCAAAACATCTGAATAATCGTACTGAGCCCCGGGCAGAAGGCTCCAGCTTCTAAGGTCATTCTTGTCTTTTTATGGGAGCATCTTGTTTTCTATTTAATACTTTGGGGGGGGTGAGATTTTTTGTGCTGGGGAGAAAAAGTTCTAGTTGCCCATATGTGACATCCATGTCAAGTCTGCTCAATTTACCTGTCAAAACGAACAGTGACCCTCCGGGATACATGAAAGCGATTCATGAAAGCAATCTCCTTCTCTCTCTCTCTCTTTAATATATCAACATTGCAAGATGCCCAAAGAAACATCTGAGATGCTTCAGCGGACTGATGAATTTGTAGTGGTTATTCTAAACAAGGGGGTGTCTACAAAAATTGGAATACATTACGTGCACTTCCCGGCGCTCCTGATAAAATGCATTAGCACTTCAGCGTCACTGAATCTCCACTTCCATAGCCGAAGGCTTTCATTGAGAAGTAGCAAATTCTCTTTGACACCAGAGGTTAATCCTTCCGCAACCAGGTTCTAGCAGCCTCCCCAACAACAGAGACGAAGGAAAGCTTGGTCAACCAAAACCTTGATGAAGCAAATGTTTGTCGTATTGGCTTTCAAAGGCATCCACATGCATTGTGGGAATAGAGACTCAAGAGGCCTCCTTATACCCAGTCAGGTTCCATCTATAGAGACTGGCGGTGGCTCTCCAAGCTTTCAAACAGAAGCCTTCTCCAGCCCTACCTGGAGACCCAGGGGATCAAACCTGGGACCTTTTGCATGCAAACGTGGTGCTCTGTTATGGCACTTGCCCATCCAACAGTGGAGGAATGGGCACCCAAACATGTGATCCTGAGGTTGAAAAGGGAAATGGCCCAGTCTGCCAGTTTCTTGTACCTATTGAGAGGAAGTCTTTAGAGTATAGTAATCTAGCACTGCTGCAAGAGATAAAATCTATGCATCCCTACCTGGTCTACGGGCATGGAATGCATTATACAATTATCATTGTGCCACCTGAGTGCCGGATTAAGCAAACCAGTAACCAACAAACAGAAATCCCATGCCTCTTTCAATCAGTCTTTACTGGGAAGGTTTACCAGTTCCTATCCTCTCTGTGTGTGTATGTGCGCATGCGCAAAATCCTCATTCTCCAGGGAAATTACTAGAAAAAGGATTTAGCTACTCCCCTTTGAACCTCACTTTCTGAGAAAGATGTATGGCTCATTTGGGACCAGTTCCTACACCTCAGGTCAGCCAGTCTTGTAAGCAGGCTCTGCCAGGCCATACATCCCCTGGAGTAAATATAGAAGGCGTGGCGAGCATGTCTGTCTGAAACAGGCATTAGAGACACGCTTCTTTGATTCCTTTTGGGTTTACTAAGACTCTTTGGCTTCCCATTGGTTTGGCCTTTTAGCAAATCCCTTCGAGTTCTCAAAAAATTCTCATTTCAAGGTAACTGAGCAATTAATGAATATTGAACAAAGAAATTTGCGTTGGAACTGGGGCATTAGACTGCATTAGAAGCAGAGAGACCCAAGCGGTTCGATTTCCTGCTGCCATGTCGCCTTTTCCTGGTGAACGAGGTTGCAGTCAGGAGGGTTCTAGAAGGCCCAAAGTCAACTGGGTCCCCTTTGGGGTTGCTGCTGTCGGTTTGTACAGGGCAGCTCCTTAGCCTGTACCCAGTTCTGCATATTTTCCTCTAGGCTGATGTGATATTGCAACATCCGAGCCTCCCTGTCTAAGGCACATGCTTTCTGTCTTATGACCCATTTCCCTGCAACATGTATTTATTAAGACCACTTTTGTCCTCTTTCCTTAGAAGCTCAAGTGAGCTTTTAAAAACTCGCACACAGACACAGACAGACATGAAGCTCTAGCCATCAGAAGCGCAGCTCAGTCTCTCTCCTAGGGATGCTTGAGAAATCTGATCTTTGCTAATTCCAATAACAACCAAGCTGCTAACACGCCGCCCTCACGAACACGTGGACTGGGCTGGAATGCAATGATCCACCGGCCTTTGCACATCTGGTATGATCCGGCACAGTTCTTGGCTCACAAAACATATCAACATATGTTTACAAGTGCAAGATATGAGAGAATGTTTTAATATCCAGATTTAAATGAAAATTTCATATATATATATATATATATATATATATATATATATATATATATGCTGAAATATAAGAGAACGTGTGACACAGACCAGATATTGGCAGATTCACCCATTCATCCTGTTAGAGACAGTGATTCAAGAATAAAAGACTGGGAGAATTTTTTTTAAAGGCCTTAATCTGGCAGTGAAAGCCATCTAGAGATCTTGCCAGGCTCTGGATCTGTGGGGCCATCCCCAGGAAAGCCCTGCTATGAGAGCTCGAGAAGTGATGGCCATTGATGCCAGGAGCTGCCAGTGTGGCTGATCTTGGTGAGGCAATTACGGCTGTGGAATGAGCTCCCCAGAGAGGTTCGCCTGGCACCTACTTTGTACTCTTTGCATCGCCAGGTGAAGACCTTTTTATTCTCCCGGCATTTTAACAGTTAAATTAACTCAATTTTAATCCTTGCTGTTTTAAATTTGTATTTTAATCTGTATTAATTCCTGCTGCTTGGTTTTATTCTGGTTGTGTTTTTATATTGTATATTATTTTGTGTTTTTAGATTGGGCTTGTTTTATATTTTTAAAATGATTTCATGTTTTAATTTTTGTGAACCGCCCAGAGAGCTTCGGCTATGGGGCGGTATAAAAATGCAATAAATAAATAAATAAATAAATAATACTTGTTTGCTTATTCATTGATTTGATCATTTCTTAGCAGCAAAAGTCAGCCAAAGTGGGGGACATCCACACATCATGGGGCAAGGTGTCCCACAATATTGATGCATTTTAGTACGTGTTTTATTTATGTATTTACAATATTTATAGAGCGCTCTATTTCAGAAAGATTGGTGCATGCATTTTGTGGCAATTAATTTTTTAATAAATACGCAGGAATGCCTATAACTTTGTCCTATAAAAAATGGGAGGCGTAACTGTATTTACCATACAAGGCAAGCACCTACGTTTTTGAAATTTCACACACATAGGTCCCAAGGTACCACCTACAATGTGGCAAAGTTTCATGTGTGTAACTTTAAAAATGACAAAGTTATAGGCATTCCTGCGTATTTATTAAAAAATTAATTGCCACAAAATGCATGCACCAATCTTTCTGAAATTTCTCACAGATAACTATCCCTAACCAGTCTACAATGTGCCCAAGTTTCCTGTTTGTATCTTCAAAAATAAAAATGTGGGAGGCATAACTGCATTTCTCAGTGGGAAAGTGCAATGCAATGATTCCCTATGGGAAAGTGCTTTCCACTGATTCCCTATGGACAAGTACTCTCCAATGAATCCCTATGGGCAAGTGCTGTCCAATGAATCCCTCATTGTTTCAAAAATTAATTGCCACACCAGGCAAGCACCAATGTTTCTGAAATTTTACACACATATCAAGTGAAGTGTTCCCTGTAATGTGCCCAAGTTTCCTGTTTGTATCTTCAAAACTAAAAAAATGGGAGGCATAACTGTATTTACCCCACTACTACCCATTTTTCTAAAATTAATTGCCACACAAGGCAAGCACCTATGTTTCTGAAATTTCACACACATAGGTCCCAAGGTACCACCTACAATGTGGCAAAGTTTCATGTGTGTAACTTTAAAAATGACAAAGTTACAGGTGTTTCTTTCCTCATTGTTTCAAAACTTAATTGCCACACAAGGCAAGCTCCAATGTTTCTGAAATTTCACTCACATATCAAGGCAAGTGGTACCTATAATGTGCCCAGGTTTCCTGTTTGTATCTTTAAAAATAAAAAAATGGGAGGCGTAACTGTATTTACCCCACTACTACCCATTTTTCTAAAATTAATTGCCACACAAGGCAAGCACCTATGTTTCTGAAATTTCACACACATAGGTCCCAAGGTACCTCCTACAATGTGGCAAAATTTCATGTTTGTAACTTTAAAAATGACAAAGTTATAAGCATTCCTTGGTATTTATTAAAAAATTAATTGCCACAAAACGCATGCACCAATCTTTCTGAAATTTCTCACAGATAACTATCCCTAACCAGTCTACAAAGTGCCCAAGTTTCATCCTTTTATCTTTAAAAATGAAAAAGTTATAGGCGTTTTTGTAAAACAATACTTGGCTATGGGAAAAAGCATTCAAAATGGCGTCCGATCCGGATCGGACCTCGTCGGATCGGATCGGATCGGAGGTTGGTCGGATCGGATCGGATCGGATTTTCCCGATTTTGGGTCGGATCGGATTCGGATCGTGGATCGGATCCGATCCGATGCACACCCCTAGTAACAACAATGTGTTGTGCAGAAAAGATGGCTGTGATGAATTATACATGGGGGCTGCCCTTGACGACAGTTCAGCCATTCCATCTAGGTTGAAATGCAGCAATATCCACGTTGCTAGCCAGAGCTGGCCATGGTGAGCTTGTTATGGCTGTCATCATCTCACTCTACTTCCAGGCTCTATTCAAGGTGCCGATTTGGGCTGTTCAAGTCCGAAATGCCCTGAAACTCAAAAGATCCGAAGGATCCGCTTTCTCCTTATGAACCTGCCCGGCAACCCTATTTTGGTAGAGAGGCGCGAGGTACAAATCAAATAAATACGTACATAAAATCACCAAAGAATCTTTCCCTGGTGCCACCAGCTCCTGAAATTAGGCTAGTGGCTACCAGAGCAAAGAGGGCCTTGTCCGTGATGGCCCCCAAGGTTTGGACCTTTGTCACCAGACATGATCAACTGGCCCTTTTCGTTATTCTCCTTTAGGTGCCAGCTGAAAGTCATGTTGCTCTCTCAAGCTTTTCCTGGCATTTAATTGCTTTTAAACTCCTTGTGTTCCCTCCTTTTTAAACTGGAACTGATTTCCCCATATTAGCGGCTGGTCTGTTTGTTTGTTTTTATCGGCTGTATTTAGTTTTTTTTTTTTTTTTATGTCTCGTTACTGTTTGTCCATGTTTTTAAACATTAATGTCCGCGCTTCTGTTATCCGCCTTGAGACTTGGTGACAAGGTGCACAATATAATTAACCCTGAAAGTGCAACAATAAATCATTAAATTTGTCAGCTGGCATATCTGCTTTCAGAGAAGAAAAATATCCAATATCCCACTGAGTGTGACTAATGTAGTTGTGTGGATCCCAGTGGTTTCCTAGTCCTGCAAGGAAGGCTTGACTTCTGCAATGCGCTGTACATAGGGCTACCTTTGTGCCTAGTCCGGAAACTTCAACTTGTTCAAAATATGGCAGCCAGGTTGGTCACCGGTACACCTAGGGGTGATCACATAACACCAGTTTTAAAATTGCTTCATTGGCTGCCAATCAGTTTCCGAGCGAAGTATAAAGTGTTGGTTATTACCTTTAAAGCCCTACATGGTTTGGGTCCAGGTTACCTACGGGATCGCCTTCTCCCGTACAATCCGCCCCGCACACTTAGGTCCTCTGGGAAGGACTTACTCAAGTCAGCCAGAACTAGGCTGACAAGTGTTACCCAGAGGACCTTCTCTTCCATCGCTCCCAGACTATGGAATGGTCTACCGGAGGAGATTAGACAAATTAGCAGTCTTCATGAATTTAAGAGAGTCATGAAGACTGCTCTCTTCCAGCAGGCCTATCCAGATGAATTTTAAGATGTTTTTAATGATGTATTTTTTATTGTTTTTTAAAATTTTAACTGTTGTGATTTTTGTGTTTTATATTGTTGTTGTTCCCCGCCTCGATCCGAAGGGAGAGGCGGGTTATAAATAATAATAATAATAATAATAATAATAATGATGTTGCTGAAGAGCCTTGCAGGTTTTCTGTGGTTTGGGGATGGAATTGTTCTTGAGTGTTTTGGTTCAAAAAACCTTCAGTGAACAGTGCAGAAAAGAGCAATTAAAATGATCCAGGGGCTGGATCTTCTCCCCTATGAGGGAAAGTTACAGCAGCTGGGATTGTTGAGCTTGGAGAAAAGGAGGGTAAGGGGAGACATGATAGAGGTGTGCAAAATTATGCATAGTGAGGTAACATGAATCGGGAGACATTTTTCTCCCTCTCTCATAATACTAGAACCTGGGGTCAGCTGATTGGTGGGAGATTCAGGACAGATCAAAGGAAGTATGTGTTCACACCACACAGAGTTAAATTGTGGAATTCACTGCCCCAAGATGTCACGATGGCCACCATTTTGAATCCTTTAAAAAGGAGATGGATAAATTCCTGGAGGAGAAGGCTATCAGTGGCTACTAGTCCTGATGGCTATGTGCTACCTCCTGTATCTGAGGCAGTACACCTATGTACACCAGTTGCTGGGGAACATGGGTGGGAGGGTGCTGTTGCACTCATGTCCTGCTTATGGTTCCTTGGTGGGCAGCTAGTTGGCCATTGTGTGAAGAGACTGCTGGACCAGTGTCTTCACCCATGGCTCTTCTTATGTTCTTATATGTGGAGAAATGGGAAAGGAGGCTCCACCCCTAACCTAGGCATGATTGTTGAACAGCTTAGCAGGAGGGTTTCTCTTCAGGTTGTCAGTGATAGGGATGTACAAGCAATACTTGAGTTCCGTCAGTGGTCATTCCATCTCAGGTCAATATCAGATTGTGATCTTAGATTTTTCATTGTCTTTTCGCATGAGTATTTATGCATACTTTTGTGTATATTTTTCCAAACGGACACATCAATTGGGTGGATCTCTGAAATGTACACGTTCTTCTCTCATTGATTAAAGCATGTTTGGGTGCTTCCCCCCCCCCCCACGAAAAGGACACATTCTTTTTGTGCAGGATTTTAAACTGTACGCATGCTGTCGAATGTGTGTTTTTCCCACTATGCAAATCCCATTGCAAACTTGGAAATGTATGGATTTCTAACATTGCGTTTCAGTCTGCGTTTTATCTGGGAGATGCGAACTGGGTACCTCCTGATCAAAAATGAACTGCAACAAATTTCTCATGCATTTCTAGTCAGTGACCATGCAAAGACTGGAGCTATGGGTGCAGCTAAGATGCCGCCCCCCCCCCCCCCCCGTGTTCATTGAGTGCCCTTTGCGCAACTGAACGGAACAGTTCCTGCCCATGTTTAGTGATATCAATGAGCAAAGCCTTCCCTTCTGCCCTGTAATTGTGGCCTGCCCAGACTCATCTTCTCTGCTCGCTCCCTGTTCCATTTGTACTTCTGATTTGCAGGCAATCTATAACAGGGGGATTTCTTTTTCGTCAGATTTGGTTCTCTCTCTGATGACCTTGGGATTCCGCAGTATCTGCACTGTAAATGAGATGTGGCATCGCCGCATGTATCTTGATAAAATATATCAGTGGATGAATTGATTTTCATATTGATTTACTGGAGCACGAAATGGCACAAGCCGAAAAGAGTGTGTGAGAGGCAAATTGAGCCCCCATCCCCTTCACGACACATATCAAAGGTGTTGCGGGATCGGAGGCAGCGTGGAAAGTTAGCTGTGTCTACTGGAAGTCTTATGACGTGGAGAAGGCTTCTGTTTTGTGGGATTGCTTCTGTTTTGCGGCTAGCATAGGAGGGGCATAAGTTGCTATCCAGGATGTGTGTGTGTGTAGGGGGGTGTAATTAAAGGATCACAAAATGCAAATATATCCATGCATTGGGTAACTCCTCATTCTATGTAGGGCTGTGGTGAAGCTTGTTCAGGAACTGCTGGTAGTGCAGAACAGAGCAGCATGTTTATTAACAGTGATAAGATATTGGAGATGCATCTTAGCTGTTCTTAAACAACTGGATCATATTCTGGACATGATTCAAAGGGCAGATGACTACCTTTCAAGCTGTAAAGGGTTGGGGTCAGGGTATCTAAAGGACCACCTTCTGCCCCATGAACTTGCATGGGCGTGAAGATCGATCTTGGGATGGGAGCCCTGTCTCTTTGCTCCCCACCATTGAAGTAAGGTGGGGTGACTGTACATGGGACCTCTTCTCTCAGAGGTGTGGCACCCCACCTTTAGAACTCCCTTAGTGCAAATTGTTTTATTCATTCAGATCTTTTAGTTATGTTTCTGTTTTGAGGCTAGATTTTTTTTAAAACTGTCAGCTGTGATTTCTTTCTTCTTTCCTTTCTTATCTTTATTGTATTTTTTAAGAGTTTATCTGTGAGCTGATCTGAGGGCCATGACTGAAGGGCGCCTGACAAACGAAGCAAATGCAAATAAAAAGGTTCAGGCAAATATCATAAAAGTTTCCCAAAGTCGATCAAAATCTTAGTCGCTCCATTTGTCCTGTAGAAGCGCAGTTAAGTGAGTCAATTAGACTTTTACACCAATTGGTGCTAAAAATGCTAGATGCACACGTCCAGGCTACACAGAGTTCTTTGTCAAGCCGGGTATTCTGCGAGCCACACATATCGGAAGCAAAGCCAGGAATTAGGTTAAATCCATGACCTGGGTTTCAGTCATGATCAGTTAGAACTTTAAAGAATCTATCCAAGGTCCCAATCGCTCTTTTAGAGTTTTGTCTGGTTCTGACTGAAACCTGGAGCGGATTCACCATTCCACTGCCATGATACCCAGCACTGGAGCAGCATCCAATGCCTGCTTCCCATCAGAAAATGGGTGTGACTGGTTTAATGCCATGTGGAATCTCCTTGGACGGCAGGCTGCAATAGGACAGCAGTGTGTCTGAGGTTGGTGGATGCATTTGTAGATCTCTGTGTACCTTAGAATCTCTTTCTTATCTTTGTCCCATTTTTACCATTACAAACAGTTAACTAAAATAGCTGAATTTAACCCAAAAGGAGAGATGGATGTAATGTCCACACTCTGGAATTTATTTATTTATTTATTTATTTATTTATTGCAAGTGGCTTCTCCCCTCCCCTGGGTCCCAGAAGTAAAACCGATATTCTTAAGTATGTGCTCAGTCCAAAGTCTAAGCTGACAGCTGATTTAACTTTTATTAGGGTAAGCGAGCTTAAGCAAAGGTTCTGTTGTTTATGTACTGTGTTTGCACCAGCCAACATAAAGGCACCGTGGAAACCTTCATTTTGCATTAAAAAACAACAACAACCGAGGGAGTTAATTTTTCTTTTGCAAATTATGGTATTGATTTATTCATTTTAAAATGCGCATCTTAAGCCGCCGTGCATAATTTTGCTCATTTTTCCATTTCTATGCTTGCGCCCCCGCAGAGCTATGAAGAGGACGTACCCGCCTGGGGTTCTGTCTCTGATAGAACAACATATTTATAGCCTGATATAAATAAAATCAGAAGGTTCCTATAAAACTCTGTTATTACTGCAGCACAAAGTTAGAAAAGGCTTGAGGTTTCAACTCCTTGGCTCTCGCATACTGCAATGAATATTTTATAGGGAAGGAAATACTTAAGCGTCTGAATCTTTTTATAGTGCCGCTGTTCGTAAAGCTAGTAACCTTCCAGATTACACACCAGCATCACAATCACTGTTGTTTAAAATATCAGCACAGGCACACACACAAACACAGATATGAATATATTTCCATAGCAGATGCTGCTGCCTTTGTGCAATGCAGGGACTTGATCGCCCACTTTTAAAAGAGCCTGTTGCCTTTGGCTTCCAACTCTTCCGGCATGCTATCTCCTTGTTATTGCCTTGGGTGCTTCGGTGTTCGTCTGGTGTGTTGCACAAGTGGCAACCAAGGAATTCTCCCAGGGCTTGATCATCTAAATGACATCTCTCAGTAATATGTCAAGGTCTCGCAGCAACCCGCATGAAGGGATTGCTACAGCGTTTCCATGAAGTGCGTGGATCTTTATGCTGGGGTATATCTGGAAGGCAGCTTCCTTACATGCAAGCCGGCCATGGTAGAACCTGATCGAAAGCATACATTGGCTGCCAAGAAGAGCCAGGGAGGCCTTCCCCCTTTGCATCCTGATAGGGAACATTGTTGGCTGAGCCGAACTTTGCACGTCTGGAGTGCAGGGACTGGAAAAGAGAAATGATTCCCTCCAGCCTCCTTGGGTAGAGCTGGCTAGAAGTATCTCATTAGGAGGATGCGATCTACAATGGTCCCAGCATTAGAAACATAGGGACTGGCCTTCTGTGGAGTCAGACCCTTGGCCCATCTAGCCCAGCATTGTTTGACACTGACTGGCAGCAGTGGGGTTTCAGGCATCCCCCACCCCAGCTCAACTTGGAGACGCCAGGGGGTTGCATTTGGTACCTCCAGCATGCCAAACATGTGCTCTGCCGCTGACTAACAGCCTTCAAGCAAATATAAGGCCCCAGCGAACCTTGATTCCCTCAAGAGTCTTTACCAGTCATCATTCTATCATTAGGAAAAACTTCCTGACTGTTAGAGCAGTACGACAATGGAACCAATGACCTAGGGAGGTCGTGGGCTCTCCCACACTGGAGGCCTTCAAGAGGCAGCTGTACAGCCATCTGTCAGGGATGCTTTAAGGTGGATTCCTGCACTAAGCAGGGGGTTGGGCCCAATGGCCTTATAGGCCCCTTCCAACTCTACTATTCTATGATTCTATGATAATCCTTGACTGTTGGCCATAGTGGCTTGGGTCTATGGGGATTGTTGTTCAAAACATCTGAAGGGCACCAGGTTGCTTATCCGTAGGTTCGTCCATCACTAATTGTCACCTTCTACATTCAAAGTCTCAAATATTTCCAGTGTGGATATATCTCAACCACGTATTTGAATCCAGTTGAATAGCATGAATCAGCAAAACTCGAGCTTACCAAAGTCCTCTGAATTCCATCTCAAACCTCGTTCCGAGTCTGTATCCAATTGCGATCTTTGGGTTTTTTTTTTCTTTTTCTTTTTGCATGAAAAACCGTGCCCGCTTCTCCAAACATACTCATCAGTTGTACACGTCTTTGGAACGTGTGCAATCTTCTCCCATTGATTACTGCATATCTGTGTGCATTTTTCAAAGATGTGCATTTTCCATGCGCATTTTTCAAACGTACGCTTGCTGTCAAACACGTCCGTTTCGGTCCACAAATCGCCCTGCAAGCTCAGAAATGAACAGAGTTCCACTGCAGATTGAATCCGAGTCCATGTTCCGCCCGGAAAGTGCAAACTGGTTAAACCCTGATCAAAAATAAACTGAAACGACTTTTTCATACATCCTCGCTGAATTGTCATTTCCTCTTCCTAGGGAACTCTGGGATCTAGAGCCGATTGGGGTACGCTAAGATTCACTAGCATGGAATTCTCACAAAATTCTGTTCTGGTCTTTTGTTGAGGCAGCTTAGTGTTAAGGGTGGGGGTCTTTTTGTATTCTGCAGTGTCTAAACTACAAGAGGAAAGCGGTGGTGGTTGTAGTGGTTGCTAATATGCAGCATGTAGTAGCAAGCTGTTGAGGCTAAAAAAAGGAATTAGAAGTGTAATAATAGACAGGATATCTCTGAAAGCATATGCACCTCGCACCACAAGCGCTGCATTATATTGCTTTGCAAACACCCCACCATTTCTTGCATGGTGGCATTGTCCCAGGGAGTTGACTAACATTAAGTACAGAGGTAGCTGGCCTGTCCCCACCCTCACCCACCATATTCCTGTGTTCAATGGCAAATGTTGGAAAGGATTAGTCCGTTGGCTGTAAAAATTAGCAGATCCAACAGGTATTTAGCAAAACCGTGGAGTACCAGATTCGTCAGCTGCCAGATAAACTTTTCTCTGTCTCCCTCTCCCTCCACCCCCACCAGCCTATCTTTCCCCCAGTAGCGCTGTGCGTCTTGCCAAGCCTGTGCGCGAGCCTTGAAATGACAAAGCACCCTTTAGTTAATTGCGCGACGGATCGCCCAGAGTTAAAAGTTCTGATTTATATGACTGTAGCTCTAACTGCTCAATAACCCGGGCCTGTAATCTACTTTCATTTCAAACAGAACGGTGATTTATGGGGCGGCATGCCGTTTTAGCTCAGGAATGAGGTGTTCAACATATGCTCTGTTGACATAAATTTGGAATTTATTGCTCTTGTCAAAACTGCCTGTTGGACAAAGGTGCGTATTAAGGCAATAAATGACCGGGAATAGTTTTCTGTCAAATTTCCTAACCATTGTATTCAGTCTGTTTGAGGAGTTGGGGGCAGAATGATACGTATACTTTAAAAAATAATCAAATGTCCTAAACTCTATACGTCTTTGGGGTTTCTTTCTTCAAGCACTTTTGAGGAAGAGGATCTGTGTGCAAAGTTAAAGGCCGCTTTGAATGCCTGTTTGAGCATTATACTCCCCCCCACACACACCTCCTCCTCTCCCCTTCTGCGCAGCTGGGACCCTTTTCTTTCTCATTAACCAAGGAAAGAGGGAGGGGTTGGAATGGGAGCTCATTAAATAAATATACTATAAAAGGAGTTTTTATGTGCAGTTTTTAAACAGGAGAGTTAGAGCGAGGGGGCTGCAGACGAGGACGGGTTTCGTTTACAGTGGGATAAAACTTGCAACGATTTTCCGCACGCTGCGATGCATGTGTGCCTCGGCTTTGTCAGCTTGTGGAACGAGGGTGGATAAAATGGGACAAAGGAAAGGACCCCTTCGCATTGCAAAAGTAACTGATTTTTAGGCTGGAATCCTAAAAGGGGGCGATTTTTGCCTCCTAGGAGTCGTCATCATCGGCTTCACTTCCTAGTGCTATGTGGCACCGAAAGAATACTACAAATTGTGAGGTGCTTGGGTGGACGAATCGGATTTTTTGGTGCATGGGTAGACAAATCATCTGGGGTTGTTTCACTCCTGTAAGGAAATTTGTATGGGTCGGATCCAGAGTTAGTTATGCTTAGAGCAGACCATTGTTTAATTGTTTCGTTAAAGTATTTCTGGACTACTAAAATCTCTAAGCAGCTTACATCACAAATACATATAATGGAATATAAAAACCAGTGTAAAACCAGTATAAAATAATAAATGTATTAAGAACAGTAGAACGGATCAGTGCCGTAACCGGTTGCAAGTCAGGGAAAGCTTGAGTAAACAGAGACCTCTTCAAGAAGCGTTTAAAGTTTGCTGCAGTTTCTGCCTCTCGGACCACACCTGGGAGAATGTTCCAGAGGATGAGTGCCACTAATGTGGAGGCTCACATACATGCTGTTACCTGATGACACTCTGTTGGTTGCGAAATGAGCAGGAAGACTTCCTGGGAAGATCTCAGTGGTTGGTTTGGTGTGTAGAGGGAAGGTGGTCCCTGAGTTGTTTAGGGCTTTGGATGTCAGCAACAAAACTTTGAATGTAGCTTGGTAGCTAATATACCCCTTGTAATCAATGGCACAACTTAGTCACAGCTCACAGGTCCCATCGATTTCAGTGGGGCATCTTGAAACACAACTAAATCCACATCCAACCTTTTCTTTTTCTTTTTTTTCCCCTCTTCCTTTTTTTTAAATGTTTTTTTTTTTTAAGGAAAAGACCAACCCAAGGGAAGACCACTTCTGGATGGGCACTTCGTAAAATATATAAAGCGTTTGCGCCGAAAAGTAAAACGACCACGTTCCGCCGTGGGTTGGGAACACAGTAGCAGAGGATGTGCTGCTACTCATAGGAACACGGGAAGCTCCCTGATACTGAGGCAGGGTCTACACTGCTGCATAATAGGGGTATTGAAGTGCACTGACAACTGTTGGGGTCCATGGCACATCTTTGCCAAGCAGGATAGAACACCATGAAAGCGGTACATGGCATGTGTCATGGGCCCCAACAGCTGTCAGTGCGCTCTGATACTGCTATGAAGCAGTAGTGTAGATCCTGCCTCTATATACCGCTTTCAAACCGCTTTCATAGTGCTGTAGACTGTTTGGTGTAGATCTGGCCTGAGTCCATCTAGCCTAGTATTGTCAACACTGACTGGCAGCAGGTCTTCAGAGTTTCGGGTGGAGGTCTGTTTCAGCCCTAACTGGGGATGCTGAGGATTGAAACTGGGACTTTCTCCATGCAAAGTTTGTGCTTCACCATGGCCGCTCATGCTTCCTGTGTGACATTTGAAGTGGGGGATGCTGAGGTTGTCCTCCACCCCTCCCAGAACATGACATAATATCCAAAGCCAGCCATGGTGACTCGTCCTCAATGGGAATTGCCAAGGACTTGATCTTTTCAACATACTGAGTGGCAATTATATTGCTAAATGTCTAATCCTTTGAATCTGGTTTGTATACAGGGTAAAGTAGGGAGGTGGCCTTTAAAGACTACATATTTTTATGTACTTTTTATATATATATATTTACATTTATAATCTGTCCTGCCCACACGGCATGCAACAGGGCTCCACAAACAGAACCATATCCAAAAATCCAGCATACAAGTTCATAGTGTGTCTTGATTTAAAAGAAGAAATGATAGCTATGAAATCTCCATCCCACATAATATCTATTGCTTGAATTCAGCCCATGCTTTTCCTGATTGATACAGCCTTGAACATCCAAATGGCTGGAAGTTTGATGAAGATGTTTCATGGGGATGACATCCATGGAGGAAAAGGTCACAAAGCCATTGGAAATGGAGCCTCTGTGTCTAGGGATGGTTTACCTTTGAAGACCAGATGCTGTAGAGAAAACCGGGAAGGCTCTGCAACCTCCTGGCGTGGCTTGTGGGTGGCCTGGAGGTATCTGGTTGGCCATTTTGAGAAGCAAGAAGCTGGCTCAATCCTACAAGGCTGCCCTCACATTTGGCATCTCCGTCCGGCATTAACAACATCCTGGGCTGGTGCCCCTGCTTCCTGCTGCGCCGGAGCAGCATCCGAAGAGCCGTGATTCCCCCGGCTTGGCCGGAACAAAGACCTCAGTGAGAGCCTGAGAGGCGGCCGTGCGCGCGAGGCTTTCTCCTCGCTTCCCCCCTACTGTTCCTGTGTGCGGGTGGATGTGGTCTGCATTGACAAATGCCCGCGCACACCCATTGTACACACACAAACATAAAATTCTCCTGAATGGTGCCGAATGAGTGGCCACCAATCCCCTCTGTCTTTCACACCAAGCACCCTGTTGGGAAAACTCATAATTTTTACACCACACCGTCCTGACTGTTCAGTGCTGGAATGGCTGTTTCTTTGAAGTGCTTTTTGCAGGAGATTTTACAGGCCTTTTTAATTACCTACAGCTTGCGAGAGGCCTACTTTCCAGTCCAGCTTTTGATTGTTTGTTCTTTCCAGTGGCCTGTTCAGAAGGCAGGCGTGCGGTAATTCTCTCCCTCCCTCCCCCTTGCCCTCCACTCTGGCCTTTCCCAATAGTTGAAAAGAAAACCCCTTGGCAATCCAGCCCTAGGCTTCCTGTTTAGAGAGAGCATCTTCTCCGGGCAAGTCCCCTTTGGAAGACCTACAACCCATCCACCTGGCACTGTATGTACCTGAGACAGTGGCCGGCTTGATAAGGAGACAGGATGGGAGAAAAATATGTCCAATTCCTAGCAACAAATTCCCAACATTTGACGTGCCAGCTTCACAAGGAGCATGGGGGGGGGGGGAATGGCCAGCTTTCAGTGGGGTGGATAATAACACTTCGACAAAGAGGAAGGAGAAAGTAGACACAGATTTTCATAACAAATGCAGGCGCCAATGTACGTGTATAGATGAAAATTGAGAAAAAATTGCCACCGTTTTAATAGGAATACAGTACATCTCACCCTTGTGAGGTCTGTGACCAGGTGTTTTGTGTTGTGTCCTGCTATGTCTGCTATCCAGGAGTTGCTAACTGTGAATGGGCAACTTTCTTACAGTCCCCTGCAGATCTCGCTTCTTTGGGTCCTTTGTCTTTAAAATGGGCTTGGATGGGGCAGCCCTTCAAATAGAGTATGGTAGCACAGGGGACATGGACACCCTAACTTTCACAAGCGCCATTGTTAGATTGCTCTTGAAATAGCACGACTCCTGAAATTTTCCTAGGCTGGGCTTACCTGCTTTGCTTTCTTTGGCCAAATAAAAAAGGTGCTTGGTGTTGGATGTGTATCGAGCAAACTGATCCCCATGGTCTCAGGTGGAGGCCCTTCCCAGCCCTACAACTGGTTAGCCATGCTAGGGACAGAACCCGTGAGCTTCTGCATGCATTTGGCATCACCTGCAGTCTCCCTGGACCGGTATACATCACGAAAGTATACAAATGTGGGTGTTGCCCTCCTGTTTGCAACCTGTTTCAGGTGAACAGATGTGGGTCGCTTGCCAACGCCCGAGCGATGTTCTTTGCACAACGTAACTGAGACACCTTGACTCTTCCCCCAGCCTCCAGTGGGCTTTCTAATGTTTCAGTACGTGTCATTATTCACTATGGCCCACCTGAACCAGGATATGATGACGTCACACACATCATGATCTCTCCAATGGATCTTGACCCACCTGCCATCCAAGACCATTTTGGCCAAGCTCCACTAGAAAGGTCAACCTTTCTCAAGTACCACGCAGCCATTCTTAACATGGCAATTGTCTGTGATATAAATGTGTGTATCGGAGTATTCAGTGACATACCGTTAGTATTACTCTTAGGGTTCTGCCTTGATTGGATAGCCATGAATATTTCTGACTCCGCTCTTTTGAGAGTGGAACTTTGAGCAATCTGCGGCAGCTCTGCTAATTTAAAGATCAATGGAGGAAGATATTGGTTTGTCTCAAAACATCCACCCACTGGACTTACTAAATCTCATAAAGACTGGGATTGAATTGGTGTGAAAAACAGCCTGATACAGAGGCTTCCAGCCTTTCACACTTATAGGCCTGTGTAATACCAAGTCTGATCATTCACTCAATAACTCTCTCTACTGACCGTACTAGATCTCCATGCTCTCAGATGGAGAACGGTCCCAGCCCCTGCTAACTAAGCTTCCCCCATTAAATTAGCTGGGCATTGAAGCGGAGACCATCTTCATGCAAGCTGTATTCTTTGCTCTCGAGGTCAAAAACCTCTCCCTCAACCCCTTTGCTTTCCTATTTTACAGAACGGTGTGAAACAGGCATTTTCTCCTCAAAGTGTAATTATCGGGGCTCCAGTGAACGGGGGTCCTGAACTATAGAAAGTCTCCTTGGCTTTCACTGCAATTCTGCCTCTTAGGACACAAAATGGCTGATGTAGGAGATGTGAGTAGTCACAAAGGACAAGTCACCTGCCCAAAAGACTGCATGTAAGGCAGAGATGGGGTCTGAGACCCAACACCCTAAGCAACACCCTTGAAGGCACAGTTTTCAGCACCAACAGAAGCCTATTTCACAGGAGCCAGACTCTTTTTACACTGCCAACCTACCTCCCGCTCTCTTTTCCCCTCCCACCTCGGCTCACCACCCATAGATGTTCCTTCCTTCCCTCCCTCTCTCTCTCACACATACACCACCCCCATCCATCCATCCATCCATCCTCCATCCATTCACATACACATCTTGCTTTGAAGTGGATCCCAGGTGCCAGTAAGAAAGTGCGCTAACTTTTTTTTTTCTTTAAAAAGAAGGGGGAAGGGGAATAAGGATAGGGCACCTTCATGGGCGTGAAGAAAGGTGTCCGAGGGCACACTAAACCATCTGGCTGCAAGGAGTAGCAACCACAGCTCCAGAGCCCTTTGGGATAATAGCATCATGCAGCTGAGGAGTTCCAAAGAGACCATGCTTTTTTGTGTAAATAGTCTCTGCCCTGTGCATCATTTGGATGCACAGGGACAACGCAGGGAAAAATCCCTGGTATAGACATAGGCTAAGACTCTCCACCACCCTGCCACAGTGACTTTGCATTTCCTTCGTCATAGCAGCTGTACAGACTTCCAACATTTCTTTCCCAGCTAACAGTTAGAATACTGCTGAATATCTACCAGCTCAGGGAGACGAAGGGTGTAAATGGGTGACTTGCTATTATTATTATTATTATTATTATTATTATTATTATTATTTTCCCAAATTGTCTGCACTTGTACAGCTAGGGTGACCATGTGAAAAGGAGGACAGGGCTCCTGTATCTTTAACAGTTGCATAGAAAAAGGAATTTCAGTAGGTATCATTCGTATGCATGCAGCACCTGGTGAAATTCCCTCTTCGTCACAACAGTTAAAACTGCAGAAGCAACACTAGAGTGACTAGATACAAAAGAGGGCAGGGCTCCTGCAGCTTTAACTGTTGTGACAAAGTGGGAATTTCACCAGGTGCTGCATGCATACGAATGATACCTATTGAAATTCCTTTTTCTATGCAACTGTTAAAGATACAGGAGCCCTGTCCTCCTTTCCAAACGGTCACCCTATGTACAGCCAAACCCCTTTATGCATGCATTGGTCTTAAGTTGTGACACCTATCTATTCACAAATGCCGCTTGTGTTCTTTTGTGGTAGAATGCGATTTTCAGTGTGTGGTTTCCTCTAATCCCCCTGCTTCAGTCTTGTGGATTTAATTTGCTTACTGGAACATTTTTTTTATTTATTTTTAAGGATGCACGAGAGATTTGCAATTGATGATGTCAGTCACATGTTGAATATTAAAGTACAGTTCATCTTTCTGTGCTCTGCCTTTTGGAGAATATAATTGAGAATCAATAGCTGTGTACTTTGAACGTATTTTGTTTTTCCTTTCTTAAAAGCACAACTTTAGAGAAAACGGCAGCCTTGTCTATTGATCTTTCTCTTTCAGATCTTAACAGCGCGAGCGGCTATAATACCTTGCTTACATCTGCTAGGGTATTTTTTTTTTTTGGTGGCAACATTGCCTTAATCCAGTGAGCATAAATAGAACATTTCAATCATATTTTGCTACCAGGAGCCCAGGAGATAAAGTGCTTTAAGACCTTGCTGAAAGAGACTGTATGAGATTGGGCGCGATAGCATCATCCTATAAGCAGGTGCCAAATGGAAAACTTTTGTTCCTGCTGAAATTTGTTGATAGAGATATTTCAAATAAATTACTTGCCGAGAGCTGGAACATTGTTATTTTAAAAAAAAACACCAATGGGTTGGTTATGTAAGTGATGGAAATGTTGGGGCCTGAAATTTGATTGCCATGTAGATCTCTAGGTGAGGTGTTGGGCGTAGTAAGATTAATGGGTTCCTTTGTCATTTCTGACACCCTGTTCAAATGTTTCATTTGGGGCAGGGGGAGATGGGAGGGAGAAGCAGTGTGTGTTTGGTGGTGGGGAGAGAGGAGGAGGAGAGGGAGGGAGGTCTTATCTCCAAACACTTGGGATGGTGTCTAGCTTCAAACACACTTGTGTGTCTTTGTGCTTATATGGACCAGAAGGGACGGGGGCACTTCAGAAAGCAAACTCAGCCCTCTGAAACTTTGGGGCTCCTGAAAATGGGTGTTTCTCATGTCTTCTCCAAAATTATATACTTAAAGCTATTACTGAGCCTAGGCTGACCCTATGGAAAGGAAGACAGGGCTCCTGTATCTTTAGCGGTTGCATTGAAAAGGGAATTTCAGCAGGTGTCATTTGTTGGCATTCAGCATCTGGTGAAATCCCCTCTTCATCACAACAGTTAAAGCTGCAAGAGCAAACCAGAGTGATCAGATACAAAAGAAGGTCGTGGCACTTCAGACTGTGCAGGGATGTTCTCACACTTTTGAGTTATTTATTTTTATTGTTTATCACTCGCAAAGGGCCGAAAATGCTCTTAAGGGCTGTACAGAGAGTAATTAGTTCAGGCATACAGTCTCAGCTATACAATCAGCATAGGGTGACCATATGGAAAGGAGGACAGGGCTCCTGTATCTTTAACAGTTGTACAGAAAAGGGCATTTCAGCAGGTGTCATTTGTATGCATGCAGCACCTGGTGAAATGCCCCCCTTCATCACTCTAATATTGCTCCTGCAGCTTTAATGGTTGTGATGAAGAACAGATTTCACCAGGTGCTGCAGGCATACAAATGACACCTGCTGAAATCCCCTTTTCCCTACAACTGATAAAGATACAGGAGCCCTGTCCTCCTTTTCATAGGGTCGCTCTAACTGAGCCCAAATTTATCTGAGAAGAATATTTGTCTCTGACACTGGGCAACTGAGAGAGGGGGGAGGGTCAAAAGGAGATAGATAGATAGATAGATAGATAGATAGATAGATAGATAGATAGATAGATATAATCTTCCTCTTTTACATTTTGTGGTGGTGGTGGTGGTGGTGGTGTCTATTCATCATCACCATCTCATATTTACCACCATCTGTGGCTTGGTGGTCTTCCCTGTGGCTAGAATGCTCCAGATGCCATTTTCCTCCGTGGGTTCTTCTGGAACAAAATGGTGTCCACTAATAGGGGAACCAGCATGGAAGGTTGCTGTCTGCCCCTCCCCACACCACCACCTGAAACCTCCTTGGAATGACGTTACAACATGATGTAGCTCCCCTCCAAAAGCACCGGGAGGGGAGGGGAAGAAAATGGTGGAGGCTCTCCCCAGTGGAAGGATCTCCAGTGATGCCACTGGAGAATAATGAAAAGGGCATGCAGAAGAGCCCCCACCTCTGTGGGGAAGGGAAAGTCCCAAACTGTAAAACTCTCTCTGAGAGACACACAACTTTACCACCTGCAGATGGGGAACAGACAACTTGTGTGTGAGAGAGAGAGGCAGCATTCGGACAACATGATAATCAACCGGGAGGGGGGGGGCAATTGTCAGTTGTGTTGATTATCGTGTCGTCCGAATGCTGCCAGAGAAAGAAGTGGGCATTTTGACTCAGTACTACATAAACCTGAGCGTTTCATACTTACTGTGCCCACTTACCCTCCAGATGTGTTGGACTACAACTCCCATAATTCCCAGTGAGCATGGCCTTTGGCCTAACCCTTCTTACTTTGGACTTGTGCATTCTGCTTAAATCCTGTGCTAGAACGCTGAACTTGGAAGCAGCTTGTCCAAAGGGATGCCATGCGCCAGGCAATCGAACTCCTAAATTAGCACAGTCTACCTTTAACCCAGTTGTGTTTGGATAGGGTTAGACTACAGCAGCCCTGGCCACCTTCTGGATAACTTGTGACCCTTTGAATGGATTATCATAAGGGGGTGAGACCCCGGGAGAAACAGACAGAATGGGACACTCTGTTGGTAGAATTATGGAAAACAGTGGGCTGGAATGAGGAAGGCGTAGGAAGTGTGACCAAAAGAAAAGCAAGGGATAGACACTTTGGGGAAGAGGAATTAGAAATAGGTGGTGGAAGTTTGATGAGATATCAAGACCACAATGTCTTGATCTCATGCTTGGTTGAGGGAGGTTGGTTGGAAGCAGATTCCAAATCTACCCAATCTTCTCTCAGAGAGTTCTTCCACTGCCGTTTCTGGATTAATAAAACCCTCCTGCCTCTAACATCCTAGCACAAATTATATATTCATATCGCACACTCTCTTCTGTCTATATAATTACAAGACTCTTCAGGTTCTCAGCCTGTTTGACTTTCCACTCATATAGCTGATTTGTTTTGCTTTGAGCTGGAATGTCTTAAGTAAAAGTTACAAAAACATACCCTACCTCTTTCTTGTTGGGAGAAGCATTAAGGTGATACATATGCAACTTCTTTTCAATAGAACCAACAAATAGCTGGTTTTTTAAAGGACTTTGTGAGATGTATGTGTGTGTGAGCGTGTGTGTGTGTGAGCGTGTGTGTGTGTGTGTGTGTGTGTGTGAGAGAGAGAGAGAGAGAGAGAGACTTAAAGGCTCAGTTCAGACAACACATTTCTCAACAGTGGTTTTATAACTCCACGGTAGAGTTTTTACACCACCATTGAGAAATATGTTCTCTGGTGGCAAAATTCCACACAACAGTGGAGGTTTTTTGGGGGGGGGAACACACCATGCAGAATATCCACGCTGTGCAGAGGAGAGTTCATGCACAACCATTGTGTTGCATGTTGTCTGGAGGGCTCTATAGAGCTTTCCATTGTGTTAGTTGACTTTTCCCACTGGCTACAGAGTTCTCTGGCCAGAGCGGCAAAAGGAGGGAGTGCCCCTCTAGGAGAGCTGCCGGGATTGGTTTTATTTTTATTTTTTTGCAGCAATGGCTGATTGGATACCGTCGGGAAGACCAGGGGAGGAGAGAGGGTGGAGGAATTGTCAATCAAACACCATGTTGACTTTTACTCAACGGTAGCCCACAGTCACACAACGGTGGAGTTAGAACATGTTGTGTGGGGAGTACCTCCTAAAAACTCAACCGTTGAGTGGAGTTTTCACACTGCGTTGACTAACGCATTGTCTGAACTGAGCCAAAGACTAATTGTGACAGAACCTTTACAGAGTAGGCAACTGGATCTTCCCTGGTTCTTGAAGCAAGCAAGATGGCCGCCACAGGCAGTGGCTTTCGCCGCTGAGCACTTGTGTTCCTGTTTAGAAGAGCCTGCAGTTCTAACAGGTGGCCCCTAGGAGGAGTTTTGCTGTGATGCCGAATTTGCCCCTTTCTGCTGGGAGTGGTTCAAGAGCGCAAGCGCCCTTCTCTCTTGCTCGGGCTAGCAAATGACATCATAAGGAAATAAAAATGCGAGCCATGCAGTGACATTCTTGGCCTCGTAGAGTATTTGAAGGGTGTGCCAACCCTTTCGTTTGCATCTTCTCGGTTAATTAGGTGGACTGAAATGGCCACCCCTAATTGGCCACCCCATTTGCAGGTGTCATGTTTGGGGATGCTCATTTTGGGGCTCCGATCCGGCTCTACAAATAGCTGAGGGGTGGGGCTTACTATGAAAATGAAGGGGTGCTTCCCTTGTTTCGTTCTTTCATCACCATTAACCATGTAAAAGCCGTCCCCCCTCCCACCATGGTTATCTCTGTACCTTCCCGTTGAAATGGCACAAATGACGTTGCATTGCCTCCTTTTGTTTTCTGCCCCAAATGCTCCATCCCCCACCCAGTTTGGGTAAACCCAAAAATGGTTGAAAGGGGACCAATTTTAAGGATACATACTGAGCATTACTCAAAGGCCAAGCAAGGTGGACGTTTTACTGCAGAAACTGGCTGAGGTCGTCATTTTGAATACCCTCTCCATGGTCCCGGCCTCACCAATCTACCATCTTTCCGGTTCCGCTGTGCCGAACGATAACAGTGGACGCCTGAGATCTCTCTTGTAACCTTTGATTCCCTTTGGAGGCGATCTTCCTTCCAAGCTCTGCCCTGTGTTGTTTGTTTGAAAGGCTGTTCCCCTTCAACTGGAGCTGGGCCTGGCCTTGTTTCATTGTGGTCTCTTCTCAGAAACCAGAGAGATCTTTCCTGGCTCTTGTTCCTTAAATATTTGTGTCGGATTTGGAGCCCGGACATGCCTACAAGTGATAAATGGATCATCATCTGACATTATGAAGTCATCCCAAACTGGAACTTTTTGTTTTCTTTCTTGCTTAATGTTTTTCAAAAATCTTAGCTTGCCAAATTATTGTGGCTTGCATGTTAACAATGGAGCCAGCTTTTCTTTTTTAGTTGTTGTGTTCCTGTTCTTGGGTGGCTTTACAGATGATATAGAATTCATTTTTTTTATTTCTTGGTTACTGCTGCAAGGCCTGTTGGAGCCTCATTAATTGCTCAACCCAAAATGGGTGTTGTCTTGTTTGGCTTCCTTTAAAAATAAATTAAAAAAAAAACTTTTAGAGCTGGTGTGCTTGTTCTGTTTTCTCATTGAGAGAGTCTTTCTTTTTTAAAGATAGATAGATGATAGATAGATAGATAGATAGATAGATAGATAGATAGATGGGTTTGATGCCACATGCTTAGGTGGTAAAATTGGACAGCCGTACCAGTAATCTCATTGGAGGTGGGTGAGAGTTTTCCGTAATTTGGGGGCAGGTCAGACTTTGCAGGCATAGCAGAAGGAGCCCCAGGTTTTCCTTTTCTTGAATTGTGCTTCTAAAGGATAAAAGTAGGTTTTCAGCAGGTACTGCCAGCAATGACATCACTAATATAAGCAGGTGTCTGCCAGCACCTGCCATTGCCCTCCCCCAAAACCCTCACTCACCTTTGGAATAAGGCTGAGAATCCTCTCCCTTCAACTTGTCCAGGTTTTGGAGGGGGCCTTTCCCCAACTCCACCTTGATTCTTTTTTAAACAAATCAAATCAGCTTTAAAATAATTACAAACAATGGTACCCTAAACTAAGGCTACTTTACCCTGGCCATTATATGGGGGCATATCATGATAAGGAAACGACAGGCATTTCCCTCCCGAAATATTGCTAGATCCTTGAAACTCTTGGTTGCCTGAACATTCCTCAAGCGTTTCATTTAAGGAGGAACCCCAAGATTCATCTTGAAATTGATACTTTAGGCCAAATTCAGAAGAGCCTCTAGATATCCAATTGCTAAGATAAGTTTAAAGAGAAAATAATAATCCAGTTTTCTTTCTTTCTTTCTTTCTTTCTAAAAATCCTCTTGAAAGGCTGTGATTGTAAAAATAAAGGTTAGGAAAATTTAGACATTGAAGCTTGCATAATTCTGCATTGTTGGGCTAGACGCTGGGCTCTAATGGAAGTCCCTATGGGACATTTTATGCTTTGGGCACAATCTTCCCTAGCTTAAACACTTGGAGTGGGCGTGAATTTTGTTTCAATTTGTTTCTGATGAGAATTTACCAAAATTTGCACATTTTTTCATATTTGGGATGGAATCAGATAGAGATTTGAAAAAAACAAAAATCAAAGCTGGGAGAAACCAAAACTGATAGATCCATCTCTTCAGGCCCAGGGATTTGCATGCTTAGCTCTTGAAAGGTATCCAACCATGTTAGTGCTGAATGAGGCTGCCTGCCTCTTATTTCTGACATCTTTAACAACTATATAGTAGGCAGGTACAATCTTAGGAATAGTCGAACCTATTGAATTTGGCCAGTGCGTTACGGTTTAGAATTTTTGTTTCTGTTCAGTTTTGATTTTACCAAAATTTGCAAATTTCTTCATATTTGGGATGGAAAGAACTGGAGGTTTTTTTAAAAACAAAACTGAATAGGAAAGAAACCGATAGTAACAGATTCAAATACCATTAATACTGATGGGGTTGAAAAGTGTTTAACTTTCGCAGAACATCTCCAGTATGTTTCTTAAGGTTCACTTCAAAATGTAAACTGTGGATGCAACATAGACATGTGCGCAAATATGTCTACCCTATGGGCGTTCTTCTTAAGGAGAAGCTGCCTGTTTAGTCTTTGCCAGGTGTCCTGCAAAATGACCCTCCTGATAATTCTCCAATGAGCGTTGCCATTTTAATCTGTTGAATGTTGAAAGAGATGAAATTGTGCACACTCACTCCTGTAGACTCAGGTGGAAATCTTTACATATGTATGTCTAGGGTGACCAGATAAAATCCAGGTCAGGGCTCATGCAACTTTAACAGTTGTAGAGAAAAGGGAATTTCAGCCAGTGTCATTTGTAGGCAATTAGTACCTGGTGAAATTCCCTCTTCATCACAACAGTTAAAGTTGCAGGCACTATTCTAGAGTGACCATATACAAAAGAAGACAGGGCCCCTGCAACTTTAACTGTTGTGATGAAGAGGGAATTTCACCAGGAACTAATTGCATACAAATGACACTGGCTGAAATTCCCTTTTCTCTACAACTGTTAAAATTACATGAGCCCTGATCTGGATTTTATCTGGTCACCCTATGTATGTCTGAACATGGGGTGTTGTTGGAGTTTGCCTGAGCCTTACTCAGAAGCAAACTCCCAGGGTCCTTAAAAGCCAACCTCAAAGGAGAAGTGGATAAGACTTCTCACCTGAATCCTTGGGCTCAGAGTAGGCCTCAGTGGAAGCTCAGTTGCTCAGTGGAAGAGCATTTGCTGTTCATGCAGAAGGTCCCAGGTCCAACCCCCAGCAGCTCCAGGTAGGTCTGCAAAAAGTCCTACCTGAAACCCTGGAAAGGAAACCCTGCCAGCTGGTGTCAACAATACTGGGCTAGTTGGACCAAGGGCCTGACTCCAGGTCAGGCAACTTTCTAATACCCTTCTCCAGCTTGTATCAATGCCAATGCTAGAAGGAACTCAGCCTGTTGTCTTCCTCCTCTTGTACTTCCTGTCAGCTCTGATGGTGCACTGTGCCATGGCCATCAGTGCTGGGGAGAGGGAGCCTCTCTTCTTTGTCCTCCTTCTCCATCTCTCCTCAGCCTTCCAGGGATTTCAGAGTGGTCTCCCTTGTGATTTGTTGTCCTTTCAGTGGTCACTAGAAGTGCTTTGGGTACCATCCTCCCCGACAGCCACTCATTTCCCAAGTTCCATCTCCGGATTGGCCTGAGAAATGGGCCAACTTCTTTCCTTGAGAGAGACACTTGCTCCTTTCTGAGTGAATTCATGGGGAGATGGTGCTGCTCTCTCCTGTTCACCTAACCTCAGGGCAGCTGTGCTCCAGATAGTTTATGACCCTTTGAGTCTGCTTGATGAAGGGCCATGGCTGAAGGTGCGCTGGGCTAGTTGTGATATTCCATATGCTTAGGGTGACCAGATAAAATCCAGGTCAAGGCTCCTGTAACTTTAACAGCTGTAGAGAAAAGGGAGTTTCAGCCAGTGTCATTTGTATGGTGAAATTCCCTCTTCATCACAGCAGTTAAAGTTGCGGGGGCCCTGCCTTCTTTTGTATATGGTCACTCTAGTATAGTGCCTGCAACGTTAACTGTTGTGATGAAGAGGGAATTTCACCAGGTACTAATTGCATACAAATGACACTGGCTGAAATTCCCTTTTCTCTACAACTGTTACAGTTACATGAGCCCTGACCTGGATTTTCTCTGGTCACCCTACATATGCTTGTTAGTATGTTTATTTGTTTATTCATTTGTTATTCAAAGTTTAATGTATTAATTGAACTCAGGTGTGTTCTGCATCTACTGCCCTTCTGGGTGAGCTTGTTCTTTGCCGGCCTATTCATTTCCCCTTCTCTTCTGCAGTTTCTCTTCTACTGAGTTCAAGCTGACTCTCTTCCTTCTCCCATCCCCTCAGAAGCCCTTCTGGTAGCAGTCGGGGAAGGGAGGAGTCACCATTAGCAGCTAGATGGTGGCAGCCCGCCATGTTGTCCCCTCAGCAAATGAGGTTCCTCAGAAGCCCTTAGAAGAGTTTGCACGGGTACCGTTCCGAGTACCTTTGACATTGTGTGTGCATTTCAGTGATTGGAGTTAAGGGTGATAAAATTGGATGGTTTTTCTTCCATGTATTTTGGGTGATGTCTGCTGCCCACCTTTGTATATAATCAAGTCTGCCCAATATCATTTGGACCTGTCAAACAGCTGTAGAACTCACCAATTCACCCTTGAGTGAGCTGCTGTTTTGTAAAAGAGACGGACTGCCCTCCCTACCAGAAATGCCTTGGAAGGGTACTTTTTATCACTTGGCTTGGGAAGTGTCTAGATTCACAGCCCAGGGTTAGTAGTAGAGATGGAAGCGGGGAAATAAATCTCTTGAGGTGTTGATATTCAGTACCTTTTCGTCTTCGTTTCTCCCCTTCCAATCATTCTGTTTGCATTCCTGTGCTTCTTGAGCTCATATATTGTTGTATTTCCTCACCAATCATTTCCACAGTGCTTTATCAATGTGAAAAGCACTTTATGACTCCTTATCTCAGTTCTCCTTGCTAGCAATCCTGAAATGTGGAGCATTGATAGGGAAACATTTAAAGTTCCAATATTTGCCTGCCAAACCGACAGTTTTCCCTCTCTGGTCCTACAAAGCTCCCATTTTACAGATACAGGACTGAGTCTGGGTTGAGCAAGGCTACAACAAAACTAGTGTGTGGCTAAACAGGGATTAGCCCGCAAGCCCAAACCCACCTGTCAAACAGAATCACTGGCGGGCAGGCTTCTGTGTTCAGAATCTCCTTAGGGCCATGCATCACTTCAGCTCCAGATCCAAATTTCGAGCCAAAGCAGGCTGATTCGGAACAAATCAGTCCTGAACCAAAGTGAGTCAGCTCCAGGCTGATTCAGGCTGAATCGGGTTAGATCGGGTCCAAAAAGCTTCAAAGCATTTGCTTGCTTGGCATGGGGGGGGGGGCTCATGCATCAGGCAAGTGGGCGTGTGGGGGCAGCAAGATTCAGACATCAAATCTTGCTCTGGATCTGGAGTGGGTTAGATCCAGGCCGAGGTAGATTGGGGCCAATTCAGACACTCCGAATCGGCCTCCGAAGTGTGTAAGGGTGGTGGTCTATGCACAGCCCTAGGACATGCACCTTTGGAAATGCAGACTAGTTTAAAATTATTACCCACAATAGTCAAAATAGCATCATTGCTTCCACTTGCTTCCTCTCTTGGTTAAACGAGAATTCCCATGCTTCCTCTCTTGGTTAAATGAGAATTCCCATGATTAGACCACCACCCTATTGCACCTTCCAATGGAGAGCAAGGATGATACCTGAGGCTAGGAAAACTTCCATGTTTTAACTTTGGCTCCTCCTGCTTAATACGAACCCTTTCTGTGATTCTGAGCTGAATGAGAAACTTTGGTTCATCATAGGTGATTTGTGAAATATTCCCATGTCTGAGTGCTGACATTTTATAACGAACCCTGATCCCTGCTCTTTCAATGCAAGAAGGCTCACTTTTCTCTCTCTCTCTCTCTTTTTGTCATTTGTTTTCACCTAGGAAATTGCACAGTGGGATGAAGACGTATGGATGCGAACTGTGTGGGAAAAGATTCCTTGATAGCCTGCGCCTCCGGATGCACTTATTGGCTCATTCAGGTATGTTTGGAAACATGGTGGGCCTCTTCTCCCCTCCTCCCTTGAAGTTAATGCTTTTTTTTTTTAAGCTTGGCCAGGAATTGGGATCAGCTGAAACCCCTGATTTTTAAGAGTCTAAATTTTGAGCATCCAAGGAGACAGACCTTGGACCCAAAACAAACATGGGATTAAGTGATTGGGTGCTTTTAATGCACCTTTTTTTGTCCTTCAACAATAGCAGCTCACGTGGGGGGATCGGATTGGGACCATGGTGTCTGAAGATGGGATTTTAACCCTTTCTGCCATATATACCCCCTGTGCCCCCTATTCTATGCCCCCTTCTTTTGCCAATGATGGGAAGTTTCCCTCCCTGTGCTAACAACTGGAGGGATTTCTGAGGGACCACTGTTTCAAAGGGGAAAGGATTGACCTCCAGTGGTTTCCATTTTTAAAGGGGACGGGAGGGATCCAGACTCATTAATCAAGTATTTAATGTCACGTCTCTTTTAGCTCTTATATGAAATCTAGACATCACTTCAGATGATTGGGATTGATGCAGTGTGTGTGTGTGTGTGTGTGTGTGTGTGTTTATGTGTTGTGAATACTGTATTCTCCAGGTTTGAGCATCCACTAAAGTTTCATTAGTATAACGGTTGCAGAATTAGGACTCACTGCCTTTAATGAATCTCGCTATTGGGTTCAAATTATACAGGCCCTTTAATTAAATGTATATAGAGGGGTGGAATGCTAAATTAGTGAGACGACGTAGCACTCTGCAAGTTAATTTATTCCCAAACTTCTTTGCACGGGGAGCTCCATGTGCAATCATCGCATATACCCATTGTGAATTTAATTTCCTGAGTGCTGCTCTGTATGTAACCAAAAATAGGGATGGTCAACGAGCAATGTTCGTGGCCAGCACGGTTCTCTGAACATCGGCTCGCTGCTTGTTTGCGATCGCTGTTCGCTTTTTGTGCGAACGGGGAAAAAAATCGCGAAAAACGAACGGGGATGGAATGCAAAAGTTTCCCAGCGATCCCCCAATTCACGCAAATCCCCCAACTTCTGCAGATTTCCCCATGGACTACGGCAGGGTTGATTCAGTCCATGGGGGGAAGTTATGCAAATCGGACGGGGAAAATTATGCAAATGGAATGTGAGGAGGGCGGGTTTGGCAATTTGCGAATATTTTCGGCAGATGCGTGCTCCCGCTCGCGATTGTGTTCGGGGTCGCAGGCAAGCTCACACGTTTGGCAAGCAAAGCCAACATTCTCATACACTCCTAGCTGAAACAGTGCTGTCTGTGCTCAAGAGGCTTACCCTCAATGTTTGCAAAATATTTTTTTGCGTGGGGAGGGGTACCTCAAGGGGATAGCTCCAAAAACAACCCAACGAGCAGTGGTGTCCTGGAGCCAGGACTCACAGGAATGCAGCCCCAGCATTTTTTTGATGAGCACTGATGTTATCTGCCACCCCCTCTGAGTTTATCTGCCTTGCATACAGTAGCTGGGAGAGGGAGGGATTAATTGTCCAAGCAACAGTATATTGTCACCAATTGTAATGCAACATTTGCAGGAATAGAGAGCAATAGGAGATGGTGTCGTTACTGGTGAGCACACCACCGAAATGTAGTGGATGCTGCCGACCCATTTTTGATGGACATGTGCAATTTGAGAAGTTCAGGAAGGGACACAAGGGGAAACGTCTTTTGGCTGGTGCCCTGTATTTCCACCCAGAAAATCACCCTTCCGCCACCTGGTGCCCTCCAGGTATGGTGGAGTACAAATCCCATCAGCCATAGGCAACTAAGGATGATGGGAATTGTAATCCAAAACAGCTAGGGGGTAGCCGGTCGAGGAAGTTTGGGCACAGTAGCGATGAGCAAAATGCTTTCAAATTAGAGCTTTTGATCTGAATTTTAGGTGTAGCAGATGGTGAAAGGGTGGGCTTTTTTAAAAAAAAAAATCTGGGCTTGGGAGTATTAATATTGGAGGACTGGAAAAAATACCAAGCATTCTTCAAGTTCCATTGGTCTGGCAATGGCATTCTAATTTTTTAAGGGGAGAGGAATGGGACCCCCACAAAAAAACATGGGGTTTCAGCTATTTTTAGGAGGGAGTTAATTTCAGGGCACCTCCGCCTCCTGAAATTAACCCTATCCCTGAAGACAGCCAAAACAGACCCTCACTTTCATTTGCTGTGAATGGGGGTGGGGTGGGGAGGGAAATATCAATTCCGTCCTAGGACACATCCCCTTCGGGAACGTGCAAACAGCTAGCAGTGTTTGCTACAGAATTTTCGGGAGCAACAGCGTGGGATGTGCAGGGTTCACATTTTTTGGGACATCTGCGCGTGTGTGAGAGAGGGGGGAAGGATCGCCTTGGCCATCTCGCCCAAGAATTGAACAATTGGGTTTGGCCCAAAGCACCCCCGATTTCCCCAGCGGCTTCCCACCTTGTCCGAGGGCAGCAGGGCAGCCGTCCGCGTGTGAAGCGCGCTCTGACTCTCAGCTGTGTTTTCTCTCCTCTGCCCCCTCCCTCTGCCCCTCTCCTGGTGCACGCTGCCTCTGTTTGTTGTTGTAGTTCTGGCCCCGTGCCAGCTGCTGGCTGGCTGCCTGCCTGCTTGCTTTGCGGGTACAGTATGTACAGTCAGCGTTGAGCCAACTTTGTCATCATGAAAGATTAATTTTTTTTTCTTCCTGCCTGGGTGGGAGGGAAAAGCGGCGCTGATGCTCAAAAACAGCCGAGTTAAATTCCAGCACTCTGGTTCATGAAAGCACTGCCCCCCCCCTTCGGACATTTTTCTCTCTGCCTTCTCTGCCCCCCTCCCTTCGATTTTCGTCCTCCCACCCCACACACAATCTAAAGCTTATTCTGCGTCGGCTGAGCGAGAGCCTCTTCTGAACGCCGGAACAATGGGATTTCCCCCCACCCCGGTCTGTTTCTTTGGGGTTGGAGGGGGGGCATGCAGAGAAATTCATGACTTGTTTACTTAGAAATTGGCTCCCTAGGTGGACCGGCCAGCCGTACTATCTCCTGCTTGGCCCATTTCACTCGTGTTTATATACTCGTGATCTCGTGTTTTGATATTTCTGCTGGACTCCGTAAAGCACTGAGCTTCACTGAAACTGTTTTAAAAAAAGATTCATTTTGGATGGACGCTAACTTACTAAGTGCTTATGGGAGATACACTATAAAGACAATGCAATGACAGTAATTAGCAAGCAACAAACCCACAAATTAAATAGCAGGGCAGTCCTGATTGCCACGTGTCCTATTGAGGTCACCGCACTGTCATCGGATCAGAAACGCAGGCAGGGTGTGCGCATGGGGTGAGAGTTGAATCAAGGCTTGTCTTTGTTAAGTGCAGTTGAGTGTTCAGCTCCAGGTTCCAGGCCTTCTTTTGACACCCGTGAGGCTGCGTCCGTCCACCATAGGGGTCATAGCTCAGTGTGACAGAGCACCTGCTTGACATGGAGGAGGTTCCAGGTTCGATCCCCAGCAACTCCAGCTAGGACAAGGAAACAATCCTGACTGAAAGCCTAGAGGGCCATCGCTGCCAGTCAGTGTCGACAATACTGAGCTAAATGGACCAATGCTCTGACTCTGTATCAGGCAGCTTCCTATGTCCCTGCATCCTATATCTTACCATGCATCTGGATCCTGACTCAACCACTGACCCACAGAGCCAGTGTTAGGGATAGGTATGATCAGGCAACTGCCAAGGTCCTGCACCCCAGCACCCCACTCACAACCCTCCCACCCTCCTTTCCGCCATTGTAGCCTGCTTGTTCATCTGCTTCTTCTCTGGCCCAGACAACGGTGGTGGTGAGAAGGAGGAGCAGGTGACGCCATGGCCTCTTTGCTCGCTCGCTCTCTGCCTGTCAAGTGAGCAACTGGGAGCAATAGTGAGAAAGAGGAGGAGCAAAAGCAGCTGGGGACACTGAGAACGTAGACTCAATGAGGGAAGGGGACCACTCACACCGTCTTGTGCAAGGGCACTCCAAAACCTGGCCCAGGTGGCCCACAGCGGCTGTGCTACAGCTGGATAAGGGATCCAGCCCTGCGGATGCCCACAAAAGCCCTCCTGCTGGATCCGTGAAGTGCCCTGCTAGAGCGGAGGGCTGCAGTGTGGATCTCCTCTGGACAAAATAACGAATAAGAATTGCCCCAACTCCTCCATTCCGTCTAGTGAATGTTGGCAGCAGAGTTCTGCATGCAGCCGCTGGTCGGGGGCTCAGGCTGAGCCTCACCGCTCTCCAGCCTGGAATTGGTATCTGAGGATTGGCAGGATAAGGCGCTCACCCTCCAATCCCAATTCCCTTCCCACCCACTGCAATTGCAAGGCGAAATGCACCCTCACCTTTTCAAAGACCCGGGAGTGGGTGGTGGATGGGAAATTGGAAGAGAGAATTGGCCGTGGTGAACATGCACCCTCAGGCTAATGTTCCCGAGCGCAACTCCTGTAAGGGAGCTTAATCCTTCCCTGCTGGTGGGATTCCTAGAGGCATCTGGGTGGGAAACTTGGCTAGATGGACCTTTGGTTATCTATAGTTGGGTACTCCTTACATGCTTTAAAAGGGCCTTGCAGTATACCTGGAGGTGTGGGTTAGAAGGAGTCATTACACAGTGACACAGTTTGCACCGAACCATCCCCAGTTGCGCTTGTACGCCATTGGATTCCACACTCTTACTTCTGCGTGTCTTCTTTACGTGTTGCACGTCCGCTTTTCTTTTCGATCCGTAAATGTTTTGGCAAGCTGGCTGTTCAGGAGAGCCTGTCCCCGTTCACCAGGCGAAGCAAACGTCTCAGTGCGCCCCCTGTTTTGCCAAGCATTTCGTTTGCACGGCCAGCGGAGGCGCTATAACTTGGGCACCTGCTGCTTCTGCAAACAGTACCGACCTGGGTAGAGCAAAGGGCGCTGAGGCAGTGTTGGGAAATGTTGTACCCACTGAAGGAGCAAGTGGAGAAACGCCTTGGAAAAATGCCACCCTTCAATAAAACTGCTTTATTGACTTTACATCAACACTGTGCGTGGGCGTGTTTTCTCATGGCGGTGCTTATTGCGAATGCTTCATGTATGTACGGAATAATTACAGCTATCCAAAGACACTTGCATGCACACTGGTTTGTTATCCTGGGCATGTGACTTGTGGACTATGGTGCCTGGCATTGATTGGCAAATAGTAGCCTTGGATCAGATCCGGCCACGCTTTTTCACCCATGACTCATCAACGCACTTCTAGTGATCAAAGAGGCCATTTTTTTCTGACACTACCTGACTATGAGGGCTGGTATAGGCAGCCAAAGAGGGAAAGGGCCAGAGCTCAATGGTAGATCCCTCTGCTTTGTGTGCAAAAGGGCCCAGGATCAATCCCCGGCTTCTCCAGATAAGGCTAGGGAAGAATCCTACCTGAAACCGTGGAGAACTGTTGCTGCCAGCCAGTGTCAAGAATACAGGGCTAGATGAACCAAAGGTCTGTCTTAGGCTAGAAGTCTGCAAGCTCCCAGCTGGTGTGTTGTGACATGATTTTTCTGGATGCCGTTGAAATCTGGGGGCTGCAGGGTCTCTCCTCTCACTGTTATATCCCCCTTCACCGAGCCCATCAAAGCTTCTCTCTCCCCCCTTCTCTTTCATCTCTGAGGCACGGAGGCCAGGGGCTGCTGCCGGTTTTTCGGCTCCAGCTGCGGGTGCAAAAAGGATTGAGAAGTGGCCTGGAAGGTAGAGAGATGGACTGTGGGGTCCGGAGTAGACCAGGGTGGCAGTGAACAATGGGTGGTGAAATGCACCGGACAACAAAAGAAGAGTAGCCCACCCCTGGTCCAGTCACACGGCAACCCTTTTCACCCCGCTCCTTTTGATGCACGACCTCAAATGGAACAGAGTCTCCCCCCCAAAAAAGTATTGTTTGATTTGTGATACACCAAGGGGCCATCTTCCTCCCATCCAAATTATAACTATCTCTCTTCCCATTAAAAAAAGTATGTCAGAAGTTGGAAGAACTCATGGGGAGGAACCAGACTCCCTCCCTCCCACCCACCCTTTCTTCCCCTCCATCCTACCCCTAACCAGCCTTCTTGAACCCATGTCCTTCCACCTTAGTCAAGCTGGTTTTTCCCATCACATATAGAAACTGCACTGCATGGCAGTTTTCTTTTGCTGTAAACTTCTCTAGAGAAGTAAGAATGTTTATGAACATTCTGTGGTATCTACCCAGCATCCTTTCAAATGATTCTTTGGCATTGGTTTCTCTCCTCTTCCTTTTGCTCTCACACCATCACCCCCCCCCAAAAAAAAACTACCCAGTTCAAAATTGGGCTGCTCAAACCTCTGCCCCCACTTTAAAATCTATTATTATTATTTCATCTCTCGCTCATGAAGGTTTTTTTCTAGATGGGCATGACGGGCTTTGCCAAGTCATGCTGCCTTTTACAGATTCGGGATTTATTATTATTATTATTATTATTATTATTATTATTATTATTCTCTAAGTGGTTTTTTTAATGCTGCTAAAAAAGACAGAGGAAAAAAGGAAGTGCTCTCATTGTTTAGGGTGTCCCCCCCCCAAACTCATCCTTTGCTTCCCTCCCCTCCTCGCCGCCTTGAATTTTGGCTGCCATCCCAAAATTATTCCCAGAGTGATGTCATCGGCTTGCCGGCAGGTCTGGATGTTCTGCCAGCATTCCAGAGAGTTTATGATCACAGGCAGATGTGCATCCAAGAACACACTGTACCCAGAGCAGAAATTAATGCAGGCTTGAGCGCCGGCCAAGCCTCAGACACGGGAGAGAAGACGGAGAGGGGGGAAAAAGGGGGGGGGGAATAAAACACAAACTGTTTAATGCTGTTTATAAATTATACACTTGCTGATGAAAAATACATTTCTTTCTCTCCCTCCACCCCTCCTTTCTTTCTTTTTTTCAGCCTCGAGAGTTTAAGCTGACTAGAATAATATGGTTTTGCTTTTAGCTCCTGTTCTGGCAAGAGTCCTAGCTCCTGCTGCTGATGCACAGCCGGACGGTTTTTTCTTCTTTCCCCCTTCCTCCCCCCCCCCCCCCTCCAGCCCTTTACCTGATGAAATATATTTTATTTCTCGGTACTCCTGCTCCTCTGCCACTGTTTTGCTTTTTTAAAAAAAACCTCCCTTCTTTTCTGCTATTTGTGGTTTTCTGACCGATTCCCCCTATGTGTCAAATGAGACAGAAAGAGACCCTTTGGAAGAAAGCCTATCAATCGTAGATGCTTCGTGTCCAATGATGGTGACTGCTCCTAAATACATGGGATCGCCATCCCCCAGCCGATTCTTGTTTTTGAAGCTACTAGTACTCCGCACGAAGGAGAAAGTTCTAAGAGTTCATCCGAGATCAAAGTACTAGAAAACATGCCCTCCTCCATCCCAATGTGCCTGTAACAATGAGCTGATTTATCTTGAACCTTCTGTCCCCCGTTCACCTCCCATGTTCTATTTTAATGTACGGTGTTGAAATACACACTAACCATTTCTCCCCATTTTGCATGGATTTTGTAGTCTCCCAAAACCTGACACTCGCACACACCTCAAAAAACAAACAAACAAAAAACAAAAAAACCCCGAAAACCAACCCAACAAAAACCTGCTAATGTTTATCATTTGCCCAACAGGCTCGACAGATTTCTGCTTCCTGTCGCGCGTCTCGGCTTTAAAGCCCCCTCGTTGCTAAGTAGCAGCCTCCCTTGTACTGTAATGGGCTGATTGTGTATTCCGTTCAGCACTGTATCTTATTTTTGTATGCAAGGCAAAGTGTTTTGATGGAGGACGATCGCAGAAGTGTCTGGAGGCTGTTTTGGAGTTTTATAGGCCGTACAGTACACTCTGTGCCTCCTGAAACGGAACACAGGCTGTTGAATTTTGGAGAGGGTTTGTCATTTTTTTCCCCTCTGAGCTCAGGCTGTTGGAGGGAACATTACGTTAAGGGGGGGAGCGGCAATTATGTAATAACTTTGCTTCCCCCCCCCCATCATGTGTGTATGTGTGTGTGTTGTATGTTTCATTTTTGTTGTTGTTGGGGTTGCTAAACCAAAATGATATACGGACCCAAAATAGTTTCCAACCCCCTCCTGTTTCATTTCCTCTCTTTCCACCCTTAGACAATTGGGAATCTGTGAAACATGCTCATTACGCACTTCGTAGGATGGGATGGCTCTTTGGGCTGAACCGGCTTTTCCCCCATATTGTGTCTGCGTCTTTAATTCCAGATGTTGATCTTCTATTTTGTTTTGGATTCCCTCCCTCCCTGTTCTTGGATTGAATATCTTTGTCGAAAGAAGGTGTGTATGTGTGTGTGTGTCTGTTTGTGAGTGCATATCTCATACACTTGCTTGTCTGAAGTAAATCAAGAGGCAGAATTGATGTCACGGTAGCACACAGCAAAATCCCTCAGCCTCTCTTACTGTCTGCACACAGAGAGACAGAAGTTATATTATCAGTGACACCTGAGCGCTCATCTATCTTTGGGCTGCATTGGCCCCCGTTAGCATAGGTCTGGAAGGCACCACAGCTATGTGGACTTGCGGAACCAGACTGGTCCAGAGAAGAAGTGCCGGCCTCAGCCAACTCATTGGTGAGAGATTCAGGACAGACAAAAGGAAGGACTTCTTCACACAGCGCATAGTTAAACTATGGAATTCGCTACCACAGGACGTAGTGATGGCCACCAATTTGGATGGCTTTAGAAGGGGGTTGGATGAATTCCTGGAGGAGAAGGCTATCGATGGCTTCTAGTCCAGATAGCTCTTTGCTACCTCCAGTAGCAGAGGCAGTATGCCAATGTACACCAGTTGCTGGGGAACATGGGTGGGAGGATGCTGTTGCACTCCTGTTGTGCTTGTGGATTTCCCGTGGGCAACTGGTTGGCCACTGTGTGAACAGAATGCTGGACTGGAGCAATCCAGCAGGGCTCTTCCTATGTTCAATTCAGAGGGAATACATCATCTATTCAAGTCCCCCCCCCCAATCCTTTGACGTTCATGGGATGTGTGCAAGAGCACGGACATCCATGAACATATCTAGCTACCTTCCCAATCAGAATATGGTCTATTCTGATTGGGAATAGCTCTCCGTGGCCGCAGACAGGGAGAGGTCTTTCCCCATCACCTGCTTACCTTATTCTTTGAACTGGGGAGGCCGACAACTGAATCTGGGACCTTGTGTAGGCAAATCAGGGGCTCCGCACCACTAAGCAGTACTAAGCTTTCCTGATTGAAAATGGGTGATGGGAAGTCTGGTTCGTTTGGGCGGGGCTCATGCAGAAGATAGCTGTGGTGATGGACCATGTCCAGCATTTCTGCAGCGAGGTGGCAGGAGCCTTGTGGGGTTTGTGTGACCAATCCTGGAGAATTTATTCTACCTTGAAGACCAATGATAATGGGTGTCGGTTCTAGTGCAGGGTTGGGGGCTCTCCATTGTCCTGAATTTGGGGTGGGTGGGTAATACCTTCAGTAGTCCAACATCACCGCCTACCTTCTAGGTTGAAAAATGAAATCAGATTCCTAATCACTTAACCATTTTAAAACAGCAACAACAACAACAACAACAACAACCTAATATGTACTTTTGATGTTTGTTTGCTTGTGTGTGTGTGTGTACATGCGCAGGGGGAACTGAATGACCGTCTTCTGTATATAAGACTCCCAGGGAAAAGTGTCTTCCATTGGGAGAAATTTGGGTGGGGAAGAGAGTTTTCTTGTTTGGTGTGGTGGGGGGGATAGAAATCCAGACTAAACCTAGTGGCTTTTTCTGGGCAACAGAAGAAAACGAGGGAATAGGGTAGAGAACAGGCTAAATTTAAAATTGTAATTGGCTGACTTCCACAAGCTTGCGGGTGTTTTAATGACTCATAATAACTTCATTTAAAACCAGCTGAGCAGAAAATAGATTGGAGAGGAGCCTCAGGCCATTATGGATTTCTGTGGGTATTTTTTTTTCTTTTTCTTTCCTCTCCCCCCCCCCACCCTATTTTCTCTCTCTCTCTCTCTGTCTCTCTCTCTCTTTGACAAGCAGTTTTCGGCAGCCAGCAAGGGCGCTCGGAAGACTTGGCCATTTCTCTCTCCTAGGGTTGGTGGTCTGCCCAAGAGAGATTGTATAGAATCCAGGGTTTTGTGTGTGTGTGTGGTTTTTTTTAGACTGATTAAAAATAGATGCCTTGAGGTATTATTTTAGCATCAGTGTGTGGGGAGCGTTGCTTTTTTTCCCCCTTTGCACTTTTGATGTGGTAAATGGAACATAAATAAAATTGTTTTTGAAATGACTGAATTAATTAGGTAGTAAAGTGACGGCGATGCATAAATTTGCTTTGCCACTTTTTTTTTCTTTTTTTGCAAATCCATATTTACCTCTCCCTTCCTCTTGCTCACCCCCCCTCCAGTCCTCTTTCTTATCAGTTTCAACACTCTCACAATCACGATATATCCCAATTTTGTTTTAGTTAATTGCACACGGTGTTCTCTGGCTAGCAGGGAAAGGGATATTTGTGCCTGCGAAATTTCTGAGGATTGCATTGTCAGAAAACATGCAAGTTACGAAACTGTGGTTGGAAGAGGCTGGAGCTTGGAACTGCTGTTGGCTGTAACTCGACAATGGGCGCTGATGCCCAAAACGTGACTGTTCAGTTCCGTGTCTCTCTGGATGTAAACAGGCTAAATATATTGAAGAGGGGAGGAGTATTTCTTGACATGTCTTCAGTTTTATAATGTGGTCTATATTTTATAAGTGAACAAAATGCTCATCGTTATGATAAATAGAGGGTAGAAGGAAGGAAGGATGGTGTGTGTGTGTGTGTGTGTGTTTCTGTAAGGGAGAGTGTGCCATTTGTCTCTGTGCGCACATTTGCATCTCCTATGGGGTCCCCATTCAGCGGGAGCCAGGCTGTCCAGAATCAGGTCCGAAACGCTCCCTGCAACGTCCTCTGCTTTTAGGAATTGGGAATGAATGAGAAATTCATCCAGTCTGAATGTTTACATGAACTAACCCAATTTGCACGTCCCAGTCTGATGCGCAAGCCGGAACGCACTTCTGTGCCTAAATCCACACTTTCCAAAATGTCGCCATGCAATTTGCAACTCCAGGAATGTGTGCAAAAGTACATGTATTAAGGGAACGTATCCACAAAATGCGCAAATTAGGGGAAAGTACACAGCAAAGCCTGTTACATTGGGGGAAATATTTGGGGGAAATAACGCTTGCCGAAAGTGTGGCCACTAGAAAAAAAATGTACAAAAATGCATATATTAGAAGAAATGTGCATGTAAAAAGTGTGGACTTTTTTTGTTGGGGGTGGGGTGGGGAGGAATCTCAAGCTTCAAACCAACATGAAGTTATGGTCAGGAAAATGAGAAAGGGAGTAATTCCCATCCATCTCTTTTGGGAACACAGGATGCTGTTTTCTTCCAGGTCAGATTATTTTCCCAGCTTGCTGAGGACTGTCCACCCTGTCCAGGGACTCAGGCACAGAGCAGCCTAGAATCATAGAATAGTAGAGTTGGAAGGAGCCTATAAGACCATCGAGTCCAACCCGCTGCTCAGTGCAGGAATCCACCTTAAAACATATCTGACGGATGGCTGTCCAGCTGCCTCTTGAAGGCCACTAGTGTGGGAGAGCCCACCACCTCCCTAGGTGATGGGTTCTGTTGTCGTACTGCTCTAACAGTCAGGATGTTTTTCCTGATGGCCAGCTGGAATCTGGCTTCCTGTAACTTGAGCCCATTATTGAGCCTGTTTCATTGCTTGCTGCCTCGGATCCTTTTAACTATAAGGGCCAAGGATCGAATGTGGGGTCTCGTCTAAGCAAAGCATGAGCTCTCCCGAGCCATGGTTCCACCTCCATATGAGTCGATGACAGACATTCCCATGTGGGGAGAAAGTTACAGGGGTGAGGGCTCCCTCCTTCTCCCCCTCACATCCTGTTGATGTTGTCCATAGAGACAATGGGGAAGTTTCTGAGCATTGAGCTTAGTCCAAACTCTGGGCCAATGTTGGGGGGAGGGTAGGGGTCAACATTGTTGGGTACCAGCTGAAGACCATACTCCAGCAGGGGGATTGTTCCTCTCCCAACCCTGCTCCTCTTCCCCCTCCTCCTCCTCCTTGCTGTTGCCACCACCCCAACCCTGTCCCTCTGGCCCAGAGAGAGTAAGAACAGATGAGTTGATAGCCGATGGAAGCACGTAGGATGAAGAGAGGTGATTGCCAGCTCAGGGCATCTTTTCACATGTCCCCCCAAACTTCAAGCTGCTGCTATCCCAAAATGCATAATTCTGTCCCTCCTCTGCACAGTCCTCCCCTAGGCTGAGCTTCTTTGTGTCACTAGTTTCCCTGTCATGGGCCACCAACCTCAGAACTCAGCAGTGAACTGAAGGGTGGGATGTTACTTCCTAACAAATACATAAGTAGTGTGTGATGGCACCTGGGAATAAGCTGTGCCCATCCCTTTCAATGGGCTTGCCTTGGCCAAGAGAGAATGCCCTGGCAGATTGTGCCCCGATTTAGAAAACCTGAAGCCACAAAATTTGAGCAAGCAGAGGTTTAGCACATGCCACCGCTGCATGCCAAACAAACCACTCCAGATGACTCAAGCAAGTGATCCAAGCCACAAATTGCACACTGTAGGAGAAAACAAGAGTAACCAGCTTGTTTGACCTGGGAACGATTTACTTTCTGGTTCTAGATGTATTCAGATGGACCTCCAGTGTGATGGCATTGCATCCCAAAATGCCACCCCAGAGGGTGTGCTTGAGAGATGAAATTTGAGGCTCCAGTTTTGACTTGGGTTGGGTTGCTTTTGGCTGATCTGAATCAGTTGTGTTAATCGGTTGGTCTTATGTGAGAGGCTCCTTTGAGAGTGTTACTCAACATGCTGTGGAAAAACCATCAGGAAAGGGGTTTGGTGATATTACCCAATCTGGACACTAGCAGAATCCAATCTGTTGAGGACGGCAGCCCTGTTGACTGAGGCATGTACAAAATGGCTGCATGGATAGGCCCTAATAATTACTGGTGTGGGCTTGAGACAGTCCAGGGATACTAATCCTCTAGTCACAAGTGGGGAGCATGCAACTCTTCCACTACTCCTTTCTTCCGATGAACAGAGGGGACATGGATCACTGCTCTTGTGATTGGCATGGAAACCAACAACTGCTCATGGTTGACAGCCCACTCACTGCAAAAGGAGACAATCTGCTTGAGCAAGAAAGAATGGCCTTGAAGCCTTGGCTGCCCCATGTCTTCTGTTGATACTTCCATGGCTGCCCCATGTCTTCTGTTGGTACTTCTGTTGGTACTTCTGTTGATACTGTCACCTCACGGAAGGTTTTGAGATTTCTCCTTGTGCTGGTCAATTGCTCAGAAGGCTGAAGGTCAAAGACCAGCAGGACAGGCAGGCCACCATGGTACTTACGAAAGACGTCAGAACATGCAGCAACAGGAGTAGAAGGCAGAGAACATCTGACTTCCTCAGACATGCTGAAGCTCGGAAGTTAGGACTCTTTTCACTGAGATGTCTTGGTAGGATAAATGAAAAATGGTCGTACTGTAATACAGATGATTAATGTTGTATCTCTCCTAGAGCATAAACATAACTATATAAGAAGAGTTATGCTAGATCAGACCAAGGGTCCATCTAGTCCAGCGTTCTGCTCACACAGTGGCCAACCAGCTGTTGATCAGGAACCCACAAGTAGAACACGAATGCAAGAGCACCCTCCCACACATGTTCCCCAGCAACTGGTGTACATAGGCTTATTGCCTCTGCTACTGGAAGTCCACTGCTTCAGGCATAGTCAAATTCGGATCGTGCTTTTCATCCAACTCCTTAACTCAAACACACAAGCTATTGACTTGGCTGAAATTGGAATGGATGAAAATCTTATGCGGTGACTCCTAAGGGACTCAGAATTGGTAAGTCCCTTATTTTGGGAGCCTGTGTCATTTCTTTCCCCCTTAGCTTCCTGATGTCCCTTATTTTCTCCATCTCCTTCTCCATCCATCCATCCATCCATCCTCCTCCTCCTAAAATTTGACCACACTGTGTCTTACTTAAATTGTAGAATTAGTAGGTTTGGAAAGTTAATAAGCCATCGCTTATCTGGCCTTGTAGGGAAAATCTGGTTTATGGAAGGCATTTGTACACCTAAGCAAAAGGAAAGAAAGCATCAAGGCCATTTTAGTGTTTGAACAGATGTTCTTTGCCGATCCTCTTGATAACATTGCTGGTAAAGCTGGGTTGACTTCTTTAAAAGATGGGATGCTGGAATTATGTTTTGGGTTGGTCTCGCTTGAAAGAAGAATATGTTTGGTGCAAAATTGCCCCTTGCATCACCATCCACCTCGTTTAGTCATGGTTGCTGCTCTCCCGTAAAATCAAATTAATAGTGGTTAGCCAGCAGCTCTGCTTGGTGGATAGATCTCACTTTTCCCCCTCAGCTTTCAAAGGCAAATAGTTGTATGAAAGTTAATCGCCGGTTGTGTGTTTGCAGAATTACCATTTTTCAGTTCCTCTGTTACAGTTCAAATCTTTCCACTTTCTCAGGCAGCAATTTGGACGTCATTTTTAGTTGTCAGGTACACGTTAGTAATGCTCAGGTAATAATATAGTCAAAGTAGTTCAGTACGCAGGCTTTTGCATGGTCTAAAATGAAGAATTAGAGGAAGGCAAACAAAAGCCTTGGTGCCGATTCGTAAGTGTTTCCATTTCATACGTGAATACAGGTGGTGGTAAGGGGGAAATGTTCTTTGCCTGCCTCTTTCCAAAATGTCAGCCATAACACTGTGTAAGGCAACACCTTATTCATGGAGAGAAGAAGGGAAGGCACCATTCAAAGCTATGAAAATCATCCAACAACCTGGATGACAATTGAGGATTTAGACGCTGCACAGGCAATTGGGCGAGTGTCATTTTTAACCAGTTAGAACATTTTTACTACTTCCGAACATCAGAAGTGCTACAAACTAGAAAGCCCCAGCTCTTCTCAATAAAGCCATTAAACTAAATGGGTATTGGGGTGTATTATTGGGTGTCTAAAAATAGCAGAGCTGTGTTTTCGGAAGAGATGGGCATGCCGGTGGCTTCTCTCGACCGGTGTGCACTAGGCGGTTACATATTTTGTGACCCTCTGGATGTTCTACAGAAGATATAGACAGATATTAAAGACTTGCTGCTTGCTTTATTCTAAAGAGTTGAGGCAGACAGCTGGCAGCTGATCAATTGCCTCTGCATTTTTCAGTGTAAAAGCCCAGGGGAGGTAGAAGAAAATCTCTCTCTCTCTTTTTCTTCTTCTTCCTTTAAACAAATGCAAAATAGGTAAGAGTTCGGAGAAGGATTTGTGGACGTCCAGGTGCTAACCTTCTCCCTCGAAGATTTGCCAGATGGTGGTTTTATATTCAAAACCAGGAAATACTTTATATCCCCCCCCCCCGTCCGATAGACTTGGGCTCTGCATCTGGTTTGGCTTCTGCTGCTGCGTTTTCGTATTGTGGGCGTCCCAATAATGGGGCCAGATCTGGATGCTTCTCATCCCAACGAACCCTGCGGTTGTCCCACAGTTGTGGGACTTACATTGCCTTGGAGACTCACCAAAGGCTAAACCCAATGTGTAAAATATGAGTGACAGGGACAGCCATGCTTGCTTTTCACACACCTGTCCTGTTTGTGTGCAAAATGGCACTGGGGACACCTATGTTTTGATGCCAAAGGGGAGGGGAAGCTGGACACCCCCCCCTTTAACCTTACCACACACCCAGCCTGGCTCTGATACTGGAAGTGAGAGGAACTTGGGCAGAAAGGTGCTCACCATCACTCAGCACACGGAGGGTAGGCAGAGGAGATCGGAGGGTTCAACTCTCCTTGCTTGTGCATCCCCCCTTTTCTGGTAGAGAGAGTGGACCCTCGGCCCCCATTTGGGATATGAACAGGGCAGCTACAGGAATGAACAAATAGGATAGCCCAGACCTTATGATTTCCTCTGGTTCCTCTGCCAAACAAACACTCAGCTCTTTTTATTTGCATCCAACACAAAGTTTTTACTAGGGCTGTGACCGAATCCGGATCCCGAATCCAGAGCGGAGCGGACCCAGATTGGGCCAGATCAGATCCACCATCCGGATCCGCTCTGGGTCCATGGAGAGCCCTCCCTCCCGCTCTCTCTGCTCCCTCCCTCCCCCCAATCGCCCTGCTTACCTGCAGCCTCCTCCGGGTCGTCCCCTGTCGTCCTCCGGGTCGTCCTGCCTCCTCGATGTCAGCTGGCCGCTTTCCCACTCGCGCCGGGTGATGACATCACCTGCCATGATTGGATCGGGGGGTCCGTGCACAGCCCTAGTTTTTACTCTTTGCCCTACCATACCTTTGCCTCCTGTCTCTTGCTTCCTTGGTTTTTGTCCTTTGCTCTGAATTTGGTAGAGTGGCTCTACCAAATTCAGCCACTAGAAGGTCTCCTTCCTTCCTGGTTGGGCTTCAGATAATTCCCCCTTGCGGCCTTTAATGCCTGGCTTTCTTTCCTGGTTGAGTATTCAGGCCAAGTTGCAGTTCTGATAGATCTTTATCTTCCTACTGGAATTGGACAGGGCCGCCCTGGAATTAAAGGACAACTTCAGGTAGAAAGGTTGATCCTCTGCAAAAGAGGACAGTTGGCCACCTTTCAAGGTGAGGACAGCAGAGCTGTTAAACCTTCTGCTCTAACTTTTCATAGATGATGATGATGATAATTATTATTATTCACATTTATATACCGCCCCATAGCCGAAGCTCTCTGGGCGGTTTGCAAAAATTAAAACTTTGAACATTAAAAATTAATATACAGAATTTAAAACCATAAAAGCATAAAAACAGACAACATATAAAGACATTTAAAACAACTTGAAGTCTCAGCCAGGCCTAAATATAGTTCTGGGGTCAATTAAAAAATCAGTATATGCTGTTAAATGCCTGGGAGAAGAGGTAAGTCTTTAATAATGTCCTTTGAGATGCGTAGGTAGTCTTTGACCTTCTGCTGAGTCTGGAACACTTTCCTCCCAGAATTAGGAGTTCTTTACCTCCACCACCCATGTTAATGCCTGGGTTGCCTAGCTTATGCCTGTGGCTGCCAGTACCGCCCAATCTGGCAAAGGGGAGTGGCCGACCAACTTGCCAGCCCACCTTCAATGAACACAAGCATTCCTGGATCATGGGCCAGTTGAGGTAGAGAGACAAGTTAGTCGTAGAAGAGTAAGGATCTGGTGTGGGGTGATTTTCAAAAGCGGCAAGAAAAGTGGGTGGCCATTTTCTTCCAGCCATGCATGCTGAGTTGTGGATCAGGTCCTGGGAGGGGGGGTGAGCAAGGAAGAGAGTAGGGGACGGGGAGACCTTTCTCTCAATCCAGAAGGCCAAAGTGACTCTGCAGAATCCAGCTTGAATGGGGGGGGGGGGGGGGAAGCAGCCTGTTTTTGCCAGCCGTGTTGAGCAAGTATCTTTATTAAGCAGGGGGCTATAAATTTGCTTGTACAAACACCAGCGGAAGGCCGGCTGAGGATTTGGTGCCAACTATGAGGCATGTTCTTGCACACACAGCTGACTCCTGGCAGCACACGGGGGCCCTGTCCTTCCTAGGTCAGTCATCGGAAGATATCTTTATACTGTAGGCAAGCCGAAACAACTTGCTAAAAATACTGTCTTTTGTTTTTTTTTCCCCCTCTCTTCAGCACCCGTTCCATCCCAAACATTTTTTTTTAATCCTGTTTACGCTGAAACTGCTAGCTTCCACGGGTAGTTTTTTTTTTAAAAAAATCTAAATAACCTCTCCCTTGATGTATTGCTTTTGAGCGTTCCATCCCCAATGTTCTGCGCTTTTAATAAATATCTCTCCTTGTTTTTCTGAAACCCCGGTGTAATGAGCACTGATGTTGGCTGACATTTTCCTGGTGACTCACATAGTAAAATTAACCTTGAACTATTTGCATATTCAAGCGCCGTGTTTTCTGGCTCATTTTTACTCATCCCCCCACCCCCCTACCCCGGGCGCGAGTCCTTTTATGCATGTGTACATTACAAGATTTCTGGCTTGGGATCACTTTTTGTTTTGCTGATTAGATTTAGAGGCAGAATATATATATATATATATATATATATATATATATATATCCACACACACACATACATGCCTGCCTGGAGTACGCATCTACTTGAGCGTTAGAAAGAACACCCAGTTCTAGCCTTTGAAAATTGGCAGGCCATGTACTGTTCTCCGACTGATAAGAGGTACTGTAAATAAAACTGTACGGCGTAGCCTGTCGTAAGATGCCCCGTGTCTGCACTTATTGTTCTGACAGCTTTTGCTTTTGCGGGTCGGCTGTTTTGGTACACTCTGTACTTCCCTTATGTAACCAACCATGTGTGTCTCATCGGAACATTCAAGATGTTTATTTTAAAATCTCTAGGATTTTTTTTCTTGTTCTTTTAAACAGCTCACTGATAGATGGATGGCAAAGCTCTTCTTGTTTTTGTTGTTCTGAGCTATTTTCCCCACCGCACCCCCCCCACTATTTTCTCATTCAAATATTTCTTTTTTTCCTTGGCTCCAGGACTCAGAAGGCAGTCCAAAGACTATCTAGTCTCGCCCTTTCCATAATTTCCCACCCATCGGCTCCCTTGTGAATCAGCCCAGTGCAATCTCAGCCCACAATGTGCCTGACCAAGTGTTTGCTGAGGGGGAAATGACCCCAGACAATTGCACCACTTGGACAAACGTCACGCTGCTTAACACATCAAAACCAGGTCACGGGAAAGCCTGGCGTGGCCACCACAAATATGTTGTCCAATCAGAACATGGCCCAGTCTTTCTTCCTGGGGGATGTTATCCTGGGGGATGTTATTAGGTGCAAGGCTATGCCAATCTAAATGAGGGTGGGGAAACATTTCAGGTGGGGAGGGCAGGATGGTCTATGGGCTAAACGATGTCAGGGGATGTGGCAGCTAATACATTGGCCAGAACCTGGCTTCGAAACATGCCGCCTTCCCTCCTTTGTAGTGGAGGAGGCCACAGAGGTTGCCCAAGCAACTGTGAGCCAGATGGAGGACCTCTGTGGACTGGATTAGGCTCACAGGCTGAAGGTTCCCAACTGATCTAAATAGACATGGCACAAAAGGAAAAGGGGATGAGACAGGAAGAAGAAAAACCAACAACTTGGTGTTTTGGCAAGACTGATGGAATGGCCCTGCTTTCCATTTCATCTCCCTCTGCTGCAGCCTCCAGCATTTAAATTGTAAGCTCCTCAGGACAGCAGCCTTGGTTGATGGTTACTGTATAAAGAGCCATAATGGGTATTACAACACAGGAGCCTTATTCAGGCTTCACCCCACATGCGATTAAAATCACTGGAGCGGGACAGCGGGACCGCATTCACTGGTCCCCTGCTCACGGTCAGGTTCCCATCACTTTGCTCCTATCTCCCTCCAGGCACTCAGGGGTGAACAGCTATAGCGGGGACCCTGCTCCACCTGTGTGGGCTCCCCCAACGATTTAGAAACCTGCATGATTAGAGGACTAAATCAGATGGGGAAACTGCATGGATTCAGTAGACTCCCCGCTGGGGAGGATGCTGCCCCGGCACATGGAGGACGGCAGAGCAGAGCAGTGAGAATGTGGTGGAGGTGGTGGGACCAACAGACAGAGACCCCCCTCCCTGAAACTAACAAAATGGGGCAGGGTGGGTGGGAAGCCTGAAGTTTCTTTTTCACACCATGCATAGTTGAACTATGGAATTCACTACTGCAATGGATAAACGGTCTACCTTGACCTTTTGGAATTTGAATGCTAAGCTCTTCCCAGGACTCCCCTTAACACTCTTCTGCCCAGGCCATTTCTGACATCTGAGCAGCTAAGGCAACGTCACCCACATGTCTTTTGTGACATCAGAGCTGTGAACATGCCAGTGAAGGAGTAGGGCATCCTTGAACATATACAGAGTGCCTCCACCCCAGGGATCACAGCTCCTCTACAAATGTCTGACATTGGGCAGAATGACTCACAAAGCATGACGCTTCCTTGCTTGACACCTACGTGAACGGCTGGAGGGTCATTGGGCACACCAGTATTCCACGAAGAGGTACCCTTTCAGATGTGTTGGGTTACCAAGGCCTGAAATCTACAGCTCCCATTCTGGAGGATATCAGGTTGGAGAAGGCTGGGGTAAATAAAGTTCTCTCCTTCCTGTCAGCAGGGCTTAATCTGGAGCCAGAATTAGTCTTGGGAGCTAAGTCCATTGTCATAGTCCATGTGCAAAGTATCTTTCTCTTCCTACTGAGCAGCTAACTGCAGCCTGCTTCCAGGTGGGGCTCTAGGAATCCAATTGCAGGCATCATAATGGGTGTTCTTTGTTTTTCCCCTGTTCTGGGACAAAGGAAAGCCTTCCTTCCTTCCTGATTTGGGTGCTTTGGAAATTCTCTTCTCTCCACCCCTCCCCAACAACTCACACAATGTGTGGGGCTGCAATGAGGCAGGATAAATCTTCACATCCACCCACCACCACCGAAAGGCATCCAGGTACCAACCGGCACTGTACTGGCCTTTCAGGTCACTGATTCTGTAACAAAACATTCCTTGAACAGCTTCTGGCATGACAAGTCCGTAATAGTTCTCAAATAGAACTGACCTTTCTAATTACGCTGGTCATAAAACTGTGTTTATTATTTAAGCAGGGCTTGGTTGTGCGTAGGAGGGAAGGTGGGGAGAAGGTGAGCAGGGGGAAAGGTGAGACGTTCTGAACACTTTGCACCCGGTCCTTTCCCCCTGTCTCGCCATCCCTCTCGTCTTTTGAGCCATCGCTTCCCATCAGCCCATCCAGGTTGCTCTCCGGTGCCTGGTGCTTTTGCGAAACTCTCTCCCATGACGTCAAATCTTGTGTATTTGTAAAATTGAAGTAAAATGTACACACAACGGACGGAAGCGTGGGCACATGGACAGTCTTTTGTGAAATATTAGCAGAACTGTGCTGCTGCAGCCCTGCCTTTCTTCTCTCCCCCACCTCCGCCCTCCATCCCTGCTTTCTTTCCAGGGACTGGCCATTTGGTTTAGGCACACTTGAGTTGTTTTGAATGCAAACTTGACTTCGCCCCGAAAAGCAGCCGCGAACGACGTATGCACAGTAAACAGGCAGACTGTCTTATTGATTAACAGATGAGACCTCTATTATCGATCAAAGCTTGGCGAGAAAATTTATCACTTTTAATTTCACTGCTGCCAAATATTTCTGCCTGTGAGCCAGCCGTTACTGAGACAATTTAAAGCCGAAGGAATCCTTTTCAGTGGGAAAGAGGGGGGTGGGGGTGGGATCACCTCTCTTTGTCTCTGTGCCTTCTTTGGGCACACTGCGATGTTGGGAGGGGGGCTGCTGGTGAAATGTTCCTGGGGATGGGGGTACACTTTGGAAGGACAGTATGGGAATAGAAGAGCAACCATCTTGGGACACCTTGAAAACCTTGAAAACCAAGACGTTGACTAACAGATTGATCAGCGTTTTAGGTAGGGTGACCAGATAAAATCCAGGTCAGGGCTCATGTAACTTTAACAGTTGTAGAGAAAAGGGAATTTCAGCCAGTGTCGTTTGTATGCAATTAGTTCCTGGTGAAATTCCCTCTTCATCACAACAGTTAAAGTTGCAGGGGCCCTGCCTTCTTTTGTATATGGTCACTCTAGTATAGTGCCTGCAACTTTAACTGTTGTGATGAAGAGGGAATATCACCAGGAACTAATTGCATACAAATGACACTGGCTGAAATTCCCTTTTCTCTACAACTGTTAAAGTTACATGAGCCCTGACCTGGATTTTATCTGGTCAGCCTAGTTTTAGGTCAGCGTCTGGACCAAGTCTACTCCGGCCCACTTTGGCCATGGTGAATCTGTTAGACTTTACGATGTCATAAGGCTCTCTGTTGTGTTTCCTGTGGCAGAACTCAGATGGCTACCTCTCTGGGTGAAAGGCTCTGACAACGAGACACGGTTTCTGGTCAATGAATCAAGCCATGGGATGGGCTTGTCACCTTCCAACCTGGAGAGTTAGGCCACGTGTGGTCAGAAGGAGGTCCTGTAAACTGTAGCACCTATACACATTGCGTCCCAATTATCTGAAGGAACACACACTCATCCATTTGAGCTCACCCCTTAGATCAGCCTTCCCTAGTCTGGTGCCCTCCAGATATTCTTGGACTGCAAATCATTCCCAGCCAACATGGCCGTTGCTGACCCACATATCTGGAGTGGGACCAGGCTGGGGGGGGGGGGGGGAAGCTGCCTTAGGTCTTCTGAATAGGCCTTGCTGAAAAAGCCACTGCCACCATCAGAGGTTCAACGTGTGGCAAACAGGCTCTGGTCCTTTTCTGCCTTAGTACTATGCCCTGGGAATTCCAGATTAATGGAAGTTGCAGAAACCATCCTCCTTCAGTCATTTAGGGAATTGCTTGAGCATTCAGTGCCAGTGATGCTCGACCCCTGCTCTTAGCCTGTGCATTTTTTCAAAGGATTGATTTTTACTTAGGCACCCACACATGTGTGTTTGCTTTCTAGAGATGTGAGACCTAAGCACAGTAAAGAATCTGTCCCACCCGGCTTCTCTAGTCCGTCCTTGACGCTCCCCTGACTTCTTTTGCATCTTCATCTGCCGCTCCGGTTGCCTGTCTGTGCCTATTCACGAAGCTGTGGATGCAAAATACACTTTTGTTTTTGTTTTTTTGAAGTGCCCAGACCCTGGGCTACTACCAACCCCCCAGCCCCCCAAGCAGGAAGTACATGGGAAAAGTGTGGCCTTGAAATACCAGACCAAGCACAATTCCTCCCCAAGATTTAGCAAGATGCTTTGCAAACCCCTTCTCTCTTTCCCAGGCTCAGGTGCAAAGAAGCTCTCAACATTTTAATTTGGGGTGGGGGGCATTTCGTAACTTCCCCCTCTCTTTGTCTCTCTCCACTTTCTCTTCTTTCTCTTCCTCCTTTCCAAAAGGACATTCAAGGTTACTTTGTCATCGCCAGGATCCCATGCTTTCGCAGTTTCTTGGAACAGATGAATCAAACTTCCGAATCTAACAATTGCGTTCACAGCTTTGGCCTAACAGCATATGCTTAGAAGACTGTGCCTCTGTCTACATCGAGGGGTCTATTTTTATCGGCAAGTTACTTATCTGCTGTTTAGACATCCTGTGCACACTTTGTTTCCCTCATTATAACTAGAGCCTGTGACCCAACAGACGCCGCATATGCTGGTAGCAATATTCTAAGAAATACCACAAATACCTCACCTTACTGATAGTTGTGGAAATATCTTTAGGTTTCGGTGCATTGCGCCGTTTCTGCCACTTCTCTTATCTGATCGTGTCATCGTCTCTCTTGCTCTCCGTTCTTCGGCGCACAGACGGTGTGTATTACAATTTGGGAATGTGTTGCGGTAGGGTGGAAGGCAATTAAAACGAGATTAGTTACCACTCTGATAAGGCACTGGCAGTATAATGATTTTTAAACAAATGTCTACTTTCTCGTCGGAAAAGCAACATTTGTTTTTCATTATTTTTACCAGAAAAAAAAAAGAAAAACACCCTCCCATGATAGACCAATTCATATCTGTCTGTCTTCAGAACTGCTTTGCTGAACCATACTGAAGGGCCAGCTATGCCATGCCTCTACTCCCCAGAAGACTGGAATCTTCCAAGCTAAACGCTCCAGGGTTCCAGGATGACCTGTAGTCAAGGGACCACAAGGCAGATCAGGGGCTTCCAGGAGCCTTGGGGGAGAGAGACATCATACCTCCCTATCAAGACAAACGTAGCCCTGCTCGGACTCAGGATCAGATGCTGAGTGGCCACCTAGCCCCAGGCTCTGCTCATACTATTACTCATGAGGAGTCCATAATCCCCAGGCAGGCACTTCTGCATCTGCAGCCAGCTGTTCCTGAACCTTTTAGGCTCTGCTCAGGAGTAGGCCATTTCTCAGGAGTCACTGAGAGCCTGCAGCTGTGCCCTGCAGATAGTATCGAGACAACACTTTTCTAGTTTAGAACAAAAAAGGGGGAAGGAAGCTGCTGCCACAGACATGCCCCCAGCACTGAATTTATTAGACCCCCCCCCCCAAAGATCCGCCACCTGTAGGCTGACCAGATAAAATCCATGTCAGGGCTCATGTAACTTTAACAGTTATAGAGAAAAGGGAATTTCAGCCAGTGTCATTTGTAGGCAATTAGTTCCTGGTGAAATTCCCTCTTCATCACAACTGTTAAAGTTGCAGGGGCCCTGCCTTCTTTTGTATATAGTCACTCTAGTATAGTGCCTGCAACTTTAACTGTTGTGATGAAGAGGGAATTTCACCAGGAACTAATTGCATACAAATGACACCGGCTGAAATACCCTTTTCTCTACAATTGTTAAAGTTACATGAGCCCTGACCTGGGTTTTATCTGGTCACCCTAGCCACTGGCCTCTAGTATTCCAAGGTATACTGCATCTGTACATGGAGACATCACTTAGCTATCAAGTAGCAGCCTAGGAATCCACATGCTGAATCGTGCATTCATGGTCCTGACAAGGGATGTATAAGAAACTCGTTTCAGTTTGCTTTTGATCACGATTCACCCAGTTTGCAACTTCCAGACCGAGCTCAGACTCAGACACAATCCGCGGTCGAAATCTGAGCTTGTAATGTGATTCGTGTTCCCAAAATATGTGTTTGACAGCATGCGTGCATTTGAAAAATGTGCATGGAAAAATATGTTCTTTTGAAAAATGTGCACAAATTTGCTTTCATCAAGAGGAGAAGAGTGCCTACGTTTCAAAAATGTGTACAACTGATTTGCACGTTTGAAAAAATACGCACGAAAATATATCCTGAGCCTCTGCCTCTTTCCGTTGCCCCATACCATTTGTTCCTGCCTTCCTCCAGCGACGACCAACACCCCATCCTGGCTGGCTGGTTTGCTTGCATTGCCGTGTGCATTGAAAAACAATGAATGTACACCAGAGCCCTACCTATCCACAGCGAAACTGTAGTAAAAGCCCTTGGTGGAGTATTTAGCCTCTCTTTCGAGTGATCCTCATTTTTGAATTAAATTCTTCCACATGTTGAATCCAAAATCCTCCCCCCCCCCCCCGCCCATCCTTTGGGATCTTGTACTGATCCGTGTTCCTTCTGTATCGATGGCACAGCTTGTGCGGGCAGTATTGGCATTTCTTGTCAATACGCCATACCTCCTCAAATCCCTCGAGATCATGTGAACTTTTTCTTCTCCTTCTTCAGGTTTTCAAAAGGCATTCCCTCACTTTGAATATGTGTGCAATAGCCGTTAATTGCAAGGAATCCACCATGATAGTAAAAATTAGTTTCTGAATCTCTCTCTCTCTCTCTTTCTCTACATACACACACACCGTCCGTATTTTAGAGTTTTCTTCTGTTTGCGATTATTAATTAACTGTCTTCACAGGGAGACATTGCTAGAGCTGAGTACTGACCGTTTCATAAGAAGGTTTTTAAAAGAAAAAGGAAATTGTAGTTTTGGGAAATATCTACAGGAATCCCTTGGACTCCAGCAGAATTCTCTGTAGGAAGGATATTAAAAACTGTGCTGCTGCTACACGCCATATAATCTCTAGCTAACAATCAGGTGCAAAGTGTCCCAGCCTTATCCAATTGAGAATTCAAACCATTTTCTTGTTTACAAAACCTATTGACTGCTGCTGGGTCACATCGTCTGTGTACAGTTAAGTACAGGCTTGGATCAAGAGCCAGAAAAATGCCTCATCCTCTGGCATTGTTGAAACCTGTTGATGTTTCAATTCACGCTACTCTTACGTCTGTGTGAGTTTTCCGCCGCCTTTTCCATCTCTTTGCTGGTCTGATAACCTTCACAAGTTATTGGTGGTCAGGGTGTACGTTGGTTTCAGAACAAAAGAGAATAGAATTGTAGGAGGCCCGTTGGGTTACATTTTCATTTGCTCCAAAACAAATGCAGAAAGGAGCAAAGAGGTATGAACGAGAGTCTCATTTGGGACAGCCATTCGTTTCCTTCAGGAATTGGGAGAGGCTCCCTTATTCTAAATATTGAGTTCAGTTGCCATTCCGCACGCAGCCTCAACAAATGAATATTGAAAGAAATGTAATTTTAATGAATAAAGAAAGAAATGAATATTGTCATGCCAAAACAAATGGAAGTGAAACATTGGAGGGGGGATATCTTGAACGCCTCTAGTCAGAGGGTGGATTGATAGGGTATATTTTAGCCAAGCACATGAGCTGGGAATAGGGGTGGGAGAGAAATTCATTCAGTTTGCATTTTAATGTGTACTTACGTAATTGCACATCTTTTGATCCACTACCCAAACCGAAACTCAGTTATTCTTCGAAATTTGCACTTGGCCGAATTTTGCAATGGAATTCTCCAGTCATCAAATGCATACAAAAATATGTATATCAGGGAAAATAATGTTTTAAAATGCACTGTATCTGGGAAATTGTTTGCAAATAAGGCTGTATATTGGGGAACATGCATACTAATGCATGTATTAGGAGAAATTGCATTTTATGAATGCATGGTTTGCCAAAGTTCAGGATGAACTGAACTTTACTGGAGGAATTCGTAAAGCTCTAGACCAACCAAACTTAAGCCTAGAAACATGACAAATTGAAACTGGAAATGACTGATTTGTCTATACCTGCTGGGAAGTCCAACAATCAGATCTTGTATTAACCATGTATTCAGTAGCTGGCCTTAAGCAAATCCCATTTCCACCCCTTGGACCACCTCTGCCTCCATTGTGGGTCTGGTGACACCAAACATCCATGCCACAAGTTTGTAAGTTACCTTGAAAATGTGCGATGCACTCTGAACATTCGGTGATGTTGTAGAACTAAGAATTGAAACCATTATAACTAAGAGATTTCAGAGAGAAGCTATTGCCATAATGCTAATGGCTTCATCCTGTGTTCTTTTGCAGCAAAGGGATTTGCCCAAGTAACTTTCCTTTGGATTGTGTCCCAAAAATATGGTTCATTTTGAATGCAGATCATGCATTTCCACAGATTTCGGTTTTAAATTTTATTTGACTCTGAGTATGCTCAGACCCATTTGGTGGGGTATCTATTCAAATAGTTATGCATCATTTGTTTTCACCAGGAATGCCCACGTTACCACTGTGAGCACCTTATGAACTGATGTTTTAAAGATTTATCCTTACTTCTTGGTGCAAATATATTAATTTTTTTATAATACTTTCTCTCTCTGTCTCTCATAGCGGGTGCCAAAGCCTTCGTCTGTGATCACTGTGGTGCACAGTTCTCTAAAGAAGATGCCCTGGAGACTCATAGGCAGACACACACTGGTAGGTATTTCTTTGGGGCGGAGCCTCCCATATTTCTCAAAATGGTATTTAAATGCTACTCCAGGCTTCCCAGAACGACCCAATTCAAAGACATAGACCAATGGTTTTCCCTCTTTGTAGACTTGTGTTGGCCTTTATCTTGAGGTGGTAACAACTAACTGTACAGTTTGCATTCAAATCACTGGCTCCATATTGGGCTCTGTGAGTACTGACTTGTGTTGGGGTTGATGAGAGCAAGGGAAGCAGAGAATCCTTGGGTTTAGAGAGGAGATGAAGTCCGCTTGTGCCTTTCATTTCCCTCCATTGTTAGAACTGGAAGACCTAGATAGACTATGAAGAATGATGAACTGTAAGCTGGAATGATCAAAACAGCTGGGAAGCATTTTTTCATGTTCTTCTCATGGGAAACTTGTCGAAAAGAATATTGGGATTTGTGAGCTAGGAACGACAACTCTGGCTATTCTTTTTTCTGATCTATTCCTCATCTCAAGCCAAAGCCTGAGTTCTTTCTCAGGATCGCAAATTTAACTGGGAAAAAAAAAATCATGTGTCTGATGAGTAGTGAGGTTGGGTGGAGGTCTTTTTTTTCTTTGGTTGAAACCATGCTCCGGCCACAAGGAAAGGGGATTCCCAAGTCTCCATCTGGCTCACCTGATGGGGCTAAAAATATTCGTGTTCTGTGCCTATTTTGCCAAGCGATCCTGGAGCAAGGCTGACGCTAGCAGTAGCCAGCGTATTGTAGCAACTAGGCCCTCTGCCACCCCACCTCTTCGTCCGCTCCTCCTTGCATCCTGGACCCACTCCAACCCTTGGCTGACTTCCGTTTCTTCCTCTGCCCTTTGCAGATGAGATAGAGAGAGTATCAGGAGGCAGAAAACGTGGCATATTTCAAACGCCTTCTGAAAAAGCACTTGATCACCCAGACTTTCTCTGGCTTGCAATTAATTATTACAAATTAAATCCATGCTGCTCAATTTTACTGTTCCTTGTATTATCTGGTATTGTTGTTTTAGTTGGAACAGTTTTTCATAGTCTATTTTAAATGTGATGATTTTTTTTATTGTTACTGTAGTTGGGATTGTTTTTAATGGTGTTTCTAAACATGATTTTTTAATATTTATATGTGAACTACTTGGTGTTTTTATTCTATTATACAGTATATAAATATTATTTATTTATAAATAAATAAGTAAATAAAATCTGTTCTAAAAGGCAGGCTTGGGGGGGAGGTGAGGGAGGAGGCAATCTGGCTCTGCAGACACCACTTGTCCAATCCCCCCCCCCCCAATAAAAAAGAAAGCCCTGGAACTCTTCTAACCTGAAATACAACACCCCTCATGAAAAATCAAAATCATTACTTTAGCAAGGGTGTTTGCCCTCGCTAAAGTAATGACACACCAATTGGGAATGTTGTCTTATCTGTACCAGCTCACGCATTAGCAAAACTGGCATGGAAGGTGTGTATGTAGGACATTGCAGAAATGATGACGGATAGATCACCAATACTTTTCCAATTGTGCAAAAAGCTTGCTGGGCCTCTGTTCATCATACAGGTCGGGTTGTAGTGGAATCTTCTGTTAAACAGTTTGCTCAACACCTATTGCTCAATAAGAGTTGCTCAATTTCTGATTTTGGTCTTGATCGATGTATTATTTAATTGCGCTCACCTAAGCTGGAATGTGCAGGCTCAGCAGTTTTCCCACCTGAAGGAGACTCATGGAGAATTGCTTCACAGCTGAGAGACTCACCTGGGAGCTATTCGTGGGAACGGGTTCACCCTCTGTTAAACCAAACGTGCTTTCAACAGGATAATGTCGAGTTGCAGCTGAGGAAGTTGAGGGGGATGGGGGTGGCAGCCTGCACCACAGGGCACTAATTCCATAAGTCTATTGGACCACAAATCCTATCATTCCCAGCCAGGATGGACATTGTAGTCCCACATATCTGAAGGGCACCAATTTGGGGAAGGCTGTACTGAGGGAACCTCTGCTTCAGTTAAGCTTGCTTTCGTACATGCCAGATATAACACTGAGTTGAGACGGTGTGGGGGAGAAAATGGTTATGTCGAGGGATGTCAGAGGAATCCATTCGGTGTGTGGAGCTTGATGAGATTCCCTTAGTTCACCCCCCCGGACTTCAGTCCATTTCCTCTGTGGAGCCTGACTCAATGGGCATCGAGTCGAGCCAGTTTGCAGATTTTCCGTACTATTTAATTTGTGCAAATCACAGCGGAATTCTGTCAAATTTACATATATGCACAAATTACGCAAATTTTGACTGCAATTTGCACAAATTATACAAATGATGGCTGCAAGTCATGCAAACCTATATTTGAACAATTTTTTTTTTAAAAAAGCAACACTTTCCAAGTGTTCAGGAAAAACCCACAGCTTGGCCTGCATATGTGAGCCACGTTGCCACTCCGCAGAACTCCATCGGACACCGATAGAAATGGATTTCCTGGCTCCGGACATCCCTATTTATGGCAAATTCCTATCTTTGGTGCCCTGTAGGCATTTTTCCTTCTGCTAAATGTGGGGGGGGGGGGGAAGGATGGGGAGAGAGCAGTCTCTAAATCAATAAGAAGAGGTTCTCCAGGAAACAGTGTTCAGCATTTTTACACTTTGCTTTGCCAGAACGTTATCTCCGTTGGCACGGGGGATGGAGGGTGCAGTAGAGGCAAAGAGCATTCCCCTTTTATAGTTGCAGATTTCATATTGGGCGCATCTCCTTGAATCAAACGGTTTAAACAATTTACTGTCTCAATGGTCATGGTGGAGGCACCACCTTACCTAGGGTTACGGGAAGTTGCCTTACACTGAGTCAGACCCTTGGTCCACCTAGCCCAAGCATTGTTCTCCAAGGTCTCAAGCAAGTGTCCTTCCCAATCCTGCTTGGAGTTGCCAGGGATTGAACCACTGACCTTCTGCATGCCAAGCAGGCACCCTACCACTGCGCCAAGCTTCATTCACACCTTGAGTATTGTGCAGTTTTGCGAAGTGGAAACGAAGCTGGAGACAGCCATCTCCCTCCTGGACCGTATTAGAGCAAGCAAATCTTTTTAGTACTGGTAAACCAATAAATGTATACATTCCATCCTTAATGACACCTGCAGGTTGAAATGGAACACATTGGATGCTATCTTGGCTTTAAAACATACAGCCGCTGACGTTGGGCCACAGGAGTTGCACAACCAACAGTAGCGTGAACATGCATCATGAAACACAATAGAGGATTGCTGTGCCAGTCGATCTGGGAACTTTGTTGGCAAAGTAGCAGTTAATAAATTTTTGGAATAATTACCTCCCTGCTTCAAAGACCAGCTCGGTAGCTGGTTGATGCTTACAGCAGATAAAGTAGTTTGTTGTTCCTAATGCAACTGATAGCAGAGGTGTTTTGCCCAGGATGGGGGCCCGGAGTGCGCTACAGTGCCGTTGAGCTGGAGTATGCTAAAATGCCAAGAGATCAAGCAACAGAGATTGTGTTTGTGTTTGGCAGTCTTCTCACCACTCCCATAAAACCCTTTGGTGCTGTGAGAATCGCAGTCTGCGTATGTGCATGCATGCGAGTGTTTTGATAGGAAACAATCAAAATAGGTCCACATGGTTCACACCCTTTGGTGTACACATGGGGTGGGCAACTCGTGGCCTTCGGGTGTTTGACCTACATCTCCCATCATCCCTCACCGTTAGCTACACTAGCCAGGGTTGGTGGGAGTTGAAAGCCAAAACTTCCGGAGGGCCAAAAGTTGCCCACCCCTGATATAGAGATAGAGACATACCCGATTAGCCTTTTAGATTGTTCCAATATATCGTAACACAGAGTTACATTAATGTAACCTTCATCTCCTCTTCGCAGGGAACCTTGGAAACTGTAGGTCTGTGAAGTGGGCTTGGGACCTGTCATGGACATTCTCCGCACTTTCACCAAACTCCATTTCCCAGGATTCTGGGAGGTGGGGGCATTTATTCCGTTTATAGGTGCTGTGTCTTTGTAGCGGAGATCTGCCCTGTGTGGAGTTCGGGTGACTGTTAACATTTGCTTGAGTGTAGGCTGTAAGCCAAAGTTATCAAACGTGAACAGCCTAAGGGCCAAAGCTCAGTGGTAAAGCACGTGTTTTTCATGTGGAAGGGTCCTGGGTTCAATTCCCATAATCTCCAGTTTAAAGAATTAGCGAGCAGGTGGTGGGAAAACACTGGAGAGATGCTGCCAGTCAGGGTAAGTAACCTTGGGATGGATAGACAAATCCATCCTGATATAAGGAGCTTTCTCTGTCCCTATTCGAGGGCTTGTAATGAAATCCCTGAAATGTCAATGGAAGGAATTGGGGCACAAAATGAAGGACTGTGCTTTCCTTCAGTGTAAAATAGGATTACGCTGCCGCTGCTGACTGACTCCCAGATGTCTCTGGGGCAGCTCAGTGCCATGTTGCCAATGGGATGTAGGGGTCAACTCTGGGGAAGCGCCTTTGTGATGGCAGCCACCACACAAATCACCCAAGGTGATTTCCTGTTGGAGATTCGGGAGTCACCTGCTCAGCACCAATGGGGTTGAGAATGTATGTGGTGAGTTCTTGAGATCTAGGTAGCTGTGTTATCAGGAACCTTTGACTACCCAAGTATATGATAACGACACCCAATCTGGCAGTGACACAGAACCCAAGAGCAAAACAATTTCTTTGAAGAGCTGCCTGCAGAATATTCAGAACCAAAAGTAAGTAGCTGTCTCTCTGGAAATCACACAGAGCCTGGATAGACTTATCAGTCCAGGCTTGAGAAATGGAAAGTGGGGATGTTATATTTTATTCTTTTAAACATGGGCATTGTGTTTTATGTTTTTCTAACTATGATTTAAAATGGGATTGTCAGTTCTGTAACTGGTTGTAATCCGCCCAGGGAACATTAGTTATTGAGCGGATTAGAAATGCACTAAATAAATCAATAATGTTTCGGGAGAAGAAGCTGATGGGGAGAGAGGGAGATTTCTCTACTAGAGACAGTTCTCACACACCTCTCACTTTTCCAGGAACCCCCTGACGAAACAACCAAACGCCTCAGCCTCCCCCAACCCACTTCAAACCTCAGGACCTATTTCAATCCATTGAGGCCTGATCTACAGTGCAGCCAAACATTGCGGTAGAATCCTGAGGTGGTGGGTTGGATTGTACCCATGTCAGGATGAAGGTGTGTGAAGGGGGGGGGATGACAGTTTTTAATGCTTCCCCGTATTGACCCCCCGCATGACCTCCTCCCTACAAGTTAAAAGCAACCTCACTAGCAGAAAATGTTCTCATCTAGTGTTAGGTCTTGGCCAAGGCTCAGCTCCAGGCAGTCAGGTTCCACGACCCAGAAGCACTGGATGTTGGTCCAAGTGGGCCAAATGCAAGCAGGTGTACAGACCAGAAAATAACATCCGAGGCATCACACATCCCTGAGCGTAGGCAGCGTCCTCTTACCAGATGATGAGTGGTTTGAACTGAGAAGCAAATTCTGAGCTGAGGGCTTTATAGGGCCTGGTGAGCCATGATTGGCCCTTGGTGTCAGCTGGCCAGGTGATCAGGCTGGTACTGCAGCCTAGATGGCGCTCTCCAGGCACAGAGCTTCAGGCTTTCAGCAAGAAACTGGGCAGCGGTGGCTTAATATTTGCAAGGACCATGTGGTGGTGTTTTAAATTTAGGGAGCATTCAAACAAGGCCGCCTCCATTTTGGGGGTGAGGGGATGGGCCCCCTTGCGAACCAACCCCACCCCGTAGACACACACCCGTTGATGCCATTCTTTTCTGAAAGTATTTGTAATTTTTTTAAGACAGCTTTCAGCCATGCCTCAAGCTCATGTCTGCCCCCTTAAAATAAAGCCAAAGAAAGTTGCTAGTTACCAGATTTCACTGATGACCTTGGTTGGAGGGGGCAGGGACTCCTGAGACAGATTAAGTATGTTTTGATTTAAAACTTTGGGACAAGAATGTCAATGACTGCCAAAAAGGGTTGCATCCGTGCCAGAGCTCAGAGGGTGACATGAAAGTGCAGAACGCAGGAACAAAAATAGGCAGCTCTGGGTCAGTGCGACCTGAGTGGAACAGGTTTATCACTGCCTCCTCGAGCTGTAAACAAGTGCTTCTCAGTTACATGTCAGAAGCAGGCTTTATGGCCAAAACGGGCCTCCCTTTTGCCAAGAAATTGATAGCTTCCTCTTGCTGAGCACGGCTTGAAATAGCACCTCTGGGAGCCGAAGAAGCCATACTTATGGGCATTTTTTTCAAAGTGAAGGCTCCTTCTGAAGGACTCAAGTCTGGAAGAAAAGGCTCCGGGCCTTGTAGTTTCCCTAGTCTTCCATTTGGGGACTTCAAGAGTGTCACCATGGAGATCGAGCAAAGCTGTTGTTTGGTTTGGTTTGGTTTTTTGTGGGGGGGGGGGCGGGATTTGCTGAACCAGCCAGCCATCTTGTCCCTTGGTTTCTTTGCATTTGGACAGAAGACAATAACTGTGAATGTAAGAGCCTTTCTAGATCAGACCAAGTTCCAGCGAGAAGTTGGGTTGTTTAAAGAAGGGCTTTTCATTTTAAACCAATGACAACATGGCATTCCTTACATATTGTGTCAGCAGCATGTGCCTTATTTGAATTGGTCCTTATCATGAGATTGTCAAGAAGAATAGCCAGGTTTAGGGCAGGCCGCATTTTACGCCAGTTCTGCAGAGGTTGCCGAAATATCGTCTGCATGGCAAGTGTTCCATTCCACGGGCATAACCTTCAAGTATCTGACCACTTGGATTCTCCCACCTCACATGGTGAGTCTCCTCCAGCATGGTGTTGTTATGGCTCCTATCATTTTTCTTTTAAAGAACAAGACTTCCGTAAATGTCTTGGAGGCAGTGTTGTCTTTGAAGTAGGACTTTGCATCACTTTCGATCCAAATCCTGAATCTGAAGCGAGGCGGGGTGATTCGGAAGACGTAGAAACAAATCCGAAGCGAGTCGGGACAGGTCCGAATCGGGATCCAAAGCAAATCAGGGTGGTCTGTGCACAGCTCTACTCTGAAGAATTTACATCACTTGACCCAAGCATTACATTAGTAGGAAAAGGCCATGCCTGGTGTGTGTGAGGGGGAGGGTAAAAAATTACAGCATATTCTTTTCAAATTAAAATAGAAATGAATTCTATCACCGCCAGCCATTAGCAGCATGCCTGAGGTATTCAGGTTACGGGGGAGGGTGTTGTGTAAGCTCGATTCTTTTCTTCATCTTTTAAAAACTGTAAGAGCTGTTGACTTTTAAAAATATCAGAGGTGATTTGTATAGGATTTCCTGGGCCGGGCCAAGGCATTTCACATGAGCAGAGGACTTAGAGAAGAATGCTGTGTAATGTTGCCCCCACCCCCACCCCCACCCCACTTGGAAAGTGCTGTCATCGTGTGCTTGTGTTTGTACAGTCAATACTCTGGCATGGATTTGCTCCTGACGTAATTTTGCTCTGTGCTACTACACGGGCGTGTTTGGTGCCTAATATAGAGCTTATTTTCTTAGCCTATGGCTTCCCTGCCATGACACAGTTCAATTTGTGACTAGAGTAACAATACTCTTTGGTACCAGGGTGGACCAATTCCTCTAGGAATTCTCTTTTTCCTGCAATGTCAACCCATACGACTTCTGAGATCCAGTACCTCTGTGTGAGCTTGGCCTAACGACAAAGAGAAAAAACATCACTTAGGCACCAAACTGAATTGTGTCGTCTTAATGCAACTTGGCCATCTTACGACCTGTCTTGTTGTTTCCGTCTTAAGACAACGACACAAGCAGGTCCTGTTAAAGTCCAATGTGAAGGAAACTATAACTATTTTATCGAAGCCTTGGATTGCCTTACGTGTGAGAGAAAGGTCCTAAAAATTGACAAACGTGTCTTTTTGTGCATGTGTGAAGATGGACGTACGTAAGCACATGTCCAGGTTTGCTGTTGAAAGATCAGTGTGTATCCAGAGATTGACGTGGCTGGCTTATCCTGTAAACGTTCTGGCAAGATCATTTAGCAAGCTGTGCATTATGAGGCCGCATAAATAGGCTGACCATATGAAAAGGAGGACAGGGCTCATGTAACTTTAACCGTTGCAGAGAAAAGGGAATTTGCATGCAATTCGTACCTGGTGAAATCCCCTATTCATCACAACAATTAAAGTTACAGGCACTATACTAGAGTGACCAGATACAAAAGAGGGCAGGGCCCCTGCAGCTTTAACTGTTGTAACGAAGAGGGAATTTCACCAGGTACAAATTGCATACAAATGACACCAGCTGAAATTCCCTTTTCTCTACAACTGTTAAAGTTACATGAGCCCTGTCCTCCTTTTCATATGGTCAGCCTACACATAAACAAATGTTACTTTTTCACAGAATTGGCTCAGTACCTACAAATGCATGCAAAGACCAATGGCTCTTTTCCCTACAGCCTATAAAAGGTGATTGTGTGAATCAGTCCTCATCGGGTGAATTTTGATTGTACGCACAGGTTTAGGATGACCCTATGAAAAGGAGGACAGGGCTCCTGTATCTTTAACAGTTGCATAGAAAAGGGAATTTCAGCAGGTGTCATTTGTATGCATGCATCATCTGGTGAAATCCCCTCATCATCACAACAGTTAAAGCTGAAGGAGCCCTGCCCTCTTTTGTATCTGGACATGCTAGCTATACGCACCAAAGGCCTTCTTGAATGAAGCAGTCTTTCTCTGCTGGCAGGAAGGCAGCAGAGAGGGAGCGAAGCTCACCTCCCTTGGGATGGAGTTCCACAAACAGCCACCAAAAAGGCCCTGCTTGAGTTGTCACCAAACATGCCTCTGAAGGTGGCGGCCTTGAAAGAAGAGACTCCCCTGGAGATCTTAAGAACCAAGTAGGCTGGTATGGAGAAAAGTCTTCCAAAGGGTACAACCTGCATTTCTCTGGAAAGTTCCTAGCTGGACTGCCCCCGTTGGGAGCAAAGGGCCCTCCCACTGAAGCCATGAAAGCATTCTGCGCGAACGGGGGTTTGCTCTTTAAAGAAGAAAAGATACATTTCGTAGATGGTGATGTTTTCCACTGCCAAATAGTACACAGACCCATTTTCACTGACACTAAGATTGTTTCTTGTTGTTGTTGTTTTTAAATTTCAATTAGGCAGTTCGCAGGCTGGGGTTTCCTCCGCTGCTGTGTGCCTCCCATTCCTGCAGCCGCCATTGTTGCTGTGCCCTGCTGGAGAGGGTTACCTGGCCTTCTCTTGCTTTGACTAACGTCATCTGCCACTTCCGTCATTGTGCTGCCCTCCTCCCCGGTCTTGACAGATCATTAGTAAACATGCTAAAACATCGCACTGCTCCTGGCAGAAAATGGCTTTTCTCCTTCTCGTGCCTCTTTAAGCCTTCAACTGGCCTACCTCCCAGCCTCACTGGAGAAACGGCCGAGCGGCACCCAAACGGCAGCAGCGAGTTAATAAAAACAACGTGTAACTGAAACATGAAAAGCCATAAATTGTCTTGTGTTTCTCTCCCCCCTCCCCTCCCACCACCACCTTCCCTAGCATGTTGGTAGCATTTTGATTTAATAGTTGGACAAACACAAGGGTCTATTTTATTCAGCGTTTACAGGCCTTGGGGCTGTTATTCTTCCAAATTTAATAGCATTGAAATTGCAGGGTTTGTGATAATTTGCCCATCACTTTCTGTGCTTCCATTGATGTTTATTGTCAGCGGGATGGAATCTCGATCCGATTCACTTAGATAACATGTCTGTTAAACATTTAGATAATTGTGCCATCATTAAGTTGTCACATTATTTTAGAGATTCAAAACAGTATCGTGGTAAGTGGAGGTACAAGGAGGGGGAAAGCAGGGGGGTTGTGCATGAGTTCAGCCCTCATTGAGAATGAGTAAAGTTGACCATGTCGGTGGCTTTTCAACTTGGCTTTTAGCTTGGCTCGTTCTCACTGCATCAACAAGCCACTTTGCTGATGACTTTTTTTAAAAAAAAGTTTTCTGCTGGCACCATTTTGGGTAGCATTAAAATGATCAGGGCCGGTTCTACCATTAGGCAAAGTGTGGCAGCTGTTGAGGGGTATGGAACAGTAGCGTTACAGCCCGTCTTGTGCCCCTTCGGCTATCCTGCTACCTTCGGGTGTAGCAGGCGATGACAACCTGTTGCCAGTGTTAAAATAAGTTTCAGTGACCAATCCGGTTGGCTTCTGGACCTGGAATGGGGAGAGGTGACATCTTGTCCTTTGCTTCGCGCTGTAAAAATGCCTCGCCCAGCCCTGAAAATGAACATCACCTTCTACGCAGCAGAACTACATAAGGAAGAAGGGGGTGTGGGCTCGTTTTGAAATTCATCAAGAACGTTTCAAACAGACTTTCAAATTTGGGGGAAATTATTATTATTGTTGTTGTTGTTGTTGTTGTTATTATTCCTTATATCCCAGAGCTGGGACCCAAGGCATTTTACAAGATTAAAACATGTACAATTACAACATATAAATATAATTTTTCAAAAGTTAAAATAGTAAAATTAAAAATGTTTTTTAAAATTTAAAAACAGTAACAGATTTATTTTATTATTATTATTAAATAAATAACAAAACCTAATACAGTAACACAGGTCAGAGTAGTTCCAAAAGACTGCTGGAATAAAAAAGGTTTTGCCTGCCTCCAAAGTGTAGCACAGGGGGAGCCAGCATGGTCTCCCTAGGAAGGGAGTTGCAGAGCCTTGGAGCAGCCACCGAGAAGGCCCTCTCCCGCATACCCATCAGGCGTGCCTGGGATGTTAGTGGGAATGAGAGAAGGGGCTCCCCAGAAGATCTCGGAGCACGGGCAGGCTTGTAAGGGAGAATACGGTCTTTCAGATAAAAGTCTTCACCTTGAACGCCAGTTCACAAAACCACATATTTGTTCAGCCCGTCTCACATACCGGCTGCTGGATTCATTCAGCATCAACAGAAACTTTCAGCTTTCCACATAATTTCAAAACCACATATACTGGATGGTTAATGTGGGTGGGGGGACTGTACTGCTGGTTCCACTCCCCCCTCACCTTGACACATAATGTCTGAGGTCTGGCTTTATGCTCAAAGGGCAGTGGGTGGAATCAGGCAGTGATGTTGCAGAGTGAACCAGCGATATGGGCTCACTGCCCCTTTCTTCGCACATTCATTGTACATGTGGAGGAGGTCTAGCTGGGCTATGGAGCACTTCTCATGATCAAGGCTGTGTTGAATGTTCTTTCAGTTTTTGTATTAGTAGTGTTTTCAAAAAGGCCAAATATATAAGCTCTTATATGTGACAATATAAACTTAACATTTTGATCCGCTTCACACACATACACACACAGTGTCCTGCTCGTTTGGCACCATTTCCCCCTTCTAATTACTGTCGCCGTCTTCCTGGATTGGCTGGAGTTGCCTATGCGACCAATCAGGATGCTGTCGCAGTCCTATCCAGCCAACTGGATTTGGCTTCATGCTGACATCACTGAGGGCGAATGAAGTTAATTCCAGGGGGAAACACTGATTCCTGAATAGGTAAACACTTCTGAAGGAGTCACCAAAAAGCCATGGCCCACTTCTCAGCACTGCCAAAAATGCATCCAAATGGTGAAGTTTCTTTAAGCTCAAAGTGCTGTATGTTGCATTTGTAGCTGAAAGTCACAACTGCTGTTTACCTAAACCTTGTAGAAATGGGAGGAGACAATGGCTCAATTCGGACGACATATTAGGCAGTGGAGGGGGAAATAGCGTACTGACCGTGCGTTAGGCAGGCAGTGCTCCCCAAACGACACGCTGCAGCTGGCGCTGCTCGGCACCGGCAAACGCACCGGTTGCTAAGGACGGGCGGCGGCCATTTTGGTTGCAGCGTCTCCTCCCTCCCCCTCCCTCAGTCCCCCAGCCGTATCCCAGCATGCACCATGAGTTCTGCCGGCTGTAAAGAGCAGCCAGGGGTTTTCGGCTGCTCTGGCCGGCAGAACTCTATCCCCAAACGGAATAGTCCAGGGAGACAAGGGGGCTCAATTTGGATGGCACTTTAAACAACGGGGCTTGGGGCTAAACAACATGTAAGCCCGTTGTTTCCCTCCGTTGGTTAAATTGCCTGATTAGCGAACTGTCAGTTGTGTGTGCGTAGTGTGTTACTCTCCACATGACACAGTAAGCAACACAACTGACGACTGCTCCCCCCCTCCTCTAATATGTCGTCCGAATTGGGCCAATGAAAGCGTCATCCATATTTCTATACTTCCTCGATGAACATAAAAGCATCTCCCTCCCAGTCCAACCAGATGTACACCATTCTTTTTACCCCACACTGCCCAATCAGATGACCCTGGGAAACCCACAAGAAGGGTTTGAAGGCCACAGATTTTTACTTCTTCTCCCCACCACCATCAACTGGTAGACTTCCTCTGATCATAGATGGTCCATTTGGCCATTGTAACTAATAGCCATTGATGGATCTGCCTAATTCTCCAAAGTTTGTCTAATCCTTAAAAAAATAGCCACTCATCAAATTAGTGGTCATGGCCACATCCTGCAGGAGCTAATTCCATAACTTAATAGTGTGTTGTGTAAGTACTTCCTCTTTGTCAGCTGCTCAATTTTGGCAAGTGCCCCTGAGCTCTAGTGTTTTGGGAGAGGGAGAAAACTTCTCTCTGTCCACCTCGTCACACCACGTATTATTTTATAGACCTCTTCCATGTGCCTGCTCCCCCTCTGTCCCTCATCGTTGCCTTTTCTCTAAACCAAACAGCCTCAAACTCTTTAGCCTTCCTTCGTAGGGAGGGTGCTTCAGTCTCCTGTCATTTTGGATGACCTTTCTTTTTGCATCCTCTCTTGTCTCCAGTTGAGATACCATCTGTGAAAGGGAGCTTTTCTGCCTTCGCACCTGACTTCAGGTAGAACCACAAGAGTGTATTGAATTAATTGCTTTTAAAAAGAAACCGCAGGTGGCAACGTTGCTACTCATTTCAAAGGTACAAATTTGCTGATGGATTGCAGTCCCTCAACTTGCGGTTTCTCAGCGGCTGTTGGCCAGTCCAGAACACAGCTCCACTATGGTGATTCCGTGGCACTCGGGAACAGGAAACCGGTGCATCTTCAAAGCGTTGTGTACAAACGGCCATGCATGATCCTTTTTCTCTTCTCCAACCCTCACACCCCCCCCCCACAAACAAAACAAATGAAAATTCCTTCCCCGAGCAGCCTACGACTTTCTATTACGGCTTCACGGTACTCTGGAGAGTTTTAAGATAGCAGCTTGATTAAGCTTGTGGGGAAAATGCTATCAGCATGCTACTCCACAGACGGAGATAATGTACTGTTGGCATTAAGTATGTTTAAGGGTAATTATCTTTCCCCTATTCATATTGGTTACACAAAAAGAAAGGTGAATAGAAGTTAGGGGTGTTGTGCTAGACTAGTCCCATGTAGAAGAGGAAATGGTTAAAAAAAAAACAAAAAAAAAACCCTGCCTTGATGACAATTATAAGCCTAGATGAAATGCTATCCCCTGATAGGGTTCGTTCTGCAAGTGTAGAGGAAAGCTTTCATTCACTGGTACGAGGGGAGGGGTTTATGTTGTCATTTGACTCTGGTGTCAGTGATCGGTCATAGGCTGTTGTTAGTGGGAGCTTGTCTGTCACAAATTGGGCCCCGTCTTCTCCTAGCCAGCCACAGCACTGCAGCAGTCCAATTTCTGTATAACATTTGCTTGTTACTTTTCTGCCAATCAGCACCCCCAGTGATGTGAGTGTGTTTAGCTAGAAATTGTACAAGAAAGCAATATATATATATATATATATATATATATGAAAGTAGTTTTTAAAATGTCCTCCAAAAATGAGTCTCCCGAAGCCTGCAAAGGAAAACAGGTGGGAAGATGCCTTAGGATAGCTGCAGTATTATTGCAACTGAGAGAGCCTAGCCTGGCCTTCTACAACCTGGTGGCTTCCTGATCTGTTGGACTACAAATCCCACAGTCCCCAGCCACTGATCATGCACATCTGGAGGGCACCAGGGGGGGAAGAAGGCTGGTGTAATCTGTGCCACTTCCCCTTGCCAAGTTGTTGATTGCATGCCCTGAAGCAAGGCAAAGCAAGGTTTCCAAAGTCGAGCATAAAGACCAAGCTTGTTCATAGGAGCGGAGATGGTCCCATAAGTATGCGGGTTTTAGGCCGTTCAGGATATTTAAGGGCCAGAACCATTACCTGCAATTGGGCTTGGTAGCATATCGGTAGCCAGTTGTTGTCATGATTCAGTCATCATTAAAGTGGAGTAGTGGCATTATTTTGTGGGCTTTTTGTTTTAGGTCATTGTTGGCTTCCATTGCTATCATGGAGCTTCCTGAAACAGCAGTGTTTGTGCTGTTTCAAGTGTAAACATCTTCATGTTGCCCAGAGAAGTACAACTAAGAAATGTAATAAATCAATTAAAGATGGCCGTGTATAGGGCTTGATAAACATTCAAAGTATGGAGTGTTCCCTCAGGTATGGCTGCAATGTTCCATCGCTGGATGGAAAGCATTTCTCTGGCATTTCTCTGTTTTTTATGGCCGCATCACCTCCTCCTTTGGTTATGCCCATGAACTCTTACTGTGATGTAGGTAGACCTTTGGTCAGCCTATGGCTTAGCCCAAGGAACGAGAGAAGAAGCAGAACTTTCTGCTGCCCCTTACTTTGCAGGGAAACATTTTGAAAGCTTAGATCACCACCCTCACTGGAGGGAAAGAGAGATTTTGAGGACCTCAGGTATCGTTAAATATTACTGAAAAGTGCAGTCATCTGTTGAACAGAGGGAGTATTCCTCTCAAGAACAGTTGTTGAAGAACACAAGTGGGACCTAAGAACACAAGAAGAGCCATGCTAAACCAGACCAAAGGCCTATCTAATCTAGTACCACCTTTTATCTGACCTCAGTCTCCCACCAGTCAACTTCATGGGATGACGCTGGGTTCTAATATTATAAGAGAGGGAGAAAAGTATCTCCAGGTCCACCTTCTCCACACCATGCATCACTTTGTACCCCTCTTTCACCCTCCCCGGGACAGTGCTATTGCACTCATGATCTCATTGCGATCTTCCTAGAGGAATCTGGTTGGCCACTGTGCAAACAGATTGCTGGACTAGATCGGCCCTTGGTCTGATTCAGCACAGCTCTTCTTATGTTCTTATGACCAGAGAACTGAAACAGGACGTGTGTCCATCTTGCATTTAGAGCTTTCCAGACAAAAACTATGGGGCAGTTCTTACATTCAATTTACCAGCTCTCTTGGCCATTTAGATGCTCATGTAAGAAGATTGGTGTCATGTTAGGACTCATGAAGGCTCACACTTCAGGTTCAGGGAGCTCTGGCCGGCTTGCCTCACACAGAAGCGTAGCATTCTCTTCTATGATGTTACACGGCTGTATTGTCAGAATTTTGAAGCTTTCCTTGGATACATTTTGTAAGATATATTGAACTGTGATTTGATGGGTTCTTTTTTTTAATGTCATTTTGCACTGATGCAGAGAGGATGGTAGAATGGTAATGGAATATTTCCACAAATCATATATGTTTATTGTCCTTCGGGCATTTGAATACTTACGATGTATGTACTTGTGTGTACTTCTTTACATAATGTAGACCTTAACGTTTTCATCCTGTTAGGGTAGCTATGGTGGTTTAAAATACGTTCATGTTGGCAACAGTGGTCCCAGTAAATTAGGTTCAAAAATGCCCAGTTTCTTATATTCCATAGGCATAAAACTGATATTATAATCTCCATCATATGAACAGCATAAGTCTTGTTTATTCCCGGATGCTGATGTTGATCCGAAAGATTTAACCAGCCATTGAAGAAGCACAGAGGGCACCGTTCTGAAGGTAATATATGTTGCCCAGGAGTTGTTTACTGGGTTACGAAAATATACATTGAAATTGGCACAAAAGGAGCTGCTCAAAGAGACATTAACCTCCTGGGGATTTCTTCTCATTCAGTAGCATAGGCTACCTCCTGAGAGGCAAAGATGCCAATTGTAATACTAAGCTTGTAGTTCGTGGTTGTAAGGAAATAAGTTGCCTTATAGATATTCTGTCGCTCTTGATTTTGGGATTACAGTTTTCTTATTTTTAGACACTCTTCCCCCCCCTTACCTAATGTTTCAGGAGCCTACTCATGAAAGGCATACAAAATTTGGATGGGGTGGGGGGAGGGATGTTATTTCTTTCTGCTAAACAGATAGGAACATGATGTCCTTCTGACGCTGCACAGCCATCTCAATGTAGGTTCTTTTCCACTGGTGTAACCTTTTGAAATGCCTCAGAATACCAGTTGCTGGCAATCAGGAGTGGAGAGGAGGGCTTGCCTTCAGGCCTTCCTGGTGGGAGTCTGCTTGGCCACAATATGAAGCAAAGTACTGGACTCGTTGGACGTTCTGGCTTGATCCAGCTGTGCTGTTCTTATGAAATCGCAAGTCCTTGATAAATCCAGAATGGCTACTTTTATAAGTTTGCTACTCCATGGTCATCAAGTTGACTTGTCCAAAGGGCCAGACATTTTGATGTAAAAAAAGAATCCATATTGAAATGCCACTACAGTGGAAATTGCTCCCTCCCCCAGAGGATATAGGAAAAAAAGGGTTATTATATTTATACTCCACTTTCCACCAAGATTGGCTCCTGAAATAGCTTGCAATTAGGGATGGGTGGGAGATTGGTTGGATTTGAATTTTAACACTAACGTACTGAATTCACACTTCAGAAACCTACGCACCAACTGGAATAGGTTGATATGGTGATCTGTCCACATTACGAATATTGCGATGCATTTTGCAGATGAAAAAGAGGCACTCAAAAGAAGTGTGTACTACAGAGAAAGCATACTCACAAACGTTAAAAATGCAAATTTGCAAGCTGATGCAGAAACGGGACAGAATGAACTTAATATAGGGAAAAGGAGAAAATGAGCAGAATCTAACTTGACAAATCCATCCCTTCTCTGCTTCAAGCTGAAATGCACACAAAGGTGCAGTTATAACAGGGATCTGTGAAGGTATGTATGGCAGACTGTTTTGGCCCCAGTAGTTCATCCCCATAGAGGGAGGAGCCAACTCAGGGAGTCGCTGATGACCCACTGAATCAGCCACCTTTCTTTGGATCTGCAAAAGTTAAATCTAGAAGCAAGAATGACATTACCGTAACCCAGATTTAGTTCCTGACTTTCTTGAAGTCCAGCTGGGTTATTATTATTATTATTATTGTTGTTGTTATTATTTATTGCATTGATATCCCGCCTTTTTTCCTCTTAAGGAACCCAAGGTGGTTTACATAATCCTCCTCCACTCCATTTTATCCTCACGACAACAACCCTGTGAGGTAGGTTGGGCTGAGAGCCTATGACTGGCACAAAGTCACCCAGTGGGTTTCCATGTCCGAGTAGGGACTAGGACCCCGATTTCCTGTCTCCCAGTCCAACAATTTAGCCACTTCGGGTTTAATGGAAGCCTTGGGTTTAATCCATATATTCAACCGTACTACTAGAAAGCTTTTGCTCTTGACTCCAAGGAGTTGTTAAAGATTTACATTCTTCGTTTTTGAACAGCTATTTATTTATTTATTACGTATTTGCATGCTTGCTTGTTTCACAACAAAGAGACTTTTGCAACAAAAGCTAGAGATAACACTGACGCCCCTCCAAACTCATGGGATGACCCTTTCTTAGATGAAGGTTATTGACCTTTTCTTCAGTGATGGACTAGAGCAGCTGGGGACAACCATGATTCAGCAACTTCTTGCCAAGATGCTTTCAGGGAAACGCAGTCAGTTTGCTTGCGGTTGGAGCAGAATGCCTGCTTTCCTTTGGTTCCATCTGCCCCAGTGCGGTTCATTGAGCAAAATCTTGGACTGAGATGTACAGGTTCCAGAACCTGCTCAGCTCTGTGGACTTAGGGAAGAGGCAACCAAATATGAAGAAGAAATAAGAATTGCTTTGTTAAGAACACCTCTTATATATGAAGACAGGAATATCACAGGCCCATGTTGTCTGCTCCAAGGTTTGAGCCAGAGGTCTTTCATATCACCAGCTACCTGAGATGTTTTTAACTGCAGAGACCAAAGGTTGAATAAGAACGTAAGAAGAGCCCTGCTGGATCAGTCCAGCTAGTCCAGCATTCTGTTCACACAGCTGTTGACCAGGAACCCACAAACAGGACACGAGTGCAGTAGCACCCTCCCACCCATGTTCCCCAGCAAGTTCATAAGCTTACTGCCTCTGCTACTGGAGGTAGCACATAGCTATCCAGGCTAGGGACCACTGATAGCCTTTTGCTCCAGGGATTTTTCTAACCCTGGGGCCTTCTGCATGCAACACACCAGTTGCTGGTGGGAATGTGCTATTGCATGAATGCCCTGCATGTGGGTTTTCTGAAGGAGCCTGGTTGCCCACTAGATGGACTCCTGGTCTGATCCTACAGGGCTCTTCTTATGTTCTTATCTGTAGGACTTCCCCAAACTGGTGCGCTCCAGGTGTTTGGGAGGTTTCACTCCCAAACACCTGTCCAATGGCTAATGATTATGGGAGTGTCCAATGGCTAATGATTATGGAAGTTATATCCCCAAACATCTGGTGGGTGGCAGGTTGGGGGAGGCTGGGATATGTTCTGACATGGAGCGATGGTCCTTTGGTGCATTCATAAGAAAGCTGTTCATTCTGGTAGCAATCACATTATTAAGTGTCAATCAGTTGGATAAGCCAATGTGGTGCAATGGTTAAAGTTTTGGAATGGGAGTCAGGAGATCCCCCCCAACAACTCCTTAGCATAGGAGTCAAATAAACAGTTCAAAGGTTGGCCCCCAAATTGCAATGGTTCACGTGATTGCTCTTGTGTATGTTGGCCAAGCTGTGAGATCTCCATCTCAACCCATTTCAAATACGATCCGGAAAGAAGTGAGCTACCTTATCACTAGAGCAGTCACATGAACAAGTCATATCCCAGTGGCTTTGGAGCTCTCACTCTTGGTCTAAACCCTCTTTTTTTCATGCGGACAATGATCCATCCTCTTGGTCATTTTATTTGTTTATTAAATGCATAGCCTGCCTTGCTGCCAAAATTAGCATTGGGGTTTTTTTTTGGGGGGGGGGGTGGTTTTGGTTTGTCCTATGCATTCCCCAGGTCCTCAGTATTCTTTCTGAGATGGAGCAGATGGAATCGCACATGATAGCATTCACTCTGTTGTTGGATCATTTCTCAGCGCACAACCTGTGGTGGGGATGTCTACGCCAAGGATAAAATGAATAAGTCAGGCACATAGTTTCCCCGCAGCCCATAATGTCCACAGCTGATGGTGGAACCTGTTTTGGGAGGTCAGCACTTTGGAAGAATCACACTGCTTATTTCTGGTGCCTAAATATGGATTTAGGAGCCTAACTTTAGCCGTTTATTTTTGCTTGAGTGGGCTCCCGGCCATACTTTGGGGTTGTTGTTTCAAAACTGGTACAGTGTACGCCTGGCCTCGTTGTAACAGAATCTTCCTGGCGCACTTGAAAAAGGGCCATCAATGTGTTTACAGAGGAACAGAAAGTACTGGAGCTGGTGTCTCTTTTTGGAAAGTCTCCTTTCCATAATCGGAACCTTATGACTTGCAGCTGAAACGTTTTGCTGTGTGTTTTGGCTCGTGTCTTGAAAATGAAATGCTTCACGAGCCTTCTCGCAAAAACAACTCCTGATGATGTCCCAAGGCCGTTTCGGCCAGCCAAGCTCCAGATAAAATGTTAAAAAGGGTAGCTGGCGTCAACTGCTCGTCAGGCACAAGTGCCGAATTCCAGCCCTTCCACTTGTGGCTTTAAAGCTTCCTGAAGCTTCTTTAAGGGGGAGGGCTGGGCAAAGAAGCACAAGCCACCAAGGCTCCAGCTGCACACACAATAGAACGAGGAGGCAGGCAGGGTCCTGAGGTGGTAGAATTCGCCGTACCACTTCAGACCATGCAGAGACGATCTCATGCTTTTGAGTTATTAATTATTAGTTATCACTCGCAAAGGGCCAAAAATTCTTTTAAGGGCTGCACAGAGAGTAAGGAGTGTAGACATACAACCACAGTATACGATCAGCATAGGGTGACCATATGGAAAGGAGGACAGGGCTCCTGTATCTTTAACAGTTGCATGGAAAAGAGAATTTCAGCCGGTGTCATTTGTATGCATGCAGCACTTGGTGAAATCCCCTCTTCATCACAACTATTAAAGCTGCCCCCTTTTGTATCTGGTCACTCTAATATAGCGCCTGCAGGAGTCCTGTCCTCCTTTCCATACTATCACCCTAGATCAGCTTCGATGGTAGGCACGGTTGGGGACCCGCTGACAAGAGCCCCCTGGATTTGCTCCTCCTCTTCACCATGGCAACCTTCGTGTTCACCTGCCTCTCACTCTGGCCCAGACGATGGTAGTGGTGGGAAGGAGAAGCAGCAGATGCCACGGCCTCCTTGCTCGCTGGCTCTCTGCCTGTCAAGCAAGTGGGGGCAATAAGAAAGTGGACAAGGAACTAGACAATGGTGAGAATGTTAGTGAGAAGGTCGACTCACTGAGGGAGAAGGCCCGTTTAGGGTGCCAGGCCCAAGGCCCTCAGAAACCTGGAGAAAGCCGTGTACACAGTCATGCCAAAAAACCTTCTCCCCCTCCCCCACTGCGGCCTCAAATTTGAGAATTACAGATTCATTCCATCCAGGTAGTTCCAGAGATGTCACTCCAATTTTTGGAAATGTTCAGGGCCCCAGGGCAGATTGTAACCTACTTGGCACAGATTGGGACATTCCTGCTAAATCTCCTCGCCCACACACAGGTGAGACTACATGGGAGACCCAAAGCTCACTGAGACGGCCACCATCTGCCCAAATGCCTCTAGGTAGGGATGTGCCAATCAGCAATGTCTGCGTTCATCAAGCTTCTCCACATTCCTCTTCTGAGTTCGTTCCAACTCGTGTCTGAACCAGACTGAGAGCTTCTTTCCTTCTTTTCCTGTGACAATTTGTATTCATTTCCATACACAGTTTTCCAAAGTCTAGCATTAGTTGTGTGCAATTTTGAAACATTTGCGTTTGATTCCTGATGATTAAAGGATGTCCGTGCGCATTTTTCATGCATGCACATTTTTGTGTGTGCATTTTTCAAACGTACGCGTTTCAATACACTTCTTTTGTAGGTTTTCTGCAGATTGCACCTCAAGCTCAGAAACGTATCGACTTCGACCATAGATTGAGTCTGAGGAGGTGCAAACTGGGTCAATTCTGCTCAAAATTGAACTGTGTGAAGTTTTTCACACAGGTCTACCTCAAGGAGCTCATGTCTGGACTGGAGGCTCCTGAGAAGGCTTAGCGCGGCTTGTAGACCACATGACCTGCCAGAAGTTTCTGGAATGTATGTGAGTTCTGATATGTCCCTCCACGGTTCTAAAGACAAACCTTCCCAGCTAGTTCCCCTTGATGATATCTGTAGTTTAGGCCAGTTTCAATGAGAAAGTAGCCAGCATTTGGTGCCTTGGCATCATTGTTGGTGCCTGTGCGATCCCCATGGCTTACCACTTTGCTTGCAAGAACTGTCTCTCTTCTGTTGAGGGATGAAGTGGAATCAAGGACTTGAAAGCTAAATGTCTCCCTCACTGCTTGTTCTGAAGTTCAGAGTTCACAAAACAGAGTGGGATCCAGATGACCATAAAGTAAATATGCTAAAGAAATGACTGCTGAGAAGTAAGGAGTGTGAGCCACTCTCAGAAATTTCGTTAACCTTATTTTTGCTTCCCAGAAAAATTTCGCAAGTGTTTCTCCCACATCCAAAACCTCAAAATTCACCTTGGCGTTTCACTTTGGTAAGGATAGGGGAAGAAATGTATGCAGTTTACTCTTTACTGCATTTGACTGTAAACCTGCCTAATTCACACTTTCTTAGGCAATACACAAACCAAAATGCAATTAAGCTTCGATATTAGCACTTTTCCTCGTTTGGTGATGCAGCTCTCCAATTTTAAAAAAAATGCAGGCCATAGTGAAAATAATGTATGGAAACACATGTTAGGGGAAACTGTTTGCAAAAATGTGTATATTCGCATAAATGCAGACAAACATACATAATATATATTTCTTTTTTGAAAAAAGAATTCAAACTAATGTGAAAATGGGACAAAATAAGCTTACGTTTGGAAAAATGAGAAGCTGAGTCAGTTCGGACAACATATTAGTCAATGGTGGGTTGAGTAGCCAACTCACAGTTGGTTATTTTGTGGGTACTCCCCACACAACATATTCCTACACAACTGTGGATGGTTGGGGCTGGCATTGAGTGGACTAATAGTCAATCCAGCATTTGACTGACACAGCCCCCGCCCCTCTCCCCACCCTCCCTCCTTCCTCAGTCCTCCCAGTTCTATCCCAGCAGCCTCTGCAAGTTGCACCAGTTGTAGCAGAGTGGCGGCAACCGCCGCTTTGGTCGCTCTTGCCGCCTGCCACTATGGGCTTGTGTTTTAACCCACTCACCACATGCCATTAACCTACTCACCCCCTCCACACAACACTTTAAACAACTGGCTTCGAGCTAAACAACTTGCAAGCCAGTTGTTTCTCTCAATTGCTTATTTGGGCGGAATAGCATATCGTCAGTAGTTTGTAAGCGGTGTGTTACCCTCCACACAACACAGTAATCAACACAACTGACGATTGTTCCCCCCCCCCATTGCTTAATGTGTTGTCCGTATTCAGCCATTGAGTGAAACCAGATTGACAGATTTGTCTGTCCCCTACACTTTGGTCAAAATCCAGTAGCGATTGGGAAGATCGCTTCTACAGAGCCAGATCTTTGGTATTTCTAGTTCGGTATTTCCTACACTGACTGGCAGCTGCTTTCCAGTTTTGTGATGGGAGTCCCCCACCACAGACCTATCTGGAGATAACAAAGACCAAAGCAAGGCATGTGCTCTACCACTGAGCTAGAATCATAGAATAGTAGAGTTGGAAGGGGCCTATAAGGCCATCGAGTCCAACCCCCTGCTCAATGCAGGAATCCACCTTAAAGCATACCTGACAGATGGCTGTCCAGCTGCCTCTTGAATGCCTCTAATGTGGGAGAGCCCACCACCTCCATAAGTCATTAGTTCCATTGTTGTACTGCTCTAACAATCAGGAAGTTTTTCCTGATGCCCAGCCGGAATCATGCTTCCTGTAACTTGAGCCCATTATTCCGCCTCCTGCACTCTGGGTTGATCGAGAAGAGATCCTGGCCCTCCTCTGTGCGACAACCTTTCAAGTATTTGAAGAGTGTTATCATGTCTCCCCTCAGTCTTCTCTTCTCTTCTCCAGGCTAAACATGCCCAGTTCTTTCACTCTCTCCTCATCGGGCTTTGTTTCCAGACCCCTGATCATCCTCACTGCCCTCCTCTGAACACACTTCAGCTTATCTGTATCCTTCTTGAAGTGTGGTGCCCAGAACTGGACGCAATATTCAAGATGGGGCCTAACCAGTGCCGAATAGAGGGGAACTAGTACCTCACGCAACTCGGCAGCTATACTCCTACTAATGCAGCCCAAAACAGCATTTGCTTTTTTTGCAGCCACATCACACTGTTAGCTCATATTCATACCTTTCTTAGTAGTGGCAGATGAAGCACTTGAACCAGGGAGCAAAGTGTAAAGTTTTTCAGAGCCGTGCCCTGAGTTTATCCTCTTAACGTTTTAACTTTACTTAGATGGCTAAAACAGACGTTTGCTAAAACGTTTACCCATGTTTGTCCCTCTCCATTGTTGGCTCTCTACTGCACCCTGTGGCTAGGGTGGGAACTGCCAGTGAGGTTCTCCTATGAAATGCCACACCTCTGGCCTCACATAGTGTATCATCACGATCTTTTGGCAGTGCGGTTTTCCAGGATCAGCCCTAGGAACGTTGCATACCTCAAGCGGCATTTGCATCGCGTCGCATCGGGGTTAGTTAAGGTTAGCAATTTTATCCCTTAGAATTTCTTGGCTCTTGTGGGTTTAAAGCATTCCTCCCCACCACCCCAGTTCCAGGATATCTAAACACAGGGTCTCATTGTGTGGCTGTACTGTTGTGTGACAGCATTTGAAATTTGAATCTGAGTACACATTCTGAAAACCGGGGAATCTCCCTGGTTTTCAACACTGAAAGGAGAAGAGGGGGAAACAGAAGACTTATACATTTTTGAAAGTTGGTAGCAAAGTTACATTTCCAGACCTCAAGTCCTCTGAGGCTCTAACAAAAGTGGAACTGCTCCAGGGGTGTCATGTTTTGCCTGAAAAATAAATAACGGAAAAATGTGCAAGATCTCGGAATCTATATTGAAAACGAACAGCGACGGGCTCTGCTTTAATTTCCCTCCCTCTGCAAATACGATTTAGACAGGGATGAGAAAAGTCCTCTCTCGCTAAGCGACAGAAAACCTTTCTTGTCCTTTAATTCTAGATGAAGGGGATTAGTGTGAACATATTTAGCCTCTGACCTTCAGACAAAAGCATTATCAAATTTAGTGGCCAAGTGGGTCTCCATTTAACTGAACTAGTTCGGTATCTTGGCATACTTCTCCTCCCCCCCCCCCCGAATGAGAGGCAAAGTTCAAAAATCTATTGTTAAGTGGGATCCCTCTGCGGCTCTTCCTTCAGATTTAGATTCAGATTTGAAATGGTTGTCGGGACATAGATGGGAAAAAGAAGGGCAAATGCCTGCCTTAAGTGCTGGAGATCCATCATGAGACTTCACAAAATAAACAACAAAACGTGTCCTACAAACAGTCCCACGGTGGTGGCCCATGCCAGGTCAGGCTCCTGTATTGCTGTGTTTCGAACCCACCCATCCGTGGAGATGTCTGAAATGCTTTTCCGCGGTTGCCCGTTCCCTCGCCTCTTTGCGATTATGCCTGGGCTTTTTCCCTGGGGGCAAATCCGGAGCCTGTCGGCATCTTGATTCCTGCCGTCTGGGGAGAGCGAGTAATCTTGCGGTATCGACGTTGTAGGACTGTACATTTGGTCCGTTGGATCCACAAGAGGATATGCACCATGCATTGTGCCATCTGCGCTCAGATATCCAATCCTTCAATGACTATATTAGCTCACATTGAACGGGCTCCACTGACCAGCCTTTTTCTTTACTTTGCTGTGGCCAAATCCTGCCGCGAACGGGGGGGGGGGGGGGTGTCACCAAACTGGAAGGAGCCATCGGACATGCTGGCGTTTCGAGACCCCAAGCCTTTACAAATCAGTGCTGAAATGTGTAAAACTAGCTGGTCAAGAGGTTCTTTTTCTCTCTCCCTCCCTCCCTCTCCGTCCACCGTAAAATATTCCGACCTGCCCGTGGAATGCTAGAAGGGGCCTCTCTTAAGCCGGTGTCCATTTACAGTTCATCTCTCATAAACTCGACCACTGGGGTAAGGGCGGTGAGCCTAGGCCTCCTGGTATGTGATTGATTATCTGGTATTTATGCCATTGAGGAGTTTTCAGTGGTTGAGGGTCAAAGGGTCATCTCGTGTGTCCTGCCGCAAATCCGTTTCCTTTTGTACAGTGAGGGCTGGGTGAGCAGGCACACAAAACCCACCTTTTTTCTTTTCCTTGGGAAAAGGGGGAAGGGGCCAGGCCAGTGTCAATGATGTTTTTTTCAGCCTTTCCTGAATAGCGCCCTTCTTAATTCTAAAGAACTTTAATTAAAAAGAGCAGGGAAAAATTCATCTTGACAAGGTTTAGCTTACCTTAACAGTTACTTGTGTGTCCTGGGACCCTTGAGACCCAAGTTTGGGATAGTGGGGATGGGTGTGTGTTTTTCCCTGTCCCCCCTCCCAATAGCTAACTAGTTTGTCTATGGTTTTAATTAACGCTTCGTCTCAAACAACGCAAATAAAATGATGCAGCTGGAAATGCAAAAGAAGAAAAGTGTGGCTGGGGAGGGTGGGTGGGAGCACCCAGTCTCGTACATTCCACTTTCTCTGAGACGCTAATCCAACGTTCTGGCATATGAAGTAGCCGTTGGTTTCTCAACCGACACGAAATTCCTGCAGGCTTTCAAAACCTATTTCCCATTAGCAATGTGTAAAGCATATCTCTGGTCATGGTTACTGCAGCCAGGTGACAATGCGTAGCACTGCGTGTAATAGCTTGATTTTCTGCCCATGAGACACGTTATTAGGCTGCCGGTTCATGTACAAGAAAAGTGACAACGCAGCCCTGCAATGTTGGGCAGCTGGTTTGCAAAAAGCTCCTGCTGGTTCCCACATAAACACATTACTTTACCTATTATGTTTCCCTTCGATTTTGACAGTAAGTTGTGTGTGTGTGTGTGTGTGTGTGTGTGTGTAAGCTACTTTTCCCTTGTGTCTGATAGATCAGTCCATGTGCAGGCCAGTCAGGATTTCTAAATAGTTTCTAAATAATTTCTAAATTTCTAAATATCATATAAATGCTGCCCTCTCTGTTGTGGAACTCATCCGTTGTTCAATCAATGCATGGGAACCAGCCGGTCACTCTCGTACATGCCGTGAAAATGGTCCCGATGTGGGTCATAGGCAAGTCTGGAGCTGGGTAGGGGCACTCCTCTAAAAAGCTCCAGATGGTGGCAGTGGTGTGTCCTTTTTCCGTTCTTTCTCTTTTTAAATTTTCATTTTGCTGGCCCGCCCTTTGAAAAAGACGTTTTGTGCATGCAAACAGGTTCTCTGAGAACAACACTGTAGGCCTTGAAAGGCAAGGTGTCTCTAGAGGGGCCCCTGTGACTTTTTTCCCATCACTCCGAGCATCCCAGAATGTTGACTGCTACTGATCGTTCCAGGTTTCTGAACATCCGCTTTTTAAAAGTAACGGTGTTTTGTGGTTCTGCAGGAAAAGTTCAGAAGTATGAAGACATCCTCAGAAACCAAGGGAGGCTCTTTCTTCAGGGTGAGAAGGGGGTCTCTGCTGCTTCCTGCCATTGTTCTGTCTTCTCCTATTTCTTTGACTCTTTAAGATGCAGCCTACAGGTCGGGGTCCCCATAACCAGTTGGTCAAGGTTTTACCTCCACTTGCCCATCCCATTCATACTCTCTCTCTCTCTCTGTTTGACCCAGTGGTAAGAGTTCTTGATTATACCATTTAAGTCCTGGTCTATGCCTGCGGTAGAATGAGGTGCTAAACTCTAGAGATGGTTGAACGAATTGTATCACTTCCGCTTGCATGAGGTGGGAGGAGAGGGCCTTTGCAGTGGTGGCCCTCCAACTGTGGAACGCTCTCCCTGGTGAGGCTCGCCTGACGCCAACATTGTTATCTTTTCGGCGCCAGGTCAAGACTTTTCTCTTCTTCCAGGCATTTAACAGCATATGTTGAGTTCTTTAACTGACCCCTGGATAGTGGATATATAGCTTGCTTTTATGCTTTTTATGGTTTTAAATTTTGTATATTGGTTTTAAATGTTCAATGTTTTTAATCTTTGTAAACTGCCCAGAGAGCTTTGGCTATGGGGTGGTATATAAATGTAAATAATAATAACAACAACAACAACAACAACAACAACAACAACAACAACAATAATATAATATCAGAGGTGGGGAACCTCTAACTGAGGGCCAGATTTGGCCTATGGAAGTTCCCAATCCAGCCCGTGGAGGAAACTCTGTAAGACACATCCCCTCCCAGGCCCCTCCCCCTTGCTTGATATCATCCTCACCCATTTTACCTTTCTCTGTCCCTCTCTCTGCACAGAGAAAAGGACTCAGCTGGTGCTTGGAAGAGTTCCTCCAAGCACTTTGCATGCCACCTCTACTGGGATGGCGCATGAAGGAGACATCCAACCTGGCTGGCACTTAGATGAATTGCTCCTCCAAATGCCAGCCAAGTCCCGTTCTCCAAAGAGAGAGAGTCACAGAGCTCCGTGCCTTCCTTGTCACAGAGAAAGGAAAAATGAATGGGGTATGAGCGGACAATGTCAAGGGAGGGCATCATCCGGCCCTCCGAATTAGTCTGCAGTGGTAATCTGCCCCCCAAACCCAAAGAGATTCCCCCATCCCTGTTTGAATATTTACCCACATCATGGATTCTCTGCAAGAAGAAAAACACTACAGCTGTAGGAAAAGATGCAGCCTAATCCATCCAGAGAAGTTTTCTACTTGCAGGGACGTCTGTGTGTGTGCACTTTGTTAATAATCCCAGGCAGTATGCAAAGAAGTGATCCCGTAATGGCTATCTGAAGTGGCAAAGTCCAATTTGACGATCTTGTTCCTTTGCGTGTATAGACTGCAAGGATGGGATGGGAGCCCTGTTTTTCTTAATCAATACCTTGTTGTGTTAAAAACAAAACAACAATTCCATGCCTGTAGGACATTTGGGGAAAGGCTAGCTTTTCATACGTTAGATGTGCTAACTTTCTACCTGAAAGGGAGCATTTAAAAATGCAATCCACTGTGTGGAAGCCCAGGATTCGGCCACCTCCTTCTGCTTCATGTGTAGATCGCTCTATTCCTTTTGTGATAGGTGAATGCTTGCAGAAGAGCAATGTACCAACTTCTTTTAGGTCCGTCTTCCTGGTGTTTTCTTGTTTGTTTTTTCCCAGTTGAAGGAATTAATTTTGTAATTAAAAGGGGCGAGAAAAAAATATATTCCGTAACTGGATTTGGCCTTTTCAACACCATGGAAGTTAGGGTTTTGTTTTGTTTTTATGAATGGGCCTTTAGTTTAAGGTGGGGGAGCAGATGACCTGAGAGGCATATGCAATGTGTTAAGGGTGTTTTTTTTATGAAGCCAGAGTCTAGACCAGGGTCTGATAAAGAAGGTGATAAGGCCCTTTGGTTTACATTAGTTCCCACCTTACATTTGGCTTTATCTGGACAGGGAAACAGGAAATTTTACAGGGAAGATTCATCATCATACTGCTGAGTTGTAGACATGTTAGCCAGGATGTAGCTACTTCTTTGATAGCTGTCCCTGCTTTGAAAATCACCCAAAGAATTGGTCAGTCTGCAGAAAAAGCGGCGGGGTGGGTGGGTGAGATAGCGCCTTGGAGTCGTTTTCTGCTGCTGCTGTTTTGTTTTTAACTCAACAGAGCGTCCAAGTCTCCCTCTTCTGAGATAATAGCTTCTTTCAACCTAAGCTCTTGGCCAGCTCTATCTTTCATATTGGTTTAAAGATTGAAATATCATTGCTGTCTCTTTGCACGTCTAAATATAGACCTGTTTGTGATTATGTTGTAGTATCGCTAAGCTTTTTTTTTTTTCAGCTGCTTGGCCAGATGGGACTCGTTGTTCCCATTTTACTCTTGGTAAGAATAATCTAAAGGAACTTTTGCATGTATGCGCAACGGGTTCCATCTCCGCAGTGTGACTGGCTGAGCTCCAGAAAGGACAGAATTTCACTAAATTCGTGACTGACTGTTATCGATTCGGCCTATTTAAACCCCTCTCAATCCCCAGTGTCTTCTTGGCAGTCCCAGCACCAAACCAGATCTACACCAAGCAGGATATAACACTTTGAAAACTGGTTGAAAACTGTATATGGGGTTATCGTGGGCCCCAACAGTTGTCAATACTGTTATAAACTAGGTTGGCCATATGAAAAGTAGGACAGGGCTCCTGTATCTTTAACAGTTGCATCGAAAGGGGAATTTCAGCAGGTGTCATTTGTATGCATGCAGCACCTGGTGAAATCCCCTCTTCATCCCAATAATTAAAGCTGCAGGAGCTAGACTAGAGTGACCAGATACAAAAGTGGGCAGGGCTCCTGCAGTGTTAACTTTTGTGATGAAGAGGGAATTTCCCCAGGTGCTGCAGGCATACAAATGACACCTGCTGAAATTCCCTTTTCAGTACAACTGTTAAAGGTACAGGATCCCTGTCCTCTTTTCCATATGGTCACCCTATATAAACCGTTTTAAAGCGGTAATGTAGATCCTGCCCAGGTTTTTTTGGGGGGGGGGGCTTGGGCAAGGTGTCCCAATGGCCCCTTCCCTCAGTGAATCTACCCTTGGTACGAGCTGATCTTGCTCCCCCTCCTCTTTCTCAACACCATTCCCACTTGCTTGCTTGACAAGCAGAGAGCAAGGAGGCCATGGCATCTCCTGCTCCTCCTTCTCACCACCACCAGCATTGTCTGGGCCAGAGTGAAAGGCAGGTGAACAAGCAGGTCGCTGTGGTGAAAATGAGGAGCAACTGCAAGGGGCTCGTCAGTGGACCACAGCTGGAGTGTGGGCCCTGACCACGCCTACCTTTGACGCCGTCCTTGCTCTTTGGTGCCTCTCGCTCAGGACAGTCCAGCCTCCAAATCCATCATCTTAAGTCCCTGAGCCCTTTGCGAGGTTCTCTCTCAGCCTCCCTACCTCCTTGGCCCCTTATTTTCTCCACCTCGTGCCTCCTTGGCCCTTTTAGGCTCCACCCATCATTCATTTCAGCCCCTTGGGCAACTTCTCGTAATATGAGCTGCATACTGGGGTGGAGAGGAGAAGCTGCTGCCAGGGCCGTTATCAGGTCTTTTTGAAGAAGACCCGAAAGGTCAATGTAAACTATGACTGAGGCCTCATCTACACCAAGCAAGATATTGCACTATGGAAGCATATGAAAGCGGTGTAGAAAAGGCAGGAGCCACACAACTGCTTTATAGCGGTATTGAAGCGCACGGACAACTGTTGGGGCCCATTGACACATACCATATACCGCTTTCATACCACTTTCATACCTCTATATCCTGCGTGGTGTGGCTCCTGCCTTTTATATACTGCGTTCATACCGCTTTCATAGTGCAATATCCTGCTTGGTGTTGACGAGGCCCAGGTGTGCCAACCAACTCATCCGTGCAACATGTATGTGGAGCTCTTCACTTTCACCCCTTGAAAAACTCTTCCTCCCAAACAAACAGCAAAAGGCACGCTACAACGTAAGACGTCCACTTATAATTTTAATCGTCTTGCATCTTACTGTATTTCAAAAGCAAACAGCAGAACTATGAAGACTTTGGGATTGCAAGTTCTTTTAGGGCAAAGGGTTTCATTGCCTCAACAAATGTGAGCCTGCCCAAATGCTGAGGAGGAGGTAGGAATGGGAGAAACAGGGACGTTCGAGCTCACTGAAGTTCTCCGAACTCCACTTTTGACAGCTCCGTTCAACTCGCTTCCATTCTTGTTTGCTACCTGTTTTTCGGTTCGTTTGAACGGGGAAAATGCACACTTTGAACAGGAAAAGAATACACTTTCCCCTATTGACTAACTTGTGGAAATGCTTCTTATTGTCCTTCTTGTATTTTAGAAATGTGTATTCCAAATTATACATTTTTTTAAAGCATTTTCAAACATGATCGCAAGTTTGGAAATTCGTGAACATTTTTTGAGAAAATGCGCTCCCGTTTTGGGTTGCGAACATGGCGTGTTTGGATGATTTGTGAACCGAAACAAAATTCTCATACTTAGGAGGAAGCTCCGTTTGGTGCCCTCTGACCATCAGAGTCCCAGTCCATGGGCAACAAGATGAAATGGTGGTATCAAGGAGGGTGAACAAATTCCCAAAATATACTGCTTTCCTCCCTCCCTGCTTACCTTTCTGTGGGCATCGAAGATGATCAGGGGTCTGGAAACAAAGCCCGATGAGGAGAGACTGAAAGAACTGGGCATGTTTAGCCTGGAGAAGAGAAGATTGAGGGGAGACATGATAACACTCTTCAAATACTTGAAAGGTTGTCACAGAAAGGAGGGCCAGGATCGCTTTTCAATCATCCCAGAGTGCAGGACACAGAAGAATGGGCTCAAGTTACAGGAAGCCAGATTCTGGCTGGACATCAGAAAATACTTCCTGACTGTTAGAGCAGTCTGACAATGGAACCAATGACCTAGGGAGGTGGTGGGCTTTCCCACACTAGAGGCCTTCAAGAGGCAGCTGGACAGCCATCTGTCAGGCATGCTTTAAGGTGGATTCCTGCATTGAGCAGGGGATTGGACTTGATGCCCTTATAGGGCCCTTCCAACTCTACTATTCTGTGATTCTATGACTTATTTGCAAGTCTGCAGTAGTATCATTTCATAACAACACTTAGCTAGCCCATATTAACCCTTGTGCTCAGGAGTCTCTTTCCACTGTGCACTGGAAGAAGATATACTTTCCCCCAGAAAGAGGACCAGGTATACTTCACAGCCAGTGGTATTTGTGAGTCCCGGTGCGTCCCCAGGTTTGGGTTATTGCCTCCCCCAAAACCAAAGGGTAACTCTGCATCCATGTGTATCTTTGCAGTGTTCAGAACCCCATCAAACGTAGTCTAAACCATTTCGAGCAAGGCTAAAAAGAGGGAAAAAAGATCCCAGATTCCTGGTACGCTAAAACGAAAAAGAAGGAAAAAAAATACGCTGGCATCCAAGAAGGCTGATTTTGTTTTTGTGATTAAACTCTTGCACAGAGTCACCTGAAAATGTTGGTTGCCAACCTATGTTATTACAGTAGCGTGAATTTCCAGTAGATGGGAAAAGAAGCAACCTTACTGTAGCAGCATGAATGAATCAAGCCAACAATGCTGTGTTCAGCACCGGAGAAGATGAAAGAGAGAGAGAGAGAGAGAGAGAGAGAGAGAGAGATTCCATACCGATTCTTGTTTGCTTATCAGTGCCTGGTTGTGGCTTTCAAGGCTGTTGACTGTAGCTTTTAGCCGTACCCACGTTGGGCTCTGATAGCTGTTTTATTGAATGGCAAGGCCATAAAGCATACGTATCATGTTGCCAAGGGCCTTCAGAATGACCACACTTCAGCTGTAGTGATCCTTGTGCCGCCCCTCACTTCCCATTGGGCTCTCCTGTTTAGTCCCATTTTACAGGCTCCAGGCAGTCTCAACCGAAGGAGCGTAATTGACGTCTGGGGAAATATCTTTATTTTTTTAAAAAAAAAAGTGTTCTTTTGTTCCTTCCTTCGTTTTGTCCCAACCCGTGGTCTTTTTTGTCAGCCAACAGACGTCGTGAGGGTATGCACACACACATATACACACACACCCCAGCTTCCTTGAACACCCAAACGTAACCATAAATTAAGAGAGTCTCTGCCCCTCCCCCTGTAGTGACTTTCACCCTGGGTCCAGCTGCCATGGTGATTGACACAAAGCCAATATCTAAATAAAAGCCGCCTTTGCCATCACCACCTCTTTCTCTGCCTCTCATAAAAGACTTTGTGGATTCATTTTTCCCTTCAAGGTCAAAATCAGACCTTTTTTAAATCAACCCATATCAAAGGATCATTAGCAAAGCCGCATGGTTAAATTGAGATATTAACTTCTGTCAAGCACGCGTTTTCGTTTTTTTGCGGGGGGGGGGCGGGGGGGTTGGGTGGGTTTTGTAACTCAAGTCTGCGGTAGCCTTTTTACTATTATTTCTGCCCGAGGCGCCAGCATCTGGCTTGCTGTAGAGACTGTAAAAATTAAAAAACCAACACAAATCATTGGGAGAGAAAAAGCACTAAATTCAACGATAAGAATTCAAAATGAAAATGTTTCGGGGCTTTTATATTCCACGGAACATGAAAGGAATGGGTTTGTGTGCCTGTTGCAATAAAACGGCTGGCACTAATAGCTGCTTGATTCTTTTCCTTTCCACTCCTTCCCCGGCATAATCATTCTTCCTTGGGCAATTGCCGAAAAAGTGTAATAAAGTATAAGTAAACTGATGATGGCTGCGGATGATGACGGAGAGGAAGGAGGGAAGAAGCAGCAGCTTTCAGAAAGAGAGCCTAATGCATGTTGCACTAAGGGTGGACATGACTTTGGTCTTGCATCCCAGAAGAAAAGTTCTTTAAAAAAAAAACACGAACAAACTGCCGTATCAATTTTGGGAGGAATTCAGTCTGTCGTATCTTTGGGTTAGAAACATCTTGCCCAGAACAAATGGAGAGAGGGGGGGGGGGGGTTGCACCCAGATCTCATCTTTCATCACGGAATACGCCGAAGGCATTGCCACCTTTCAAACCCAGGCTAACGGTGAACTGTTGCTGCTGAATCTTCATTGCCACCTGAGCTTCACCCACAGTGGAGCCGAAAGCCAATCCAGGGATTCTGCTTCAGGCAACATTTCAGGCATTTCGTTAAGAAAGGCAAGAGAGTGGCTGAATTCAGACAACACGATAGTCAATGGTGGGGTAATAATCAACTTTACAGTTGTTTATCTAGAGGGTACTCCCCACACAACATGGTAATAAATAATCAACTGTGGTGTGGATTAGGATCAGCGCTGAGTTGACTATGGCAGCATTCGGACGACACAATAGTCAATACAACTGACGATTGTTTCCCTCCCCCCCCCACCCCAGTTGCTTATTGTGTCGTCTGAATTCAGCCAATGTCTTTAAGGGAACAATCCTATGTATGTTTTGACAGAAATGAGTCCTTCAGCTCCCAGCATCCCCCAGCCAGCCATGCTGGGAGTTGTAGGACTCATTTCTGTCGAAATGCATAGGATTGCATCCTCCATCCCACAAAATGTCTCGAAGGCAAGTCATTGTTCTGGGCGTCTGTGGAGCGGCAGTGCATGTTGCCCATACTGGAATCCAAAGCAAGTTTGGAGCGTCCTCCTCAGACAGTAACATCAGTCCAAAACCCAACGAGTTTGGGTCACTTGCAAGATTCCGTGCAAATGTTCCATCCTGGATGATTTCCCTCGTAAGATCAAGTCAGGATATTGTGAGCGTCTGAGCAGCTAATGTTTGCGTCTTCTGAAACGAAGAGAGCTTCCCTGAAGGCCACCTCTGGGCAGTTGGGGTGGGTAATCGCATATGTCATTTTTATGCCGCCTGTCGCACCGATGTGTGGAAAGGCCGGCCCTTTTGTCTCCTCTGAACTTCGGCAGCCAAAGGAGAGGTGAGAAATGGATCCGGTCATTTTGCCATGCTCAAAGGGGCTGAGTGTGTGTGTGAAGATTAGGGATGCAGAGGTCAAGGGAAGAGGGTGTGACTAACGCGGCCGGTCATTCAAATATGGGACCACATTGTTCCCAAGGTCCAGATGGCCCTTGGAATAAATCAGGGGAGGCAGAAAACAGCCTTCCAGTATGAGAGAATGCCTGTTCAAGGACTTGCCCAGTTGGAACAGAGAGGCATAAACCAGTACCCGGCCTTCAGTCATCACCGTTCAGTTGGCTGAGCGTATCTTGAAAAGGCACCTGCCCTACACACAACTTTTTTCCGCTTCCTGTTTGACTTCTCCTCCCTTTTTGATACGTGTTGCCCTGCAGCTTATTTTCAGAGTCCTTTTTCCTCCGCGTGCGCGCAGCTTTGGGGTTTCACGGGGCACTTCATCAGACGGAATGAAAAGATGTCGATCTTTCCTGTATTCCCACGACGACCTGGATTGCAGGAGATTGAGAACATGGGAATTGCCGATCGTGAACTGTTTGCTGAGCCAGGCGAAATGTGGCTCAGGATCATGCGTTCGCAGCACTGGTGCGCCAGATTACTCCATGAACCAAGCTATTGCTGCTTTAGGGAGTGTGCACATTCGTTGAGAGGCTTCTCTGTTGTATCAGGGGTGCTTATTCAAAGGATGTAACTGTGCATGTCCCTAATGCAACAGGTCTCTGTTCAGGCTACTATAGGGTGCAATCCTATGCATGTTGACACATATAAGAAAATCCTACAATTCCCAGCATTCTCCATGCTGGGAATTGTAGGACTATTTTTTCCCAATCTAAATATGCATAGGGTTGCACCCTTCAGACTTATCATTCCACCTTGATGGCTTTTTTAGCAAATAAGGCTGTATATAACCATTAATAATAAATAAATCTTGTTCCACACCATTCCCCATCCTCAGATCAATGCTAAAGGGTTTATTTTCGTGAATTGCATCCAATATTCATCCTACTTAGAGTATCCTATTGAAATAAATGGGACACAAGTTAACTAAGGTTGGATACAGCGAGGGATTGTAGAACTCGTGGGGTACTCGCCCCATGAGTTCTCCAAGCACTGCTCAGACGGCCCTGTTCCAGGAACCAGCCCGGCTGAGCACTCAGTAAAACGCACTTTCCGGGGCCTCCAAAAAGTGTGCAATTCCCCCAGCACGCCATTAGCGTGCCAGGGGAAATATGCAGTTTCTAGAGCTCTGGAAAGCGTGCATTGCCTTTCCCCCCCCACACACCAATCGTGGCCTTAAAGGCCATCTTAAAACCAGCATGGGGGGAACATGATTTCCCCAAGGCTGGGGAAATTGCATATTTTTCCCCTACACTCTAATGGGGGCCACCACCATTAGACTGGAGAGAAAAAAACATGTTTCTCCCCCCGTCACTGATGGGGGCCTTAAAGGCCCTGTTAATACGGCCTTTAAGGCCCCCATCAGTGTGGGGAGGGGGAGAAATGCAATTTCTCCAAGGCTGTGGTAATGTAGCCACCATGCGTAGGAATGGTTTACATGACATGCTGGCTGCATTTGGACAACACATTAAGCAACTAAGGGGGGGAAACAATCATCAGTTGTGTTGCTTATTGTGTTGTGTGGAGGGTAACACGCTGCTCACAAACTACTGACGGTATGCTATTCCGCCCAAATAAGCAACTGAGAGAAACAACTGGCTTGCAAGTTGTTTAGCTCGAAGCCAGTTGTTTAAAGTGTTGTGTGGAGGGGCGAGTGGGTTAATGGCATGTGGTGAGTGGGTTAAAACACAAGCCCATAGAGGCAGGCGGCAAGAGCGACCAAAGTGGCAGCTGCCACTCTGCTACAACTGGTGCAACTTGCAGAGGTTGCTGGGATAGGACTGGGAGGACTGAGGGAAGAGGGAGGTTGGGGAGAGGGATGGGGGCTGTGTCAGTCAAATGCTGGGTTGACTATTAGTCCAGTCAACGCCAGCCCTAACCACCCACAGTAGTGTAGGAATATGTTGTGTGGGGAGTACCCACAAAATAACCAGCTGTGAGTGAGCTACTCAACCCACCATTGACTAAAGTGTTGTCCAAATGCAGCCGCTGAGTCATGGTTCACACAACATGCTAAGTCATAATGTTTAGCTCAGAATGCTTAACCACCATGGTTTAGCATGCCATCTGAACAGGGTCAATGTGCGATGCGAACCATTCCTAACCACGGTGACTACATAACCATGGTTTACACACGCCCACTGACCATTTGCTGCAAAAGACATTAGTGGCTTAATCATGGCTTAGCATGTTGTCTGAACAGGCCCAACAAGTTACTGACTCCCATAAACCAGTTCTCCTTTGCCATCACTGAATGGTTGGAGAGCATGTGTAGCAAATTTTGTTCCATTTTGCAATACAATACTGTGCTTGAAAGAGGAGTTGTTGCGTGTTCCCTTTTGAAAGACTCTTTAAATACAGTATCCTTTTAAAAAGTGTGCTTTTAGCATTCTGGAGCTGCTGTTTTAACAGCAAACAGCAATCATCTCTCAATAGCGTCATTGTTTCATGCAGAAGTGTGGCAGTCAAGTGACATGAAATGTAAGAGGATGGATTTTGTAGGAGCTGCGACAAGGGGTGATATACTCTGTGCGCGTGTGTGTTTGTCTGTATTCTATGCAGACGTGAAAGGGTCTTCAGAAAACACCAATTATCAAAGGTTTCTTTTTTCTGAGTTTTACTATAAGGATATAGCAAGGCAGTGCCATGCAAGGGTGTGTGTGTGTGTGTGTGTGTGTGTGTGTGTGTGTGTTGTCTTTGGAGAGCACATGTGAACATGGCAAGTGACGCTGAAACCAGGTTAATCTGCTCGCGAGTAGCAGGGCACACCCGCTGCCCTTGCGCAATGGCATGAAGTCCCCGATCCGGTGGTGGGAGGAGCCCCTCAGACGGGCCGTTGAGTTGGAAGGCGCTTCTCAGTAAGAAAACAGTGGCCCCCTTCCACCTGAGTCCCATTGTTCTTGGGAAACAACCCCCCCCCCCCGTCCTTCACAGCGATGGGCAGTGTCAAAAATGAAACACTGCATCCCCCTCCTCCCTTTTCTGGTTTCCTGGATGAGGTCTTTGAGAGCCATTTATGGTCCTGTGGACCAGGGGGCAGCTTTTCATTCAGTGCGCACCATCCATTAAGATGAGACCCCAAATAGGCAGAGGGGTATGGACTTTCCCTTTAGGTGAAGGCTGCCTTACATGTATATGTGACGTCTCTTGCACTTTGTGCAGTATCTGGGATGGAAGGAAGCCTGAAACTCAGAGGAATCAGATGTTTAAGCCTCATAATCTCCAACTGCTATTGTTAATTTGGTGGAGCATTTTCCATGTTAATTTGTTCTGCATTGTACCATTAAGAGCCAACAGCCCCATGCCTGCTGTTTCATCAACCCTCTTGGAGCCTTCCCGAGCTCTGTATTAGAAACCGTAACACAACCACCAAGAAGGCCTGGAGCTGCGTCATGCTCCGACGAAAGGTGTTTCTAGAGAACCCCTCCCCCCCCCCCCGGATGAATGGTGGTCATTTCAGGACAAGCTTCGCAAAGCAAAAACCAAGCAGAAAAGGAAACTGATGTCTCAGTGGCGTGGCAAGATGTATTGATCAGGCCCATGTTTTGATGTTCACAACCTGAGGTCCAAATATTTGACAATGATGATGACCTTTTTCCTTTGTAAAGGCAAACACGATACTCTCTTCAGCGGAGGTGCCTACCAGATGTGTTGGACTACAACTCCTATTATCCTGAGGCCACCATGGACATTGGCTGTGGATGATAGGGCTTGTAGTCTGGCCAACCTGGAGGGCACGAGGTTGTGAAAGACTGCCTTGCGCTGTCCTCATTCCTTAGGCAATAACCGGTTAAGACAAAATGACACTTCGGCCGTGTCTACACCGGGGATTTTTCCTAGGGTCGTCTCTGGGTCATCCCTGTGCATCCAAATGACACACAGGGGATCCCGGGAACAGGCAGGGACAACCCCTCCATTTTCGTGGGACAACTGGTTGCCCAGTTGTCCTGATTTTCCCCACGGTCCCGGGACAATCCTGAGGACTACGGACAGTTTGGGCACCCATCCCAGCTACTCCCCTCCTCCATGTGAGTAGCAGGGGTCAGCAAGAGGGAAGGAGCCAGTCCGGGGGGGTGTCAGTTGGGGGCAGAGAGGTCGGGGCATTTTTTTAAAAAAAAACTTACATTTTTGGAAGAGCGCAATTGCACTACCGGCTCCAGTTTCTTTTTTAAAAAAAATGGCGGCCGCAATGGCCCTCTTCCCTTCTGGGATGTCGCTCTTCCATTTAGATGCTGGGGGAGGATCGGTGAAGCAGGTAAGTCTGCAATCCTCCCACTTCCCTCCCTCTACACCATTAGGTGTAGAAATGGCCATAATTTTCCACCATATTAGAGAAAGGCTACGAAAATTGTTTAGAAACCAACCAAGAACATTCAGCAAGTTGCCATTAACAGCAGGTAATGCTGCTTACACTGGTATCATGCTTTGGCTTCATCTAGGCCTTCTATTAGTGATTGGGAGTTGGAATCTGGAAGCATACAGGTTACTCGATGGAAAGAATATAATATTATTTGCTCCATTCGGTGATGGCTTTCTTGAATAAGCATTCCAGAATACTTCAAAAGCCCACTGCTCAGTAAAACCTGGTATAACCATGTTAGCCTTCTGTTTTCAAATTCAAGAGTTAAATGTAGCACAAATATAGACTGTTGTAGTTGTTCAGATAGTTTAATGAATTAGCATGAGCTTTCATGGATTACAACCCACTTCATCAGATGCTGTAAGTGGAACTGGAGGCTTTGAGTCTGAAAAGGCAGTTGAACAGGTAGATCTGCAGCAAGCGTTCCCTTCTCTTAAAGCAACTGTTACAAACCACAAAGTGTGCTAAAATCTTTTATAATGTGCATCAAAAACCATAATCCCTATTGAGTCTCTGATCAACACAATCAAATTTCGTTATCGTCTCTTAATCTGTAATCCTGCACTCCAAGTGAGCCCCTGATTTCAATTTCTTTACAACTGCCACCCTTGTGTGGAGCAAGGTGGTTGTCCCATTGGAAAGAATACCATGACTATGCAGTGAATGGTGTGTGTGTGTGTTTCATTCTGGCATCTACAGCATCAATAGCTCTATTGCTTCATTTCATTCTTGGCTTGTCAAGTTTTATTAAAACCCATCATGGAGTAAGACTAATTTGCACAACCATTTTGATGTGATGGGAGGATTGCACGACATTCGTCTTTCCAGTGTGTCCTCATCTGCCATGTTTTTTTTAATTACGATGCCCTACTTTTTGGTTCAATTCTTGACGATTTTCCAGAAGGTTGTGAGCCTTGAAGGAGATGGGTCATAGCCAATGCTAGTCTAACTTAAGCACCATTAATTCCAATGGGTCTACTTTAAGTAGGACTAACATTGGCTACAACCCAGTGTATCTTAGATGTTCCCTTGCAGCCATGCTGAACAATGTCGGTGGAGGAGATGTTAAATTACTGGCACATCAAAACAATTGCATGAATAAAAGAATTGCCCCAGTAGGTGAGAGATAGACTGTGATAAATACAAATATTTCTGTGTAAGCAGTAGATACTCTAATGTCTAGGGCTGTTCTCATAGGAGAGGGGAGAGAATGCAGGATGGGGGGGTCCCTCCTTAATGAGAAGGATATAGCCCTATGTTGAGCTGATTGTCCCTGTGGACATTATCAGATCAGAGTTGGCTTCACCTCTTCTCAAGGTGTCTCAGGCCACCAGAGCCAGGAGGACAGGTTCTTCTCTAAGAACGTGTGACATCGGAGGACCAGGGAGTGGTATTATAACGTCATTGGTTGCTTCACAAGAAAAGATGGATGACTCCTCCCAAAAGCCAACTATCTAAACCGCAACAGTATGTGCAGGGAGAGAGTCCAGTGCAGGAGGAGAAGGAATGGGGGAGGCAAGGTGGCTCAGTGGCAGAACTCCTGCTTTGTGTGCAGAAGGTCCCAGGTTCAATCCCCAGCATCTCCAGGTAGAGCTGGGGAAGGGGCCTGTCTCTAACCTTGGAGATCTGCAGCTGCCAGCCATTGTAGACAGTACCGATCAGTACAGTTGACAATCATGAGATGGATACTGACAAGACTGAGACCAGACCATAGACCTGATAGAAAGCAGCTTAGAGCTGGATGAGTATGGGCAAACGTGTTCTTAACATGGACTTAAGCTTCATTTCAGTTGGGGAGGAGCACTGAGGGATTAAGTCAAAGGGCTTAATGGAAGAGGTGGAGTTGGAAGCAGAAGAGGAAGGTAGCCATGTGTCCGTGTTCTCAGAGGGAACATCAAGCAGACGAGGTCACAAGGAAGAATGGTCACAGATGTTGAAGGCTTTGCTGAACCTTGGAGTGAGTTTGCTTCCTACCAGTGCAGAAAAACACCTTTCTGTACTCAAGGGAGTAACCCCCTTGCCTCCGTTTCTTGCGAACACAGCCTTGGATAGAAGTTCATCACTAGGAAATTACCCGAGGTTGCATCCATACAAGCACAAACCCTAACAATATGTACACAGGCTGTGCATGGGTGTGTGTGTGTATGTATTTCAGGAGGGGGGGATATAAGAAGACTTGAAGTCAAATGTCTCAAAGTCAGATCCCTTTTTAGTATGAATTTGCTGTATCTCATTCCGAGCACTAATTCCAATTTAATTGCAAGTGGCCCGAAGCCTCTTCAATAGAAGTAACAAATGGTTTGATTTTGTAAACTTCATCAGACTGCATTTTAAATGCGACACAGTAGCCCGGCTCGAATGCCAATGAAGCACTGAAGTAGCTCTCTGTTTACTAATTATCCGTTTTTACTTCAAGCCACGCTGGCTGGCTTGTCTGATTAAATCGGATTTGTGGGATACAGAGCAGCTAGCAGAGTTTTCTCTATAGTAAACGAGATTGGAACTATGGAGCGCCTGGCTGCACACTGTAAATTATATTTCCTTTTAAAGGGGACGTGTCTCTTTTATGCCTTTGGCCTGCCTTCTGCATATTAAGCACTGTGGTGCAGCAGTGTACGCGCCTGGCTTAACTTTTAATGGGTTGTGTGTCTCCAGACATATTTATTTCTACACACACACACACACCTCTAGGATTGGGGAAGAAGATTGCTAGCTTCCACGACACTGCAGTGCATTTAAACCAACTTTTTGAAACTAAAGTGAGTAGGGGGTTATTAAAACACACACACACACAAACACAAAGACCACTCATTCCTTAAAGATCTGCCTGTCCTCAAAGCTTGGAAGAGAGATGGATCCAGAAAGTCTTCCAAAACCTCACCCTTTTCATATTTTAAAAGTCTAGTGGTAGGCAAACGGGGACCCTCTTTGGGTGGATAAGGAAGAGCAGGACAGAACGGTCCATTCAAAGGCCTCCGCCTCCCAACTCCTGTTCAAAGCACTTTCACCCTTCCTTTCTGGTGGGCGTTAGTGCAGCAAAAGCTCCTTTTCCAAATCACCTGTTCTTTAAAGCAGCCGCGCGTGAATCAAACAGGGCTGGTTTGGGTACCTGTTTAAAAAACAACCAAACAGAACTGCATCCATTTAATGTCGCATCCAAAACATTTCATCTCTATGCCGGGCTGGTGCGTTTTTGTGCTGTGGAAGCTTCACTGTTGACATGATATGCTGTATTAATTGTTTGCTCCTGCTACTTCAAGGAAAAGACCATGAGTGTGTGTGTATGTATTTCCTTCACATATCAGTCCGGACTTATTTATAGTAGTAAATAGTATTGCTAGCAATGAGCCCCACCACATATATACACAGCCCTAACCCATCTTTTTCCATTTTCCCTTCCTCCTTTTTTCTGTTCATCCCATCTCCCCCTCCCCTGCCCGCCCCACAAAAAAAAGCAGAGAAAGATGAGAAAAGGAGGCTACTGAGTGAAATCTTATACGGCTGTCCTTAAACCTCTCCCGTTGTTAAGACTTTAATTCCGCAAGCTTGACCTGTCCTGCTCCCTCTCTCTCCCCATATCTATCTTTGTGCCTCGAGCCTTTTATATTTTAATTTGCTGTTGAACGTCCTACCAAATTAATGGTGTACGTTTCTCTCTTTTGGGGGCCATTGTGTGGCGTACAGTACAGGCAAGGCCCCGTGGTGTTCTCTGATAGCGCTGTTACCGTGGAAATGAATGGCCGCTACACTTCCCCTTCCATATTCTCCCATTTTAATTGTTGACAGTAAAAAGCGTTTAAATGCTGCTTAATTTGTAATCATCTTCTGGAGGAGGAAAAAAGGGAGGAAAAACCATTAAAACGTCAACGAAATGAATAAGCCCACCTCTCTCGCGCACACTTTCTTTCTTGTATATGCTCTCCCCCCCCCTTTCGCTAATTCTCTTCCCCCCCCCCCCCGGGTGGTATTGGTGGCTATTTGTTTATCTGGGGGCAATTTCCTTCTCTCTCTCCCCCCTTTCTCTTTCACTGCTGCCACATTCAAATATCTAAGTGTTAGTTCAAAACAATGCTAATTTCTTTTGTTCTTCTGCAAGACATCCATTCTTTCATTTTCATCACATGAGGAAGGGGCAAATAAATAAATAAATAAATAAATGTTTGGCTTTTAAGACGAGGCAAAACACAGTTAAAAAGTAGATGTAGAAATGTGGATTGGGGTCTGCTGAAGCAGAACCGCTTTCTAAAAGGGCACAGACAAAATGGCGTCCTCTCCCATTGCAAGGTGGACCTCTTCCACACCTCTTTGGAAGGACGACTGGTGAAAATGGACCCCTTGGCTTTCAGATTGGCTATGCATTAAAGACTCAATGCGCCTTCACACGTGCATTTTTCTACCTCACGCCTCTGCTCTTCATTCAGTCTCTAGTCCATACTGTTGTGAGAAGAGTCTCAACATTAGGCTGACCCTATGAAAAGGAGGACAGGGCTCATGTAACTTTAACAGTTGTAGAGAAAAGGGAATTTCAGCCAGTGTCATTTGAATGCAATTAGTTCCTGGTGAAATTCCCTCTTCATCACAACAGTTAAAGGTGCATGCACTATACTAGAGTGACCATATACAAAAGAAGGCAGGGCCCCTGCAACTTTAACAGTAGTGATGAAGAGGGAATTCCACCAGGAACTAATTGCCTACAAATGACACTGGCTGAAATTCCCTTTTCTCTACAGCTGTTGAAGTTACATGAGCCCTGTCCTCCTTTTCATATGGTCAGCCTACTCAACATATAACTGGGATAGGCGCATTTTAGTGAAATTGCATGCATTTCAATTTGCCATTTCCTTTTGGGGGGGGGGGTGGTATGTTCTGCCAAGAGTGCAAATGTCAGTGTGATACCACCACCACCATTACCCCCAAAACAAGATGAAAGTGTGAAGCTGGTGGCCCAGTTTATCAAATCTATAAGCAGGTGCATTACAATTTGCGTAAAAGAGTTATGGGTTGCAACACCCTTTTGTTTTACACGAATCCATGCACAGCACTGGAGCAATGTTCAATTGTAAGGAAAGCATTAGGTCTTCAAATTTTAGGATTTGCATGTTTCAAAATTTGAACCCAAGCCATAATAGGCTCTCGGCCTGCCCCTCCCATGCGCTCTGAGCTAGATTGGCCCACCTACCATTCCAGCTGCCAGTCGAGTCCAATTCCCTCCCTGTTTCCCTTTGTTCCTCTCCCATTAAAGTGTCCCCAGGAGGTGATCCTACAAATGCTCCTGAGGCTGCTTGTCCCGTTGCCAGGCTGCTCTCATATCTAGGAAGGCCCTCCCAAAATTGGACTTGCGTCTTCCTCCTTAGAGCTTAAACCCACAGCTTCTTGTTCTGGCCTGGCCGTCCTCAGGACAGCACAAACACCCTATGCAGGATACTGTACTACTCTTCTTCTTTCAACGTTTTCCAGTTGCTGTGGGCCTAGTGTCTCCTCTCTGCCACGTGGCAGTTTCGGCGTCTGCCTCGGAGGAGGATGCTGTGAAGGGCATCATGCCAGGAGTAGGCAAGGCTGCCAGAGTCTAGACAAATAGCCTTGGCAGTTTCCATGAATCGGGTCAAGCCCCCATGTCACCTCCGCATGGCTTTGGCTTACAAAAAGCTTTTTATTTCTTGGCATGGGGCCAGCCAGCCCCTTCCGTCTTTCTCCCAGCTGAACATCTGCCAAAGTTGGGCAAGGGTAGCCAGGAGAAATGGCGCAGAAAATGATGCCGCCCTTTGTCCCTTTCAGAACAGTCAATCTTCTGGAAAAACCCACCTTTTGGGTCTCGCAAGCTTCCTCCTTCACTCTCTTCCATGGGACCGAGGGATTTCAGCTTTTTCTCCTAACTATGTGGAACGAATAGGGGCTCTCCCACACTTCACGATAGGGGTATCTGCAGAACCTCTGAGGATCTTGGAAGAATTCAGTTGCCTCATACAATATGCCAGTTCCAAATATGAAACTAGGCTTGGCTGACAGGACTGAATCTTTCTCCGCTGTTCTTCAAGAACTGAAGGGAATTGAGAGGATTCTCACTGGGCCTCGAGGCTTTATCCTTCATGCCCCAGAAAAACAGTTGCACCCTTCTCAAAACTGTGAAGGTCCTGTGCCCCCAACCTCCCCTTGGGCTGTATCATGAGAGAAAAGGGCCTTCAGCCACAGGTAGGTCCTTCTGCTTAGATACAATGGGAAGAGCTCTATAATTTATATGAGGACACTCAGCCTGTTTGTCTTTTCTGCCGCCGGTTTTCTGGTGCCAGTGAAAAAGTATGCAAACAGAAAATAAAGTGTTCTCTAGGTGGGAGCAAAACATGTTGTTTTGCATATTGGCAACATGGCCAGAAATGAAGAGCAGCTCAGGGATGAGAGAGGACTTGTTGCTCAGAGGCACGGTGAAAATGCAACTATGACTTTGCCTGAAACAGAACCCTTGACACCGAAGATGACGGTGGGACTATCGCTATGGCAAGATGCAGGGCTCCCACTGAAAATGGAAGCTCTGTTTCTCCTTCCCCATCCACTGCAAAGTATACAGATGCTCAATGTATTATGTGAGTCCCCTCCCTCTGGCAATTTCCCCACTACTGCAAATAGCCAGTGAAATGGAGAGCGGGCATCGCGGAGGGCTGCCATTTTCAGTGGCAGCCCCTTGTGCTTTTCAATGTCAGTTGCCCTCCAAATGTAAAATATGTGATGGTCTTTTGATTTGGAAGCAACAGGTCTCAGATTTGATCCCCGGCATCTTCAGTCAAAGGGCTCAGGTGGCAAGTGATGGGGAAAGACCTCTGTTTGCCTGGGTCCCTGGGGAGACACTGCCAGTCACTGGGCTAGTTGGACCAGTGTCCTGACTTACATTAGGCTATTTCATACATACGCATTTCTTGGACTGAAAGCAAATGTAATTTAACCGACACAATTGCAATCTGTTGTTAGGCACTTTGCTTTGGTTTCCTTTGATTCCTGGGTAGATAGCATGTCAGACACCATGGAGGGCTTAGCCCAGACGCCTCTTGCATCAAGCACCAGTCCCTGTGCCAGCTCTGGGTTTTTGAAGGCCCCTGGCCATTTCACCCTCCATGGGGCCCCTCCCTCAGTGAAGAGGAGGAGCAGTTCCAGGGGGGCTCTTGCCAGTGGGCCCCAGCTGGGGTGTTGGCTCTTGGAAGATGCCCAACCTGACCAACCTTTGACATCCACCCTGTCTGGTTTCCTTCACCAGTGCAGCTGTGGGAGAGCTTAGGGTAAACTGCAGGTAGTTCACGCCAGGAAGCAGAAGGTGACACAGTTGCCTCTTGGACGGCTACTTTCTCCTCAAGAGTGAGGAACTCATTGGTGGAGCCCACAGGAAACACTGGACATGACAGTCCCACATGACTTGACAGAAGGTTGTGCTCCGTGCGTCTCTCCCGTTACATGGACAATAGCGAGTTGTTTTGGTGGCGTATTTTTTGTTGTTACATTTTCTACTTTCCAACACTCTTGGCTGTTGAAACAGGTCCAAGTTCCATGGGCTGGTTTCGTGTTTTGTTTTTTTCCCCAATCGGGGCCAATTAGTTTCACAAATGAGGACCCTGCGGTGCCACCGTAGATTTGTTCCAGGCCTGCGCACTAACCCCGTGGCATTGTCCTGCCTTCCACTCCTGCTGGTGACCTTTATTCTTGCCCTCAGCGGGGGCTACTTACGCAATACTTCTATGGGCCGGCATCCTGCCGGCTCAGGGGCTCTATTCCACAGCTGGCTGAGGTGCGTAGGGGCCTCAGACCCACTGACCTTTGCCCTGATCCTGCTGTCATTTTGAAAGTTACAGACCAGAGGGCTGCATACCTCGCGGGATTTACTCCTTTGTGGGTGCCACCACTTTTGTTTCAGGGTAGGGGCTGGATTTTGGAAAACGGTCCAGAGTTGACCATGGGCTGTGTGTGGTGTGCTGGGGGAGGGGAGGGTTCTTTTTTTGTCTCCACCAAGACTGAGAAGCAGAGAAGAGGGGGATTCTGTACAGCATTAAGAGCGGTTGCATCTCTTAATGTGTGTTTTTAATTCTTCGCCTCATTAATTCTTCCCCAAGCGTAGTCTTTGCCTGCCATTCCGGTCAGGTCCACCAACAGTGGAATAATCCAGGTTGTTCCCCCCCCCCCCACCGCTCGGGTATTTTGTGTCTGTGGGAAGGAGCAGCCACCTTGTGAGCCCCGTTTCTCATGGAAGAGATCGGACTTTGTGGACTGTTGCGCTTCAGCCTCGGCCGTTGGGGAAAGAAAGGAGAGAAACCCAAATCTTTGAGAGGCCCAAGTCCTGCTGGTTGTTGAACCTTGGGCTTGCTGGCCAACATCTTTCCTCCAGAACTTTGTTTTCCTCTGCCCCTCCCTCAACGTGATTGACGCAGTTAGTAAATCTATTCGTGTTACTTTCATTGTACAAGGAGAAATAGATTCCTCCTGTACAGGGGGATGGGGGAGCGATTGAGTTGTGGGTTGGGCACAGCTTAATGAGCAAGCGAGCTGACAGATTTGTTTACTGTAGGTGGAGGTGCCGTATAACAAAATGCATTTGTGTCTGCTCCTAACAAAGCCACCCTGAGGCTCTTTAAAGCCTGTGGGGAGGTACAAATTGGAAAAAAGACGTCAGCGCAGCCATACAGGTGCCAAAAACGTGATCAAGCTTTCTCCTCCTCCTCACCCTACCTCTGAAGGATCACAGTGACAGAACTTAGACATAATCCTTGGCCTGTATTTTTTTTTTATGTCATTATTTGATCCATCCGCTGTTCAATGCAAGAATATTCCTTCTTGATGCACAGTCCCAAATTGTTTGCAATGCTGTTTGGGCCCAACTTAAAGTCGAATCCGCAGGCTATTGGAATTTGGCAGGCATTTCTTCGGTAGGAACCGTGCGTCATTTTATTGACCTCTCCTTGCCTGTTCTTTGGGGCCAACGGTAGCTCTCTATCAAATCCTTCTCCGCCTGCTTCGTGTGAGGCTTTTTTGGTTGCTTGAGAACAAAATGCAGACATTGTGCATCAGCTGCCAAGTACGCACACATTCTTATACGGACTGTATCAGCGACGCAAGGCGAAAAGTAGCTGGAATTTGAGTCCAAAGTGTACCATTTGGTGGAAGGGGGCACTTCCAAAGAGAGAAGGATGAGAAAACGCCGGCGACGACTCAGAAAGATAAAGGGAATGTCGGAAGAAGGAGCAGAACTGTACATTCTGCTGTCAAGTCAACTTCTTTTGCATCCTCTTAAAATGCAGACAGAAACCTGTCTCCCACTGAGCCGGCATGCTGCAGGGTTTTGTATTGGCGAAGAGGCAGGCACAGACTTGAATGAGAAAGGAGGTTTTTACCAAATGCATCGACAGCCCTTGGGTTGCAAGAAAGCAGCTTGCGTGGTCGAGAGCTCTTTTCCCTTTGAGCAGAATTCTTAGAAGGGTTGGTCCGGTTATGGACCTGTTGCCTGATGCTCCTGTTTTGAGGTTAATTTTGGGTGGGGAGACCACACAGAACAGGGCCAGCTCTGGGTTTGAAGGGATCCTCAGCAAATGCCCTCTGTGTGTAGGGTGACCATATGAAAAGGAGGACAGGGCTCCTGTTTCTTTAACAACTGTATTGAAAGGGGAATTTCAGCAGGTGCCATTGGTATGCATGCAACACCTGGTGAAATTCCCTCTTCATCGCAGTAGTTAAAGCTGCAGGAGCCCTGCCCTCTTTTGCATCTGGTCACTCTAGTACAGTTCCTGCAGCTTTAACTGTTGTGATGAAGAGGGAATTTCACCAGGTGCTACATGCATACAAATGACACCTGCTGAAATTCCCTTTTCTCTACAACTGTTAAAGATACAGGAGCCCTGTCCTCCTTTTCATATGCTAGGAAAACAACAATGCCCTTGGCTGGTGCCTTTTTCTTCTCCTTTTCATCTGGTCACTCTACTCTGCGGACACCCCTGCTGCTTCAGCGGGGCTACTTGCAGGCTCATCTAATGGCTGCCATTTAAAATTTCCCACAAAGCTTTGGAGCAGTCAACATGGCATCATTTCAGGGCATTATAGGAAATCTAAGATGTCGGGCCCAGAGCATGCGTACCTGCTGGTGCGCTCTGCTGGGTTGCCGGGAGCCCAGTAGCTACCAGAGGGTACTAGCTGCCTGGATCACAGTATTTCTCAAGCACAAGTGAGAGGTTCCTACTGTGCTATGCCATCTGCCCCTTGCGTGACCATCTTGTGCCAAGGCACCCCAGTGCGAGCCGTGAAATCTTTTCTAGCAACGCATTGCGCCTGGATCTGTCTGCTACTCTAGAGCATCAGCACAACTTGCTCACTGCATCTGACCTGTCTCAGGCCTGGCGTCAAGGGTAGGCCTGGATGGGCAGCCAAAGGCCCCCATCCCTAGGGTGACCAGATAAAATCCAGGTCAGGGCTCATGTAACTTTAACAGTTGTAGAGAAAATGGAATTTCAGCCGGTGTCATTTGTATGCAATTAGTTCCTGGTGCAATTCCCTCTTCATCACAACAGTGAAAGTTGCAGGGGCCCTGCCTTCTTTTGGATATGGTCACTCTAGTATAGTACCTGCAACTTTAACTGTTGTGTTGAAGAGGGAATTTCACCAGGAACTAATTGCATACAAATGACACTGGCTGAAATTCACTTTTCTCTACAACTGTTAAAGTTCTATGAGCCCTGACCTGGATTTTATCTGGTCAGCCTACCCATCCCAGCAAGGAGTCACTGGCAAGTGGCCCCTGAAATTGCTCCTCCTCTTCACCATTGCAACCTGCTCTCTCGCTCTGGTCCAGACAATGGTGGTGGTGAGGAGGAGCAGTAGATGCCACGGCCTACTTGCTCACTGGATCTCTCTGCCTGTCAAGCAAGCAAGTGGCAGCCTTGACAAGAAAGAGCTTGAGAAACCAGAGCAGCTGCTACAAAGCAACGTGAAGGTAGACTCACTGAAGAAAGGGTCCCATGGAAAGTGTCTTGCCCAAAGGCCCTCCGAAACCTGGAGACCGCACTAGAAGCTCCTGTGATGATGCAGATGATTCTGCACAACGCTCCAGGGATGCCCATTTTCCCCCCGTCCCATGCCTTTTTAAGAGCAGCTTGGCTTGAAAACATAACGCTCCTCTCCATGCCATGGAGAACTTCACCATGTGAGTTCCACATCTCAGGCTACCGTTAAACACGTGAGAGCAGGTCAGGCTAGGTTCTATCTGGCCACTTGGCAACTTGAGCACACCTTAAGAGCATAAACGTAAGAACATATGAAGAGCCATGCTGGATCAGACCAAGGGTCCATCTAGTCTAGGGTGGCCAGATAAAATCCAGGTCAGGGCTCATGTAATTTTAACAGTTGTGGAGAAAAGGGAATTTCAGCCAGTGTCATTTGTATGCAATTAGTTCCTGGTGATATTCCCTCTTCATCACAACAGTTAAAGGTGCAGGCACTATACTAGTGTGACATATGCAAAAGAAGGCAGGGCCCCTGCAACTTTAACTGTTGTGAAGAAGAGGGAATTTCACCTGGAACTAATTGCATACAAACAACACTGGCTGAAATTCCCTTTTCTCTACAACTGTTAAAGTTACATGAGCCCTGACCTGGATTTTATCTGGTCACCCTAATCTAGTCCAGCACTCTGTTCACACAGTGGCCTACCAACTGTTGTCCAGGAACCCACAAGCAGGACACAGATGCAACAGCATCCTCCCACCCATGTTCCCCACCCATGTTCCCCAGAGACAGGCTTACTGTCTCCGCTACTGGAGATAGCATACAGCCATCAGGACAAGTAGCCATCAATAGTGTTCTCCATTAATATCTCTGATCCCCCTTTAAAGCCATCCAAATTGGAGGCCATCACTCCAACTTGTGGTAGCAACCATAGTTTAACTATGTGCTGTGTGAAGCAGTACAGAGCCTCTGCATTCAGCTCTTTGCTGGGTAAATAGATACCATGAAAAGTATCTGTCATCTTTCCTTGTGCTTCAGCCTATACTGGAGATTTAGGGGGAATGCAGTGCAAACACAGAATGAGGAGAAGGGCCCTGCTCTTGGCCTCAGCGTGTGTTTTTGGCGATGCTTTGGGCCGGCTGACTCCATGGACGTTCTCCAGCTCCGTCTTCGACATTGACACGTTCTTGTTTAGCAAATTGTTACCAAAAAAAGCCTGTGTCTATTTAGAGGTCCCTCTCCCTGATTAAGTCGGCGTTTACGACACAGGATAATGAGAGCCTTGCACTCCGAAGGTGCAAGCACCTGGAATCATCTCCAGCTGTGTTCTGCTCATACCAAGGTTCCCCTTAAAGACCTAATTTGTGCTGAGGTAAGTGCAGGTGTAAACAGAGCTTTTGTTGTAACTCTAGCAAGCTCATGAATGTCGGTAGAGATGTATGTGTGAGAGAGAGAGAGATGGAGAGAGAGAGAGAGAGGGAGGGATCCTAGTTCATCTCTTTCTTTTAGGAAAGGAATGTACTGTTATGCTCATTCACCCCCTCTTCCAAGCAGTGAGAAGTTTCAGAGGCTCCAGCACTTACCCAAAGTTCAGTTTTAGGGTGACCCTATGGAAAAGATGATAGGGCTCCTGGATCTTTAACAGCTGTATGAAAAAAGGGGATTTCAGCAGGTGTCCTTTGTATGCATACAGCACCTGGTGAAATCCCTTCTTGATCGCAACAGTGAAAGCTGCTGGAGCTAGAGTGACCAGATACAAAAGAGGGCAGGGCTCCTGCAGCTTTCACTGTTGTGATGAAGAGGGAATTTCATCAGGTGCTGCATGCATGCAAATAATACATTCTGAAATTTCCTTCCCTTTACAATTGTTAAAGATAAAGGAGCCCTGTCCTCCTTCCCACATGGTCACCCTATCTTAGATGGGAGTCACCAGAGACTCATGCCATTTCTTTAATAAATGTGCAAACCCCACTGAGGTGTTGCTCACCATGTCACACCCATAATGGGCCAGATTACATTTGCTCTGCAACTTAAACTGACACATGCAACATGAACTTTGGAATAATTTTATCGTGCATCCATATGAATGAAGAGAACTGAAAGGCTTGTAGATGATTGACAAAGAAAAACAACTTGTATATAGCAATTAACTTGCAGGAACACACGAAATCTAAGAATGCTTAAAGAAAAGGAACAGTTAAGACATATCCCTGAGGAGATGATAAATCCTTCAGTGATAAATCCAGACAGGTTACTGTACTCCATAAAGTCCTCTCTTTCAAAAACCTCCAGCCAATTATTTAGGTCCCTCTGCAGCCTCTCTCTTCTTTCCTCCTTCCAGACAGTTTTTTTCCAGTTGACAGGACCAGCCCCACTCCAAAATTCCCCCATCCACTTGGATTGAATATTCACTTTGCACATAGATACAGACTGAGCACAAAATGGGGCTTCAGCGCATTTGCACTCCAACAAATTCCTGTTCCCCATCGGAATCCCGGGGAAACCTAAACTCAGACTGTCTTCCTTTAGCACAGTGCACAGTCAAACTGTGGAATTCACTTCCACAAGATGTAGTGATGGGCCCAGTTTGGATGGCTTTAAAAGGGGTCGGGCAAATTCATGGAGGAGAAGGCTATCGATGGCTACAAGTCCTGGTGGCTGTATGCCACCTTCAGGACCAGAGGAAGAAAGCTTGTTTTCACCAGTTGCTGGGGGACATGGGTGGGAGGGTGCTGTTGCGTTCATGTTCTGCTTGTGGGATGGCCACTGTGGGAACAGAATGCTGGACTAGATGGGCCCTTGGTCTGAACCAGCATAGCTCTTCTGACATTCTTATGTCATGCAGCGCGCTCAGTCTTTACTCACCCACTTCCCTTGTTTAGTGGAGAGAAGAAGGATGAGTCAACTCCACGCATGCCCCAGTCACGCACACCCATCCCAGACCCCCTCGCACTCAGCTGATCCATGCAGAACAGCTGAGGAAGAGCAGTGCTTCCATCTCCATTGCTTGAACCTTCCCAACGAGCGTACCATGCTCTCAATGAAAATCGGGGGGCCTCTTATCCCCAGCTAGTTGTTGTTATTTATTACATTTCTATATCACCTCATAGCTGAAGCTCTCTGGGCAGTTTACAAAAGATAAACCACATCAGTGGAGGGGGCCCAATTCTGCTCCTGAGTGAGCCTCCAGATTTGGCCCACAGGCTGGAGGTTCCCCATCCCTGACCTATGGCTTCTTGATCCATCCTAGCTCCCATTGAAACACCATCCTAGCTCCCATTGAAACACATTATCCGAATATGACCGGCTATCCGTTTCCTGGTCTTAAGAAGGGTTGCCTCAAGGCATCCATAGCAAAAGCTCTACTTTTAGATATTATAGACCTGGAAGGGATCCTGAATCTCTTTGCAATCAGAGGCACTGGGCTGGGAAATTGGGCAAAATGGCCCTGAGAGATCATTTAGACTAACCCCAAAGCCGTCGCAGTACTTTATTTATGGAATGGACCACCAAGAGATTTGGTGTTGGCTACTAGCATGCATGGCTTTAAAGGGGGATTAGATGAAGTCATGGAGAGAGAGAGGGGTCTGTCAATGCCACTGGCTACTAATCATGATGACTAAAAGAGATGTCCAGGCTCAGAAGCAGTATGCCACTATACACCAATGGCTCTTGGGGAGCAACAGCTGGAGAAGACTCTTGCCTTCAAGCTCTGCTTAAGGGGGCTCCCCAAAGGCATCTAGTCTGCCAGCACGAGAAGAAGGTTACTAAACTAGATGGACCTCTGGCACAATCCTGCAGGGCTTTTTCGCTGTAAAAGCCGTTTCTACGTTGCAACCAGAAGACAGGCACACCGATGTCCATGAGCTTCTCAGGAGAAATCTTGCTGCTTTTTCTTGAAGCTCTTTTGGGCTCCTTCAGCTGTTTTCCTTGAACCGGTGCCCCCTTTGTCTCAAAATTTAGTAGCAGTCTCACCCCCCCCACACCTTTCTTTGTAGCCATCTGGACCAAATACCTTAGCAGGCTCATGCCTTTGGCATTCCGACGCCTTCCTGTGGCGGCCCACGTTCGACATTCAGCTGGATTTGGCCTTTGTGATGCAAGCGGTTGGCATCTTCCCTTGTTCTTTGCAATCATATTCCTGAATTTCCTGGAGTGTTCATTTGAGGCACGGCAAATGAAGTGAGAATTGCTTCTCGTTCCTTTCTTCCTCCTCTGAAGGCAGCGCGGATGCACTGGTTACCTTGAAACATCGTGGTGTCGCTAATGAATTGCTAATATAATTTTCTAGGTAATTTTATTTCCGCCCTCCCCACGTTCTAATGGGCTTCCAAGAGCCCAGCGTTTGCTCGCTTTAATCTTCCCTGTGTAATGCAATTTGCACTGACTCATACGTTTCAGAGCAATCAACTATGCATAAACAAAAGCAAATTGTTTAATAGCGCAAAGGTCATTGGGTATTTGTTATTGACGATGTGTAAATATTGGAATGGCGGGGCGGGGAAAGATTTACCGCCCCTGTGGATGCAGGCTTTTGAGCATTTTTGAGTCTGGGGTTCGTAGTCATACAAGCGCTTTGGCTGAGATTTCACCCGTGGATGAAAAGGCAGTCTCCTTCCCCCCCCCCCCCAGTTTCGAGTGAATATGCTTAGGCGCCGCTTGCGCCATTGGTATGAAAGAGGTCAGAGGTTACGCTGAGCTGGCAGTGAGCATGAAGTATGCTTCCTGTTCAGACTTCACAAAGGTGTGCTTCAAATTAGGAACTGGGGCACAATCGGGCATTCAAATGGACTCTTCCTGTCAAAAGAATGCTGCCTTGTTGTGCCCAGCTATGAAAACTTTTCCAAATGAGTCTGCATTTATCTCCTACTTAGAAGAGGGACATCTTTATTTCATCATGAAACCTCAAGAATTAACGTGGTCAGACCATGAGCCCGGATGCTCCTCATGTCTCTCACGTTTGTTCTGGCTCCCAGGTAGAATGCAAGGGGTCAAGGGGAGGGGTGCCAAGGAGGGGAGCAAATCTCTCTGTGGAGTGACTCTCTGCACCAATGTGAGTCTCGGAACTGATCTGTCCATGCTTGTCTGATGAACCTACTGATCTCACACTCCTCCGAACCTTTGCGACACAGTTCTTGGCAGATTAATGCAACTAAATTGAATGGAATTATGGGTCAAAAACCTGTGAAAATGATACCGACTGGAAATAGACCGAGCCATTCTTCTCTAATGGCGGGGAGACATCCAAAGTTTTACCTTTCTAAGATTCCACGTAAAACAGTGGTTAGCTCCTCTCCCCCTATTGTGATGTTTTAAGTCGTGAGTCCCAGTATTCATAGCTGCTTCCACACAATTATTCCCCTTCCTGTGGAGGATCTCCAAATCTTGCTGTCTTTGAGAGAACACAGGAAGCTTCCTTATCGACAGTGCTAAAGCTAGGTAGTTTTAGGTGCAAGACCTAATGGTCTTATGGGAGGCCCCTTTAGATGTCCATGTGTACGACTTCAGTTGCGAAGTTCACAACTAACATTTCTCATCTCCCCACCTCCTGCCAATCCATCCTATACATCTTCTTCTATATTCCTGATATGTTAGAACAACAGTAACAACAACACAGGTTGCCGTAATGTCTGAACATGTGCAGTTTTGCATTTTAGACTTAAATCATATAGCATCATCTTCACGACAGGAATAAAATGGAGTTGGTGATCATTTGGGGGCCCTCCAGCCCCAAAGTCCAGGACTAGCTGCACCCCTGCTTGTAGCATGTCGGACCGTGGGTCCACATAGCTCAGTATCATCCACACTGACTGGATGGGGCTCTGCAGGGTCCACCTGGACATGCCAGGGATTGGACCTGAATTTCTACAAACAAAGCATGTGTTCTGTCACTGAGCAAGGGCCCTTGCCCAAAGGAATGCCAGGCATAGGGCAGTATTTGTGGGTTTTACTTTTGAAGTTGGGGAGAAGAACTTTGGAGTCAGAGCCTGGCAAGTATGACAGGGGGATTTGTAGCCCATTAGCAAACCTTTCCTCCTTTCTGTACAATTCCCTCCCTTCCACACTGCCTTTGAACATTTCTGTATTTCCAAATTGCTGTTATATTACAGGGGTCTTACCGTTGTCATTAACTGATTGTCCAACGACTCTTCTCCATGTTGCTCTTCACTCTCCTGCAATGAGGCATTTTTAAATTGGCCATTAATATTTTTAATTTTACTTCTTCAAAATTACCTCTTGCTTGCAGATGGATATTCTGGAGGCACATTAGGAAAGACAACGTTCTCTTCCCAATTTCAGCTGATGAAATTTGAAAGCCACTGTGTGCAGATCATAACGCTTCCTTCCCCTATCTTTTTTCTTTTTTTTAATTTGCCTTTTATTTTATTTTATTTTATTTTAATTTGCTTCCTAACTAGTGTAATCAGGTTTCATTAGTGGGGGGATGTTTGGCTAATATGCTCTTTCGATAACTGCTTTTGATGTAACTGCCTTAAAAATTGCTGCATTAGCTCATATCACACAAATGAAGGTTGTCCCTCCAATTCTGGCCCCATCTTGCCATAGGCAAAGCTGTGTAAGCTCCACACATAAAGAAAGAAGATCCAAATACTATAATCTGAATAAAATGTAGAAATTAAGCTAATATTTGCTTATTTTTCATAACCCTTTAACTCCCAAGCATGGGGATGGTGAAGGTATTAGGCAGGGCTATACGTATTTCAGAATTGGAGTGGGGAAAAGGGGTGGCAGAAAAGGCACTGAATTCAGCTTTGTGAGATTCTGCTTTATTCTATTTTTAAGTTCCTAGTCTTATGGCCACAAGAATATATTTGATGGTGAGAAGCGGCTGAATAAAGGGTGAGTGGTTAAAGAGTGAGCTCTAGCTGGCCTTTCCCATGACCGGCAAAACAAAAAGAAATGATCAAGACTGATTTTTAAAAACGCGGTATAATTTGTACAGGTTGCAGAAGAATTTCTAACTGTAATTTCCTTATTTGCGTATTCTGCTCCTGGATCCACTTCTAGCACAGTGTGCTCCTGGCATCTTGAGTGGAACATTGGCTTGCAGGAAAGAGAGAATACAAGGGAGTGGCTTAGGAAAAGTGACTTACAGGAACTCCCCTTCCTTTTCCCCCAGGCTCGGACATGGCAGTCTTCTGCCTGCTCTGCGGGAAACGGTTCCAGACCCAGACAGCCCTGCAGCAGCACATGGAGGTACACGCCGGAGTGCGGAGCTACATTTGCAGCGAGTGCAACCGTACCTTCCCCAGCCACACGGCCCTCAAGAGGCATCTGCGCTCCCATACAGGTAAGCGGGCAGGGCGTAAGGAGACGGTTAGAGCCACAAAGGGCCTGCGAGGGGCGGGGCTTAACATGCTGGCTCGTGGGCTCCCTTCCACTTGCCCATGTTATCCCTCCCTTGGGGCTGTGCTTCTGAAAAACGTTACTGCAGGCCCTCTGAGGAATCTGTGGAGGCTGCATAGAAAGTGTGGCTGCAGTCAACTTTCTCTCTTGCGCGCTCTCTGTCAGTCTGCAAGGTTAGAGTCCCCACACAGTAAGTTTTTAAGAAACCACACTGAAGGTTCCTTAAAGCAGGAGGGAGGGTCACACTCATTGAAACTGCCCTAAACGGAGAGGAAATAGTGAGAAGGAAGCTGGGCATGCATTCTACTTTTCAAGTGGAGCAGAAACCGCAATTCCAAACTCTTTGTTCGTGGGATATAAGTAGCATCTGTCTTTTAGCCTCAGTGCCTGCCTGCCTGCCTGCCTGCCTGCCTGCCTGCCTGCCTGCCTGCCTGCCTGCCTGCCTGCCCACCCTCCTTCTGTGATATAGGGCTACTTTTACTGATCTACCTTTCAAGGCTTCTTTGTAAGGATTGTTCAGGGAATGCAGGTGACCTATTGCTGCGTGCACTTTTGCAGGCACTTGGTTAGAGCAGCCGCGGTAACTCGAACCATTGATGCACGAAGGTTTGAGCATTCGCAATAGGCTCTCAGTGAGCTCTCAGCGCACCCACCCCCAAAGCTCACAGTCTTTACGTGGAGAAGTAGACGACATAGGTGGTGGCAGCTGAGACTTGAAGCATCCGTTTCCTGCTAGAGATCCTGGGACATGTTTTGCCCGATCTCTCACCCGCGCATAAAAGGGTTGCTCAACACCACCATGGCTGCTGCTTGATCTAGAAAAATTTGTTGGCCCTGGAATGGGCTTGGGAAGGAGTGGCTATAGACACGCAGAAAACAGGATTAACAAGCCCTGTTCCAAGCTGGCTTGCCCCAACCTTATTCGTGAGCAATTAAACGGGGATCTTCATTTTGTGAGAGCAGCCCTATTCAGGGTTCTCTCTTTCCTAGGGGTTCTGTCCATTGAACAGGGAAGAGTCATTTCCTCTCTTGTACGATGGAGGACTCTGGGATAGATCCTCCCCAGCAGGCCCTTAAAGATGACATCTAGCTGCTGTTTTTCTAACCAAGTGATTCCGCCAAGGGAAGTTTGAACAGCAACAAGTGAGAGCCTTTTTGATGGTGGCCTCCAGTTTGTGGAATGCTCTGCAGAGTGAGGTCCTCTTGGCACTGTAGTGGTCACCTTTTCTGTGCCAGATTAAGACTTTCCTCTTCTCCCAGGCATTTGATGGCATAGGATGGGCTTCTCGATTCGCTTGATGTAGCAGATTTTGGCATTGCTTTTAGCTGATTTAATTTGCTTTCCACGTCAGTATGCTTTAATCCCTGTTGTAAGACACTGAGGGATGTATCTAAGGTATTAATACATTTTTGATGGTGATGGTGATACCTGCTTCTGAAAACTTGGGAGCACTGATAGGAGGTGGGATGGAGATTTCCCTGCGTACTCCTTCATATGACCTTAATTAGTGGACAAGTGATCACAATTCATCTGCTTAAGATGCTGGATAGGGCTCAACAGGCCAGTTTCCCCACCCACCCAGCCCCACCATCATCTTAATTGGATTACATCAACCTGTGCTACATGTGTATGGGATTTAAACTGCATAGGGAAGTGCATTCAGAAAGCTGTGCTGGATGGGAAGAGAGGTAATGCGGTTAATCCCCTGACATGCGGGCTTCCCTTCTCCGTTTCTTTCAGTGCCAAATGTTGGGAAATGATGAAACATCTGTCTCGAGGGGAGGGGAGGCCAGCTGTAGCTAGATCTAGAGCAGCCGTGTCCAACCTGGCACCCTCCCGATGTCTCAGACTACGACTCCCATCAGCCCTAGCTATGCTCTCTGGAATGATGAGAGGTGTAGTCTAACACTTGGATGGGGAAGGTTGAACTCGAGCAAGGGGAGTCAGCCTGGTACCCATGGGAACCAATGCATCCTGGACACCTTTAAGAAAAGCAGGAGAGCCGTGCTGGATCAGACCAAGGATTCATCTAGTCTAGCATTTTGGTTCACACAGTGGCCAACAGGAAACCCACAAGCAGGACATGCACCCTCCCACCCATGTTCCCCAGCAACTGGTGCACATAGGCTTAATGCCTCTGACACTGGAGGGGATAAATAGCCATCCTGACTTGTAGCCATTGATAGCCTTCTCCTCCCCCATGAATTTGTCTGGTCCGGTTTTAAAGCCATCCAAACTGGTGGCTTTAAAACTTCGTCTTGTGGTAGCAAATTCCATCGTTTAACTCTGCACTGTGTGAAGAAGTCCTTCCTTTTACATCTCCTGAAACATCCACCAATCACCTTCATGGGATGGCCCCATTGGATTCGAGTATTTTGAGAGAGGGAGATTTTTAAAATTATTTACTGCATTTCTATACCACCCAATAGCCAAAGCTCTCTGGGGGTTTACAAAAATTAAAAAAATGAAAACCATTTAAAATATGTTCCCCCATCTCCTTTTCTCACACTATGTATAACTTTGTACACCTCTATCACATCTCCCATTACTCTACCCTTTCCGCTTTAAAAAAAAAAAAAGAAAAGACATGTTCTTACCAGCAAATGGAATTGCTGTGAAATAGTTATGAGTAGGTGCAGGAAACTGTAGGTTCAAAGCACTTGTTTGGGCGGCAGGTTACTTGACCTTTGCCAAGCCTCCCACAGTGGCCATTTTGTGCTAGTGCCCATGACAGTTCCTCACATCTCCAGATATTCCCTTGGGCTGGAAAGGTTGTCTACCCATGCAACTCACTGGGTCTTGTCACTTTTTAAAATCTCTCTTTTATTATTCTTCAAGCTGTGATTCGCTGTTTTTATTGGCTGGGAGCTTGACGTGGGATTTATTGAGAGGATCAGTTAGTCATGGGTAGCTTTTTGAAAGATGAGACAAATCCCCATCTCTAGACTGAATGCTGCAATACAACCCCTAAATTCTGTATTGCACAGACAATAAAACCCACACGCTATGGGGAGGAACAGTGGCCTTGATCCGCCAAACACCGTATGAGTGTGTGTCATGATGATATATATATGTAAGGTCAACCAATATTTGTACCAACACCTCCCATACACACACACACACACACACACACACACACTAAAAACGTGTGTATTGTGGTTCTGCACAAACCCCTGTGCCCCATGTGACGGTGCAACGTGAGCTCTAAATTCCGTCGTGTTCTCATAACGTATGTATCATCAGACTTATTAGGAATACAAATCCTGTAGACCCACACGCACACACGCACCCTGTGTAATGGGGAGGTTTGACTTCATGCCCCCCTCCCTCTTCATAAAGATCCCATCGGGTATTCGTGTGCATTCATGCTTTTGAGCAAGACCCAACTTGTCTTCATATGTCACTTGAGTTCTGGTGGTCCTTCAGCTCTTTTCCGAAGCGCGCTGGATGCTCGCGTCATTCACTCACTGACTCTCGGCTCTGCCTCATTAATATTCCATCCTCCCAGCTCTATTTGCCTCCAGTTCTGCGTGTTTAGCATCAGCAGCTGCGTTCGGAGCACAGGGCAACCGAGCTCCTGGCGTTGACGGATCCCTGATTTACTTGGCCGGCTGTATAATAAAATCCTTAGCTGGGCCGGCGAGGCGGTCTACAGGCCTCCAGATTGCCTGCTCAGCTGGCTAGCAAACACACCCAGTAATGCTAGAGAGAGCTGGGTCACAGGTGCAGCCGGCCGGCCAGAGGGGGCTCTAATTAGTCCCGTTTGTCCTGGACTTAATGTCAACCTCATTAAGAGGCCTTGCAAAGTGAATCAACATGCCATAAATTGGATTTTTCAAAAAAGAAAAAGAAAAAAAAGTCTGGCAGCCGGGGGGGTTTTTTTGTGTACGATTGCACAGAGATGCCGCCCCGATTTGCTCCCTCTGCCAGGCTTACAAAGCAGGTGTCATCGGTATCACTTCTCGAGGATCCAGATTTAAACTCATTTAACATCTGATTGGCTTGATAATTGAATTTGCTCAAACAGGGGCCCGAGTTAACATTTCCCGTAGAATGGTGGCCTACGTTTGGTTTCGTTTCTTTTTAAAAAATACAAATACAGTTGTCGTTTTTTTTAAAAAAAAAACTCAAAAAATACGCCGTGGAATGCAGGCGGCTGGAAAACGTGAATTATGCAGCCGGCCACCATTAACGCTCATGTGTTGCTCCTTTTGAAAAATTTATTTGGCAGATAGAACTGTCGTCACTCCTGACATGGTTTGAGGTTGCATGGAGGAGATTGTTTATGTGGTGTGTGTGTGCCTGTTGTTGTGGCTGCTGCTATTGCTGTATTTGCTTCTGGAACAAAGGGATAAGAGAATGAGTATGAGCTTTATAAAAATAGAGAATGATGGCACTGGGGCAAAATCCCAGATCCTTCCCACAAGAGTTTTTGATGGCCCTGTTTCCCTCAGAAAGTGTCTCAGACTTCATATGCCCGCTCCTGTGAGGTTGATTGTCATGACTGCCATTTTACAAATGGAGAAACTGAGGCTGACAAATAGTGGCTTGCCCAAAGCCATCCGGTGCACCTGGCATATGAACCCAGACCTGAAAGCATATCTGTTTTGGTTCCCAACTTCTCCAGGGTGAGCAAGGAAAGAATTCTGTCTGAAACCCTAGAAAGCTACTGCTGCCCGTCAGTGCTGACGATGTTAGGCTAGATGGACCAAGGGTGTCAAAGGCAGGAGTGGCCAACTCGCAGCCCTTGAGATGTTGCTGGTTTCCAACTTGCATCAGCTCTAGCCGATATGTCCAATGGTCAGGGATGACAGGAGTTGTGGCTTGGAAGGCCACAGGTCTCCCGCCACTGGCCTAAGAGGGGACCTCTTAGCCGGTGGCAGGGCTTCGCGATGGCTGGAGCCGAGAGAGGGTGGAATCTAGAATGGTGAATGAGTGAGTCCAAGAAGGCCGTAGCTCATTGATAAAGCACTTGCCTTGACTGCAGAAGGTCCGACATTTCGTTCCCAACTTCTCCAGGGTGAGCAAGGAAACAATCCTGCCTGAAACCCTGGAAAACTACTGCTACCAGTCAGTGCTGACAATACTGGGCTAGATGGACTAAGGTTCTGACTCAGGAGAAGGCAGCTTCACTTGTTTCTAAAACCCCACTTCTTGGAGGCGAGGCAGGGCCCTGGCAACCACAAATGTTCACTTGGTCTGCAAGGTGACCCAAACTATGGCCAGCTCTACACCAAGCAGGATATAGTGGTATGAAAGCTGTATATAGAAGGCAGGAGCCAGACTACTGCTTTATAGCGGTATTGAAGTGCACTAACAACTGTTGGGGCCCATTGACACATAGCATATACCACTATATCCTGCTTGGTGTGGCTCCTGCCTTTTATATACCGCTTTCATGGTGCTATATCCTGCTTGGTGTAGATCTGGCCGATGAGCCCCTCTTTCCTAGGCAAGCCCCATCTCCAGGACGCGCCTTGGGCATCATGCACATCTGTGTAGCGAAAGAACTACATCATTGCACAAGTCATGGTTACAGATCAGGCTTTTTATATGCATGTCAAAAATAAACGTTTAACGGTGCTGGGGTGGGGGTGGGGAAATGTGCCGTGGGATTTAAATGAATGCGCTGAGGCCCCTAATGTAGGAGCGGGGAGGGGGGGGAATTTCTGCCCAAGAGTGGGGGGCTTGAAACAGTGCCGGGGGAAGGGGAGGAAAGCAAGAGAGTAAAATATCGTTGTAAAGAGGAAGTGGAGGCGGCAGCCCGCGAGTCTATAACGAGAAGGACAATTTATGCTCAGGCACGAGTTTGCTTTGACATGGGGATAATGAAAAAGCGTAGGTCATTGTGGATGACTTAAGCCTTCAGCAGCTGAGGAAAATGTATGAAATGCAAGCGACATTACACGCTTGGCGGCTCTGCACATCTGCAACGGGACCAGTGAAATACAGTGGGGCCATTCTTTACCATAAACTTGTGGTCGTCGGATCCTCTGAGCCCGGAGAAGAGTGTAATCACACTGACAAGACAAATCAGCGATATTTAAATATTCATGACCAAAGTCTTGGGCAATCAATCTATCTTTATTGTCCTTCCATTCAGCTCCTGTAATTTTTTATTTTATTTTTTTACGAAGAGGAATCGGAAGCCCCTCGCCCTTCCCCCCCCCTCCCCGCCTCAAGAAGGAATGCCGGTTTTCGGAGACGAGACGGAGGAAAGAGATTGGATGTGCCCAAATCTGGAGGTTTTCAGTACCCGGCACCCTAAAATACCAGAGGCAAAGAGAGGTTCTGTTAAAAATATAACAACATAAGAAGAGTCCAGGGTATATCTAGTCCAGCATTCTGTTCACACAGTGGCCAACCAACTGTTGATCAGGAAACCACTCCCATTCTCCCCAGCAACTGGGTGTACACAGGCATCCTATTGTGCAAGCCCCATTGTCACAAAGGAGTGTTGTGCTAGGGCGCTGGTGTCTTTGTGACAATGGGGTTTGTGCAGCAGAACTACCCATTGGATTACATCCATAATCTGTTTTGGCTCCTAATTCCCCAGACTGGTTTATTGGAGTGCTCAGCTCAGCTCAGAAGCAGGAACATGGGCCAAAACAAGCCAGTTATTCTCTACGGTGCTCCAGAAGGTACTTCTTCTTTCTTCTCCATCCCACAATTCATCTGGACCCAGGATAGGAAGAAGAGATAGCCAGCCGTAAGGACTTGTTTGAGCATGTGTTGACTTCCGCTCAAAAAGAGCGCCCAGCCTTCCTCTTTCCTTACCGTATGTGAGATCCTCCTTCAGTCCCCCAAGCAGAGAGCACACACCTTTTCCTAACTGCAAACCCTCCTTCATCATGATCCATAGTTCCAACTGTTAAAACCTGTATGCATCAAATGTACGTTCACGGATAAACACTCACTTCAATTCGCCCAGGCCACAGTAGTATGTTGCAAGCAGAGAATGGGGCGGGCATATAGCACCCTGCAGAGGGACCTTCAAAAGCCCGATGGATCCCTTTATTCCCCAAACAAACAAAGAAAGGAGCCCTCACAAGCATAAAACAACCAAAACAGGACCAGAGGGTAATGGCAATTCCATAAACGTCCCACACTACTCATGGTAGAAATATTTCATACAAATATCAAACAATGTTTTAATGGCTCATCTGAGCTTAACAATGAGCAAAAACCTACTCGATGAAATTGTACATCAACAGTAATGAATATTTTAACATACAAAAATTAATAAAATCTCATGTACAAATATACTACCATGAGTAGTGTGGAACATTTATGGAATTGCCATTACCCTCTGGTCCCTTTATTCCCCGCCAAGAGGGTTTTGCCTTTCCCTGTATTTTTATAGCTTGGCTCACTTTCTTGAGTATGTTTCTGTGTGTCAGTGTGTATGTATGCATACACACGGGAAGGTAAAATCCTCTTGGAGGGTCATCAGCCTTATTGATCATGAACAATGGGATCCCTTAGGCCTTGGGCTTGGTCATAATCTCGTTCCAAGGTGCTTTTCATTGGGGCACAAATACAACGTGCTTCTCAGATTGCTAACATCCTCATCTGATAAGTGTGAGAACAGTGCTGAGTGGTATCATGTCCAGAACCGCAAAGGGAAGTTATGGCAGACTGGTGGAAAAGGGACATGGGCTTGAACCAGGGACTCCCAGGTTCCATTGTATCCCCTTCTTTTGTTTTTAATGTTATTGTTTTATGGATTTAAAACATTTTGTGTCCTGAATTCCCATGTATCAAACCCTAACAATAGCTCACCCGCACCACCCAACAATAAAATGAAATCCCATTACATCACCAAGTATGAAACTAGCAGAAATAGCACAAGCAGGGAAGGGAAAGGCACATAATCCACATGTACTTTAGAAGTGGCTTTTCACTTTTTGGAAGCTGATCTGAGAACATGTTGAAGGGCAGCTTTACGTTTCATAAATAAACAAATGAACAAAACCATGCAAAAGAGAACAAAGCTGTGGTAACAGACGTGTTGGAGGAGGGGGAGTCTCACAACAAGTGTTCCACTGTGATACTTTGGCTCCTTTTAGATCTACTGGGTCAGTAGATCCCCAATCTGGTGCCCTGTAGTTGGACTACAACTCAACTCCTAACATCCCACCATGCTGACTGGGGACAATGAGCGTTGTAGCCTGACACCATCTGGAGGGAGTCATGTTGGCAAAGCTGTCCAAGATCAACAATATTTTTCCATGTGTCCACCTCTCTTCTGCATGATCAACCTCACCATGCCATCGAGAGGGCACAGGGAGTTCCTCACCCCATGGGTACGTTGGCTCCTCCAACTTTGTGCTGAGCAGAATATGACATCTCTGAGAAGTACCGCATGGCGTCGATTTCCACGCGCTGCAGCCCCATGAAGTTGCGGCTTGCATCATGCCAAAAGAGATTGCCAGAGAGAAATTGAGGGTCTTCCTGGAGAGGGACAGAGCATGTGTCACCTTCACAGGCCTCGTTCTTGTTAGATGCAGGCTGGGGGTTGAACTCTCTATAATGGGGTCTCTTCCTGCCTCTACCATGGCAGCCCTCGCCTCGCTCTACTTCAGCATTTCTTGTCCCTTTTCTGGAAATGCTATTCTCACAGGAACCTGGTTTTCCTTGTTAGCGCCTGCCTCTACAGAACCAAGGGTCTCAAACCCCTTGAAGGCAACAGATGTTAAGGTTGTGGGTACCAGAATCAGGAGCTTCAGAATGATCCTTGATAAAGCATGTTGTAATCCTGGAGATAAATCTTTCAGGTTTGCTATGCCTTTACTATTAAAGGCAACATGTTTTAGTACAGTCTCCCTGGAACACTTTTGGCCACATAGATGCTCACCGGGTCCAAGGCCAGTCAGGTTATTAAAAATAAGATTATGAGACATCAACTTAAAAAAAAAACAACTAGGAAGGTTTTTAATATCTTTTCCTTGCAATACAGCTGGAGCAGGGTAGGTGGGTGAGTGGGTGGGTGGTGGGTGTGAGTGTGATGGGTCCTCCATCTCTATCTCTTGGAGGATCTGTTCCATTGGGGACTGTTCTAACTAGACTCAATGTTGGTTGGTGTGACGTTGTGTCCCAGGGTAGAAACATGCAATGGGTAACTTTCTGTAGTCCTATTTGCTGGCCTGCTTTATCCATAGTTCTGAATACATTGGGGCGGGAAAGGGGAGAGCTAGCTGTGGTTATTCAGTCCTAAGGGAATGTTATCTCTGCACATTCTCAATGGTTTTTGCCCCTGCTATTGCTGTGCATGTTTCCTGCCATTGCAAGCAGACGCAGGAAGCTGAGAATTTGTGATGATCAAGGTTTTCTCCTTTGCTTCCATTTCAAGATGGCAGGTCTCAGAGGCAGAGGAGCCCACCTGTGGCTGCCATTTTGAAAAGCTAACCAAACCATGCAGATTTCCACACATGCAGAATTTCCTTTGTCCTGCACCCCACTCCCTTCCACCCGATGTGAGCCTGATCAACAACCAGGACTCTGTTGCAAAGGAAGAGGAGCCAACTGCATTAGGAAGTCCAGCAGGGCATGCCGGGAGGTGCTCAACCCAGATTCATAGCCTGAGTCAGAGCCTGTCAGCCAAGGACCCCTTGACCCAGAGTCCCATGAACTGGCACTCCCAGAGGCGGCACCCCACCCCATACCAGCTTCTGCACCTTGAGGAGATATCTGAAGGGGCATATGGATGTACTCATTTAAGCTCCTCCATGTGATCAGTAGCTCCAGTCACACAGGACTCCTGATCACATGGCAGGGATAAGAACATAAGAAGAGCCATGCTTGGTCAGAACAAGGGCCCAGCTAATCCAACCAGTTTTCGACCAGGAACACACAAGCAGGACACCAGTGCAATAGCACCTTCCCACCCATGTTCCCCAGCAACTGGTGTATATAGGCTTTCTGCCTCTGATACTGGAGGAAGCACATAGCCATCAGGTCTAGGTTCCACATTAAGGTTCCACATCCCAGGGCTGAGGTTCCACATCAAGCGGTATGGAACCTCAGCCCCGGGAGGCATATCCAGCCCTCCAACATTCCCCAATTGGCCACGCTCTTTCCTCTCTCCCTTCCTGGCTTTTGTGCAACTTCCCCCACCCCCATTCTAAAAGGTGGAAATGCCTCTCCTAAGGCATAGTTACTGGTAGGAAGAGCTTTAAGCTACAATAGGCTGGTATTTGAGGTATTTCCAGCCTCACCTCCTTTATCTTCAGCCCCGTCGATTACTGGTACACAGCCACAGGGAGCTTCTCCAAACTGGACTTTCACCCTCGGTCTGAAAAGGGTTCGACCCCTCCGATGTGGAGGAGCGTACACAACTGGTTCTTCCATCAGACCTTTGCCTGGCACACGGAGGTTGAGGTGGGGCCAGGCAGGGCGATGGCACTAGGGGCGGGCCAAGAGGTGCAGTCCCCCCGCCCCCCCCCCCACACACGACTGCCCGAAGTCAGATCCAGTTGCCTGCTCGGAGCTCTCCATGGTCCTGCAACTCCCGTGCGACCCTACCAGCCACCCTCCGGCATCGCTTGTACCCTCGTGGTCTCTCTCTCTCTCTCTCGTGGCCTCCGCCATTTTCTTTCCAATGCTTCACCCTTGACTCAGCTGCCAACTGTTTCCCCGTATTGCTTTCAGGTGACCACCCGTACGAGTGCGAATTTTGTGGCAGCTGCTTCCGGGACGAGAGCACTCTGAAGGGCCACAAGCGCATCCACACTGGGGAGAAACCCTACGAATGCAATGGCTGTGGCAAGAAATTCAGCCTCAAGCATCAGCTGGAGACCCACTATAGGGTCCACACAGGTAAGGAAGGGAGATCCGCAAGAGACCTCACAGAAGGTGCCGGGTTCCCTCCTCGGCCTCGCAGCTTGCAGGGCCAGGAAGGAACTGGGAGCGCTGCTGTCTGTCGTGTTTCCCAAAAAACCCTGGCTTTCTTGGGAGGCAATAAAGAGGTCTGGCCCGTAATCCACCAAGCTTTGTTCAGGCAATAAACATCTCCTCCCACCTGAAGGGACTCTAAATTCTAGGAATTTCCCTCTAGATAAAATTATGCAAGCTGAGCGAGACCGTTGTCCTTTCAAGAAAAAGGGAAAGTCCTTTTCCCAGTACGCTTTAACTTCAGGGAGGCTGGTTCTGAAGAAGCCTTTGGCGAGAAGCTAGCCGGGCCGACCGGCCGACCTTCTCTCACCTTCCTTTAGCTCCGCCCATTTTAGTCTGCGGCGTACTCTAGGATCAGCTAGCCTTTCAGTGCCCTCCCCTTCGGAAGAATCCTCAATTCCCAGAGCTTGTGGGTTGCTTACACTTTCAGAGATAAGGTCTGGCAAAAGTTCATTCCCAGCTGGTGAAGAGCCCGTGAGAGTCACCTCTCCCACTCCCCGTATAGGCTGTTATGTTTCTCTTCTGCTTCAGAATCTGATTCTGATTGATGGTCTGAAACTCCTTCTTCCAGCCTAAGGGAAACGGGCCCAGTCATGACCCTGTCAGGCAGGTCTACCATTACTGAGATAGAAGGACCAAGGGTCTAGCAGCATCTGATCTTCATGGACACTTTGAGTGGCTCCTGTAGCTCAGCAGTGAGACACGTGCTTTGCCTGGAGAAGGTCCCAGGTTCAATCCCCAGCATATCCAGTGAAAAGGATCTAAGCTGGGAGTCTTTCTCTCTAACACAGGGATATTGAACCACAGGCCTGGAGGCCAAATCTGCCTCCCCAGCATTCCTGCACTGACCTCTTCCCCATGTCACCAGGTGGATCCCACATCCCCCATTAAAATAAGAGCTTTAAGCTAAATTATGCTGGTGGTTTTGGGGTGTTCTGCATCTTTTGGCTTTGGCCTTGCTTCTTTTGGCTTCAGTCCCACCTACCACTAGAACGCGGTCCCCGAGAGCTTCTATGAAATGGCATTCTGCCCTCAAGCTGAATGAGCTTCTGCACCCCTGGTCTAAGGCCATGGAGTAGACTCCTGAGAGAGGTGCCCATGGCCAACCCAAGCTGCTCTTGCTCCCCGTCCTAATGGATTTGGGTACAGTGGCAGGGGGCAAGGAGCCACTGGCGAAGGAAAGTGTACTGCTGCTCTTTGAAACATGGATCCCAAGGGGCAGGAGGCACTTGTGGGTTCTGTTATAGCTAATCAGTGCAGAAGGGGGATCCGTGAAGATAGGAAGTTGGAAAATGCTGCTCTGCCTAAGCCATTTCTGGATTGGGAGAGGGGGAGGCCATCCTTACATGCACCCCTTGAAGACAACCCCCTTATTTCATCACCCTGTTGTGTTGCCACCATCAGTGGGATTCCCCATGCTGGGAATGGCGGTGTGGTTTGGGGTACTGGAAGAGAGAAGATCTTTGTCTCCTGTGGATTCCAGGTTTCTTGCCGGCAGCTAGTGAATCTCCAAGTGCGCCGGGAGCATGCAACTATTGTAAATAGCGGATCAATATTTAGATCACTTTTGCTGTTCATTACTTCATTATTCGCTCTGTCTGTGCGCAGAGCAGGTATCAATATTGAGAAGACTGAGGCAGTTAATTACTGCGTCGAAACAAGCTCCCTTGGCTTTCGACCGCCGCTGCCATGTACAACATCAAAAATAATTCTCCAGGAGAGGCCAACGGACTCTGCAGGAAGGTCGCCACAGGAAGGTGATGGTCACCTGCCTGGAAACCAGCGCCCTTTGGAAGGCTGGAATAAGCCCATGGCCGGTAGACAAGATACTTGAGGAACTGTGCAGGAAAGGTTTCCACAGAAGTGCAGGAAAGGTTCAAAATATGGTAGTGCCCACGCTGTAGTTCCCAGGAATGACCTCAGCTTACTGTTTTTTTAAAAAGTTTCTAGTCCTTATGGCTCAAAAGTTGAGCAATGCTTGTGGGAACCTCAGATGCCATTGAGGGGGGATAAAGTGTCTGTAGCAGAGAAATTCCAGTACACTGCATTGTTTACCACCACAGTGACTTGGAAACACAGAATAAAACATGTAGAAATGTCCAGAAAACTATGTGAAATATCCGGAGAGCTTCAGCTATTGGGCAGTATAGAAATATAATAAGTAAATTAATAAATGCAAACTACATGACACAAATTCTTTCCATTTATGCAAATTCGGCCTCCTGGGCACCCACCTCAAGGTATTTCCATTTGGGTTTTTGACCATAGAGTACACGGCCTGCTTACACCTCTCCCCCTGTACAAGGATTCATGATCCAAAAGAGCCTCAAGTTTGTGCACCAGCAACAAAAATATCAGTGTATCGAATGATGTCTGCACCTGCCGACACACGATTTTGAAAGGCACACATCTGCAGCCAAGAGCAAACACTTCCTTTCATGAGGTTGGGAAACGTTTCCAAGGGTTTAGGTCACCCTTCCCCAACTTAGCACCCTCCAGATGTGGTGGACTACAACTCCCATGCTGGCTTGGGGATGATGGGAGTTGTAAGTCACCACATCTGGTGGGGAGGTTGCCAAGTTGGGAGCGCAGCTTCAGGTACTACCATTGCTTCTTTTGACGGTGCCGGCATCCGTTCTTGCACATTGGGCGATGCCTGTTTGCTTTTAAGTTTGGCCGCACCTGCCCCTCTCCACCCAAGTGACTCTCCCTTTGCCCCTGCAGGTGAGAAACCATTTGAGTGCAAGCTCTGCCACCAGCGGTCCCGAGACTATTCGGCCATGATCAAGCATCTCAGGACCCACAACGGAGCTTCCCCGTATCAGTGCACCATCTGCCTGGAATACTGCCCAAGTCTTTCCGCCATGCAGAAACACATGAAAGGCCACAAGCCGGAGGAGATCCCCACCGACTGGAGGATAGAGAAGACCTACCTGTACCTTTGCTACGTCTAGAGGGACAAGGGGAGGGATGGAGGGGTGAAATCGGGAAGGACTGGGCAAAACCAACCCCCTGAATTGTCATTGGCTTCTCTTCTCTCATCTTCTCTTTCGTTTTTTTTTTTCTTCTGTTCTGTTTCTATTCAACTTGGCTTTGCTGATCACCTTCCGTCCAACTTGCAAAGCCCACACAATTGCAGTGGGGGTAAGAGCGGGTGGAGGGAACCTCCTGGGAGTTCTCTGGCCAAACTTCACGTGGAGACACCTCTATCGGAATCCAGCCCTAGCTACATATCAAGTTACCCCTATGTGTGTCCATGTCTCCATGCACATCGGGGCCTTAGGTGGGGTTCAGGACAACCCCTTGATGCTCTCAGTGGTGGGGTTGCCGGAATTCACTGAGGCCTCGTTCACTCTCTAAGCTGAAACCTTACGAGGACACTGAGGAATTCTCTACTGTATATGTTTTGCCCTCGTTCAGATGCAGATAACATCGCCCACGATCCTTGCGGAAAGGGAACACGCTTCATTTTACAGCATGGATAGTCCCAGGGAGCTGCTGTTCACCCTCTTTCCCTGGCCTGCCCTTTCAGCAGATGGCTGGCTACCCAATCCAGGCAGTTTCTTGGGCCGGAGGAGTATTGGGAGGGGGCGGGACACCAATGAAGTTAGGCGTGACTGGAGATGTGTGCCTTAGGAGATCTTGGGGTGCCATGAGAGGATGCTGGGCTGAAAGTTTCAGACTGTGTGTGGAGGGTTGAGTCTTGGTGTCCTCCACAAAGGATCTTGGGGCGTGCTTCCTGGACTGCACAGTACAGCTGCTTGCAGGAGGGGTAGGGAGAGTAGATGGTTTGGGGCTGGCATTGGCCAAACCTGGGGCAGCTGAGGGATGTGCTCTCCAGAGTGAGGGAGCAGCGGAAGTTTTGGCGTGCCTGCCTCACAACATTGTACTTCCCCCCCACCCCCATAGTCGCCCCTTCCCCCGTTCCCGGTTTCGGCTGAAAAAAACGCACCCCGGTTGTGCTAGCGAGGCGAAACGTCGTTCACCCGCAGAGCACGACCAGGGGCGAGTTGAGTTTACAAGAGCTCACGACTCACCAGTAGACATTCCCTTTAGACCATACCCCTTTCTCCTGACCAAAGACCATTCTATGCATTATTATAAGTATTGTTATTATTTTTAGTGAGGGTGGGAAAGGGATTTGGGTGTGAGAAACCTGTTAGAAACAGCATAACTTTGCACATTTGCTCATATGAGAGGTCAGCCTTCTCTGAGGATGGGGTGAAATCAGAATAACTTTTTAGCTTCCCCCCCCCCAGCTGACATGTGAAACAGAACAGGCTTGTGGGGAAGCCTACAGCTTGTGGACGTTGGCGCTCCCAGTCTAAGGATCAGAGAAGCCAGAGGTTCTACTGCACACAGGAAGCGTCCCACTTCCAAGCCTTTCCCCATTGACATCCATGGAGGCGCAAGGTCTCTGTTCACATCCTTCTGTGGACATGAAGCCAGCCCCACCCTCTGTGGAACTGACAGAGGAAGCTCCAGTAAGCATGAGCTCCATTTCCAGCATTGGTGAATGTACTGGGAGAGGAGGCCGTTCCCTGGCCACTGAGTCAAGAGAACAGCTGGGACGTTGAATTTCCACCCCTTCCATGGGTGATAGCGGGGCCCAGTTGCGATGCGTGGCTTGCCGAACTGAGATTGCGCTGCGTTGCGACCTGCAGCGCTCTTGGCAGCCTTGCATTTTGGTAACATTGGCACTTGTGGATGGATCAGCCTTCCTGCGGCTGAACGTGCATCCAACACACATGCTTCCCCCAAAGGCGCTCCGCATGGTATCTTCAATTAGTGCCCCCCCCACACACACACAGTGCCAGACTACAGACTGTCCGCACAACAGACGAGCAGCAATCGTGGGGCCAGCGAAGCAGGTGTGGTCTCCCTCAGGCGGCCATGAGGTCAGCATGCGGCCAGCCCGCCTTCCATTGTTTCTGTTCCTCCTGCGGGAGTCAGCACCTAGATAACCTGGCCTGGTGGGTCAGGCCAAAAACTGGGTGCTCCCGATAGACCTGCTGCCTCTTGTGAGAAAGGGGAGGGGGGGATAATGACTGTAAGTGATAGGGAGGCGGGGCAGTGTAGTCCCTATGGGTGTCTTCTATTTGGGTTTCTCCTTCCCTCTCTCATTCAGTGGTGAGGGGATGCCTGGACTTACTTTAGCCACTTCGAGATGAACCAGCGAGGGCTGGGCCAACTGGTAGTCATCCGTGGGCAGATCTTGACCCACGGATTGCCTGCCGCCATCTTAGAGAGACAGCTACTGTTACTCTGCACAAAACAACCCTAGTGGGAGAGGGTGACATTCCCACATAGACATTTCTGTAGGACATGGGTGCTGCTGCACTCTGCCTTGGGCCATTTCCCCCCTCCCAACTCACCCCTCCGTTTCCACCCTGGCCGCACTCTGGACTCTTTCTTGCCCTTCCTCTCTTGGCCTTTGGCGGCACTTGCCCCAATGGGGAGGCCCTTCCTCCTCCCTCCGCCTCCCCCCCCCCCGGCACCAGGAATGGCTTTTGAAACGTGCCACCCACCAGACCTTCCGCCCGGATTCTTCAGTCGGTGAAGGAGTTGAATGAGAAAGGTGGCTGTTCTTTGTCTCCGCTTTCTTAATTTTATTTCACGTTTCATGATTTCTGCATGTCGCACATGTACTTGAAATTACCTCGGTTTCTTGTGACCTCACTAGCTTCTTTGCATTGGCTTTTGGGGCGGGGATATGTTTGGGGTGGATCGGCAAAAGGGCGGCCCTGCAGGGCCGGAGGAGGAGAAAGCGTTTGCACGGAACGCCAAAGTGCCACAGCGCAGCCACAGAAGCGCCATCGACGCCGGTTTCTCTGTCAGCCATCTTGTTTGGTTTTTATCGTGCATTATTACTATTATTATTATTACCAAAATTGGTGATTTTGTTTTTATGACCTATGCGATGGAAACTGGGTCATACTATCTTGAAAGCTACCTCTTTTTAAGTTGGGGTTTTGTTTGGGGTTTTTTTGCAGTTACAGAAGCACAGTTTTGCAATATTTGTGTTTTTTGTTAAGGGTTTTCGGTTTTTTGTTTTTTGTGTTTTTTTTTGTTTGGGGGTTTTGGGTTTTGTTGTTTTTTTGCTTTGTGATGTCCATTTCAATTTTCATCTCATGCTTTATGTAAATTTTATTTTGTAATTTAGCTGCATTTATATATGGGGGGGAAGTGTTAGGGAAGTGTTATGTAGATGGAAGAAAAGGGGATATTAAGAGGGGGTCTCTGTACTGCTGTCCCTATACCCGGCCCCCATCCCTGTCCTGATCCCATCTCAACTGTTGGTAAATACTGAAGGCCTTAAAGTGGGAGTGGAGGGCGGGGACAGGGAAATAAGAAGACAGATTATGTCATTGTATCAGTTGAGAGATTGACGGTTTAGAAATAAAAATAGCAGTTTGGTAACGGGGAGGGGGGAGAACAGTTAAACTTGAATATGTGAATAGCTAAGTAGAGTTTTGTTTATAATGTGAAAAAAGATTATGACGTCATTTAAGGCAGACCCTTGAAAGAGAAATATGCAGTAAACATACCAATGTCACACTGGCCAGAGATGGCCTAAGGTCATGTCTAGGCGGTCCCCCACGTTGTTGGGTGCTGTTGTTGTTTTTTGGGGGGGAAAGAAAAGAAAAAAGATGGTTCATCTGAGGAGCCCCTTCCTCTGCTTTTCCCACCACCCACCCTCCACCCAGCTGAAAGTGTTGGACTGATAAATTATTTGCAAAGTGTGATATTTTTGTAATATCCGTTAGTCCCTGTGTCAGTTTTCAGCAGGATGTTGTCCTCCTTCCCTTTTGTAATGTGAACAGGAATCAGTGTGTGTGTGTTTGTGTGTGTGTGTGGTGTGTGTGTGTGTCTGCGGGACCCAGTATTAAATAATCATGCAGTATTGTAATCCAGTGTGTGCCACAGGCTGGTACTAAATCGAGGTGAAATTGCAGCTTCCAAAGCACATTTGGGAAAATGCATCTAACCTACTTGTCGACCTGTTGAGCCCGTCCCACGTCCAGGAATGCAGCCTTGAGGTTGGGCGGATGACACTCGTAGCTTCCAGGGAGTGAACTCCAAATACGGAACCATCATTGCAGAGTTGTGTGTCTCGCTGCCATTATCATTCCCGCTCCTGATGGGACTTCAAGAAGACACCATTCCCCCTCTGAGATATGTTGTTGGTTGAAGAAGAAGAAGTCTGATCCTGCCACATCGTGAATGTTGATAAAACATGGGTGACGTGGTGTTTGACTCTTGGCCTTGTGGAGAACATGTTGGATTCGAAGGAGGGTGAGATTGGTTTGCCCTAAAAGTTGGGATTGCACAAACCAGATTTTAATTTAGGGAGGAAAACGTTTCTCCCAATTAAATGACCTGTTGAGTTTTAAGGAGGCAGTCTGTGGTCGCCTGCTCACTTTGTTCCACTTGCCACATAAATAATGCCCACTTTAAGCCGCCATTTTGAGCCCTGTTTATAGTACTGAGTTACAAATGCCTTACAGATTTTTACTCAAACGTTACCCGCCCGCAGATCCACAGCTCTGGCTTGTCCACATCTGACTTTTGTTTCCTGCCTACAGAATCCCTTTGCAAGTATATATCCCTGGCTGTCTGTGATTGTTGCTTTGGGAATAAACTTCAAAAACTGAAAGCATTAAGATGTGTTATATACATACACGTGCAAGTGTGTGTTTTGTGCGTTTCAGTGTGTGAGAGAAATGTAACTTTCTTTATTTGCTGCTTTGTGGCGGGAGGCAAGACAGGCGCTGATTTAGTACAATCCTCTACACAACTTTGGAAAATGGCTTGTTTTGCCTTTTCGCCTGAAAAAAGGTGTGTGTGTGTGTGTGTGTGTGCGTGTTTCCACATTTAAAAGAGGAAGAAAATGCTGCAATGCCTACTCAATTATTTGGTACCTTGGGGAAAAGGATTGGACTTCCTAGCTAAGGGATGTCATGGTACGCTAGATGAAAGGGTCAGTTCTGATTCCCCCAATTCAAAATGCCAGTTGATGTTGCAGTTGTGGAGTGTTCAAGCGCTAATAGAGACGAGAACTTCGTCAAGGGGAAGGGTTGTCAGCCAACATTTCTATTTCTTTTCACTCCAATTGCCCCGCAGTGATTCGGCTACTTACACCATCCAGCCCGTCGTTTCTCACGCTCGCTGTTCTGTTGCGCTAAAAGGTTACTTCGCTCAGTATCAACCCACCCTCATGAGACAGGGCTGTGGAACAAGAGGAGATCATCTGAGATTTCCTTGGGCCTACAACCCCCCATCAAAGCGTTTGCCCACCTGCTACCATGACGTCCTTCAGCCCTTGGGTGCCAATTTCGGTGTGTGTCTTCGTATTTGTTTTACATAATGTTGAAGTATGCATGATCTTTTGGGGCTAAGAAGCCATGCTAAGTCTCCATGACATTTGTGTTCATATAAATATAAATATAAATATATATATATCTATATATATTATAGCACTGAGGACCAAGTTCTGTCCTTCTGGACCAAGCAAATTTAAAGCTTATTATTTTTGTTTGTTTGTTTGTTTTCGCTTGTCTTTTTAACGTTGTGACAGCACAGGTACCAGTTTGATTGCTTCGTATTAAAAAAAAAAAGTGTTTTTAATTGCTGTCCTGGCTCAGTCTACCTCAGCACCTCCTGTTAGCCTAACTTTAGAAGGTGCCCATTTTTTTGATGTTCTTACATTTTGTTTTTATTTTGTTTTTAGATTCTTCATTATGTATTCCTTTCCCTGTACAAAAGACTTGTCTGTTTTACTTTGCCGTGCTGCTTATGAGTCCTGTGAATGTGTTTCTCTAGAGTCACAGATGCAGTTAGCTTAACGATCACACACACACACACAACATACATCAGATTTGTCCTCCCCCACCCCCCAAAAAAGATGTGATGCCCCCTACTAGTTGACGTTCCCCACTTCTGCATCTGTTCCGTGTAGGGCACAGGTGCGATCCTTTGTAAGCCTTCAGTGTTTCTGGCGAGGAAAAAAAAAAAAGAGAAAAGGTTTAAAAAAAAGAAAGAAATTACTGCTGCAGGTTTTTTTTCTCTCCATTTGTCACGAAGTGAAGTTTGTGCCTTCTATAGCAAAGAGAATATTTTTTACATCCTACTAACAGTAGATTTTTTTGTAGTGGACATTTTTTGTATTTTTATTTATAAGTCTCATAAGGAAAATAGCAATGTTCAGTTGTATACCTTGAATCTGCAGTTAGGAAAAACAAAAAAACCCACAATAAAGTTAATGCAGTCGTTGAAGCCAGTTGCCTGGTTGTTTTCTTTCACGCTTTTGCATTTCGTTGCTGAGAGAGAGGACTCGGTCGTGGGTGATGAATCAACTCGCTTTTGTGTCGTGGCCCCCTTGCGATGACAACATCTGAGATTGGAGGTTGTTGAGGAGAGGGATGGAACAGGGTGTGTGGGAGAGACGGAGGCAGACGCATATCAGAATGAGTGAGATCTGCTTGCTTCACTCCAGAACTAGATGTAAATGCATTCTGCTCCACCAAAACCGAAACGGATGCCACAATCTGCTCCAGCGATGGCCGGAGACCATCATCCAGTGGAGGGATTGTCAACACTCGCTGGCGAATGTACACAATCTCCAGTTTCAGCCACAGATAGTAATAGGGACGGGCGAATGAGCAATGTCCGAGAGCGCTAGGATTCTCCAAACACCACTGTCTTGTGTCTAGTTCCTGTTTCTGTTTGCATATGTTGCTCACTCTGCACGAACGGGAAATTTGCGCAAATCAAGCAATGATGGAATTGGACATTTGAGCAAATCTCTCCAAATTTGCGCAAACCTTCCCAAATTTGCACAAATTTCCTCCATAGATTAAAGCATGGCTGGTCCAGTCTACTGAGGAAACTTGCACAAATTAGGAAATTTGCTCAAATTGTACCAGGAATCAGGAACAATTTTCGGATATTATTCACAGATACATGCCCACGCTCGCATTCAGAGCTCCGAATGGGGCATGCTTGCATGTTTTGTGAGCAAAAATGAAATTCTCATCACATTACTAGTTAGTAACCAATACTTTGATTTTAAAGAGATGTACCCCTTAAAAAAAAATCTTCTGTGAAGAGAGAGTCTTTCGAATGTTCTCCCAACTAGTCTCCAAAAACCATAATCATATTTGAATAATAAAATTCCCTGGGGTTTCTGATGCATTAATGTCAGCAGTAAAACACCTAAGCCGAGGGGTGGAGGGGGGGGACTGCCCTTCAGCACCTCAGCCTTGTGAATAATCAACAGGGACAAAATTACTTGCCTAAAGGAGAACCAATAGGAACTTGACGCTGATGCTACAGAAGACACAATGAAGAGTCAATTTGAAGAGTTGGAGAATGGGCAAGTGAAGAGGCCTCATCCCTTCCAGCCCAGCCGTGTTCCAGTTCTGGAACTGGTCTCCTTTGTGCTTTGCATTGGATGCCACCTTATGCACACTTCCTTTGGAGTAAGTCCCATTGAACAGAGTGTTTGAATTGCAAGAGAAAATACGGCCCCATAATGAAATCTACAAGCCATAATCTGGAATGCCTTACAAATTTATCCCAATCGTGTCCCCCAGTAGCTTTCTAAAAATAATTTTAAAAAGACGAAAAGCAGTAGCTGAGGGTGTTCTTCCGACCCCCTGCCATTTAATCACCGGACCTGCTTCCAAGTAAACATGCACAAGACCAGGCACATTGTCCCACACATTGGAGAATCGTCCCTGTCGCCATATGCCACGTCCTTTGCAAAACAAATGCAGGCATCAACAAGCGGCTTCAAATCTCTGGACACAGTCCAGGAGCCCTTTGGGTCTCTCTTTCCCTTCCTCTCTTGCCCTCTTGGCACATTGGCCAGATTTGTGTTCGCCTTGCCTGCTCCGTGCTCGATGCTTGCTTTAGAGCACCGCCTTGAAAACAACATTTAATTGCAGTTTTCTGCAAAGAGACATCAAAAGGTAAGGGCTTAGGCTCAGGCGTTGGGGGCAGGGAGGAGGATCACGTGTTCCTGGCCATGGGGGGTGGGGGGGAGAAGACGCAAGTGAATAGAGGCCGAGCTTGAATAGGCATTGTGTGGCAGGGGGTGCGTTTCCCCCCTCGTGTGCTCTTTGACCCAGATATGATCTAATGGATAGAAAGGAGACCCTGACAATGCCAGCCACAAGAAGCTTTGTGGATGCTTAAAACCCTATATTTAGATATCGTCTCAGCTGCCCCCCAAGCCCCAGCATGGCCACTCAGCTGCAGGAGGGAAGCGAGCTGGGGCTGGCATTGGGGCGGCCGGATCCCCATGTCAGAAACAAGCAAGGCTTCTGAGCCGTGGCTGCTGGATGAAATCGGGAGCGTTCCACCAGGTTCCCAGGGTGGAGTTGTCAATTGTTTTGTCGGGGGGGGGGGGGCAGAGGGAGGGAGGAGGAGTGGTGAAGTCCAAGGAATTACCAATTTGTCCCGACGAAAGAGCCATTGGCGATACAGCTCCCGTTTTATCTTGATTTGTAATTGCCAGTGTTACAGCGTGTGGCTTTTATTCTTGTTTTGCTTAAATGTTGGCTTGATGGTTGTGTGCTTTTTGCTCATCATTTTGAGCAATAGTGGGATTTTTTTTTTTAAAAAAAAGATCCTTCCAGGATAGGGAAATGTGTTTCCTCTGACATGTGATTAAAGGAAGATGGTCACATTCATTCTGCAAAAGCAAAGAGTCCTCCGAATGTCTCCTCCTAAGCATCTTGTCTTATTGGATGCCTCACAGTCTGAAGTTTGCCTTGTAAAGAGCCTCAAATTTGCTTCAGGTTTTGCATGAGGCACACCCAAAACAAATTTCACTGGTCTTCAGAGGCCCTTTCCACTACTTTGAAATTTCCTTGGATGTTTTTCACTCAGACAGGAATCTCAACAACAACAACAAAAAACAACCCACCTTTATTTATTTCACTTCAGCCAAAGTGTAATGGCTCCTCTAGATTCGGGGTAGTATCTAGCGGGTCCCCTGTGCATGGCCAAAGATGAGGAAATGCATCATCAGAAAAGGGGGTGCTTATTTGCATAACATTTGCATATGCTAATTTGGGTGGGTTGCTCGATAGATACAAATATAGAAATAATTGCTATAATTTAAATAGAAATAAGTAAAGGTGCAGCCAATGTAGCGAAGCCCTCCTTGCTCGTAGGAACTATGAAAGAAGGGAAGCTGCAGGCAACCAGAAATAAAAGCCCCCGGGGGCTCTTCGGGCTGCCTCCAAGATGGTTCACCAACCCTGCTTGGTCATTCCCATTCCATGAGGCTCCAATTTAACTTCCCTTCCTGCTACCAGACTTTGCTGCTGCTTTGCGAAGCTTCCTTGGGGGCATGTGAATTCAGCATGAGGATCAAGATGACGCACTGCACTGTGTCCCCGACATGGAAGCGGGGCTTTACCTCGGAGACCCTCTGAGACCCTGCTCACCTCAGAGACCCTCCCAGCCCCTTGACTGAGCTGTGTGGCATGGCAGAAGGTCTGCAGGCATTGCTGGTGATGATGGGCGGGGAGGCACAGTCACATAACGTTTACTAAGGTGGCAGCTGCCCGGATGGCAGATGAAGGTTGCTTTGGCTGGGGGAGGAAGAGGGAGAATGGAGTCCACCAGGGAAGGTTTCCAAAGGTGGGAAAGTGGCCTTGAAGAACCAGAGGCACAGGGTTTCGAATGCAGCTGCGTCTCGTTCGAAGCGGAGTTCCGGAAGAACGGGCGAACCATTCTGGGTCCAAGAGACAAAAGAGGCAGTTTGGAGGGCCTGCACATTACTCCGCTCGGCGCCTTCCGCTGGCGCTTGTGGAAGTATTTTTATGCTCCCCGGGGAGCCAAGCAAGTTTGCCTCAATGAAAGTGAACTCGTTCATTTAAACCTGACTATAGGCTGCTCCGGCCCCCTGCTGGGTTAATTATCCTGTAGTTCTAAACTGATTGCTGTACACTAAGCTTCAGCCCTCCTTTATTTATTTACTGACTACATTAACCGCAGCGCTTGCGCTCCTTTTATTTAGATGCAAACTGTACAGCCCTTTGCTGGTACTCCGGCCTTTTGATGCCATGGCGCAGGGCCTGCAGGATTGGCTAAAAGCAACGCTGCCGGGTTCTTACGCAGCTCCTGCTCTTTTCAAGGGGGGATTGTGCAAGAGACCTTCCCAGAGGATTGTGACCCATTATTAATTAGCGGATAAGGAGGGTGCCGCTCAGGTTTTCTTCCCCAGGTATCGATATGCCTTGAGCCGACCCTGGGCGGGCCTCGACGCAACTTAGAACCCCTCCACGGATCGCTCCCATCAATTCTTACTCTGGACAATGTTGAGGGAGGGGGTGACTTTGCTGGGAGGGGGGATCCCACCGGAAAACCTGGAGCCAGAGAGCTATTGAGAACTAGCCTCTCTTGGGGATGGGGGGGCGAGGGGCGGGGAGGGATTGTCGCCATGCTGGGCTGCATAATCCCATAAAAATTAAAATGCAGTTAAACGTTAATTACGTGGAATCTGCGGGGGTAATTAGTGTCACTTAATGTAAAGTGTTGTTTATACTTTAAATTATTGATGAGCTACTCTATAGACGGGATCAGCCGCTCCATCCAGGGAAATGGGCTCTTCACTTGGGAACCCATCCTTCCCCCCCCCCCCCACGACATGCACGAGATCCTCGCTGAGGTGGTGAGGCCGATCCAACCTAACTCTCCCTGCAAAGACGTCATTGGACTGGGGGAGAAACCTCCATTTCCTTGTCTCCCCCATGCTTTTTTCTGGGGGAGGGGCTGTTTTTTTTAGCTTTACAGCTCCCATAAGAAGAAAAGCACAGACAGAATCCTAACTTCCTTTCATTTCTTCTCCCTGCTCTTCTCCTAGGACCCCAAATACCTTAAGGGTGCAATCCTATGCATGTTTAGGCAGGGGGAAAGCTGGCTGGGTCGTGCTGAGAACTGTAGAACTTTAACCTGTCTAACCATTCACAGGATTGCAGACTGAGGAAATGTCAGAGTTAAACCAGGATTTGGGGCAAAAGTTTCCAGCCAAACAATGGTTCAATTCGGATGACACAATAAGCAACTGGGGTGGGGAAAACAATCGTCAGTTGTTTTGACTATTGTGTCATCCGAATGCTGCCATAGTCAACTCAGCACTGATCCTAATCCACACCACAGTTGATTATTTATTACCATGATGTGTGAGGAGTACCCCCTAGATGAACAACTGTAAAGTTGATTATTACCCCACCATTGACTACCGTGTCGTCCAAATTGAGCCAATGTCTCCCCGCTTTGGGGTGATTTTAGGCTAACAAAAGTTGTCTTACTCATCAAGATCAGGCTCACTTGCCTCCACTCTCAATTGGCCTCATAAGACCTAAGCAATGTCTTCATACAGCCCGATCTCACGTCGCCTCACATTATTATATTTACAGGCAGCCAATGAGGTCATACACCATTGTGACATGTCAGATGGGTTATTGCATGATCCCTGATGGAGCAGGATTGGCCATGTTGATTATTTGCATTTACATCCTAACCTTCATTTAAAAAAAAAAAGTGTTCTTTAGAAGGTTGGCTGGGAAAATAGCTTGATAAAAGATTTGGGCTTGATAGAAAGTTCCTCTATAGAAAAGGACCGTTCAGTTTCAGTCTTCTGCCTGTGCTCTCTCCCTCTTTACTCAGAGAGAAAGAGAGACAGAGACAGAAAGAGATATGGTTTGGAACACCACAACCAACAACACAATCCTATGTTTATCTACTCAGGTAGGAATGTAGAGGATTTCACCCTGAACTTCTTTTTCTCTGCTGCTGCTGTTATGATTCTCACTTGCTTCTCTTTGAGAGCAGTTAGGGGGCCAACTACATGAGACAGGGTCTTTTCCACAGTGGCCCCATAGCTCTGGAATGGGTTGGCATCAGGGGTCCATCAGACCCCTTCAATGCAGGCTTTTACAAAGGCCTACTTCCTTATCCTGGCCTTCCTTGGTTATGTTTTATTGAGCTGGTCTGCTTTGTAGCTGCAATTACATTGTAGGCTTGCAGTCATGTTTTATTGCCGGCATTTGGTGAATGTTTGCTGCTTTAGTATTGGATTGGATTTTTTTTTTATTCTATGAATTTTCATGTTTTAAATCACTTGGGAGGGCTTCTGTCCTAAAAGGTAGCCTAGAAATAATTTAAACGCATACAATGATTGCTCTCAAACCTTGACTTCCAGTTAAACTCCATTTCACGCTTCTAGTCCTTAATCTTCTAATGGTGAAGAGTTTCATGGTGAGGGTACTCCTTGCTCCTTCAATCCATCAGCATGATTTCAGTATTCTGCCACCCTTAGTAGGGTTCCATTAGCAACGCAAAAGGCAGGTTTGTAGCAGGGCAGGAATTCCTTTAAATATGATTTATCTAAGTATATATTTGTAATATCATTGCAGCCTTGTGGAACAGAGAACTAGGAGAAGGTATCCCTATAGATCCACCACACCCTGGTAGAGATCTTGCTAATAGCCAGTCAACTCCCTCCCTCATGCCAGAGTACATGCCCACCAAATCCTCTTGTGAATTTTGCCCTACAGCTCCTTAGCTGGCCTTTGCAGGCCCCTGAGAGCAAAGATTTTCTCCACCTTATTCTTGCTTCTCCACTCTGTGGGGTGTGAAGGGACTGGGTTGGGGAAATGAGACACCTGCTGTGGGGAGATCCATACCCCTTCTTTGTCTGGAAGCTTGCATGTGTGGCGCCTGAAATCACTGGGCTACGCTGCCATCTTGTGGACAGCCCACGACATGTTCATGTCTTGCTGGGCGACGACGGAGCGAAGAACTCACATCATCTTAGGAGTGCACCTCTTAGCAAAGAATGTGACCTGCTCCAGGGGTTCTGGGGGGGGGAGTTAAGATGCCCTCAGTGTGCCCCCTCATTTGTTCTCTGCTGGTTGTGCAGCAGAGAACAGAACGAGTGGATTCTTCCTCCTTCTGTTCTCTGCTGCAAAATCACTGCCCTCCAGATCTGATCTGTACCATTGACAAGAGGAAAGTGTAAGGCAGATGAAGAAAAGCCCTTGATCTCTTCACTTTCGTCACAGCTTGCATGCTCAGAGAGGGCAGGTGGGCAGGCTGTGGCAGCAAGGAGCAGGATCTGGGCCAGGAGGCCTAAAGCCGGCAAAGAAAGTTTCCGTGGGGTAGGAGACAAATGACCATCAAAGCCCTCCGGTGTGTGTGACGCGTCCTGAAGTGCCTGTGAGACACATTTGGACATGAGATTTAACCCGTGTTGTCCCTGCAGCCACAGTGACCTGGAACTAATGATTTCCACAGCTGTGGCTGCACTTTTGCAAATGCATGACTTGCAGCTAGCAGGATCACTGCATTTGCATCTCTAAACTCTCTGAGTCTCACACTGCATTCCCCACACAAATAGATGCCCAGGATTGGTCAGGATGCAGAGGCGAATTTAACTGCGCAGCTGGGTTTGCAGAAAGGACAGGCTGGAAAGAGCCGATGAACCATTCAGTCCAGCCCCTTGGTCCAAACCAGGGCCATCAACTCACCAGCGCCACAAAGATTGACCAGTGTGATCCATCTCCTAGCATGCAGAAGCGTAAGAGAAGGTGAGCCAGAGACGCACAAGAAGCAAGAAGTCTGGGAGATGCAAGCTAAATAGGACTTGATTTTAAAATTTCAGTTCAGAACTGCTATTTTCAAATCCCCATTCATGGAGTCTCAGAACTGGATTGCTACATGCCATGTTGCTATATATCATCAATTTGCCGTATTCAGTTCCTTCTTTGTTTGAACTGGAAGACTTCGCCCTCCTTGCCCCCAATTTCATTTCAGCTCCAATTCCGACCCAGCGTATGGGAATTCTTTGCTCTTAGGAACACAATTTGCCCCATTATGTTTCCCCATGAAAGTCTTCTAGGGAGCAGAGACTCATAGCCAAGGCTGGTCTAGCGGCATCTAAATCATGGGTGGGGAACCTCTTTCAGCCTGGTCCTGACATTCCCCCACCTCTTATCTAAATAATGCAGCCCTCCCAAAGCATTCCGTCCAGATCTCTCTTGCTGATATATACCATAAGAAGATAAGAGTGTCAGTGTGGTGTAGTGTCTAGAGCGTTGGACTGGGAGTCGGGAGATCTGGGTTCTAGTCCCCAATCAGACATGGAAGCTCACTGGGCGACTTTGGGCCAGTCACAGAGTCTCAGCCCAATGTACTTTACAGGGTTGTTGTTGCAAAGATAAAATGTAGAGGAGGAGGATTATGGACACCACCTTTGGTTCCTTACAGAGGAAAAAAGGTGGGATATAAATGTAATAAATAAAATTAAAAGAAACTGAATTGAGGGTAGATTTGGCAGCTGTCTGATGCATGGCACTGGTCTGGAGGTGCAGGGAATAAGGCTCATCCATTCCCACATGCAAGTGCCACAATCCTTTGGCTAAACATGTGAACAGATTGAGAAAGAGAACCTACAAAGCCAAGATAGCAGAGACTGTCCCTAAAATTAGATGGATAAGGGAGTGAAAAAGGAGACCCCTTAAAACCTGAGTCTTTGGGTTTAGCAGCAGCAGACAGTATCCGTCCATGGAAGACTCGGATCCACTCAAGCTCACAAGTGGGATGGGAATGGATGGGTGTCCTTGCTGCATCAAGGCACTTGTACTTCCCCAATCCTGCATTTGTTCCTGAATGTACACATGGCACATATATACACACACCTTGTCACAGCACCGGGCAAGGCTAGATCGATGTGCCGATTGGATTTGTCTGTTGAAGCATTTGATGTTACATGAAGGCAGCTCATTCCAGCGGTTGTTAATTGCCCGTTGCAGTGATCGGGTCTGTAGCACCATCGATCTCGCTAGGATCAATGGGGCTGATTTAGTGTCTTACTAAGTCTTTTGCTGGACACCTCATCAATAGCCAGCCACTTACAGATCATCAGCACATTATTGTAGGCCTCACTGCCAAGATCCCACCCTGGCATCACCCTGGCTCCCACCTGCCAGTCATCCTGATATTTTCCTGCAGGTGAGATGGTCCCTATTGCAGCCCAATGCCCAACAGTCATTGGAAGGACTTCAGGGTGTCCATCAAAACTGATCCAAAGACCATGCCGATGTTTGCAAATGTAATGGACTTCTCAAGCGGGTTCCATTCCTTATCAACTATGTTCCACCAATTGTCCTGCAGAAAATTCAGCTCATTCTGCTGAAAGTTGGTTGTGGTGTCCAAACTATGCAGAACCCCTTCACACAAACTAATTCAAGAGGATGACCAATGCATGAAGGCTGCAAGCTGAGCCATTAATGATGCAAAAACTGGTTGGGCCAGTGCCTGGGGGAAGTTTTTTTTTTACTCATAGGCTACCAGGAAACTTCCTTGGCCAGTCCCTAGCCCAATTCTGTCTTACAAAAGTAGGAATAATCATGCTAGCTCAGGGAGATTTCACACATTACATAGACATATAGCTGGGTTCATCAGTGCGTGTACACTTATATGGGTTTTATCAGACCTCTGTTCTTTTTTTTAAAAAAAAATGGTAATTTTAATATCATATTTTTTATTCTTTTATTTTATCTATTGTTCACTGCCCCAAAATCTTTTGGATGAGGAGTGGTATATATAAATATTGGAAAGAAGGAATGAAAGAAAGAGAAAGTTTGCTCCCTGGTTACTACAACTGTGCAATGTATGCACATTTTAGCCATCAGGGCAGAGATATACACCTAGAAACATGATGTGTTAAATAACCCTTGGACGAATCATCCATTTATCTCAATATATTGCCACTCTGTACCATGGGGATGCCTGAAAACTAAGCACAAGAACATCCCATCAGAGCCATATCTTCTTAGATATGTAGGCTGCAACTTTAGCCACACTTTCAAGAAGACTTGTCTATATTATCTAACCCCTTCAAAAATGCACTGCATTCCATGACAATGAGACATACGTAATGTATGACAGGCAGCTTTCTTCATGCAAAACTACAGCCACCTCTCAGCATCTGCTTCTTGGGGCTTTGCTGAGAATTTTAGGCAGGGCAGAACTCACTCCAGACAAAGCATACTCCCTTGTTCACCTGCTGCTTCCTTACGTCAGAGTCCTAAGTTAGGGTTCAGATACAGGAAAGAGAGAATGTTGAAAGGCCAGCTCTTGTGAACATTTCAGGGTCTATTCCCTGAAATGTCTGATTGTATAAGACATTGTTCTTCAAGGTCTTGTTTTTAATGTTATGTTGGTCACATTTCCTGAGATAATAATCACATTAACTTTCTATACCCTTCCCCGAAATATAATTTCCCACAAGTCTTTGCCACCATGCAGCTCCCTGTGAATAAATAAACTGGGATGAAATATTTGTGGTTCTTGCCCTCTGTCACCCACAACACACACACACACACACACACACAACCGTCCCAGCCTGGGAAGAGACCTGAAGCTGGATGGATGTTCTGCCCCATTACTATTTCTTGCAAAGGGAGGAGTCAATTATAGGGTCCCTTTTGCAGCGACAGAGACCCAGAGGGGTTTGTCTGGAACAGAAGATCTGCAATGTTGACAGATGGAGAGGAGTGTAGGTGGCGAACAGTTTTGGACATCAGCTACGGTTCGGTATTTTCAGCTCAGAATGAGGTGCTTATTTCCCTCGGTTTTTCTTTCCTTTGGGCTTTGTTGTGGCCTGAAGCACCCACACAGATGTTAACCCCCTGCTTAGCAACTTATGGTGGGGAGAAGTTTTGGAAAACTCTGCCAGCTTTTGGCCGTGGATTTGAGTGAATTGGAGAGAGAGGTGCCTTCTGGACATTACACTATAAATCTAGGGACGCTGTCCACGGTGCTGAAAAACGCCCTCAGAATACGGTTTGCTTTGGATTTCTGATTTGATCCCAGAACATGAATGAGAAAAGAAATGATAACTTGATACTTTTGATGGGATCAATTTTACACCCAATTAACAGCATGGGAAGCTTTCAAGTTACATAGGTCCTTGGGCTGGTGGGATGGAAAGGCAGCTAACTCTCATATGTATGAGAGGGAGATGACTGTAATCACCAAGGAATCTAACCGCACAATTCTGTACATGTCTACTCAAACGTAAGTCCCATTGCACTCAATGGGTCTTACTCCCAAGAAACACTGTGTACAATTAGAGCCTAAGAAATCCTTCTTTATGCCAGTCACACTTTAGATGCAATAATGAATAAATTTAAATTCCCTGCAGTTAAAGTAAAATAGACACACTTTATGAGTGAGCTGGGCAAGCTCTTTATCCTCAGAATATTGTCATTGCTAAATAAATGTTAGGTAGTGCTATTTATTTATGTGTTTATTTGGTACATATAGATCCTGCCTTTCCTCCAAGGAGCTCTATGTGGAAACAGGTTAGTCCCACTTCATCATCACAACAACCCTGTGAGGTAGGTAAGGCTGAAAAGTGGTGATTTCTTTCCCATTGAATTAATGGGGATTTTTTAAAAAAAGAAAAGAAAAAGCTCCCCTTCTCCAGATACTGAACATGGAGGCCTTCCATGCCCTCTTATTTATCACCCATACATCCTCTCCTAGGTCAAAGTTACTCCAGCACTTTCAGTTTAGGTCAAGAACCATCCAGTTTATTGCACAATGCAGAGGTGGACCACAAGAAAAGAATTTGCCAGCTTTGCGAGGCAGTTCAGGTGGCAATATTAGTGTCAAGTAGTTGGGTACTACAGAGATGCTGTAGAATGGTAATTACAAAATTAGTGAATAGTCTGAACATCATCCATTCTTGGGAATGAATCACTGGAAAACATGTCAAGATAAACAAAAATATAGTCCCCAATGACAGATGATATTTTTCGAGGGTGACGGTAAGAGTCAGGGACAGAAAACATTGATGGAATATGTTCTACAGCAACACCTGGCAGAAACCCCAGTAAGGATGGAGAGGTTTAGAGTTCATGACTCATACGTGACCTGCAGTACATGACTAGATATGGCCTCCCCCATAGACAGATCTGCTGTAGGAATACCCTTTCTGTAGGAATACCCTTTCTGTACAATCTTGAAATCAGGGATGGGCAACAAATTTGTTTGATTCACATTTTAATGCAAATGTACATAATTTCACATTTCAAACCAATACGTGAACTGAAACTCAGTTATCTTGCAAAATTCACACTGATCAGAATTTTATGATGGAGTCCTCCAATCAAATAATCCATACAAAAGTGTATATATTTGGGGAAGGTGCTCACTAAAATACATATTTCAGTGAAAATAATATTAAAATGCATTGTATTAGGAAAATTGCTTGCAAAAAATATGTATGAGGCAAAATAGTAAACATAAATGCATGTATTAGGACAAACACATATAATTTTCATGCGAACTTTTGAAAAAATGGTCAAACATTCAGATGAACCAAACTTAAGATTGGAAAAATGAGGAACTGAGAGAAATCAAAACTGGTAGATTCATCCATCCCTACTGGAAATATAACTCATTCTGTTGAAGACATTAAGTAAGTCCTGTCTCCATGGCAGGATTTCCATTACATTTGGACTCCATTTGCAGGATTTCCATTACATTTGGGCAGAGCAAAACGGCTTGGTTGCCAAAATGCAGCCCCTTTGCTCTGAGACAGGAGGGGGGGGTGAGAAAGGGGCTCCAAACAGCAAATCAGGGAGGAGGACAGTGAGACAGAGCTAATGATTTCACAAAAGAATAATCCCACCCATCTTCACCTCCCCTACTTTGGAGCCCTGAGCTGGACATCTTTCTACTGCCAGGCTTCATACAAGTAGGCTTTTTAATAGTGTGCAAATGTTGCTTGGGAGCAATGGCATGTGCTTCTGTTGGTTCGCAGCTAAGGGCGCCTAAGTTAGGCATGTATTGCATTGCACCTTGATATTAAAACAGATACATATTGATTAGCCTTGAGAGACACTTGAATCTACCAGTGTTAAGATGCATGTCTGTGAACAGCTACAGCGCGAGTCCCCTCAGAGCCTGGATCTCCATTATGAAAATGCATGCCAAGGAGTCCAATGACCTCCAAGGGACTCATTCAACGTCTTGACCGCCTTAAACATAAGCCCAGCGATGTGGCAGGTACGTGCGTGCATGGGTGTTCCTCTCAGGCATATTGCCAGATGGACCACAGCGTGCCCAATGTGATACTGTAGGCAAGCACAGCCACCAAGTAGGCCCGGAAGAGAAGTACGTCCAGGACATACCCCACCTGTAGCCATTCGCGGGCAATGTCACGGAACTCATCCCGCTTCTCTAAGAACTGGCGGATGGCCGCAATCTCCTGCAGGATATTTTCAACCACCAGCGAGCTCTCCCCTGGAGACCGGGCTGCCATGCCACTGGCTCCTCCCTCGTAATCACGGGTGCTTTCACAGCCGTAGTGGTTCAGCTTGGCTACAGGGAGTGGAGAAAGGTGGAAAAGCTTGTGAGCAAAGCTGGATCAAAGACGGGAGATACATTTGGAGCATTGGGCTCCCATACAGGTCCGCCCTCTCCTTTGTTCAACACAAGCAGTTCAAGGCCCTTCTATTCCCGTGAAGTCTGGTTCAACTTGGGCAGGAAGGAAAGCATCTCTCAGAATGCAGAGTGGTTGCACGATCTCAGTTTGGGACTGGTTAGGCCCCATCTTGAGTATTGCATCCAGTTCTGGGCACCACACTTCAAGAAGGATGCAGACAAGCTTGAGCATGTTCAGAGGAGGGCAATGAGGATGGTCAGGGGTCTGGAAACAAAGCCCTATGAGGAGAGATTGAAAGAACTGGGCATGTTTAGCCTGGAGAAGAGAAGACTGAGGGGAGACATGATAGCACTCTTCACATACTTGAAAGGTTGCCACACAGAGGAGGGCCAGGATCTCTTCTTGATCAACCCAGAATGCAGGACACAGAATAATGGGCTCAAGTTACAGGTAGCCAGATTCCAGCTGGACATCAGGAAAAACTTCCTGCCTGTTAGAGCAGTACGACAATGGAACCAATGACCTAGGGAGGTTGTGGGCTCTCCCACATTAGAGGCATTCAAGAAGCAGCTGGACAGCCATCTGTCAGGGATGCTTTAGGGTAGATTCCTACATTGAGCAGGGGATTGGACTCAATGGCCTTATAGCCCCCTTCCAACTCTACTGTTCTATGATTCTATGATTCTATGACTTTGGGCTGGCTCTTACCTGTGCTGTCGTTGTTCTCCATGTTCCTGGAGATGTCGGAGCTCTGAGTGCGGACTGGACAGAATGCGTTTCTGTCTCGGATACAGAGCAGGATGGTGGCCCGCTCCAGCACCCAGTGCTTCACCCAGTCAGGAACGTGCGGCTGCAGATCCTGTTTGTGCACCAGCCTCACAATGAGAATGGTTTCGGTCAAGCTGATGACCAGCAGGGCCATGCAGACCACAAAATAGACCCCTGTGGGAAGGAAGCCACGGCTTTCAGTCAAGACCACTCCTTAACTAAGTAAAGATGCAGCCAATATAGTTAAGCCCTCTATTTTCATTTTTTAGTCAATTGGGGGGGGGGGGGTGGAGTGTGCACTTTTAAAACTATGCACAAGGAAATGCGCACTTTCCCCATTTGGAATGTGTGAAAAAAAAGCAAACCAGGTAGCAATGGAAAAGGGGAGCCAGGTAACTCCAGCTTCAAAGTGGAGTTCATTGAATCTTGGTGAGTTCAAACATGCAAAAGGAAATTGCTAGCTTATCAAGAGTCTTCTTGGGATTCATCTGAATATCTCTCATCTCAAACACACAGCTTAAATCATTTCTTAATGTCCTGCTGCACCACTGGCTTCTGTGGACAATCAACGGTTACTTCTTCTCTTGCACTAGTAGCTCCTGCCAATGGAGCTACTGTGATCTTACCTATAAGTGGGGTCCCGATGGCAGTGGCTGGCAGAGTGTCAGACACAATGATCAGGAAAACAGAATAACCAAGGAGCAGGGTGATCTTGAATGAGACCCTCTCCCCACTGTCGGGGGGAAGGTAGAACCCCACAATGTCCATGACCATCAGAAAGATACTAGGGAGTAGCAGGCTCACAGCATAAAAGAGTGGGCGTCTCCGGATGACCACCTAGGAATACACAGAGAGACATACAGAGACCTTGGTGGAAGTGGGATCAACTTTGGGACACACTCTAATGGCTGGTTGGCTCTCGCTCCAACCCATTAAAGCTCATTTAATGCAACTTGTGCTGCTCTGGAGTGGCACATGACAAGAGCTACATTGGCACCCGATGCCTGCTAAGCTGGGAAGGGGCATCGTGGATTCCTTTGGGAGGTGCATTTGGGAGGCAAGATTTACACTTCCTCCTCTGAAAGGGGACGCACTGCTCTTGCCACTAGCTTTCCCTGCTCAAGTTTTAACAATACAAAAAAGTAGAAAATGGCCAAAGATACTCTCCTTTCTAATGCCAGAAAATCACAAGGATGAGATGAGGATACCCAACCCACCCACACCCCCATGGGCTTTGCAAGACATCTTGTACTCAAATCTGAGCACCACTTTACAAAAAGGAGAATCTCCAGCCATTGATGGATGTTTGGCTACAGAAGTTGTTAAATGTAAGCTGAGATATTATTTGAAGGGACCATGGTTTCTATGAACACGCATTCAGAGAAAGGCATGCCTGGGAGAAACGGGGAGGGGAGATTCAGGGAACTGAGAAATGCAGCCTTCTTGGAAGTCCTTTACCGCAAGCGGCATTGTTAAGGAAGGCAAACGGTGGCCATGGTAAGGGAGCCTGTGCTGGGAACTTGAAAGGTTGGTCAAAGGGCACTAGCCCACATAGCCTGCCTAGAGATAGACATGCATAGCTGAACAAAGTATTTTCTAAAATTTGCTCATGCAAACTAACCCTAACCTTTCTTGTAAGTTACATGCAGTTAACCTTTGTCTATAAAAATCTCACGCACTTCCGCCCAGGCAGAGCAGCCTGAACCAGCTGGTGGAGGAGGCCCGTTCTCCTGAGCACTCAGTATCTGGTTAAAGCCTTGAGCAAAGACCTCTGCTTCTGGAAGATTTTTTTGATCGGGATGTTCCATCTTGCATCAGCATCCCAACTCCAGTTTCCTGTCTCTATTCCCCTTCAGCTACATCAAAAACCCCAGTTCCGTTTTCTCTCCACCTCCCTCCATCATGTCCCTAATCTTCCCCCAGGCCCACCAAAGATACTTACAAAAAACTTCATCTCGGCGTAGCAATCACTGTCCCCAACACTGAACTCTCGGAACTGACTGAGGACGTGCAGGAGCTCCCACTCTCCCTGGTTCATGAAGACACTCTTGTCGTGTTTTACTTCCTCCGGGGTCCGCCACAGAGAAATGTTGATATCTCGGACTGAGGAAGAGCAGATGGGAAGAACAGCAGGGTAATAGTGCTAAAGAAGTCACCCATCGTGTCCTAGAAAGCCCTCCTCTCTCCATGCTATGCCCATGTAGAAGTGACTGGCGGTTGGCATTTCTGAATCTTTATCAGATCAAATGTATCGTTTTGGATTGGTGGCCACATATGGAAGCCCCATTGCAGGAGGTCTAAAATAAATGGGCTATAGCTCGACCTTGACAAGTGCCATGCAATGCAATGCCAGGGGTAAAAAATGGAAAAACACGTGGGCTACAACCCAAACAGTTAGCTATTTTTGTGCCCACTAATTTCTATGGGACTAAGTGCAGGCCTGACTTTTCTCCGATGGTGAAAAGCAGGGTCATTAAAAGAGTAATAGTAGCCATGGGATCTGCCTCTGCTGAATCACACCAAAGGCTACTTAAGCCCAGTAGGGGCCATCCAGATCCCTTTTGCAGATTCACACCTGGAGCACCTCTAATTGCTTGCTCAAGTGCCTGGTAATAGGAGGTAAGCAAGGGGCTTCTGAATATAGAGTTTGTAGTCAGTTGTAATGGCAAGTAGCCATTCATAGACCTATTCTTCTCTATCATCCCAGAGTGCAGGACACAGAATAATGGGCTCAACTTACAGGAAGCCAGATTCCGGCAGTACATCAGGAAAAACTTCCTGACTGTTAGAGCAGTACGACAATGGAACCAATGACCTAGGGAGGTCGTGGGCTCTCCCACACTAGAGGCCTTCAAGAGGCAGCTGGACAGCCATCTGTCAGGGATGTTTTAAGGTGGATTCCTGCACTGAGCAGGGGGTTGGACTCGATGGCCTTACAGGCCCCTTCCAACTCTACTATTCTATGATGTGGCTTAAGTTAGGTGGAAAATTGACATCTTTGATAACCAGGACACTAGAGAGTCGGTCCTCCCATTCAGATTTTTGAATCAGCTTCTTCTCCCAGCATACAACAAGCTGCAAGGTGAAATCAACACAACTCATCACATACTGTTATGTAGCCAGCTGGTGAAGGTCAGAGAGCAATTCTGCACATCAAAAGGGAAGTTGTAGATGTCCAGGCTGCAGGCAGTTACTACCTGGATGGGCTTCAGATTCCGCACTTCCCCATGATGTAGGATGTAGACATAGGGAATGTCAGGGGATTTGCCCACATCGACACTGCAGGAAATACAGGAGGAGAAATAGGAAGTCAGGGGAAAAGAACACCAGCAATTTTGGCTACCGCTGAAAGCATCAAAATATCGCAACGATAGAACTCTTTTCACTCCAAATTTTGAGATGTGACTTTACACGTCTTTGTGAAAGCATCTTCTCAACATGTTCAACATGGGCCTGTTGGCCTCTTGTGACAATGGAGCTGATTTTTAATCCCCCTTAACATCACCCTGAATTTGCATTTGAGCCCTTGAAAACCTCTTAAGGTTTATCATACTCCCAAGGAAGAAAACGGTAGGCAACTTTCCCGGCTTGTGACCATTTCGTGAACATTCTGTGTTTCAAAATGGCTCCCGTTGGGCACCACAAACATGTCACGTTCCCCATTGTATGGTTGTTTCTGCCAACCTTGTGGTTCTGTCACCAAAATGGGCAGGTCTCTTATCCAATGGCTGAGCTTCCAGATTTGCTGCCCTAGCGATAGAACTGTTTCTTTCTTTCACCATCAGTGAAATCAGTGCTGGCTACAAGGTTTTGAGACCCCCTTGGACAAGACACCCTCTATGTCCCCCTCCCTCAGTAGGTCTACCTTCTCACAGCCATCATCACCAGCTGCTCATAATCTCCATCCTCCCTCCCTCCCTCCCTCCCCCCCCTCTCTCTCTCTCTCTCTCTCTCATCATTGCCACCACTGGCTTGCTTGAATGGCAGAGAGCCAGGGAGCAAAAAGGTGACTGATCCTCCTTCTCGTCACTGCTATTGTCTGGGCCAGAGCAAGATGCAGGTCAAGGTAGAGTCAGTCGAACACATGCTATTGGAATGCAGATTCTACAGAAATACTAGGATCAACCTGATTTATCCAATTATCAGAGATCACAGGGAGAAAAGCCACCGTGTTATGGTGAGCTTTCTGTTACAGTCCAAAGACCAGCAAATTACCATCCAGGTTGCCAAATTTTTGCCAAATTTTTGCACAATGTAATCAGCTGTAGAAATCAATTAAGTCTATAGGTAATTGTACTTTGTAATGACGATATGTAAACAGTGCAGATCCTATTGCTCCTATTGCTCTGTATAAATTGTATCTCTTTTTATTGGCCTTTTGGCCGCAAATAAAATTTTCATTTCGTTAACAAGCATGTTGCAGTGGTAAAGAGGAGGAGCGAGTCCATGGGGCTCTTGTCAGCGGACCCCTATAGGGGTGTGGGCCCTTGGCAGGTGCCCAACCATGCCTGCCCTTAATGCCAGCCCTGAGTGAAATATAACTCCCCCTACCCAATCCAGCCTCTGTCTGATGGTTATGGAAGAGGAATAGCATCAGAGAGACAGGCTGCATTTGGACAACGCATTAGTCAATGGTGGGTTGAGTAGCCAACTCACAGTTGGTTATTTTGTGGGTACTCCCCACACAACATATTCCTACACAACTGTGGGAGGTTGGGGCTGGCGTTGAGTAGACTAATAGTCAACCCAGCATTTGACTGACACAGCCCCTGCCCCTCTCCCCATCCTCCCTCCTCCCTCAGTCCTCCCAGTTCTATCCCAGCAGCCTCTGCAAGTTGCACCAGTTGTAGCAGAGTGGCAGCCGCCACTTTGGTCGCTCTTGCCGCCTGCCACTATGGGCTTGTGTTTTAACCCTCTCACCGCATGCCATTAACACACTCACCCCTCCACACAACACTTTAAACAACTGGCTTCGAGCTAAACAACTTGCAAGCCAGTTGTTTCTCTCAGTTGCTTATTTGGGTGGAATAGCATACCGTCAGTAGTTTGTGAGCGGCGTGTTACCCTCCACACAACACAATAAGCAACACAGCTGATGAATTTTCCCTCCCCCCCCCCTCAGTTGCTTAATGTGTTGTCCGAATGCAGCCACAGTGTGTCATCTCCTGGTCTATTCATCATGTGCTGGTGGAGAAGCAAGTGCTGGGCACTGTAGATGGAACATGAAGCCCTTCTCCATAGCTATTTATTTATTTATGTATTTATTTTCTATACCACCCAATAGCCAAAGCTCTCTTTTGATCAGGGAGGAGGGGGCAGTTTGCAAGGGTTGCAAACATCATGGAGGATTGCCCACCCCCATCCTTCTCCCACAACTCTTCCTCTAACCAGGTTGGCCACGATTGGGGCTCCTTTGAGCCAACTAAGCTCTATCCCCATTCGACCCAGTCCATCCCAAAGGGGTACACAATCGCTGTGCCTCGTTCATTCTCTGCCATTTCTCTTCCATCATTTCACCACTCCCTGAATCTTGAATCCCTATTTTCCCCTTTCTGAAATGGCACCTTAATGCCTTAACAAGCCGGTGTGATGAACTCGTTAAGCTTCATAAATGAATATGGAAAGGGGTTTTCCCCCCTCCGTAAAGGGGCTTTCCAGTCCTTGCAAATGTCTTCCAATGGTCGTAACAGAAGGATGGTTTGGAACAATAGATCTGTTCCCCCTTCTCTTTCTCTCTCTCTTCCAAGTATGGGTTGCCGGCTCTGCAGCTGCCCCTCCATTGTCTCCGTCTACTCGACAAAGACTTCCTCAGAATATTTGAATCCCACGCCCAACAAGGCAAGGGTAATTATGAGTGTTTATAGTTTTCCACTACTGGAACCATCCCAATTTCTCAGCCTTCTCCCCATCTGCAATGTACAGTACACAGAAGAGAGAGCCAGCTTTGAGCCAAAAGGAAAGCATTGCCAAGAATACAAAGTGGAAAGAGATTAAAGGAAGGGAAGAGGCTAAATCCTCGTGTTTCCTCCCATCCTGTCCAAACCCCCAGAATGTGGAGATGGGGAGAGCCCCATTAGGTTGCTGCACTTACAATTCATTGATCAGAATATCTGGGACCCAGATGGCCGCGGTAGGAACAGACATCTGGGTGATGTTGTCAAAGTCCTCCGGATTCCATTGCAGAAATTCATCAATCCAGTGCTGCAGCATAGAGGGGGAACAGGATTTGACCCAGGGTTACACACTGAACTACTGAAGGCAGTCTTCTCTTTTTTCATCAGCAAAAAACAAAAACCACCCCCTCCATAGCTTCATTCTCTCCCATCCACCTGGTCCCTCTCAGTCACTCAAATCCTCCACATTGCTAATACCTTTCTTCTTAGAATTGTAGAATCCTAAAGTTGGAAGGGGCCATTTAGGTCACTGAGTCCAATCCTCTGCTCAGTGCAGGAATCCAGTTGAAAGCATCCCTGATAGATGGCTGCCCAGTCTCTGTTTGAATAGCTCCAGTGACAGAGAGCCCGCCACCTCTCTAGGAAGTTGATTTCATTGTCTAACTGCCCTGACTGTTAGGAAGTTTCTCCTGATGTTCAACCGAAACCTGCTTTCCTGTGACGTAAGCCCATTATTTCATGCTCTACCGTTTTGGTTGAAAGAGAACAGGTTGGGGCCCTCTTCTATGTGACAATCCAATAAGTACTTGAAAAGTGCTATCCTATTTATCTCTTCTCATCTCCTCCAGATGGTTTGTGGATAACAACTCCCATCAGCCCTGGCCAGCATGACCAGTGGTCAGAGATGATGGAAGTTGTCGTTCAAAACATCTGGAGGGCACCAGGCTGTCAAGTGCTTAGCGTAATGGTGAATGCAGCCCAATTTGCCAATAGAACCCAACCATTGACTGAAGAGGTAGAGAAAGCAAAGGGACTGAGGTGCCCAGTGAATAGGCTGGTCCACAAAGACCTGAGCATCCTGGGATTCAAGCTAGTCAGGTGGGCTCTGTGGCTTTGGTGGTGAACAGCTGCTCCATCAAAGGAGAGCCAGCCAAAGAGGCAGCCAACTCCTCCATGAGCAAAAGGATGTGGCCTTCTTACCTGTCTGTACCAGATATATGTTGTCAGAACTTGGTTTTTTTCATCCTATTGAAAGCAGAGAAGCAGAAGTCAGGTGAATGACTCTGAAGGGCTGATTCACCCATTAACCTTCTTGTATGGCTGGCTGGGGGGAAGTGACATGGTACCAGAGGATATTAGCCAGGGGGATGCTAGGGTGGCCAAATATCTTCTTTTATGGAGGAAACTCCTCTATTTGAAAGGGTGCCAGAGGCCTTTCCTCTATTTTAAAGGTGTCCTCTAGCTGAAGGGCTGTCCAGCCCAAATCCGGCTAAAGATCAAGTACCACCAGAAGGAAGAGTGAAAGGGCCTTGAAGCTACCCATCAACCATTATACCTGGATACCAGGCTGAGCAAGGGACACAGCTCACCTGGTCTCAGTCAACTATAATGTGCTGAGATGCACTGTGTTTCTATTTCAATTATAATAATTATTTTGAAATTTGCACCTAGACTTATAAATTAGCATGGGCAAATTTTATGCAGATTGATGTGCTATTTTTTAAGGTGATGTGTTTTCTCTTTTGGGTGGGGGGATAAGATACATATGTGGCCATCCTAGAGGGACCCTAACCCACATCGCTCAATGGTAGAGCACCTACTTTATGAGCAAATGCTTCTAGGTCCAACCCCTGGCATCTCTAGTTAAAAAGAACCTGGGGGAGGAAAGCTCTGCATGAGACTTGGGTGAGTGGCCACCAGGTAGAGTAAACAGCACTGGATCAATACACCTCTGGTCTGGCTCAGTGTACGGCAGCTTCAGATGTGACAATTACTCAGCAACAAACATGGTAAATGTACACAATGGGGAAGCAGAAGTGAATCCCGGCTCTCTTCTTGTAATATGTATGTTTTCAAAAACTTCTTATGTTATATTCTCACTTTAAGATTTTGGGTGAATACACACTCACACACATCCAGATTAGTTGTAGTTCTACAAAACTTAATGTGTGAATAGACCCTAAGTCAAGAATGGGCAACCTTTTTGTTGTTGAAGTCCACCTTCCCTTGTTGGTTTCCTGTTCAGGGCCGTATGACACTGGTGAGTGGGCTGAGCAGGGCCAATGAATCAATGGGTGACCAACTGTCAGGATTTTCCCGGATTTGTCCTGGTTTTTGTTCTATCCTGGATGGCAGGGCGGATTTTCTGCAGTTTTGTATAATGTCCTGGAATGACACACTTCCCCCTTTAAGGACACCATTAGTGTGGCGGGGGGGGGGGGGGGATGGCATGCTTTTCAGAGGCCCCTATTGGAGCAGTGGGGGGCAGGAATAACACACTTTCTCCCCCTCCTCTCGTAAGGCCCTGATTGGAGTGGAGGAAGGGAAAGCACACTTTCTGGGGCCTCAAAAAAATGTCATTCACAACCTCCACACTAATGACAGCTGCCAATAGCATGGCAGGGGGAATGACGTGCTTTCCGGAGACCCTGGAAAGTGCGCTTTCTCACCCACCACCCACCACTGGTTGTCCTCTTTTTCGGTTTCCCAAATATAGTCACCCTAAGGGAAACACCTTTCCTCTTTCAGCCACCCCCGTTCCTCTCTCTGTTCCTCTTCCTTCCCAAGCAGCAACCTGATGGGCAAGGGACAGATTGCTCACATCAGAGACCTGAACCGATCACATGAAAACACCTCGCTGCTGTTCAGTATTAAGAACGGACAGCACCTTGAGTAAAAAGGAGGCATGGGGGACTTTGGAGAGATTCTGAGCAGAAACCAAAGCGAAATTCACAGAGAAACCAAATGACAATTCAGTTATGAAAATCTCTATGGAGACCAGCGCCTCAACCAAGAAGACTAGGAATGTTGTCATGCCTCTGCAGACTGAGAAGGTTTTTCAATTCCTTGTGGGCCACGTTGGTGGCCTCCTCCTCCACACCTATTCATGGAAACAGAAGGGTTGGAGATCTGAGAGAAGAATGGGAGCCTACCACACTCAGAATGGCATAGACCATGACATCAATGGACACGTTGGTGGTCTTCCTCCAGTTCCGAACGGGCCGGACCCCTTTCCTGTAGTTTGTCAACAAGTAGTCTGAGAGTTGGCGGAGGGCTGGCTTACTCACATTTGCCGGCTTGTTGGCTACCTTCTGAAAACCTGGGAAACAAAATGACATGTAATATTTGGGAGAATTTCCTTAGCATTAACTCTCCCTAATGGTGAGTTCCTGCCTGCATGAATTCAAATCTCCTAATCTCCTTTTTTTCCCTCACAGGATTTACAGTGCAATTCTACTCTCAGGTACGTGGGTATAGGATCGCCTTAATCTCTTTCAGGGATGCTCTGGTATAAAAGTACCCCACACCCCATTAAAAAATTATGATTGGTAGGAATGCCAGCTTCTTCTACTTCTGTTTGAGGGGTTTTTTTTCCTTCCCAGTGCCTTTAAGAGCTACCGAACGTTCAGAAATCTTGTCTCTGTGGCCCCAGAGAGCTTCTCCAAAATAGAATTTGACCGTCAGGCTGAAAGAAGTGCTGTACCCTTGTGCGATGGGCTTCTCTGCCCATGCATACCTCACCCACAAGTTTAGGGTGCAATCCTATTGTTTCCACCCTCAATTATTGTAAACCTTAGCTTTTGATAATCCAGTGATTGGCTTCTGATCATCTGCGCAGCTCCGAGACCATCAGGAGAGGGGAACAGCGAAATCGCCATCCCCAGGATGGCGAGGGGGAGGGGGGCTGGATCGCACATGGGTTTTTTTTTTAGGGTACTTACATTTGCGCAGGAGCACTCGTGCACTCCTCTGTGGATCTTTTTTTCAAAATGGCCGGCGTGACTTGCGACGGCCCAGGAGAATCCTGGGCCATCGCATTTTGGTGCGGCCTCATCGCGCCAAACCCGGAAGTAAGCACTTCCGGGTTTCCCCGCTTCCCACCCTCTCTGCCCCTATGGTGCGGAAAGGGCCAGAGTCTGTTTTGAAGTCAAAGAGCAGACTCTTTGAATACGAAGATTTGCTGGCATCTTGAAAGTTGTGTGCTTCATGACTTTCCAGTCACGGCGCTTCCAGCATCAAGACCCCAGCAAATTGCCTTCAATGCAAACTACCTCTTGCAAGGCAACTCTGGACGAAAAAAAGCCAAGTCAAAACTCCAGAGCTGCCGCCGCTGCCTCTGCAGCTGGCCTGCTATGCGGCTCCCTGTACATGACTTCCTAACACTGGGGCACAATTCACACTTTCCAAGCAGGGCCTAATTGGAATAGATCTGCCGGTACTTGGGGGAAAGCAGCCTTGGAGGAGACTTTTCAAGCAGACCCCTCTGCCTTTTCTCACCATCTGTAATTCCTCCAAGCTAGATGAGCTCACGAGCGTCAGGCAGCTGGCTAGAGAATATGGGTTGGGCAGGGGAGGAAAGAGGAAAACAAGTTAGGGGAGTCAGCAGACAAGAGGCTGGCTCTGTAACTGCGCAGCAGGCTTTGCCTCTGCCTCTTCCAAATGACCCTTCGAGGTCCAACTGGCATGTGGCGAGTTCTGCAGCTGGCTAGGACGGCCTCCAGGATGGGTTCTTCGGCTTCTCTCCTCTGTTATTGAGATGAGCGGGGGGGGGGGGGCTGTGATTCACTCTCATGACCAGGACAGAGAAGTAATTTGATGGGCCGTGATCCAACTCTCCAGCAGTAATGCAGACTCTGAAGGATGACACAACTCTGTGGGCTCTGCTGCTGGGCGGGCCCAAATGGCTACCTGGAGAGCAGCAGCAGGTAATGGTGACAGTCAGTGGCCAACAGGCCCCACCTTAGCACCTGGTCTAGAAAGTACATGCCAGCGTTTGCCAGGACTGACCCAACAGCATCCTTTCTTTCTTCTTATTTTCAGAAAACATTTTATAATCAGGGGGGAGAGAGAAGGCTGGCCAGGCATGTACATGGTTACTGATGCTCATTTTATTGTTTTTGCCTTTAAAACACAATTATTATTATTATTATTATTAACCCGCCTCTCCCTCTGGATCGAGGCGAGGAACAACATTAAATACAAAAATACCATGAAATGCATAAAACTGATGAAAAATATACAAAACTGATACAATATTAAAATAACAAGCGGACATCTTCATATTCGTCTGGGTAGACCTGCCAGAAGAGATCAGCCTTTATGGCTTTCTTAAACTCGGAAAGACTATCATGTTGGCGAATCTCTCCCATCAGGCCATTCCACCATCTGGCAAGGTCCTCTGGGTAACAGTTGTCAGCCTAGTTTTGGCTGACCGGAGTCAATTCTTCCCAGAAGACCTACATCAAAAGGGTGGCTATTCTCAAATGAATGTGCTTAGCATCAGGGCCACAGTAGCTGGCACCATTTTATTGCTGTAGTCATGCCGGCCCTTTGATTTAACTGAGTTTAAAAGCAGAAACTGCATGTGTTAGGGGTATTTCTTTTTAAAATCGGGGTTGGCAAAGAGGTTTTCATCCTTGACTTTTGCTGTAACAGATCAAGAATGGAGAAGCAGTTATAAAGCACAATGCAGTTGCGAGGGGAGGAGAGAAAGAAAATGTTAGTTGTGTTCTTCACAATTGAAGCAATATGCCAGTGTGGTTTAGCGGCTAGAGTGTTAGACTGGGACTCAGGAGATTTGGGTTCTAGCCCCCACTCAGCCATGGGAGCTCGCTGGGTGACTTTGGGCCAGTTACAGACTTTCAGCCCAACCTACCACACAAGGTTGTTGTGAGGATAAAATGGAGAGAAAAAGGAGGATTATGTATGCTGCCTTGGGTTCCTTGGAGGAAAAAAGGTGGGATATAAATGTAATAATAAATAAATAAAATTGCTCTCCAAAGGGGGTGGGTGAAGCCATTAAGTCCAAGGTCTAAAATGACCTAGTGGGACCATTGACACAGACCCAACAGTGCAAGAGGATCTTGGGAATGCCACACCACAGAACTCAGAGCTTGAGATTTTCCTGGGGTCTACAGGTTTCACGTGTGATGATAGCTGGGCCGAAGCTTACTGACATGGCTCCTGATTAGAGGCCTCTGGGGATCTGAGATTTTAAGAAGGAGCTGCAGCGGAGTGCCAACATTAATTTCTCAGCTCCTTCAAAACACTACAGCTCCCAGCAATAAAACAAATTCTCCCATCCCTTCCACCCCCATATTTTCTGCATGCAACAGATGGCGGTGGGATCCATAAAGAACCATTGGGGGTTGTTGGTTTTTCACATACCCGGAACACAAAGAACATTGTTTGTCACATAGAAAGAGCAAGGAGAGGGGTGATGTGGCAAGTGGAATCCAGCTTAACTCAGTTCCCGAGAAAAGCAGTCACCATTTGATGGGGCTGAGTAATTCCGACTTTAGGGTGTGTCTCTCTGTGGGCAGTGAATCTCCTAGCTTAGAACCCATTTATGATGCCTTCTTTACATGCAGAAGATCCCAGGAACCATCCCAGACCTGTCTTCCCCATAAGCGTTCTTTGGCTGCAGGCCTGGCAAATGTCCATGCCCACCTGCAGTTGTGGGGAAATGTGAGGAGGCCCCCATATTAGGCTAGAGGAACCAGTGGTCTAACCAGTCTCAGGTAGATTCATACACCTTCCTGAGGAAGATACAGACATCTATATATTCCATATGGCCTGTTTGTAAGTTCACCTTGGGCCACATATAGTCATTTCAAAAGCCTATCACCTGTCAACTCTAGACACGGGTTGGATTCAGATTTATGCTGGATCAACTGCACTGATGGATGTGGGCTTCTCTGCTCCCTAATTCCCACCACAAGCCCTCCAGACCCCTAAAAATGCTACACCGAGAATCAGGAGACCCTGCTGAATGGGATAAGCTATGGTATGAGGGGAGGGAGATCCCAAATATCAGGTGGAGGGATCTTCAGCAAGTGGATCCCATCCTCTCATGGAAGCTCTTTTGCTCTCATGGAAGGCAGATCCTGGATCTAACCCATGGTGAGATGAACTTGAACTTGTTCTCACAGTCGATGGGAGATATCGAATAACTGTGGGTGAGAATTTCATTTCATTTTCTCATATTTAGGATGGAGAGAACTCCATTTCAAATGGGGGAGAAAGTGAAATTGACCATTTCATTCATCCCAGGGAGGGCTTTCCTCTTAAAAACCTAGCTTTGGATCCCTGCATATTCAACCATGTTTATGGTGTTGAATGAGAGTTGCCACCTCTTTTTTTCTGGCAGGCTCCTCATCGTTAATAGCTACATGGCAGGCAAGTTCAACATGGTCTTCTCTATGCTGAGAATACTGTAGCTGTACCTATGAGATTTGGCTGGTACGGATGAATGAGAATTTTGTTCAGTCCGTTGTTCGATAAGAACATGCCGAAATCTGTAGATCTCTTCATGAATGGAGCAGAAAGAACTTGAGATTTAAAGAAAAAAAAAACTGGGAGAAAGGAACCCTGACAGATTCATCCATCCCTCATCACACCATGGTCAATTTTTACTCCATCTCCTGCCCCGCTGACAACTGTTACCCAGAGGACCTTCTCTTCTGCCGCTCCCAGACTGTGGAATGGCCTGCCGGAGGAGATTCATCAATTTAATAGTCTCTTTGATTTTAAGAAAGCCATAAAGACCGATGTCTTCCGGCAGGCCTACCCAGATGAAGTTTAAGTGTTTTATTGGTATTTTATTGGTATTTTAATAATGTATTCGTTTTATGTGCTTTTAATCAGTTTTATGTATTTTATATTTGATGTTGTTCCTCGCCTCGATCCAGAGGGAGAGGTGGGTAATAAATAAATATATTATTATTATTATTATTATTATTATCAATGCCTGTGTACTGCCCAAAGACACCCTCTGTAAACATGGCAGAAGGCCCAGTGCCCTGGAGATGGCTTTGAAGCCTATTGAAAGTTTCAAGGGGCAGCTGAGGTTTCAAAAATCTCAGATGAGTTCCAGCAAAGGCATGGAGGAGGTATGGGAAGGCTCAGTGGACATTTGGATGTGGAACACTAGGTCAGCCAAATGTGTTTTGGGGAGGAACTGGCCTGTCTCTACCTAATGGGGACTCTCTGTTAGAAGCAAACACGGAAAAGCAGGGCTGTTCTTCAGGAAGACTGCTCTCCTTATTGTCTTAGGCTGCCCAGCTCTGCACCTTCTACAGCCCAGCTTTTCAGCAATGCAATATTCCACCAGCCCTAATTAGAAATGCTGCGTTGAGAGCCTTGGGTGATAGAGGTCAGTATGCTCAACCTCAAAATTGAGATGGTCACCTCCTCCTCAACAGAGGATACCACAATGCTGGGAAAGGTTGACCAAAATGATCAGGGGGCTGGAGTCTGTTCTTTACAAGGAAAGGTGAAAAAGTGTTCAGGGCTTTTTGGTCTAGAAAGGGGGGGAAGGGGAGACATGATAGAGGTTTATCAACTTCTGCATGGTGTGGAGAAAGCTGATAAGAGACTTTTTGCCCCCCATCTCCTAATCCTAGAACATGGGGTCATCCAATTAAATTGACTAACAGAAAGTTCAGGACAGATACGGAAGTACCTTATTCACTCCATGTGTATGTACAGGATTCTCTGCCACAAGACAGAGAACTTGCCAATTGCTTACCCCATCTTCTGTCCTTAAAAGCCTTTAAAAGCAGGGGGGAAGGATGAGTCCATCAGTGGCTACTCATCATGATGTCTATATGGAACTGCCATGTTTAGAGGCAGCCTACCCCTGAATACTAGTTCGGCAAGAGAGAACTGTCACCTTCATGCCATGGTTGTGGGCTTCTTGGGCACTTCTGGCTGGCTGTTGCATTGGGAAACAGGAGGATGACTAAATGGGCCTTTGATCTGTTCCTGCAGGGCTCCTCTCAGGTTCTTATGGATCATTCGTTCTTATTCATTCTGGCCACAGACCCACTGGGAACATGACCTGCCTGTTGCATATGTCCACCCTTCTTTCCAATAGGACTTGCAGAGAAGGAATTCATGATAGAAACTGAAGCAGCTCTGATGGAATTCTCTAGCTCTGGTGCCAGCCAAATCTTTAATCACTTTTCTGGAATGATAATGTTATGCTAAAAGAACAAAGAGTCTTGGATCACTTAAGACCAAGGGTCAGATCTAGGAACTTGATCCAACCCTAACAAGTTACGTATGGCATAAGCTTTTATGGGCTATCGTCCACTTCATCAGATGACTCTCTGGGAAAGCTTCTGCCAGAATAAATGTGTTAGTCTTTAAGGTGCCACAAGACTCTTTGGATATTTTTGTTTGTTTGTTTGCTGCAACAAACTAACACAGCTACCCCTCTGGATAATGTTACACTAGTTTTTTGCAGTGGGGAAGGTCTCAAAATGAATCCCAAATGGAAGACACATTCAAACCTGTCTTAGCATGGCAACGAAACAACACCAGATGTCCACCTGTCAACATTTTCCTTCTACTCACAAATTCTGCTCCCACCGCTTAGCAAACCAAATAGCTCCTAATTAACAGATGATCATTAGTTCACCCGGTGCATTGTGCTATCAGGAACAGGAAGTCTGAATAGCAACACAGTCATCTGTTCTCTGCACCATTGGTATCATCCAAGAATTTCAGCCCCCGTCATTTAGAACAACAAGGAACATACGAAGGATGGGGTTTCCCCAAGTTCACTTGGCTTAGACGGCAGGTTCTCAGACCACATTTATTTTGGCTTTTTAATGGTTTCTTAGTCTCGAGAGTTCTGTGAATACATTTCACTTTTCTGCCTAGGAAACCTTTCATTTCCCCTAGTGAGTTTAAATAATAAGAAACTGCAGGTTGGTAGGGACAACCACAGGGGGAAAAAAATCTCTACTCAAAATGTGGGTTTCTGGTAGTAGGTAGCGAGCCTATATCAGGTGTACTAGAGTTAAGGCTGACTTTTAAAACATGATCCCAAAGATTGTTCTTAATACCCCTTAACAAAGAGCATCCCAGCCTTCATATGTAGTATCTACCACTGAAATCATGTTGTGGTCTTTAGACGAACACGGCTACCAAGCAAGCATCCATTTAGCTGAGCATCTTGTTTCCAACAGTGGCTGGCCAGATGTCTCAGAGCAACAGACATGCAGGGCATCAAAGCAACCGACTTTCCCTGTTCTCTGTCTCCAGCACCTGATAGTTGTTGGTAAGTATACTGCCTCTGACTCGAAGGTCTCCATTTAGCTATAATGGCTAATAGTTGTTGATGCACCCATCATCAATGAATTAGTCCAATCTCCTTTTAAACGAACCGAAGCCTGTGGCCACGTCTGCATCTGTTGGCAGCCAATTCCATAGTCATCTTTGATAACAAGAGCTCACCTTTCTAACGCTGCAACCTTTTTTTCCCCATTTCATTCAAACTCAGGACTGCCCCCTGAACAATCCACGATCACGTAACAAATGGCACCCATTCAGTGCTCATCCATAAACGTGCAGCGTGGTACCTGACATCCCCATGGTCCAAGTTGCGTTCCTGACTTAAACCAAAACATTCAGCATCCTCTCTAAGTTAGACCCACAAATGCTGAGATTCTCTTGCAAGACCTCCTGTCCTCAGACACAAAAATGAACACAGCACAACCCTTTCAAACTTTCCCTCAAGTTTCCTTACCTCTGCTTTGTGGCATGGAAGTAAACAGCAGCAGGAGAAGAGAGATCCATGGTGCAGAGGGAGCCATGGGCATCTTCCGAAGGGTAGAAGGCGTTTTCGTTCTTGGTTCTTCTTCTGATCAGCTTGACACAGCAGAATGAAACTTCCTATTCAATCTCACCCTTTCCTCCTCTCTCTATCTCTCCCTCCGCAGAGAAATTAAATGCAATTAAGAAGGCAAAGGGTTCTTTACTCCCCTCCTGGCTTGTTTTTCCCTAACTGTTGGATTTTTAAAAAATGCATAATTAATGTTGCAATCAGTCTCTCTGCTGCCTCAAGTTTCAGGCAGGGAGGATTCAGTGATGTTCGTCCACCCACCCAAGCTGATGTCATGCAAAATGATCAGGAATTGATGCTCATCGCTGCTGCATTTCTGTGGGCCCAGGGCAGGAAGGGGGCAGGGTACCACTGGCGCAGCTGTCTGTGTGGGGTTAAACCTGAGAAGCACTGGGTTACCTGAGACCCGCTTGAGCATCGTCCTGACAAATGGATGGGGATGCTTCAGCGATAATCTCTGCATTAGTGTATCAAGTGTTGTGGTGGGGATGTGACTGGGATCAGATAATAAGAGCGCCATCCTGGATGGGGTTGAAATATTGAACCTGGGCTACATATTACTGGAATTCAAATTGGAAGACCACAGGCATCTCCGTGGAACAAATCTGTTTAAAAAAAGATGATGATGATGATGATGATGATGATGATGATGATGCATCTGAGAAGCGTAAGCAAAATGGCTGGCGCTCATGATTTCCTGGCTATGGTTAGTAGCATCCAAGCCCCACCCATAGGTGGCCGGGACTTTGAGAAAATGGACAGAGGGCAGAGTCACTGCCAGCTCCAGGTTTTGGAGGGTCCTTGAGGAAGACACCCTCCATGAATCTCCTCCTTCAATGAGTCTACCTTCTCAGCACTATGGTCACCAGCTGCTCTTGCTCCTCCTCCTCTTCCTTATCATGGCTCCCACTTGCTTGCTTGGCAGGCAGAGAACCAGAGAGCAAGTAGGCCATGGCATCTGTAGGGTGACCAACTGTCAGGACTTCCCTGGGTCTGACCTGTTTTTTGTTCTATCCTGGGTGTCAGGGGAGATGTTCTGTAATTTTCTACAGTGTCCTGGAATGACACACTTTCCCCTTTAAGGCTGACATTAGCATGACCGGGGGTGGAGGGATGACACACTTTCTGGAGGCTCTTCATCCCTCCCCCCCCCAACTGTTCCAATCGGGGCTTTAAAGGGGAAAGTGCGTCATTCCCAGACATTATAGAAAAGTCCCCAATTGGAGCAATGGGAGGCGGGAATGACATGTTCTCCCCGCCTCCACACCAATCAGAGCCTTTAAGGTGGCGGTGGGGAATGACGCACTTTCCGGAAGCCCCAGAAAGCCGCTTTCCCACCAGCCCCCATTGGGTGTCCTCTTTTTTTGGTTTCCCAAATATGGCCACCCTAATCTCCTGCTCCTCCTTCTCTCCATCACCTTTGTCTGGACCAGTATGAGCAGCCTGTGAACAAGCAGGTTGCAATGGTGAAGAGAAGGAGGAGAAATAAACTCTTCTCAGCAGGCTCCTGGCAGCGTGTGGCCCCCTCAGTAGCTGCCCGACCATGCCTACCCCTGGCCCCAATCCTGGCCAGAGAGCAAGGTCTGGGCCTTTTGTGCCATGCTGCACCTGCATTTTTATTTCCATCTGCAAAATGTTGGAAGAGATACTCTTCTATGAAAAAAGTAGGGCACGGCAGTAAAATCCTGAAGAGGTCGACTCTACTCAGTCCAGGCTGCATGTTTTTTTATGTTTTATTTTTATTAGCAGAGCTTTCTTGTGTTTGTGAGGCATTCCATTGGGGACTGAAAAGCAGCAAATAATTATATGAAATGAATTAATAAATGCTGGGGGTCTTCACAGTCTTAAATGGTTCACACACACACTCACGTTAGGAAAAAAAATACCTTAGGAAAAAATGACTTCTACAAAAGGAGAGAATTTCTAGTCAAAGCCACTCGCTGGATGGGCTAGCTTTCTCCTTGTGGGGAGTTTTTCACATGCCAGAGGATTAAAAAATGTGACCTCCTTCACCTGTCCGTTCACTTCAGCCTGCTGCTTCGGTAGTCCAGGGCAGGTCTCCTCCTGTTTTTCTTCAGAAACAAGAGTGATTACAAGCTGTGAATATACTTTCCTGAAGGCAGGGGTGGACAACCTTCTTTATTTAATGTTATTTATGAATCGCTTACATCAAAAGAAATTCCTAAGCAATGTACAAAACAACACCTTATAAGATCATAATTCAATACTGTGGATTATTGCTGTGGCATGATCTACGCTACTGCTTTATAGTGGTATTGAAGTGCCCTGACAACTGTTGCGGCCCAAGATACAGCTACACCAAGCCGGATATTGTACTATGAAAGTGGTATGAAAGCAGTATGTGGAATGTGTCTTATGGGCCCCAACAGTAGTCAAGGTGCTTCAATACTGCTATAAAGCAGTAGTGTGGCTCCTGCCTCTATATACTGCTTTCATACCACTTTCATGGTTGTATATATTCTGCTTGGTGTAGATCTGGCCTGTATGCAGAAGACATAACTACCAGGAACTGCTTGTCAGAAAATGTATGTTTTCCAGTACATACCAAAACCCCAGAATGGTTGGCACCTGTCTATTTTGTAGTTGTAGGGTACAGTGACCATATGAAAAGGAGGACAGGGCTCATGTAACTCTAACAGTTGTAGAGAAAAGGGAATTCCAGCCAGTGTCATTTGTATGCAATTAGTTCCTGGTGAAATTCCCTCTTCATCACAACAGTTAAAGTTGCAGGGGCCCTGCCTTCTTTTGTATATGGTCACTCTAGTATAGTGCCTGCAACTTTAACTGTTGTGATGAAGAGGGAATTTCACCAGGAACTAATTGCATACAAATGACACTGGCTGAAATTGCCTTTTCTCTACAACTGTTAAAGTTATAGGAGCCCTGTCCTCCTTTTCAGATGGTCAGCCTAATATTTGGGAAACCAAAAAAGAGGACACCCAGTGGCAGGGGGGAATGATGCACTTTCTAGAGGCCCCGATTGGAGTGGAGGGGAAAGTGTGTCATTCCTCTCCCCCCCCCCCAACACTGCTCCAATTGGGGCCTTTTCTTTAATGTCTAGCAATGACACACTTTCCCCTTTAAGGCCCTGTTAGGAGCAGGCGGGGAGGTGGAGATGACGGCCTTAAAGGGAAATCATATAATTCAGGACATTATTAGACTGACCAGACGCCCGGATTTGTCCGGACATGCCAGGGAAATGGGGTGCAAATCCACATCCGGGCGGAAAAAACCGTTTTGGGGGGCCAAATCCGGAAATTTAGCCCCCCAAAACGGTGACCAGGTGGCCCTGGGGCGAGCCGGGCCAACTGGGGGGCGGCGGGGGCAAACCGGGGCGGCGGGGGGTCACGCGGCGGTGGCGCGAGGCTGGCGGCGTGAGGCACCTACCGGCTGGGGCGTCCGTTTCCCTCCGGTGCTTGGAATCTACTGAGAAACAGGCTTCGCGGCCTGTCCCTACTGAGGGATAGGCCGTGAAGCCTGTTTCTCAGTAGATTCCGAGCACCGGAGGGAAGCCCCAGCAGGTAAGTGCCCCGTGCACCCGCGCCGCCCCCCCCCCCCCCGCCCCGCGCTCCTTACCTGCTGGTGCTGGTGCTGGGGCTTCCCTCCGTGCTCGGAATCTACTGAGAAACAGGCTTCACGGCCTGTCCCTCAGTAGCGCGCCGGATGATGACGTCATCACTCGGGCGTTACTGAGAGACAGGCCAGGAAGCCTGTTTCTCAGTAGATTCCGAGCACGGAGGGAAGCCCCAGCACCAGCAGCAGCAGGTAAGGAGTGCGGGGCGGGTGGGGGGTGGGGGGGGCGGCACGGATGTGCAGGGCAGGTGGGGGGGGCGGGGCGGGGCGGGCGCGAGACACTTACCTGCTGGGGCTTCATGTGCCACTTCTCCCTCTACCTCCCATGTGCTGCATTTCCCCTACTGTGCCTGCCCTGACCGCCTCTCCCATCTCTCACCTACCTCCCCATTGAGATTGCACTGTTGCTGCTGCTGCTGCCCCCTCCCACAATGCTCTAAGGAAGGACTTCCAAGAGTCAGGCATTTTGGCCTGTCTGAGGCACACAGGCTGCTTTTTACGGCCAGTGGAGTTTTTTCATAGAGACTGCCCCCCTCGCTCACCTTCTGAGGATCTTTGAGGAAAGCCATAGGGCGGGTGACTGCTCTGGGGAGCCCCACTGGTTATTTTTCCCCTTTGGCATTTGCTTAGGGTGACCATATGAAAAGGAGGACAGGGCTCCTGTAACTTTTAACAGTTGTGTAGAGAAGGGAATTTCAGCTGGTGTCATTTGTATGCATGCAGCACCTGGTGAAATTCCCTCTTCATCACTGTAGTTAAAGCTGCAGGAGCCCTGCCCGCTTTTGTACCTGGTCACTCTAGTATAGCTCCTGCAGCTTTAACTACAGTGATGAAGAGGGAATTTCACCAGGTGCTGCATGCATACAAATGATACCAGCTGAAATTCCCTTCTCTACACAACTGTTAAAGATACAGGAGCCCTGTCCTCCTTTTCATATGGTCACCCTAGTGTTTGAAGCTTTCAACTTTATAACCATATGGTCCAAACTTTTAGAAAAAGGAAGGGAACAGTGTATGTGTGTAGGTGGGGAGGGGGAAAGATTAAAAGGAATGTATAGCTACCTATCCCAAGGAGAGATCACAAGGAGAGATCTGAAGACCAGGTTATGATGGATCCAGATGAAGGTTGAAAGAGATCTCTCCTAGAATCCAGGGTATAGAACTCAGCAAAGTCCAGGTAGGGAAAATTAAGCCACGTAGAGAGTGTAGAAAATATTTAAAAATGAAAAGATCAAAATCAAATAGAGGGTGAAAACAACACCAAGCTGCTCACACCCTAAGAAAACAACACCCTAAGATCAGTGGCCTTTTCAATGGTGACACCCCGTCTGTGGAATGCCCTCCCCAGAGAAGCTTGCTTGGTACCTATGTTGTGGTGTTTTCATCACCCAATTATTTTAATATGTATTTTAGTGCTCTTTGCCCTATGCACCTTTATTTTCTGCTGGTTTTACTGTGCTGTTGTGTTTTTACTGTTTATGGCTGACTTCATTTTGGTTTTATTATGTGCTGTTTTTAATTATTGTTTTATTGTTTGTATGTTATTTTTTAATTATTGTACACCACACAGAGAAGTTGGGTTATTGGGTGTAATAAATAGAAAGCATAATGAATACATAAACAAGGAACACAATTAAAGTCCTATTGATTACAATGAGAAATGCCCTATCCTGTGTCCAGCTTGTGATATCATTTTAAGGTTTTCTTTTATTGTCGTATGCTTGGAGAGAGAGAGAAAGCATGCACAGACTGCTATCACTGTGCTTTAATTTCATGTATTGACAATGACAATGACATATCAACGTCCTCAGCTCCTTCCTGGAGACAGAGGCCAGCTCATGGACCAGCAGCTAATTACCTCAGAAGCTGTGGTTAGAGTTGTATTTTCATTGGAGTTCTACTGTTGAAAATTCTGACCAGCAAAATATCTCAATCTATGCCAATATGAGCGAGATTTCCTAAAACTTTTGCTGGGTCTCTCTTTTCCTCTTCCTTTTCTGCAACATTTTTGTTGTTAGGTATTGCTATGTCAATGAGGTAGTTGTGTTTTCCTTTTATATTTATGACTGTTCTTGTCCCAGAATTGTTCTGTCCCAGCATAGCATGGCTTAGCTTGAGTTTGAGTGTGTCTGGATCTCCTAGGCTCTGAAAGCATCTTTTTGGAGAGCACCTGCTGGTTGCATGTTCTCTGCACACTGAGGCAATGTAAATTCAGTATATACTTGGATAAAAGGAAGGAAAGATCCTTATCTAGCATTGTAATAATGGGCATCTGTTCTGGCCTATCTTTGAATTGTACTGACCATGGTCTTGTTCACATGGCTAATGAATCAGAGATATAATCACACATTGTTAGATTAGTTTCTCACTGATCAACCAGAAGTTGAAACAAGCTAAGAGGCGAGAAGTGACTACAACAAGCCTTTAGTCCATTTTGTTCCATGGCTAATGTTTGCAGGGTAATCATATTTTATACTCTTCCTGCATGCTAGGTTGCTAGTTTGTTGTACTAGATTTCTCTGCACTTGTCCACTGCTTCATTTGTTCAATGGTAACAGTATGCTGAATCTGTGAGTATGGATATGAGAAAAATGATGGGGAAAGAGTGTTAAACGTTAGGAAAGTTTAGACTATTGTAATCCAGTGAAAGATTTGCAGTCAGAAAAGATATTTGAGGGAAGGGGAGACTCTGTCACACAGAGTATAGTAAAAGCTTCAAAGAACAGCAAAAGCTACAAAAGTAGAAGTGAGTGAAATTAATTTCAGATACATTCAATGTCTCACTTGTTCTTTATTTCAGTGATTTTAACATTAAGATGTTGTGTAGAACAATTTTGTCTTAATTGTATGCTGTGAAATCAGACATGTGACCAAGGCCATGTTTGGGTGGGCACGCCCCCTTGGGGCGGCCATATTGTCCTCCTTTTTGGTTTCCAAAATATGGTCACCCTAGACATTATAGAACGTTACAGAAAATCCCCCTTCACACCCGGGATAGAACAAACACCATAACAAATCTGGGGGAATCCTGGCAGTTGGTCAACCAATGGGAGGGAGCTCCAGAGAGTGGGTGCTACGGTGCTAAAGGCCCTGATCCAGGATTTGATGGGCCGGGCCCCTACTGGCCTGCTACCACCGAGCAGGCCAGTAGGGGATCAGGCCAAGGCTTAAGTATCCCAGTCCTAAATTGGTTGGGGCCTTGTAAACACCTAGCAATGCCTGCCAAGGGCTGCCTTCCCTCGCAGGTAATCTGCAGGGGTCACACTTTGGCAGTGGGCGAGGCTGAAGCCAGCAGTGCGTGGAGCTGAGCAGAAAGTCAGTGGGTCGCCCCTTTTCACTTTCTGCTACCTGCTCTTCTCTCTTTCTCTCTCTCTCTCTCCCTTTTCCTTCCCACCCAGCAGGCTGCCGGGGAAAGGACGACTCATATTGCCAGAAGTATGAAGTGATCACATGCAAGGGCTTTTTGAAATACAGCCAAGACTGCATGCAGTCTTAGGACTGCAAGTTGACCATGCCTGGACGTAGATGAATATCCTTCAACCCCAGAGTTCAAGCAGCTGCAGCCCATTACAGAATTTTTGTTGTTGTTGTTCGGACATCAGCCCAAAGGGAATCAAACTGGACAGCATGCCCTCCCCCTGCAGTGTTTCTCTTGATGATCTTCCCTTCCAGACAGAAGAGCCGTCATGTTCTGTTTTCGTTTTCAAAATCGCTCCCCACCCCCCGTTTAATTCCCTATTCATAGAGCTGATGGTGAAACAGGCCGGGACTGGGAGCCCTCAGCCGGCGCAGAGGGTCGGGTTGCATCCAATGGCCACGCAGAGTCTTTTAAACCGGAGACGAAATTAGTGCGGAGCGCTGATGAACTCACCCCTGGACTGCCGATAGTTGTGTCATGGAGAAAGTGAGCGTCAAGCCAGCGCTAATTTGATTTCTTGACTCTGTTAGCAGATGAGAAGTCTCCTCCCGGCGAAGTGGAAACGGCTCAGAACGGTTTGCGCTTATTGAATCTCAATAATAAAAAGCAGGGAGTGGTTGAGCCAAAGACAGCTACTGATGAGACGGGAGGGGGGGCATTCTTACCGTCGGAAGCCTCCTGTACCAAGGGCTTTGGTGAGGAGCACAGTCTCATCTTTCGGTGGGTCTTTCCCCAGGGGAGAGAGGAGCAGGCACCTCTTCTTTGTGTGTTATTTACATGTATCTGTTGCCCATTAACCTAGTCCTTTATGCAACATGCAGCAATTTTACCAACAAAAAAATCAAAATGCAAATCAAATCCTACAGTGTATCAAATCAAATCAGAGCTAGAGCTTATTAAACAAGTAGACGGCAAAATGATGGAATGTTCGCCGCTTCCAGAGTCACTGCAAACACTCGCTATTATTTAGGTGGCCAGCACCAGCTGCTTCTGTCTGGCTGCCTCTCTCAAGCAGTGGTGTAGTGGACTCAGGGCTTGCAGGGATGCAGCCCTGGCACTTTTTGATTAGCAGAGATGCTGATTACAAGCTCCCTCACACCAGCGATTTAATGCAGTCTCGCCATGCCTGGTATACGGATTTGCAGCATGGTACTCACATGACGCCGTGCCTGTCCTGCTGACACCCCGCTTCTTCCCCAGCCTTTCCTAGAATGCTAAAAGTCTGGATTACTTTCCCTAAGCACATTTAATGTGCCCTAAGTCTCCATGTAGTTTTAAAGTAAGTGGGGGCTTGAATGGATTGCATCAGGTCCTGGCAGGGAAAAGCGATCTCTCCTAGCAGCCAACTCCAAGCCTCAATATAAAACCCAAACCTTACATCCCAGGCTCGAAAGCATTTTTTAAAAATCATACAACACCCAGATCTCTGCAGAGACAGGATTGTACTCCCTCGATGCCCCCAAAGAGCCAGACTAAGGGGTTGTTCCATTTTTGCCTGGGAGAAAGGCAGGGTCTGGTTGAAGTGCTCATCTGCCAGGACCTGACTGGAGGGAGAAAGAGAAGGGGAGGGGTGGAGTGGAGAGGAAATGCTAACAAGCGTAGGAACGAAAGAGCAGCTATTCAGGTGAAAGGGATCATAAGCTTGACACACTTCTGCCTCAGGAATAAAAAAACCTGGAAGCAAACCAGGGGAGGAAATTAGGTGTGATGGAGGTCATCATCTGCCACCCCCCCCCCCCTCAGAATTATCTCCTCTCAGGTGAGCTGCAATCCTCACAGTTGCTGGGTGGATATGAATTTTGCTAGCAACATTATGGCTCAATTCGAACAACACAATAAACAACTGGTGTGGGGGAAACAATCGTCAGTTGTTTTGACTATTGTGTCATCTGAATGCTGCCATAGTCAACTAAGCGCTGATCCTCATCCACACCACAATTGATTATTTATTACCATGTTGTGTGGGGAGTGCCCCCTAGGGTTAGCGTGAGGGTTAGGGTTAGTCAACTCACCATTGACTATCGTGTCATCCGAATTGAGCCAATGGTGGGGTAATAATCAACTTTACAGTTGTTCAACTAGGGGGTACTCCCCACACAACATGGTAATATATTATCAACTGTGGTGTGGATTAGGATCAGCGCTGAGTTGACTATGGCAGCATTTGGATGACACAATAGTCAAAACAACTGACGATTGTTTCCCCCACACCAGTTGTTTATTGTGTCATCCGAATTGAGCCTATGTCTATTGTTCCTTGTTGCCATGAAAAGTATGTTGAGGTAGCTTGATCCTGAATGGGCAATTAAGGCTTATTAGCTTAATTCAAGACCTGCTCCTGGTGGAGATAAAAACTATTGGAACTGGTTGGTTGATATGGATCAACTTAACAGCTTGAATTTCTGGACTCTCCTTGGCTGGTAGGGGGGTTGTAGGAACTTTTGTGCTGACTGCATGCACGTCAAAATTTATCACTACTCCGTCAGTGGAGGCTGGTGCCTCTGATGTCAGTGGGGTACTGAATCCACTCCAGGTTTTGATCACAACTAGTCAGAGCTCTAAAGGTGCTGCCCAAGGTGCTTCCACACCTTGGATCGTTCCTTTAGAGATCTGACTGGTTCTGATTGAAACCTGGAATGGATTCACTGTCTCAGTGACATCAGAGCCTCCAGCCTCCTCCATGCAACCATTGCCCTCAAGACATCCCGCATCAAGACCATGTTGTTTGGAAGCTGGAAGGATCAGCGCCGAGTTCTTGAGCTTTGGGAATAAGTTCCCATGACTGAATTCCCCACTCCCCATGTTATGTTTTCTCATTGGCTGCAAAGGAACCCTGAGATGACTTGCAAAGATTCAAACTATATAAAAGGAATGTTTTTTAAAAAATATGCAGCAACATAATCTTTAGGATGAGCAATATCTGGCAAAAAAGAAAGAAAGAAAGAAAGAAAGAAAGAAAGAAAGAAAGAAAGAAACGACACAACCGGACTTAAAAATGACATGTCATTCCAGAGGGCCTGGGGGTGGCCATGTGTCCTCTTTGACAGAGGACAGTCCTCTATTTGAAAAGCTGCCAGAGGATTGCCCTCTATTTTGAATCTCTATTTGAAGGACTGCCCAGTCTTCAACTGGAGGGAGAATTAAAGGGCATTGAAGATGTCCATCAATAGCATCTGGACAGCAGACTGAGCAAGGCACATGGGTCACAGTCTTCCATTCTGGGGTGAGTTTTTAATTTTTTAGATTTTATTATTACGTTTATATCCTGCCTATTTTTTCTTCTTCTGAGCATGCCAAGGCAACAGACATGATCCTCCTCACCATTTTATCCTCATGACAACCTCTCAAGAAAGGCTTGGTTGTGAGTCAGTGACTGGCCCAAAGTCACCCAGTGAGCTTCCATGGCCAAGTGGGGTCTAGAACCTTAGTTTCTCCAGTCTCAGCCTAGCACTCTAACCACTGCACCACATGGCCTCTCAACATACTGTATTTCTATTTAACTTATAATAATTATTTCTAAACCTGCATCTATACATACAAATTAGCATAAGTAAATAGGTATCCTCATTTTGAGGTAATGCGTTTCCATTGCATTTGACAATTCATTAGTGCCCCACCCCACACTCATATTAAAGATGGGCAATGATTGGGCCAAGCAGGCTTCCCTCAGGAAGGCATTGCACCATGACTGCAAAGGCCCATTTCTCATGTTCACTCACCCACCTCTGAAAGGGGAGAGGAACATAGAGCATGGCTTCGGTTCTTGATGCGAGCGCATGAGTAGGCCCATGTGGAATGAGGCAGTCTGTCATGACTAGGCCTGTTCCCTTTAGGCTGGGGGAAGGAGTTTCTGGCAATCCATCAGAATCAGATTCTGAAGCAGCAGAGACAAGCGCCAGAAACGTACCAGCCTACATGTGAAGTGGGGGAGGTGATTCTCACGGGCTCTTCACCAGCTCGGGATGAACCTTCTTCGCTAGACCTTATCACTGAAAATATTGACAACACACAGTCTGTGGGAAATCAGTCTTCTTCGGAGGGGGAGGGCACTTCAAGCCTAGCTGATCCTAGAGTCTGTTGCAGACTCAAATGGGAGGAGCTAAGGGAAGGTGAGAAAAGGTCGGCCCGGCTAGGTTCTCGCCACGGCCTTCTTCAGAATCAGCCTCCTTGAAGTTAAAGCATTCTGGGAAAAGGCTTTCCCTTTTCTTGAAAGGACAATTGTCTTGCTTAGTTCACATAGTTTTGCCTAGAGGAAGGTTCCTAGAGGTTAGACTCTCTTCAGGTGGGAAGAGATGTTTATTGCCTGAAATAAAGCTTGTGGATTACATGGCAGACCTCTTTATTGTTACCCAATAAGGCGGAAGGTTTTGAGAAACATGACACAGTCCTGCAGATAGCCTGGCCCCAGATTTTGGGGCTTTTCAAGTTCTTTTCTCTCAGATTCCCAACACATATTTTTCCAGATGCATCTACAGCCATCCATCATGTTTTTCATAGCCCTAACTGCTTGACTTCTGAATGAATTCAATCAGAAAAGCTGAATGAATGATTTGCATCTGTCATCACTGCAGAAGACGTGGGAGGGCAGATACCAATGTCTGAGCTAACCTTTTCAGGAAGGGAGTTTGAAGAACTGAGGCAAATACTTGTGACAAACCTGCTATGGTCCAAGGACTAATGCAATAAATGTTATTGATATTGACTGGTGACGAGAGATAAAGTAATAGGCCTTTATTGACAAATTTAAATAAAAACAAGTCACCAGATGTGGAGGCTATCTACCTGAGAGTCCTTAAAGGACTCGGATGTAAATGTGCTGGTCTTCTAACAAAAACATATAATTTATCCTTAAAATCAGCATCTGTAACAGAGGATTGGAAAGCAGCCAACGTAACATCCATTCTTAAAAAGGGATCCAGGAAATTAAAGGCCACATAGCCTATTCCAGGAAAATTTAGTAGAAAGAGTTATTCAAGATAACATTAACAACCTTTATAGAAGGACAAGTCTTGCTGAAGAAGAATAAACATGGCTTCTGAAAAACCAAGTGTTGTCTCACAAATGTTTTATCGTCATTTGAGAGCCATGATAAGCATGTGGGCAGGGGTGGTGCAGTACACAGTGGCTCAATTCGGACGACACGATAGTCAATGGTGGGGTAATAATCAACTTTACAGTTGTTCATCTAGGGGGTACTCCACACACAACATGGTGATAAATAATCAACTGTGGTGTGGATTAGGATCAGCATTGAGTTGACTATGGCAGCATTCGGATGACACAATAGTCAAAACAACTGACGATTGTTTCCCCCACGCCAGTTGTTTATTGTGTCGTCCGAATTGAGCCATTGTTTATTTGGATTTCCAAAGGGCTTTTGACAAAGTCCCTCACCAAAGTCTCCTGAACCAACCTAGCAGTTGTGGAATAAGAGGAGAGGGCAGGCAGAACATTGATTGCAGTCGACTAGTGGCCTGCCAGGAACTCTCTCAGCCCATCATGAGAGCAGTGTTTGGTGCCATCTCTGGCAGCCCATCCTCAGCCTTCCCAAAATCACCCCATCTCACTCACTGCCAGAAGAACCTGAGCAGTGCAGAGAGGTAGGAAAGAGGATTTCCATTTCGAAGGATCTTGGGCGGTCGGCCTGAGACCATGGAGAGCCACCAGCAATTGGAGCACATAGGACTAGATGTACCAGTAGTTTGACTCAGTCTAAATGCACTAAGTGCTAACAGGAGAGAAGAGAATTAGCAAAGGAGCCGGCACTTCCTGGCTCAATCCGGAGACATCAAGAATGCTAATGGGCTTTCTGTGTCACCCTTAAAAGGAGGCCTTCTTTTTCCTGGCCGTGCTTGTTTTGGATATCTAATTAGCCCGATAGATTGCCGTTTCGTATTACCCTCGCGTCCCTTCCTTTGCCCCATCAATCTCGAGCTGTTAACAGAATGCCCGCCAGAATGGATGCATTCTTTGTGGGCCATCAAAGATAAATTGGCAGCATCCCGATCAGATTTACTTTCTGAAAATGGTATAATGGGATTTTATTAGCTCTCTAATCTGCTGTTCAGTAATTGGTTTTCTGGGAAATCAAAGAAACTTGGTATCTAGAGACTTCCAAGCTTAGAGAAAAAGAAGCCCTCCTTGAGCCATGGTAAACTCTGCTCTCTTGAAGCAAACGAGTCAAGTCGCCAGGCATCGTGTCCAAAATATGGTCTTTCTTGGCTCGCTCCATCATTTTTTGTAAGATGATGAGTCTCCCACTCCCAACGTTGTTGGTTTCTCCCTTCTGTCCACAATAACATGGGCAGCTGGTTGGTGGCCACTGCGTGAACAGAATGCTGGATTAAATGGACCCTTGGTCTGACCCAGCAGGGCACTTCATATGTTCTCATGTCCTGAAGCTGGTATGGGGGATGGTCATAGGGAAAACAGTCATAGCTCATTGATAGAGTACATGCTTTGCATGCAGAAGGTCCCAGCATGAATAGGCAGATGACAACCAAATCTTTCTGTTTTTCTTGAAACTCCGGTGAAGCACTGGAAATGCTAAATCATACAGATGACTATGGATTTCGTTTCCTTTTGGTTTTGACAAAATTTATCAAAATTCGCACAGTTGTCCAAATTCAGGTCAAAAACTGACAAATTTGCCCACACCTACTAACTCAGTATCTAGCTGTGATAATGGACTGGATGAGAGCCAATCAACTGTAACTCAATCCATACAACATGGCAGTACTCTGGTTATATTTTTGAATGTTGCTTTTATATTACATATTTTTAGAGTTTTAATTTTTGTAAATGGCCCAGACAGCTTTGGCTATCAGATGGTACAGAAATGTAATAAATGAATACATGTAGGAATTAGGGCTGTGACCGGATCCAGATCCGGATCCTGAATCTGGAGCGGATTGGGCCGATCTGGGCCTGATCTGAACCGGATCGGATCGGGCCTGGATTGGGCCAGATTGGATCTGCGATCTGGATCCGCTCCGGGTCCATGCAGAGCCCTCCCTCCCACTCTCCCCTCTCTCTCTCTCCCTCCCTCCTCCCAATCACCCTCCTTACCTACAGTCTCCTCCGCGGCATCCTCCACAGTGTCCTGCCTCCTCGATGTCTGCCGGCTGCTTTCCCACTTGCGCCGGGTGATGATGTCACCCGCCGCAACCAGCAAATCGGGGGTCCGTGCCCAGCTATAGTAGGAATGTAGAAATGAATGATTCTTCTGTCCAAGGGACTGGTGTTCATCAAATGCTAGGTGGGGTAGCTCTCCCCGACAGGGGAATTTGTTTATAGTTTGGGGATGCTCCTTCAGCCATCTTTGGCACTGGAAAGGTGAGTTGCTTCTCCAGCATGGAGTACCTCTTAGCAGCTCAGGCCAGTAGACCAGCTATGTCTGAACTTGGACAGAGATAATCTGGCTTCATGCTCTGGTAATCTCCAGGTTAAACTACTGTAATGAGCTTTGCTTGGGGCTGCCTTTGGAAGCTGTTTGGAAACTGCAGTTCATGCATAATGAAGTTGCTAGGTGACTAGCTAGGACTTAGCATTATGATCATCAAAATGGCATCTACATCAAGGGTGGGCTGAACCCCTGCCAGCATGGCGAACAGTCAAGAATGCTGGGAATTGACCTCTAAAACATTCCAGACCAGAGTCTTGAGTAGTGGCATTGTTTCCTGTGGGGACACAAAATAAAGAGCAAGAGAAATTAGGCTTGTATATGGGCCCAACCAATCTTTAAAACAGTCTGGCCCTGTCTTTGAGTGGCACAAAAATACTGAAGCAAATTATTTGAGAGCTGCGGTTACCTTCCCCCCCCCCACTTCTCTTATTTTGTGGAGATGCGGGGGGGGGACTGTTGCAAATTTCTTTGGGGGGGTGACTCAGGAGGGAGGGGTTTGAGTTTGGTTACCTTCCTCCACACACACCATTATTCACTTTCCTCTGGCATCCTTCAGGGATCCGTTTGGAATCTTGCTCTTGCCTGGCTCTCGCTCAAGACAGGTAGGTGAAAATGGGACTTGCTTGAATATCATCTCAGAAATGACCCTCCTGATTGATTTTTTAAAAAACCTGTTTCAAATTCAAATTGTAATTAGCACTTCAGAAAGAGAAAGAGAGAGGGAATGCACAGGAAGATTAGCAGAAGCACTTGTCAAATTTTACTGGCATCCTCACTTTTCCCTAATTGTTTCCTCTCAGATTTCCTTGCCTCGTGGCCAAATCGAGATTTAATGCGGCCTTCTCCGACCTGGAGTCCTCCATGTGTAATGGAGTACAACTCCCATCATCCACCACCATAGCCAAACATATTTGGAGGGCACCAGATGGCGGCAGATTGGTCCAGTGTAGGGTGACCATAGGGAAAGGAGGACAGGGCTCCTGTATCTTTAACAGTTGCATGGAAAAGGAGATTTGAGAAGGTGTCGTTTGTTTGCATGCAGCACCTGGTGAAAACCCCTCTTCATCACAAAAGTTAAAGCTGCAGGAGCCCTGATCTCTTTCGTATCTGGTCACTTTCGTATAGTTCCTGCAATACTAGAGTGACCAATACAATATACTAGTATTGTTCCTTGAGGACCCCCAGGCTCCCGACAGCCAGCAGGGCATAGTCCTGTTGCAGGTGCCATCCAGGAGCCTCTGAAAACAGGTTTCTCGTGGCAGCCCTCCATGTCACAACAGCAACATGTCTGAGGTGAGACGGAGGTTTGTAAATGGCAGCACGGTGGGCTATTTCTTTCTTTGATTGAGACAAGCTCCCCATAAAGGCTAATGGGTTTTTGAAAGATATCAGGCAGCAGAGGATAAGTTGGCCTGCTAGGCCTTCAATGCTGTGGGAATTGACACTGCCGCAGGCTAACTTTCCACAGGCCATAGTGATTCTATTACTGCGAAGCCCTCAGATGGTGAACGGTCACGGGCTGAGGGCCAGGGTAGATGTGGTGCAGGAAACCCAGTGGGAACAAGCTCTCGGTGTTTTGGTTGACAAGTATGACACTAATATGACAATGGAACCCGTGACCTAGGGAGGTGGTGGGCTCTCCCACACTAGAGGCCTTCAAGATGCAGCTGGACAGCCATCGGTCAGGCATTCTTTAATGTAGATTCCTGCAGGGGGTGGACTTGATGACCTTGTAGGCCCCTTCCAACTCTACTATTCTATGATTCCTACCTACTACTGCTCCTATCGTTTTTGCAGCATAAGTTTCAGAGGTTTTGAACAATAACAACAACTTTGAGAAACCGCTCACACGTCTCTTATGTCACATCCAGCTTGGCCGTGAGGTCGCCCTTGCGTTTTCCTCTAGCACACAGTTTGAGCCCCGGTTCCATAAGGTCACTCCACAGTGTGGCGCTAATATTTTAAGGTCAACAACTCCATGGGCAGGGTCACTCCTGTGAATCACTCTCAGCCAGGGAAAGGTTCCATGGCAGTCATGAAGTTGGTCTTCTTGCTGATCCTGTAACAAGCAGGGGTGTTCTGACGGGCAGCTTTCTACATTCCTATGTTCCTGTGTTGGCCCTCTGGGGTTCCCCAGAAGCTCATGCCCCTCCCCCTAGCCCCCTTTCCCCTGACCACCTCTCATTTGGTAGTTCCCCAGCTTTTGTGCAGGATTTTTTCCCCCATTCTGAAAGGTTGAAATGCCATCTCTAAGCTTTTGTTACTGTCAGTAAGAGCTTTAAGCCGAAATATGCTGTCATTTTTCTTCTATTTCTGATAGTTGGGCCTTCTGCCTTCAACTTTGCCCACCTGAGAACTTCTCCAAAATGGAATTTGGTCCTCAGGCTGAAAGCGGTATGACAGTCCTGATGTAAGAGAAGGGTGCCTCAATCCTATCCCCAGGACTGAATTGAGTAAGGCGCTGGGGGGATTTGAACCTGGGACTCAAGGCACCAACAAGCTGAAGTTGTTCCTGGCTTTTTCTTTCCTGTGCTGCTGCAGCACCACCATGATCATAGCCAGAAGGATTCTGCTGCCAGACCAGGAGACCCAAGGAGCTCTAGGCTCTATTGCTCTAGGCTTTGTTCCTCAGTCCAAACAGCCTGTCTTGAGTAGCTCTATGAAGTCCACAACCTTTTCTGCTTCGTCAGGGAACATGGTCCCATCTTTGGCTGCATCCTTTCCCTCTGGCTCTTTAGATGCTGTCCTGCCTGTGCCCAAAGAGCTGGACCCCCAGTTGCAGCCTGTCTCGGAGGTTGACCTAGGTCAGCCAGCAGGGACCAGGCAGTCTCTGATGCTAAGGACGTGGAGGTGAGCAATCCTTCAACATCAGTGTCCAAACTGGTGCAAGACGCTGCCTGTATCATCATGGAGCAGGATCTTTCTGTATATTATCAGTGGCAGCCCATCAGGCCTGCAGCTACTTACGTTGACGCAACGACCACTCCTGGAAAGCGGAGCAATTGACGGCACTTTCCCCTGCTCCTGTGCTTCTTAATTCTTTCCTGTCCCTTTCCCACTGCAGCCTCTTCTTTAATGCGTCTCACTCTGGGAGGCAGAGAGCAACTCTCAGTGGGCTATTAACATGGCGCCGTATCGCTGGCAGGAAGCTTCCCCTCCAACGCTGGGGATTTCTCCGACTCTCTTGTCCCATGGCTCTTGGGTATGGCATTGCTGTAATTCAGTTTTATGGTGCTGCCAAACGAAGCACAAATTTAAGTACATCCCCCCCCCAACGATCCGATCAGCGGAAAGCTGGGAGCCCTTTGATGGCAGGAGACTGAGACGGGGGGAGCTCCGTTACACATTGTGCTAATCTAATCGCTGTCATGGGTCATTTCAGACACTGATGGTTTTTTGCTCCCTTGCTAAGAGGCGGGCGATCACCGGCTTCTCGGGCGCTGCATTGTCTTGCTAATTATGAAGCCATAAATGTCTCTTTAGGTAAATAACTCACCATAAATAGAGGTGAAGTAGGAGATAGGGAGCCAAATGGGACCTTAACGTGGACACAATCCTGTGATCTGCAATGGCTGGGAATTTCTGGAATTCCCTGTGGGTGGAAGGGTCTAGACCCAGAGACCATTTTTGTTTGGGGGCTCAAGACTGGGGCGATTTGGTTCAAAGAGGAATGTCAATGGCGGGAGCATTAAGCCTTTCGTGTGCATGAGACGTGTGAGCAGCAGCGAAGCTCTCGCTCATCGTTTTCCAGCTGTTTTTCATCCATCTATAAGCAGAACCCGGAGCCAAAAAAGTCCATTTGCAAAAGTATAGAGCAAGTCACCGAAAAAGAGTGTGCACAGAAATGGGGACCAAAACGAAGAGGGGATATGGGAAACGATTATGCTGTTCAGTCATTTAATTAAAGTCCCTGTGCATCGGTATCTTGACTGCCTCCTGTACAAATGAATGGCTCCCACCCACACATGTAGGAGAATACAAGAAGAGCCATGCTGGACGAGTGAAAAGGTCCGTCGAGCCCACCACACTTTTACCAACAGGGGGCAGCCAGATGGAAACCCCTGCAACAGGGGATAGAAAGCAACTGTAGCCCCCTGTTTTTTGTTCTTCTGACTCTGGAGGGAGCAATCCTATGCATGTCTGGACAAAAAAAAGGTCCTGCATCCCCCAGCCAGCAAGGGTGAAAATGGCCTCCCCAGACCTAGCAAATTTGCCCACCCCGACCTTTAAGCTAAAATACTCTGGTCGTTTTTGTATCTTGGCTCCTCCCCTTTTGTCTTTGGCCCTGCCCACTACCCGAATGAAGCCCCTGAGAGTGCCTCCAAAATTGAATTCCTCTCCTGGGCTGAAAGAGGTTCAATCCCCCTGCCATAAAAGCAGGTAACATGTGCGTATCAGCACATTATCAAACTCATAACGTTGACATCTTTGGCTTCCTGTCGTTTTCCTTTTCTACTGACGTTTTGCTCTTCCGTGGGTTTGACACAAAAGCAAAGGGGTCCAAGTTCTAATTCTGCCAAAGCTCTGTTAGAATGGCCCTTCTCCTCAAGGTCTTTGGTATTGGTAGTGAATGGAAGGCCCAAGGAAACCTGGTTGCCTCCCAAGAGCCCTTTTTTGCTTGATCAGAATTGAGCTGGCCCATGTGGTGTGTGGTGGGTGTGGGTGTATTCTCACCTCTAATCTCACCACTTTCCTTAGGCTTTTACGAGTAAGCCCAACTGAGAAGAGACATGCAGAACGGCTTCCAAATTAATTTCCACAGCTCCTTGGAAATCAGAATTTATGGTCGCGATACGAAAACTTTCCCATGTTGTATCCACATGCTTAATAATAAAAGTGAACAAGACTAATAAATAACACACTGGAGGAATACACGGCTGTGGGGTGGAAGTTGAGAATGTGGTGCTGTATTTCATTGTTTAATCATCAAGTTCAGTTATCAACTTCAGCAGAGCCCGGATTGGGGGAAAGGGTTTGAGGCTTTCTCCATTAGAGGGGGAGGGGGGGGGAAACGAACACCAAAATCTACAGTGACATGTAAAAGGATGAGGAACTAAGCTTCGCCAAGAGTGGGAAACAGGTCTCATGCAGCTGACATTCAGGGTTGTGTAGAGGAGAGAATTTTGGCAAACGCAGGCAGCTTGTCTTGCAAGGTGGAGAGAAGCTATTGCAGCCCAAACTCCCTCTTCTCATCAGCTAGGTCCCCTGTCCTTGTTGGGGGAAGGTGTATAACTGAGATTGTAACTTGAGTGCCAGCAATGACTAGCTAAGGTAACCATGCCTATATTATATTGCCTTCAACTCTTCGGCAAAACTGTCATCTCTCTCCAGCCTTTTTGGGTGAGGTCTTTCTAGCAGGGTTTCAGGGTCCCCAGCAGAAAGCCATGATGGGATGGAACAGGTCACTGGGCGCCATCCCTCTCATTCCCCTTCACCATGCTTCGTTGTCTGCCTCTCTCTTCTCCCAAGGCTAAGCTATTGAACCTCAGTCTCCAGAAAATGAAACAAAGCCAAGATTGCAGTCTTATATCCAAACCCAATACAATCAGTGCTTCAGATGAGCCACAATAAACCTCATCTCCGGTGCTTATTTCGCTCAGAAGATCCATGCAAATGCAGTTGGGTTGATGGAAAGACCCTCTCATACACCATTCTCAGGACCCGCAGTTAAGACATTTGAAGAAAAATGACAAAATGGTGAGACAGAAATTCTTTGAGTAGCACCTCCTCCTGCCCCCCTTCCTGGCAGGGGGGTTCACATCAACCCATAATATATGCAAAATAATTGTAACAAGTTTAGAGCGATAATCATACTGGCTTAAAAATCAACAAGGCTTCAGTTGGCCAAAAGTCATGCACCCTACTGATTCCAGGAGGACCTGACCATAAGTGACTTCCTCTGGCTCAGTGCCGTTCCATTTCCATGTTTTATTTGGAACATGGTGTGCCAGGTAACTTTGGCGGAAGGACAAGGATCCTGGCATGGTGAAAGAGTAGTAGTTCCGAAGATACAAGGGGCAACCAGGGTGGTCTGGGTGAAACTTTTGAAAAACAACTGAGAACATTTATATTCTAGCCAGTGTGGTGTAGTGGTTAGAGAGTTGGGCAGGCAGTTGGGAGAGCCGGATTCTAGTCCCCACTCAGCCATGAAGCTGACTCTTTGATTTTGGGCCAGTCACTGGCTGAATTCGGACAATGTATTATGTAACTGGGGGGGGGGGGGAGCGGAAACAATTGTCAATTGTGTTGCTTATTGTGTTGTGTGGAGGGTAACACGATGCTCACAAACTACTGACGGTATGCTATTCCGCCCAAATAAGCAACTGAGAGAAACAACTGGCTTGCAAGTTGTTTAGCTCGAAGTCAGTTGTTTAAAGTGTTGTGTGGAGGGGTGAGTGGGTTAAAACACAAGCCCATAGAGGCAGGTGGCAAGAGTGACCAAAGCGGCGGCTGCCACTCTGCTACAACTGGTGCAACTTGCAGAGGAGGCTGGGATAGAACTGGGAGGACTGAGGGAGGCGGGAGGGTGGGGAGAGGGATGGGGGCTGTGTCAGTCAAATGCTGGGTTGACTATTAGTCCACTCAATGCCAGCCCCAACCACCCACAGTTGTGTAGGGATATGTTGTGTGGGAAGTACCCACAAAGTAACCAACTGTGAGTTGGCTAATCAACCCACCATTGACTAATGTGTTGTCCAAATTCAGCCATTGACTCTCAGCGTAACCTACCTCACAGGGTTGTTGTAAGGATGAAAAGGAGGAGGACCCTGTAAGCCCCCTTAGTTTCCTTGCAAGAGGGGAAAAGGAGGGCTATAGAAGTAGTAATAATAATAATAATAATAATTTTCCATCTGTTTTTCATCAATTGCTGTTGATGTTTTTAGCCCTCTACTGCTTAATTGCAAAGGGGTACAATGTAGTTCTAACTGGATGGTCATTTTATTATGTTTTGTTATTGTATTTTATGAAATCCTGTATACTGCCTTGAAGGGGCAAATGTGCCCTAAAAAGTGTTATCTAAATCAAGCAATTAATTAATTTGTTGTTATCAATGAGAGTGTGAGAAGAGAGTGTTTTGGGATGCAAAAGCTGCACTCCCTTGAACGCCAAAAGCATTTGATGATGGTGTCTGCCCATTTATTTATTTTCAAATCTCAACATCCATGGGGGATTGCATCATTTTCTTTAAAACAAACAAACATGTGTGTGTTTATTTGTATTTTAATGAGAGCTGCTGTTTTGAATAGTCTAAAACCTCTACCAGGTATCAGATGCCGCCATGAATTTTCATGCAGGAGACAATAATCGCAGACACTGGAGAGGTACATTGCTACAGGATGACATTTAAAAAAGAAACATGCTGTTCAGCTTGTGTAGATAGATGGATGCTTTGAGGCATTGAGCGTTCTTAGAGGTTAAGCACAAGGCACAGGTAACCCTGTGACTGAGAGCAGAGTCAGCAGGACGGCCCTGCAAGGTAATTCCAAGGCAGCACTTGCTGGAGGTGGTCAAAAGCAAGGGACCGCGAAGGCACAGAGCAGGGAAGAGACTCTTTGGAGGAGGAGATTTGAAAGCTGCCGGATGCTCATTGTTTCATTCGTGGCGGGAGAAGCATTTCATGCGCAATTAGCACTGAGCACTATCAGAGGCAACAGCAGCAGGTAAAAAGGAATATCTCTGGAGGGGTCATTTTGCAAAATGCAAAGTATTACTTTGACAAGCCTGGGTGGAGAAGCTCTGAGTGGGAGGACGCTTAGAACAGCTTTCCCCAAACTGGCAGCCTCTGGGCATGTTGGACAACAGACTCCATCCTCCCCAGCCAGGACACTCCATGGAAAGGGCTATTCCATTGAATGGAAGTCTCCCAATGGTGCCAATGGGAGCATTCCGCTCAAGGCCAATCTCAGCTTCAGAGGAGCAATCTAGTTCAGGATTGACACAGGGGAAGAAAGAGTTAAATTCCCCCTTCCCTGCCTGCTGAGATCACCATAATTATGCTCCGAGCAGATGCTGTTTGCATTTCTAAAAAGAAGTACATTAAATGCAAATGTACATTTAATGTCAAGTCCAATTGGGCCACAGAGAAACTTGAAAGAGGGCTTGTGGACGAAAGTAACATCCAGTTTTTAAATTGTGTTATCTAGTGTTAAAAGGGGGAGACAGAACAGTTATGGTTGGGGATGCCACCCAAGATGCCCATGCGGCAACCCCAACCTGGGGTTACACCAACTTTAAAATCACTTCACTGGCTGCCAGTTAGTTTCCGGGCGCAGTACAAAGCGTTGGTCATCACCTTTAAAGCCCTACATGGTTTGGGTCGAGGTTACCTGTGGGATCGCCTTCCCCTGTACAATCCGCCCCGCACACTCAGGTCCTCTGGGAAGAATTTGCTACAGTCAGCCAAAATTAGGTTGACAATTGTTACCCAGAGGACCTTCTCTTCTGCCGCTCCCAGACTGTGGAATGGCCTGCTGGGAGAGATTCGTCAACTTGATAGTCTTTCTGAGTTTAAGAAAGCCATAAAGACTGATCTCTTCTGGCAGGCCTACCCAGATGAATTTTAAGATGTTTCATTGTTATTTTAATAATGTATTAATTTTATATTTTTTAAAATTAGTCTTATGCATTTTATGGAATTTTTGTATTTAATGTTGTTCCCCGCCTTGATCCGGAGGGAGAGGCAGATAAGAAATAAATATCTTGTTGCTGTTGTTGTTGGATAGCCCTTGCCCATTGCCCCTACTGCAAGCTCCATGCCATCCAGAGAGAGCCCATGGTGATCCCGTAAATGACCAGCACTAGAAGATAAATCCAGAACAAGAGCTTGTCCAGCTTGTGCGAGAGAGCAAGCCAGTCGCCCTCTGCTTTGGCAGCCCCATCCAGTGTACGGAGGTGGGAACTGATGGGGAGGAGCTCTCTGAGGATCTTCTTCATCAGAAGAGTGGTTGTTCCATCCTGGTGGCCTTCCAAACCTGAGTCTTCCCTAGTCCGTGGGATCTCTGCAGGAAGGGGGAGGGGAAAGAGCTTCAGAATGGTGGGACGTTGCAAAGAGGGATGGGGATTTGCTTCGTTCTCATTCCTAATCCAACCCAGCCTTATGGCCCAAGCCCAGAGCAGCCATAGTTCCTTGTTGACTTCATGCAATGTCGTCTATGGCAACCTGTGGCCCTGCAGATGTTCTTGGACCACAATTCCTACAATCTTTGACCTCCTGCCATGCTGGCTTGACCTGATGGCAGTTGGAGCCCAACAACATCTGCAGGGCTACAGGTTCTCCAGTCCTTATCTGTGGTCTTTTTGTGTGGCTAGTCCTTAAGAACAAAAGAAGGGCTCCTCTGGATGAAACCAAAAGTCTGTCTAGATTCTAAAATAGCTTCCCACGGTGGAGAACTAGATGCTTCCAAGAAGCTCACAAAAAGGGCTTAAAGGTAAGACCTCTCTTCCACTGATGTTCCCCATTAGTATTCAAAGGTAGACTGCCTCTGAACATAGAGGTTTGATGTTACCATCATGACTAATAGCTATTGGCATTCCATAAACGAATGACGTGTTGTAGGAAAAAGGGGTTTTGTCTGCTTTGAATCTATTGACATTTCCATTGGGTGACCCCAAGATCTGGTGTTCAGAGAGAGGAGGAAAAACATGATTTCTGCCTACTTTCTCCACACCATACATACTTTTATAATCCCTGATCTTGCTTTCCTCTACCTTTTCTCCTTACGTACCTGCAACATGATTGGCTTTTTCTACTGTACTCCTAGAAGCCTTTGAATTTTCACCCCCATGTTCACCAATTCTCTTGCAAGTGCAAGAAGTTAAGAGCTTCTCCCGAATATGGTCTTCACCCAAGTGGAGGAACTTGATGAGTAAGATGGATTTGGATAGGCTGAGAACCAACAGAGCCATACAGATGGTGAAGAAGACACCTGGGAATTGAACCATTGACACAGTTGTGACTGATAGCTTCCCTCCTCAAAAAACAAAACACAAAAACAACCTTCAATTTCCTGCACATAGAAAGCTAGTATGTCACACAGAAGGATAGGTTACAATCCTCCTTCCTAACATGCTAGCTTTCTAGAGTTAAGTCTCTTCCTTTTTTTTTTTTTTTTTTGCATGGGAGAAGATTCAATCATGAGTCTTCTGTCTGAAGTCATATTGCCCAGATGTCATGTTTTTACCACTCATTGAGAAAAAGACTATATTGCCTGCTTTCCACTTTTACGTGCAACGTCCTATTTTCTCCTCTCTGCCCAGCACTCTGCAGGCTCTCAGCATGACTGAAACAGGACAGCCACACAACCCCCAAGGGCCAACAGTGTGGAATATTCTCCTAAAGGGATTGTCTGTGGCTTAAAGCCCCCTTTAGGTGGCTTTAAGCCACACGTTTGGCAGCCATAGCAAATTGGATTGCATGGTGCCTTCAAGAAGACTGGTTTCTACTCTTGATACAACAAAGCTACAGTTACAGCCCACTCCTATCATCCTAGGTGTAGAGCATAGTGGCAAAAAGACTACGCTATTAATCAAGACTGACCTGAGTTTGAATCTTCCTCTGCCATGGTGGCCTCACAGAAACCACATACCTGCAATGTGAGTAGAATACTCTACCTTACGTCATAGCTGTAAGGGTCATCACATTATGTACGTGAAGCAATCTGAACCTTTGAAATTGCTATAAAATCATGATGATGATGATGATGCACCACTGGCTATCGAGATTAAAGAACTTTGGCAACAGGAAAAGGTCACAATTATTCTGTTAGTCACATCAGTCACCAGCATCACATCAAAAAACTGCCTGGGGAACCTTCAGAAACTGGGCCTATCAAAATACATCCACACCAACATCCAGAAAGCAGTCAAAACATGTTCAATAGCCAGGAAAATCTTGAATCAGAAAAAGACAGCATGACTTGGCAAAGCCCGTCATGTCCATCTAGAAAAACCACCATGAATGAGAAAGGAGAGGTGATGATGATAATAGTGCTATCCTGGTTATACTCACTGATTAGAGGAATACCAGTTCCAGTAGTGGGCAGCTCATCTGACATGTTGACTTTGAACAGTGTGTAGCCCACCAGTACACTGGTTTTGAACGTTATTCTTGTTCCTGAGTTCAGGGGCAGATAAAAGCTGCCCAGATCCACGGCTATCAAGATAATGCTGGGAACTACCAAGCTGACCACATAGAGCAGGGGACGTCTGCAGATAACAACCTGGGGGGATTGGATGGGGAAAGAGTGGTAGAAATGAATGCAACCTCAGTTATTAGGAACTATCTAACCCAGTTCATTTTATACTGACCTAGCAAGCCATGTTGGTGACACCAGTTTTGATAAAAATGTACGAAGAGCTCTGCTGGATCCTGCTGGGGCCAAGCAATGGACCCTTGCCAATGATGTTGAAAGGCATATTGCCTCTGAACTCGCACTGGTCTACGGTAAATTGCTTACACAGATTCCCTAAAGCTCCTAGTGAAGTAACTCTAGTCTAGACAATTCAATGGCTGAATTCGGACGACACAATAAGCAACTGGGGGGGGACACAATCATCAGTTGTATTGACTATCATGTCATCTGAATGCTGCCATAGTCAACTCAGCACTGATCCTAATCCACACCACAGTTGATTATTTATTACCATGTTGTGTGGGGAGTACCCCCTAGAAGAACAACTGTAAAGTTGATTTTTACCCCACCATTGACTATTGTGTTGTCCGAATTCAGCCAGTGTTTCCACCTCCTTCCTGACCACCTCCCTGGGTGGAGTTGTCCATGGTCCTGAATTACTCTCTGCCATTCTCTTCGCAGCCCAATCCCTTCCCATCCTGTCTAACAGGCAAGCAAGCTCATTGCCTTTAAAATACCCCAGCGAAAGGAAGAAAGCAAAAGAGGAGGAGGAGACTGCTTTCAATTTAGCAGCATTTACCATTAGACACCCTTCAGGTGTTAGCAATATCATGCCACCATTTCATTATCCATTAACGCCAGGTAAAATAAGTACACAAAAGGTATTTGCAACCCATCGGTGCTAATGAAGGGGATCAATCTCACTTGGTGCCCATTCAGCAGCTGCGTGCTGGAGGTGGAATATTCCCAAGGTTAGGCAGCGCCAACAGTCATGTCGGCAAAGGGTCCCGCCGGCGCTCCATCTTGCACGGCTGCCTTCGGGACCCAAGCAGAGACGGAGCGTCAGCCACAGGTCTGCTGCTGTTGGTATTGCCTTCTCTCTCCCTGCTCATTTCTTCAGCGAAGAAGCTCCAAAGACTGTGGAGCTTGTAAAGAATGAGGAAGGGGAGAGATGGACAGTGGGCGCCCTTGATCCCAGTCTTTTGATTGATATGCGAGGGGTGCTTCATGCAGCCTCAATAGACGTGCAAATTAGTGCTAGACTAATTTAGCCCAGTGATTTTCATACATATTTTGGGGGGTAAAAAACACCCCACACACCTTTTCTGGGTGGGAATGTTAAGAATGTTTGTCTTACCTTAATTCTTGTCTTTCTGTTTTATGTTTCCATGGTTTAAACTTTTGTATATCAATTTTTAATGTTTTAATCTTTTGCAAACAATAAATAATAATAAGAAATAATAATAATAATCCCCCCCTTTAAAAAAAACTGGTGGCTCTCTGCAGCCTTGATGTACTTTTGGGTCAGAATGCCCCATGGGGATTGCATGACATCATGATATAGGATCATTCCCTGGGGCATTTCGGTGTCAGTGTAAAAATGTTAATGTAAAAAAGGGGGAAACCTGTGGTCACCTCATGCTTAAAGGTAAAACGGCAAATCTTAATGGCTTTCCCCTCCCCCATCACAAAACATCCTGCAAAATGGCCCTGCAAAAGTGGAGAGTGGAGATACTACGCACAACTTGAGTCTAAATATCCTGCACAAATGTTTGCCACAGGGGTGGGCAGAAGGCCAATCAGGATCAACTGAGAGATCACTGAATGATTTGTACTAGATTGGCAAGGGCTGCTGTCTCCCAATCATTTAAGCATACCAAAACGACAACCTCCAACACACACACATGAATTTACTGTTTGAATCCCTGAGCTGCAGCAATCCCGATGTAGATTTATACTTGCATATTCAGGTCATCCCAGTGTAATGCTCAATCTTTTTAATTTTTGTAAACCGCCCAGAGAGCTTCGGCTATGGGGCGGTATATAAGTGAAAATAATAATAATAATAATAATAATAATAATAATAATAATAATAATATGACTCATGGGTACAGTAGGTAATTGGCTTCTCCCCCTAAGTCATCATTTTGCATTTAGGTACAACTCCCTCAGTCACGATTTTGCACCTGACTCCCACTGGCAGATCCTGAAGTTCCAATAACGGTGGCATCAAAGTCTATCTCATAAGCCTGAAGGTCTGCCCACCCCTAATGCCATGCATACATCAGGCTCTTTGATATGTCCATGAATTGTAAGCATGCAAATTTGACTTTAAGTTCATGGATCTGCCAAGTGCTAGACATGCATATGGTAGTACTTATTCAGAGCACTTATTTGTACATATTGGAGGCATGCAACAGATTTGCAGGTTCTCACAAGTCAAGACAAGAGCAGGTACCTTAATCTGCATGTCAACCATATATTCTAAGGGGGGCGGGGGATTGACCGATATCTAATCAGTGATGAAATCTGGACACAACAACATTCTTGGGCCTGCTTGGAGGTCCATTCCATCTTTGGGAACTAGGAAGGAAGTAGCCAGCTACCTAGAGCCCAGCTAAGCTCTGGAGAAGACCAAAGACACTCAATCAGCCACGCACACTTCTGCCTCGGGGTCTTCTCCACGAAAACCATGTGCCTGCTTCCTTTGCCTCCCACCTTACGGATGCTGCCTTTGGCGCGATTCCCTTGAAATGCTCCCTGTTACTCTCTACGACATGAATAAACTTTGCAGGCTGATATCTTTAAAATTAATGAGGTGCTTTGCTCTCAGTCAAGAAGCTCATCAAAATGAAAAGCACATTCCCCCCACCCTCCCAGTGAATGGCATGGACAAATTAGCTCTTTCCCTTCTGCGTGCCTCGAGAAGAACCAGATAAGACTTTAGAGGTCTGCACAAGTTGCGAACAATGGAACATTCTCATTTGCCAGCTGTGATTCTGACTTTTACCCAAAAACAAACAAATACCTTCCCCAATGACCAGCTGGATCTCCTTGACTGGGAGTGGGGGGGGGGGGGGAATGCCGGACAGTTTGAAAACAGTTCCTGCCCTGGGCCGATAAATGTTATTCGTGTCCATTACGAATTGCTTTGAATGTAGTGTTTACATCGTGCATGTAGTGACTAGCTCAAAGTCACCTGGTAAACAATTATTATTGTTGTTGTTGTTGTTGTTGTTATTATTATTATTATTTCTTACCCGGCAAGGAACAACATCAAACATAAAACACATAAAACTGATTAAAAGCATATAAAACTAATAAATTATTAAAATACCAATAAAACTCTTAAAATTCAACTGGGCAGGCCTGCCGGAAGAGATCGGTCTTTATAGCTTTCTTAAAGTCAAAGAGACTATTAAGTTGAGGAAACTCCTCCGGCAGGCCATTCCACAGTCTGGGAGTGGCAAAAGAGAAGGTCCTCTGGGTAACAGTTGTCAGCCTAGTTCTGGCTGACAGTAGCAAATTCTTCCCAGAGGACCTGAGTGTGTGGGGTGGATTGTATGGGAGAAGGCGATCCCGCAGGTAACCTGAACCCAAACCACATAGGGCTTTAAAGATGATGACCAACATTTTGTACTTTGCCCAGAAAGTAATTGGTAGCCAGTGAAGTGATTTTAAAGCTGGTCTGATATGGTCACCCCTAGATGTACTGGTGACCAACCTGGCTGCCATATTTTGAACTAGTTGAAGTTTCCAGATTAGGCACAAAGGTAGCCCCATGTACAGCACACTGCAAAAGTCAAGCCTCGAAGTTACCTGTGCATGCACTATAGTCTTTAGGTCTTCCAACTCTAGGAAGGTGCGCAGCTGGCATATCAGCCGAAGCTGATAGTAGGCACTCCTGGCCGTCGTATCCATCTAATTTCATGGACAAGTGAGAACTTGAACGTGGGTCTTCCCAGACCAACACTCTAACCACTACACCACACTGGCTCTTGGGTAAACCTTGCTAAAGGTAAACCTTTTCAGATGTAAGAGTGAAGAATACCTCCAATTTTATTGGGTGTGGGAAGGAAGAGTGGGGAGGGAGAGCTTGGGAAGGCTCTTGGGCTTAAAAAAAAATCAGGTGAGATTACATGAATGAATGAAACCAACTGAAAAGATTAAAGGAGATTGGGAGCCAAATGATAAACTGCAAGCTCCATGCAAGACCCCACAAAAATAAAAAAGCAAGTATCGAAAAGCATTTTAAAGACTTTGCTAGGCATGAATGAAAAACATCCAGCTAAAATATCATGCACAAAGTTGGCAGTAGTAATACTGGAAGTCCATTGGAAAAGGCTGTGCTGTAACCTTTCCTCCCAAGTGACCTGGGTGACCAGTTTTAGTTGAGAAGCCTTTGTGAACAAGACACAGGGATGAGAACAACAGGACATGGGGACACTAATTAATGCAATTAATGCAAGGGGAGGGGAGGCAAGGACTGGAAGGGGGCAAGGTCACATGGTTACAATACAGAACAATGTTTCTGATACTCACATGAAACCGAATCTGGGCAAAGCCTCCAGATTGAGTTTGCGCAATAATTCGGTCAAAGAGCACGGAAACCAGTTCCCATTCTCCATCGTTCAGAAACAGCTTCTGCTCACCACTGATCTCCTCATGGCTCCTCCGGAAGGCAAGATCCACATCCTGAACTGAGAGGGGCACAAAGAAAGGCCTTTGGAAACAACAGCAAATGAGCTGCATGCATAGAAACATGTGACGCCGCCTTCTGTTGAGTCAGACTTGATCCATCTAGCCCAGAGTTGTTGATAGCAGTGGCTCCCTAAGGTTACAGGCAGAAGTTTTTCCTTCTCTAGCTGGAGATGTCAGGGAACGAACCTGGGACCTTCAGCATGCAAAGCAGGTTTGCCAGCAACTTGGAGAACTCAGGGGGAGGGGAAAGGCTCTGGAAGTGAGTTGCTATGATGGCGAAAAGCTGGACTTTGCGTGTCTATCGTTCCAAGGTACATCTCTCAGTTCTCTCCCTGTCAGACCCAACTACTGTCCTGTGGAGTGATCGAAATGCGAGGCAAAGGGAAGGCAGTCCATCTCCAGTGAAAAGCAGAGACTCCTCATTGCTAAGAACAGCAATGAAGACTGATAATGCTCAGGGTTCGGGACCCACATAGGGCTTGAGAAGGGACACTCCCGAGGTACCGCGAGGCCCGGCTCACCTGTGTGCAAGGCGCTATTGAAGGTCAGGCTGCAGTTCTGGGTGTCAAACGGGAAGGCATACATTTCCAGGCTGCACGCCGACACCACTTGCATGGGTTTGTAGTTCCTGATCATGCCAGTGGCATTTAAGTAAACAAACGGGATATCAGGGGATCTGCCGACATCCACGCTACTCCAGGGAGGGAGCGGGAGAGAAAGGCAGAGAGAACATGGGTTGACACAGCAGAGACAGTCCTACAAGCACTGTATGCTACCTGGAACTCTTGTTTTCTCCTTGCTATCTCTAGAATTTCATTTATTGCAGGCGTGATTGGGCCCTTGCAGCTTCAAGGCTGAGGACTAAGGCAAAAGCAAGCAGGATCAAGTCCAAGGAAAGAAGTGAAGTAGGGCTGTGCTTGAGAAATCCCAGGAAATATAGGCAAGAGGGTTTTTTTTGGGGGGGGGGTGATGATAGGTGAGACTGGAAAGGCATTATTCAGAGGAAGTATTAGGGGACAAGGTTCACCGGAAAGTGCATGGCACAAGAAAGCCAAAATGCACATCGGGTGAGTTTAGCGAAAGATTATTTGCCCTGATGGACAGTCCAGTTTTGGGGAAAGAGCTGTTAATCAGCCTGTCAAAAATCTCCTCTGGCTTCCTTTTGCAAGGCTGCTGGAAAACTTGCCAATGACATGGGCAACTTCTGGTTCTCCAGATGTTTTGGCCTACAACTCCCATCAGTCCTAGCCAACACAGCCAATGGTGAGGGATTGTGGGAGTTGTAGGACAAAACATCTGGAGTGCCACAGATTGCCTACCCCTGAGCTAGCAGGACTGCAAAGCACGTCTAGATCACTTGGTATTTCTCAGTAAAGTCGCTTTGCAAGAACAGAATAAAAGAAATTGTGTGTGTGTGTGTGTGTGTGCTAAGGAAGGCACAAGCTGAAACATTTTGCCTTAAGTTTTTAATCTTTCTGCTTGTGTTAGTCAAATAGACATACACCCACATCTGGGAGTCTATGTGTGTGTGTGGGCTTTCACTGCAATCCATCATCTTTCTTGATTTGTTAATTAAATATATTAAGGCCCCAGAGTGTCTAATAACAATAATAAAACATTCTTTCATAATACAATCAAAAAAGCCAATACAAAACAATACCACAGCATTCTGAACTCATGAAGGCCATCAGAAACTGCATCCCAAAGAAGAATACACATAAGAGTTGGATTAGAGTAACCAATAGCCCAACCCAACATGGTCTAAACTTACGATTCACCAATGATAATATCCGGAACCCAAATGGCGTTGATGGGCAACGAGATTTCTTGGATCCCATCATACGCGCTGGAATTCCAAACGAGATATTCATCCCTCCAGAACTGCAAAGGAAAGATGAGACAAGTTTATTTATCCAAACCGTTCTAGAGAATAAAAGGAGAATTCGCTGTGGTGGAAGCTGACAGCAATCTGTTCAGTTCTTGCTTAAAGAAGTAGAGATTGCCGGGGATGTAGTCTCAGTTTCGAGGTGGTTATGATTATATTGGACTCTGGGGTGTGTGCTAATTCTTCTAGAGGGATGCAGAATTGCTTCTGCTGATTCTTTACTTGAACAAATCTTTTGTCTTATATAATTTAATACTCCCTTGCACTCTCTTCTGGAGGAATTTGGTCCGGATGAGGCTGCTGTTCATTCCTCATCACTCCAGGAAAAGGGAACCAAGCGTTATGAATTAAATGAGAATGAAGGGGAAATTCAAGGCAAAATAGGCTATGTGAAGTTTCTTCTCCCCCACAGTGGTTCCTTGCATGTTCATCTGCCTTACCTGTCGATACGAGATGCTCGTTGTTAGCTTCTGATTCTGGGCATCCTAACGGGAAGACAACATACATTGAAGAAATCATGCAACAACAACAACAACAACAACAACAATAATAATAATAATAATAAGGCAGCAAGATATTATAAAGCAGGGGCAGGCAACCTTTTTGGGCAGTGGGCACATTTGACAATTTGAGAAACTGCCCTGGATACCACCACAGAATGGCTGCCATGGGAGGCGTGACAAAGGATAAGTCACCTGCTCAAAAGACTAAGAGCCGATCTACACAAATGGTTTTTAACGTTTTATAAGAGTTATGAAAACTCTTTGGGCCACATGACGCACTCCCTATAATGTTGTATATCTGAGGTTTTTTAAAACTCACTTCAGTTATATACAACGGTTTCACTTTTAATAAATCGTTTTAAGTAAAATAATGTGTCCTTCCTTACCGTTTGTGATCCATGGGGGCAGTGCTTTGTTTACTGGTGCCCAAATGCTTAGCAGTTGATTGGTGGGGAAGAAAGCAGGGCTAATAAGGAAGTGGGCGAGTGAACTACAACACCCACAATTCTTAGCCCTATACTCGCTAGGGAATGATAGAGGAACAAAGGAGGAAGTGGGCGAGTGAACTACAACGCCCACAATGCCTTGCCTTAAACTCATTGTAAAAACAAAAGAGAAAGAGACAGGGCAGAAGAGTGTGAGACCGCACACACCGCTTTAAAGACTGAAGAATTTTTCTCCTGTAACATGAGTACTCAGTAATGTGGCCTAAGACGTTTTGGAACGCACCTATTTGGAACGTTTTAAAATACTATTTAAAATGTTCCAAGGGACTGTGTAGATAGGCTCTAAGTACAAAGCAAAGCTGAGGGCTGAGCTTCAACACATAGACAACTCCTTTGAACTGGCAGCTATCCCAACTGCCAGTAAGAACAGGTGTTCGTTTAAAAAAAATGTGGAAGGGTAAGACATCTTAGCAAGCTCTCCATCCTTGACACGATGAGGAAATTATAAACAGTTCTGCCTAGAGGGGCTATACTGTCTGTTCTTCCACAGGACATTGTCATGTGACTTCCAGCTACCCCCTTCTCCCGTATTGTAAATTCAAACAATGAGACCCACATGGAAGTGGTGTTCTAATTAAACTCCCAATGTCGAGACTCAAACACACAGCAGGTGTTAAACTCCGAACCAAACAATGTCAGATGGGGGGAGCAACCTGTGTGCTCTCACCCATCTCTGGCCAAAAGATGGAATTGCAAGGTGACCGGCCAGAACAGCAAGGAAGTCTCTTTACAGCAATATGCCAGAGCAGGTGGTACTTCCTGACCCGTGCCAAGGCTTCCGGATCAGGGTTACTTGCTAGTTTCTGGTTGGAAAGAGCAGGGTCTGGCACCCAGTTAGAGCAAAACAACAGCAGGAGGTACTGACAAAATTACCCAGACCTGGATGGAAGATTCTCTGCCATTCCAGCTCCATCATCTCTGCCTCTCCTTTCTGCTGCCATTTTTGTTGATTCTCAACTCTCACGTATCCAATTGGCATGCTGCTGGCACTTGGAACTGTAAACAAATCACTCCTCTCTCTCTCTCTCTCTCTCTCTCTCTCTCTCATCCACCCTAATTGGTTTCTCTGACATTAATCAGGTTGCTAAGAATAATGCATATTCTTTGTAAATTCAGGGCCTAAAAACAGAGCAGCATACCTGATATTCCCTACGGGAAGGCTCAAAATTTGGACGGGCCTGGCTCTTCTAAGACAATGACAGAACAACCCCGGTCTACTCAAATGAGGCCAGGAGGGCAAAAGAGATACAACCCTCCCCAGCTGGTGGAATGGCCACTGTACTCTATGAGCATGGCATGTCAGTTTGCATATATGGATCAGTAGTACACACACACACACACACACACACACACAAAGATACCCTGGAGGAGAAAGCTATCAATGGCTACTCATCCTGATGGCTACGTTCCAGCTCCAGTATCAGAGGCAGCATGCCTATGTGCACCAGTTGCTGGGGAACATGGGCAGGAGGAGGGTGCTGTCGCCTTTGTGCCCTGCTGTGGGTTCCTGGTTGACAGGTAGTAGGACAGTGTGTGAACAGGGCGCTGGACTAGATGGACCCTTGGTCTGATCCAGCAGGGCTCTTCTTATGTCCTTACAGACCCATATTTTGGCAATAACCCATGAAAAACCATTTATCCAAATACGGGGACTGGCTGTGCCTCAACATTTTGGCCATCTAAATTCCTAAACCAGATTTGAGCCCACTGTATGGCAGACAACTTAACATCAAGGCCATGGCTTAGCAGCTTTGGGTTTAGAATTCTTGACCCAAAAGAGAACATTCCTTAGCATAAGGATGTTTGGTGGATTTGGAATAGGAGATAGAAGTATACAGAGAGCGGGGGGAATGCCTCATCTCATTTCCTTTTCATCAACAACCCCTTGTATATATTACCGATTCTTCCCTATCCACTACCTTTTATGCTTATCATTGCCGGAAAGCTCCTTGCTTTGGGCAACCCAATGCTTGTTGATGCTTCCTCCATCCACCTTAATCTTCCTAGGACCAGAGTGCGGAAAAGGATGCTTGAAAGTGAAACTTGAATCCCTTCTGAGTTTCTCTCCATGCCAGCTGGCCAATATAATTGCTTCTCTTGTTGTGTTGTTCATCACTACTTTTCCTCCCCTCTCCATTTGTGTCTGCATGTACAGACCCCTTCCAACTTGCTTGTTAAAAGCAAAGGATATTTGGGAGAATTGGAATTCATTAGTCTTCCATACTTAGGCTTAAATTGGTGGTTAGCAAACAAACAGATAATTCCTACACATTCTTATTTATCTTCCCCCCAGTTCAGCATCCTGTCGGAACAGATGCCTTGGCGTCTGTCTGGGAGGCTCTAGTCAGTGGAGTGGAATACGAAGGTACGTGGAATTCGGCATTGACGAAACTCAATCTAAACAAATTGGAGCTCTTCCTCCGTTGACTAGAGTATCTGTCTAATCAGATTTCCCCAAGGCCCTGCTAATAACTGGAGATTCTCAGACTGCTCCCGCCTTTTATGTGCGTGAAACAGGAGGCAAAAGATCAACAAAAGGAGTCGTACGCAGCGGCAAAGATGGGGCGAGAGCTCTTCATGAGCCACAATGGCTGCCGAATGGTTTGCCTATTAGTGCATACACCTGCCAAGGTCTCGGCTTCTGTGGCGCACTTTTAGTGCCTGCCGCTTGTGGCGATGGTGATTACACAGCCACATCTCTTCTCCGATCACCGGGTGGTACAAATATGGTTACCGTCAGTGAAAGTTCATTATTTTAGAAGAAAAATGAAGACGATCCCTCCCTTTCAGCACAACGGTGAACACTGCCCCTTGCATCTGGGCCTTATTGTGCCACTGTGGTGTCATCTGACTTGCATGCGTTCAGTAATGGAGCTGGAATACCACACAGACATATCAAGTTGTTTTGTATGGAAACAGACCACTGGTCCATCTAGCCCAGTTTTGCCTACCCTGACTGACAGCAACTCTCGAAGGCTCAGGCAGAAGTCCTTCATATTAACCTGCAATCTGGCTAGGCCAAGGATTGAACTTGAGAACTTGTGCCTGCGAAGAGGGTGCTCCACCAAAGGACAAAGCTCTTTCCCCATCAAACAGTTTGCATCGATCTGTGTTTCTAACCTTTGTTCTTCCAAGCATGCAGAAAGCGCACATTAAAAGTAAGTCTTAAACTGAACCAGGGTGTAGTACCAGAGTCCCGAACATCATCCTGAAACATGTGGAACATTAACAAAGATGAAAATATCCCTGAGCATGTGCAGAGTGCTCTTCTTTTACCATCTCAAAGTCACAACTTGCTGCCACATAGAGAGAGAGAGAGATGGTCAAAAGCAGAGATCTGAGATCAGGCAGGTTTGAGTCGGTCAATCACACTCGCTTTCTCGCTTCCTTTAAATAAATTAATCACTGACCCAGACAGATAATCTCTCTCTCTTCGCTACTCTTAACAATCTAGCCTTTTCCATTCTTCTCTATCCCGTTTTGACCTGCCGTGCCACAACAATGGAGCATCTGGGGGCAAAACTGCTTTGGTTGTATTTTGCGCAGACGTTGCGTTTTGAGAAAATGAGAAGAACGCACTTCCGCAAGCAGCACCTGAGCACCGGCACTCTGGAAATGCTGAACTATTCCTCTCTGTGCAACTTCTACAACTACTGCTACATAGCAGGTCATTACAGGGTTTGCCGTCATTTGCTAACTCACATCACACCTTAATGTGAAATGACATTAGGCACACCCACATTTACACCTCTGTCACTACAGGAATGCATCCTACATGAGGTCTGCCCCCTGTTTAAAGCCGTTCCCCATGCAGGGAGCTCAATGGTATCACACCCTCTGGGCCACCAGTTGTAAATCAGTGAGAAGCTCTCTTTACCACGTCCAGTACCGCATGGACAGAGAGGTCGAGATAGACAGTGGTGGCCTCAGACCAACTTCGGACCGGCCTCACTCCCTTGTTGTAGTTCTTCAGAAGACGCCGGGTCAGGCGATGCAAAGTGGAGTTCCTGGGTCGTTGGGTGGCTGCAGCTGAGCTTCCTGACAAGCAAACAAACGCAGGTAATTAGGCCAGACAGAAACATGAAGAAAAGCTGCAATCCTTTCATGGCGAGGGCTGGTCCTCCTGGAGTGAAATACAGAGTCTTGCAGCAATATCTGAAGAGCCTGGGTTTGTTTTGTTTTGTTTTGTTTTTGTAGTTTTTGAAGTGTTGAAGTGGTTTTTAAATGTACAGATTGTGTGTATGTTATATGTTTTTGCTGTTTTAATTTTTGTATATTGGTTTTAATTGTTTTTAATCCTATGTAAACCGCCCAGAGAGCTTCGGCTATGGGGCGGTATACAAATGTAATAAATAAATAAATATAAATCATGGAGTTTATTTATTTGTTTATTATTTATTTATTGCATTTCTATACCGCTCAATAGCTGAAGCTCTCTGGGCGGCTTACAAAAATTAAACCTATAAAAAACCATTTAAAATATAAAACAGTGTAAAAACATTATATAACATACAGTATAAAAGCACAACCAGGGTAAAATCGAGCAGCGATGCAGAGATCTATACAGTTTTAAAGTACAGATTTAAAACAGCGAAGTTGAAAATTAAGCTGATAAACTGTTAAAATATTGAGAAAATAAAAGGTCTCCATCTAGCGTCTAAAAGAGTATAATGTAGGTGCCTGGCAAACCTCTCTAGGGAGCTCATTCCACAGCCAGGGTGCCACAGCAGAGAAGGCCCTCCTCCTGGTAGCCACCTGCCTCACTTCCTTTGGCAGGGGCACATGGAAAAGGACCCCCGAGGATGATCTTAGGGTCTGGGCAGGTACATATAGGAGGAGGAGCTAAGTCAAATTTCTTTGATTTGGCCTTTTAAATTGTGAATAGTGTCTCTAGCATTCTTTACATGTTTTCGTATGGTTGCTTTGCCTTTTAAGTGTTATTGTTTTTATTTGTATTGTCGTGCATTGCCTGTGTGACATTTGTGGACATTGTAAAAAAAAAAAGTGGCATATCAATATTATAATAAAAAATAAAACAAAGGCAATGGGGCAACCAGTCCCCAGGCCTGCTGCCACAATGGCTTATCCATCCTGTTTCCAGTGTCTGCCAGGGCTCAGACCTGATTACCATCTTCCCTTCCCTCCCACCCTGACAAAAAAGCTTTATTGATGTTTAAGCATTGATACAGAATTTGATAGAAGGTACCAAGCAAACAAGTCTGGGGAATGGTAGGCATTTGAAAAGCACTAGTAACATTGTGATTTCATTCAAATTCTGTGTAAGAGTGTCCTTCCAAAAAGACAGATGTAGCAACGGAGAGTTGGCTTGTCTAGAAGTCCCTTATTCACTAGGGTAAAGAATAGGCAGAGATGGATGAATCTGTCAGTTTCACTTTTTCCCAGATCTCTCTCTCTCTTTCTCTCTCTCTCTCTCACTCACAGAGAGAGAGAGAGAGAGAGAGAGAGAGAAGTTCTACACTACTGCTTTATAGCGGTTTTGAAGTGCACTGATAACTGTTGGGGCACAATCCACATTCCATATACCTAGGTGGACTGGGCTCCTGTATCTTTAACAGTTGTACAGAAAAGGGAATTTCAGCAGGTTTCATTTGTATGCATGCAGCACCTGGTGAAATTCCCTTCGCATCACAACAGTTAAAGCTGCAGAGTGACCAGACACAAAAGAGGGCAGGGCTCCTGCAGCTTTAAATGTTGTGCTGAAGAGGGAATTTCACCAGGTGCTGCCTGCATACCAATAACACCTGCTGAAATTCCCTTTTCTGTGCAGCTGTTAAAGATACAGGCACCTTGTCCTCCTTTTTATATGGTCACCCTACACATACCACTTTCATAGTGTTATTTCCTGCTTTTTATTCCACATTCATAATGATTTGACACAAGGTGTAGGTCTGGCCATACACATGTCGATCTCAAGTTCTTTCTGTTCTCTTCATGAAGAAATCTGTGAATTTTGACACGTTCTTATCAAACAATGAACCAAACAAAATTCTCGCCCGTCTGTGCTGGCCAAATTCAGCAGGTAAAACTATTCCTAGCATAGGAATAGCCACATGCAGCTGCCTGGCATGTTGCTGTTAAAGATGGCATGGCACCTCTCATTCAGTGCCACCAGTATGATTGAACACACAGGGATTCAAAGCCAGACTTTTAAGAGCCAAGGACACACAGCCCTGGGCCTGGATGGATGATCTATCAGATTTGCTTTCTCCCGTATTTCATTTTTTAAAAAATCGCAAGTCCTTTCCATCCTGTTAATGAAGAAAGGTGTGAAGTTCTTCATAAGAGAGCACCTTCTCCCTTATCAATCTGCCTGATAACTGAGGTCATCAGAGGGCATTCTCCTGGTGCTTCTTCATGGCCCAGTGGGCCAAGTGGACTTCAGCCGGAGAAGAGCCTTTAGTGTGGTGGCCCCTTTCTATGGTACTCCCTGCCTCTTTATTCAGGCAGACACCAACCCTGTGTTTTTACCAGTGCCTCCTGAAAACAGCCTTCCTTGACTGACCAGCCATGCTTTTTACTGGTATTCTGGGTTTTTTTAAAAAAATAACATTTTAATACAGTTATTTATTCCCTTATCTTTTCATCTTTTATTGTTCACTGCTCCGGAATCTATTTAGATGTGGAATGGTATATAAATCTTGCAAATAAAATTAATAAGTACAAATTGGTAAACTCTTACCGAAAACTGAACCAAGCAAAATCCTCAGTCATCCCTACGAATGGGTACCACATTTCATAGGATGAAACGTCTTTCCTTAAGCAACCACCCTTGTGTGAGCATAGGGAGCAACCGTCTACTGTCTACACCCACCTTCCTCAATCTGGCTTCGACTGCAAGTCCCAGTATCCTTGACCATGGGTCATGATGGCTGGGGCAGATTACAGCTGCAGACCAAAAACATCTGGATGGCACCGAGTTGGGGAAGGCTGGTGTGCTCTGCGGGGTTTCAGGCCAAGAAGGGCTTTTCCATCATTAGAGCCTCTTCACTGAAGATGCTACCCGGGATTGAACCTGGGACCTTCTGCCTATGAGGCATGTGCTCTACCACTGGGCTACGGCTCCTCCCAAGAATCCAGCTTCACCGTTGCTGCCCCCAATTCCCGCTTCGCTCCCACCCAGCCTTATCCTCTTCCCTGTCATTTCTTCCCATCCTCCCCAATGGAACTGTATTAATTTATCTGTTAAAATATTATGCCCGACGTTTCCACCATTCAGGCTGAGATCCTAGGTACGCTTGCTTGGGAGTACAGTGGACACGCTGGGGCTTATGGCTGAGTTAATATACGCTCAGAATCAAACTACGACATTCAAGGCTTCCGTTCCCATCAAGAAACGGGCGGGGAGGTGTCTGCAACTGGATCGATTTGGCACCCATTTCTGCCCCTAATGGTAAATGTTGCCTGTGGTCAGCAGAGAGCCAAAGGTTGTGCGTCTCTCCTATCTATGCGGCACTTTCTCCTCTGACAGCTCAAGTCACATTTGCTGCCTTTCGCCAGGCTGTGGAGCCACTTTAATTTTTTTGGTAATAGACTCTGCTTCCTGTTAATGGGCTTTTCGTTCGGTATTCTGTGGATCTCATTCAAGAACCCGGACAGAGGAAGTGAATGTGGAATAGGAATTAGCGAACCCAGAAACCTGTGTGGTTAGTGAGCTAATGAGATTTTGTTAGATCCTGTATATGGGCGCCTCCCCCCCACTCCCCTCCTGTTCCTTTTTCATACGAACCAGCAATTATCAAAAGTCAAAAATCTGTTTGCTTAGTTGGATGCCTGTAAGGAGAAGAAAATCCAGGAATGGGGAGCGTTTGGGTGGGAGGGGAGGGGGAGATATGGAGACCCAAAATTGCAAGTGACACATTCCTGAGTGGCCCCTTAGAAATGCAAAAAGATTCTTTTTTCCCCCTGCTCACCATCCCATCAGGCCCTTGGGGATCTCAGCCTCACCAACTCATTGGGCTGAAGCAAATTGCCAACGTGTGTGAGCAAAATCTAATCTGCAGCGTCCGAGGCGTGCGATTGCTCCCGCTCCCAGAGCCTCTGATAGCTGTTTTGATGAGCTGCTCCAGGTACAAGAGTTCCAGCAGGAAACTGTAAATGAGATGTCCTCTGTCAGTACACTGGGCCTGCTTATGCGCTTTCTTTTATTATTTTGCATGAAGGATGCCGCGTCAGGAGCGGGGCCAGGAAGCAATTCCTGCCTTTGATCAATGTCACAGCGACTAAAATGCTAAGGACGGTGCTGCAGGTGTTATCCAAGGCTAGGCTGCGCCTGTGGAAGAGCTAACTTTTTGATTTCATCTCAGCCGGGAGGCAAAAGAATATTTCCCTTCTTTACCAGCATTGGAATGAGGAGAGGGATGTTCTGAGAAGGTCTTAAGGGCAAAAGAAGAGTCTGAAGAATAAATGTCCTTTTTAAATTCCAACAACAGTGCTTAGAAACATGGACATTTTAATATTAAAGCATTGTGGGGAGGTTATACAGCATTGTTCTGTAGATGTTGTCATTGGGCAGTTCTAAAAGTGGATGCATTTACAGAAAAATGCAAACCAGTGGTAGCATTTTTTTTTCCATTTAGGAGCAGGGCTGTACAGAGCTGGTAATATGCCCAGGCCAGATGGGAAGTGTGTGCCTCCCCACCATTTCAAACTGCTCATTAAGTATTTTTTAATGTTTCGTTAATGCCCGCCACCATGTCCGTTCTACATAACACCTTCATATTAAACCTCTTCTACAACACCTCAGTGTTGAATCAGAAATTAACGTTTATGTTTAGTTGCTGTACGAAAGCAACAACAATAGAACAGTCCTTCATCATTATCAAAGGTTATCATCATCATCACCCTCACGGGATCATCATCATTATTATCCTTAATTAGGGTGACCACATTTGGGAAACCAAAAAAGAGGACCCTCACTGGGGTGGGGGGTGGGAAAGTGGCTTTCCGGGGCCTCTGGAAAGCATGTCATTCACCCCCACTGCTTTAAAGGACCCAATTGGAGCGGAGGAGGGGAAAGTGTGTCATTCCCGCCCTCCACTGCTCCAATCGGGTCCTTTTCTATAATGTCCAGGAATGACATACTTTCCCCTGTAAGGTCCTGATTGGAGCAGTGGGAGGGAAATAACCCACCTCCAGAAAGCTCGTCATTCCCTCCAACCACGCTAATGTGGCCTTAAAGGGGAAAGCTTGTCTTTCCAGGACATTATAGAAAATTACAGAAAATCCCCCCTGACACCCAGGATAGAACAAAAACCAGGACAAATCCAGGGAAATCCTGACAGTTGGTCACCCTATAACTATCAGCATCATTACCTCACCCTCCGCTCCAGAAATTGTATGCCATGGAGAAGACTGAGGAAAGAGATGCAGTAAGGACAACCATCGCAATTTAGGCACATATATCCCCGCCCTGTATGCAGCATGGCCCCCAGGAGCTTGTAGTCTGACCGTGGTATTCACGACGGAAGGCTTCTACGCTGTTTCTGCAAGGCAGGGCTCCACGCTTCTCGATGGGCCGCCTACACTATGGAAGCAGTAGCGTAAGCTAGAGAGGGACCTCCTCGTCAGAGTGCTCCCTCAAAATCGTGGGCCCTGGGCCAACTGGCCCCACTGGGCCCCCCTCTGCACGGCCCTGTTTAGGAGAGAATCCATGCAGTGTAGTGTACCAAGCACGGAGGTCGATCCTGGGAGTTTTCAGTTTGAATCCCCATTCAGTTATGAACCAAGCTCATGCAAAGGGACTGCAGCTCAATGGGAGAGCACACACTTTCCATGCAGGCGGTCCCAAGTTGAATCCTCAGCATTTCCAGGTTCCCAAAATACAAATAATCCCTGCCTGAAATCCTGAAGAGTCATTGCTGCCCATCAATTTCAACAATATTAGGCTAGATGAACCAAGGCTAAAGCAGCTTCCTCTGTTCCTAAGCTGGGTGACCTTGGGACATTCATGACTCTTACCCTAGAATCATAGAATCATGGAATAGTAGAGTTGGCAGGGAACTATAAGGCCATCAAGTCCAACCCCCTGCTCAATGCAGCAAGCCACCTTAAAGCATACTTGACAGATGGTTGTCCAGCTGCCTCTTGAATGCCTTTAGTGTGGGAGAGCAAACCACCTCCCTAGGTCATTGGTTCCATTGTTGTACTGCTCTAACAGGCAGGAAGTTTTTCCTGATGTTCAGCCGGAATCTGGCTTCCTGTAACTTGAGCCCATTATTCCACGTCCTCACTCTGGGATGATTGAGAAGCAATCCTGGCCCTCCTCTGTGTGACAACCTTTCAAATATTTGAAGAGTGCTATCATGTCTCCCCTCAGTCTTCTCTTCTCCAGGCTAAACACGCCCAGTTCTTTCAGTCTCTCCTTGTAGGGCTTTGTTTCCACACCCCTGATCATCCTCGTTGCCCTCCTTTGTACATGCTCCAGCTTGTCTGCATCCTTCTTGAAGTGTGGTGCCCAGAACTGGACGCAATACTCAAGATGAGGCCTAACCAGTGCCTCATAGAGGGGAAACCTGCATCACAGTGTGGCCCCATGAACCAGGAGAGATTGGTGGCTCTGGAGTCAGTGGGGTGGTGAATCTGCTCTGGATTTCCGTCAGAACCAGTCAGAACTCCAAAAGAGCAATTCAAGGTGCTTTGCACCTTTAGAGTTCTGTCTGGCTCTGACTTGGGACTGAACCAGCACCCAGCAGAGCTCTTTAACACCAGGCAAGATATATTCTCAATGACCGCCCCCAAAACTGTATTTTGTACTAACTGTAGTTACCAAGCAGTCTTCAAAGACCGCCCCATTTATTACCCATTTCAATAGTCCAACCTGGAAGATAGAATAGCATGGGCAAATATCTCAGTCCAAGGAGGGGCTGCAGATGGTGAAAGGCATTCCGTACCGCTGGCTTCACCTGGGCCTCCACTGGCAAAGCTGGATTTAAGAGCATTTTCAGATTGTTAAGCTGATCCTTAAGGGGGAGTACAACCCTATCCAAAAGTATGGCTTTACACCCATTGCATATTTTAATCTTTTTGCAGTCCAGTACCCAGTAAAAATCCTGTTAAAAAAATCACTGCCCACTTTGGAGGGTGTCCAAAATGGAACAACGATTTAACCTGCTACACAGAATCAGAGTCAAAACTGGACGTTTCCATGGGGACGGTGATGCTTAATGGAGTTAATAATGCTGCTAAAAATAGGCCTAATAATGATCAATTGTTGGCTGCAGTGCAATATGATTTCAGGCTTCGTGCCCACCTGTCCCCATTGTGGCTACCACCAAGGAAAGTGATGCGTCTGGGCTCCATTCCAGCAAGAACTGTGGAAATGAGCAACATGCTCAAGCTAATGCCAGGGACAGGGACGGCATCATTAGCAGCTGCCTATTCCCTTCTGCAGCCTGGAATCATTGCAAGCCAGGCTCCTAAAATCTGATGGTCAAGGGAGCTAAATAGATGTCTATAGTCACACCTTCCCTGTGTTGTAAGACCGAAGCGGCCGCGTTTCAAGCCTGCAAATCTTCTCTGGGTATTAATTTCCTGCATCAAGCATTCACATGCCAAAATCCTGCATCCTTCGAGAACCGTCTGAAACATTTCCCCACCCCCACCCCAAGTTTGGGCACAATTCTGAGAACTTGGGCCCATTTCCATTCATTTCAATGAGATTTTAGGTTAGCATGGAGAGAGGCCGCCTGAAATGCGGTGTGTCAAGGACAGTACTCTGTTCAGAAGAGGTCGATGCAGAGGCTTAGATCAGGACAAGAGAGCAGTTCCCCATGAAGGACCAGGGATATCTCCTGGCTTCCTCCCTCCCAACCCCCTGAGAATTCCAAATTTGGGTTACTGAATTCAGCATCCAAGACCAACAGTTCTCTGCTGTCATCCACAATCATGGATTCACACACACAGCCCTGACTATAGTTACATCTGTGGTGAATTCCCCTTCTTTAGTCGGCTAACTGACATAGAACATCTGTCCCTGTTCCACCTCATCTACATGCACAAGGGATGAATTCACTTAGACCTGCTATTATACATGAACCAAAACCAAGAGATAATTATTTTCCTAGGCAAAACCACTTCAGACTGCAGCGGGAGGCTGGCCTGTTTGCACCCCCCCACACATACACACACTTCGGAACTGGACTTGCATGTAGAAAAGGGGTAGGTAAGAAAGAAATCATCCTGGCCTTCTCACCAGCATGCTGTTTTTCTGTGTGCATTTTTCATGGAGTGGCGTTCAAACATGCAAAGCCCAACCTACAGCCTGAAGTGGTACAGTCATGTGTGAACCAAGATCTTCGCCACTTGCAAGCAAAGTTCCGGCTTTTAGGGAGGACTGCAAGTCAATCGCATCTCTTTCGCCTAGCTTTTAATTCTGCCTGCTAGTCTCCTGGTTCCTCTTCTGGATCCCTGTTTATTTTGTGTGCCTTCTGTGCTTGATCCATTAGCATAAGCCATCTTTATATACTGCTCTACGTCCTATAAAATTCCTGAGCAGTGAACAATAAAAAGGAAGCGAAAAAGAATTAAAATACAGAATTAAATCTTGAAAATCAAACTATGCCCATAAAACCATTGCTGGTCAGTCGGGGAAGATCTATTTACATAAAAATGTCTTCAGCGGGTGCTGAAAATGAAATTTCAATGGGCTCAAGTGGGCTCCAAACGGACCGCAGGTTCATGCAGAACCAACAGGATTGCATCATCTGATGACCTCAGGGTGGTAAGGGAGAAGGAATACTCTCAAATATCCTGGCCCTACACTGTGTTTATGGCTTTAAACACCAATAAGGAGACCTTAACCCTGGCCTGGTGGCAAATAGCCAGTGCAATTCCCTCAGCAAAGGTTTCACATGCTTAAAGAAGGCAACAGGCAATATTTGAGCTGCTACATTTTCAACTAAAGGGCAGCCCCACGTAATACTAATATTAATAATAATACCACCTAAAATCTTACCTGAAACAAAAACGAGGGGGAGGAGGAGGAGGAGGAGGAGGAGGAGTATCTTCATCATAGCTATCATCTGGTCACTCAGAGATTTTGACTTTGCCTGGACAAAGGCTTCCTCTCCTGCATCTCTTCGGAAGAGGAGGTAATTCTCTACTAAGTAGCGCTCCCTCCCTCCTTCTCTGTCTCTCTCCGCTGCACGTCATTGCAACCGCCTGGAAATGTGTGGTACAGTCGGCATTTCAAGACCAGCTTCCGCTCTTCAAACGTTTCTGAGTTCCCACGAAGTCTAAGACCTGCCACCCCTTCTGGCTGCGAAACTGACCACAGAGAGCATTTAAATCCCACTTATATGACGGTGTTAAGTGGCTGGTGGGATCCAAAGGAATTGGTCTAGGGATGGAGGAAGGGAAACGTAGGGTTTGACTCCTCCTAAGGGGATTTCCTCCAGTGCTCTTCCTTGGAAGGCCAGTCCTGTTGCTATCTTACATGATGGTCTTTGCAATAATAATTGCAAGCCAAATAGCTCTTCTAAATCAGACTTATGCATTGGCATCTTTGGCATTGACAGCAATTAACTGCACTCTCTTGAATTACCTTGGGTAATGGAAACTTTCTATTGTCTAATGAAGAACAATCACTAACACTGTAGGCCAAGGAGGTGGAAGCTAGTGTCAGAATATCCAGGCTGCCATGTCATCTTTCCGTCTCGACTCCCTTTAATTAAAAGACACGCTACGCCATGATTAATGGGAGCACTCTGCCAGGGCTTGCCTTGGCGTGTTTTAGAAAGGATTGAAAACACCACCACCCATTTTCCAGTAAGATTGTCCCAATGGAGAGATCCATTACTGGCAAGAAGAGTTGGTCGATGAATAACTTCAAACCGGGGGGAGGGGGCATATTTTGAAAGGAGCCGGAATGGGAGGGCAAGCAAGATGGCCTCCACCTACTGACTCTCCCACATGCGATCCAATACCAGGCCAAGGGCACTTTAATCCCCTCTGCCCCACTGTAAAAAGCAACAGAGACTTGGGCAGAAGAACCCAATCCTTGTTATGGACTTCCGCTGCTCGTCTCTCTGAGTTAAGCCAAGATGCAGGCAAGTGGCCATGAGCAGCTGAAGTGCTCAGCAGAGGATGGTGGCGTTGACGTTGGTGGGGCAGTGAATCCGCTCTGGGTTTCAGTCAGAACCAATCAGAACTCTACAGAAGCTGTCCGAGGCGCTGCACCTACTAATTTCCCCCACATGGTCCGCATGCGGGAGAAACTGTAGGTGGAGAGCATCTTGCTTGCCCTCCGATTCTTGCACCATTCAGAAAGGAAGAGCATTTGCCGGCAGCCTGAAGCTCTGCTCCTAAAAATGAGACCTTGACATGAATGCTCTCAGCATCAGGGGAGGGAGGATGGGGGCTGCAAGACCTACCAAAAGAACTTTCAGTTGCTGCCTGGCTGGTGTAGACGAAGGCCCAATCCTGCCCATTTCTGTGCCTGAGTTCCCCTGTTCAGATTTGTTTGTTTGTTTTGCAATTTAGTCAAGCCCCCTGTCGTAAGAGCTAGCTTCCCTGTGCGCCCAACGTGGGGAGAGCCATAACGGTCTTAAAAGGTAGAGGGTTGATTGAGATGATATCTTAGGTTGGGCCAGCTCACAAAATGGGCCTTACTTGGTGTTCTTCTCTGAGCCTGCTTTGCCTGAAAAACAGGCCAAGGGCAACTCAAAATGTCATTGTGTGTGTGTTTGCAATGATGATGATGATGATGATGATGATGATGATGATGGAAATGGTACAATGAATAAAACTAGAAATGAATATCTGCAAAATGTTGCTATCAGAAATTTAGAATTTGAGCTTTAAATATAACCTCAAAACGTTCACCTCAATTGCAAGAGATCCATGGCACACTGTTCAGAAGGATCATATGGTGCGGCTGTTTGGATCACCAAAATGTCTTAGGCCAGAGATGAGATTACATTTAAGTAATGGATTAAGAGGCAAAAATGTATTGAAAGCCTGGGAGGATTTGAACCCAGGCCTCCAAACTGCATGTTTTCTTTTTTTAATCCACTGGGTTCACAAGGGTCATTGCAAGCTTATAGATCCATCATCCACATCCTAGAAGTTGTAGCTAGTGAGAGAGGGATGGGATGTAATGGTCCCTTTCCATCACCTCCTAGAACTTGTGTGTCATATCGCTGAACCATGAGCTCAGGCATGGATACCTCCTTCCCTCTTCTTCTGCCTGGCGTGGCACTTGGCTGCACCCTACATTCTGCTCAGCAGGAGAGCAGCCATCTAGTCACGGCCCCTCTGGAATGGCCATCTGAATTATCGAGATGGTGAAAGGTTTATTATGCAAACATAATAAACATAATAAGGGACGTGTTTATTATGCAAACAGCAACTGAGTTATGTGTCCTTTAAGACTACTAAATAGTTTTTAATTACTGCTATATCAGTAAATCCCATAAATATGCAAATGCAATTAGTTCACAAAATAGGTCCTAAATATCTTTATTCCTCTCCAACAAAGTTCTTTGAAGTTAATCGCTGGCTTCCTTTGTTCGTTCCCTTGGCAGTGGAGCTGAAAATGATGGGAATTATGACAGATGTACAAATTTGGGGGGAGAAGCGTGTTTCCCCCCTTTATTCGAAGGCCACATCTGGACAGGCAAAGATGAGATACGGAAGAGGGGGGGAAAGTTCGATGATGAACCATCCCCTCCCAAGTAAGAAGCTTTATTGTTTGGCTTGCAGCAACACCAGCATGCTCTGAGCTGTACATAACAAACATATCAAGACAAGAGGGACCTTCCACAAAATGTTGCGGTGTGGAATGCTGCTACTCCATTCCATTCCTAACAGGTTTTCCATTCACCCTACCCAAACAGCTGGTCTGCATTCCGTGGACACTGAGCATGCTCAGTCCACATTGGGCTGTTGTTTCTGGTATCTCCTCCCTTGGGGTTTCAAATGGGGCAGCCATGTTAGTCTGGAGCATGAAAACAAAAAGAGTCTGAGGTATCTTAAAGACTAAGAACTCCATCACACCTAATATTTCCCCCCCCCCCGGTCTGCTTCCGCGTACTTTTACCTCTGAGGTAAAAACGGGTCAAGCTTATGATCCCTTTCACCTGAATAGCTGCTCTTTTGCTCCTACGCTTGTTAGCTTTTAGACCACTCCACTCCACCCCTCCCCTTCTCTTTCTCCCTCCAGTCAGGTCCTGGCAGATGAGTTCATCAACCAGACAGCTTTCTCCCGGGCAAAAATGGAATGACCCTTTAGTCTGGTTCTTTGGGGACATCGAGGAAGTACAATCTCTGCAGAGATTCAGGCATTGTATGATTTTAAAAAATGCTTTCGAGCCTGGGATGCAAGGTTTGGGGTTTATATTGAGGCTTGGAGCCGGCTACTGGGAGAGATCGCTTTTCCCTGCCAGGAACTGATGCAATCCATTCAAGCCCCCAGTTCCTTTAAAACTACACAGAGGCTTAGGGCGCATTAAATGCCCTTAGGGAAGATAATCCAGACTTTTAGCGTTCTAGGAAAGGCTAGGGAAGAGGCGGGGTATCAGCAGGACAGGCACGGCGTCATGTCATGCAAACCCGCACATCAGGCATGGCGAGAGTACACTCAATCGCTGGTGTGATGAAGCTCTAACAGCATTTATTATTAAGGCACGAGCTTTCATGGGCTGAACCCACTTTGTCAGATGCAGGAATGGATAGAAACAAGATGGAAAAGTTAGTTACAGGCAGATAGGAAACAAACATTTGTTTGCTTTACTTCCGTAAACCCTTGGGTTTCCCTCAAGCCTGATACCTGCCATTTTGGCTACATAAACAATTACACTCACAGCCTGAACATCAGAAACAGAGGGCACGATAGACGTTTTCTTCTCCACATCACGTGTACCTGGGGTTGTGTAAATTCTTTTTTATATGTGGTGGGTTTTTGTTTTTTGTTAAATGATACAGGTGGGCTTTGAATAAAGACAAAATATATTCTACACGTCGGATAATGCTCCTTAGCCAATTATTTAGAAAGTATCATTCGAGAGAGGGCTATACCAGAATTTGCAGTTCCTCTAAGGAACCACCAGAAGGAGCTCATTCGGAACTTGATGCTTCAATACTATGGAAAGGATACTTAAATGGCATACTGGTCCCATAGAATACAGTGGGATTCAGCTATTAGCTTGGTATAATTGGTTCTATGAAGCGGCATTGCCATGAAAGCTCCCCTAGTTTAAGAGGAATGGGCAACTTCAAAAACGCAAAGGGATTTCTACTGCATTTGCCGTGAGGAGCTGCTTCAATAGAGCAAACTACTACGGTCCATTTATGGTTCGTTTATACAATGAATAAAACACCCTGATTTGTGATCCAGCCAATATGCTTATGATTGGTTTTTAATATTGGCTTATTTGCATGGTATTTTATTATATTATTTGTATTGTTCACTTCTCTGATATTTTTTTATGGACTGAGCAGTATATGAACGTAATAACATAAATAAAAATTAATTGATACTGATTTGTTTATTGCCTTATTTATTTATTTATTTATTTATGCATTTACTACCCCACCTTCCACTATAAACCCCCTGGGTAGTGTTTGCAATAATCAAAGGAATCCTAACTAGCAAGATACAACAGAAAACCAATATTTTATTTATTTTATATTATTAAAACATTTCTATCCCGCCCTATATCACTGGGATCTCAGGGCGGCATACAAATAAAATACATAACATAGATAAATAGATAAATACATAACGTATAAAACCAGCCAATAAAGATTGTTACAGCATCTCATATCTATCATTAAACCCCTGCCAAACAGGGGACACTGGAGGTAACAGAGCTAGCACTGGGCAAGAATGAGCTCCATCACACCAGCAGTTTGAGGCAGTCTCTGGTATAAGTCTGGTATCTGGTTATGCATAAATCTCGAAAGAATAAATCTCAAAAATGTTTACGATACTGGAAACATGACTAGACAGTGCCTGGGATAATCAAGTAGAAGTCCCAAATCTCCAGGAGGTAGAAGCTAAGAAATATATGAGTGCCATCACTCCAGCGGTATACCGCACACACCACATCTGGAATCTGGTTTTGAAGTTCAGGACTCACATTATGTCGTCCCTGCCCTGCACCCATGTCGCCTCTTTCCCCCCATTTTGCATATTATTTTGGTGCGAGGAAAGTCTGGATTATGTTCCCCAAGCGGATTTAATGCACCCTTAAGCCTCTGTAGTGCTGTCTCCTTGTTTTTTTCCTTTCTTGGGGGTGTGTGCTTTGAATGGCATTTTGCTGATGAAAGGGGAGGGTGGGGCAGTTCTCCTCTTCCAGCACTCCATGTTGAATGAAGGGACTTGTGCTTAGTCGATTGAATGGACTTTTAACTGCCCCAACTCCACCCTCATTGTCCGCAGAAACAAAGCCAGAGGGGGGTGGGGGGGAAGGAGCCCACGCCCATTGGGGCGGGGTGGAGTGGAGTGGAAGAGCAAACAAGCGAAAGGGAGGTTTTACGGTGCAGTGCAATACCACAAACCCATGTGAAAGGGGCCATTAGCTTGACGCGCTTAGGAAACGGAGGTAAAAAATGTGGAGGCAAACCAGGGGGGAAAATAGGTGTGATGGAGCCCAAAGTCTGGGAGGGAGTTCCATCAGGTGTTATCAGTAAACACCCACCTGACTTCAGGAGCTGGGGCACCAGGAAAAGCTCCCCCAATGAACTGAAGTGGGTAGTTTCTTGTGAGAGAAGGCAGATACTGAAGTTCTAAGCCATTTAGAGCATCATAGTGCAATCCTATTCACCTAACTCAAAAGTAAGCTCCGTTAAATTCAGCAGAACTAGAATCTAGCACAAATCAGCCCTCTCAGGAGGGGTGAGTCAGTGAGCAGGATCCATTTCCTGGCCCTGCAACTCTGGTTGAGTTCAAAATATTACTCTTCCCTGTTCAAAATTAGTTTGCAGAGCAGCTCTAAAAATCCTCCAGATAGGTGTTGTTGTTGGTTTTTGGTTTTTTGCAAAACTATGGCTATCACGCTCATTTTGTGTAGTCAGAGTGCCATCTGGGGGCTGAGTTGGATTTTTCTAGATGGTTTGGCTTTGGATAAATGCTAGGAAGAAATCCTGGCAGGTCCTACTGTCGTTTTAGAATGCATTTGTAATTTCATTCAGTGGACTCACATTTCTGTCCTGGGATCACACTACAATTTGCGGGGTGGAGGTGGTAGTAAAGTTCTTGGGTCATCCCATGAAGCTGATTGGTGGGAGATTTAGGACACATAAAAGGAAGTGCTTCACGGAGCGCATCGTTAAACTATGGAATTCTCTACCACAACATGCAGCGATGGCCACTGATTTGGAAGACTTTAAAATGTGGTTAGATACATCCCTGGAGGAGAACGCTATCAAGGGTCCATCTAGTCTTGATGGCTATATGCTACCTCCAGTATCAGAGGTAGAAAGCTGGGGGACATGGGTGGGAGGGTGCTGTTGCACCCGTGTCCTGCTTGTGGGTTCCTGTTCACACAGCATTCTGTGTGAACAGAATGCTGGACTAGATCGACCCTTGGTTTGTTCCAGCATGATCTTCTTATGTTCTTACCCCGTCCATGGTGATCAGGAGTTCTGTGTGACTGGAGCTTCTGATCTAGTAAGCGTGTCTACGATTGCAGCCTTAACCAATCTGTGTTTGTGCCAGAGTAGTTGTCAAAGCAAGATCTCTCTCAGATGTTCCAATTCGCACTTTACTGTTTAATGGTTGCAAACATTCATGGCCATGTAGCCTTTTGATGAGTGTGTGTATGTGTCTTGACAAACCGATTCTAAGGAATAGGAAGTTGTACTGGTCATTCAGCCTCATTTTTCCCACTGTGTAAAAGAACTGCTTATTGTTACATTCTGTTGTTGCAAAGTATCTCATGGTTTTATTTATTTATTTATTTAATCTTTTCCTTATACACGCAGCTTCCAAAACAACAATATACATGCCACTGGAACAGCTAAAGCCATGGGTAGCACAGGGAAGGCACACGTTTTGGGCATGTCCAGTACTCGCCCAGGATTACAACCATGTGCCTGTCATTGGCAGGACAATCAGTTCAATGGGAGGAGGGAGATTTTAAAAATAGCAATCCTGCCCCATCTCCACAATAAAGGGCGGATATGATGTAACCCACTCCACCACCAGTATAGCACCACGAAGGTAGATCGTTATTCAAATGATAGGGTATGTGGCATAATAATCTCCGGTTTGTTGACCGCGAGTAAAAAAGATCTGAACTGTGTGGCATAGGCTATATTTGTCTGGCCTCAGGTTATGCACACTTGCAGCTTACAGGGAGGGGGGAGAGGGAGGGGGGACGAAGGGCTCTTTGCATACAACGGGAGCTCTTTTACACCCATGAGACTGGCCTCACAACATGCCTGAGAACATGATCATGTTGCTAACAGTTCTCTTCCTAGAAGCATTACAGGACTCTTCTGTTGGGCATCCAGACACAAACACCCATCAGAAAGCCCTGCTCCATTCCAGCAGCTGGGGACATCACCAGGAAAGGGCACCTCACGCAGGTAAAGAAAGGAAGGGAGCAACCGTGTTACAATCCGTTAAGTGCTGATACTTTCTCCCATGTCTCTTTACCAGTTTATGTGACAAGGGTGTGTTGTCTGCACTGTATTCCTCTAACTGCCCCCAACAACAGGGAGCAGTGTCCCCTACGCAAGGGAAAACTCTTGCCCCCCACATCCAGGTAGGCTATCTGTGGGCAAAGGCCAGGCGCTCTGCCCTTACCATTGTCACTGCTGGCCAAACATTCCCATTCCCCCTACATGCCTCTTTCCCATTCAGAACTTCCTCCATCCCAGATGTGGTTCAATAAAGGCTACGCTTTTGCCACAGGTGTTGTGTCTTTGTTGCTGGGAAGCAGCAGATAAGAATGCTTTCCTCTGGCCCTAGTGTGGCCCGGCTTCAGGATGGGACCCTGAGAGAGGCAGAGTAGAGAGTTGAATGGGCTTGGAGGCTAGTGTAGGTGCCTTGGAAGCTGTTATGGGGGGAAGGCTTCTCAGGGACTATAGGGACATAGGAAGCTGCCTCCGGCTAGCCCAGTATTGTTGGCATCAGCTTTCTGGGGTTTCAGGTAACAGACTTTCATAGCCCTACCTAGAGATGATGGGACCTTCTGCATGCTCTATCACTAAGCCATGTCCCCTGTCCTGGGAGCTATTGGGTGTGTGTGTGTATGTGTGCGGTCCCATGTTGTATGCCAGCTACTTGCTCCCCTTTGTGTGATGTCTCCAAAACAGTGCTTGCAAGCAGTAACTATGGGAGGAGGCTATCAATGGCTACTAGTCCTGATGGTTATGTGCTTATGTGCTACTTCCAGTATCCAAGGCAGTAAGCCTGTGTGCACCAGTTGCTGGGGAACATGGGTGAGAGGGTGCTGTTGCACCATGTTCTGCTTTGTTGGTCCCTGGTTGACAGCTGTTTGGCCACTGTGTGAACAGAATGCTGGACTAGATTGACCCTTAGCAAAAGGGATTTTGAACCCCTGGTCATTGCTGTCTCTGAGCCTATCTACACACGCAGGATAATACACTTTGAAAATGTTTTGAAAACTGTCTATGGAGTGTGTCCTGGGCCCCAACAGTTCTCAAAACTGTTATAAACCGTTTTAAACCGTTTTAAATTGTTTTAAAGCAGTAGTGTAGATAGGCTGACAGTCACTGTGGCTAACAGTGTGCCGTCCTTCTGTATGATGCAGGGCAATGTGCTGGTAGTGTGTCATCTTGGTCCTGACTTTATGGGCCTCCTTTGTATGTGGTTGCTGGGCTTTGGTTTGCTGGTGTTTTCAGGGCCACGGAGGAGGGGGTTGTGCATGGGATTGCCATGGCTGGGACATTTTTTAAAACTTTCCGTGTCATGTCGTTTCTTAGTATACAGCAGCCGTTCATCCAGCTAAGCGGCCATAGAGACAACCGCCCTTCTCCATGTGTAGCCCTTTAGTTTCGCCCATAGAACTGAATGGTGGCCATCTATGTAGGAACACAGGGAGCGGTCTTATACTGAGTCAGACCCTTAGTCCGTCTAGCCCAATATTGCTGACACTGGTTGGCAGCAATTCTTCAGGTTTTCATGCCGGAGTTTTTCTTGCCTCTGCCATTTTTAAGACATTTTGTGACTTTCTGTGTCATGTGGATTCTCCTCCCCTGCCAGGGGGCCGTTCAGCCAGTGTAGTGACAGCGTATCTCCCCTCACCAACATAATCCCCTCACAATGACATAACGCAGCCATTTCAGGGGAGAGAAATGTGATGGGCAGGAAGCGTTTGCTTTTTTCCTCATCTTTCCCCATCCCTTTTTCCTTTTGTGTCATGCCTTTTTTCCATAATAACCACCCAGGGCCAGTCTTGTTTTTATTGATGTGATAAAGCCTTTGGGGCTGAGGGGCAAGATAAAAAAATATATGAAATAAATACATATATAAATGACCAGTGCATTGGATTGCTTTTTTTGAAGGGTTTTTTGGCTCAAAGAAGTATTTTAGGGCACAGTCCTATGCATGTTTAGAAGCCCTACAGTTCCCAGGACTTGTTTCTGCCTAAACATACATTGGATTGTGCTCTTAATCAGTGGATTTATTTAGTACCTCAAAAGAAAAAAAGAGCCAAGTGCGCATGCGCTACAGACAAACGGAGGGGGTGAGTAATATAACGGCAGGCTCAAAGGGAATGCGCTTAGCAGCAGGGGGCGGCGCCACGAAGAGCCAGCGAGATTGACAGAGGCGCAAGCGCGCTGAGGGGTTTGCGCGAGGAAAGGATTTGAGCGGCGGTTGGCCTCGCCTATCAACCAAAGGGCGGGGGAGGTGGCCTTGGCGTTGACATCTGTCTGCTTGCGGGCGAGAGTGTAGAGGCGGCGGACGGGGAGGGGCGAGGAGGGGGTGGGGCCGGACCAAGAGCCAATCGCGTTCGTAGAAAGAGAGACCGGCCGGATTTTATTTGTCACCTTTGTGGCTTGGGAGGGGGGGCGAGGCGCGTGCAGGGAGGGGGCGTGGCGGCTGTAGCCGCCTCGTGGGCGTGGCTTGGCGTGGGCGTCCGTTGAAAGGGAGGGGGCGCGAGGGGCGCCTTTTGCGGTTCTGTGGCGGCGGCGGCGGAGGAGGAGGAGGAGGAGGAGGGCCGGTGACTGGGCGCAATGACGGCCGACCTGCAGCAGGCCCTGGACGGGGGCGCGTCCGTTGCTGACAGCCAAGGACGGGTGAGGCGTTGAGCCGTGGAGTGAAGCGGGGCGGTAGGGCGAGTTCGCTTCCCTCCGACTGGTAGCAGGCTGCTGACCTCGCTTGCGGCTGGATACTGGGGCGGAGGAGGGAGAATTGGCGGCGTCTTTCTTCTCTCCCCCGCCAGGCCATGCGCACCGTAGAGGGTCCCAAGTTGTGCCTGCAGCCCTAGGCAACGTATGCCTTGATATATATGTGTGCGTCTTACCCGCCTCTCCCTCAGGATCCAGGCGGGGAAAAACATTGATACAAATGACATAAAATGCATAAAACTGATTTTATGTGTGTGTGTGTGTATATATATATATATATATATATGCGCAAGGCTTCTGATTCTTTTTCCAAGCCCTTTTGCATTTATGTTGGGGGTCCCTCTTCTCCCCTGTTTTAAAACCATCCCCCCCCCACATTGCTTTTCTGTCCTGTTTTTAATACCCTTCTCTCCTCCTCCTTCATCCGTGCTGTGCTTTTCTCCTTGGGCTTACACGAGCATGAATGAATCGCTTTTTAACAACATGAATATTGCTTTTTAACAACAACAGCAGCAGCAGCAGCAGCAAGGTGCTTGGAGTGGCTGACAACACAGTGGAGTTCTTTGTGGGTGACTCTACAAGTGACAGCGAAGGGGTGCCGTCATGCTCTCCTGTGATGGGCTTACCAGACTTTTGTTTTGTTCCCCTTTAATGGACTAATATGGCGTTCTTGCCTACTTTGCTCCCAACTCTAACTCGGAGAGTTCCCTGTTAACGAAAGGAGGGCTGTTGTTGTTGTTTTTTTGGGGGGGGGGTCCATAGCCCCCTATTGAGGGTCATGGGGTCCTCTGCTTTGGCTTCTTTTTGGCGATGACCTTTAGAGGTATTTGGAGGCTGGAGGCCCAGATGAAGGCTTCATTTCACGAAGGCCCCCTCAGGCCTTGGCTCCAAAATAATTCTCAATTTTTTATGTATTTAAAACATCTGAAAATAGCCACTTATGAAAGAGTTTTTCATCCCGGGCATTCAACAAATCTTAATGAGCAGCGAGACAGAATGAGGCAATTAGCCGGAGACACTAATAGAGAGAAACTATGTTCCTTCCATCAGTAATTACTGAGAATTTGAGACTGTCCTAATAGTATAATGGAGCGCTGGACCTACTGAAACTGCATGGTTACGACTGCCACCAGTCTCCGAACTCAGATTGCTCTCAACACTATCATTTGGCACATAATTCTTACCCAGACTTAGAAAGAACTATTCTCCTGGTCCCAGTGACCAGACAGAAAAGCATTTGCTAACTGGAAGAGGTGTGACTAGCTGGCTCTTTTATCAGGCAGGTAGATGGTGCTTTACAAATAACCCGAACTCATATCCTTCCTCAGTGCAAAGGGGGTTTAGGATATATGCTTCTCAATATGAGGACAAAGCAAAGGACACCACTTGTGGTTGCTGCTGGTTTAGTGGTAATGTAAATATTGATAAGCATCATGTTTTACTGCAGAAGATGCTATTCATGTTTGAAAAGGTAGGTGTATGTTTACCTGTATGTAAGCAGCAAAGGCCGCCTGTGGCATTATGGTTTGTGGTGATGGCCTGGTGCTGCGATCAATTCAGCCATACCTTGATGAGCTTTGGTGGGCCAAGGCATATCATGTGTTTCGGGAGCATTTCTTCCCATGTGATCTTTTCTCCTATCAAACCTGCCGCTTTCTTCTTTAAGATGAGACAACTATACAGGAGAGGAGCAGGCTCTTTTTTAGATGAGGCAACACATTTTGTGAAATTCCAACCCAAGCAAGACTCTGCAAAACCAGATACAGGAAATCTTTTCTTTTTTTAACATTCACACAGTTAAAGAAATGTTTACACGTCATGTTGTTTCTGGGTATACATTCATGATTTTAAAAGTTTTTGAAACATTTTTGGTGGATTTAGTTTTTCTTTAGGAGGAAAGCTGTATTTATAGTTTTTTTAAAAAATCAACTACTGAAGCCTTAGGGTTGAGCCCTTCTCTGTGTTAAACAGAGACGATGGCTGATTTCGGACAACACATTAAGCAATGGAGAGGGGGGGGAAACATTCGTCAGTTGTGTTGCTTATTGTGTCGTCCGAATGCTGCTATAGTCAACTCAGCACTGATCCTAATCCACACCACAGTTGATTATTTATTACCATGTTGTGTGGGGAGTACCCCCTAGATGAACAGCTGTAAAGTTGATTTTTACCCCACCATTGACTATCGTGTTGTGTGAATTCAGCCAGTGCTGGTTTCGGACAACACATTAAGCAACCGGGGGGGGGGGGGAACAATCGTCAGTTGTGTTGCTTACTGTGTTGTGTGGAAGGTAACACGCCGCTCACAAACTACTGACAGTATGCTATTCCGCCCAAATAAGCAACTGAGAGAAACAACTGGCTTGCAAGTTGTTTAGCTCGAAGCCAGTTGTTTAAAGTGTTGTGTGGAGGGGTGAGTGTTAATGGCGTGCGGTGAGTGGGTTAAAACACAAGCTCATAGAGGCAGGCGGCAAGAGTGACCAAAGCGGCGGCTGCCACTCTGCTACAACTGGTGCAACTTGCAGAGGCTGCTGGGATAGCACTGGGAGGACCGAGGGAGGGGAGAGGGGCGGGGGCTGTGTCGGTCAAATGCCGGGTTGACTATTAGTCCACTCAGCGCCAGCCCCAACCACCCACAGTTGTGTAGGAATATGTTGTGTGGGGAGTACCCACAAAATAACCAACTGTGAGTTGGCTACGCAACCCACCATTGACTAAAGTGTTGTCCGAAACCAGCAAATGGCTGAATTCGGACAGCACGATAGTCAATGGTGGGGTAATAATCAACTTTACAGTTGTGTGGGGAATACCCCCTAGATAAACAACATGGTAATAAATAATCAACTATGGTGTGGATTAGGATCAGTGCTGAGTTGACTATTGCAGCATTCGGATGACACGATAGTCAATACAACTGACGATCCCCCCCCCCCCCCCCGCCGTTGTTTATTGTGTCGTCCGAATTCAGCCAATGTGTTGTAAACAACAAATGATGGGTGTACTTTTTTAGTTAAAGTTAAGGTCACTAGGGAAAGTATCTGGGCAGTAAAATACTTTTCTTACTGGTTTGTTTCAGTGAGTGTTAATCATGGTCCTATGCTAATTTTAATTATTTGTCATTCACAATGAGATCACATTTTTTCCTGAGGCATAGACAACTCTTTGGCAGACCTGTAGCATTTCTCTGCAATGATGGTATTCCCAATATTACAGAAATGACTTGCTGTGTGCTACCCAATACTAAAACTAGCACCCATTACCATTGGCATATTCTAACCCTGTGATCGTTTTTTAATTTTTTTTTAAGTGACAAAAACATGTGGAAAGCTGCTAGTTGATATCACATTAGAGACATGTAAGACTTGATAGATGTATGGCTTTGTATTCCTCCTACATTTCTGGTTCCAGTTTATATATGCATGGAAGCAGGAGTATTTCATCTGCCACACACTATCAAGGTTTCTCCATCTTTTGTTAAGAGTTGGTTTCTAGTCCTCAAGAACATTGGTTGTATTGTAATAGGTGGCTTAAGGACCGCCAGTTGATGTACACAGGTTGTAACTGCACTGTGTTGGTCAGATCATACTTGTCTCTGTGGCATTATGTCTGCTGTAGACTTAACAGAGCACGTAAATCTGTGGTGTGTTTCTGAAATCGCATTTCTTTTTCTGGGTTCTTGATCATGAGATTCATACTGACCAGTAATCAGTTACTGTTAAATATGGGCTGCTTGAGTATCCATCCCGTACAATTGCTTGCCAGTCCTTTCTGAACCATCTATCTGATCTGCACCTTGTGGGGCTGGTGTCTCTGAGTGAATTTTTGGGCCCTTTAAGCGTTTCTAAAAAGAATGGATTGGCTGTCAACTTAAGACCTTGGGAATTCACGGGATCAGGTCGTTGGCTTTTCTTTTATTTTCTTTTTGCATGAGTTGAATAGCAACAGATACGTGAAATGTAAATCTTTTATTTGGTGCAATATGGTCCAGGTGCCCCTGTGTCAGTACTTCCTAATCTACTTACCTACTTCCTGGAACCTGTAAAGCAAGTCAGAAAACTGAACAGTGTAAACTTCACTAAGCAGCTGATCACAGGGTGCTTTGGAGTGGGGTCTGGTGTGCTGTGTATCTCTGGCACCTTGTTGTAAATGAGAAATGACAAACCTAAATGGCATGTGCAGCCCGCTTAAAATAGCTCCTCGCCAAACCTCTGCAAATTCCTTGGGCTCCTTATATGTCTGACAGCATCTGCTGCTGCTTTTTGGTGGAATAAATACATGGGTCACTAGCCCCCTGGCCTCACCCCTTCACACCAGTAAAAGAGCATTTGGGCTGATATTTTGCAGGCCTGGTTATTATCCCTCTTTTAAAAGGGCACACATTCCTTTTTAATAAGGAAGTTGCTTATATTGAGCATGGGTCAGATTGCATTTAATTTTATCATTGTCTATTGGTGTTGGCAGTATGCAAGTTTTTTTAGTTGGACAGAACTCTTAACTGGGATATTGGACCATGTAACATATACATACGTGTAAAACTGCTAGTACAGCCCTGGAATAGAAAAAGAAGAAGAATATACAAGTTCCTTGTATGAATTCAATTATGGTGATTGTCCCCCTTGTGAGGGAGATGTGCCTGTGAATGGGGATTGTAACTCAGAGGGATGTGCCCTACTTTTGTAGCGTCTACAGCAGCATTTCGGGATGCTCGTGTGAATGCAAACTGGTAATGGCACATTAGCAGAAACTTGTTTCGCTCAGTATGTTGGCCTGTACGAACTTCTGCTGAATCTTCTTCCTTTAAAAAAACAAACTATTGTATTTCAAAGTCCATGGACCAGCAGTTTGTATGTAACAACAGCCCATGGGTTAAACACTTCCGCTTTTAATCAACAACCTACGGTCAGCTCCTTCTTAGGATTTCGAGTGTGATGCCCAAACCCAGGCTGATGGGTTGTTTAGGGGCTGAACAACCCAGTGATTAAGTCAACAAATGATAGATTAATTTCTGGTAATCTTGGTTTTAGAGTACAGCTCTGGGTTCAGACATCATGCTCAACAACCTAAGAAGGAGCCAATTGAGGGTTGTTTAGTACAATTAGAAGTGGTGAGTGTGTGGGAGGCAACATGCCCACTCTCTTTCATTCATGTCTGACAACCCATGGGTTGTTGTATTCGAACTAGGTCCATATGTCTACAGCAGTATAGGCCTTGCATTGCTGTAGGCATGCTGTTACTCCTTTTTTATATATACTTTCTCTGTCTTATTTTAATGTAGAACTGCAATGTGCTCATAAACCAGCTGAGAGAAGTCACCGGCATTCAGGATTCTGAGTTCCTTAATGCAGCCTTGAAGGTTAGTATTCTTTGCTGACACGGACTTCATTAGCATACTTAAAAACGACTGCCGCTCCCGTGGCATGGTGCCGTCCAGTTGGAGATTAAGTGTACCATGCAGGTGTTTAAAGCTGCACTAGAATGGCTCTCAAATGGTTGTGCCTCCTCTTTCAATGCTACATTCTAATTCCCTCTCTCTCCCCCTTTCACCCCACTACCACCTGTCTTCTAGCTGTACTCTAAAGCCAAGAGAGGCAGCCATCTTTTCCCAGAGGGGTTGTTCCAAGCCAGGAAAAACAGTCTTATGGCTGCTGTCCGGGCTGCCTGTGCTGGCCTTAGCAAACACCTTCTTAAGCATAGCTTCCTTGCCAAAAATTAGAAAAATACAGACATGTCAAGAGGGCTTTGTTTTTCCCTTGAGACCTTTGTAAACACTGCCTCAACCTCTTCTGTCCAGAGATATATATGGACTCTTTAGTAGCCCTTATGAGAATATTATTCCATTTTAAATCTTCTTTCTTCTGTTGTCCTTCTGTAACAGGTTTTACCCGTCTTTGTGGGTAATAATAATAACGTTTATTTCTTACCCGCCTCTCTCTCTGGATCGAGGCAGGGAACAACATTAAAAGCAACTGATATAAAATACATAAAACTGATTAAAACATATAAAAACGAATACATTATTAAAATACCAATAAAACTCTTAAAATTTGATTGGTTAGGGCTGGGTGCCTCTAGAATAAATTGATTTAAACCTTAGTTGTCCTCGCTCCTGCCCTGCATAAGCAGCTGATATGTTGTGGTTTGAAATATCTAATCCCATGCAATGTTCTGTGTTGCAAATACTTTCTTGTCCCTTGTCGCTAGGCTGCTGATGGGAACCTATTTCAGGCTGTTGGCTTTCTCACTGGGGGCCATGATGAAGATCTGGGCCAAGAAGCCGTCGCTACAGAACCATCTGGCTATGAAGGAAGTGTGGTTGGCGAAGAGCAGGCGACCAGTAAGTGCCGTCTCGCCTTTACCTGCAATATTCTTGACACTGGTGGTTGCACATTCTGAGGGAAGGTTAGATGCAAGTTGTGAAAACTTTGCTGAGACGCTTGGCTGGGGCTAATCAGAGACAAGTAAGGACCCATTAACTGTTGAGTAAAGTGAGCAGGATTGATAACTTGGTTTCATTCTCATGGCGATCCCATGAAGGGGCAAAGCTGGCAGTGAAAAATAATTTGTAGTTGTATGCTTATGGAGATAAGGGCAGAGTCATTCTGTTAAAAGAAAATGACCTTACACGTGCCTGGTTGCAAACAAGTTATTTTGCTGTCTGTACTGAAGGCCCTGATCCAAAAGTGCACATAGGCCTTCAGTCAAACACTGGTTCCCCCCCAGATGCCCAGAATGTTACAGTGGATCTTCAGCATTGGAGTGCATTTGAAAACTCTCTGGTGGGACTTTAGGATGCACATTTACACTCCTCTTTGCACAAAATGCCTCTGGGTCATGGAGGTGCATTTTTATTTTATTAGTTGGACTTACATACTGCTTACTACAACAAAATCTTAAAGTGGTTCATATATAAATAAAAGTTACATTTAAATGCACTATTAAACAGTTTCAGCTGTAACAATAAAAAAAGAATACAAGGAACAGTAAGCTGTACTGTATGATTAATTGCAATTAATAACAAGCCAGAGGAAACCTGGCTATCCAAATGCATTTTCAGGAGGCATTTGAAACTTACCACAGTTTCTGCCTCCCAAACTGCATGGGGGAGGGTTTTCTAGAGGGAGGGTGCCACCACCGAGGAGACCTGCCTTTGAGATATTACATGATGACAGTCGGTTGTGGAACAACCAGCAAGACCTCCTCTGAACATCTTAAAGATTGACTGGGTATATTACGGAAAGACGTTCTGCTAGATATCCTGGTTCCAAGTTGTTAGGCTTTGTCAACAACATGACTTTGAATGTGGCCCTGTAGCTAATAAGCAGCCAGTGCAGTGCTTTTAGCACAGGTGTTATGTGAGCATAGCAGAGTGTCCCAGCCAGCACCCTAGCTGCTGCATTCTGCTCTAGCTGCAGCTTCTGAACCAGGCACAAGGGAAACCCTGCATAAAGCGCATTACATGCTTGCAACATGCCTTCCTATATGCAAGAGCCTGCTTGCCTTTGCCGGTGCTGTTGGAAAGGAAGGCAGGTTAGAAATGTCTACAGGATATTTTAAGCTTCCTCCTGTGAGTCAGAAAAATCCTATGATTGTGGGGAAGGGTGGCATGGCAAGGAATATTTTACTCTACCTAGATATTGATGGGTACCTTGGTTTCCAGGTCCGATTGATGCAACGCAAGATGATAATGCTGATAGACGGGAAGTCGTTCCTTCTGGAGCTCAGGATTTTCCAAGAACTCAAGTCATGGAGAAGGATCCTAACACACCAGTGAATGTGTATGCAGTGTTCCTTTCTTTGTAAATGTCTGCTCTCTGATGGTCTGTGAAACCTTCTCCGCTGTAAAGCAGTTTTATTCTTGCTGTGGAAGAATTGTCTGCATTGTTGCTGTTTACCCAGCTTATGCTTGGGTCAGCCAAGTGTTTTCCTCTTATACATCCCTCACAGTCTGGTCCTTTATCAGATAACCCTGATCACTCTGCCACAGTTAGCGTAGTAAGCCCAGATAATATACATCTGATTGTCCTGGAGTTAAGAGGCAAGAGGCAAGAGTTAAGCCAACACATGAGCTTTCTGCCCACAAAAGGTATACGTGGCAATCTGTGCACTTGGCATGGTTGGCTTGTCTCTTTGAGTACAGAAATGTTTTGGCCGGGGTAGCTGAAGGCATTTACCACTTTCAGGGGCACTTACTACACTTGTGTTCAATAGCACTTATCCATGAGCACATGAAGCTTATTGTGCACAAATACAGCACGGTTCCTGGGTGGTAACTTCTTGCACTGTGTTCCCTGCCAGAGCCCACGATCCAAGCCTGTCCGAAAACAAAATTTGCTCCAAAAGGAAACGATACGAAGCTTTGGGAGACGCCGCTGCTCAGAACGACTGGAGGAGAGCGGGCGATTGGCCAGTAGGGCTGAAAAACATTGGAAATACTTGCTGGTTCAGTGCCGTCATACAGGTAAGCTGGTGCTACTGATGCTTCCGAGGGTTACCTTCGAGGGTTACAGTATTATTGCGATAGTTAAAACCACTACAGTTTAGGGTACCTGAGACGTTACGCTAGTTTGAGAATGGCCGTGTTTGGACCTAATCTTCCCTTGTGTTGACCTGCTCATTCATTCACACAGCACTACTGTGGCTTCCACTTAAAATGTCCCAGATGTGTTTGAATTCTAGGTGCCACGCGTATATGGAACATCAATAAGTGCCAGAACTCAGAATTCTGCCTGAGGCTTTAGCACCATCCTTTTCCCTTCGGCGAGGAGAGATTTTATTCTAACAGGGACCCATAATATTTGGGCTGCACGCTCTTTAGTACACGTTGGTTGCAGGGGCAGCCTCTCATGGAAGAATATAAGAATTTGCGAGGATCTAGCCCCATTTTATGTGGGGGTGGGGAGGTCTAACAGGATGGAACTGCTCTGAAGTCTGACAAATGCAGAGCCAGGCCCTTGCTTGCATCTCCTCTGATGTGATCAAGGTCCACTTCAAAACAGTGGCTGAATTCGAATGACACAATAAGCAACTGGGGAGGGGAAACAATCGTCAGTTGTATTGACTATCATGTCATCCGAATGCCATTGTCAACTCAGCACTGATCCTAATCCACACCACAGTTGATTATTTATTACCGTGTTGTGTGGGGAGTACCCCCTAGATGAACAACTGTAAAGTTGATTATTACCCCACCATTGACTGTCGTGTTTTCTGAATTCAGCCAGTAAGTACTACACAGTCTTCATATCTCCTGCACAGAAGACATTTCAGTGTAGGAAATAATTTTTGAAGGTGCCACGACCTACAAAGGATGTTCATTTATTTATTTATTTATTTATTGTATTTCTATACCGCCCAATAGCCGAAGCTCTCTGGGCAGTTTACAAAAATTAAAATAATGAAAATCATTAAAAATATAAGACAAACAACCGAATGAAAACCTAATATATAAAATACAGGATAAAAGCACAACCAGGGTAAAACCGAGCAGCCATGCAGAAATGACTACAGATTTGAAATACAAATTTAAGCAGCAAGGTTAAAAAGTAAACTGATGAACTGTTAAAATACTGAGAAAATAAAAAGGTCTTCACCTGGCATCTAAAGGAGTATAATGTACGTGCCAGGCGAACCTCTCTAGGGGGAGGTTATTCTAAACTGAGATTGGAGTATGGACTTGCTCTGGTCAGATGAAGTAGTGGTTTAATTTAATTTAAGTTTTTTTTGTCAGTCTTTTTTCCAGCTGCCAGAATTCCGACGGTTAGTTTTCAGCTACTCCCTTCCAGACAGTGTTCTTGAAAACTGTTACAACCAAAGTGTAAGTCCTCTCTGAACAATTATGGATGCTTATCTTGCTGTTGTGTCATCATCTTCTAAAACTGGAATACACCTGGCTGGATTTTGATGACACATTGATGAATCTACAAAAAGTACAAAGGTTGGAGGTGGCTTCCTATTTCTCCAGAGACCTTAGTTGCAAATAAAGCTCGGGAGACAGGTTTGGTACTGCCTCACTGGCCTTGTGTTATAGAATCATAGAATAGTAGAGTTGGAAGGGGCCTATAAGGCCATTGAATTCAACCCCCTGCTCAATGCAGGAATCTACCTCTTGAATGCCTCTAATGTGGGAGAGGCCACCGCCTCCCTAGGTAATTGGTTCCATTGTCATATTGCTCTAACAGTCAGTCCTGATGTCCAGCCGGAATCTGGCTTCCTGTAACTATATCATAATTTTAATCAAATGTAAGAGGCTATGTATTAATGCCAATATGCTTTTTGTGTGTGTGATCCAGTAGGAAGCTTTCCAGTTTCTAGCTGCTTCTTTGGAAAGCTTGCAAAGTTCTCAGTTCTCCTGGAATATTGCCATGAATACCAAGGGAGCACTGAAGTATTTCCATATAATAAGTTGCCACTGATTCCTGAGATGGCACTGTATCCCTTTTAAGGACTTATGCCCTGACTTCTGATCAAATGATCCCCAAGGCAGCTTACACCAATACATAGAAATTGATCAAGCCATCTCCTAGTGACAGGATGGTCATGAGATGGTGGGGGATCATGTAATTTTTTAAAGACCTTCCTTTGTTCTTGCTGTTGCTATCTGTCCGAGGCTTGTGGTCGGTCCAGAGTAAACAGCACACTTCTCTTTTCCCCTCTTGGCTGCACAGCCTGCGATTGCTTCCATGATCATGTCCTTCAGCGAAGCACCCAGTCTGGAGATGAAGCCTGGGGGCTTTGAGCTCTGAGGATCCAATGAGCTTGCTCTACGAATCAGATCCCTGAAATGAGCATCATGCAGATGCTTCTGCAAATGTGACACCAGTTATTTTTGCAACTGCCGTCATAAATTATGTTGTCGTGAGACGTGCTTTGCCGATGCTTACTCAGGTTGTTACTTTTCTGCAATGCATTATGTCCTTGCTCGTGCAGGAAAAGAGGAAAATCGCCTTCATGCAGGAACTCCAGGGTCTCTTTGCTTTGATGCTGGGAACATTCCGCAAATTTGTAGACCCTACTGCCGCACTGGAACTGATCAGAGATGCATTCAAATCTCCCGAGGAGCAGCAGGTAAGGTGACCAATGCATCTTTGTGTGCCATCCTCCAGAGTCTTGGCTACTTCAGATGTGATGGCGGCGGGACCCAATGGGTTGTGCCAGTTTTCTATAAATGGGAGTGGGTGGGATTTCAAGCACAGCAGGGGTAGTTGAACCTTGTCCCTGCCGGCAGGAGGCTTTCATTTGTGTCTCTCCCCACTGCTACTATTCCCTTGACTTAGTCGCAGACCTGCTTGAAGAGAAGCGGATCTATATCTTGTTGGCCTCTACTGCTACATAAGAACGAAGTGGCTTCTGTGTAGCTCTCGGGGTTCATAGACTTCACTCTTCCCCTCTTGCTTTATGTCTGCGTTCAGTTTCTATGCTGCCCTTTCACATAAATATCACCCACTCACAGTAATGAAAACGTCACAAAAAACAAATGGCAGAATCATAACTATTCAGTTGCAGGCAGCAGATAAAACTGGCAGCATTCAAATCTTGCACTTATTGTAGTGTTTGACTCTATATTCTCTGGTTCTCTTCTAGCAAGATGTGAGTGAGTTTACCCACAAACTTCTGGATTGGCTGGAGGATGCTTTCAAGCTGGCTCTGAATGTTAAGTGAGTCAAGAGAAACTTATGTTTAACAATTAGCTTCGGTTGGTGGCCCAGCTACGTCCCTATCTGGACAGGGATAACCTGGCCAGTTGTCCATGCTCTGGTATCCTCCAAGTTAGATTACTGCAATGCACTCTACGTGGGGCTGCCTTTGACGGCAGTTCGGAAGCTGCAGCTTGTGCAAAATGCAGCGGCCAGATTGATAACTGGGACTAGAAGGTTCAAGCATTTCTCCGCTTGCATTGGCTGCCTGTATGTTTCCGAGCCCGATTCAAGGTGCTGGTTTTAACTTATAAAACCTTACACAGCTTGGGACACAATACCTGGCGGAACGCCTTTCCCAACATGAACCTACCCGAACACTACATTCAACATCTAAGGTCCTCCTCCGAGTGCCTACTCCAAGGGAAGCTTGGAGGTCGGCAACAAGGAAGAGGGCCTTCTCTGTGGTGGCCCCCCAATTATGGAACGATCTCCCTGACGAGGCCTGCTTGACGCCAACATTGTTATCTTTTCGGCGCCAGGTCAAGTCTTTTCTCTCAGGCATTTAGCAATATCTGAGGAGCCTGGGTTTGTTTTTGTTTTTGTAGCTTTTTGGGCTGTTGCAGCGGTTTTAAATGTATGTGTGTATTATGTGTATGTTGTATGTTTTTGCTGTTTTAATTTTTGTATATTGTTTTTAATTGTTTTAATCCTATGTAAACTGCCCAGAGAGCTTCGGCTATGGGGCAGTATACAAATGTAATACATAAATAAATAGATGACCAGATATAGAATACCTGTTCCTTTCCATTGGGTAAAGTAACATTTAGCATTGTAAGATGATAGTATTTCTCATATGTGCCAAGCATGTTGTTTAGGGCTTAACATGAAATCTTGAATGAAATAAAAAGCTCTAATTCCCATTTTGATACATTTTCTAGGCTAAGGGGGCATCTTCCTAATCAAGTAGTTCAGCTATATTAATCATTCCCCATCCAGCTAGCTTATTGCGGGCCCGTGACACGAGGAGTTTCAACATAGCTGGCTTAAAAGCCAACCTAGCTCTTCAAAACATGCAAAGCATCATTGTGGGCCTGCCTACACCCAGTGTGACTAGATGTGAATATCTGAAGTAAAATTTGAGCATCTAAATCAGGGATGGGGAATGCATGACCTTCCAGAGCTTGGACTACAAGTCCAATCATCCATCACCGTTGGCTGTGCTGAAATGGAGAAAGCCGAGGAGAAAACTTTTTATTTAATAGATTTATATACCACTGTCTATATTTTAAAATAATCTCTAAGCCGTTTACAAGACAGTTAAAAGTATTAAAATACGTGATATCCATTAAAATACATAATAATTGCTTTATATATACACAATAAAAACCAGAAGTAGATGTATGTCAAAGCATTACAAACTCGGTTCTGGTTATAAAACAAATTCCTGGGGGGGGGGGGGTAATTCCTGTGCTCAGAAGCAACCTGTTCATTAATTACTGCTGTACATTCTTCATCCCTGCAGGCATTATTTTGCACCTGGTGGATGCTGGGGTCCTAGTAAAACAGAAGCGTGTAGATCTAGCAAGCCCGAAATCTGCCCATTTCTGCTATCGAAAGCTACTATGTCAGGGAGAAGTGTTTTAGGCTAGCCTTCTGATATGCTAGTTTCATAGGGGCATGAAACCTTTTTTTTTTTTTTGAGGATCATTCCATGATGTGAGCCCCAGCACAGGTTTGCTATCTCAGTGAAAACTAGGTCTGAATGATGTCTTTATAATAAACTGAACTGAACATTTTATGAACATTTGAAGAGCACATATCATGTCTGTTGCTTTTAGTTTAAGCACCTGAGGATTGTTGATTAAAGCCTTAATTCTATTATTATTTTTAAATGATCTGTATTTCTGTATCCAATGAGCAAAGCTTGCTGTCATTTCTCTTTTCTGAAGCGGTAACTCCCAGAATAGATCTGAGAACCCAATGATTCAGCTCTTTTATGGGACTTTTCAAGCAGAAGGTATTCATGAAGGTAAGCTGGAAGAGCATGTTAATTAACCCTCATGTTTAATGTTTGTTGCAGTTGTGTCTGAAAGTATTTACCTTTCATCTAGTAAACATGTTTACCATCGTGTGTGTGTGCGTACAAGTCCATGCGGTGTGCTAACTTAAGTGATCACAGTGAGCCTTGAACCAACTCCATAGATGTCTCCTGAGCAGGCTTAATCTTTTCCATGCAAGCTGCTTCGCCTCATATTGCCTGTTCACTCCGTGGATGGCAAAAAAACCTTCCTATCTTGTCTCCAGTAGCTAAGATACTGGAAATTTGAGGCTGAGACATCTTCCGAACTGGAAGTAGGTTGCTCTCCCACATGAGTTAATTTGCATGTTTCTGCCTATCGGAGCGAGTGGGAGCAGCAACCCATATAGGACATTCTTCATCCACTGCAGGAAGTGGATCACGGTAAGTACCAACCCTGTTCCATCCAGACGTACTCATCCCAGGAATCAGTCTGGAGTCAAGGGAAGGGAAACTGGATTCAGGAAGTTCTGATCAACATTCCGGCCACACTTTCAGCTTTACACTTTTCTATCAGAGCCACACCCAAACTTCAGCTGTGAGCTGTTAGGCGAAAAGGTTCTCTTCATGAGCAAGCTGCCTATGTGCGTGTAGACCTTTGATCACAAGGAGGTCTCAGTCTAGCACTCCTGAGTTCGTGTCTTTTCAGGCAGCATCTCTTCTGAAAGCTTGGGGGTTTCTCTGCCTCCACTTCTGAGACAGAGCCCTTGTCCTGCACATTGTGATACCAGGCTCCTCCTGGTCTACTGGCAAATTCTCAGAATTGCTGATGGCTGCTGTTTTCTAGTCCTCTGTTTCTCCCTTCCTGAGCTAGCTGGAGTGATCTCAGGCGGGCCTGGAGTCTATCAGGTTGCATTGGGAGGACTTTAAAATGCATGCTGTGGATGCCTTCTCAGGAGTGGCTCAGGACTTGGGCAGCAGAGGCCAGGAGTGTTTTTGCACATCTGAGGCTAGTGTGCCAACTGCAGACATGCCTTGGTTACATCCCGTTTGGGCTACTTGAATGCCCTCTGTGCGGGGTGCTTTTGAAAACTGGTTGGAAAGTTCGCCTGATCTAAAATTCAGCTGCCAGACTGTTGATCAGAGCTGGTTACAGGTAGCATATTACCCTTTTTTACAACAGCACCACTTTACCAGAAAGTCAAAGGTATTCATGAGAAAATAAGGAAGAACGTGTTGGCATTAGTTCTAATAGGTATTTGTTGAAATAGCTAAATGTCTGCAAAGGGAACTTTTGCTCTCTCTCTCTTTTTAAAGCTGTCTTCTGATTTTCTTCCTCCATGTTCAGGCGAGCGTTTTTCCAAAATGGAGACCTTTGGCCAGTATCCCCTGCAGGTAAATGGCTATAAGAACTTGTACGAGTGCTTGGAAGGAGCCATGGTAGAGAAAGAAACTGAATCATCGCATTCTAATCCATTAGTGAAATACGGGCAAGAGGTAAGTTATACACAATTTGTTAATTCATATGCAAAGCAAAAGCAATCTGGACCGTCACACATGTGAAAGTCTAAAATGTCATTGAGGCACATTAATGTGATGAAACTAGTGACGTGTACAATGTTTAGTGGCTGAGATGATATGCAGAAATAGCATGCTTGAATTGTAAAATCACTGATGTCTGTTGTCCTATATAATATGTCTGGAGTTTACCTTGTAAAGGTTTTCTTGTGATGCGTAAGTGTGATAAAAGTGTGTCTCTTTCTGTTGAAGCCTACCTGTACCTGAGTAGGGAAGAACCACTACCTCCATATATTTGAAGGGCAAAAGTACAGTTCTTAACATGATGGTATGCTCTTTTGTAATGTCTTTTCCCTGTTAGTGTATATTGCACTTTCATAGCTTTGGCTATTGGGCGGTATAGAAATGCAGTGAATAAACAAATAAATAAATAAATTTTCACACTTCTAAAAAAACCAAAGCTTTCTCCATTAATTTTGCTGCTGTTCTTGCTTTTTAATTTAAACCCTGAACCAATTATATGCTGTTTAAGAAAATGGCAAAGGGGTTTTCAACTAACAAAAGAAGAAGAAAATTGTGCACACTGGCAGATAGCTTGAAAGAGAAAACTGAATTTTTCAGGTGCCTTTGCTGCCATGGAGAAATTTCTGTGCAATATTGATGCTCGGACAGCACCGTGCATAATATAAAACATTAGTTAGAAAAAGAATGGGTGCTTTTCTCATTATGCCAGATTCCTAGACCTCCTAAAGGCTGCCTTGTAAAGTGTTCTCATTCAAGATGTCATTCTAAGATTGTTGTAGAGTGTAGAAAACATCTAAAGGGGTAGCAAAATCTCATGGGGGGGTGGGAGTTTCTCAGAATCCTAAGATGGGGGATTTGAATTGGTAAAGACGTGATGCCTTGTACTACAACTTTGGGAACCTAGATGGGTAATGTTTAAAACCTGTCTACTAGTTTAGTTAATAGGTATCCTGTTTCCTCTTCTATAATGGAATCTATCAGCTTCAGTCTAAGGATGTATTTAATAGGGATGTGCACTGGATCGGACCCGATCCACGATCCGAGTCCGGTCCAGTGGGAAATCGGATAAATTATCCGATTTCCGATCCAACAGCTGGATCCGCCGATCCAGTCCGAACCGATCCGAAAAGGGTCTGAACCGGATCGGCGGGCGGCCACTGGCGCCCACCGCCGCTTCCATTGGCGGGCGCCAGCGGGCGCCTGCCGATGAAAGTGGACAGCGGGGGGGGGAGGAGGGGGGCCCTTACCTTCCCGGCCTGTCCGCTCCCATCCGGCGCCGGCAGCTACTACCAGCGGGCTCCGCGGCCTGCTCCAGGGTGGCGCGCCGGGTGATGTCATCACCCGGCGCGCTACTCGAGAGCAGGCCGCGGAGCCCGCTGGTAGTAGCCGCCGGCGCCGGACGGGAGCGGACGGGCCAGGAAGGTAAGCAGGGGGTGCGTGGAGGGGAGGAGGGGGGCGCGCGGAGGGGGGGAGGGGGGCCCTTACCTTTCCGGCCCGTCCGCTCCCGTCCGGCGCCGGCGGCTACTACCAGCGGGCTCCGCGGCCTGCGCCAGGTGATCACCCGGCGCGCTATTCGAGAGCAAGCCGCAAAGCCGGCTGGCAGTAGCCGCCGGCGCCGGACGGGAGCGAACGGCCCTAAAAGGTAAGCAGTGGCGGGGAAGGGGGCTTACCCCCCCCCCCCCCCGGAGCCGTCCGCTTCTATCCGCTGGCGCTCACGGGCGCCAGCGGATGGAAGCGGACGGCCCCAGGGGGGGTAGGGAGCGCGGGGGAGGGGGCTTACCTGCCGAGGCCGTCCACAGCGGACAGCCCCGGGGGGGGGAGGGAGTTAGGCCCCCCCTCACCCACCCGCCGCCATTTTTTCCTCATAGACCTGCATTGCAATGCAAGTCTATGGGGGAAAAAATGGCGGTCAATCCAAAAATTTCCGATTTTTGGATCGGGATCGTACTCCATCCAGTCCGGGGGGCCTCCGATTTTGTTCGAACCGATCCGTGACAAAATTGGAGGTCCCGATCCGGGTCCCGATCCGATCCGGGGGGTCCGTGCACACCCCTAGTATTTAAGTGATCTAAAGTCTTTTATTGGCCGTTACTGAAAATATGGCACTTTTTATGGTGAGGTGAAAGTTGTGGCGATATCTAGAGTATTTAAGTACCACAGCCCAGCTAGCTATGAATAGCTCCAGGAGAAAAGGGTAAGTTCTCGATCATGCGAGACCTGCCTGGCAGCAGATGACAGAAGTCTTTCAAAAGCTTTAAACATTGGCAGGATTTTTCTGCATGCCTTTTACAGCAGCAATTGAAAAACTGTTTCAACTAGACATTGATCGGAACAGTTTCTGAATAGATGGCAGTAATTATTTGTGATTTTGAATAGATGGCAGTGACTATTTGTGGTTCCAAGGCTTGTATTGTGCAGTAATTTTTTAACCCTTCAGTGTACATACCAAGTGATTCCATAGTATGCCCAACTTAATCCGAAATTAGTTGCTGGTAACAGTCTGAAATTAGTGTTGGGTAATATTCTATAATAAAGAACAATGTTCTCTAGAAAACTTATTTTGTTTTGCTGGGTATTCTCTGACTTCCTGTGGTGAGCAACTCTAATAGGTGTAGGATCTGACGCCCTAAACGTTTTCTATAATTAGATGTTGCTTGTATGTGTACTGCATCGTTAAACAAAGAAGGCTGTTTCTAATCTAGTATCCTCCATTCTTGGAAATTTTGTATGTTTGTGTTCCAGCGTTGGTTTACAAAGCTTCCTCCAGTGTTGACGTTTGAGCTTTCCCGGTTTGAGTTCAATCAGTCGCTCCGACAGCCAGAGAAGATACACAACAAGCTAGAATTCCCACAGATAATTTATATGGACAGGTAAGATGCTGAGAGCTATTGTACAAAAAGCTCCATGCTTCAGACTTCAAGGCCTGCTAGAGTAATAGTGGCATGCAGAGACCATGTATTATTTTATAATGTTTATAATTCTTCCCTCCACTCGAAGCAATTTGCAATAAAATTATAAACACACAGTATAATACCACCATTCCAAACAAAACTAAAAACTGATAAAATGCACAACAAAATGGGAACGTTCTAACATCAAAGAGAAACCTTATTGGTAGAAGTTCAGTGGAGCAATCTAGCTTTTACTGGACATTTAAAGGCCAGTAACAAGGGACTTCCACAAATAGATGCTGCTATAAAGAAGGGCCTGTCTTGGGTCCCCATCCCCATTCCCCAGCCTCAGATATTCAGAAAATGGGATACACAGCCAGACCTCAGAACATAGGCGCTGGACCAGATACCCTTGCTCCAAGCTGTTGCGGGCTTTATAGGCTAGAACTAGCTCCTTCACTTGGGCTCAGAAACAAATGGGAAGCCAGTGTCTTAAGACTGGTGTTATATGATCTATAAATTGCACACGAGATAAAAGTTGGTCTGCTGTGTTTTGCAGTAGCTGTAGTTTCCAAACACTTTTGAAGGGCAGCCCACTTAGAGTTTGTTACAGTAATTTCAATGTAAGGTGATAAAGGCCACAGTAGCCCGATCCATCTTCCCCAGGAAAGGATACAGCTAGTCTGCCTGTCTAAACTGGACAAAGGCTGTCCTGGCCGCTGGTGCCCCTGTCCATCCAGGAGCAGTGCTGGATCCAAGACCTGCCCCCCAAACTGCACACCTGATCCTTAAGAGATGGGAGTGCTACCCCATCAAAGACAGATTGTACTCCCTATCGCAGGTTGGCCTTTCTGCTGCCAGCAGGACCTCTGTCTTGTCTGTACTGAGCCTCCGCTTACTCACATCCAGTCTCTCACTGCGGCCACACAGTGGTTCAAGACTTCCACAGCCTCCTTGGCGTGAGTTGAGAAACTTAGAGCTAGGTACCTTGACTAAGGCCAAGCAATAGTCCCCCAAGACCAGCTTCTACATACACTCAATGTAATATAGCTGGAACCAACTCAACATGGTGCCTCCCAAGTCCCATACCAGCTAAGTATCTCAGAAAGATACCATGACAGTTGGCTTCGAATGCTGCTGGGAGGCCCAGCAGAACCAACAAGGACATGTTCCCCCTGTTTAGTTCTTTGTATGAGTCATCCACCAAGGCTCTTTCAGCACCAGACCAGACCTGAACCCAGACTGAAAAGGATCCGGATAATCTGTTTCATCCCAGAAAACCTGGAGTTGTGATGCCACTCGTCCACTCCAAAACGTGACCTCAAAAGGGGAAGATGAGAGACTGGCTGATAATGACCAAGGATGATGGGAACTAATGAAGGCTCTTTTGGTCAAGGTCTGACACTGCCTCCTTTAGAGGAGCTGGAACATCAGCCAGCCTCCCCTCTGGGCACTCTTATAAGCTAGGCAGGGGCTTGCACTTGCGAATGGGGCGGTGAAGAAGAAGATTCAAGAAGATCTTTCTTCTTTAGGTTCATGTATGTTAATAAAGAACTTACTCAAGCCAAAAGAAGGGAAAACAAGAGACTGAAAGATCAGATAGCGGTTCTACAGCAGAAGTTGGAAAGGTAAGTGGTCTTCTTCCCCCGCCCCCAAATATAAACTTCATCTTTTCATCTGCAGACTATGTGGTGGGACCTAGAGCAGTAGCATCCGTTTCTCTCATTCTCAGCATGAAATGAATAAGACCCGCCTGGCCTGTCTGCTTCTGGATGTGGGTTTTGTGAGCGTCTCCACATCTGTATAGTTTGATCTCTTGCAGAGGCCAAAAAACCCGCTCTGAAGACACTATGTCCTGTCCCATCCCCAGCAATACATGGTACGGCTCCTGTCCCAGTGTTGCTAGCACAGTCCAAAGATGCTCTTTGCGGGAGGCATGCACTTATTCAGCATTGGATGCATACAGTAGCGTGAATTGGGTGTCCTGCTGTTAAGGTGCTCACAGCTGAGAGTCCCACTTTTGCCTGAGATTATAAAATACAGTCCTTTGTGTCGTTCACCATGCCGTCCTGGCTAGCAATTTATTTTAAAATAAAATTAAAGTCCCACCTAAAAAAGTGTTCTACCAGAAATGGACCCTATTATATTTATCTGAAGTGTTTTTATGTGGTTCCTCAAGTCAGAAAGGCTGCCACACTGGCCTGCATATAATCAGTTCATACAGGACAGTCCTTGCTTGCGGACCCTCAGCCTGAAAAGACACATGACGCAAAGAAAAATGAAGGGGGAGAGAAGAAGGGGGGACGTTCATCCAACATGCTGGTGGAATGAGCCTGCCTGCCTTCCCATCTTCCTCGGTACACCCCGGCTACATGTGATTAAGTCTTGGACATACGTCCAAGGGTTTAAGGGAAAACACAGTTGTTCGCTAATGCTGATTAAATTAAAGAATTGTCTAATTTTGATTTCATTTCTATAACTAAAGGTGCATAGGAAGTTTGGAAAGTTGGGTGTTTCTAAAAGTAGGACACGACTAGAATATTTCTCCTTTGCTCATTTTTAGATACATGAGATACGGTTCTGATGCAGGCCGCTTCCCCTTGCCTGACATGCTGCAGTCCGTTCTTGAATTTGCAAGCACCCGGCCATTGACAGCTGCACCAACAGGACCCCAGGCCAAGAGCCAAACTTCAGAGATGCCTCTAATACAAAGCCGGTAAGAATGGGTTTGTTCGCTCGAAGGTGACGAGGCCTCATTTGACTCGTTTTCTAGGGCTTCGTTCACAGTCTCGCCTCCCTTCCAGAAAAGCTTTAGAATCCATTTCTATACATTTTCCAATCCGTTTCCTTGTCTGCCAACTTCCCAGTGAAGCACTTGTTTGAACGCTGATACCAAGGGGTTCGTTTTCCACCCTTGCTGTGTCTTAAACCCCCCCCCCACCACCACCACCAAAAAAAGCAATACCTGTTGCTGGGAGACGCAGCAAACAAATGCTCAGTCTGAACGAGGCCAGGTGGGCATCACTCCCCCAAAGTCTCCCCTATGTCTAAACTGAAAGCAGTAAAACAATGAAAGCGGTGCAGTTCAAATGTTGTTCATCTTGTGCCCCCAAAGCAACAGGATCTTACACTTCAGCTAATCGTTTTCAAGCACACGTTCAAGCAGCGCTTGTCTTGGTTTCCATTGGCGGATAGCCTCAGTTACCCACCTCCATCCATGTGTTTCATAGCACGATAGTAGCAATGCAGACGGGGAGCGCTGAAGATGTGGCTCGAGCAGAGGTTGCCTCTCACCAGGAGCTGGTAAAAGAACCCCTTCAGCCGTCCAGATTTCCTGCGGAGATGCCCGAATATCCAGCGCCTCACGTGATCACTGAGGATGAAATGAATCTTGTTACGACCTGCTTGCTACGATGGAGAGAAGAGGTTGAGCAGGACATCAGAGGTCGGTGCCCAGTTAATGAGTTTCAATTTAGGGATCGGAGGTGTTGCCAGACATTGACCAGGTTCGCATGACCAGCCAGGGTGGCTTCTTTTCCATGCCTTGCATGTGCCAGTTGCCCATGGGTTGATAAAACCATGCATTTTTGTAGTTGTGCGTGAGCAGGCTGGCGCCCAATCACTCCTATCGCAGCCAGGCAGAGCTAAACAACCCAGGGGTCCCCTATCCCCGGGTTAACTCAAACCATTGTTATAGTGCCCCTGTCTGGAGGGGAGGGGAGGAAGTGATGCTGACAATGCAGGACATTGAGAAGTGGGAGTGAGTGCTCCTTCCCAGGCTAGAGGCCGCATTGTGAAGATAGCAGAGCCTCCTGCAGGCTAGGAGGGTAACTGCAGCCTCCTTACACCATAGTCTACAATCTTAGACCAAAATTGACATGCACAGTTTGCGGTTCGGTTTGGATGCTCCACCACACAGCAACCTCATGTCCGTTACGCCTACATCAGCATACCTACCTACCTATCACATTCTAGCTTCCTCACTGAAGCTTGTTTCACTTACTGTATCTGGTTGGCATGAATACAAACCTTAAACGCAAGTACAGATGTAATTCTTCTCCCCGCTGGAGAGCTTTGCTTACCGAGGTCGCTATAAAAAGCATTTAGTATGGGATCAATGTGGAAGTCTGCCAGGTTTCATACTTTTAAGCATATGAGTTTAGGCTTAACCGCTCTGGTAGAAGAGGCTACCTTTTAATTTTAGGTAGTTTGTCTAGGAATTAATCCTGTGCCATCTATCTAGCTTTGTATTGGACATCCATTTCTTCACGAAACCTCAAACGGATGGAATCGCCAGCTCTATAGCTTGGCATTTTCTTAATCCCTTTAACCAGGGGTGGGCAAGCAGCATCCCTCAGCTTGAATTCACGCAACCCTCAAAATCCCTCTGTATTCAGTCGGTTCAGATTCTGGGAAGACCGATCTGTCCGTTCCAGCTATGTGGAAAGTAAGAGAAAAGCGGGTAACAGAAAAAGCAAAGGGAGGGGGGGGGACATTCACTTTGGCTCTTGCTTTGTCCGCCTCTTGTTTTGGCCCTGCTCACTGCTGACACATGTTGCCCAACAAGATTACTCAGAAGGGAATGCAGCCCTCAACAGAAAAAAAGATTTCCCACCTGTACTTTGAAGCAGGGTGTTGCGAGTACAGGTAAATATTTATATTGGCTCTGTGACACGGCTGCCATTTCCAGGATAAGCAAAGGTTTGGGGGAAGAATAGGCTGCATGGGCATGGCCTACATGTGTGTCTTTCCGGTACTTGTACTCCTTCAAGGTGTAGTAGAATACAGAACTTGCCTGAGCCGCTTTAAATGTCAGGAGCGAGACAGAGTAGGAGCCACAACCAAACACGATGCCTGAATTGTTTTGATCAACAGATCTGAAGAACTCCATTGCACGGCTTTCCCAGTCCATTGACCAGATGTACTCTGAACCTCAGCTTCATCAGGTAGGATGTCTTCATTTTTACCGGGGATTATGTTTTATCCTGGTATGCAAGCAGTAAGAGCTATTTACAGAAGTCATTTTAGAGTTTTGTGAAAGCAAAATCCTGCTTTTTTTTGGAAAGGAGAAGGTAATGGTTGCAGTTGTGCTTAAATGTTTTCCCTTTTTTGTGCCAAGGATATATATGTTCTGTTCTTCAGGTCAAATCTGGCCACCAGGTTCAAGCTAAATATCTAGTTTGCAGGAAAAAGAAAAGAAGAAAGGCTGATATGCAGACATCAAATTTTCTGATTATATATACTATCCTGCGAATGAGAAGCATTAACCATAATAATAAGGCATTCTCAAGCGTGGGACCTTGCTAAATTTCTATTTTTTGCCTTGCACCAACTCCTTTTTGAAATGAGCTGTCGATGCTGCAGATATTATAACTTGACAGAGTTCAGTTCTCTCTCTGCTTCTCAAAACACACTGCTAAGATGATTCAGCTATTTTATTGTGACGCTCTAGATCTACCCTGGTTGGAGAAGCTCCTTGCCGTTTCTTTCTAGTATGTCACGAACTGGATGCTGCACGTTTTTGGGACTGAACAGTGCCTGACTCTTGGCTCGTCTTCCCCCAAGGCTTGTGTTTTACTGCCATATTTGCAAAAACACCTTTTTATGTTCTTGTTTTTCCAGCAACTGACTTGTATTTGGTGCTAATCAGTTAGATTTTCTCCCGGTAGCTGGGCTTTGAACCTGAAGTTAGCCTTGTCACAATAACTCTGAAGCACCTGCTTGCCAGCATCCAAGCTGTGCTGCTTCAGGAGGAAAGGGAATTCTGTGTCAAGCTGTGATTGTATGAATGGATAGTTCTTAACAGGCACAACAGCTGGGAATGTCTGGCTGAGTCTGTCCTGAGGTCCTGTTACTTCACTTGCTAAAAATATGCTTCAAGGCCTGTTGTATACATGTGTGTGCATATTTTACAGGTCCCTTACCACTTGCACGCTGTCCTGATCCACGAAGGCCAGGCCAATGCTGGCCATTACTGGGCCTACATCTACAACCAGGCCCGAAAGAGCTGGCTCAAATATAACGACATCTCTGTGACAGAGTCATCGTGGGACGAAGTGGAGAAGGACTCTTTTGGAGGCCTGAAGAATATCAGTGCCTACTGCCTAATGTACATAAACAAAAAACTCCCACACTTCACGGCAGGTTTGTGTGAATCATCTCAAACTCTTTGCTCTGTAAGCAGCATTCTGCAGCGTGACTGCTTTGCTTGGGACATATGGCTAATCCTAGATTACTTAGTGTTGGAATACAGATTCGTTCTGTTCTTTGGCTTTTAGGAGCAATAGGCATAGTGCCATAGAAACTAATCTAAACTATAAAAACCAGCAGAGGACAAGAGCCTGCAGCTACAATTGGCTGCCTTAACTATAATAGCCAACAACAACTGGACCGGTTCTTTCCACATTGCCTCTGGGAGGCAGATGTCTTTCCTACAGCTACTAACTCCTCATCCACCACACGTAGGATGGTCTGTGTAGACTTGAATAATGTGTGCGCGCATGTCTCCAAAGGCAGCTTCGAAGTGTGTGTGTGTAGTCCACCCTGACCGTGTAAATTCAGATTGGTTCAACTGCATCTTCTGTCCAAGGTACCCAAATAACTAAGGCTTGATCTGAATGTGAATAATCAAAGGGTTAGCCTTTGAAGCGTCTGGATTTAATATCAAAGCCCCCAAAGCGTTTAGAGGTAGGATGTAAGGGTGAGGAAATATCAGTACCATCTAGATATTTTCCATTGGTAGACTTCGATGATGGGCAGACCCAGAGAGAAGTGGAATCTCTGCCTCCGGAACTTCAGCGCTATGTAGAATGCAACAACTTGAAACTCGAACAAGAGGTGGCAGAGTGGGAGGAGCAGTCCTCCAAGATGGCGCAGATAGACCAGTCTTCATCATCTGTGGATTCTCAATATCTGTCTTCTGACTCCATGCCAGGTGAGAGAATCAGCTGGTCTCTTCACAAGCCATGCTTACTGTTGGTTTACTAGGTTGTTAGGGGTGATGGAGCAGGCTAGCAGATGACGAAATCACAGGTAGCATAATGCAAATGTGACCAAATACAGATAAGAAAACACTATTGTGCCTCCTCAGTGCGGTGAAGGACAATACTTCATGCTACTCTTGCATCCTCAGGGTTTCATCCTGCTTTGATTTGGAGCCTACTGCTTAGCTGGCAGGGTGGTCCTGGCTCTTCAAATATTATTTATTTCTAACCCGCCTCTCCATCCAGATCGAGGCGAGGAACAACAGTAAATATAAATACAAAAATCATAAAATAGATAAACCATTAAACCAGATAAAAACAAATATATTCTTAAAAACATCTTAAAATTCAACTGGGTAGGCCTGCCGGAAGAGAGCAGTCTTCATGGCTCTCTTAAATAGTGTACTGCATCAAGTTTGCTAGACGCTCTAAAGATAAAATTGTTTGAACCCATTGCCAGTGTGGCATAGTGGCTAAAGTGCTGGACTGGGAGTTGAGAGATCTGGGTTCTAGTCCCTACTCGGCCATGGAAACCCACTGGGTGACTTTGGGTCAGTCACAGACTCTTAGTCCAACCTACCTCACAGGGTCGTTATGAGGATAAAAATGGAGAGGAGGAGCATTATGTATGCTGCCTTGGGTTCCTTGGAGGAAAAATGGTGGGATATAAATGCAATAATAAAATAAAATTGCCAGTTAGACAAGTTCAACTGCGCCATATAATTATGACTTATGGGATGACTTTCAGCTATTGCAACCTGCCGACATATATAACTGCAGCTACCAATAGTTTACTCTACCTTCAGAGAGATGGTGTTGCACTCCCTCTGAAAAATAGGGTTTGCAGTCTGGTGGTACAGCTCTAGAGGTCCAGGTAGCTTCTGTATTAAGGAATGCCTTTCATCAGCTTGGGCCGGTGTGCCAACTGTTCAGTCTCCTGATCAGAGAGCCTTGCCACAGTTTGCCATACTCTGGTAACGACTTGGATTTACAGATGTGTTGTACCTGGGACTTAACTTGAGAACTCCTTGAAAATTGTCATTCAAAGCACAGCCACTGAACTGACTGATTGGGACTGGTTGTTGGGAGCATATCTTACTGGGATTTAATGAGCTGGCTTTTTGTCTCTGTCTGACCCAAATGCTGGTGCCTAGCTTTTCAAAGCCATGTACGACTTAGGATCCAGATACCTGAAGGAATGCCTGCTCCCAATAACATACATCCCATGACTTCAGGTCCTCTTCAGAGGTTACTCTCCAGATACCCCTCCCATCCAAGATAAAGCAAGTGGCAGAGCCTTCTTGGTGGTTGCACCCCATCTGTGGAATGCCCTCACCAGGAAGGTTGCCTGGAGCCAAACTTATCTTCTTATTTTCCCAGGCTTTTGAATGTTATTTCTTATACATGCTGGCGTTTGGTGTATTTTGTCTTTGTGTATTAGAAACAACCCTGGAAGCTTGAGTATAGATGGTAGATATCCTTTTTTGTCAAAATGAGAAAAATACAAAACTCATCTTTCTAATACATAATAACTAACACATAAAGTCAAACCAATGAAAATAAGTAGTATGGATGAATGCTATCCTGGAATGTATGAATACAGTTATTTTGGGAATAAATGTCTTCCTTTAGCTGTAGACTCTGAGCTAGACACTACCTGATCCCAGCATCTTGGCTTTCAGAAAGACATCTTTGGAAACATGAAAACTAGAAAGGAAACTGTAGGCTGCTCTTATTTTTCTCTTTTCAGAACAATCTAGCCCCCTCGCACTGGAGATAAGCTGCCTCTCCTCCGAACATGCCAGGATCAGCCAGGACCAGACGGTTCAAGCCATTGCCAAGACAGATGATACATATGAGAAGGCCGGTGGACCGAAAGCTCTTGACAAGGTGAGAAAAGTAACTGTTGGACACCTTGGCTATTCTCTTCATAGCCTTGTATTAACAAAACACCTGCTCTTCTTGTGCCTCTGGTCTTGCCCTACATAACCTGTTCTTTTCTTTTTTTTTTTTGGCTTTGCCAGTCTGTCATTTACTTTTATTTTTATTTCCTTACTCTTACTATTGTTTCATTTTCTCCGTGCTGCCGCAGTCGAAGGAGGCAGAGCCAGTGAATGCCCTCCCCGAAGAAGGAAGCCTTGCAGCTCAGGCAGAAGAGCAACGGGATGTTAAGGGGATGGAGACTCCTGCCCTGCCTAGCTCACAGATTTCTGAAGTGGAGATCCCCAGTGTGGGAAAGATTCTAGTTAGATCGGATGCCGATGGATATGATGAGGAGGTACACAGCTGAGTGTCTGTGTGTTTCTGCTGCAAACAGAGCTGGGGGGGGGGGGGGGGTGCAAGCTGCTTTCATTCTGAGCTGTTGTGAACTAGGAAAAATGCTTTGCACAAAGCAGACACTGGCCTTACTGGGGGCATCTTTCCCTTTCGTTAAAGTCCTCTCCCTCCTGATCCTCAAAATATTGGAAGTCAACCTCTGAGAGACATTTCTCAGACCTCCTTCCAAATTGTAGTCTCTTCCCCCACTTTTAACTGGATTTCTTCTGATACGAGAGGGTCCGCAAGGTGGTTTACATAAAACAATAAAATATATTTAGGATGGAATTGCGTTCCCCTCCTCGTAACACGATTCCATTGTTCTGGAGCAGCGCTTGTTAGAACACCGTGCCTGTTCCATTGCTTATCTCATTCCCAGCCTCTGGCGATTGGTAACGTGCCCCTTACTCTGACCACTTCAGCTGATGGGCATCGACGGAGGAACCAGGTACGGCAGCTGGCACAGTAGGCTCATGTGTGAGTGTTGAGCAGTCTGGCAAACTGGCCGCAGTCGTTCTGAATCTCAACTGCTTTTCCTGTGCATGGAAATTCCCTTATGGCAATGGCAGGTTTATGTACCCAAGGTGTGGCTAGAGTTTGGTGCTGGGGATTGTTGGCACATGAGTGAAAATTGGTAGCTTATAAGCCAGTCAGTTGCTTCACATTAGGTCATTACTGAGTCTGCACAGGATACCACTATGCTATATGGGAAAGGGGAGAGTAGGTTAATCCTTCCTGTTCACCTCTATTGGACCCTCTTCTAGTACTTCTATAGACACGCCAACCATATTCGGTGAATGGGCACAAAACTGGTTTCTCTATTATCTGCATATGTAGACAAATGCAAAGTAAGTTTCTAACCAGACATTAATTCTTCAAGTAGAACTTTCCTCTCTCGCTTGCATGTCTCTTGACAACTTGTCGTAACTCATCCTGACTGTCAGAGCAATACGACAATGGAACCAATGACCTAGGGAGGTGGTGGGCTCTCCCACATTAGAGGCAGCTGGACAACCATCTGTCAGGGACGCTTTAGGGTAGATTCCTGCATTGAGCAGGGGGTCGGACTCGATGGCCTTAGAGGCTTCTTCCAACTCTACTATTCCATGATTCTATGATCTCTTCCCTCTCCCCCCCCCCCCTTTATTCATGGTAGCTTCTTCCTCCTATCCACCTCTCTCTCTCTTCCTTTTCTGTTATTTGTGGCAGGTGATGCTTAGTCCCGCCATGCAAGGTGTGATCCTGGCTATCGCTAAAGCCCGTCAGACCTTTGATCGGGATGGCTCTGAAGCAGGGCTAGTTAAGGTACTACTTTGGGCACATAAGTTCGTCCCTTGTCAGTGAGTAATGCATGAAGCCTCTGCTCCGGATGCCAAGTGCCTGGGTTTTGTTTGGATTTTTTTTTTCCTTTCTGCTCTCTGATGTCTTGACTTGCATGGGATGGGTCTGAGTTGGAGGATGGCATCTGGCGACAGGTCACTCCCCCTATGTACTTTGAGGAAGCAGAGCTTCAGAAGCTTGTGGGACCTCTGTGAGAGGAGGAAACCTCATGGTTTGTCCTCTACGGAGATAGCAGTCCTCCAGTTTTTTTCAGCGCGAGCAGTAGAGGCTGACCCGTCTGGCTTGGTTTAAGGCTCCCAGAGGAGCTAATACTAGAAGGCATGTCCTGGCAAGGACTTGGCAAGTGAAGTGAGGTCAGGTTAAGGCAGGGCAAGTCCGTTTTAGGGTTCTGAATACCCAGGCAAGTTTAGACCAGCCAGGAACTTTCAGGACCTTGGCCAGCTCCAAGTTAGCTGAGACTGCCATTGACTACATGACAGTTAAAGCTTTCTGAAGCCTTATAAAGGCCAGCAGCTCAAGATCTGCAGTTAACTCCACCCCTCTCAGAGAAGCACTTTGCTTCTTAAAGGGCTACTGCCTGATTTGTAGCTTCTGATTCCCATGGGGTAGGGGTGGTGAACGTTGTAATGGGGGAGTCAGGTAGAGGAGCATCCTCTGGTCTGGAAGGCTCTGGCCTAGAGGGGGTTGGATTAATGGAGGGAGTCGCCTCTGCCTCCGAGTCCTCTTCGGAGCCAGAGGATGAGTCAAGGCTGGGGAACACAACAAAATGCTTTTCTCTTTCTCCCTCGCTCTCTGCCTTTGCCACAAATGTGTACGGGCATGCATGGACACACATGGACTGATATGGAAAGAGGGGGAAATGATTAGGGGGTGGGGAAGGAAGGAGTAATTCATGGGAGCTATGAGATGGAGTTAGCTTTAGGAAAAGTGCTTGAACATATGAAGCTGTGACAGGATAGGACACACAGCCATCCCTTCTCAATAGACAGGGTGCCTAGCTCAGAGAAGCTAGCAGTCCTAATTGCCACCGGAAACCGGACCTTATTATTGAGACAATAATCTCAGTTCAAGAGAGCCTTTCATAAGCATTTCAAGCATCATTTAGGAGATGCCACATATGGCATGAACATGGTATTTTTAATGATATTGCTTAATTACATGTGTGTCTACTCATAAGCAGAGAGCCTGGCTTACTGAATACTAAAGAAGTGGCTGTTGCTTGCCTTAAAGAACTGCAAAGCCGAGGCCTTGAGAGGCTGGGATATTTGCAAGCAGCTGCAGTATTGATTGTTGGCCTGGGGCAGCCAGCTTCTTTCTGTACCACGTTGCACACCCTTTCCAGGTTCTCCTATACTCTTTTGGTGGAGATTTTAGACGCAGCCTCTTCAAGGCCAAGCTGAGCACTGCTTAGAATCCAAACATGGAGATGGACCCAGGTCAGGCCTATGTGAGGCTCTGTGACTTGTGAAAGCAGATCTGCTGATAACAGAAGATGCCCGTTTCTTCACCACCACACGGGCTCTGCAAAACTGGGACATTCTTGGCTACAAGGGGGGGTGTAATAAAGATCATATCCTGCCATTTCTAATGTACTTTCCAAAGAACTCTGAAAAGGCAGTTGAAGGATAGGATCTCATATAGCAAACCCTTCAACCAAATAGGGAGTCAAAGCCCTCTGCTCTGTTGTTCTGGAATCTAGAGACAGATAGATCCAATTGGTTATCACTCAGAAGCAAACAGGTGTCAGGGTTGAGCCCAGGCCTCTTAAGAGTTCTGATGTCTCCGATTCCAGGCTGAAACAGCTAGATGAGAGAACGAGGGAGGAACCTCCGCCAGAACCTCCAGAGGTTGGGAGGGATTCTCATCAAGGCCTAGAGGCTCAGGCTGAGTTGCCCCCCCCCACACACACACACACTGTGGAACCCAGGAAGATGGCATAACTTGAGAGATGCAAGTCGAAGCAGGTGGAGTTAGAGACAGGACACTGCCAGGATAGCCGCTCTTAGAAGCCCACGTAGAAGGGAGCCGCCCTAAGGGAGGGGCGTCACTGTGAGGCATGTTTGACCATTGGGCAAACTGGCCAGTCAGAGCCTGGGACAGTTGGAGAACTTCCTTGAACCCGCATTGCAGAAAGGCTTGCCTTTAGCATAATAAAGCTGTGTAGCTTGAAGCTTCAAGTCTCTTGTTGATGGCAAAGGGGGTGGATGATCAGACATAACCATAGGAGCTGGTAGCGTGAAGGCAATGTGATCAAGGATCCCAAGGATAAATACTAGGGATGTGCACCGGATCGAGTCCAATCCACGATCCGGACCCGATCCGGCTGAAATTGGATAAAATTATCTGATTACGATCCCCTCATCTGGATCATCCGATCCGAAAGGACCCGATCTGGATCGGAAGAGATCGGAGGATCGGACCTCCTTCCCCCCCCCCCCCCCGCTCCTTATTTGCCAGGGCCATCCGCTGCCATCCGCTGGTACCTTCTACTGAGAAACAGGCTTTGCGGCCTGCCTCTCAGTAGCGCACCGGATGATGACGTCACCCAACACGCTACTGAGAGGCAGGCCGCGAAGCCTGTTTCTCAGTAGACGGGACCAGCGGACGGCCTCGGCAGGTAAGGAGCCCAAGTAAAGGGGAGGGGGCTTACCTTCTGGGGCTGTCCGCTGCCGCCCGCAGGTGACAGTGGATGGCAGTGAACTGCTCCAGCAGGTAAGGAGCGCGAGTGGGGGGGAGGGACAGGGAGGGGGGGGAGTTAGGCCCCCACTCACCTGCCCCCATATTTTCCTCATAGGCTTGTATTAGGGGAAAGCTTTTTTTCCCCCAATGCAAACCTATGGCGAAAACACTTAAAATGGTGTCTGATCCGAAAATCGGACTTCCGATTTTCGGATCAGGATCGGGTCCGATCTGATCCAGAAAGCCTCCAGTCTGATCCAACATGTCAACCCTGTTTCCGATCCCGTTTCCGATCCAATCCAGGGGGTTCGTGCACATCCTTAATAAATACTCCAGTTCTTTGGTCCAGGCCGATCTGCTCACACGTTGATAATGCCTATACAAGTTCAGGTGAGATGAACTGATGACTCCTGGCACATCGGAGCAGATGATTCTCTGGTGAATCCAACCTTGGTCCATGCTGGTCTGTTTGCCTGGGTTTTTGTTGCAACAGAATGCCCAATTCTCTTGGACATTTTACCTCACTTGAGCCTCAACCTTTTCCTAGTCAAGGCAAAATTGATGAAAAACATGCCTTCCCCACAAAAGAAAAGGGACCTTACATATGTGTAGAGCACAAAAGGTGTATCTACACCATAGATATTAGGCAGTCCAATTCCCTGTTTATTTCATTTAATGCCAGTTCCTTGGATGGGAAATTTTCCCAGGTCAGTTTTGAAGTGGTTCAAGGGAAATGTTGTATTGGCATATCAATCTCAGTGCTTCAAGCCACCAGAGGAAACATTTGCCCACTAATGCTCTCCATCAGCCTCTCACAAGCACCACCAGATTGATAGGTCTATTTAACCTGAAGCATCTATTGGACCAAGGGTCTTATGACAAGTAAAGTGCACAGAATCCAGCTTTTCCCACCAGGAATGATTGGTACCGCTGCTGTACATATCATCTTGCAGGATGCCCTTATCCGATGACCAAGAGAAACATTGGACTAGTCTTGGAGGCGATGACATCCTGATCTGTCCAGGCCCATGTTTCCTATACTGGAGGAGAACATTTTCCTTGCCATACTTAGTTGAGGTTTCAGTTATTCTAACACCTATTCCATTCTTTTTCCTCTGTAAGGCTGCTGCATAATTTATTTAGAGACTATGGCTGTGTTCGGACGATCGTGCAGGGAACAGAAGCCACTGTTACTTTTCCCTCTGCCCCTAGAAGTGTTGCGCATGCATGATTGCTATTTATATAATTATCTGTGGCTCCGCATGGGTCTCCTGTTGCCCGAACCCAATGTGGTATGCAGAGGAGGTGGCTTCTTACCCACGCCACAGCCCCTACTACAAGCCATGGGTTGTGGGATGGATGCGCCGGGTTCGGACAACACAGCAACCTCTGCAGCATTGTGGGTAGTTATGCACAATGTAGTTATGTGTGTGGGGAAGAAGACTCTTCCCCCGCCCCATGAACATCCGAACCAGGCCTGTTTGTTTAATATAGGAGTCTACTCAGTTGTGGAAGCTTCTGAAACTGGGAAGGCCTCTCTTCCCAACTGAGGCTCCAGGTGCCTCTGAAAGTCTTGCTGCCTCAAAGTGGATAGGTGGAATAGCCCACCTTGTTCAGGAAATCTTCTCTTAAAAAAAGAACAGTTAAGGTAAGTCTGGTGTTCTGGGTAGGCTATCATTTTGCTGTATACCAGGCACATGCTAATTCCTGGTGCTTTTATCTGTTATGTACTCAAGAGCTTTGATGGTAGTGTTGCATCAGGAGGCTCACCCATGGTTGGCTTTGGTGCACCAACTGGATCCTTTATGTGGCAGGAATAGTGCCTCATTGCCGTCCTCTATGCAGCAACTGAAGGGACCTGTGGCTCCAGGCTTTGTAGGATTTGGATTTCAGCACATCCCTTGGGATGATAAGGGCTTGATCATATTTCTCTGCAAACACTGCTTCCGTTGTGGATTTATAATTAGTCTAATATGGTTCCAACTTTTGGCTTCTCTAGGCATTCCATGAAGAGTATTCCAGGCTCTACTCGCTGTCTACAGAGATCCAAACTCCACAAAATGACCCGCGGCTTCAGCATGTCCTGGTTTACTTCTTGCGGAACAATGCTCCCAAGCGAGTGGTGGAGCGGACCCTTCTGGAGCAGTTTGCAGACAAAAACCTCAGCTTTGATGAAAGGTTTGTTCAAAGCAGAGGAGCTAGAAAATGTTCTATCCAAGAGAAAGTGAAGGAGGCACAATGAGAATTGTGGGAAATGCTGCAAGGTATCTCTTTTGGGGCTTCATTTGGGGTGAGGGTGGACTGTTCAATGACGTAGAGGTATTCATCAGTATTATACACTGGAGATTTGTACACTGGAGATTTGTATGTGCACGTTACGGCTCTTAAGACGGAGATACTGTGAGGCCAAGCTAAATCTGAATACGTGTCCAATTGATATCCTGCGGCTCCTGAACATCACTTTACTTTCTTTTTGTTCCCATGAACAGATCCATTAGCATCATGAAGGTAGCGCGAGCAAAGTTAAGAGAGATTGGCCCTGACGAAGTGGATATGGTTGATTACAAGGTAAAAAGGCTTCGCCCCAAAGCTTGTTCAGTTTAGATCTTGATATGCCAAACTTGCAGCCACGGTTTTGGCGTCCTAATGATCATGTGAGCGGATGCTGCCAGCCTTTGGATTGTACAAAGATACGTTGCCTTCAGAGAATTGGTGTGGGAGGCAATAATGGGGTGTTCATAATTTTTCCAGTTGCGTGTTTTTGAGGGTGATTGTCCTGATTCTGCGAGGGGGTATAATATAGGGTCAGATGTATTTATTCTCTCTTCTTCCAGTGGGGAGTGTAGCCCACGCCTAGACAACTTACAGAAATAAGGAGTTGGGGCACAATTAGATAGTATATTAAAATTCTAGCCTAGTTTCTCCTTCCCAAGACCTTAGCTCATATGTGCTGCTCTCTTCAAAAGGTGATTATTATTTTACTGCTGCCATTTTGGCTGCTGAGTAGATATCGGCATCCCCTTTTTGTTAGCCCATAGGATATGGCTAGATTGGTAAATAAGGGTAGTACTGAATACGGCCAGTATGCCAGAGCCAGCTTGGTCCACGCATGGCTGCGATACAGTGGTTCCGGGGGCAAGCCTCTAGACCAGCGAAAACGTTGGTTTCTGGAAGGGGCCCGTCCCTTCTGGAAGCCAGCATTTTCATTCACTTCGGGGCTTGCCCGCAGAAGTGGTATATTATGCCCGCATGTGGACCGGGCTGGTGGATGCGCAGGCACATCTTCTATTACATACTACCCCAACTTACTGCAGCCATTTGGCCATGTTCAGTTGAGGAATTGTTGTAAATGACCAGAGAGAACTCTTTGATGGCTGATCTTGTTCACATGCGTACACCCAAAATGAGTAATTTGCCTAGAAGATACCATCTTTGTCCAAAATCTTGTGATTAAGAAGTAAGTTATACGGTGGCTGTCTAAAAACTACAAAAGGCAAGATGCAAGAGACCAAGCGTGAACAAAGTTGGGCATATTGGACCATCCAGTGAGTTTTGACTGTTTTCTATTTCTGGACAGAAATGGCATGAAGACTACAGTTTGTTTCGCAAGGTGTCTGTTTACCTCTTAACAGGTTTGGAGCTCTACCAGAATGAACAGTAAGTTTCTGTACTACTTCTGAATGTTGTGATTTAAAATGCTTGGAGTAGTGGAGACTTAAAGTTTGGGCAAATGTGTCTTTAGATCCAATATACAATGCCTTGCATAAGTGTTCACACACCCCTTTTGACTTGTCCCCATTTCGTTGTGTTACAACCTTGAATTAAAATGGAGTTAATTGGCAAATATTTGATTTACGCAACATACTTAACACTTTGAAGGTGCCAAATATGTTTTATTGTGGAACAAAAGTTAATCAAGCAAAAACAAACTGGCGTTTGTTGGTTGCGTAAGAATTCACCCCCGGAGTCAACATTTCGTAGAAGCACCTTTAGCTGCAATTACAGCTGTGCGTTTTTTGGGGTCTCTACCAGTTTTGCGCATCTGGATCCTGCAGTATTTGCCCATTCTTCTTGGCAAAATTGCTCAAGCTCTGTCAGGTTGGATGGGGACTGTTGGTGAACAGCAATTTTTGAGTCTTGCCACAGATTCTCAATTTGGGTCTCCTCAGACCAGAGCGCCTTTTCCTTCAGACCAGAGCGCCTTTTCCCTCAGACCAGAGCACCTTTTCCCTCAGACCAGAGCACCTTTTCCCATCACTTCTCATGCCTGACTCTTCCCCCCCCCCCCCGCAAATCTTTAGGACAGCCTTTAATAATTAACCATTAAATTGTCATTAAAACACTTTCTGGAAAAGCTATAATTTCTGTGTCTCCTCCCTGAGCACCTTCATAAGGACCCGCCGCTTATCCAGGCTTTGATCCAATGTTACCCATGCTTTGTTCCTCATTCTTTCAGTAAATATACTACCAGCTCTACGAAACGGCCTGTCCCTCATCACAATGGAGTTGCAATGCAAGACGGTCCCCCTGGCACATTTAAACTAAGACTGCCCCTAGCTCTCCATCTTATTCTCTGAGCATGGAGATGCGTCTGTTGTCTGCACATCCCAAGCAGGCACGATAGCAATGAGTGTCTGATGTGATGCAAGCAGTGTTTCTTCAAAGAGTGGTAATTTATGAACTCTCTCCCTCTTTCCTGCTCTTTTAAGGTACTATGAGGCTCTCACATACCTGATATATGCCTACGAGCGAAATAAGCCCCTGTGGATGAAGGGCCTCGACAGAGCTGCGGATGCATCTTTAATTGCTCTCTACAGGAGGAAATGCCTCTTGGTTGGTATTCACTACAATGCCCCTGCTCCCCTCCCCTCTCCAATGATGCTTATTGGCAGAATGATCAGCTGCCAAATCGTTGCCTCTTGGTTTTCATTTTTGTTTCATGTTCTCCGCCCAATTCTGTTTTGAGTTTCCTCTAAACCGGGAATGTGGAAGATCTGTCCCTTCAGATGTTGGTGGACTGCAATTCCTGTCAGCCATAGCTAGCAGAGCCAATAGCCAGGGATGATGGGAGTTGCAGTACAGCGAAATCTAAAGGGACACCCCTTCCCCATTCCTGATTCAAAACACAATTTTTTCCCCATGGGCATTTAAAAATCTCCCATCTTTTCCTTGCAAAGAGTTGTATTTGCAGCCAACAGCTACTACTTTAACAATCCATGGAAGCTATTTCCATATATATATATGGTCTTGGCTCTTTTTTTTAATCAATTAGTTCAATAGCCTGGTCTGTGTATCCCCATGGGTCCTTCTGAATCTACTACAGAAACTTTCCCTGAAGAAGCTGGCGCTATTGTCCTCCGGTCGTGCCCTTTCATCACTGGGAAGAGAATAACTGGCAGCTTATCTTGACTGGTCTTGGCATAACTATCTCCCAAATTGTGCTCTAAAACCCATCACAGCATTGCAGCAGTCATGAACACTTGCGGGATACCCACGAACGTGCTTTGTCATTTTCCTTTGCCACAGAAGTTGAACGACGCTGCAGCAACTCTGATCGAAAGCACATTTAACGTGGACGAAGGTATGAGTATCTTGAACGAGCTGATCATCCCCTGCGTCCAGCTCATCATCAGCGATGATGTGTCCAAGGACGATCTCCACGCCATTGAGGTCATGAGAAATCGTTGGTTTGCTTTTGTGGAAAAAGTCATGAATGGTAAGAAATGCATCTTGCTCCTCACGCTGGATTACTTCCATAGGTCTGCTTGCCTTTGTATCTGCTGTTTTTTTGTCTTAAGACCCTCAAGAAAATGTCTACTACTGTTAATCCATAACTGTTGCTTAACCCTAAAGCTTCCTGCAAATACTTTGTCCTGTTGAATGACTAGGTCTGAATGTATTCAAACTTGATATTGGATTCTTTGGTTCCCCATTCATTCATTCATTCATTCATTCTATATAGAAATTATTCTTTCCTCTCAGCTGACATGCTTCAATTGACATTGTAGTTTCAGCAAACTGAATTAATGTACAGTAGTGTGTCAATTTTTGTGCGGTCAGTGGTGAGGATTGGCTACCTGAAATTATTTGTTCAGGTGTGCGTCCAGAGAGATATCTGTACCTGGTATTGTGTTTCTGTGAGCAGCAGTACGTGCTGAAAAAACGTATTCACTTTAAAAGCGATGATACAGCTTGATCAGTTTATATCCCAGAGAATTTGAGAAATCAGAGGGTTGGAGAGGCAGCTCTATGAGGAATCTTTGACCTCCTATGAACATACGTTGAATAGAACAAAGATCTGGAATTTAGGCTGTTGTGCCTTTTTTCAGCTAGGTTTAAGAAAATAATTTGATTAACTTTGTTCATTTCCAACCGAGGGGAAAGTGTGCCAAGACAAAAGTTGAGATCCTAAAATGCTCTTCCAACATACAAATAAAATGTGGGTACAGTAGTGGATTTTATTTTTTTCTCTTTAACCCGGGTTCTGCTTTCCAGAAATTCTGGACAATTCGGTTTCTTTCAGACCTCTGCTTGCTGTCGTATTCTACTTCTGTGGCATCATAAACTCAGCATAATGGATCCCTTCCCTTCCCCATTTTTTTTTTCCAAGACCTACATTCTTCTAACACTTCCTTTCAAACTTTATACCAAGGAGTAAGTGTGTATAATATCAGGAACCTGACTTAGCAAACTTCCTTTTAAAAAAAATGCTTTTCATGCCTTTATAAAATGGCTAATGAAGCTCTGTAGAGTTGCTTGGAAAGGATGAGCAGAGTTTCCTTCCAGGCAAGTTTCTTGCCTGAGCCGCCTTGTAAAACGCAGGTCGCTGTGGGTGGGCTAACGCTTACAAGTAAAACTGAAATGATGTACTTTGTAAGCGTTTGCACATCTTAGTTGACACAGCTATCTAGCATGGACGTCTAACTGGGCTCGTGTTGCATGAGGACTGCAATAAAAATTCTGCTTTAACTCGGAACCGCCATCACACTGCTTTGAAGAGGGGTTTGAGGAGCAGACTTCAAGTATCTTTCCGATCGGCCCAAGGGTTCTAGGGAAGGACGTTGCTCAGTGGGCAGAGCGCCTGCTTTGCATGCAAAAGGTCCCAGGTTCAATCCCCTGCATCTGCAGGTAGAGCAGGAAAAATCCCTGCCTGATTCGCTGAAGAACCATTGCTGTTAGTCATTGTGGACAATATTGGGCTGGATGGACTAATGGCCTGGCTCAGTATAAGGCAGCTTTCTACGCTCCTGTGTGCCTTCCCTTATGTTTTAGCGGACTTCGTTTCAGCCAGTGGTCAAAGCCCAGACTGCCGTTGTCGCCATCAGAGCTTCCTTAATTATCTGGCCCCTCTTCTCTTATAGCCGACGTGAAACAGAAGCTGACTGAACTTCTACCCCGTCTGCTGGATGGTTCATCAGAAGGAGTAGTTTTGAAAGAGCCGCCTGGAATCCGCCCCAACTCACCCTATGACCTCTGCAACAGATTTGCAGCTGTTATGGAGTCCATTCACGGGGCCTCGACAGTGACTGTAAAATAAAATCTGCTGAGTCTACTGCCTTGAGCGCTGGAAGCCACAGACCGCCGGAGTGAGGAATCCAGCGGCCAACGACCTTTGGAATGGATCAAAGAGCAGAGAGACAATCCACATCCAGACCCAACCCCCATATTGTGCGTGTCTAGAAAAGGACTAAACAGAGCATGGGGCCGTTTGGCATGCATGATATATGGGCAGGCACTAATTGGAACATGCACTGAGGTTTCACAGTTCTACATTGGCTTTTAACGGCACTTGCCTTTGGTTCCTACAAGAATATAGTGGGAAAGTTTTTCGAAGAAATGTGCAATCTTAAACTAAGCATTGTATATACACACACACACACCACACCTGTGTTGCCTCACTTGTACATGTGTGGCCAGTCATTTAATATGCTTATTGTGAGCGTTCCATGCACACCTTGTTAGCATTTTTAATGCACTCGCCACACATGCTGGTCCATTGATGTGTAGTTAACATGCTTTGCTAACTCTTCACATGACTGGGCCAACACACCGGGAGTGCTTTTCAATGGGATGGGGCCCTTGTGGATCATTTGCATGGGTAAGCCCGTAGCCCATGCCCTCGTCCTGTTTTTAAACTGGGCCTCAGTGACATCAGAGCAGAATTGGTTCAGGGAATAAGCCAGTCTGGATCATAGGTAGGAGTTTAAGAAATGCATACACTTGTCTCTAGGGGAAATACCTTAAGCAGAAGGCGATAAATTGAGGCCTTTCCCAGATTCCATCTGGTGGTGAGGTGGCAGAAGGCACTGGCAAGCTGTATCGTACATGACGCAAGCATTCAGGTATATCGTGTGTGTTAGTCACTCAAAATGCATCAGCTGCTTTCCCAGGGGGACACGGGGTGGAGCCGTGATGGTACCCATGTTGTACGATGGCAACAGAATTGCAGGAACCATTCCACCACAAGAGTAGAGATGGAAAACAGAACCCACGGGGAAGTTGCTTTCTTTGACCTCCCAAATTATTTCCTTCAGTAGAAATCACCGAATTTGAATTGCCAGAGTATTATTGGAGGTAACAAGTGCACTCAAAGTCAGGATGAAACCATTTTTTAATAACGCACACTTTAACGGATGTATTTTCCTCAAAAGTATTTTTAAGCAGCCTTGGTTTTTAATTGAACATTGACAAATCAGGATGTAAATGGAAATACATATTTGATAAGACTTTTTTCTGGCTTAAAAGTGCAATAAAGAATTTTGCTGTAATTAAACATGGAGTGGCTTGTTTTTATTTATTGAGGTGCTGAACTAAAATCTTTCCCCTTTTCCCAGCTCTGTGTCATCATTGGGAAAGTTTTAATTGCAAGCCTGTGGCGAAGTTATTTTACAAAGACCACTACTTGGATACCCTCATAGGACAACCTGAGGCACTTGCTTCAAATAGGATAGAGTCTTCATCCCTTAACTTGGTCTTACTATCCAAGTACTTATGGTAACGTCACTTTCGTGTTTTAGAATTCTTCAGAAGAGCCCCAATTCCTCTTGTCAAAAAACCAAACAAACATCTGGCTATCATCGGATCCAACTTGGAAGTTATGCTTATCCAACCCTTCATCTGCCCAAGGAAGGAGTTCATATGCTGCTGATGAGTGTATCTTAGGGTTAAGCAGTTCCTCCCAAAGTTTCAAACTAGAACTGCTTTCTTGAAGTTCAAAACTATTGCTTCTTGTCCTTTCTCAGTGGATAGGTAGGGTGAACAATCAACCTATTCTCTCTCTTTCTGTTAGGGATGACTGCATTAACATAGGCTGCAATCTTATGTATACTTACATGGAGTAACTCAGTGGTTCTGACTTCTGAGTAGACAGGTATAGGATTGACCTGTGAGTGAGGGTAATTGGAGGCCCCTCTGTGATAATGAGATTATAACCAGTGGGGGGAACTCTCTTTAACCGAGTTTAGGGCTTCTATTCATGGAAAGTGTTCAACCACCCTTTCAAAATTGCTACCAGACTGTCTCAAATGCCAGAAATTTCTGACCCGTGTCTTAAGAAAAGCTAACATGAACAGCTCCATTTGTTGTAAGCACTTAAAAGTTTTATTCCACAGGCATTTCCTTGATCTTGTTGTGTTGACATTGGCTCTTATACCCATAGTCACTCTATTCTTTTATAAGCAATTCTTTCCAGTGAATGGTGTGTTCTTAAACCACAATATTCCCATTAATGACTGTGTGGAGGAAGAAGACTAAATCAAGATTTGGATACTATCCACATACACTGCACATTTTAAGTTTGTACACTTACATTTTGAAAGAAAACAATGCTTAGATATATCCACGTTTTGTGTTTCTCAAGATACAGGCATGAAGAAGGAAATTCCTGTTACATAACCCTAGTTTGCCACCTTTCTGACACAATTCCCCATTAAGACATCCTTTAAAATAATTAAAACCATAACCCCGTGTCCAACCAGTCAGCTATAAACACTTCCATCCATCTCAAATCATTCTCTGTAGAGAGAGACTGAAATGTGGCCGCTCAGATCGCAAGGTCTGCATTTTTGGATGGTGAATACAAATGATGCCTTGGCAACGCAGGTGACGTTTGCATCCTTGGCTTACAGTAGATGGCTAATGGCTTGGGTGCCTTTTTGGCCTTTAGGAAACTAGCACAGACAAGAAGAAACCCGCCCAGGATGAGGACAAAACCACCAAGTTAGCCCAGGAGTAATGCTTCACCAAATTACCATCTTGAGACAATCTCTGGCCTAGTGTCATCCCAGAATTCTTGCACTGTGGTGTAGGCAACCCAAGAGATGGGCACAAGGTTTGCTGTTCCAGAAACAAAGAGGAGAGTTCCACCAGCGATCCCAATGCACCTTTTGAGTCTTGGATTTTGGTCTCTTAATTTCAGACAGTTCAACGCCAAAAGAGAAAACAAGAGTGCAAGCAATCCCAGCCCGTTTGAGGCCACCATTACAATCCTAGAGATCTTGAACTCCAAGGACAGCGCCAGTAGAGAGGCCTGACCTTTGCATGCCAATATGATTTCATCGTGAATGACACAGACATGCCAAAGCCCAATCTTCCACATTTCGAGTTCATTTAATTCCAACCGGAGGGTCTTCCAGAGAGGCACAACAGTTGTAACACATGACAAGACCCACCTGAAGAGCAAGACGATGAATCCACCCGGTGAACTCTGGCACTGGGATGCCAAGCCATTTTTGGACACTTCACCTGTATAAATCTTATGCCTTGTTCTCAAGATGATCCTGGTGCTCATGGCAAGCTTGGACAGAAGTGCTCCTGCAGCTTCCTTCAGTGTCCTCAGTATGCTGCAGATGGACAGAACTCAATGGAACAGATCTGACTGGGCACTAGTATTTAAAGGAACAGTGCGGGGGGAGGGGAGGAATTGAAGCAGATAGCACTACTTCTTGGGTGTGACCGAGATCCTTTTTCAGGTCTGTTTGGTTTGATGCTTGTTTTGTTTGTTTTTATAAGCACTAATCCTGATTCAATTGGAAAGTTTATATGAAAGCAGAAGTTTCATTCAATTGCTGTATCCAACTGGGACCCCTTCAGAGGAGGAGCAACGAGGATGGTCAGGGGTCTGGAAATAAAGCCCTATGAGGAGAGACTGAAAGAACTGGGCATGTTTAGCTTGGAGGAGAGAAGATTGAGGGGAGACATGATAGCACTCTTCAAATACTTGAAAGGTTGTCACACAGAGGAGGGCCAGGATCTCTTCTCGAGCATCCCAGAATGCAGGACGTGGAATAATGGGCTCAAGTTACAGGAAGCCAGATTCCGGCTGGACATCAGGAAAAACGTCCTGACTGTTAGAGCAGTACGACAATGGAATCCATGACCTAGGGAGGTCGTGGGCTCTCCCACACTAGAGGCATTCAAGAGGCAGCTGGACATGCTTTAAAGTGGATTCCTGCATTGAGCAGGGGGTTGGACTTGATGGCCTTGTAGGCCCCTTCCAACTCTACTATTCTATGATTCTATCACATGGATGGACACCAATTTTGTAGCAACGTTTGCAAATAGATCCACCAAAACGTGTCAGAAAGAGATCGTAAGCTCGGCAATTTGCCTGTCGTATTAAATTCCGATATGTAGCTGTTGATTTCTCACTCATTTTTCTTAATTCAGAATCATCCGCCCCTTTTGTCTCCAGCGTTGCCTCAACAGATTGCTGTATTCTTAGCAGAGCAAGTTGGTCTTTTCACCAATTAACTTTTCTTCCTTTGTTCTTGGTCAGTCCCTTTAAGCGAGATGGAAGCAATGGTCCCAGCTGCGGTGAACGCTCCAGAAGTTCAGGTCAGGAAAGAATAGAAATGATCATGGAAGGAAAGAAGGGAGATCATTGTGTATACAGAGATGGAAAATGCAATGAGCTGGTAAATAGAAGGGTAAAATTACAATGTGCCTTTTCCTTAAGAACTAAGGATCCTGTGGGCAGAACCAAACCTTAGCTGGCACAATCTAAGGCTTTGATTAAAGATGCTTACTGGGGGTGTTTTTTTTAAGGGGGAGGAGCATAAAAAGTGGAAGAATTTTGCTTCTTGGATTGCAGTATTGTTTTTGACATGCCATAAGGTGTTGGTTTTAACGAATAAAGGCTTACACTGCTTGGGACCACAATACCTGATGGAAAGCCTCTCCCGACACTACGTTCAACATCTAAGGTCCTCCTCTGAGTGCCTACTCCGAGGGAAGCTCGGACGTCGGCAACAAGGGAGAGGGCCTTTCTCTGGGGTAGCTCCCCAATTGTGGAAAGATATCCTGACGAGGCCCACCTGGCGCCAACACTGTTATCTTTTCGGCGCTAGGTCAAGACTTTCCTCCACTCTCGGGCATTTAGCAATATCTGATGAGCCTGGGTTTGTTTTGTTTTAGGCTTATAGCTTTTTAAAGTTATTATAGTGGTTTTAAATGTATGTGTATATTGCATGTTTTTGCTGTTTAATTTTTGTATATCGTTTTAATTGTTTTAATCTTATGTAAACCGCCCAGAGAGCTTTGGCTATGGGGTGGTATACAAATGTAATTAATTAATTAATTTCCTTGGATGAGAAAGCTGCCACTCAGAAACCTTTAGAAATGAATGTGAATGTGCCTTGCGGCACAATGATAGCTGTCTTCCTTCGTACTGCTGATACCCCTTCTGTCCTCCCATGCTTAGATTTTCAAACCAACGACAAATGCCTAGCTTTGGGGGACTTTGTTTCAATCTTTATTTGGGGGGTTATTGGCTCTATCTCTTAACTGAACCGTCTCCTTTGTTATCAACTAAGATGTAAGGAGTCTATGCTGCTAAATTTCTGCATCTTCCAAATGCCTAATTTTTTAGCCTGCACTAAGCATCGGAACCTGCTCAGTGTCTTCAGGACTCAATCGGAGGATATGCAGTTTATAAGGAAAGAAAACCTCTTAGCATGTATGGAGTGAATAGCCTTTGCAATTGGGTAACTTCAATTAAATACAAATAACTAATTATTATGTAATGCAGCAGCCATCAGTGAATCTCTCCTGTGAACCAGGCCATTCTATAGTTTACCAAATCTTATTCCAGAATAAATGTGTTGGGTCTTTAATGTGCCATAAGACTCTTTGTTGTTTTTTCCAGTTATTGGACTACTTCAGACCAAAATATGTAATGTTATTTACGTAAAGTGTTCCTAACCTCACCTTTGTTATATAAATGAATTTAGAAGCAATTAAGCTTCATTTTGCTGAACTGAGAATCAATCAAGAAGTAAACTGCAAAGTAGGGTAAGAATTAAAATACACTACAGTAACGAAGTTTAAGGACCAGTGGTATATCTTCAGTTTGGTAAACCCAGGTTACCAGCCTAGTTCAGGGTTGTGGGGGTAGGTGGGGGTCTCAGCCCCCTCCAGGATCTACACGTCCCCCCTCCTTTGCAAAAACGCCTACAGATTAAGCCCAAGTGTAAATTTGGATTGCAATGGATGCCTCTTGATGCAGTTTGCCTGAACTCTGGCAGTAAGTGACTAAGGGACTTGAACTTCCTGTATGTATTAATAAACCTCGAGCCCGTTTACAACATGGGCTAAACAGTTACTTATAACCATCAGGTTAGCCGTTCCTATTTTTAGCCTGCCTTTATGTATGGAGCCAGGTTTAAATGTACTCTGCGCGGTGACTTTTTTCTGTTTTTTCTTTCCCTGTCGTCTGGATTGAGAATATTGCCTGGGCCCTGCAGCGATTTATAATTCATTTGGTAACATCACCGTCTCCTAACCCAAGTTGAGTGCTTTTGCCCAAGCATGGGGAAACTCAAGACGTGGCCCTCTATTTCTTTACTGAGAGTTGATTTTGGTTTCTTAGCAACAAATGGAGGCCTTATCAGGAAAGGAATGGGCACCGATGACTTCTGTTCAGGAGGAAATCCCAATTAGAGGCGGGAATTCCTTCCAATCTCTGTTCAGAAGGCAAGATATTGAGGTGGCCCTGGATGCAGCATCAAGTCTTGCATGCCTTCTAGACAGAAATGACCGCTCAAGTCTTTTTTGTTTTGGTGTCTTGAGGCAGAAGAAGTAAAGTCCATTCCTCATATATTACATTAAATAGTAGATATTACTATTACGAACATATATTACATTAAATAGTAGATATTACTGCCTTATTACATTAAATAGTAGACATTACTGCCTTGTTCAACAGTGACCTGAAGTCTGCCCACCTTCTGTTTAGGGGAGTCAGGAGACTATGGTAGGATCTACACTACTGCTTTAAAATGGTTTATAACAGTAGTAACAACTGTTCGGGCCCCGGACACACTCCATATACAGTTTTCAAACCATCTTCAAAGTGTCACATCCTGCTTGGCCTATGACACAAGGCTCAGCTTGTGAAAGCTACAATGAGGACTCATGAAAGTGAAGGCTTGTAAAGGCAACCACTGGGCCACCATGGGTACTTCCTTGTTTTGGGAATTAGCCAATTTCGGCCATCCATCTGCGATGCCTGTATGATGGTAGGTGTCCTGAAATCACCTGTACACTAAGTGAATTAGGCGGATGTAGACATGGTAGGAACTCACAGAAGTCCTATCTCCAGCTGTCTTCTCAGAGGCTAGAATTTCCTCTTGTGAAGTGACCCTTTCCCAGAGCTTTCGCCACATTGCACAGCCTTTGCTGCAATGCTCAACGTGGAACTCCTTGTGGGGCCTGGTGTTGAGTCTTCCCTTCCAGCACGGTACTTTCTCCTCTTTCGCGCCTGAGCCCTGTGCACGTCAACTCCCAGTGCCTTCATAATCAGGTGTAAATTTAGACCGTTAATCTCTCTGCTTGGGTTGGCGCTGTGCAGCCCCTTTCTAAGTGGGGAAAATGAAGCTCGGACAAGGAAAATGGAACCTCCCTGTGGTTCTCGGGAGTAGAAATCCAGAAGCTTTTTTTCTGAAGCTTGTATCATTGTGCTTTCATCCCTGTCTTTCTGTTGCCATATAATACTTGTTGATTTGTCTGAATTTTCTGTGTCCCACACAACACACAGAGGAGCTACATCCCTTGGAAGGTTAGAGCCAACGGTGGCAGATGTGGGGAAGGGGATGGTAATGTAGACCCTTCACCCCACACACCATCCACCATGTGCTTCCCTCTCCGGGACAGAAGCTCTGAGAGATTAACCCTGTGGGCTCCAGCAACTCCTGGCCAGCATCTTTCCTCCTTGCCCAGGCTTCTCTGATTAAATCATCTTGAGGTAATTCTGCGTGTCATTGAGACAGATTAACGGGTGACCTTCTTCTCCAGGGACAGGATTGGAAGGCGGCCGCCTGACTCTCTCCATCTCCCCCACGAGCGTCGAAGGCACAAATTGGGAAAGAAGGATTCTGCCTCCTCCAGAACGGATGGGAACCTGCCAGGAAGCACAATGAACCCCAAGCGAAAGGCCCGGCCTTTAGCCTAGCAAGGGGCTTTAGCCGGCCAGGGAGGAGGCCGGCAGAAGCGACGGCGTGAGGGGGAAGCAGAGGGATTTGCGGTGGCTTTGGGGCAGACTGGCCTGGCCCTCACAGCACCGTCCACCAGAGAGATGAGGTAGGTGGACCCTTTGTCAACGGCTGCGGGTGCAAAGTTCTTGCCACTGCTCTCCTGCCTCAACTCTGATTTTAGCTCAAGTCAATTGAGGAGAGATCTTGGGCCAAGCTGACAATTCTGTATATGCGGCTTTTTTTCTCAGCTTCTTTAACCTAGAAGAGGGCTGGCTAGAAATACAGACATAGCTGTATGTATTCTGCATTCCCCTAAATGCAAAATACCTCTCCCAATCTATGAGTGGGCTGACAATTGTATCTGTGCAGAATTTAGGGTGTCTGTAGCTGCCTCGTGTCAGGCGTGGTATTTGGGAAGGGTGGTGTGGGGAGGATGTACCCCCCCCCCATTGCCCAATGTTTCAGGCCACCTATAAATAATTCCTTGGAGTTGCTTCTATTGCTGCTTGTTGTGAGATTGCTGTTTTTTTAAAAAAATAAATAAAACCCACACCAAATACTCTAGCAACCTAGTGCTCTTTTGCAATCTGACCTTGAATACAGCTGTTTCCAGACAACACTTTTATTGTGCGATCGCTCTGTCTCATTCACAGAATTATAGGGGTGTGTGTGTGTGTGTGTGTTTCCAAATAGCATCATCTCCAACTTGTAGCTCTCCCCTGTTTTTTGCAGCACTCATTCCAAGTTTTTTCTTTCTACAAAAAAATCATTAAGGAGGGAAAGATGGAATGGCTTCACGATGACTTTAGTTTGGTTCGTCTTTCCGCCTGTCTATCTCCTAGATCCCAAGGGAAGGCTTTGACTCTGGCTGTGACTCTTGTCTCTCACCTCCCACCCCGCCCCATCAAAATGGCATCCCTGCCTGGTGCTGCCGGGTTTGCTGAACTCAAGAATCAGTTCTTAGAGCTCAATATTCTTGTCGTGTTTTCCCTACTGGCTCAGGGCACCAGAAAGCGAAAGAGACTCTCCCGTGTGCACACTTTGAACTCTTAACTTTAAGGCTCTCCTGAGGTTTAAAATCACTTCCCTGCCAACACTATCTGGTGACAATAGGGTCCCTCTGTTGTGTATTTGTAACAACCACCTCTGCAGTCCCCACACAGCCTTGGCTGAGGCACATATCTCCATTGCTCATTGCCAAGGCCCTTCTCTGTTTCCTGAATATTATCTCTTCTCGATCATCCCAGAGTGCAGGACACAGAATAATGGGCTCAAGTTACAGGAAGCCAGATTCTGGTTGGACATCAGGAAAAACTTACTGTCTGGTAGAGCAGTACGACAATGGAATGAATGACCTAGGGAGGTGGTGGGCTCTCCCACACTAGAGGCATTCAAGAGGCAGCTGGACAACCATCTGTCAGGGATGCTTTAAGGTGGATTCCTGCATTGAGCAGGGGGTTGGACTTGATGGCCTTATAGGCCCCTTCCAACTCTACTATTCTAAGATTCTATGATCTGATCATAGCAATTGACCTTTCAAAACAATATATTAAGGGTGCAGTCCTGTGCACACTTACATGGAGCAAATTCCGCTGAACCTCATGAAACTGACGTCTCTCGCTAAATGTGCATAGGATTACTCTGCAATAATGTTTCATAGATTATTTAGGCTGCCCTTTTCCCCATGCCTACTCTCTCTTTGCTGGGAGCAAGCCCCATCTAACCTCAAGGCAGGGTTGAGCAGACGTCAGGCTTGTGGGATCTGCTTTGTTTCTTACTCGGAAAACCTGAGGTCCACCAGCCAGTGCCGGGTGCAAACGGCATCAAAGAATTCTGAGCCCAGGAGTTTGTTCCGAGCACCAGAACTGAACGGAGGTTACAGCCCTTCAGCAAATGTTGCCGTGGACTCATTTTGCTGCTTCTGTTGTTAAAATATTGGAAGTTTGATAGCCTTGTGATTCTACTTCAAATCATCCTTCGATCTTCCCTGTAGGTTCTGATCTACTTTCTTCCCACCCCACCCACTCCTTTTAGGATGTGTAGGATTGTGTTGTGAATCCCACAATGCATCTGGTTGCACTTACTGTAGGATAAGGTGATGGTCATGCACAAGCTGTGCTTGCTTTGTGGATAGGAAGCAATGGGTGTGTTGGGAAGGAAAGAAAAAAGAAAAAGGCCAGAAACCGGGGGCGCACCATTGCATTTATAGACATGCATATTTGCAGGTGCAGGTCTGCCGTGCATTCTTGATTTATTTCATTTCCACCATTTCTCCAAGGAGCTCAAGGGGGGATACGTCGCCCCTTCCTGTTTTATCCTCGCAACAGCCCTGTTATGTAGGTTAGGCTCAGAGGCAATGGCTGGCTCAAAGTTCACCCAGTGAGCTTCATGGCTGGGAGTTGGGGGGGTTGAACTGGAGTTGGCCCCATCCTTGTCTGCCACTCTCATCACCACACCACACTAGCAGAAAGGCAAACCTGCTTCCCACTTGGTTATTTAACGATAGGCTTGGGAGAGGCGTAAAACAAACCCAAAGGATTCTAGTGCGCCTGCATGCTTGCTAACAGAGTGTTAACACTGCCTCTCTAAAAGGCAGAATTGGGGACAATATTCTACCAGGAATGGGGACGAACTGGGCATGTTTAGCCTGGAGAAGAGAAGACTGAGGGGAGACATGATAGCACTCTTCAAATACTTGAAAGGTCGTCACACAGAGGAGAGCCAGGATCTTTTATCGATCATCCCAGAGCGCAGGACGTGGAATAATGGGCTCAAGTTGCAGGAAGCCAGATTCCGGCTGGACATCAGGAGAAACTCCCCAACTGGTAGAGCAGTACGACAGTGGAGCCAATGACCTAGGGAGGTTATGGGCTCTCCCACACTAGAAGCATTCAAGAGGCAGCTGGACAGCCATCTGTCAGGCATGCTTTAAGGTGGATTCCTGCATTGAGCAGGGGGTTGGATTCGATGACCTTATAGGCCCCTTCCAACTCTACGATTCTATGCTTCTACGATCCCTGGTAAATCAGGGTGGTTTGGAGCATGCTACTTAAGTTGGTTGGGGTCCTTACTTGGGGTAGGAAGGAGTTGAGGGAGGGCAGAAAACTCTTGCTGTGAGGCTTCTCTTGCCTTCTGCCTGGACTTTCTCTTTGCAGGCTGTCCTCTGCTCCCTTCCCTTCCTCTCACAACCCAGGCCACCCTTTCCACCTTGGGGGCCTTTGTGTCATTGCCATTGGCTGATGCCTGCCATCGCAGCCAACTCCCAGAGCTCTCTTGCTTCCAACGTGCTACTGGAAGAAGGACAAGGCCAGTGCTCTCTTTTAGACCATTTCATTTCTCAAATTGCCCGGAAGGAGGCAAAATTTGTATTGCCAGCCAGCTTTTGCAGTCCCTTCCCTTCCCTATAAATTATTGTCATAATTTGGTGGGAGGGTCCCTGAGAGCGGAGAACCTCATACCAGTCTCAGGAAGGCGAAGGACGCCAAAGCACCCCTGTCCTGATGAGAACAAGGGCAGCAGTTGTATTTGAACCAGAGGGAGTTGAATCTCTTTCACCCTGTGGGCCGAAATCCACTTTGGATAAGGACATAAGAAGAGCCATGTTGGATCAGACCAAGGGTCCATCTAGTCCAGCACTCTGTTCACACAATGGCCAACCAGCTGTCAGCCAGGGACCCACAAGCAGGACATGAGTGCAACAGCACTCTCCTTCCCATGTTCCCCAGCAACTGGTGTGCATAAGCTTAATGCCTCTGATTTTGGAGGAAGCACATAGACATCAGGGCTAGTAGCCCTTGATAGCCTTCTCCTCCCGGAATTTATCCAACCCCCTTTTAAAGCCATCCAAATTGGTGGCCGTCACTACATCTTGTGGTAGTGAATTCCATAGTTTAACTATGTGCTGTGTGAAGAAGCGCTTCCTTTTATCTGTCCTGAATCTCCCACCAAGCAGCTTCATGGGATGACCCCACTGGGTTCTAGTATTATGGGACAGGGAGAAAAATGTCTCCCTATCCATACTCTCCACACCATGCATCATTTTGTACACCTCTATTAAGTCTCCCCTTTGCCTCCTTTTTTCCCAAGCTAAACAATCCCAGCTGTTTCAACCTTCCCTCATAGAGGAGATGGTCCAGACCCTTGATCATTTTCTTTGCCCTTTTCTGCAGGTAAGCTCTCGGGGGCCACATTCTTAAGGTGAAAAGAGCAGGACCAAATTAGCAGCATATTTCAGCTTAAAACTGTTACTGACCGTAACGTAAAGCCTTGGGAGAGGCCTTTGCAAAAACTGGGAAACCACCAAATGGCCAGCAGTAGGGAGAAATAGAGGAGCATGTAAGGAATCTTGGACTGCTGGATTTGGCCCACATGTCTTGAGTTAAACATTGAAACTCAGATGCAAGTTGGCCCAGAAACCACATTCCAGTTTGTTCATGAAAAGACATGTACAAGGCTTTGTTTTTAAATTCCTCCATGTGTTGCAGGGGTGACTCATTCATCGTATGTTCTGGGGAGACCCAGTGTTTTGTAGGCTCCAGTTCATCAGAGAGGGGAATTGGCAAATGGTTGTAAAAAAACAAACAAACAAAACCAACCACCCATTGGCAAGGGCCAGGGGTCTACTGGGCTTCCATGATGCCTTGCAGGGACCTGATGGCAGAGCCTGGGGGTGCTGGGCAGTTGGAACACTGTTGCTCCTGGATAGACAAGGGCACCAGAACAATCTGATCCACAGGCCCCCCACCAACTGAGAGAAGCTGCATCCAAACTCTTACCATTTACGTATTTTTAGCTATACACTTTGAAATAGGTGCATGCACAGTTGTATCCTGCGTTTGGGCATTTTCTGAGGTCGACCAAATATGTACTTGTGCGGCGACGGGGTCAATGGCGATTGACCGGGCTTCGGAGCCGAGGGCGATCGTTGCTCCGACGTCGAAGTCGAGTGCTTCTTTTTCTTCGGCTTCGACGGCGACGGCGACCCCGAAGCTGGTCTCTTAGACGCCGATGGCGCCGACGTCGAGGACTTCGATGCCGAAGACTTGGATATTTTTTCCTTGTGCTTCGGAGGGTGCGTTTTTGCGCCTTTTTTCGGGGGATGGGTTACTTCTAGCGGTTCCAAACCCCCAAGTCCTTGCTGCACCTTTGATAGTGAGGTGGAGCCGGGTGATGCTGGGTGTGAGCGACTGAGTGGCGGATGCCTGCGCTCCCCAGAGATTGTCTCTAATGAAGTGTCCCGAGGAGATCGGGCGAGATCCTTCTGCTTGTCGACGGCAGACAAAGCACTACTCCAGAGCAGGCTCCGCAGCCTATCCGCTCGAATCCGGCGGGTTTGGCGCGAAAAGGCCATACAGTGGGAGCAGGTCTCCACAACGTGGCCCTCTCCCAGGCATAGTAGGCAAAGGGAATGCCCATCCGTTAGGGTCAGCTTGGCCTTGCACTTCAGGCAATGCTTGAAAAGGGCGGCCTGTGCCATAGCAGCTACAGGCGAGCCCCGAACAGCTTTAAAAACACTAAGTAATCTATAATAACTTTTTTTATTTTTTTTAAATAACAAGAACTACGCTAAGCTAACTAACTACCTAACTAACTATCTAAATTTTCTGTCTTAAAAGGTATACCACGACGAACGTCGGAGGAAGTCTCCCGCGAGGCTATATCACCAGCGGTCGAAGAAGAACTGAGGTAGGCGGGAACCCGGAGCATGCGCGGTGAGATGGTGGGGGGAGGGGTTCCCGCCAAAATCGCTAGGCTAGCTATGGAAGTTTCCCGAAATGGGGCTCGGCGCCAGCGCGAGCCCATATGTGTGACTGCACAGATGACCACTCGAAGAACTACAGTTACAGGTAAGCAACCTGCATTTTCTGGCTGTGTGCAAGAACCAGTTTAGCTGTGAACTGGGTTGGTCCCAGGCCTATTGGCTTCACTAGAATATAGTGAATGGTTCAAACATCACACTGCAATTCCTGGGTTGTTTAGCCCAAGATTTGCCAGGGATGGGCGATGTGACAAGAGTGCTGCCTCTTGCATGCTCATCAATTCTGATGAGCCTATTTCATTACATGCAAACCCAGAAACTCTGGGTTGTTTATGAGTGAAACAACCCAGGGTTAGCCCATGGGTTGTTGCTAAGTTCACTCTAGATTGTTTAACCCATTAACAATCCAGTGTTTCCAGGTTCACACATCAACAACAACCCAGGAATGGGGCGCTCCTAGTTTGTTAATTGCACTGTGGCGTGCGAACCGGCTCAGTGAGAGTTAGAATTCTGCCAGCTGTCCTGTTTGGGAATTGCCGTTGTACACCATAATGAATGTTATGCAGGTTCATAGTATCTACTACACATAAAAAATACTCCTCTCATGATGAAGTGTCCTTCAGGGTAACTTCTTGCCAACCAACGTGCTGATCTGGTGACATTTCAGAGTATCTTGAAGGCTGGTCCTGTAGGCAGAATAGTTTGAACTTGTAAATGTTCCCTTCCCTTACTAATAGCAATAATAGTAGATTTACAGTGCATGTTTACATGTAAGTAGATCCTGCAAAAATAGATTTGCTGCAGGGTTCTTCTGATGTTCTCATGAATCATGTACCAGGATATCACCAGTTTAGGTTTCACCTCTGCTGGGAATTCACCAAGTGACCTTAAGGCTCTCTCTCTTGGCCTCACCATCACCCCATCTACATGATGGCAATAACAACATGGATGCCATATGTGGGGCTGTTGTAAGGCGTATTGAGACATCAGTGTGAAGTGTCTTTATATCGTAAAGCAGTCTGTATGTGATGGTGCTAATGAGTCGTTCTGAGGGCCAGATCTGAGTCTTTCTCACTGCTGGCCATAAGGAGCCTGAAGAGTCCAACCCTGTTGCTCCTCAGGACCTAACTGCTTTGCAAACATGGGATTGCATCTTTCAAGAGAATGTAATCGCAGCTGATGTCGCCCACAAGGACTCCTTGCGGCGTTATATCCTGGAGTTTTAACTACTGAAGGTTTCCAGGACGGCGGCATTTCGTAACAGTTGTGCCAGTGAGGATTACACCAAGAACGGCTGAGCCGCCCGGGGAAGCGAGAGAATGCCCCAAAGCCGATTGGTGCAGATGAGCTGGGTTTCCCTTCTCCTTCCTCCTCGGCGTGGATTTGAAACAAAATCCGTTCATACGGAGAACAGTCAAGAGTCGGCGTTTGCCAGGGTTGAAACTCTTCCACATCCTGGAGGGGGTTGCGCTCGTACAAGCTGCCAGGCTGCATTTCCTTCTCCATGGGCCTGGTATTTTCAAGGCTGCAGATGCGGGTGGCTGGGGGAGAGAAGTCCTTACCCATCAATGTCTGTCTGGGTCAAAGGGAACATTTTTATGAGCCGTCGGGACTCTCTCTCTTCGCCAGGTAAGCTAAGGAAGCCTGTGTACATCTTAGTTTAATCCCTTTGGCATAAACAGCTGTGGAGAGGTAGGTTTTTATTGGGACAACGGCGTTAGACTGAAAGGGTTAAGCCCGTCTCCTCCAAGGTGGTCTCCCCAGCCCCATGGCTGCAATTTGTTAAAATTCAAAGAGCCGAGAGATCCAGTCATGGATCTCCATTGTCTCTTCCAATTAGGCCTCCTGTCTGAAAAAGGTTGCTCAGTTTTACACATGTCTTAAAATCCACACCCAGTGTGCATATAAATGGCACTTAGCATTTTCTCACATTGGTAACCAGCTTTGCTCCAAGGTGCCATGTGCCTCGCTTCGAGTGCCATGCGGTCGCTCCACTCGAGCCTCCCAGCAACCCTGTGATGTGAGCAAGGCAGAGAGAGGACATCATCAAGGCCACCCAAGGCATTTTGGGGATGCCCAGGCTCTCTCTCTCTCTCTGCGCATTGAGATCCAATTTCAACAAGATGTGAAATGTGTCTTTGCATTTAACGTTCAGAGTTTTTCAAATTTTTTTAAAAATGCAAATAGCATCAAGCTGGTGAAGGGGGGAGGGGAGGGTGTTGGTGATGGAGTTCCTTCTCCTGCCTCTCGCTCTGGCCCAGACAACGACAGTGGCGATGGAGAGGAGAAGCAGCAGCAGCAGATCTTTCTGCCTCCTTGTTCCCTGCTTGTCAAGCAAGCAAGTTTCAGCAAGGACGAGGCAGAAGAGGGGAAGGAGCACCAGCTGGTGATAGTGGTGGTCAGAAGCTGGGAGTCGGTGCTACATTGGAAGCTGCCATATATGAAGTGAGGATATTTGTCCATCTAGCCCCTTAAGGGCAGCGTCTGTGGCTCACCGGTAGGAGCAGAAGGTTTGCCGTTCAATCCCCATCATCTCCAGGTAGAGCCAGGGAAGGATTTCGCCTGAAACCCTGGAAAGCTGCTGCCAGTCAGTGTCAAGAACACTGGGGTCTGATGTTGTGCAAGGTGGCTTCCTGTGGTCCTTGCCCAGTACTGTCTTCTCTGAGTGGCAGTTTCCCTCTTTGTAGGGCCCAAGGAAGGTCACTGAGGGATTTTGGGAAGACTGCGAGCAACAAAAACCAATGGCTGCCAACTTGAAGGCATTGTGCGAACGTGTGAAAGCGAGGGCTCATTGGTGTGAATGCTGGAAGAAACCAGCTCCCTGACTAAGTGCTGTGAAATGTCCGGGTTGGGAAAATGCCTCACGGGGCAGAAAGCTCCCAGGCTCCGCCTGCTCACCTGTCCTCCTCCCACCTGGCACCTGCCCAGACTGCTTGAAACCTGGAGGGAAGGGCCGCGGTGCCTGCCGCCTTTGCAGCCCGGCCAATGCTATTATGTCATGTAATTGGCTTAGCCATCTGTTATTACACTGTCTCCCACGCACCCCAAACAAACATGGGCGTGCAACCAGACTTGGCTGTAAACCCATTATTTTAACACAGGCGACCGAGACGGGAGATTTCTCCGTAGGACAGTCAAACCCAATCTCTTAGATGAATATAAACCCACCTACCCCCATCTAGCATGAACCCAGGGCAGGGGGGAGCAAAGCAAATGACAAGCTAAAGGAAAGGCTATTTTTTTTCTCCCCAGACTTTAGACTTCTTAGCTTTCAGCCTCTTTTGCATCGACTCATTCCAGCCGGGAGCCAGAAGGGTTGCTCAGTGGGGACGTTGTACAAAGAATGGTGAATCTCTGCTGCTTTAACAGCCGTTCCTTTCCCCAAAGTCGCATGGGGATTACTTCGCCCAGAGAGCTTCAGCTATGGGGCAGTATATAAGTGTAATAAATAATAATAATAATAATAATAATAATAATAATAATAATAATTCTTGGGATTACCTCTATTGAGGGTGGCAGGATGTGTTCCAACAGAGAGGTCTTGGTACCCTCATCGGATGTTCTTTGGGAGAAACTGTTGAAAATTAAAGATATATAAAACCAATGTAGGATAATCATGCAGAAGTCCTGTTCAGAAGCATTGATCCTTTTTGCTGTTATTGTTGCAGTCCAGGAAACAGAATTGGCTGAGCAGAGCATTGAAATGTCTCTGCCCGACTTGTTGACGTTCCCAATTTGAGTGGCAGATTCTAGTTTTTACAATTCATCTCCACCCCATCTTCGAACAGGGATCTTTGAATTGGGCAAAAAAGAAGTATTTATGGGAAATGCCTTCGTATTCATTGCCCCTATCACTTTTGGGACTACTGGATGACAGCAATGATCGAATACCAGAAAGCCAGCAAGAATTGCTGATTTATTTAATCAGAGCAGCCAGGATTGAAATCACAAGGAATTTGGGGACAGGGAGGAATGGGAAGGTTCAGACAATAGAGACCTGCTAGAGAAAACCTGGAGGAATTTACATGTTTGCAGAGATGTCATATATACCAATATTTTTAAATCTGATCTGGAACAGACATTAAACAAAATAGCCATCGTGAAATGTTAGCTCCTTCAGCAGGATAGTTGAAGACAATTACATCATAGTTTTATGTTCGGTAAAATATCTTGACTATGGGCTCTGTGTCCTGCCCTCTTTTGTATCTGATCACGCTAGGCAGGGCTCCTGCAGCTTTAACTGTTATGATGAGGAGGGCATTTCACCAGGTGCTGCCTGCATACAAATGACACCTGCTGAAATCCCTTCTTTGTCACAACTGCTAAAGATTCAGGAGCCTAGTCCTCCTTTTCATATGATCACCCTATCTAAATGCACACGGACACCAAGGTATGATGCACACCCTTTGAGTTCACACACTGCAGATGTGGAGGTGTGTTTTGAACTGCAATAGCATGTCTGCAGACGACTGCGTTTTTCTAACAAACCTTTAACTAAAATAACAAACTCCATCCTGGCCTTTAATCTGGTGGAGCACAAGCCTTCAGGAATGCATAATTGGAGGAGAGGGACTCATACACTCCCTGGTATGAGAATAAAGATTTAATAAACATGTCTCTGTTTTCCTTTGTATGATCGTTATGAAACAGATCTAATAATCTGGGATTAGGAACCCAGCATCCAGGTAGCTCTGCACCAGCCAATTAAAGAAATTGTTTGTATTTTACAAACAGACTAAGGTATCTATTGCTCATCAACTTTTCTTTAAAAATCAGCTGCTTTGGCCTTGCAATATAAGTTCTCTGGCACCAACACACAAACAGTGCAGTCCAATTTACATTTTAAGGTGACCTTTGCCAAACTTTAATAGGATTTGATGCTTAAGAGGTTCTCAGCCTAAATCAGGTATATTCTGAGCAAAGGAGAGTAAAAATGGAAAGCTTGCACATTTCTCTTATGGTTTCCCTTCGGAGGAGCTCCTTCCTCGCCTAGGGAGCTGGTTCAACTCTCATAAGCTCATTATAAATGCTGGAATGGGGAATCTCCTCTGTGCACCTTATATAATACTCTGGAGAACTAGGTTTTGAACTTGTCGAAGTGTGCCTCTCCATGAGAGGTTTAAAGCCTTTTCAAGTCTCATTAAAATTTTTACCTCTACAAGAGCGGAGCGCAAATCGGGGGTAGAGGCGCGTTTTCTCTCCGATTATGCGCATTATCGAATGCGCGTTAAATAGCGAGTTTTCCTGCTCTGTGGCCATTAAAGTGCATTTTGACCATGCAAACAAGCGATTCTCCGCATTTCAGCCACTTTAAAGCGCGTTTCAAACAACCAGTAGAGCCACCAGTTATGCGCTTAACCGCCTCCCACGTACAGTCATTATCGTAACAGTGATTGCGAGAAGATGCACATAATCGGAGAACCAGGCGTCAAACCGAATTCTTGTAGAGGGAGGCTAAGATTATCTGGGAGAAACTCCCTGCAAGTCTTGTGAGTACAGAGAGCCTTATGCCTTCTTGCCCCAATAATTCAGCTGTGTGCCCTTGGCCTCAAGGAGGTATTTTCCTGCCCCCTAAGAGCCGGGGTTTTCACCTTCCAGTGGGGTATGCATCAGGACTGCCATAAGTTCTAGTAACAGGATGGGGGCGGTGTGAAACTGGACCCCAATAAAACTTTCTTTTGGGGGGACTTGGCAGATTGAGGCGAGGATGGGCTCTCACTTAGAATCCCTTGCATCACCATATCTGGCACAGGGACAGAATTTTTCCTCAAGTCAGATTGGTTGCTATCCTGACGTTACTTCTGCCTCCTTCTGTAATCTACAAGGTAGTCCCGTGCATGTTGTTACTCTTGATTTAGTATGTGGTTGGATGATCTAGGTTAATCTGACATGTGGCTTGCAATGACACATTCCAACTTTTAATCTCTTGGTTCATTTCAGCTGTGAGTCTTAAATTCAAAAGTTCTGCATCCAGCAATAGGTGTAGTTCTACACTTTCATTTAGCATTTCTGATCGGTTTTGGTGCATTGGGTGTTCCAAAAGATCAGGAGCAGAGAACCTGTGGCTCTGCAGATGTTGTTGGGCTACAACTTCCATCATCACTGACCATTGACCATGTTGCCTGCAGCTGATGTGAGTTGGGGTTCAACATCTGGAAGGCCACAGGTTCCCCACCCATGTGATAGATGCTCAAGATGGACAGAGGAGACATCCGGAATTTGGGCTTCTCAGTGCAATGGGACAACTTGAAAGGGTCTAATTATTGAGAAAACCACAGAGCTGGATGTGTATACCTTTTGCATGCCCCTTCATGTCAATGGTGAACATTTGCATGTTGGAGACAAGACTGGAGAGTAGGCTGACCAGATAAAATCCAGGGCTCATGTAACTTTAACAGTTGTTGAGAAAAGGGAATTTCAGCCAGTGTCATTTGTATGCAATTAGTTCCTGGTGAAATTCCCTCTTCATCACAACAGTGAAAGGTGCAGGGGCCCTGCCTTCTTTTGTATATGGTCACTCTAGTATAGTGCCTGCAACTTTAACTGTTGTGATGAAGAGGGAATTTCACCAGGAACTAATTGCATACAAATGAGTCTGGCTGAAATTCCCTTTTCTCTACAACTGTTAAAGTTACATGAGCCCTGACCTGGATTTTATCTGGTCACCCTACTGGAGAGAGCCATTTTGTTTATTAAGTTGCTCCTTTATTATTGGTCTTCCTGTTTACATTTGGTGCTGTATTTAGTTTGATGTATAGCCCATGTTACCAAACACTTACGCAAATTCTACCCCTCCTGATCTAAGACTTAGCCAGCAATTCCAAACCGACTAATAACAAACTTGCTTCCTGTTAAAAGCATTTAAGGGCAGGATGCTAATTACATAGGGTTAGCAACAGAAGGGTGACAGAGGGTAAGCTAACCTCAGTCTCCATGTGCAACATGGAAAGGTTAGCGTCCGGCTTCACGGAGTCAACGACTGTAAACCTTTCTACATACTGAAGCTGCAGTAATGAAAATAACAGCAGAGTCTTGAATGGGATTGAAAACTTGGAGGGGGCAGTCAAACATGCCTCTGTGCTTGATTATGTCATCATCAAGGTACCCTGTAGGACTGGAGCAATTTCTGGGACTGTATCAAACAATTCTGGGTTTCCTCTCACTCTGCAAGCAGGAGAAAAGCTACGGGGGAGTAAAAGACTTTCCTGACCCCAGTAGTTCAACAATTGCAACAACAAAAATTGGCCATTAGGATCCCTGATCTGTATGAACTCAGATGTTGATTTGTACTAGTATATATGTAGGCTCCACTTCCAGCAATTTGTATTTGACTCCCCCAGGGGGAGGACTCCAGTGGGTGGGCTTCAGAGTCATGTAAAAAACAAATAAACAACCCCAAGTATATCTAGTGCAACCTTGCAGGATTGGCATAAATGCATCTCCCAGCCCTGTATAATTTATATCATTGACTTAATAAAATAATGCTTTGCTCTGGGTTACCAGGAAGAGGGACTTTTCTGCTGTGGCACCCCAGCCGTGGAATGAGCTCCCTACAGAGGTTTGCCTGGCGCCTATGTTGCACCCAAATTCCTCACACCCAAATGGTTTTTTCATGGCACCTCTTGCTCGCTGGTAAAACAGTCCCCTGTTCTTTTGTCTTCTTCTCTGGAAGGATCGCTCACCGGAGAAGGCGTAAAGCCCAAGGTTAGACGCCACCTTGGCGTGAAGTGATCATGGCGTTGCCTGTCGCCAGCAGCAGCATGGAATTGCAGCCGGATGAAGGGCACTACATCCCCAACAACATTAGCGACTGGAGGCAGAAGTGTGAAGAGTCCTGGATCCGGAGAAACTCCATCCCTCCAGCAAAGACTCCCACCGCCAAACACATGTTGGCTTACCTGCCTCGGCCTCCCACAGAAAGCGGAAGATATGGGACCTTTCCTCAGAAGGTTAGGTGCACTGGGCCGCTTTTGCTAGGGGGCTCCATAAAGCATTTATCTCATTGAAAGGACTCCAAGGCCCCCTCTACAAGAATTCAGCTTGATGCCCGGTTGCCCCATTATGCGCATCTTCTCACGATTGCTTTTACACCTAATTCCGATAAACGACAGGCGGTGAAGCGCATTACCGGCTGTGTGAAACGCGCTTTAAAATTGTTGAGATGTGGAGAATCGCTTGTTTACATGGTTAAAATGCGCTTTAATGGCCGCGGTAAATGAAAACTCGCTATTTAACGCGAATGCGAAGATGCGCATAATTGGAGAGAAAATGTGCCTCAACCCCTGATTTGCGCTCCGTTCATGTGGAGGTAAAAATTTTAATGCGCCTTGAAAGAGCTTTAAATCGCTCTTGTAGAGGCACCCCAAGTGCGAATCTAAGTCTTCTTCCTAATCTCATTGCTCACTTACATCTTGGGTGAGTTTGCATGTCACCCTGAGAATAAGCCACTATGGCTTGGTTGTAGGTTCACTAACGTGAACAAACAACAGGAGGCCACTTTGCAGCTTGCTGTGGCTTATTTCCCCACTCAGTCCTTCCACCAGCTCTTCGAATGTTTCCCAGGCGCCTCTGCCGCAGAACTCATTTCCTAGGCCCTTATATCAGCACCATTTCTGCAATTGGTCTGTTGGGGTTGCCTGTTCCCAAGGGAAGCTTGCCTGCCTTCCACCCCACCACATCAGATTGCCAAATAGCATTCATTTTCTGAACCCTTAGGAACATGGTAACACAACTGCAATGTTTTTCAAGGTCTTGTACAAGTACACAAGATTGCCTGTTTTCTATTTAGCCAAGCATACCTTGCCAATTTCATCTTTCCCTTCTGTGCTTTTCCTTGCTGGCAAATACTTTTTTTAAAAAAGGCTTCTTCACTTACTCCTGAAGTAAACACACCCACCCTGAAAGATCCTTCTCCTGCAGCTGCCAACCGCCCCCCAACGCCCCTACCCTACCCGCTTGGGCTTGTTGCTTCCACCTACTGATCTCCGTTCTTAGCTGTCAAATTTACATGTGGGTTACAGAGCAGCAAAGGGATTCGATAAACATATGCAAATTTCAAAGCAGAGCAATGACGAGGGATGAGTAAATATACCACATTGCAAGGTATGCGTATGCAAATTTCAAGGCACAGTGATAAAGCTGAGGGAGAAATCACACAAATTTCATAGTGGTGGACTTTCACAAGACCAAAACAAAAAGTGTGAATGCATTTGGGACACTTTCCGGTGCCCTGTCTTCTTGGTTTTTAGGAGCATGGGGAAGATGGCACCGATAAGGGATGAGGGAGGATGGCAGCGGCACTAGCGAGTTCACAAACAGTGGCAGGGGATTTCACTGCTCTTGCTGGGTGGCTCTCTCGCCGTTTCTGACAATCCACAGCAAAGTTGCCCAGCTGGAGTCGGACATCACAAAAAGCCACCCTGAATAACCCAACAACGTTCCATAGTTTATCAAGGTGACTTGTTCATGAAAAGTAAACCACGCTGAAATCACAGAGTTTCTGGCTTCACTCACTGCTGCTCGACCATGATAACCCATAGTTTAAACAACCCATGGCTTCTTGTTGTGTGTGAAAAAGTTCCTTGTGTCTTAGTTGTAATGACTCAGTTGGTTAAGTAATAAATCCTTAACTTGATTCATTTCTTCTCTTGCTTATACATGTGAGTGTGAGCAAACTGTTCTACCTTTATGAAAATTTAATAGAGTACATGGGAGGCAGATCAAGTTACTCCAGTGACGAGACTGGTCCTTGGGTGACCAGTTGGCAACCTTTGGTCTACACATTCATGGAATGCCAGTTTGTTCCAGCAACGCACTCTTGCTGATGACTTTGCATCTTTATCCTTTAACTTGAAAGATGAGCATCTGGGCTTCAACTGAGAGCCTCCATGATCAGTCCTTACTGATGAATCAATCGTTTGGAGGAGGTAGAGCGATGCAGGGGTGTTAATACATTCATTTTCTTTTGCAGCCTGAAATGATAGCTGATCCTATGGGTGCTTTAGACGAGAGCCGCCGGCAAACAGAAACTCCGACCACAAAGAGAAGTGCCCTGACATGCAACTATGTTTCTGTATCCTGCAGCTCAAACATCCCCAATGACAGGTCAGTCCTCCAGAGGAGGCTCAGCACAGTGGAGCAGGCCAGCTACAGCACAGTTGTGCCTACCAAACATCGGCCCAGCGTCTCCATCAATACAGAAGAGCTGCCCAGATACCACCGGTCCTCCAAGACTGACCCACCACCACCGTCTCTGCTGAGGGACCTCAATGCCCGGCTTTATCCCCAGCACGCTTTTAGCGCACCCAGCATCATCACCTCTGCACGGAACAAAACACCGACCCGTAGCATCATCTCGGTACCCAGCTCAGACAAAGGGCAGAGCAGGCGCTGCAAACTCATGGATGATGACCGGCAGTTTGGCGGGGGGAACAAGCAGCAGAGGCAGCGCTACGTGACCAAAGTGGGCAAGTGCCAGGTGAACTTGGGCAACATTCAGGAAAAGAAGAGGTTCTTGTCAGACATCTTTACCACCATTGTGGACCTCAAGTACCGCTGGTTCCTCTTCGTCTTCAGCATGTGCTACATTACCACCTGGGTGGTCTTTGGCATCATATATTACTTTGACGCCTGGGTACGAGATGATGTCAACCATATAGGTGACCCCGAGTGGAAGGCTTGCATTGAGAACATTGATAGTTTCATCTCTGCCTTATTATTCTCTGTGGAAAGTCAACGGACTATTGGCTACGGTTCCCGGATTGTGACAGCCAATTGCTCGGAGGGAGTCATCTTGCTAATGGCCCAGTCCATCATTGGTTCTATGATAGATGCCCTCATGGTGGGATGCATGTTTGTCAAGATCTCCAGGCCCAAGAAGCGTGCCCAAACCTTAATATTCAGCAAGAAGTGTGTGATCTCCCAGCGGGATGAGAAGCTCTGCCTCATGTTCCGCATTGGAGACCTCCGGGACAGTCACATGGTGGACGCAAAGATAAGAGCCAAGCTGATCAAGTCTAGGCAAACAAAGGAAGGGGAGTTCATCCCGCTGGAGCAGTCAGAACTGAACCTAGGCTATGACACGGGAGAGGACCGCCTCTTCCTTGTGGAGCCACAGATCATTTGCCACACCATTAACGAGCTCAGCCCTTTCTGGGAGATGTCTGAGGATGCACTGAAGAGGGAGCAATTTGAAATCATTGTCATCCTTGAAGGCATTGTGGAAGCCACAGGTGGGTGAAGACCACTAGAGTAGACCACTAGGAAACTGCTTGGGGAGGCCATGACCATGATTTGGATATTTCTTTGGGTGGCCGTACAGAAGAGATGTACAACTTGTGTCCCTCCAGATGTTTTGGCCTACAACTTCCATCAGTCCTCACCATTGCTATTGCTGGTTGGGGCTGATAGGAACTGTACACCAAAATATTTGGAGGGCCACAAGTTGGCCACCCCTGCCCTACAGGCTTGTCACAGTCAAAACCACCCCGAGATGCCTGTTTGACACCAGTGGGCTTAGGAAATCCAGATTTTGCTTGGGGCCCAACTCTAGTTGCTGCTATCCATTGACACCTTTTAGGATCCCAAAGTAGTCCAAACGTTTAAGTCCGTGCATACCTTTCTTCTTATTTACAGTTGGTTTATTCCTCTTTGTATGGAACGTATTTCAAATGTCTAAGAAAGGCTTCCTTTCTTTCTACATCTTACAATATGGCAAACAACAACCAAAACTACAAAGAGGCAACAGGATTAGCTATGTCAGATACGTCTCATTCCCCTTGATAAAGTTCTGTCCAACTCAAAAGCTGCACTACCAGGAAGAGGCGTTATTTGGACCATTGCAAATTATTACAAGAGAACTCTTAGAATTGCGTAAGCATACAGAATTTATGGGACTGTGTCTGACTTCCAATTCTGCCTTCAAGTGATGGTATTTTTAGGGTTGTGAATGGGGTTTGAGGACTAGCGAGGCACCTTGGGGCTCAGATGCTGTACTGAAAGAGAGACCCCATTAGGAGACCCACCATTTCTTGTATTCCATTAGGAAATTGGTGAAGACGCTTCAAGCAGGCTTTGGGAGGCTGGGATGGGGATATGAAAGCAGCTTTCACTAGAACATGGCGTGCTGCTTAAGGAACTGTCTTATGGTGGATTCAGATAGTTGTTAATTTCCAGTAGCTGCTTTGAGTTGTCCATGTTAGCTAAATAAGCAGGGACAAGATTGATTGACTGATTAGATTTTCTAACCTGCTGGTCTCTCCTCCATCAGTTTTGATTGTTCTTGGGTGTGTTTTTAAGAGCCTAAAATCCAAGGGCCACCAGATGGTATCAAACCCAGTTCTTTATGTTTTGGTTTAGTTTGGTGCCTGCATAGCTGCTTGTGTTATATGCAGACAGTATAGATTCACATTTCCTCCTTTGGAAATTGTGGATTTTTCAAATCCAATACGGTATCCGTTACTTTTTCTGCAGCCCAGTGACATTCTCTTCTTTCAGGAATGACATGTCAAGCCCGGACATCGTACGTGGAGGATGAGATCCTCTGGGGTCACCGTTTTGAGCCCTGCATGAGTCTGGAAAAAGGAGCCTTCCGTGTAGATTACACCAGATTTGAGAAGACATTTGAAGTTCAGACCCCGGCGACTAGTGCGCGAGAGATGTACGACTTGAGGGAGATGGACAACCAGGACCAATCGATTCTGAGCTTGTATTGGGACCATCTGTTGCACCCTTGCCTTTCGTCAGAACTCAACAATGAAGCTCGGCAAGGGGATGGTCCCAGTGAGGAGGGCCTCTCCAGGCTGGGATTCTCCAACATCACAGAGGAGGAGAGAAGCAACGAGTACCAGAACCAGGAGGCTAGTGTTTAAGCAACCTTGAGCCATTACCATAGGCTTCTGTTCAACCAAAAGGAACTAAGAAGGACCTGGTGAAAGGGCGCGCATCATTTTTGAGCATCGTGCTTCCCCTTGCTGTGGCTGTGTTGAGCTTCGTGGTGTTTTTGTATGGGAAGTAGGGTGGTTCAGGGATTCTCATGTTTGTGCAGGACTTGGGATCGAGGGTTGAAAAGCCCCGTCTAATGACTGATGGCGTCGGGTAACTCTTCCGATTGCTTCTCTCCACGTTGGCAGAGTTAACACACTCTCCATAAATAAAATTGCACTACAGAAGAGCTCTTGGGGCTGGAACCCTCCGTAAGAGCCACCTTGCATTCCAGAATCGATATCTGACTAGCGTTCCTCATTTCTACAAGCATATGTCAGATGTGGAACTTGTCACGTTCAAAAAACAACAACACTTGAATTATTCTTGCAGGCACCTCCGTCACCGTCAAAGCTGGGGAGCTTGCACGTTTTGAGTTTTTGCTTTGAGTTCAACCCTGGGAAAAGCTTGGGTGGTATGCATCAGTGTTCTGGGGTCTGCCCAGTCCTCTGGCTGCCCCCTTCGCCATGCCACATATTGTAGGTGCCTGGAGTTGCTGCAGCCCCACCCACAGGCAGAAATACGAAAGTGTCTCATCCTTTACAGTGCCATAAGGAACTCTTGGTGGGCGTTGTCCCTTTTCCCCTGCCCATGTGCATAGCTGGACCCCTTCTCTTCTTTGCCTAATGGAAGCCTTTAGCTCCTGAACTCGTTTCATGGTCCCTTTTGCTGTGGCTGCTAAGTGGGATTATTTTTACAAGAAGCCACACTCTTTTGCAAAAGGGACATGGGGGACTGGGGTGGGTGGGCAAGCAAATTAGTTTCTTCTCAAACAGCCCCATGGAGTGATACACTGTGTGCCTTCATGCTTTTTTGATTGTATGTATGAAACTAATTTGAACTACCAAAAATGCCCCAAAACTTTTGATGGTGCCTCTGAATGGGACGTTCCCCCTGGATATTTGGGCAGGGAGAGAGAAGGAAACTATGACCTGGTAGCTTGGAGAGACGGTGAAGTTTCTGCAGCTCTTACCCATCGATGTCACAAATCCTGGATGTGTTCACACCACCTTTCACGTTCCAAAGGGAATCCAAGCCTCCGCAGGCTGGATGGGGAATTTCCCTGGGCCAGAATATGTCTGTGGGTCAGAAGCTTTGCATCCCTGCTTTAGAAGCAGCAGTACTTCACACCCGCATTTAACTCTGGCAGTAAATGGCTGAATTCGGTCAACACGATAGCCAATGGTGGGGTAATAAACAACTTTACAGTTGTTCATCTAGGGGGTACTCCCCACACAACATGGTAATAAATTATCAACTGTGGTGTGGATTAGAATCAGCGCTGAGTTGACTATGGCAGCATTCGGACGACACGATAGTCAATACAACTGACAATTGTTCTCCCCCCCCCCCAGTTGCTTATTGTGTCGTCCGAATTCAGCCAATGATTTCATTCTATGGGGCTTGCATAGAGTTTAGCTCGGTGGAGATTAAATTGCTGCTGTTCTGCTTTGCCCTTGAGAAAGCCAATAGCCATCCCCTTCTTCAGGGGTGCAGAACCTCAGGGCCAAAAGAGTCCCTCATTGGGCCCCATCCAAAGCTCCCCAAATGACCAAGCCTCCTTCCCCTTGCCACCTATCCTTTGGCTGTTTCCTAGTTTTTGTGCAGAGTTTTCCCCCCAATCTAAAGTGTTGAAATGACTCTCCTAGGGGTGTTACTGCCAATAGCTCTAAGCTAAAATATGCTGGTATTTTTTTGTATTTTGCTCCTCCTTCTGCCCTTGACTCTTTTGCCTTTGTCCCCACCCATCACTGAAATGCACCCCCCCCCCCAAAAAGCTTCTCCGATATGGAATTTGGTCCTTAGGCTAAAAGAGATTCTGCACGCCTACCCTATTCCCTTGAGTTCAGTAACAGTGCAAGCGGACTTTGGGAGAAGGCAGTCTACCTGACTGCTTCTGCCCAGGATGGGCAGTGATTCCTCTCTTCTACTCACTATCTTCCAACATTTATTGGGTAAACTATGGCTCAATTCAGACAACACAATAAACAATGGTGTGGGGGAAACAGTCGTCAGTTGTTTTGACTATTGTGTCATCCGAATGCTGCCATAGTCAACTCAGCGCTGATCCTAATCCACACCACAGTTGATTATTTATTACCATGTTGTGTGGGGAGTACCCCCTAGTTGAACAACTGTAAAGTTGATTGTTACCCCACCATTGACTATCGTGTAGTCTGAATTGAGCCTATGGCTCTCTTACTACTTTTGTCATCCTCACTGAAAGCTAAGAAGGGAAGGGAAAAGAATGTGTTTCTCTGCCTCTTGGTTGAGTACATAGGACAGTAGAAATGGCCAATGGAGTCACTTCCCATCTGGCTTGGGACATCATAAGAGTTCACAGTGGGAAACCAGCCTTTTTTTCACAGGGGGAAACCAGCCTTTTTCTCACGATTCATTTGATGTGTACAGACATTTATTTATATATTTTATTACATTTGTATGCCACCCCATAGCCGAATCTCTCTGGGCGGTTTACGTAAGATTAAAACAATTAAAAATAATAAACAAAAATTAAAACAGCAAAAACATACAATATTTACATAATATTCACATACATTTAAAACCACTGTAATAACTTTAAAAAGTTATAAACCTAAAAATAAAACAAGCCCAGGCTCATCAGATATTGCTAAATGCCTGAGAGAAGAGGAAAGTCTTGACCTGGGGCCGAAAAGATAACAATGTTGACACCAGGTGGGCCTCATCAGGGAGGTCCTTCCACAGTTGGGGGGCCACCACAGAGAAGGCTCTCTCCCTTGTTGCCAACCTCCAAGCTTCCCTCACAGTAGGCACTCGGAGGAGGGCTTTAGATGTTGAACACATTGTTCGGGTAGGTTCACGTCAGGAAAGGCATTCCATCAGGTATTGTGGTCCCAAGCTGTGTAAGGCTTTATAGGTTAAAACCAGCACCTTGAATCGGGCTCGGAAACATACAGGCAGCCAATGCAAGCAGAATGACTCATGCATTGCATGAACCACACAGGAACGAATTCCAGTGAAGGGCAGTACATAAATATTTTAAATAAAATGCCAATTCTGCAGGTATTGTCCTGTATTAAGGCAGCAGTCCCATGAAAGCGGATACACCGCTGGCTCTCTCTTCTAGCGTGACTCGTTCTAAGCTTGGAAGGAGACTAAGGGTGCATGTATAGACAAAAAAAAAAGTCTTACAACTCCCAGCATTCCCCAGCCAGCTGGGAGCAATACAGAATGCTGGGAGTTGTAGGACTTTTTTTCTGTCTAAACATGCATAGGATTGCACCATAAGACAATCTGGCATGATGCCTCCATATTGTAGTCTTCACACATGATAGTGCTATGGATGCTCTACATATGCGCTAATCTTTGGCCTAGACAGGTGACTACAACATGGACTGTGCAAGTAGTTACTAACAAGCCTAAAGCTATAGCCATTGCTGCGTTCCATGGAAAGGTTGTCACAGGAACATAGGAAGCTGTCTTATACAGAATCAGAGCATTTGTCTATCTAACCAAGTACTGCTGACACTGACTGGCAGTGGCTCTCCAGGGTTTCAGACAGGAGTTTTTTCCAGTCCTACCTAGTGATGTTGGGGAGCGAACCTGGGATGTTCTGCATGCAAAGCTCTATCACTGAGCTCCAGCCTCTCCTAGCTTACCCCTTGCTTATCTTGAAATTACTCTGAGCTGTTCTTATTATCGTTAATTGTTAACGGTCTTGGGCAGGGAAAAAAAGATTTATTGGCCTAGACCCCAGCTAAGCTATCTGCCTCCGCTGATATGTAAGAGTAAGTGAGCATGTATTTCAATGATCACAAGTAGAAAAGAAACGTTAAGCACATCGATTCAAGGTAGAGCTCTAGGAAATAGAAGGCAAGAACTGTGAAATCCCTAAAAATTTGAGGAGTGGAAAATATGGAGATATTGAGCAAAACATGACATTTTAAAAGAAATTATCTCTCTAAAATATTTACATTTTTTTTTAAAAAAACTTACACTACTGTTTAAAGAACAAGTAAGTTTAGCCTTGGCAAGCATTAACTATAAAGGAAGAGAGAAAGAGGGCCTGTTCAGAAGACACCTGAAACCTTGCTGGTTAAGGCTTCTGGTTAAGCCAGCAGGGTTGAAGGTGTCTTGTGTGATACATTTTGCTAAAACCCAGCTCACCTAGTAACCACAGTCTGCACCATCGTCTAAAGCTGGGTTAGCGGCCCTAACCATGGCTAAAAGGGTTGTGTGCAACAGCACAGATTGTGGTTAGTGCTAACCCCAGAGAACCACAGTTTTGCTAACCATAGAGACCGAAGTGTCATCTGAACAGGCCCAGGGTCTGTTGAACCAGGTAATTAATAGTTACCTTATTTTTTTAGTAGGGCAGGCTAGACTCAGACAATGCATCATCTTCTAAGCCAGTGACTGGCTACAGAAAGCGATCCCTTAGCACCACTCCAATCAATCAATCAATCAATCAAGACTCCCACCTGGAATTCGAAGGATGGACTTTGCCATACTTTGTTTTATTTGCACATGAGATTTGCAGGCTTTATTTTTTTTTAAAAAAAATCAAATTTTAACTACTGCAACCAAGTAATCTCAAAGAATTTGAGACAGAGGACACAGATGGAGACTTATCAAGCTAGTTTGCTTCCAACAATGGGACCCTTCTTCATTTAGGTTTTAAGATTACAAATGTGATCTGAAATAAAACCAATGGGCAATTGTTCAGGCTGCAAAGAGGGAAGCAGTAATGAAAGCACACACACCCATCCTATAGGGAAAAGGAATGGACTAATTGCAGTCTTTCTCAACCTGGCATCCTCCAGATGTATTGGAACTGCAACTCCTGAAAATTCCATCCAGCAATAGCCTTGCTGGCTGGGAATTTTGAAAGCTGCAGTCCTCCATACATCTGGAAGACACTTGGTTGGGGGTGGCTGAATTTACGGCTACTTGTGGAATGCTGCCATCAAATTAGCAGACAGGAAGTAACTAAGTATAGAGACAAAAGCTAAGAAGCAAAGGCCACGTTAAAAGAAAGGGGTATGGAGGGAGCATTAATTAAAAGCATAGGATCCCTTATAGGCCCCAATAGCATGTTGACAGTCCACATTGGATAGGTGTGCACTGCAATTGCATTTTACAGATCAGGTCAGTAAAAGCTGAGTGAACTAAGAATAGGAATTCTAGACTAAAGTCTAACTCTAGCCTCTTTGTTTTTTAAAATAGTATAATACATAAAAACAAGGTTAGGGTACCCCTCAGTAAAATCAAGCCTATTTGCTAGTTCTTTTTGTAACACATATTTGTGACTGGTTTTGGATCTTCTGACTCCATTTTTATCTTGAAACATAAAACTGTTTATTGCTTGGTTTGTAAGTTTATAAATAGTATAATAATAATAATAATAATAATAATGGACACTTCTGAAGGCCAAAGCCAGGCCTTTCATTTCAAAGCAAGATAGTTTGCTAGCTTTATCTTGTAAACCAAAAGTTAAGTCACACTTTGTTCAGTAGAACTCACTTCCAAGGAACACTGCATTGGCTTGAAGTTTTAGCTTTCTATGTTCTTACATTTCATAGTGGAGCTATAAACACAGAGGGAAATTGCATAAACGAAGTAATCAAAACACAATGCCCAGGATAACTAACTCCAGTTTGTTTTATCATGATCAGACGTCTCAAATCAACCCTAAAAGAATGGTAAGAGACATCATAAAATTAGCCCAATCCTTCCAGGATCGAAAATGCCTAAACACTAATATGCAAGACAGATTAGCTCAATCCTATCCATGCCTATTCAGAAGTAAATCCCACTGATTTCACTGGGGTTTGCTCCTAGGCAGGTACGTGTGGGATCAAAGCCTTATTCCAATGCAGGGCGTCCACTTGGCCCATTGACAAACGGAGGAAACACATCACTCAAGACAGAAGCGGTTACAGATTTGCATAAAACTGGCAAATGCTAATTTTACAGGGGCAGAATTAAGTAAGTTTAAGGAGAAAGGCAACTGCATCCCAGGCCAAGGGCTGCGCGCCTGCTCAGTCTACTGACCAGGGGGGTTGGGGGGGCAACTCCAAGGCCCCCTGATCTCCCATTTTGGGGTTCTTTTGCCCTAAAACCAGCCTTAGGGAGCGATCCTGTGGGCCCTAGACGTTGCCTGAGGGACCTTTGCATACTGGGGACCGCGGCTGAAGGTGCTCCGGTGGGCAAGGGAGGGAGGAGGCCAAGATACGAGCCACCCGGCGGCCTCTGCAGCCGCTTTCCCTCCCTGAAGCCTTTCCTGGGCCTCCCATCACCACACCGACAAAGGAGAGCAAGAGCCAACCGCCTGAAACAAACCGGAAGCCGCTCCACATTCCTAACTTTATGGTAAGACTCGGCAGCCGCCATTGGCCCCGAGTCGTTGCTCTACCCCTTCGCAACTCTATGATCTTTTCCTTCGCTTTCTACATAACACGAGACCGGAAGGGCTCGTAAGGATTGGCTCGACGGTTAGTCGGCCAAGGAGGCCGCAGTGCACGCTGGGATAAGTAGTCGGGGCTTGCCGAGCGGCGAAGGCCCGCCCCTCCTTGGGCTGACGCGGCGTCGCTTTCCCGTGATGCCTTGCGCGCGGCTGAGGCGACCGCTGACGGAGGAGGAGAAGCCGCGGGAGACGCTCATGGAGGCGACGAAGGCCGAGGCGGCGCTGGGGGTGGCGCTGTCGCCCCCGCCAGCGAGGCCCCCGTCGCTTGTGGAAGCCGTGCTGGCCTGCTCGGGCCTCCTGGAGAAGGAGGGCCTCGGCGGCCGCATCTCCCGCCTCTCCTGCCGGGTGGAGGAGCTAAAGGTGAGGGGGGGCGGGGCCGGGGAGAGGGGAGGAACCAACTGTCGATGGGCGACACCCCTTCGTGCCTCTTTCTCAGCTCTCAGCCTTGTCAAAGCTGACCGAGGGTGTTTCTGAGCGCGTGCAGAATGCCTTTCCTGGACTTCTTGAGGTCTCCGCCCTGACTAGTTGTTTATTTATTTTATTACATTTATATACTGCCCCAAGCCGAAGCTCTCTGGGCGGTTTACAAAATTTGTTTTAATTTTTTGTAATTCATTTTTTTGTAAATTTTGTAATTAATTCATGTTGTTAATTCATTTAGGGTGCAATTCTTTGCATGTTTAGATGGGGGGGGGGGAAAGCTCTGCAGCTCCCAGCATTCCCCAGCCAGCAATTGCAAGACTTTTTCTTTTCGCATAGAATTCCGCCCTTAAGGGATTTCTGTGCTGCTTAAAGTCCAGGAAAGAAAATGCCACCGTCAAATAGAAACAGCAAAGTTTTTTTAAAAAAAACAACCTTAAAACCCGTGGCAACAATTTAAAAAGGACAAGTTAAAAAGATTTGTCTTAACTCCCCTCCTGAACACAGGGAGAGTGGGAAGCACAGTGCCTCTGTGCTTGTGGAAAGTTCCTTTTTAATTTGAGGCTGGGTTGGAGGCAACCGACAAGTTAGGGGGCAGAGATGTCGGTTCGCCAAAGGACAAGACTTGTCTCTGAGGATTGTGCCTCACTGTTGGTGAGAGGAGGAGGATTCCCCAGGGCTAGAGGTTGAGTCGGTTGTCTAGCCGGACTTGAGCACTCATAGATCTCTGTTAGATTAATAAACCTCGTTGGGTAAGAATGGGAGTCAGGCAGCCACCCTCCAGATGCGTCAGACTACCAATCCCAGCATCCCCCAACCAGCATAAGTAGTCCTAACCTGGTTGGTTGATTGAGAGTTTGTGTGTGTGAGAGAGAGAGAGAAAGAGAGAGAGAGAGAGAAGGAAAAAGCTAACAGCAAATGGGGTATGCTTATCTGGATACCCTGCAGAAAGAATTACTTTGGGGATAGGGTGTGATGGGAGTAATCAAAGCCCCTTTATGTATTTTCCAAGCTGGCTGTAGCAAATTTGCTTGCATGGACTGGCAGATCTCTGTTAGATAAATAACGTTCTGAAATATCTAAATCTCTGCACAAAGGATTTGCATCTTCCTCCTCCTTTCCTCAGTGGGAACCAGAACCAGATATAGAATTGCGGGGTGGGGGTGGGGGAGGGAGCTGTATCTAACAAAACTTTCTTTGGAATGGCCGAGTGGATTGTTTGTACCGACTCTTGGGTGTGGGGGAGTTTGACTGTTGGTTATGCTTTGGACTGGAGAGAAGTTTTCCCCATGTTAGATCACCCAGTGTGATCTCTAGGAATTGTTTGCCTCTTGTTGAAGTATATGGCATGGCTTGAGGCATCTAGGGCTATTTGTTTTGTAGACATCTCATCAGGATGCAACTTTTATCCGCATGAGGTAAGTTCTATTGTGTGCAAAGAACTGATATGGGGAATCTTGCTTTTGGTCAGTTGCTTAGGTAGTATGTCCTGCATGTTCCTTTCCGTTTTTGTGCTTTGATGTGGGTTTGTGGTGACTTTCTCTCCTGTCCTTCCAGGATGAGGTCTGCAGCATGATCAACCAGAGGTATGTAGACTTCTTGCCCAGCATGCAAAGCGCCAAGGATCTGGAATCCCAAGTTGAAGAGTTGTCTGGCAACATCGACCAGCTGAAGTCCAGGATTGAGAATGAGGTGACAACACAGCAAAATCATGGGTCTTTGTCAGTGTGAGTTTAGCAGTCTAAAGAAGGATTAGTGCTCACTCAATGCTCGGTGAAAAGTCCCATAAAATTAGTCACATTTTTAAATAGTTGCAAAATTAGAAAGTGTCCCCTCAAACCACCCACCATCTTGATTTCTGGACATGACATCATTTTTTTGAATTGCATTGTTAAATAATAGCCAGAAATCTCTAGATGTCTAGAGAATAATTTGAGTCCCGGGGAATGTTTTTTGAAGCCAACCCAATTTTTTTAAAAAAGGATATGACAGGTATAAAACAGCTAAATTGTTTTTGCATTCCACAACTGTCCATGTTCTTGGGTTTTGTGGTTCTTCTCCAGGTTCAGCAGGACCTTAACGTGGCCATTGCAGAGTTCACTGAGCTGAAGCAACAGCTGGAGAGAGACACACTCATTCTGAGTGTGCTGAAACAGCTGCAGGAGGTGAGAGAGGGGAGCATTGTCTTCCTCTTCCTGCCATGTGTCTTTTCCTTTACACTCTTTCAGAACTTATTCTTAGTTGTCAACAACAATTGTTCCTCTTTTCTTTTAGTTTAATACAGCTCTTAAACAATTTAGCGCCTTGTTGCCACAGAAGAAGTACGTGTCAGCAGCCTGCCACTTGAACAAGGTAATTCCAGATTCCTTGGGGACTGGTGAACGTGTGGTGGTTGCTGTATGTTCCAAGTGGGCTCTTGTGACTGCTTCAGAATGGATTGCTTGGCTCCCAGCATGCCTGCTTATTAGTGTATGAAACTCCCTCTTGCTTTTTGCAGGCCCGGAGGAATCTGAAAATGATGGAATCCCGTCGAGGCTTTGAACTGAAGATTCTGAAGGCACTCAGCCGGGAGATGACCGTGCAGACCCAAAACATGCTGTACCTCTTGGGTCAGGAGTGGCAGCAGATGGCCGTGTGGAAGCTTCCTCAATCAAAAGGTTTAGAGGCATTTAGTTGTGTGTAGTTTTATTGTGGGAGTGGTGGTGGGAAATGTCAACATTGGCTGACCAGTGGGAGGGCTCATAACTTTGTGGTGGGTCAGTATCCTGCATGCAGAAGGTCCTAGATTCAACCCCTGACATCTCCAGTTTTAACAACAGCTGGTAATAGGTGATGGGAAAGACATTATTCTGTATGACACTCGGGAGAGTCACTGCCCATGAGAGTAGACCAACCTTCCTCAACTTGGTGCTCTCCAGATGTTTCTGGGCTGTAACTCCCATATGCCCCGCCATCATGGCCAATGGTGACAGGAGTTGTAGCCCAGAACACCTGGAGACCACCAGGTTAGGGAAGGCTGAAATGGACAGTATTGGGTTGGATTGACAGATAGTCTGACCTTGATCACCTGACCTCGTTGCAAATTGGAATGATGGTCTGATTCTTGTAAATGCTTCTTTTCATACCACTGTTTGTGCATGTGTGTGCACATCTTTGCAGGATTAAGACTTTAACGTGGCTAGATCTGGTTCTGGGGTCCCTCCCTAAAATAGATATTTAGAGAAAAATGGGAGCTACGTTCAGTTTGGCTGCTGTTGAACCAAGTTTCACGCCATTTGTGTCCCCATTCTGGTTCCCCCTTTGGCTGTCTTTCTCAATATGTGCTGTAACGGGCATATTCTATATCTTTTTGTTTAGAAACTGGTAGCTTGGAGGCAGCCATGCAGACGGTGTTGTGTTTGTACATGATGCTGCCCAAGGAGGATGTGGTCACTGGCCTGACAGTGGCATCTGTGCTGCAGGCATTTGCTATCCTGGGTGAGCTGCGCATGAAGTTCAAGCAGTTTGGTAAGGCATTTCCTGTCACAGCAGCAAATTATTGGCTGTAGTTTCAAACCTGATTGTGGAAAATTCTTGATCTTTGAAATGGCATCTTGTTGCCTTTGTCCATAGTTTTCAAAACTTCTGCTCCCCAGGGTTAGTTTTTTTTTCTGAATGAAAATTGGAAGCCCGCTTCACTCTACATTCAAAACAATGGCCTGTTTTGGACGACACGCTAATCAATGGGGGCGGGGGGGGGGGAAACAATCGTCCATTGTGTTGCTCATCGGCAGGCAGCATTCAGTCGCCATTTGAGCCAACGGAGGCAGCATTCGGACGACACGATAGTCAACACAACGGACGATTATTCTCCCCCCCCACCCCCGTTGATTAGCGTGTCGTCCGAAACAGGCCACTATGTTCTTGATCTGCTCCTAGAACAACGATCGTCCTTGCAACTGTAGGATTGCCCAGTTCATGCTACCTCCTGGCTCCTGCTCTCGCCTTTGACCAGACAGTCAGGGAAGGTGCTGCACTTTCTGGGCAGTGGCGATGCTTCAGTCAGTAAGGGCACCTGTCGGTTATAGACGGGATCCTTACTCCCTTCCTTAAGATGATGCTGGTGCTCATACATTGAAGTAGGGGAGGAGACAGAGAAACTCAATACTGCATAGGGTCTCCTGGCCCTGAGGGGGCATAGAAGGTTCCATGTACCCAATATGGTTGTGCAGTTTTTATGATTGTAAAGAATAGGGTGGCACAAAGAGGCCCTTCAGTAAGTGGAAAGAGGATTATTAAACAAACAAACAAAAGATTCATTTAGCTCAATTTCTCATTTTCCTTGAAGGCAATATTTTAGAATTTCTGTTGCTTGCTGCAAAGGAACTGCTATCCTCTATCTTACACATAAACTCTCATGTGCAGTTCTTGCAATATCCTGCGCCCTATGCTGAGCCAGACCAATTCAAGGAACATTGCAGCAGCCCAGGGGAAATGCCCTTGATCTGCCTTTTGTACTTTGCCTTTCAAGTCTTTTTGACAGCCTCTCCTTCCTTCCTTCCTTCCTTCCTTATGCCAGGACAGTTACTGCTGAAGCACATTCTCAAGCCGCTGATCTCTCACCCATCATTACAGCCCTTGGTGGAAGAACAGCCTGATGCTGTCACACTAAGGTTTCAGTCTGTGGCCTCTGAGCTTGGACATCCATCCCCTGTGGAGGTGTTTGCAAAGATCAAGCTGGTGTTTGATGTTCTTCACAAACATCACTTAGGTAAGGAGCGCCTCACCGGTTTGATTGGAGGAAGGTTTTGTGTCCGGAGCAGTAGGAATAGGCCATAAGCATGCCTTGCGTCTTGCTATGGAGGATGTGATTGACACTTATAAAGCTATGGATGATGTGCAGAGAGCAATTTTCAAGTGCACCAAGCATACTAGTGTGTTTCCCAGGGCATCAGGGGACTGCTGTGTTTGTTGCATTGAAAACTTGGAGGATAAGGCTATCAATGGTAATATAAAGTCATGGTGGCTTTATATTAGCAGAGCCGTCAGCCTTACTATGCCAGTTGCCGGGAAACACGAGGGAGAGGCTGCTATTGCGTTCCTATCCTCCTGTTTGTGGGCTTCCTGTTGGGGCATCTGGTTGGCCACTGAGTGAACGGAATACTGGACTAGATAGACTCAGCATCAGGGCTCTTCTCATGTTCCTCAGATGTTCCACTTGGCTCCTGCGTTGAGGAGGAGAACAGCTCCATGCCCGTCTTGGCGGAGGTGTTGGGCGACATGATCTGGAAGGAGATGTCAGAGTGCCTCATTCATGACTGCTTGGTGCATTCGATCCCAAACAACAGCAGCAAACTGGGGCAGTATATTGAGGTGAACGCTGTACTCTTCACGGTCGAAGGCATATGAAGGGTGGGAAAGGCCACTAGGACGATCACCCAAATCCTCTTCCCTTATTTCTTGAAATGTCAATGTAAAGGTTTGCATGGTAGATCCAGCGTCTATCTACGTCAGCCGTTTATCCCAGCATAGTTTCGACGCCATCCTTACCGGGCCACAGGACGCACAGCTGATCCCACTGTGATCTAGGGACGAGCCCTCAGTTTTCCCAGGATATCAAATGGTTGCTTTTGTCCCGTTTTTTCCCCGCTCTCGCAAAAATCCCAAGGCGTGCGGCTGGCGTGCCCTCCCCTCGCAAAGCTGGTTCTGTTCCTTGCAAGTAGCGGGGCTCTGGGAACAGGCAACCAGCTGTGCGGAGCAAGCCCATGGGTATCGGGGGTGAGAGGGAGAGCATTCTCAACACGTTCCAGACGGGTCTCGGGAGTCTTTCAGTGCCGTGTGTGTGTGTTTTAAAAACTACTCATCTTCGTGCAGGATCGCCACTCTGCTCCTGCGCAAGAGTCAGGAGTCGTAAAATAAAAAAAACATTCTCCCCAGAATGGCTGTCCTTAAATTGCAGGCAAATTCGCTGGCATATGCCCCATGGGGGACGAGCACTGCAGCAGGAAATTTCGCGACCATCCCTCCCCCCATCTCGAAAGGGCTCTAGGTGTAGATGAGCCCCAAGATGAAAGTTGCAAACAGATAGCTGTTTAGCAGTCTTGTCCCTTCACTGCTGAAACACGCTGAAATAATGTTAGTTTAACTACTGTGCAAGTGAGGTACTATGGCGCTTGATATTTATTTAATATAATTATTATTTATTTGTCTATTGCATTTCTACACCGCCCAATAGCCGAAACTCTCTGGGATAGACACTGTTGCACCAGTTTCACAGGGTCAACTACTGAACGGAGTGATTCGTAATATTCTTATTTAATGTGGATTCAAAGAACAAGGGGTCAAGATGTGCACATCCGACAGCCATGCTGTTCCACGCGTCAGTCACCCTCGTGTGGCTGACTGCCCCTCTTCTCGCCCCGCTCCTCCAGGTGATTAAAGCTACCGAGGACTTTGAAAAGGCCTTGAAGGACATGCGGTTCCTAAAGGAGGGTTCCACCAACTTGCTGACCTATGCCCGCAATGTCAACTGCCACTTTGCCAACAAGAAATGCCAGGATGTAATCCTGGCAGCAAGAAATCTGATGACATCGGAAATACACAACACCGTAAAGGTACCTGAACCATAGAGACTCTAGTTATTTCCTCCAACGCTTGGTTTTTTCCCCAGGTCCGCTGTGTAACCTGCTTTATGTAAACCTTAGGTTATTAAATGGTACGCAAATAGTTTGAAGAAATAAATCCTGAATATGCTTTAAAAGAAATACGAAATATCTGTATATTTCCTTTAAATATTCTGATGTGTGTGAATGAGGCTGCGTTCCCAGGATAATGATTGCCAAAAATAAAAGGCCTGCTCTGAGAACAGGAAATACCCTGGATGCAGCGCAATGCACAAGTTGCATATACTAGTTATTACAAATATAACTTGGGTTCTCTTCTGTGGCTTCCTGAACTCATAATAATCTAATTCCAAATTGTGCTCGCATTCTGCCCCTCCGAAAGTTCAGACCCGCTTGCAATTGGCTCTTTGGTGGTCTTCCATCCAGGCCCTGAAGTCCACACTGTCTTAGCTTTACCTCTATAGCAGTATGGTGAAGTGATTAGAGCGCCAGTCTAGAACTGGGGAGTCCTGAGTTCAAATCCCTGCTCAGCACTTACTAGAGTGAGTGAGTGAGTGGGCCATACAGTCTGTGTGTGTCAGCATAACCTACCTCTCAAAGGGTAGTTGTTAGGATAACATGGGGGGGTCAGGGGAGTGAAGGACCATATATGCCATTCTTAGCTGGGATAGAAACAAAATGCAGCATTGGGAATTTCAAGGCCTTTCATTTTGCCCAATAGTACTATAATTAGAATTCCTTGCGGGCAACCATGAAAGTCAAACTGGCCTAAAGCAGAGTCCTATGGTAGCTTAATGGCTGACAGCCCTCATCGTGGCATTTGTAGTCATTAAACTACCACACCACTTTTTGTAGCAAAAGTAAGAGACTAACGCAGTTACACCTCTGAGATTTTTTTAAAAAACTTGGTATTTAGCTCATGTTGAGTCTCCCCCACCCTTCCTTTCTGCTGTGCATCTTGCATTTACCCTCCCAGGTTACCCCAGACTCTTCAATAATTCTGTCTAAGCTGCCTGACCCTGGAGCAGGTGACCAGTTAAAGACGCTAAAAGTGCCCGAGGCTCTTCTCAAGCAGGTAGCAAATCTGGAGAACGAAACGAGGCTGAGCCAGCATACCTTGGCGTTTCCCGCCTGCCGGATCAGTGACTCCATCCAGAAGCTGATGGTGTTGGCTTATCAGACACTCCAGGAGGCCTCGGCCAGCACCGATCAGTGGTGAGGACCCCCCGTGAATTCTCTGGACTATCCTTCCAGGCAGCGAAATTGGTCACGATGTTTATTTTTGTTGAGCAGTGATGCCTTACCAGGGGAAGAGGTTAGAGAAGGTCACTGTAGTCCAGAGGCAGTTGCCATCTGTTAGGTTAGTGTTGTCGTTTCTGATAAGCTGGTGCCAGGAGCTCCCTGCTGGGGGTCCACCTGAAATGCTTTCAAGGAGCCAGATAGCCAGAGAAGAATGCCCGGATTCTGCCTCCCTGGTGACTGTATGCCAGAAAGGAGAGTAGAGACAGCAAGGCAAAGAGGGATGAGTAGAGGGCCTGTGCATTCAGGAATGGTTTGCAAAGAAGCCCCGGTTTTAGCAACGGAATAAATCCTTCCCTTCCCAAATATCCAGCCTTTAATCCTAGAGTTTTGTTCTGAGATGGTGCTGGTTTATTTTATAATACTTCTATGCCGCTTGAAATACTGAAATCCCTAAGCGGTTTACGTTAAAAACACAATGTAGCGATGGAAAAGCCAAACAAAGTAATAAACGTTTTAAAAACATTACAACAAAAATGACAGTGGAACAGGGTGGTAACATCCTTTACCTGTATAAACAGGTAGTTTTTCAAGAGGCATTTAAAACTTGCTTCCATTTTTGCCTCCTGAACCACACGTGGCAGGGTGTCCCAAAGCGTGGCAGGCTGGTGCAGATGTTTGCGTTATTAATGATGGTTATGGTTTTAAGACTTAAGTCACTTTGAATCTCTTTGGATTGGAAAGCACTGCATAAATATTGAGGGTTATTTTTGCATGCTTAATATGCATCCCTTCCTCCAGTTTTCTCTCCATCCCCCATTGACATTAGGTTTTGCTGTTTGGTGTGTGTACCCAAGACCTGTATGCCCTGTTTCATAAGTCATTCATCTAGTTTTATATTGATTACAGCCGGGATCTCAAACGTGTTACCCCCGGGCACCACTGTGCCTGCAAATGCCTCTCTTGGCTCTTGCCAGGCTCCCTCCTTCTCCTGATTTTTATTTCATTACTCAAGATTTTTTTTAACTGGGAACCTGTCTTGCTGCAAAGCAAAGCGCGCTCCTCTGGCGGCATCGTTAGCTGAGCTCAAATAAGTGGCTCTGAGTTTTGGAGGTCGCACCCTCTGCCTCCACCTTGTGCTTGGGCAAGTTACTTTTCTTTTACCAGTTTGCCTTCTGGGAAGTTAGTGTTTTGTGATTGGTCGTGCCCGCCATGACAGTCATATGTGAATGGTCAAGCCCCCGCTCCGTGACAGCCATTTTGTGAGAGTGCCCACAGTGTTCTCTGTTACCGACCCCATAAGGCTGGGCACCCTTGGACTGCAGTATATTGCTCAGCGCACCATGCAAGGTTTATAACCCAGATTCTCCTTATATGCTGCGTTGGCATTGGATACTTGGCGATCCAGGGGGCAGATTGACCCTACAGTTGGTTTGAGTTACGCTGGGTTAGACTTGCTCTTCAGATGTCCCATCTAAACCCAGCAAGGGCATGACTCCAGACGAATTCTCATTTTTGCAAGCATTTCTCTCAGCGAGTGATAACCAAAGCAATGTGTTGTTTCTTTCTCCCTACCCCTTTGTAGGTGCGTACAGCTCTTCTACTCGGTACGGAACATCTTTCATCTGTTCTGTGACGTGGTGCCGATGTATCACAAGTGAGTAGTGTGCTTTGTGAATGGAAGGTAATAACTAGGAAGAGTGTAAATGCAGCTTTGCTGCTTCCCAGAGAGGTTTGTCTGATGCCTGACTATTTTCCCAGGCTTTTTAGTCTTTTAGGGTGCAATCCTAGGCATGTTTAGACAGAACAAAGGCCTTCAACTCCCAGCATGCCTTGGCCAGCCATGCCTCTGTTCTGTCTAAACATGGATAGGATTGCGCCTTTAGGTTTAAAAAATGTGGTGGTGTCTTTTGGGATCCTTGCTCTGCTTATAGCGTTTTCTTTGCGGTTTTTTAACGCTGTGTTTTATTTTGTTACAGTATTGCATTTTATCATTCTAAGTTTTGTTTTGTGAACTGCCTAGAGACCTCCAGTTATAGAAATGTTACAATAAAGCAGTGCATCTACCTCGGCTAGCCTTCCCCAACCTGGTGCCCTCCAGGTATGTGGAGCTGCCATGTCAGCTGGGAATGATGGGAGTTGCAGTTCAACACATCTGAAGGGTACCAGGTTGGGGAACACTGTCTTTATTTCTTGAGCCTCCCTTCGTTTTTGACTTCGGGGAGGTATGACTCAGTCCCTTTGGATCCTCCAGTGTGCTGTGCAAGAGCCTTTGAACAACTGCTGTTTTACAACAAATGTGAGAGGCTGAGAGAGTAACTGGGCAATAGACATGCAAACTCATCGCTGAAATCACAGGCTTCTCAGTTTGCAGCTCATCGTTTTTCTACGTGATCTTAGGGAGGTTACCTTCCCGCTGTCGCTTCTCTGTTAGCGGTTTCTCCGCTTATAGTGTTGCTGGAAATAGATAGAGCAAAATCCCTGCTCCTTGAACCTGGTGACTTTATTTCCTTTAGAGTATTTTGGTATGGAGGAAAATACTGTCAAGGAAAACAATTATTTATTTATTTACTGCATTTCTGTACCGCCCAATAGCCGGAGCTCTCTGGGCGGTTTACAAAAATTAAAACCATAAAAACCATACAAAATAGAAAACAACAACAGTATAAACATATAATATAAAATACAGTATAAAAGCACAACCAGGATAAAAACCGAACAGCCATGCAGCAATTAATATAAATTTAAGATACAAATTTAAACAACAAGGTTAAAAATCAAACTGAAGAACTGTGAAAATACTGTGAAAATAAAAAGGTCTTCACCTGGCGTCTGAAGGAGTATAGTGTAGGTGCCAGGCGAACCTCTCTGGGGAGCTCATTCCACAGCCAGAGTGCCACAGCAGAGAAGGCCCTCCTCCCTGCCTCCTCCCTGCCTCACTTCCTTTGGCAGATTGATTGTGAGGCAACTCTGTTTTATTGAGCAGGGCATCTCTCCTGGCAGTGTGAAAAGCAGGTATATTTATACAAAATAGTGTCTTAATCAATTAACAGTTGGCAAATTGCATCTTAACTAATTAGCAGCTGGTAAAATTCTGAAGCAAAACAAAGACAGATCAAAGAAAACATCTTCATTATGCCTTATCAATAGGTGGCCCATAACTCTTCTAGCAATGTCAGATTGACCTGGATGGTCACTCCTCCTTATCAAGCTGCTTATTTGTCTCATCCTATATCAAAAGGTCTTGACAATTAGAAATTCCAATTAAGCATTTCTTTCCAAATTAAGCAGTCTCAGCATTACCTCACATTCAGGCACATACATCATTCCAATCCCACCATGCAGTTCACTTGCAAGAACCAAACTGCATACAGAGGCCTACATGCAGAGCAGGTATATGAAAGCTCGTGGCCTTGCTTTCTCAATACTAAAACCGACGTTGCAGCCCTCTGTACTCTTTAAGCACAGCTGCTGCTGTTCTTCCTTTCTCCTTTCTAGAGAGAACCTACAGAAACTGCCCCAGCTGGCGGCCATCCACCACAACAACTGTATGTATATTGCACACCACCTCCTGACCCTGGGCCACCAGTTCCGGGGCCACCTGAACAATGGGGCAGCTACCTTTGTTGACCTGGTGCCTGGCTTCAGAAAACTTGGTGAGTCCGGAGCAGACTTACTGGCTTCTGTTTTATTTATGTTGATAACCTGCTTTTTGACCTAGTTGGGCTTCTGAAGCAGCTTACAATTAAAATGCACAAAAAGATATCATTTATAACAGGGATAAGTGGCTCCTGGCAGTTAAAGAATACAGTTCGATGTACAGGCTCATCTCCAGAGGGGTGGGGTGGGGGATGCCAGCCCACAGAAGCAGCCCCTCTGGTGACCTTCCTTTGCATCATATTTCTGTGGGGCCGCTAAGAGTGCAGAGGTGATCCCTTGCGGCCCATAAAAATTCTTCTGGGTACCTTGTAGGGACATGCCGTGTAGTAGAAGTAGACTTTGGGGTAGATCAGAAAGATGCAGACAAGCTGGAGCGTGTTCAGAGGAGGGCAACGAGGATGATCAGGGGTCTGGAAACAAAGCCCTGTGAGGAGAGACTGAAAGAACTGGGCATGTTTAGCCTGGAGAAGAGAAGACTGAGGAGAGACATGATAGCTCTCTTCAAAGACTTGAAAGGTTGTCACACAGAGGAGGGCCAGGATCTCTTCTTGATCACCAGAGTGCAGGACGTGGAATAATGAGTTCAAGTTACAGGAAGCCAGATTCCGGCTGGACATCAGGAAAAACGTCCTGATGTTAGAGTGGTATGACAATGGAACTAATGACCTAGGGAGGTCGTGGGCTCTCCCACCCTAGAGGCATTCAAGAGGCAGCTGGACAACCATCTGTCAAGGATGCTTTAAGGTGGATTCCTGCATTGAGCAGGGGGTTGGACTCAATGGCCTTATAGGCCCCTTCCAACTCTACTATGATTATATGATTCATGTGGTGGTGGTGTGGGGGCTCCTGATACTCATAATCAGAGATGACGCTCTCTTTCTCTGCCCCAGGATAATGTTCCTTCTTTTTTTTTCTCCCAGGGACAGACTGTTTCCTGGCCCAGATGCGAGTCCAAAAGGGAGAGCTCCTGGAGAGACTCTCAAGCGCGAGGAATTTCTCCAACGTGGATGATGAGGACAACTATTCCGCGGCAAACAAAGCCGTGCGGCAGGTTAGTGGAGGTGGAGCTTGCCACGGAACAGCCACAGGCTTTTGTGGAACCCACTGATTGCAAGCTGTATAAATGGACTCTGTCTCGCACATACCCTGGAAGTGTAAGAAGAGCCCTGCTGGATCAGGCAAGGTGGGTTCCTCTAATCCTGCCCTCAGGGAGCTCTTGGAAGCCCCCAACCAAAGCACGAAGGCAACAGTGTTTCTTCCACTGGCACTTCCACCCTCACCCCACCCCAGTATTCAGTGGCAAGCGGCTTCTGAACAAAGAAGGTTCCAGTTGGGCAATGAGTTAATAGCCGTACATCAACTCCTCCTCCCCCTCCCATGAATTTGCCACTGATCCTTTTTAAAGACATCTGAAGAGTATCACATCTTTCAGCAGTGAGTTCCACAACTTAGTTATGCACGGCTTTCTTTGGTCCATCCTGATTCTGCTGCCAAATCAAGTTTTGTTGGATGTCCCCAAGTATTAAGTGAGTGGAGGGGGGGGGGAATCCACTTCCTCCATATCGTGCATAATTTTCTAAACGTACCCTGTGCTGCCCCCTCCCCTTGGGTCATCTTATAAGACCCCTTCGTCCTTTACTCTGGAAATGGTTACCTTGGTCTGTGCATGTCGCAGTAAGAGGGTGCTGCTTCCTCCCTTCCAGGTCCTGCACCAGTTGAAGAGACTTGGCCAGGTCTGGCAGGATGTCCTTCCAGTGAACATCTACTGCAAGGCCATGGGGACGTTGCTTAACACCGCCCTCGCAGAGATCATTCACAGAATCACCACTTTGGAGGTGAGGACCCAGACAGTTTACAGGCGGCTTCTCAGTGTGGTTGGCCTTTTTCTGCTCCTCCTGTGGATTCGTTCCAAATTTTGACATGTTAGAGCTGATCCGTTCGATGACTGCAAAGGCTTTTCCGAGCAGCGTCTCGTGTTTTGTGATGCGCCCTTTCTAGTTTCCAGAAAGTGAGCTGAGCACAAGGGCGCTTTCACCCATGATAAACGGGGATTAAGGTGCCTGTTTTTGAAAAACACGTCTTTGATTTTTGTATGGGAAATGGCTTCTTTAAAAACAATAAAGCGATTCAAATGTGGAGCCCTGCCTGTCTAGGCTTTTAGCATGAATGTCCTGATGGGCTATTCCCCAGCTTACTCGAAAAGACTTGCACAGGTATTTGTTTATTATTTATTTACTTTCAATGTTTATATACCGCTCCCCGTTCAGGATTTTGGAGTGGTGGACAAAATAAAATAGAATTAAAACAGAATAAAAACACATTAAAGGTAAAAAAAATTCAAAAGAACCAAAGTGCAAAGTGTCAAGCACTGTTACTGCAAGGGAAACTTCAGGGCTCTCCGGGCGTGGAAGGGTGGGGTATCTTCTCCCAGTGTTCTTTCTTTTTTCTTTCTTTCTTTTGGTGTGGGGGTCGGGCAGCTTTTCTGTTTTTATTGTGAATAATAACAAAACAGAACCCAAAAAAAGAGTCATGAAGAGAGTGGGGAAAGGGGGGGAACAGAAGAAACAAAAAATTATATACATATGAATATCGTTATTTTTTCCATCAAGTATACCATTAAGAAAAAGAAAAAAGAGAGAGGCTTATACATAGGTTTCAAGAAAAGCAGACCAAATATCCATACATTTATCCACTTGCAAGTTGCGCCTGTATAACACCTTTTCAAATGTTGATAGCGTTCCTAAGTCTTCAGTCCATTGCATTATTGGAGGTGCGCATTTATCCTTCCAACGTGATAATTTAAGTTTTTTAGTAGTCATAAGGGCTCTGAAGATCCATTTACGCTGACCATGTGTTAACTTCCAGGAAGCCGGTAGGTAATTTGGGAAGACATGCGCATCGTTCCATATTATGGATTGTTTTAGCACAAAGTTTGTCCTTATTATAACCTCCCAAAAGGAGGCGACTACTGGGCATTGCCAAAGCATCTGAACTAAATAAGCATTAGGTACATTACATCTCCAACAGTTATGCAAACTAGACAAACTCTTATTAAGAAGGTGTTGTGGAATCCAATAAACCCGAAACATTTTTTTTTTTTTGCTGAATAAGACATAACCTGAGATCCATGGAAGCTTCTGATACAGATGCTAGGGCGACAGTCCATTGATTATAGAGAAAAAAAAATCTTCTCCCAATGTAGGCTTCGGTGGCGGTAGATATTTGGACTATGGAAAGGCTGACTTGTGGGCATCAGGTCACTGAGAAGTCCCGCAAACTTTGAACACCCAGGTTCTACTTGTCTTGTGAATGTGCCCTAAGCATGCTACTCAGAAAAGTCTGCTACTACTCTCTTGACAGGTTGATGAGAGAGCCATGTGGCTTCCTATAGAGGGGGTTGGGGTGGGCAGGCAGAGGTTATTTCTGATCCTTCTGGAAGTGAATGGAGTGTACCCCAGAGAACCTACGACCTGGCATCACCCACTAGCTTCTGTCCCGCTAGTTCCCTCTCTTGGTTGTGTTGCAGGATATCTCTGCCGAGAACGCGGACAGATTGCACGCGCTGTGCCAAACGGTGGTGGATGAGGGCCCCCACGTCTTCACGCCCCTGCCGGAAGAAAAGCAAAACAGGCCTTTCCAAGAGGAGGTCCCAGTCTACGTGCCAAGATGGATGACGTTCAAGGAGCTCATGTTGGTACTGCAAGCCAGCCTGCAAGAAATAGTGGACCGGTGGGTGTCTCATAGGCTTTCCCTACTTGTCTGGGTGGTGAAACAGGGAGGATGGAGGCAAGAAGGTAACAGTAGAACAATGGCTTGATACAGTTTGGCTTGTGCTTCTCTTCCGTGCCACCTTCCGACGGGATATTTTCATCAGGAAAACCCACATAACAGTGCAGATTCCTTACTTGCTCTACATAATTTGTAGTTTGATTGTTTGTTTTTTAAAAGAACTTGGTATCTTTTAAAGGAAAACACATAGGGAGAAAGAGGGAAGGGACAGAAATCAGGGGTAGGGGGACAGGACTGGGCAGGGAACTAGAAAGGTGCAGCAGCTAAGAAGCAGTGTAGGGGGATCAACTCCAATCCACTAATCAGCAAAAAAAGCCCTGGATAAAGGGTGCTGAAGGCCCACTTAAGGCCCCAGGCACCCCAGCTTCTTAAATAATAGCTCTTGCCCTTTTCTTTTTTTCTTCCCAAGGTGGGCAGACAGCAAAGGGCCTCTTGCAGCAGAGTTCTCTTCAAGCGAAGTGAAAAACCTAATCCGAGCCTTGTTCCAGAATACAGAGCGGAGGGCGGCTGCCCTGGGAAGAATCAAGTAGCTTCATTAGCATCTCTCCTATTCCTAAAATGTCTTCCTGGGTGTCCTTCTGTCGGCATAGCCTGAGGCCCTCAACTCATCCAGATTTGACCTTCTCCCCCATCTAAAATACTCTCTGGCATCTGTGTGTGGGCATCCCTGGAGGCAGGCCCCCATATTTGGAGGAGAATCACCTAACCCAGCAACGAAACCAGCACAGGGACTGTGTACCCCTCAGCCTCCAAAGATCATGGCCTGACCTGACGTGAACCCAACACACTTGCGACCTCTCTTGTCGAATTTTAACTCCCGGCACCCACATACAGATAATGCCAGCCTTCCCCTTCCTGTTTTGGGTGTTTGGCAGCATCTCTTTGGCAAATGAGCCCCGGCACTACCTCCACCTGGGGCACACGGACATTCAGTTGGCGGGTTGGGTGTGTGGATCCTTCCGGAACAGCATCTATGCAGCTTTTAAAGGGAGACCCCCTTTGCGCCTCTTACCTCGTCTCTTGCAAATGGCTTCTGAAGCACACAAGACTTGAAAAATCTCTCAGCGGCCTTTTCAAGGCCCTTAAAGTGCCAAAATGTCGTAGATTTGCCTGCCGCTGCCTTTAGCGGACTCCCCGCAGCAGGACTCTGATAGAGGAGGGATTGTGTTCTGTTCTCCGCACGTGGATGCAGTGTGTGGAAATGCAATGTCGGGGGTACCACGAACCCCCACCCACCTCCAGACATCTGTGCATTGTCTACAGCAGGAAAGCCCATGCATGTTCTGGGGTCCCAGTAACATGCTGAACATGCATAGCCTTTCCTGTTGCAGAAGGCATGCTCAACAACTGGGGTGGGCGTGGCGGTTTAGTCCCTCTCCTCCTTTTCTCCATGGGTAAAAGCTACACTTGGATTACATCCAGCGAGGCTTTGCCCTCTGCCTCTTTTAATACTTTACTCAACTCCAGCATTCTCTCTGACTTGATGTCTCCATAATTACTCAAAACTGGCTGCTCATAAACTCTCTCACCTTCTCCAATTGGGCAGACAGTCCCTTCCCCCTCTCCTGTTCTTCATGTACCGAATTGGAGGTCAACCGTTTGCACAAATGGAGGTCCTCCGCCTTTTGGCATCCGGAGGGTGTGTAGCGCTTTTGGAGAACCCGCACCCCGCCTCACCCCTTCCTTGGGATTATTTATTTTAGCACTTAAAAATAAACCTCCGTTCACAGAGGCTGATAACCATCCTCTGCCCTGTTTAGTAGAGAACACGTTGGTTAAAAGGCTGGAACTAAAAGGTGGGAAAACGTCATTGGATTAAGCACTTCGTTGAAATTATTTTGTATTCTATTGCAACGAGCTAACTCATGTTACTTCCACATAGCGTTGTCTTTTTTGAATTTCACTCTTTGGAGGTAATTAAATATGCATACAAGGCTCTAACCCCAATGACACAATGCCCTTTACAATGAAATGTGCCCATCATTTGTGGCTTCTATGAACCAGAAGTTCCCTTCTGTATGTATGCTGTGTAAAGAAGCCTTGTTACTAAGTCCCCAGGATTCCTAGCATGCAGACATGTTTACGTGTCTGCTTTTTGCTCGTAAGTAGTGTGAGAAATGCAGTGGGCTGGCAAAGAAGGAACGCAGCACCCTGTTTCTCTTTAGCCAGTTTGCTTGACTCCCATGAAGCCTTCCTTCCACAGCCGTTACATAAGCTGAGTGGACTGGCAAAGGAGGGGCAGACTGCTCTCTCTCCTTTGCCAGCCTACTTGTTTATATGGAATTCTTGGTCGCCAATGGCGACCAGGTGAGCGATTAAATACAAGACTAATGTAAAAGTGCCTGCAATGAGGGGGAACCTTGACCTTCTCATCTACAAGAATTTGTTGCAACCTTTCCCTTGAACAGCATAGATGGGGAACTACTAACACAAAAGTTCATGCGTTGCTCCAGCACAATAGCGTAACCAACTGAGTCACGACTGCAGGTTTTTTGGCTTCCATGTATTAACAATACATCCACAAAACTGTTAAAATTCCCCTGAAATGTTTGGCTTTCCATCAGGGCATCACCTTGGGCTTTGTTTTACCATTAGGGACGGGGCTTTGCTGTGGCTGGGGTCAAGAGAGGGTGGAATTCAGCATGGCGAGTGTGTGGGACCGAGAGGGCCATAGCTCAGTTAATAGGGTACCTGCTTTCTATGGAGAAGGTCCCAGATTCAATCTCCGCAGCAACTCTCAGTAGGGCTAGGAAGGCGCTCTGCCTGAAACACCAGAGTACTATTGCTGCCAGTCAGTGTTGACAGTATTGGCCTAGATGGACCAATGGTCTGGACTCAGTACAAAGTAGCTTCTGATTCTGTGTACTTTCTCTCAGCGCAGGAGGTTTGTCTTGTTCACAGTTCCTTGTCTAACCCTCACCCTTTTTGAGAGCAGTTTATATGTTATAGCTAATATGATTCTGTATTGGTTTTAAACCAGCGTTCATATTGAAGCATAGTCCGTTGAGCTCAGCTCAATAAGTGCCTACTTGCTTGAGGCCAGAGAGCAGCTGTTCATCACCCGGCTGTGCAGGGTTTTTTCCCTAAAGAGCTTTAGAACGTTTTGTGGTGATGGTCATTTGGCAGGTGAGATGATAAGATGAGGGTTCAAGAGCAGACTGACCTCTCTATAATACAGGTGGGATGCTATGCTGAATCACCTTCTAGCAGCCAAGAAAAAGGACCTCAAAACATTAACTATAATTCCACATCATGCAAGATTTTTAATAATATTACAAATGGTAAATAATCATGGGCAGGGGAAACTTTGAGGTCATTCCACTGCAAAACCTAGTGTACATCCAATAAATAAATCCCGGGAGAATCTGATCAATCATGGTGGCTAGTACAATCTGCGGAGGTGTGCCAGAGCATACAGCCAGTGTGATTTATGATTCGCTTTGAATCACTATATCACAAGCACTATATCACAAGCCGCTTTTAAAGCTCCCTTCCATATCTCGTGTGCACGTAGGCTGCTTTTCGGGAATGGCAAAACTAATCCCCTGGTGGTTTGGCTCCAGGCCTGTGACTTTTGTGTGGCAGTTGGCAACCGCGTAGGAAAGCATGCCCATACAAACGCGCCGTGTTCGGCTTCCTAGGAAATGTTTTCTCGCATCTTCCGTAAACTGATGTATTTGCCAAGCACTCCCTTGGTCCTTGATGATCTCAATTCCGGCGAAAACCCTGCTCTGTCTCTTCTACCTCACTCATGTTTACTCAAGAGCTCTGTCTGGGCAATTTCAGTTTGCTTGGTGTCCGCTGCCCTTGGTCTATCTGGTGCAAATTAATATTCTTTCTTACTAACTTCTCTATGCTGAAGGGAGGGGAAGCACTCATTAACACACAGACAAAGCACGCCTTGAACAGTATTTGATATCGCACCAGAGTTTTTATTTCAAAGCCATGCAATTATCCCGTGGCAGCTTAAACTCAACTGTGGCCAGCCTGTCTGACTCTAGTCTAGCAAACACACCTTGAGCGAGAATTGGTACTTAGACTTTATTTTTCAGTATGGCAAGAATCCTGATCTGTCCCTCTGCTCGTTGGGACAAGCCCATATCCCTGCAGCACGAACCAGAGCATCATAGAGATCTGCTGGATCCAGCCCAAGGCCTATCTAGTCCAGCTTCCTGTTTCACACAGTGGCCAACCAGCTGCCTCCCAGAAGCCCACAACTGGGGTAAGAAGGGAACAGCCCTCTCCTGCTGTTGCCCCTTAGCAGCTGGTATTTAGAATGATGCAGCAATCACCAATGTAGCAATCACCAGTGCTGACTTTATTCTTTGAATTTGGTAATTCTCCTTTAAAGCTGTCTGAACTAATAGCTGCCAACCCCAACTTGTGGCAGTGAAGTTTATAGGTTAACTGCACTGTGTGAAGAAATCCTACCTTTTATCAATCCAGGATCTCCTACCAATCACCTTCTAGTGTTAAAGGACTGAGAATGATCGACTTTCTCCACAACAGACATCATTTAATTAAACTCTCCATCATATCCCCACCCCTTTTATCATTCAGGTTGCTTTTCTCTACTACTTCAGGCTCTACCATATCCTTTTTAAGATGGGGTGTCCAGAACTGTACACTGTATTCTAAGTTTGGTTGAGCCATAAATTTGTATAAGCGCATGTTGATATTAGCAGTTTTATTTCCAATCCTTAATGATCCCTAGCTGCTGCACATTTGGTTGACATTTCCATTGAGTTGATTTACCTAAGTCCAAAGGATTCTTGCCCATTCATCCAATCGCTGCTAGGTGGAGCCCAAGTACTACTTTTCCCTGTCACTTCCCCTTTCAGCTAAAAGCTGTTAGGGTTTAGATTTCCAAGGTAATCCTAAACGTGCTTACTCTGAAGTAACAACCTCTGAATTTTCCAGAAATCCTGTGCATTTCACAGGGAGATAAGGCTGTGACAGAAAAAATATATATGCAAAGATGTCTGCTCTGCTCCATGTGCTCAGTTCCTGCAGGAATGTGGAAGCAGAAGTTGGCAAGAGAGACTTCCTGGTTTGAGTTCTGGATTCTTCCCAGTTGCCGGGCATGGCGGGCTATTGATGTGTGAGACACAAAGGCTCTTCCAGCTGTATCATTTGGTGGTTAGTAGCTCTGGAAGGGAACAGAGTAGAGTTCTTGAGCCCTTACTTAAAGTGGCCAACTGCTGCTCTGTAAAGAAACTCAATACAAACTTTCTAACGTGGAAGCTGCTGCTGTTGTTTCTTAACATCAAGCAGGTCTTTCTTGTGCCCTTGAAAGGGCCATCCCAAGACATTTTGATGCCTGAGACAAAGATGCCCCCATGTACAGAAGCCAACCAGACTGAAGGTTCAACCTTATTTCAACAATGGCAACAGGACAACGTCCTCCACTGTACCAGAGGGCAACAGGTTAGCTTAGGAGCCGTTGGAGGGCAAAACTGTATATACCACATCTTGCTGCTTCCTGAGGCGGCCATATCACTTTGTCTAGCTGTAGGGCCGGCCCTGCAAGGAGTGTGTTGTTGGCTGTGACAAAGCAGCAAGTGGTATTTTGAAAGCCAATCAGTTTTTATGAATTCTGTGCGCAACTAGCGGAAAGGCCTGGCTGTGTTTGTTTCCCATGGACAGGGTTACGATGAAGAAGGACTAATGCTTTGCGTATCCTCTTTTGGAGGGTAGAGGATGTGATAGTTCCACCCACCCCCTTTGCACAAGAGCCAGAAGGAAAAGAGCCTATATGAATCACTCTTTGCATCCACTATTGGTATCATGTGAATAGCTGCTGGAGAGGCCAGGAGGGAATATATTTGTCATTCCAAGGCCTGCCATTTTGACCCTGTTTTTGGAACAAAAGGGTTGTTTACTGGAAGTGCTTCTCAGGCCCCAGTGAACGCTGCCTTCCAAAGTTCCACACAGACCCCACCAAATAAATCCTCAGAATGCTACGATTTGGGGACACTTTAAGCAGACCCACTGAGAGGAGGAAAGGCTACCTTCCAAGCAACTCTTTAGGATGACTGTGAAATGGTACCATTCACCTCTTACAAGGATAGGAGTCTCTCTTTGCCAACCCAATTTGCCATCCGCTCACCGTGATGACATCGTGGATCCAATCCAGGAACGGCGCCACCTTGGTATAAACGCTGGGGGATTCAGGCGTTCCACAACCTGCACCCCAACTCCCAATCCCCACCAAACGCTGCATGTGCTCATGCTGGCAAACCAGGGGTCTCCCACTCTCGCCCTGTCAAAACAAGGAGATGAGCGCATGGGACTCGCTGCCCTGGCCTTTGTCCATCCAAAAGAGCTCTGCTCTTACCTGGTGCTTGTCTGTAACTTAGCAGATCAGCTCTTGCCCAGCTTACCTTGATTATGGGAGGAGTCTTATTTCTACAAAGCTCCTGAATCAACATGGTTCCAAAGAGGGATAGAATTTCCCATTCGAGGACTCGAGAGTGATCAGTACACATCGTCCTGGTGAAATGCCTGCTCTGCTGGAAGCCCAGATGAGAATGGCAGCATGAGCAAGGTTCAAGTTCTCCGTTGTTAAACTGAAGCAAGGACTGTAGCCACTGGGGGACGGATGACGACTTTGGGAGCTTGATCAGTCTGGCCGGCTGAATTCCCAGCATATTTTCTTTTATTTCCTTTTATTTCCTTTTCAATTTTAAAAGTAACTCTTTGACCACTTTGCTTACACAGATATAAAGAAAAATGTCTGGGTAATATTTTGGATCGTTTGCTCAAAGTCAACCTGCTTCTGCCTTCCGGGATTCTGCTCCATAAATGCAAAAACTAGAAAACTAACCGAACGCCAAGGCCTTATTTTATTTTTGTAATAGGAGTTATTTATTCATAGTATTGTGGACCGGGGGCATATTTTGGGCTAGCACTCCTTACATTCCGACTGTTCTGCCATGATTCCCACCCTTCATCTGCCAGTGTGCCTGCAGGACAAGAGATGATCAAGGGGAGACGTGATAGCAGCCTTCTAAAACAGTAACCTCTGAAGGGCTGTCATGTAGATGATGGAGCAGGCTAGAAGCAGTGGGTGGGGAAATGGCAGGGAAGCAGATTTTAGGAGTAGCTTGTTCATAGTGCAAGCTCTTCAGCAGTGGGGCAGAATGACTTGGGAGATGGTGGGCTCCCCTTCGCTGGAGGTATCGAAGCAGAATCTGGATGGCTGTAGTTCAAAGGAGGACTACTGGTGGCTCTTGAAATGTTCAATTCCAACTCCTGTCGACCACGGTCAGCATGGCGAGAGGTCAAGGAGGGTGGGACTTGCAGTCCAACATCTGGAAGATCTCAGGTTCCCCTGCCTTGCTGTAGCTTTCTCTTGCATGCCTATAGATCCTGCCTTGAGCAGGGAGCTGGACTAGATGACCTCAACAGTCCCGTCTCAGCAGCCTGTGGTTCCATGAAGCACGAGCCATATACCCCCTAAAAACACAAAGTTCCCCTGCTCCCCCCTCTTACCTTGCAGGCATCGATGTCTCCATCCATGTAGTAGGCACACAGCATTTGCAGGGTGAGCTCACCTGCATATCCGCATGAGCTGTTGCAGTTCTGGGTGCTAATTAGGGTCACCTGTGCTTCTGTCGGTGTCTCGGCAGTGGCAACAGTGGCTGCAAAACAAGCGCTGACATCCTTTCCTATCCCTTGAGAGAGGGGGTGGCCAGGGAGTCACTTTTCTCCAAGACGGATGCTTTTCTCTGCAACATATGGCTTTATCCACTTCACAGAAAGCAAAATCTGAGGGAGGGTGGCTTATTTAAACAAAACAAACCATGACCACCATGGTCTAGTACTAGAACAAAGAAGTTAAATTGCAGAGAAAGGTTGAACTGTACCTTCAGAACAATAATCAATAGTGGCATTTTCACTTCCACTTAAGTAAACATATATCCAGAAAACACAGCTTCACATTTTGGCCAGGAGTTCCCCACCGGCCGACTCTGCGAGCTTCCTAGTTTTGGGGGTCCCCTTATTGTCCCGCTAGTTGCTCACCGTTTTCTGGCCTTGGGTTGTCCCATCCTGAGATCCAGCAGGTGCTGCCGTTGGGAATGTCTGCATGGTACTGGGGCAAACAAGCAGCCTGGACAGTATCTGGGGTGGAGCGGGAAGAGAAGAGATTCAGTAGCCATTGTCACTGGATTGCCTCCAGCCTGTGAGCTGATGGGGCAGGGGCTCTGTTTGCTTCCCACCTTTAGCCGTTGTGCCAGGGATACAGTTTGGGGGGGGGAAGCCTGTAAGCTAGTGGTACTACACCTATTTTGCATGCAAAAGGTCCAAGGTTCTATTTCTGGGCATGGGGGAAATCCTGCTTCAAGCCCTGGAGAGTCGCTGCTGTGTACATTGAGCTAAATAAACCGAGGGCCTGATTGTGTGTAAGACAGCCATTTCCCTGGTTCTTAAAGTTGTGCTGGAAGCGACTTGTCTGAAAAACATTTCTCCATGCCGAGGGCGCTCTGGATTCCCCCCCCCCCCCAAATTTGTCTAGATAGCATGTATGACCAAAGCTCCAGAGGCTCCATCATGCCCATGTTGACCTGAGACTGACGTCCTCGGCATCCCTTTCTTTCGTCGCAACAGACGAGGCGGGTAAACATCGGGGCTAGAAGAAGGAGCCCTTAGCCAGGTCTACACCAAACAGGATATAGTATTTTGAAAACGGTTTGAAAACTGTAAATGGAGTGTGTCCTGGGCCCCAACAGTTGCCAATACCATTATAAGCCGTTTTAAAACAGTAGTGTAGATCCTGCCCCAGGGGTGAACTATCAGAGCTGCAGCTTGGAGTACCTCCCTGGTAGTGAAGAACAAGTGGGAACTACAACAAAAGGTTGCAGCATGAAGTGCTCCTGTTCAGGGTGCCAGCCATACCTTTTCCCAGCATGCTTCATTTCATTCACCCTTCCCTGCCCGCTAATTTTCCTTTTCCATCAGTCGTTTTGGCATCTGCCACTCCCCCCACGTCAACTTAAGGCTTTTGTCCTAAAGGTTTTTGGGGGGTTGTACTCCCTCCCCCCCCCCCCATACCCTTCCCAGGTTTCTCCCAAGCCTGCTGCCATCTCCCTCTTGTGCATGGATGATGCTGTTTCGACTGTGTAAGAGCCACACTTGGGGAATGACTTCAGTTTTCATGTATAGCAGGGAGAGGGGGAAATTACTTTGGGTCTGGGGGGGTAGATTGCACCCCAACAGGCTGGATGACATCATGGGCAGGGACCCACCCCCTGAAGTCATTGGGTCTATGGCTGAAGTGTCACCTGGAGCTCTGCCAGCTTCTTGTTGGGCTGGGACTTTGCCAGAGCAATAAGGCCTTCATGGCTCATGAGTTCCTTGCCCCAGGCTCCCCGCCGCCTCTCCTACCTCAGCACATCTCCTGGTTTCCCTCCTTCCCTACGGCTTGTCCCTGATAGCACTGAGCGCATTGCCTCTCACGCTATGTCAGCCCCTGTAGGATCATGCAGATTTGAGGAATGTGCATACGAGAGGATGTGTGTGCATCTGCGTACCCTCACTGGTGTGGCCTTGGGGGTATTTTCCCATCCCTCATTCCTCTCTTTTGCTCTTCATTTGCAATACTTCTCTATTTTCTCACTGTAATATTAAGCCGCCCTCGACTCTTCGTGTGTGAGATGCCGGACCAAACTCGCCTGAGAAACGCAGGGGCTCCCTCAGCTTCAGCATGGCGATGTCATACTCGTGGCTCCTGTTGTCGTACCTGGGGTGTGTCACCACCCTCTCCAGGGCAGCTCCACTCCATCCTTTAGCGCTGGCCTGGGCATCAAGCCCTACAAAGGCCGCCCAGCTGGAAAGCTGAAGATGCCTGGAATGGAAGAAATCGGCCTTGGCCTCTGGCTTGCCACCTCCATCTTGTGAGGCCTTTTTGCTCCCCGATGAACTCAGCTAGGGCCAGCCCAGAGGATGGCAAGTCCGGGTGTTCAAAAGGGCCTTGAGACCAGCAGCATACTTGTCACTACATCAGCCTCCCCTAGCCTGATGCCCTCCAAATGCAACTCTCTGTATTCCTGACCATTTGAACCCGTGTTTTAGTATCGTCTTTATGTTCGCAAAGGCAGGGAGAGTCTCCTTGGCGAAAGCTAAATCTTGGGAATTGGCGGCACTCCCTTTCCTGCTGCTGGGGCTGGGATTTCACCGGACGTACCTGTCCATGCAATGGGCAGCAGTGACAATCCATTTGTGCGACACCACGGAGCCTGCGCAGACCCTTTCGGTATCGAGATAAAGGCTGACCTGCCACGGCCAGCCCCTCAGGGGTGCATCCTTTCCGTCAGTTGTCTGGGAAGCCTTGGAACGGGAGCCACACTCTGTGGTGAAGATAGAAGGAGCATTGTGAATCCTAACAACATCTGGCAAGCCTGCTGGAGGGAATGTGCTTCTTTAGGGTAAATCAGGGTGCCAAGACATGGTAGGCTGCTTTAGCTTAAGGGGAAATTGTGTTGCCTTACCAGGAGTTTGCTTCCTGCTTCTCTTGCACAATTGTAATGGGCTGCATTAGATGGGTGGAGGGGAGGGGGTGACCACATGGTTTATAATTGAAAACTTCCTCTCCTCTCGATGCTCATAGCCTTGAATGGGGCAGTGCCCTCTAGTGGGTGCTTTGTAGCGCAACTTTGGCTGCACTCAGTGGGAAATCTTGCGATATTTCAGATGAATTGGGATTTCTGGGGGGTGGGGGGGATTAGAACGGGATTACTGGGGGGGAAGACACAGAAGATGTTCAGGAGGTTGACAATGTTGTCAAAAGGACACGCAAACCTCCATGAGTGGCCAGTCACGAGCGTGCCTTATTTAGCTCATGTGAAAGTCCCTCGGCAATTTTTGAAACAGCCCAAGATGAGATCTGAATACTTACCAGAACATTTCAGGGCTACAATTCGACCTGAAGGGCATCTGCTCCTAAATAAAAGAAACCAGCAGTTTATTTTGGGCAGCTGAGCACAGCTTGAATCCTTTCCGGAGACTTGGGGAAATGGCCAACTTTCCAAGGGGCCCTCTTACAGCCTGAATCAAATATCACAATCCCGTTTGCCTTGTGATGGCCAGAGCTCCGTCTAGAACAGGGGTGTGAAATCTCTTTCAGCCCGAGGGCTAAATTCCAATTTAGAGAAGCTTTGGGAGCTGGGTGGAATCACATCATATTTTAGCTCAAAGCTCTCATTGTTAGTAACTAAAGTCTTAGGAGAGGCATTTCCACCTCAATCAATCATTTATTATGGTCACAGACCAGCAAAGTCAATACAAAACATACAAAAGATAGTTAAAAAGTGACATGAAAATAAGATACAGCTTCGTAGACTTCCTTCTCTCAGGAGAATTGCAACATTTCCCCCCTACTTTGCATTGTTGTCATAAAAAACTTAAGAGACCCTTTCAGTAATACAGGAGGACACATCCCTTAAACAAATTAATACCAAAGTTGTGGGGTTACTGCCAGAAGAGGCTCTTAATAATGGAAAGATGAGCTTCTTTCTGCATTCCTTGTACATGTTGCAATGCAAAAGGGACATATTCAACAGATTCTGTTGTTCCGGTGCCACAGGGACATATCCGATCAGTAACCGGGATTTTACTAAACCGTCCTTCTAATAGTGCTGATGGCAGCACATTAAAGCGAACAAAGGTAAATGCTCTTCTGTACTTTGGGATGGTTAACATATTCAGATATGAAGCTGCAGTATTAAAGATATTGTAGAGTAATGGGGCACAGGCATTTCCACCTTTGAGAATAGGGAGAAAACGTGGAAAAGCCAGCAAATCACCAAAATATCAGTAGGTGGGAGAAAAGGGTTACGGCCCTTTGAACCACTCCAGCAGTATGGATTGGGACTCCAGACAGGCTGGATTTGGCCCCCCAGACTTGAGGTTTTGCACTCCTGCTCTAGAAGCACAACACTGCAAGCAACCGACATATTGGTGTCAAGAGTATTTTCTTCTCACTCGATTATCCATTGCCATCCTTTTTCTCTCTGCTCCCAAACTGTCCCAGAAAGTGCAAAGTTTTCTCTGGTCTGTTCACACGCCCCTCTTCTTTGTTTCATGGGTTGTTTATTTATGTATACATTAAGTATCTTTCGCTTCTCTTTTGAAGTGTACTTTCACAAAGCATACAAAAAGGAGTGCGACTCTGTGCGAAGAACGTAACACAATATCTGATGGAAATATCTGCCTTACTTCGAGGCAGCTAGTCTTGCAGACATGCAAAGTATTTGTGGTCTCAGTTCAAGTGCCGGCACTGTAGGGAGTTCCACAATTTTGTGGCGGGCTGATGGGGGTTGACATCTCAAACATCTGGAGGGCACGAGGTTGGAGAAGGCGGCCTTCAAGGTACCACTAAGGAAAGAAGCCAGAACTGGCAGGAAAAATACAAATTTCAACACACTGATATGTGCAGCGCAGGAGGCCTCGTCTTACATCAGATGGACTCGAATATGAGCCTACCTACACAGGTACCCACCTGATCTGCCACAGATCTTCGGCGCTCCCCTTCCAGTTGGGAAAAACGTGAGCAAACTCTTGAGTACTGCTCAGCTTCACATCCGTTAGGTTCACCCCTTTGTGGTGGGTGAGTCTGCAGAAGTGGCAGGCAAAGGACATCATTACTCAAGCTTATGGACGGTGAGTGGTTGGACTAATTTGCACAATTAAAAAAGAATGAGGTGTCTTTATGAACGTATGATGCCATCCTACCTAGTCAGAACCATAGGTCTATCTAGCCCAGTATTTGTCTCCTCTTGACTGGCAGCGGCTTTCCAAGGTCTCAAGCACAGAGGTATCTTTTCCTGCTACCTGATCCTTTTAACTGGAGATGCCCAGGGTTTGTTTCTTATGGAATTTCTATACCACCCTCCAGCATCGTGTTTACAAACGAAGAGGTAATCAGCACATTGACTAAAAAGCACACACACGTTCAGAATTTAAAAAGAGCAATTAAAATCGGATTTTCATAATCGGATCAAAAAGCCCTCTTCTTTTTTCCTTCTTTTTTAAAAGGTTGGGCGAATCAAATTCTTTGGTGCTGAAAAGATCAGCAGCGGAGGTAGTGGGTTTGTTTCTCAGGGTAGAGAATTCCGGAGACAGGCGGCTACTCAGGGCATCTAACAACAGTTGAAAGCAACCGCAAAATATAATAAAATTACAAACAACAAAAAGCCAGTATGGTGTAGTGGCTAGAGTGTTGGACTGGGAGTTGGAAGATCTGGGTTCTAGTCCCCACTCAGCCATGGAAGCTCACTGGGTGGCTTTGGGCCAGTCACAGACTCTCAGCCCAACCTACCTCACAGGGTTGTTGTTGTGAGGATAAAAATGGAAAGGAGGAGGATTATGGACTCCGCCTGGGGTTCCTTGGAGAAAAAAAGGCAGGATATAAATAAATGCAATTTTAAAAAATACAATATAATAAAATCAGGCACAGCTGATAAAACAGGTAATGAATAAAAACGTAACGGTCTGATCACACAAATCCCTTTCTGAACAAAAAGGTTTTGGATATCTGGAAAAACACCATCAGTGAGGGAGCCAACCAAGCTTTCCTGGGCAAGCGATTCCACAATTTCGGAATGTATTACAGCTAAAGGACTCCGATATTTAAATGAAGCAAAAGAACGTAACATCAGGATGAACTCTGCTGATACCTGGTAGTCATTCCCTTGTATCCTGGCTCCCTCCAGGAGTCCAATGAGCTGGCAACTTGATTTGTGCACATGCTCTTCTTTGAAAAAGAACTGATTCAACTCTCGCGACACTTACCGAACGTGGCCCATCCGTCTGCAGATTCGCATCCCCAGCGAGATCTCCCAGTTTTCATGACACAGCAGAAGCCAATTGGATCGACCCTCCACCTGGACTTCCAATAAGAAGTTGCTTCTGTTTACTCTGAAAAATACTAAACGTGATTGGATTATCAATCTGCCCATGTTTTGAGATCCTCTGCTAAAGCCAGAGGTACCGTGGTTGCTGGTTCTGTTGTTGCTTTTAAGGATGATTTTATTGTGTTCTTATCGCTCTTAATATCATAACAGTTTTATGCGTTTTGATTGCTGTATGTTGCCTTGGGAGGGCTTCCGCCCTGAAAGGCGGCCAAGAAATATTGTAAATAAATAAATACATATTCAGCATCGAGAGGGGGATATTTTCAGTACTGTCTCTCTGTCTCTGCAACAGCCTCCCTTACCGGCATCAGTGCTGAGAAAAATTTATTTTATGAGGCATTCAGCAATGGTAATAAATCAATCTTCTTTCTGGTGGCAGGCAAAAACGTTTTTCTTTTACTCTGTCATCAGCTAATTTTTTTATGGCGTTTGCTCATTGTCTTGTCTCTGCATCTCTGCTATGATCCCATTTATTGTACACCACTCTGAAATTCAAAAATGATGAAAGGTGGTGCAATTTTTAAAAGGTAAATTGAAGCATTAACTTGACAAAAAAACCAACAACAACCAACAACTCATCTTGCAGGGCTTGATTAGTTCTTGCTGAAGGGGTTCAAAGGAACTCTGTATACTCTTTCCCTTCAAACATTTTGGGGCAATCTCCATGACAGACCAAAGAAATGAATGAATTCTTGCAGAGGTGTTCAAAGGAAGAGATGCTTGTTTCTTTGGGGGGGGGGATTTTTGCAGAGGGCTCGGGACAGAGGAGCAAGGGCAATGAGAGTTGAGAAGCTTCTGTCGAGGTCAGAAGGTCCTTCAAGCCCACGCCTTGTTGTTTGTCATTGATAGATTTCTTTTGTGAGCTTCACGAAGGGTCACTGAACATAGTATATACCTATTAACCCAGCTGAATTGCTTCTCAGTAGATTAGTTGCCCTTGGTTCACACAGTTGATTCCCTCCAATCCGGAGTTCTGCTTCAGTCTCCAGCTTTTACAGACCTGGGACCTGCCTTTTAGCTCACATAAGCCTCTAGCCCAAACCTGAACCAAATTTGCTTGCAGACAATGCTTTATAAATGGTTGCCAGAATCCAATGTTGTGACCAGCCTTCGCTCAGGTCATGACTCAGCGGTGGTGTTCTGAGACACCAATGTTGTAACAGAGTTCCCCCCCCCCCATCTATTTCAATAGAGGGAGCTGATTTGCACACGCAAAGCAACGCATGCACGGATTGGCTGACCCTCCCATGGAAATGAATGGGGAAACTCTCGCAGGTGGCATAGCTCTGGGTGCGTATTTGAGTCGACACCTGTTAGCAGTCACTGGAATGAAGCACATGTGCAACTTTGATCCTGGTAACCATTCATAAAGCATTTTCTGCAAGCAAAGTGCTTTTGTAATTTTTCTAATTCATCCTCACAACAACCTTGCAAGGTATGCCAGTTTTGTTTAGATGCAGAATTGGGAATGGATGGGTGGGTGGGTGAAAACAGCCAGAAGGAGAATATATTTGAAGCAAAGTCCCTGGCTACAATTCGTCTCCCATGGCTGACTTCCCTTGGGGTTGTGGTCTTTTCAGTGCCTGGTAAATAAATACCCTTTTATGTTCCCAGACTTTTGAGCTCCTCCATTAAAAAAAAAAGTGTTAATGTGCTTTTAGGTCTTTGCGTTGCTGCTGGCTTTTACCCTGGTTTTTACTTTGGCTTTATTCTGTTTTAAACTTAAATGGTTTTGTATTGCATTTTACTATGTTATTTTATGGGTTTAAGTTTTGTTTCGTGAACCATCCAGAGAGCTCCAGCTGTTGACAGAGAGGAGAGAAAGAGGGAGAAAGAGGGAGAAAGAGGGAGGGAGGTGTGAGTTGGGGCCAGAGAGGTGCAAATATTACAAACCTTTCTTGCCACTGACATTTCCAAAGGGGGGTTCTTGGCCCACCTCCCCTTCTTCCATAACATTTATGCACTTTGTGAGAACATCCTCTGGATCCTTGAGGGGCAGAGACTCCTGAAGGCGAAGGGGCTTCAGCAGCTGTTTCACTGAGAGAAAAATTGCAGCAGGAGGAGGGATGGAATAAGAACATCAGAAGTGCCCTGCTGGATCAGACCGAGGGTCCATCTAGTCCAGCACTCTGTTCACACAGTGGCCTGCAGCTTTCAACATGTGAGGCAGACACCACCACTGGTCACCAAAGGAGGCTTGAGTATCTCCTTAAGTGTCTCCCCACCCAGATGAACAGACATAAAGAACCTACACCGGCCTATGTCCCTCGTAAGGATGACTGAGCTAGCCATGAAATAGCTCCATGTTGCCCACTTAAGCCAGACTATGTTCGAGTCTATGCAGTAAGGGGGGGAACCTCCATCCAGGTGGGCCTCTACTCACCCAGGAACCAAACGCCAATGGCTGTTCCAACCAGCAAGCCGAGGATTGCAAGGAGCAAGAGGCACCTCTGGAAGGCACGGATGCTGGCTGCAAGAGAAGTTTTGGAAGGCGCTTCAAAGAGAAAGTGGATTACAGGGAGAGGAACAGAAGTACAAGGAAAGCCGTTGCTTTCAGTGGTCGAGTGCATGCATTGCGTCGCAACAGGCCCCAGGTTCAACCCCAGCATAGGTCTGGAAAAGAATCCTGTCTGAACGCCAGGAGAGCCACTGCTGAACCATAGGAACAAAGGACCCTGTTTAAGGCAGCTTCCTAGGTTCCTATAATGCTGTTTGTGCTCTGGGGTTCATTCTGAAACAACTGCAGGCGGAAGGAAGGAAGCAGAAGCAAATGAGGGAGAGGAGGAAGGAGATGGATGGGAAGGGGAGGACGGGGGCACTGTACAAAAAGTGACACCAGTTTCAATCCTGAAGGCTCCACGTCTTCATCCCACCCACCTTTGACACACCCCGGATGTGCTCTGGTCAAACAGCTCACCATGCCCTGTAGATGCCTGTGATCTCCTCCCGCTCTTTGCCTCTGTAGGGCCAGGTTTGGGTCTTTGGATCTAAGGGTCAAAATGCACTTTACGTACATTCACAGCAGAATACGGGTCAGTCATGAATTTGGGGGAAATGACAGTCTCGTGGCACAAAAAAATATATGACGGCAGAAGCTTTCATGTCTGTTTCATAAGATGCTTGAAGAGTTATCCTCAGTTGGCAGCTATATATCTGTTTTTATACACATGCACACACATGAGTGTGCATGGGGACAGAGTAAAAACAACAATGATGGGGACCCATTGGCAATGAAATGCAAAATGTACAGTTTGGTGATTGTAGATAAGTAGGGTGACCATATGGAAAGAAAGACGGGGCTCCTATATCTTTAACCGTTGTATAGAAAAGGGAGTTTCAGCAGGTGTTATCTGTATGCATGCAGCACCTGGTGAAATTCCCTCTTCATCATAACAGTTAAAGCTACAGGAGCCCTGCTGTCTTTTGTAGAGTGACCAGACACAAAAGAGGGCAGGGTTCCTGCAGCTTTAACTGTTGTGATGAATGATCTCCCCGACGAGGCTCGCCTGGCGCCAACATTGTTATCTTTTTGGCGCCAGGTTAAGACTTTCCTCTTCTCCCAGGCATTTAACAGCATATGTTGAGGGTTTTGTTGTTGTTTGACCCAGAATAGTTGTTTTAAATGATAGTTGTTTTAGATAATATTGTATTTATAACTTGTTTTTATGCTTTTTATGGTTTTAAATTTTATATATCGGGTTTTAATGCTCAATGTTTTTTAATTTTTGTAAACCGCCCAGAGAGCTTTGGCTATGGGGCGGTATATAAATGGAATAAATAAATAAATAAAATGAAGAGGTGCTGCATGCATACAAATTACACCTGCTGAAATTCACTTTTCTGTACAATTATTAAAGATACAGGAGCCCTGACTTCCTTTCCATATGGTCACCCTAAGATAAGTAACATGACCACATACAACCATAGTCACTTGTGATTATATAATCTTCCAAGTTTGTTAATTAACCTCTCTAGAGGGACAGAAAACTCATTGTCTCAACTCAGGCTTAAGGACTCATGGAACTAAATTCCTTGCTTAGTTCTAATTCAGCAATTTTTTACTGGAGCCACACTTTGGAAGCCCGGTGTTAGAAAACAGCAAATTTAGGTTGGCTGTAGAGTGTTTCAAGAGACTGAAATATTCTCCCACTGGTTTCTGGATGTCGCTGTTTCTGGTGTCAGAATATTTGTGTCTATTTATTATTTTTATCGAGACTAAGCTATTTGTCCGATGCAGAAGACAGAAGGGCACAGCAGGGAGTTGGTGGCATAGATCCCATTGGGAGATGAGTCAAACTTTGGACAAGAAAAGTAGTTATATGTTACAGATGCAGAAGTGAGGTGGCTGATCATAGGTTTGAATCCACTAGTACACTACTCTTGATATCGCGTACTTTAGAACTACCGAGTCCTTTTTCAAAATGATGGTTAGGTGCTGGTTTGTATTGGTTCTGCACATAATACTATAATATTTCACAGATGAAAATAGGTGTGAATCAATTCAAGAGGCCGTATCCCCTCGACTGTTACACATACGTGAAGGATCTTCACTTCCTGGCTGTATACTGTACCATCTTTCACTTGCAATTGGTTGCTGTCCACTAATTTAAAAGCCAAGCAGGCTGATTACAGCTAAAGATGTACTAAAAGGCCATAGGAAAATATGTCGTCAACTCCATAAAATATACCCCAGCAGTTGCAGCGTGTGAAATCGTAGGCTGTGCAATGTATGGTACATTACTGTTCATACACAGACATTTACATGCATGTGCACTAGAGACAAGATACATCCATTCCCCAGGTAGGCTGACCATCTGCCCGGTTTTGCCCGGACATGTCTGGAAAATGAGAGGCAAAACTGGGGTCTGGGGGAAATCCTTGATTTTGCCTCAAATCCGGAAAACTCCACCCCGCGGGAGAGGCTGGAAAGGCCTGTTTTGGCACTTCTAGACATGGGCCTTTCAGATGCCTAGCTTTTAAGAGATCCCCCTGCCAAGGGGAGGGAGCTGAACCCTGAAGAATCCCGGAGAAACACACACCAACAACATTTAAATGAAGCATCGGAAAACGGGGAACAAAGTGGCAACAATTCCTCAGGAACAGGGGTCACAAGCCAGAGCAGCCTTCCCCTACCTGGTGCTCTCCAGATGTGTTGGACTACCAAGTGGGAGTTGTTGGGATTTGTAGTCCAAGAAGTTTCATTTCCAGGGTTTCCCCTTACTTCCAAGCCCACTGTTCTATTAATGGCTGCAGGCAAGACACCCTCAGTGTTCCTTCTGATTTCATCCAGATATTCTGCTCATGCAACGGCAAGAGAAAGTTAGCAGGGCCTTACCATTGTGGGGGACTACCGACAGGCCAGAGGACACCTGATGCTTCAGCACATAGTTCCAAGAGGCAGCTGCTGAGGGCTTAAAAGGATACAGTGGAGAACCCCTCATTAAATAGGCCTCTGGCTCAGCTTTGTTCCTCGCACATGCACCACCCACCCACCCCTGACATTGAATGGAGCCATTGTTTCTGTCAGAGAGGTCAGGTGGTTGCTAGACTTGTTTGCTTCCATCCCTTTATGTCCAACCTGCTGATGGGATACCTGTAAAGCAAGAGAGGCATGCAGTTGCTTAGCAACCCCTCCTCCCTCTTTCTGAACCAAAAAGGATGTCCCACACATCATTGAGTGACTTTTCTGAGGGTTGTTTATTCAGGAAGGTCAAGCGACATTTGCGGTTGATGAAATGTTGTTGAAATTAGGAACGCAGATGAGTCTCTCTCTCTCTGTCTCTCTCTCTCTCTCTCTCTGGCTAGAGTTAGATATGATGAGAAGGGGATAATGAATATTACTATTAGCATTAAAGGAAATTACCTCCTCCTGCCATTCCTCTTCTCTATCCAAAGGTCACATCAGATGTCATCACCAAAGCTGCATACCCGGCCCTCCAGTCAATGACTCCTCTGTCCAAAAGACGTGACCGTCACCAACTTTTGACGAAAGGGGTAAATGTTCTAAAGTGAGCCACTAAGATGACAGTGAGCCTGCAACATGAACTCTCCACTTTCACGGGGTCCGGTGGTGGACCTAAAGTCGGCTTCCCAACCCCTGCTCTGAAAGGGGTTGAGTACATTTAATGGTTATATAGAATATAAAACAGTGAAATAGCAACAGGCAAAGTTTTCCCAACCATCACTGTACCTCCATGCTGGGAAAAGCTGCACCAACTGAATTTCTTCCAGTCATGAAACTTTGAAAGATATCTCTGTGTGAGGGAGAAACCTTTAAATCCCTCAATGCATATTATAAACACATATATACCCTGTATCAACTGGAAAACATCATTTCAATATATTTATACCCCCCCCCCCCAATCTTTATATTTTATGATATAATTTTAGATGATACATTTTTTAAAAAAAATTCTGCGTTTCAAAATCCTGGGTATATTATTAGCAAAGCTGTCAGATCCTGCATCAATCTGAGAAACTGACCCCCCCCCCCCAAATATAGAGACTGGGTTGAAGTCCAAGGGGACAAGAGTGCTTAATTTTTGGAGTGGATGCTGTCCTTTGTTCATCAGATTTCTTTTAAAATCGGTCTTCAATGCAAATACAGAATTGGCAGTGCTGAGAACAAGACTGAACATCTGCTGTGTGTTTGTGTGTGTGTGCGCGCGCGCCATTGTATTCTCTTGAGTTAAGAGAACCTGTTTAAGAGTTTCTAACAGTTTCTGACTCCAGATTCATTTTGGCTGCAGAAGGCAGACACCGCCTTGAGTGAGAAAACACAGTGTCCCTGTCTCTGCCGGCTCGCTGTGACATTTCAAAGTCCACTTTCCCAAACCTTCACTACTTTCTCACCAGGACAAAAATAAAATAAAATAAAAACCTAAGAGGGCTCTTTCATGGCCATCTCTCAGAGTCCTTGTTCTTCAAAAAGGCCACCAATAATGATGCCTTTCTGTTTTGCACCTGGTCTCTAGCTTATTAGAAAGAGAAGCTCAAACACATACCTTCACATAAATATCACAGTCACACACAGACACACGCAAACACCGGAGCCCAGGTTGTACCTGTCTTCCTCCGCCCACCTCAAATAACAGTAGTACTTCTTTGAGTTAGGAATCCTGGCTTGCTACACTTGCGGAGTCTCCCAAATGTTATCAATCCATTTCTCGTTAGTTGGTTTCTTTGGAGGTTTCCAGTTACATGCTATACAATGGCTGAATTCGGACAACACAATAGTCAACTGGGTGGGTGGGTGGGGAACAATCGTCAGTTGTATTGACTATCATGTCGTGCAAATGCTGCCATAGTCAATTCAGCGCTGATCCTAATCCACACCACGGTTGATTATTTATTACTATGTTGTGTGGGGGGTACCCCCTAGATGAACAACTGTAAAGTTGATCACTACCCCACCATTACTATCGTGTTGTCCGAATTCAGCCAATGACTTTGCAGCTGTATACAATTGCTTAAGGAGGTCTTTATGCAGGAATCCAGGAGCATTAGGTTCAATGAGATGAAGCAGCATTGCTTTAGGAGATTCCAACCGTCTAACATGAAGAAATTCCTGACAGTAATCAGCAACCATGTCCCAAAACTCCGTTGCTGTAGGACATTCGCACCAAAGATGAAAGATTGACCATGTTTTGGATGCATTCGGTGAAGCCTTGCTGGAGTAATGTACCACCTATTCAGAAATTTGTTGAGTGCTTCCCTTATATCGCTTGATAAAGATGCAAAAGAAGTCCAAATACCCTGCCTATCATCTTCCTCCAAGGACTCACCGAAGTCAGTCTCCCGTGCCTGCACATTGGATGGCTTGTCATCCAATAATAGCATTTATAAATAGATGATATCAAACCTTTATCGAAAGTAACAGCAGCTCCTATAAAAGATTCAGAAACAGTAAGTGGGCGCTTAGCTGTCTTATTACTGTGGTTCAGGCTAAGAACATGAGGCAGTTGCACTGAACAGGCTGGTAAAAAGAGAGCACACTCGGTTCTTTTCAAAACATCTGCAAAGGAGATGTTAAATAAATATATAAATAAAAATCTAGAAAAATTTGCCACCAACCAAGCACCAAATCCTGCAAATTCTGGATGGTGCAACACTGACTTTAATGGAGACAGATCGGGAGCCACTTTTCCCCCGCTGCCAGCGTTCCCAAGTAAATCTAGTGTCTCTAACCACTGGTCACTCAAAGATGCACATGGGGTCTGACCCATATCAAGGCATCAAGAGGATAGTTGCCTACCGCTTGTTGTTCTATGAGTGTCCCCTGGTGCTCTGACGAGGGTTGCCTCCATCCCACAAGACATCTCAGTTGAGGAGCAGCATAATATAATTCCAAATTTGGCACTTCCGGATCTCCTTTTGCCCGGGGTCTGCTAAAAGCTGTTTGCTTCATCCTTGGCTTCCGCCCTGACCAGGTAAAACTTACCAATAGTTTCTTCCATTTGGCCAGTGTCGGAATAGATAGATGAAGTGGAATTATTTGAAATAAGAAAAGGTGCCTAGGCAGGATATCCATTCTTACGGTAGCTATCCTAGCCGACCATGATAACTTATTCTTACCCCAATTTTGAGTCTCGGAGTGAATTCGTGTGTACGATGGCTGATAGTTAAGTTTATAGACTTCATATAGTGAAGGAGAGATATGAACACTCCAGGTGTCACCAAGGCTTAGTAATACACACAAAAGGAAATTTCTTTTCTAGATTGGCTTGTGTAGCTGCAGATAGATTGACATTAATCATCTCTGACTTAGGTTAGTTCGCTTTGTTCCCAGTGGTTTGCCCCAAATCATCAACTAGCAAGATTATTTCTCATAGTGCTGATAATTGGATTTGTTATGTAGAGGGTCATCGCATCTCTATTCTGTGCCTGTGAAACTGTGTTTCATTCACAGAAGGAAAGTTAGAATACAACTTTTCTTGCAGGAATGGGGAATGTGTGGCCCTCAATCCATTTGCTGAATTGCAAATCTCACCATTGGTTTTGCTGGCTAGAGCTGATGAAGATTACAGAGCAATAACATTTGAAGGTTCTCAAACATTGCCCACCCCCTAACTCTCTCTCTCTCTCACTCTCTCTCTCTCTCTCTCTCTCTCTCTGTGATGCTAGATAGACTAACAACAGAGTACTTTCAAAATATATTTAGAGCTAATCATTTCAGCTTCCGCCCTCATCAGTAACTGTGATATTAAATGGAAGCCAAGACTGGCAGTTTGGAATGCGGGGAGATGAAAATTCCTAAGAGGAAAAAAATATAGGGGAATGAGCAGCATAATGAATTCTAAGATGTTCAGTAGTAATCAATCAAATCAAATATTTATTACGGTCATAAGACCAGCATAGTTCAGTAGTAAGCAACACTTTGGTGGGTTTTTTTTTTCTTGAAGGAATAAAGCATACATAAGATGGTTATTTTGTGTGTGTGTGTCGTAATACAATATGAAATACAAGCTGTAATTATATGTAGGGGTGTGCATGCCAAAAAATATCATCGTTTATCGTTATCGTCATTTCGGACCAAAAAAAATATCGTCCTCATTCATATCGTAGGTGTACCGTATCATCCATGATAATTATCATGAAAAAAATGATATTTTTGCAGCCCTAGTTTTAAAGTCAAAAATGCCTATAACTTATGTATTTTAAAAGTTAGAGGCTTGAAACTTGGTCACAGTGCTTATGGGGTATGCCTAAGTATGTGTATGAAATGTGAGATCGATCCCTCCAACCCTCGATTTTATATGAATTTATTAAAGATTGTTTCAGTTCTGACAGATCAGAATGACAGCTCACCACGTGCGTTCATTCAGACCTGTCAGAACGGAAACGATCTTTAAAAAAATCATATAAAATCAAGGGTTAGAGGGATCGATCTCAAATTTCACACACCTACTTAGGCATACCCCATAAGCACTGTGACCAAGTTCCAAGCCTCTGACTTTTAAAATACATAAGTTATAGGTATATTTATATGGCAGTCCGATAAAATGATAAAATCGCCCGAAAATTATTGTCTCCAATGATTATTGTAGGTTTTTGTATCATATCGTTATCATTAAACATATGCACGATAATTACTGTATCGTATCTGTACATTTTAACGATACGATACACATCCCTAATATGTGTATTTTTCTTTTGTGCAATAAATCAGCACAAAAGAAAAACACACACTAAAATACAGATGTTCCCAAATCCAGGCAGCACAAAATCTAATAAGGACTATAATCCACACTGGTGTAAAGATGACCAAATGCTCATCAATTGCACATGTGGTGTGTTCTTATAAGCACAGTGTGTATCCCCAGCTCCTGGAACCCACGAGATAGTTTTCTCACTCAAAGGAGCCAGCAGATGGAGATAAGGAGCTGCAGAAGCACTCTTGAAGCAATTGGCTATCATTCCTGAGAGATGCTGCAGTTGAATATATCAATATTTGCTTCCCAAAGTTTAGTCAGCTAGCTAGGAAGACACAATCCTCTTGCACTTGCTCACAGGCTTAAGATTTGACTAGGATGTGGAATCAGAATATTCATTCTTGACCTGTTGCATGGCTGTCTTTGCTTATTTTCCATAGTGCGAAGGAGGTTGCTAGCTATGCAAATAGGCCTGAATCGATAGTAGGGTGGCCAGATGCAAAAGAGGACAGGGATCCTGCACCTTTAATCATTGTGTAGGAGAAGGGATTTCAGCACGACAAGTTACACTTGCTGAAATTCCCTCTTCAACGCACATATTACAGATGCAGGGCCCCTGGTCACGTCAGCATCTGGCCACCTTAGATCAGCCTTACTCAACCTAGTGCCCGCCAGATGTGTTGGACTGCAACTCCCATAATTCCCAGCTAGTGTGGCCAATGTTGCAGTCCAACACATCTGGAGAGCACCAGGTTGGGAGAGGCTGCCCTAGATGATGATGATGTAGACTGGTAGAATTGCTTTTGATGCCACGAAGGTCCTCATGGTTCCCTAAAGTGGAGGAAACAAGATATTCCCCAGCAAAATTGTTAGGGGGAAGAGAGTATTTGGAATGATGCTACTACTCACTGGTGAAATGTTGCAAGTTCATCAAACAGCCGTCTGTTCCATTCCCTTCCTTTCCCTTTCAGTTTTCCAAAATATCGTCTTCCACCCATGCAGGCAAAGCAGTTCAGGAGGAGAAAGTGTGCAAATGGACGCAGAAAGTTGCATAGATGAAAGTGTGCACACACACACAGAGATGGCATCAAAGCTAGGCATGGTTGAGCAACTGCTGAGGGCCCACACACCAGCAGGGACCCACTGACAAGAACCCCCTCGCCTTGCTCTTCCTCTTCATCATTGCAACCTGCTTGTTCACCTGCATCTCATTCTGGCCCAAACGATGGTGGTGGCGAGAAGGAGGAGCAGGAGATGCCACATGGCCTCCTTGCTCACTGGCTCTCTGCCTGCCAAGCAAGCAAGTGGGAGCAATGGTGAGAAAGAGGGGTAGCAGTTGGTGACCATGGCAATGAGGAGGTGGACTCACTGAAAGAGAAGTCCTCTTGAGGGTGTCTTGCCCTAGGTCCCCAACTACCTGGAGCCACCAGTGGACACACATAGACACACACACAAAGTGGAAATGTTCCTGCTCTTTAGATGCAACAACCTGCCATCCTGAAGGGGCTATCCTAGGTGGTACTGCTGAGCCAGAGATGACTCCAATGGAGTAGCAAGTGGTAGTATTCTGCAGAGGTGTGCACCAACACAAGGTTTGGCTCAGACATCAATTCAGTGCTTTGGAAAACGACCTGATTCAACTCAAACCAATTCAGAAGCTGTTCTGCTTTGACTTGGTTATTGAACCTGAGTAGAGCTTCAGAAATCTGAAACTTTGATCCTTCCATTGACTCGTTGTTGGTTTTGCCACAACAGACTAACACGGCTAAGCCCCTAGAAACAGGCAACTTTTTTCTTCTTATTGAGTTAATGGAGGGGTTCTGTTGCAGTAGTCCCCCGATGTTGTCAAATATTGCTCTTTTGAATATGAAGGCTCATCTCACAGGGCATCAACTGCCCACACCACAGAGAGCATCACCTGTCCACATACAATGGCATGCTCCTTTTTCATAAACAGTTGGAATGAACTTCTACCCTAGGGCCCAGTGCCTGCAGCCAAGAGGAGTAAATTTGCTGGAATCTAATATACCACATCTCTCCAGCAGCAATGATTGAACACATCAATAGATGAGATGTTTCTCTTTGTCTCTGGAAAAGAGCTGGAAGAATTCAACAGGTGCGAGCCTTAAAGACAATGATCAAAGCAAAGGCAGAATTAAGCAAGTAAATCACAGTGAAACCCCCTTGTCTGCTTTGATCCCTTGCTGCTCTGGGTTTCCGTTAAAGCTAACACCTCGGCACTCACTCATGAGCTTGTCCAGCTTTTCCTGTGGTGAGGTGGGCAGTAGAAGAAACAACTCAGTAGCTTTGGGACCCTGTTCACAATGAAAGGAAAAGTCTGCCCAACGTCATTGCAACTTGGCCTCCTAACCCAACAGCAACTTCGAAGCTTGTTTGTAATCTTGGCATACAATGTTCCTGGCATCTCTGGGCTGTTAGGTGAGCGTGTATTGAACTTGAATGTTACACCAAGGAATTCCATTCCAGTTGGTCAGAGAAGTAATGGTGTTGGTGGCTTGTTAGGCTGCAGATGATGCTGGTAGGACCCTGAACTATGATTCAATTTGAAGTGACCTTTGGAATGTTACCCAGGGGCTGTCTTTACATCACCTTGATCCATCCCTGGCCCTAACCCCTCCTGCTCTTAGGGTGTGACTCAAAATGTGTTCTTGGGTGCAATTCTATGCATGTTTAGACAGAAAGAAGCGCTCACTGGGGATGCTTGCACTTATTTCTGTCTAAACATGCATCAGATTGAACCCTTAATATATTTTGATGTAATCCAATGTAATTCCTAGGTGAGCACAGATTCACAGTGTACGGGGAAGTTAGGGCTCTTCTTATTTAATGCAGTCTCCTTATTCCCCTTTGTTAATGTTTCTGTTCTCATTATCCCTTCCAAGCTTTTGGAGTAGAGCGGAATAGGGATCAAAATGAATTCTCAGCTTGCTGCTCTCTCCAGTGGAGCTCCGTCTTTTCAAAGATGGGCACCTGCCTGGTTTTGCAAAATTGGCTGCCGCGTTGTCCCCTATTCCATCCGAGGCATCTCAGGAAAGTCGAACCCCAGTCGCCATATAACCCCAGGGGCACTGCTTTCTCCCTGCAAGCAGGAGAGTTTGACTACCTTTGACTTGTAGCTCCTTTGTGTGCTGCTCATTCAGAATGAGAAGGCGTTTGTTCGTCCCCATTCTTCATATCGCTGTCTAATCTGGCAGAAAACTGCTATTCATAGTCAACTACGTAAGTGCAAATCTGCTCTATTTATACACATTTCTACAGTGTTTGCCTGGGGGGGGGGGGAAACGGCTCACAATGATTGTTAACTGAAGTTTTCTCACATCTAAAAAAGGACGGGTTGAAGCTGAAAGCCTCAGAGGAAAGTAAGCAATGGTAGTGCGTTTCCTAGTGTATCTCCACCACCCAGAGGGCTACATTCTCTGTGTGTGTGTGTGTCCATGTGTGTGGAGTTCCTCCTGAAAACCAGACTCAAGAATCTAACCTCATTTGCCTCCTGCGTCTTGGAGTTCTGTGCCTAGGGGACAGTTAGCACATTACTACAGAGGAGTCATCGGAAGGCGATTTTTTAAATTAAAAAATAAATCACATTAATGCCACGTTGTGAAAAAGTGGCCTCAAGCAGTCCCGGTCCTGCATGTGAATTTGGCTCGCCAGCGGAAGAGGCCCCAAACAGTTTTGCATCTATGCCAAAGAAGAAGGACTCCCACATGTACTCTGTGGTTCAAACAAACAAACAAACAAACAAGGATCCTGGACTGATGTGATCCACATTCTGCAACAAAAACAGCTGGGTTCTGCAGCCTGCATAACTTCACAAATGTGAACCATTTCTCTCATTTGGCTTAGTTTAATCCACTTTGACTATTTATTGGGTGAGGCTCTGCAGGCCTTTGAATTCCCAGTCTCTGGCCACTGGAATTCTGAATTCGGCAAAGATTCTGGGTTTTGAGATCTTGTCTCAGGAGAACAGGAGAAGAGTCGACAGGTTCATCTAGAGTAGCAACCTTTTCTCTTTAGTAGTCAATCAGATCATGCCCCTGGATAGTCTACCAACAGGGCAGGATTGCCGCAGCCCTCTCCCTCCAGCAACAGGTATACTGCTTCTGAACATGGAGGTTCCATATGATATTCCAGGCATTTGACAGCCTATGATAAGATTTTAATGGGTCCTGGAATCTATGATTTGTTATTGATGTTGTTGATGTTTTAAAATTGTTTCATTTTTGTATGTAACTGGTATTATATTATAATATTATATTATATTGCATTGTAGGGTATTCATCTTTGTAAACTCCCCTCCCCCCCCCAAAAAAATTGAGCTTTGGCTTTTGGGCAATATAGAAATGTAATCGAATGAGAAAAGGAAAGGATGAACGTATGAGTGAATGAAGGATATAACCATGATGATTTATAGTTATTGATAGACCCTCCATGAATCCATCTATTTCAAGCCATCTGTGCCAATGCCGTATGGTAGCAAAGTCCAAAAAATAATGTGTTGTGTGAAGAAGTATTTGAGTGTCTTTGACAGCCCTAAATGTCTGCCAATCAATTTCACTGGAAGACCCCAAGTTCCAGTATTATGGAAGGGGGGACGCTTCCCTATCCCCTTTGTCCGCCTCATGCACAAATCTTTAATATGCTATACCCTGCCCTTACTAGCCTTTTTTTTTCTTCTAAATTAACCCCCCAAATGTTGTAGCCTTTCCTGGCAGGGAACATGCTCAGCCTCCCACCCCCAGTCATCTTGGTTGTAGTTTTCTGCACCTTTTCCAACTCAACCATATCATTTTGAAGATTGGTTGACTAGATATTCCAAACCTGGCCAAACTTTGCACAAGGGCATCGAAGTATTGGCAGTTTGATTTTCTATCCCTTCCTTGACAATCCCTTGCCTGGAATGTGCCATGAAATCATTACCTTCATTCTTTCCAGCATCTCCTCAGAACAATAAGGGCTAACAACTTCTTTATTGTATTGACTAGACGTTTAAACTGCACAATAAACAAAGTTCTTTGGCCAGTGTACGATACATAAAAAACATGCAGTTCAAACATTAAAAGAACAAAAGCTTGCTTCCTTTAGGAAAATAAAAACACAGTGGCTGAATTCGGACAACACAATAGTCAATGGTGGGGTAATAAACAACTTTACAGTTGTTCATCTAGGGGGTACTCCCCACACAACATGCTAATAATTAATCAACCGTGGTGTGGATTAGGATCAGCACTGAGTTGACTATGTCAGCATTTGGATGACACAATAGTCAAAACAACTGACGATTGTTTCCCCCACCCCCAGTTGCTTAATGTGTCGTCCGAATTCAGCCAGTGTCTGTGGCATACAGAAACAGCCCTTTGACTGTAAGCTACTCTGGATGGGGCATGTATGTCATATTTGTGTACAAGAGCATAGAGGGGAAAGCCGAGTCCATCAAAACTGGGGAAATGTTATACCCGAAGCCACTCTGAATCAGATCTTAAGAAAGAATCATTTTTTTTAAAAAAAAAAATTAGCCTCCTGTGAGATATATTTCTCCTTTCACCATGATCTCTCTCTTTCTCTCTCTCTCTCCCTTCCCCCCCTTGCTCTGTCTAAGCCTCAAGTGCCTTAACTCTGACTCTTCCTCTTCTGATTGAAGGAAGATGGATCACGGCAAAGCTGGCAATCAGACATTTTGTCCCCGGATACAGCTTTTCCCCTCTTCCTTTCTTGAGGCAATTTACTTAGCAATGATTATGGAAGCAATTTCAGGAGAGTCGGTTTCTTTCGGAGAGCAAAGTTGGGACTGTCATAATAACCCACTGCAGCCTTTCATTCATTGCTTGAGAGGCAGAAATGCAGGGAGGGTCTTCTGACGATGCTTCTCCACTTCTTAAGCAGCACCTTGAGATCGCTTTGCTGAAGTGCCGAACTCTGAGCACTTGGGACGAATCAGTTCTCCTCCCCTTAAGCATCCTTTAGCCCTTGTTGTATTCCCAGTCTGGGAAGTTAAAGGCAGTAGTGTAGCAAGGTCATTTTATTTATTTATCTATCACATTTATATCCCGCCTTTACCTTTCTATGCCACCCAACGGCTGAAGCTCTCTGGGAGGTTCACAAAAATTAAAACCATAAGGTATAGCATGAAATATAAAATGAAAGCTTAAAACCAAAATATAAAAGCACAACCAAAATAAAACCTGGTGCGAGGTGCCTGGGGCTGTACCTCAGGGCCAGAGTGCATGCTTCGCATGCAGAAGGTCCCAGGTTCAATCTCCGGCAATGTCTCCAGATAGGGCAGGAAGAACTTCTACCTGAAATCCTGGAGAGCCATTGCAGTCAATCGGTATCAACAACAGCACTTGATGGACCAATGGTCTGACTCCACGTAAGGCAGCTTCCTTTGCTCCTATCAAGTAGAAGCAGGACCTGGAGTAGCACCGGGGAACGTGATGCAGCAGTTACAGAGAGGTGCAGACTGGACGTCAAGGAACACCCTGATACCATTGGCATGCACGGAGAATTCCAAGGAAATGACAAGCGGTGCTTCAGAATATGCAGGTCAGCTGGAATGCCAGGCCTTGCTCCCATCAGGCTGTGGAGTTTGCCTGAGCTTGGCCTACCTCTGCTAGTAATTACAGTTTCCCTAGAAGGCTGCCACCAGGTCCTCAATTATGGATTCATAGCTGGCTGGGAGCCAGGATTAGGAAGCTTCCTCCAGTTAATGCACACCACTAGACCCAGCTGGCTCCAAAACACGGACGGCAACACCAACTCCCCCCCCCCCCATGCTATTGAGCTGTTAAAATGAAGTTGTATTCAGTGTGGCCTTTTTAAAAGGCGTGCTTTAAAACACGTGGCTTTTATTTCTAGGCTGACCATATGAAAAGGAGGACAGGGCTCATGTAACTAACTGTTGTAGAAAAAAGGGGATTTCAGCCAGTGTCATTTGTATGTAATTAGTTCCTGGTGAAATTCCCCCTTCATCACAACAGTTAAAGGTGCAGGGGCCCTGCCTTCTTTTGTATATGGTCACTCTAGTATAGTGGCTGCAACCTTAACAGTTGTGATGAAGAGGGAATTTCAACAGGAACTAATTGCATACAAATGACACTGGCTGAAATTCCCTTTTCTCTACAACTGTTAAAGTTACATGAGCCCTGTCCTCCTTTTCATATGGTCAGCCTAATTTCTACCCTAACGTCGAAGACTGCTCGGCTTGAGCATGGGGAGAGAATAACAAGGAGAGGGAGCGACATTGGAGGAGGGAGGATTTAGGGTGAATGTTATGAAGGACTGGAATGGAAAGAGGGAATAACCAGGCAATGGCATCAGTAGGCGAAGGAGTCAACTGTTAGAATTGTGTTAAATCATGATTAATAAATATTTCTCTCTCGGATGACTTAAGAGTATAAATAGTCATTCCAAAGAGTAGGGGAAGAAGCTCATGTGTATTGTGTTTTAACGAGTGTTCAGGGTTTAAAATGCTGTTATATTGATAATGCACACCTCACATTCCCAACTTCTTTCTTTATTTCTTTGCTTGAGAAAAGAAATAATAGCCCCCCAAGAGGAAGCATGTGAGCCTCCAAGAGGTCAGCCCCCACTTTCTGTGGTTAAAGGAAGAGCCCAAGTTAGAAGAACGCTGAGATTTAATCAGCACTCTGCAGACAGAAACAACCCACCGAGGAATTCACCGTTCCCCACCTTGAAAGCAAAAGCTGGCTCAGATCCCAAAATAGTTTCAACACCACCACCACCGTTGTGGCCCCACCCCTGTTATGCCACTCTTTACCTCAGTCTCCCCAATTCATCTTGTGGAAGTGTGTTTCTCACAACCAGATGTGACAGTCAAAGAAGGCTGGGAGCAGAACGGGATGCCCAGGGAGGGCTGGCTTGGTGGAGAAAACGAACTTATTGGGAAAATGTCTTTCCCAATCATGGCAGCCTCGGCCAATGGAGAGCGCTTGCCCTGTCCCTGGGTATCCTTATGTAATTGCTGCATGTGGAAGAAGTTTGGTTAGAGCACAGGAGGAGCTGCCGCACAGCATTCCAGTAACTTCCCTTGATGTTTCCAGTTTGGAGTAAGCAAGGCAGCAAGGATAGACCCTTGGCATGATGGCCCACCATGGAAAAGGCTCCAGCCCCATTCGCACATTATGAAGGATGTGTGGAAGGGCAGAGTGTGGGTTTGACCTCCATGTATTTAGGTGAAAGTAAGCATAGAACCTATGCATGCTGTGTACACTTTTATGCGTATAAGGCCCTTTCCCAGAGACCATGGTACACATCTAGCTTCTACCTAGATCATCAACTGAAAGCATGGAGGCTGGGAGGTGGAACAGCCTGCATGAGATCCCCATCCCCATCCCCATAATGTGTAAATAGGACTTTCAGCATTGCAGCATCCCCTGATCTTTGCATTGCTCTGTGGCTTGTGCCCTGCCCCCATTCTCACCCCTAAGTGTAGAAATTTGGGTGCCCAGTCACCACTGGCAACTTAAAATCTGGCTCTGCAGCTCAGGTTGCTGCAGAAAACCTTTCTTTCCATGATTTCTGCTTTCTGTTTGTGACCGGGACACCTCCTTCACACTTACTACACGAGTCTGCCCCAACCAGCTTAGAGAAGGCTATGCCACACCTTAATCTTGATTTCCTTCATTTCCAAGGGCCCTGTCTAGGGATGTGTGGATTTTGTTAAATCTGTTCCAGCTGAGTTTTGTGGATTTCTAGATGCTGTTCATTCTGTTGTCCATTCATTGATGGAATCAGATTTTATTTCAAATTTCCCAAATTTGCTTACATTTGCACTTGCGCAAATTTGCGGTTCTGCAAAGTCGCACTTGTGAAAATGAGCAAATCCCCCCCCACACACAACGCACAAATCCCAACAAAATATGAATGTCATGCTTTAGCCTATGAAGGAAATGTGCACTTTCAGCCCGTGTTCTTTTTGTTTGTTAAATTTTATGTATTTTTCTATGGCTAAATTTGCATAAAAGTCTGGAAAGTAAAACAACAACAACAACAACAGCCCACAAATCTGTGCAATCCATGGGACTTAGGAAAAGCTGGTCTGCTGAGTCAGATCCTTGGTCCATCTAGCCAGTATTGTTGACACTGACTGCCAGCAATGGTTCTCCCGGGTTTCAGGTAGAGGTTTAACCTGCCCTACCTGGTGATGCTATGGATTCAACCAGGGACATGTGATCTACCACTGAGCTATGGACCCTCCCTCGAAGAGGTCAGACAAAACAGGATACCTCCTCTCACCGGTACACTCCGATCTTCATATCTCCTTTCAAGTTGGCTCCTACATTTTGCAAAACTTTTCACATCTCAGCTTTGACTTCTTAGCAGCAGTTGCCACGAAGGGTTTGCCAAGGCAGCTGCCCTTTCCTTCCCACCTGGTTTTAATTCACACAGTCCTCAAGCCTTGTTTAGATTCTTAATGGCGAGGAGCTCATTTTAATCATAATGTAATGATCTTCCCACCAACTGTTTGTTTACCTTGCCATGTCATTAGCTTTGATGACATTCCACTGGGACTCTGGGATGGGTTTTCCTAGCTCCTTAGAGCATGGACCAAAAAAAAGCTCTATCCCCTTGGCTATGGGATGATCTTCAGCACTTTCAAAAAACAGCAGCTCTTGGGATTCCTCGTCAAATCATCACTGAGAGCTTCGAGTAAGATATTCCAGCATCTTTACATTTATTATTGAAGCGCCTCCAATGGGTGAAGTTGTGGAACTGAGCTAGGTCACTTCACCATTGTTTATGGACCAGATACGAATACAGTGTTAGAGTATTTGAGCAGATCCCAAGGGGTAGCGGTAGTAATAGTGGAGATAGCCTCTTGAGTATATCATGCTCAGAAAGTCGGTGACCTTTGTGGAAGATGAGAGGCTCCTGGTTTCTGAACTTCTACTATTTCACCCCTGGGCAATTCCTTTGTAAGTACGATTTTCACACACGCCTGACAGCTCCCGTGTGAAAATGGATGTGGAAATTTGGACAGAGAATGGCATTTTGCATCCCGTGAAGTGTTACTGGGTGGCAATGGGATGGATGGGAGTGCAGGCAAGGGCAGGCCAGTTTGGGCCCAATCCACTGGAAATGTGTATGTTGCAATCCTCCTCCTGAACGGAACACCAATTGTACTAAGGATGTGTTATCTCACAGTTGGAGTTTAAATAAAACTGGAGCAAGCTAACATTCTCAAACAACTTCCCCTTACTTGAATTTATTTGCAGAATATTTTTTAAAAAATTAAAGATACAATCCAATACATGTTTAGACGGAAAAAAGTCTTACCATCCCCCAGCCAGCCATGCAGCCTTGTTGTTGTTAAAATCCTTCTTCCAACTTGCATGAGAGCCTTTCAGGACCGCAAGGGGGAAACAGAAACCTGTCATCCTGCACTTTGCTCTCAGAAGGGCATTAGAAGTCATGAAAGATGGAAATTAAATCCCGTCATAGCACACTTTAATTGCCCACAAAATGAACTGCAGGTTTAATGAATATTGTTGTTTTGCAAAAACAAAACAAAAAGCCAAACTTCAGGCACATGTCCGATTTCCAGGTTTACACCTTTCCCTCTGTCCAGCAAAACCATTCCAAAAGAACCTGATCCAAAAAGGCAGCGATGCAAAGCAGTTTCATTGTTCTGTTTCTAAGGCTTTGGAACACAGCCCAGCAAAGGGGCAGATCCACCTTCACTCCACTGAGATGCCCTAGTCCAGAGCTTTGTATGAAAGGATATAAGTTGATTTATGCATTTATTTGTGTCTTATTTATTTATTTCATCGATAGGGGGAAATATTGAAAGCGCCACCCACCCACATCATCATGGCTGTAGCCTTTCATGATCGTTCTTGGGAACCATGCCCTGGGAAGGTAGAAGCTTTGCGATGTCTTTCCATGACCAAATCCTTTTCTTGCGCGCTTAACTCTGGAACATCCTTGAAGGAGGAGGGATCCTCTGAGGATGAGGGTTCAAGGACCTGATCCATGACAATTAGAGAGCATGGGATATGGTGCAAGCACCTGAATGCAGTGCACCAACGCCACAGGACGTAAACCCCATACAGGGGGACCATAAGTCAGATGAGAACCTCAGGCAAATCTGGTCCCAATCCAGCCCGCTGGAATTTCCCAGAAGGCCATGCGCCTTCCCCGAACTACTAATTGTTTGGTGGTTTCCTGGCTTTTGTGCAGTTGTTTTCCCCCCCTCTGGACCAGCCTTCCTCAATCTGGTGCCCTCCAGATGTTTTGTATTTCAACTTCCATCAGTCCCAACCAGCATGGACAGTAACCAAGAATGCTGAGAGTTGTAGTCCAAAAACATCTGATGGGCACCACATTGGGGGAGGCTGCTCTGGACTTTGACTTCCAGATGACCCAGACAATGTCATGGTTTTTGGCCCTTCCAGATGACCGCGTACAGGCCAGACCTCATAGAGCTATGCAGGGCCGGCCCTACCATTAGGCAGCCATCATTGCTCAGCTTTTCAGTAATTCGACGGTGCAAATCTCAACATCCACCCATTCCTTTTTGCACCTCGCTGGGACAGTTTTGCTACCGAAAGATGCAGCGCAAAGAGTTCTCACGCTGGATCACACCAAAGTCCCAAGCACACCAGGGGGCGAGAAGCGAAGATAGGGAGTTGTTCTGGGAACCCATGACGAAGTCCTCCTCCCCTGCTCACGAGGCAGCGCCGAGAGGATCGGGCCTCTGTGATGAATTGCAGCTGGCCGAGAGATCAGCTTTTAAAGACTCATTGAGCCTAATGTGCTGCAACAGTCTTCTAATTAAAAACCATTTGTGCCCCTCTTTGGGACATCCGTTATCACCATTTTAGTGAAGGAACATTAACTAGCTGAGGTTTTGTTTTGTTTTTAATTTTAAAGGGACTGCTGCATTGCTGACTGAAGGACGGCTGCAATGGGATGGATGCTTAAAAGGCAAAGGAAAGGGAAACTCTCCTATCCGTTGAATAAGTGGAGCATTGCCCTGAAGGCATAGTAACCTGCAGGAAACATTTTTGTATCTGTTGCTACTGCTGCGCAACAGCTCTCAAACCCTCTACACATTCCACGTATTGGGATGTGGAGGTGGGAGGAATTACTGGGTAGGTACCAGCAGCTGCTGGCTCCTAGAGCCTGAGTTGTACAGGACCCCTCGGAAGAGGAGCTCCCAGTCATGATCCAGTACATCCTGGGACCAGGGGGAGCCGGGTGGGTCTCCTGGGTGGGGCCTCTGGCTGTGCGTAACCAGCACCTAGTGTGGGAGCAGGAAAAGGAACTCTTCTCCTAGAAAGGGTCTGGACGAGTCTGAGAGGGTCATATCCTCACTGCCAGATCCTCCTCTTCCTAATCATTGCCTGTGGCTGGATTTTCTCTAACATCTTCCTCCTCCTGAGTAGCATCTGCTTCCCATGAAGACCCCTAGCAATAAAGCCTCCTGGCAGCCAAGCAACTGCTCCTTATTCACACAGAGCATAGGTAAATGCTGGAATTCGCTTCCACACTATCTAATACCGACCACCAACTTAGATGACTTTAAAAAGACAAATTCACCAAGGATACGGCTATCAACGGCTACTAGTCGTGATGGCTGTATGGAATTCCAGGTTCAGAGACAGCTCCACCACCAGTAAGTGGAAGGTTTGCCTTTGGGCTCAGCCGAGATGGCCTTTGAGGACTACGCATCCCTTCTGCCAAGAGGATGAGCTTCTGTCCACGGAAAAGTGCTCTGCTTATGAAGCATCTCCTGGGAATGTTATTCTTCGAGACATGTGTTTCTTTTAAACGCTTCCAATCGGCTTGATGCGATGCGTCTCAGTTGCTCCGAGTCAAAAGCCTTCAGTTTTACTGACAGCCTGGCAACACACCATCCATCTTGGGAGATGGGAACAATTTGATCGACTTCTCTGCTTGCTTCACTCCTCTCTCTCACCCCAGGCCATTGCCAACACGCTAAGGCTGCTGTCTGACTCACTTGGGGATTTCAATCCCCCCCTTAGGAAACTGTCCAGCATTTTAGCTGTGTGTATCAACATCCCCTCCTGGGGGAGAAAGCTGCAGATGCTGCCTTCTCCATGGCCCTCTCTGGAAACAACCACCTCTTATATCCTTTCAGAAAGCAGCACAGTCCAAGAGGAGATACAAATGCTGTGTAGCATTATGTAAAAAACAAACAAACCATGCTCATGAAGATGGGAGGCTCTTCAGGGTCATTTTGTCAGAGTGTTTCATTTCTGACCTCTGCCCGAGGACTTATGTCTGGAGTTTGAAATGGGAGGGACCCAAGTTTCATCTCTAAACACAGCAAGGTATTCACAGGGCTCAAACTTTTGCTCCCATCTGCCCCTGTCCTTAATATCAGATTGAGGAGGGGGCAGATTGAGGCTACTTGTTGCTGAGGAGAAATCTCTCAGTACAGTTTCAAGGGCATTATCTTTTTTCATCAGGACCAGTTGCTTGAGGGCAGCATCATTTTGGGGAAGGCTGTAGCACGATCGAGGACCACCTGCTCTACAAATAGAAGGTCTTACAATCACATGAAGGTCTCTCTTTCTCTCTCTGCCTGAGAACCTGGACAGCGCTTGCCACAGTCAGAGTGAGGACTCTCCAACCTTTTTGAAACAGTGGCCATATTTGGAATTTTGGGACCAACACAAACAATTGTCTGCTTGTGAGCAAGGGCCTACTTGTGAGCAAGGCAAAGGAGACAGAAATGAGTATGGCTAAGCTTCCAATCAAGGGTGGAGGCCATCAGGGAGGGTCTCTGTAGTTCACTGGAAAGTTTGAGTGCTACAAGACATAAGGGAAAAGGGAAAGGTGGGGGGGGAGCATCCCCTTCCCCTTGTCCAAAGTTGCCCCCACCCAGGACAGATGGTTTGCCCTGTTCCATTTGTTCATACGTAGATGTATGAGCATATGTAGATGGCTATTTGCCAAGTGGCACTTTCTCACAGTGTCCATATGACCTCTTGGTGGTCAGGCAACCGAACCATCCTTGGGGGAGTTGTGAGCAGCTGAGCTTTTTGCTGTTTTGATGGACAAATATGGCCAGGAATTCTCACAGCCCCATCAGGCTTTCTTTCGCTTTGGCAAGAAGTGCCAGGCTTGGTGTGTGTGTGTGTCTGAATGGGAGCTTTGGCGTAGACTTAGTAGGAATGTCAGAGAACTCCATAATGGAGTCAAATATGTTTGGATTTCTATGAAGCTGACTTGCAGATTCCATGGCGGACTGGCCGATTCTGAGTTATGCGGATTACTCAAGACTCGTGGACTGGTATTTTTTCCCCTTTGGGGTGTGTGTGAAAATTTGCACTTATGTGCATTAGCATACGTTTGCATGAGTGCAAGTGGAATTAAATTCTTGTTCATCCCTAAAAACGAACAAAAAACAAAACCCATTCTGGCAATGCATGGACCATGGAACAAATGACACCTGGCAATCTGCAAAACACAGAAAGAATGAATTTAACCAAATCCGTACATCTGTAGTAGGTAGCTGGAGCCACCACAAGAGGTTTAGTGCATTGCATTTCAAGGAAAATCATATTGTGACATACATTTACATGTCCTAATGATCTAATTACACCTTTTAACTAGAATGCAATTACAGGTCATGTTTTTGTCAACAAATGTGTAACTGCAAGTACACAATTACAAAATGCAATTACTAAACTAAGATGAAATTAAAGCAGATGGAAGCTCTCACCGCTTCTCACCTTCGGCACTCTGGCCACATCCAGCGAAACCTGGAAGTCCTGAAGAGAGACAATGGCAACTTTGGGAATTCACCTCTTTTTTCTTTCTTTTTGCTATCATGTCTATAGTTGCAGTGAGGTCACAGAATATTCACAAACATTCTAACTGCTGAGGGAGATGGCTCAATCGTGGAGCATTAATCAATTGGGCTACTGCTCTGAAGGGGGTGAAAAAAATCAATTTGTTGAGGGTTGGGTGTCAGGAGTAGCGACAGGAGGAGACGTGTTCTGCTGGCATTGGGTGGGGGACAGATGCAAAGATAGGAGAAAGGGGCAAAAGATGTAGACGAGCCAATACGTCATCAGAAAGGCAGGGCAATTGCAGGAACAAGGAAATACAGCTAGTGGAAAATCAGAGGATTAACAGAATGATTGGTGGAGGAAGAGGCAGAAGATTGCAGACTCAAGACGTAGAAGACTGGGGGAGGGGAAATGAGATGTGATCTTTTCTTGGTCCCTCACTATCTCCAGTATTACTGTTTCATTTACTCATAATCCTAACCTTAACTGATAGGGAATGCTGGGAAGTGTGCACATTTGCAATGTCCCCAGCAAAGCTAGAAGTTGTGATATGGGAAAAAGACGGTGCACCCAGACATTTGTTGTTTAACAGTGTTTTCCCACCAACACCTGCATTTCAGGCATTTCCTAAATCGTTTAGGTAGGGCACCATCCTATCCTAGAGATATCCTGGCTGAGGATGTGGCAGATGTCCTGCTTTTCTGGCAAAATGCCACTGCTGGAACTCCCAGGATACTCAGGTGGAGCACTCCACTGGTGCATCTGCTCAGAAAATACATTGGTGGAATGGCCAAAATGGGGCAGAATCGTAAGCAAGAGATGGATGACCAAAAGAGGGAATGCATACTCCTCCGGACCATGGCCACATCCCTGTTGAAGGTGCAACTTTACAGTGGCAAAACACCATGAAGTCACTTTAGTATGAGAATATGGATGAAAGTGTAATATGACGTGACGTTCTATGCCACACATCTCAAACTATAGAAACTGTGGGAGGAACCCCATGCATTCTTGCATGTCTAGAACCTAATGCCATCCAATTAGAGAGAGAAACCAGACAAGAAGGTTCCAAAACTGACCAAGGTGGAAGATCTGATGCAAACAGGAAAGACTAAAAAATCAGTATGAGTCAACAGATGAACCTGATAATGCAAGATCTGGAAAACCAAATCCAACTTCTTTAATCCAAATCCAGCCTCCCAAGGGCATAAAACTGCTGTCTTTAGCAACCTTGGGGACCTTTAAGAGAAATATATGACATAATCTTAGTGAACATTATTTTCAGAATATCCACTATTCTTGCGTAAACAGAAACGGGAGCAAGGAAAATGGACTTTATTTTATATTTTACTTTATATTTTAAGGACTTTATTGTATTTCTTTCATAGAACCTGTTCAGATGATATGTTAAGCCACGGCAGTTAAGCATTTTGAGCTAAATATTATGGCAGCTTAGCATGTCATGTGAACCATAACTTAACGTGTTGTGTGAACCATTCCTAACCATGGTGGCTACATAGCCATGGTTTAAACATGCTCACTAACCATTTACTGCAAAAGAGTTAGCAGCCTAACCATGGCTTAGTGTGCTGTCTGAACAGGCCCATAGTGGCAAATATGGAAGAAAAGGTCTGTGACAGATGGCACATGTATAAGACGTACTACTTCATAACATTTCATATTCTAATTTGGAGTTTATTGGTAATGCAGTACTTAAATGTTGATTTTATATATTGCTGGTGGCTCTGCTCTTGAGGTAAACTGCTTTAGATGCATGCTGTAAAATTAATCAAGGAAATTATGATATACAAAATCCCTTTGGGGCCTTTGGTGTTATTGCTGGGATGTAGAAGAACTGCAGATGATATTGAACTGATTTTAAATATGATAACGTTGACTAACAAAGAGATGGCTGAAAGATGGGAAAATACCAGGTGTTGCAACAAAAATAGAAATCTTATGGCGGGGGGGGGGGAGAATTAACAAAACTAGCCAATTTAATTTTGGGATAGAACTTGGAAGGAGACTAAATAAATTGTGATTTTGTGTGAAACTGGGAACCATTTATTCATTTTTGAAACTAATATTGAGCCAGCAAATTCGGTTTCTTGCTTGCACCACCATATGGATACTTTAATTGTTTTTGATTATACTGGTTATGAAGTATTTCTGTAGGGAATGCATTTGGTACTAAATGCAACCTGTTAGTGTAGCCTAACAATTGATCTATCATCTGTCTCAGCCTCCTCAACGTCAGGATGGGGAAGGCTGATCCATTTCTATTTCTAAAAAGGAAGTTAAATAGAGGGAGGGATCAATGAATGTGGTGGCTGGGAACACACACACACACACACTGGGTTGAAAGCCAAAAGTACCCTTCCCCAACCTGGTACCTTCCAGAAGTCACATCAGCCCCAGCTTCTATGGCCATTGATTAGATATGCTGAGAGTTGTAATCCAAAACGTCTGGAGGGCACCAGTTTGGGAAAGGCACGACAGATTTCCCCCCCCCCCTCAAATGTGAAAATATCTAAAGTAACATGAGTAGACAGCCATGGAAGATGGTGTAGTGTGCATTCCACGGAAGTTGTGGCTAGGGCTGGCCCTGCCCTGAAGCAAGCTGAAGCAACCTGTTCATGGTGGGGGTGGAGAAGAAATTGATGAAGGCATGGACCAGTGTCTGAACATTGTAGCAAGACTTTTTAAAGTGTTGACACTAAGAGAGGAAAGGGTTCCATTTTAGCTGCAAAATGTCTTGAGCTAGAACTGGTGATGGCACCTCAACAGTTAAGAGGTGGAGCGAATGGAAAAGACTCCTTTGTAAACCTGCACACAGGGCCGCGAGACAAAAGGGCCTGTATAGTGTTGTTCTAGTTTTCAAAAATATCTGCATGATGACACTGTGGTAGATACGAAAGCGAGTATGCAGTCTGCAGTCAGTGTAAGGTTCTGGCACATCAACAGGGACACATAGCATAGTAACAGCCATCATGATAAGTTTAAAAAATAAATTATGAGAAGCCTCTAACATTACAGGGTATCCTATAAATGTACCAGACTCTCCCCTTTCTCAAATTGCCAGGAGCCTTACCTGAACTGTTCAGGAACTCCAATATGGCCACTGTGGGAATAGATTAACGGCACATTCCCCACAAATTGGTTTGGACATGTGCCCAAGAGGTGGCTGTCAGAACTTGTCCCCAGCTCTGGAGCTGGAAATGAACCATTGCACAATGAAATTGGACAGACAAGCTAGGCTCCCTATAGTTCATCGAACCTCGAGAGATGTTTCCATTTGATTGGGTTCACTTAGTTGGAAAATGAAAAACAATCGGCATGAGTTGCAATGGATTCCTTTCTCCACACCATGCCAGGAATTGTAGCTGGGCTGGATACATCCAGGTTCTCCGGTTGTTGTGAGCATTTTCTGTGCAAATTATGAAACATGTGCCCAGGACTCACTACAAAGCAGGAAAAGTTGTGGAGTATGTTTCGTCTGACCACACATAAGATAGAAATGACAGAAAAAATTGGACAATCTCATTACAATTAAAGCAAGCAAAGTAAGTACGTAAAAGCGAAACCAAAAACAGCACAGAGTGGGCTGCACATGACCCAGCTTTTTTTTATTTGAGGGTGACATGCAAGCGACACATTTTCACAAGCACACACTTTCAAATACAAATGCAAGCTAGAGTTTTTTTAAAAAAATCCTTAGGCGTGCATTCCTATTTTCTTTCACGACACATTCAAGGTTGGAACCGGGCATGTTCGCATGATTTGCAAACAAGAATGACATTTGCTTACATCTATCCATCTATCTATCTATCTAGATTTTATCAATGGGTGGATGATGGAATGAAGGATGCTTGACCATCCATAACACACAGATGGAATGAATTTGACAAAATCTGTACAACCCTAGAGTTAACCATTTATTGCCTTTTCACCCAATTATTTCTTTCTCATACAATGGGTTTAGCTAACCGCTGTTGCTTCTTCCAATAAGGAGACTGTAGAGGACAGTCCTCTGTTTGAAGAACTGCCAGAGGACTGCCCTCTATTTGAAGGTGTTCTCTATCTGAAGGCCTCTCCAGTCCAATTCCAGTTTAAGAACTGTGGACCCTCAACAGTTAGCAGACTGAACAAGCAAGCACACAGGTACTTGGTCACAGGTCTTCCACACTATGTTGAGAAGCACTGTATTCCTATTTAAATTATAAGTATTATTTCCAAATTTGCATCTCTACATATAAATTAGCATATGCAAATATTAGGCAAATCACTGTCCTCTTTTTTGGTGATGCATACATGACCACCCTAATCTAAGTCAAAATGCTGCTTCTAACAGTGATCAGTAAGGTGCCTGTGAGAAGCCCACAAGAAGCCAGCTCTGAAGGCCATGATCCTCACCTGTTGCTGGTCTCCAGCATCTGATATACAGGTATCCGAGTTGTGCTGCTCCTGGACATGGAGGCTCAGAGATAGCTTCTCAGGGGCCATAATTTTTCTGTTATTTTTAAGAAGCTCGGGGTATCTAAAGTGGAATTTGGCATCACAAGGATATCAACACACAGTTTTTAAAAACAAAACAAAACTGCAGTATTTTGCCCTAGGGCTGCGAAGGGAAAACTGGAGATGTGTCTGCCGGCTAAGAGCCGATAATCCAGGCCACTTCCAGATACATTTGCAGATACAGATACATCCTCTTGTGCAAAACGACAGCGGAACAAAGCCAAGCATGGGATGAATAAGAATCTGAAATAATTGTGTGTCTCAGCATCCAGGAGCCAAGGATGTCCTCTGAGCTGGAACATTCACCTTAGCTGGTGGATTAGCTGAGAAAGGGTGCCTGGTTAAGCAGCAAATGGATGGTGGTGATGGTATGGAAATGGTTCGAGTTGCAAGCCGGATATCCATTAATAATACTGAATAACTCCGACTGCCTTGTGGAATTGCAGTTTTGGAAAACTCTTCATCTTTGAATTTGTAATGCATCCTAGGGAGGGGATTAGCTGACTGGAAAAATCTCTAAGACAAAAGGATCAAATCCTTCGCAAATGGCTTCCCACCCACCCACCCCCCGCATGTGTTATGATGCCTTTCCAGATTCATTTCTAGGTTCCATTTGAGATACTTGGCATATTCTCTCCTCCTGCAAAATGCTTAGTGCTTTGCATATGCAGCGAGAGCTTCGGGCCAGCCAAACTTCCTCACCGTTATTTTAGTGTGGTTGGATGTGGTTTAGAAGGCGTATAGCAAACTTTTAATCTACCTTGCTTCGCCATCATCGCAACCGTGATCTGTAATCTCTGCGGGTATAAGGAGGGCTTGCCAGCACGGCCAACTGTGGCTGAGAAATCAGAGTGTCCTCTTGCAGAGAATTCTGGCTTCCCACACATCTGCCCATTTCAATCCATGACAGCTTAGGACAGGGTGCTGGACAGTGTTGTGTTAAAAAAATATATCCTTGTGAAAAGCTTGGCAAATAGGTTTTGCTCAAGCTCTGGCTCCAATGGATCACCTTAAAAAGTAGATGATTACAAATTAAGGGTCAATTTGGGTAAATATTCAGCAACATCTAGTAATATGGCAGAATGGTTACAGGGTATAATATGCTGGTGCTATGTGGTTAAAGCTCAGCAGGTCTTGAAATGATGAGTGCTTTGATGGGCCACTGTTTGGGAAAGATCTATGTGGTTGTGGTATTTCCACACACACTGGAGGTACAAGCACCCCACTTCTCTCATAGTACTCAAGCTGAGAGTCATTCAACCGCAGGCAGCTCTAGGTTTTTGAGACCTTCTTGGGCAAGACACCCTCAATGGGCCTCCTCCCTCAGTAAGTCCACCTTCACAGTTCAGTAAGTCCACCTTCACATGGTCACCAGCTGCTATTTTTCCTCCTCCTCTTTTTCATCATTGGTCCCACTTGCTTGCTTGACAGGAAGAGAGCCAATGAGCAAACAGGCCATGGCATATGCTCCTCCTCCTCCTCCTCCTCACCACCACCACCACCGTTGTCTGGGCAACAGCAAAAGGATGGTGAGCAAGCAGGCTGGAATGATGAAAAGGAAGAACATCTCCAGTCAATGGGTCCCTGCTGGGGTTTGGCCAATGGGCAGGTGTCTGACCATGCCTACCTTTGGCATCGTCACTGCACTCAAGGCAGTCTAAAATAGGGATGGGTGAGAATTTAGTTTCCATTTGGTTTTGACAGGAATTCACTAAACATGCATATATTTCTCCATATTCAGGATAAAAAAGAATTGAGATATTATTTATTTATTTATTTATTTTAAAAAAAATGAATGTGGCAGAAACCAATACTGGCAGATTTGGCCATCTCTAGTCAAAAGGAAGTAAATCTGCACATAACACATAATTATGTGGCCATTAGATTTGGTGTTGACCATTGACTTCAAAAGGGGTTAGTTGAATTCATGGAACAGAGATTAGCTATGATAGCTAAGTGAGACCTCTGTGTTCAGAAGCAATGGGGAGGGAGCAGTAAGGAAGTGTTCTCACCTTTTTTCTTGTCGACTTCCTGGAGAATTTGGTTGGCTACTTTGGGAAGCAGGATGCTGGATGAGATGGATTTTTGGCCTGATCCAGCAAGGCTCTTCTGATGTTCTTGCATTGTCATGCAACTGCATGAGATCACATTGGGATAAAGTGGTTCCCACCCAGCAGGTATGGGTGAAGGATAGTTTAAGTCAGGCAGGTGGTCTAAGGTGGGCAGAAGATAGATCCCTAGATGTTTTGGACGTCGACTCCCAGAAGCCCCTGCCAGTATGGCCAAAGCTCAGAAATGATGGGCATTGAAGCCCAAAACATTTGAAAATCTACTTCCTGTCCACCCATGGTCTAAGCAGATCCCTTATCTTGACAATAAGCTTTAGCAGGCAACTGCAGGATTTGGCCTTTGATCACCAACATGGCACCAGACTAGTCTTTCTAGGTATCTAGACTTTAAAGATAAATGCATAGGCCCAAGCAATGGGTGGATCGAGGCTGCGCACACGCAGAGATGCTGAGGCACAGGAAATGGGAAACAAAAGCAAACCTTGAAACTTTCAGAACCTGCAACTACAGAAGGGCACCAGACAGTGCAGCTACACACTTAATGGACATTAAAATGAGCAGGGGTATTGTCTTCAAGCATGATCAGTCTCTTTAACTATGAACTGTAGCACTCATTTTTTAAAAAACAAAAAACAAAAAACCAGGCACAGCTGGCTAGACGAGAGCAGTGATCCACTGATCCCAGGGGACATTTCATTGAGAGACAAAAGGAAAACACATTTAGCAATAAACCATCGGCTGCCTCTTTTGCAAATGGCCATGTTTAGTTCATTTCTGTTCCTGGCGAGAGGGGTTGTCTTCTGACACAGGATGCTTTTTTGGAACGCAGTCCTGGCTGGCTGTTGCTCCCTCCCCCCATCTCCCGCAAAAGACTGGGATGGGAGCCTCTCATTTAATCGTACTTTACTGTAGCCACTGGACTGAAACAAAATATGTGCACCCCTTCCTTTGTTCTTTCCCAATGGGCCTTAGTTGCTTTTGTGAAGATGGAGTGTAGGAAAAATTCACACCCTCTTCTCCATCACTCAGCAGAGAGTGGGGGGGGGCATGGTTGCTGCATCTTATTAATACCTCCCCACCACCTCAAAGAGGGCAGGTATGTAAAAAAAACCCACTGCATGAATCACTGACTATATTTCAAGAGAGAATGAGTGATGTATTTTAAGGAGAACTATTGCTGGTGTAACTCCTACAGAGCTTATATTAGCTCCATGATGATTGATGATGATGATGATGATGATGATGATGATGAGGGGGGCGCATGGAGGAGGGTGCTTCACACAAGTCAAGGAAAAGATCCTTCTCCTTTTTAGCACCATCACACACTTGTCCCTCTGCCCTGTTTTGCCATCAGAAAGCTGAGCAAGCAGCTACCATGGCAAGCAGCAAGGGCTTGATGGCGGTGGCCTCCCTGTAGGATCATGGACCTCGGTAAGTACCCAGCCATACCAACCCTGGATGTGTCCCTGGCCATACCTTCTTGCAGCTTAGGGTTACTGGCTTTACCTTTTCCTCCTGTTAAACACTTTTGTGAATGGGGTTACAGGTGATTTTGATTATGCCCTCTGGTTATGGTGTGCATGGAATGTCTGAGTTTGTATAGAGAATACACAGAAGCAGAGAAATGCAACATATTCACCTTTTAGAGACTGTAGGTAGCCAGACCTGAGTCTCCAATGGTTTTCCTAGTGAGATGGATTTGATTTCCCAGCCAACGAGATAATTATTCTGCAGAACGGACAGCTATTTTCTAACTTGCTTAAATGCGCAAATTTCAAATGAGGCCTATTAACGAACACCCAATTTTTAGCCACTTGAAGTAATTTGAGATCCAATTAGTTGTGATTACATTAAGACAATGCCCTTGGCTGGCTTCGAACACTCTGCAACCAACCGAATGCAGCGGCAGGAGAAAAGCAGCTAAGGCTGGCTTGCACAGCCAGATCAATACATTTCCCCATTGATTTTTCCAAATCAATCTCTGTTATGGAACAAAATTACATAAGCAAGTTTTACATAAAATACAAAAAGGCCAAAAAAACACATACCACCCCTTTCTCCAATGTAGTGTTTAATGTTTGTTGTCTCACAAATGGATGGTCACAGCTACCTACTTGGAGGTTAGTTGCAAATAATGATATAAGACCAAAATTTTGAACAGTTGAACGTTTGCTCTGAATTCAGGAGATATTGGAGGAGGGGCAAAAGAGCCCTTCTCTGGGTGCCCAAATCAAAGGAGGTGAGCCAGGTGGCTACTAAGGGGAGGGCCTTTTCAGTGGTAGCATTGAAAAAGCTCTCTGGAGGACAATGTCATCCCCAAAGAGGTTCACCTGATGCTTACGTTGTGATTTTTTGGGCACCAGGTGATGACCTTTTTTGTTTTCTTAGGCTTTTTTAGTCCTTGAGTTTTAATTGCCTTGCTCTTGCTCTCTAGCACCTCCACTGCAAATGGCCAGAGAGAAGTATTGCAAGGAGAAGCCAACCAGGATCAGGTGAGACACCTGGCTAATGGGGTTCTGCCTGGTCCTAAAAAGCTGCCACCTCTGGCCTGAACCCTTGATTCGAGCAACTCATTCCTCAAGCAGAGCCTAAGCTGTTCCTAGAGAGCCCAGACTCACTAGGGCACCTTCCTTAACCTGAGATTACCAGCTCCTGGTACCATCTAATAAAGTTGCTACTTTACTTTCCTGCAATGTTTCTGACTCACCAAGGCACTCCGCTATTAATTACACCTTGTTTACAGAGGTGCCTTCACAGTCCTCCGTTACGTTTGAACCTCTCTCTGGAGCTATTATGCAGTTGTCAGGTCCCTTGTCAATTCTGAAGAGAAGCAATCAGAATGCTAACAGGCCTCCAGGAATTGCAAAGCGATGGAGGCCAAGACTTCTTTTAAGACTCAAATGTGGTGACCTCCCTGCTACATCTCCTACTCCTGAGATGTGGCTTGGTCCCCCCCAGAGTGAACTGTTGAACCACTGCCATTAGATGGCAGAGCAGGATCAATATTTGATGTCTGGGGGCACAGCAGGTACACATACACACACACATCGTCTGTAGATGAAGGACCCCTCATCCAGAAACATACCCTCCTTGACTCAGGAGTTGTCCTTTCTTGCACGAAAGCTAAAGGACAGGCTTCACTTTATGCTCAAAAACAACTGGGACTTGCAGCAAAGGCTTGCATTGTGGAGTACTCCTGCTCAGTGTTTTAGTGAGCCAGTTAAGTCTTCTTTCAGGATAATCCACCATATTCCACCCCACCTTTCCTTTCCTCCTGACCCCTTGCAACGTTCTGTGGCCGCTGAGCAAACCCAGAGCTCCATCACACCCGCAATTTACTGCACTCTCGCCATGCCTGGTGTGCGGATTTGCAGCACGGTACTCACATGACCCCGTGCCTGTCCTGCCGACACCCCGACTCTTCCCCAGCCTTTCCTAGAACACTAAAAGTCTGGATTATTTTCCCTAAGCACATTTAATGCTCCCTAAACCTCCATGTAGTTTTAAAGTAAGTGGGGGCTTGAATGGATTGCATCAGGTCCTGGCAGGGAAAAGTGATCTCTCCCAGCAGCCGGCTCCAAGCCTCAATATAAAACCCTAACCTTGCATCCCAGGCTAAAAAGCCTTTTTACAAATCATACAGTGCTTGGATCTCTGCAGAGACAGGATTGTACTCCCTCGATGCCCCCAAAGAGCCAGACTAAAGGGTCATTCCATTTTTGCCCAGGAGAAAGGCGGTCTGGTGGAAGTGCTCATTTGCCAGGACCTGACTGGAGGGAGAAAGAGAAGGGGAGGGGGTGGAGTGGAGAGGAAATGCTAACAAGCGTAGGAACGAAAGAGCAGCTATTCAGGTGAAAGGGATCATAAGCTTGATGCCCTTCTGCCTCAGAGGTAAAAAAAAAAAACACGGAGGCAAACCGGGGTGTTGGGGGGAATGAGGTGTGATGGAAGTCTTAGTTCTAGGAAAGGCTGGGGAAGAGGCGGGGTGTCAGCAGGACAGGCACGGCATCATGTGAGTACCATGCTGCAAATATGCACCCCAGGTCTGGCGAGAACGCACAAAATCACTGGTGTGATGGAACTCTCAGTCCTCATTGGGAAGAGTTTGTGCGTGTTTTGTTTGTTTGTTTACTCCTTAGGATTCCCCACCCCCACCCCAAATATCTTTTGAACTTTTGCAAAACTTGCCCCGAGCATGCTGATATGAGAAGCCCTTTCCCAATAGCCCTGGTATGGCTGCAATTCCATCAGCACTCAGCAGGTATGTTTGCTATTAGAGAGAACGATGATGACATTATTTTTTGATCAGATTCCAGAGTGACAGTCAGGCAGCCTCCTTGTCATGATTGCTGGATGGCCTTAGGTCAGGAGCGGGGAACCCGTGGTCCTCCGGGTGTTGTTGGACCAAAAGTCCCATCATTCTGACCATTGGCCATGCTGTTAGGGGCTGATGGGAGTTGCAGGGTTCCAGTAGGGAAGCCTGGTGCATCCGTACCCCTTTCGCTCTGGGTGATGTCACTGTTAAATATTGTCAGGGAAAGGGGAGATCAACGGAGCAGGGAGGAATTCCCAGTCAGAGGTGGTTGCAACACACGCTCCTCCTACTGCTCTGACGAGGCGCCATTTGGGATTCAGTGAGCAAAACATTCCATTCATTTGGATCTACAAACTCTCCAAGCTCTGAAGTCGTTTGGGGAGGGCTGCGGGAGCTACAGGAGAATGGCATCCTCGTTCAATTTCACATTCATTTTAAGAGACATGCTATGAAGCCAAAAGGGGAACTGAGGCAGAAAGAAAGCGAGCTGCACCAGGCCTATCATGGTGGCAAAAATGGTTGAGAGTATCAACTTTGAACCTGCATGAATTACATCCCCCCCCCTTCCTTCCATGAATAAAACGTACCTTTCCCGTTCTTTCTAATTGACAGGAACTTGGTGACTCTTGCCATTCGGAGAGAGGCACGCTCAATTGTCAGGGCTTTGATCGATTCCCTTTAAGCACCTGCCACTCTTCACTCAGAAGCAAATTTTCGAAAGGAAAACGAAAATAGCTGGTGCGAAGGGAAGAACAAGGTGATGGATTAAAGGAAAGGCAGTGGGGGAAAGCTTGGCATGCTCACCACTCCACAGATGCCTGATCCCCCTTTCCTCAAAACCTTGATCTTTTAAAGCCCATCCTTTCTGGATCAAGCTGGATGACTTGTTTGGGCAGTAGTACCCCTCACTCCTGTGCTGGTGTAATGAGATGCTACGGTTTGATGGCAGTGTGTCAAGAAATCTCTATGATTGTCATTTGGGAAGAAAGGAAGGAATGTAAATGCAGATTTAAAAAAAACGGAGGCGCAATTACTTTCCCTGTTGCAATATTTATTAGATCTCTTATTCATTAAGTGTCTTTAATGTTTAGGCTAAAAATGAATACGACACACTATGAGGGGGGGGAATGTGAGAGATTCTGATGATTTAAATAATGCAAGAGATGTTAATGACATAAGTGGTTGGCTTCCATTCCCCAGGTGATGGAGTATGCAAAGGGCCTCATTTCAGAAGGGAGGAAGTGATGACTTTGCTTCCAGAATTTAAGAAAGAGCCCTTTGGATAGTGCAGTGGAATTTATTAAATGATTAAGGAAGGAATGGGGGGGCGGGGGCGAAAAGAAAACAGCCAGCGAAAAAAGCTGGATTGTGTGTTGGCTGAGAACTTAATCATAATTCCCAACTTGGCCCATAACTAGTTTATAATGCACAGTGGCTGCCATCTATTAGTGTGACCATGTGAAAAGGAGGACAGGGCTTCTGTATCTTTAACAGTTGTATAGAAAGGGGAATTTCAGCAGGTGTCATTTGTATGCATGCAGCACCTGGTGAAATCCCCTCTTCATCACAACAGTTAAAGCAGCAGGAGCCCTGCCTAGCACATCCACATACAGGAGAGGGCAGGGCTCCTGCTGCTTTAACTGTTGTGATGAAGAGGGAATTTCACCAGGAGCTGCACGCATACAAATGACACCTGCTGAAATCCCCCTTTCTATACAACTATTAAAGATACAGAAGCCCTGTCCTCCATTTCATATGGTCACCCTACCATCTCTAACTTACTTCTCTTCAATGGTCCAAGGAATACCCACTAGCCAGACCATAACGAATGGTCAGAAATCATGGAAGTTGTAGGCCAAAGCCATTTGGGAGGCCACAATTGCCTCGGCTCCGCTTTAGAACATGCTTTGTAGATATTCCCAAAGTATGAATGCCTTCTTATGGGATAGTGGTGGAACTGTGTTGCACATTCTCAGGTACTGCCTAAAGAACTGCTGTGTGTGTGTGGAGGGAGAGATAGTGGTAGAACATAAGGAGAGCCATGATGGATCAGACCAAGTGTCCATCTAGTCCAGCACTCTGATTACACAGTGGCCAACCAGTTGTCAACTAGGCACCCACACGCAGGACCTGAGTGCAACAGCACCCTCCTGCCCATGTTCCCCAGCAACTGGTGTATGTAGGCTTACTGCCTCTGATACTGGAGGTAGCACATAACCATCAGGACTATTAGCCACTGATAGCCTTCTCCTCCAGGACTTTATCCAAGCCCCTTTTGAAGTCATCCAAATTGGCGGCCATCACCACATCTTGTGGTAGTAGCAAAGGAGTCCAAAGATGGCCATGCCACAAAGTAAATCAAGCAGCAGAATGTGGATGCCAATAAATGGTGGCAAATTGTTAGTTGCTTAAACAATGATGATTTACCAAGGGGTACCAGTTGAGTCTTCTGCCTTAGGTGTGAAACTCGCTTGAGCTTTGTGATCTCCTTCTGCAATAGTGGGGTCTTCTGCGGACCCTTCTGGCTGCCACCTGCAACGAACACTCCATCGTTTCATTGGATGGACCAGCTCTACTTTGTCCAGAGGGTAGAGCTTGGCCATGCAATCTGGTGCCGTTCAACTACCATGGCAGAATTGTTGTGGGCAGGGGCATGATCAGCAAAGTTTCCACCATCCTTCAGAACTCTGAAGCATGCCCATGCGCTTTGCTTCTGCGGTACATGGCTTCTTTCAATCTCTAAAATCCCTGGGTATATCAGCTTCGTCTTTTGCAGGTTGACTCGGTACCTGACACATCACAGTACCAGAAAACGGACACATTCCTTTCTGGTAAGACAGACGTATGAAATCACAAGGACATCACAAAAAACATGTTGAGGTCAAGAAGAACCTGGAGTGGTCTGTCATGAACTCTCAATGCCAGGTAATTAAAAAAACCTCTTCCTCAGACATGTACTGCTGATTCATTGTCATCTTTCACAACTCTCCTGTAGGTATGAGAACCCCTTCTCAGCCTTTGTGCCACAGGTATGTGCTTTTCCTGCCTTAAATCAATATTTCATGTTCCACTATGAACTAACGACTTTTTGGCTGGCAGGCTGAGGTGCTATTTTTTATCAAGAAATAAATCCTCTGCTTTGAAATCCTATGCTTTCTGAAAACACGGTCTTAGAGGAGGCTGAGGTTCGATGTGTTTCAAGCATCCACTTTATACTCTGTGGAATGGGTTGGGGATCAAGCCCTGGAATGGGCCGCTTTGAAAAGCAAATCAGTGGAGTGAGCGGTTTTCAAAGTGACGCTTCTGGCTTGGACTCAGCCGTTCATTACATTTATGACCCCGGTAAACTTGGCTTCTGAAGAGCAAGCTATGGGGCGGTATAAAAATGCAATAAATAAATAAATAAATAAAGTGGAAGATGGTAGTGCAGCTGTCCACAACCAGGGACCCTCCAGCTCTGTTGGACTACAACTCCCATAATCACCCAACCAGCTATGGGATTCTGGGGACAGCTGCCACAGTGGCGTCTTTCATCTGCTAGTCTTTGCACCAAAGCAGATATGCGGTTAAATGGGTGAAAGCACACAGGTGCATACAGTGGAGGCTGGTGGCTCTGACAACATTGGAGCCATCAGCCTCCACTGTATGTTCATCTGCGTGTGTTGTATGATCAGGATCATGGTGCCCTTGGAGGGGCAGGGCACCATGATCCTGATCTCTTTTACATTGAGGTCAATGAAAATCCTGTCCATGATGAAGCTGCTATAAAAATCAAGAGGGAAGCTTCTATTGTCATTAATGGGTGTCTCCATCGTGGAGCTAATAGTAGCTTCAGTGTGTGTGTCTGTGTGAATTTTCCTCAGGGCCAAAAATCTGGGTGGGAAAGGGGGTTAACTCTCCTCCCTGGGAACCTATGTATATAGGCAACTGGTGTACATAGGCTGTAAGCTGGGGAACATGGGCAGGAGGGTGCTGTTGCATCCGTGTCCTGCTTGTGGGTCTCTAGTCAACAGCTGGTCAGCCACTGATCCATCATGGCTCTCCTTATGTTCTGAACCATGATTCCAATCCTGCTCCACCCACCACAGCTGTTATTTCTACAGGCAAAAAATGGATGTTTTTCATTTCTTTATCACATTTGTATTCTAGCTCTCCTCCAAGGAGCTCAAGAAGATGGTGTACATGGCTCTCCTTCCCTGCCCTCGTTTTTACCCTCACAACAACCCTGTGATGTGGCTCAGAGTACCTCATCACCAAGGATTGGGTCTTCAGGTCAGCTAGTGGAGCATTCAGCCAGTTGAGAGGGTTGTTATTGCAGCCGAGGTGGTGGCTTCAAAGCACGGAGCTCATTCTTGACAGGCTTGTAGTTGGGAAGCAAACTGTGGATGGCCGCCTCATGTAAGGCACCCTGGTTTGAGACCCCTGATCCCCCACCCTGATCCTTACATTAGCTTACCAAGTATTTACATGCCCCCTCTGGTAGGTTACCACTTGGTCCTCTCAGTTGAACATATGCCTTGACTGCACAGCTGCTAATAGGATAATTGTATACCGATGGCAACCACATTTGTAAGACAGCTGCAATGGAACACTAAATAGATAATTTCTTTAAAAATAATATTTTTTTTTTAAAAAAGAGTAAAGACCTAGCAGCGCATGTGTTGGCCACCTGCCAGGAATTGGAGCTGTATTTCCACCAAAGGACATTTTTTTCCCTGGTAATAAGGTTTTCGTTTCCTCATCATAATTGCAAATTCAGCTAATCTAACGTCTCATTAGATGGGAATCAAAAGGAATAAAGGGAAGCTAAATTGAATTGTGGCTCCTTAGTACTGATTGCCAAAGCATTTTAGGGTTTTTGTTTTGCTGTTGTTTTTTCGTCTGAGAGTTGGATGTTTAATAATGACAAACAGGAATCTCCAGAAAATGGATCGGGCATTGCTGCATCACCCTTCCCCCACATGGTGATCCCTGGATGTAACTGTAACTCTCATCATTTTCAGTCACAATGGCCATTGGCCATGTTGGAGCACACGTTGGAAGTTGTAGTTTAACACATTTGGAAGGCACCAGGATGGGGAAGGCTGGTTTATGTCCCCGTTGTCCTGGGATATTCCCCTTCCCCAATTAGTTGACTTGTTCAAGCCACCCGAAACCCTGATTGGTTGACTTGTTCCAGGGGGCTTGAGTTTAAAGTGAAGCCAAAGGGAGTCAATTGCAAGATCAGAGGTTTCTTGCCCAACTCCCATTATGGCAGAAGTGAGTGTGTAAACAATAGCACAGTTGTGATCTCTGGTTAGTGGATTTCAGTTCCATGGAGAAACAGAGTGAATAACCCCAAACATCTGCCCCAGATTACCTCAGTTTTTCTTTCAAAATGCACATTATGTTTCATTGGATAATAATTGGTGGAACAACCCTGATATCACACTATCTAAGTGTTGGTGTTCTAAAGATGCTTTCTGATATATGCCCCTAGTTCCCGTTAATGACTTTGGCACATGGCTACACGGGGGATGGCATGGCTTTTTCCAAACCCAGTCAAATGACATCTGTAGCCCCAACCATGTGACGGAAACTTCTTGAAAGTTTCTGAGGCAGAGAAAAATTCCACAGCTGGAGAAAGAAGAGTGTGCCTTTGGGCACTATGAAATCAAAGTGATGATAATGGAAACAGCTATCGAACCATAGACGGCTTGCTCATACAATTTGGCTTTCTGGCAGCTACAATATCACTTAGGATATTGCATTGACATGGGCACATTGTCTTCCAGCCTAGAGCTCAAACAGCTTCATATTGGCCAGTCAGTCCATTGGTCCTTCCTACCCCAGTACTATCCAAGGACTCCAGCAGTCTTTCCCAGTCTGAAATCTTTCCAACTAAAGATGCTCGGGGTCAAAGTGTGGGCCTGTGATCCCAAGCAGGAGCTCTACCGATGAGTGGCGATCTCTTTCCACAAGAGCCTTCTCCATGATGTCCACCAATGAACACATTAAAGATTGAGGCAGATTGTTGATATACCTAGCCCAGTACAGTCTATTGTGACTGGGAGCAACTCTCCAAGATCCCAACTCTGTGCCTGAAATCCTTTGAACTTGAGATACCAGTGATTGGATGTGGGATGTCCTGCATGCAAAGAAGGCATTCTACTCATTGAGTGATGCCGCCCCACCACAGTCCCACCGTCTCGTACCCCTCCTCTCACTGGGGAATGGATGCCATGATGCCACAACCTCTGCTCCCCCGACTCCACTGGTTGTGGAAACGCGCGATGTGTTGATGTCGCATCACCTGATTCCCAAACTAGACATTCCAGGGAAAGTCGAGGGAACCGGACATGCCGACTGCAAATACGCTATTCCTGTAACAGCAACCTTCTACTTCAGCTCCACCTTTTCAAACAGGAATGGTAGTCATGAACTTCTTAGGGTCATTGTAAGAACAACAACAAAAAATGGGGACTTTAATGAGAGCCGTGCAATTGATTAATTGTGTCACTAAAATAAGATAACAGACTTAGCTAGAGAACAATAGCTTGGAATCCTTCCCAGCCTTGAGAAATAATGCAGCCATTGCTTAGGACCAGTTTTATTAACTTCCACAGACTTCATAAGCCAGAGCATCAAAGGCAAAGAGGGAAACAAATTGGCACTCGGTTAAGTGCTGCTGCTGCTGCTGACTCAGACTATGTGGCAGGAGGTGAGTCCCCTTCATTACTCCCAAAAGAGCTAATCATCCAAGTGTAGCCATACCAGGGTGTCCTTTGCAGGCTCTGAAGATCCCTTTCCTTTGGAAGGATCAGGCACTATACTGAAAGTGGCAAGGACAGGTTGACTTTGAACAGGTTCACTGGGAAGCTGGAGTCTGGGTGATGAGAAGCCAATGAAAACACTAACAACTGAAATTATGCTTTACTAGAGCGTAGGGAGAGGCAACACTTGTCTTGTGAAGCCTCTGTACAGCATCCTTCCCCAACCTGGCACCTTCCAGATGTCTTGAACTGCAACTCCCATCATTCCCAGAGGTCCTGCTGACTGGGGATGATGGGAGTTGCAGTCCAACTCATCTGCAGAAGCAGCAGGTTGGGGAAGGATGTTGTATAGTGTGGGTTTGAGGGACACTTTGGAGATGAAGTAATCGATTCCAAAACAACTTGAGGCCTTTTAATAGCTATATTGATACTTCTGCCCTTGAGTATCGATTTAGGACTAACAATGTGCTAAGCACAGTGCAGAACACAAAGGATGTGGTTCCTGTCCAAGCACCGCTCATAAAACCATCAATTCCAGGGTCCAAAACTTCCTAGCTGAACCTCTGAAGGGAACTTAGGGCATGCTTCTCAAAGAACATGCATCTTCCTCAGTGCCCTTAAAATGACCACAGTCCCTAGCCACCCCAGTCCCTGGAACACAAGATAGTGCCTTATACTGGCTGCATTCGGACAACACATTGTTATTATTATTATTATTATTATTATTATTATTATTATTATTTACACTTATATAACGCCCCATAGCCAAAGCTCTCTGGGCTGTTTACAAAAATTAAAAGATTTAACACTAAAAAGTCAATATACAAAATTTAAAACCATAAACATAAAATAGCTGACATTAAAACACTGTAAAACATTTTAACTGTTAAGCCTGGCCACAATATCAATCAAAACCTCAACTTGAGCTGTTAAAATGCCTGGGAGAAAAGAAAAGTTTTGACCTGGCATCGAAAAGATAACAGTGTTGGCACCAGGCGGGCCTCATCGGGGAGATCATTCCATAATTGGGGGGCCACCACAGAGAAGGCCCTCTCCCTTGTTGCTGTCCTCCGAGCTTCCCTTGGAGTAGGCACCGGAGGAGGACCTTTGATGTTGAACGTAGTGTACGGGTAGGTTCATGTCGGGAAAGGCGTTCCATCAGGTATTGTGGTCCCAAACCGTGTAAGGCTTTATAGGTTAAGACCAGCACCTTGAATCGAGCTTGGAAACATACAGGCAGCCAATGCAAGCGGGCCAGAATCAGTCTTATATGTTCGAACCTTCTGGTCCCTGTTACCAATCTGGCCGCTGCATTCTGCACAAGCTACAGCTTCTGAACCGTCTTCAAAGGCAGCCCTCCGTAGAGCGCATTGCAGTAATCTAACTTGGAGGTTACCAGAGCATAGACAACTGCAGCCAGGTTATCCCTGTCCAGATAGGGGCGTAGCTGGGCCACCAGCCAAAGTTGGTAGAAGGCACTTCATGCCACCGAGGTCATCTGAGCCTCAAGTGACAGAGATGGTTCTAGGAGAACCCCCAAGCTACGAACCTGCTCCTTCAGGGGGAGTGCAACCCCATCCAGAACAGGTTGAACACCCTCCATCCAGTCAGAGGAACCCCCCACTAACAGCATCTCAGTCTTGTCTGGATTGAGTTTCAGTTTATTAGCTCTCATCCAGTCCATTGTCGCAGCCAAGCACCGGTTCAACACATCCACAGCCTCACCTGATGAAGATGAAAAGGAGAAGTAGAGTTGCATGTCATCAGCGTACTGATGACAATGCACTCCAAAACTCCGGATGACCGCACCCAACGGTTTCATGTAGATGTTGAACAGCATGGGGGACAAGACTGACCCCTGCAGAACTCCATACTGGAGGATCCACGGGGCCGAGCAATGTCCCCCAAGCACCACCTTCTGGGGCCAACCTGTCAAGTAGGAGCGGAACCACTGCAATGCAGTGCCTCCCACTCCCAACTCAGCCAGTCATCCCAGAAGGATACCATGATCAATGGTATCGAAAGCCGCTGAGAGATCAAGGAGAATCAACAGAGTCACATTCCCCCTGTCCTTCTCCCGACATACGTCATCATACAGGGTGACCAAGGCTGTTCCCATGCCAAAACCAGGCCTGAAACCCGACTCAAATGGATCCAGATAATCAGTCTCATCCAAGAGTGTCTGGAGCTGGCCAGCAACCACCCACTTAAGGACCTTGCCCAGGAATGGAATGTTTGCCACTGGCCTGTATTAAGATTTTCTGGGTCCAGGGAAGCTTTCTTCAGGAGTGGTCTCACTACTGCCCCTTTCAGGAGGTCTGGGACCACTCCCTCTTGTAGAGAGGCATTAATCACTTCCCTGGCCCAGCTGGCTGTTCCATCCCTGCTAGCTTTTATAAGCCAAGGGGGCAAGAATCCAATACAGAGGTGGCTGCACGAACCTGTCCAAGCACCTTGTCTACATCATCGAGCTGTACCAACTGAAACTCATCCAAGAAAACAGGACAAACCTGTGCTCTGGATACCTCACTAGATTCACCTGCTATAACACTGGAGTCTAAGTCCTGGCAGATGCCAAAGATTTTATCCTGGAAGTGCCTAGCAAATGTATTACAGTGGGCCTCAGATGATTCTAGCAAATGTAGTACAGTGGGCCTCAGATGATTCTATCATGTCCTTTGGGCCAGCATGTAGAAGCCCTCGGACAACTCTGAAAAGCTCCGCTGGGTGGCAGATTGATGAATTAATAGTGGCAGCAAAGTATTGTTTTTTTGCTGCCCTCACTGTCCCTGAATACAGCTTACCATAGGCACTTACCAGTGTTTCATTGCACCCACCAGGAGTTCATCTCCATCTGCCCTCAAGCCGTCTCCTATTTTGTTTCATCACTCTCAGCTCTGGGGTATACCACGGAGCCGTTCGAGCTCTACATAGGAGAGGACGCTCAGGAGCAATCGTGTCAACCACCCGGGTCATTTCTGCATTCCACAGATCAACCAGGGTTTCGACATGAGAGCCAGCCCTATCAGCCGGATAACTCCCCAGAGCCCTTTGGAAACCATCTGGATCCATTAGCCTCCGGGGGCGGACCTTAATGGGTCCCCCACCCTTGCAGAGGGGAAAAGCTGCTGTAAGTCTAAACCTTAGCAGTCAATGGTGGGTTGAGTAGCCAACTCACAGTTGGTTATTTTGTGGGTACTCCCCACACAACATATTCCTACACAACTGTGGGTGGTTGGGGCTGGCGTTGAGTGGACTAATAGTCAACCCGGCATTTGACTGACACAGCCCCCACCCCTCTCCCCACACTTCCTCCTCCATCAGTCCTTCCAGTGCTATCCCAGCAGCCTCTGCAAGTTGCACCAGTTGTAGCAGAGTGGCAGCCGCCGCTTTGGTCGCTCTTGCCACCTCCTGCCTCTAAGGGCTTGTGTCACTGACTGGCAGTGTCTCCAGGGTTTCAAGCAGGATCCTTTCCAAGCCCTGCATGGAGAAGACGGGGATTGAATCTGGCACCTTCTGCATGTACAGCAGAGGCTCTGCCACTGAGCTATGGCCCTTTCCATCCTGGTGGGTTGGCGTGAAACAGTGGCTAAGAGACTGAGCAGAGGAATACCTGGGTCAAATCATGCATTTTTTCATGAACTCCAAAGAAGGCCATAAGTAATAGGGATGTGCACTGGATCGGACCCGATCCACGATCCGAGTCCGGTCCAGTGGGAAATCGGATAAATTATCCGATTTCCGATCCCGCAGCTGGATCGGCCGATCCAATCCGAACCGGTCCGAAAAGGCTCCGAACCGGTTCGGCGGATCGACGGATCGGCGGGCGCCCACTGGCGCCCACTGGCGCCCACCGCCGCTTCCATTGGCGGGCGCCAGCGGGCGCCCGCCGATGAAAGTGGACAGCGGGGGGGGGGAGGAGGGGGGCGCTTACCTTCTCGGCCCGTCCGCTCCCGTCCGGCACTAGCAGCTACTACCAGCGGGCTCCGCGGCCTGCTCTAGGGTGGCGCGCCGGGTGATGTCATCACCCGGCGCGCTATTCTAGAGCAGGCCGCGGAGCCTGCTGGTGGTAGCCGCCGGCGCCGGACGGGAGCCGCCGGGCCGGGAAGGTAAGGAGGGGGTGCGTGGAGGGGAGGAGGGGGCGCGCGGAGGGGGGAGGGGGGCCCTTACCTTCCCGGCCCGGCGGCTCCCGTCCGGCGCCGGCGCCTACTACTCCCAGCAGGCTCCGCGGCCTGCTCTAGGGTGGCGCGCCGGGTGATGTCATCACCCGGCACGCTACTCCAGAGCAGGCCGCGGAGCCTGCTGGAAGTAGTAGGCGGCAGCGCCGGACGGGAGCCGCCGGGCCGGGAAGGTAAGGAGGGGGTGCGTGGAGGGGAGGAGGGGGCGCGCGGAGGGGGGAGGGGGGCCCTTACCTTCCCGGCCCGGCGGCTCCCATCCGGCGCCGGCGCCTACTACTACCAGCAGGCTCCGCGGCCTGCTCCAGGGTGGCGCGCCGGGTGATGTCATCACCCGGCGCGCTACTCGAGAGTAGGCCGCGGAGCCCGCTGGTAGTAGCCGCCGGCGCCGGACGGGAGCGGACGGGCCGAGAAGGTAAGCAGTGGCGGGGAAGGGGGCTTACCCCCCCCGGAGCCGTCCGCTTCTATCCGCTGGCGCCCGCGGGCGCCAGCGGATGGAAGCGGGCGGCCCCAGGGGGGGTAGGGAGCGCGGGGGAGGGGGCTTACCTGCCGGGGCCATCCACAGCGGACGGCCCCGGGGGGGGAGGGAGTTAGGCCCCCCCTCACCCACCCGCCGCCATTTTTTCCTCATAGACTTGCATTGCAATGCAAGTCTATGGGGAAAAAAATGGCGGCCGATCCAAAAATTTACGATTTTTGGGTCGGGATCGGACTCGATCCGGTCCGGGGGGCCTCCGATTTTGTCCGAACCGGTCCGGGACAAAATTGGAGGTCCCGATCCGGGTCCCGATCCGATCCGGGGGGTCCGTGCACACCCCTAATAAGTAACTGATTCCTCTGCCCTTTCTTGGTAAAGCAAAGCTCACAGGATGATCAGCAGACAGTCTGGGGGCAAAAGAAGAGGACAAGCAGAGTTCCAGCCATATTAGGATTCCTAAAAACAAGGGTGACCAGTGTAGGTCTCAGTGTAGGTCTTTCAGGACCCTGGATAGAGCCAAGGGAGACAAAAGATGAGAGATGACTTGTTCTAATGAAAGCTTAGTCACAGCCGGTCCCTTTTATACTCCTTGACCATGATGACACTTCTTTTAGGCTCTGCTCCACTGCTGAGGAGGGCAAAACATTAAAGGGGGACCCCTCTGGCCAGGGCTCATTACTCTGCTGTTTCTCCATGAGATCATTCTGGGCATATCGACTGTGTTGATGCTCCAGCTCAGTGCATCTCAAGGCCCTTGGAGGCAAGTGTGCCAGCCTCTTGATGGAACTAGGCTTGGGGGCTGTGGTCTCTGAGGATCTAGACTTGGGAGGATTCGGACATCATGGTCTCAGAGGTCTCTGGTTCACTGATGGGGTTCAGGGGCCCTGTTCCTCCTCCATCGATATCAATGGCCCCACAGCCAGTATGTCTGGGCTCCTACAGAACTTTGACAAATTCTTTCCAGTTTCATCCCCATCTGAAAATATGGGAATAATAATAATAATAATAATAATAATAATAATAATAATAGTCACTGTTACAAAGCTGCTATGATTCCTACAACTAGTGTTGGGGGCTCAGATTACAACCTTCCTGGGACGTTCTGCATGCAAGCCATGTGCTCTACCAGAGAGCTACACCCCTTCCGCTTCATCCAGCAAGCTCTTCTGATGTTCAGACACATGCTTTGCATGCAGAAGGTCCCAGATTCAATCCCTGTCATCTCCAGGTTGGACTGGAAAAACTCCTACTCTAAACCCTGGGGAGCCATAGCTGCCAGCCAGGGTATACCATACTGGGCTAGATGGCCCAAAGATCCGACTCATTGTATCAAAGCTTCCTATGTTTCTAAAATACCTTGAGCTGGTCTAATTTGATCTGCTGTAATTTTACCAGCCTGTGTCCAAGCTTCAAAATGGTGACAACCCGTTCCACATCTATAGGCGACAAGGCGCTACACAGGTGACCTTGTAAATGTGCACACCTGCTTGCTTTGATGGATTTGAATTAGCCAAAGTGACTCCAAGTTGGCAGGTAGCAATGGAAAACTCCTCCACCTCCCTTCCTTTGGGCCATCCCCTGAGGACTCCAACTCACCTGGTGTGATTAAAACCCTCTGCGCTGTTCTGCAAGCTTGTTCTACATTAAGAAAACAAAGACCTTCAATATGGGAAATGGAGTTTTAAAGAAGAAAGTGCCTTTAGGGAAATGAAGCTAATGGCAAGCAAACACGATTGTCTACCCTTTGCGAATTAAACATTTAACAGTGCAATGCAAGTCTGTTCTAAACCGAGCCTTGCAGAGGTGATGCGTTCAGGAACGCTGGTGAAATGCCACACTTGATTTGTATCTCCTTCACAAGCTCCAAAACAAAAAAGGGAGCTAAATAAATAAATAAATAAATAATCCACAGGATGTAAACATTGAGATTAACCATACAGAAGGAAGTCCCACTGATTTTAAAGTGATTTTCTGACAAATAAGTTTGAAAGAAGTATGCAAATGTGCTTAGTATTGTTCAGAGTAACCATACGGAAAGGAGGATGGGGCTCCTGCAACTTTAACAGTTGTATTGAAAGGGGAATTTCAGCAGGTGTCATTTGTATGCATGCAGCACCTGGTGAAATCCCCTCTTCATCACAACAGTTAAAGCTGCAGAGCCCCGCCTTCTTTTGTATCTGATCAAAAGGGCAGGGCTCCTGCAACTTTAACTGTTGGGATGAAGAGGGAACTTCACCAGGTACTGCATGCATACAAATGACACCTGCTGAAATTCCCTGTTTTATACAACTTAAAGAAACAAGAGCCCTGTCCTCCTTTCCATATGGTCACCCTAGTATTGTTGCAACTACCTGGACCTGAAACAGGGTCCATCAATGCAAGCAATGTGGTGCAGTTTAAGACATGCCTCACTTATTACCAAAAGTTAGCTGCTATTTAGCTGGAAAACTAAGCACCCCCACACCCACTGCCTACTCAACTGAAGAGGTGTTGACTTTGACAATAGATTAAAGAGTTGTTGACCTTGGCAATTAAAGAGAGAGAGATCTATGATAGAAGGAACTAACCAGGCACTTACCTTTCCATGTTTAAGAGTTAAGATAGGGTGACCATAAGGAAAGGAGAGGGATCTTGTAACTTTAACAGTTGTATTGAAAAAGGAATTTCAGCAGGTGTCATTTGTATGCATACAGCACCTGGCGAAATTCCTTCTTCATCACAACAGTTAGAGCTGCAGGAGCTATACTTGAGAGATCAGCTACAAAAGAGGGCAGGGCTCCTGCAGCTTTGACAGTTGTGATGAAGAGGGAATTTCACCAGGTGTTGCATGCATACAAAGGACACTTGCTGAACTTCCCTTTTCAATACAATTGTTAAAGATACAGGAGCCCTGTCCTCCTTTCCATATGGTCACTCTAAAAATACTAAGCACATTTACATTCTTCTTTCAAACTTATCTGTCAGGAAATCACTTTAAAATCAGAGAGACTTACTTCTGTATGGTTACAGGAATCCTATCCTCCTTTCCATATAGTCACCCTACGGTTGAGAGCCCCGAGGGAATTCCTCCCCAATGCAACAGGCACATTCAACAAAAGGTAGAATTTTCCTCCAGTAAATGAGACAGTTAGGGCACAATCCCATGCATGCTTAGACAGAAAAAGTCCTACAATTCCCAGCATGCCCAGCCACCATGGCTGCCTGGGACATGCTGGGAGTTGTAGGACTTTTTTCAGTCTCAACATGCACAGGATTGAGGCTTTAGAGCAGGGGAATGAAGGACAGGGTAGAAGTGTCATTAGTAAATATAATCCAGGCAAGATATTGCAACAAGCAGATACAGAAAACAACATAGCCAGGTGAATCAAGCTCCATGCTAGAAGAGGATTGGGAGGGGGGGATCTAGAGGACCAAGTGAATGCAGGTCATTGGAGGCCTTCCTCTCATAGGATTTAGAGTAGCCTAGTTGTCTGAGATCAGGGGAAGACATCAGAGAGGCATCAAGAGTTCCTTTGCAGCTTTTGAGGCAATACCAATAATTTCCCCCCAGCCTCCTAATCAATAGTGTCCTCCTGGACCAGTATTAAAATTCAAGCCAGCATCAGTATTAAAGTTTCGTTTGCAAAATGACTCCATCGATCCAGGCAGATAATAACCTCTTAACAACAAACAAGCTTTGACAGATTGGCCCAGATGTGGAACTTTCTGCTGCTTTTCTGTCACTTCTATTGCATAGACCTATGCCAAGTCCAATCAGATTTATTTATTTTTTCTGACTGAAACCTCCCCCCATCACTGCCTTGACAGTCATTGATGGGAAGGAAGTGGATGTGTTTCCTCTGAAAACATTATCACAGGTATTAAACCAATATTTAATACTTGGCCTTTGGCAGACAGCTCAATAATACTGATTTTGTGCCAGAGAGGAAGCAATAGCATCTTCAGAAATGCTAGAAAATGGACCAGCTTTTTCCCAAGACAAGGAGGGCTGAGGTTTGAAAGCCTGGAAGTGGACATGGAAGTCTCTAAATTATAAGGGATTTGTCAAAGGAATAGTATTATTTGTTCACAAAATATAGCTCACAGGCTTGAACTGTTCCTGTAAAATGCAAGTGATACGCAGGGGACTTATGGTTAAGATGTTGGAACTTAGCTTTATATAGGACACTTGATAAAATGTAGCTGTTAAAGATTACAAAGATGATGTCACATCTTCGGCCTCAGTAAGGGCACGACCCTACGCATGTTTAGAAAGAAAAAAAGTCCTACAACTCCCAGCATCCCTTCAGCCAGTAATGCTGGCTGGGGCATGCTGAGAGTTATAGGACATTTTCTGTCTAAAAATGCATACGATTGTGCCTGAACTGTCTCATTCACCAGAAGAAAATTCTACTTTTGAAGATACTGTATATAGGACGCTTGATAAAATGTAGCTTTAGTCACTTATTTCCCAGTGGTCAACATCACGCTGTTTTAGCTTTTGAACAACCCATTTGAATGGATGTCATAAGAACAGAAGAAAAGCCCTGCTGGATCAAGGCCTGTTTTATCTAGCATCCTGTTTTGCATAGTGGACAGCCAGATGCCCCAACCGGAAGCCCACAAGCAGGAGTCGAGTGCAGTGACCACCCCTTTCCACTCATGTTCCCCAGCAACTGGTGTACATGAGCATGCTGCCTGTGACACTAGAGGTATCCCAGAATCATAGAATAGTAGAGTCGGAAGGGGCCCATAAGGCCATCCAGTCCAACCCCCTTCTGCTCAATGCAGGAATCCACCTTAAAGCATCCCTGACAGATGGCTGTCCAGCTGCCTCTTGAAGGCCTCTAGTGTAGGGTGACCATATGGAAAGGAGGAGCTATACTAGAGTGACCAGATACAAATGAGGGCAGTGCTCCTGCAGCTTTAACTGTTGTAATGAAGAGGGAATTTCACCAAGTGCTACATGCATACAAACGACACCTGCTGAAATTCCCTTTTCTATGCCACTGTTAAAGATACAGGAGCCCTGTCCTCCTTTTCATATGGTCACCCTACAGTGTGGGAGAACCAATGACCTCCCTAGGTCATTGGTTCCATTGTCATACTGCTCTAACAGGATGTTTTTTTCCCTGATGTTCAGCCAGAATCTGGCTTCCTGCAACTTGAGCATATAAGTATCAAGTTTAGTAGCCATGGATAACCTTTTGATTCTTCGATTGGTCTTTTAAGAGACAGCCAACTTGATACGGTGCCTGGACCATTGGACATTTGGATGCAGGAAAGCCAGACTGTCAGGGTCTCATCCAACCTAGACTCTTGGCATTCCTTGGACAACCCCTCTCTGACTGAAGACCAGGAGGAACCCATGGTATCCCAAAAGACCCATCTCGGAGATGCCTTTCCTGCTCCCCCAGTAACTTCTCCAACCCCAGCCTGATCCCTGCCTTGGTCCTAATTCTCCTTCTTTGCTCCCCACCCCACCCCTCGAGAATGAAGGTGGCAATGGACCCACTGGGAAGTCCAGAGTTGCAATAGGAATGTCCCCTCCCCCCAACCACCAGAAGGCACTATCACAAGGGTCTACTTGGGAAGAAAGAGCTACTCGGGAGTAGGGAGATGATTCATGTGAAAGCCAGAAGGGGAGGGGCTGGCAAAGGGTGTATATATGAAGCCCTCCGTCTCCTCCAGAACCTTTGCTGGGTTAACAGCTCCTGATACGGTCCAGGATATGAGGGTGGCTAGGTGGAAGCCAGTTTTCAATACACTGCTTTCACTTCAGGAAGAAGGCCAACTAATCTGAACCTTCAAACACTGAGGGGAACTTCTGATGAGGAGCATTTTGGACGCACCCTTATTTTTATTCGGATTATTGGAGCAGGAAGAGAATCACAGTTAGTGAAGCTTTCATGGATAACATGGAGTGCTCCTTTCCCCTCAACTTGAGCAAAGGTTTTTTAGGAGTATTTCTGCTTATAAAAATAAGCTTTAAACCTTCTCTGGATGCCATGCCATTCCTATTTCCCATGTCTACCCAAAGATGCCAATGGAGGCTTAATCGTCTCCACTGTGGGGGTCTAGATAGAAAAGCTTAGATTAGCTGGATGATGCTGGGAGCTGGAATAGTATTTCACACACCCCTCTCCAAGAGTTAAACCTTGATATTGGAGAGACTCCAGGTTTAATAACTAGAATGGTTTTTGTTTTGTATTGTATTTTAAAACTTCCTTTGATGAAAGCCTTGCAGCTCAGAGCGGTTATAAGCTCTTAAATGCATTTTTACAAAGAAGCTTGCCCATGGAAATGGGACATCTCAGACAGATGATATGGATTTATTACTCAAACAATTAATGGTCTAGGCAAATGTGCAGCAATCGCTTCTCAGGAGTAATGGTAGACTATTATGACTTTAATGAAACCTCACCCTCCATCAGCCTGCCTCTGGCTTTGTGATAATTAAAAAAAATAACCCAAAACAAATTTGATTCGTCCATTAAGCAACATGAAGAAGACACAACAAACTTGAACCAAAAATCGACCCGGACAGGAAATGTATTGCATGGTTTCAGAAATGTTCCATTGGTAACAACTGGGGTTGGCTTGAGGTTTCAGGAAAGATGGTCAGAGTTATCTGTGATCCCCTTTCCTTTAATCTGGCCACATTAACAAAGTTACTAGGCCTCAGCTAGCAAGTGTTGCATAATGGTTACAGCGTCGGACTGGGACTCAGGCGATCTAGGTTGTAGTCCCTTTCCCCTCTCAGCCTTGATGCTCACTGGCTGAGTTTGTGCCAGTCACTGGCTCTCAGCCTAACCTACCTCACAGGGTTGTTGTTGTGAGGGCAAAATGGAGAGGAGAAGGAGGAGGAGGGCCTTATAAACTGCCTTGGAGGAAAAGAAACGTTAAAATGTAAATAAATAAATCAAAGAATCAGGTTTTGCCAGCAGATACTCTCACATTAGCCAATTGTGGAACATCAGTTGAAATATAAAAAAAGAAAGAATCCAACTTGGTTCCACGTGATGAAAGCTTTCCTAACCGGAGGTGATTCTTACCCACTGCAGGTGACATGGCAAGTGGAGCTGTTGAGAAACCTGCTCTAAACGGACGATCACGGCACCAACCTGAACCATTTTGCAGAGCAGATAATCTCTCCGCCCCCTGCCCCACTCAAACTGCATAGAACTCTGTGCCAGCCAAGTTACATTGGCACAAGGCAGAAAATCCCCCAAGCAGCTGTCTGTCCCATGCAGGAAAAAAAATCCAACAGTAATAAGTAACTATAAATTTGCTGTCTTTTCATACCTGCCTTCTCACTCTGCCTAATGGTAGGACTGGCACTGAGCAGTGTGTGGTTTGGATGCATGTGAGGCAGCAACCTTGTGGGAGGTCTAGAATTGGTCAGGGCCTGGATGGGAGACTGCCTGGGAACCCTATCTAGGAAAGATGGAGATGGCTGATACAGAAAGTAGTTTGTTCTGATTCCACTATGAGCATGGAATCAAGAGCAGAATTCTGTTACCACCACTACAAGGTCCATATGACCTAACAACATACGTCTGATTTACACATACAATACTTGCCAAGCAATAATGAGGAGGTGGATGTGTGGCTCCCTACTGTTTGGAATAGGGAAGAAAAGAATGCCTCCCCCCCACCGGAAGGTCCACAGACCTTAGCGGTTGACCATTTACTGTCTCTGCGTGGAACAGAAGGAGGTCATAAAGCCTATCTACACTACAGCTTTAAAATGGTTTTAAATGGTTTATAACAGTTTTGAGAACTATTGGGGTCCAGGACACGCTGCATATACAGCTTTCAAAACATTTTCAAAGTGTTTTATCCTGCGTGTGTAGATAGGCTCATAGAATCCTGATGTCGGATACTGTGCAACTTGAGCTTGGTACTGGGGGAACATAAGAACATAAGAGCCCTGGAGGATCGGACCAAGGATCCATCTAGGCCGGCACTCTGTTCACAAAGTGGCTAACCAGCTGTTGACCAGGAACCCACAAGCAGGACACCGTGCAACAGCCCCCTCCTGCCCATGTTCCTCAGCAACTGTTGTAATAGGTTTACTGCCTCTGATGCTGGAGGTAGCACGTAGCCACCGGGACTAGTAGTCATAGACATCCTTCTCCTCCAGGAATTTATCCAACCCCCTCTTAAAGTCATCCAATTGGTGGCCATCACTACATCTTATGATAGTGAATTCCATAGTTTCATTATGCACTGTGCGCTGTGGGATACCATGCTTAAATGCTCCCCTGAAAGTAGAACACTCAACAAACAGGGAAAGGGTTAGAGTAAAACCTTTTTTCCTTTTGATATGCTTGTTTTCTTCTTGCAGGAGTTTTGGATGTGTGTGTGCATGTGTTTGGAGGAAAATTCACAAATTGCTGTGTTTTGTATTTTAATACATTTTATTCAAGTTTTTCTTATGGTTGTAAGCCGCCTTGAGTGCCATTTTTCTTGGTAGAAAGGTGGGGTACAAATCAAGTGATTCAAATCAATTATTTACTGACATTCAATTAAATCATATCCCCCCACTTGTAGCCTGAAGCAATATAGTCCACTTTACCACATCAGGATCCTGTCTCTTCATTCTGCTGCCTTTGTCAACCGGGCTTGTCCAAGCTTGCTTCAGCACTCAGCATCTTTGCCAAAAGGCAAAATAAGATCTATCCTCCTTTCCTTTTGTAGCCTTGGATTTAATACCTAGTCTCGAAATGTCAACTCAGTTGCAGACTGATAGAATTGCCCTGAGGGTTCATCGTTTTATAAGCTGGGGAAATGAGCGGCTGTTGGCAGCTTTCAATGACAGGGATTTCATTTGGTTGGAATTGTAGAATGCTGAATAAGTCCCCAGCTCCTTATGCGGAGATCAAGAGCGAGACTAAAAGACCAGGGCTGGATTTCAGAAGTCAGAGGTGCCAGGGCTCCAACTGGCCTTGAACCCAAAGCCTCTGACCTAGAAACCCTTATTGGTAACGGGATGTGTTCAGAGGCTAGCTGTGAGAAATTAGTAAAGAACTTAAAAGGATTTCTGCACATCTCTGAGCATTGATACAGAAAGGGAGTTGCATGTTCCAAAGGACCAGCTCTGGACAACATTTTTGCCACTGCATTTCGCACTACCTGCAGTTTCTGAAGACATTCTCAGCCCCTGGTCCCCTCTGCTGCCACCACCTGGGAATCCAGGAGCAAGGCTGCTTCAAGGCACAGCCCCCAAGAACCAGCAAACCTGATTCTTCACAGGGACTGGAAGCCTTTCCAAAACAAATCCAGAGTATGGAAGGGGAGGGGACTGTCTTTCCCCCTCTCCGTCAGTTCTTGTATCATTCATCTAAGAAGAGTTTGCACTATGAATTCCCAGATGACACCCAGGAAGGCCAACAAATGCTGATTCATACTCTTGGAAGGAAAGAGAAGAGAAAAGAACTAAGAATAATCAATGTCATTGACAAAGCACTTTTTATCCTGTTTCATCAGTAAAAGGCATTTTGGAACGATCACCATGCCCATGCCAAGGTTTCGATTCACTCTGGTCTTTAGCAAGGAAAGATGATCTCCTATTTTCTATATTTTGAGGGGAGGGAGGGAACTAAAGCTATTAATTTTACAACAGTTGGAGCTGTGAAATGCTGATGCGTTCGCAAATTCCCTCTCAGAGGAAAGGGGAGGTAATGCGAATCCATTCCCCTTTAGCTGGCGTAACATCTACGTTACTCTATTTATGGCAAGGCAAGGACGTGGTTGCTTCACCAACTTCAGCATCCGACCCGTTACTTTCTCCTCTGTGCTGCCTGCGTCGCTTGACCCAATTCCCATTCCCATCACTTCTCACTGTGGTCCTCTCCACATTGTTTATTGAGGGAAGAAAACGTGGGTTATTTTTGAGCATTAAAAAAACTTAACCTGGTTGTGTTTGAGTGACAAAGCATGAGCAGAATTCTAGCTGGGTGTTTGGCATGAGTGAGAATATGCACAGCAGCTCATTATTATAGATATGGGTGGGTTGGTGGGAGCCTTGCTTGGTTCCGAGTCATTTAATGTGTGAAAAATGCATAAGGCCAGGGGGGAGGGGGAGAGAAAGAGAGAGAGAGAATGAATGAATGAATGAATGAATGAATGAATGAATCTGGTGCAATCATCTGTCTTTTCTTATTCCAGTGGCATTGTGCCCTGGGCCCTGATTTCTTGCCATTCTTTGAAGAAGCCAAGCTGTAAACAGTTTTTTTAGGAATCACATTTCGGGATCATGGACTGTGTCTCAATAACATCCAGGATAAGAGGTCTGTGGCAGACCAAGAGTGACACACTGGTATTGCCAAAGGAGCATGACAATCTTAGTTTTTTTTTAATTATTTAACACAGTTTTTAATGCTGCCTTTAAAGGTAGAACCATTTCCAGGCAATGTACAAGCTGAAAACAAGATAAAATTATGCAAAACAAATGAACTGGAAAAGCAGTCGAGATATAGTCAATAAAAATGCCATAAAACAGATAACACCAAGAAAACCTGTAGCACACAAACTATGACAAGGCCAGAGAAAGCAGGTGGGTTTTCAGAGCCTTCTTGAAGACCTGCAAAGAAGGAGCCTGATGAATTCCTGCTAGAAGCCAATTCCAGTAGTGTGGGGCCACCATTTAAAAGCCCTTCTCCCTCATACTCTCCAGCCTAACTGTTTTGGGCAGTGAACAGGTGAAAAGGGCCTCTATTGACCTCAGAGTATGGGCTGGCCAGTACAAGAGAAGATGGTCCTTCAAGTGGCTTGGGCTAAACCCACTGAAGGCTGCATGTGGCAAGGGCAGCCCATCCACCAGGTCTTCTTCCTGGCACCATTGTTATGTAGCTCAGACTCCTAGCTTATGGATGAGCCAGGTAGCTGTCCAGCAGGTCAGAGAAGAAGGCTTCCCAAAAGCAAAGGAGCTGTCCAGCTATGGTATTCCAAGGAAGCAGGAGCTGGGCCAGATGAGGTGTTCCATCAGTGACTGCTAGCCATCAGCTGAGCAAGTTTCTGACTTCCTCCTCTTGAGTAGGGATCACGGAAGGGAGGCCTGAAGCTTCCAGATGAGCACCATGCCTTGTAATCTGGGCTGGGGCCTGGATTCAACACCATTCTGCTCCTAGGATGCTGTGGGTCTGGAGTGTGTGCCTGGAATCAGCCTAGGTGTGTTGGGTCCCCTGAACCTGAAGCCTCTCTAAGAGGTTCCTATTCACATTTTTAAATAGTGAAGAGGGGGTCAGTTTCTCCTGATTCCCCTTAATCCCCACAGTTGCCAGAGCTCGAGATGGGGCCTTCTGTTCCAGGAAGGAGGTCTCGTCTGATTGTGGTCTATTCAGAGGAAGGTGGTGGAACATGACAGAAACTAGGGTCAATGGTGTATCTGCCCAGGAGTACAGGAAGAGTGGAATAGATTATTCTGATCATAGCTGTCCTGTTGTCCAAGTGCCCAGATGAGTTAATGTAGTACAGAGTTGATGGATGAAAGCTAAATCAAGGAGGAGTGTGTGTGTAAACCTATATGTTTCTTGTCCTGCATTTGTTTCATACTGTTGATCCCCCCCACACACAAATAGTGATGCCAAAGTTGCTCTGTACTTCCCATTTCTTAGGCCTGTTTTAAAAAAAAAAACAAAAAAAAAACACCCGCCATATCAATCACACAAACCATATATTTAAACAATTGTACGGTATAATCGATAATGTCTACAGGCTTGCAATCTAAAAAAGACATAGCACACAAGGAAAAAGCAATTGGGAGGGCAGAGGAGAAAAAATAATTCCTTCAGGGCAGGTGGAATGGCCCTTTTCCCCCCTTTCATCTCCCTCATTACAGCCTGCTGGAATGGCTGTTGGCAGTGACAGTTGAAGGAGGAGGCCCTTTCATAGAGCTCATCTTAACTTTAGCTTCACAATATCACAGGTGAACAGACCATCAGTGCTCTGCAGGATGCTTTCTGCTTCAGACTGAGCTCGATCCTCAAGAGGAGATTGCCCATGTGATAAAGTGGTGAGAGAGTTTCCCCAGCAAAAATGGCTCCTTTTTATGCGTTTGTAGAGTGCCCTGTTGAAAGTTCCTATCTCCTGTTCCCTGAAGCGGAATGGGCCTCCTGTAAAGCAGAGAACAGATAAGATGCAATGACACGGTATTCACTAAGTCGGTTTTAAACATAAGTCCCAGTTATCTTATTTGTGCTTCCTACTGATAGTTGCCGTGATCTCCTTTGGGACTGTTCTCCATTGTGTCCTTGGAAGCTTAGCATCTCGTCTTTTGCAACCCCCTCAGTGTAAAAGAGCTTGAAACGTGAAAAGGAAGGAATCGAGCCTCACAAAGCGGATACTCTTCCCCATTAGATGCTTTGATAGGGCACCCTAAGAGGCTTTATTTCCCTGCCGTATTATGCATAATTTCCCATTTCATGGCATAATGCTGAATACGGGCGTTGGTGGAAGCTGACACGCTCCCTTGGCTGCCAGGAGCAGTAGTTCCTTCCAGCAGATTTTGCACAGAGGTCTGATGGAGATTAAATAGCTTAGGAACAGGAGAAAAACCACAATTTTGAAGCAGCCTAAATCTGCTGAGTTTTAGGATGGGAGGTTGCCCCCCCCCCCGCTGTTCTGCCTGTTTTATTCCAGTACCAAAATATGCAGAATGTCCACTTGCAAAAAAAATTAAAAAAATTAAATCACATTTTGTTACAAAATGAGAACTGCCTCCTATTTTACATACATAACCTGTAGAGTTGTATCTGTAAAATGGTGGCAGCAAAAACTAGCCATAACATCCTATTTTGCACTCTCCAGTTCGCTAAATGGGAGAACGGTTGGCTTCCTTGCAAGAATCAAGAACTGGAGACATATGTTGAATTATTTCGAATATCTCTCTGTTTATAAAAATACACAAATTGAGCAGCTTCCATTCTCAAAGCAACAGCATGGATTGCCAGCCCACCCACCCACCGCCTCACCAGCCTGCTTCTTCTTGGTCAGCTGCAAAAACTCTGGTTAGAGACTCCCAACTGGCCAATACAAGCCATAGGCTACTAGTCCAGGCAGTTATCCTGCTGGTTGGCTCAGCTATGTCTGAGCATAGGGACATTTTACACCTTTCCTCATGTGGGACAGAACCCTGGATTCAAACCTGGTAGCCCCTGGATGTAAATGTCAGCTATTCCACCCACCCAACTGGGACTCCTGCCCCTGTCCTCTCTATCTGTTCTTAACTGTACATGTTTTAATTTGTAAGCCACCTTGAGTCCCAGTATTGGGAAAAGGTGAGAGAAGAAGAAGAGAAAGAGGGGGAGGGGGAGGGGGAGGAGGGGGATACTCCACTGGCCATGGAAGTCAAAGAACTATAGCAACAGGAAAAGGTCACAATTATCCCATTAGTCACCTCAGTCACTGGCATCACATCAAAAAAATATACAGAAAACCTCCCAAAACTGGGCCTACCAGAATACATTCACACCAACATCCAGAAAGCAGTCATACTTAAAACATGCTCAATTGTCAGGAAATTCCTGAATCAATAAAAGACAGCATGACTTGGCAAAGCCCGTCATGTCCGTCTAGAAGAATCACCATGAGCGAGAAAGAGATACATGATGATAATCTTGTGTTCCATCGTTTGGCCATTGACTGAACTAGATTTTTAAAAAATGTATGTACGAGACTCTTGTTCTTGTTTGCAAATGTTCATTTGCACCACTTCTGATGCACAAGTATGCGTAGGCGCAAATCCCCCCCAAAGTTTTTTTTTTTAAAGCTGCTCTGCAATCCCGCAGAAAAAAGACCATGACTCAGCAGTTTCAAGCCTGCAACTCAGAAAAAGCCAGTCTGCTGCAGAATCTGCAACTGGATTCATAGAAACCGAACCTCGTTTGTATCGAATGTCAATTTCTCTGACCTCCCTAACCGCCGGGGCTAATTGCAAGGACAGGGAGTCTTTGGCCACACCAGGTCACAGCGTCACTGAAGCTAGCCAGTGGAGCATTTGGGAGATGCCGCTTCAAGGTGCCAGGGATGCTTTGAAATGAGCCAGCCTTATTTGCACCTCACTTTCCCCAATGGTGACTGACGCTCTCTCTGCGTGAATGGTGTGTGGGAGAGAATGGGATGTGTAAGTGTGTGTGTGTGTGAGAGAGAGAGAGAGAGAGACTGTGTTTGTGTGCATGGGGTGTAGTTTGTGTGAATATGTGTAGTATCTATGAGCATCATCAGATGAGCATTTTATGCCATGCTCATTACTGGCCACTCATGGATGTTCATGGGTCCTTTTGATGACGCCGTCTGCCTTTTGCGCCTCTCCCGCTCCTTCTGCTCTTTTCCCATCAGAGACTAAGACCCAGAAAATCTGTTTGTTGTTGTTGTTTTTTAACTATAATGATACCTGCCGTCATTTCCTGCTGTGTGCAGGAGAAGGCAGCGCAATAAAAACTCACACTGAATGAGCCACGTGATCGTTGCTGCTTCCTCTTTCTTCCCCATGTGAAGAAAGAGGGAGCTACTCGTCCCTATGGTGAGACAGAAGCAGGAGGCAAAGCAACGGTAGGGAAACGCAATTTCCCCCCATCTGATGAGGCTCTATATATGTGGAAAGAGTATATGTGTGTGTATTTCCAGGTATGCAATAGGGAACATTCCAGCAATGGAATGTTGGCCTGCTTGCAACCCGCAATGTGCTTGCTCCATCTCTGGCTTCACCTAATGGCCATTTCAGCTCCCTCAGTCCTAGAGAGGAGAATGCATTTCTTTATCCTCCTTTACCAACCCTTTGAAATGTGAGTAAAACTATCTCAGGCTCAAGGGGCACAGCTTGGAGAATTCTGTTTCCCCAACATTTCTTAGCCTGCTTCTGTTGACACCAACACCAGCAGAAAATGTCCCTTCCCTGCATCACATTTCCAAGACGTATCAGAAGATCCCTACTTTACCGAAGAGAGATTGACTGGCCCTGGGGTCCATACCATTGCACAGTTCTCTTTAAGAAATGAAACAATGCAATCGTGTACATGTCTGGCTGTACATTGCCAGATTTCCATTGCCATTTCTGTCTGAAGATTCATATTCCGTATTGAAAAATATCCAGGTTTATCATTTTTAAAACGTCCAATAAAATATACTAGATTTGGGATCATGGTTTATTTGGTCTATTATCCAGAAAAAATCATTTCATGTTGAGTTAGTGACCCAAGGCAATCTCCTCATCTAATCCATTTATTCAAAAAGTGCCTAATTTGGGACTACTAAAAAATAAGATTGTGAACTTGTACATATGGCTTAACCTGCCATCTACTGTATCTACTGGATAAACCCCTGTTTAATCCATTCTTGAACAGTGCTACATGAGCTCTCCTTATTATATTTGGTGGGGGGGTCAAAATGTACAGAAGTAATGGACTAACTTTCTGGGCACAGTATTTTCCAATATCTATGCCACATCCTAAAGATTTCTGGAAGAATTGCCCACAAAAAAAACTGTGAGTAGTTCCTGGCATAGCACTAATTCTATATTTGGACAAAAAGTTTTCCATATTCATCCTATTTCCCAGTTCAGCCATGTCTGATTCCTCACTGTAGCCATGCGAACACACATTTCCAAACCGCAGAATAAATTAAGCATAATTGCAATAATTCATTATATCTCTCCCTATGTGTAATTAGACATCAGACTAATTATTTTCCAATCTAAAATGGGATGTTAATAGCATTTTGTTTGTGTGTTTATGTCAGCTCTTGCGTTCCTGAACCATTTCAATACCAGGGAGGTTAGACATATGTGGGGCGATGTTAATGTTTAAACAGACCCGTGGTGTTATTTTTAAAGAAGACACAAAAAAGAACCAAGATCGGCGCATTTCTTCCTTTCCGTGACTCCTCCAAGCTGTGACAGCTAAACTGTCTTCCCAAGGAATCAGTGCTCCATGTTATTAGCAAGGGCCAATGAATACTGCGGTATCCATAAACTAATCAGCACCCTGCTGGAAGTATATTAATTAAAATGCATGTGCAAACTTACCTATTCTGGGGAGGAAAACACAATAAAACTTTCTGTATGCAAATGCAATCAAGTTATAGCAGCTGACATGATTTGCCTACTGCCAAATGAGGATCCTTTGAGTTGACACAATTGGGTGTGTGTGTATGTATATATAATATCACTTTTCAGCACCAGGATATTAAGACTCAGCAACATCAAGGCCATAGAAAACTTGGTAGAAAAGAGAGACTTTCTTCATTGGTCTAAAAAGACCATTGAAGCAGGTATGATGGACCTGGCTCTCACTTGGGGCCATTTCCCACAAGATAGGGACCAATGATAAAAATAAAAGTCCTGCATCCAAAGAATTGGGCCATCAGTTCAAATCAGTATATGACATTCTGCCATTTTCTTTGTTCCCCCTCGACGCTCCTGATGTGGCGCTTGCCGGGCCGTGTTGCTCTAGAGGCCAGATCTACACCAAGCAGGATATGGCACTATAAAAGTGATAAGAAAGCGGTATATGATATGTCTCTATGGAGCCCAACAGTTGTCAGTGAGGATATGTGAATTGGCTTTGTTTTACATGAGGATGTTCCACATGAGGCTTAATGAAAGGTAACAGGGTTTTTTTTCCTATTTGATGAGGACCCAGGACCTTCAGTCTCAGGTAAATGTTTAGCTGCAGAAGATCCCACCAATCTGCACTTTTCTCTCCGCGGCTTATAAATAATCTCAAGTCATTTATCTCAGGCTGTTATATCAAAAATGGTGCAATATATGTCTAAGTCTTTCAAGGTCCTAGGGACCTTTTGGAGTCTCTAGGAATTTTGTGGTCCACACTGCATATACCGCTTCAATACCATTTGATCAATTTCAACTAAACTTCCCAATGATTTAACACTGCAGCAAGCAGATTTTAAGCATGCAACATTCAAGCTCCAAACATTCAAAACAACACCAAAAGCCATGTTAAAAGTATGAAACAAGAACAAGCACAGATTGAAGCCAGGAAGTTCCATCTAAGGGGGATGGAGTGGACAGAACCTCCCTCAGAGGGCTAGAAGGGTGGACCAGGGCAGGGGTATGCCTGCACGTATTCCTTCACTCTCGCGGGCCGGGCACAATATGTCCAACCGTAACAGTGTGTAAATTTCCTTGAAGACTTCTCTGTATCAACCTAAAGGCAATTTCAAGCCGTGCGAAGCTGGGTCCATTCTCTAGTTGGATAATAAATAAGTAAAGACAGAAACCATTATTGGGGCAGTGGGAATCAAAGACTGTGCTTCATGTTTATATATCAGGTTGCCTGGCTGTATGAAAGATGAAATTATCATCACTGGAACCTCTTCTACAGTTGGTTCTTCAATAGATGCCAGTTGCTAGGTTCTCAAATCCTTTAATATATTGTCCATGGCTCCGAAGGCTCTTATACACATTTCCTGGGACTTTTCCAATGTTCAGATTCATTACACCTTTCCACAACATTCCCTTTCAAAATTCATCAGCGCAGGCTAGATTGTAGACGACTGCCTTCCTTTGCAAAATAACCACCACAGCCTCCTTCCCACACATGAACAAACAAAATGGTGCCATTTTTGTGAAGCCATTATGAAGTCGTCTGGTAATGTCTCAGAGCCTGTGCTCGAACAAAAGGTAAATTGTGATTCCAGTGTGGTGTCTTGAAAGCGTTAGGTTTATTTACTGACAAATTGACAAGGGGAGAGAAAAATTAGACTCTTAACATTAACACATAGCAGAGGGCCGGCTGTCATTCAGAGGTTATTGATTCCAACAGCCGTTTAGATTCTAAAGTGTGAGGTAATGGATTTATAAGCGCCGTGCTTTCAAATGTCAAAGGAACATGTCTTAAATTTTCATGGAGTAATCAGAGTGGCTTACAAATGTCGCAGGCTTATGTTTCAAGTTAAAGTTTTTATGGGTTTGGGGCTGGGAGACGGTCTTTGCATTGTTCAGTCGGTTTGGTTTCAAAAGGCAGCTGGCCCTTTCTGAGTTCTGCTTCATGTGTGGGTGTGTAAATTTCAAAATTACAAAACTCAAAGGGACTCGGCGGAACATGTAGGGAGAACTGGTCAGCACGAAGCTGTAGGTAGCTCAGCACATGAAGAGCTGAAGCATGAGCCCTGGCAGGATTGGGACTGAAGCTGGATAGAGAGTTGGGTCAGCTCAGGGCCAGTGCAGAGCTGAAGAACCTGTCAAAAGGGAGGGAGCTCAGAGGATGAAGAATCTGGAAGGCAAGAGGATCAGGACTGGGAGGTTTGCAGGCAGGCTGGCTTTGGAGAGAATGAATAAAAGGAGTGGATGGATAGGGACCCTCAGGTTAAGATTAGGGGTGCCCAGACAAGCAAAACTGGAGCCCAATGGTTTATTTTAGTGCTTGGATCCAAAGTTCTCACAAGAGAACATTGAATTCATATTTTGGGCTCTCTCTCTCTCTCTCTCTCTCTCTCTGTGTGTGTGTGTGTGTGTGAAAGATGTCCAAAAGCTGCACTTGGCATACCTTTCCCACCACCACCCATTTTAAGGTCTTGGTGATGGTGCTGATCCTGGATCTCCCAGTAGCTGGTGGGTATCATTTTTCTTTCTTCCCCAATGTTGCCCCTATTGTGAGGACAGGACTCTATTGGCTCTGTCTAGGGATTCAGAGGATGATATGGTTCAACCTGCTACTGCCTACCTCTTTCCTGTGTCCCAAGGTGAGTTACTGGGCCTTGGAGGACAGGGAAGAGTGAGCTGCTGTTGGCAGGGGGCATTCACAGAATCAAAGTGAACAAGAGCCCTGTTCCTCTGACACAAGGCAGTCTGTATGCAGGGCCCTGCTGCTCGCGAACTTCCTAGGCTCCACTACATAGCTGCCACACACCCACACTCACACACAATATCCACCTGGCAGACCTTGAAATTCTAGCAAAAGCAAAGTTGAATCTGCAGTCCAGAGGTCTGTCCGTGGCTGCTGTTCAACCAAGGCTCAGATGTTTCACCTGCAGGAGAGGAGGAGAGAAGAAGGGCATGAAACAATTTATGGCCGCTGCTGGAAGGGAGAGAACTCTTGCCCAAGGTCGTACGTTCAATTCTTCACCACCATAAAAGTCGCAAGGCACCCTTGTCTTTCTCTGTCAAAAGCTTTGAGACCCTTAGGGTGGAACGGTCCTTTCCCATCACTCTTGCCCCATGTTCACCTGCACACTCCTGACATTCAGGGAGGCGTCTTTTTCTTTTGGTGTAACTGCTTCTAGGGGAACAACATCTGAGGCTGTTGAAAGCCTTGTTATCAAAGACAGCACCATCTCTGGGAGGAAAAGCAGATGTGAGTAAGGGAAAGGCCGAAGCGAATAACAGGGAGGTGAGAATTCCAAAGAAACAGGAATCAGTAGCGAAGCTACAACTAGATCTTGGAGCATTGGAGGGAAGGCAAATGACCACCCAAAGAGCAGAAGATCATAGAATCATAGAATAGTGGAGTTGGAAGGTGCCTATAAGGCTAGGCTGACCAGGTGGCTCAGGATTTCCCGGTCCTAACCGGGAATCCAGGGGCAAACCGGCCCAACCGGGGGGCAGGGGGGCAAACCGGGGTGGCGGGGGGGTCACGCGGCGGTGGCAGCAAGCAAGGAGCGGCGGCAAAGGTGGCGGAGGAGCCCGGGAAGCGGCCGCCCCAGCTGGTAAGCACGAAGGGGGGCACTTACCTGCTGGGGCGGCCGCTTCCCGGGCTCCTCCGCCGCCTTCGCCGCCACTGCTGGGCTCGTAAGGCTGTTACAGTAAATAATCGGAGTCCAATCCAAAGTTCAAGTTCCAAACAGATAGCCTTTATTTGCTAGCAAAGACCACGGTCTGGAATCGTTCCACAGACTGCAGCCCCCCCCTTTGGGTGACCCAGTCTCTTATACATTTCAAGCAAACAGGAAAGAGCATGTCATACAACAGGATGATGCGCGCGCAACATAACGTTATGGTAGCCTAGGTGTTGCCTTATATGGTCTGGAACTGTTTCTTTAGATCAGGTCACATGGTCTGCTGTCTGCATGCAGTTACAACAGCATAGAAGCTACTTATAAGAGACAAGGAGAGGGACAATAAAAAAAATCATTGTTAGGAGGACAATTAGGTTAAGGCCATACAAAATGGAGTCAGTTAGGTTCAAGTTCCTCCTCATTCCCCCCTTTGAAACTCCTTTAATTACTAAGGAGTTTCACTATTTTCATCTGCCATAGGCACAGGGTGGTAGTCGCGCAAAGCCATTAGGTGGACAGCTGTGCGCCGGTCTGCTATCTGTTTCACCATTCCGCGGAAGCTCTGTAACAATAAAGGCATTAAACAGGGCAAGAGGATACAAACCAAGAGTTCTACAATTACTATCGCTATAATCCCTTTCAGCCCCCCTACCCATGTAAACCAGGAACCCAGCCCTTGGGCCCACTCAAATCCTTTCCAGGTTTGTACGGGAACCTGAGCAAGCTTAGTCATTTTATTGGTGATCTCTTCAATAACTTTCCCATTATCATCAATATGCAAGCAGCAGTTAGTAAGATTAAATTTTCCACATACCCCTCCCTCAGTAGCAAGCAAGTAGTCAAGAGCTAAGCGGTTCTGATACACAGCATTTCGCAGTTGGGTCTGGGTTTTGGATAGGACATTCAATGCTCTTGCAGTTTCATTGGTTATTAGTTCTAGAACTGCTTGCAAACGTATGATTCTGTTAAGCATATAAATGGGGGTTCCGTACCCCGACATTCTATCTTGTGCCAGGTGGCAGGGCCATAACACTGAACAATCCTCTCAGGGGGGCACTTATCATCTTTCCAGTCCCCAATTTTGACATTTGGGGATATACTGTGTTTGTTGTACGCTGGGTGGCCCAGACGCACACCTTCTGATAGGGGAACCAGAAAGAAGGAGGGGCGAATCTCTCCTAGGGTGCAAGTGCCTGCCCAGGGTTCAGGGAGTTCAGAATGAGCATACTGCTCGCAGATCTAGTACAATCTCCTGGGGGCTGGCCAGTTGCCGGAGCTCTGGGTGACGTTTATTCGGGACAGGAGAGCCATTCAGGGTGGTGAGTGACTGACAGGGGGTTTCTTCAATTTTGGGGGCTGACGGGTGCAGACGCTGGAGGCACCACTGACTTACAATGGTGTCCCCTAACATCTACTGACTGTGAGGATTTGGCTCCTTGGTTTCGTTATAAGGCTGGCTGACATTCAATTCAGCTGCCTCCCATGGCCACTGGTCCCCCAATTGGGTACCTCTGCATACATAACAGTTACTGACATTGAGGGAGCTAACAACAGTCTCAGCAGAGGTGAAAAATTACTAGATTGCATCTCTGGGCGGTGCAGGGACTTAGAACTGGAACTTTGGTGAGGCGGGCATGTGGATTCCCTCGTGTTCTTTTTCTCACGTGGCCCATCATACACAATTCTAATAGGGACATTCATTGTAGTACTGTCCCCTGTCCACTGGGGCCTCTGACCTCGAGACTCCACTGGGCAGGGGCCTCCTTCGGGTTGAAACAGGTGATGGCACTGTTTTGTATGCAGGCGGAGTAAGTGACGTTCTGAAAAGTGCACGGTTACACTTTGCCCTTACACTGGAGCCTACTCTGATAAATGAACATCTGTTTGATCTGGTTATGCAATTTGACAGTCTAAATACATGACTGACAGGGAGTGACATCACTAGAGGCAGGGGCAAGGATTAATAGGAGTATTGATACTGAAAGTCTTTCAGGAGTCTTCGGGCGGTGTCCACTTCCTCTATCCGGGATGGGAAGGGATGCAGCGCCCCCAGTCACTTCGCTCCCTCGGGCACCGGCCCTGGGGAGGCTTCTGCCGTCGCGTCCAGCGACGTAGGCAATTTCTCCAGCATCATTTTCAGTCGGTGTTGCTTGGCAACTTGCCATTGGTTTGTATGGGCAGCTGCTGCTGCTTTCACACGGCTCCAATGGATCCAGATGGGGTTCTTTTAACTTTTAAGGCAGTAGGAATAATCAGTAAAACTGTTAAGGGGCCATCCCAAGTTTTTCTTAAAAGATTTTTTTTATAACTTTTGACATGTACTTGATCCCTGGGCTTAATAGATCAGTTCATAAGGGGTCAGTCTATTAGTCCTTGATGTACAACGCATGTGGAGCAGGGCCACGGGCAGCTGATTGGCCCTTTCTACTGCCCCACTGCACTGGGGTCTCCATGAACAATGTAGCTTCCAGTCTACTTGTAAGGCTTTGGAGAGTTTCTCAGTGATCTCTGCTTGAAAGGCTGTTCTGTTGTTACTGTTTCTTCTGCTTTTGCAGGCCAGCCTTCCACCCAGCCAGAGAACCAGCAGCTGGTGGCATATCTGTTAAGTCTAATTGAACAACTTGGAAGGGACGGCTGGGACTGGCCCTTTTCTTGGGTTGTTCTTATACATCCTCTAGAGACGTCTGTGCAGAGGCTGGCCAGCTTATCAATGTACATGGTTTTCTCGATGAGATGACGGAGGGCTTCCTTGCCTAAATGGCATTGGTGATGCATATTGGAAACAGATGTTCTGGCCAGACTTCTGAGTACCCAGATTCGGTCATCTGGGAGGACATTAATTCTGGCTGAGGGCTTCCTTCTTTTCTTCTTCATTTTAAGGCACATTTCTGGTAAAAGGATGTGGTTTCAATATAATACGCTGACAGGAAACAGCTTCGTTGTAGTTTCTTTTTGATCTCACTCTGCAGTAAATAACATCTCTGGTTTTCAAACAGCCTGGAGGAGCTTCTGAATTTTTGTAGAATAGGCGATGTTTTTTCTCTCAGCAGTCAAGAATCTTCGCTCTCGGTATAAAATCAGGTATGACAAAACTGCTTCTCCTTTGCCCATTCTGGGGCGGCTACTAGTTCTGCTTTCTGGGCAGACGCCTGGGGGCAGGGACTCTGTCAGTAGAATCTCATTTTCAGTGACTACTGCGTAGTCAGAGTATCTGGTTTCATTTCGGACAAAACTGCTTCCTTCTGTAAACAGGGCGACGCTTCCAGGAATTGAAGTGTCTTTAAAATCAGGTTGACTGGAATGCACGGTATCTATAATCTTCTGGCAATCATGCAGGCAGAAGCATTTAAGGTGGCAGGGTTCAGAGTGGATTTTCACACAGCAAGGCACGGTACTTTACGAGTTGGGAATTGGTCATCTATCTAGGCCCATGAGTTTCAAGCAGCGCTTTAGCAGGCATGCAGCAGCAACGTAGCGGAGACAGCCGGGCCATCCGCAACTGACAGGATCAGTATTCTTACTCAGATAGGCGACGGGGCGGTTCCAGGAGCTGAGTTAGGACTCCAACGGCAGTCCCTTTCTTGTTCACATACATACAAGTGGAAAGGCTTGGAAATGTCTGGTAGGGCCAGGGCTAGTCAGGGCAGTCTTCAAATCTCAGAGGCTTGAGAGGGCTTTTTCAGTTCACATTCGGGGACAAGACTCTGACTGATTACTTTTCAGGAGTTCATGGAGGGGCTGTGTTAAGGCTGCATAATTCAGGATTCAGATGCAACAATAGCCGGCCATGCCGAGGAAACTCTGAGTTATTTTTCGCTGCTGGGCTGTGGTACGCAGTTGATGGCTTGGGTTCGGCTGGAATCTCATGGATTTTCTGCATGTTCATCATTGTACGCCTGCCTTTCTTGATGGCATTAATAAATACTTGGTGGTAATCACGCTGATGTCTGCGTCCTTCTGTAGTCTGTATGTTCCATCGAGGGTCTAATCTTGGGGCATAGGCGGTGTTGCTCTGGTTGGGGTCGGGGATGCCTTCTCTCTGGCCCCGTTCTGTGGCTGCATTTTCGAGATTAGCCTGGGTCTGTAGTCTCTGTTCAGTTGTCAGGAGATAACCCATGAGTTGTTGAATGTCAGTCCAGGTTGGATCATGGGCAGTTATTACATCCTCAATCATGTCTACAAACTTCTCAGGCTCTTCTTCATAGGAGGGTCCGTGGTTCTTCCAGTTCAGGAGTTCAGTTCAATTCAATTCAGGAGTTCAAGAGCTCAGTTCAATTCAGGCAGTTCAGTTCGGGAATTCAGGAATTCAGTTCTGGAGTTCAGTAGGAGAGGGGACGTAGGTCTGGTACGTGGACACATTCGTGGCAGGGTCGGTGACGGCAGGAACAATGGTGGGACTCTCACGGACAGGGAAAATTCTTGTCTCGGTGCCTGTGTTAGCAGCCAAATTTCTGAGGTGGAGCCGGCTGGTGTGGCAGGGTCCGGAACAGGCGGGTCAGTTTCTCGACTCTCACATCAAACAAAGAAGTGGGGTCTACAGGTGCAGAGGTGATGGCTGATGGCTGGGCAGTGGAGTCTTGGGACATCGGAGAGGGAGCCAGGATGTCTGGTCCGGACCTAGGGACGTCTGGGACATCAGGAGGTGGCAGTCACAGGAGCCTTGCGTCTTGGGGTCTTTTTTACTTGGTTCATCATGATAAGGGCTGCATCTTCGGCCAACTTCTCGTGCTTATGGTGGGGGGGTGTCTGGCTACTTTCAATTAACTCTCTGTGCATGGAATGTCCTCTGAACTGAGGGCCCCCCCCTTTCTATGATGGCAAGGTTATAAACTCGGGAATTATAGGGGTCAGAGGAAGTACCTTGGGGGGGCAATTTTACAAGGGGTCCTAGAGCAGGCCAGTCATAGTAACACTTAGCTTCCATAAAATCTACATTGCACTTCGTTTGATCAAAAACTTTACTGAAATGCTTAATCATCAGGTTCAGTGGGGTCGAAAAACCTCCCTCCATCCTTTTCTTGACTATACACAATATAATCAACCAGACAGACAATACACAGCAGGGAAGATTGACAGGGAACCGTCTGACTGTAGGAATTGGGGGAGTCAGGCGGCTGATACAGAGGAATACAGTCTCTTCACTACCAGCCCACGCTGCCGGCAATTCAAGACACCCAGAGGCGTCCCAGGGCTACTGCCCAACGGTCAGCAATGGAAATCAGGCAGTCATACACACATCAAACATCCAGGACGACACCCGTCCTCCCAGACCTCCCAGTTCAAAGAAACAGAAACAGTCTACCGTTACGGGGGGTTAATCAGACCCCCCCTTCGACTCAGAGGAGTCGGTCACCTCTATGGGGGTTGATTAGACCCCCCTTCGACTCGTAGGAGTCGGCTGATACAGAACAGAATAGGAAGCTTCCCCTTATACTTGCCTGGTTCAGATGTCCCAGCGCTGGGCAGAAGGGTATCTGCACTGAACTTCCGCTCGGTCCGTTTTTGTTCCGTGCTGTCCCCGGACCTGCCACAGAACCTGTATGGGCACCAGCTAAAGGCTGGAGGCGCGCTCCCAAGGAGGGCCACGGCCGGCTGGGGGCCGCGGGGAACCAAGCGGAAGCGGGGGAAATCTCCCTGGTATGGTTCTCCGATTAGCGGGTCTCCCAGTGAGGGATGATTCCCGGCCAATGCACCAAAATGTTACAGTAAATAATCGGAGTCCAATCCAAAGTTCAAGTTCCAAACAGATAGCCTTTATTTGCTAGCAAAGACCACGGTCTGGAATCGTTCCACAGACTGCAGCCCCCCCCTTTGGGTGACCCAGTCTCTTATACATTTCAAGCAAACAGGAAAGAGCATGTCATACAACAGGATGATGCGCGCGCAACATAACGTTATGGTAGCCTAGGTGTTGCCTTATATGGTCTGGAACTGTTTCTTTAGGTCAGGTCACATGGTCTGCTGTCTGCATGCAGTTACAACAGCATAGAAGCTACTTATAAGAGACAAGGAGAGGGACAATAAAAAAAATCATTGTTAGGAGGACAATTAGGTTAAGGCCATACAAAATGGAGTCAGTTAGGTTCAAGTTCCTCCTCAAGGCCAGAGGCCGCGCGGAAGAGGCAGGAGAGGGCCGGATCCGGAAGTGGCGTAACCGTCACTTCCGGATCCGGCCCTCTCCTGCCTCTTCCACGCAGGCAGCGACGGAGGACCCGGCGCGGCTGCGCGGGTGGCGAAGGAGGACCCCGCGCGGCCGCGTGGGCGAAGGAGGAACCCAGCGCAGCCACGTGGGCGGCGAAGGAGGACCCCGCGTGGCCGCGCGGGCGAAGGAGGTACCCGGCGGTAGGTCCAGGCTGGTTTTTTTTGGGGGGGGGGCTTGGTGGGGGGGTTGTTTTGGGTGGGGGGGGCGGGGGGGACCGGGATTTTTATTTTTAAAATCTGGTCACCCTATATAAGGCCAACTAGTCCAACCCCCTGCTCAATGCAGGAATCCACCTTAAAGCATCCCTGACAGGTGGCTGTCTAGCTGCCTCTTGAAAGCCTCCAGTGTGGGAGAGCCCACGACCTCCTTAGGCTAGGCTGACCAGATAAAATCCAGGTCAGGGCTCATGTAACTTTAACAGTTGTAGAGAAAAGGGAATTTCAGCCAGTGTCATTTGTATGCAATGAGTTCCTGGTGAAATCCCCTCTTCATCACAGCAGTTAAAGGTGCAGGCACTATACTAGAGTGGCCATATACAAAAGAAGGCAGGGCCCCTGCAACTTTAACTGTTGTGATGAAGAGGGAATTTCACCAGGAACTAATCTGGCTTCCTGTAACTTGCGCCTACTCTGGGATGATCGAGAAGAGATCCTGGCCCTCCTCCTCCTCTGTGTGATGGGGGCAGCAAAAGTGAAAAGCCAAGTCAATTTTATCCCTATAGTGATGGTGCTATGATTTGTAAGCTTAAAATGCAAAAACACACATTCTCTGTGTGTGTATGTGTACGCACACGGGTGCGTACCAGGATTGGCAAGCATTTGGACATATCAGGATTGCAGAAGCAGTTGTAAAGCATGGAATGATGATAATGGTGGTGGAGGGAGAAGAAATGTTGTGTGCTTAACAGCTTTCCAAAGGGTCCCCATGAGGCTACTGAGTCCAGGGTCTACAATTATCTAGCTGCACTGCGGGCAGGCATCAGGAACCAGGATACCCAGAGTGCATTTGGGGAGACATGCATTTGTGGAGTTGTCAGCCAAACGCTATTGCTCTACAGTACAATTGATGTGCAATACTGAGGCACACACTGATGGCAAGGACTGGAAGAGCGTAGCCCACCACATACTCAAAGCAAAAATGGAATGGGATGGCCAGCATTGGCAATGCCATTTTTGTCTACAGAACCCCCAGTGGTGCTTCAATTGTCCGGTGCCTCTCTAGAGCACACAGGTTAATGACCACTCTCTTTTCCTGAGGGGAGAAATTAGGCAAGATGAACATCTTTGGTAGCATCTTCTGTGAATTTTCACATCCTTCTCCAGCTTTTCGGAGGCTTGGAAAAGTAGTGGAGGTGCAGTTCCATGTCATCTATTTCCAAAAGGCAAGACCCACTGGAAAGCTGGCTATTAGTCATGATCTATTGGTCAAGATGGCTATATGGTCCCTCCACATCGAACAGCAGCACCCTCCACATGGCTGTTGTGTCCTGCTTGTGGGCTTCTCATAGCCACCTAGCTGGCTATTTTGGGATTGTCAGGGTTCCTGCTATGACATGGACACCTTGAGCAACTCCTTAAGGATCTCTGCCTCCTTGTCCCACCTCCCTTTTTTTACCTTCCCAGTAACGTTTAAGCTGTAGGCGTGGGACAATTGACACTCCAGAGACTTGTGGCTTAACACACCAGTTTACTAGTGAATTGAAATAAGAAAATTACAATTAATGATATTTAGTCAATAGTGCTGAGCAATACAAAGGTATTAACAGAAAATTAAAAGTTGCAAAAACACAAGTAGTTTTTACCCTAAGCTTCACTTAGACTTCTTCAAGCTGCTTCTTTCTGTTCCTTCCTTGTGTTCTGGCAGATTCTCTCGCTCTTTTATGCCCTCTTCTCCACAAAGAGAAAGTACTGTTCCCACTTTGAAGAAATGAAATGTAACTGCAGAAATCAAACTTCACCAGGGAATGGATCTTAACCAGAGGAATGAAGCTGCTCCTTTCATTGATACACACTCCCAACAGAAAAACTCCAGGCTTCTAAGCCTGATTTTATTATCTTGCCTCTGTGGGCCCCAAACCTTCACAGGGATGCAGGGTGCTGGACCTTCAGTCTGATCCAGCCAGGGCTCTGCTTGTGTTCTTACATTCTCCTGTACCAAGCCCACCGAGAAGAATGGGAGACAGGATGCTCTTACACAACTTCCATCCTTTTCAATGAAGTTGGGGAGTAGGAATATTTCCAGCTGGATTATGTCCAAAGGGCCACCTGCATATTTCATTATCAACCTTTCCATCCTGTCCGATGAAAGTGTGCCGATTAAATTGCTTTTAATGGCTCTATTTCTTTATCTTTCTATTCTGCTGTTTGGAATGTTTACACCTCAGCTTTTAGGGTTTTATTGTCATAAAATTACAGTTCTAAAATTGATTTAATTTGCAGTTATAGTTAGCTGTCTTGAGTACTATTGAGGAAAGGTAGGGTATGGCTGTGTGCATGTACTTCCGTGATGGAAGCTAATTAAATAAAAAGGTGTTTTTCTATCAGACGTGGCTTTTCTTTTCTTCTTCATCCATTCTGCTGTTGCATGGATCTTAAATCAGAATCCTCTTCATATCCTCTAGAGTTGATTCCTGCTGCCACTTCAGATTTTTTTTTTTCTGGGCACCAACAAAGAGTACAATTTTTGTCCCATTTTCTCCCCACTGTGGGATGACTTTACTTTGCACATCTGACCATGTTTGAAAAGTGAAATGAAGCAGCAGCAGCAGCACTTGCTGAACATAATATAACATCCACCTTCCAATCCAATTGATCTTCCGGTGTTAGAAAAAGATCAGAGTGATTGAGCTGGGCAAATGGGACATTTGGAGTCATGTTATTTTGAATTAATTTCAGTTCATCTATTCCTCTCATCACTGCTTCACCAGCAGCATTAGTCAATGTACTCTTTAATCCTACTGAAATTAATGGTTGGATTCCATGTTGAGTTAATGCTATTTCATACATTGATTGAATGGAATCTAATTTCACACCTCCTGTAGATTTCTCCTCACTGGCCTTTTGCTGCCATCAACAAAGCAAAACTCTGATTAATTTTTCTAAAAGTAAATCCATCTTCCCATCTCCTCCCCCACCCCAAAAACCCCCCAATCAAGTTTCTCCAAGCCTCCAAAGCTACCCATGCTGCCAGTGGCTGGGGTCCCATTCATATCAGCTCTCAGATGCACAAACCAGTATATTTAGCAAGTAAGTGACTGGACCAGGCAAGAGCTTTGCCTAGTGGGGAAAGAAATGGATTTGCCATGTTTAGACACTGCAGACATTAATTGTGTAATATGATTACAATCAGCCCAGGTGCTGGGCAATGAAGCCCCTCATCACAAGAGTTCCTTTCGAGGTATTTATTTATTTTAGAATTTTCTTATCTACTTTTCCTTAAAAACATAATCCAAAAGCTGGGGACAAGCAATAAAACACAGTAATAATAATACACAACAATGAGTACTAATTTTCAGGTAGACTCCCCCCCCCCACAACTGCATTCATAAACCAATGCGAATATAAGCAGAAACAAATTTGAAATCAGGGAAATGAGAAATTCTGTGAAACTGAAATCCGTACATTTGCCCGTCCCTATAACAAACTAACGAAAGAGGAAGAGGAAGTTTCAGAGCATGTCTGCCAGAGTCTTGGATTGCAGCTTTAATGAGTCAATGAAGAAAAATCTCATTTGTCAGCCTTGGACACCGGATTCGCCTGCACTTTCATCAGTTGAAGTGCCATTTTTATGTAGAACACTTGCAATTTGGTTGTTGGCGCTTGCAGAGGTGAGTAGCAGCATCTTTGGAGACAGTTCCTTATAATCCTACTAACATGCCAATAGGCTAGAGGGGAGAGAATTGTCTCTCTAAAAATTAATGCTAGCTGCTAACATCAGAGAAGTGGAGCCACAGGGAGCAGATGAAACAGAACCTAATTTTCATTCTGTCTCCATTTGTTGAACCTCATAGGAGAAGAACATTTTCTGCCGGTATGCATTCTGGGGGACTCTTGCACTAGCCATAACTCATGGCTCCCAGCTGCCGATCTTTGCCTGCATGGCAAGATAATTATTAAAGTACTTCTGGTAACAAACTTTAAGCAATTAAAGAGAGCCTGGTGTGCCAGCTCCCACAGAAGAGGTTTCATTCCTTTAGGAGAGAGCAAAGAATTGATTAGACCCAAATCTGCTCCATGCTGGGATGCATGCAAATTCAGAAAAAATACATTCTCCTGGAGGAACTTGATGCATTCTTTGGGCAAAATGGTGAGGGAAGAGACTCAAGCACTCTTCACATTTGGCAACGGCCTGATTCCAGTCTACAGCAGACCATGAGCCAAAGTATGATGGCCGTCAAAATTCTCCGTGTTTGAAATCCTCCCTGGATTTTGGAGTTCCCTAGTCTGACATGGAACTGACGCATTCTTCCATTTTGTTTTTCCCCCCAAAATTTTATAGTGAGAACAGTGCATGCTCCATTTGTAGCGGTTTCATGCCATTTCCTCCTTGTACATGATTGATGCAGGATGTGCAGATTGATAAATCATGTCCTAAACAACCACACACCTCACAGTCTTGATAAGATTGTATGTATGGGGTTATAAAATACAACATGATAAAACTGTATATATGGTTATAAAATACAACATGATAAACTACATTATACTACCATATAAAATAAAATAACTAAATAAAATCCAGCACAGGTGCACAGATTTAAAATACAGCAACAGGTTTGAAATGACAGAAATGGAAAGGCTAAAATTTCTGGGAAAATAAAGTCTATACCTGGCGCCCAAAAGAGGCACCAGATGAGCCTCTCTGAGGAGCTCATTCCACAACTGGGGGGGGGCACAATTCTTCCTTCTAGCCCTCTTCATAGTAGCCCCCCCCCTCATTTCATTTGGCAGGGGCTCCCAGAGAAGGACCATTGAAGATGATCTTAGGGTCCAGGCAGGTGTATATGGGATAAGGCCATCTTTCAGGTAACCTGGACCCAAGCTGTTTATGGCTTGATATCAGCACTTTGAATTGGGCCTGCTTGTGGACTGGTAGCCGGTGCAGATAGTGGCTGCTGTGGCTTATTGTGTCATCCAAGCCTGGCACGGATGGATTGTTGGCATGGTGAACAAACCACCCACAGCCCTAAAGCAGCTGGCATGCACAGCAAAATAAGCCATGGTGGGCTGAGGTGATCATTCCTTGTTGTAATGTAACGTGTGTTGGGGTGCTTTGTCCTAGAACGGCCAATTAAGATCTGCTTGTAGCAGATGAAAACTCCTAGAACCCCTGTGGATCAACTCAGCAACCTGCAATTTTGGGCTTTCCTTGAGGGCATGGCTATCAGGACTGTCATGTAAGTTGCCCTGAGTAATATTTCTCTTGGTAGGATGCTGGGGTGCAAATCAAGATGATGCTGATGGTGATGATGAAAGAACGAGGGCCTGTACTTCAATTTTTACCATTATACCACTGGTATAGAATCATATTGTGAGAGGGGCACCGAGGAACATTAGCCCATCTGTTCTCCTGGTCATTAATGGCGGGCTAGATGGACTACCCATTCCAAAGAAAGAACTCCTGGATTCAGTGAGGGAGACTAATGGGAAATGGATTGATTCTCCTGGTCATCTAGCTTTGGGGTCTGAATTGAGATTAGAAGCCCCTGGAAGTAGAAATCTTCTTATTTTTGCTTCTGTGACAGTGAAAAGCATCATGCAGGTTGAGGGCACGGTCCAAACAATTAGCATGAACTTAGCTTAGGAATTAAGCAACTACTAAGGGAAAAGCTAGGTGTTAAATGCACTGGCTTCACTTTCTTAAGAGAGGCCATAAAAAATAGCCAGCTATAATTCATGGTTGCTCTTCTCCTCTCCCCTCTGTCTGTCTCTCTCTGTCTGTGTCTCTCTTTTGCAGCTTGGCCTCAAATTCAATTACACAGTGTCTGGGACAGAACGAAATGTATCCCCACTGCCATAGTTCAAGCCGGACCATAAACGCACAAAACAATTATGCACATGGGTCTGCGAAAGAGCGGTACTTCGCCCATTTCGAGCCTCCTCTCTAGATGGATGAGAAGAGCTGCTGGCAAACCATTTAGCTTGCTGGGAAAGGGACAGTTCTCGCACACTGAGAAATAACCGGGAGAGGGTTTGTAACCTATGGGGAAGGCAGCAGCATCCAAAGAGCAGCAGCAGTTCCAACTTGACCAAGGTTGTTAATCAGCCGAAAACATCCTTAGGAGGGAAGGTTATCAGGTTCTGAAAAACTCCAGCCTCTTTCCTGCACCTCCTCCTGTTCCCGCCAGCAAATGCCTTTTTTGTTAGCTTTCAGGATGGAAGTGACAAGCGCAGCCCTCTTCCACTGGAGGATTCTCTTCTTGGGTGAATGACAGAAATTACATGTCAGGGATGTTTCACACACTCTATACCTCCCTTTTGTCTTTCCTGGAGCTTTCCAGAGGTTACCTCATTATGCTTCTGAGTATACCTGATGGCCCTATGATTTATGTGCACACACAGAGTTTTCTTGTGTGAAAAAAGTGGAGAAAATAATTGCATGTTTGCGAAGCGGGAATGGGAGCAGAGAGTCAAGCATAATTCATTGTGATAAGACAAGGGTGGGATCCCCCAGAAGGCCAGGCCCTGCCCCCTTTACCTCAACCACAAATTGAGGTAAAGGTTTCTTGGCTTTTGCACAGGTTCCCCCACCCCCAGTTTAAAAGTTTGAAATGCGTCCCCTTAAGGCATAGTTACAGGCAGTAAGAGATTTAAGCAACAATATGCTGGTGTCTATATATTTGAGCCCGCCCCTTTTTCCTTTGGGCCCGCCCCTTTTGACATCAGACTCTTCCACCCCTGGAATGTGGCTCCTGAGAACTTCTCCAAAATTGAATTTGGCACTTAGTCTCCAAGAGATTCAATGCCCCCACACTAAAGTATTCAGTGATTGAGGTGGCCATGGCGAAAGGCTCTGAGCAGTGATTGGCTTAGCTGCTCTCATGTCACAGAGACTTGGGACAGACATAAAGTGCTCTGGTTGCTATTGGCTAATATGCTCAGTTCCTAGAACCATGCCTGTCTCTTTATGTGAGGTGTGCATAGTGTGAATGATGTGGAAGGCCAGGAACCTGGGTGCCAGAGGCACTGTGATGCCTCTCACAGCTCACTAGCTAGAGTGGATTTGGATGTTGCCTTCGGGGAAGACTCCTCCACCCTCCCACCTCCAACACCACATTCTCCCTGGGGAAATCTGAGATGAGGAATCACTCGCGAGTCGCAATAACTAGCCAGTTCTTTGGCTGCAAACTGCTTGAGCAGGTTGAAGTAGACACCATTCTTCGTCAGCTGCCAGGTGAGGGGATGCTAAGTCTCCGGAACGGCAGTGAAAGACTTTCTTCAGGAAAATATAGGGGTCCGGCTCTCTGAGAGACTGCCGAGCTAATAATGGAAGGCAGATGAGGCTAATGGAATTGCAGACAAATAGCAGATAGCTTTTAATGCCTGCAAATTAATCATTAGTTCTAGTTCTGTTTGCTGCTGAAATGGTGTTGTGATAGGGAAAGAGACGTGATTAGGGGTGGCGTGTGAATGTGAACTTTGGGGAAACATCTGGCAGCCTAGCTTGTAATTTGGGGGAAGGCAATCAGTCAGAACAGAGTTCTGATAAGGTTGTCCCAAGAGACAAAGGCAGGATCTACGCTACTGCTTTAAAACGGTTTTAAACGGTTTATAACAGTAGTGACAACTGTTGGGGCCCAGGACACACTCCAGGTACAGTCTTCAAAATGTTTTCAAAGTGTCGTATCCTGCTTGGTGTAGATCGGTCCAAAGATTCACGTGCGTGTGTGTCCTGCAATAGAAAGGAAAAGTGGGGTACCTTTCCTTTCAGGAGCACACTGGGTTCTTGGTGTGACACATGGCTTCTTCCCAAAACAGTGACCTGCAGGGTTGATTGTAAACATACAAAATGCCATTCTGAGAAACCAGATGCTGGACTAGGAACATAGGAAGATGCCTTATACTGAGTCATACCCTTGATCCATCTAGTCCAGTATTGTCAATACAGGCTGGCAGCAGCAGCTCTCCAGGATTTCAGGCAGGATCCTTTCCTAGTCCTACCTGGAGATGCCAAGGATTGAATCCGGTACCTTCTGCATTGAAACCATGTGTTCTATCACGGACTTAAGGACAGTAGATCCCTTCCAGGAAAGTATAAGGCCCAGTACTTCTCTTTTTGGGGGGAGATGTCTCTGCCTGGTTAATCATGATCCCCAGATGAAACGGATCAGGAAACTTCCCAGTGTTCTGCCAAAGGTCCTGAACATTTGCCAGATAGAGACCCTTTCCTCTGAATTATAAATGCTTGGGGAAACAGGGACGGCACTTGTAATTTCATAGTGCAAGATTCCCTTAATAGGGTAATTTCCCTTCTCCGGCAACCACCATAAATACGACTGAAAATTATGCATAAGCCAAGGGGGGGGGGGTTGAGCAGGGCGGCCTGCCTGCTGCAACATAACCAGGCTGTTTATGTTTCTTATGATTTTCATTATCCTATTCTACTCTTTTTCAGTAGTGTACCCAGTGTGTGTGTGAGACAGAGAGGGGGGGGAGGGTGGATAGGAAGAATACAGGTCTGTTCTGGGCCACAACCTAGGTGCATTTAAAGCTCACGTCAGCCATATAGAGTGACACTTACTAAAATAACATTAAACATGCTGCAGCCCAGCTCTGTACACGCACTAACCATTTAGTGGCTTTTCATCCAGTTACTTGCCCGTCTATACAGTGGTTGCTTATTCCAACGAAACAATGGGATGCTTCCTTTTTCATTTGGCATCATTAGAGATGTTTTCAAGGTGGGGGTGGAAACCCAGATACAAGCTCAGCGGGTGGGGGGGGGCAACTAATCCAGCAGAAAGAGAGCAGCAGCAGCAACTTTTCATTGGCTCTGCTCCAGCAGCCTAACCCAGCAAATCACATTCAGTCACATGACCTTATGCAAATTTGCCCAGAGAGCTTCGGCTGTGGGGCGGTATAGAAATGTAATAAAATAATAATAATAATAATAATAATAATAATAATAATGTCACCAAGTTTCATACTTCCTTGGCTTGGAATATTAAAGTGGACAGCTTGTCAGGTTCTTCTCAAATATGACTCCGTGAATTCCTTTGTTGCTGCTGGTTTTATTTTCTGAGCCAAAGAAGAACTTGCCCCAAAGGAAAAAAATGTGTGGTGAGACCACAGGGAAAGGCTCGTGACTCAGTGGTAGAACATCTGCCTGGCATGCAGAAGTTTCCAGGTTCGATTCCCTGGAGAACTGCTACCAGTCAGTGTTGGCATTACTGAGCTAGATGGACCAGTGGTCTGACTCAGTATAAGGCAGCTTCCAGTGTTCCTATATTCCATAGCTCAGTGGGTAGAACACACGCTTTGCATGGAGAAGGTCCCAGGTTTGATTCCAAGCATTTCCAGGTACGGCTGGAAAAATGCCTGCCTGAAACCCTGGAGAGTCACTGCCCGTCATTGTAGACAATACTGGGATAGATGGACCAAAGGTCTGATGCAGTGTAAGACAGCTTCTTATGTTCCTGTGCTCATTTCTGGTGAGGCTAAAGCAGCACGTCTCAGGTCCTCCATCCATTGGCAAGGGAGAGGAGTTGGCCAGCAAAGCCAGGAACAGAGCCCAAGGCGAAGTTCATGAGATAGCAGGAGAGCTGTCCAACCAGGTAAAGAGAGCAGAAGTCTCCAGCCAAGGTGCTGGTACAAATACTTTCTTAACCACTTAATGTAGTGTTGGTGCCTGACTGGTACCAATGATGGGCAGGAGGAAAGAAGAGAAGGCTTTTTATCACAGCACCTGGTTCACCTGTTCTCTCTCTCTCTCTCTCTCTCTCTCTCTCCCCCCCCCCCTTCATCCTATAGAAGAGGGGATGTTGGAAGATCATGGGAAGGAAGGTGATTCCCAGGCAGTGGTGGATTTTAGGCTCACAAGGGGCTGGTGGATGAATACGAGCTCAGTGCACCTCCAGTCAGAGGCATCACTGGTTCAGGTTTGAGCTGAAGTGGCACAGAATAAACGAAGACCCCCTCTAGATGGATACCGTTTGACGCCTGTTCCTCCGATTATGCGCATCTTCTCGGAAGCGCTTTATCGTAAATGCTTGTATAGGAGGTTATTGAACACTCAACAGGTGACCTTACCGGTTGTTTCAAATGCGCTTTACAAGTAGTTAATGCGGAGAATTGCTTGTTCACATAGTCAAAATGCGCTTTAACGGCCGGAGCAAAATAAAACTCGCGATTTAACGCACATTCGATAATGCGCATAATCGGAGAGAAAACGCGCCTCTACGCCCGATTTGCGCTCCGTTCTTGTAGAGGTAAATTTTTTAATGCGCCTTGAAAGAGCTTTAAATGCCTCTTGTAGAGGCAGCCCAAGCAAATTCCCATTTTGGGAGGTGTGGATAGCTTGGCTGCTTCTGAACCAAGTCAAGGAGAACCAGGTGGCAAGATCACCCATTGGTACTGAATCCTGTTTGTGGGGGAGAGGAAAACAGACACAGGTTCCTCCGTGCCTCTGCTTCAGATCTGACTTGCTGCAGAAGGGTAGAAGCAGCCTCTCTGAGCAACAGGACTGCAGCAGCAACACCCTTATAGATTCACAGTCCTTTTGAATTCACAAGAGTTTTCCATTACCAATGGAGGTTTAGCCAGGGGCAGCTTTTGTTTGATGTTTTCAAACACCTATTTATGTACCCATTACATTTATTCTTCCAGTCATTCCCTTTAAGCTGTGCGATGCTGTCTGCATTGGCAAGGGTATCTAAATGAGAGCCTACCTCACTACCACAGCGTTGCTCTCCCCACGTTTGGAGGGTGGCCATTGTGCTTACTTTGCAAATGGAGGTGAAAACCCCAGGGCTTGTAAACTCAAACTATTCCTCCATTTGCAGCACGATGGAAGACTTTGACCCCTCACAGGGAAACAGCTCTTTGGCTTTCTCCTTCAGGGTGCCAGCTGGGCTGCTAATCCTTCTGAATAATTGCATACATCTCATCAAGACATCGATAAATGGAGTCCATGCTTCTTATGACAAGGCAGACAAAGGCAAGAGGGAGAAGACAAAATGACAACCTTCCCAGCCCATTGTCCGATTTCTGAGAATTTCTGAGCCGCTGCTCAGAAGCCTCCTTTATTGGCATCCCTTAATTTGCTTTCCTTATCAAGACTTAAATGTCAGCCTCGCACAGGCATTGCAGATAAATCAAATATTACAATCTCTAGGAAGGGGGGGGGGAGGAGGAAAGAAACTACAAATGTTTTATTTAATATTATTCCAAGAGTGCCTTTATATTTATTTCCTTATTGAATTGTTACTTTTTCAAACACAGCAGTTGTTCTGCTAAGAGCAAAGGGCAGCTGCCTGGCAAATCCCTTGTTGGCCACAGAGCCTCTGGATGAACAAATGTAAAGGATTAACGTGATACCCAATGGCTAATTAGCAGTAGGAGCAGATTCTTACAACCCTTTACTGCTTTTGGTGGCGCTGGGGTGAGCAGCACATTTTCTATAATGGGAAAGTTTCCAGAAAATTCCCACCCCTATACTTTTGTCTGGAAAACGTTCCTTTTTTAAAAAAAAACACGTGCCGTTTCCTTAAAATTAACTAGTAACTAGGGGTGTGCATCGGATCGGATCCGATCCACGATCCGAATCCGATCCGACCCAAAATCGGGAAAATCCGATCCGATCCGATCCGATCCGACCAACCTCCGATCCGATCCGATCCGATCCGATGAGGTCCGATCCGGATCGGACGCCATTTTGAATGCTTTTTCCCATAGCCAAGTATTGTTTTACAAAAACGCCTATAACTTTTTCATTTTTAAAGATAGAAGGATGAAACTTGGGGACATTGTAGACTGGTTAGGGATAGTTATCTGTGAGAAATTTCAGAAAGATTGGTGCATGCGTTTTGTGGCAATTAATTTTTTAATAAATACCCAGGAATGCTTATAACTTTGTCATTTTTAAAGTTACAAACATGAAACTTTGCCACATTGTAGGAGGTACCTTGGGACCTATGTGTGTGAAATTTCAGAAACATAGGTGCTTGCCTTGTGTGGCAATTAATTTTAGAAAAATGGGTAGTAGTGGGGTAAATACAGTTACGCCTCCCATTTTTTTATTTTTTAAGATACAAACAGGAAACTTGGGCACATTACAGATACCACTTGCCTTGATATGTGAGTGAAATTTCAGAAACATTGGAGCTTGCCTTGTGTGGCAATTAAGTTTTGAAACAATGAGGAAAGAAACACCTATAACTTTGTCATTTTTAAAGTTACACACATGAAACTTTGCCACATTGTAGGTGGTACCTTGGGACCTATGTGTGTAAAATTTCAGAAACATAGGTGCTTGCCTTGTGTGGCAATTAATTTTAGAAAAATGGGTAGTAGTGGGGTAAATACAGTTACGCCTCCCATTTTTTTAGTTTTGAAGATACAAACAGGAAACTTGGGCACATTACAGGGAACACTTCACTTGATATGTGTGTAAAATTTCAGAAACATTGGTGCTTGCCTGGTGTGGCAATTAATTTTTGAAACAATGAGGGATTCATTGGACAGCACTTGCCCATAAGGATTCATTGGACAGTACTTTCCCATAGGGAATCATTGCATTGCACTTTCCCATAGGGAATCATTGCATTGCACTTTCCCACTGAGAAATACAGTTATGCCTCCCACATTTTTATTTTTGAAGATACAAACAGGAAACTTGGGCACATTGTAGACTGGTTAGGGATAGTTATCTGTGAGAAATTTCAGAAAGATTGGTGCATGCGTTTTGTGGCAATTAATTTTTTAATAAATACCCAGGAATGCCTATAACTTTGTCATTTTTAAAGTTACACACATGAAACTTTGCCACATTGTAGGAGGTACCTTGGGACCTATGTGTGCTAAATTTCAAAAACGTAGGTGCTTGCCTTGTATGGCAATTAATTTTAGAAAAATGGGTAGTAGTGGGGTAAATACAGTTACGCCTCCCATTTTTTTATTTTTTAAGATACAAACAGGAAACATGGGCACATTACAGGGAACACTTCACTTGATAGGTGTGTAAAATTTCCGAAAGCTGGGTCCAGGCATGTGGTGGCAATTAATTTTTGAAACAATGAGGAAAGAAACGCCTATAACTTTTTTATTTTAAAAGTTAGAAGTCTGAACATTGCTCACTTTGTAGATGGGTTAGGGGTAGATATGTGTCAGAAATTTCAGAATGATAGGTCCAGGCATTTGATGGCTATGGAATTTTTAGATTAAATGTTTCAAAAAATGTTCCACAGAGGCCAGGTCTTCCTTTCCTCCCCCTCCCGCTTCCCGCGAAGAAAAGGAAACACTGTCTCGTCTCGATCCCTTTGATCCTTGCTAGTATCCATTACAGGGCTCGTGTCTGCTTTCCTACTTTCACTTTTTTACTCAAGCAGACACGAGCCCTGTAATGGATACTAGCAAGGATCAAAGGGATCGAGACGAGACAGTGTTTCCTTTTCTTCGCGGGAAGCGGGAGGGGAAGACCTGGCCTCTGTAGAAATTTTTTTGAAACATGTAATTTAAAAATTCCATAGCCATCAAATGCCTGGACCTATCATTCTGAAATTTCTGACACATATCTACCCCTAACCCATCTACAAAGTGAGCAATGTTCAGACTTCTAACTTTTAAAATAAAAAAGTTATAGGCGTTTCTTTCCTCATTGTTTCAAAAATTAATTGCCACCACATGCCTGGACCCAGCTGTCTGAAATTTTACACACCTATCAAGTGAAGTGTTCCCTGTAATGTGCCCATGTTTCCTGTTTGTATCTTAAAAAATAAAAAAATGGGAGGCGTAACTGTATTTACCCCACTACTACCCATTTTTCTAAAATTAATTGCCATACAAGGCAAGCACCTACGTTTTTGAAATTTCACACACATAGGTCCCAAGGTACCACCTACAATGTGGCAAAGTTTCATGTGTGTAACTTTACAAATGACAAAGTTATAGGCATTCCTGGGTATTTATTAAAAAATTAATTGCCACACAAGGCAAGCACCTACGTTTCCGAAATTTCATACACATGGGTCCCAAGGTACCACCTACAATGTGGCAAAGTTTCATGTGTGTAACTTTAAAAATGACAAAGTTATAGGTGTTTCTTTCCTCATTGTTTCAAAAATTAATTGCCACACAAGGAAAGCTCCAATGTTTCTGAAATTTCACTCACATATCAAGGCAAGTGGTACCTGTAATGTGCCCAAGTTTCCTGTTTGTATCTTAAAAAATAAAAAAATGGGAGGCGTAACTGTATTTACCCCACTACTACCTATTTTTCTAAAATTAATTGCCACACAAGGCAAGCACCTATGTTTCTGAAATTTCACACACATAGGTCCCAAGGTACCTCCTACAATGTGGCAAAGTTTCATGTTTGTAACTTTAAAAATGACAAAGTTATAAGCATTCCTGGGTATTTATTAAAAAATTAATTGCCACAAAACGCATGCACCAATCTTTCTGAAATTTCTCACAGATAACTATCCCTAACCAGTCTACAATGTCCCCAAGTTTCATCCTTCTATCTTTAAAAATGAAAAAGTTATAGGCGTTTTTGTAAAACAATACTTGGCTATGGGAAAAAGCATTCAAAATGGCGTCCGATCCGGATCGGACATCTGGTCCGATCCGATCCGACCAGCCTCCGATCCGATCCGATCCGATCCGACCCCCCAGGTCCGATTCCGATCCGCTATCCGATCCGATCCGGGGGGTCAGTGCACATCCCTACTAGTAACACAATTAATGGATACAATATTAATCTGGCTGGGCTAGTATTGTATCTGGGTTCAAAGTTACACTTAACGTTCCCCCCCCCAAGTGATAGCCATAGGAAGAGCATGTAAGCATAGTCCCTTCTTGCCCAGTTTTTCAGATGTACTAAAATGTGCATGCCATTTGTTTTTGGTTTTGACTTTAAATGGAAGTGAGGGAAATTATCAAAGTGGAGGTCCAACACATCACCAGGGCACTGGGTTGGGGAAGACTCTGATAATCCAACATGCCTCCAGGTTTGGAGACAATAAAGACGTGAAGAATGGCCATCATATCTCAGTTTTCCAGAGGCATCTGCTTGGCTGGGTGCTGGATGAGATGGAGCTTTGGTGCGATCCAGCAAGGCAGTTCTTGTGCTTTCATGGAGCCAGTTGAATGGGCATGGCCATTCATCCTGCAGTGGGCAAGAGGCTGCAATATAGGAGCCTCTTAGGAGATCCAGCCCCACCCTATATCCCTGAGCAGCAGGAACATCCAGAGCATAGGGGAAGTGACCAACAATTTCCCTCTGTCTCTCTTGGAACCTTAGGGACTGCGCCAGAATGGGAGTGCGGGGCCTAGCAGAGATCAGCTCTTGATTGCAAGCTGTAAGAGACCTGGCTGTCATTTCCCACACTTGGGAGGTGTTTACTCAATGAGTTTTGTGTTAATGCCTCAATGCATTGGACAGGTTTTGTGTATGTGCCTGTGGCTTACGCTTTACCAATAAGTAACAATTTTAGTGGTTGATATTGGCTAGTTCGTCATGAATTTTAAATGCTAGAACATTAGTATTAGTGAACTGAATTGTCTGGGTTGTTATTATTAGAACAGAAGAAGAGCCCTGCTGGATCAGACCTAGGCTCCATCTACTCCAGCGCTCTGTTCACACAGTGGCCAAGCAGCTGCCCATAGGAAACCCATGAGCAGGACATGAGTCCAACAGCACCCTCCCGCCCATGTTCCCCAACAACTATTGTACATAGATTCACTGCCTCTGCTACTGGAGGTAGCACATAGTCATCAGGACTAGTAGCTATTGATAGCCTACTCCAGGCATTTATGCAACCCCCTTTTAAAGCCACCCAAGTTGGTGGCCATCACTACATCTTGTGTTAGTGAATTCCATAGTTTAACTGTGCACTGTGTGAAGAAGTCCTTCCTTTTACCTGTCCTCTTATTATTGAATTCTTTTTATCTGTCTGTTATTACTGCAATGTTGCAGTATTACAATTTTTGTATTGATATACATTCTCCTCTATGTATTGCTGCTGCATCGTGAGCCACTTTGAGCACCTGGAGTGGAAAAGCAGCAGGCACGTTAAAGTGATGGTGAGAATGAACTACAAAATCCTTTCTTTGACAAAAGATGAGAGCAACCAAATTCTGGGCCATTTATTTATTTGTTTATTTATTTATTTATTTATTGCATTTTTATACTGCCCAATAGCCGAAGCTCTATGGGCAGTTTACAAAATTAAAACTGTAAAAAAACCCCATTCAAATATAAAACAACAGCAGTATAAAAACATAGCAGAAATGGACCCATGGTCTGATCCGGCATAGCTCTTCTTACATTCTTTTGATATCCATACAGGGAAAATGTTTGAATGCGTAAGAGCCCTTTGAAACAATATGCACAGTGTCTCTTCTTTCTCTGCCGCTGATCAAGTGGAATCAGGGTACAGATGACATTTGGCAAGAGCGTGATTGAACTTCTTCACTCTGACAAATTCTTCCTGCACTCCCCACAGTTAATTAATGGTAATTCCACTTGGGACGGCTTCCTTGTCATCAGAACTGCCCTACTAATGAGGTCTTGTGAAGTGATTAGTTTGCATCCTCTGCCTACGGTGGGCTACAAGTGGGGGTGGAGAAAAATATCTCCTTATTATTTTTTGGTCCCGTTCATTCACTTGTAAATTGGATCTCCGGGGAAAAAAAGCAAATGCCTTCGGGGGAATGCTAGTTCATAGGCTGATATATATACATTTTTTTAAAAAAGGAAACCCACTTGCAGACAACTTGTGTTCTGGGCTTGGAGATTCGGAGAAGGTTGGATTACCTGAAGCTGTGCTTTTCCAATTTGAGAAGCAAAGTCTTTGGATGGATTTTCACATTTGGATTAGTGCCCTGCTCCTCAAGTCCCTTGTGTTTGAAGCCTGAATATCTTCTAACACTCTTCTCTGCTACCTGGCATTTATTTGGCTTCACCTGTGGGCTGTTGCCACAAACCGATCATGGAAATTGGAAAATCTTCAGGACTGTAACAAACCAATTCCTGACAATTCCCCTCTCCGCGCCACTCTGTGTTCTTAAGGGGAAAGAATTTTCTGGCAATAGCTGCTCTCCATTTCTCATCTCAAAGCTTTCCCCGATGACACGACGTGGTGGATACCATATTTGGGAGAAGGGTTTAGCAAGAGCCCAAAACCATGGAATCATCACAGCAGTATGGCTTGATCCCACTCAATTATGGAGTAACACTTCAACAATATGATTAGAGCTAATTATATTGTGCTGGTCTCAATGCCAGCAAGCAAAGAAGGACTTCAAGAATGTGGAGTGGCCATCCAGCAGTTTTAAAATTCTGATGGAGGCCCATAAATGGGGGGGGGGGAAGTGATTCTATAGTTGACTCCAGTTTCTCTCTGGCTCACAGTTTGGGTGGTTTTTAAAAAGAATACATTATATGCTTTTTTTTTTTCAAAATCCCATGTTTCTTCCATGCAGCTTCTTGTGGTATTCATCACCCTCTATTTTATCCTCACAACAACCCTGTGAGGTAGGTCAGGCTGAGAGATAGTGACTGGCAAGCTTCATGGGCATTTGAACCCAGGCCTCTCCGATCCTAATCCAACACTCTAGAGGGGACCGCACATCCGCTGGTGGGAGGAGCAGCCCAAATGTTAACCGATGTATGTAAACATCTGCAGATTTAGCTTGCACTTAGAAAAGATAAATAAGTTGATGCGGGAGGTGTCATGATCCCAGAGTCCAACAGTCACCTGGACACGAAAGCAGAGGCTGAGGAACCAATGGTGCCGACTACGGAGACAACCATTTGGAGCACCGCTGCAGAACTTGAGGCCCCCAACTCAGAAACCCTTGAGCCTGGGTCAAAAATGGTCACCCCCAGCAAAAACTGCCTGACCCAGCACTGGGCCATCTCAGCCATATCCAAGAGCTCTACAATCCATGGCACCACTGTGCCAATGCAAACACGGTGCCCATCAAGAACTCTTGGAGCAGAGGTGGGCAACATCAGGTCTGTGGGCGAAATCCAGCCTAGCTAGTGTCCCAGTCTGGCCATGCACCTCACTCTTCCCCCGCTCCTTCTCCCCCCCATTGCCAATTGTTTGTGGTTCCCCCATTCCAAAAAGTTGTAATGCCTTTTCTGAGACCTAGTTCCTGGCAGCAAGAGCTTTAAGCTACAATATGCTAGTATGTTTTGTATTTCAGTGCTGATCTTTTTGTCTTTTGCCTCCCCGCCCCTGAAATGCAGCCCCTGAGAGCTTCTCTGAAATTGGATTCAGCTCATGGGCTGAAAGAGGTTAAACGCTTGGAAGAAGCTTGCCTCCATGGCGAGACAAAGGAGGCTGTCGCTTTAAGACCCTTTACTTTTAGAGAGGAAGCTGTGGCTGTCCAAGTATAGAAGGCTTCAGTCTGCGCTCAGACTGAAGCCTTCTATAAAAGCTCAATAAAAGCTCTCCTTGCTGCCTTGTGAGCTCCTCATTTGAACCAGAAGAGGACAGGGAGAGGATTATAGTATTTTTGGCTATGTATCTGTGCCATCTGTTTTCATCAATCCTACATGGCCAAGGCCTCCAACCATGACTACCCAAACGGAGAGCAATATTTCGCAGGCCAGAGGGATGATTTTGGATAGCCTGATAACTACAAAGTGAATATTCGCTCAGCAGATGCTGTTGATTGCCATAAAGTTATTTCCATGCTTGCTGATATATAGACTGGTCTTGTTAGCTGGCTCAACGCTGTGACCCATCTGCCTGCCGATTTCACAGCCATTTCTCCAAAGGGCTTCTTTCTTCACAAAACGTTCGGATTTGGATTGTCATGGTGATCACTTGAACATCATGACAACTTAACCGGGTAACTCAAGGTGGCTGCCTACAAGACCCAGAGAGCCATAACTCTTGGAGTAGAGGGGTGAGCTGACCATTTCATGGTGTTGGAGAGGGGGGGACATGGAATCAAGGGCAGACAGAAGCCGTCTAGAAGGCTGGTTCCCTGCAAGGAGTTTTGGGAAGATGCTGTCGCCCTCATGTCCTGCTTCTGGACATCCCAAGAGGCATCTGCTTGAACTAGATGGGCCTTTGGTCTGATCCAATGGGGCACTTTTTATGTCTCAGGGGACATGATATGTGATATATGCCCAACCAGGCAACTGAACATGGTGTCTGAAGTCCTAGTTTAGTGAGCCATAGCCTGTTGCTGCTCCTGTGACTTATTCAATTCCGCCTTCCCCAACCTGGTAGACCCAAACATCTGGAAGGTGGAACTCCAGGATTCCTGACTGTTGTCCAAGCTGGCTGAGGTTAATGGGATTTGAGTCCACCATAGCAGAAGGATATCAGGTTTGGTTTCCTCATTTATGTCCCACCCTTTCTTGCCAAGAAAACCAGTTTGGGGAGGGGAGACAGAAGGAAGTGCTACAACTCCTAGCATTTCCTAGCTAGTATGGCTGGCTCAGGGATGGTGGGACTTGTAGGATGTATTCCTATCTAAATCCGCATAGGATTGCACCCTTCAATGTATTTACTAAGAGCAAACTCCAAGCGAGAATGGCAACTAAAACGCAGTAGTTACTAAATGCAATTAGTTTAATTACAAATGGTATCTGTAACTAAAATGGCAGCATGCACACAGAAGAGGGAGATAGCAGCAGGCTTCAGGTAAACTCATGTTTTGCATAAATGCAAACCGATTTGGGGGGGGGGGAACCTCTTGGGGGAAGACACTGCCCCAAACTTCCAAATGTAAACTCAATAGCAATGGAACATTGGCTGACTGGATGTGTGTGTGTGTCGGGGGGTGGGGAGGATGGAAAACCAGGGGAAGAGCATGGCTATCTTGCACCTTGCATAGGAGCACTCCATTCTGTAGCCTTTTCCTGCAGGATCTGCTCGTTGTAATGTAAATTCTAAGGACCATTTTGAGGCCCATTGCTTGAAAAGGGATCTAAAAACGTCACAGATACATAAAAATTAAACGCAGCTGAGGTGAGCAATGGGGATTGTCCAAAAGAAAGCTTAGTAGCTGGATGGAGATTTGAACACAGGCCTCTTCCGTCCAAGACCACCATACTGCATTTGCTCCCAAGGGAGTCTGGGGATCGTGACCTGCGTCTCTAACATAAGCCCTAAAGAGAGCCGGCCTTCAACCCTTGCTAAACCATCCCAAGGCACACCCTTGACCTTTAAAAGCTTTTATTTTAACAATTGCAGGAGTAAGAATTTCTTTCATTGCAGGAGCTGCAAGACATCACAGCAGCCAGCAAGCAGCAAGTGCACACAAAGGGCTTCTCCTAAACTTTACCTTGACTCCCTCCGGGGAGGCTGATGCACATGACGGAAAGACTTATCTGGCTTGTGAGGGGAGGCCTTTTCTAGTGCAAACACCCTCACTTGTGCCTCCTGCTTTTTCATCAGTGGGAAATGAACTTAGAAAGCAGAAATAGGATGTAAGGAGAGCTCCTTAGGAAGCAGTAATGGCACCAAATTTCAGAATTCATTGGCCTGTTAGTTGAAGCTTACCTGTTTGTAAGGCTCACCTTCGTTGTGAGCCTGGAGTGATGTATTGCAAATTCGCTATTATGTTCAGAATTGGTTGCGAGCTTCGGAGCAAGCAAACTAAAGTAGCACACAGGATCCTCCCAAAATTTCCAGTTGTTCTACCACTTCAAACCCCCCCCCCCCAAAAAAAAACACCTTACTGGAAGCAGTCTCCTTGGCTGCTTCCCTCATTGGTCAAGTCTACTGGCGGTGTGCATGCCCAAAATTATCGCATCGTTATCAGAAATCACTTTTTTAAAAAAAATTGGATCGGATTATATTGTAGGTTAATCATATCGTCTTCACGATAAATATCGGAAATCCTATATTTAATTTGCAGCCCCATTGTGCTCTATAGAGCTGATTTTTTGTTTTAGAAAAAATGCCTATAACTTCTGTATTTTCAAAGTTACAGGCTTGAAACTTGGTCACAATTCTTATGGGGTATGCCTGTGTATGTAATTTGAGATTGATCCCTCCAACCCTCGATTTTATATGAATTTATTAAATAACATTTAAGTTCTGACAGGTCAGCATGACAGCTCGCCAAAAAGTTACACGATCTTTCAAAAATTCATATAAAATACAGGGGTGGAGGGATTGATCTGAAATTTGGCACATATGTGTAACAACATGTGCTAGACATGTGTATTAAATTTCTGATCAATCCTTCCAACCTTTGATTTTATATGAATTTGTTAAAGTTCGTGCAACTTTGGCTGCCTCTACACGAGACGTTTAAAGCTCTTTGAAGTCTCATTAAAATTTTTACCTCTACAAGAGCGGAGTGTAAATCGGGAGTTGAGGCGCTTTATCTCTCCTATTATGTGCATTAACGAATGCGTGTTAAATAGCGAGTTTTATTTTCCTCCGGCCGTTAAAGCACATTTTGCCGATGTGAACAAGCGATTCTCCGCATTAACTACTTGTAAAGCTCATTTGAAACAACTGGTAAGGCCACCAGTTGTGCACTCAGTTGCCTCTTGTGTACAAGCATTTATGATAAAGCGCTTCAGCGATTATGCGCATAATCGGCTAACCAGGCGTCAAACGGAATCCATCTAGAGGGGGTCATAATTGACACAGCTAGTTGACCTAGGCTGACCATATGAAAAGGAGGACAGGGCTCCTGTAACTTTAACAGTTGTAGAGAAAAGGAAATTTCAGCCAGTGTCATTTGCATGCAATTAGTTCCTGGTGAAATTCCCTCTTCATCACAACAGTTAAAGTTGCAGGCACTATACTAGAGTGACCACATACAAAAGAAGGCAGGGCCCCTGCAACTTTAACTGTTGTGATGAAGAGGGAATTTCACCAGGAACTAATTGCATACAAATGACACTGGCTGAAATTCCCTTTTCTCTACAACTGTTAAAGTTACAGGAGCCCTGTCCTCCTTTTCATATGGTCAGCCTAGTTGACCGGGCCTCCATGCTGTCATCTTGTTGTCTCCTTTTTTCCCCATAGGCTTGCATTGGAGGAAATGTGTGCATAATTTTTTTATTTGAAATGATAATGACATGGAACTTGGGGAGCCAGGACTAGCAAGATCCACTCTGCAATGTCCAAGAAGTTTCATGTCTCTATCTTTTCAAATTAAAAAGTTATAGGGGGTCCCCCAAAAGCCCCACACACCCCATTGTAACTTCTTCATTTTTAAAGATAAAAACTTGAAACTTGTGGGACCTTGAAGATGGGATCTGGCTGGTCATTTGTGAAAAAAAATCAGAACAATTGCTCAAACCCTCGATTTTCTATGAATTTTTTAAAGATCGTCCTCGTTCTGAAAGCTGAGACCCGGGATAACTCCAGGATAGTGGAAACCAGGGATATCCCAGTTTTCCCACCATCCCTGATCCTAAAATGGGCACGGAGCCATGCAGGGTGGCACTGTGCCCATGGGGCGGAAAGCAATTTCACCATATCCAGGATGGCGGGGATGGGGGTAGGCGCAGGGGGGTTCTCTTACCTTCACCAGCTCCTGTGTGTCTCTTCAAAAAAAATGGCGGGCACGACATCCCTTTCCTCCCGGGACGTTGCACTTCCGTTTAGACGTTGGGGGAGGATCGCAGAGGGAGGTGAGTCAACGATCCTTCCCCCTCCCTCCCTCCCTCCCTCTACACCCTTAGGTGTAGAAAGGGCCATTGTTGTCACAACTCTGGATCCAGGAGGAGGAGGAGGAAACACACTCCATGGGGTCCATCTTTATACCCGCAATCAGCAATGATGAATAAACATCACATGGCATCATCATGCAGACAAGCAACATGGAAACAACCCATCAGAAAGTAGGCATATTGTGGTACCGCATGACATCGTGCCGCACTATGCAGTTCCAAAGCACAACTCCCAAAGTGCGCCTTGATATTGCACATGCCCAAAACTTCATATCCATGGGATGAGATTTTGTATCAAAGGAGAACCCTGGTCCGAGCTCACATGGATGAATTTGTTACTTTCCAAGTAAATGACGAATTCACACAGAAAGCGAGCAAGTTTGCCCATCACTACTTGGAAGGGCTGCCCCAGGGACAGTCATTTGTGTTGGTTCCACACGTCCCATTTCCCTGAGTAGCAAAAAGCCCTAGGAGTGGTGCTTCGCCAGGTATGGTTAAGTAGAGAGCCCTGGAGACTTCCATCATTTTTGTACTACTGGTGTCAGTGGAGGAAACAGCAGGCACTCTGAATAAGGCTGTCAATCCACCATCCCACTCCTGATCTGCACTCCCAAAGGTGTAACTTCAGCCAAGTTATGTTTTTCTCTTTGTCTCTCCCTCTGTCTCCCAGATTACAAACTGCTGTTTCATCTGTCTCTCCCCACCACCCTTACATTCATCCGCTCCCCTAGCTGGAATGGTGTTTTGCCCAGAGACAGTCAAAGATAGGGTGAAAATTTATGCAAGATCAGAAAAAGAAGAAAGCCAGAGGACAAAAGAGTATACCAATTTGCATAACATTTGCGCATGCAAATTTTTAATGTATAGCCGCAGATTGTTGAAATAATAACTATGATTTAAATAGGAATGCATAGTGGAGAGAATGACCTGGTGACCCCGTTGTCAGCTCAGTCGCTTGCCCAGGTGTGAAGCCTGGATGGGCAACTTTCCTGCTCTTCCCACTCCATATGGTTCTTTAGCTTTAAACCAGATCTGGCCCAGAGAGCCCATCGAATAAAGGGCACCTCAAAGACAGGACTGTCCTCTGCCATCTATCCAAAATGAGGGCTGTTCTCTGTAAAGTAGGACACCTGGCTGCCCTAAGACCTGGAAACAGCCCTACAAGGCTCAGCTGTGCATTCACCACACAACCAATGTATGGCCAACCCATAAGTCCAGCTGCACATAGAATCATAGTATCAAAGAATTGTAGAGTTGGAAGGGGCCTATAAGGCCATCAAGTCCAACCCCCTGCTCAATGCAAGAATCCACCTTAAAGCATACCTGACAGAGGGTTGTCCAGCTGCCTCTTGAATGCCTGTAGGGTGGGAGAGCCCACAACCTCCCTAGGTAATTGGTTCCATTGTCATACTGCTCTAACAGTCATAGGGTGACCAGATAAAATCCAGGTCAGGGCTCATGTAACTTTAACAGTTGTAGAGAAAAGGGAATTTCAGCCGGTGTCATTTGTATGCAATTAGTTCCTCAGTCTCTCCTCATAGGGCTTTGTTTCCAGACCCCTGATCATCCTCGTTGCCCTCCTCTGAACCCCCTCCAGCTTGTCTGCATCCTTCTTGAAGTATGGTGCCCAGAACTGGATGCAGTAGTTGGTGACCAGTGTAAAAACAGCAACAATTCACAGACGTGAATCCACATGGCTACATTGTTAGTGCGCAAAGGAATCTCTCCAAGGAATGGTCCTCAGCCCCTTTCCAAGAATGGGAATGCAAAGCCAGTCATTTTAGGACTACCACTTCTGCCCATGGCCCAAGGTGGTATCAGCAGAGCTAGCGCCAAGCTCATCCTCTGCCAGATTGCCTTGTGAATCTGAGCTTCCTTTCTGATCCCCTTCCCTTTCAACTGATCTTCAAAAAGCTTTTGAACCTTTTTAGTATGAATGCATATGTTTTAATTACACTTCTAATTAAAAACTCCATTGAGTCTTTGAGCCAGCTTCTCCCCACCATTAAAAATAGACAAATCATGTGAGTGTGAGCTTTCCACCTGAAACCCAACAGCTTCCCCCCCCCCCACTCACCCACCCCCAAAGACAGAAGGTTTTGTTCCATAGGATTAATTCAAAGCCATGAGAACACAGAACTCTTCCCTGGAGCCGCCTTTTCAAGGTGACCATCCTTGAGAATATAAAAGCCCATCTGCATGAAAAGGGCCTTTGTTGTTTCAGCGGAAAGGGTCCGTCATCATAAAGGCAGCCCAGGCGAAGCTTTGATGCCATTGCTTAGCCGACTTCATCCGCACACCTGGCCGCATGGCCTCACAGGCACAGTGGAGGAGGGCCGCTTAGTGCCTGTGAAAGATTAGTTCTGCCTTTGGAAAACAGGAGCCAATGTTTCCCTTTTGTGATTGGCAGCGGTAAGGGCAGAAATCACTCGAGTGCTGTCAGGGAGCTCAGCGGTGCATTTGGACGGCAGTTCCCGAAAGCTGCTACCGGACTTGGCTTGTCACCGGAAATTTCCCCCCTGGCCTTGCAAACCTGTCCAGTTCATGTCCTGCTATTGTATTTCACCAGCAAACTGGCTGCTGCTGCTTTTCCTCTTGAGGAATGGCTCTGGTACCAATCCTGTGCACAGCACGTCATACGCATTCATAGGAGAGGTGAACAGCCTTCCCGCACCCACACACAGGGGTTGCTGTTAGGGTGGCCACTGATGTATCACCAAAAAAAGGGGACAAAAGTGGACAATAATTTGCATAACATCTGCATATGGTAATATAGAGATGCAAATGCAAAAATAATAATGGAAAAGCTGTACACCTCACTGCATTGTGGAAGACTACGATCAGGTGATTTGTGTGCCTGCCTATTCAGCCTGCTAACTGTGGATAAACAACAGTTTTTATGGTTCGTTAGTCTACACTTAGACTTCCAATAGAGGATGCCTTCAAATAAAGGACAGCCCTCTGGCTGACCTTCAATTAGAGGACTGGCCACTGTAGAAGGACACCTGTCCACCCAGGGAGGCTGCAGCCTGCTCCCCATGCCACCCCACCCCAATTTCTGCTTTACCAATCACTTCCCAGGAAATTGGATGCTGGTAGATGGAGCTCCTGTCCAGACCTTGCTGATTTGACACAGCAAGGTCTGAACCGAGGTGGGTGAGACTGGCATGCCAGGAGATGTAAGGACTGGGGGCAGTGTTCATGGCCCTGACACTCTGCCCACTTTCAGCCCTCATGTGTTCAGGTGAATGTCTGAACAGGGCTATCGAGTCAGACCATTCCTGAGTTAGCAGGTGATGGGGTCTAGGGGAAAGACAGCAGAACATAAAGTCGGCAAAGCAGGTGCCTGCTTGCATCTGTTCCTTACTTTCTCAGAATTGCCAACATTTCCTGCCACTGCATGGAAGAGTCGATAAGGAGCAACGGGTTGAGCTTGGCATGGATCCAGTGATCCAGAGCCAACAAGCTGATAGGAGACCCAGGCCAGAAAAGTCCTGCCCCTGTTCTTCCAGCATCCCAGAGCATTCACTCTCTGTGGAGTTGAGCACCAACAGCTGGGTTGGTGGAGGTTGCAGGACGTTCTAGTTGGTTCTAGTTGCAGGCGAGTTCTGGAAAACCATTCCAGGTCACCCCCTTTCACTTTGGATACCTGGCATTCAGCCACACAGCAAAACATTTCTATGTTAAGAAATCTTCATTGTAATCCTAGAAGATATCACCATTATTTTCGTTATTCGTAGTTCACATTTGCATTTTGTTACGTTCATAGTTCACTATTATTTCCGTAGTGTCATTGTTACTGCTTTCTGTGGGTGGGAAGCTGCAAAATACCATGTTGGAAATATTAGCCTTCCACCACCCCTCATAACATGGTTTCCCAGGCAAGTGATAGATGAAAGGTCATTCCATCTCTTAAAGGCAAGGTGCCTTCAAGCTTTAATGAGGTAATTAGATGGTATAGTACATTGTTTGTACATAATTTGCAAAGGAAGAAGCAATTAAAATTTTAGTACTGTCTCTATTGCTAACATCTGGGCTGCCTAAGATTAGTTTTAAGACATATTAAAAGCTGGTTATGTACTCTTGCATAAGCGTGTGGTATGGGAGGTTTTGTTACACTCACTGGTCCTTTCTTGAATCCAAATCTGGTTCTTTTCAAGAAGATGTTAGAAAGTTTTTTTGTGGGACTGGGACGGGAATATCATGCCTCTGGTGAAGCCTGTACAAAAGCTGCTCATGTCCACACTGTTTGGGCATGTTGACCTGTGTATTTCCTAGAGGGACTGTAACTCAGTGGAAAATTACACATGTTGCCTGCAGGAAGTCCCAGATGCAATATTTAAGGATCTGCTGTTAAGAATCCTCAGAAACACCACTGTCCAAAACCCAGGAGAATGCTGCCTCCAATGACAGATGAGAAACAGATCAGTTTTTAGCTTGACAGACACTCAAGCAATATCTCTTTATTATATGAATTAAGGCAGCATATTAATAGGCACTATCCTGCCAGTCAGAGGAAGGAAAGCTGTGCTAGATGGGGTAATGGTCTGGGTCACAGAATCACAAGAGTTGGAGAACAACTTGTAGGACAATTGTTGTTGTTGTTATTGTTATTATTATTATTATTATTTGCATTGCCATTGGCATTTGTATACCACCCAGCCGAAGCTGTCTGGGCAGTTTACATAAGATTAAAACACTTAAAAACAATATGCAAAACTTAAAACTGCAAAAACATACAATATACACATTCACTTAAAACCACTATGATAACTTAAACAGCTGTAAGCCTAAAAAACAAAACAGACCCAGGCTCATCAGATGTTGCTAAATGCCTGAGAGAAGAGGAAAGTCTTGACCTGGCGCCAAAAAGCTAACAATGTTGGTGCCAGGCGGGCCTCATAGGGGAGATTGTTCCACAATTTGGGGGCCACCAGAGAGAAGGCCCTCTCCCTTGTTGCCGACCTCCAAGCTTCTCTCGGAGTGGGCACTCGGGGGAGGACCTTAGATGTTGAGTGTAGTGTTCAGGTAGGTTCATGTCGGGAAAGGTGTTCCGTCAGGTATTGAGGTCCCAAGCCATGTAAGGCTTTATAGGTTAAAACCAGTGCCTTGAATCGGGCTCGGAGACATCTAGTTCAACTGCCCATTTGATGCAGGAGATGCAGAACTGAACAACCCAACAGATGGTGTCCAGCCATTGCTTGAAGACCTCCAACAAGAGAGAGAGCCGGTTCCTTTGTCAAACTACTCTTATGGTTATTTATTCTGCATTAGGCAAAACTGGACTGGATGGAACAACCATTTGCTTCAGCGCAAGGTTACATGTGCTTGTGTATATATGTGTGCATACACACACACACTTATTCTTGGCAACATATTCTCATGCGGTCCTGTCGATTGGGCCTCAGTGACAGTGGCAAAATCTCTTTCAGGGTTCCCTTGTGTACTTTTCTGCTACTATCCCTGAACATGGAACAATAGACTTTGCTGGAAAAAGAAGATTTACAAGACCGGAACAATCTTATGTTCAGCTTGTCAATTCCAATTGTCCGTACAATTGTCAACGTTACTGTTCTTTGTAAAGTCTGAAGCATGCAACACCACACCAAAGAACAGACCATCCCCGCCAGTCCTGTCCACTATAGGTAGCTTTCTTGAACAGGTTCAGTTGGAGGCTGTTGTCTGCAGGTAGCAGGTATCCTTCAGTACATGTCCAAATGTAGAATTGATCTTGGCTCGAGTCTGAAGCCCCTACGGAGTTCAAAGGAAGAAGAATCTGGAGAAGTCGGACGATCCATTCAGACTGCAGAAAGAGGCAGAGTCCGCAGAACATCCCTTAAAGGAACAACAAAACCTTTGTCTACTGTTAGAAGTTGCAGGATGTTCCAAATGGGACTCTAAATGTGAGAAATTGTGCCAAAGGAGGAGGCGTCAGACCTAAGCACCATGCAGAACTGGAGATGATAGAGATGAAACCGAAAGGGATAGAGATTCCCGAGTTAGAAATGCCAGCAGCCCTCAAGATGCCAGAGACCCTGAATCTGAAACACCTTAGACCCACAAACAACCTGAGACCCTCAAGCCTGGACCAAACCCTGCAGCCCCTGAGCCCAATTCCAGTAAGGAACCAGCACACCCGTCTCCAAGAAGACCAATCTATGGAGCCAGTGCATGAACACAGGCAGTGTACCAGGCCAAAGCTCATGGAGGTAGGAAGGAGTTCTAAACCTTACGCCAGAAATCTCCCCCCACTTTGAAATTGACTTTGCAAGAAAGCGATCGGTATCTGAGAAGGAGTGCTGGATGCCCAGCCATAAAGAGCTTCAGTCTGGTCTTGGACTTGTCAAAGCAAATTGCTTCTTAGGAGCTCACTTGGTGCTGCAATATCTGGGCTTCTTTGAAGCACTGAACCCCATGGGCAACTCCTTAGGCTTAGCACATGACAGAAACGAGGCAAAAAGGTACAGGTTAAAGCTGCAGTAAATTTGCAAACGAATAACGAAGTGGCCACACATGTGTCTGCATTCTTTTCCAAGTGAACAAGTGGGATATAATGATGGAAAGTTTGCACCTCTTTTATTGGTTATTGGTAGGCTGACCATATGAAAAGGATGACAGGGCTCATGTAACTTTAACAGTTGTAGAGAAAAGGGAATTTCAGCCAGTGTCATTTGTATGCAACTAGTTCCTAGTGAAATTCCCTCTTCATCACAACTGTTAAAGTTGCAGGGGCCCTGCCTTCTTTTGTATATGGTCACTCTAGTATAGTGCCTGCACCTTTAACTGTTGTGATGGAGAGGGAATTTCACCAGGAACTAATTGCATACAAATGACACTGGCTGAAATTCCCTTTTCTCTACAACCGTTAAAGTTACATGAGCCCTGTCCTCCTTTTCATATGGTCAGCCTAGTTATTGGGCATATTAGAAATGTAATCAATCAACATAATCTGCTTTGAGCAGAGGGGAGCTTCATCCGGTCCTGAGCAAATTTTCACCCTCCCAAAAGGAATATTTCACTGTCTGTAAGATTTGATGAATGGAAGGGCCATTGGGGCACACATATTAGAGTGAGTAAGAAAACAGGAATCTTAAAATCGTAAAGCCGAGATGTTTCTGCTTCAGCTGTTCGGATATGTATCAGAGAGCCAGTTTAGTGTAGTGGTTAGAGTGTTGGACTGGGAGTCGGGAGATCTGGGTTCTAGTCCCCGCTCATCCATGGAAGTTCACTGGGTGACTTTGGGCCAGTCACAGATTCTCAGCCTAACCCACCTCACAGGGTTGCTTTTGTGAGGATAAAATGGAGAAGGAGGATTATGTATGCTGCCTTGAGTTCCTTGGAGGAAAAGAGGTTGCATTTAAATGCAATAAATAAATGAAGTAATATCAAAGAGTCTTGTAGCTAAGGTGGCACAGGAAGGATGGAATATTCCAAGGTGCGACATTTGTGGTGGATGAGTGATGTCAAGTTTTATCTTCCAGGTTAAGGCCATGTGGTGTTAAGTCTACATATCCAGATGTTTTCTCTCGTTTTCAGTGTTCTTGGATCAGGTAGCATCTCTATAGCGGTAACTGATAAACCAGATAGGCTGTGACTTTCTGAACTGAAGTGTTTTGCAACCAGCTGTTCCAATACCTTTGATAAGATTGCACATTTGTTCTTCCTAAAACATGTGCATGGGTCACACTAGCTTATGGGCTTCATCAAATCCCTCGAAGGATGGTTTCCAGCCCTAAAATAACAAGCAAACTCTGGCAGAAGTTTTGAGAATGGAGACAAGCTCATCCATATCCATGCTGCATTGATTCTCAAGCACAACACAGCCTGGCTGTTAAATTGTCCAGGCCTCAGCCAGTTCCTCAGGGTCCCTCCATCTCTCCATGGGCAATAACAGATAATGATGGTGAGGGCTGCGGTGGAATACATCTCTCTCTCTCTCTCTCTCTCTCTCTCTCTCTCTCTCTCTCTGTCTGTCTCTGTCTCTCACACACATATTGTTCATGAATGTATAGCAGGAACAGGCTCAGGGCAAAACATTGTAACAGACCCAACGGAGAAAGCGGAGGTGATGGACACCTTTTTGTGGTCTTGAATTTTTTATTTTTTTAAAAAAAACACAACCCAGTGGGGTCAGGAGCAACATGGAGCGATTGCTTACAGCAACTTGGATGTTTTGCCCTTGCAAAGGTCTGCTTTGCTGAAAAGGAAAGAGAATGCAGTATTTATTTATATGACAGAAAGACCAGGACCACGATGGGCCTTTAAATGTTAGAAGAAAACCCAACAGAGAAGAGTGGCATACTTAGGCTGACCAGATAAAATCCAGGTCAGGGCTCATGTAACTTTAACAGTTGTAGAGAAAAGGGAATTTCAGCCAGTGTCATTTGTAGGCAATTAATTCCTGGTGAAATTCTCTCTTCATCACAACTGTTAAAGTTTCATGCACTATTCTAGAGTGACCATATACAAAAGAAGGCAGAGCCCCTGCAACTTTAACTGTTGTGATGAAGAGGGAATTTCACCAGGAACTAATTGCATACAAATGACACTGGCTGAAATTCCCTTTTCTCTACAACTGTTAAAGTTATATGAGCCCTGACCTGGATTTTATCTGGTCACCCTAGGCGCACTGATCCTCATCTCCCATTTCAATTTATTTAGGATTCCATTGTTTTGGAGCAGGGCTGTAGCCAAGAGGGTTTGTATTCCAGGTCATTCCCCTTCCATTTTAAATAAGTCTCTCTGGCCCATTGGGTTACTTTTCAAAGTGGTGATGATGTTTGTTGAGCAGCTGCTGTAGGGCCAGCTGCTGTAATTAAAGACAAACAAAAAATCCACCCAGGCTGCGGATCTGACAAGGGAGGTGGGCTTCATGTCTGCCCCTCTGTACTTTGCTGTCAGTCGGCCCATCAGTGGATCAAGCTGGGTTGCATTTATCTCCGCCAGAGTGAACTGGAGTCTCACTAAAGCGACACCGTACATGTTGAAACCCTGCTTTCAGCAAATAAGACACTGGCAATTGCCAGGGCGGTCACTATAAACCAGGAGGTGCAACTTCTGAGCTGTGCTCCGGGAGGGGGAGGGGAAGGCCAATCTTTGCCCCCTCCCCTCTTTTGTAGATAATCAGGCTATAAAGAAACCATCTCGGTGGCTTTTTAGCAAGACAGGTTGTATATAAATGCAAATAGTAAATACACATGATAAGAAACACCGGAACAGATTTGAGAGCCAGTGTGGCGTAGTGGCTAAAGTGTTTGACTGGGAGTCGGGAGATCCGGGTTCTAGTCTCCACTCAGCCATGGAAGCTCACTAGGTGACTTTGGGCCAGTCTCAGACCCCCTCTAGATGGATTCCGTTTGATGCCTGGTTCTCCGATTATGCCCATTTTTGTTGAAGCGCTTTATCGTAAATGCTTGTATGCAGGCGGTAATTGAGCACTTAACTGGTGACCTTACCGGTTGTTTCAAATGCGCTTTACAAGTAGTTAATGCGGAGAATCACTTGTTCACATAGTCAAAATGCGCTTTAACGGCCGGAGCAAAATAAAATTCGCTATTTAACGTGCATTCGATAATGCGCACAATCGGAGGGATAGCGCGCCTCTACGCCCGATTTGCGCTCCCTCCTTGTAGAGGTAAAAAATTTTAAGCGCCTTGAAAGAGCTTTAAACCTCTCTTGTAGAGTCAGCCTAAGCAATCTATGAATGTGTAAATTATTGTTGTTGTTGTTGTTGTTGTTGTTATTTATTACATTTCGCCCCAGAGCTGAAGCTCTCTGGGTGGTTTACAAAAATTAAAAACATTGAACATTTAAAAACCAATATACAACATTTAAAACCATAGAAGCCTAAAAACAATCTACATATCATTTAAACTATCCAGGGGTCAGTTTAAAAAGCTCAACATGTGCTGTCAAATGCCTGGGAGAAGAGAAAAATCTTCACCTGGCGCCGAAAAGATAACAGTGTTGGCGCCAGGCGAGCCTCGTTGAGGAGATTGTTCCAGAGTTGGGGGGCCACCACTGAAAAGGCCCTCTCCCAGAAGAATGCTAGCATGGTTGACCTACTTGGGGTGGAGGTTCATTTACGGGGACCCAAAGCCAGCCCAAGGTGGTGCCCCCTCCTGTTTCATGTACAAAAGCCAACTGGATTGTTTCTTCAACACTGACCATGGGATAGCATCCTCCACTGCGGCTGAAGGTTAGCTCAGGGGCCAACAGGACAGGCCACTTGGCTCTCAGCTCTGTTCTCCATCATCTTGCTTCCATCCCCCAGCATCTGCTACCTGAGGCAACTGCCTCACGTTGCCTAACGGTAGGGCCAGCCCTGAGGGGACCCATGCTAAAGTCCTGGAAAGTAGAGTTGGGAGTGAGGGGTAGATCTGGAGAGATTGCTTTTAACATTTCTGAAATAAAGGAGAAGCCAATAATTACCCCAAAGCAAGCATTCACATCCCAGTACGAAATGCACTTTCCACAAAACACAGCTTAATTATCACCGCATTTCATTAACTCAGAAAATTAGACTTCTCAACCTAAAGATGAGGGGCGGGGGGAGAGAGATTTAAAAACAAAAGCACCAATTTGAGATGAGACGTTATTAATAAAAATACGAAAGGACAGCAATAAAGTCCAGCACAATTAACTGAAAGTAAGCAGTTTGCCAATGGTTTCTTTCAAACCCTAATGAGCCTTTTTATTCATTTGTACCTGAAGGACCAGTTTAAGACAGAAATCTTAAAACAAAACAAAAACCCTGAATCAGAAATAGTAGGAAAAAGGCAAAACTCTAATCAAATCTGTCAGCAAAAATTGAGGTCAATGGGGAATCATTTTATTTTATTAACATGAGGGAGGTAATGGCATGCAAAATCGCAAATCACCTGGAGGGGTTGAATTGGAGATGGTGAAAGCAACGTGGTTTCGCTGTTCGTAGGATTGCTGTTGGCAGACCCTGGGCAGCAGAGGAGAGGGGGAAGTGTTCTCAAGTTCCAACCAATTCCAAATTAGAACACTCCCCTCCAATAGCAAAGGCAAAGCTCACAGAGGATGCATGCAGGTGAAATCGAAAAGACCTCCAAATGGGTTTACTGTGCTGAAAGACCTCTTTCATGGGGATCTCCATCTCTAGCACATTGGCACATCTCCCAGTTGTTCCCAGTACTGCCACTGACTCCTCCTTCTCTTCTAACCGGGAAATAAAGGCACCTAAGAGATAGGCGCCAGAAATGAAAATAGTACAGTCTCCTCCCTTTCCATCTCAGGCACCCATAAGTACTTGGTGCTAACGAAGATAGTGATCACTGGCACACCAGGGTTGAATCTACTGGTATGCTAGAGGTGGGTATGAATCAAAAAGAAGTCCCACCTTGCTGTGGATGAGTTGTGAGTTCTCTTTCTATGCACCCAGAGAACCAAGATTCAGAGAAAGGCACAATTAGAGTTTCACTTTCGACCTCCCTTGAAAGATCCCTCAAAGATCTGTCTTCCCATCTTTGAGTATGGCTGGATGATTCTGCCCCCCCTTCACATTCCCTGCCCACCCCATAATTCCATTCCATTTCTGCATTAACCTGCAATTTTGAAAAAACCCTCTCAGATCAGCATTTGACATATTTTAATTCGTGTTTCAATGTGTATGTATTTTCAAAATGCATATTGTATGTTGATACATTTCAATGGGGAAATCTGCACCCAAGAATCCAAGATGACTACTCCCTTTATTTATTTATTTATTACATTTATATCCCACCTTTTTTCCTCCAAGGAACCCAAGGCAGCGTACATAATCCTCCTCCTCTCCATTTTATCCTCACAACAACAATCCTGTGAGTTAGGTTGAGCTGAGAATCTGTAACTGGCCCAAAGTCACCCAGTGAGCTTCGTTGGCCAAGTGGGGACTTCAAGCCGGGTCTCCTAACTCCCAGTCTAATACTCTAGCCACTACACCACGCTGCTGGTGAATCACCAGAAACATTTGTGAGCCTGATCGAGAGATCTGGAGAATGGTAGAGTCTGACAGAGAAAGAATGCCAACACCCTTGAAACAGATGTTATGAGGAGAGAATCTATGGAAAAACGAGTATGGTGTATGGTGAAATGTGCCAAAATTAAGTTATTTTTATCTAAATATCAGTATCTGCTTATCAGAGTTCACAGTATGCTATTAACACTGGTTTGCTTAATTTTCTCTCTCTTTTTTTCTGACCATCTCTTTCCCTCTTAGGATTTCTTTACAACATCTTGAATTTTCTTCTAATATTTTGGTATTGTTCTGCACATATCTTTTGCTCACATGTGATAAAAGCGAAATTGAGAAGGCACAGGAGGGTCAGTATAGTATATCCAGCTTGTGGAAAAGTACCACCATAACATCGTTAACTAAGCTATTTTGCTTAATGATACTTTAGGAGAAGCCGATTTTTTAAAAAAAACCCAAATGTTTATATTAGATTTGGGAGAAGTGGTTTGTTATGGAAAACAGGTCCTCCTTTCATTCCTAATTGTGTGTGTATGCGTTTGGCCTCTCATTTTAATAGTTTTATGCCCTTGTGCAGAGGAAATGCATATTGCTATAAAGACTATTTCTCTGCTAAGTGATTGTTTGGCAGCAAATATGGACATGAGCCAAGAAAATCATATCAGGGAGGGCAGGCAGTACCAGGAACCAAAGGCAAACAGGGTATGAAGGAAAAATACCCCCAGGGTCCAACCTAGTAGCCAAAAAGTGGAGAAAAAATGCCAGAGTGGCCTCTCTATCATCATTCATTCATTCATTCGTTTGTTTTTTAATGTGTATGACTTAGATACATCTGCCCATTTTCCTGTTGCAAGGAACACAGAAATGGCTTATATGGTAGGCTGACCATATGAAAAGGAGGACAGGGCTCCTGTAACTTTAACAGTTGTAGAGAAAAGGGAATTTCAGCCAGTGTCATTTGTATGCAATTAGTCCCTGGTGAAATTCCCTCTTCATCACAACAGTTAAAGTTGCAGGCACTATACTAGGGTGACCATATACAAAAGAAGGCAGGGCCCCTGCAACTTTAACTGTTGCAGATTTTTTCCCCAGGCCTAAGGTTCCCAACCCTCACTCCCGTGCCTTTGGCCTCCTTTGGAGCTGGGTCCAGGTGCGGCCTCCCGCATGGTGCATGTCCTGGAACTTGAGAAAATGTTGCGATAAGTCTGTTGGATCCTGCCACTAGCGACCCTATCCTGGAGGCCCCAAAGGATACCATTGGTGCTGCAGATTCACAGGCATTCTCCTATAGATGAAGATATCCCTTTCCCTGCTTTTTGTTCTAGGAGCCAGTGTGGTGTAGTGGTTAGAGTGTTCGACTGGGAGTCGGGAGATCCGGGTTCTAGTTCCCACTTGGCCATGGAAACGCACTGGGTGACTTTGGGCCAGTCACAGACTCTCAGCCCAACCTACCTCACAGTGTTGTTGGTGTGAGGATGAAATGGAGAGGAGGAGGATTATGTACACCGCCATGGGTTCCTTGGAGGAAAAAAAGGTGGGATATAAATGTAATAAATAAATAAAAAATAGGAGAGGTAAACTGAAAGGCATGGTGCACAGCGCTTTCTCAGGACCACCAGGGAAGGGCAGTTCTCAGGAGGGGGAGGCCACTCTCCAGACCAACTTTATAGCATCCTCTGGAAGCCAGGAGGCAAAGAGGCTTCTGATGCACGGGTGTCATGCGCGCGCCACCTCCCTGCAGCCCGTCCACAGCAACATCCCTGCCCAAAGCGTTTCAGGTCAGGTGGGGGAACGGCCTTCGTCGGCTCCCACCAGGGCATGTAATAAGATGACGCAGAAGCTGCTCTGCTGCTCTGTTTCTCATTGACCGAGCAGATGAGACGAGAGTAGTATTATGGGCTGGAGAACCACAATTGGACTTGAAGAAAGCACACACACTTAATTTTAGAAGCCTGCCTATTATCAAGAGACGTTTGGCTCAACACACAGTGACGGCAGCCATGAGTTTGGGAGACAGTTTCCCATTTGTCTCAATGAAAGGAACTTAAAGGGTTTTGCCTGGAGGTGTTTCCCAGAACTAATTTAATCTCAGCTTGTGTTTGCAGCACTCATTTATAGTCGAGACCTCAAAGTCATCCCCAAATACTCTCCGTACACATACAAGTCAGCTAAGGAAGGGCATGATCTTGAAGGTTTATGCTTTCAGTCCTCCCACACGTTTGTCGCTGCTGAGGGAGAGTTAGCAACAGACCTTCCACTGTGTCCATGACCTGCTGAACACTGCTGAACTAAAAATCTAGTGTCTCAATTTGCTCTTTTCCTCCTCCCTCCGAACCCCCTTTCCTTTTGTGTCACTTTCTTTTAAACTGCAAGCTTTAAAAAATACCTTTGTAAGCTGCCTTGGGAGCCTTTTTGGCTAAAGAGCAGGCTAAAAGTGCCCTAAATAAATAAACAAATAAGTCCAATCCAACAAAGTAGGAGATCCCTGAGTAAGCATGCATAAGATTGGGCCGTAAGGGTCCAGCATCTTCCAGAACGAAGAGTAGCATCATCAATATGAGCAGTCAGTCATGGAACAGAGCATACTGCAGTGCGCAAGTAGTTGGAGGGTATAAAATAGGAGTACACAATTATCCATATGCATGGCCTATGGAGAAGACTGTGGTGAAATGCAGGATTTCAGCCTCTGAGAAGAGTAACTAGTTCTGGGATCCCACAAGAGTAAATACAGGATATTTACTAAGGAAACCCGCAATGGTAAACACAGAATATGGCTCAGTGTCTAATTTACTATTATTTATTTATTATTATTTATTATAAATGTATTAATTTATATACCGCCTTCTTTGCTAAAATGTCATTGAGGTAGTATACAACAATTTTAAACAATAACACCCCCCCAAAAAACACACACATTAAAATCAGTGAGGGAACAATTCTATGGGCCCCTAGAAGGCATCCCAGTGGTGGGGGCATAAGATACTTTGGATTCCTAGCGCTGAAAGAATGAGAAAATTGGGAAGCGGGAAAGACCTGTTTATGTCTACTGCTTGCTCCCCACCCTGCCTGCACCAATGCTGGCTTCTGCACACTGTGACACAAGATGAAAGACCCTTGACGTGTTTTACTCTGGCATGTGTGCATTGCTGGATGCGTGTAAATGAGGACATGCAGTAACATTACATTGCTCAGCCTCAGAGATCAGATGTTCCCTATCACCACCTCCACAAGCCTGTCCTTTACATGGGCAACTCAGCATATTTGATAGATAGATGGGAAGATAGGTATAGATGGTCCAATTCAGTTTTAACATATCGTATTTAGGCTTTAGCGTGTTTTAAACTCATTAAATCCAAATGTTATTTCGAAGCATTGAGAGAGAAAGAGAGAGAAAGAGAGAGAAAGAGAGAGAGAGAGAGAGAGAGAGAGAGAGAGAAGGGCAAGTGGAAATTATTTTTAATTAATTATTTTAAACACTGAAGATACAGGCTTATCTTACCTTGAAGATAAATGTTTATAAAATTAGCAATATAAGCCTAGGACCTACAGGGATACCCAGTGAAGCTGACTGGCAGAAGGTTCAGGGAGTGGTCAAAAGATGTTCCTTCCTCACACAATGTCTGAATAAAGTTATGACATCTGCTACTCCAAGATGTGGTGATGGACAGAAACTCAGCTGCCTTTAAAAAAAGGGAGGGGGAAAGATTAGATCTATTAATGGTTCCCTATCAACAGCTGGAAATCATGGGAACTAAAAGGAAACTTCCATTTTCAGGGGCACTCTACCTCTCAATAAAGGGATCCCTGGGTCAAAGAATAGGCCCAAACCACCTTGACCTGCTTGTGAGCTTCCAGAGTTATCTGGTCAATCATCACTGAAAACAGAACACTAGGCTGGGTGGATCATCGGACTGATCCATCTAAATTAAATACTTCCTGAAATTGAGCTGCTTATAACCGGGAATGTCCTTCTTTTATAAAACAAATAAAGCAGATATATATATATTTTAATTAAATCAAGACAATGCAGAGCTGCTTGAAGTAAGGCATGGCTCATGCCTCGCTACGAATCCTTTGCTATTCAAGCCACCGCATTTAGTGGAATTCAAAAAACTGGACCGTCTGGCTTCGCAGGGCTTAAAAAATTAGTCCCCTATCATGGCAGGTGGTTGCATTAATTTCCCGAAGCTGAAGTAGCATTCTCTCCTGAAGCCATCTGAGGAGAGTAAACAGTCAGGCATGTTTCTAAAATTGTTGCTAAAACATATTGTTTGCAGACAAGCCTGTGCTGTTGACTTCACGTAAACAGGGGACTTGCCTTTTTTTTTTTTAATGGCTTCATTAGGATGGCCATATCTGGGAAACTAAAAAAAGAGGACACCCAATGGCGGGGTGAGGGGGGGAAATGACTTCCTTTCCGGAGGCCCCAGAAAGTGCTCTTTCCCTTCCAACCGGGGCCTTAAAGGCTCCAATTGGAGCGAAGGAGGGGAAAGTGTGTCATTCCCTCTCCCCTCTGCTCCAATTGGGCCCTTTTCTTTAATGCCCGGCATTGACACGCTTTCCCGTTTAAGGCCCCGATTGGAGCACGGGGGGGGGGGGGGGGAAATGATGGCCTTAAAGGGGAACACATGTAATTCCAGGATGTTATAGAAAATTACAGAAAACCCCCCTTGACACCCAGGATAGAACAAACACCAGGACGAATCCGGGGAAATCCTGACAGTTGGTCACCCTGGCCGTAGCTGAAGTTTGGACAATTGCTCTGCCCTCCGTTTTACTTTTCCTACAGGCTGCAGCACTGGAAACCCTGCTGGGCTAGGATAAATATGATTTCTTTCTTTAGAATCATAGAACAGTAGAGTTGAAAGGGGCCTACAAAGCCATCGACTCCAACCCCCTGCTCAATGCAGGAATCCACCTTAGAGCATACCTGACAGGTGGTTCTCCAGCTGCCTCTTGAAGGCCTCTAATGTGGGAGAGCCCATGATCTCCCTAGGTCATGGGTCCCATTGTCGTCCTGCTTTAACAGTCAGGAAGTTTTTCCTGATGTCTAGCCGGAATCGGGCTTCCTGTCACTTGAGCCCATTCTGTGTACTGCACTCTGGGATGATCGAGAAGAGATCCTGGCCCTCCTCTGTGTGACAACCTTTCAAGTATTAGAAGAGTGCTATTTTTCAATCACCTCTGTTTACTCTGCAGCTGAAAAGGCTCCCACAGTGGGTCATATGAAATCAGAAACCAACAGGACAGCCCTTGTGTGCAGGCTTCCAACCTAAATGGCACAACACAAAAGGAAAATAGTTGGGCAGGGAAGAGGAGGCATAAGTTCTTAAGGCGTAAGTTCTTAAAGTCCCAAAGTTCTTACAAGTGTGTAAACAGTTATATTAGGGGTGCATGGCCTGCAGCCCCTTTTAACTGCAGTCCCCTGTGCCCTGACACACACCCTGCTGCAACCACCAAATCCCCCCAATTTCCCACCAGTTTTAACATTGCTACCCATAGACGTGCACAGCTCATTTCATTAGGGTATGCGACTTAAGGCTCCGATTGGGCAGTGGGGGTGAGAAAGTGCACTTCTCAGGGCCTCCGGAAAATGCGGAGTTCCCCCAGGGATGCTAATGGCAGCTTTCCGGAGGCTTCCCCACCCTTTTAAAATCCCCAATTCGAGGGGGACAGGAAAGTGCAGGTGGCCCTGGGAAATTAGGGTGTGCCTGGGCACACCCAGCACACCCTGTGCACACGCCTATGTTGCTACCAGTTCTTTCCAGTGAGGAAAGGGCGATCTACATGAGGATTGCTGGGAGAGGGAGTGGAGAGCCTTCAGTATCAGAATTAGAGATGCACAGATTTTGTTAACTTCATTCTATCCATGTTTCGTGGCTGATCGGACATCTTTTGTTCTGTTGTCTAATCATTGACAGAATCGGATTCTTTCTTTTTTCAATTATTTCATGTATTATCAGGGGAGGATGGTGCCCCCAGATTCGGTGGGGTGACGATTCCATTCTGGGTTTCGGTTACAACCAGCCCGGTTAAGCCTAAAGGATCCATTTTGGGGGGAGGTTTCAGCACTTTGGGGAGCTCCTGCAGACTTTTGGCTGGTTGTAACCAAACCCCAGAATGGAATTTCCACCCCACCAAGCCCTGAGCCACCATCCTCCTCTCTTTGTTCTATGTCTATACTGCCCCACAGCTGAAGGTATTGGAACGGGTCTGCTGGGGAATCCAGGAGTCGGATTTGTAGAAATCTAAACTCATTTGAAACCACTGCTCATTTCTCTTACATCCCTGATCCAGATCACGGGGGGAGGAGATGGAGGGAAGGTGAAGGATGAGCAAGATGTATCAAGAGTGCTGTGTGTGCGCATGCGTGTGTCTGTAGCCCATGACCAACATCACGTATGGCTCTGGGGTCCCAAACAGCTGCGCTCAGCAGACCGAATGGCTGTGCCAGCTATTTCTAGGGATGCCTGCCGCCAGGAAGCTCATTTCATTTTTGGTTTGACAGAGTTCCCCAGTGTGCCCAGCTCAGCTTGCATTTGTTGGCTGAGACATGGGTTTTCCCTGAAATATGGGAACTTTTTTGCTTTTGTTTGTTTGTTTTATTTGGTACTAGTGTACAAAGCCCTAAACAACTTGGGGCCAGGATACCTGAGAAAGCGCCTTCTCCCTTACCAACCTGCCCAATCACTGAGGTTGTCAGAGGGCATGCTCCTGGTGGTTCCACATGGACCTGTGGACGGATTGGAATCCACCAGGAGAAGAGCCTTTAGTGTATTGGTCCCTTCTCTGTGGAACTCCCTGCCCCTGGAGATCAGGCAGACACCAAGACTAGGCTGCTTCTGGCACCTCCTGAAAACAACTCTGTTTCGAGAAGCTTTTCTCAATTGACTAGCCACTGTTTTCTGGTTCCTTTGTTTTTAAATTGTACAATTTAAAATTGTTTTTTTAATCTTTCTTTTACTGTTTATATCTATGTTCACCACTCTGGAATCTGTGTTAGATAATTGAGTGGTATATAAATATCATAAATAATAATAATAATAATAATAATAACAACAACAACAACAATAAATCATTAATTAATAATTCTCTGCAACTTACACTCGCAGAGAAAAAAGAAAAATGGGCACAAAAAGTACTCCATGGGAATCACTACAACATAATACAGAACCCACAAATAAACAAAGAACAATCGTATAAATGGCTCAGGAAGGGGCAGCGATTTCCAGAAACCAAAGGATTCCTAATAGCTATACAGGATCAAGTTATAGCCACCAAGAACTACCAAAAATACATCATAAAAGAAAACAGTGTAACAACAGACCTATGCAGGAAATGCCATCAATTCCAAGAAAGAATAGACTACATAACAGGAGGATGTAAAATTCTGGCAGGAATGGACTATACGGACAGACACAATACAGTTGCAAAAATAATTCACCAACAACTGGCCATCAAATTCAACCTTATCAAACAACCTACACCATACTATACATACTCATCCAAAACAATCGTGGAAAATGCAGATCATAAAATATACTGGGATAGAACAATTCATACAGACAAGACAATACCTTGCAACCGACCAGACATAATGTTCATAGACAAAAAAGAAAAATGCACATACCTCATCGACATAGCAATACCGAATGACAAAAATGTTGTTGAAAAGGAAGAAGAAAAGAGAGAAAAATATATACCACTGGCCATGGAAGTCAAAGAACTATGGCAACAGGAAAAGGTCACAATTATCCCGTTAGTCACATCAGTCACCGGCATCCCATAAAAAAAATATACAGAAAACCTTCAGAAACTGGACCTACCAGAAAACATCCACACCAACATCTATGAAGCAGTCATAATTAAAATATGCTCAATCGTCAGGAAATTCCTGAATCAATAAAAGACAGCATGACTTGGCATAGCCTGACATGCCCGTCTAGAAAAAATGCCATGAGTGAGAAAGAGATAAAATAATAATAATAATAATAATAATAATAATAATAATATAATAAGTGTGTGTGTGTGTGTGTGTGTGTGTAAAAATCCATAAATTGGCCCAACCTGATGCAGATTGCCTTGGGCCAGTTTGCAGGAAATGGAAAAAAGTCTGTGGAGGGGGGGCGCAGAACCAGTGGAACTTCATTTAGCTCCACCATCCCCAACGGATTCCTCCAACATCCCTAGTTATAACGAATAACATTTTGTTATTATTAGTATTAATTTTAGTAACGTATCTGATTTTACTAACTCTTCACTTGCTTTCAAACAAAAGTTCACCCAGTCTTGTGGTTCCTGAAAACTCAGCAAATCTCCCTGTCAAAAATAAATTGTAATAAAACCTGATCCTGGAGCTGCTCTCAGTGCTGTTCCTAGGCTGAGGTCAAGGTTCCAGAGCAAAGGCCAAATGTTTGACATCCAACTCAATGATAAGAGGCCCCCGGCAGGAAAGCAGGACATTTGGAATCTGCAAAAGCAGAGAGCACATCATGGCAGGATTCACAGGAGGAGAGGTTTACCAGGCAGAATTTGACCCCAAAGCCTACCTGGGATATTACAAGTTTGGAGAATGCGCCATTGGGGATGAATACTTGGCATTTACCCTCAAAAACCTCTACAAAGCCTTCTCTTCAGGTAGGTTATCACCGTAATTGCAATCTCTGTGCGCACACGAATGGGGGTAAGGCTGCTGTTCAGTGGCAGAGCAAATGTTTTGCATGCTGAAAGTGCCAGGATCAGTCCCTGGCGTCTCCAGGTAGGAATTGAGAACATACCCACAAGAAACCTAGGTGAGTTTCAGCCCGACAGTGTTGATTATATTGAGCTAAACAGACCAATGGACTGATTCTGTATATGACTACTTCTAGGGTTTGTGTAAAGTGATTTCTTTCAGGACATTTTGAGCAAGTCCTGCTCACCATTTCGCAGGCTCCGTGTCCCTGGTCATCCTATACCTTTCCAGGCAAAATATTTCCCCGCTGCTCATGACCTGTAAAAAGAACACTCTAATTCAGCACTCTGTCCTCACATCTGCAACAGTGACTGTGTCCTAAACTGCCCCCTTCCTGTAAATTGCCAAAGAGGTTGCAATATCCCCGACAATATAAAAGCCTATGAGTTGCTCACCTCTGCTTCAAGTTAACTAAGAATTCTGTTAAGGGTTTTCCTTGGCAAAGGGTTTGGGACTCCCTGTTGGGTCACAGCTGGAGGCTGTCTATGTACATGGAATGCCCCAGGGTTGTGCTGCATCGATTATACGATGCCGCAGGGACCTCGCAGCCATTGTAGGGCTTTCCAGCGAAGCTGTGAAGAAAAAAAGTCAGGGAATTATCCCGACTTTTTTCTTCAGAGGAAAGCAAGTATGGCGCATCTGCTATCTATCCTTGCTCCGGAGTTGCATTGGAGGCATGGCTGAGTGGATGGCGACCCCTGACTGGGGGGCAGGCCTGGCCACTGGAAACCCCCCACTTTTGCTGCAATGTCATGATTAGCTGCCATCACCCCGAAGTAGCAAAAATGCGGGGTTTCACTCACCGCAGCAGCAACCCACGGCTGTATAGGCATCCCCCTGGTTTGATTACAAGGGGCCAAGAGGAAGATGCGTGACTCTTCTTCCTCCCATTTACACCAGGGCTCCTGAAAGGCGACACCCTGATCGATATAGGCAGTGGCCCCACCATCTACCAATTCCTCTCTGCCTGCGAATCCTTTAAGACAATCATCGCCTCCGATTACGTCGAACGGAACTGCCAGGAACTGCTGAAATGGTTGAAGAACGAACCAGGAGCTTTTGACTGGACCCCAGTGGTGAAGTACATGTGTGAACTGGAGGGAAACAGGTATGGAAACTCAATGACATGCAGATTCTTTTAAAAATAGAAACGTTGCCTCAGCCTACTCAAGACTAAGCATACCACCTGTGGCGGCACCTGGCAGTGGATTGGGTTCCTCTGATGCATGGAATGGTCATATTTCATTCTGACCAATAGGGTGGGAGGAGCAAGTTAGTAATGGAATGCTGATAATGAACAACTTCTGTGAGGGAAGGGAAAGGTCGGCTTGATGAGGAAAGGATAGACAGGATTCCAGAGACAAACTGGCTGGCTGAAGGAAATGGGGAAGAGCAGGGAAGAATCGGGAATGTGAATGGATAGGTAGAGAACGCAGAGACCTCAGAGAATGAGGGCCCCAAGGCCAGCAAGTGAGCTTCTTATTGAGCAAGGATTTTAACTTCCGTCTCACTGACCCCCTATGAACATCTAGAGCACTACTAACATTTGACGAATGTGAACTGGGCAGAACAAAAACATTCAGCTTGGATTCCTCTAGCGCCAGTAGAAGTAGCTTGATGTGCAGAAAGCAGGTGAGGCGTTTCACAACATAGAGATGAATGTCGCTTTCTCTTAAACTCAGTGCATAAGAAACTGCCATTAAAGGCGCAGCTGCAGTAGCCTGCTGGAAAGTTGGGCACCCTAACTTACATCTCTGCCCTTTCCTTCACCACTTCCTCTCCTTGTGTTCCCAAGAGCTTGGTGAACTTTTGAATGCCGGCATTGTCCAAAATCAAAATCTCTGGCACGTCAAGATGCTTGAATTCAGAGTGCAACAGAAGTGGAATTCCAAATTAGAAATTCAAAGGCCGCACTTAAAAGTCAAAGTGTGTAAGAACTTGACCCTTCCAGACATGTTTCTAGCCAAGGGCTATTTCTATCAGCCACTCCTGGGCTCCTTGACGGCATACCAGGGTCTTCATAAGCTTGTCTTTCTCTCCGAATTTCCTGTAGGGACAAGTGGGCAGACAAAGAGGCCAAGCTCAGAAGAACCATCAAGCAGGTTGTAAAATGTGACATCCACCAAGGCAACCCGATGGATCCCCTCGCCTTATCCCCGGCTGACTGTGTGCTCTCGATGTCATGCCTAGAAGTGGCCTGCAAAGATAACAGCAGCTACCAGGCTGCTCTGAGGAATATGACTTCTCTGTTGAAGCTCGGTGGACACTTGGTGCTTGGTGGAGTTTTGGGGTGCAATTTCTACATGGTTGGCCCCCGTAGGTTCTCCTGCTTGAACCTGACAGAGAAATTGGTGCGCGAGGCCATTGGTGCAAATGGGTTCACTCTTGTTGAGTTTAAGGTGCAACCCAGGGAATCCGTGGTGCTGTATGAGATGTGCGATTTCACTGAAATTTTCTTCGTCATTGCACGTAAAGAGAAAGAGGCATAACCCAATTAATGAGTAAACTAGATAGATTCGTCATCCTTAGAGTTAAATCAACTGAATAGCTTTGGATCAGAGAGGCCTGGGTTCAAATCCCGCCTCTGCCAGGGATTCACATTACAAGTCTCCGATCTCTCAGTCTCATCTCTCTATCTGTAAAATTACGAGTAATAGTACTTCCTCACTGGGTTGTCATTAGGACAAATACAATAAAGATTGCCAAGCACTTGTCAAAATAAAAATGCCGTTGTGACTGACAAATATCTTACCCATGCAGTATTTATTTCAAGCACCTTTTTCAGATTTACCAGTTGATAAGAAATGGGCAAAACATCTAGAAAAAAATGCAACTTTAACATTCAACTCACTTTTCAGTTATGGCTCAACTTTTTCCCTGTCCAGGTTTCCATGGGGCTCAAAATTTGTACCACATTGCCCAAAGGTACTGGAGACCTCTCATTAGGTCACATATGAGATGGCATCTCTTAACTTGGAGAAACTCAAAAGTCAGATCTTATAGGAGGGGCTGCAGCTCAGTGACAGAGCCCCTGCGTTGTATCCAAAAGGTCCTAGATCAGATCGAGCTAGGCTTTTCCACCCATGACTCAGCAACGCTCTTCTAGTGACGGAAGAAGGCACTTTACACTAGGCCAGCTTTCTTACACCTCTTGACTATGGGGGGGGGGGTGAATATAGGCCGTTAAAGATGCAATGGGAAAGGGCCATAGCCCACTGGTTAGGGTGACCAGATAAAATCCAGGTCAGGGCTCATGTAACTTTAACAGTTGTAGAGAAAAGGGAATTTCAGCCAGTGTCATTTGTATGCTATTAGTTCCTGGTGAAATTCCCTCTTCATCACAACAGTTAAAGTTGCAGGCACTATACTAGAGTGACCATATACAAAAGAAGGCAGGGCCCCTGCAACTTTAACTGTTGTGATGAAGAGGGAATATCACCAGGAACTAATTGCCTACAAATGACACTGGCTGAAATTCCCTTTTCTCTACAACTGTTAAAGTTACATGAGCCCTGACCTGGGTTTTATCTGGTCAGCCTACCACTGGTAGATCCCTCTGCTTTGCAGGCAAAAGGTCCCAGGCTCAATCCCAGGCAGCATTTCCAGGTAAGGCTAGGAAAGAATCTTTGCCTGAAACTCTGGAGAGCCATTGCTGCCGGTCAGGGTCAACGATATTGAGCTAGATGGACCAAGGATACAGCTCCTTATGTTCTCATACAGTAGGCTGACCATATGAAAAGGAGGACAGGGCTCCTGTAACTTTAACAGTTGTAGAGAAAAGGGAATACCTGATGGAACGCCTTTCCCGACATGAACCTACCCAAACACTACATTCAACATCTAAGGCCCTCCTCCGAGTGCCTCCTCCAAGGGAAGCTCAGAGGTCAGCAACAAGAGAGAGGGCCTTCTCTGTGGTGGCTCCCCAATTGTGGAACGATCTCCCCGACGAGGCCCGCCTGGCGCCAACATTGTTATCTTTTCGGCGCCAGGTCAAGACTTTCCTCTTCTCTCAGGCATTTGGCAATATCTGAGGGGCCTGGGTTTGTTTTGTTTTGTTTTTGTAGTTTTTGAAGCGTTGAAGTGGTTTTTAAATGTACAGATTGTGTATATGTTGTATGTTTTTGCTGTTTTAATTTTTGTATATTGTTTTTAATTGTTTTTAATCCTATGTAAACCGCCCAGAGAGCTTCGGCTATGGGGCGGTATACAAATGTAATAAATAAATAAATAAATTTCAGCCAGTGTCATTTGCATGCAATTAGTTCCTGGTGAAATTCCCTCTTCATCACAACAGTTAAAGTTGCAGACACTATACTAGAGTGACCATATACAAAAGAAGGCAGGGCCCCTGCCACTTTAACCGTTGTGATGAAGAGGGAATCTCACCAGGAACTAATTGCATACAAATGACACTGGCTGAAATTCCCTTTTCTCTACAACTGTGAAAGTTACAGGAGCCCTGTCCTCCTTTTCATATGGTCAGGCTATCATACAGTCCAATAATGTTTTGATATTGAAAAGAAAAGAAGGTGTTATGCACACTCTAAGGGTGAAAACGGACTGAATATAAAAAGGGGGCTTGCTGCACATTGCTCTGGGCCAAACTAGGTTGGACTTTAAAGTTAATACGGCTGTGCAAGCCTGGGGCCTCGGATTCGGAGATCGAAATCACGGAGGCCGTTTTATGGCGGATCCGCCATTTTATGACGGATCCACCATTTCATGACGGATCCACCATTTCCTTGCACAGCCTTATGCCCCCATTCAGCCTACAGTACCCAGCATGCAGTGCTGGGAAGGGCTGTACTTACCAGGGCTCAGGAACAGAGGATGTATTTGTATTGCCGCCGCCATCGCCGGCTCCTCTGCGCAATCACTGATCAGTTCCTGCTACTTTACCTCAGTGAGCAGCCCTTGGGGGAAGCAGGTGGCTGCAGGGCTCCTGTGGAACATATGGGGCCTCTCCAGGGTCAATGGCATGTTCAAGAAGCCAGTGATGGCATGGAGGAACGGGCGATTGTGGCGGTAATGATGTGGCAGCAGCAGCTGCGTGTGCATGCTCTCCGGCGTCAGGTGGCCCTTAGATGTTGAGCGTAGCTTTTGTGGATTTTCTTTTATTTTCGTTTATTGCATTTCTGTAGCTGTTGAGTGGTTTACAAAGATTAAACACCTTAAAATACAGTATTATGCATAATATAAAAACAGTTTAGCTGCAAACATATAAACAGAGCAGACATACATAAGCACATGCATATCTAATCGATGTCCCATGACCTGATTAAAAACATTATCATTTGCTGCCAAATGCCTGAGAGTAGAGGAAAAGGCCTAACTTGGGGAGAAAGGCAGGCCCTGTTGGGTGTTTATGCCATAAATATGGGGTTGCCACCGAGAAGTCCTCTTTACCACTTTCCTTCCGGGTCTCCGTTGGAAGAGGGACCCGAGGAAGGCCTTAGGTGATGGGTGTAGTGTACGGGTGGGATTGTGCCAGGACTGGAGAGGCACTCTCTCAGGTATTGTAGCCCTGAACTTTTATCACTTTCTGCATGACAATCTGGACTCATAAAAAAATATTTTCCTGCAGACAGGGCCTGCCGTAATCTTTGCATCTGGTCACCCTGTGTACTACTGTCCACTGCATATATATATATATATATATATATATATATATATAGGCCACTGATACTCAGCAACATGTTTGTAAGGAAGGTGTGGCATTAAACATTTACCATAAATAAGTAAATAAAACAAGAGCAGCTCTTCCATTCCAGGTTGCAATAGGGTAGGATGTGGCGCAGAAAAGAATAGAATCTCAGCCACGAAACCAGGAACCAGCAACAGGAGGAGAAGAAGAGTCGATCTGCACAAGGACCACAGAACAAGATTGGGGAATTTTGGCTCATGCCATGTGAACTGAAGGACAGGGCTTTGCTCCAGAGTCACACACAGTATTGTGCAAGGGATGACGGAGCACCATTTGAGATGACTCCACACAGCCATTTCATTTACAGCCTTCAATAAGGGGAGAGAGAGATATTGGTATTTATATTATTTCCCCTTGTGTCGAATTATATGACCTTTCTTCTTTCTGTACTTTGTAAAGCACCGTGAACATTAATAATACTGTATAAATTATTGTCATTATTTAATGATCATGATGATAATATTTTAGTAGACTCGGGTATATGGGATTATCAAGATTTTGATGTTCATGGAAGTTTGCATCGGGGGGGGAGGAGGAAATCTACATTGCAAGCACTTAAGCACAGTGATCTGTCCTCCTCTCCCTAAAGTGCCATAAATATTGATAGTGCTCTATACATCATCATGATTATAATTATTCAACATTATAATATGTCCGTGGACTCAGTTGGCGCCGGCTTTATTAATATTATAGCTATGGAACAATATAGGAAAAAAGAGGTCTGTCGTCAGAAGCTGATGGGGGTTACCAATCTTGTTCCCAAGGCTCTTAATCAAATTATCATGGCATCCAAATGTCATGAAGACAGCTTTCCCCCCCTCCAGATTTCCAAAAGCAGGCAGCAAATCATTTTATACACATCGCTTAGCCTACCAAGGTAGGCAGACAGGCAGGTTTCATTTAGCAAACCCTGCAATTGGGAAATCAACCCACAACGCCACAGGCAAAAAGATGGAGGAAGGTTTTGCTCACTTCTTAGGAATGGAGAGGTGTCTCCAGCCCAGAAGCCATTGGTTAATCCCCCAAATCCTAGATTTTTTTAAGATTCCCCCAAATGATCATTTCAATGTGTAACACAACTGCAACTATTGGTATGCATTTGTATCGGGTGGAGTCATAAATGGTGGGCAGTTACACAGAAGAAGAAGAAGAAGAAGAAGAAGAAGAAGAAGAAGAAGAAGAAGAAGAAGAAGCAGCGCAGCCATGTTGGATCAGACTGAGGGTCCATGTAGTCCAGCACTCTGTTCACACTGTGGCCAACCAATTGTCAGCCAGGGAACAACAAAGCAGGACACGGTGCAACATCACCCTCCCACCCATGTTCCCCAACAACTAGTGTATATAGGTTTACTGCCTCTGATATTGGTGGTAGCACCTAGCCATCAGAGCTTGTAGCCATTGATAGCCTTCTCCAGGAATTTATCCAACCCTCTTTTAAAGCCATCCATTCTTTCACTATGCACTGTGTGAAAAAGTTCTTCCTTTTATCTGTCCTGAATCTCCCACCCCATCAGATTCATGGGATGACCCCATTGGGTTCTAGTATTACGGGAGAAGGAGAAAAATGTCTCCCTATCCATATTCTCCACACCAGGCATCATTTTGGACACCTCTATCATGTCTCCCCTTAGCCTCCTTTTTTCCAAGCTGAACAATCCCAGCTGTAGTTACCTTCTCTCATAGGGGAGATGCTCCAGCCCCTTGATCAGAGGAAATGCATTGCCAAAAAAGGGGCACAGATTTGTATAAAATTTGCATGTGCTAATTGATTTGTCTAGATGCTAATTTGGAAAGAATTGCTATAATTTAAATGAGAGTACAGTACATCTCCCTAGCAGCCTGGCTGGGTGCCTATTCAGTCTGCTGTGCAGGCACTATGGATGGGCAAATTGTTTAGCCTGGAGAAGAGAAGATTGAAAGGAGACATGATAGCACTCTTCAACTACTTGAAAAGCGGTCACACAGAGGAGGGCCAGCATCTCTTCTTGATCATCCCAGAGTGCAGGATGTGGAATAATGGGCTCAAGTTACAGGAAGCCAGATTCCGTCTGGGCATCAGGAAAAACTTCCTGACTGTTAGAGCAGTATGATGATGGAACCAATGACCTAGGGAGGTGGTGGGATCTCCCACACTAAAGGCCTTCAAGATGCAGCTAGACAGCCATCTGTCAGGGCTGCTTTAAGGTGGTTTCTTGCATTGAGCAGGGGGTTGGACTAGATGGCCTTATAGACCCTTCCAACTCTACTATTCCATGATTCAATCCCCAACCGCTGCTCTCCCTTCTTGGGGTTCTTTATCTTTAAACAGGACTTAGATTGGACAAGCCTTCAAACAGAGGATGCTTTTAAAATAGAGGATTGTCCTCTGTAAAGTAGGGCATGCGGCCATCTTACATCCAAACACTTCTCCTTTGAGAACTGGCACGCCTAAGCAAAACCCTCTGTATCATGATTGCAGAGTAAGTGCAAAGTAGTGCTGTGTACATGCATGGTCCTGTAAAAGCTTAATAATATGGATAGAAATGAGGGGGCGGTCTAAGATAGGAGCTAGCAAATCTGAGTTGAAGGAGTGGGTCTTTCACAACTCACTGGCAGAACAAAAAGAATCCCTTTTTGTGACTGACATCCCGCAAGCACAGGGCGGAAAATCTGGAATGCCAGGCTCACTCCATGAATGGGCCCAGGCATTAAGGCCTACGCCCTGCCTCACTCCAACACCAACAAAATGCATAAAATAAAATGGTTCTCCGCAAGGTCAGAGCTCAGCTGGGGTGCAGCCACATGGTATGCAGCAGGAGTTAATAATAACGCAAGGGAAATGTTGTGATAATGTTTACTGCTATTCCGTAACAAAGGAATTTGCGGTTTGTGGATCGAAGAATGAGCTCTCTCGCTGCCCTAATGACACAAATGGCGAATTGTCTGCATATATCATCCAGCGTCATAGGATCAAGCAGTGCGGGAAATTTAGCAGCTAGTGACGCACAGACAGCGAAACCTCGTCTTATTCTCCACCACCCTCCTGACTGTAACAGATTCCCCCAAGCCTAAGAGTTCTTTCATGCTTCTAATGGAGAGGAAGGCGGTCACATGCTGAGGAGGAGGACTGGGCAGGAGGACTTGCTGGCTTGACAGGTAGAGAACCAGTGAGCCAGCAGGCCGTGACACCTGCTGCTTTCCCTTTTCACCACCGCCATTGCCTGGGCCAGAGAGAGTGGCAGGTGGACAGGGACAAGCAACTCCAGGGGCCTCTTGTCAGTGAACATCTGCTGGGGTTGGACCGTTGGAAGGTCCCTCACCATGCCTATCCTTGACGCCGACCTCATCTCTGGACTGCAAAGGAAGAACCAAGGTGCAAAGCTAACACCATCTGTTCCCAAGAAGCCAAACACCCCCCCTTCCTTTGTGCCCTTGCTTCATCTTTATATATTGCGTAATAGGAAGTCATAGTTTGAAGGGATGCTGAAAAGGTTCATTCTGACTCACCTGCACAAAGGAGCTCCAGGACATAATATGATACCACGGAGTGCTGGGCTGCCCATGCATTCCCTCCTGGTAACCTGGCATCCTGTGTGATTTGTGAGCTGACCTCATGTAGCTGTAGTAGCTAACTTAGCTTGCTTCTATGTTCTCCTTTTTTTCTGGAACATTTTGAACTTATATATAAAAAAAGGAAAGCAGTGTTAAGGTTCGGCATGACAGAGTCCCATCGGCCAATATTACTGTTGCCCCTTGGTAGAACTTATTTAATTTAAAAATTGGTTTTGGATATTATTTGCCCAGCGGTCCTACGAGCTATACTCTGAGAAATCCATTTATTCTTCTCAGATTAACCTTATGCCCTTTAAAGTTCTTGAGGGAAGATACTGAAATGAACACCGTCTCTGTTTGAGCCTCTGTACGTTGAAGACCCATTCCATTATTTTATTCTCCTACTTTTACAAATGTTCAAAACACTTTGCTTTGCTTTGTTGTTACCAAATATATTCATTTTTATTTCTACTTGTGAAACTTGAATCGCATCCTTTCCACTCTGGAAAGCTCAGGCTCTTCTCACCCCACCATTTTATTCCAACAATAACCCTGTGAGGTAGGTTAGACTGAGAGATAGCAACTGTCTCAAAGTTATAATTGATATGAATTTGAATCTGGATCTTTCTGGTCCAAACCAGTACTCTAACCACTATACCAGGCCTGGGGAACCTGTGGTTCTCCAGAAGTTCTTGGACTACAATCCCCATTAACCTTGACCATTGGTCATGCTGGGTGGGGCTGATGGGAATCATAGTCTGGAGGGCCACACTTCATTTATTTACTTGCTATTGACCACAGGCATGTTATGTGGCTAACAGCATCCTTAACTTTGGCTCTAGCAAAAACATGATGGGAAGATTTAATGAAACTCCAGAGCCTGATTGTTGTGTGGGTCAACCCCTTGAGGATATGGAAACTGTTTTCTTCATTGGAAACACGATTTTTAAGCTATTTTAAGTTTTCTAATACTATATTTTCTGATACTGTATTTTCAATTTTTGTGTGCTATGGTCCGTGGCTAGGACAAGTATAAAAATATTTTATTTATTTATTGCTCATGGAATTAGGCAGAGGAAGCTATTATCAGATGGACTTGACGGGTCTATATTCTCCCACCCCAAGTCCTGGGATGTGTGGTCTGCTTATTGGCAACTGTAGACACACAAGCTGGAAGCCAGAAGACAAGGCAAGAATCTGGCACTTATTAGAAGACTGAATAGCCAACAAACATTAACTTATTAGGGAAGCTCCCACAATATCCTATTAATAACTAATAACAGAAACTGAATTGACAACAAGATAGATAGATAGATAGATAGATAGATAGATAGATAGATAGATGATAGATAAATAGATGATAGGTAGATGATAGATAGATAGATAGATAGATAGATAGATAGATAGATAGATAGATAGAGATAGATAGATGATAGATTTCCAATCAGTCTCTTCTAAGTTGCTTCGAAGTTGCTGCGTTCCACCCAACCACCCTTGCCAAGGGTGTGATCTAAAGCCCTTCACACAAGGTTATCTGTGAGTCCTACAGCTGTTCCAGCTGCCATCTCTCCCCAGTTTCCTTTCCACTAACTCCCCTCACTCATCGTCATAATCATGTCTTTATAAAAGTGCGTAATACGTGCTAGGTCCTATACGAACCTTTCCCATTTTACAGAAATGCCAGGGTGCCTTTGTGTTTCATAAATGTAGTTTTCCCCTCCAGTGACCCCCTTCCAGTTGGACTTTGTGGTGTTCTTGGAAGAGCTGGTGCACAATTCCAGATTGACTTTGAAGTACCGTCCAATATGGGTTCTCTCTCTTGAAAAGTAAAAACAAAACATCAGAAGAGCCATGCTGGATCAGACCAACGGTCTATCTAGTCCCAGTACTCTGTTCATTCAGTGACCGGCAAGCTGTTGACCAAGAGCCCACAAGCAGGACATGGGTGCAACATCACCCCCCTGCCCATGTTCCCCAGCAACCGGTGTATATTATAGGCTTACTGCCTAGGATACTGCAGATAGCACGTAGTCATCGGGACTGGATGGCTTATCAGCCTCACAGGGTCAGACCCTTGATCCATCTGGCCCAGTATTGTCAACACGGGCTAGCAGCAGTAGCTCACCAGAGTTTCAGGCATGATTCTTTCCTAGTCCTATCTGGAGATGTCAAGGATCAAACATGGGACCTTCAGCATGCAAAACCGGTGCTTTATAACTGAGCCATATCCCATCCCTTGTTTGCTTTACCCCTCCAATCACTCTGTTATCTTCTCCGTGGCCAAACAGCAGCATGTATGTTCCCTGGGCCAGAGCCCTGACTGTTTTGTACTTCTCTTGTAAGGCACAGGGTGCATTGGCTCACATTCTGTGAACAATGCTGGCTCACATTCTGTGAACATAGGTCAGCACACTGCCTTCTCATCTTCAGACTAGGCTATCCTTGAACAAGGACATAAAAACATTAGAAGAGCCATACTGGATCAGACCAAGGTCTGCCTAGGCCAGCATTCTCTGCACCCAGTGGCCGCCCATCCTTGAGCATAACCAAAGGTCTGGATCCAAGCCATAAAGAAAGGCAGGACTCTCTCCACTTGCATGTGAAAGGTTGTGGTTAGCTCCCATCCCAGTAGCTGTGCCACTGTTTCCCAGAAATGTTTGGCAGCCACTGTGGAACAAAACATGTTTTTGAGTTTGGGATGACTCAGCAATGGTGAATAAGGAGGGAAGTCCTCATCTGACCTGCTGGCCTCCAGATGATCCCATGAAAGGAAGAACAAGGACATTTTCTGGTCTCTAGTTATTACATGGAACAGCAAGGAAGAGAGAAAAGTGAACAAATGAGTCACTAAGTTTGACCAGATGCCATATGTGGTGGCGGAAAGAGGATGACAAGGTGAGCAAGTTTTTCACCAGTCTCTGCTGCTGAGCTTTGGACACCAGCTTACTCCACAGGTCAGCCTTCCCCAACCTAGTGCCCTCCAGAAGTGTTGGACTGCAACTCCCATCATCCCCAGCCACCAGTTTGGGGAATGGGTGTGCTTGTCTCCATGTTGGGGCAAGGTTCCCTGCCAGTTTCTGGCTGCACATCAGGCTGCTCTTCATGTCACGAGAAGACTAGATCTTCTTGTCTGGCCTGTTGAAAATCCCAAGAGAAACAGAAAGAACTGCTGTTTTGTCTATGAGTGTTAAATTATTCCCAGTAACAACTTGGCTTTTGGTATGATTAATTACCAATTTGTCAGATCAGTGTGCTTATCTTTCATGATGGAATATATATATATATATATATATATATATATATATAGTCTCCACTCAAGTCTATTTTCATCTATTGTTGTTTTGTATCATTGTCTGGTCATATTTGTCTGATTATTAGTTTTTGGATTTTTATAGCATTGGAAACTACCCTGAAAGTGTTTTGCACAGAAGCATTGGGATAAAAACAAACATTTTAAAAAGCCTGATTATCTCAGAAAGAACAGCTCTGAATATACTTACCTACTTATTTGTTCATTTGCTCATTTATTTTTTTATTTATTATGCTAATTTTATTTCCCACCTTTTTTCCTCTTCCAAGGAGCTCAAGGTAGCGTATGTGATCCTCCTCCTCTCCATTTTATCCTCACAACAACCCTATGAGTAGGGTCGGTTGAGGGTCAGTAACTGTCCCAAAGTCACCCAGGGAGCTTCATGGCTGAGTGGGGCCTAGAATCCAAGTCTCCTGGATCCCAGTCCAGCACTCTAACCAGTACATTATATTCAACTCTGATGATGATGATGATGATGATGAAGAAGAAGAAGAAAAAGAAGAAGAAGAAGAAGAAATATCCCAGTGTCAAAGTGTGATGGTGCAAAGGGAACCTCTACCTTTAATAGCTGTGTGGAAGAGAGAATCTTGATAACATTTTTGTTGTAATAACGGGTGACTTCAGTTACCCCACATTGACTGGATAAATGCGTATTCCTGTCACAACAAAGGTTACATTTCTCGATGCCTTAAACAACTGTACCCTAGAATAGTTGGTTTTGGAACGGACCAGAGGAGAGGTGACCCTGGATTTAACCCCAAGTAGTGTCACCACCAATTTGGATGGCTTCAAAAGGGGGTTGGATAAATAAATTCCTGGAGGAGAAAGCTATCGATGGCTACTAGTCCTGATGTCTATGTGCTACCTCCTGTATCCGAGGTAGTAAGCCTATATACGCTATTTGCTGGGGAACATGGGTAGGAGGGTGCTGTTGCACTCCTGTCCTACTTGTGGGTTCCTGGTTGACTGCTGGTTGACCCTGTGTGAACAGAATGCTGGACTAGATGGACCCTTGGTCTGATCCAGCAGGGCTCTTCTGATGTTTTAGTTTTGCTTTTTTAAGAGAGAGAACCCATATCGGATTGTACTTCAAAGTGAGTCTGGGTTTGTGCACCAGCTCTTCCAAGAATACTATAAGGTCCTGTTGGAAGGGTTCACTGGAGGGCAGCTACATGGAAGAAACGCAAAGGTTCTTAATTAAAAACAATAACAACATAAGTTTAAAACAAGATTACAACTCCAGGATCCTTTTGACACATACTATAGCTTAAGCCAGGTATATATACTATTGCCTTATTTTCAGGTCTCCTAGTGCAAGACCCATGGAATTGGACTCAGGCACATGGGCATTGAACCAATCTGTGGGCCATTCCAGTTAGGCAAGCGCTGACCAAAAGAGGGCATTGAGGGAAACCTGTGCAGTGGCCAGTATTAAACATAAACCATTGGCTTAACCTGGCCAGTACATCAAAGCAGAGTTGAAGTGTATGCATTAGTGCATAAGGGAATCCCGCCACCAAGGTGCTTAGTAGCCTGTCGATCAAAGCGCCTGAACGAGCTCTTTGTGATTAGTTGGGTAAATGAATTGCAAGGGCAGGGACGATGCATTTTGCTCTATCTCAACAAGCTGTTCATCAGCTGCCTACTGAACTAATTTGGATGTCAAACACCTGTGGGATAGGAACCACATTCTGGAGGAGCTGTCCGGGTGACAAGGCCCAGAAGAAGAAGAAGAAGAAGAAGAAGAAGAAGAAGAAGAAGAAGAAGAAGAATCTTGCCTCCAATGGCACTGCTGCCCCATCTTTTCTCATGTTCAATCCATTCCTTCCAGGGCTGGGAAAGTAACTGCAAAACCCCAGTAACTGCAAAACCCCAGATCAAAAGATGCCATGACCTGTCAGCTCCGAAGCTTGAGGAGACTCTTCAAGCAACAAAGAACCTCCTCAAAAGGGGGAAAGAGAGTCCCTGCAAAGTTCAACTCATGATGGGACCAGGAGGAGTTGACAACCTTTTGTGGAGAGTCTGGGAGAGTTATGACACATTGAGTTCTCCCCTTCAGGGTGGTTCTCTTAATGAGAGCTTTTGAGCAGTGGAACAGACTATCTCAGGAGGTGGTGGGTTCTCCTTCTCTGCAGGCATTTAAGCAGAGAGGCTGGGAAGCCATCTATCAGGGATGCTGTAGCTGACCCTACACTGCAGGGCCTACATTGAATAGAGGATTGGACTAGATGATCTCTGAGATCCCTTTCAAATTTATGATAGATAACACTCCACCCTTGGATCCCAGTTAATCTACGGACTCTGATATTACAATGCAATTTCAATTCAGCCACCAAGAAACCAAGGAGTTACACACGCTCTCCATCCACTTTCGATCCACAGATTCACAGACAGTTTGTCTGGTTATCTGGCACCTCTCAGGTTGTCTACACAGTCACAACTTCTGAGTAGTGCCCTCTTTTAAGAGAGCTCAACACAGCATTAGTGGAACTGAAAGAGTTTTCCCAAAGATCAGGGCCTGCAATATTCGGTGAGTAACTTTCGATCATATTTTTTCCTAAATATCCTATTAATATTCATCATTGAGAACATGGCAAGAAACAAAGCCCATCAAATCCTATTATAAGGGAAGTGAAAGGTGAAGCAAGCGCCGTACAGAATTTGCAGCTCATCTTGAACATGCCCAGACTCCAGAAAAGTCTACAAAGGATTAAATGTTTCTGGGATCAGCCCAGCCCCAGCCCCAGCCCCGTCTACCAGGAAGGACGGGGCTACAAGGCCCACCATCAGAACCTTCCCATTACTGCCTGGCTGGTGTTGTGTCAAGTCTTCTGCCCAGATCCTCTTTCCGTGTTGGGCAAAGCAACCCTTTACCCCATCCAAGTGCTCTCCAGGTGTTTTGGGCTACAACTCCTAACAGGGCAACACAGTATGGTGATGGTGAGGAATGATGGGCTTTGTGGTCCAAACCCCATCATTCCATATAGATTGTAGTCCATCTAGATGGTGAATTGTTGGGGAAGGCTACTATACATCAGTTAAGCATGTACCATTGCAATGCTGTTGTAATGGCCATCATTTCCTGTTCTTACTCACTGGGGAGGTGAAAACACACCACTTGAAAAACCTTCCAATGGCATAAATGGCTGAGACACCGTAGCATCCCTGGAAATACCACCAAAGCCCACCAATAAGGGTCTCTCACGGACGTCACAGCAGCAGAAATCACTACAATGGCTTGGCCTTCATGCCGCCCTGTGCTCTCTTCACTAGCTGCCCAAAAGACCTGCGGTCTGGTGAGACAGCAACTCGTCCCGAGGTGCCACCATTGAAAAAGCCCCAAAGCAGCTCTTACCTTTGGGACAAGAGCATGCAATTAGGAGGCCAGATCTACCCCAAGCAGGATATAGCACTATGAAAGCGGTGTATATAAAAGCCAGGAGCCACACTACTGCTTTATAGCAGTATTGACATGAACTGACAACTGTTGGGGCCCATAAGACACATGTCATATACCGCTTTCATACTGCTTTCATAGTGCTATACCCTGCTTGGGGTAGATCTGGCCTATGTCAGCCTTTACCTGGAAGAAGGGTCCTACTGAACTCAGTGGGGTGCATTTCCAAATGGACATCCATAGGATTGCACTGCACAGTATTTTTTCCCTGTACATTGACTGCCTTTAGCAGACTGGGAATGTATTATACACTGATAGACGTATCTGAATGAAGATTTGGTGCTCTTTTTGCTTGGGAGGCAATCCATCACTGTTATCTGAACTTTACATACTTCCATGGAAACTATCATTCTGCTTTGGCTCTCAAGCGCATGCTTTGTTTGAGCAAGAGCTGATGACAATCCCTTTCTCCTGTGCACACCAGGGCAGCAAGTTGCGTTTGTGTAATTAGCTGGGGAAATGTGGATAAACATCTGTTTTATCTCACCTAATAAATTACCCACTTGGCTGCAGTGCAACGCAATGCAAATCTTTCCCCATTATTATTATTAGGGAATGAATCTGCCATTTTTGCACTCCACGAGGAGGGATGAATCCAGGCTACCATTTCAACGAAGCCAGCAACCTATTGATAAACCTTCTATTCATCCTCTTAACACGGGCATCTGCTGAGGGATTCAGTTGAAAACACACTTGTCATAATGGTACAGTCATATTTTCCATGGATATCTTCTGATCTTTTTGGTAGGACGATCAGAGATACAAATGTGCCTTTATGGCTGCATAGAAGAAGGAATTTAAGCAGTCCATACCTTTCAGAAAATGCTTTCAAAAATGCTTTATTCAATGGTGGGAGGATATGATTTCCAAAAGTGTGTCCCCAAATCTGTCCATTTGGGAAAACACATGCAAAAATTGCACACAGACATAAATAATAATATATTTTTTTAAAAAAATGCACATGAAAATACAAACACAATTTAGACAAACTATTAAGACATAAAGAGTTTAATACAACTCATTTTCTAAAGTGTTATTATTAGACCATCTTCAAAAGAGACGTAACATGCTGCACAAGATGTGTCTCATCTTGACTACCTACAGAGTTGTTGGGATCCGTGCATGAAATACGGAATGGGACCCTTAATGAAACATATATTTCTCACCCCTGACTCTTCCCAATTTGAGTCAAATCCTGTCCCTGAATAGCCCTCTAAAACGGTAGCCGAAGGAAGCAACAGAAGAGGTGAAGGGGGCTTGACCTCCTCTTCCTCTCCCCTTTACCCTTATAAATTGAGCTATGGTTCTGATCATTGTAATCAAGAGGGAAATAATGTCCAGCATTTTGCTTCCTAGCCTGCCTGCTCTGCCTGTGCATTTTGCCTCTCCTTGCTGGAAGGATGCAGCTCGAACAAGCGATGGGGGCTGGCTTGCCTCATGCGCCCCTGCCAATGGCGGACATCCATGGCATGTCCCGGGCCACTGTTCCCAGTGTAGTGGCAACGGCAGCAGCAGCAGCAACATGTTCACCCCCCTGGCTTTTGACAGGGCAGGATCCGCCAACCACCTGCCAGGGCCAAGTGGTAAGATCTTAATTCCATCCTGGAATTGGCTGTTGCAAAGGAGCATTTTCCGCTCAAGCAGCTCATATAAGTTCGTGACTGGATACACCTGGCATTCTTTTCTCACTCCCTGACTAAGCCAAAGCAGGCAGGTTCAGTGCCGCGGGGAAGGAGGGAAAGGGCAGCCAAAGGAGAACACCCTGAGGACCTGGAAAAGTGGAGAGAGGTTTCCTGAGCCCCCCGCCCTCCCACCGTTTCTGGCTTGTTAGATAGTGGGCAGCTGAGTCCTCATTATCTCCAGCACTGAGCGGCACTGGCTGATCATGCTGACTGAGCTTCCTCCTCACACCTTTAAGGAACGCATGCAGGAGAGAGCAAAACCAAATTGTATTGTTCATCTCATGTGCTACCTGCTCATGGCTGTGCAGTGGAAGACTGACTCTTGCCCCAGGTAAGAAGTACGGCCACACTGAGGAGGGAAAGGATGAGCAGGCAACAACGCTATAAATCAGGTGTGTGGTGGCCCATCATTTAAAAAGCTGTCAACCAGTTATTGTGTCTTGTATTCTCATTCCATATATATATGAGGATTTGGCCATGATTTCTTTCTTCATCCCAGCAATCATAGGGATAGTTCCAGGTGCAACCTGGAACCATTTCATCACCTGGTAGAGGCTACTTTGGAAGTCTGCAACGAACCTTCTCCCTGGTTTCACCTTAAAACTTTGACCACATAAGGCTTCATGACTGTAACATCAAATCAGCTTTTCCTCCATTCCTTCCCTGACCCCCTGCAAACTTCTTTCCGTAACGCCTGACCTGATAAAGAGAATTGAAGGTCTCAAAAGCTTGCATCTTTTTGGTGACCTTTGAGTGAGATGGAATAGTCATTACACAGAGATGCTTCAGGGCTTGTTGGGCCTCATTTCTCATGTCTCTCTGGAGCTTGCAAGACCTTGAGAATTGAATGCCTAATTGAGAACCAGTTACAGATTGGAGTCTTGGCTGATGGAGCTATGTGGGTATTGGTGTTGGTAGTGGTAGGGATATATGAGAAATTCATTTCAGTTCAAATTCATCAAGATTTTCTCAGTTTGCATCTTCCAGGCTGAATGCACACTTAGATGCAAACTGCAGTCAAAGCCTGTACATTTCCGTACTTTCAATGCGATTCGCAGACCTGGCAAAAATAAGTTCGACAGCAGGCACACATTTGAGAAATGTGCGTTAAAAAAGGCACACTTTTTAAAAATGTGCACAAATATGCTTTAATCAATGGGAGAAGACTGCGTACATTTCAAAGATGCCCACAACTGATGTATGAATTTAGAAAAATATGCACAAAAGGATACATAGATTTTCATTTGAAAGGGGTAGCGGGGAAATCGCCCACAATCTCACAATACGGATTCGAGTCGGAATGAGCTTCATTCCGGCTCAAATCAAGTCATGATTGGATTTTGAGGGTGGGGGTTGGATTTTGAAACAAATCATGGGAAAGAAGAGTGCAGAAGAAAGAAAGAAATGTTAGCTCTTCTTTCTCCATTCACACAGTTTCCACACTAACTCTGATGGGTCCCAGTTTCTCATGAATGTAAACAGAACTGGTGAGCTCTAATTTGAATTCAGATTTAATCAAATTTTAATAGATGGAATGCACTCTGTGGGACTTAATACCACACCTCCCACATCCCACATTTCATTGATCATTACAAGAGAGGTTTTTTTTTTTTTTTTTAAAAAAAGGGTCCCTTATTTGCATAATTACATTGACCTTAACAAAAGCTTTAACCAGGTAACAAGAGCCAGAGCTCAATTTTCTCCTCTTGTTTGTTTTTTAAACACTTGCCGTATAACGAGGCTGTTTTATGAAGGCAACAAAACCCATCATTATACACAGTAGCAAATTATGTTGTGTTCAGAATTTATCTTCTTCACTTTCAGTTTCTCCTCGAGGGAGTTTCATATGAGAGGAAGAGGATGGACGAATAAATACAAAGATGGATGTTTCCCCATTTCCCCAAAGAACTGGGACACTAAATGGAAACTAAATGCTAGGGAAGGCTTTTACCTTCTCTGTGCCTTTACAAATATAAATATATGACATGGTCCAGGGAGAAAGGGCAACTCTGCATGTGAACACAGCCCAGATGTAGCCTTCAATTTAATGCTCTTCCCTTCGCAGGAATTCAATAGTGGTGGGAGCAGATTATCTCCGAAGAGAAGGATCTAATCTTCTTCTCCAAATTCATCAGAGTGCCACTGTCTAACATAGAGTGACAACTTTGCTTCTTGAAAAGTGAGTCAAAGAGAATTTGGAGCGAGTGTCATGGGCAGGCTTCATTTGGGACATCAAGACTTTATTTTCTTTTCAGCACTAAGACACCAAGCAGGCCATAATGCTATGAAAGCAGTATGAAAGCAGTATATGGTCTGTGCCAATGGGCCCCAACAGTTGCCAGTGCACTTCAATAGCTCTATAAAGCAGTTGTGTGGCTCCTGCCTCTTATATACCGCTTTCATACCGCTTTCATAGTGCTATAGCCTGCTTGGTGTGGATTAGGCCTAAGCCACTGCCCTGGAGCATTTTTGCAGTGAGGAAGAGACTCACTTAAGCATATGCAGAGTGCTTTTTCTCTCAGCTCTGGGCAATGATAGCCAGGCCTGATACATATCTGGGACCAGGAAGAAAAAATAAAGTTGATTGAGGAGCTCTGGAAAAGCTGTTTTATTTCAAGGGAGAATTCCTGATACAGTTGACATGAATTTGGGAGGGGAAATTCTCAAATTTGCTTCAAAATTTGAAGGTATACACTCCTAGTTTAGATGTGTTTAAACATTGCTGGTCTTCTGAAAACGGAATATGGAATACTTAACATTAACTACAATCATTTCTGGTATTTATTTTTCAAGTGCCTTTCTTTAAAAAAAATGGTTGACATTTAACATGTTGGGTTCAAATTTTTACAAATTTTGGTGATTTGTTTTAATCATGCAAAATTCATTTCCAGATTGATGAACAGAAGCTCTGAAATTTTCAGGAACAGGTCATTAACTCTTTACAAGGATTCTAATATTACCCCAGGGATTGTTCTGTAACAAAGGGAACCCTAGCTAGGAAGATTTTTAGATACTGTTAGTCATTGCAGCTGGAGGCATACTTGTTTGGAGAAAAGTTTCTGGGGATTTTTAACAGTGCTTTCCGGGCATCATTAATAATAGCTAGGATACAAGTATAGTTTCCTTTAGCTATGTGATTAACTAGACATCTGTGTATGAAAAACATGCGATGATACAACAGTGGAGAACCCATTAGAAACTCAGAGCCGGTTGAGAAAATGTTGCTGATTCTTATCCAAGAGTTATGACTTGTAACTCAAGCATATTAAAATGCTCTGGGTGTTTATGTTCCTGTTTAGGGTGTTAACTAGAGATAGATGACTTGGTTATCCCACAGTTCTCTCTAGACACTATATGGTGCCAACACAACTTTGTTTCCAGGAACCACTTTTTGAACAAATCAAATTCCCCAACTTGAAGAATTGAGAAAGAAGCGGTCACCACTCTGAAGTTTCTCACCAAGTTTGAATTGTCGGGGTGTATAAAGAGTCTGTGTAGGGTTTTGGGCCAAAGAAACAGTTCTGTAACAAGGCTCAAGAAGACCTGAAGGTTGGGAAAGATGGAGAAGTTCTGTCTTAATAATGCCAACATCAACAAAACCTCTGAATTTGACTTGAAATATAAATAGGTTATATAAGCCTCCTGGTAAGGCAGAGGGAAGCTGTTTCAGGCTGGACCATGCTACAATAATAGAGACAGAGCTTAACATTTTTTTTTTGCTTTTCCACATCATCCGGAAAGTGGAGATTTTTGTATCGCTATTCAAAGGACCAGAATTTTAGTCCTATGGGAGCCTGCACCAATTCAGCCTGACACCTCCTGTTAATATTCCTAACAATCCAGACAGTATGCCCTATTAGTAGCAACTTCCACGACACCTCTGCCTTCCAACCCAAGCCCCATCATCAAATTTGTTGAACTCTTGTCACTTTTAGAATTCTGCCTTTTGACAGTTCAATGCCGAGGCTGCACGATGTGTTCATAATTACTGAGGTCGCTTCCGTGGCTGCACATTTTGCTTACTCCATTTCACAGTTGCCTCTGGACCAGTTCCTTGATCAGATATTGTCCCCGCCCAAGTACAGCATGAAGGAAGATGAAAGGCATTGTCATTAACCACGTTAGCTGCCATCTTCAGAAGAAGAGATCCAGCGTGTCCTGCAGAATCTAATTAAACTCAGTTACATCCTGGCTGTAATTAATTATACAGAGCAATGGGAAATGCTCCGAAAGACAAAACAGATTTTTATCTTCCCACAAAGAGAAAATAGTGGCCTTTTTGCTGGAGATTCACTGGTATTTGAGCACAATTAATTAGCAAAAGAAAGGAAAGGTCTCCGATATGACATATGCCGAGATGAACGTTGGCATAAAGCGGGCGGCGGTGGATCTCACACCATTTGGAACATTTACAACCAATGCAAGAATGTTTGATGTTTATATTAAGTTGAACTCCGCCCCCCCCCCCCCAAATCAGGCTGGAATTGTTTATGCCGCTTCTGCTGTCGCTAATAGGTTGGATTTCTACCAGCTGTCATGCCAAGTGGTAATTTAGCCCCAAATGATACTTAAACCTGTCATAGTCTCAAGCAAATTGTGAGGCCCCTGAATAATTATTTGCCTTGTGGCAAAAAGAAATCCAGGTTAAGTGTCTGCAAAAAAAGAAAAAACGTTCCAGCTGCAGGCCTCCAGGCAAGGTCTCAGGGAACAGAGCAATATGGGTGCATGAGGTGCGTGAAAAATCTTCTTCTGTGTCTGTATTAAAAACATTCAGCTGTTTTTATGAATGTGCAGAGAAGGGGTTTGGGAGCCAATAACTTTGATGCCTAGCATGGTATGTCCGCAAGTTCTTTGGCTACAGAAACCACTTTCTCCACACAAGGGTGGAGAAGAAATTTCTTTCTGCTTGCATTTTAAGGCCAGCACTTCTAGGTTGACCATATGAAAAGGGGGACAGGGCTCATGTAACTTTAATAGTTGTAGAGGAAAAGGAAATTCAGCCAGTGTCATTTGTATGCAATTAGTCCCTGGTGAAATCCCCTCTTCATCATGACAGTTAAAGGTGCAGGCACTATACTAGAGTGACCATATACAAATGAAGTGTGAAATTCGATGCGCTTAGGCTGACCATATGAAAAGAAGGCAGAGCTCCTGCAACTTTAACTGTTGTGAAGAAGAGGGAATTTCACCAGGAACTAATTGCATACAAATGACACTGGCTGAAATTCCCTTTTCTCTACAACTGTTAAAGTTGCATGAGCCCTGTCCTCCTTTTCATATGGTCAGCCTAAGCACATTGAATTTCACACTTTTCAACCAGTAAGCAAAACAAAACGATCAGCTAACCTTCAAAATTCACACGTCTCTGGATTTTGAAGTGAAGTTCTTCCATTTTTTTTTTTTTATGTTAAAATTCATGGTGAAGCTTACTGGGTGACTTTGGACCAGTCACTGACTCTCAGTCTAAACCTACCTCACAGAGTTGTTCTGAGGATAAAATGGAGAGGAGGAGGATTATGCAAGCCACCTTGGGTTCCTTGAAGGAAAAATGTGGATGGAATTGAGCAACTATATCAGCAGGACATATGGCATGGGTACTTTCCATGCTTACTCCGGCTGCTCAAAAGGAAATAGACAACATTCCCATGGTAAATACACAATTCTATTCCATATTCATGACTGTCAGCACAGAAACAGAGCACAGGCATCAGATATTTTGTTTATTTTTTTAATTTTATTTGTAACATCTATATACCACTGGATAGAATGGAATCTCTTGGGGGATCACAGCATTAAAATACAATATAAACACCGTATTAAAACACAACATTAAAACACAGCATTAAAACACTTCCAACTACAATAGTAAAAGGGAGCAGCAAAATGGAGGGTCCCAATTAATTTACTTATAGCCCAGGGGAAAGCCTGGGTGAACAAGTGTGTCTTCAGGGGATGCCACATTTTCTGCCCCCCAAAACTATACGAGGGAAAGTTTTCCAAATGGTGGGTGCCGCTACGAAGAAGGCCCTCCACCTGACTAGAGTGACCAACTATCAGGATTTTCCCAGATTTGCCCTGGTTTTTGTTCTATCCTGGGTGTCAGGGGGGATTTTCTGTAATTTTTTATAATTTCCTGGAAAGACACACTTTCCCCTGTAAGGCCTCCATTAGCATGGCCGGGGGGGTGCACGTTCTAGCATAATTCCCCCCACTGTTGCAATCAGAACCTTAAAGGGGACAGTGTGTCCGGCATTATAGAAAAGGCTCTGATTAGAGCAGGGGAGAGCAGGAATGACACTAACTGGGGCCTTTAAGGTGGCAGGGGAAATGATGTGTTTTCCAGAGGCTCCTGAAAGCCGCATTCCCACCCCCCCACACTGGATGTCCTCTTTTTTGGTTTCCCAAATATGGTCACCCTATTCATGGCGACATTCCATCCATTTGAAAGGGGTGTGTAGCTGAGTGGTAGAAGACATGCCTAGAGGAATCTGGCCACAGGGCTGGGAAGACCTCTGCCGAAGTCCTTGGAGAATGGCCGCCAGGCACATATTGCACTAGAACAGGGTGGCTAGTTTTCAGCATATGCCAGAACCTGATTTTCTGAATAAAACCACCAGCTGCTCTAACCACCAGTGGGTGGCATTTGAAGCACCTCCTAAAGCTGACTTGGCAAGTTGGGTACTTGGGATTCGCAGAGCTCTTACTTAGTTCATTTTGGACTAAGTAAGTCTTACTTAGTCCATTTTGGACTAACTCTTACTTAGTCCATTTTGAGCCATGAAAATCTAGGGCCATTCAAGGGCAGGATGGAGCCCACCCTCTCGGCTTCTGTGGCCTCCTTTTTCAGTATCGATTTCTCACTTCTTTGCCAGCCTCTGAGAATGGCAGTGAATAATCCTCCAATCTGAAAATACCTTTTCCCTACCACTTAACCTTTTCACTCCACGTCTGGTGAGAGATCAATTCCTTGTAAAGCTCTCCCTCTGTGTGTTTTTCATGTCTTTCCGACCTGCAACTCAGCGTCAGGTTTTAGGTTTCTAGACTTCATGCATCAATGTAAGAGGGCTCACCATTAAATCACTGCATGGTCCTGAGTGCGGAAAGAGACAGGCCTGGTGCCAGAAGAAGAGGATTTCCACACAAGGCTGGGTCTGAAGACTGCAGGTGGACTCCTAAAAGCTGCGGTGGGTTATGCTGGATGGGGATAATGATGTTCAACACTTCTGAAGGACACCAGATTGGGGAAGACTTGTTTTAGTAGTCTCAGTTCAAAATAATAATAATAATAATAATAATAATAATAATAATAATAATAATAATAAATAAGGAACAGGACACTTACACGAACTTCAAGATACCTAAAGTGGCTATTGCTGGCAACTTGCTCCTCTTCAGTTGGTTCTTTTGACTTCTCTTTCCTCAGGTGTCTTTCCTTATCAAAAAAAATTACATTATAAGCAAATGAACCATTTGCTAGCATACATGTGTGAATACCCACTCTTCATTGAAATTCATACCCGCTAGTCACAGTTTATTGTACATATCTTGTTCATTATTGCAACTTCCTCACTTTCCTTATCAAAAAAAATTACATTATAAGCAAATGAACCATTTGCTAGCATACATGTGTGAATACCCACTCTTCATTGAAATTCATACCCGCTAGTCACAGTTTATTGTACATATCTTGTTCATTATTGCAACTTCCTCACTGTTAAAAAGTCCAGATAGGTCAGATTTTTCTCAAGAAAATCTCTTCTTCCACTCTTGCCCTGGAAACATCTCTTGCATCAGGCCCTGCATAATCCAGAATAATTGCTCTCTTTTGGGTATCTATCTGGCCATCTTCGTTACTCGTGGGACTGAGGACTCACTTCTTATCTGTGCTGGGAAATATTGTGTTCTGCAATATGAGCATCCATCATCCAGATATGAAGGCAAAGGGATAAAAGGAGATGCTGATATTTGCAGCTCTTGTTAACAACATCTGGTCAGGCATTATCCACAAGAAGGAAATTAATTCTGTCCTCCCTCCATACACACACAACCCCCCATACACCTGTTTCTAGCCTGCCAGACCATGTGACGAAGACAATCTGCCCCACAGTTCAAAGGTGCATGTGGGTTTGTTGAACAAAACCTACAGTTTATTCCTTTATACATCTTTTTTGCCTCTGAGGAATCCTAAAGAAAATGATTCTAAAGCAGACGTGATTTCTGTTTAAATTAGCAGAGTTCATTCACTAGGACTATGAGAAGATGGGTCTTTGGGGAACCAGAGGCACTCATGAGGTATAATGAATTATAATAACACTATGAGTTACAGGTATAATGTAGAGGAGGTTTTTTTTAATTAAAAAACAAACAAAAAACAAAAACAAGTCTCTGCATAGAATAATCATCAAAAAAGCTCTTCAGGGTACAGGAGGGACGTAAGATTATCCACTTCCAGAAAACCCCAGCCATTTAAATCTGGTGCCTGAGAGTATTGTATTGCTTTTAGTGTAGAGCTGGGAACCTAATGGTTGGACTACGGCTCTTATTATCCCTGATCATTGGCTCTGCTGGCTAGGACTGATGGGAGTTGTAGTCTAACAACATCTGTAGGGCCACAGGTACCCCACTCCTGTGTTAGTGGTTACTGATCAGACAGGGTTCAGGCTTTTTGTGATGCCCTGTTTGAGTGAGCGGGCCTATGAAGGTCTATCAAGCTAGGTTTTGACGTCCTCAAATGCCTGGCTATACAGGTCAGACTTCAGCAGGCGCTGAAATGCCATCACAGTGCAAGGGGCGGAGAATTCCAAAGGCGGGGAGCCAAAACAGAAAAGGCCCTTCCCCTAGTGGCCATCAGAGGTACCTGTGCAGGTGATTAGATAATCTGGAGGCTCTGATCTATGGATCTCTTTAAATGGGTAGATTGATATGGGAGCAAGTGCTCCCTCAGGTATCCTGGTACCAAGTTGTTCAGGGCCTTATGCCAATAACATCACCTTGAACCTGGCCCACTAATATATCAGCAGTCACAATAAGGTATTGAGGAAGGGGGTGGGGTGAAGATGCCATCTATAAATATTAATATAACATTTGCTTCTTTGTTTTAAAATGTTTCTAAGCCACTTAGGAAAAAAATAATCTCTAACCGGCATAAAATATAGAGCATAAAACAAAACAAAAGCAACAATATAAAAACTTCTAAAGCTTTCCAATGACAAGAAGGGACAGGATCCGACATCTGTCAATGTGAAAAGCCTGATAAAAAGATGTTTCTTCAAAAGACGGCAGAAACACATCACAGGTGATGCTTCCAGTAGGGATGTGGGAATCAGCAAAAAAATGAGCTTGCCAGAGATCTCTGAATTCCATCTCAAAGCCAGTTCCGATCCAAGACCACATCAGATTGTCAGCTTTGCTTTGGGTTGTTTGCATGAAAATCCACCCATATTTCCATACATATTTTTTTCCAAAATGCACATATCAGTTATGCACAGTTTTGAAATGTATGCATTCTTGCCCACAATCAAGTGTATGTGTGCACCCATTTTAAAATTGACTCATTTTGAAGGGTATGCATTTTCTAAATGTATACATTATTCTCCCGTGATTAAAGCATATTTGTGCTTATTTTTTTGGAATGCATTTTGAAATGTACGCATGCTGTAAAACATTTTTTTTGTTTGATCTGAGAATCCTGTTGCAAGCTCAGAAACGTATAGACCTTGACTACAGCTTGTGTCCAGGTCCGTGCTCAATTGGGAATTTGCAAACTGGATGAAATTCTGATCAAAAATGAGATGAAATTTCATTTCTACATCTCTAGCTTTTTGTATGGCCAAGGGAATTTCTCCGACACCTCTAGTTTCTTGTATAGCTGAGGGAAAAGCATTCCAAAGGACAGAATCACTAGCAGGAAATGCTGGTTTCCCAATTACCACCTTTTGATAAATCTGCAGGATGCAATGCTGCTAATAAAATTTCTCCTGATGAATGCAGCAATCTAGTTGACCTATGGAAAAAAAAATATTAAACTGGTCTTCCCCCACTGTTTTCCCTCCCAGCAACTGTATTACTCAGAGTCAGTTTTTCTGCACATGAATGTCCCATCTAGCCATCGATGCTAATAAGTCTATTTGCCTCATTCCTTTGTAAGAGTCCTCAGCTACTGGCCATCATCACAAAGGTGGCAGTGAATTCCACAAATGAATGATGCAACATGATGGTGTGTTGGACTACAATTCGTATCATCTCCAAGCCAGGTTGGGGAAGCCTGGAATAATGCATTGCATGAAGATGCTCTGTCTCATGTCTGCCCTGAAGCTACTGCCAATTAATTTAACGGGGTGACCCTGAGTTCTAATATTAGTGGATAAACTGAACTTTTCTCCCTCTTCCATTTCTCCATACTATGCATAATAACTAACTTGCAGGTTTCTATCCACAGAGCTGGAAAGGGCATGGAAAATGCCAACGAAAATGAGCACACATTTGGAGCCTCTTCTCTATAAGGAAAGCTGACCTGCAACAAAACCCTGAAATGGAGTATCCCTGTTCAAGGCTCCAGCTAGGCATGCCCTCTGCCACAGTATATTTCTTGTCACCCCTGGTTTTCTGGGTTCCCATCCCTTAAATCTTTGTACTTCTGCAAATCTTGGGGATCCCGTGAGTCTGTGGATAGCCCCCTCTTGTAGATGGATTGTGCTGTTTTAGTAATATAAGAGTCCACGTTTAGAGAATGAGTTTGCTGATGGGATATAAGATAGCTGAATGGATCCTTCATGCCCAGGAGCAGTATTCCTTTGAGCACCAGTTGCTGGGGAGAATGGAAGGAGATCATTGTTGCCTTTATATTCAGCTTGTGCATTTCCCAGAAGCATCACTGTGTGGAATGGCCTGCCGGGCTAACTTATTCCTTGATCTGATCCAGCCGGGCTCCCTGTATATTCTAATTCATCCCATCAGGGAAAGAATCAACTGTTCTTAAGGAATGAGGAAAAATGAGATGACAACCAATACAAATAAGATGATTAGGGGCAGCCAGATACACAACACCTCTGCTGCATTACTGAAGCCTGTAAATCAAAATGACCATATCGATTTGCACACACAGCCTAGGCATGTGGCAAAAAAATCAATACAAAGCAAAGCAATCTCCCCGTCCCAAACAGTAATGGGACTGTACAGTGTGTCTTCTTCCAAGCTCTCTTGTGGCAACTGTGACTTTATTTTTCTTGTACTTGAACAGCATTGCTATTTTCCTATTACAGCCCCCCACCCCACCCCAGTGACTGATATAAAATTGAATGCAGTGGGGTGAGGGAAGGAAATGCTAAAAGCCACAGTAATAATGACAAGCGATAATCTGAGCTCATGAGAAGATGCGAAAGTAATAATTGTGCCTTGTGCGGCCTGTTATTCATCGGAAAAATTAATGTATTTTCTTTGTAAAGGATCACAAAGAGATATTAAGACTAGGGTAGTAATAATAATAATAATAATAACAACAACTAATCTATAACTGCTACAGTTTGAGCAGAAGGCAGGTTATTTTAGACAGAAGGAAAGGACAATAGAGAAATGCCTGCCTGCCTTTGTTTATGGGCCAGAGTTAAATGAAGCGCCATGCGCGAGAAAAGACAGGTAGGAATTGTATCAACAAGTGTGGTGAGGGAAAATTACTAACAATTCAGTGTCTCAGGCTGCCTCTACAAGAGGCATTTAAAGCTCTTTCAAGGCGCATTAAAAAATTTACCTCTACAAGAACGGAGCGCAAATCAGGCGTAGAGGCGCGTTTTCTCTCCAATTTTGCGCATTATTGAATGCGCGTTAAATAGCGAGTTTTATTTTGTTCCGGCCATTAAAGCTCATTTTGACTATGTGAACAAGCGATTCTCTGCATTAACTACTTGTAAAGCGCATTTGAAACAACCGGTAAGGTCACCCGTTGAGTGCTCAATTACCTCCTGCATGCGCATAATCGGCTAACCAGGCATCAAACAGAATCCATCTAGAGGGGGTCTTAGGTAGGATCTACATTGCTGCTTTATACAGTTTATAATGGTATTGACAATGGTTGGGGCCCATGGCACATCCCATACATTGGTTTCAAGCCTCTTTCAAGGTGTTATATCCTGCTTGGTGTAGATCTGGCCTTGGTCTGTAGTGCGATGCAAACGTGGAGAGGCTGGAGGGTTAGCTGCAGGGGTCTTTCTTCTAGCACAACATGATGGGAAAGGCTGTGGCTCAGTTGTAGAGCATTTGCTTTGCACGCAGAAGGTCCCAGGTTCAATCCCCGGCATCTCCAGGTAGGCCTAGGAAGGAATCTTGCCTGAAACCCCAGACAGCCATTGCTGCCAGCCAGTGCCGACAACGTGGGCTAGATGGACCAAGGGTCTGACTCAGCATAAGTCGACGTCACATGTTCCTAACATCATGCATTGGGATGTTGTGCAAGTGGAGCTTCATAGCCAGGATTGTGCCATGAAGCAGCAGCTGTACTAATGGGACTGTGGCACCAGGCAAGATCTAGAGGACAGAGCATATTCCTTGCAAGGTAAAACTGGAGCGTTCATGGCTGCTTGGTTTGGGGAAATGTGACTACAGTGGTGGGGGCCCACATGGAAGAGGTCTATACAAATACAAACATTACAGATAGATTTTTTTCCCCTCCTCCCTCTCTCAAGATTAGACACTGCAGCTTCAGCCCAAAAGGTTGGTTGGTACATTCTGGATAGGCAGAATAAAGACCGGTATTTAATTTATGTTGAACTCACTTCACCAAGATCTGGCCACTAGCTTTGGCTACTTTGATTTTAAAGGACTCCCGGATGATTGCTATGAGGTGTGCTATCTACGTGTAACTTGTATGTTTAGAGTGAGGCCACCTTTGGGTACCAGATGCTGGACGCAGGCAACAGGAGCTGGCTCTCATAGTCATGCCCTTTTGTGACTGTCCAGAGGCATCTGGCTGTTCACTGTTGGAAACTGAATGCTGGGCTGAAGCTCCAGCAGCATCAGTTAGAGGGCTCTGAAGATTACAGTTGCTAATGCCCCCCTTCTCTTTCATGTTCCAGAGATCAATGGATATAGCTGTGTAGGAGCAACGATCTCTAGCCGCATTGTGCAAACAGGAGCCCAGGGCTCGTCTTTTCACATGGGAATCATTGTTCATCGCTGTTTGCTCTCCACCCCCCCCCCCATCCATTGGACTTCAGCCTTCATTGAGGTTTCCTGTGTATCCCCTTCCTCCATCATTAGCACCTCTCTCTCTAAATGAATTTATTTATTGCATTTCTATACCACCCAATAGCTGAAGCTCTCTGGGCGGTTCACAAAAATAAATTCCCTCCCTTCCATTCACTCATACATTCCTTTTGGTCTTCTTTCTTTCTTTCTTTCTTTCTTTCTTACATTTTTATACCACCCAATGAATCTCTGAATCTCCCCAGTTGAACACGCATCTTTTTAATTATTAGCGTTATTAGCAGATACTTATCTTCCCTATGATAAAACAGGCCTTTATCTATGTTCCCCTTTGGGAATTTCCTCAAGGAACTGAGTTCGCCTCAAGGCTCCCCTCCCCCCACTCCAGCCGCTGCCCTTCTCTGTACCACAGCCCCCCGCCAACCTTGCGCATTCCAGATGTTGAGAACTCCAACTCTCGTCAACCCCGGCTGGCATGGCCAGGGGTCAAGAATGTTGGGAGTTGGAGTCCCGAACCTGTGGTGGGCGCAAGGCTGAGGGAGGCTGCGCTAGCAGCGGTTTAAGCTCAACCTAGTCTTAAACCCAATCTCTCCCCCACCCCCCCCACCCCCCACCCTGCGCGCCGCTCTCCTTTCCCCATCATGACAGTCTGTGTTATCTCTTGCCATTTGCCTGGGTCTTTCCAGCGCGTCCCCCTGGCGGGTCTGACACCGGATTGAGCTGCACGGGGTGGGGTGGGGCTCTTCAGCCGGGAGTGTCTGTGGGGAGGGGGGGGGGACCGGCGAGCACAGCAGCTGCACCCTCGTGTGCCAGGGACTGGTGTGCCAGGGGCTGCCTGCTGGAGCCGGCGGGTCATTGAGGCTGGAGGCGCGCACACACCCGCCGCCGCCGCCTCTTCCCTGCCTCTTCCCGGCCTCCCCTCCCGCGGAGCTGTCCGATGTCTTGGTGCTGAACCCGCCGCAGCCTCTCCGCCTGGGCGCGTCGTCATCCCGAGGCGGAGGCGCTCTCTCACCCGGGTCCCTCCCGAGCCCTGGAGGTGGATTCTGGGGCGCTTTTGCTCCTTGCAGGCGCGAAGATCGCTGCCCGAAGCGCTGCCTCCTCAGCCCAGGTCTCCTTTCCCTCCTCCTCCTCCTCCCCCTCCCCTCCCCTCCCCTCCCCCTGCCAGCAAGTGGAAGGGAGGGGCGCAGTGATGGCATGAACCCCCAAAGTCAAACGGCCGGGGAAGTTCAAGAAGCAAGAGTCGCAGGAAAGCGTGGCTTAACTCAAGCTGCTCCCGCCAAGAGTTGCAGGACATTCTCTCCCAGAAGGAGGCAAAAGCTAAATTCAGAGGGCTGGAGTCTTTGTACCTCATCGCCTTCCTTGTAAGAAAAGGAAAAGGGGGGGGGGAAAGAGGCTCACCCTCCTTAGCTTCGGGAGTTTCTGTCTCACACCACTGGCCTCATCCTCCTTGGAGAGGGAACCCCAGAGCTTGCCTGTCTTTTGCCTCTTCGCTGTTGAGTGATCCATGGTCTGGCAAGATTCCTGCCTTGCCTTCTCGCTGGGTGTCTTGGAGAGAGAGAGCCAGTTGGGATGGGGAGTCAGTTGGCAAGCTGGTAAGAGTGAGAAGCAGAGAAAGAGAGAAGCGAAAACTTGGAAATTGTTGGATATACAGGTCAAAGGGAAGGAGTGTGGTCTCCGTTCTTGGCACGCTCATCTTATGGCTTGAAGGTAAGGAGAGAACTTTTGGTATATTTATCCGTTCTCCTCAAGTAATATGGATGGAATAGTACAGACTCTCTTTGGAGGATGTAAAATATATAGTTAGACATGTATGGATAAAAATGTGTATTTGTGGGATGGACGTGGAGGATAGGTTAGATGTGGATTGACCCACGCAAAGAGACAAATATATATTGTGCAGTGGTATATCCAGAGACAACAACAGAAGATATTTGACTTAGATATCTTTGCCAGAATGAAGAGTAGTGGAGACACACATCTGGAAGATTTTCAGGTCACAAAACGGCACAGCGACTCTCTTCTCAGCATTCTGGATTTTTTAAGAGATGGAAACATCTTTGTGGGGTTTTAATTCTCCCAACATCTCCTCCGACTGGCTTTATCAACATTGGCAATCCTCTGTTCTTCTGTGCGGTTGTAGGAAATGCATTCTTCTTTCCACTTTAAACTCTGTCGTATCTAATCTCTTCAACCACATGAATAAGATAACAAAGTAATGAGACCAACTCCAAAAGATGTTTAGCCAGAGCAAGTCCTGAGTGCAAGCGCTGAAATGAAAGAGAAAAAGAGAGGTGGGGAGGACCAAGGGCCATTAAGGGAGGCTTTTGTATTTCTCCAGGATCAAAGACAAGGTTTAGAAAGCTGGGTGGAGAGGAGGAAATAGCTTGTGCCCTGACAGAACTCTGGATAACCTTTGATTCCCAGGTCTATGAAGTTGAAGAATATAGTGCAGTTTTCAAATCTTCTCTGCTTCCCACCATGAGCCTGCAAACCCAGCCCATCACTTCTGCCAGCAGCTTCATGACAGATTAATTTTCTATTGTCCTTAATCATGTCTACAGCATGGTTAAATGTGTAGAGGATTTTCACTACTTATTCTGCTTGTTCTCACAGCTCTAGGAAATCAGTGTCCTCTATTCCCATTTTGCAGATGGGAGACTGTGGCTCTGGCAACCATGTACATGCCTGGTTTATTTCTGTTACACTTTCTCTGGGAAAATCAATGGGAAACTTTATCACATTTTTCATCCATTTGGATCATACAACTGAATCCAAAATTTAAATGGGGAACAGTGCTTTGCAAGTGAGCCAGATGTTTTATCTGTTTGCAGATGTTACTTTACAGAAGAAGTGTTATTTCCCACGCCAGTGGCCTCAACCATCTGCAGGGATCCATTGGCATGGATATTGTGAGCTGGGTGGCCACGAATACCACCCACTGCAATCCCTGAGATTGCATTGATTGAGGGAAGGGCTCCAGACACACAAGTGTGGGGAGTTTCTATCATCTGTATCCATGCTCATCACATTCTCACATTACATTATCCATAAAAGTGCATGATCAAGATTGCTTATGTAGGCTGCAGACTGCAGGGAGAAAATATCTTGCTTGAATTAGCAAAGCCCAAAGATGTAGGGCAAGAACAGGTTAGCAGAATTGAGGAGTACAGTTCAGGACTCACAATCCCTACTGATAAAGTTTGTAAGCATAAGAGGGACGGGCAGAAAAGCTATTTATATATATAAAAAAACCAGCTAAGGAACGCTATAGTCCTCTTTTGAGAAGAACTGTCCTCTTTCCCACGGTGGAAAGGTTTGGGTACATTTTAAGAACGTTGCTCTTTTATTTCATATAAATATGATTAATCACTCAGAAGTCACTACAATGTGCAATCTCCTATTTATGTATGTTTATGCCTTTCTGAACAACTCCCTATGGGTTGCCACTAGCAACCCAGAAGGAGTTGACTGATTTTTCCTTTGTCCACAAATGAAGGAGTTGTTATATACATAGCAAAGTCTGGTTCCTTTTATTTCCCTGGAGGACTGTGGGTTTCCTCTCCGTACATACAGACAGAGAGAGGGGTTTTGTTTTCATGCCCAGGGAGATGCATGCATGGTTCCGTATCAATAGCACATTAAGGGGAATATTTTCTTAAGCAATAAGCAACATTAATTCCTGTTTTCGTTTGGGCAGTGAAGATCCAAACTGATCTTGGAGCAAGAATATTGGAGCACGTGAGTCCCTAGTTGCTAGAAGCAAGCTGGCGAATCCACAATGGTGGCCTTAAAAAAGTTGTGCCTTCTTCAAAACAAAGAACATGAAAGTTTTAAGCAGAAACTCTGCTCAATGACGTGTAAACGGACTTCAGGTAGAGATGAGAAGGGGGAAGGAGGGTCTAATTCAAAATATCTTATTTAGACAGGTCTCCAAATCTTTCTGTAGCATCCCTTGATCTGAGGAATCCATGTCACCTGGTGTGATTAACATACCCAGAGCATTCTGTTCTTCTGGCTGACAATGTCAGCGTGACCAGACAGTTATTTTCTTCCATAAGAAGAAAGGCATAAATGAAACATTTTAGCTTATGAAAAAAGACAGCTGAATCAAAGTTGGTGATAAGAAGAAGAAAAAAAAGGGAACTGAGCAATGTGGTGATAAGATCATAAGCAGGGCAAGGAGGTGGACAAAGAAAAAATGTTCACTTTCTCAAAATACCGAAACGTTGGGCCATCCGCAAAAATGGATAGTCAGCTGGCTTAAGACACAGAACGAATACTTCAGAGAAGATATAAGGAACGTACATGAAAGCTGGAAGGAATATATGAAAGCGAGGAGGCTAGCGCTCTTGGTTGCTATTACCCATTATTACATAACTAGAAATGTATTTGGGATATCTCTGACTACCAGATACTGTCAAGCACAAAACCACAATCAAAATTGGTACTGTGGCATATGGCAAGCATGAGCCCCAAATCATTTGTCTCTCCTCGCCAGTTCCCTAAGAACTTGTACAGGCAAGTCAGACCTGGCTCCCATCAAGAACCTGCTTGTCCATTTCTCTGCCGTTCCACTGCCCCCCTTATCTGATATATCCCCCCCGGGCATGCTGCTGGTTCTGGAGCTACTTTATGGCTTCTGGATGGCCTCTGGTAGAACGTGTAATGCAGACCATTGCCTGGCTCTGCACAGGAACTACCCCAACCCTTCCGTAGTGCTTTGCTTGATTGCCCTGTGCTCTACACTAATGGAAAAAATATACTGTGAAGGATTTGACATGTCAAGATGTCCTGCTGCCATGGATATGTTTGAAGAGGACCTCTGATGCCAGGGCCCTGCTTCCTTTTCACACATGTGGGGCTATCACCTGATGTGCTACAGGGCTTTGAATACCATATTATCCAAACACCACACTCTCTCAGTTAATCTCAGCAACCCCACTCATTACCATAATAATGATTCTAGTAGCCTTCCGCTCGCTCTGCGATAATCCTAAGGTGTTACTAATTAAACAAAAATGTGCAGGGCTGCCATACATAGCAACTTTTCCGCTTGCAAGAGCAGTCAGTTCAAGACCCCACGTGTTATTAAAATGATTTTCATTTGCCAACTGATTACTTCCCCTAATAACAGCAAATAATGCTGCCACTTAAGTACGCAGGGTAAGCTAAATAAGCTGCCGTCAAAGCAAAGTGGCTCCAGTTAGCATCTAGTAAAGATTTACACTGTGCTGTCCGCATAGATCATGTGCTAATAGAACAAGGATGAGATCCCTCTTCTATTCCTGGGTGGTGGTGTCCCCCCCCCCCCAAGAGACGTTTTAAAAGACACTTCTGGCCTAAGAATGTGTGCCTTCGTTAGAAAAAGAGAGTGACTATGGGCAAATTCACACATACATGTTCATTACTTGATGACAGAGAAATAGAGGGTTAACTTGGATGTAGGAATGGGCCAGGGGCCAGATTGAAACGGACATGAAAGCATAAATCCCTGCTGTCTTCTCAAAATGCAAGGCTTTTAGCATAGGAATAGGTAAACACAGGGAATTATCTTAGACCCGGTCAGAGCATTTGTCCATTTTGCCCAATGGCTCTGCAGGGACTCAAGGAGAGAAATGTCTTTCTTTCCCACCATCCGCTTGTGAGAATTGGAGCTGGGCCCTGCTCCATGCAAAACACACACTCTACTGCAGTTCCAAAGGTATAGAGCCATCTCCTCTGCCCCAAGAGCTTGCTTGGGATGTGAAACTCAGATCTTTTGCACCCCGAGCGGGAATCATGCGCTTAGCCCAGGATGCAGGTCCGTTGTTTGTATTCATTTGCGAGCCATGAAGGGCTGGTTTATGCAGGCAAGCAAAAAAGCATTCTTTTTTAAATCTATCATGACATTCATATCCCACCTTTTTAACTCTTGCAAGGAACCCAGCATGGCTTAGGAGATCTTCATTTTATCCCCACAGCAACCCTGTGAGGTAAGTTAGGCTGAGAGTCAGTAACTGGCCCACCCAGTGAGCTTCATGGCCAAATGGGGCTCAAACCTGGATCTCCTGGTTCCCAGTCCAACAGTCTTACCACTACACCACACTGGCTGTCAACCATGTGCTTCCTCTACACATAATAATGATTAATAACACAGTGAGTAGCACTAGACCCTATAAACCAATTCTATTGAAAAAGCTTTGCATTGCATTTGATGTGGCAACCCTGAAAGGTCTGTCTATGGTATTAGGTTTATGCTGGCCAATTAGCATGTGCAGGACATCACATGATTTCGTAGTCATCAGGCCAGGAACCTGCAGATGTGAACCAGCCCTGAATCAAGCTTACAAAACTACAGTCCATTCAGGGAAGAGCTATGGTGGAGGTTTTGGCACTGAGACTCATCCCAGGTCCTCTCTGCCCAGAACTCCACACAAGGCTACATCATCATCATCATTATTATTATTATTATTATTATTATTATTATTATTATTTTCTTGACAGACTGATAATTAGGACTTCAACCCGATTGAAGAAATTGTAATAGTATGTGGATAAAACAGTATTTCTGAAGCAAGAAGCAAACTTGCACATATCCTAAGTGGCATCATCTTAGAAGAGGCATCCCTTCTGATATGCAAGAGAGAGAGAGAGAGAGCGCGCACATGCAGTATGGGGACTGTCTATATGCGCTCAAAGCCCCACGGTGGCTGGGAATCTCTCCTGCATCAGTTATATGATGCAGCTGCAGATTCGCAGCCACTACAGGGTATTTCCGCGAAGCTGCATGGTAAAAAAAAGTTGGGGACTTACCCCAACTTTTTTTGATGGGAGCGAGGTCACCCCAGCTCTTCTGCCATCTGACCTTGCTCCGTGGCCAATCCGGGGGGGGGGGGGAAGTCCTGGCAGATAGCAACCGGTGGGTGGCTGGAAACCAGGAAGATGGCAGGAGGAAGCAGCTCCAGTACCAGGATGACTGCTGGAACCCCCGTGGTCCCTCCTTGGCATCAGGATTACCCAACACCACCACAGGGAAGCAAATCCGCAGGGTTTAGGGGGAACGCAGACCCAATTCGGCATCATGAAGACAGCCCTGAGGTCAACAAATCTGCTGGAGGCACCCAAAACACAAGGAGAGGGAGACTAGATAAAGGCAGAAATTGACATCTGAATGGCTGCAATTCTATGCACATGTACCTGGGGATTTGGAATAAGCCCCGTTGAAGTCAACGGGACTAACGTTTGAGTGGATGTGTGCAGGGTTGTGATGTGTCTGTTGCAGCCCTACTGATATTGCTTAATAGTAAATAGTGGAGGCTGTTGTTATTACAAAAAATATGTTACAATGCTTGATTTCTGCTAGGAGTTCTATTTCTTTATTGCCAACCTGTAGCTGGAAGGTAGAAAGAGAGTTCATCTCCCCATAGAAAACCAAGAAGCAATGTCTTTTTTTCTCCCCAGCATTGTAGATAGGCAAAAATCAAGGCTGCTTTATAACCGGCACATCGTCTTCCAAGTCTAGTTCTGCATATATCAGAGAATGAGAGAGAAGGGTGTTTTATTTCCTGCCTGTGAAGCTCAAGGGCTGGAGGTCCTCTAGCAAAGAGTTGTCCCCAGGCCTCTGGGAAGTGAAGGGTCAACCTGGCAAGAAAGGAAAGATCATTTCCTCTCTCTTCGGATGTTGAGAACCCTCAAGTTTTTCACGCCCCAGTGCAAATTCTCTGACATACCCTAAAATTAAAATCCTCCTCGAAATACTCTTAAAGTTTCCAGAACTACTACTGGAGGGCAATGCTCTGATGGGCAGAAGTCAGCACAAAGCAATGATGGAAAGCAGAAAAATCCAGTATGGCCCAATGACTGATTCTGTATGTATTCACATTAATTCTCCATGATTGCAACACTCACCAGTAGAAGTCATATTATTATGGACACACTGCATATTATGCTAAATGCCTACCATGCTGCTGGATGTGTATGTTTTTTCTTTCTAAAACAGCAGGTGTGTGTGTGTGTGTGTGTGTGTGTGTGTGTGTGTGTGTGTGTAGATCATCATACCTAGCACAGGAGGGTAACCTCCCTCTTCCTTATCAAAGCCCTGATGAAAATTCCCCCTCTGCTGCAATTTACCTCCAGAGGGAAGCTGTGATTAGCTTTTAAAACAACTCATTAGAAAATGTAGGCAAATGAATTTGAGGGTAGATCGGAGAACAAGTATTAGCCCTAACAGCTGACAAAGCCTCTGTGTTCAGTGGCAGTATATCTTTGAAGATTGGGTAATGAGGGCAAATTGCAGGAGAGCCTATCATCTTGCTGCCCTGCCTTGTGAGCTTCCCAGGAATGGCTGCTGTCAGTAAGAGAATTCCAGACTAGAGCATAGCCATTCTGGCTGGGGTTCATGGGATATGTAGCTGAACATATCTGGAGAGTGCCTTACTGGGGACAGTTAGACTGAAGGGACACTTGGCCCTGACACAAGAGGACTCTTTGTATGTTTTTATTTTTCAGGTGTATCTGAGCCGGTCATTCATGTTTACCCAGTCTTTAGGGATGATTTTCTCAAAGGAGACGTGAGCTTTTTCACAACTGTGTTTACTATTTATCATTGTAGTTGTAGCTGGAAGTAAATCTGGTTGTGAGCTTGGCGAGGATGGGAGAATTTGCAAGGCTTCAGCTCCAGAAGCTTCTCCGAGTTCCACTTTGAAGTTCGGTCTGCCTCGTTCCCATTCCCAACTGCGAGTTTTTTTTAATTGTTGTTCAGTCGGGAAAAGTGAGCTAGATGGACTTTTTTAAGTGCACCACAATGCAAACTCCCCCGCCCCGTCGACGAAAGCATGAAAAATACATATTTCTCTCATTTTAAAAGTGTGCATTTTTCTAAAGTATGCAAATGCCAATGCGACCCCAAGCGCAGAAATACGCAAGCTTTGCCCTCAAAATGTGCCTGTGTTTGCATATGGGGGTGCAAATGAAGCCAGTCCTGTTCTTCAATGAATGCAAATCATTTCGTGTACATCCCACAAACTGCAGGGAAGCAGGGATGAAGTGGTAGGATGTTTTTAGGATGTTTTAGGATGTTTTAATGCAGTTTTAATAATGTGTGTCATGTTCTAATCAGTTTTATGTATTTTATCATATTGTTGTTCCCCACCTCAATCCAAACGAAGAGGCGGGTAAGAAATAAATTATTATTATTATTATTATTATTATTATTATTATTATTATTATTATTGTATTAGCACTCAGCTCACAGGCTGGAAATGGATTAATGGTCAGCCCTCTTGTGTGTGTGTGTGTGTGTGTGTGTGTGTGTGTGTGTGTGGTTTGAACCACTAAGCTGAATACTTTTTCAGTGGCAAGCACATGTTTTAAAAGGCTGCATGTATCCACCCAGGATTTCACACACACCAAGGTGGCGCAGAGGTGGCAGAGACTTGGATCCAGTTCATGGGTTCAGCAATATCAACTCCTACACCTTTTTCTGGACTATAGTTTTTCGGGCAGCAGGTGGTGAAGAGCTGCGTATTTGTACATTACCTGTATAAGGCTGTTTTCGATTTCAAAGAAAAAGAAAAGAAAAATTCTTCCCTGCAGCTAGAAATCTAGCACATCAGAAAGAAGGGGTTTTCATAGTTGACCTCCTGACATGCTAGTCTTCTGTGTCCAAAGGAGATTTGTTGTGTGTGAGAGGGAGGGAGGGAGGGAGGGAGAGAAAGAGAGAAGATTAAAAATGTGATCTCCCACCTTCAGCCTGAAAGGTTACAAGCAATCCAGTGAAAGGTTTCCTGCTTGATTGCGCTGAGTACATCAACTGCCCCTTGCATGATGCTTTGAAGAGCAGGAAGCTTTTGCTCAGTTCTGTCAAAGCCTTCACTCCTTGAAATATTCTGAAAGCGGCATATTCTCTCCCTTAAACTATTTCGAATAATGAGAAACACCTCCTTCACCAATTGTTTCTCTACCCCATCATAGTTCCTTCAGCTGCTCCCCAAGAGCCTATTTTTAGCACGGTGTGATTTCCCCCCCCCCAAAAAAAATTTTTTTAGAGACTCAACGGCATGCGTGTTTCTTCTCTCCGTCTACATCTCCCCAATTATCTCTTTCTCCACTCCACAAAAAAAGTGACATATTTCTGGCTTTCCCACCCTCTCCTCCCCTGCCTTCCATGCAGTTCTGGTCGACATTTGTGATTAGCCCATTCAGAAAATGTAAATGCAGTTTTCTTCATCTTCTAGGCTGCGTAGCACACGTGGTGGAGAGAGAGAGAGAGAGAGAGAGAGAGAGAGAGAGAGATTGTAAACCATAACAAAACCAGGATGCCAAATTTAAAGACAATAGATTGTCCTGAACAAACAGGAGTTGGATCGCAATGTGCTAATACACTGCACATGTGTAGAAGTTCTCAGTAGCCGCTTATCAGCTCAAAGCTTAAATCTGCAGCATATTACCCCACAGTCGGGGTTTTGTAACTAATATTAATTTTTGTGCCAAGCTGCCCTTTATCTCCCCGCATGTGCCTTCATTTATCTTGAATCCATTCCCGGGCTGATGGTGTGAGGCGCTTTGCTGCCTGAAAGATGCTGGAATTATCGGAGTGTTTTTGTGTTTGGTTTGCGTCGCTCCACGATGGATGGTTGTTTTCTGATGGTGCTCAAGCTCTGGCTGTGTAATCAAAGACATTTGTTTGCACAGCACTGGCTGGGATGGTGAGAGTGTTTAACCCCCGGGTCTTAAGAACCTCATTAGTGACAGAGAGATCCAGAGAGTGGCGCATCCTCTCTGCTGTGGGCATTTCAAAGATGGCGGCTTCTGGGTTGGTCTGAAAAGGAGGGGGAACCAGAAAATAATAATAATAATAATAATAATTAATAATAATAATATTTATTTCTTACCCGCCTCTCCCACTGGATCGAGGCAGGGAACAACATCAATACAAACAATATAAAATATATAAAACTGGTTAAAAACATACAAAATGAATACATTATTAAAATCAACCAAGTCTTAAAATTCGACTGGGTAAACCTGCCGGAAGAGATCAGTCTTTATAGCTCTCTTAAATTCTAGAAGACTGGTAAGTTGGCAGATCTCTCCCGGCAGGTCGTTCCACAGTCTGGGAGCGGCAGAAGAGGAGGTCCTCTTCTTTGTATTGAACTGGCAGTGGGGCAGGGAGGAAGCATAACTCAGTGGTAGAGCACAGGCTTTGCTTACAGAATAGCCCAGATTCAATCCTCGGCAACTTCTGGTAGGACATGAAAAACTGGAGGAAGTGGGAAAGTTTAAGGGAACTGACAGAATGGGAGGAGCTAGTAGACAAATATAGAGTTGGAGATAAAGGAATAATAACGCAAATATATCGAATTCTATTGAAGCTCGAGAATAGAGGGAAACTAATAATAAAACAAACATGGGAGGAAGATCTGGGGAAAGACATGGAAGAGGAAGAATGGAAAGAGATGTTCAGGAGATATCCCTTCCAAACCACATCTATAAAAATTAAAGAAGGGGCTTTAAAGTTGGCACAAAAATGGTATCTGACACCAGTGAAGTTGGATAAAATAAATAAAAACTTAACAGAAAAAAAAAACTGAGAGAAGTGACCACTCAGGGCTCACAATACTGGGCTAACTGGACTCAGTATAAGGCAGCTTCCTATGTCCCAACATATCCAAGCAATAGAATAGCTGATGCTTTCCAGATGTTTTGGATTTCAATTCCCCTAAACCGAAGCCAGCAAGGCCAATTTCAGGTCAGAGTAGGCTGCGAAAGAAGTTGGCAAAAATAAAAAAGGTCTGGCTTTGGAGTTTCACAGGATGCTTCTTCTGAACTTAATGCCTGGATGCTGGACAACTGATGTGTCTGTGTGTGTGTGCACGCACACCCCTTGGAGGTTGCCCAGCCTTGGCCTAGGTGTTCTATCCTGCTGTGTTTGCTGCACCAACAAGGGGTAACCCAATCAGAAGAGCATGGCCACTCTGACCCATGATGTCTGTTCCATTCCCCCAATGTTGTCCTGGACATGCATAAAAGCGAACTTTTAAAAGATGAAGGAACGCATGGCATTTGTAGAGCAGCACGGCTAGTTTTGAAGTGCCCTCATCACATTGAAATCAAATCAACCTTTTCCCTCTCTGGGTTCTGATCTTGGAAAAGGGGCGTTAAAATAGAGATTGCATTGCTTAGTATCCCTGGTGTTTGCAACGCTGCTGTAGCAGCTTTTCAAGGAGTGGGGGGTGACATCCCCTGCCACCCCTTCTTCATCACTGCCACAACCATGCTGGGTCAACATATGTAGGAGTTCTCTTGGGGGTATGGATTATAATTTCTGCCCGGGAAGAACGACAGGGGACAATTGCCTAATTCAGAATACAGGCACACTTTATGAGCATGAGGAATTCACATTCTGAACTAGGTCATTTCAAAGTTCAGTGACATCTCTATTCACAAATTCTGCTGACAGTCATCAACAGTCCAGTAATCTGCCATCGTACAGGCCTGAGCAAACCAGCACGAGTGAAGACTATAGGCAGTGAAGAGCAGCGAATGTTTGATTAGGAGACCTGAATAGACAGCCAGAAGGGACTCTTAGGAAATATTCTCATCTCTCTTTTACTGCCTATAAAATGCAGATCGCATCACTTCCAAGCCTCAGAAAAACACGGGGAGGATAAAGCGACTCCATTAAAAGATTGTGAGCTCCTCCGACAATGCAAAATTGAAGGTGGTAAATGTGGACGGAGAGATAAGAGGAACGCCGTAAAAGTTTGTAGGCTTCTGCCATCTTCTTGCCTGGCAAAGTTCTTCTGCTCTGGGGCTGGCCCAGATACACAGGGAGGCATGGTACAAGCTGAGTGGCTCAGTTGTGTTACGTCAGAGAGGATGCTGGGGCTTGGAACTCAGCTCCTAGGGCAGGAGAGGTGAAGGTCCATGGTGGTTCAGAAGCGATCTGGAAGCTCTTGGTATTGCTTGACCTACCATGGCCTATTGCTGTTCAGGGTTTCTTACTGGTCCAGTTGCAGCCTTTCCTCCCTTGGGGTGGGGGCACACAGACTGAATCTTTACCAGGCACCCATCAGATCCCAGGTTAAGGACAAACCGTGGACTTGTGTGTAGAAAAGAGCAATGCAAGGGTTGGACCCAGGCAAAGCTAGGCCAGATCTACACCAAGCAGGATATAGCAGTATGAAAGCGGTATATAAAAGGCAGGAGCCACACGACTGCTTTATAGCAGTATTGAGGTGCTCTGACAACTGTTGGGGCCCATTGACACAGACCATATACCGCTATATCCTGCTTGGTGTGGCTCCTGCCTTTTATATACCACTTTCATACCGCTTTCATACCACTATATCCTGCTTGGTGTAGATCTGGTCTTAGTCACACAGTGGCTCAATTCGGACGACACATTAGGCAACGGAGGAGGGGGGGAACAATTGTCAGTTGTGTTGCTTATTGTGTCATCTGGAGGGCAGCACACAACGCACACACAACTGACAGTACGTTAATCAGGCACTTTAAACAACGGAGCGAAACAACGGGCTTGCACGTTGTTTAGCCCGAAGCCTCGTTGTTTAAAGTGTCGTCCGAATTCAGCCCCCCTCTCTCCGTGGACTATTCCGTTTCGGAATAGAGTTCTGCTGCCTAGAGCAGCCACAAACCCCCGGCCACTCTATGCAGCCGGCAGAACTCACGGTGCATGCTGGGATATGGTTGGAGGACACAGGGAGGAGAGGCTGCAGCCAAAATGGCCGCTGCAAGTTCGTAGCAGCTGGGGCGTTTGCCGGTGCCGAGCAGCACTAGCTGCAGCATGTCATCTGTGGAGCTCCTCCTGCCTAACGCCTGGTCAGTACGTTATTTACCCCTCTGTTGCCTAATATGTCATCCAAATTGAGCCAATGTGTGAATCAACAAAACCTAGAGTTCTCCAAACTCCACCTTGAAGCTCATTCTGACTTGCATCCATATCAGATTGCAAGGTTTGTTTGTTTCCACAGAAAAATGTATACATATTCTTGTGTGCGTTTCCTGAACTGTACACATCAATTGTGCACATTTTTTTTAAAAAAAATGTATACATTTTTCTCCCATTGCACACAGCATGTCTCGGTGCATTTTTGTGTCTGTGTGGATTTTTACAACGTATTCATTTTTTTCATGTGCACGTTTTTCAAAGGTGTTTGTTTGTTTGTTTGTTTGCTCTACAAATTGCATCAAAAGCTCAGAAACATGTGGACTTCCAACCATGGCTTATGTTCGAGTCTGTGTTGAGTTCCAGGAGGTGTGAATACTGGTCGAAATGAACCGAAATGGATTTCTCATGCATCCCGACACTTGAGTCCCATTGAAAACCATGAGGCAAGTTGACTAACTTAAGCTCCGTTGGTTTTAATGAGATTCAGTATGATTGACAAAGTCTTGGCCCAACCCAACACGTGTCCCAATGCCCAGTAGGACAATCAGTCAGTCAAGCAATCATTGGTACCTTCCTTCCCAGTCAAAAAGCCGCCCTCCCACCCAAGGCTGCTCCAGTGGCTTACAGTGTTATGGGTTGATTCGTTTCTTTGTCAGGTAGAGTGCTGATTAATGGATCAGGATAGTTGGCTGACCAGGGGAGCTAGTTATTAAGAAATAGTTTGAGATCTCTCTCGAATGATGGAGGGGTGGAGGGAGAGAGAGATGGCTGAAGGTTGGAAGCACTTGGAGCTGCAGCTGTTCCTCACTCTGGATATCTGATATGGGGTAGCAGATCAGTTGCCCTGCAGGAGCGCCAGCTGTTCTGTTCTGATTGTATATTTGTAAATCAAGCAAAAGAAAATTTTCAGTGCTGTCAATTGGCATTGTGGGCTCTCATCTGACGGCAATCAAAACTGGTTCTCCTTGCTTCTAGGGCATCTCAGTACTTGCAAAAGTGGGGAAGGAAAAACTGGAGTACATGTATAAAATATGTAGCATTCACAATCAGGGATTCTGGGCTATGCATCTCGGACAGCATTTGGTTTGGCAAAAGATCTTGGGCTAGCTTTGTTCTGTGCTGCCCTTAATGCTGCTTATGGAACCGATCCAATTCTTGCACTGTCCCGTTTTTACAAGGCCAGTGGGCGGGTAGCTTGCCTTTTCCTTAGGGCTGTGAGAAGGTGGCTTTGGGTTCCTTGGAACTCTGTAATTCTAGATGCAAGCAGCCCTTCCCCTACTCTGTGGGATAACCAGGAAATGCAAAATGGCGACATGGCTGGTGGTTTTCCCTAAATGCAGAACGGCTTCTGCCAAAGCTGTTGAAGTTTACCCACAATGCAGCTTTATTCTGCTCCCCCGAAGTTTACCCACAATGCAGCTTTATTCTGCTCCCCCCACCCCTGCAGACACGCTTAACGCTCATCAATTACAACAGACGTTGTAGATCTGAGCTATAAGGATGGAGAAGCAAAATTGGGAGTTGTACATAGCAGATTTCAGCACTCTTTCATGGTGTGAAAAGTGCTATCATGTGGCCTTAATATCTGCACAGGATAATCACCTGTTGTTTTCCTCAAGCATCATGCGATCAGAGATAAACTGTTTCTTAACCTAAAAATAATAAAAAAATGGATCTTCCAGATTATTTGTTTATTAGAGAAAATAAATTTATAAATAAACCACCACACTTGATATAGGAAAACCTCTCCGTGTTTTACATGCCAAAGTATTAAAATGATTCAAATACTCACAATTCAAATACTTAATTTTAAAGAAACAGTGGGAAACAACCAAATGGAACAGCATCATGATATCATGATTTAAGGGTTCATCATATGAGGCTGAAATCCCGCATACTTACTGGGGCTTTCTGCTTCCGTATTCTTTGTGGATTAAGATCAGCTCTTTTGCATGCTCAAACGCATGGTTTGAATTGAGAAAAGTCCTTTCTCAGAAAGTGCTATAAGTTTCTAGATATATGGTTTTACAGCCACTAGATGGTGGTGTGATTGTAGTACAAAGGCGTCAGTTCACACAGCCAAAAGATCGGATTAATGTCCCTTACTGCATTATCGCCGATCTTTTTGAAAGCAAGATAAACTGTGGGAGGGGCCCTGGAGGTTGACAACATTGTTTAAAGGACCTGCAAACTTCTGTGAGCAACCAATCTTGATTGCATGACATAAGATCTGTGTGGAGAAGCTCCTGCTCAGGTAAAGTTTGTGTAAATAGGTAAATTTTCAGGAGGTTAAAGGCTCATCACATTAAAGTCATGCCTGATTTGACAGACCTCTCCTCAGGGCCATAACCAGAAATAAGGTGATGAGTAGGCATCAGGATAAACCAGGCTGTGAGAGGGATTTGTGCAGGATAGTCAGAATCGAAATATTACTAATATTTGCTTATATTAAATGTTAACAAAATGAAAACTGATGTTAAAATGCATCAATAACTGTCTAGTCTACTATGACCCTGTTCAGATGACATGCTAAACCATGGTGGTTAAGTATTTTGAGCTAAACATTATTATTATTATTATTATTATTATTATTATTATTATTATTTACATTTATATACTACCCCATAGCCGAAGCTCTCTGGGCGGTTTACAAAAATTAAAAGATAGAACACTAAAAAGACAATATACAAAATTTAAAACCATAAACATAAAACAGCTGATATTTAAAACATTTTAAAACATTTTAATTGTTAAGTCTGGCCACAATGTCAATCAAACCTCAACTTGAGCTGTTAAAATGCCAGAGAGAAAAGAAAAGTTTTAACCAGGCGCCGAAAAGATAACAGTGTTGGTGCCAGGCCGGCCTCATCGGGGAGATCATTCCATAATTGGGGGGCCACCACAGAGAAGGCCCTCTCCCTTGTTGCCATCCTCCGAGCTTCCCTCGGAGTAGGCACCCAGAGGAGGACCTTAGATGTTGAGCATAATGTACGGGTAGGTTCATGTCAGGAAAGGCGTTCCATCAGGTATTGTGGTCTCAAACCGTATAAGGCTTTATAGGTTAAAACCAGCACCTTGAATTTGGCTCGGAAACATACAGGCAGCCAATGCAAGCGGGCCAGAATCGGTCTTATATGTTCAAACCTTCTGGTCCCTGTTACCAATCTGGCTGCTGCATTCTTAGAGTGTCCTGTGAACCATGACTTTATGTGTTGTGTGAACCATTCCTAACCATGGTGGCTACATAACCATGGTTTAAACATGCTCACTGATCATTTGCTGCAAAAAGGTTAGCGGCTTAACCAAGGCTCAGCATGTTGTCTGAATAGGCCCTATGTCTGCACTCAATGGCAGCCTTAATACTTAACGGCAAGAGAAGATATATTGAGCAGTTGGCTAGAATCCTGGCTCCTTATAACTTCATAAGTAAAGGGGCTACAAGTCACCAGGTTGGGAGAGGCTGGCTAGAGACCTGCTTTTAAAAAAACAATCTGGAAATGTAAGGAAGGGGCTGGGGATCTCCTTGAAGGAGGCATAGCCCCATAGGCCCCTGCCCCATGACTTCCACTCATCCTTTTGTCCTATAAATATTCCCACTGCCCTTGCCCTGGGTTGTCTTCCATCTCTCCCTCTTCTGTACAAGCCCGATCTTCTGCTTCATTCTGCATTCTGTTCTTCCTTACATTGCTCGCCTAGTATTTGGCCATTTCTTTTCCGCCTGTGTCTCTTCTCTCTTTCAATTCCCCTTTCTCTGAAATTCTCTCTCTTCCAACAGTCAGATCTTCCTCTTGCTTCTTCCAATAATGCAAGCACTTTAAAACATACTTTCTCTGCAGGCATTTACAAGTTAGCCAGCCTCTCCTCCATCCCTTTCCTCACGTTGGCCAGATCTACACCAAGCAGGATATATTATTATTATTATTATTATTATTATTATTATTATTATTTCCATTTATATACTGTCCCATAGCCGGAGCTCTCTGGGAAGTTTACAAAAATTAAAAACATTGAGCATTACAAAACCAATATACAAAATTTAAAACCATAAAAAGCAAAAAAAACCAGTTATAAATACAATATCATTTAAAACAACTATTCTGGGTCAAAGCACAACAACAACACAAAACCCTCATCATATGCTGTTAAATGCCTGGGAGAAGAGGAAAGTCTTAACCTGGTGCCAAAAAGATAACAATGTTGGTGCCAGGCGAGCCTCGTCGGGGAGATCATTCCAAAATTGGGGGGCCACCACTGAAAAGGCCCTCTCCCTGTTGCCACCCTCCATGCTTTCCTCGGAGTAGGCAACCAGAGGAGGTATACCATATAGTGGTATGAAAGAGGTATATAAAAGGCAAGAGCCACACTACAGCTTTTTAGTGGTATTGAAGTGCACTGACAACTGTTGAGGCCCACTGATACATACCATATGCCGCTATATCCTGCTTGGTGTGGCTCCTGACTTTTATATACTGCTTTCATTCCGCTTTCAGACCACTATATCCTGCTGGGTGTAGATCTGGCCATTGTCTCATCCTTCTGTGCTGTCCTCTGTGCTGAGCAATCATAGAGATGATTACTCAGAAGTAAGGCCCACTGTGCTCTGTGGGGAAACATGCTCAGGATAGCAGCCTCACATTTAGATTGTAAGTCTGTAGGCAGGCCTTGTCCTCTTTCATTCTTTTTGTACAGTCTTAACTGTCGATATATATATATATATATATATATATATATATTCAGTGGTGTTACCTTCTATGACTTTGAATTTGTTCAAAAGATCTCATTTATAACCTTATATAAACAAGGCATTGAAAATTTCAGAGCATGGAAATATAAATCCATTTCTCCATCTCCAATGCCATTCAGTCCTGGAAGATTTTCGATTTCGCAGGGAGAATGGATAAGACAGAACAAGCCGGCTATTCTATTAGCATAGCTTTGGCAAGTGAGCTAGCAACATGCAGGGGAATTACTAAGAGTGGTATTGAAGCACCTCTCCAGAAGGGGAGATGGACGTGACAGACAAGCAGAAACTATACAAACTGAACGTGGTGTTCTTGACGTACATGGAAATTACTTAGGATTCATGGAGCGCTGCTACTTTATTTGCCCATCCAAAAATGCATTGTGTATATTCATAGGGCTCTACCTCAAGGACTTTACGCCAGAGTGAAGGAATGTCTCACCCATCCAAAATTTGTGTGAATAGCACATAAACATATTTATGAATAAATATCACATGTACCAATTGTGAACTCAGTTCTTCAAACGTTGGTCCTTATGTAGCCAAAAGTGTCACCCACACACCAGAGGGGGGAGAAATCAGAAGATTTGGGGAACTCCAAGAAGCATCCAATTGGCAGCCAAGGCTGCCTCTACACGAGAGGTTTAAAGCTCTTTCAAGTCTCATTAATTTTTTTACCTCTACATGAGCAGAGCGCAAATCGGGAGTTGAGGTGCGTTATCTATCCGATTATGCCCATTATCGAATGCGTGTTAAATAGCGAGTTTTATTTTGCTCCGGACGTTAAAGCGCATTTTGACTATGTGAACAAGCAATTCTCTGCATTAACTACTTCTAAAGCGCATTTCAAACAACCGGTAAGGCCACCAGTTGTGCGCTCAATTACCTCCTGCGTACAGTCATTTACCATAAAGCGCTTCCGAGAAGATGCGCATAATCGGAGAACCAGGCGTCAAACCGAATTCTTGTAGAGGGGGTCCAAGTGTCCTCTTTTACAGAGGACAGTCCTCTATTTGAAGGGATGCCAGAGGACCGTCCTCTGTTTTGAAGGTATCCTCTGTTTGAAGGGAAAGCCCAAATTCAAGTTAAAGATCAAAAACCTCCAAAAGAAAGAGCCTTGAAGAAAGTAGTACCTGGATCACAGGGTGAGGAAGCACACAGGGTCGCCTAGTCACCGTCTCCTACGCAATGATGAGAGAAGTACTGTATTTTGATTTAAATTAGAATAATAATTTCTAAACTGGCACCTTTACATATAAATTAGCATTTGCAATTTTTATGCAAATCACTGTCCTCTTTTGTCTTCTTTTGGCAAAAGAAGCACTTCTGTAGAACATCCAGATCCACTCTCTTGCATTTTGGGACAAGACTTCCCTTCCTGAAAGAAACAAGGAAGAGAAGGTCCCACTCAGAAAGTCCTTCCATGGCTGAATTCAGAGTGTCCAGGCCGGCCGGCCCTACCATTAGTCCTAGTTAGGTGACTGTCTCAGGCAACAAATCCTGGGGGAAGTAGTGTTCCCCCCCATCATAGTTCTTCCTGAGTCACCTGGCTGTACCGCTGTTAGAGGAAAGAGTTGTGTATGCTACGTGGCATATCCTGGCTGTCCTAAACTCGCCTGCTGCCTGAGGTGTGGGTGTAGGGTAGTATCCCATTGCCAGTGTGGAAGCAAGATTTAGCTAAAAGTCCAGACAACTTCTGGCCATGGCATGGGTAGCGGTGGGTGCTAGGCTGACCAGATGAAAAGGAGGACAGGGCTCATGTAACTTTAACAGTTGTAGAGAAAAGGGAATTTCAGCCGGCGTCATTTGTATGCAGTTCGTACCTGGTGAAATTCCCTCTTCATCACAGCAGTCAAAGCTGCAAGGGCCCTGCCCTCTTTTGTATCTGGTCACTCTAGTATAGTGCCTGCAACTTTAATTTCTGTGATGAAGAGGGGATTTCACCAGGTACTAATTGCATACAAATGACACCGGCTGAAATTCCCTTTTCTCTGCAACTGTTAAAGTTACATGAGCCCGGTCCTCCTTTTCATATGGTCAGCCTAGTGGGTGCCATCTTGTCCCTTGCTCAGGAAGCCAAATGTCTTGGGCTGGTCCTGGATCCAACGTCACCTGCACCTTGCTTGCCCCTTTAAATTGCCAGTACCAGATCAGCTGGGTTGCCAGAGGTTGAGTGATACCTCTGGCTTTGCCCACAGAGCATCCCAGGAAGTAGCAGTTTCCAGTTCAGCAATGGAAGTTCAGGCTGAACGACCCTTGGCTCTCTTTATTAACTCTGTGGATTCTGCAGCTGTACAACTGCTGTTTTTGGAGGGGTCGGCGTGTGGTTCCTATGGCAACTACAGAGCCAGCCCACCCCCTTGTGGCAATTTTAATCAGAATGGTTCGATGACGATAGCTCAGAGCAAGAGGGTTCAGGGGGCAGGTCAAGCATTCTGTGAACAGGGGCAATGATCAATACATGCAGGGAGACTGTTTAATTCACTTTCTCAACGGCACAGAAAGAACGGCATGGCTCATCGGCATAAAAAAATGTAGCAGTCACTCCAGGCAAAGGCCTTTCCACTCTCTTGTCCCAGGATTTTAACTTCTGCTAAGATTTGTTTTTAACACCATCCGCTTTACTGTTGTTGTCAACTATTGCTTCTTCTTTTTTATCAATTATTGATGTTGTGTTTCATGAGCTATTGTGTACTGCCCCAGAAATTTTGAACTGAAAGGGAGGGGGGGGGGGTCTAAGAATTTTTATAAATCCGTCTTTTCCAGCCTGATGTTCTCCGGCTGGGTTGGACTACAACTCCCATCACCCCCAGCCATTGAACTACAACTCCCATCATCCCCAGCCAGCATGTCCCATGGTGCCAAGTTTGAGGAGATGCTATTTAAAATAAATGACATAAATGAATCATATACGGTGGAGCTGGGAAAAGGCCATGGGAAAGAAAGAAAAATCAAATCATTAAAAGATGCTGAAAGTTCAAAGAACAGCAGTGGCGCAGATGATGGTCTCCAGGCACCTCTGCAGGGTTATTTTTATATATTCATTCATTTAAAACATTTATATTCCGCCTTTCCACTTTAATGAATTATGCTCAAGGCAGCTAACGGCTATTACATAAAACGAGCACCGTGTTTGCTCCGTGCGTATCGCTTTTGTCTGTTGCTGTTTTTAAAACCTTTGTTGTTAGGTTCTTCTTTCATTGACTGTTTGGTATCTTGTTGGTTTTTATGGTCTTTAATTCTTGTGAGACACTCTGTAGAAACACACACACACACACACACACGCCAGAAATGCAGGCTTGGGACCACAATACCTGACGGAGCGCCTCTCCCAACAAGAACCTACCCATACACTACGATCAACATCTAAGATCCTCCTCCGAGTGCCTACTCCGAGGGAAGCTCGGAGGATGGCAACAAGAAAGAGGGCCTTTTCAGTGGTGGCCCCCCAACTGTGGAACAATCTCCCCCGACGAGGCTCACCTGGCGCCAACACTGTCATCTTTTCGGCGCCAGGTGAAGACTTTTCTCTTCTCCCAGGCATTTTACAGCATATGTTGAGCTTTTTAACTGACCCCTGGACAGTTTTAAATGATATGTAGTTTGTTTTTAGGCTTTCGTGGTTGTAATTTTTGTATATTGGTTTTTAAACGTTCAGTGTTTTTAATTTTAGTAAACCGCCCAGAGAGCTTTGGCTAAGGGGCAGTATATAAATGTAAATAATAATAATAATAATAATAATAATAATAATAATAATAATAATAATAGAATAATGGAAGCTCTTGAGTGATTCCAGCCTGTGGTGGAATTCACAGCCTAGACTGTGTGAGGCCTCTGCTACCATTTCCCTAATTTGCCTTTCTTTAAACCCCCCTCCCCTTACCTGAGTTCTCTTTTTACTCTGCACATTAACGTGCTGCCCGTAATGAAGTTGGCACGTTCAATCCATTGGGTTCATTTCAGCTGTAACTTCCCACCTTCTTCCCCCAAACCCTGGGCTCAGCAATTACCCACACCCCAGCCTAGCATAATTAAAAACATTAGTGTTCCCAACTGACGTCCGTATCTGAAAGAGTATACTCTCCCCAAACAATGGGATGGAAACTTTTAATGAATATGTGGAGCCCCGTTAATGACGTTTTGGAATTAACTGGAGACAACACCAGTACGTATTTCATTATGAGAGAAAGGTGGGTCGCCAGGTCGGGGGTGTGGGGGCGGGGAGGGAAGTAAAGTCCCATTGTTTTGATGCTTGTGGATTTTGAATGTCAAACCTGCAAAGTACTATTTTGGAATAAATTGTATAATGGGCTGTTGTTTTTCTCTGCACCCTCCCTCTAGCTCCCAAGGACGGAGGGATGTTGACAGCAAAGCACTTTGCAATTATTTGCTTTTTAAACATTTATTTGGGATTGGGGGAACACCAAAGTGTTTATAATGCGGCTGTAAAGGCAATGCTGGATCGACCAGGACAATTCCTGTTTGCTGTTGCCCCTAGAGCATCATTTGTCCTGCTTGAAGGGTCCCAGGCAACAGCTGGTGGGCCGCTGTGTGAACAGAAGGCTGGACTAGATGGACCCTTGCTCTGATCCAACATGGCTGTTCTTATGTTTTTATATCTTAATTGCATTTTGAAAAAGACCAGCAAAAGTAGGGTGACCATATGGAATGGAGGACAGGGCTCCTGTATCTTTAACAGTTGTGTAGAAAAGGAAATTTCAGCAGGTGTCCTTTGTATGCATGCAGCACCTGGTGAAATTCCCTCTTCATCACAACAGTTAAAGCTGCAGGAGCTATAATAGAGTGACCAGATACAAAAGAGGGCAGGGCTCCTGCAGCTTTAACTGTTGTGATGAAGAGGGAATTTCACCAGGTGCTGCATGCATACAAAGGACACCTGCTGAAATTTCCTTTTCTATGCAACTATTAAAGATACAGGAGCCCTGTCCTCCTTTCCATATGGTCACCCTAAGCAAAAGCACTCTAATGCTCATCTGCCCTCGGTCTCTTAACTAACCCTAGATAATTGGGGCCATGAGGCATGCCCAAGCAAAGTGGCATTACCCTCTATATCTTACTGCAAGAACGATTTAGGTCATTTGTTTATATGTCATACTGATATCCTGCCTTTCCTCCAAGGAGCCCAAGGCACTGTGCATAATCTCCCTCCACCTATCCATTTATCATCACAACAACCCTGTTAGATAGGTTAGGCTGAGAGTCAGTGCTTCACACCTTGGATAGCTCCTTTAGAGTTCTGATTGGTTCTGAATGAAATCTGGAGCGGATTCACTGCCCCTCTGACATCGGAGCCACCAGCCTCCATTGCTCTGACCTAGAATAAAAGAGCATCCTTTGTCCTACCCAAGTGACACAGAAACATAGAACAGCCGCAGTGCTCCCTAACTTTACAACTCCACAACACATAAACTGAACCTGTTGGATGTCTTAAAGATACAAGAACATAAGCTGGCAACTTATACGCACTTAAAAATTATTATTTATTTATTCATTTATTTATTGCATTTCTATGCTGCCCAATAGCTGAAGCTCTCTGGACGGTTTACAAAAATTAAAATCATGACAACCATTCAACATATAAAATCAACAACAGTATAAAAATATAGTATAAAATACAATATAAGAGCACAACCAGGATAAAACCGAGCAGCGATGCAGAAATTAATACAAATTTAAATACAAATTTACAACAGCAAAGTTAAAAAATTAAACTGATGAACTGTTAAAATACTGAGAAAATAAAAAAGGTCTTCACCTGGTGTCTAAAAGAGTATAATGTAGGTGCCAGGCAAACTTCTCCTGGGAGTTCATTCCACAGCCAGGGTGCCACAGCAGAGAAGGCTCTCCTCCTGGTAGGGTCCTTCTCCTTTGGCAGGGGCTCATGGAAAAGGACCCCTGAGGATGATCTTAGGGTCCAGGCAGGTACATGTGGGAGGAGGCGTTCCTTCAGATCACCTGGCCCCAAGCCGTTTGAATGTTAATACCATCACTTTGAATCGGGCCCGGACCTAGACTGGCAGCCAGTGAAGCTGGAAAAGGACTGGCATAGTGTGGTCTCATTGGTCAGTCCCTGTTAACAGTCTTGCTGCCCTATTTTGTTCCAGTTGAAGTTTCTGGACCGTCTTCAAAGGCAGCCCCATGTATAATGCATTGCAGTAGTCCAGACGAGAGGTTATCAGTGCATAGATAAATAATTCTTTGCACCCCACTGAATTTATTTGAGGTGAAAGGTGCTGCAAATATACGGTGTGAGATTTGGTGTTAGCTCTCCTTTCTGAAGAGGTTGTGTTACCTGGGTGATCTTTACGAAACAGGTCACTGAAGCAATTGCAGTAAAAGAACGAAAAGGTCTTTGCCAGTGTTACAATTGAGTCATTCTCTTTCTTTTAACGTCCTTTTGATGGGTGAATTATGCCATCGCATTGGAGTCGTGGGAGATGGTTGTTAGGATACAACCAGCCCATGAATCTTAATTGCACTTCCTGCTCCTAATGAGGTAAATGGAGACTAAAGGCTGAGATAGATCTATATTCTCCTTGGGCAAACCAAGACATGGGCTTATTTACAAACCAGGACAGGTACAAAGCACAGACAACCACCCCTTCTGTCTTGAGGAGGAAAGGAAAAATGATGCTTGAGGTAATGAGATGGACTTCAGTGTTTTAATGATTAAGTTGAATATGGCGCTGACCATTTTGGGATGTGTATATTCTGTATGGGTTTCTGATTCCCATCATTCTATGGGACTGTTGCTGAAACATCAGTGTTTGAAATGGCTGCAATGAAATTTCACTCCCCACTTTTTTTTTAAGTGCTTGCAAAGAAATGGCAAAAACTTATTGAAATGGGGTTGTCAGTGTTTTCATTGGTCTCCGTAACTGGACCTTAAGGGCTTGTTGATCTGTAGTCAATTAAAAGGGGATTATGCGCATCTTCTGGCGTTAGAAGCTTTGGCTGCTAATTCCTGCACGTTTAGCTGCTGTTCAAGACATAAGAACAGATCAAGTTGTGTTGTGGAGGTGGCTTCTGGTCAGTTGTCAGTCCTGTTTTGAAAGATCAAGGTTTTTGTTGTAGATTTCCTCTCAGTGAAAGATGTGCATGGCAGTCCAATCCTATGTATGCTTACTCAGAAATAAGTCCTGTTAAGTTCAATGGCACTTACTCCCAGGTAAGTGTGCATAGGATCGCAGTCTTTTTTTTTCTTTTTTTTTTTTTTTCTTTTTTTTGATGGTGTAATTTCTGGTCAAATTTTTTATTTTATTTTTCACACATACAACAAAAAAAAACAGTACAAAAACCAACAAAACATCCAAAACAACACACTAAAAGAGGACAATATACAGAGTCACATTGGATTCCCGATTTCCTTCACAGCAAAGACACAAAAACATATGTTTCTTGCAACTCAATTAGACAAAAACAGATTTCCCCACTTTCTTTTATCTTAACCCTTACTTTTTATTCGTTGAATCCACAGATAAAAAGGTCATTACTTTCTTGCCCCTTCACAAAGTCTATAAGGGGTTTCCATTCACTTCTAAATCTGTCTGTTGACTTTTCTCTACTTATTGATGTAAGTTTTGCCATCTTAGCCATCTCCCAATATCTTCAAAATCCTTTCATCCATTGTAGGTAACGTTGTACTTTTCCATTTTTGCGCATATAACAGTCTTGCTGCCATCGTCATAAATATCACTAGAGTTCCGCAATTCTTTTTTGTCTGATCATCCATTAGTCCCAAGAGGAAGTATTCTGGTTTCAATTGCATATTAATCTTTAATTTTTTTTGCATTAAGGAATGAATTTGTATCCGAAAGTTTTTTGCTCTTTTACAAGTCCACCATGCATGATAAAATGTTCCTTCTTGCTCTTCACATTCATAAGATTGCAGTCTTAATCATTTTCAACCTCCTGGGTTTATATTTGGCGGGACGTGATGTGTGGGTGTGGGTGGGTGTTTAATCTGAGATACTCAATGTGAAACAGAGGCTTCTTGGAACTCAATGCTAAAGGCCTATCTAATCCAGCATTCTGTTTCCCAGTGGGTAATGATAATAATAATATATTTATTTCTTGCCCGCCTCTCCTTCTGGATCGAGGCAGGGAACAACATTAAATACAAAACAGCATAAAATACATAAAACTGATTAAAAACATAAAATGTATGAATTATTAAAAACATATAAAACTAACACATTATTAAAATAACAATGAAACATCTTAAAATTCAACTAGGTAGGCCTGCCGGAAGAGATCAGTCTTTATGCCGTTCTTAAAGTCAGAGAGACTTAAATCTCTGCCAGCAGGCCATTCCACAGTCTGGGAGCAGCAGAAGAGAAGGTCCTCTGGGTAACCGTTGTCAGCCTAGTTTTGGCAGGCTGAAGTAAATTCTTCCCAGAGGACCTGAGTGTGTGGGGCGGATTGTACAGGGGAAGGCGATCCCGCAGGTAACCTGGACCCAAACCATGTAGGACTTTAACGGTAATAACCAACACTTTATACTTTGCCTGGAAACTACTTGGCAGCCAATGAAGTGATTTTAAGATTGGTGTAATATGGTCACCTCTAGGTGTATTGGTGACCAACCTGCTGCCATATTTTGAACTAATTGAAGTTTCCAGACTAGGCACAAAGGTAACCAAATCAGGGATGTATGAGAAATTTGTTTCAGTACAATTTTGATCAGGATTTAACCAGTTCACAGCTTCCGGACTGAACACAGACTCAGAAGCAATCTGTGGTGAAAGTCTGTACTTTTCTGAACTTGCAATGTGTTAAGGCATACATTACAAATACACTTCAGTTATTAGGAGAAGAATGAATACATTTCAAAGAGATGTGCAGTTGATGCATACATTTGGGGAAATATGCCTGAAAATACGGATGTGTTTTCATAGGAAAAGGGGGGAAACACAGCTCGCAATCTGATACGCACTCAAGTTGAAACGAGCTTCAAGATGGAATTTGGAGCCCTTTGATGTGCTAAAATTTTGTTGATTCCCACATCCTTAAACCAGATGCCACAACGTGAAGCCAACGAGTAGGACACGAGTCTAGCTTGTGTTCCCTAGCAACTGGTATATTGAGGCATGCTGCTTCTGATATTAGAAGTAATATACAACCATCATGACTAGTAGCCACTGACAGATTTATCTTCCATGAATGGGATGTCCTTGTTTTTATCCATGAAACATTGGAGGATAGATGGGAACTGACATTTTAGTTCACATGCCTAGGATTGCATTGGGAAAGAAACCAAATCCCAGAGCAAGAGACATGTTCCATCAATGTACATTCATTCAATGGACTGAGGCAGCAGGTCAGCAGGGTTATGCCAAAGAGAGAGAAAGCCTCAGAGTGTTGCATTCAGACAACGGTTTTGTAAGTCAAATAACCATTGCCACATATATATTTACTTTACATTTGAGAGGATGGAAACACCTGGGGTGCCTGACTGTCCAGCTCTCTGTGGCTAAAGCCATTCGGAAAATGTCATCAACTTACCTATGCATGAATTTTGATATCCTCTAGAATACTGCGTTGTATCTGACGATGATCCAAAACTTTATACGGCAAGGAGGATGCTATTGTGTTGGTTTGGGTGAAGAGAGAACCATCTCCGGACTTTTATTTCATTTTATTGATTTGATTTGTTTGGATTCATACTGCACCTTTCTACCAAAAATGCCGCTCAAACTTTTTTGTATTAAGGCTTTTGATGCCTTTGATAGCTATGAGGTACTTCACACTCGCTTGGGTAGGAGCTGCCAAGGACCCTTTTGAACTGGGGATGTATCCAGAGAAGGAGAGAGAAGCCTGAATATTTGCAGCCTGGGAAAACTGCAAAGGATGCAAGTTGGTTGCTTAGTGAGGCAAGACCTGCTATTGCTTTAAATGGTAGCACGCTCTGTCTGGGATGCTTCTCGCTGCCCGTTCTGTGGGGGGTGATTTCTCCCTTCCTACACAGCACTCTCAAAATTGCTGGCCCTTTGAGATACAGCTCCGGTGTCATCCCACAGACCCACAAACCTGGAAGTGTTGAGGGCAGCCTACGTCATCTGCCCCAGAGGACATGGAACTTGAAGATCTAATATGGCAAAGCCTGTCACATGACATCTTGCCTGAATATGCCCAAATGGCTGGGAGGGAATATACTGGTGGGTAATGCAGCTTGGCCAGGAAACCTCTTCCCTTCATTCCTGGGTGTGGTTCAGGATTTCTCTAGTTTAGATTAAGGATGGGCAACCAGTGGCCCTCCAGATGTTTTAGCCGAGAACTCTCATTGGTGAGGGATGATGGCAGTTGTGGACCAAAAAAGATCTGTTGTCCATCCCTGTTTTGTGGGCCACAAGCTTAGTCATGAGGTACAAAGAGAGTGGGTAAGGGATCGGGTCCCAGATTCTCCCCTCCTCCCCTCCCCACACTCTACACACACATCTTCAGACCCTTACAACTCTTACAATGGGGTTTTTTTTGGCAATTCTCATATCACCATATATTCTCACTATCATCAATTTCGAAGGCCTATCCGGATTATTGTTCCAAGGGAGTTGTATGTGATCTTCCAACACAGAACTGGTGGTATGCTCAGGAGGGTCATCACCAAGTACGTTTTCATCCAACAAGTTGCTAACCAGTGGAACTCATTGCCACAGGAATCTGTGATGGTCGCTACTAAAGATGGCTTCTTAAATCAGTTCCCTTCTGGTGACCAAATGCTAAGGATCAGCAACAGCCCCTCCCCCTGTGATCTTCATAGCAAACATCTTGCTGTCTACTGCAGGCAAGTGAGCGCAGGGTTATAGTGACCTAAAGTGACCAGATGCAAAAATCTAGCACTCCCACATCATTAAGAGTTGTGCAAGAAAGGGCATTTCAGCAAGTGTGGCTTGGTAGTTAGTGGTGGTGTTGGGGGCAAACTTACATCTTAAATCAAATGTGCGGTCACATGTAACGCATCTAGTTTGAGTGAGGGTGTTTTGTTTTTTAAAAAAATGCTGTGATGGGGCAAACACAATTAAAATCACGACACACAAAGAGGGGAGATTAACCCTTTTCTTCCCTGCTATGTTTGCAACAAAATTCTCCCCTTTGCAAGCTGCTATTTGCCCCAAGAGGGAAGTCGCTGTACAGAATTAAAGGCACAGGAGATCCCTCTTACCCTGCATCTGCATCCCCCAACATACATCTTTGATAAGCTGACCATATGAAAAGGAGGACTGGGCTCATTTAACTTTAACAGTTGCAGAGAAAAGGGGATTTCAGCTGGCGTCATTTGTATGCAATTAGTACCTGGTGAAATCCCCTCTTCATCACAACAGTTAAAGTTGCAGGCACTATACTAGAGTGACCAGATACAAAAGAAGGCAGGGCCCCTGCAGCTTTAAGTGTTGTAATGAAGAGGGAATTTCACCAGGTACGAGTTGCATACAAATGATGCCGGCTGAAATTCCCTTTTCTCTACAACTGTTAAAATTACATGAGCCCTGTCCTCCTTTTCCTATGATCAGCCTAATCTTTGGCTTCATCTGCCTTCTTAAAAACCTCAGAGTTGTGATCCAAGCACAGAACCTGAACACCTGGATTTGAGAGGTGTCTGCCTTTGCTTGAAAGGTTGGCTTGAAATCAACTTTCTTCTCTTTAACTGCCAAGACTTTTTCCAACCTATTTAAAGATCAAAGACAGAACCTGAGTTTCATCTTCCACCTGCCACAAATCCCTGTGATTTCAGTGACAGTCAGGACTTCTGGTGCAGTTGAGAACATCTCTGGATCACAAGGCAGATTAAGATAGAATGGATTCCATATATATATATATATATATATATATTTGAGAGAAGCGACGTTTAAGAGGCATCCATATCCACCCCCCGTTAAGTCATATTTCTTTTCCCATAGATAATTCTTTGAAAGAAGTTTGACAGATGACGGTACCTGTACTAACAACAGTGGTGGAAAAAACCTGGCCCTTTCACAAAATCTGAATACAATAGAAAGAAAAAAATGGAAAGACTGCAGCTATTTTTAAACCATGGTGTTATTTGAATTCTGGCGAAGGTTCTCATCAACCTGGATTACCTCAAACACCTCAGAAACAGCAGAATGTTATTCAGGGGGCTCTCATCAGCCTGACTCCTGGATACCCAATATTTATTTTATATTTGGGGAATTAGTAATGTACATATTTGGCTTTAACAAATAAACAGATTGGAATAGAGTGGCCTTTTAGGGAGATGGATCTTCTTCTTTATGAACCTTTCTACATGAGGTTGTTTATGTACTGTATCGTCTTTTGGTTTTGTTCCAGAACTGATCTCTGAGCACTACAAGGAAAGCATTTGCTTTTCTGCTACATAACATCTAGGCGGCACTGTGGTCTAACGGAATAGTGCAGATAGATGCGTGGAAAAAGAGTTCTCTTTTGCTTTCACAAATTATATATGCTGCATTTTCCCCACTCTAAAAAAAAAAAAAACCTCACCAAAAGTGTTGTTTAAAACCAGATGTGAAACTGGAATTTCACATCATCATCTAAAAAAAAACTGTAAACGACTGTGAATAGGGAATGACAAGTGAACAATAAATGCCTCATGCAGAAAAGCTCTATTTCAAAAGAGAGAGAACTATAATAGTGCCCCCTTAAAGATAAGAGACAGAGGGAGAATGCTGCCCCAGTCCCAGTGAGCACTATCACCTTCAGAAAGTAGGCTGGGGATAAACTGTGAGCAAGAGATAATTTTGCTGATAATACCGCCTAAAGGATGGCTATGTGCCCTTGCACAACCAAAAACTGCCAAGTTATGGCCAGCTCACCTACTTAAATATTAGTATATTTTACATGATTTTCCCCACTATATAAATACACCAAACAGACCCCCTTGCCTTGGCTTCAGAAGCAAAATACTTTGGGATGGCCCTGGAGAGAGAGAGAGAGAGAGAGAGAGAGAGAGAGAGAGAGAGAGAGATTCTCTACATCAATGAGTTATTCCACAGTCATGATTGGCTACTCCTGGAAGTTTGTGAGTCCTTTACATGATGCCATCAACCTCCAGGACATCTCCCACACCTTCCCCAGGTAATCTCACTTAAAAAAACAAAAACAAAACAAAACAAACACCTGAGAAAATGTAGTATTTAAAATAATTGTGGGATTATTCCACCACTAGATGGTGCTTTCATTGAACTTTATGGAACATTGCCAGGGTGTCCAATTACAAACCACATGGCCGCTGTTGGTCACAGTGCAAAAGAGCCTGTAGTGAATGTGGAAAAACCTGTGTGGGGGTGGGGAAAGCCTGGTAAGGGTGTGAGGTTTTTCTTAAATGTAGAGATGCCCAGAGGATGTTGCAGTAGAGCTGAGGCTCCAATGTCAATGGAACGGTGAATCCTCTCCAGGTTTCATTTAGAACCGCTGCATTGAGAAATACCTTGGATAGCTCCTTTAGAGTTCTGACTGAAACCCGGGGGCAGATTCAGTACCCCACTGACATCGGAACCACCAAGGCGTCAGTGTTAGAAGGATTTCATCCTTTCTCTGCCTGCCCCCATCCTTAAAGCGCCTGACTTAGACTGCTGGAAGGGCATCTTTCAAGCAATCAACTGGGAGGTACTGTCCTAATGTACAACCAGCTCTTGGCTGCTGGAACACTGTGGGTTAACAAATGCTGGTTCTCTTCTGGAAATAGCCAGAATTTCTGTTCATCCCAAATCTCTTCACATAATAATACACACTTCTTTCATGGGAAATACAAGGACCTGTCACTCAGATCCCCAGAGTTGGGAATGAATGCTAGACTTAAAATGGTCTGTTAAGAGATACTAGCTTCTAGTATCTCAGTGGTCCCCAGAACTTGTGTGTGTGTGTGTGTGTGTGTGTGTGTGTGAGAGAGAGAGAGAGAGAGAGAGAGAGAGGCTCTTTGGCTCATGGCCCAAAGAATACCCAGGGATGGACAGAAACCCCTGCATGGGACCACCTGAACGGTAAAGGCATGGATCATGCTATTTCTTCGATTTCTATTCATTCCCTGTAACCCTTTTAGTGGTTCAGTTCAAGGGATCTGATTCATGTTACGGAACAAGAACCAAGCGCTGCAAATGATGCAATTATTCATAAATGAAATGCAAGAGCTGGTTAAATATTGTGGCATCCAAAAGTGGAGTTGTGAAAAGGTTTTCCAGGCAGCGTTTTCCTGCTTGGAGCCTGACATTAATAGCATTCCTGTGCCTTTAAGTGGGTTGATTGCACAGAACAGTTGTTCAGGGTGTGTGGTGTATCACAGCCAGGCCCGTGTCTGTGTGTGTGTGTGTGTGTGTGTGTGCGCCACTCAAAACACTATGATGAAGGGCTGACTATTGCTAAAGCCACTGTTTTTCAAATACTTTTGTTGCAGATAATCAGTGTAAGTTGTCTTAGGGCTAGCTAGGTTGCACAAGTAATCTAAGTGTGGTTTTGGGATTTGTGTAATTTATTTATTATTTGTAACATTTATAGACTGCTGAATGTAATATAATAGAGAGAGGTACTACAAGATCCCTTCAATAATTGCAGAGGAAGCCTCACTGGATCAGACCAACTGAAGCCCACATATAAGTCATGAAGACAAAATCCCTCCCTAGTCATTGGGTTTTCAGTGGCAGCATTTAATCTGGCATTCAATGGCTGCATTGTCTCTGAATGTATAGCTATAGCTATCTCCTTTGCTCATAACAGTAATACTTTCGATCCTCCAATAAAATTGATTGGCAAGTAGACAAAATGCATGGTTGGCACCTGAGTCGAGAGGTGAACATGAGCCAGCAGTGTGATGCAGCAACTAAAAAGGCTAATGCAATTCTAGGCTGGATCCAAAGATGTACAGTGTCCAGATCTCAAGACGTAATGTTTCTGCTTGATTTTGTCTATGTTCAGTTCTGGGTACCACTGTTGACCAAAAACCGCAGGCTAGATCTGCCCAGTTTGCCAAAAACCTTGGGATTTGAGGCTGCGGGCACCAACTGTATGGCTCACCTGGGTCATCAGTTGCTGGAGGTTAGTCAAGGGCCACCCCTACATGAACGCCATCCCTTCCTTTTCTATACATACACCACCAATTCTTTATAGCAGCATGGTCCCTTCTCCCCAGGTTGACTGTGCCCTCCTCCTGGGAGGCCTTCCCCACAGCATCAGAACCAGCCTATCTCATAGCATCATGAAACAGAGGAACAGCTTTCACAAGTAAAGGAAGGATATAATGAGCAAGAAAGGGGAAAACCCAGCTGGTATTTAATGGCAATATTTTATTATGTAAGAGCCGACAGTGTACAAATGTCAGCTCCTGCAGCAGAGTGCCTCTAGCTTGATCTAATAAAAGGGGCTTTGATTCAAATAGCTTATCTTAAGAAGGTAGGTTTCATAACCTTTGTCAACAATTTATGTATAAATACAGCAGGGATGGGGAGCAGAAAGAGAAGACGGCAGAAATCCCATCATGCAGCATTAATTCTACAAATCTCACATGTTCTGTATGCCAGATACACCCAATATCACTGTAAAGGGCTTCTGAATTCGTCCTGGTCCACACAGACAGCCCTACGAAATAGTGAAGTCCTGAACTGACTGTACCAATGGCTGCCAGTGTAAACAAGGATGTTCCCTATCCAGGCAATGAGATGGGTTATTCTGCATTTTTTAATTTATAAAAATTCTGCACTGGAGAAGACAGGTGAGGCTGGAACAGATATTAGATTCCCCCGTCTACTTTTTCCTCTACCAAACATTGTAAGGTGTTTTTCCAATGTGCAGCACTGAATGTGCATATCAGTAAAAAGCAACACAAGAACGTTATTATTATTGTTATTATTATTATTATTAACAATGTTTATATGCCGCTCAATTATCTAACACAGATTCCGGAGCAGTGAACACAGGTATCAACAGTAAAAGAAAGAAGATTTTCAAAAAGCAAATTTAAATTGTTCAGTTTAAAAATCATAGAATCATAGAATTATAGAACAGAATATAAGGCCATCGAGTCCAACCCCCTGCTCAGTGCAGTGAACCAGAAAAAAGTGGCTAGTCAGTTGAGGAAGTCTTCTCGAAACAGAGTTGTTTTCAGGAGGTACCAGAAGCAGCCTAGCCTTGGCGCCTGCCTGACCTCCAAGGGCAGGGAGTTCCACAGAGAAGGGGCCACTACACTAAAGGCTCTTCTCCTGGTGGATTCCAATCAGGCCACAGGTCCATGTGGAACCACCAGGAGCATGCCCTCCGACAAGCTCAGTGATCGGGCAGGTTGGTAAGGGAGAAGGTGCTCTCTCAGGTATGCCCCAACCCTAAAACTGGTTTTAACAATCCTCCTGGTTAAACCAAATTCGAAAGCAGTAGAATGCAGGGCAGAGGGGGAAAAAAGGTGAAATAAAGGAACAGAACAGGGGTAAATCCTCTCATAGTTTATCTTCAGGACAAGAAAGAAAATTGAAAAACAGAGCACAAGTAATGCCTTTGTATTTATCAGCTACTGCCATCAACCCTGAAAGATCGACAATGGAGTCATTTCATTTTGCACATTTGATACTTGGAATACAAAATGAGCTACTTCGTGCATCAGATCTGAAACGGGCTCTTCTGGGGGTTTTCAGTGCTGCTTATATCTGTAAAATACACATAAGCAGAGGAAGGCCTGAATCAAATGGTGATCACAACTCTTTGCAATGGCCAGAGCCTGAAAACAACTTGGTATCTCTCCTCCTCTTATAGCGCAGGATGTATGTTATTATATTATTATTATTATTATTATTATTAAAACACATACAGTTAAAAACAGATAGAGATATACAAAACTTAAAAATATACTTAAACATAGTACAATATTAAAATATTCAAAACATTTTAAAACTTTTAAATACATTTTTTTTAAAAAAAATCCAAGATATAAGCAACACATCAACAGAGATCCAAACTACTCCCCAAAGACCTGCTGAAACAGAAAAGTTTTAGCCTGCCTCCGAAAGCACTCCAAGGAGGGAGCCAGTCTAGCTTCCCTGGGGAGGTCTTTCTGTAGTCAAACGCTACACGCAAGTGCTAAAAACGAATAGCCTTCGAGAGTATTTTCAGAGGAGGTCTGTGGCAAAGGAGAGAGAAGGACTCCCTGTGGGTTTTACTGACACATTTCAGGAACGCAGGTTGAGTGTGGTGCACACACACAGTTCTCTCCCGAGGCCTAGTACCACGTGTGCAGAATTGATTCTTTGTGATGCAGAAAGACCTTCAAGGTGAATCCATTTTTTAAACAGCCCCCACTCAGCCTGAGAGGCTGGTTGTAATTAAGCAACTTGAGCATCCCTGGTTGTCAGAGCAAACATGCTGTTTGCCTAATAGAGTGCAGGAGTTATGCCTCTGCAGGGGATGTGATGAGAAGCCTTGTGTTTAAGTTTCCTTTCTCTTCTCTTCCAAGTTTGGATGGCGCCGGTCGCCAAGGGACCAGGCCTCTATCTGAGGGCATTCTAGCAGGCCTGGCCTTTCGCTCAACTTTACTGAGGACACAGAATGAGCTGAAGGGCAGGCATGGAGAGCCTGGGCTGACCTCACGCATCTTCCGCTCTTCTGCACAGAGAATCGCTTTCAATGCATTCAAGGAAATGCCAACAACAGTTTCCAGGAAGCCAGGGCAGGCTGTGGAGCGGAAATCCCTTCTCACGGGAGCTGCTGCGAGGATTCATCTTACCTGGCATTTACACTGATCGCACAATTCCGATCAGAAGAAGAAGAAGAAGAAGAAGAGGGAGTCAAAGTCCACAGTAAGAATAATTTCGCCAAACAGAACTCTGTCCTGGGATCAGTACAACCTAGGACATTTCACTCCCCCCAACACACACACACACACATATCTGATTTGCAAATACTAGGCTGACCAGATAAAATCCAGGTCAGGGCTCATATAACTTTAACAGTTGTAGAGAAAAGGGAATTTCAGCCAGAGTCATTTGTATGCAATTAGTTCCTGGTGATATTCCCTCTTCATCACAACAGTTAAAGCTGCAGGCACTATACTAGAGTGACCATATACAAAAGAAGGCAGGGCCCCTGCAACTTTAACAGTTGTGATGAAGAGGGAATTTCACCAGGAACTAATTGCATACAAATGACACTGGCTGACATTCCCTTTTCTCTACAACTGTTAAAGTTACATTAGCCCTGACCTGGATTTTATCTGGTCACCCTAGCAAATGCTATAAGTGTTTGGAAGAATACTTTTATTTTGCAGGGATACCAGGCCGCTCTGAGTCAACACTGTCATGGATGGCGAGGGAACGTGTTTCCTGGTTAGTTGGGCAATACCTGCCATCTTGACATATGATGATCAGATTCTGTACCTTCCCGTTTATTTATTTATTTATTGGCAATTTTCATTCAAAGGGCCCAGGAGCTCTCCCCTTTTCTGTATACCAATAAACTCTTGGATTGTCTCCTTTCCCTGGGATCCAACTTTATTTTCTTTATATATCTCCCCCCCGCACCCCCCCAGCAAATGAAAGTAAAGGTTAAGGAGGCTGCCAGTGGAGTCTCCTCTCTTCTTTTGTGTTTGTTCTCTACAGTGCTCACACATTTTGGGCCCCTTCCTGGACGTGTGTGTGTGTGTGTGTGTGTGTGTGTATAGTTCAGTCTCTGATCTTTGGCTTTGGTTGTTTGGCTATCGGCAAGTGAAAGCGATGGTGTGATTGTGTCGTGATCTGGGATGGGAGTTTGACACCAAAACAAACAGGTAAGGCTTAAAGAACATTATTTTTTTTTTTTTGAAAAATAAATAATTGAATTACTGCCCTTCAAGATCTGGTCACTTCACCAGTTTCTATCTCCTCCCCCTCCCCTCTGCCTCTTGTTACTCTGCTTGCCCCCTCCATTCCAGTCACCTTGGCAACAGTTGCCTGGAGATATGAACACTCCCCTGACCCCTCCCTTCCTTGGTCCATCCAGGTGAACTTTCCGGCATTTCCCACAGGATGTTTGGGTCACCAGTGGTAGAGACTGCAATCTTCCAGACTAGAGTTTCCATGTATATCAGCTACGGGTGAGCTCTTCCTTTGGGTTGCGAGATAAATCTCAGGATTAGAGCGTGTACAGTCTGCCTCAGTTTTCATTTCCTTACGGTCCCTCTTCTGCAACCCTACCCTAGCTTTGAGGGCAAACTGTGGATCTCCTTCCAGAGGCCGTCTTTGCTGCTCAGTCACCTGCATGCAATTGATCCCCCCAAGCCGCCTCCCCCCAGCTCACCATTTTGTGCAACTCCCAGGGTCATAACAAAATGTCGCGGGGCACCTTTTGCACACCTTCTCCGAGGGTGACTGGTGTGCTGTTGCTTCATTTAGCATTCCAGCCCCCTCTTTCCACACCCCCTTCCCTCCCCCTTAGCACTGAATCATAAGAGCTAACGTTTAATTAATTTGTGACACTCTGACAGTTTGCAAGGAGACATTAGTAGTTCTGTCAAGCTGCATTGATAACACTGCCAAAGCAGGCCTTTGGGGAGTTATCAGCTATTAAACTTATATGTCACATATTTCCAAGGCGTGCCATACAGTTTGTGCTGTGATGGAATCAAGAACGACACAGAAGCACTTCAAAGGCCTCGTATTCTTAACAAGAGAGTTTGATATTTGCAAATGTTTTGCTACCTTAGTAACTCCTTCCCCCCCCCCCCCCACAAGTTTAAACATATGTACCTGAGCCTCAGCCCTCCCCCCTTTGGTAGATTTATTGGGTTTATCTTGCATAAAGAAATATGAAATGAGACACCCCCTTTTCCTTAATCGCTTGCCAATACATTTTAGAAGGGATTATTCTGCCTATCTAGTAGTTTTTGCAGGGAGGCCTGAATTAAATACCTTTCTAGATCTGGGTTCACTCATGTGTGTAACAAACTTGGTTTCTTACCACTTGATGATTCACTATAGCTTTATAGCGGTATTGAAGTGCACTGGTAACTCTCGGGTCACAAGCCACATTCAATATGCACCGTTCACCGTGTTATTTCCTGCTTTTTATTCCACCCGCGTCATGAGTCGACACAAGGTGCAGATCTGGCCTTAGCTGAATTGCGTGAACTGACTTCCTTGCAAAATAGAGAGTTTGCAATGTTATAATTATCTGAGTAATGCCATCTACATGTGTGGTTCCTTACACAGGAGAAGCAGTGGAGCACCAGGAAAAAAAAAACATTCGGGGGGGGGGGGATACAGAAGGGGCAAAGTATATTTCTAGGTGGGCGGGCTGTATCGCATATGTAAGACCTCTGAAAGAAAAATAACGGTATATCTCACACTAAGGCTGCCTCTACAAGAGGCATTTAAAGCTCTTTCAAGGCGCATTAAAAAATTACCTCTACAAGAACGGAGCGCAAATCGGGTGTAGAGGCGCTTTAAACATCCGATTATGCGCATTATCAAATGCACGTTAAATAGTGAGTTTTATTTTGCTCCGGCTGTTAAAGCACATTTTGCCTATGTGAACAAGTGATTCTCCGCATAAACTACCTATAAAGTGCATTTGAAACAACCGGTAAGGTCACCTGTTGAGTGCTCAATTACCTCCTGCATACAAGCATTTACGATAAAGCGCTTCCGAGAAGATGCGCATAATCGGAGGAACAGGCGTAAAGCCGAATTCTTGTAGATGAGGCTTAGAACTGCCATCCTACCTATATATTCTGACTTAAGTCATATATTGATAAATTTAGGTTTTTTTAGAAAATATCTAGCATGAATTAGCCAAATTCAAATTACTGTAAGGAAAAAGGCTTTCAAAAAAAGGTACAGTCACTACACAAGCGTTTCCTTGATGTACAGATTAAACAGACAGAACACTTTCTTTTGAATCAGTGCAGGCAGAACCAGAAAGGTAGACTCTTAGGGTAAGGAAAGAGCAAACTGAGACACCTGGGCCCTGTACATCTAGGAAACCAAATGCATGTAAAGTACTAGTCCAAAGATCCAAAAAATGAAGTTTTTGAAGATGAAGCTCCTGATGAAGCTGGGTGTTTTTTTCATTGCAATCCATTGCCTTTGTAATATGGAATTAAAGAAATAAGAAGCACGTTCATAGGCTTGCTCTGTGAGTAAATTCTTCCCACCCGATTCTTGTCCTAATTCTCTGCGAAGAAAAAAAGGAAGATGTGGAGAAGGTACAGATTAATTCTTTCCTCCCCCTCTCATTTTTCCTTGCCTACTGTCCTGGCTCCCTGTCTCTGCTGCTGAGTGAGGGGAAAGGGCTAAGGGGCTGAAGAGGAGAGGCCGCCTCTCTCTCCTGTAAAACAGCTGAGCTTTGCCCTCGAGGAGGCAGCCACAAGCCCAGCCCACGTGGCTCCCATCTTGTTCCTTCTCTGAAACCTAGGAGGACAGAGGAGACAGTGCAGGCGCCTGGCTTCTGGCAAGGATGACTGTTAACCTTTGCTGTGCCTTGCCAAAGCTGCCTTGCCTGGGTGAGCCCTCCTGGTAAAGCCAGCTCTGCCGTCAACTGTGGTGGCAAGCTCCTGTTTGGGGGGCACTCACCCCCCTGTGCCCCTTCCTGGTGCCGCCCCTGAGCAGAAGGATGCCCTACCTTAAGGAGATTCCAATCTAAAAATCAGCATACTGGTGGTACTTGAGTTTAGTTTCACTAGGAGATGATGGCTATGGGGTTGTGCCAATGGAATGTACCCTACGTGTACTCTGATACTCCAGTATCAGAAGCAGTAAGCCGATATACACCAGTTGCTGGGGAATATGGGTGGGAGGGTGTTGTTGCACTCGTGTCTGGCTTGTGGGTTCCTGGTCGACAGTCGGTTGGCGTGAGGTACTGGTTCCCCTCTATTTGGCACTGGTTAGGCCCCATCTTGAGTATTGCATCCAGTTCTGGGTTTTTCGTTCCTGTCTTCACAAGCGTAAGGTACTGGTTCCCCTCTATTCAGCACTGTTTAGGCCTCCTCTTGAGTATTGCGTCCAGTTCTGGGCACCACACTTCAAGAAGGATGCAGACAAGCTGGAGGGGATTCAGAGGAGGGCAACGAGAATAGTCAGGGGTCTGGAAACAAAGCCCTATGAAGAGAGACCGAAAGAACTGGGTATGTTTAGCCTGGAAAGAGAGGATTGAGGGGGGACATGATAGCACTCTTCAAATACTTGAAAGGTTGTCACACAGAGGAGGTCCAGGATCTCTTCTCGATCAACCCAGAGTGCAGGACACAGAATAATGGGCTCAAGTTACAGGAAGCCAGATTCCGGCTGTCCCACATTAGAGGATACAAGAGGCAGCTGGACAGCCACCTGTCAGGGATGCTTTAAAGTGGATTCCTGCACTGAGTAGGGTGTTGGACTCGATGGCCATACAAGCCCCTTCTGACTCTGCTATTCTATGATTCTATGACTGTGAGCAGAGTGCTGAACTACATGAACCCTTGGTCTGATCCAGAATGGCTCATCTTATGTTCCTATCTTTCCCTCAGTTTCTCATTTTTCTAATCCTGTTTGTTCTTTCCTATTTCTGCATCAGTTTTCCAGAACAAAACAAAAGTTGACATAAAAATTGGAATGCCTTTTATGCGTTTTTCTCCTAAGACACTCTTTTTTTAAAATGCACGTTTCGCTAATATACACAATGTTTGCAAGTACCTTTGCTTATGGAATGCTTTTTGAATGGTTGTTTTTTTTACTAATGAACACATTGTTGTACACTCATCTCCTAATATACACCTCTGCTTTTTGTTTGGATAGCTGCATCACAAAAAACTAAGACGTGCAAATACTAAACGATATCTGTGTTCTGGGTCTCGTATTGATTTGGGAAATGTGAATTTCCCAAATCAATATGAGTTCTTATCAAAACGCAAACTGAACTAAAATCCTTATTCCCACCTAGGGGGTCATGTAAATGTTTAGACCAAACACACACACACACACACACACACACATTTCATTGCCGCACATCCCTGTCTAAAAGAAAAGGCTTTTCTCCTCTGCTGCCAAAGGAAACACTTATGTAGCTCGTGGACTTAGTAGGAAACCATCAGCGTTAGTGTAAAGTGGAGGATATTGCTGAGAAATACATCTGCTCCTAAATCATTCAGTGGCTCTTGCCAAAAGTCCTTCGTGACTATTCTCCTCCAATAATCACAACGCGTTCACTTTCCGTTGGTGTTGTGACTAGATTTGAAACAATGCGTAAGAGCTTCCTTTGGGTCTCACAGGAGAAACATGTGCCTCCAGCTCTCTGGTTATAGACTCAAGTACTTGGCCTAGTTTTGCAAACTGAACATCCTGATTGGCTGCGCCTTCTCTTAATGGGGTTTTGGTAAGGGGTTTAAGGCCCAATGAGGATATGCCCTGAACAAAACACGCACCAAGAGTCCGCATGGCCAAGTAAATGAGTCATACTTTCATAGCAGCATTTGCAGAGCTGAAATGAATATTTGAAAATGTTTGGAATTGAATTCCAGATTTTGCTGTTCAGCGCCTGGGACATTTTACTTGAATATTTACACATGATCTGACCTTGTAGGCATCTCTTGAATAACTTCAATTTTTGGCAGGCACACATGCAAACACTTATAAGCTGTTCATTGTCAACTGTTAAGTGATATTGCATGTAAGCCAATGCTAAATACTGCTGCATGTCAGCCATCAAAGACTGCTAAGTCAACCATCAAATGCCAAATGTTGCTTTCAGTTAGGGCTCTCACTAGCTTGAAGAAATCTTAGTCAATGAATTTTAGATAGCCAACGGATTGGTTAAATTTCCGTTCACTTGCAGTTGAGTAAAAACAGCGGTTCTGAAGCTAAAACATGCTTTGTTTTTAGCTGGAACGTGCCTGAGTCGTGACATGTACCATCTCAGAAGATGCAACTCTCCCTTCCTTTTGTGAGAAAGCATGAGACTCTTTTAAGATAGCGCTTGCCACCTGCAGTTTTAAAATACTTGTCCTAATACTAAAAGGGTGCTCTGATTAAGTAGACAGCAGATTATATATCTGCTGTCTACTTAATCAGGGCACCCTTTCAGTTGATGCCCAAAGTTTTAAATTAATGAATCTAATTGAGTTAATTGGATAAAAGTTGCAGCCCTACCTTTGAATTGTGTTCTTCAATATTTTACTTCAAAGCAAGAGATGGCAAATGCAGATATAATGCTACATGGTCTCCAAGGGTTCCTGGCACCTGGAACTCTGCCGAGCATTCAAGGCTCAAGGCAAACACAGGCGTGGGGTTGGTTGGGGAGGGTCTGTAGCTCAGTGGTAGAGTGCCTGGTTGGCATGCAGAAGGGCCCAAGTTCAATCCCCGGCATCTCCAGGCAGGGAAGGAAGAAAAAAAAACCCTGCCTAAAATACTGGAGAGCCGCTGCCAGTCAGTGCCCACAATACTGGGATAGATGGGCCTAAGTTCTGACTCAATAAAAAGCACATTCCTATGTTCCTATATTAGCAGTGCAAGTCGAAGAAGAACTCTCTGGGGGCCTGGAGCTCACTTGCTAATGCACTGTGTTATGAGCAGGCAAGATCTGTATTGTGAATCAAGTCATGGCAGACTCTGGAGACAGCATACAGCAAGGATGACTCAGTTAACCTCAAAAGCCACAATGGCAAAGGTGAGCTTTCACTCCCCTCCAGAAAGAAAAGAGAGGTTGTGCCTGCCAAACGTACAAAGGGAAGTAGTGCCAAAGAACAGGCATATGGAATACGATGCTATGGACCATGGAGCTAGATTGATGTTATGACAGAGATGGGTGACTGAGGACACAATCCTATGAGGATAGTCGGCACCCTCTGAATTTGGAGTCTACCAAGTATCCAATGCCAGGAGGTAGCAGTGTGAAGGCGATCTTCACCTCTGCTTTCCAGCTGCCCTACATTTTTGCTAGATGGGCGATTTTGCCCATCTAGCAGTGGTGCATCGAGGGGAGGGGGAGGCTGGGGCAGCCCTAGGAAACATCGTATGGCCAAGGCCCAGTCCCCACCCCTCCCTGCTCCCAGGAACACCCCCTTTACCCATCTCTGCACTGTTTCTGAGCACAGAGAGGTAGAAGAACTTCACTGGCTATGAGGGAGTCCTGTTTCTACCTCGCAGTCCAGAAACCAAGCATCCTATATCCCTCCAGATGCTATGGGGGGGCGCATAGGATTGCCCCTCATAATTCTATTCTGTTCCATTTCCACATTAATCTGTATCTTAAAAGGAAAAAAACTCCTCTAAAAATCCATATTTCAATATGTGCATTTCATACATACATATATTTAATACATATTTAAATTTGTATTTTCTCTCAAAATCCATAACTACATGCATATTTTTTTGCTTACATATGTATTTATTTAATTATTACATTTTTGCACAACCCGTTAGCTGGTTCACAAAACGAAATGTAAAATCCTAAAATACGCTAACATAGTAAAACATAATATAAAAGCCGTGAGTTTAAAATAGAATAAAACCAAAGTTTCATGTTTGAACTGATGAGAACTGTGTCACAACGTTCAGAGAAACATGAAATCTGGTACATAGCTGGGTTCTGAGCAGTGTTTCAGTCCAAGAGGTACAAATAAGGTCATTTTGTGTAGGAATTTTCAAAAATGAAGTTCCTCAACCGTCTCTGCTTTAAACGCAGCAGGTCCCTTAGAGTTCCACATAGGAATAGGTTGATTGCTTGGCAGTTAGAGTGACTATATATATATATATATATATATGTATAATCAATGTTCGATATGTAAATAAAACTTTGTTTGATGAAGTGTCTGTCTTCACAAAAGTGATGTTTGGACAATAGCATAAAAGTTGGTAACAGATAAGCGATTAGCTTGCCAGGGAGATGTGAAAAGCTGGGCAATTTATTAATTCAAGAGTAGGTCAAGGGTTGTCTTGATAACAGGGAGATTTCAAGGAGCTGGTTGTGTGTCATAATCTATCATTTATGCAGTATATTTTCACAGGACAGTTGAATGATTTCACACAGCTATGTTGCAAGCAGCTCCTAGCAAGGATTTGGAGCGCAGAGGGAAGTTTTAGGCATACAGGGTAGGCAGTTTGATTTGGTGTTGAGAACACCGGAGCCTTCTGGGTCCCTTCATCACAATGTGGCTCATGTCACTTTAACAGTTGTAGAGAAAAGGGAATTTCAGCCAGTGTCATTTGTATGCAATTAGTTCCTGGTGAAATTCCCTCTTCATCACAACAGTTAAAGGTGCAGGCACTATTCTAGAGTGACCATATACAAAAGAAGACAGGGCCCCTGCAACTTTAACAGTTGTGATGAAGAGGGAATATCACCAGGAACTAATTGCATACAAATGACACTGGCTGAAATTCCCTTTTCTCTACAACTGTTAAAGTTACATGAGCCCTGACCTGGATTTTATCTGGTCACCCTACAATGTGGCATCTGACAAAGGCACCAGTTGAGGAGGAATGTGAGGGGGCAGCTATGAGCCCAGGTCATATTTACACATTTATTTAGCATCCCATCCTTTCTCTGAGGAACTCAGGATGCCATGCATGCCTTCTTCCTCCCTCTCCCCATTGTATCTTCACAACAGCCTCATGAGGTAGGTTAGGTAAAGAGTGATTGGCCCAGCATTACCCAATTGGCTTCAGGGCCAAACTGGGGTCCAAACTGAGCCCTCTGGGGCTCCCCTGATAACCACATCCCCTTCCCCAACCTCCAATCATTTTGGATGTCCTGGGTTTTGTGCAGTTTTTCCCCCTATTCTAAAAAGTTTAAATGCCTCTCCTAAGGCTTAGTGACTGCTAGTAGGAGCCTTAAGCTAAAGTAGGCTGGTATTTGGGGTATTTGGACTCTGTTCCGCCTTCAGCCTTGTCCACTGCTGGAATGAGAACTCCAAGAGCTTCCCTGAAATGGAATTTGGCCCTCTGCCATCCCAAGAGGGAGCCTTGTTGAATTCAACGGGTCCTTCCACCATCTCACCCCATGAGCAAGCGTTTAACCAAGAAGTGAGATGAACCAGGTGGATGCGGTGGGATGAAATTGAGCTGGACCACTAGCTGAACCCAAATATTGCCTCCTCTTGCCAACACCCAAACATCCATGTCAGTTGCATTCCGAAGCTTGGTCAGTGTCGACGGAAGGGAAGAGATCCAGCTTTTGCTTCACCATGGAGGCACAGTTGCCAGGTAACCAAATCAACGTGACAACCCGTGAGGCGACAAGGCATTCACAATCTCCGCACTGTGCCGGAGAAGGTGCGCCTGGCTCATGTGTTGGGGGAAAGGCTGCTGTGGAATCTCTCCCTCCAGCCGGCCAGCTGAGTCACTCCTTCAGAATGCAAAGAGAGAAAAAGGGCACCACCTCTGCTTGCCTTCTTCCCTGACCTTTTAACTTTGAGCTGAGCATGGCTGGCTGGACACAGACATGCGGAAGCAGCTGCCGTAAGCTCCAGCTCTGGCGAACATGTAAAGGAAAGCATAACACGCCAGCATGCACAGTTTGAATGGGTACAGTACATAAATACATGTGCGCACACACACACACACACACCATAGGAAACTAGGTAGGCAAAGCTTCATTTGGCAATTCAGCAATTCATATGACTCTGCAGGGTTGAAGTCAGGGTGGCCAGTGGTGCTGGTAAGGCTGGATCTTGGGCAGGGCTGGCCCTACCATTAGGCAGAGTGACGCAGTTGCCTCGGGCAACAGATGCTGAGAGGCATCAGCAAGGTGTTGGAGGACAGAACTGAGTGCCAAGTGGCTTGCCCTGTGCCCCCTAAGCTAACCTGCTGCCTTCAGGTGCAGTGGAGGATACTGTTCCATTGTCAGGGTTGAAGAAATGGCCCAGTCAGCTCTTGTACATGGAACAGAAGAGGGCACCATCTTGTTTTTCGTTTCAGGCAGAAAAATGTCTTCGGCCAGCCCTGATCTTGAGGCCCAAAGTCCAAGGATCTCCCAGCCCAGGAGTTCACGAAATGGCTATCCAGAAACAAACTCCATTCTATTACTGTAGTCATGATAATAGTGCTAGGATTTAACTGAGTTTGAAATACAAAACTGCACATGTTTGGAGAATCTGTCTCCATCTCTCTCTGTCTCTGGGTTGGCAAACATTTTTGCTGGTGCCATCGTTCTAAAATATCAGGACTCTAGGAGCTGTTTTACAAAATGGAATGGCAGTTGAACCTGGGGAAGGGGAGAGAAATGTCAGTTACTTGCTGCCCAGCTGAGATAATACATATAGCCCTCTACACCCCTCCAAAGACCCTTAAGTCCAGGGTCTAAAATGACCTAGCTGCTCTGCTGTGTGTGGCCCCTAGAACCTAAAGACCTAAATGAAATTGAATTCTAGTGCAGATGATGCAGCAGCATTGCTGAAGCCAAGTTGGACTCAGTCTAATCAGTTTCTGGATGGTAGAAAACCCAGGAGCTCCACATAAATGTAAAGCAAAACCATTCTTCATGCTCCAGACATGGCCATTGCTTGCCATTATTATTGCTGTTACAACTGCAGCTTAAGCATCTAAATGTGTTGTCTGTCTGTGGATTCCTATAGCAAAAAGTGAGGCGCTGGATTTGCAGGCACCATTGAGGTGAGATAACAACTTCACATGTCCTTGGCAGAAAGCCAATGAGAGCTTTCCTCCCATTGCACATGGCCAGTGTGGGGGGAGGAAGAGGCCCATTTCCAACCCGGAACCATGTCTGGGGCAATGGGTTAAATCCCCTCTCCCTGTGCACGCCATGGTCCTGATCCTTCCTGCTCTCCCCTTCCTCCACATTGTCGCTTTGATTTTTTTATTATTATTATTATTTTGTAAACATCTGCACATTGCTAAACTTATCTCTGACATTTCATCACATCTAGCTTGGCACTAAATATAGTTGTCAACCTAATGAGCGTTTGTGTGAATCCAGATGCTTTGGGGATTATGAACCCGCTCAGATGCCCCCTCCCTGTCCCTCTCTAGGGTCCCCTCCACAAGGATTCGCTTTTGCGCCCGGTTAGGAGATTATGCACACTATCCCTGAAGCGCCTTTACGCCTAATACCTCTGCATGAGAGGCGGCGACAAAAGGCGCTCCCCTTCCCTCTGGCAGGCTGTGGGCAGCAGGCGAGCGCTCCTCCTTCTCGCCTTCCTTTACCCCCTCTTCTTCCTCCTCCTCCTCTTGCCGGGCCCCCCGCCGCGGGTGTCGGGGATCACAGAGAGCCCGCCGCCGGCACCGCCACCTCCGTCCCGGAGTGCTCGCGCCCCATGCAACGCGCGCGGCGGCAAGAGCAGGAGGCGCCCCTTTGGCATTCCCGCTCCCCACCCCTCGGTTTCACCGGAGAGAAATAGTCAAGTGCGCCTTTAGTGGGGGTCCGTTTCCCAGCCTCCCCTCCCCCTTTCCCAAGGAAAAAGTTCTCCCACGGCCCCTTCTCATCCCCTCCCCCAAGAGTTGCTCCCCGTACCTGCGTCCCCCTGCGCAGCTCGCCCTCTCTTGCTCTCCCCCTTCTCGCCTCGCCGGCTTCAAATCATGTTCCCGGCAGCCAGGCGCTTAGACTAGCTCCCTCCGCCGGAGCCCCTGGGGTTGCTGAAGTTCAGGTCGGGGCATGGAGCGATTGGAAAGGGGGTGAGGAAGGAAATCTGTGCCGTTGCAGCCGGAGGAGGGCTTTTGACAGCGGCGGCAGCAGTCAAAATGCGCTTTAATGGACGGAGCAAAATAAAACTCGCTAATTAACGCGCATTCGATAATGCGCACAATCGGGGAGATAACGCGCCTCTACGCCCCATTTGCGCTCCTCTCTTGTAGAGGTAATTTTTTAATGAGACTTGAAAGAGCTTTAAATCACTCTTCTTGTAGAGGTAAATTTTTTAATGCGCCTTGACAGAGCTTTAAATGCCTCTTGTAGAGGCAGCCTAGGTCAGCAGGAAAAGGCTGCAAAACTCCACTAGCTGCGGTGCTGGTTTTATTTTTGCGAACTGTTCTCCACACGTTTGCTTTATCAGTCTTCCAGTTTGTAATGAGTCACTCTTCCTTCAGCGCTCTCAGAGATAACAGTTTCTTGATAACAACAGTAGACTGAAAGTGGGCAAATGCGTGGCCGAATGCAGCTTCCCCATACAAGAGGGGAGGGACCATGTTTCTGTGGTAAAGCAAATGCTTTCTATGCCAGAAATCCTCAGTTTGATCCCTGGCATCTGGGAAAGAATCCACCCTGAAAACCTGGAGAGAGGAGTTGACCATGCTGGAGTTGACCATTCTTGAAACCCGTTGCTCGCTTATGGATGTCGGGATGCCCTTGTGTAAACAGTTTATTTTCTTCTGAGTGATGCATAAAGTGGCTGTCTTTGCCTGGGTGACAGAAAAGATTAGGAAAATATAATTAGACAAAATTGCCATAAACTGTCTTGGAGATTCCATGTGTTAAGCTGAAGCTTTGTTTGGCCGTTGTAATTTATATATTTTTTCTGTGTTATTTTGTAATTGCTTAAAATCTCTGTACTTTTGTAGATTTTAATGCATTTGTCATTGCCTTTGGTTAGACCAATAAACTAGATAAATGATGATGATAGATAGATAGATAGATAGAAGATAGATAGATGATAGATAGATAGATAGAAGATAGATAGATGATAGATATAGATAAATAGATAGATAGATAGATAGATAGATAGATAGATAGATAGATAGATAGATAGATGATAGATAGATAACAGAGTATGTATTTTTAAGCTAAACGTTTCGGCTTCTGCCGTCATCAGTAGCTGTGCTGTTAAATGAGTATCGGGAGTGATAGACTGTGAATCAGCAAAACTCAAGCTTTCAGAAGTTTTTTCAAATTCCAATCCAAATCTTGTTCTGACTCGAATCCGTATCACATATGAGCTTTTTTCTGCATGAAAATCCATGCATATTCTTCCAAATGTACGCATCCTTCTCCCGTTGATGAAAGTGTATTCGTGCACACTTTTCTTCAAAAATACACATTTTTTTATGTGCGTTTTTCAAATGTACGTGCACAGTTGACCACAGTTGGGGAAGGGGGTGTCGGTGAATCACATTGCAAGCTCAGGAATGTATGGACTTTGACTGCAGACTGCATCCAGAAGGTGTGAACCGGATAAAACCCTGATCAAACATGAATTGAAATGGATTTCTCATACATCCCAATAGAAGGCAAGAGTAGAAGGCACTCCAATTGTCCACTTGCTTGGGCAGAGTGCAACCCATCAAGACACTTGGGGAGGGGCAAATAAAGAGAGGGTCACACAGCCCTGAAAAAGAAGCCTTGGGGGCTGCAACTGGGAACAGAAAAACCTCAGACGGAGATGTTTTGTACCTTCCTGGTGGGTTGTTTGTTCCTTCAAGATGACACACACAAACCAGCTTCCTTTTTGCCAACAACGAGGGGAAAAGATACAGGGTTCTTCTATCTTTTCCTATGGTCTTTCATCCTTTTCCTTGCAACCTTTTGCCTCTTGAACTCAAACCTCCGAGGGTGCTTCTCATTTTTAGAAAAACAACCCAAATCCTCAGTGGAAGGAGACACAGAACTCACATCTATTTTGGTGCTCATTGAAGACCTTGTCATCCTTATACTTCAGGGGATGAAACACTTTGAAATGTCCTCTTTATGATTTGAAATGGGGTCCGTCTTCATAGTCATACATTGTACCGAATACAGAAGGCCGCCGCCGCCGTCATCTTTTCCTGGGTTTCGTTTCTATCAATGTGAAATTTCAGGACATAAATCCTCTAGAAGGCGAGCATGCATGACGCACACACAAATTGTTTACAAACCATTCACAATCTGCTTCATTCTCGGGGAATGATTATGCTATATTCGTGAGCACAAATTGGCCATTCCCTTGTTTCATTGGTAAATCAGTTCTTTTCCATAAACGAATTTGTCATTTTATAAGTGCTTCAGTTGAAGTGTTTCGACAAACAAATCTTGCACAGCAAGCTGGTGGTTCCCTTTTGATTTCCACCCTTTGTCATTCATGGTCCCTGTTGTTTGTTTCTTCATCAAAATATACTTTCTTCTCCCCATTGTGAAATTTGTTAAACAGGGAATAATTGCATGCCGTCTGGTGTGAATTTGCAGATGACTAAAGCTGCTCTGAAACTTTTGTGATTCAAAACTGGATACACAGTGCAGAACATCACAACAGACCACAAAGCAGGACTGTTTCTTTCTGGTTCTAGTTTCAGGGGCTGCCGGGAAATAGTATTATTATGACAGGGCAAATATGAGGAGTTTGCCTTTTCTCTAGGGCCTTGTTTAACCTGATAGTAAAATTGCTTACTTAATAGGAATGGGTTGCTAAAAGATGCTTCATCTAGGCATGTGCAATGCTGAGAATTTCATTCCATTGGGGATTTTGCAGTGTTTCTATCCCAGCAAGTGGTAGTGGACTGTAGCAGATTTCCCCCCCCCCCCGATTCCTTAAATGTTTTGTACATTTTTTTAGGGGTTCCCACCATTTGCAGAAATGGTAATTCATACAAATTGGATATTTATTTATTTATTTATTTTGTATACATCTTGAAATTTGCACAAATGGGGCATATTTTTTTTTAAAAAAAATCTTCTGATCTTTCGCAAGTGCTGTCCAACATGTGTAGACTTGTCTTGTCAATTTCCTTGTATGTTTCAGCTGTCCATGGGAGCACCAAAGTGGAGTAGGTAACATACAAGGAAATAGACAAGGCGAGACTGCATATAGGCTAATTTGCACACCGCTACAAAGTAGGGGTGTGCAGCGGATTGGATCCAATCCACGATCCAGACCCGATCCGGGCAAAATCTAATGCAATTATCTGATTCCAATCCCTAGCATCTGGATTGTCCGATCTAATCTGATCCGATCTGAAAGGACCCAATCCGGATCGGAAAAGATCGGAGGATCGGACCTCCTCCCCCTCCCCCCACTCGTGCTCCTTACCTGCTGCCTCCTCGCTGCCATCCACTGCCGTCCACTGCTTCAGTACTACCGAGAAACAGGCCTTGCGGCCTGTTCCATAATAGAGTGCTGGCACGCCGGTTGACATCATCACTCAGCATGCTCTCGCTCTACTGTGGAACAGGCTGCAAGTCCTGTTTCTCAGTAGTACTGAAGCAGCGGACAGCAGTGGACGGTAGTGAGGAGGCAGCAGGTAAGGAGTGTGAGTGGGAGGAGGGGGGAGGGAGGTTGAGGTTCCCCATTACCTGCTGGCGTCCCACACTGCCATCCGCTGCTTCTGTACTACTGATAAACAGGCCGCAAGGCCTGCTTATCAATAGTACGGAAGCAGCAGACAGCAGCACGGGATGCCGGCAGGTAAGGAGCGCGAGTGGGGGGAGAAGGAGGGAGATGGAGGTCCCCACTTACCTGCTGGGGCTGTCTGCTGCCGCTGAGAACCAAACAGCTGTCTGCTGCTGCTGAGAACCAAACAACTCTATGTTTAATAGTAAACCACTGATAAAAGTTTGTAAAATGGTCTTTATAAATCCGGAGTTACCATTTGGGTTTATGCTTTTCAATTATCTCTTCATTATTCTGTAAGCGCTCTGTTTGTAAAATATCATACCAGTACTGGTGTTGTTTATGGATGCTTCGTGCCCAGTGTATGCATATAAACATCTATGGGTTAATCTATTGTGAATGTGGTTTCTTATCTGAGCCAATTAGCCTTTAGGGTCAGTCCCTTTTTGTTTACTTTTCTCTTGTGAAGGCTCCTCTTCCCTTCTACTGAGAAACAGGCTTTGCGGCCTGCCTCTCAATAGTGCGCCAAATGATATCACCCAGCGCTCTACTGAGAGGCAGGGCGCGAAGCCTGTTTCTCAGTAGAAGGGATCAGCGGACGGCAGCAAAAGACAGTGGATGGCCCTGGCAGATAAGAGGCGTGAGTGGGGGGGTAGGGACAGGGAGGGGGGGTGTTAGGTCCCCACTCACCTGCCCCCATGTTTTCCACATAGGCTTGCATTGGGGAAAAGCTTTTTCCCCCCCAATGCAAGTCTATGGCAAAAACACCTAAAATGATGTCCGATCTGAAAATCGGACGTCCGATTTTTGGATCGGAATCGGATACGATCTGAACCGGAAAGCCTCTGATCCAATCCAATCTGATCTGAGGCATCGTTTCCGATTCTGATTCCAATCCAATTTTTTGGGTCCATGCACACCCCTATTACAAAGGACCGGGGGGATAATAGTAAGACAAAGGAGGAACCCATTTTTGCCCCAAATTCAGAGACACCAAATAAGAAAAAAAGTGAATGAAGTAAGTGCATCAAAGGAGGGGAATGTCTCCCACTTGGCAATGTAATTCTCTCACTATTAAGCATTGATCTTACACTTGGCGGTGTCTTCCTCTCTTTGAACACTTCACTGGGTCTTCAGCAAGCCCAGAAAGGGGAATTATTGATTCCCCCACCTTTTCACAGTTCTTCTCAGAGCAGCTACTGCTGTTATATGAATTTCTCCTGCATTTACTTTCCAGCCTCTGAATTTGCACAAATTGAAAGGCTGGGCAGTAAACAGAGGGGAAATTTCTTCTGAATATGGAGAAGCCTGAGAATTATATCAAAACCAAACTGAAACAAAACCCTCACAAATCCCTGCCCCAAACATCAAAACCTTTTCCTCATAGGAGAGTTTCTTCAGCAACCTGATCATTTTTGGATTATCTTTTCTATATCTTTCCCAGCACAGCAATTTCCTTTTTAATTAATTTATTTTCTTTATTTAAAAACATTTTTATAGCACCACCTCACCATTTCTGGCATCATGGCACTCTGTGCCTAGTCCGGAAACTTTAACTAGTGCAAAATATGGCAGCCAGGTTGGTCACCGGTATACCTAGGGGAGACCATATTACATCAGCATTAAGATCACTCCACTGGCTGCCAATTAGTTTCCGGGGAATGTACAAAGTGCTGGTTATTACCGTTAAGCCCTACATGGTTTGGGTCCAGGTTACCTGCGGGATTGCCTTGTCCCATACAATCCGCCCCGCACGTTTAGGTCCTCTGGGAAGAATTTGCTACAGTCGGCCAAAACCAGGCTGACAACTGTTACCCAGAGGACCTTCTCTTCTGCCGCTCCTAGACTGTGGAATGGCCTGCCGGAGTAGATTCGTCAACTTAATAGTCTTTTTGACTTTAAGCAAGCCATAAAAAACTATCTCTTCCAGCAGGCCTACCCAGTCGAATTTTAAGAGTTTTATCTGTATTTTAATAATATATTAATTTTATATGTTTTAATCAGTTTTATGTATTTTATGTCATTTGTATCAATGTTGTTCACCGCCTCAATCCTGAGGGAGAGGCGGGTAATAAATAAATAAATAAATATATTATTATTATTATTATTATTATTATAAAACAATTTTGATTAAGAACCCTCAACCCACATTAAAATTTAAACCACCCCTTCCCCAAACCCCTGTGAAGATAAGAACCCCTTACAGAGGCGTTTAAAACAATTGGCGGTGGGAGCTTCCAGTGGCAAATTGTTCCATAATTGGGGGCCAACCGCTGAAAAAGTGATGGCCCCTGCACATTCCTATTTGTAGTGGGGGACGATCAGGTCACCCTGCCCTTGAGAGCAGGTCTGCCAGTGGTGGGACACAGGAGCAAGGTGAGCACTCATGTAACCAGGGCCCAAGCAGTGCAGGGCTTTAGTTAATACAACCTTGTAGCACACCCTAGCAGCCACCAGCACCCAGTGGAGCTCTTGAAGCACCGAAGTGATAGAGGACCACTTCGGAAGGCCCTTGACCAACCTGGCTGCCACATTTTGTGCAGCCTGTAGGTGCTGGATCTGCTTCAAGGGAAGCCCCTGTATACAGCAAGTTGCAATAGTCAAGCCTGGAGGTGACCAGGGCATGAACTGCGATGGTAAGATTGGCCTCTGACAAAAAGGGGCGAACTTGGCGGAGCATACGTAATTGGGAAAAACAGCTCCGGACAACAGCTCCCACCTGTGATGACATAGTTAGGGACCGGTCAAGAATGACACCCAGGTCTCATGCCTCGGTCACAATCTTCGGTCAGATTCCTGAAAATGAAACATCTGCAAGCTCCTGCATTGAACCTGCCAGCCGCTGACCTTTGACCAACCACCATCAACTCAGTCTTCTCTGGATTAAACTTCAACTTGCTTCTGGACATCCAATTACAGATCTCAGCCAGGCACCGAGACAGGACAGCAACTGCCCCACAGAAGTCTGAGCCCACCAAGGTGTAAAGCTGGGTATCATTGGCATACATATGGTACCTCAGCCTGAGGGCTTTAATTAACTCTGCCAGCGGCCTCACATACACATTGAACATGGAAGTTGAGAGGATAGAACCCTGTGGAACTCCACAGGGGAGGGCTGTGGGGGTAGATGAACAAGTGCCCATGGTAACCAACTGAGCTCTTCCATCCAGGTAGGACTGGAACCAGGCAAGAGCCAGGCCCTCCAGGCCCAACTGGGTCCTCAACCGTCTAAGCAACAATTCATGGTCCACTGTGTCGAAGACTGCTGAGAGATCCAATAACAGTGAGTTGGACAGATGGCCTCTGTCCATCACTAAAAGAAGATCATCACAGACCACAGCAAGGGCAATTTCCGTGCTGTGACCTGGCCTGAAGCTAGATTGAAAAAGATCTAGAAAATCTGGGTCATGGAGGAACCATTGGACCTGCTCCAGTACCACTTTCTCCACCACCTTACCAAGAAAAGGAAAGTTGGAGACTGGTCGGTAGTTTGCTGGCAGTGATGGATCAAGAATTGTTTTTTTAAGGAGTGGCCACACACTAGCCAATTTTAGGCAGGTGGGCACCCTAGCCTCCATCAGGGATGCATTCACCACTGCCATTAGAAGTGGACCCACCACTGACCAAGCAGGGCGGATCAACCAAGTTGGACACGGGTCCAATCCACAGGTACTAAATCGGAGCTGACCGAAAATCCTCTCCAGCTCAGTCAAAGATACTAGGCCAAAGCAATCCAGTAGAGGTTGTGTCCTGGGAGCTTCCAGCGGCAACTCTGCAGGTAGACCTGGAGGAAAACCAGCTCTAATTCTGCCAATCTTTCCAATAAAACATTGGGCAAACTCATCACATCCATCAACTGTAGGCAACCAGAATACTTCACATTATTGCAAGTGTGGCTGAACCAGAACTTTGTCAAAGAGCATTAGGATAGTGTCAGTTTGATTGTTTCCATCACTTTCCTAATAACTCCTAGCGTGCCATTTGCCGTTTTGATCACCACTGCCACACATTAAGTCAAAGTCAGGATTACAGCCACTCTTACAATATTCCTCAGATTCCTGCAACGAATTGCGAATCTCAAATCACTTGTCATTGTGTGCTTTTCTGCGGTGCCTTGAAATTTTGCTCTTCTTTTCAATTACGTTGTGCAATTACAAAAAGCTGTTGACAATGAGTAGCGTGGCAATATTCAATTAGCATAAATCTTTGCGAAATCATGTTGTTTACTGAAGTGTTCCAATCAGTGTTTAATCTGTTCTAGAGTTGACCTAGATAAAGGCATAATCAAACTGAGTTTGCAAAAAATCAAAACAAAAAGCAAGAGAAGAAAAAAAAAAATGATTTACGGAAGCTGTTTAAACCAGGGAAGGCGGGGGCTTAAAAATATTTTTCTTGCATAACTGAAACAGATCTCTCTAGGAGAAGAATCAACACTCTTTCACCTTTGCCAAACTGTGTTTGGAACTGTTGAAGCCCATCTCTTAATTAAACAGCAAATTGTCCCATTAATACTACCATTTATGTACAATTTAAATTTGCAAAGCAACATCACAATTTATAACGTACAGCTTTTCTTCATGACAAGGCAGGTTGCTATTATTCCCATTTTACAGGTGGGAAACTGAGGCTGAAAGGTAGTGATAGGCCTCATCCATAGCAGACATGTATAACATTGTTAACCTCTCACTTGTGGGTTCGGGGGGACCTGCATGTAGCGTAGTCGGAGAAATCTGCAATGGATTCAAATGTTCAGATTTCTATGGATTCTGCAGCATACTGGCTTCTTACACAGATTCCATAGACTCGCAGACCAGTTTTTCACTGGGGGGAAGGGGAGATTTGTGCTTTCACATGAGCACATTTGTGCATCAGAGCTAACACACACGCGCCAATGCAAATTAGCACAAGAAGAACCCAATTCTGGTAAAAAGAGCTTGTTGTTTTCTTCTCAGCGCCAAGTCAAGACCTTTTTATTTTCCCAGCATTTTACCATTTTAGCGTTCTAGTCTATTAGCTTTGTAGTTTTAAATCTATTTAAATATAGTTTACTATATTTTAAATCTCTGCATTGCTGCTCGATTTTACTCTGAGTGTATTTTTATAGTGTGGTCATAAGCTCCTATATTTTATATTACGCTTATGCGGTCCTTCATGCTTTTATTTTTTGTGATCTGCCCAGAGAGCGTCAGCTATTGGGTGGTATAGAAATGTCAGAAAGAAAGAAAGAAAGAAAGAAAGAAAGAAAGAAAGAAAGAAAGAAAATCTGATTCTGCATGAGCAGACAATGGAACATGACAATCTATGAAGCACAGACAATAGATTTCACAAAATCTGACCATCCCTACCTGCAAGATTATGATTCAGCTCTCAAGAAAGAAGAGTAATCGACAAGGCATGCAAAGGCTTTAAGAAGACAATTAAGACTGTTATTATCTGTATCATAGACCCCAGTCAGCAACTGATTTTATGGGAAGCCACTTGAGCGATAGGCAGAGGTTGGTAGACAAGTTTCAAGGTCATCTTCCACCAGCTGGAACTCCTTTGTTGTCCCTGGGATTTTAGCAGTAGAGTCTTAAACCTTCAACTGTAGCATTCACAAATGGGACCTGCAACAAAATGTTGCAGCATGGCGTACTCCCTGTCACTGTTCGATTCATCAGTGATACTAAGGACTTGGAGAACTGCGATCACAATTAGTGTTTGTATCTGTTGCTGTATCCCCAGCCAGCATGGATATTGAGAGCCAGTGTGGTGTAGTGGTTAGAGTATTGGACTGGGAGTCAGGAGATCCGGGTTCCAGTCCCCACCTGGCCATGGAAACCCACTGGGTGACTTTGGGCCAGTCACAGACTCTCAGCCCAGCCTACCTCACAGGATTGTTGTTGTGAGGATAAAATGGAGAGGAGGAGGATTATGTTACGCCGCCTTGGACTCCTTGGAGGAAAAAAGATGGTATATATATGCAATAATAAATAAATAAAATAAAATATTCTGGATTGGAATGATGGGTGTGGTAATCTAACACATCTGCAGGGCACCCAGATGGGAAAGGCTGGAGTGTATGATGATATAATCTATTTCCTCCTTCCTTTCTACAGATACCATCGAAAGTTCCATTCAGACTCTTGCTCATTCCTCACATTGATCATTGTGGCTCCCCCACACACCCAAGCTGCAATCCTATACTCACTTATTCCTGGGAATAAACCTCATTGAAAAGAATGGGACTTACTTCTGAGTAGACATGTATATAGTTCCACTATTACGTTTCTCTGCTCTATCCCAAAATGCTGCTGCTCATTTGGTCTTTTCTGCTCATCGTTCTGATCATTGTTACTCCTTTCTAGATTAGATCAGATTTATTTATTTATTGCATTTCTATACAGCCCAATAGCCGAAGCTCTCTGGGCGGTTTACAAAAATTAAAACCATAAATCCATTGAAAATATAAAACAGCAACAGCATTAAAAATATGATATAAGAACACAAGCAGGATAAAACCAAGCAGCAATGCAAAAATTAATACCAATTTAAAATACAGATTTAAAACAGCAAGGTTAAAAATCAAACTGATGAACTGTTAAAATACTGAGAAAATAAAAAGGTCTTCGCATGGCGTCTAAAGGAGTATAATGTAGGTGCCAGGCGAACCTCTCTAGGGAGCTCATTCCACAGCCGGGGTGCCACAGCAGAGAAGGCCCTCCTCCTAGTAGCCACCTGCTTTGGAGAAAGGAGGGAAGGATTTCAGAAAGAAAGATTACAGCCCCCACACACAATCTCATCCTATTTTCCTACCTAGCCTGCCCAAAAAAGCAAGTTATGTCCTAATTCCTACCCAAGTCTAATCTACGCTGAATTCCCTCCTCCAACCTACTCCTCCCGCCACACTCTAAGAAAAATTATTACAAGCACAGACAGGCAGCTGCCAAGAAATGTGTCCGAGGGCAGATGGGTGCTCATGGGAATCACAATACCCACCCCTGTTTCCCATAGTAGCTAAAACCAGATGCCTCTGGAGCCTCACAAGTAGGGTATGAAGGGAACAGCCCTTCCTATAGCGACAGACAAATGTGCCACTTTTCCTTGGTCCTGCATTCAGGGTTCTTAAAAAGAAACAAAACTCACGTTCTTTCCATCCTGCATATGAAAAACCAAACAAAATTCTCCTCCATGCCTACTTCCAGATATGTTTGCACTCCATCAACGTCTCCCACAACTGGTATGTATTGGAATACAGCTGCTGAAAATGGACAGACCATTTCATTATCATGGCAAACACTATCCACTATGCCATTTTTATAGGCTGACCCTATGAAAAGGAGGACAGGGCTCATGTAACTTTAACAGTTGTAGAGAAAAGGGAATTTCAGCCAGAGTCATTTGTAGGCAATTAGTTCCTGGTGGAATCCCCTCTTCATCACAACAATTAAATTTGCAGGCACTATCCTAGAGTGACCATATGCAAAAGAAGGCAGGGCCCCTGCAACTTTAACTGTTGTAATGAAGAGGGAATTTCACCAGGTACGAATTGCATACAAATGACACTGGCTGAAATTCCCTTTTCTCTACAACTGTTAAATTCACATGAGCCCTGTCCTCCTTTTCATAGGGTCAGCCTACATCCTTACCCAACCTGATGCCCTCCATTGGCCATGTCAGCTGGCAATGGTGGGATTTGTAATCCAACACATCTGGGGAAGGCTGCTAGCGCTACGAAGTGTGCATACTAACTGCAAGGCCTTTGATACAGCAACGTCCATCACCTGCTCCATCTTGCAGACACGGCATGAGATAAGAAGAGCATCTCTCCGTTTGCTTTCTTGTGAGCAGCAGCTGTGTCATCCGGAGATGACAGAAATGAGATCCGTACCGCTGCTAAGAGATGTGCTAGCAAGTCCGTCTCAGCAGGGGATGCCGGAATCGCAGTAGCAGTTTGGCAAAGTGATGGCTGCTCAGCTTATGGTCTCCCCAGACATTTTAATGAGACAACCCAAAAAACACACCCTTAAGTACAGTATTTGCAACAATGGCTCAAACAGCGTTGGAATGAAGGGGAGCCCGTGAGGATAGCAAAAGCTTCGTAGCAAAAGCTTCTGCCGCTCCCAGACTGTGGAATGGCCTGCCAGAGGAGATCCGTCAACTGAACAGTCTCTTTGACTTTAAGAAAGCTATCAATACCGATCTCTTCCGGCAGGCCTACCCAGTTGTATTTTAAGAGTTTTATTGGTGTTTTATTGGTATTTTAATAATGTATTGGTTTTATGGGCTTTTAATCGGTTTTATGTATTTTATATTTGATGTTGTTCCCTGCCTCAATCCAGAGGGAGAGGCGGGTAAGAAATAAAGAAATTTATTATTATTATTATTATTATTATTATTATTATTCATCTTCTTGCAAATTGTCTGATGCATCTTCAGATAGAGAGGTGCAGGAAACAGTCCCAGACCAGGGTGTCTAACATGTGACACAATAAATACCCACGGCTGCTGCCTCACACCCCTTCCCACCTGCAGGGCTCTCATAAGTTGGAACTCTGCAGCAGCAAACCTAAAGGGAAGGGACCGGATGATGTGAGGGAAGCAGGGATGGGAGCTGCTCCAGACAGCACCGCAAACCTCTCTCTCGGGAGGTGGCAGCAAGCCTTCCTTTTGGGGGCAGGAGGACAGCTGCTCCTCCCACTCCAGCGCCTCACGACAGGGCCAGCCCTGCCAAAAATAATAAAATAAAAAAAATAAATGAACATGAAATGCTATCCTAGGTAGATAAGCCAGTAGATGCACTTACACACAAAAAAGGGGGATCATTTACAAAGTACTTCCGAAAAGCTAGGCAACGTGAAAGTCACATTACTTCAGTATTTTGTGGAGCACAAAACACACAAAAGATCCTGTTGGAAGTGGGATGTGTGTATCTCCCTCCCAACAAGCCACTGGTGATAAATTAGCATAGCAAGCTTTAAAATAATGAACTAAACTGGGGTAAATGTCAATTGCAGTGCACCCACAATCTTGGTTGAGTCCCGCTTGAATAGTAGTGAATTTACTAATGAATTCCAACTCAGCAGCACTTTTGTCCTGAAACCTCCCTTTCAAACACTGTTGTTGTTGAAATATGATGGCTTTAAAGGCTGGGGTGGAACTTCTCCGCCCTGCGTGAAGAATTCATAGACTTAATTATTGTCTTCTTCTTTTGTGGCAAGGCAGATCCCCAGACCAGTGGGCTCTTCTTCATGGATTTCCCAAACATGTCGTCCTGGTATGACGGCAGCTATGACAACAAAACCCTCAACGGGTCCAGCCCAGGAGAGAAACCTCATCAGTACAATTACTACGCCATGCTCCTCACGCTCCTCATCTTCCTCATCGTTTTTGGCAACGTCCTGGTGTGCATGGCCGTGTCACGGGAAAAGGCCCTCCAGACGACCACCAACTACTTGATCGTCAGCCTTGCCGTGGCAGACCTTCTCGTGGCTACGCTGGTGATGCCATGGGTAGTCTATTTGGAGGTAGGCTCCCACGGCATTTTGCATGCTCTGATGGCCTTTTAGCTAACATATTTAGCATCAGGAAGAGAGAGGGATGTTAGAGCAGTCTGCAGACGATTCAGATTTCTATTAATTTGACCCCTGGAGACTGGCTTTTTCCGAATGACCTGGATCCCGCGGACTTGCTGAACCATTTTATTTATTTATTTATTTATTTATTTATTTATTTATTTATTTCATGTGTCTACCGCCCCATAGCCAAAGCTTTATGGGCGATTTACATAAGATTAAAACACTTAAAAAATGTACAAAAATGAAAACTGCAAAAACATACAATAGTCACATACATTTAGAACCACTATAATAACTTTAAAAGCTATAAACCTAAAAACAAAACAGACCCAGGCTCCTCAGATATTGCTAAATGCCTGAGAGAAGAAGAAAGTCTTGACCTGGCACTGAAAAGATAATAATGTTGGTGCCAGGAGGGCCTCGTCGGGGAGATCGTTCCACAGTTGGGGGGCTACCACAGAGAAGGCCCTACGTTTGGAGGGGATTTGCACTAATAAACATTGGCATTAAGAAGCATTAGCACTAATTTGCATTAACAAATGTGCATGAAATTAATTTAGTTATTTTAAACATTTCTTAGTCGCCTTTCAGGGCAGAAGTCCTCCGAAGGCAGCTTACAGGTAGCGCAGGTAGAATGAAATTTTGGCTTTAAAAAATCTGTTTCTGTCAATGAGGCAACAACGGAATGAAAGACACCTGACAATCCATAAAACACAGACAGAATGGGTGTAACAAAACTAGGGCTGTGCACAGAGCCAGATCTGGATCCCATATCCAGAGCGGATCAGGCTGCTCCGGGCCTCCCGGGTCAGATCAGGCCCAGATCAGGCCGATTCGGATCCAGTCACAGCACTCCCTCCCGCTCTCCCCCTCCCTCCCTCCACTCTCCCTGCTTCCCTGCTGCCTCCTCCGCGTCGTCCCCCGTCATCCTCCTCGCTGTGTGCCGCCACATTTCCAGCTCGCATCGGGTAATGACGTCACCTGCCTTGACCGGCAAATGTGGGCCTGATCCGGACCTGACAGATCGGGGAGGGGGGTCGGTGCACAGCCCTAAACAAAACACTAAGCGACAAATTAGATGTGATGTTAACTGCAGGAATGCAATTGACATGCCTGATTTTGTTCTGTAAGTCGCAGGCTTTGTTATGTAAATAGCAGGACCAGAGCGGTAAGAAATGGAATGCAAATACTTTTATCTAAATCACCTCTCCAGAACTGCTGTTTGTATTTCGAAGAGAATTCTTGGCTCCAGTACAAGTTTCCGTTAAAATGTAAATAGTTGCTTCAGGGAAGGGGATCTTTTTGAGGGAGGGCCAGGTATGGCAGGGAGAGAAAGAGTTAAATTCCCCTCTCAATCCACCCCTATAGACCTGAGCCTGCTCTGGCTCCCCTTTGGCTGTTTTCATAGAGGGAAAAGGTGTGTTTCAATTGCACTTTGTTTCAAGAAACGTCACCTTTAATTAGCCCTCTGAACGCATGTAGGGCCACCCTTTGAGAAGTACATCATCCATCCATGACAGGTCAAATACCCCAAGTAGAACATTCACATGGCCTCCTATGGCATCAAACTCAAAGACTTTTCGGTGGAGCAGGTGCATGTATTCAGCTGCCGTCACTCCAGTGTCCAATTTTCAACTGTATGCTCCTTGGAGCAGGGACCTGACTGGTTATACTTCATAAGAGAGAGAGAGAGAGAGAGAGAGAGAGAGAGAGAGAGAGAGAGAGGTCTACAACCAGGATCAACAAGCAAGGTCCTGGAGCGGGTGGTTGCGAGCCAGCTCCAGGCACTCTTGGATGAGACCGATTATCTGGATCCATTTCAGTCGGGTTTCAGGCCTGGTTTTGTTACGGAAACAGCCTTGGTCACCCTGTATGATGACCTATGTCGGGAGAAAGACAGGGGGAGTGTGACTCTGTTGATTCTCATTGATCTCACAGGAGCTTTCGATACCATCGACCATGGCATCCTTCTGGGACGACTGGCTGAGTTGGGAGTGGGAGGCACTGCATTGCAGTGGTTCCGCTCCTACTTGGTGGGTCGGCTCCAGAAGGTGGTGCTTGGGGAACATTGCTCGGCCCTGTATGGGGGTTCTGCAGTATGGGGGTTCTCCAGTATGGGGTTCTGTAGGGGTCAGTCTTGTCCTTCATGCTGTTCAACATCTACATGAAACTGTTGAGTGCAGTCATCCGGAGTTTTGGAGTGCATTGTCATCAGTACGCTGATGACACACAGCTCTATTTCTCCTTTTCATCTTCATCAGGTGAGGCTGTGGATGTGCTGAACCAGTGCCTGGCTGCAACAATGAACTGGATGAGGGCTAATGAACTGAAACTCAATCCAGAGAAGACTGAGACGTTGTTAGTGGGTGGTTCTGCTGACCAGATGGAGGGTCTTCAACCTGTTCTGGATGGGGTTGCCCTCCCCTTGAAGGAGCGGGTTCGTAGCTTGGGGGTTCTCCTAGAACCATCTCTGTCACTTGAGGCTCAGGTGGCCTCAGTGGCATGGAGTGCCTTCTACCAACTTAAGTTGGTGGCCCAGCTACGTCCCTATCTGGACAGGGATAACCTGGCTTCAGTTGTCCATGCTCTGGTAACCTCCAAGTTAGATTACTGCAATGCACTCTACGTGGGGCTGCCTTTGAAGGTGGTTCGGAAGCTGCAGCTTGTGCAAAATGCAGTGCCCAGAGGGAAGCTCGGAGGTCGGCAACAAGGGAGAGGGCCTTCTCTGTGGTGGCCCCCCAATTGTGGAACGATCTCCCTGACGAGGCCCGCCTGGCGCCAGCATTGTTATCTTTTTGGCACCAGCTCAAGACTTTCCTCTTTTCTCAGGCATTTGGCAATATCTGAGGAGCCTGGTTTTGTTTTTGTTTTTGTAGCTTTTGGGGCTGTTGTAGCAGTTTTAAATGCATGTGTGTATTGTGTGTATGTTGTACGCTTTTGCTGTTTTAATTTTTGTATATTGTTTTTAATTGTTTTAATCTCATGTAAACCGCCCAGAGAGCTATGGGGGCGGTATACAAATGTAATAAATAAATCAATAAATATAAATAAATACGGTGCATCTATAACCATACGGCAACACCAACCCTGCCTCCTGATAAACCACTTTTGAAACTGAAGGAATTTTCAAAAGCAGATTGATTGATTGATTTTATATGCATCGCCTATTTATTTATTTAGATGTCCTTATTTATGTATGTATCTAAAGCTGATTGTATCCTCACAGGGATGAACAGGATAAAGTTGCCAGCTGAAAGCTCTAATTGACTTGCATCTCCCCACAGGACCTCTTATTTTAAATATACCTATTGCCAAACTGGCGAGCGCGTCCCCCTTACTCTCCTACGGACCCTTGATGTCACAGATGTTCAGACAGAGCCATCCACATCACATCCACTCCACTCCAGTCGGGTGTCTTCAAAGAGAGGGAACGCATTGCTCTTTACTCCGAGAAGTCTTAAAAGTGATTTATGTTGATCGCTTTGAGTCTTGAGAAAGTGGCTCAATATTTTAAATATTAATATTTCATCCAAATATCCACATTTTCTATGTAATAAAAATAAAAAAACCACCACCGCAAGTACAATATTTTGAAAAAGGGTGGAGCTTTAGAAGGAGCCTCATTTATAAGGTTCCAGCTTCTCCCTCCAACTCATCTTGGCTATTTTAATGCTGATTTTAATTTCTTCTGAGCAAAGAACTCATGCAGCGAGAACTGTACATTTTTAACTCAGAAGTGAGTTCAGTGGGACTTCCTGGAGAGCAGAGGACTGCAACCATGGCCAGATCTACACCAAGCAGGATATAGCAGTCTGAAAGTGGGATATAAAAGGCAGGAGCCACACCAAGCAGGATATAGCAGCATATGGTATGTGTCAATGGGCCCCAACAGTTCCCAGTGCACTTCAATACCGCTATAAAGCAGTAGTGTGGCTCCTGCCTCTTTTATACCGCTTCCGTACCTCTTTCATACTGCCATATCCTGCTTGGTGTAGATCTGGCCCATGTCCTCTCAAATTTCACAGTTGAAATACAGATACAGAGGCTGCATTCAGACAACACGATAGTCAATGGTGGGGTAATAATCAACTTTACAGTTGTTCATCTAGGGGGTACTCCCCACACAACATGGTAATAAATAATCAGCCGTGGTGTGGATTAGGATCAGCGCTGAGTTGACTATGGCAGCATTCGGACGACATCATAGTCAATACAACTGACAATTGTTCTCCCCCCCCCCACAGTTGATTATTGTGTTGTCTGAACACAGATACAGTATCTTTGTAAACCCTTTTATCCTCATAGCAAGGGCTAGCGATTGACACATAAGCCCTCATACACACTGCAAAAGGTTGCATTCTACCTGCTGCTATCTTAGTTTATCCTGTCCTAAACTATATCAAAAGCCCAGAAGCTATTTTTGTTCCCCTTTTCATTACAGATAGCAGGAAAAAGCAAATGCCCTATGCTGTTGTTACGAACACTCAGCTTTCAGGGGCAGTGCAACCTGGGTTTGCTTTTCTTTGGAAGGAGAGATCACTGGAGATGTCATGGTTATGCAATATTTACATTTGTTTATAAACATACAAGTTGAGTATTAGTGGAAGCAGTCAGCGTCACACTTCTACCAAAAAGCAGAGCTGCCAAAAAGCAAATCTACACCAGGTTCCTCAAAGGTCACCCAAGCAGAAAGGGCAGATTTGTCCAAGATGCTATTCACAGCTCAAAGCTAACTCTCTCTCTCCCCACAACGCCTCTCTCTCTCTCAGTCTCTCTCTCTCTCTCAAACTGCTTTTTTATTGTTCCTTCATGCACAGAAATCTAGATTACATCATCCTTAGGGGGGAGGAAGCCCCCTAACCCCTTCAGAATCCTCAAGGAAGATCCAGCAATTTCCTGGCTATCTTGGGCCATTTATCTGTAATTTCCCTAACAAAGAATTTGGCCTTGGACTAAACCTGTACCCTTTAACCCCTTTTTGACCAAACCCAGCCTCCTCCCCAGCAATCAGTCCATAATCCCATAACTATATGACAGAGCAAAAGAAGGCCCTACCATTAGGCAGCGTGAGCCCATTGTCTCAGGCAACAGTTTCGAGGTATCCTAAAAAGCGTTCGTGATTTACACTGTCCTTGTTATTGTATAGCTCCTGCCAGGGATGGGGAGAGGTGTTTATGGGATGTTCTACCTCATGTAACCAAATACCTTGGCTGATCTTGGATACAGTGCCCCTTTATGTATGTGTGTGTGTATTATAGGGTGACCAGATAAAATCCAGGTCAGGGCTCATGTAACTTTAACAGTTGTAGAGAAAAGGGAATTTCAGCCAGTGTCATTTGTATGCAATTAGTTCCTGGTGAAATTCCCTCTTCATCACAACAGTTAAAGTTGCAGGCACTATCCTAGAGTGACCATATACAAAAGAAGGCAGGGCCCCTGCTACTTTAACAGTTGTGACGAAGAGGGGATTTCACCAGGAACTAATTGCATACAAATGACACTGGCTGAAATTCCCTTTTCTCTACAACTGTTAAAGTTACAGGAGCCCTGACCTGGATTTTATCTGGTCAGCCTAGTGTATTACGTTTCTATACTGGTCAATTGCCAAAGCTCTTCGAACACTTGGACTTGAGTGGATGGGTGGTGAGATTTGCTACTCTGCCTCAGGCAGCGAAAGGCCTTCAGCCAGCCAGCAGCTTCGGTGTGAAATAGCAGCCTGTGCCCTGCACAGAGCTTCACTATAACGTGCATAGCAATTTAATTAAATAAATAAAGTGGAGATCTTCTTGGAGACATCTAGCTGGCCAGTTTGGGGGTGGTGGTGGTAATGAATTAATTATACTTTTAAAATGTCCAATAGGCCAAGTTCCCTGGGCAGTGTATAATGCATTTCAAAGTTTATGAAATAATTATAATAATAAAAAGAAATCAAGAAATAATGATGTAACCAAGATAAAATCTGCCGCAAGAAGTAAAAATACTCCAGCGCATGAAACCGAAACAAAACCAGCAACAATAGAACTGCAGTAATCTAAAAGCACTATATACATTTCATAAAATGGCTGGGCAAATAAAGAGGTCAGCACCTGGTGTTGAAAAGATCATAACATGGATGACAGGTGAGCTGCTCTGTGGAGGCCATTCCACAGATGTGGTGCCACCACTGAAAAGGCCTCTGTCTTGAACCCACTTGTCTCACCACCTTTGGTGGGGGCGCCTGGAGGAGGATTTCAGGCAATTACCTTAGTGCCCGGGTAGGTGAATATGGGAGAGGGTGCTCCTTCAGATAACTTCACCCCAAGTCATTTACGGCTTTCAAGATTAAAACCAATACTTTGAATTGGGCCTGAAAACAGTCTGGCAGTGTTCTGGAGCAATGGATCCTTTGGGCTGATCCAACAGGATTCTTCAACAGCGGTGTCAAAAAAGGGCAGATTGTAGATTTCTCACCAGCACAGTGTGCAAAATGTCGCTAGTTTGTCTGCTAATCCCTTCTGAAGTGACACGTCCCTTCCCATAAAGCCAGTGATGCTGAGAGACATTGGTGTAGCTTCCAAGAAACAGAGAAAGAGCTGGCAGGGAAAGCGGTTGACAGCTTGCTGGATTCGGATTCGAGGCAGCATTGTCTGCTTCCAAATTCTCCCAGGCTGATAGGATCACTGCTGATCTCTCTGGACACCTCTAGATTTTTTACATTCAGATAAGATAGATTATAGCCAAAGGCATCAAGGAGGAACATCTGGAAATCAGGTGTGATTTGTTCAAGACAGACCTGTGTGTGTGTGCGTGCTGAATCCATTTTGCTATGAGTGTTTGACAAATACATTCATTGACTAATTTAAGCTATGCTGAATTTGAAACAAACAAAATCAAATCCAGTATTCTGCCAAGAAAATCCAAATGTTTTACTTCAAACAAATTAAAATCATCTAAATTTGCTTCCCTGTCAGCATTCCGCCTGTTTGTTTTGGATTCTTACTTGTCAACAGAGCTCAAGGGAATGGATAGCAATCAATAACATCTACAGATAAAAATACCCAGCTCCTTCTCCTACGCGGGTGCTGTTCTGTGGCTTATCTTGTGCTAGCCGTAAATTCAGAGCCCTTCCCAGTTTTGCAGGGAAAATTCACAAGGGGGGACAAGGGAGGAGAGAAATTCCCCCTTCTTCTTCTACTCCACCACCACGTGTCTCAGTGTATAGAATAAACTGACCTGATCACAGGTGGGCATTTTCCCTTAGTGAACAGAAAGTAAGGGAATTCTGTTCATAGCATCTGGCTCCACAACTTGTGTTCCCAATTGCCAGCTCTCTTCCCACAGCAGTGTAAGATCGGAGGAACTCCCCCTCCCCCTGTGCTAGCTATTGGCAGAGACGTATCTTCATTGTGATTAATGGCTTGTATCTATGTATCTCTTTGGGGTTTCTTCAAGGTTCTGAGTTGATATCAAAGTTCATTTTTCTCCCTGTCTCTCATAGCTATCAAATCTAAATCTAGCTTTAAACTAATCCTCTCTTTCCTTCCTCTCCATTCACAAGTTTTCTAGAACAATTTGTAGGCTCAAGCTCAGGAGTGGGGAACGTCAGGTCTGGGGGCCAGATTCAGCCTGCCCAGGGTTGAGCTTCCTCAGAGGTCCACGCCCCCTTCTCCTGGCTCCACCCCTTTCCCCAACAGCTGACCATTTGGTGTTTTCCTAGCTTTTGTGTCATTTCCCCCCCATTTGAAACACCTCTCCTTAAGCTTTCTTCCGGGCAGCGAGACTTTATCCTAAAAGATTCTGGTATTTTGGGCTTTTGGTGGCTCCATCCTCTTTGCCTTCGCCACTGGAATCTGGCCCTCAAGGCTGAAAAGCGGCAGAGAACTACCTGCAAGAATAAATTGGTCACTCCAATTCTTGATTATTATTGTCTGGCCTCTTTGACTCTCTGATTCTTGACCCCACTGCTGCTTCATTTATTCTTCCTCCCTGCTCAGGTGGTTGGCGAGTGGCGATTCAGCCGCATCCACTGTGACATCTTCGTTACCCTGGACGTGATGATGTGTACAGCGAGCATCCTCAATCTTTGCGCTATCAGCATTGACAGGTAAAGCGTCCCTCAGTGATTCCTGCCTGGCCAGACCCTTCCAGCTCACAAGGCACATGTACCTCCCAACAAAATGCCCTTCACCCTTCCTGTCTCTGGGCTTGGATTTTTCTCTGGCGTGCTCCCTTCCTATTGCTTTTTCAACAACACAGGTGAGCTCCACGGCTGTACTACTGATGTGCCCCTTTTCTGCATCCCTTTGAACAGGTATACTGCCGTGGCAATGCCGATGCTTTATAACACGCGCTACAGCTCTAAGCGCAGAGTCACTGTCATGATCGCTGTGGTCTGGGTCCTCTCTTTTGCCATCTCCTGTCCATTGCTTTTTGGACTGAATAATACAGGTAAGCAGAGTGATAAAACATGTTGCCGGGGGAGGCATTCAGTGCTGGATTAAAGTCCACAATGGCTGTAAACCTAGCTAGAGCGATCTCTCAGTCCTGGGTCTTGCACAGTCTTCCTCTCTTTGTTAATACAAAGGTGTAACTGTATAGAAAGTACACACACACACACACACACACAATCATACACACATGCACCAGAGAAAGAGAGAGAAGCAGGCATACCTTTCCCGTAGCAATTGTAAATAACAAAATAGGCCAATGCATATCTCTTGGTTATATTGGGGCTTCCAGCGCAATCCCCTTTCATGTCCTGGACAACTCCTATCAATGGGTTGTATCCAGATTTAATCATGCTTAGAGCAGACCCATTCAAATTAACAGGGCTTACATTTAGTCACAGCTAACTTAAATTCCATAGATGTCAATGGGTCTACTCCAAGCATGTCTACAGTTGGATCCAACTCATTATCTCTCGGAGGAGTTTACAGGGTGACAAGTCAGGAAAACTAGTTTGGTGGGGCGCAACAACGCAGGTTTTGCCCAGAATTCAAGAGTATGTGAAGCTGTATAGGAATTAGGAAGCATGTTGGTTAATCAGTTCTGCCCTGGAAAATGTGGTCTCCATTAGTGAACACCTCATCCTCACTTTGGAGTTTATTGCTTGAGATGAATTGTGTTGATGGCATTCTCCATCCAGAACGAGACCCTTGCACCTTCTATGATAACACACATTCACACACACACACACACACACACACACACACACACACACAAGCTGACAGTAGCTCCTAATGGCTGGGACAATGCTCCTGCAATCTCTTGTGTCTTCCAGAGAAGAATGAGTGTATCATTGCCAATCCTGCCTTTGTTGTGTATTCCTCTATCGTCTCCTTCTACGTTCCCTTCATTGTCACCCTGCTGGTGTACGTGCAGATATACATAGTGCTGCGGAAACGCAGGAAGCGGGTCAACACCAAACGCATCCCTGCCCACGTGGGCCTGGACTCTGACACGCAGGCCCCGCTGAAGGTAACCACAACTCAAGTATACATCCCTCCCCAATCTCCATCTTCTCTTCTCCCTGATCCTCTTTTATACCCTAGGGTTTCCCATCTCCTCATTTTCCTTCCCAAATCTGCTGTTTAGCGTGCATGAACCCAAGATGGCTGCTTGGTCCTCTGGTCCTCTAACCTTCCTAAGGGTGTCTCCACACTTGTTTTGCAGTCTTTGGAAACCCTTGCGGGCTTCTTCTTCCTATCATGGATGACTGCTTTGATCATCCTTAGGATCAGGAATTTGGCTAAATCATGCCGGAATGACACACACAGCATAAATCTGGGAGGAACTTAGGAAGTGGGTTACAAAAGCAGGCAGGAAGAATATCATAGTGACACGTCGGAAATGTCCGGACTGAGAAAGCAGCAATGAGGGGAAAAACCTCAGCACAACAAGTACAGAGAAAAAAGACTGTAAGGGTCACAGAGGAAAGGCACATAAGCAAACATGGAATAAGAATACAAATAAGAATAACAATAATAACAACAGACCGTATGACTTGGCAAAGCCCGTCATGTCCGTCTAGAAAAAACGCCACAAGCGAGAAAGAGAATAATAATAATAATAATAATAATAATAATAATAATAATGTATTGCCTATTCCCCCAAGTGAGTCTTGAAAAGCATCATGCCTGTATTCCCTTTATCCATATCCTGGGTGTAAAATAAATACATAAAGGACCCCACCCAAATTTGTGGATATTGCTGACATGGACTGTTAGGTTAATAGAAATTGAATAGTTTCCTCATGTATCTTTTCTATTTTATATCTCCCACTTCCTCAGAAGGCTTAGTGTGGGGAATATGTGATGGGTCCCATCAACAGCACCTTAGCTGGAACAGGGGTTACAGTCCCTGCGTCTCCCAGACATAGTTTCCCCGGGCCAATACAGGAGCACCAATGACATGAGGAGAGCCCAATTATGCTACTGCCAGGGCCGGGCCTGGTTGGACTAGACATTCCCTCAAATAGAGGACACCTCCAATGGAGGACTGTTCTCTGACAGCCTTTCAGATGGAACACCATCCTCTGTAAAGTAGGGCACCTCCAGTGGAGACTGATGGTTCCGATGCCAGTAGGGCAGTGAATCCACTCCAGGTTTCAGTCAGAATTCTACAGGAGCTATCCAAGGTTCAAAGCAGATTTCTCAGGGAAGCACCTTGGATAGCTTTCTTAGTGTTCTGACTGAAACCTGGAGTGGATTCTGCTCCTCACTGACATTGGAGCCACCCAGCCTCTCCTGAATATCCATAAATATTCTGTTTTTGCTGCTGGCTGTTCAAACACTGGAACGCAAGGAGTCCATCAAGGGCCAGACAAGCCACAGTACATAGCTGGTGAGCTGTACTTAATTTGCAGGAGGTCACAAGTCATGCGTGCCAACAATAATGAAGCTGAAGATGGTACAAACTCCACGGTAAAACGAAACTGGAGAACATCCAAAATAACCCAATGGAATAAAAAAATGAAGTCTCAGGATGCTGAAAAAATATGTGTGTGGTTTTATTCCAAGACATAGCCCTACACATTTCGGCTCTGAGTAATTAATTGTTTTTCAGAGACATCTGCAAACATTTATAGATCAAACTAACCCATGAAGAAGACTCATACGCAGGGTTGAAACATATAAGGCTACTTCTTGGCATGAAAGCTGCATATATGTTTCCCAACATCCTATGCTTTTGTCTCTTTATTCCATTGGCCCCAAATCCATTTAGCCTTAAGCATTTTTCGCCTACCTGCTTGACCCAGGCTGAGGTATGGACTTTGCCAAGCTGTTCCCATCAGTCCTAGGATCCCCGCAGGTCTCCGCCTAGTGCCCTCTATTTGGGTCTCCAAATTCTTCTCGCTAGCTCCCTGCTCCGGGTTGCTGTCTTCTTACGTAACCCGTGTGTCCCTCCTCCCCAACCCTCCCCTCCCCCCCTCGCTCCCCATCCTCAGGACAAATGCACTCATCCAGAAGATGTCAGGCTCTGCACGCTCATCATGAAGACCAATGGGAGCTTCCCTGTTCATAAACGGAAAGTGGTGAGTGTTGCCACCTTGTGTACCAGGTGTGGGCAAGCTTCAGGCTTGCGGGATCAATCTCTGTTGCTTTTTCTTAGGAGCCTGAGATCCACTAACCAGTGTTGGGTGGAAAACAGTGGCTCATGAGGAGCAGATGTACACTTCAAGAGGTTCTAGAGCAGGGCTGAGTAATTGGTGGCCCTCTAGATGTTGGTGCATTGCAATTCCCATCAGCCTAGCCAGTGTAGCCAGTGATGACGGACAATAGGAGTTTCAGTCTAACAAAACAATTTTCCCACCTCTGGACAGAGGACATGCTTAGCGTAGGAATTTGTTTTCAATACCAGAACTGACCATTCTTTCCCACCAAAATCCACTCCTGGTTTCTCCTCAAGCCTCTTCTACTTCAGCAGCCTGATTTAGAAAGTGTGGGGAGGGGGGACCTTTCATTGTCCTTGCTATTGTTAGCAAGAACACCCTTGACCATCTACCGCAAACCACAAGGAAATCTACCACCAGGAGATCCCAACTTATCTTCCGCCTACCTCTGTTCTACACCCATTGTTCATTTTCTCTGCCCAAGTAGGAAGCAAAATGAATTCTCTGAAGTTCTCATGTTGGCACTGGAAGTCAGGAAGGGGAGGTGGGAGAAACTTTTTCCTGGTTGCTTGTGGAGATGTTAAAACTGTAAAATTCATTGAGGTTCTCCATGTTCCAGTTTGAAGTTTGTCCTGACTCATGTCTGTTCCCCCCCAACTCAAACAAAATATTTTGTATTTCAGTACGCATCTTTCCAAAGGTGTAACTACAAAGTAAGGACAATAATTTTTTTAAAAATCCACACATGCATGTCACAGGACATGGTTCCCTTACCCCTCCCCCATTGTAATTAGTTCCCAGGCCTCCCGCTGCCACCCCCAATTATCTCAGCAGCCATCATCCAGCGAAATGGCTTGCGATGACTGCTCCATCCTTCACAATGCCATGGCAACCATAGAGAAACCCCACGGCAGTGAGCAGATCAGCAGAAGTGCAGGACACTCTAGGCTGCCATCTCTATGATCGTGGCTTGTAAACCACCCACAGCCTGTTTTAACCACCGGGGAGGCCTACACACAGAATGGTAAGCCACCCCGGGGACCCTTAACCCTGTTGTAGGAGGATGGTTAGCCAGGATGGCTTAGTAACCACCATTGTCAGGTTCCCCCATGTACATAACACACTAAGCCACCATAGTTTGCTCAAAATGTTTAGCTATCATGGCTTAGCGTGACATCTGAACATGGCCTTTCTCTTCTTCAATTCTTCAGAAAGTAAATTTGCCATTATTCTTTCAGCCATTTGTAGCTAATTCTTTCTTAACTGAGTTCCTCTTTGGACTATATAATTTAGACAGGGTTTTGTTTTTGCTTTTGCCCCAAGTATGTATTGATCTCCTTTTTGTAAATTAATTAATTAATTAAAAAATGGGGGGTGGGGTTATCTGATCCCTATCCAGGAGGCCGTGAGTCACATGGAAGAGATGGAGATGGCAACCAGCACCAGCCCACCAGAGAAGAACAAACACAAACCATCAGTGCCAAGTAGCAACGAACTGACTGTTCCAGCCGCTTCCAACCTGTGTGCCAATTCATCTCCGCGGCCTCCTGTGGACAGCCTGCTAAAAGTAGAGAAGAATGGGCATACTACGGACAGCCCCCAAACAGCCAAGGTCTTTGAGATCCAGACAATGCCCAATGGCAAGACAAGGACCTCGCTCAAGATGATGAGTAGAAGGAAGTTTTCACAGCAGAAGGAAAAGAAAGCCACTCAGATGCTTGCCATTGTGCTGGGTAAGAATTTGGTTTAGCTTCCTGTTGTGGCCTATACAGAAATTTACCACCCTCCAAGAACAATCTTCCATTGAGTTTTCCTGATAGCAGATTAGAGAGCTGGTGGGGGGGGAGGGAAGGCTTCAGGTTCCCAAATATAAACTTGAGCCCTCTTGGCTAGTATCTGTGATAGATTTTTCCTCTGCAAGTTTGTCTAATTTCCATTTAAAGCCATGTAATCAAGTCACCATCATTACATCCTGTGGCTGTGCCCTTCCATAAGTGAACTATGCGAAGAAGTACTTCCAAGCCTTGCGTTGCTAACCTGGCTTCTCTCATTTGTTCGTCTGCAGGTGTCTTTATCATCTGTTGGCTCCCCTTCTTCATCACCCACATCCTGAACATGCACTGCCACTGTGATATCCCCCCATTGATGTACAACGCCTTCACGTGGCTTGGATATGTCAACAGTGCCGTCAACCCCATTATCTACACCACCTTCAATATTGAGTTCCGGAAGGCCTTCATAAAAATCCTGCACTGCTAACTTGAGGACCGGATCCATGGAGAGCATCATCATATTGGGGGCCATGAAAAGAACTGCCGTCGTATCTGGATAAAAGCTCACAAAGTTCAGAGTGCCATGTCTACACGTTTCTACAGCCAGGATGCAACAGCAGTCACAGCCGAAGGGGGATATTTAGACTCTGAGGGACTGTCGCAAAAGAGATTGTTTCAAATGCATCCTTTGCACTGTGCTGAAAAGGAAGGAAGAAAATAAAACAACTAGGGAAAGCACCCACAATGACACCTGCTTTTGGTCAAAAAAGATCTCCAGTGCATTTCATCACAAATTTTAGCTGAGCCCAACAGTGGGACACACATTGACTTACTCGTGTGTTGCTGTTATTGATACATTTCTCACCAAAGATGCCACTGTCCTGCTGGCTTTGCAGTAGGAGAAGACACCCCTCTCCGACAAGGCCAGCGCTCCTGGGAATCATCTCAGTTGGCCTTGCCTTCAGACTTGAGTGACCCACTTGGGTTCCTATGGAACTGCCAAGGGCTGGTGTGATGCAGACTCCATAAAGGCTTTTGAAGGCCTAAACGCTGCGACCGCCAGTCATGTGAACGTAAGGGAGGAGAATGCCAGGAAATGGAATCTCAGGGCAGAGTGGGAAAGAGGATATTATTACTATAAGATACCAATGTATATATGAATAAATTGAATGAACTGAGCAGAAGCCCGAGCCAAAAAAAAAGTAATAATAAATAAGATATACAAAATCTTGCATGCTATGCATTGTAATTAAGAAGCCATCTCCACTCACATTCACCAGCATACCTCGTCGCCAGCATCTTCTCTTGAATACATATACCATTGCCTAGAAGTGAACCCATGGGAATTGGGAACAGATGAGAGGAGACAGGGAAGGAAGGATGGATGGGTGTGGTGGACAAAGACGAGACAGGCATTTGGAACTGATTAATGTCCAGAGAAAGCTCAAGGCACTCTGAAGTGTTAGAACATGGCTCATTGGTAGAGTACATGACTTCTATGCAGAAAGACCAAGGTTAATGCTTAGCCTCTCCAGTTTAAAATGGATCATGAAGCAGATTATGGGAAAGACACTCTGCCTGAGACCTTGGAAACCTGCTCCTAGGCAGAAAAGGCAATATTGGGTCAGATGTACTTATGGTCCAATCCAACGTAAGGCAACTTCGTAAGATGCCAAGACTGCCCTTGGTCCTTGCCAATGCATCTTTTGCTATTAAATGGAAATAAAGAAGCAGGCGGCTTGTTTTCATGGGCAATCTTGGATTGTTTCCTAGGAAGTCTGTTAAACTGGTAGGAAAGTAGAATGGATGGAGTTATTCTCTTTATTCTCAAGAGGATTTGACTTTAGCTGCCACCGTCTATTGGGAACAACATGAAGAAGAGGATCAACACACAATGGGATCCATAGCCAACATTCATTGGACAATTGACAAAAAAATAAGCTTGTCCCATGTGTGTGTTGCTTGCAAAGTCCATCATGCATTGGCATACTTCAGAGGGATTAATTCTGCTTTGGTCCCAAGGTATAGCAAATTGAGAAGTCAACAGGTAGGATGAGAAGGTTGGGAAGAAACAGCTAGTCTGAACTGTTCTGTTGATGAAGCTGCATATGAGAGGATTTTGCTCATTATGGGCTTAGTTGAAATGCTAATTCCTAAGCTCTTTCAAAACACTGAATTGCTGCTGGGCCAACAGTCTGTTTAAGGATGGGCTACCTGTCTTCCGTCTTTGCGGGACTGCTTGCTCAGCTCTGTGCAATATTACAGTCCTTTCTGAGCAAAAACCTGACTGTTTGTGTTTTCAAGCAGAGACACAGCAAGGCCCAAATATTATTCGTGGCAGAAAAACTTAAGACCAAAAAACAGCTCCAGGGCTGAGATGGTTTGTTTTCACATCTTCCATTCAAGTTCAAAAATCTGACCTCTTGCTATGACCTCTTTAACCTTCTCCACTAGCAATTACTTTGGAAAAATATAAATAAAAATCCATGCACCTACATGTTTCATTGAATTTCTAACCATTCCCTCTACAAAATTAACTAGGGATCACCAACAATTTATAAATGGGGGTTTCCACTTGGTCTCTGGTAAAGGAATTCATTGGCAGGGGAGAGAGGGAGAGAACATTTTCTAACAAAATATTTCCAAGTCACAATTTCTGCTTCACCATCAAGAAACCATCGCCCACAACCATATCACCCAATTGGCGCTACTGTGGCCAATGCCTGTAACTGCTAACTGTACCCAGTTCACAGTACCCTTTGTAAGATCTCTGCAGATATTATACGGTCAGTTAATAAAATGACATGCAAATAGGTCTCTCTGGAATTTCATTCATGAATCCATCCAGTGGATGAGGCAGCAACTTCTAAGATTTAAGCCTAGCCATTGTCATCTCTGTCATGAGTGGGCAATTCTGAATTCTCAGTGCAACAACACACCTCCTACTAAGTCCAATGTGAACATTCTCAAGTTTCAAGGTGACTCCAGTTCTTGCACACAGAGAATTCACTTGTGGGCCAAATGAGTCTTTATTCTGGGTTCCTCCATGTTTCCATGGCTTATTTATTTATGTATTATATATTAGCTATTTATTTGACTTCTATTTCACCCTTCCTCACAAGGAACCCTGGGTGGCTTACAGCTTATATAAAACACAATGCACCCTATAAAGTGCATTAAAGTTTTGACTCTCATCGCAATGGTGAACTTGTATCTGGACTGTGCCACTTTAGACTGCAGATGGGGGCTCGTGTGCCAGAATGTTTTTCCATACCTCAATCAATCAATCAATCAATCAATCTCTGCATACAGAAAGCTAGCATGTTTGGGGAAATTCTCCCTGAGATGCTAATTTTCCATATCTTGCAGTGGGTTTGCTGTGATCCTTCAGGTAAGCATTTCCCTATTTTCACCAGTGAATTGTTGGAGTCTGCTTTTGTCCCCCCAATTATGTCTCGATGAATAGAAGACAGTAATTATTAAGAGGGATGTTGGTCTTTGGAACAATAATGATCATGGAACTAGTGAAGCTTTGACATGGCACATGTCAAAAAATCAGCTCATAGATCCTATGGGAAAAAAATGGTTAACAATCAGAAATTATCAAGAACAGCCATTTTGCACTGTGCAAGTTTTTATGGTTTCTTCCTTCTGGCTTTGATGTCATGACCGGGATTTTCATCTATGTGGGTGACAATTTCTTTGTTTTGATCTCATTCAGTGAGGCTCGTAAAATTGACACTTCCTTTTATTTTAATAGCTCAAAGTGCATTGACATTTATGGTGTTTGAATCTTTTAATTAAGAGGATGGTGAATTGATTTGCAGGACTGAAGCGAATTAATTTGGATTAAAAGAAAAACAGAACAAAGCGGCGACTCAGGACACACCATTTTTTCCTGGCTCGAGTGTTTGATAAGTTTGGCACCTCCAGTTTCCTGATTGGGTAGGGATTTGTTGCCTTCCTGTGCTTATGGAAGAAATTAATATTTGGCTTCCATGTAATCCTGTTGCTCTCGCTCTACAATAGCTAGTCTAATTGCCGTGGTTCTTTCCACACCGTGGATGATTAGCCCTGTGCTGTTCATTCACACCACATTGCTCCGGAGGCATCAACAAAGGCCCAGGTGGTGCAAGACAGAAATATGCTTTTGTACATCCTGACATCTGCCTCATTAGAAGGCTTCTGGGTCACGTTTTTGATGTACCAACTCAAAATTGGTTCACATAGCCCCATAGGACAGCCGTCCCCAACCTGGTGCCTTCCAGCTGTTTTGTGACCTACAAGTCCCAGCATTTGACTAGCCTTTCTGGCTGGGGCCACTGGGGCTTGACATCAAAAACATCTGGAAGGCTGCCATAGACCATCGCCAGCTGCTTTTCTTTCCAGGCTATTCGATCCTCCTCATGCTCGTCACTATCTTTATATAACGCCATCCATGTACAGAGTAATGTAATCAAAAACAGGCCTCTGCCTCAAGGAACTTACAGTCTAAATTTCAACAATAGAGAACAAAGAGAGGAGAGAGGAGATGGATGAAAGGATAAAAGGGGAAGACTCCGTGGAAATGCAGTTCAACCTAATTCAGCGTATGAGGATAATATATCTTATTAGGGCTGCAACATTTAGTTCGTTGGTTGGTTAGATTAATCTGCTTTGAAGATTTTGAGTGATTCAATAGAGGCCCCTGGTCAGGAATGAGATGATGATGATGATGATGATGATGATGATGATGATGACACATACTTACATAAAGTGTAGGTGGCAAGTGACATCTCAGCAAAAGCTTGAGGATGTCTACGTCTCTGTTAACTGTGACATATGCACACCTCACATCACTTCAATCCTCGCCTCTGGACTGATTCCTGGTAAGGGTACTTGGGCAATCTTGGACTGTGAACTCTGACTCTCCTTCTGCCTGCTCCTTGTCTGCTGGGTTGTCCTGGAACTTTGTTGCCTGCGATCTGGACTGTTGAGACTTTGCCTTTTCCCTGATCCCTATTTGTGCTCACCACTTTGGAACTCCTGGGCCAGAACTACACCAAGCAGGATATAACACTTTGAAAGCACTTTGAAACTGGAAGTGTGTCCTGGGCCCCAACAGTTGTCAAGACCGTTATAAACTGTTACAAAGCAGCAGTGTAGATCCTGCCTTGAACTGTTGAACCTGCAACTGGCAAGTTCAGACTTGGGGAACATGATAGATACCTGTTTTGTTGAGTAGCATCTAAATCCAGACTTTTCCCCTGCTTCACTAGAGGTGAAGCAGGGGTCAGAATGCCCTGTTTTCTTTCCAAACTTGAACATGTCATGTCTAGGCAAGTGTGCCTTTTGGCACAGAGTGCTGCCTGCCATTACCACCTGCATTTCAATTGCGCTATGGTAATTGTAGTCATCCTGGTGTGACAGAAATTGCAAATGTGGCTGATGTAATTTCAAGCTTTTCATTTAGTTTGAGATTGCACACTGCCTTTATTTTTCCAGAGAGGTGAGGGGGCGTGATAGAGAAATTATTGTCAACGTATGGACATAATTATATTGCTGTTTCCCTGTACTTATACTTATGTAAGGTGTAAAAGGAAGCAATTTAAAACCTGGGCATCTCTAACATTAAGAAGGCCTCTTCATGTCCCCCCCACCCCAACCCACCCCAGTAATTCTAACATACTAGAAACTAGAGCAGTCCTAACTCAGGTTTTACTGAAGACTTTGTGTCCTCCAGGTTAGATCTGCTTAGGCAGCCATGACAGGTTCAAGAAGGCCTCATTCAATATTCCTTTTCTATTAAAATCCTTTTAATAAAACCATACTGTGTTCTCAACACTCTCTCCAGCTTTTCCTGAGTCCTTGAAGAAGCTTACACTTTTGGCAATCTTGGGCACCTATGTCAGATTTTGCACCAACATTAGGGTGACCATATGGAAAGGAGGACAGGGCTCCTGTATCTTTAACAGGTGAACTGGAAGGGGAATTTCAGCAGGTGTCATTTGTAGGCGCGCAGCACCTCATGAAATTCCCTCTTCATCACAACAGTTAAAGCTGGAGGAGCTATACTAGAGCGACCAGATACAAAAGAGGGCAAGGCTCCTGCAGCTTTAACTTTTGTGATGAAGAGGGAATTTCATGAGGTGCTGCATGCATACAAATGACACCTGCTGAAATTCCCTTTTCAGTACACCTGTTAAAGATACAGGAGCCCTGTCCTCAGTCCCCTCTACAAGGATTCGCTTTTGTGCCCGGTTAGGCGATTATGCGCATAATCGCTGAAGCGCATTTACACCTAATACCTCTGCACGAGAGGCGGTGAGAGGCGGTGAAGCGCATTAACGGATGACCAAAATGCGCTTTACAAGTAGTTAATGCGCATAAGCGCTTGTTCACATAGTCAAAACGCGCTTTAACGGCCGGAGCAAAATAAAACTCGCGATTAAACGCGCATTCGATAATGCGCATAATCGGAGAGATAACGCGCCTCTACGCCCAATTTGCGCTCCATTCTTGTAGAGGTAAAAAAATTTAAGCGCCTTGAAAGAGCTTTAAACCTCTCCTTTCCATAAGTCACCTTAAATGTTCATGGTCTGGCCCTGGTTGCAATGTTCAACTATCCAGGAATTCAAAAGATGTTGGTTGGTGTCTATGTGCGCTCAGGATGCAAAACCACATATTTCCAGCTATCAGCTGCATGTTGGAGTTGGAGTTTATATTCGTATGGTAGTTTGCAAATCACCCAGGAGACTATGTCTTTCACTGCACAGTGTTTCACACTGGCCAATAGCAAAATTGTGAGTAAATTTGCATAGCTGCAGCTTTGTAGTAAAAGACGCGTGAAGTGTAAGATGAGCAGCAAATATATTCCCTGCTCACACAAAAAAGAAAGGTTTGCTGCACCAACTTTGCTGTGCCTACTTTGTTTGGCTGGAAGAACTGCTGAACAGCAGCACTGATTCTCAAATACTGGCCCGCAGACCTTGGTGTTTCTCAGGTAAACACCAAACCAATATTCCCACCTGAGATGAAAGGAAGCTGTCAACCCCTGCAGTTTATAGCACAACACTTAATGAAAGCTCGAAACATTGGCTGAGCTGCTTGGTTACTGTGATCTGCCTTGTTCATTATCTGTCCCATCACAGAGCTACACGGGAACAAAATTAAACCTGTTTGTGAAGCTTCAGCACCACTCAGGGAGGTATTTTTCACCCTTGATGTTCAATTCAGCACATGGAAGTATTTGTCTAAGGCAAAGAAAAGGCATCTTATGGAGAGAGAGAATTATGCCCCAGTTCAAAACCTCAGCAAGAAATGAGGGGAGGGAGAGCTTAGAGAATCAGAACTATAAATGGCTCCTCTTCACACTCTTTGGTTCCTGTGTTCCCTGCAAGGACCAAGGGCCAAAGTTGCGAAGGAACACTAGAACTGGCGCACAATTCAAGGCAAAAAAAAAATAAGAGTCCTAATCAAGTTGTTCACGCAAAACTTAAGTCTCTGTCCAAAAGGGACAGGCAAGCAGGCAGGAAGAAAACTGAGGATGGAAGTGAGCCAGATCATGTTGGCCAAGTGTCCACTTTTACAGAGGACAGTCCTCTATTTCAAGTTTAAAGACTTGAGCTGATCGTCTTGGAATGTGTGTGTGTAGGCGCCCCCTGTGGCCAGACACCAAACTGCAAGTTGCAGCACCTACTTAAACCAACCTTGTCCAATCTGCCCCCTGCAGATGGGTTGACTACAACTCCCATCTCTCCCACAGCCAACTTCCAGCCCCAGCCACTGGGAAACATCAACCACTCTTCTGTCTTCTGTGAAATGTCAGCAGTCATTGCTCATTCATTTGCAAGCATGTCATTGCAGCCTTAGGAGCTGGGTTGTGTGTTTATGCATGCCCTTTAAGAAAGCTGAGATCGTTGATTTGAATCTGCATCCAATAATACCCCATTTTCCCATGGAACTGAGGCATGCGCGGGCCATATTTCAGAAAGTGTTTCCTCTGTCTTTCTTCTTGCTTGTGATATGCTTTCCCCCAATTCCCACAAGCAGCAAATGCAGAGTTCATAGTTTTCTAGGGCTATTTTCAGCCTTCGTGGCTGAAGAGAGAAAGCACAACTCTTAGAGGAGTAGTTGGACACCTGAAGGCAAATGGTTTACAAAGAGACAGCAGAGGAAGGGTACAGCTACTCCGTCGTTTTTAGCTTTTGCATCAAACACAGCACAGCCTTCAAAAAGCTCCAAGTCCCAGCCAGAAAGCATAAAAGTGAAGCAGCATTTTCCACTCAGCCTCCTCCTCCACTCAGCAGCAGACCATAATTTTAATCCCCCCCCCCCATCAAACTGGAAGCAGCAAGAGAAGTAATTTGTGCATTTATTGAGCTACCCTCCATGATTCCGGAAGCAGTTGTCCAATCAAGAAATAAATGTGACTGCACAAACATGAAATGGTCTCTTTGCCCATCCTAAGAATGGGCCAGGATCTCTTCTCGATCATCCCAGAGTACAGGACATGGAATAATGGGCTCAAGTTACAGGAAGCCAGATTCTGGCTGGACATCAGGAAAAACTTCCTGACTGTTAGAGCAGTACGGCAATGGTACCAATGACCTAGGGAGGTCATGGGCTCTCCCACATTGGAGGCATTCAAGAGGCAGCTGGACAACCATCTGTCTGGGATGCTTTAAGGTAGATTCTTGCATGGAGCAGGGAGTTGGACTCGATGGCCGTAGAGGCCCCTTCCAACTCTACGATTCTATGATTCAAAGACAGCCAGACCTGGAGACAAAAGGGGCTTCTTCTGCTGTGGAGGGAACAAAACACTCCACTGTATTCAAATCAGAGGGCTTGCTTTGATTGTGGCTTCTTTCAATTGCATAAATAAATATTAAATACAACATCCTGAAGAGGCAGAGAGTCAAACATCATGTACAAAGCTTCCTATTTGATGAATGGGATGTTCTCTGGTCAATTATATTCTGATCCGCACATTAGTCTGGGAGGTGCATCTCAGGACCATTCACTTTGGAATTCACAAGCATCCTTAAATGGATGTCAGACTCCTCTATGCACATGCCTTTATTGCGCTTGCTAGCGCCAGGACCTTATTGCTGGCTGTCCTCTGACCCTGAAAGGGAAAGGTGACGGATTTGCCACTTCGATGGGCTGGGACCTTGCCTGTCCTGAATCTGAAAAGAGCTGTCCACCCCTGCTCCAGAAAATCCACAATGGCCCAACCCGTCCTAATTTCATCTTTCGACAGAAAATACCCATTTCTGGCCAAAACGCCGTTAAACACCCATTTTCCTGCCACTTCTCAAGTGCTGCCTCTGAACCCATAATGATCTCCACAACTAAATAAGTGCATGCCCCCTGCTGGACAAATAAAAGGGATTTTCCCCCCTCCTGACAACGGTTTAAAAACACATTTAACGATGACACTATCAAGCAGATCTGATTTCCACTGACAAATCTCCAAGTCTTGGTGCAGAATGCTTGCATAGCACATTTTTTGTGTCTGTGTGTGTATACACAATTACCAAGTCCTTTCCTCTAAGAATAAAAAATGGGTGTGTTAGACAGTCTCAGGATAAGTTTGCCTAGACTGTGCTGTTCGTTTTAAGATTTATTTATTTTAATGCAGACACAGTAATATACTTGTGCATTCATGAAGTACTTTACTCAGAATAGGCTGAAAAGGAGGACAGGGCTCCTGTATCTTTAACAGTTGTATTGAAAAGGGAATTTCAGCAAGTGTCATTTGTATGCAGGCAGCACCTGGTAAAATTCCCTCTTCATCACAACAGTTAAAACTGCAAGAGCTCTGCCTAGCATGACCAGATACAAAAGAGGGCAGGCCTCCTGTAGCTTTAACTGTTGTGATGAAGAGGGAATTTCACCTGGTGCTGCATGCATACAAAGGGCACCTGCTGAAATTCTCTGTCCTATGCAACTGTTAAAGATATGGGCAGCCTATTTACTGACAACACCCCCACTTCAAGGTCCCTTGCATTCATTGTACAATTTGAAGCACTCTGATTAACCCAGAAAAATATAGGTTCTTTTTTCTTTAAAAAAAAAGGTTGTTGATAGTTTAACAACCACTTTTTAAAGAGTTTTCGACTGTTGGTGTTTTCACTCAGTGTTTGATACTGATTGTGCATTTTATGACTTTTTTTAGTTTGATTGCAAACTCTTAATTTTGAATAAACTGAGGGGGGTTTTTTTGGATGCAATATGCTATTTTATTTGCTGCCTTCAGTACTTTTAGAGAAAGGCTGTAAATGAATGGATAAAGTGTAGTAAAAAAAAAAAAAGACAAATTCAATCTGGAAATGTCCAGCATCAAATGAAGCTCTAGTTTGGGGAAGAATTTAACCCCCTACTCAAAACTATATAGAGTGCCAGCTAAAAACTGGGCACTATATATTGCTTAGGCTCTGACCTCTGGATCCCCTTTCCATGCCATTAGCTGCATTCCTGTGATGGCATAGAATGTTCACAAACACTTAACTGCTGAGCAGAGAAGTGTCATCAATAGAATGCTGACAAACTGTACAGGGTCACGGGGGAGTCCAATGTCAATTTGGCTTGGAGCAGGTGCCTAGGAGAGGCTGCACATTTCTGGCAAAAAGGGATGGATCATTCAGGAAGCTCTTTTGGCCTGGGAGCTATGACAAGAGGAAACAACAGAGTAATAAAACAAGAGGTGTAGAGGGGAAGGAGTTTTACTTTTAAAACATGGTTTTGATTTCCTTCTCCCTTGGCTTTTTTGAAATCCACCACTAACCTCAGTCACGTATGTCTGTGATCCCCTTGGAAAATTGCTAGATTTTTGTTCCTAAGAAAGGTAAGTCTTTAAGGGATCAGGTATGGGTGAGTTCTGATAAAGGCACCACAGGAAAGTCTTGTTCAGCTAACCATCCCTTTAGTTCCTCAGCCTGTGCGTGTGCTTGCTACAAAAGAGAAAACTCTCTAGAGTAGAAAAGCAGAAGACAGAACCGGAGTGGGAGGCAAGGGGCATATATATAACATGGAGCCTCCTTCAGAACAGAAACCAGTGGCATAGTGGTACATTTTAAAGTGTGGGCGTGCATCATGACCGTCCCCTGAACCACACCCCAAGGTGGGTCCAAAACGTCAGCTGTGTTCATATCAACAAATCAATTTTAGCAATTTTCACCTGTTAAGTGCAGGTCTTTTGTAAGGGCAATGTGTCTTCATTGCCCATTCAAGACCAATAGGGTGACCAGATAAAATCCAGGTCAGGGCTCCTGTAACTTTAACAGTTGTAGAGAAAAGGGAATTTCAGCCAGTGTCATTGGTATGCAATTAGTTCCTGGTAATATTCCCTCTTCATCACAACTGTTAAAGTTGCAGGGGCCCTGCCTTCTTTTGTATATGGTCACTCTAGTATATTACATGCACCTTTAACAGTTGTGATGAAGAGGGAATTTCACCAGGAACTTATTGCATACAAATGACCCTGGCTGAAATTCCCTTTTCTCCACAATTGTTAAAGTTACATGAGCCCTGACCTGGATTTTATCTGGTCAGCCGAAAGACCAAGTTACCCCAAAATACTTTGCTTTACAACAGGAAGCATTATATTGCTGTTGGGGAAAATATTTCTCCCACCCACTCCACCCCACTTGCAGCTCTGCTCAGAGGACCAGGGAATTCTGAGGGGATGGCTGATGACATCAGAGTCCCTGCTAATCAAAAAGTGCCGAGGCTACAGCCCTAGGCTGACCATATGAAAAGGAGGACAGAGCTCATGTAACTTTGACAGTTGTAGAGAAAAGGGAATTTCAGCCAGTGTCATTTGTAGGCAATTAGTGCCTGGTGAAATTCCCTCTTCATCACAACAGTTAAAGTTGCAGGGGCCCTGCCTTCTTTTGTATATGGTCACTCTAGTATAGTGCCTGCACCTTTAACTGTTGTGATGAAGAGGGAATTTCACCAGGAACTAATTGCATACAAATGACACTGGCTGAAATTCCCTTTTCTCTACAATTGTTAAAGTTACATGAGCCCTCCTTTTCATATGGTCAGCCTATGCAGCCCTGCAAGTCCTAGCTCCACAACACTACTGATGGACTCCTACCAACATATTTTCGAAGGAGCGGGAGCCCCATACCAAATGGTTAAGATTGAGGACCAACTGAGCTCTTGCCCCATTGATGGGTGCTGATGAGGGATTTTAGCCAACATATCCCAGAGCTCAAAATCTGCCCTTTCAAAGCCAGAATTGCTGCCCCTCTTTCCTTCCACACATGAATGTGGCTTTATACATATAAGGAGGAGTGTGAAGGTTTGCAACAGCCCTTCTGTCTTGCAGAAATACCTCGGCGTAGACCATGAGGGTGGGTTTTTTTCCTGAGGATTTCTCCATCTCCTGAATTCTGCATTGTGCTTACTACGCAGCACAAAGTAGCTGCAACTTGTCCCATCAGGTACAGGAAGGTGTTGCGTAAATCACTTTGTGGGTCTTTAGTCTGGCGGGCTTGCCAATATCCAGAACCAGAATCGAAGCAGGCAAATCAGTGAGACAACAATTCAGCTTTTTATTGCAAAATGGCTGTACAGCGGCCAGTTAAGGAGCGGAGCTACAAATCGAAACTGGCCCCGAAGAGGGGCTGCACAAGGTTTTTCATACATTCTTGGTACACTCCTTTTAGCTTCTTTTCCCAGACCAGGAGAAAATTCACCCCACATGGAATTCAGAACCCCCCTTCACTCTGCAGTCTGTCTGTGTAGCTGATAACAGCCTGCTGCTATGATAAGGAGGAAGCGCAGGAAACGAAACTCTACTAAGCACACTGAATATACAAAAGTAATGGCATTACATTGGTTCAGGTTATTATGCTACTACAGAACCCATTCTACTACAAAGCCCATTTTTCTATCAAAGGCAGAGGTGGGTCTCCTGTTGAGCTGATAGCATTATGTTTCTAGCAAACGGGACAAGATTCTTGTTTTGCTACTCTGAGAAATTGTGAGGATCCCCAGGGAAATATCTCACCCCTTGACAATTCCTCCCTGCCCCAGCCTTCTGAAGTGATGGCTGCCTCGTATCTCAGTCAAAAATCATTTCCTAAGCAAACAGCTGTGTTCACAAGTAATGCAAGCATTTTATAGCTTCTTTTTTATTCGCTAGCTTGTCTTCTTTTCAGTACAAACATTACATATTTCTGACAATGCTACTATTAATTGATCCAACCTGCCAGAAGATAGAAAAGTCCTGTGGGGGAGTTTGGGGGTGGTTGGTTCTGGAACACTCTGGGAATATATTTTGCAGAACGGCTGGGCCTACTGCTACAGAAAACAGCTTTATAATTATTGCAACAAATCAAAGCGGAACATCCGTCAGTTGGCTGCATGTGGCATGCAGCATTCACAGCTCCAGAGCACGAGGCATCTGGGTGATTGATTTGTGTTGGGTTTCCTCAGATCAAGTCGCATAAACTGAGCTGAAGTTCAATTTAATTCAATTTATCTGAGATAAATTCCGTTCAAATTGGAAAGGGTGCCAAAGAGCCTAATTGCCTCTCTGTCTGTACTGTGTAGCAACACATGTGGAACTTGCCAAAATAAATTAATTATTATTTCTCTAACAAATGAACGAACGCCCAATCGCTGTTTCTTTTTCATGGTGCTTAAAATTAGAAGTAATGGTAAATTAGGGGTAATGAGTAGTGCAGATTCTAACTCTGCATTATTTCCCCATGTCACGTCGTCAAAGTGTCAGACGTCAAAAGTTATTTTGCGATCAGGCATCATCACACCATGTAATACCCAGAAGGATATTGTAATTTTAACTTGTTTTATGCTTTATGCTTTTAAATTTTGTTTATCGGTGTTTTAATTGTTCAATATATTTAATTTTTGTAAACCGCCCAGAGAGCTTCGGCTATGGGGCGGTATATAAATGGAATAAAATAATAAATAATAAATAAATAAATAAATAAATAAATAAAGGTCATATCATAGTATAGGAAGCAGCAACTCTATTGAAAGCTGCAGCCCCTAATGGAGATGTTCCCATCTTAGTGCCCTCAAGATGATGATGATGATTTACATTTATATACCACCCCATAGCCAAAGCTCTCTGGGCTGTTTACAAAGATTAAAAGACTGAACATTAAAAATCAATATACAAAATGTACAACCATAAAAACATATTAAAAAGCTAACATTTAAAACAATTTTAGACTCTCAGCCAGGCCAAAAGCTCAGTTAAAAACTCAACATAAGCTGTTAAATGCGTGGGAGAAAAGAAAAGTCTTCACCTGGTGTCGAAAAGATAACAATGTTGGCACCAGGCGGGCCTCATTGGAGAGATTGTTCCATAATTGGGGGGCCACAACTGAAAAGGCCCTCTGGAAGAGACCAAGTTGAGGAAGACCGCCCTAATAAGCACACCCAAGTGACTCACAGGTCTCTTCAGCTATGGAGGGGTTGTAGTTCAGTGATAAAGCATCCTGAAGGTCCTAGATTCAATTCCCATCTTCTCCAGGTAGGGCAAGGAAACAATCCTGCCTAGAACCCTGAGGAGTTCCTGCCAGTTGGTGTCAACAGTACTGGGTTAGATGGACCAAGGGTCTATATAAGGCAGGTTCAACTATTCCTACCTGTTTGTGACATCTGCATTTGATATTTTTAGCTGTACACTTAATTTTTTTTTAATCCTCCAGTGGATGAGTGAAGCCTTAGAAAAACACTGGTGGTCCGCCCTAGTCCTCTGTCTCTGGCATTGATCAGCGTGATGCCTTGAGGAAGCTCCCAAGCTGGGCATGGCAGAGAGGGCCCTATCTTGAAATGGGTCCCAAGTAGAAATGTATGAGAGTCTCGTTTGTGCCGCAAAACAGTTGAACAAACCCGTTTGCAACCCCGAACCTGGATGCAAGCAGGAGGACGTCATCTCTGAAACATGTTCACAAATTGTCGAGCACATGACTGCTTGAGTGAAATGTGCTTTTCCCCACCCCAAGCAAGCAGTTTGCAGTTGTTACCATTTCAAAACTGTGCATTTTCATGCTTTAGTCTACGGGCCGAAGTACCACAACTTTGGAAAAAACGCAAAAAAAGATATAGTGCAATTTCCCCATTTGACCGCATGAAATATGCGCAAATTTCCCATTCGCGCAAATTGAGCAGAAATGGAAAATGGCCACAATAAACGAGATAAGAAAGACATGAAGCTGATGTTCAGGGAATCTGGGCAAACATGAACATCGCTTGTTCACCCATCCTTAGACCTGAATATCTAGAAATGGGAAGTAAACTGCCTCTCTGAGCCTGAAGCTCCCAGTCTTAGCAGTCATGACTCATAGTTAATTTTTCTGTTAATTTCTCCATTAAAAAAAAAAAAAAAAACGGTTACTGGCTTGAAATGCATATTAATGCAGTATGCTTCCAGACACCAGCTGCTCGGGCAGTGGGGCAGGAGGTCAGGAAATTAGAACTCTCTTTCCCTTCTAAGGGATTTCTAGGAAATGAATCCACCGGGGGGGGGGGGGCATGAAACAGATGTATTAGCTAAGCAGTGAAGTGAACATTCTGCTCCTGGGTGTTGAGCGCCAGTTGCAGGGCAGCTGGGCATAGCTAGCATTATGAAACGGCGCTCTCTGGATCCTCCGATGCTTCTCTCGATGGGACGGTCAAACCCACTAGCCCAACTCTGTTCCAGCGAAGACGCAGCTGAGAAACCTACCCGCAGCCAGGAAATGGGAAATGCAACTTAAGCCGGAGGAAAATGCCTGTTTGTCGTGGTTCTGGACGGAACCTGTTTTGGGTGCCCAGTCTTCAGGCAGCTTTGAAAGTCGCTCCAGCTGACCAGGGTGATCCAAAGAAACCTTGAAGGGGATGTTTCAGACGCATGTCTCCCCTTCTTCATTGACTCTCTCTTCTCACTTCTGTTCCCAATAGCTGCTCTTGCTCATCATCCTCTTTTTCTTCATTGCTTCTGCTTGCTTGTTCGACAGGCAAAGAGCGAGTGAGCCAGTAGACAGTGGCATCTACTGTTCCTCAACGCCAGAGCAAGAGGCACTGAAGAAGCAGGTAGCAATGGTGAAGAAGGGAAGAAGGTCCAGGGGGCTCTTGTGTGTGGCCTGTGCTGGCCTGCAGGCCTTCAGCAAGGCAGGATCTACACTCCTGCTTTATAATGATATCGAAGTCCACTGACAACTGTTGGGGCCCATGGCACATGTTCCATAAACCGTTTTCAAACCACTTTCATGGTGTCATATCCTGCTTGGTGTAGATCAGGCTCAGGTGTCCAGTCATGCTTACCTTCGACATCGGCCGTTATTCCTGCCCCTGCAACAATCTTCTACACTAAGGAACTGGAGTCCTGCCCTCTATTGCATAAGAACTTAAGAGCACAAGATAGAGCTTGGCTGCCCACAACATCCTGTTTCAACAACCCCCAATCATGGAATGATCTCCCCAACGAGGCCCGCCTGGTGCCAACATTGCTATCTTTTTGGTGCCAGGTTAAAACTTTTCTCTTTTCCCAGGCATTTAACAACTTGTGATGAGCTTCATCGACCCTGGATCTGTCTTTATAGTTGTTTATAAAGTTGTTTATAGCTGGTTTTAGATGCATGTTTCTGTGCACATTGCATGCTTTTGTGGTTTTAAATTTTGGGTATTGTTTTTGATTGGTTTAATCTTATGTAAACCGCCCAGAGAACTATGGTATAGGGCGGTACAGAAATGTAATAAATAATAATACATAATATAATCCTGTTTCAGACAGTGACCAGCCAGATGTCTCGGGGAAGTCTGCAAGGAGGACATGAAGGCAAGGAACCTCCTGGTTGCCACCATAATACTCATAATATAATACTCATAATACTCATAATAATCATAGATATACTGCCCCAATCTATATATGTCAGGGGTGTGGAATCTCATTCAGCCCAAGGGACAAATTCCATTTCAGAGAAACTGGAGTGGGAATTTCAGATCTGCCTTAGTGAGTGTTAAGACTGGCTAGAATTTTTTCGTTCCTGTCTTCACAAGCGTAAGGTACTGGTTCCCCTCTATTCAGCACTGTTTAGGCCTCCTCTTGAGTATTGCGTCCAGTTCTGGGCACCACACTTCAAGAAGGATGCAGACAAGCTGGAGCATGTTCAGAGGAGGGCAACGAGGATGATCGGGGGTTCTTTGAAACAAACCCCTATGAGGAGAGACTGAAAGAACTCAGCATGTTTAGCCTGGAAAAGAGAAAATTGAGGGGAGACATGATAGCACTCTTCAAATACTTGAAAGGTTGTCACACAGAGGAGGTCCAGGATCTCTTCTTGATCATCCCAGAGTGCATGGAATAATGGGCTCAAGTTACAGGAAGCCAGATTCCAGCTGGACATCAGGAAAAGCTTCCTGACTGTTAGAGCAGAACGACAATGGAACCAATGTCCTAGGGAGGTAGCGGGCTCTCCCACACTAGAGGCATTCAAGAGGCAGCTGGACAGCCACCTGTCACGGATGCTTTAAGGTGAATTCCTGCATTGAGCAGGGGGTTGGACTCAATGGCCTTATAGGCCCCTTCCAACTCTACTATTCTAGGATTCCTTTACCGAACTGAAAAAGAAGCAGCAGCACCCCAGGACAACTCCGTTCCTTGGCTCCGTTTTACTCTCTGCACATCTCCATTTTAAACCTGACATACAGATGTTTGATGCTTCGGGATCTTACAAGGCGTGTGGCTGCATTAACACAGGCAATTTATGAATCATGTAATTAACAAGCGGCTTTAATGAACTGCCATTCATTTAATGAATACACTTCATTTTATCCATCCTCAAAATGTGCAGTTGGGGAGGAGGAAAAAAAAAAGTGAATCAAACACAGAAAACGATTAACATTCACCCACCGACAGCCTAGTTTTGCCCTTTAATGAGGGGGAAAATACGATGATGGAGTGCCTATTTTTCAATTAAAGAAAACTTTGCTAGCTAGAGAAATGTGTTGTAGAGGACCAGGGGGGGGGGGGGGGATCCTCTTTCCCAGTGGAGGCTGGGAGCTCCGATGTCAGTGGGGTGGTGATGAATCCCTACTGATTCACACCTTGGGCAGCTCCTTTAGCGTTCCGACTGGTTCTGACTGAAACCCAGCGCAGATTCACTGCCCTGCCTGCCCTGCTTGTTTCCATTGAACAATCACAAACAGATAGTAGTAACCGGGCAAGTGAGAAGTTGGGACTCGCCGTCTGAGTCAGCCCATTGGTCCATCTATCTCAATATCGTCTTTGCTGATTGGCAATGACTCCTCCAAGGCTGGTCCCAGCTGGTTGACCACTCCGTGAACAGAATGCTGGACTAGACAGACCCCTCGTCTGATCCATCCAGGCTCTTCTTATGTGCATATGGTCCTTTAACGGGGATATATAACAGGATCAGTCAAGAGGCTTTGTGCATGTCTAAACCGGTGGTCTGCAACCATGATTTGTCACCTATTGTTACTTACATCCCGTTTGGACTAATGTAAAATGGTCTACGTGAAGTTGTCTTCGAAAACTGTTCAGAAGCTTCAGCTGGCCCAGAATGCTGTGGCCAGACGGTTGACCAGGGCTAGTTACAGGGTGTGTGTGACTCCCTTATGACAACAGCTTCACTGGCTACCAGTCTGTTTCTGGACAGAATTCAACATGCTGATGAAGGCTATTATGGTTTGGAATCAGGCTCGCCTTCTCCCATACGAACCTGCCCAGTTCCTAAGAGCTTTGGGAGGGGCCCTTCTTTCAAGACCGCCACCTTCACAAATGAGTTTGGTAGTGTCACAAAAGAAGGCCTTCTCAGTGGCTGCTCCCTGGCTGTGGAACTCCCTGCTGAGGGAGGCTAGATTGGCTCTTTCTCCGTTATCCTTTCATCAGCAAACCATTACCTTTATTCAAATAGGCCTATTGGCATATAAATATATAAACATGCCTGATGGGTTGGATAAAGATGATAATGATGATGTGTTTAAATGCATTTTCTGCATTTGTTTAAGTATCATTTTCATCAAGTTTTATTTATTATTGTAAGCTGCCTTGAGTGCCATATTACTTGGTAGAAAGGCAGGGTACAAATCAAATTCTTCTTCTTCATCATCATCATCATTGTTGACTGGCATCCCAGCCAAGATGAGTTAGCATCTGAGGCACCATTGCCGGGGAAGAAAAGAGAATAGCGGAGAGGAATAAAGATGGAAAAGAGGAGAAATATAAACATTTATGGGGGAAATAGGCATGAGTGCCATGTCTCCATTTGGGTTTAAAAGCAAATCTTGACTATGAAGAAGATGGAACGGTATTTTACCGATGTGAAGTAAATGATTTTACCACTGAGTTATAGGACCAATGGGAGGAGGATACAAGCAAAGATTTTAGCCTGCCTGGGGCTCAACATGCCTCTGCTTTTTGCTGCCTACTTGGGGCTATTCCCCCCTCCCCCACTTTTCGCCAGCCTTTTTAAATTATTCAAATGGTCCGTTTCATTTCTGGTTTTCGAAATGTGTGACAAACTAATAACTCCTTCTGCCTCACAGGAATTCCTTTTTTAAAACTTCAATAGCTGCAGTACTTTGACGCATCAAATAAATCCTAAGTAACAGGCTAGGAGGGGGTGTGTGGGTGCAGGTTGGTGTATTCAAGAAGACAAAACCTTGGGTCACACCAATGGGGGAAATCATGAATTGCTGGCATATGCGAGGGGAATCAGGATGTAATTAAGAACATCAGAAGAGCCCTGCTGGATCAGACCAAAGGTCCATCTAGCCCAGCATTCTGTTCACACAGTGGTCCACCAGCTGTTGACCAAGAACCCACACGCAGGGCAGGAGTTCAACAGCATCCTCCCACCCATGTTCCCCAGCAACTGGTGTAAACAGGCTTACCACCTCAGCTATTGGAGGTAGCACATAGCTGTTAGGACTAGAAGCCATTGATAGCCTTCTCCTCCATGGATTTATCTAACCCCCTAAAGGGACCCCATAAGACCATTAAGTCCAGGGGCTAAAATTATCTAGCTGCACCACCACCCACACACAGCAAGGGAACAAAACATACGTTGCATGTAACATCCAAGTGGAACCTCTGAAGAGGTGGCCTGCAGTTTTCAACTGCAACCTGAATCCTCCTCCAGGAGAGACGGTGGGTCTTTCCCATGAGCCACGAGCCTCCAGGACACCTCAGCAGCCACTGATTGCTACATCACCAATGTCCCCAGGCAGGTGTGTTGAGGTGGAAGTAAGGGCATGAGCTTTCCAGCCCGCCAGCCATCTTGAAAGGAATTTAATCAGGGGGGTTGTTTTGAGAAGGCTCATATTCATTCTTCACCACCAAGCGACTCAGCTGTTTTAAGCTAAGTAGTCATGAATATTTTACTTTGGAGAGAAAAGATGAAAAGGGTTGAGAGGTGGGGAGGAGGGGAGAAAGCAGCCAGGAGATGTTGGGGCCATTTGATCATCGGTAGTCTATCGTACTGAAATGCAGAAGAGAAGGACCTTTGATTGGACTTTCTGCATCTTTGTACTTTTCTTTCCTGGCTTGCTAAATGGCAATTAGGGAACTTCAAAGCTGCTCTGGGACCTGAAGAATACCCGCTGCCTTTCCTTTCTGTCTGGGCAGAATAAAACTGATGGCAACATTCAAGAATGTGTGTTGTAATCTGGATACACTGGGAAGAGGATCATGTCTACAGGTTCACACTTTCTGGGTGTGTTCTGCTCCCCCCCCCCCAGTTCTTGGAAACATTCAGGGCCCCTGATCCCCATAACAAACCATATGGCACATGTGTGGAAGCTTTTGTAAGTTGTCACAGGTTTCAAAACAGGATCTCTAGTGTTGAGATCCAGGTGCCAAGAGAGGAGGGAGCTGGAGGTCTGTTCTCCACTGCTCCACAGCACCACCACTGCTGGTGGCCAGAGGATGGTATTGCAGCTACAAACCAAGCAGGGAGTGTGTGACACTTAGAGCCAACAGGGCTCCAGCTGGGGATGTCAGAGAAATCCAAAATGGATTCAAATGACTTTGGACGTCTATGAATTTGGTTCATGTATTCCATAGTGGACTAGCATCTTCTGAGAAATGTGGATTCTGTAGACTTGCAAGCTGTTTTTTTTAAATCTGTCTCTCTCTCCTTATATCTATCTATCCAAAATTATATGCAAATTTAATCAATTAAAATATGAAAATTACTGGAAAATACACTAATATAGACACATTTTAAACACACAGAGAGAGGGGGCATTTATACAGGTCACTGCAAATGTGAACATTACGAATGGGCAATTTTTGACCAGCGAGCCAACTAATAACGTTTGGTGGCACCACGACTTTTTAACCATTTGGCAGGAATCAATCCCAATTATTCTTAGTGGTTTTTACAAGACAAGCCACTGAAAAAGCAAACACATTTTGCGTCATTGAAAGTTGGGCAGTTCAGCATTGCTATTATTATTGTTGTTGTTATTATTATTATTATTATTACATTTTCCAAAAATGAAATTTACAAGATAGAATCTCTCATCTTTTTACACTGGTATCCTTTGAAACAGCATCTGTAGCCGGGAGACCGGGCCAGCCTGTGCTCCAGCTAATAATGAGCTTTTGCAAAAGCAGCAGCAAAAAAATGCAGAGGCTGACAGAAAAGCAAACAGATCTTGTGCCGGATGAAATGGGATGCTCAGGAAGGAGACTTTCCTCAATAAAGAAGTCACTGTTTTATTCTCAGCAGTCTTTGTTCTCTTTATCTCTGGGACAGCCACACCGGTGTGTGAAAGAGGCTGTATGTGATGTATTGTAGAACTGCCGGAGGTTTTTTTAAAAAAAATATTATTATCGTTGTTGTTGGTTGGGATGAACATAAAGGACACAGGTAGGTGAGAACATGAGGGACAAAAGGCAAACAGCACACAGCACCCAATAAAGAATGCAGGGAACAGTTGCTGACTTAACCATTTTTGTTTTAAACTTCCTTCAAAATGATTCATTTTAATACTCAAATCCACCCAATTTCTCTTTGCTGCCTCCATTCCAGGAGGCATGGAGGCACCGGGGGGGGGGGGGAGGAGAAAAACAACCTCCCCTCCCCACCCATGTAACCTTTGTCTTAGCTGCTCTGATGTCAAGGATGTTCACAAACATTTCCACTGTTGTGCAAGGAGCAAAGGGTCAGGCACAGCACCTTGGCCAAATGTGTTACTGTTGCAAAGGAAGGGAGCTGTCAGTTTGGCAGGGGAAAAACATCCCCAGAGCAGGGCTGCGTCCTATTGGCAGGAAGGAGAGACAGGCAGGGCTAGAGTGGGGTGCTGTAAGGATGTAAGAACATTCCTGCTGGATGAGACCAAGGGGACACATCTTGTCATCCTTCTTCCCACAGTGTCTCGACAGATGTCTCTTGGTAGCCCACCTACAGAACATGAAGGCAAGGGCAACTCCCATTGTGGCCTCACAGCAGCTGGTATTATTCACTGAACAAGGAGGTTCCATTTAGCCATCATGGCTAATGACCATTGGTAGGCCTGCTTGGTTAATGGCCTTTTTTGGCTAATGGCCATTGGTAGGCCTTTTTGGCTAATGGCCTTTTTGGCTAATGGCCTTTTTGGCTAATGATCATGGGTAGGCTTTTTTGCAAATGGCCATTGATAGGCCTGTTTGGCTAATGATCATTGGTAGGCTTTTGGGCTAATAACCATTGATAGGCCTTTTTAGCTAATGGCCTTTTTAGCTAATGGCCTTTTTAGCTAATGATCATTGGTAGGCCTTTTTGCCTAATGATCATTGGTAGGCCTTTTTGCTAATGGCCATTGATAGGCCTTTTTGGCCAATCAGCTCAAACAAGATACCAAAACGACTGTATAAGAGCATGCATTTTAGGATAAAATTCATTCAGAAATGTGTAGTTTGAGAGAAAATATGCTCAGATTTTTTAATTGAACATTAACATGGAAATGGGACAGAACAGATTTAAAAATGAATGTATGGATAGCTGACAGGGACCAGAAATACACTGATCCACCCAACCCTAGTCCAAAGTGTAGGGTTGGCTGAAGCACCCCAAATCAGATCCAGAAATAGTCCAAAATAAACAGAATTATTTCTCAAATATTGGTTGGCCATTCAGAAAGTTAATCTGCAACTCTGCACAGGGTCTGAGCGGAGGATGCCATCCTAATGCACCTGGCCTCAGCTTCTAGTGTGGCATAAATCCTCATGCTAGATAGATTACTTTGAACTTTTAATATTATCCAAACTCCACACCCGTCCTAAGCAAAGTCCAACTTCTAAGAGGAAGAAAACATCCTTACTTAAAAAACTGTACATTTCTTTTCTTTTACATCAAAGATTTCAAACGCTTTTTGAAGCTTTTGTCCTTTGGTCTGTAGTTTATGACAAGCTCGTGGCATTTCAGGTATTTAAGGATAAGAGCTGGATTTTAGCCACGTGGAATCAAAAAGCCTGGATGGCCTCCCCTGTTTTCCCAAAGATAGCTTAATGGCAAAGACAGGATCCACAAGGAGTCTGTGTGCTCTTGATCTCTCCAAGACATCAGCTGGCTAATCACTGGCAATATAATTGGCTTGCACTGAAGGGAATTCATCCCTTCTGACAAGCTTAATTTCTATCTGCTCTCCCCAAAGCACAAAGTGCTGTGTACTTTTTTCAGCTGGTCAAGTGGTCCCCCTCCTGTTCCCCAACACCCACTCAGAAGCAAAACATGACATTTTCCTCATCACCACCCATCACAGGAACATGCTGACAGCACTCAGCTGTCAGGTCGGAGCAGAAGTTGCTATTGCATGCACTCCATCGCTCCTCCAAGGGCGGCATGTGTCACGTCCTTCAACGTCGCAGAACAACTGTGGACATGAACTCCAGCCCCAAAGCGAAAAGTCTCCCCCACCACCTCCACAAGGATCGCTCCCCACCAGTTCCTTGGGGCCGGGATCTCAGGAAGCGCCGTGACTAAAGCTGACCCCGTATCATTTCAATATCCTTTAGCGGCAGTCCCGCATGCAGGGAGGTTCCCAGGAGGTTCCTGCAGGATTTCACAGCAGATTGAGGTCTACAGCATTTTGAGAACGCAAGCCAGCAAAAGTCTTCGTGTAGCTCAGGCTGCAATCCTAGCTCATTAAACTCAGTGGAACTTACTCTGGAGTAGACATGGTAGTGTGAAGGGAGAAAGGGGGTTACCCTAACTCCCTGAAACATAGGCAGGGACAATTACCCAGGTAGGCTGCTGCCATCCCTTCAGTCCCACTCTCCAGACCATACAGGACACTCCTAGAGCTTAAGAAACAAGGGTCTCAGCCGCCACCCTCTATTTCAAGCCCTACGTCTGGAACTTTAAATAGTAACAAGAGCCAAACAGAAAGCCTTGGATTTACTACTACGGCTTACTTGGAAGTAAGCACACACAACTCTTAGGGTAAGTGTTAGATTTCTTTACAAGGTTAAAGGGAGTAAAGGAGTAAAGAGCCACACAGGAACCAGAATAACTTTTGGAAACGATACTTCAAGCAGAAAATAGCAAAAGCTTCCTATCCCTGTCTATACATACCTAAGCATGGATCTTCACATGGAACAGGGCCCAAAAGGTCAGGCTCTAAGTCCAAAGCCAAAAGCTAGGGTAATCAGATAAAATCCAGGTCAGGGCTCCTGTAACTTTAACAGTTGTAGAGAAAAGGGAATTTCAGCCAGTGTCATTTGTATGCAATTAGTTCCTGGTGGAATTCCTTCTTCATCACAACAGTTAAAGTTGCAGGGGCCCTGCCTTCTTTTGTATATGGTCACTCTAGTATAGTGCCTGCAAATTTAACTGTTGTGATGAAGAGAGAGTTTCACCAGGAACTAATTGCATACAAATGACACTGGCTGAAATCCGTTTATCTCTACAACTGTTAAAGTTACAGGAGCCCTGACCTGGATTTTATCTGGTCAGCCTACCAAAAGCAAGATGAAAAACGAAGACAAAAGATGGTTTCAGACCCCCTGTTTCATGCTCAAGCCCCTGACAACTCCAAGAAGATCTCTGTTAACCAATCACAGGCTGGCTGGAACTGTGTTCCCAAACCCTTCGAGGGATGGGGGAACAGTTCCCACAGGAACATAGCTGAGAGCGTTCAGTCCAATTCATTGAGTCTTGCGCTGACCTTGATGCTAGAGATATCTTGAGATAACCCACATACAGGTTGGTGGTATCACTACAGGCAACTCTCCTGCTTGGTCAAATGGAGTCTTATAGACAGTGAGAGCCTAAAAAGAAAATGGGGGTTCTTGAAAGGATTACATCTTAAAGCTGCCATCCTGGGCACACTTACTTGGCAGCAAGCCCCATGAACAGAGTGGGTTTTTTAAAAAAGAACAACAGCAACAAAATTTCTTGTCTTTGCATTTTCTGAAATAAAAACATTGGCTCCAAAAATGGAATATTTTACTTGTTTTTATTTATTTGAAAAATTTCTAAACTTCATTCCAAAAAGGATTTCAAAAATGACCGAAAAACAATACAATAAAAATCTAAACATCAAATAAATCGAGAGGCATAAAACTTTTCAATGAGATAAAAAGATACAAACTTAAATCTAAAAAAATATAAACAATTTGAACATCTGTCTTAAAATGCCTGTGCAAATAAAACACATTTAACCTGCCATGGAAAGACGTACGGTGTTGGAGCCAGGCAGATCTTATTAGATGTTAAATGTACTTCTCGTATGGAAGGAGTTCAGAGGAGGGACTTCTATATCCCAAAATGCTGGCAAATGACGATATGAAATTTGAATTATGGTCCTGGGATCTAAATTTGGCCACATGAATTTGAAATCAGTAGTACAAAGAGGGAGGTCTCCCTTGACATTCCGTCAATGAAATGAGTTTCAACTTTACAGTATATTCAATTTCCAGATCAGTAACGAGGCCTGACTTAATCTGTACTTTGCTTACAATGCAGTCACGATTCTGCACATTACTAAATCCTGGTAATTCCAGAAAATCAGAGAATTAAGGAATGTACTAAGCGGATTAGAGCAAAACTCTTCAGCAGGGGTGGCTAATACTTCTGGAGTTTGATCCGACTGATCAAGGCACTGAAAGTAAACTTGCTTCAAAGTCTAGTAGGAAGTGCTTAAATACCTAAAGCATCTGCCTTTTCAGTACTGCCTACAGTCCATAAAGAGATGGAGGTTTGAAAGAGCCCATAAAGCCCAGCAGTGCCCATATATCAGGTTGGCAACAGGGGCAGCGTCTTACAGTTCTTCTGGAATCTGCTCAAGCCCAGCCTTTGGGGAATGTTTCTGGGGAAGACAGGCCTTATCACCTTTAATAATTGTGCAGAAAGGATCCCATCATATCACACTCAGTTGCAAAGAGTTGCTCCATTCCTGCATAACTATTACAGATGGGGTGTGTCTATGTGTCCCAGTTTAGAGAGGACATGCCTCTGTTTGAAGGTGTCCTCTGTTTGAAGGGCTGTCCAGTCCAACTCCATGTTAAAGTTCAAATACACTAAGGGCACATCCTATACATGTTTAAACAGAAAAAGTCCTACATCCTCCATACACACATACACACACAAAGTCACACTGAGAGAGGGCTATCTCACTGTCATGGTTCCAAGCCCTCCCGCTGGAATGCGAGACAACAAAAAGGTCTGCCAAGTAATCCTCAAAGCTTTATTCAGTACATAAACATCTCCTTGCACCTCAAGAGAGTTTAAACCTAGGAACCTTACTCTAGGCTAACACTTGGCTAAGCTAAGCAAAACAATTGTTCTTTCAACAATGGAGGTGGTCTTTTCCCTGAGTCCCTTTCACTTCAAGGAGGATTTCTTGGAAGAAGCCTTTGGAGAGAGGCTAGCTGAGCTGACCACCTCTTGCCTACCTTTAGCACCACCCATTTGAACTCTGGGATCGGTCAGCTCTGAAGTCCCCTCCCCCTCAGAGGATTCTTGAGTTCCCACAGACTGTGTGCTGTTCATGTTCTCGCTGCTAAGGTCTTGTGATGATTCATCCATGGCGGGTGAAGAGCCTGGGAGAATCACCTCCTCCACTTCCAGTGTAAGGTGGGACGTTTCTAGTCCTGTTTCTTCAGCTTCAGAATCTGATTCTGATTGCTAGGCTGAAACTCCTTCCCCCACACCAAGGGGAACAGGCCTGGTCATGACGCTAACTGTGACTAAATCCTCCTATAATGTTCTGCTTTTGACAGCTTCCCCACAGTCAAGAAAATCATGATGTTTTAATTAGAAAAAAGGCTGTCTTTTTAGTCCCTAGTTCAAGTTGAGACACAGAAGCTGCAAATCACACCCATGCGGTGCTGGTAAGCCGGTCACCATCTGTATCATCTTGCCAAAACTTCACCATACTTCAAAAGCTCCACACAAATCCAGGTGAGACAGATTGGCAGGACAATCCAAGCGACCAGCTCACCAGGTAATTAGATGGGCATGGTGGAACATACAGTAGGAAGCTGCCTCCCGCCCAAGCACCAGTTCTAGGTTTTGGAAGGCCCTTGGGTAATGGGCGCCCTTAGTCAGTGAGCCTGCCTCCTCATCATTGTTACTGTTTGCTTGCTTGGCAGGCAGAGATCCAGTGAGCAAGGAGGCAGGGACATCTCCTGCTCCTCCTTCTCACCATCCCCGTTGTCTCTACAGAGCAAGAGGCAGGTGAACATGAAGACCACAAGTCCAGGAGGTTCTTCTCAGGAGGCCCCTGCTGGGGTGTGGGCTCTCAGCAAGTGCCCAACCATGTCTACACTGGCCCTACTTCTACCCAGTGAACTCACTGGTCCATGCAGCCCAGTATTGTCTACCCTGACTTGCAGCAGCTGTCCAGGGAATCAGTCAGACAGAGGAAGGTCTTTCCCATCCTTATCAGAGGATGTTGGGATTGACCATGGGGGCTTGGACATACAAAGTGAGGGGCTCTCAGTGAAGCCAAGTGAGGTGCTCTCGCTTAAAGGCATGGATTGACCCTACCACAAACTCTGAAGCCAATCTAAATATTTGGATGAGGCTGGTTCCCAGTTATGTTTGTTTGGATGTTTCCTTAACATCATCTCTGAATGCCTTGTGGCCCCTGGGCTTAGCTTTTGAAGACTCCTTGCCTTGCAGTAGGTCCACAATGCTTTGCTTCTGATTCCTGATGGCGAGCTGGAGAGGAGTACACCCCATGTTGTCCTCCAGCTCTAGCAAAGCCCCCGCATTGAGTAAAGTCTTTATGGTCGTCGCATTACCTTTAAGCACTGCAAGGTGTGTGGGTGTCCAGCCCACCTTGTTCTTGATGTTGACGTCCGCCTTATGCTCAAGGAGGTTAACAATGCTGAGAAATGCCCCCTGCTGCACTGCCAGGTGGAGGGGGGTCCAGCCAGAATTCTCAGCAAGGTTGGGGTCTGCCCCACTCCGTAGCAACTCAGAAATAACAGCCTCTTCACTGTAGCGTGTTGCCAAATGTAGAGGTGTCCAATCCAGGCTGCCTCCGATATTCACCTTGGCATGGTTGTCCACCAGGAGGCGGATGATTTCTATGTGGCCTTTAATGGAAGCCATGTGCAAAGGTGTCCACCCTTTCTCCGTCCTCAAGTCGATGGTGGCTCCATATTTGATCAGCTTCTCACAGATGAGGCATTTGCCTTTTGCTACAGCCAGATGTAGAGCACTGTAATGATTCTGGTCTAGGCTGTTGACTTCTGCACCATTCTTCAGGAGGTACTGGACCACTCTGAATTTGCCTTTCTCTACAGCAAGATGAAGTGGAGTCCGTAGGTTTTTCTGCTTCTTTTCTAGATCTGCCCCTTGGCTGTCCAGCACTTTAACAAGCCTGATGTGCCCATATGCAGCTGCCACATGGAGGGCAGTCCGTCCCTCTTTCTCCTGCATGTTGGGATCAGCATGACGTGAGAGGAGAACCCGGACCACATTTTCAAAGTTGTTCTGCGATGCCAAGTGGAGGGCAGTCCACCCATCGAATTCTTGGGCATTGACGTTGGCCTTGTGGTCAAGCAAGAGGCGCACTATTCTGTCATCTCCATTCTGAGCCACAAAATGAAGAGGTGACCAACCATCCTCATCAGTCATGTTGACATCTGCACCATGTTGGATGAGGAGTGAGGTGATGTCCAGAGATTCCTTCTGGACCGCCAGGATGAGGGGAGTGACACCACAGGCAGTCTTCTTGTTCACGTCAGCTCCCTGCCTCAACAAGAATTTCATTTTCTCCAGGTTCCTTGGAGTGACCTTGAGATGAAGGGGACTGAGGTTGTTTGTATGGGTCTCACTGACATCTTCTGACAATATCAAAGCTTCTAGGCTTTGAACCTCATTCTGAGGGAAACCATGGAATTGATCCGTATCATTCTCAACACCTGAAACACAATGAAAAGGTGTTGAACAGAACACATGAGATGAGTTAACATCAGGGGCCATGGGTCTTGAACACGTCTGCTGATACTTGGGCTGAAACTATGTGTGAAGTGCTACTCTCAGCTGCAAAACACCAGCTACTTCTGGATTTTGTGTTTCCTCCTCATTCTCCAGCTCACACAGCTACACTACTGGATTGGACAGCAGTAAGAAATGATTCCATTGGTCCTTTCACTTATAAACATGGTTGTCCTGACAAAGCCCGTCTGTGTGTGCAGCCATCCTAATAGGGTGTTGTGATCACATGTCCAGCCCAACTGATACTACTGTTCACCTTGGGCCATGAATAGTCACTTCCTGTGCTACAGCTAGGTTATTTGCTGCTCTCACAAGAATTGTGACCCAACTTCTTTCAAGTTCCATTCAGGCTGGACACCAACTTAAAACTTTGCTTCCTGCCACCATGTCGCTCAAACACTCGACTGCAAAATGGCGGAGAGAAGTTCTCAAACTGGAAGGCAATGCCCTGAGATCAACTCCTCTAGTCCAAGAGCAACGTATCTCCAGCAGAGAGGTTGAGAGTCCTGAAAATGACCTTGGATCATACAGTGACACTCACCCCTGTTCCTCACTCCCTGAAAGAGTCCAGATCCTTCCGTAACACTCTTCTTCTTCGTCATGTAGACATGGAAAAGAACAGGCATTCAATTAGCAATATAATAAAATGGTTCATGTCTACAGCCCATTAGAGCAGAAAATCCCATGACTGACCTTGAGATATTTTGCAAGAAATCCCATTCCTGTATTCTGAATATGCAATATACAGAGACTTGCCCCAAAGGAATTCCCCATCCCGTCACCATCACTCCTTATGTTGGGCAAATGCACTGTAATTAAAAAGTGCAAGGTTGCACTTTTACCTGTTCACTCCTAGGGAATGTAGGCTTGAGTGACACCTTTCTAGAGAGATGCTCCTTCTCTGGGTCCACCACAGGGTTTCGGATTAAGGAAAGTAGCATGCTTGTCTCCACCAAGACATCTAAGCAAGTGGAAGAGATGGATAATGAAGAGCTTTGTCTCAATGACTCACCGAACCAATTCCCAGAATTCAGAAGAATGATGAAGGGCTAGTTAGTGATGGCATATGAATAGGACTCTACATGACCACTCAGGTCTTCTGGGGCAAGCTCTGCTGCATGTTCTACCACTATCACAGATGCAGTTGATTGGGACACAAACTATTTTAATCATACAATATATTTTTTAAAATATGTAATTGTTCATTGAGTGCCAGGGAGAGGTGTTTGTGATTGGGCAGCAGCCATGGCTCAAAAGCAGAAGAAATGTTCTACATGTACACAGAAGGTCCCAGGTTGGACCCAAGGCATCTCCAGTTAAGGAATCAAGTAGCAAATGATGGGATAGAGGATTGTTTGAGGTCCTCCAGAACCTTTTTGTTTATACAGGTCTTTTGTCTGGTTCTTGAAGTAATTCCCCTTGGCTTGTAAATGGTTTTTTTTTTTAAGTAAAAAAATCTGCTGTTCTTCTCTCCCTCCCCTCCCCCACTCTTATTTTATGTGATTGTTTTAAAAAATACTGATTATGTTAGACTGGGCCAACCCTACCATTAGGCAAAGTGAGGTGGCCACCTCAGACATCTGACTTTGGAAGTCAGTGAAGGGCAGCAAATTGTTAGCTATTTTAATCATACAATATATTTTTTTAAATATGTAATTGTTCATTGAGTGCCAGGGAGAGGTGTTTGTGAAATTTTCTGCCTCAGGTGCCAAAACAACTCATAGCCTAGGATACTATGCACCTTGACTCGTGTGTGTGTGCTGTTCTGCCTCAGGCAGCAAAATGTCTTGGGCCAGCCCTGATGTTAGACATTTTATGCAGCTTGGGTCTAGGGGTGTGCATCGGATCGGATCCGATCCACGATCCGAATCCGATCCGCCCCAAAAATCGGAAAATCCGATCCGATCCGATCCGATCCAACACACCATCCGATCCGATCCGATCCGATCCGGCGAGGTCCGATCCGGATCGGATCGGATCGGCGGATCGGACGCCATTTTAAATGCGTTTTTCCCATAGCAAAGTATTGTTGTTTTACAAAAACGCCTATAACTTTTTCATTTTTAAAGACAGAAGGATGAAACTTGGGCACATTGTACACTGGTTAGGGATAGGTATCTGTGAGAAATTTCAGAAAGATTGGTGCATGCAGTTTGTGGCAATTAATTTTTTAATAAATAACATGGAATGCCTATAACTCGGTCATTTTTAAAGTTACACACATGAAACTTTGCCACATTGTAGGTGGTACCTTGGGACCCACGTGTGTGAAATCCCAGAACCGTGGGTGCTTGCCTGGTGTGGCAATGAATTTTTGAAAAATGGGTAGTAGTGGGGTAAATGCAGTTATGCCTCCCATGTTTTTATTTTTAAAGATACAAACAGGACACTTCGGCACATTACAGGGAACACTTCCCTTGATATGTGTGTAAAATTTCAGACAGCTAGCTCCAGGCATGTGTTGGCAATGAATTGTTGAAAATTGGGTAGCAGTGGGGTAAAATACAGTTTTGCCTCCCATTTTTTTATTTTCAAAGATACAAACGGGAAACTTTGGCACATTGCAGGGAACACTGCACTTCAAATGTGTGTGAAATTTCCGGAAGCTAGGTGCAACATTGTAGTGGGAAACGAACGTTTATTCATGGCATTTCACATGGGATTTATGGGTTGGTTTTAAGAGCTACAAAGCTCTAACTCGCTCACATGGCACAGGACCTATGCCCGCTCAAACGCTGAAAATTTCACAAACTTTGGTGCAATGCTTTAGTGGGAAAACAAAGGTTTATTCATGGCATTTCACATGGGATTTATGGGTTGGTTTTAAGAGCTACAAAGCTCTAACTCGCTCACATGGCACAGGACCTATGCCCGCTCAAACGCTGAAAATTTCACAAACTTTGGTGCAATGCTTTAGTGGGAAAACAAAGGTTTATTCATGGCATTTCACATGGGATTTATGGGTTGGTTTTAAGAGCTACAAAGCTCTAACTCGCTCACATGGCACAGGACCTATGCCCGCTCAAACGCTGAAAATTTCACAAACTTTGGTGCAATGCTTTAGTGGGAAAACAAAGGTTAAACTTTATTATTTTAAACCTTCAGGAAAGGGAGGGGGAGGCTGTGTTTGTGTGTGTGTGTTTGACAGCTTGATCCACCAATTGTGCTTTAGAATACATGACTGAATCACCCAATCCTGTGAAGACTTTCTTCAGCCTCCAATCGCAATGCTGGAGGAGGGCACCAGTATATATTCTCTCAGCCCTGCCCTTCTGGCTCTTTGTGGGTTGAACGTGGAGGAGATTAGGGAGTGTTTTGGAGCTGTGTTGGAGAGACTGTATTGATTGAATTGATTTGATTGCATTTGGAGGTGGTTTTGAGGAGTTTCTGATCTTTTACTTCAGCTTTTCTTGTTCTCTCTCTTGGCTTTCCTTTCTCTCTTGCCTTTCCTTTCTTAGATAGCACGTTTGTTTGTCTGTGAGTTCAGTTTGTCTTTGCAGTGAGTGTGTTTGTTCTACTTTCGCTTTCTGAAAAAAACCCAAAAAAATAATAAAAAAATATTTCTATCCTCTCTCTCTCTCTCTCTCTTTCTCTGTGTGTGTGTGTGTGTGTGTGTGCGCTTGTGAGTGAGTGTGTGTTGCTGGGCTGTGTAGCCTGCTGCTACAAACACAAAAAAAGTCAGCAAAGCACACACTTACACAAAAATAAATAATAATAAAAATAAAATGAAGCGTGGCACTCAAAGGGGGGGTGCTCCCAAGGCAGCATTTGGGAGAGGCCGCTCTGGGCATGGCGCTGCTGCTGCTGCTGCTGGGACCAGCAGCAGGCAGCCTACTTCCACACCCCCAGTTAAACTGAGGCGTTCTCCACTGGGGCAGCAGAAGCAGGCAGAAGCAACTCAAAGTAGTACCTGCAGGGCACTCTTTCAGCAACATGAGGCAGGTGCTGGGAGCAGCAGTGGGCATGAAGAAGGAGCACTATATCCAGCTCCTTCTTTGGTGGGTGAGCCTGTGAACCCGCTGACTGATCTTTTCCCAGATCTTGTGGAAGTCAGCGAGGTTCAGAGTGAGAAGGAGGACTCTGATGTGGGGCAAGAGGAAGAGCAGGCAGCACCAGAGACTTACTCTCCACAATCCGTCCTCTCTTCCACTCATTCCCTTGCTCCTGAGGTGACACCACAGAGCGAAGGCGCCGGCAGGCCGTCTGTGTCACCCCAGAAGCGACAGGCAAGCAAGGTGTGGGACCACTTTGAGGTGGCAGTGGATTCCCGCTTTGCTGTCTGTCGCCACTGCAAGATGTCAGTGAGCAGGGGAAAAATGCCAGGCCACTTCACCACCACGAACCTCACCCGCCACATGCAGAGGCACCACCAGTCTGTTTTGCTTGGGACCGAGGCGGGCACCTCGCAGCAGACTGGTGCTAGCGGCAAGGGCAAGCAGAAGGCTCCTGCAACTTCTGCCAGCTCTCAACCTCCCAACCCCAAGAGGCTTCGCCAGGCCACCATGGAAGAGATGGGGTGGGGGAAGTATGGAGCCACAAGGTGGCGTTTTCCAGCGCCCAACCAGATCACCAATTGCATCGGTGAGATGGTGGCGTTGGATGACCAGCCATTCAGCCTCGTCGAGAACGCAGGCTTCAAGAGGCTGATGGCTCTTGTGGTTCCATACTACAAGCCGCCGTGTCGCACCACCCTGAGCAGGCGTGTGGTGCCCTCCCTGTACCAGGCATGCAGGGAGTTAGTTCTGGGTCGTCTGTGCCAGGCAGAGGCACAGAAGGTGCACTTCACTTCGGACATCTGGTCCAGCGAAGGAGGAGTGCACGCTTACCTGTCCCTGACGGCTCACTGGTGGGGAGCCTCAGGGCAGGAAGCACCCAGGACTTCTGGGACTGGGAAGGAGGGCTGCCGCTGGGCCCTCCTTCATACCGCAGTCATGGACCAGTCCCACACGGCGGAGGAGATTACGGAGGCCATGAACCGCATGGTGGCAGGGTGGCTGGGCGGGCACCAGCACACCCGCGGTTACATGGTCACGGACGGGGGAGCCAATATGCTGAAGGCGGTGCGCGATGGCGGATTTGAGGGCATCCGCTGCATCGCGCACGTCTTCAACCTGGTCGTCAGGGATGGCCTTGGAAGCAGCAAGGCCCCTCTCCCTCCCCAAATCCGTAATCTCCTAGAGAGCTGCAGGAAGGTGGCTGGGCATTTCCACCACAGCGTGAAGGGCAGTCGGTTGCTGCGGGAGAAGCAGCAGGAGCTGGGACTTCCGCAGCACCGGCTAGTGCAGGACGTGGCAACACGTTGGAACTCCACCTACCACATGCTCGAGCGTATGGTGGAGCAACAGCGTGTTGTCCACGAGATGTTCAGGGTCGGGGACATTGGCATCCAGGCCCCACTGTCCAGGCAGCAGTGGGAGGCCATGTCCCAGCTTCTGGTGGTCCTCAAGCCGTTCCTTGAGGCCACCGAGACCCTGAGCAGCAGCACTGCCCTTCTCAGCCAGGTGCTCCCCGTGGCCAGGCATCTCCAGAATCAGATGGGCGAGTTTCTGGAGGCCGGGGATGCCGTCACCGGCAGGCGCTTCCTGCCAGAGGTGCGGGAAGTGGTGACGAGGCTGAGGGAAAGCCTATCCCGCCGGGTCCAGCCTCTCTACAACGAGAGGCAGTACATGTTGGCCACCATGTGCGACCCGTGCATCAAGGATGGGTTATGTGGGCAGACTTCCCGGGCAGGTTGGGTGGAAATGCTGGTGACGGACGTTCGGGCGGCCCGGGATGCCAGGATTGGGCAGGCAGAGGAGGAGCCCACCGAAGCCCAGGCGCTAAGTCCGCTGAGCACCACCAGCAGCGGCGGCACCAGCACCACCACACCCAGCAGGGGGACAGGCCAGGGGTTTTGGGACAAGGCTTTGCAGGCTGCGGTTGGGCATAGAGGCACTCAACCCAGCCGCCGCCAGGATGACGCTGCAGCAGCAGTGCAGCGTTACCTGGCGGAGCAGATGGAGGACGGCTCCATCGAACCCCTGGCCTACTGGTCATCTCGGCGCCAGATGTGGCCTGATCTGGCGCGGGTGGCCATGGACAGAATCAGCTGCCCACCGGCCAGCGTTCCAAGCGAGCGGGTGTTTTCCATGGCGGGCGACGTGGTCACACCCCACCGCTCTCGCTTGGACGCTGAGATTGTGGAGCAGCTGGTCTTCCTCAAGGTCAATCTGCCCCTGCTGGGATACCCCACCCTCATGCCCGCGGGGGAGTAATTGGCAGGCACCCCCCATCCATCCCACACCTTTGGGCAGGCACCAGCAGGCCCTTGATTTTTTAATTCTTATTTTCGGTTAATTAATTTTCTTTACTTTAATTTACTGGCTGTGTTGTTTACAGCTCAGTAACTCAACTCTGAACGATGGATCCCGAAGGGATCTAGTTTCTTCTCCTAGCCTCTTACATTGAGGGGATGCACAAGCATCTCACACATTCTATGTTGTTTGACTTGAACCAATGTGCTTGCACGTGTGCCTCTGAAATTGGACTCCGATGGCTCCCTCCAGGCCTTCTGTAAGGTCCCACACTTCCATGGGCGTTTCTTCTTGTAAGACCACGTCAGAGGCTCATGAGAACTTTGGATAAGAAGAAGGCTTAATTTTATCGCCAAGGAACGCATGCACCTCTCTGACTATGAACGAAGGACGCGATAGGATTCCTCTTCCAGGCTCCTACATTGAGTGGATGACAAGCAGCATCCCACACTGTTTCTGACTGTGTCTTATGGACTTATGTGGCAGCCTTGCAGGGCTGTCACTGTGTGTTGTGTTTATTTTGGCTATATGATTTAAAAAACTGCCTGCCCGCCTGCCCACCTGCTAGGTTGCCGCCATTGTGAAGTAGCCGGAATGCGTGGGCTGGTCTCACGGTTCTATTGCTTACTTGTGCAATGCGCAAGCGCCTGGCATCATGCCCGCCTCTGCCTCTGCCTCTGCCTGCCTGCCTGCCTGCCCGCCTGCTAGGTTGCCGCCATTGTGAAGTAGCCGGAATGCGTGGGCTGGTCTCACGGTTCTATTGCTTACTTGTGCAATGCGCAAGCGCCTGGCATCATGCCCGCCTCTGCCTCTGCCCCTGCCTGCCTGCCTGCCTGCCCGCCTGCTAGGTTGCCGCCATTGTGAAGTAGCCGGAATGCGTGGGCTGGTCTCACGGTTCTATTGCTTACTTGTGCAATGCGCAAGCGCCTGGCATCATGCCCGCCTCTGCCTCTGCCCCTGCCTGCCTGCCTGCCTGCCCGCCTGCTAGGTTGCCGCCATTGTGAAGTAGCCGGAATGCGTGGGCTGGTCTCACGGTTCTATTGCTTACTTGTGCAATGCGCAAGCGCCTGGCATCATGCCCGCCTCTGCCTCTGCCCCTGCCTGCCTGCCTGCCTGCCCGCCTGCTAGGTTGCCGCCATTGTGAAGTAGCCGGAATGCGTGGGCTGGTCTCACGGTTCTATTGCTTACTTGTGCAATGCGCAAGCGCCTGGCATCATGCCCGCCTCTGCCTCTGCCTCTGCCTGCCTGCCTGCCTGCCCGCCTGCCCACCTGCTAGGTTGCCGCCATTGTGAAGTAGCCGGAATGCGTGGGCTGGTCTCACGGTTCTATTGCTTACTTGTGCAATGCGCAAGCGCCTGGCATCATGCCCGCCTCTGCCTCTGCCTCTGCCTGCCTGCCTGCCTGCCCGCCTGCCCACCTGCTAGGTTGCCGCCATTGTGAAGTAGCCGGAATGCGTGGGCTGGTCTCACGGTTCTATTGCTTACTTGTGCAATGCGCAAGCGCCTGGCATCATGCCCGCCTCTGCCTCTGCCTCTGCCTGCCTGCCTGCCCGCCTACCCACCTGCTAGGTTGCCGCCATTGTGAAGTAGCCGGAATGCGTGGGCTGGTCTCACGGTTCTATTGCTTACTTGTGCAATGCGCAAGCGCCTGGCATCATGCCCGCCTCTGCCTCTGCCTCTGCCTCTGCCTGCCTGCCTGCCTGCCCGCCTGCCCACCTGCTAGGTTGCCGCCATTGTGAAGTAGCCGGAATGCGTGGGCTGGTCTCACGGTTCTATTGCTTACTTGTGCAATGCGCAAGCGCCTGGCATCATGCCCGCCTCTGCCTCTGCCTCTGCCTGCCTGCCTGCCTGCCCGCCTGCTAGGTTGCCGCCATTGTGAAGTAGCCGGAATGCGTGGGCTGGTCTCACGGTTCTATTGCTTACTTGTGCAATGCGCAAGCGCCTGGCATCATGCCCGCCTCTGCCTCTGCCCCTGCCTGCCTGCCTGCCTGCCCGCCTGCTAGGTTGCCGCCATTGTGAAGTAGCCGGAATGCGTGGGCTGGTCTCACGGTTCTATTGCTTACTTGTGCAATGCGCAAGCGCCTGGCATCATGCCCGCCTCTGCCTCTGCCCCTGCCTGCCTGCCTGCCTGCCCGCCTGCTAGGTTGCCGCCATTGTGAAGTAGCCGGAATGCGTGGGCTGGTCTCACGGTTCTATTGCTTACTTGTGCAATGCGCAAGCGCCTGGCATCATGCCCGCCTCTGCCTCTGCCCCTGCCTGCCTGCCTGCCTGCCCGCCTGCTAGGTTGCCGCCATTGTGAAGTAGCCGGAATGCGTGGGCTGGTCTCACGGTTCTATTGCTTACTTGTGCAATGCGCAAGCGCCTGGCATCATGCCCGCCTCTGCCTCTGCCTCTGCCCGCCTGCCTGCCTGGAGGTGCCCATGCAGCTGTGACTTTGCCTCTGCCAGTGGGACTTTGCCTCTGCCACTGGGACTTTGCCTCTGCCACTGGGACTTTGCCTGGAGGGGCCCATGCAGCTGTGACTTTGCCTCTGCCAGTGGGACTTTGCCTCTGCCACTGGGACTTTGCCTCTGCCACTGGGACTTTGCCTGGAGGGAGCTGTGCCAAACTGTGACTTTGCCTGGAGGGAGCTGTGCCAAACTGTGACTTTGCCTGGAGGAGCCTGTGCCACTGGGACTTTGCCTGGAGGGAGCTGTGCCAAACTGTGACTTTGCCTGGAGGGAGCTGTGCCAAACTGTGACTTTGCCTGGAGGAGCCTATGTGCCACTGTGACTTTGCCTGGAGGAGCCTATGCCAACGTGACTTTGCCTGGAGGAGCCTATGTGCCACTGTGACTTTGCCTGGAGGAGCCTATGTGCCACTGTGACTTTGCCTGGAGGAGCCTATGCCAATGTGACTTTGCCTGGAGGAGCCTATGTGCCACTGTGACTTTGCCTGGAGGAGCCTATGCCAACGTGACTTTGCCTGGAGGAGCCTATGCCACTGTGACTTTGCCTGGAGGAGCCTATGTGCCACTGTGACTTTGCCTGGAGGAGCCTATGCCAATGTGACTTTGCCTGGAGGAGCCTATGCCAATGTGACTTTGCCTGGAGGAGCCTATGTGCCACTGTGACTTTGCCTGGAGGAGCCTATGCCAACGTGACTTTGCCTGGAGGAGCCTATGCCACTGTGACTTTGCCTGGAGGAGCCTATGTGCCACTGTGACTTTGCCTGGAGGAGCCTATGCCAATGTGACTTTGCCTGGAGGAGCCTATGCCAATGTGACTTTGCCTGGAGGAGCCTATGTGCCACTGTGACTTTGCCTGGAGGAGCCTATGCCAACGTGACTTTGCCTGGAGGAGCCTATGCCACTGTGACTTTGCCTGGAGGAGCCTATGTGCCACTGTGACTTTGCCTGGAGGAGCCTATGCCAATGTGACTTTGCCTGGAGGAGCCTATGCCAATGTGACTTTGCCTGGAGGAGCCTATGCCAATGTGACTTTGCCTGGAGGAGCCTATGTGCCACTGGAGTCCTCCGATCCACAGCGGCCGCACGAATAAGGTAAGTGTGTGCAGTCAACGCAGGGACACCTGAGAGTGTCCAGAAGTGGGGCAGTCTGAGATCTTACTTCCGAGTAAGCAAGCAGGCAGCCCCGTGTGCCTACTGGGGCGTGGGCACTCAGGACCGGGCAGATGCCAGTCCTGGGTGAGAGGGAGCCAATGGTGGAAAAGTATGATTTATCTCATGTTAATTCTTTCCCCCCCCCCTCCTTCTTTTGCAGCCTATGGAACTCTTCGCCACTGCGCAAAGCGCACCCGTGATTCCAGACTGCCCATCTGCCCCAGCCACGGCCACATGGAGGTGGCCCCTCGATTCACGTCACCCCTACGACTCAGGTAAGAGTGCAGGCAGAGTGGCCATATAGAAAAGAAGGCAGGGCCCCTGCACCTTTAACTGTTGTGATGAAGAGGGAATCTCAGCAGGAACTAATTCCATACAAATGACACTGGCAGAAATTCCCTTTTCTCTACAACTGCTGAAGTTAGGAACCCTGACCTGGATTTGATCTGGTCAGCCTAACGTAGGGTGCTATTAGGAGTGAATGAATAACCCAAGGACAAAAGAAATGGTGATTCTCTAATGATCCGGTAAGCTGTGTCCTGCCAGACACAAAAGGATAGCCAATCCCTCTAACAATGGGCTCAGAAGAGTGATTTAGAAAGGGAGGGGTGCAGCAGGAGAAAGAGGATTGCATCACAAACAAGAGAAGTGTGCTGGTGGGAGACTAGTAGGACTTGCATGTATTAATTATTTAATACAAATCTTTATTTATTTTCCTTTCTTCTTTTGCAGTATAAAAGTATTCATGTAATATTCATTATCCCCCTCCTCTTCTTTTGCAGCCTATGGCACTCTCACTGCCACAGTGCCCGGGAAAGGAGAGACTTTGCCCATTACATGCCAGCCTGCCCGCCCGCTGCTGATGCCACCTGCCGCCTTCCAGATCGTTCCTGCGAGGCGGGCCAGCCGCCTTCCTTGCACAAGCCATGGGACTAGGGGTCCTCCAGGAGAATCTCACCGAGTCCTCAACGCCCTCAGGACTATGGTAAGTGTTCTGTGAATGGGGGGGGGGGGCACCTTCCACCTAACTGAAGGTTGGCTGTCTGCCTGCTAACTTCCGAGTGAGCAGGCAGCCCCGTGTGCCTGCTGGGGCGTGGTCACTCAGGAAGGGCAATCCTGGGTGGAAGGGAGCTGGTTGTGTTAAAGTGGTCAACTAATATTCATTCTTTTCCCCCCCCCCTCCTTCTTTTGCAGCCTATGGAACTCTTCGCCACTGCGCAAAGCGCACCCGTGAATCCAGACTGCCCATCTGCCCCAGCCACGGCCGCATGGAGGTGGCCCATCGATTCACGTCGCCCGCACGACTCTGGTAAGAGCCTGTCAGACAGCTTACCCACGAGTAAGCAAGCAGGCAGCCCCGTGTGCCTGCTGGGGCGTGGGCACTCAGGACCGGGCACATGCCAGTCTTGGGTGGGAGGGAGCCAGTGGTGGAAAAGTATCATTTTTCTCATATTCTTCCCCCCCCCCCTTCTTCTTTTGCAGCCTATGGAACTCTTTGCCACAGTGCCCAGGAGAGACGGTAATGCAGACTGCCCACCTGCCCGTCACTGCCCGCCTGGAAGTGGCATCTTATCAACAACGCCCTCAGGAGGACTACGGTAAGTGTTCTGTGAATGGGGGGGGGCACCTTCCACCTAACTGAAGGTTGGCTGTCTGCCTGCTAACTTCCGAGTGAGCAGGCAGCCCCGTGTGCCTGCTGGGGCGTGGGCACTCAGGAAGGGCAATCCTGGGTGGAAGGGAGCTGGTTGTGTTAAAGTGGTCAACTAATATTCATTCTTTTCCCCCCCCCCCTCCTTCTTTTGCAGCCTATGGAACTCTTCGCCACTGCGCAAAGCGCACCCGTGAATCCAGACTGCCCATCTGCCCCAGCCACGGCCGCATGGAGGTGGCCCATCGATTCACGTCGCCCGCACGACTCTGGTAAGAGCCTGTCAGAGAGCTTACCCACGAGTAAGCAAGCAGGCAGCCCCGTGTGCCTGCTGGGGCGTGGGCACTCAGGACCGGGCACATGCCAGTCTTGGGTGGGAGGGAGCCAGTGGTGGAAAAGTATCATTTTTCTCATATTCTTCCCCCCCCCTTCTTCTTTTGCAGCCTATGGAACTCTTTGCCACAGTGCCCAGGAGAGACGGTAATGCAGACTGCCCACCTGCCCGTCACTGCCCGCCTGGAAGTGGCATCTTATCAACAACGCCCTCAGGAGGACTACGGTAAGTGTTCTGTGAATGGGGGGGGCACCTTCCACCTAACTGAAGGTTGGCTGTCTGCCTGCTAACTTCCGAGTGAGCAGGCAGCCCCGTGTGCCTGCTGGGGCGTGGGCACTCAGGAAGGGCAATCCTGGGTGGAAGGGAGCTGGTTGTGTTGAAGTGGTCAACTAATATTCATTCTTTTTTCCCCCCCTTCTTCTTTTGCAGCCTATGGAACTCTCACTGCCACAGTGCCCGGGAAAGGAGAGACTTTGCCCATTACATGCCAGCCTGCCCGCCCGCTGCTGATGCCGCCTGCCGCCTTCCAGATCCTTCCTGCAAAGAGAGCAAGCCGCCCTCCTCGCACAAGCCATGGGACTTGGCATTCGCCCTCAAGGAGAATGTCACCCAGTCCCCAACGCCGCTGTTGGACTTTGCCCTGGATGCCAGCCTGCCCGCCCGCTGCTGATGCCGCCTGCCGCCTTCCAGATCCTTCCTGCAAAGAGAGCAAGCCGCCCTCCTCGCACAAGCCATGGGACTTGGCATTCGCCCTCAAGGAGAATGTCACCCAGTCCCCAACGCCGCTGTTGGACTTTGCCCATTAAATGCCAGCCTGCCCGCCCGCTGCTGATGCCGCCTGCTGCCTTCCAGATCCTTCCTGCAAAGAGAGCAAGCCGCCCTCCTCGCACAAGCCATGGGACTTGGCATTCACCCTCAAGGAGAATGTCACCCAGTCCCCAACGCCGCTGTTGGACTTTGCCCATTAAATGCCAGCCTGCCTGCCCGCCTTCCAGATTCTGCTGTGGAAGGAGAAATAAATAATACTAGGTGCTGCAAGAGACCATGTGGATTGGCTCTACATCAAAGCAGCCTTCTGGTTTAGAATTACATACTACACAAGAAAAGAACAATCACTTATCCTGCAAGATCCCTTCCCAGGCTAGGATCTGAATAATAGCTATTAGCTAGGATCTGAATAGCTATTACCTGGGATTAGCTACTAGTGCATTTGGTAGCATTCCTGCAACCAACACCTGTCTTGTCATGTAAATGTATGGGTCCCTAAAGCAATTTACAATCACTTTACATTTTACAAATGAATAAGTGAAACTTTCTTCCCTCATTACCAATCCACACCAGGCAGGCAATGTCCCCTTCCTGAAGGTTTAAAATAATAAAGTTTAACCTTTGTTTTCCCACTAAAGCATTGCACCAAAGTTTGTGAAATTTTCAGCGTTTGAGCGGGCATAGGCCCTGTGCCATGTGAGCGAGTTAGAGCTTTGTAGCTCTTAAAACCAACCCATAAATCCCATGTGAAATGCCATGAATAAACCTTTGTTTTCCCACTAAAGCATTGCACCAAAGTTTGTGAAATTTTCAGCGTTTGAGCGGGCATAGGTCCTGTGCCATGTGAGCGAGTTAGAGCTTTGTAGCTCTTAAAACCAACCCATAAATCCCATGTGAAATGCCATGAATAAACCTTTGTTTTCCCACTAAAGCATTGCACCAAAGTTTGTGAAATTTTCAGCGTTTGAGCGGGCATAGGTCCTGTGCCATGTGAGCGAGTTAGAGCTTTGTAGCTCTTAAAACCAACCCATAAATCCCATGTGAAATGCCATGAATAAACCTTTGTTTTCCCACTAAAGCATTGCACCAAAGTTTGTGAAATTTTCAGCGTTTGAGCGGGCATAGGTCCTGTGCCATGTGAGCGAGTTAGAGCTTTGTAGCTCTTAAAACCAACCCATAAATCCCATGTGAAATGCCATGAATAAACGTTCGTTTCCCACTACAATGTTGCACCTAGCTTCCGGAAATTTCACACACATTTGAAGTGCAGTGTTCCCTGCAATGTGCCAAAGTTTCCCGTTTGTATCTTTGAAAATAAAAAAATGGGAGGCAAAACTGTATTTTACCCCACTGCTACCCAATTTTCAACAATTCATTGCCAACACATGCCTGGAGCTAGCTGTCTGAAATTTTACACACATATCAAGGGAAGTGTTCCCTGTAATGTGCCGAAGTGTCCTGTTTGTATCTTTAAAAATAAAAACATGGGAGGCATAACTGCATTTACCCCACTACTACCCATTTTTCAAAAATTCATTGCCACACCAGGCAAGCACCCACGGTTCTGGGATTTCACACACGTGGGTCCCAAGGTACCACCTACAATGTGGCAAAGTTTCATGTGTGTAACTTTAAAAATGACCGAGTTATAGGCATTCCATGTTATTTATTAAAAAATTAATTGCCACAAACTGCATGCACCAATCTTTCTGAAATTTCTCACAGATACCTATCCCTAACCAGTGTACAATGTGCCCAAGTTTCATCCTTCTGTCTTTAAAAATGAAAAAGTTATAGGCGTTTTTATAAAACAATAATTTGCTATAGGAAAAAGCATTCAAAATGGCGTCCGATCCGGATCGGAAAATCCGATCCGCGGATCGGAATCGGATCCGATCCGATCCGACACACGATCCGATCCGATCCGATCCGACCCCCCAGGTCCGATTCCGATCCGCTATCCGATCCGATCCGGGGGGTCAGTGCACATCCCTACTTGGGTCCCCTCTACAAGGATTCGCTTTTGCACCTGGTTAGGCGATTATGCGCATAATCGCTGAAGCGCATTTACGCCTAATACCTCTGCACGAGAGGCGGCAAAGCGCATTAACGGATGACCAAAATGCGCTTTACAAGTAGTTAATGCACATAAGCGCTTGTTCACATAGTCAAAATGCACTTTAACGGCCGGAGCAAAATAAAACTCGCTGTTTAATGCGCATTCGATAAAGCGCATAATCGGAGAGATAACGCGCCTCTACGCCCGATTTGCGCTCCGTTCTTGTAGAGGTAAATTTTTTTAAGCGCCTTGAAAGAGCTTTAAACCTCTCTTGTAGAGGCAGCCTTGGTCATGAGGAGGAGGAGGAGGTGAAGGAAGAGGAGAAGGTGGTGGTGGTGGAGGAGGAGAAGGTAGTGGTGGTGGTGGAGGAGGAGGAGGAGGAGGGGGGTTGGAAATCATCGAAATCATCATCATCATCATCATCATCATCATCATCATCATCATCTATTGTAATGAACTGATCATGATTATTTATTGACTGACAGTTCTGGTCCGGTCCCCAGTATATGTGAAGGACATGATCATGATCTTTGGATGAGGCTAACTCAAACCCTGGTTGGGATCTGGTTTAGGGAAGAGCTCCTGGGGGAGAAATCCATTTGATTATCAAACCTGTGAAGCCCGGCCTCCTCTGTGGCTCCTGGTCCCAGCACCTCTTCATCAAGTCAACCATCAGTTGGCATTCTCCTGGCCACTCATCACAGACAGGTTCCAAGGAGGGCCGCTTGCCTGCCGCTGCACTGATGATAACAGCTATTGTCCTTGCTCCTGTCAAAGAGGAGAGACCACACCTTCTGCAATCTATTTTCCTCTGGAAACCTACTGTGGGTTTCTGGGATGGAACTATAATGCCCTCCAGCTTTTGTTAACATTTTTAATGATAAATTTTATTTATTGAGTTGGTTAGTTAGTTATCACATTTATGTCCCAGCTTTTGTTCCTCCTAAAGCTACCCAAGGCCGCAAGCATAATTCTCCTACTCTCCATTTTATCCTCACAACAACAACCCTGTGAGGTAGGTCATCCAGTGAGCTTCCATGGCTGAGTGAGGACTAGATACCAGATCTCCCGACTCCCAGTCCAAGACTCTAACCACTACACCATGGAGGGTGTCTTGCCCAAGGGCCCTCAAAAGACAAGAGCTGGCCTTGGTGGGGCGTGGGGAATGGGGAATGGGAGGTCAGGCTTGGCCTGGCCCAACCTACCTTGCTGCCTGAGGCAAGAAGCTCACATTGCTGCCTGCTGCTGCCTTCCTTCCCAGCTCTAGGGAGCTTGTCCAACATTTCAGAAGAGCTTGGCCGAAGTCACGAGACTTCAGCTGGGTCTCGCAAGACTTTGGGTGAGGGGGTGGTTGCAAGCTAGGAGGGCAGGCAACTGCTCCAGAGAGGTCTACCAGCTGCTCTTTCGCTGCGGCAAAGGCTGCCATAGCAGCAGGAGAGCGGCTGGCAGGCCCTCAAGAGCACCCGCTGGAGGCAGTGGGTCTTCCGGGATGGGGCAGGGCCCAGGGGGAGAGTGGTATAATTCAATGTTCTTCCCTCTCTACCGCTTGAATGGTTTGCCTGAGTCTGACTAGTGAGAAGGCCGGAGGGAATCTTCCCTCCCAGCAATCCTGGTTCTGAATAGGTGGGTGGGTGTGCAAACGAGTCTGTGTGTCTGTGTGTCCTGCTCCCACCACAGCAGCCTCACTCACCATCACACAGCTGTGGTGCCACTACTGAAATTGTGTTCTCCCATATTCCAGGCCTTCTTGTCCATTGAAAGCACAACCCTGGTTGCCCACGATCCGGAGGGAGAGGCAGGTTACAAATAAATATTATTATTATTATTATTATTATTATTATTATTATTATTCCCATCTTTAAAGGTGCCTTAGGCCATTTTTTTTAAAAAAAATGGCCAAACTTAGGCTTTTGTGCATCTCTGGATTTTGTTCTTGGTACTAATAAGACTGAGCCACATTGGCTTGAGTAAGCTGCTTGGCCTTTCATCTCCATAGGCACCTTCCCTGGTCCCTCAAGGCGGGGATTGGAAGCCGCCACTGCATCAGCTGTGGCAGCTGATTTGCAAAGGATCCTCCTGCTTGTTAAGTGGATTTGCCACGTTCCCCACCCATCACGATTACCTGAATGTGGTTTCTTCTGGGTAAGAATCTCCCAGATGACAATCCCAAAGCTTGAAGGACAAAAAAACAAAACATTAGGTAAAACTAGCGACTCACAGGACTTATACAACGTGGCGGGGTCTGTGGCGCAGTGTGATAGAGCCCCTGCTTTGCACGCAGAAGGTCCCAGGTTCTATCCCCAGCATCTCTAGGTAAGGCTGGAAAAGATCCTGCCTGAAACCCTGGAGAGCTGCTGCCAGTCAGTGTTGACAATACTGGGCTTAATTGATCCATTAGTCTGATCCAGTAGAAGGCAGCTTCCTATGTTCCTAGCCAATGCAACCTAGGAACAACTTCCTCCTGGCTTCAAATGTGACAATCAATCCCCGGCTTTTCCAGGTAAGGCTGGAGAAATCCCTGTCTGTAATCTTGGAGAGTCACTGCCAGTCAGTGTCAATAATATTGGACTAAATGGACCCGTGGTCTGTATAAGGCAGTTTCCCATGTCCCGATGTAATGTGAAATAGGGCCATGGAGAAAGAAGCTGAGAAGTGGCAAGCAAGATTTAGCAGGGGCAAGAAAGCAGATCAGCTCTGGATAAGCTGAAAAGTCAGAGAGACAGAGAGAGAACAAGGTTAGTCCTTACCTGTAGACATCAAATTTGGTTCCTGGTGGTCTGGTGCTTTGCAAAAGCATCTCAGGTGGGATGTAACTCAAGTTGCCTTTCATTGCTGACCTTTCAATCTCCTGTATCCAGGCTGATAGCTCCATCCACTTGGATAAGCCAAAATCTGAAATCTGAGACCAGGGTGAAATAAAATGTCACTTTCAACTTTCATACCTTCCACAGCTGTTCCTTCATTCTCCTCCTTAACGATCTTGGGGCGTATTCACATAATACACGGCTTTTATTTTTGTACTTGTGATAGTCTGTTGGTGATAGTAATGAAATGTGTGAGCCAGAAGTGTATGGTGTTGTCAAGAATTTGCTTTAATTAAGATTATAGAGGAAACAGAATTTCATAGACATCTGCATTTTCAGAGTATGAAATCTGGACTTTGCGAATTTTAATAGTTGCTTTTAAAGGACACCTTTACTTTTAAAAAACAACAACAACCTGAAGGCTTGATAGTAAATGTTTAGGCAACAACATCAAATGTTCAGCTTGCACAAGTTTATATTTAAATCTTGTATTTTGCACAAACATCTAAATATCTTGACAGCATCCATATAGTGAATGTTGTTTAAGAAAAAACAAACCTACTTTATTGGGCATCAATGGTATCCTTCACCCTCAAGCAACTTCAAAATGTGAATATATATTTTTCTTGAATGTGTAGGCTTTGACCACAGGTGTAAATTGGTGATTTTGACACTGATGGGTGGATGGTACCAATATGCCTTCTGGAACTTTTGTCCAGGTGCTGTTAGAAGAGAGAATTTTGTCCTAGATGGACCTTAAACCTGACTCAGGATGGTGGTAGTTGACATTTTTCAAAGCATCTTTCCATCTCAATAGAGTTTGAGATCCGTTTCACAGGGTCGTTTCGAGGTGGGAAAGTTGCTGTGAGATTTCTTTGCAAATGTACGTTTTCAGAAACCAACCGACCATCTGGGAAACCTTTCACTTTGCTAAATGAAAATTGTCACGGGGATAAATACCTGGCAGTAAGTCTTCTATCACATCTATCTATGCTATAACTTGACACATAGGAATACAGGAAGCTACCTTATAGTGAGTCACACCCTTGATCCATCCAATTCAGTATGGTTGTCACTGACTAGCAGCAATGGCTTTCCAGGGTTTTGGGCAGGATTTTTTCCAACCCTAATTGGAGATGACAGGAATTGAACCTGCAACCTCCTGCATGCAAAGCAGGTGCTCTGCCACTGAGCTAAAGACCCTCTCCATCACCCCATTGGTCTATTTAACCCAGCATTGTCCAAATTACTGGTTGTGAGTGGCTCAATACAGTCTCAGGTAAACGTTCTTCCCATCCTTTAAACATGTTTACTTGAAGATGCCACTTTAATACCTGGTACCTTCTGCACTCATATGTGAGCTACAGATCCTCCTGCTAAGCCTGCTTCTGAAACAGCCCTCACCTTAACATGAATATTGGCATCTAGTAGGATATTTGCTGGCTTTAGGTTGAGGTGAAGCAAAGGAGGCCTCAAGCTGTGCAAGAAGTTCATGGCCAAGCTTGTCTCATGGATGATTCGGAACTTGAGCTGCCAAGCCATTTGGTGGGTGGTTAGACTCTCTTTCAAGGACCCGTTGACCATGTATTCCATGACAATCCCCAAGGGGCTGTCACATATGCCATAGATGGACACAATGTGTTGAAATTTGATTCTCTCCATCTTGACTACCTCTTCCATGAAATGATTCCTGTTGGTTCTACGAGGGGAAACACAGCACATTAACACAATGCTTTGGTCCCATGCCTTGAGATAAGCTAATCCATGTTCTCTAGATCAGTTGCTTCAGTCTAACAAAACACATTAGCACACTTTAACTCAAAAGGTGGATGCAGAAGAATAGATGAGATTGTACTGGATGGAAAAGCCAAAATGGCAGGATTCTTGTTTGTTGCCATTGGTTGGCATGGTGAACAGTTGTTTGAAGGTTATACCCAGTCTGATTTTCATATGCAATGCTCATCCTTTATTTATTTATTTATTTATTTACAATATTTATATACTACTCCCCATTTAAGAATTTTGGAGCAGTGGACAAATGGAATAAAGGAATAAAAATAGAATAAAAATACATTAAAATACATTTTTAAAAGATTATTAAGGGATGGCTTAAAGGCTGATCATTAAGGGAAGGCTTCTGAAACAATGATGATTACAGGAGGCATCAGAAGGAATACAAATTTGGTGCCTGCCTGACCTCCCAGCGCAGGGAATTCCATAGGATGGGGGCCACCACACTGAAGCCTCTTCCCCTGGTGGACTCCAGTTGGACAATAGGTCTACGTGGAACCACTGGAGTAAGCCCCGGTGGCATGGTGGCATCAAGTGATGGCTTGTAGGTGTACGAATGATCCATCACAAATTAGTCATCACAGACAGAACTTCCCAATAACCTGGCATGGGCTAAGAGCCTGGAGACTACACACTACTACATTCCTCATATGAACAAGGACTCTTGCAAACTAATCAGCTGCAAGCCCCACTGTGACATCAGAAGGTCTCCAGCACCTCTGGTTGTGAATGACTTAGCTACTCTTTTGTTACAGAGAGGCGTGTGGCTGGGCAGCTGCTTAGGGGAATTGGGGAGGGAAAGATTGCCCATAGAGTCACACATTAAGAGGGAGTGAGGGGGTAACAAAGTGAAGACTCAGGAAAGATTGAATATGGGGCAAAGGGTAAACTAACAAGGGATGGGGGTGTTTAAAAAGGCCTTTTAAAATTATGGCATGCCTAATGGATGGCCCCAGATTTAAACACCATCATTTCAAGGATTAATATGAACCTTTGGGACAAATTAGACAATCGGTGACACGCAGAGCCTATTTATGTATCTGACATTTAATTAGGTTGGGAGTCTCTTGCCAGAAGCCGACAATACTTGCAGCTTATAAAATGGGACTGTTTTGCCAGGGTGTGAGGCAACCGCTGTGGTTTTTGAATGTTGTTCCTCAGCTGATTGCACCACGTCCACATTCCCATTCATAAGTTGCCCAACCGGTTGGTGCAGCTCAATGCACAATCCAGGCTGCCAAGGCTTTGGGCTTCAGGCAAACCGTAACGTGGGCCAGAAGGGAACTGGGCACATGCCCCACTGTGTCCCTTGCTGCAGATGAATGTTGTTTTCATTGCTTCAGCTGAGCGCGAACATCAGTCTAGTCCCAAGCGCTAGACAAGCACATCCGCGGAGCTATTCAAATGGAAATTTAGCAAGGGCGCAGCTCCAAAACCTTATCTACAACCAAGTCGGTTACCTGTCAAATCTGGAATCCTGTGAAAGGCTAGCAGGGCACTTCACCACGAAGGTGGTCCGCCATTGCTTATGCTTCGCTCGGAACACTGGGCCAAAGCTTCCGCCGCTGGCCAGCTGGAGCCAATCGCCTTCAAAATCCTCCTTGGTGAATACAGTCACACTACGCGAGTGCCAGTCCATTTCCAAAAGCACAAGAGGATCCTTCCTCCTCGACACCTGAGGATAGTGTGAGAAATGGCTTCCTGGTTGTTGTTCGCCAGGGGCGGGGAAGGTCAGGCGTGTCTTGCTCGACTGTGTTTGTTTGGCACAGCTGGCAGAGGAGTTACAAGATCACAGATTGAATCAGGCAGAGGAGCCAAATGAGTTGGCTGTTACTCAAGGAATACTGCAAAAAGGAGAACCATGCACGCGGACCTCTCCCGTGCTCCAATGCTGTGAGGCTGGGGAGGGTTTTTCTGTTGTGACAAGAGCTGGTTCAGTGCATCTGAAGACCCCCAGGGACTCAAGAGAACCCCACCCCTCATTGTCTAAATTTAAATTGTAATTTCCACGCTACAAGCCCAGCCTTTCTGAGTTATTTTGCAAAGTGTACCATGCACTGATGAAGCTATACAAATAGTAATATCACAACTGGGCCCTTCCTCTTTCTACATATAGACAGTCTCAAGAAACCACCCCTGTTAAAGTTTGCGGCACTGTTGAGTTGGCTGGCCAGTTTATGCTGATGCCCAGATGAGGGTGCAGCAAGGTTATCTTCAACCAGTGGGAACAATCCTCAACATCTGCTTGAAATTGAGACGTGTGGACATGATATCTCAGTGTGTGTGTGTGTGGGGGGGGGTGCAGAGCAGAGCAGGCTTTTCTAAGTTTGTGGGGAGGGGGAATGGGGCCTCCATCAAGTTCTTAATGGACAGCAGGCCAAGTTGCCAGGCACCTCTTTTTGTTAGGGAAATTACGGGTCAATGCCCCCCAATTAATAGAAAATAGCTCAGAGTGTGTTTCAAAGAAAAACAAGAGACGCTGCAATTCAGGGGTCGGGAAGGCAGAAATGGCTGGACTAGGGGCCAAAACAGATATTACTTTAAATTGTATCTAGCAAATACATCTTTTTTTTTCATTTTTACTGTGAAGTAAGCTCAAGGGTCCTGATCTACATCTTAACAGCCCTCCCTTCTTTCCCCCAATTAATAGTTGGTAGGGGGACCAGATAAAATCCAGGTCAGGGCTCATGTCACTTTAACAGCTGTAGAGAAAAGGGGATTTCAGCCAGTGTCATTTGTATGCAATTAGTTCCTGGTGAAATTCCCTCTTCATCACAACAGTTAAAGGTGCAGGCACTATACTAAAGTGACCAGATACAAAAGAAGGCAGGGCCCCTGCAACTTTCACTGTTGTGATGAAGAGGGAATTTCACCAGGAACTAATTGCATACAAATGACACTGGCTGAAATCCCCTTTTCTCTACAGCTGTTAAAGTTACATAAGTCCTGCCCTGGATTTTATCTGGTCACCCTACCCACTACACAAAAACATACATTAAAGAAGGAAGGGTTAGTTGTGCTATGTCTCTTGTTTGGTAGAGCTAAGAGGCCTCCGTCGGAAATGTCCTAGATCTCCATGGTCTCCTCTACATTAAAGCAAAAATCCCACACCCTTAATGGGCTTTCCTCTTGCGGGGTCTCTCCAGGATTATGATGGGCACAATGTATATCCTCCCCCTTTCTTCCCACCCCCTTTTTGGGAGCCATTTCCTTTGTGGGGACGTTCCACATGTTTCATTTATACTGCCAGCAGATGGTGTTGCAACATTGCAGCAATATTGTGCTATCCCAGAAATACACCAGCTCTTTGATGGCGGTGTACATTTATTACTGCATTTTTGGTGCTTCAAATTAGGGCAAAATAGAGCTAAAAAGTGGTGGGAGAGGCACTGGAGGATGACGATGTCGTGAAAAGTGGTGGTGGTGAATGAAAGGCACTCTACACATACTCAGAAGCTGCCTCTTCTTTATTACTTCATGTGTTATCAGGATCTAGCACTGAGAGCAGGTTCTAGGGATTATATCTGGTAAGGCCTAGCTAGATCATCAACTTGAGGTAAACACCTATTGATCCTTAGTGCCAAAACCTACTTCATAAAATTGATTTTCCTGCCCCTTCAAGGCAGAGCAAAGATCCAAAATGATACCAAAGCCCAGAATGCCAAAAAAGAAAACAGAAATAGAATCAACAGTTATTGTAAACTCCAGTGCCTAAAGTGCTCTATCCCCACCCCATATTAAGGTGAGGGTGTCTCACACTCCTCTAAATCAACAGACTAAGCATCCAAAAAGGCAGGAAGGCCATGGGGGGGGGGGGGGAAGGCCAAAGACAAACCCTAAAAATGGGCGTACAGATGACGGGAGCAGATCATGTGTCATATTCTCAAATATGGAAAAAGCAAAAGGAAATCTATGGCCAGGAAAGAAAGATGCAAGGAGTCAGCTTCAGATTATTCCATCTGGAAGTTTTAAGGGGAATACGCAGGAAACCATTCTGGGAAGTATTCCCATTGAGCTCCATCTACTTCCATGGATTGGGGGGGGGGGGTAACCCATGTTCACTCCTATTTCATTTCTCCTCCTCTTAGCATCTGTAACCTTTTGACCTGAGCAGATCCTTCCTGATGAATACAAGCCAAGATTTACAATGGACATCATATGAATGCAAGCCAAGAGTTGTGACGTTGCAGCAAAGATGGCTAACACCATGAGGTGTTGAATTAACTGAAACGGTGCAGGTAAATCCTAGGAGATAGCAGTCAATCCCACAGATGTCTTTTCAGGATGAAAAAAAATGCTGGCCCATGACAGTTTGGGAATTTCTTTCTACCCCTGCATTATTTAGTCATGCTGTCAATCAACCATTAAAGAAGGCCCCTCTCTGTCTTGGTAGCCTTCTGAACTTTCAATCCTCTGGGTGCAGCTCATGTTAGTCCCTTAGCACATCCAAACCCTTTCAAGCTGTGCCCTCTTTCTCGCTCTCTCTCATTCTGCTGTCTGCTCCACCACCCCACCTCTGCCGTTCTGAGGCTCTCTCACAATGAATGAAGGAAAAGAGAGAAGCAGAGACTGGAGTCTCCCTATAAAAAGCAAAGCTGCAGGCAGAGCATGAGAAGAGGTCTTCTTGGCTACTGAAATCTGGGGCTGGAAGCTTCATGGGGTTTCAGTTCCTTTGGGCTCTAGGTTTTCTGCCATTTTGATTTGGCTCCTCTGACGTAACCACAGAAATATGAGGCTGCCCATAAAGACAACCATGCCAGCCGATGAGACGAGGAAGGCAAGGAGGATCACAGTCATGGGAGATCCTGGAAAGAGAAATGGAACCAGCGTTGCATCAAGCACCAGGCTGGATTAACCATGAAGCTAAATACTCCATTGCACATTGCCTTAGCAGTTATTCATAGAATCATAGAATCATAGAATAGTAGAGTTGGAAGGGGCCTATAAGGCCATCGAGTCCAATCCCCTGCTCAATGCAGGAATCCACCTTAAAGCATCCCTGATAGACGACTGTCCCTGGACTCACTTCCTACAATGCAATGGATTGGAGATCTTACAACACTTTCAATATTTGGATGGACACAAATAGATTCGTCTTTGGGAATTTGGCCAGCTACTGGAGACCAACAACAGGCATGGTTATATCTCATCACTAGGGCCGGCCTTACCATTAGGCAGGATAAGGCAACTGCCTCAGCCTCAGGCAGCAAATGCTCAGGGGGGGGGGGCAGAAGGACCCTGGCAATTCCCCTCCATTGGAGGGCAGAGATGTGTACTTCACAGGGCTTGTTCTGCAACCCCTACTATCCTGAGGTCTCCATGTGCCACGGAGGACACAGTCCTGAGTCTTGCCGGTGTTGACAGACAGTACAACTACCAGTCCAGTTTGCTTCCATACATGGAAGGAGAGTGGGGCATCTTGACCAAGCAAAATGTCTTGGGTCATCCCCAGTCGCCGCTATGCTGCCTGGATGACACAGGCTGCACGTCTAAGCCAGGGTGACAATTTGTGCATCGTAATGCGCTTATCATTGGTTAATGTGTCTCCCGGCAGGATCTGGAGAGTGGCATCAGTTGTTTCAACAAGTGAAAAGCCACCCAGCATGTCCCTGTGGACACTGCCAGCTGCGTCTTATTGGATTACGGAAGGCAGCGAATCATGTTTTCCCAGTGCTGGAGATTTATTTTATTTTTAATCCTCCAAAAAATAAATTCAAGGTGGTTTCTCTAAGCTGGCCCAAACAGATGTTGCGAGGGGCGGCTATGATCCCCTTGATCCAGATTGGGTTGGGAAGACCGCAGAGGTGACCCTTCATGCTAGCAAGCCATTGCTAAGCTTTTTTTTTTTGGTACCAATGATGACCTTGAGGAAGGAGTAGAGATGGGTGAAGATTTCGCTTCAGTCCATTTTTGACAAGAACTTAGCCAAGTTCACTTTTTTTTTCATATTCTGGATGGAATGGACAGATTCATCTATCCAGGTAGAGGATTTTGAGTGCCTATTCTTATAAGGCTAGGTTTGAATCCCTGTTTATTCAGCAGAGCCAGTATCAAGGGTAGGCATGCCTGGGCCCCTACCCAGGGCCGATCACCCAGCAGCAGCCCAGTGAAAAGAGCCCCCTGGACCTGCTCTTCCTCATCATCCTTGCAGCCTCCCTGTTCTCCTTCCTTTCATGCTCTGGCAGAGATGGTTCCATATTAGGGGCTAGTGGGGTGGTGACTATTCCCTGGTCCTCCACCCACTTGTGGCAGAAAGATCCCCCCCCACAACCAGGTAGATGTGCAGCTACTGAGTGCCATGCATAATCTTCTCCTGTCTTCTTCTGACAATCTCAATAGAATATTGGACATCTGCTTCCTATGTTCCTAGCCAAGGTGATATAGGAGCAACTTCCTCTTGACCGCAAATATGTGTCAGGTATAGGTATAGGCCGGAGGCCTTGCAGGGTTGTAAATAGATTTAATGAGAACTAGTTTGGGATGGCTGTGCATGCTTGTCTCTGTTAGTTCTCACGGGAGTGTCACGGCCTTGAAGCTGATAGGCTTCTCTGGGGAACTGATAGTGTTTAGAAAAGTGGGGGCCCTTTTTTGATGGAGTCACTCAGATTGTAGCGTCATCTTGGTGGGCACATTTGGAATTTTGAGAGGCTGCTCTCACAAAATGGCTGCCATAGTGGGCGTGGCCAGTCACAAAACACCCATTTCCTAGTGGCAAACTTGTGAGGCTAAAAGAACCTAAGTACAATAAAGAAATGGGATCTGAGCTCCAAAACACAAAACCACTCTTTGGAACCTACAATTTTTTGCTCCAGCATCTATTTCACAGAAAACAAACTGATGAGGCTCAGAGACCATTAACATAAGAGTCTAGATCCCCAATAATTACCCATCTAAAAAAACATCATCTGAATGTGTCAATCTCTGGTGGTGTGTTCTCCAATCTAACAATCTAGAATCAGAGTCCCACGGTGGTAAAGTCTCCACAGCCTCCACCTCCTTCTCCTCTTCCTCTTCTTCTTCTCCATCTCCAGTTGGATTAGTTGTGTCAGCAACCTTCTCTTTGACTGTTTATAAATGGGACTTGTTAAATGTTCCAGAGATGCTGGTAGGATCTACTGAGAAGTCTCCATCAGCCATAATGTTGGATGTATCTGAAAGGTTCCCTAGAGTTAGCAAGACCTGGGTGTGAAGTTTTGTCTCAGAGATGCCCAGTGGCAGACTTTGTTAATGGAATGTCTGGTTTGGAACTCTACCAACAAGTCTATCCGTTAACGTGGCTGATGGGGTCATTAGAAATATTGGCATATGAGGAACTATAGAAAATGGCGAGGAGTGGATAGGCACGGAAGAATCAGCCATTCATCATGCAATGATCCGGGTCTTTCCAGATGGTCCCCTTTTAAACTTGCTGGCTCTGGATGAACGCGAGATGCAACCAGAAACTGATCTTTTGCCCCTCTAGTCTCTCCTCTCCTGGGTTTAAGAAGTTGAACCTTGCTAGATGCTGACAGTGAGAAAAACACCTCTTTACTTCCTCCTCTTACACTTGATTGCAGCATGTTCAAACCACTACATGATGTTTCCAAAAGAGCTGCTTCTCCATACAAAGGTGAAGCAGTCATAACCTTAAGAGTAGAACCTGGTGCAAATGAATGGACAGTGCATAGTGGTACCTTATGAAACAACCTTTGAAGATCTATAGATCCCACAGCATCATATGGTGACATTGAGGGTGACCTGAAGTCTGTGGCAACCAGCAAAGCAGAAGGATGCCCAGAATTTGTGCCAGGCACAGCGGGCACAAAGCTAGTTACTTCTGTTTGATTGTGCATTTCAGTGCCACTTGCACGCCGGTCGTTTTTTTCCAGTATTCACTGACAGTTCTGTCTGTTCTCCTGCACTTGCAAGAGAGAGAGTTTTTCGCTGCGCAGTACAGCGGTTGGACTGTCTTTCATAAATGATTTGGCAAAGTAGAAACGTCTCAACACCTGTGAAGATACGTTAGAAGATGATCCACGATCCACTTGATTATTCTTGATTCCCTCAAGATGTTTCCCAGGCGGAGTCATTTGTACCGGAGTGCCTGCTGAGAACAAGGCAGATAAAGGTAGTGCCCTTAGTTTCTCATTTGCCATGGGGGGCTTGGATGAGATGGGGTAGAAAAAGACTCAGCGAAGGTGGTGTTTGTATGATAGGAAGGTATTTCTGTTGCCATCGGGGAAGGAGTCGCTGCTTCTGAGTAGGGATCATTTGAGGCTGCTGATTCTTTGTGTTCTTTTCCAGTTGAGAGTGGCAGGGCATTTGACAGCATGTTGGGTACATGATGAACTTTTGAAAGACTCTTTCCAAGTAACTCAGTGCTCAAGGAGCCGTGTGAAGGTGTGAGATGTTGTCCCACCTCTAATGGCAGTTTCATGTTCCCAGCTGAGGATGCACTCGGATGCTCTCCAAAGTCCTTACCGATGGGAGTAGTGGGGGGTCACTGACCTATATGGATGATCTTTAGTGTGGAGCATTTGCATTGTGCTCAGGTGAAGCTTACCTGCAGTCCTTGATATCTGAAGGGATCTTCTTAATACATGAGAGGCCCAGGGCTCCAACAAGGAGGACAAAGGGAAAACCGTGGGAGGAGTGGTCAGCCGCTCAGTTGGGTAATGTTTGGGGTCTTTGCAGGATAGACACCATGAGTGGTGGAGGAGCTGAGATCTGCTACTTAACAGGAGTTGTAACAGATAACGGCACTGGATTATTCTCTCCTAGCTCCTGGGAATCTAGAGTAGATGCCTGAACCCCTTTGTTGTGGTTCGTGGTTTGTAAATACTTTTGTTCTGGTGCTTAGTTTTCTCAACCGATGGGGGAATGAGTTGGCTGTGAAGTTCTTGGATCTAACCAGGCTGACTTCTGCATATCTGGGGAAAGCAGTAACAACTGGCCCAGAAATGACTCTCTTATCTGACAAATATGCATTAGCGGAAAGAGTATTGGGCCTTGCCAAATGCCGAATGGTGAACAAGGTAGGAGGGCTCATTTCTACCCATTGTGCCTGGCTGCTACCAGACATAACCAAACCCAGGACAGCCTTGTTGGTGAATGAAAGTCTAGCTTGATGGTTATTTTCTTCCCCAGTAGGAGGTAGTGCGGGACCTTTTCGTGTATCAGCTGGTAAAAAGACAAACACAGGTTTAACCAGAATGACACTGGGTGGGCCCATTTGTATCAGACTTGAAGCACTGAGGTGGGAGAAGCCAAGTGCAGAGGATAAAATCAGCAGTTCTCCAGAAGATGGAGTGGTATTCTGTACACATTGCAGGCACACCTTGCTTTCAGCATTCCGGACCAAGTGTGACAAATAATGAAGGAAGGGTGATGTTCCAAGGTAGCTGCTATCCAGAACAGGGTCAAGACTTCCAGCAGCTATGCCTTCTGATTGTTTGAGGTGCTGGGTGACCTCTAAGGAGCTTTGTATGAGATCCTGAGCACCAGCTCCCACCAGCACTGATGTGGTCCTCAAGCCAAGGATGTTTCCTTCCATGTGCCTTGGGCTCAGAAGAGGAACGTTTACCTTGCTGTGATGTCTGATAGGGGAGGCTGGATTGTCAAAACCAGGACTTCTCCTTGAAGAGAGAGGAGTAAAAAAACCCTGCAAAGATATCCCACCAATGCCAGCTTGAGATATTGGAAGGCTGGCTTGCAAAGAACTCTTTCTTTCACTCTATTTCCAAGGGGCGTGAAGCATTACAGGTAGAAGAGTTGTGACTTGAGTCTGTAAAGCAGGAGGGCCAGATAGAAGTATATTTGGGAACTGGATTCCAACATCTGCAAAGGGAGATGTATCTAGCAATGGGGATTCAGTGTGGACAAAGGCAGAAGGGCTGGGTGGTCTTTCCTTGAGATGGCCAAGGACAGTTATGTCAAATGAATGGAGCTGGGCTGAGGCAGAAGGATTTGTTTTGGGTGTCTGGGCCTCATTCTGTGGTAGGAGTTGAGTCTTTGGTTTAACAGCTACATCTGACAACTGGTGTTCTATCTGAGGATGGGTAGACAAGGCTAGTGACTGAGCTTTGGCAGGAGTAAAAGCAAAAGCGCCCTCTCTCCCTGGTTTGGCATCAATAACAGCCGGTGTTCCTCCTTCCACCAGGATTCTATTTGTCTTTGGCTTGGCATGAGCAGGAACAGATGTGACAAGTAGACGGGACTCATCAGTAAAAAAGGCAGAACCACCTGGTAGGACTTGAGACTTGGCATGAGACAGCACATTCATGCCCGAGCTGTTCACCAACTGCTCACGATGAGCAGGAGGATCAACGCTGGGTGTTTGCAAGTTGGCATAGACTTGGGCAGGTCGGGGATGGTGTCTTCTCATAAAAAGGGATAGAGATGTTTGATGGCAGATCTGGTTTGGTGTGGTCGAGGACAGAGGTGTCTGGGACATTCAGATCAGCAGCAGATGTGTCCGGTACCACATTTGGCTCACCGTGAGAAGGAGCATTTCCACTATGAGTAGAGGCAGAGTTGTCCAGCATCTGCTGCTTGACCTGGAATGATACAAATGTCCCCAACGCTCCTCCCTTCAGTTCGCCATATGCAAGAGTTGACAATGCTGGTCGTTTGGGTTCAGAGTGGGCCAAATCTGTCACAGCCTCTGTGTTAAGCCCAGCATGTGGAGAGGCAGAACTACTTGGCAAAGGTGGCTTGGTGTGAGCTAACCTAGTAGCCACAATGGATGGTTCTTCTGATTCACGTTGTGGTTCAGCAAGGGAAGGAGCAAGCACTCTAGGTCCTGTTGGCCCAGCATGGAAGCCAGGTGTTTGTGGCCTGGTTTGAGCATGAGAAGAAGAAAAGGCCAATGGTTCTAACTCAATAGGAGATGGAACAAATGTTTTGAGAGATGTTGGCTCTCTATGGACAGTGGAAAATGTGTTGGATGAGTGAAGCTTGTAAGTGCCTTGTAGGATGTGTCCAGTGGGAGCAGCAGTAGACCTGAGTGGTGGTAGTGACTCAACAGGCAAAGACGTAGCCATGCTTGTCACTATAGCATGAAATGAGGTTGTGTGGGCTAGCGGAGATGCGGTGGGCATGCTTACCCTTGGCTTGCCATAAACGAGAGGAAGAATGGCTGGCAGCTGTGCCTTGGAATGTCCTGGGTCAGACACCTTTGGCCAATCCTCAATAGTGGTTCCTTGCAGATTGGGTACAGGCTGTGATGCTCTCAGAGCCCCAGTGGTTTTGGACAGCATGAAATGGGAGGCCTGGGTGGAGGTCTGGAGATCAATCTCAGGATGCAAAGCCGAGTTCATGACCTCACGAAGATGCCCCTCTCCTTGGCTGGACATGCCAAATTTGCTGAAAAGAGAAAACTGAGACAGAAAGAGACGTTTGGACAGAATGCCTGGACTGATGCCCTCTGTCCTGGCAGATTTTAGGAAGGATTCTGAAGAGAGGTTTGAGGAGTTGACAATAATGGGAAAGGGTGAGTGTTACTTTGAGAAGGAGTCAGAAGGGCAGGGTTTTTGATCATTCTCAGCTCAGTGGTTTCATGTTCCATTATCCCTCCATGTGGAGAGGAAGCCAAGGAAGAATAATGATGCATCACTTTTGTCCTGGGAATAATTGCAGTATGCTTTTCTGAAAGAGGTTGCCATAAGCTCACTGTGGAGCTCCCCTTAGTGGATGGACTGCTCAGCTGTGCCAGGAGACCTGGGGTTCTAGCGACATTTGAAGTCCTAATATCCAGTGGGGTTTGTGCACTCTTAACTCGCAATGGTTCACTAGCTTTGGGGATCAGCGTTAATAATTTCTCCATCCCTGCCTTCGCCGTCATCTGCACGGTTTCATTAGGACGTCCTCCTGATTCTGTTCTGTTCTGGATCTGAGGAAATGTGGGGAGATTCCTCATGGATGTGGCTAGAAAAAGGCCGGTGGCCAATCCCACCGTCTTCCTTGCACTCTCTGGGGGTTCTGAATCAAGCAATGTGGTTACAAGCCACTTCATCACATCCGTCTCACCTGGAACGGAGGCGGATCGCTTGACGTTCCTGCTGAGTTCCTGTGTTGTATCATTCCCCGTTTCCTCTTCTCTAGACAGGAATGTTGATGAATGTTTTGGCAGGGGGCTGGTGGATTTTGATTTTGACCCACCAGTGGTAATCAAGGGCTTGCTAGTGACAGGAGCTTTGCTTTGCTGACCTGAGATGGCTCCATCCGATAGGGCTTGTTCAGAGCTCTCAGGGATTGTAAAGGAATATTTGGTGATTCCTTCAGCCTCCATTCCACTGACCTCATGCAAGAGAAAAATGCTCTCATTAGCAGGATCAGACGTCAAGTGGTCAAACTGGGGGGGGGGGGGGTCATTGCCTCTGTGGCTTCTTCTATCACTGAAACCAGATGGCTCTCGGCTGTCACTGGGCCATCTTGAAGAAAGCGTTGATCTGCTGAGTAACTGGTCCAAGGTTCACTCCTGCAGGTAGCTATAAAAGAGGGGAAAGACCACAATGAAAATAAACAAAAGTCAATGGATTAGTGCAATATTAGGTTTGTTTATGATGGTCAGTCCACGCCAAGAGAAGAGAGTTCAGAAATGCTCTACTCTTCCTCTTTCTGACAAATCGTTACGATGGGAGGCAATAGAGCTTTCCCTCTTCTGGAGTTCCTTTGAAATGTAAAGTCAGCCAGGGGAAGCTGAAAGCTCAGCATGATTTAATTTAGTTTTAGAATAATATTTATATCCCACTATTCCGATTTGATGATATAATGTCTGTCAGAGCAGCCACACAAGCAGTAAATGCCTCGCAGAGCCAAAACAGTCCCTGATTTCAAGGCTGAAGTTGCACTTCTGAAAGACGCTGGAGGGCAGCTCAAACCAGAGCTTCCAGTGGACTCTGGAACCTTGCCTCCTGTGTTGCTAGATCTCTGTTCTGTCTGGAAGCTTGGCAGAGAGTGCCAGTTGACCCCAAGGGGGCCAATCACAGCCCACCAAGCTCTATAAAGCCCTAGCCCCACCCAAAGTCCTGCCCCCTTTCCGCGATTGCTGCATTGCATCTTCCCCCCTGCCTGCTTTGGAGCACACACCTTTATCTGGCCTCATTGGACTGACAATCAGCACCATCCTCCCACCAGGTCCCAGAACTCACCTGGTTGGAGCCTGAACACTGCTCTGAGTTCTCAACATCAGCTGCTTATCCTGCTACCTGCCTTGATAGAACAGTGTAGAACCAGACACACAACCAGGCAGTTCCCAGGGAAGGATCCCCTTCCCTGCTCTTTTCCCCTTCCCTGCCCTCCCTTCCAGGCTGAACCCAAGTTTCTGGGCTCAGCATTTCCCCCCTCTCTGCTTGTGCTACCTTGCTAACCCAATGAGAGCATCATGCCCTTGTAAAACACCCAATACTTCATTTAGGCAGCCCCCATTTCACACTGGGAACTCAGTCATCTGCCTGAGATACTATGTCCATTGTGTGCATAGCCATTAACTGGGGTTACAGACCTTTCTGTGTCACTTGGAGATCTATGGATCCCATGCCGTGGGAGTAGGCAGTATGACAGCTAAGAATTGTTGGCTTTAAACTCAATGGTTGACCCTTCTTGTGTCCAAGCTAAGAGCCAAGGGCATTTAGCTCAGGCTTTGTGGGATGTTGAGCTGGGCATCACAGCCCCTACCTAGCTAGGGGCCATCCAAGACATGCCCTGCAGTCCCCCACTCTGCAGAAATGGCAAATGTATCCCCTCTGACTTCCTTTCTCTGTCTCTCTTTCCTAGTATCTCTCTAAATCTGTCGATTCTTAGCCTCACGTGACCGACTCCTTGCCACCAAAACAGAAGTTTTCCCTGCCGGATGAATTATTCATCACGGCCATAGACCAATAAGGGTTTTAGTACAAAAGCCAACTACAGCTAATTAAGAACAGATAGAAAAAACCGAGTGGGTTTTAAAAGGAGACCAATATATTTTTCTTCCTAATTTGCACTGAAGTAACAAAAAATAAATAAACTGCAACCCATGCAGGAATACAGGATGAATCATCCCTGAAGCAGAACAAAACCAGATCTTCAGAAGATCATCCTGGTAGAGTTCTTAATAGAGGGTGAATCAGCCTCTTGCTGCAGTCTCTATACAAATTGCAATAAAGAAGCATGTTATCTAGAGACTCTATTGCAGAAATTCCATGCAGACACTGACGTTTATTAATCGGGATCTTATTAAATTGCATAAAAGTGCAGAGGACAACGTGTTGAAATGAGTGAGCATGAATGCTATCCTGTATTTGGAAACAGAATATGCAGACACAAAGCTCTAACGATTCCACATTCGGGAGGATTTCTTAAGAGTAACAGAAAACAATTTCTCTGTTGCATCTAGGCCTCCAGAGACAACCATTACCTAGCATCATCCCCGATCTTTATTTGGCAAATGATCATTCCCCATCTCTCTCTCTTTTCTTGCTCTCTCTGTGCCGTAAGGGAACCCAAAGGAATATGCTTGCAGTCCAGTGCTAAAGGGTCGTGCGCGAACCCATCTTTTCTGTCTCTAAATATTAGTGGTAAAATCAAAGCATGTGCTCTTTAACAGCTTGTGTTAAGTTTTTAACTGAGTTCTTGGCCTGGCTGAGAGTTTAAAATTGTTTAAATGTTAGCTTTTAAAAATGTTTTTATGTTTTTAAATTTTGTATATTGATTTTTAATGTTCAGTCTTTTAATCTTTGTAAACCGGCCAGAGAACTTCGGCTATGGGGCGGCATATAGATGTAAATAATAATAATAATAATAATAATAATAATAATAATAATAACTAAAAGCTTTGCTAGTGTTCTTGGGCTAACTTCCCCAACTTCATCTATGTTTAGCTACACCTCTGCAAAAGATCTTAATATTTCTGTATCATTTGAATACACCTGTACAGGTATGTATTCCCATATAGAAGTGATTGGCAATTGACAGCGTCAAATATCTGGTCACTCTTCAACTGTAATAAATATTGTGCATCAGCATTTTGAGGGGGAAAGTTTGGAGGAGAAGGCCATCAATGGCTACTAGTCCTGATAGCTATGTGCAACCTCCAGTATCACAGGCAGTAAGCCTGTGTACACTAGTTGCTGGGGAACATGGGTGGATGCTGTTGCACCTTGTCCTGCTTGTGGTTCCCTGGTCGACTGCTGGTCGGCCATTGTGTGAACGGAGTGCTGGACTAGATGGACCCTTGGTCTGATCCAGCAGGACTCTTCTGATGTTCTTAAATATCTTCCTGCTCTCACGCCTGCTGTGCTGTGCACATACACACAAACACCTCTTGATATGTATTGACCTCTTCTTTTTAATTTATCTTTTCTCACCAAGCCTGAGAAGCACATCGTTTTGACCAAGATGTGCAGCCAAATTTGAGCTAGCATCTTGTCCCCGGCATCTGCCAGCCACATTCTCTTTGGAAGGTCACAATCTGGGTAAGATGGCAATGGGTGTCCCTGATTGTTTGTCCCCCGAAAGTCAGAGGTTAATTGTTTTGGGGAATGGAGGATCCCTTCCTTGTTACACATACTCCACAGGATTTTACAGATTAACATAGGGATATGTCTAGAACATTGCTATTATCAAACGAAAGAAATGTCGGAATGTTCCCAGCACTTCATTACGCACTGGAGAGCTCTAGCACATTAGCTGTGGGCTGTGTTCATTTGACCGCAAGAGCCGTATTCTCTTGTGAAAAGGCCAAATTCCATTTCAAAGGTGTTCTCAGGGGCCACCTTCCAGTAGCGGGTGGAGCTAGGCAACGGGGCATGGGCAAAATACCAGCATATTTTAGTTTAAAGCTCTTACTACCAGTAGGGGAAAAACAGTGCAAAAGCCAAGAAACGACTAAATTATTAGTGATTGGGGGAAAGTTGGTGGGGCCAAGGGAAGAATCCCAGGTGGGCTGGATTTGGCCCCTGGCCCTGAGCTTCAACACCCCTGCTCTGGTGATTTAAAAACCAAGTTCAAAGCATACCTCTGCAGTGCATGAAATGGTAGGCTGTGCAAGGTTCATGCACATACGTTTGTCTGTGCATGTCCGCTAGACACAAGGTGCATCTCTTTCCTACCCAGATGTTTAACTTTTAGAGACCCATCCAGGAAGGAAGGTGAACTCTGACAAATGCCAACTCAAGCAACTATGTCTTTAACAAGGCCTCCATCCCCAAAGGCAAAGATCGGGACCATACAGGAATCAGAAAACAGGGATTGCCCAGCAAACAGAAACTGGAGCGTGTGGTTATGCAGAATAGCCACTGATGGACTTGTCACCCCACGGACTTATCTAATTCTTCTGTAAGTAGGCATTGTCGAATGGAGACCCATGAAAACCTCCATCCGGTCATGCCCTAACCATGGTGACAGCCATCCGTCATTTTTTTCCACAGCCATAATACATGATCAAGTGACAGGTTTGCTCATTCAGAATTGATCCTGACAAAAACTACCCCAGTAAATCATCATAAATGTCAACGCTCCTCTTTCTAGCGTTGATCAGATTTCCGTGCGCCACCAGAGGAGACCCAAAGCGATTGTAAATCTGCTTTAAGTGGGCACATAAAGTTGGTTTAGAGCTGCTTTCTGTCATCAGTAGGATCCAAAGCCAACCATGCTCACAGTACCATCTGGTCTCCTGAGACCCCCAAATCAAAACCAGACATTCTTTTTTTTAATTTCTGAATCAAAGGGGGCTCTTTTTAACCAGTGTATTTTCTCTTCCACAGCTTTTGTCATCCCTGAGCTCATGATTAGAAGGAAAAGTACATGGATGAGTCTTGCCAAGTCTTCGTTTTTGTGCTGCCACGAATCCAGGTGGATGCCATTAACAAGGACCAGTGGACTTGGTGCATTTTGCCAAAGAATAAACAGAGGTCAGGCAGCAGCCTCTAAGATTGACTGATCAGCAAGCTGTCTCACCTTGTGGGCCACAAAGACCTTGGCTACGGGTCAGAAGTTCACGTCCCGGGAGCCCTGTTTCCCTCTTGGATTCAGAAAACTGTTGGAGAATGTAAATATTGCAGCTGCTGATTGCAGATAGACTGGGCAAACAAATGCCCAACTGATGTTTAATCCATGCGTATCACCCACACTCATAGCTAACTCAGCTTTGCGGCCCAAACAGGGCTACCGAGGAACATGCTCAGAGGAGGGCTGGCATCAAGGTTGGGCCGAGTGCTCACGACCAAGCAGAGGCCCACTGACCAGGCCTCCTGGGCATGCTTCTCATCTTGACCATTGCAGCCTACTTGTTCTCCTGATTCTCGCTCTGGCAGTGAGAAGAAGAGCCAGATTCCAGTCCTCCTTCCTCTCTGCCTGTCGAGCAAGGAAGTGATAACAACGCTGAGATAGAGGATGAGGAGCAAGGGAAGCTGGTGATAATGGTGCTGAGAAGGTAGACTCACTGAAGGAGGGAGTCCGTTGAGGGGGTCTCGCCCAGGGGCCCTCCAAATCCTGGAGCTGGCATGGAATCAGCCCTTGCCTCTCTACTTAATGAGAGCATGGCGTTTCCCATGCTCAAACCAGCCTGGTAATGTTCTTCTTCTATCAGACACTGGTGGTGGTGAGAAGAAGCAGGAGATGCCCTTGCCTGCTTGCCCACTGGCTCTCTTCCTGCTAGGCAAGCAAGTGGGAGCAATGGTGAGAAACGAGGCTGAGGAAGGGCAGAAAAAGAAGCTGATGACAATGGCATGGAGAAGAGGGGGACTATGAGGGATGCCTTGCTCCTCAAAAATCTGGAACCAACATTCATCTTTGTAAACCGCCCAGAGAGCTTTGGCTATGGGACGGTATATAAATGCAATAAATAAAGAAATAATGAAGAAACATTTGGGATCAGGGGGCCCCAAGGTCTGCAGAAGTAGGAAAAAATCTTTAGGGGGGGATCTTTGTGGGGGGAATCTCCTTATCTGGATGGCCTTGAGCACAATCCACAGGAAATGTTGTGTGCGCAAGCTCCACAGAGTGCAAGGTGTGTCTTTCACATTTTCCAAGGGGTCTTTGCAGGACCTAACTTAAATCTTCCTCCCTGTAGGGTTTTATTAGAATTTAAATCTCTCCCCCCCCACTGCAGGTTTTTAAAAATGAGTTTTACTATTAATTGCATATTTTATCCTATCATGCCTCAGAGGCACATCTGATGTGTGCCATCTTATCATCGCTATAACCTCGTGAGACAGGTTAATCTGAAAGACCATGATGATGACTTGCCCAAGCTTCATAGCTAAGTAGAGTTTTGAACCTAGGCCTCTCCAATCCTCCCCCTGGCTTCTTCTTGTGCTGTGCCATAGGGCAGTCTATTTAGGAATGCTGTACTGCAACCTCCAATATGAGCCGGTCCTGAATGTACATCAGTCACCGAGTTCCTGTTACATGTTCCACCTCCTACAGAGGTGAGGTTGGTGAGCATTTGAGACAGGGCCTTTTGGGGGGGGGGGGGGTAGCAGCAGCCTGGCTGTGGAATTTCCTCCCCAGGGTAAGTTAGGTTAGCTCCTTCTTTGCTGCCGTTCTAATGGCTGGTGAATACGACATTGTTCTGCTGAGCTTTTCATAGACTCATAAAGTTGGAAGGGACCTTGAAGATCATCTAGTCCTACCCCCTGCTCAATGTAAGATCTACACTGCAGGGTGCAGCTACAGCATCCCTGCTAGATGGCCTCTGAACTTCTGATTAAATACCTCCAGTGAAATAAAAGTCACCAGTCCACTGTCATGCTGTTAGGAGGCGTCTCCTAAAGTTTTGCTAAAATCTGCTCCTTGCTATTTCCACCTATTTGGTCCTAATTCTGCCCTTTTGAACAAGATAAAACACATCTGCTCCCTCTTCTGCATGGCAGCTTTTCCGATATTTTAAGACCCCTATCATGTTTCCCTTTAGTATTCTGTTCTCCCAGCTCTTTCAATCATTCCTAATGGGACTTGCTTTCCAGAGCCCTCACCATCCTGGTTGCTCTTTTCTGGATGTGCTCTAGTTTGCCAATGTCCTTAAAATGTGACACCCAGAACTGGACACAGTATCCCCAAATGTGCCTGGTCAGCGCAGAATAAAGGAGAACTATTGCTTCCCGTGACCTGGATTCCATGCTTCTGTTCATAAAGCTTTTACTTATGCGTCCTGGTTTTATTCTCATTTTTTTTTCTTGATTGTTGCTTTTGTCAGGATTCCCCCATCCCTTTTAGTAGTTTGATGTATGCTGTTATTATTATTGCTTTTATTTGTGTATTGCTTCGATGTACAAAGTGGAGGAGGAATCCCAAAACATACTAATTGCCTGCATGCAGATGAGCCAAAAAGAAGGAGCAGGTTCTATGTTTTGTTACAAATTCTACCAGATGGAACAAGAGTCTGATCCTAATTGAGACTTTCCTTCTTAACAAAAAGCACTGCAGAAAAAGAAGCAGGGTGGAAGCGGAGGCACGAAAGTGGGACAAAGGTCCCCTCTACAAGAATTCGGTTTGATGCCTTGTTGTCCGATTATGTGCATCTTCTTGCAATTGCTTTTACGGCAAATCACTATACGCGGGAGGCGGTTAAGCGCATAACAGGTTGACTTACCGGTTGTATGAAACACGCTTTAGAGGTGTTTAATGCGGAGAATCACTTGTTTACATGGTCAAAAGGCGCTTTAACGGCCGCGGTAAATTAAAACTCGCTATTTAACGCGCATTCAATAATGCGCATAATCACATAGAAAAAGTGCCTCGACCCCCGATTTGTGCTCCGCTCTTGTAGAGGTCAAATTTTTAATGCGCCTTGAAAGAGCTTTAAATCACTCTTGTAGAGACACCCAAAGTGTCACTTACCAGCCAGTCTCAGCACCCCTGCAACCTACAACAAGGAAGTGGGGAAGCTTTCCTCCATCTTGCAACTCTGTGCGCGAGCCCTTGCAGAATCGGCAACGCCTTACTCATGCAGGTAGTGGAAGATGCTGCAGTATCTTTTCCTGGGGCATTTGCAATCCTTGCTTCGCAAGTACGGAGTATGGAGTTTCGTACTTGAAAGAGGCGTTTTTTAGGACGGAGAGCAGCCCATTCCAACGTGGTCCGAAAAAAAGAGAGAAAAAAAGTTCAACCAATTGGAAGAAACCAATTTAGAAAAGCGGGGGTGGGGGGTGGGGAGAGGTAGAGGTGGTGATGACACAAATCATCACTATGATTCTTCTTTCTCTGCTTCGAGATTTGATTTGGCTTGGACGACAAGAGAGCCAGGAGGCGAAGACATCTTCATGAAAGGCGGTTGCCTTTCACAAAGCCGTATTTACAAAGTCACGTTAGGAGCAACTGAAAAGATGTGCGTTTTGCTGAATTTGTGGCAAATGCGTAGGCCAACTGGTTTTGAAAATAGATCATCATCAAAATACACGCTGTGTGGTGAGGTGAACAGAGTGGCTGTAGAGGCTGTTGCTCACCTCCGTATGTCCACATTCATTTGGTGTTTTATCGATTGTTTCCATGACTGACAAGTAGGGCTGTTTTGCCGCTTTCTTTGTGACAGGGATGCGGCATGCAAGACTAAGACTGAAGTCACAATCCTATGCGTGTTTAGACACACACAAAAAAGCTGGCTGGGGAATGCTGGGAGTTGTAAGACTTTTTCTTCTGTCTGAAATTTGTTTATTTATTTGCTGCATTTCTAGACCGCTCAATAGCCGAAGCTCTCTGGGCGGTTTACAAAAATTAAAACCATGACAACCCTTCAAAATATAAAACAACAGTATAAAAACATAATATGAAATACAGGATAAAAGCACAACCAGGATAAAAACCGAACAGCCATGCAGAAATAAATACTGATTTAAAATACAAATTTAAACAACAAGGTTAAAAATCAAAGTGAAGAACTGTTAAAATACTGAGAAAATAAAAAGGTCTTCGCCTGGCGTCTAAAGGAGTATAATGTAGGTGCCAGGCGAACCTCTCTACGGAGCTCATTCCACAGCCAGGGTGCCACAGCAGAGAAGGCCCTCCTCCTGGTAGCCACTTGTCTCACTTCCTTTGGCAGGGGCTCACGGAGAAGGACCCCTGAGGATGATCTTAGGGTCTGGTCAGGTACATATGGGAGGAGGCATAGGATTGTGATTTTAGGTTGCATTAATAGAACTATGGTTTTACCTGTTTGCCCCTCAGTCACTTTTAACTTAGTATTCCATACAGTTGATATCATGATGTTTCCACAATCTCTTGCTGAAATAAGTCCATGAAACTCAAAAATCTGCCTACTTCTTCATTACCAGAAATTGTTCAGAAAAGCATCCCTTGTGTGGGTTAACTGGAAATATGAATAAAATACTTCTTGCATCCTAGAGGTGGCATAGCCTTAAAAAGAGAAGAAGCTTCAGGCAGAACCACGGAATTGACGAGGAACGCTTGATCACCTTCAACACGTTTGCTTAATATGATTTGAAATAGTATATAGAAAAATAATCCTCTCTAGGCAGCAATTTGAAGCTGTTTCCTTCTCCAACAGCCTGTAGCTGGATTAAGATAGTCCCCTAATGAAACCTGGGGGAAGTGCTGTTTTGGGTTTCTAAACACAACCTCTGGGATGTTCATTAATCTGTCAAGGTGCCTTTGAATTAATTTGAATTTGAACCTGCTAATCTTAGCTGGGTGAATGGGAGTGTGTTGGGGGGAGCAGACAAAAATTCACTTTTTTCCCAGATCCACCCCCACCCACCCCGGACACACACACACGTAGCCACAACCAGGCAGGGTAGGAATGATGTAAGCCAAGAGAAGTCATGAAATACGCCTGGGGTCGGATATAGCCTGTCCAGTATTATCCATGCTATTGTTACTCCTTATTTATTTAGAAAACTGATATACCATCTTTTGATGGAATGATCCTCAAGTCATTGTAATTATATATATATATATATATATATATATATATATATATAGACACACACACACAATGCCACACAATACAGCAGCCCATAGCAGTCATGCAATTAGATAATTTCAAACTCTGGTCTTAATGGAGGGGTGTTTTGTTTGTTTTTTGAGGGGAGAGGTGCAAAGCGGATTAGATAAATTCAGGAAAAGTAATGGCTACCTTCAAGAGCTACCACCAGAATGCACTTTCATAGATTCTTTGTCTGAGATATGTGCTGCTTGCATCCATCTTTACTGACCTGCCAGGCCAGAGAAACATTTAGTGCAAGAAGCTAAATTATTACTCTTATGTCACTGCCATTATCTTTTTAATGTTGCTCACTGTTGTTCCCTTTCAAGTGCGATGTAACCTACTATAATTTTAATTTTAATGGCATACTATGATGCCTAGGCCCTTCTTTCGACTTTGCCCACCCACCCTACGTCTTGCCAAATAGACCAGTTTAGCCCCGACTATGGAGGTCCTCTTATAAGAGGTTTTGATGAAGGCTTCACCAGATACCAAGATAATTTCCAGCATCTTGACAGAAGACTAAATGGGTTTTCAAAATCACTTTTGAAGGTACTGGTACCCTCATTTGTCCCTGTTCTCTTACAGTCACCAAGAGTATATTATGCCACTGGTATCTGGTCCAGGAAAGGAAAAACCTATTTTTTCAGCATTAGCTAGGAAAATGTGCCTTAAACTAAGTCAGTCTATTGGTAGACCTAGCCCAATATGGTCCACTCTGAATGGCAGCAGCTTTTCATGGGCTCAAGCAGAGAGAGGTATCTTTCCAGGGGCCTTATTTGCGAGACGTCAGAGACTGAACCAGGACCATCTGCATGCAAAGGATGTTCTCTAATACTGACCTATGAGTATCAAGTATTCCCTTATTAGCTCATGTACAAAATCTGCTGCAAATTTGGACATGGGTGATGGTGTCCATAATTGGCCAAACCAGATCTGACATTAAATATGGTTTTGCGTCTTGTGCAGATTTTTTAAAAATGCCAATTAGATCAGCTGTGGGAGGGGTGGATAATTAACAAGAGCAGAACAGGCACAGAGATGGAATCTAACCCTCGCTGTGGAATTTAACTCCCCTGCTGTGGTCCTGGTCCCATTTGCAGTGAGACGGGGGAAAACCCTTCAAAGTTAATGGGCGATTTACTCCCAGTGCAACTGCTGCTTCAGAAGACAGATTTTCCTCAAGACCACAACAGGGGAGAGAAGGGTGAAATTCCCACTCTGTGCCTTCTCCGATCCTATTAATTATCACTTCACCCCCTACCCTGGCCAGCTGATATAATTTGCATTTTAAAAAATCTGCATATTAGCTGTTAGACAGGGTGACCATACGGAAAGGAGGACAGGGCTCCTGTATCTTTAACAGCTGTATAGAAAAGGGGATTTCAGCAGGTGTCATTTGTATGCATGCAGCACCTGCTGCAGGTGCCCTGCCCTCTTTTGTATCTGGTCAAGAGGGCAGGGCTCCTACAGCTTTAACCGTTGCGATGAAGAGGGAATTTCACCAGGTTCTACATGCATGCAAATGACACCTGCTGAAATTCCCTTTTCTGCACAACTGCAAAAGGTACAGGAGCCCTGTCCTATTTTCCATATGGCCACCCGGCTGCTAGAAGCATTTAATGTCACGTTTCATTTGGCCCTAAGACTGCCCCAGCCCGTAATTTTTGTTTGAACGAGGCAAGGCTCTGGCTCTTGCCCACAATTCACATCGGGCTTACACACAGTTTCTGAAAGGGCACATTTTTGCTCACGTTTGTTATTCATCACCAAGTAGCATGGTAGGACATCTCCAGTTCCCTGAGCAGTTTAAGACTCAATTAAAAGAAGCGCAGTTAACCTTGTCTGTGAATCTGCACATCATTTTGGGAGATCTATGGCCAGAACAGCTGTGTCTGCCTCTTTATAAAGACACTGAATAGATCTTGTCAAAAGAAGTAATCATAACCTCCTTGCCAAAGACGCAGAGGGAAGATGGAAACCTCAAATGCGGCATGAACAATAATGCACAACACATACCATTAGAACAGTGCTGCCCACAGGTTCTCTGTTATATAGAAAGCCACCTTGAATGGCATGTTTTTTAAAAAATAAATAAACGAATAAGGTATCAGGATTTATTACAAGCCAGGATAGCCTCCAGAGAGTTCTTTAACTCACAGCACATTTAAGAGCTGTCATTATGTTTTGTTCCATGAGTTACTATGCTTCTAGGAAGGAGCTCGTCTGTACCATTTGGGTGATAAATCAGAAAATACCCTGGTGAGCCCTTTGGGGTGTAAATAATGCCACAAAAATCCCAACACTAGTTTATTCACTTCATCCTGTTAAAACTCAAAGTAGTATGGGGGGCCCTGAAAGAGAGAAAGCAGCAGGCGTTAGCTTATGGAGAAAATAAATGTTAGGACATCAGAATGACATTGCTGAATCAGATCCAGTTGAATCCAGTCAACAGCCTGTTTTTCAACAGCGAGCGACAAACGGCAACAGCAGGATGGTGCACAATTTAAAAAACATTTCACAATAACACAATATCAAGCCAGCAATAAATCATATGGCCTGGCTGCCATGTTCTGCCCTAATTGGAGCTCCATAAGCAACTTCAGGTGCAATGAACCAACTGGGAGATTACCAGAGCGTGGAACACCCTGGCTAATTATCCCAGTTCAGAAATGGCTGCAAGTGGCAAACCAGCCAAAGCTAGTAAAAGGTACTCCGTGTCACGAAAGCCACCCAGGTCGCAAATGACAAAGCTGGGTCTAGGAGCATCTTGAAGCTGTTCTCTCTCAGGGGGACAGAGTAGCCCCATCCAGAACGGGTTGAAAAATAAAATATACATATGATTTATAGGTAAATGATATTGCCCTCACAATGGCAGAACCGGAATACCAGGTGCCGTTGATGGTATCACACTGGTATCCTGTGGTACCACTGTTAATTATTTCCCTGGAAAATGGGGGCAGCAAATGGGTGGGGACAGCCGCCTCTTCAAGCCCACCAGATGTTCCTGTTGGTGCTCTGGGCAGATGGCATCAATGGCTCCAAGCTTTTAGTATGCTCAGGGACAGCGGCTGTTGGAAGCACTCTGGTACCAATGGTATAACAAGTCTCCTCCCCAGGGGGGTCTTGCTACTGGAGGGAGTGTGCTTCAGGATCTTCTTCCCAGCCCTCCAGAACATCTTGCTGTTGCTACTGCCATTTTGAGCAGATGGCATTAGTGGCTCCTAGCTCTTAGGACTCTTAGTAAGTTTTCTAAGAACTAGTTCTCAATTTCTGAAATTAGCCAGGTTGGAGCAACCTCCGCCCCGCCAAAAAAAAAGTTGAAAGCTCTGTCTCTTAATCCCAACTGCAGTAGCTCAAGAGATGGGGAAGTAGTCTCAGCTCTCTTTATCATGTTACATGCTTTAAGTGGGAGTCCTGTCACCGAAATATCAGGTTTTACACTGAAGGCATCAAGCTTGGCTTCATTAAAAACTCTGAAAGGTTATAAAGTCTTATCGGCCTCCTTGATTACACAGTTGTGCATCTAGAATCAGCAACCACCCAATCAGAAGTTGTGAAGTGATTTCTGTAGCTAAACCTCATCCTCCTACCTTATCCCTTCTCTGTTTGAGTAAATCAGTCCAAGGGAGCATCAGTGGAAGTCTCTCTAAGCTGTATGCTAGATCCTAACGCTAACACAAATGCATACTTCTGATTCAGGGTAGATAAACATAATCCTCCTGGCACACTGGATGTCAACTGTCTGTTTTGATCAGTAAATGCAGTAGATATTGTCCAAGCAACACTTAAGGTTATTTCAATATGTGCCTTGGCTGAAGAATTCGATGAGTAACCAGTTTGCCATCTAGTGGTTCCAAAAAAGACACTTCACATTTGAAGGGGAGGGGAGGAACCGCAAGAGTCTTTTGCTCCATCACTTGAGATGGGTGTACTGTGCTTTGCAAACACGGAATACTCTCTGTATTGCATAGAGAAGGCCACACCGCTGCAGGAACAAAGCCACAGCCCATTTGAGGTGTAGAAAGAGCTGGTTCCTGCTACTGTAGGTACTAAGAGTCACCCAACAGGGGTCAAGTCAGTGTCAAAGGCCCTTGAAGCAACAACTTTGCTAAAGTTAGGTCTAGGTCAGCTAGTGCCTGGAATTAAAGAAGGGAAAGCTCAATAGGGAAGACTTCAATGATGAGCTGAGAATAACATGTTAAAGCCCAACACGTTGAACCATAAGGCTGTGAATCTGCCATGCAGATGGGTGAGAATTTCGTTCCATTTCAGTTTTCATGAGAATTTTCAAAATTTGCAAATTACTTCATATCCTGGACTGGTTTTTTTTAAAAAAAATGAATCTGGGAGAATGTGAAACTGACAGATTTGTCCATCCCTATTACAAGCATGTTGGTCTTGTCCATGTAAGTGTGACCATGGACACTGTGTATATTTATGCGAACACAAGGTGTCTTAACCGGAAGGAGGGGAATCCACAGTGGTAACTATGTTAGTGTGTTGCAGCCAAAAAAACCCAGCCTTTTCGCACCTTAAAAACTTAGCACATTTATTATGCTGTAAGCTTTCCCGGACTAGAGTCCACTTCATCAGATGCAAGGTGGTTATCTTCAGTTGGCAGGTTAATAGAAACATGAGTGTAGAGGGAAAATGAAAGAACTACTGGAAACTGTGTGTGTGTGTAGAAGCAGTAAAGGAATGGAAAAAGTAGAATCTGGACTATGCAAAATAAATACAGCGGCCGTTGAGAGGAGCAACTGGTGATAACACAAGACACCCATCAGAGCCCCACACCCCAGAGACCTTGCGCTGGTGGAAGTACTGGTTGAGAAGTTTCAATTGTAAAAGAGAAGAAAGCCCCGCACACTCCAGATAACACCTTCATCTGAAGTGGGGAAGGTCAGTACACTCGTCAGCTGCTCCCGAGAGGAGATGATATATAATTTTACACCTGCTCCTCTTGACGTAATGGCCATCTAAAAGTGTCAAGGAGGAAGAAACAAGGAGTCTATTTGAGCATAGGCTGCCTGCCCACTTGTGTTATATCACTGGAACCGGATTAGGCAGCAGAGAGGCTGTGATGCAAAATCCATCAGATCGAGGGCCAGGCCCACCTTCAATCCTACACTGAATCTGTAGATGCATTCAGAGTGTTGCTTGATCGTTCAGAAACAGAAGGATTGTGCTTAGCTGCTACATCGAATCAGGACTCCAAACCACCCATATCTGGCATAGCCACCATTAGGGAGTCCATGTGACAGCCCCACCTCAAACTACCTTTTCTCCTGGGTTCTTTGAAATGAACTCCTGCTATATGGAATCCAGAGGCTTTTTCAGAGTCCTCTTGAAAAGCGGCAGTTCCAATCATATGAAGGACAGTGCTTATGGAAAAGATGCCTCCCCCCTGAAGGGAATAAAGACACTGCAATCCAGGCACTGCCCAAGGCTTTTTATTAACTCAGCTGTTCTTCCAATGTTTTAGCTCCTCCATGAGAACAGAACAGCGGCCTTTTTGTATTAATCCTCTTTATTACAAAGGGAAAGTGCAGCCCTGACTGAAGACATGGTAAGTGCTGTGAACACTCTTCGGGACATTTGCAGAAGTCTTTAAAATCCTCGCACATGCTTCATGGAGGTGCCGAGGACGGCCATTCCATTCAGCTCCCGCAGCCGACTGGTGTGCCTGCAAAGGCCGTAGCAAAACAGCAAGATTAAGTGAAGGGTAAGTGTCAGGGCAGCAAGAGATGGATGTTTTGCATCACTCACTTAGCAGAGTCACAGCAGAGTCACAGGCAGCAGGTTTAGAAGGAACCCGCATGCAGCAGTCAATAGATCTCCCAACAAAGAAAATAGGACAGCGGTGATTCTTGCTGCCCTGGCACGACAGAGTGACATCGCTGTAGGCATACCATGATGGGGGAAAGAGGGAGAAGGTTGGAACTGGCTGCACAAACCTGTTACCATATTCAAGAGGGCCTAAGGAAGAGAGTGTGCACTTCTCTGTCAACCGCTTACAATACCCTAAGGCAGCCTATTTCACACTTGGAGGACTACTGCTACGGGTCGAGTCCAGAGTGCAAGGCAATCCTGGTTTCACTGCAGATGGTCGCATTGCTTTCCTGGTGTACTAATCATATGACTCAAGACAGCAGCATGCCACCCCCACCTGCATTCGGCAAAAAAAAAAACCCTGCCCTGCTTCAAAGAGTTGCAAGTAGGCATGAGAAGTGCGCTCATCAATCCCTTGCCCATGCAGTCTGTGGCTGGGGTGGGAGCGATGGGCTAGGGAGTGGCCATTATCAGACCAACCTCAAGTTGAATGTCCCACACCAAGAATAGGCAGGCTTGAAATACAGAAACTGAATAGGTTTGCACTACTCTGGGATGGGTTTTGCACTTATTTACATGGGCGATTTTTAGCACAATAGATCTTCTTCGTGCAGGGCAAGCGCTTTAGATTCAGGTCCGAGATCCGGGGCTCTGGCAATAGAGAAAGAAGTCCCTCTGGACACCCGTGGCTTCCTCATATAGGCTGCAGATGGAGAATCCAGCAGGTGGTCTCACTGCCAGTACGTAGAGGAATGCAGCCTTAGCCGCTCTGCCCAAGATATCCCTGGGTGGTTGAATCAGACGCCCCTGACCATGGTGTCTTTTCAGTTGGAAAAGTTAAAGATGGTCACTTAGCTGCAGTTACCAAGCAACCCAATAAAAATGTGTCCGGTAGTTAGACAGCTCATTTGCAAGTCCAGCCAAGGGCATGCTTTTTCTGTGTTGCAAAGGGCTGTTGAGTATGAACCGAGATGGTGGTGATGCCATCCAGGAGGTGAGTTCTCCATTGAATGCACCCTGCTTATCAAAGCCAAGCTGTGTGTGCTCACTGACACAACACCTTCTGGCTCATCACACGTTTCAAAAGGAATTGCAGGAATCGCAGTAATCTCCCCATTTTGTTGTTGATGTGTCACAACATTCACGCAATCCTCTCACGCACACATACAAATAATTCCCCACTTGATACGCTCTTTTCATCTCAGCTGTTCAGATGAATGCGGGCAAAGTGGTTGAGGACAATCCTGGGCGAGCCCATTCCTACGGATACCTGCCTGGCATCAGCTGTGCACAGCTTCCCCAAAGCAATGGCTGCATTCTCTTGCACGGAGGTCTTTTGGGCATCCCTGCCGCTGACTTTCAACAAAATTCTCACAACATCGGTGTCTAGCAAATTCGTCGCTGTTCCTGGCACCTCAAGGCATTTTCCGAGGCAGAAAGCAGCATTTCCTACCACCACCTCATTCTGGGAGCGCAGGAGCTTTAGCAATGTGTAACATTCTGTGGGAAGCGGGGGGGGGGGGGGGAGGACAAAACAACGCCATGTCAAACACCAACGGAAGAGTGAAGGATATAACCAACGTCCCAGCCCCCTCAGTGCCAAGCAACACAATAGCTGTTGCAAATGGCAAGAATCGGAGGAATAGCAGTAATAATGCTTCAGCCGTGCGCGTGGGGAGAGCAGAGAGAAAGCACATTAAACTAGCAACAGAAAAAAGCAGTGACAACCCTTTTTTGAAACTGCCAGCCTCCTGATTACTGCTCCACCAGAACCCAGAGGAACCATTCTGCAAGCTGACCCAAAGGGCCTGGCTGGCTGGAGGGCAGTTTAAGGTCAGGATATGAGAATTGTGCTGAAAACGACTCGCAGCAGCAAAGGGAGGCCTGTGCTGGGGAAAGGGAGCTGGTATGATTTTTTCACAGGGGAATCATGGCGCCAAAGCCAGGAGGAGAGGGCTTCTTTTGAAGCACCAACTTCCACAGAGGAGAAATCAGGTGAATCCAAGGGTTTTACATGTCGCCCTCCGCAATTTTGAAGCTTCTGCTGAAATGCTGGAAGTAACAGAATTGCCCACCCCTCAACCGCAAAAGGTGTCAGGGCTAGCAGGAGTTACACACTAACAATCTAGAAGTCTAAAGATATGCCAAGCTGGGTCCCATTTTACTTTTCAGATTAAAATCCTTCGGAGAGAAAGAGGTGTTGCAGCAGCCCTCATTCTAGAGGCCACCTCAGACGTCAATGTAATTCTTCTATTTCTTGTATTAGCGACATGCCCACTCAGCAAAACATTTGCAAAAACCTAAGATTGTCATGGGAATGCAGAAGGGCATTAAGGATGGAGAGGATTGCTTAACCCTTCCCAATTCTCTTCTACGGTTGGCCCTTCAAATTCCCATGGCAAACATGAGTTTGTGAGAATGTTTTGCTGAGGGGACATGCAGTAAAGAAAAAATCCCAGTCCCTAGGCCATTTCCAACCCCCCTCTCCAGCTCATTTACATCCACCTGGGGGAAAGGGTTAAGTAGTCCCATACAAATGCCACCCAGTCTCCATTGTAGCGTTATGAGACAAAACACGGGGCAGGAAACCTTGTGTTTCTCATGCATCAATCCTCCCCAAGCCTGCCGACCGTTCCTGAGGCACCGAGCCGCCTTCCTTTTCCTCCCCTCAGGCTGTCACCTTAAGAAGATCGTGAGATGCTGTCTTCTCTTCCAAGGTGGGGTTTGTTCTGTGCACAAAGCAATTTTCTTCATGTAAAGCAGGCACAACCGTATCCACTTATTATCTGTGTGCATTAAAGATGACTAAAAGCCATGCGAGGTAGGCACAAAGGCTGCGCGGCTCTGTCAATGTGCCTGAATGCTCCAGGGCATGAGATAGGATTAACACTCCTGCTTCAACTTGAAGACAGCAAAGGTGCCTCTGCCACGAATTAACTCTGCAGAAAGGAGTCAGCACTTACTTTTATCCCATTTCACCATCTGCTCCTGGGCCCGTCGGCTGCTTTTGGCACAAGCGGCAAGGGTCTTCATGGCATAGCCAGTTGTGGTTTGTCCATCGCTCTAGATTGGATTCAGAAACAGGCACCTATTAGATGTACATGTTCCCGAGGGGAAAGTCCACAGTACCAGAGAGTTGTTTATGGATGCTTTATGACGAGACATAAAAGTCGCAAGGTATCTAGGCATGCCGCGGTTTATAATTTTCTTTCCTCTTGAAATGTAACATGCTTCAGCCCAGGCAAAGCCTCGAAACAGGATTCAAAAACGAGCGCCGCCACAAAATATATGACCTTTAATAGGGACAGAGGCACCCCCAAGAATAAATCTCCAATTCTAACGATACTTTTTAAGGGGCAATTCCATACATGAATTGCTGATAAGGAAATAAATCCATCAACGGGCTGCCTTTGCTGCACACTAAATGGAAAGGATAAAGGGGATTTCAGCTTTCATGGATGTCCTGGCCATTTTCACTAGGGTGTACATAACGTTACTCAGAAGCAAACAGCTAACATCACAGACTCCTCCAAGAGTCTGGAAATTCTTTTCCTTCCTCTTTGCTCCTGAGAAATTTAAACGTTTCAGAGTAGCCGCTGCTGCCCAGTAACGTGCACGGGTGTGGCTGGAATCAGGGCAAAACTGGGCACTGACTTCCTTGCTGGCACGCCAGATGTCAAAGCGAGGCCTCAAAGAGTTCTACTTTCAGTTCTATAAAAGGCTGGAGACTAGACTGGCTTTTACTGGGGGCATATCTACGGTATGAATTAGACGTGTTTCAAGCATACTTTGAGCCGGCTCCACAAAAAGATCATTTGGCCCTAAGAGTTCTGTAAAGGGTGAGGGGCCTTGACCTCCTCACTAAACGAAAAGTACTAGGAATCTTCCTGGTTGGGCTGCAATGACAGTGTTATTGTGGGTGGGTGTACACTGTTGCCCCTCACACTTTGCCCAGGCTGTTTCTTCTAGCTTTAAAGAGTGGAGACACATCCAGGATACTACTGCTGTGTCCCTTCCTTCTGGTGGAGGAGACAGAAAGACAGTAGTGGGAAGCAGGCAGCAACAGCACAAGCGGCTCAGAAATCCCTGTGGAAGAATTGGCAAAGCTGCAGTATGTGCTCAGACGTGGGAGGGGGGACTTTTTCAGCTGAGGGGCTGCGTTCCCTCGCCTGCATCCCTCTGGAAGTGGCATGCCAGTGGCACGCGGGGCCAATGCCAAACATGGGTGGGGCCAAAGCTGCATACATAACTCGGTATGCTGGGAATACGCATGTATGTATACCGACACACACGTCTACTCCATCAGGCCCCTCCCTCAATTTGAGTGTCTACAGGAAGCTGCCATTCCAGCAGGCCGCATCAAATGGGAAGCAAGGGTATTCCATCAGCCCTGATGGAAGATCAACTCCAGCAGGCTCCTTCTCTCCCTGAGTAGGTTCCAGTCAATCATTATAAGAACAGATATTTAATCTGAAGAATTGGGGCGTGAGTTTACTTTTCCCTCTTCCTTCCTATCTCCCTTTTTTCCTTTTGTGTTTATTTTCTTATTTATTTATTACATTTCTATACCGCCCCATAGCCAAAGCTCTCTGGGCGGTTTACAAAAATTAAAAAACATTGACATTTAAAAACCAATATACAAAAATTTAAACCATAAAAGCCTAAAAACAAACTACATATCATTCATTGTGTTGTCTTTTTTAGAGGAGGAGGAGGAGGAGGAGGAGGAGGAGATTTATTTATATCAAATCTTTTTCCCAATACTGGGACTCAAGGCGGCTTTACAAATTAGTTAAAACTACAAATTTACAAATTTACAAATTAGTTAAAACAAGTTAAAACAGATAAGAGATATACAAAAATTAAAAATATAATTAAACACACTACAATATGGAAACATTTAAAATACAAATATATAAATGATGCATGAACATAGGTCCAGACTGCTCCCCAAAGGCCTGCAGGAACAGGAAAGTTTTAACCTGCTGCCTCCGGAAGCACACAAGGGAGGGAGCCAGTCTAGCTTCCCTGGGAAGGGAGTTCCAGAGTGCCGGGGCAGCCACCGAGAAGGCCCGAGATTCTAACCTTGTGGCAGGGAACGCTGTCCTGTTTTAACTGGTCATATGCATGCTGTTCCAGGAGACTTTTTGGCTGAATAAACGAGCAAGCGAACCCATCTACCCATCAACACCCTCCCCTGGGGCCCATTCGCACAGGTCTCTCTAGTCCTCCACTGTCCCTGTCTCCCTCCCATACTTCTGTTTCCTTCCTCCCCCCCCCCCTTCATCTCTCTGCCCGCCTCCTTCCCCCTCCCCTGCCCCAGCTACTTAGCTGATCCTCAAGAGAAATCAGCACTGCAGAGATGGCACAGCCAAGGTGATGCAGGAACAGATCACTCTGCCTGCATCATCGCCTACATCGCTGGCTCTGTGTGCTGAGAAATGGGAGCCCCAACTGATCAGAGGGAGCAGCTGAGAAGCAGGGAAAGCAGAGCCGTCGGAGCGGGGGGCTTGGCGAACGCTGGCAGGATGCCGCTGCCCTCAGGCTGGGGGGTGGGGTCCCCACCCCTATGCTAGAGGAAGGCTAGAGGAGCAGCGAAACATCTACTTTGCAAGCAGCCGGCTCCAGTTTCAGTCCCAGGCATCTCCAGCTGAAGGGATCTCAGGTCGCAGGTGGCGAGAAAAACTTTGGAAAGCCACTGCCAGTTAGAATAGACAATTTGGGGGGTAATTCCAGAAGGGCAGCCATGTTGCAACGAAAACAACAAAGAATACTGGGTCGGATACATCAACGCTCGACTTAAATTAGCTTAATTTCATCAAGATTTCCACGGAAGGAGGAACAAGGCAATCTATAAGCAATTCAAGTTCCTGTATAAGCGGAGAAGGCTAAGACCTCCATCACACCTAATCCCCACCCACAGTTTGCCTCCGTGTTGTTGTTTTTTTACCTCTTGAGGCAGAAGCACGTCATGCTTATGATCCCTTTCACCTGAATAGCTGCTCTTTCGCTTGTTTGCTCTTCCACCCCACCCCACCCCCTCCCCTTCTCTTTCTCCCTCCAGTCAGGTCCTGTCAAGATAAGCACTTCAATCGGACCGCCTTTCTGCTGGGCAAAAATGGAACGACCCCTTAGTCTGGCTCTTTGGGGGCATCGAGGGAGTACAATCCTGTCTCTGCAGAGATTTGGGCACTGCATAATTAAAAAAACACACAACGCTTTGGAGCCTGGGATGAAAAGTTTGGGTTTTATATTGAGGCTTGGAGCTGGCTGCTAGGAGAGATCGTTTTTCCCTGCCAGGATCTGATTGCAATCCATTCAAGCCCCCAGTTCCTTTTAAAACTACACAGAGGCTTAGGGCGCATTCAATGCACTTAGGGAAAATAATCCAGACTTTTAGCATTCTAGGAAAGGCTGGGGAAGAGGCGGGGTGTCGGCAGGACAGGCACGGCGTCATGGGAGCACCATGCTGCTAATCCATCACACCAGGTATTGCTGGTGAGCTGCTAATCCATCACACCAGGTATTGCTGGTGTGATGGAGCTTTAAGTGTGGACTGGCACTTAACACTGTTTTTGATCTGGTATAAGGCAGATTCATATGTCCATGCATTCTACGGAGACATTTCGAGGATATTGGAATGGAAACAATCACTCTGTAGGTAAATACAAAATTGGATCGGCCAAGTACCTTCAGAAATCTGATTATTTTCTTCACCACGCCCTGTTTCACCGCCTCTTCCAGTGCAGCTTGACTTGTCGGCAGGACGTGACTTAAAAGCCCAACTGCCCGCTAAATGAAAAGAAAATGAGTTCAAAGCAAGTTATTCTATTTGTTCACCTCATAGCACTTTGCTTGAGCTGACTGAGCCCTTTGCTTTTATACATCGCTGTTTACAGCAAAGACAGAAAATAAAACAGCAAGCAAAAGCATAGTATCAATGATCCAGAAAGGCAGCTCATTATAGCTGTACAATAGTTGCTTTTTCACCGTTAATCAGAGACAGAGCATAGCCTGACCTCTGGTGGCTGAGACCACAGGATAGTAATGCCTAAATTTATTTATGTTTCATATTTACAAATAATATCTCCACTTCAATGAGTGACCAGGCGAATGATATAGAAACACACTAAGCCACATCCAGAAGGCAAAAACAAATTTTCTTAAACGAGTTAAACTATTATAGAGTAAATTAATAAAGTCACAGGGTGCTAAAAGAAATCAAACAAAGCAGGCTTCAAACACTTCTTTGAGGAGCGGTTCTTGAGCCAAGATCCCCAGGTGAAACCGGTGTGGCATAGCTAAGCCATCGTGATTCAGAGCAATGGTAAGGAAGCGGACCCAACAGATGCACGCGAGTTCAGTTCTGAGTGGTGCTTCTCAACAGGCAGCTCACAGGCTCTCCCAGACAGCACCTGCCTTGTCCCTTCTTCACACCACTGCTATTGATCCCAAACCATTTCCTGCTGCTCACTTTGGCTGGCAGCCTCCCAGTCTCCCTGCTGCCTTAATTCACTGCTGTAAGTTTGGGAGGGGGATGGGAGTTAGCCCAAAATACCTTCCAGAGATCCCTTTTATCACAGGAACTCTGACTGCGAAGGTACCCAGGATTTTGGCGGGAGGCCTCTCCCTCCTGACGAACATGGGTTTCATCAGATCTTGCCTTTCATTCAGGTCGCACTTACTGTCACAATTCTTCCATCTTTACAGCTGAAAAGGGACATGCATTTCTCAGAGATTTCTTCTGCGTGTTCCTGAAACAACCATTAGGGTTAGAATGCCGGCTTACACAGATCAGAATAACAGCTTAATTAGTGTTCTGGAAGGCAACCACAGTACTAAGGTGACTCCCACTGATTGACTGATTGATTGATTGCATTTCTATAATGCCCAACAGCAAAAGCTCTCTGGGCAGTTTACAGAATCTTAGGTAAGGTATATTATGGTGCAAAGGATAACATACTTTGACTGGGTAGATCTTGGTCCAAATCCCTGCTCAGCCTGGGCCAGTCACTATTTCTCAGCCTAATTTACCCCATCAGGTTTGTGGCAAGAACAGAAGCACTCCGCACAGCAACATTCTGATGTGGGTCCTACTACTACTACTGCTACTACTATTACTCATCAATATCATCACCATCATCTGAAGCAGTTGCAAAAGGGAGGAACCTGCATTCATCTAACAAGCAAGCAGCCTCTAGCAATTCTGTAAGGAATGTTGCAGCAGAACTCCTTGGATGATCTCCCCACCCACCGGCAGAGAATGGAGCCCACCAGAACAATGGAATCATGTGAGAAGCCCAGCTGCTCTTATGGTGAGGCCCTCAAGCTCTACAAGAAAAGGGCAGTGGCTGGTGCACCTGCACCTAGGAAGTGGGATACTAAGACACACCCTGGGGACGTAAAAGCCCCACCCAGCTTCATGGGCACCGTACCAGCACTGGGAAGGGTCATGAAAGGTATTTAAAATACAGTTCCAAGCAGTTCCACTCTGGGAAATTGACGAATTAACTTAAAGGGAGGGGAATCTTAACACTTACCTGAATGATCAAGCTGTGTTCCACAGAGAGGTTCATCATCAGGCCAAGCACTGCATACAGACATTTGGGGCATATGGTGACTTTGTTTTCAGTCCAGCATTCATCCTGTGCAAGCAGAAGGCAAAACAATGTTGCCAAATCTGCTGGCTCCACTAGGACACTCCATTTCAGTCTCAAAACGGCAAGTATTCAGGGGCAGTGAGGGCAGCAAAAAAACAATACTTTGCTGCCACTATTCAATCATCAACCTACAGCCCAGCGAAGCTTTTCAGAGTTGTCCGGGGGCTTTTACATGCTGGCCCCAAGGACATGGTAGAACCATCTGAGGCCCGCTGTAATACATTTGCTGGGCACTTCCAGAATAAAATCTCTGGCATCCGTCAGGACTTAGACTCCAGTGTTATAGCAGGTGAATCTAGTGAGGTATCCAGAGCACAGGCTTGTCCTGTTTTCTTGGATGAGTTTCAGTTGGTGCAGCTCGAGGACGTAGACAAGGTATTTGGACAGGTTCGTGCAACCACTTCCATATTGGATCCTTGCCCCTCTTGGCTAATAAAAGCTAGCAGGGATGGAACAACTGGCTGGGCCAGGGAAGTGATTAATGCCTCTTTGCAGGAGGGAGTGGTCCCAGGCCTCCTGAAAGAGGCGGCAGTGAGACCACTCCTAAAGAAATCTTCCCTGGACCCTGAAAATCTTAATAACTACAGGCCAGTAGCAAATGTTCCATTCCTGGGCAAGGTCCTGGAGTGGGTGGCTGCGAGCCAGCTCCAGGCACTCTTGGATGAGACCGAATATCTGGATCCATTTCAGTCAGGCTTCAGGCCTGGTTTTGGTACGGAAACAGCCTTGGTTGCCCTGTATGATGACCTATGTCGGGAGAAAGACAGGGGGAGTGTGACTCTGTTGATTCTCCTTGATCTCTCAGCGGCTTTCGATACCATCAACCATGGTATCCTTCTGGGACGACTGGCTGAGTTGGGGGTGGGAGGCACTGCATTGCAGTGGTTCCACTCCTACTTGGCGGGTCGGCTCCAGAAGGTGGTGCTTGGGGAACATTGCTTGGCCCTGTGGATTCTCCAGTATGAGGTTCTGCAGGGGTCAGTTTTGTTCCCCATGCTGTTCAACATCTACATGAAACTGTTGAGTGCAGTCATCCGGAGTTTTGGAGTGCGTCGTCATCAGTACGCTGATTACATGCAGCTCTATTTCTCCTTTTCATCTTCATTAGGTGAGGCTGTGGATGTGCTGAACCAGTGCTTGGCTGCGACAATGGACTGGATGAGGGATAATAAACTGAAACTCAATCCAGACAAGACTGAGACACTGTTAGTGGGTGGTTCCGCTGACCGGATGGAGGGTCTTCAACCTGTTCTGGATGGGGTTGCACTATCTTGAAAGAGCGGGTTCGTAGCTTGGGGGTTCTCCTAGAACCATCTCTGTCACTTGAGGCGCAGGTGGCCTCAGTGGCACGGAGTGCCTTCTAACAACTTCGGTTGGTGGCCCAGCTACGTCCCTATCTGGAGAGGGATAACCTGGCTTCCGTTGTCCATGCTCTGGTAACCTCCAAGTTAGATTACTGCAATGCACTCTACGTGGGGCTGCCTTTGAAGGTGGTTCGGAAGCTGCAGCTTGTGCAAAATGCAGTGGCCAGATTGATAACTGGAACCAGTAGGTTCGAGCATATAAGACCTACTCTGGCCCACTTGCATTGGCTGCCTGTATGTTTCCGAGCCCGATTCAAGGTGCTGGTTTTAACCTATAAAGCCTTACATGGCTTGGGACCACAATACCTAATGGAACGCCTTTCCCGACATGAACCTACCCGAACACTACGTTCCACATCTAAGGCCCTCCTCCGAAGGAAGCTCGGAGGTTGGCAACAAGAGAGAGGGCCTTCTCTGTGGTGGCCCCCCAACTGTGGAATGATCTCCCTGATGAGGCCCACCTGGCACCAACATTGTTATCTTTTCGGCGCCAGGTCAAGACTTTCCTCTTCTCTCAGGCATTTGGCAATATCTGAGGAGCCTGGGTTTGTTTGTTTTTGTTTTTTTGTAGCTTTTTGGAGTGTTGTAGTGGTTTTAAATGTACAGATTGTGTGCATGTTGTATGTTTTTGCTGTTTTAATTTTTGTATATTGTTTTTAATCCTATGTAAACCGCCCAGAGAGCTTTGGCTATGGGGCGGTATACAAATGTAATAAATAAATAAATAAATAAATAAGTAAGTAGAAGCCTTCCATTACAAGGGTTCAGAAACTGCATGTAAACCACTGAGCCTTGTTCAGATGTGAATCTACCACTATCACCACGGGAACCCCCTCATTTACAGAAATCATTCTGAAAACTCCTAAATAGATTGCACCTTTGCCCATCTCCCCTATGACTTCCATAGTAGATTACACAACTAAATGCCAGAGATACTACACAGCAGTCTAATCTACTTTTACATATAGTCGCTAGGACTACAGGGGTCTATGATAAGTCTAGTATTTCTTTAACTCTTGTCAATGCTGGTTTTTATTCTAATGTTTCAAATAAATTGTTTAACTTCATGTTCCTTAATTCTAACAAATCACGCCTATTATTTTCCTGAAAATCTTTGTCTCTAGCTCTTTGATCCTGCTTAAAAAGGTGCCCTTTCACACTGGAGATTAATGTCGCAAAGTCTAATGATTCCACTCACATGGTCAGGTTGCATGGATCAATGGATCTGACCACTTCTGTTCCAGTGGAACACAACAAGGTCCAGCCATGTTTTCTACTATCTCTTTGCTATGTGTAATTCTTTAGTATCTTGGTAGCACCTCCACGTCAGAAATCTTCACCAGTAAGTCCTTCCCTGAGAGAGGCAGGGCATAGGCTTTGCAAGTAAAAGGCTTTGGCCTCATCAGTTAAAAGGATCTCAGTTAGCAGCAGACTGGGTTGGGAAATATCGCTTTCTACCTGAGACCCTGGAGAGCCACTGCCAATGAGTGCAATGGGCTACAAAGACCAAATAGTCTGTCTTAATGTAGGCAATTTTAAGGCAATGCTCATATCAGGCATATCGAAGAGGCTTAAACCAAAGTTTGCTTTTCACCTATTACTGGCAGAAATCTTGACCTGAGGAAAAAGAGAACATTATGAGAAAACCTCTCGCTCAATAAGGTTCATGCCCCAAACAGGTCAAAACCACAGAGAACAAGTTGGGAGATTTCTATAGAATTGTAGAAGTAAAAACAAAACATCATCAAATACGAAGAGGCAGGATTAAAACAGTACTGTAGACAATCGAAGTACAGGAAGCAATCACATATCATGTTCAAGGGTAAAACTATGAAAGTAAAGGGAAAATACAGGGTGGGGTTGCTCCTGGCAGGAAATAATCTCTGATAGGCGAAAGATGTATTGGTAATGTATGTTCCATTCTTTGTTTACACTGTTTTTCCATCGTGTATGTGGTGTGGGTGGGTGTTACTTGCGGTTCAGTAAGGCACGCCGCATCCTAAGACATCAAGCTAAACATATCAGGCATTTCTCTCAGGCATTTAGCAATATCTGAGGAGCCTGGGTTTGTTTTGTTTTTGGGTTTGTAGCCTTTTGGGTTGTTGCAGTGGTTTTGAATGTATGTGTGTATGTTGTATGTTTTTGCTGTTTTGATTTTTGTATATTGTTTTTAATTGTTTTAATCCTATGTAAACCGCCCAGAGAGCTTTGGCTATGGGGCGGTATACAAACGTAATAAATAAATCAATAAATCAATAAACATCAGATGAGGTGTAGAAACTCTAAGATAACTTCTTAATTGGAAAAGGGTAATCTAATTAGCTTTTAAATTGTTAATTTACTAATTGGGCCAGGAATCAGTTCATGATCCTTTAAAATTAAACAGTAGTATCAATTTGGGTAAGGAGCTTCATGTCCTTTAAATTATTTCCATATATCCTACTTTTCCTACCCCGAAAATCTTGGCTAATTTAGGAATATCTCTTACATCAGTATACAAGGCAGCTTCATATGCACACATGAGACCATAACACTAGAGCAGCTCCACATCAGAGGCCACAACATTATTAAAGAAGAGACAGGTTGTTAAAGGCGGTCCTCTACACTGCAACAGAAGGTTTATTACTCTTGAGTCTTCCCTTTTAAATTGACTGTCCTCCCTCCACAAGGTAAGAGCGTAGATTTCTACTTGTGAGGAACGGTTTATTTTTGGCAAATAATGAATGCAATGGAAAGGAATAGTTAAAGTAGACCAGACAAGTCTCCCCTCTGAATTTTTGAGGGTAAATAAAATAATATTCCATACTCTGAGCGCCTATGCTCCTGTAAAGCTGGTATGATAGAAACTGTGAGCCATGAATTATTGTTCTGCTCTTTTTATTGTGATTTTCGGCATATCTTTATTACTCCTACTTTACAAGCAATACCTGGGAGATCTGATGTGTTTTATAGAGACTATCGCCTGGCTGACCAGAATTCTCAGATAACCTTTAAGGTGGCTAGATTTTGTGCTGCTGCAATTGCTGTCGGCGTGGAATGATGACATCTGATTGTGATAATGTTTTAATTTCTTAAAATGTGTGGGACATGTACAATGTATATTCACTATACTTATAGTCCCATTCTACTATGTTGGCTCTGGGAATACTAAATGGGCCTGTAGTGTTGTTTTGTTTCTGCTTGTCTTGTGACCGTAATAAATATTGATTGATTGACTGATTGATTGTGACCTGACAAGTTAATGTTTTCTATGGCAGTCATTTCTCCTGTGCAGTATGAAGAATTTTTTTCTAATTTTCTCTGAGATATTGCATCTGTGACTGCATTGATATTTGGGTTTAACTGATATTATATGGCCTAGAGTACACACAACCTAGGAGGATATAAGATAGCTGGAGACAAATGAATGGAACACTGCTAGTTGAGTTAGAAACAGCATGTCTACTCACCAAAAGCCACAAACAAGCCTGCCAGCATTCCTGGCTTTCAGACATCTGCATTCGGATGACCATGTCAGAACAGAGATCTCCCATGATGGCGATACACTGTGCTAGGGCCGGCTTGTTCACCGTCTTGACAGAACCCTTTGGAAACAAGAGTGAGGACTTGTTGTCTATTGGGGCATTCTGAATGCTGGCCCCATTGCAAATGTCCAAAAAGACTGCACTGTGAACAGATTTGAAATCATAGAAGGGTGCTATTGTATTTAGAAAGTTCCTTACAGTGAAACTAATGTACATTCCGGAAAATATAGCAATGTAATGTGCATTCCAGAAATATAGCAAATCCCTGCCGGCCAGCACTGAACTATCAGCAGGGAAGTGGGGAAACCAGCAACACATTTCCGGGATGAACGATGAAGCAAAATGGCTCCATCCAGCTGTTATGATGACTCCATGCCATGTCCTTGTCACTCAATGCAAGAAGCAATGGCGGAATTTCCAGTGGTGTAGTTTAAAACCGCTCAGCCCTGGCATGTGGTACCAGCCATGGACTGCTTTCCGAGTAGTGCAAAGGGCAATAATGGAGCAACAGTAACAAGAGAAACATCTGGGGTCCTAAAGCTATATTTGAATGTTATTACTGTCATTTAATATTAGCAAAGTCCTGAGAAACAGATTCTGGACCACTTCTCAAAGGAAAGAACACAAAGGAATTCAAACTCCATGCTGATCCTCCTGTCTCAATGCAATCAGTTAGGCAGAGACAGATCCAAAGTTAAAAATCATAGTTCTGGAAGGGCCTGAGTCTTATTCTTTGTCCCATGAAAGTATCCGCCACACATTGCTTTGCAGACACTTGACTTTGTGTGAGTCAAATAGCTCCAGAAAATTCAAGAAAGAAGCTACGACAATGGGATGGCAAAACCAAACAAAACCAACTTCCCAGCTTACTCTGAAATAAAGAGGTTTTCTTACCAGCAATTGAGTGAACAACGGCAAAGCCTCTGTGGAGAGTTTGATGCGACACTGGATTTTGAACCTGTTAGCAAAACCAGATTGAGTTTAGGTCTTAGCTTTTGTTCTTCAATGGGCCTGTTCAGATGACACTTCAGGCTCTGTGGTTAGCGAAACTGTGGTTCTCTGGGATTAGCAATAACCACAAGCCATGCTGTTGCACACAGCACTTTAAACCACAGTTAGAGCCACTAACCCTGCTGCAGACGGTCCGACTGTGGTTAGTGAGTAAGCAGGGTTTAGCAAAATGCATTGCACAAAACACTTTAAACCCTGCAGCTTAACCAAAAGCCTTAACCAGCAGGGTTTAAGGTGTCTTCTGAACAGGCCCAATAGACAGATGTCTACAGTTTTGCCATGAACGTCGGGATTCAGTTAACTCCAAAACTCCAGCTCAAGATGACCAAGGAGTTGAAGAAATGCCACTTACTTCTCCTCCATGATTAAGTTGGTCAGCAGTTTCATAGCACAGCTGGCCCTGCTGTCAAAGAACTTGATGAAGGACATCAAGAGCTGCAGCCACCTGGAAAACCAAAGTAAGCACATCTTTATTTTATTTTAAAATATTTTTAGGCCACCTTTAAGGGCAAGACCCCTCCCGACAGCTCACAACAAAATCCCATACAATAAAAACCCATACAGGAATAAAACAACAAACATGGAATTAAACCAACAAACACTACCAATAAAACATCTAGCCCAGATGGTACTAAAATCTGAAACACAATTGAAGTTACAAAAACACCCATTAGAACCATCTAATAAAACATAATCAGGAAAAGGCCAGAGAAAACAAGCAAGTCTTCAGGCCCTTCATAGAAGCTTGCAGTGACCAGCAATGGCCATGCATTCCAGAGATGTTTGGCCGCTGTAGAAAACTCCCTCTCGAAGGTGGGAAAGTCTGAAGGGACTCTGTTGCCATTCTTAAAGTGAGGGCAGGCTGATAGGGGTGAAGCCAGTCCTTCAAGTAATTTGGTGAAAAACCTTTCAAGGCTTCAGAGATCAAAAAAGGTAAAGACTGTCTAAAATTCTGAGACAGGAACATGGGCAGAGACTTCTAAGGAGAGACTTCTGATGAGCGCTCTCAGAAGTAGATGGCACTGGTAACAAACAGAGCAGTGCACTCCACGTACAGAGAATCCAGCTTGGCCTGCTTGAAACTTGAGTTCAGCCTGGCACTGGAACAAGTACTAGGTCTATGTTTTAGTGAGCCCTGGTCACCAATGGGAAACTATGTTCATGGTGAAGGACTCCAAGCAATCGCTTTCCCAGTGGAAACTAGCAATCCGAATAACTCCGACGCACTTCCTGCCATGCCAAATGGGTCACGTGAACACTTGAAAAGATGTTGAGCATGTGAGTTGGGGGTGGGTGGGAGGCCAGAAATTCATTAAGCTCCACCAACAAATGATATCAGCTGAAGCAGCAAAGCTGCCAGTGAAGTTCAAGGTCGGCCTTTCTGCAAAAGTGGACAAAAGAGGCTGACTCATCAAAATATTCACCAGCAGTATTTGAATAATTCATCTTAAAAAAAAATGTAAGAGGCCTTTATATTAGGACATCGTAACTTTAACACATTGGTACAAGTGTCAAAATGTATTCAAAGGACACCTTTGTCCATCTGTTCTTCATTGCACAGGATACATGTGTATGTGGTGGGGGTGGGTTGATTGGACAAGCTAAAATAGCAATAAGCTGAGCAGCTCTGCCACCCTCCCATTTCTTAAATTCTGCCTACTGACAATGAAATCCTAGGAATTATCATAAATTCCAATTACTGAGTAGACTAGTGCCAGCTTGAAGCTCAAAGTGTACAAAAAGGAGTTGATGGAAGATCCAAATGAAGAGCTAGAAGAATGCAAACATTTCCCCCACCTGATCCAGCTCAAGGTAATAACTAAACTTTTCTCAGATTGCAGATGGGAACACATGCTTATGTAAGCATTTATATTGGGTAAGCTTGATATCTTAAGTGCAAGAATGTGCTTCGATGTGAAATTTGCCACATTTTGCAGTGAGTGAGGATTTTATTTCCCTCTTGCTTGACTGAATAAAATCAACAAGGTACAATATAAAACTTCCCCCTTACTCTTAATCAACCATTGAAATGTACAGCTTCGCCTAGCCTTTGCCATCCTGCAAACAGAATGGCATCTTCCTCCTAGGTGCTCCGTCCCTGGCCAAGTGAATCAACTCTGCTGGTCTCTTGTGCCTCGCTTGATCTCTTACCCGAGACACTGGGGTAAATCTCTTGATGGAGATGCAAGAGACAAAGCAGCCATAGCTCTTCCCGCTCATTCGCTCCCTGGTCCCAACATCTGTCTCAGCTGCAGTGCGGAACATCTAGAGACTCGCTGGGCGGCATGTGTTGGTGGGGCATGGGAGAGAATAGGTAGGAAATGCTGCCATTGTTTTGCCTCCTGCTATATTGGCTCATGTCTGTTGCCTCTCAATCCTAGAGGGTAGCTTTGTGTCCCAATGAATGGTTTATCCAGATACACATCAGCTCACAAAGCCCTTTGTAAAATGCTGTTCTATGTAGGGAGGTAGCAGGATTAAACAAGCTTTAGCAAGAATTTCCAAACAGGGCAGGGACCCAGGTCTTCACAGCAACACCAGATGGGTCTTCTGCAGTGCACTGAGCTGCTTTTTACTGCTGGCTAATTTTCCAATACATAAAAGTGAAGCATTTTAGTTTGAATTACATCTCTAGGAAGCATTTTCCCCAGAGACTGTCCTTGTGTTTTGGGGTGACGTTTTTTCTTTACTGCCAGCAAACCTGCTGCCAGAGAGGGGAAAAAGGCCCAGAAAGAATTAACTATGTTGCCCCGAAGAAATGAAGGAGCAACATACACATTGGTTTCAGCTTGCCTGTTACCCAGGGGTGGGATACCTGCAGCCCTTGACCTGATTTCAGAAGCTCACTGCAAGCAATCAGTTCAGACATCTGGCAATTACGGGGGAGAGGGGAGAGAGGGAAGGTTGACGGAGAGGCGAGAGCAAGAAAAAGAGTTGCTGTGAACCACCCAGAGAGCTTTGGCTATTGGGCGGTACAGAAATGCAAGTAAGCAAGCAAGAAATCGTGGCAGAAAGAGAGCGAAAAAAGGCCTGGCCCTTCCCATTGCTGGCTTCAGGGCTGCCATATCTCACCCCCGTCCTTCCTACAAATGCTCTGCCACCTTCCAAAATCTGGTGCCTTGTCCAGAAAGGAGTTCCAGTTGAAGAAGGAAGAATACCCTTCCCTGTCTTCCACTTTGTTCTCTGCAGCCATAGAGGCCTTCGTGTGCTAACTCTGTCTGCAGCATTGGATTAGCACTTGATCTTTCCCTGCCCAGACACCGGGGAGTGAAGTGTAAGATCTAATTCTTTGGAAGTGGGGGGGGGGGGGGAGTGAAGTAAGATTCAATGAACACAAGGGCAATTTCAAATCCGAAGGCAAACTCTTAAATATGGCTGGGTTTCCCTCAAAGCTTGACAAACGACATAGCATCCCAACCTGCATGGGCGTCTAACATTGGGCCCTGGGACCCCCGGTTGTTTAAGCAAACAGGATGAAAATATAATACTTGGTTGTGTTCAGGTGTCGGACCAGCAGGCTCCTCCCGTTCTCTGTCTCCGCATAGAGAGAAAGCAGGGCCATGCAGTGCTCTTGGATTTCGGGTACCTCAGAAAGCAGTAGAGTGGGAAGTTGCATGTTCACATCTGGGTGAGTTAGAAGCAGACGTTGGTTCTCCTCTGGGAAGTGGGGGGGGGGGGGAAACAACAACAAGGAAGTTTCAGCTTGCTACACCAGGTGCTCTGAGACTTTGTCAGCAATTACATCCACATTGCAAAATCAGTCAGCTGTGTGAACAGCGTTCTGTCATCCACTCGAACGATCTGTCTGCAGGAGTGATGGGAAAGGAAGGGTGTCATCAAGTCGGCACTCTCCGCTGCTTCCTTTCCTTTCCCCTCTCCTGCAATCCTGCCATTTTTAAAGGGCAAATTATGTATCTCACACCTGCACAGGAAAAAATTCATGTCTCATTCAGCGCCACCTTTCCAGCACCCTTTGAGGATACAAGAAGTGTGAATTAAAGCTAAGTTGGGCAACTCCGTGTTCAAAAAGTCTCCTTTTCCCAATCTCCTTTCCAACCTCCATTTCCTTGAGAGGCACAAAAGGGTGGTCCCTCCTGCGCCAGCTGTATCCCACAAGCCATTTCACTTCTAAGATATGTCTTTGGAGAAAGCTTGACACCAGCCAGACCCCTCTGTCTCAGATGCAAAACTGAGGGATATCTAACTGTGCCAAGATGGTGTTGTAAACTTCTTAAGTCAATGATCTTGAGATCCACACGGACGCAAAGGACAGTGCCCCCCCCCCACTAAGATAATGTACGATCCATCTCCTTTGGAAACCTCGCTTGAAGAGAGATTACTTTGCAACACTGCTGCTTTTACTAACTGAAAAGGGCCGAATGTCCTAGCACACACAGAGCAGAAGGAGTTTCTGCTCAGGCAGTTGAATGGGTTTAATATGCACAGTCTGAAGGAAAGCAGATTTGTTACTGACCCCAGGGAGATGAGGGTGGAGCAATCCGCAGGCTCGCCACAAATGCTCTACTTGCTGAAATTACATTTAACCTGTAAATCTTTGGGGCGCAGCAAGGTCCTGTCACGATCAGTACCCATAGGAGCAAGACTCGCTGAAAACAATGCTCTCAAACACAGCTGAAGTCATATTAGCAGTACGTTAACAGGGATTCGTGTTGATTACCATTCCCTTTGCAGGCTGCATGCCAGAGGAGGAGAAGGGAAAGAGACAGTTCCACTTCAGCAGCATACGTTGTCTTGGTGCAGAAGACCCTGGAAAATAAATGGGTCCATTAAACGTCAAGGAAGGCACACGATCTCAGGAGCTGCGTCGCTCCCACAAAACAAAGAAACACAGAGCAAGTGAGGCATGGCCTTTTATTGGGGCAAACGGGGTTTTTAAATGATAGATGCATGCTTCTGAACCACACAAGGTGCTTCCATAGGTTGGATGTTCAATAGAGAAAAACAGGTATTGTATTTTCCCCGCTATGCACTACTGGAAAACGTTTCATTCTCAAGGAAGTGCAGCTGAGGACCAAACTAAATGTGATAGAAGATTGTGGTAATATCTCCCACTTTAAAAAAAAAATGGTGAAAAAACAATCGAAGGGGAGTAGAGCTGGGTGAGGGAAATAGGGCCACAGTAGTAATCCTTTCTCCATGTGTCATTTTCCCAGAAGCAGAATCACACACACCCCACCCACATCTGCCACTTTCCTCATGTGGGAAAACACACAGGTAATATTTGCATTTGTATGTTTTTCTCCACGTGGGAAATTGTTTTTTTTTTGGGGGGGGGGTACAATTTAGATCAGGAAAATGACAGGGGGGAGTTATTTCAAACCCTCTTTGACATCACTCTTCCCTGACTTTCAAAGCAGCTGCACGGGGCTGATAGTTAGAAATAAAAAAAGATCTCAAGATCTCTGACATCATGCCCAAGTTGAGCAGACATTTCATTCCATTTCAAACAGGCTATGATGGTGAGTCTCAAGACAAAATACTCTGGTCTAGGAATTCCCACACTCCCTAGGGCTTAAGTGGGCATTTTCCAAAATTTTGAACAAAGTGGAAGAGAACATTCAATAGAAGACCAAGACAGGCTTCCTCCGAGTGCCTTCTCCAAGGGAAGCTCGGAGGATGGCAACAAGGGAGAGGGCCTTTACAGTGGTGGCCCCCCAACTATGGAACTATCTCCCTGAAGAGGCTCACCTGGCGCCAATGTTGTTATCTTTTCGGCGCCAGGTGAAGACTTTTCTCTTCTCCCAGGCATTTAACAGCATATGTTGAGTTCTTTAACTGAGCCCTGGATAGTGGATATTTAGTTTAAATTGTGTATATTGGTTTTTAAATGTTCAATATTTTTAATCTTTGTAACCCGCCCAGAGAGCTTCAGCTATGGGGCATTAAAATCTGAGCCTCAACGTTTCTCCACATGCTTGACAAGAGGTCTGACCCCGACCGTCTCCTCCCATTAGCTCCCACAGGGCCATTAAATATTCCTCCAGTCGAAATGCATCCAGTCACTGTGTACTTCAAGTTACCTAATAGCACAATCAACTTTTGAACAGGTGTTATATATAATTTGCAAGTGGATAAATACATGGATATTTGGTTTGCTTTTCTTGAAACCTATGTATAACCCTTTTTTAAAAAAATGAACGGTACACATGATGGAAAATGACAATATTCCTATAAATGTGTTTTTTTTTCTTTTATTTCTCATGATGTATTTTCTGTCTGTTATGTTGATTTTCACAATAAAAAAGAAGGAAGTTACCATTTCCATTTTGTACAGACTGCCTTCACTCACAGTCTTTTTACTTACACTTTCTCTAAATGTCTGTCCTTCATCTGTCCCCCCCCCCCCCCCCCCCCCCACAAAATTAAGAAGAAATCAGCAGCAAACAAATGCCTTTGACCACTTCTGGGCATAAAACGCAGGCAGCTGAGGGAGGCATTTAAAGCCATTGAACTTTACTGCTTGACCAGAACTATTATGTAACACACTGCCAAATCAACACGACCAAAATGAAGCAAGAAAAATATAAATCTTGCAGTAAGATCCTCTCCCTTGATTCTCTTTATGGTGAAAAGTAGGATAGCACATGACGCCTTTGGAAAGGCACTTCTGCTGGAGTTATATTGGATCTTTTTGAATGCAGCACCTTAGAGCTCTTGAATCTAATAGTCTTTTATGTTGTGCTTTGCTAACTTGCTCTTGCCCTCCGGCCTGACAAACCAAAAAGGCTACATTTTCAGAAAGAGGGTGAAAGACGCACTGAAGGTCATTAAGACTTTCCCACTGGCTGCCACACTATCAACTGATCAGCCCAACTGGATTTCCTACAGCCGACTGTGTTTCTGGCCAATAGCCTTGCTATTTCTTTGCCCTGTAACACCCTACTGTTCTCCTGATGAGAGCCCTTACCGTTGGACGGCCTCGTTGTCATTGATGATACTGAATCCATTGTTCATTCTAAACAAGTTTTGTTCGGTGCCTGTAACATATTCAAAAATAACCGTATCAGAGACGTTTCTCAAGAGAAGGCAGATACCTGCTCACCCAAAACCCAGTGTTAAGAGACAGGATCACTAAAGCCACAGTGTTGACAAAGAAAAATAGCCCACGTGGCACAAGGCATTCAGAATAGTCTTTTGAGGCAAGTGGCAAGCCACACTCCAGGTTACGTGTGCTGAGCACCACTCAGATTTGAAACCCTTTGTTTATAGGTTGCAGAATCTCAGCATTTAACTCCAGCAGGGATACTCATCATTATTATTATTTTTATTATTATTTATTGCATTTGTATACCGCCCCATAGCCGAAGCTCTCTGGGCAGTTTACATAAGATTAAAACATTTAAAAACCATATACAAAAATTAAAACTACAAAAAAACATACAATATACACTTCAAACCACGATAATAACTTTAAAAGCTATAAGCCTAAAAAACAAAACAGACCCAGGCTCATCAGATATTGCTAAATGCCTGAGAGAAGAGGAAAGTCTTGACATGGCACCAAAAAGATAACAAAGTTGGCGCCAGGCGGGCCTCGTCGGCGAGATCGTTCCACAATTGGGGGGCCACCACAGAGAATGCCATTATAAGGGTACTCACTGTCTTGCATCACTTCCGTCAAAAGCCTAATCCCACCCGCATAGTAGAAGGCATTCTCATCAGGTTTTCTGAGTTTTTGGAGCAATTCGATCACAGATACAGACATGTGCTTTCCAGATTCTAATTCCTGTAAGGCTCTCTCCTCCTCGTATTGTCTTTTTTCCTCCAAGTCTACTTCATTTATGCAATCTGAAAGCCCAAAAGGCAAAAATGGAGAAAAAAATAAGCAGGGCACAGACTTCAAAGCAAAATCAAATGGAACGAAATTTGACAAGGATAATAGCAAGGTCCCAACATTAGGAGAGGGGCAACCAAAGGCACGGACGCTACGTTTCAAAATGCAGGGAATTACTTTTGTTTGTAAGCTGATCACAGTATGCTAGTAGCAGAAAGATTAAAGGCTTTTTCTTACCTTTGCACAGCTTCTCTTTTTGGGGATCAATTTCTAAAATCTTCAGATAGCACTCTCTGGACTTAAAGGAGGACAGGATTTTAGACAGGGACACCAAAAAGACAGAGGATATTAAAATAATAGTCAACCATTCAAAGGCCTGATCCAGGGTTTGAAATCAGAACTCTGGGCCTCTTGGTTCCCTATGTTTCTTTCAGGTCATGACTCTGAGGGCCAAACTAGATCTGATGGTATGGTGCAAATCTTTAACATACAAATTGCATTAGGTGGGACCCTGATAATTAAAAGGATCAGGCACACACACCCCAACCGTATGGAGGGGGAATAATCCTTTCTACCCTGGCTGCAATCCCTCTTCTAAACCTAGAATTAGCTTTGTGGGGGAAACCTCCCACTCACACTAATAGAGGGTTTCCTCCCAATGCAAATACTAGCTTCAGATGACTGATTTTCCTCACAAACTCAGCATGGAAGGGAAGGGTTAATTCCCCCTTCCATGGCCACTACAATCCTGTTAATTACTAATGCCCCCTCAACACATACAGAAGCTGATGCAATTTGTACTTTAGAAAACTGTATATTAAATGCATTTAACATCACTCCTACTTTGGCCCTAAAATAAGCAGGCATGGAAAGGAAAATGTAGACCTTTTCGGTAATGCCCCCAGCCCAGACACCAGTACCCTCCCTGATTTTACCCTCTCAGGTTGGGGCTATCAGAGAATTTAAAATAAACCCCTTTAAAATGCTTTCCAACATTTTAGTCAACAAGTTAACTGCAAAAGCAGCACTGTTACAAATTCTGAACGTGGTTTCGTGAAGATCTAGATGCCTGGCGTACCCTTCGTTTGCCTTTCTTTCTAAAAACAAACAGCACACCACATAAATAAGCTGTGCTAACACTGATATAATGCTGGGTAATACTTTCAATCATCAGAGATACTCCATATTTATAAAGGAATGTAAGAACTGATGTAAACACCTGAAAGTTCGCAGGCCTTACCTTATGGCACTGCTTCTGGGCCAAGTATGCCTTCCCCATGTGGAAGAGAGCTTTGATGCATTTTTCATCACACTGTATTAAACAGAATTATTCAGTAAAACTGGTAGATGTTGCTTTCCATGCGCTACAATAACAGCAGCAGACTATTAGAACAAGCCAGCAATTGTTCTGTACTTTCCGGAATTAACATTAGATTTTGGTTTTATACCAAAGCGTTTCATTGGACCAAAGCAAAATCCAGGCTCACTTCTTTGCAGGCATGCCATTTCCTGCTGCTAAAGAACACAAACCGTAACATGATTCACAACAACACAAACGTGAAAAAACCAATGGTGGTTTTTAAGAAATTACATTTGGAAATGTGTCTAGACTGACTGATACCCAAGTGCTGGTAATAACGGTCTGTTATTATGCTTCTCTTCAAGGCCAGTGACGCTATCGACCACAACATGCTGAAGATCTGCCTTCGAAGGTGGGGAGGCTTCACTTGAAGAACCGAAGTCATATAGATTGCTTTTATCTGTAAGGATGTCTCCTATCCGGACATCTACAACACAGTTCAGCCGCTGTGGCGAAACTGTACTGAAATGTAGCCATTGTTTATGCTGGCAGATTCCCGTCTTTGCTGTACTGCAGTTGGCCTGCTGTCTAGAGAGGCCCCCTAAATCAATGGCACTTATGGTATTACAAGTGACAAGGAAACAATCTTTCAGAAAGCTTTCAACACGGCCCTAAGTGGACATCAGTCTTCTTGTCTCAAAGGGAAATGAGTGGGATGGCACCAGAAACTCTGGAAGCCGAAGGAGCTCTTGGCTGCAGGTGCTTAGAGGATGACAGCTGGGGAAAACATTCGCTCGATGTCTTGTTGACAGGCAGGGCAATGAAAAGTGCTGCTAATGTGCCTTCTGGCTTTGGAGAGTGTGCAGCCCAAAAGTTAGACTGTCTGAAACCTATCAAGACCAGAGGGAGATGGAAAATCCTAATGTGTTTCGGATGTGGGGTTAGAACTCTGAAATAGTTTAAAGGAACTGTCTGCTGGGAATAGAATAAAAAGGAAGTAGAGAAAGTTAGATAAAACTCAGTACTCTGAAATAGCCGATTCCCAGCACAAACTAGCCGCGTTGCTCCCCATCATACAGGAGGAGCCCAAGGGAAGAACACTCTGATATCGAACTTTAAAATGGCCCCTTCACTTCCCTTTACCAAGGGAAGAAGGAACGGGATGGACTCACCAATCCAACATGGAAAGGCATGGCACAATGCACAATATCCCCCAACCACGAACGTCTTAACCAGGGAAATGAATACCAATGTCCAACGATCACTAAAAGCATAACAGAAACAGCTAACTCTTCATTAAGAGAGCAGTAGTTTAGAAAAGTGGAGTCAACCTTAAGCCCAACATGCTGGGACCAGTAAAAACTAACATGAATTTGATGTTACTGCTAAGCCTGAAGACAGTACAATTGCTAAGTTATCCTTGTGATCTAAGGACATTTCACAAGGTTTTGTTATATTTTTGTGCCTTCTGAGCTTTGGGACAAGAGAGTGTCTTCCTGTTTATTTTTTCCTCAAGTTGGGCTGTAGGGAGGGATCTTTGGTGGAAGGACTCCGATCTCCGCACCCTGGACAGACTGGGGTGTTCAGGTGAGAACATGCCTGTGTTTGCAGCCTATCAGTAATTCTATTTGGGGAAAACTCTTGTGAAGAAAGGATCCAAGAGCGAGTGCAATCCCTGCCCCCTCTCAGTTCTGTAACACCAAGAAAAAAGACATCCTTGCCTATCTCTTCTTCCAGCTCTGTGAAAGAAGGATCCTGGAAGGAAATGGAGACAATCTGTGGACCCCAAGGCAACCTAGAATGCCACCTTACCCGCTCCAGGCAGGAGTAAGGTATCTTCTGGTTAAATGCATCCCGCGAGATTACTGCAAAACCACCTGTGTCACTGGAAATATGCCCTTGCTGATTGAGGTCTTGAGGACATTTAAAAAAAAAAAAAAAAGGAAAACCAGGTCCCAAATACTAGAAGATTGGCTGGTCTCTTCTGTCTCAACTGAATACCACAAACCCACGAATAACCTGACATGTCAGGAATGCACTGCTGAATGGAAATCAAGATATTAAAAAACACTTAGAATGCGACATCGGTTCAGCTTTTTGTTCTGTCAAATGAATGTCGCATAAGCTGGGAAAATTTAACCGGAATATTAAGTTTAGGTTTTTACACAGATCTCAGGAGGTGCCGCAAGATAATTAATGTATTATTAATTACTTCCAACTTTAATTAAATATTCAAATTCAAACAAATGAGAAGCTGGGAGTCTGGCTCCACAAAGGAGAAGTATAAATGTTAATCTCCCTTGCCGATGACATCTAGCATCTCATTTACATTTTTAATGGGAAGACAGAAATTGTGTCTAGGAAAATATTTCAGTATCTCTTGAGAAAGCACAACATTTCATTTTAATCCACTTCTCACAACCTTTAAAGTGTGAAGAGCTTTAGAACCTTTATAGCACAGTTGGACTGCTTGAAATCCCTATTTTATAGAATAGAGATCAGAGACTGAAAGAGCGTGAAGTGACTTCCCAGGACCACACAATGGCTGGGTTCAGACATAACACTAAGCGACCGTGGGGCGTGTTTAAGAGCAATCCAAAATGGCTTAGGGTATTGCGGGGCATGAAATCCCTGCACACGATTGGTAAATACCCACCCTCTGCAGCAGGGAAAAGGGGCTTGGGGATGGCTTACCATGGTGGGTGTATCATTGTTAAAGCTGGACGCCCTGTAGAAAAAGCGCGGCAACCACAGAGACAGCCGCTTGAAATGTCCTGAATTTCTGGGGAAGCTCTAGGCGGCATGACCAGACTCTATGGTCGCCACTGAACAGCGACGGATGGAGCAGCCAGCAGGAGGTGATTTCTGCGGCAGCTACCACTGGGATAAGTGGAGGCGGGAGGATGGGAATTTACCTACGGAGCAGGGAAGGGTAAGTAAACCACAGCGTGCCGCAAGGTTGCGCATGGTGTGAGGTGCACACGCATCGTGATTTTCCTACCCCTCCCTGCTCTGTAGTTCCCCTCCCCCATGATCATGAGAACAGGGCCAATAGATCCCTGGAAGAGATGGGATTTAAAGCCATTTCTCCTAGATTCCAATGCAGCTCATGATCCACTGGGCCATATCGATATCTGCAATGCCATCACAAAGCAGTAGAAGGGCCGTGGAGCTGAAAAGTTTGGAAAAGCAAAAGACTTTTCTCTGACCCTGTGGAACAGCTAGAAGCCACCCACGTTATGAAGCCTGGTTCATCCGGCCATCTACTTTCCCTCTTTAACCCTGGACAGCTGAGAAAGATAGGAGGCTCTTACCTTTAAAGCCCAATCACAGTCACTGATGGCTTTTTCATAATTCTGCAACTTCATGTAGGCCTGAAACAAAACGGACCAGCAGAAGTATATAAGTGTTGCTAATGAAAAGGCTGGACATTTATGTGCAGCTTTCTGTCCTCAAAGCACTTGACCAATCGCAACTAATTAATTAAAGTGATAAGCCTTGATCCTCAGAAAAGGCCACAAAAGTTGGCTTTGGTGGAATCACTGGCAACTGCCCCTTACTCTACCAGGACACCATCATGCATAGAGTTATCAGACAAATTAAAGCAGAGGTAAAATGGAGGGGTCAACAGTCACAGAACCCATAGTCAGTTGGGGTTCCCTATGCCAAAGGTCTCAAGACAGAGAGCTTTCATTACTGTCAAAAATACCATTAATTGGGGCAGAAAGTGCCCTGGCTCAACAAAACAGATGAAGAGTTAAAGGCCCTAAATTAGAGAGAACATGATTCTTGAGATAACGCTGTGGCTCTAAACGATAAGATTAGAGACTTGGATTTTGAACCAGCTGGCTCTACTGTAAGATATGAATCCAAAAGCAGCCAACCACATGATATAATAGCCTATTAAAATGCTTGACAATTTAGTAGTACAGGTTCTGAGAGCTCTACTCATGCTGCAAAGCGCACCAAGCTACTCCACAGCGAAGCAGAGAGATTGGCTTTGTTTTCTGGCACCTCGTGGTGAGTAGTGTCCTCTTTTAGAGCTCAGCACAGGAACTGAAAGAGTTTTGCCAAAGATCAGGGCCTGCAATATTCAGTGAGTAACATTCAATCATATTTTCTCCTAAATATCCTATTAATATTCATTGTTGAGAGCATGGCAAGAAACAAAGCCCATCAAATCTTATTATAAGGGAAGTGAAAGGTGAAGCAAGCGCCGTACAGAATTTGCAGCTCATCTTGAACATGCTCAGACTCCAAAAACACCCACAGAGAGTTGGTCTGTCCTTCATTCTAAACTGTTGAAGATTTGTCTACACTCCAAAGGAGAACTTGTAATGTTCATCTTACTTCAGTTAGCAATGCCCCCAAAATGGTTTGGGCCTGAAAGATGGCAAGTACCTCATTTACACCCACTGGACTTTAATACATACTGGCAGAAATTTATTTATTTTATTATTGCATTTATATCCCGCCTTTTTTTCCTCCAAGGAACCCAAGGCGGTGTACATAATCCCCCTCCTCTCCATTTTATCCTCACAACAACACCCTGTGAGGTAGGTTGGACTGAGAGTCTGTGACTGGCTCAAAGTCACCCAGTGGGCTTCCATGGCCGAGTAGGGACTAGAACCCAGAACTCCCGACTCCCAGTCCAACACTTTAGCCACTTCGCCACACTGGCTCTATACTTTTTGAACAGAGCCTGTGCACACCTGGGCCATGCACATCTGGGAATTATGCAGTGCATAAAGACAATGGATATGTTTCAAACGCAGGACATCCAGCAGGAGCTGATGATGTCGATACAAAGGCGTTGTAAGGGATATGAATCAAAGTTACACCAACTAAAAACCCGCAGAGATGATTTTTCACTAAAAGGAGAAGGGGCATTGGTAGTTGTCGCTTGCCCTACACGGACCTGGGCTCTGTTGGTGTAAAGCGTCTGCATGTCCTTCTGCTTCTTTAAGCCTTCAGTGTACCTCTGGATGGCCAGGGCATAGTCCCCTTTGCTGAAAGCGTCATTCCCTTTTTCTTTCAGTGCTGCGGGGGATGATAAACATACGCGTGAGAAGATCGTTCTTAGGTTGTTGGCTGGAAAGGGAGCAGAAAGGTGAGGGCTAGGACCAAAATGGTATTATGCCATAGCCATGCAGACCCAAATTGGCATACTGATACTCAATAGCCAGCTGGATCTTGGAGTGCAAGACTCTCGTAACCTGTTAGGCTATCGTCAAATCTCTTTGCTCTTGTGGAGTTGTAATAAACTAATGTTAAAAATATTTGACTATGGTTAACCCTATTTGATGATACACGATCAGGCAAACAATGAATTATTCTGAAGACTAATGAAATGCCTTAACCATGTTGTTCACAGGGTGCTGTAGGTTTGGGATGCCCTCCTCCTATAACCTTATCACACTGTGAGGTACTTGTTAAATCACAGTGCATTTGATTCTTTCTTCATAGCTCCCCGCCCGACTTATAAAATATCAGAGTCCAACCGTTACCATTTGCTGAGGCTTCATTTTCCTTCCTTCTCCTTGCTCGCTCTTTGGCATCTTTTTCTAAAGCAGTCATGAAGCTCTCTAAAAGTTGATAGACCGGAGATAGACATACAATCAAAAGAAAAGGGGTTGATCATTAAAAAGAAAAAGAAAAATTGCAGAGCAAAGTCATTTCTGAGACATGAAATGGAAATCGAAAGGGACCACTGCATTAATGTGACACTGAATCAGAATGGGAGTAATAAGCTTCCATTTATGGAGACCCATAACGCTGATAGTGATTTAAACCCTGCCTTTGAAAACGCTAAATTTCTAGGACACTGGGGTTTTCTAATTTCTGGATAATGAAGTGATTAAAATAAGCTGAATTGCACCTTCTAATACACTCGAGATCTAAGCCAACTAGGCCTGTTATGTAGATAATTGAAATCAGTTCTGATTTTGGAACAAAAAGGAAAAACTGGTTCCAGCTGTGGAAGTTATCACGAATTAGAAGAGACAACTGCACTGCACTCCATCCACAGGTAGAGAAAATGCCAAACTAGGGAGCCAATCAAGACAGAGGGGGCAGGTCCTGAGGGCACGTCAACATTTCCCATTTCTCATGCAGATGCTCATAGGGATCTTATGATGTAGATTATCTGCCACCACCATGAAGATCTCTCCTCACAGGGTCTCCAGTGGCTACCTGGAGCTGGTGCGATAATCAATCTTCAGGTTGACATCCAACCTATGAAAGAGTATCTGCTCCTTTCATTTCATCCTGCTCCATACCCATATATGGGCAGAATTTGAAATACATGAATAACATCTGGAAAACTAGAAAATCTCTGCTAGCAGCTGCTTACAATACATGTATACATAATTTGTTCAGCCTCCATACCACAGAGGTTCTTGTGGTACCCCAGTTCAAAATACACTGAAATGATCTCTCCAGCCTCTTACCTGGATTCATCATTTCCTCCTCATTTGGCAAACCCTAATAAAAGGCAGGTCAAAACAAAATGTTAGCTGCAAATTCTGGGAAAGAAAGGGTGTCTCTTAACATATTATTCAGTGTTATTTTTTAGGTACCTGATGCATAAAAAAAAAAACGAGAAGTGAGAAAAATTAATCAGGCTCATTTTTCATAGCCACTTAAAACACAACTCCATAATAACCTATACCTCAAAAAGAACAACAGCATTTCCAAAGCTGTCAAAATTAATTCTATCAATTGCCTTAAAAAGCCACAGGAAGGAAGGAAAACTAACAAACAAAAAATACCAATAATTCATGGGCTTAGGATACAAAAATCAATTTGGCAAAGGCTTTTGAAGACACTTCAATTGGGCAAATTGCAGCTGTGGGATGATGCTTAAAGCAGCAATAATGGCATGTTGTTATACATTTCATAATTAAAATCCTTCTTGGCAGAAAACTCCCGCTTACAATGATCAAGTGCTTTGGGGGCTGATCCTGAAAATATTTTTCTACCAGTACACAACAAAACATAAATGGAACCAATGAGTTCAATTAATTGATTGTTTATTTCTTTAAAACATTTATATACTCCCCTTTATCCTATTAAGGGTTTTAGAGCAGTATACAACCAATTGCACAACAGGACGAATACCATGCTAAAACAGATGAAAATCCTTAAAACAACCTAAATTACTGTCAAGAAAAACAGACAGATTATCAGTTTTCCCTCTGGTTGGCTCAGCCGTCGGGATATGCCCCATTAGTACGCATGATGTAACCAAATGGAAATGTGCTCTGCAAGGCAGCTGGGGCAGCTCCTGTGTTCAAAGCCATGCTAGGCTCTGCTAATAGGGATGAATGAACAGAGCTGGGCTTTGGTGAGAAAATACAACTTCCTTCAGGGTGCGTGGGGAATCCTGTCCACCCAGGACTGGCCGCCTGAGATCTGCCTTGGGTTGCCAGGGTCTGAGGGATAAAAGGAGTAAACAGGACTGCTGGGTTGTCTCCCATCTTTTTGTGTCAAGCTGTTATGAGTTGGTACATTCTTGAACCTCCTCTGGGGAGACCCTAGGATAGGTTAATTAATGTTTTATTGTTTTGCTTGGGATACTGTATCAAAGGTTCCCTGTGACTCTTTGTATAACTTTTAATTTCCTTTTCCCCCTTTCCCCATCTCAATAAACTACTTATATACCTCTAGAGCTGAGTGTGCGTCCTTCTGGGTAAACCTCAGTGCTAAGTTCGGTGCCTCTTGGCTGTGTCACTGGCTACTGTGTAACATCTGGGCTTGGGGGCTGAAATTGAGGGTGTCTGGTCAAGCTCTTATTTCAGTGTACCCCAAGCTGACTCAAAGATCTGAGAATCCTCTGACTGGAACAGGATTAGAGGAATCAGGCATGGTGGAAGCCTGTTGACTCTTGGAAATTCCTACCTATCTTGCAGGGAGTCTGGAGTTACTCCCAGTCTGAGGGCACATCACTCCAAATCTTCAGGCGGTCAGTAGTTTCATATAGACGTTAAACAGCATGGGGGATAAGATGGAATCCCGCTGGACCACATAAAACAAGTGCCCTGGAGTCAAGCCGAATCCATCCCAACCCCCCACTATCTTCTAGAGCGGATCCTGTGGGTAGGAAAAGAATCATCCTATCACTGTGTCTCCAAACTCAACCCACAGAGTTGATCCAGAAGGATACCATGGTCAGTGGTATTAAAAACCACAGAGAGATGAAGGACAATTAACGGGCTCGCTAGTTTTCTACTTGGGCTTTCATAATATGGCACAGAATTAAAAATGGCATCCCCTGTCTGCAGTCTGAATTGGTATAGTCCATTCTACCACCTCATGACTCTACCACCTAACTGTGCTTCCAGTGAAGATACAATCTCTGTCAGCTACACCCATACATAGTTTGAAAAGGCTGAACTGTTATCACTAGCAACAATGTAACCATAGACAACCAAAATAAAACTGGGCCGCATCCTAACAGCAAAAAAAAAAAAAGACTATAAAAATAAAAGTATCTTATTTTTCATAATACTAATAAACACTGTTTTCAAATAACAGCACCATATCCTGCAATGCTATTAAGGTTTAAAACACAATGGGAAAAAAATGATGCAGTAATTGTCAACATACAGCAAAATCTGAAATAATTCTTCCATGAAGTCCAAGGAGAAAATTGGCAAAAAGTAGACGCAGCAAACTGCAATTAGCAACCACCTGGGTATATAATGCTATATAATGGTTTAAAAAATAGAATTTAAATTGTTCAAAGCCCCCAATATCTTCAAAAAAAGAACAGCAGCAGATTTACCGGAGCTCGTCTGTTGATAAGTGTTCTGTCCATCTTATTCTCATCCCTGACCGTAATGGAGAGGAGTTTTTTCTCTGTATCTGTGATGGCTTTTTCCTGAACAGCAGGGTCTGTGGAATTCAGGCCTTGAATTAAGTTGGCTGAAAACAGTAGGAAAGATGAATAAATGTGGAACAGAAAAGGCTTAAGACAAAACAGGAGTTAAATCCTACCCTGAGATGTATATCTATGAAGTTTATTTTATTTATAAACCTATCTATTTTCAAAATATATATCTCACACCTGCAGCACGCTTCTTCCAGAGTGGTTCATAAGGAAAGGACAAATAATAAAACAAATAAATCAATATGCAATGAAACAACAAGAGTAGCAGAATAATAAACAGCAGAATAACATAAAAAAACCACAGCAACATGATGAAAGCTATATCAATCAGACTTCTGAAAGCCAGGGAAAATAAAATGTTCTTCACCTGGTATGAAAGTAACATCTAAACAGGCAGCAGGTGAGCCTCTCTGGGGAGAGCATTTCAGAGGTGGGGGGGAGGCATGACCAAAAATGCCCCCCCCCCCCATAGTTGCTACCAGCCTGATCTCAGAAGGCGGGAGCATCCAGCAAGCGCCTCCAAGAAAAATCCTGGTGTACAGGGATGCAACACCTCTTCAGAAGTAGTGCCTGTCCCTGGAAAGACACTGGGCTGGACTGGATGTAGCACTAAACTATAGTTTAGCATTACAAGAACAAGTGTAGACAAGCTCCTCCCCACTTCTGGCATGGCTGTGAGGACTTTGAAAGCTGTTCTTTCCATTTTAAATTAACTGCTGCTTTACATATCATCCAAACCCAGACAAATTGTGGTTAATCTTAGGAAGACAGGGCTCCTGTATCTTTAACAGTTGTACTGAAAAGGGAATTTCAGCAGGTGTCATTTGTATGCATACAGCACCTGGTGAAATTCCCTCTTCATCACAACAGTTAAAGCTGCAGGGGCCCTGCTCTCTTTGGTATCTGGTCACGCTAGGCAGGGCTCCTGCAGCTTTAACTGTTGTGATGAAGAGGGAAGACCACAATATTGAAAAAATCCCCCTAAAACCCATTAGAAGAGCTTGATTCTATGTGATTTTAAAAAAAACCTCGCAACAACTTAGGAATCAGATGTAACCCTTCTATCAGTAGTGGTTTGGCAGCCACCATGCACAAGACAATGAGATGCAAATTATATTAACTGCATACATCATAAATATGCAAACTAGTCACTGCCCTCTGGCTCAAAATATCTTTTTGATGTGGACATCAATGTTGGAAAAATCGCTTAGCTCAGATTTAATCTGGGGCCTTAGCCAACACATGGCATGATACACAGCACCCCCGGAGCATCCCAGAAGATATGACAAGGAAAACGTCTTTGTAAGGCGGTGCAACTAGGCCGAGATTTAATTCCAAAGTCAGCATTTTATCTCTGTGAAACAGATTGGCTGTTCTGGATGCCTGCTCTCATTGAAGTTCTGACTTTGTTGTACTCATGTTCATAGGAAAACAGATGAGCCAAGTAATAATTGAGATTTCTTCATGTGGACAATTAGAAAGTCAATTTAAACCAACACTGGGGGTGAGGGTAGAAGAGGCAAGAATGAAGTAAAACTGGAACAAACAATGGCAGTCATCTTTATCATTCCATCTTCCCAGATGATCCATCCAACCCGTCTATACCTTGCAAGTAAAGCAGACAGGAATCGAAGCTTCTGCACTAGGGCAGCACCAAACGTCAAACTTTTTCTAGAGTATAAACTCTTTTAGTGTATAATACTGAGGCGGCCCTGACAGTCTAATGAGATTTAACTTTTAACTTTTTTCACTTGTGCTATCTATGACTACCCTTTATTTTATTTATTTATTGCATTTCTATACCGCCCAATAGCTGAAGCTCTCTGGGCTTTTATAACAGCATGCAGTTAATATCACAATCCTCAAACAATCTTTTATGGAAATCAGAGAGGCTCGGTATTCCATATGTGTGCTGTGTTTTCAGGAATATAACAAATTGCTGGATTTTGACTCTCTTGTTTTGGAAGTGGATGCAACTGTGCATATTTTCCCTGTGAGAGCTCATATAATTGTGCCAGGGCAGCAATTTTAGCTATACTCAGTGGGTTGGTTCCAGGCATAGTCAGGTATTGAGTAGATCTACTGAAATTAATAAGGCAAATCAGTCATGACTAATTTAAGTCCCATTGATTACAGTGAGTTTACTCTAACATGGCTAAGTCTGGATCCAAGCTAATGTGAATATATTTCAATATGATGTCCAGCATAAGTCAAAAAAGTAGCTGAAGGGAAGAATGTGAGAATCTCGACATACTGGCTGGCTATATAAATAGATAATTATTTCTTATATCCTTGGTTTATCACTGTAATATATTTGGCAATTTTTGAGTTATGAAATGATGATATAATCCATAAAGAATGTATAGAACTATTTTTTCTATAACAGGTTGTTTAAAATCAAAACATTAAAAATATTAACACACACGTGCAAACAAATGCAAAACTCAAAAGGAGAGAAGGAAGTTGGAGCAATTAAATAAGTTGAAACAGATACTTAATTAAATTACAGATTACCATGCTGCTAAATCTTCAGATGATCCTAAACTTCTAACACCACTATGCATGAAATGGGCTGGGGGTGGGGGGATACTTCCTTTGGAAATATAAAGCCTGTTTTAAGTAATAGTTTCAGGTCCCTTAGACGAAGGACCTGAAAGAAAAACACGACAACAACAACAACAGGGCAGTTTTTATATCACAAAGACTGGATATTAAATTTGAAAGTACACTAGGTACAATCAATCAAAGGCTAGCCAAACTGGATTGCATTACAGCAGCTGAGGCAGGATATAAAAAATCCAAAAAGTCTATCATTTCTTAATATATAATACAGCCTCACACTGTCTTCAAATGAGGCTAGGGGGATTGTGCAATTTTATATAAGAATACAGCCAATCTTCAGGGAGGGTGGGGGAATTATGATTTAGACCCACATTTCTGCCGCAGTTCCATCGGGGGGGCGGGGTGTAGCATAGTGTGGATTCTTTATTGTCTTGCTACACTGATTTGCTATTCACACTTAAACTACTGTGTTCCTTTGCTGGATCTCAGGGTCAGGATTATCTTCCTCAAAGAGACTTTGATATTGCATAAATGTTTATAAAAAGTTTTCAATTTCTCAGATGAAATTAGCAGTCAAAATGCCTAGTGAGATTTTTTTTTAATGGTGATAAGACATAGTTTCCAACTCAAAAGGTTTTTTTTAATTATTGATTGTCAGGAGTGTATTTGCTAGCATACATTTCAAAGGCAATTTTTGCAACATACTAATATATTGATTTATTTGTTCTCTGCAATACTGCATTCTCTTGTGATCAGATATCTGAACATTCACTATTGTATCTCTCTGCATCTTCCTACTAGAAAAAAGGCTGTTCTAATAAATCATCTGCTCTAGTTCTTTATTTCTCTGAGTGCTTTTAAGACCTCTTCTCCGTGTTGCTAAAGTTTGTTTAAGACCTTCCTCATTTGTATAATTTCTGAATGGTCAGATAATAACTAGAAAAATCCCACATAGCTAGATTTTTCCAGACCCAGAGGGCGGTGCATTCTTATTAAAAACTACAAAGAAGTGAATTTAAATACATTGCTTTTTAACTCAGATAATCTTTAAATCCATTTAATGGTTATAGAGCTCCCAATAAGCCATGAAAGCTGCATTAACTTCACCAGAGATGACATTCTACAGAAATTATTCATTTGCTGCTACAGCATATACAAAAGAGAGTCCTGTGATACCTTGAAGACTAACAGATTTATGCCACAATGAATGTTATTCTTTAAGGTACCACAGAGCTGTTTTCTCAGGGCATGGTCTGAAGGTACATAATGCATTAACCTCACAGAAACAAAGTCAGTATGGATATGGTCAGCACATGGGAGACTGACTAGGAACTCTTGTGTGTATGGACTTCTCCTCCCACCCCACAAAAAGATGGAATATAAACATCTGACTTCATCATAGGAGTAATTCAGCAAATGAGTCAATACAGTACAGTGGATAAAAGGCTGTCTTTAGGGAGAGACCATAGCTAAATGCTGGTCCCAGGTAATCAATCCATGGCATCTTCAATTTAAAGGATCAGGTAGCAGGTATGGAAGACTGCCTGAAATCCTGGAGAGCCACAGTCGGTCAAGTAGACCATCCTGGGCTAGATGGACAAACCGCCTGACCTGGTAAAAGACAGCTTCCTATGATGAGATTTAGGCTCAAATTCCAAATGATCTGCTAATCTTATTGCACTGCCTCATGCAAATCATTATCTCTTGCCATCACCTACTATAGGTGTAGAACACACGTTGCTCAATTTTTTCCCCACAGAAAACAAGAAAAAAAATTACTATTATATAACCTTTATGCAGATATTACCTGTACATTTCAAATATCATTTAAAACAATAATGTTGACTATCAAGGCATTTTCTGCTGCAATTACACTACAGCTGGCTTGAAATACTGCAAATTACTTTGGCTTGGCAGCTATTTCAGTCTCCTCAGTTTTGGCAAAGTACAGGAAAGTACTTGCACTCCGAGGAACCCCTTAATGGCACATGTAGCCTTTAAAACGGTGCTTTGGGTGGGCTATGTGGCATATGCTCAGCTCATGTATGGCTCTGTTTAAACATATCTATGGTCTACTTACTAACTTCATCCACGTCTCTAAGGAACTTCTGCAAATCTTGTTCCTCTTGCTCTTTAGCCATCTTGACCCCCAATATTGAGAAAACCTGTGCGAAGGAAGAACAAGAGGGGGGAAAGAATGATAAAAGGGAATAAGCTATTTCTCAACTAACGCTTGCCACCTTGTGGTTGATTAAAGTTTTCCTTTTCTTTTTTTTAGAATTTGCAAACAGTCATTTTTCTGATACTACTCTTGAGCTGTGCCTACCCTGTACATACCAAATTTACTGCTACAGCTTCTGTTGAGAAATTTCTGGATAGTGCAGTTCTGAGAGGGAATTGGAGACCACCGCTAGAATCCTCAGTGCTGCAGCCTGGCAGAACTCAAATACTCATTATCCCCCACCTCTGGGGAAGTCAAGGCAATTGAAGTGGAAATGTGTACAGCAAATAGCCTACTGCTAAGGTCTTAATGAGATATAATAATTATATCACAAAAAAGGGCTTAATTTTGTATCTAGTGACCAGATAAAATGAGGGCAGGGCTCCTGTGTCTTTTAACAGTTGCAGAGACAAGGGAATTTCAGCAGGTGTTGTTTGTATGCATGCAGCACCTGGTGAAATCCCCCTCTACACCACCACAGTTAAAGCAGGGCTCCTGCGTTAACTGTTGTGAGGAAGAGGGGATTTTCATCAGGTGCTGCCTGCATACAAAGGACACCTGCTGAAATTCCCTTTTCTATGCAACTGTTAAAAGACACAGGAGCCCCGTCCTCCTTTCCATATGGCCACCCTAACTTAACCTAGGAAACCTGGGTATGCATGTCAAAATAATAGATTATATGATACATACATGCGCACCCACACCTCTACATAGTCCCTATACATTGCAATCAACAGGTTGGCAGCAGGGAAAGTAAAAGGGGGGGGGGGGAGAAGCGGCCTAAGAAGAGGACTACCGTTGTATCACCCGGCCCCCCACCCCGGTCTCCAAAACCCACATTGGGCGGGGGGAGGAGAGCCCTAACAGAGAAGATGGGGGGCGTGGAATTGGCAGGGGAAGGGTCGTGATTCGGGGGGGAAGCAAAGTGGTGGGGGGGCGCGAAGGGAAGACGTGTCAGGAGAAAATACCGCGCGTTGGAGCGGGGCCGCTGGGGCTCAAGGAGGCGGCTTCCCCTCTTTTCGTGCAGGCCGCGTCGCGTCCCGGCGGTCTCCATGGCAACCTACCCGGAGTCCAAGATGGCGGCTCAGGCTTAGTCGGGCGAGCGGAGGGGCGTGGCCCAGGGAGGAGGCTTATGCAAATGAGCCGAAGGAGAGTGGGCGGAGCGGAGAAGTTGGTTTTGCTGATCGAGGAAAGAAAAGGGAAATATACCTACACACGTCGCTGGAGAAATTTCACAGCCAAGTTAACGGACATGCAAATTTTAAGATTCGGGTGTTCCCGATGCCACCCACCCTGGGGCAGTATAGAAATGCAATTATCATTATTAATAATAATAATAATAATAATAATTAACAGTTGGCTTGACTTCCATTCACAGGTAACAAAAGTTTCACTTACAGGCATCCGCTGGAACCCAAGCCCTTAATCCTCAAGTCAAAATCAATCCATTTTTTTTAATTTTTGCGGGGGGTTGGGGATGTTCAGCATCCAACAGACTAGCAGCGATCACACCATAATTACATACAGCATTGTTTTAATTCCTTTTAATGGTTTGCTAATGTTTTATATCAATGTTTTAGCATTTTTTATGTATTTTAATGTATGCTACAATGTATCTTGTGAACTGCTTTCCCATACTTTTGTTCTGCTGTTTATAAAAGGTTTTTGAGAGTGGCGTTTTTAAACTTTTGTTTTTTTGTTTCATTGTTAACATTTGCAGAAGTGGTTTTAAATAAAGTTTTTATATCGATATTTTATTGCATTTTATATCTGCCTGTCCTCCAAGGTGTTCAATGCAGCATACATGTCCTCCGTTTTAGTGTCCCTAGGGAGGAATTCTGTCCAAAACATGTGAGCTCAATTAAAAAACGCAAAACTTTGGGGCACCTGAAGGTCTCCTTCTTTCCCATTTCCCAAGACCAGGGCCACTTTGTACTTTGCTCTAAGCTTGGTGAACTGTGGGTGGTTTTTCAACAGAAGTTAAAATCTGTACCTTTGCAAAATTGTCACTAGATGGAACCACTTGCTTATCTAAACACCAGCTACTCACCATTATCCATCTTTATATCTGAGTTTTCCTTCCCCCCCCCCCCAACCTGTGGTATTGCTTATATGGAATGGCATTTCCCATGCCCCATGCCCAAAACCTAGGGTTAGTAAACCATTAGAACTACTAGTGCATACATCCAAAAGCAGCAGCTTTTTAATAGGGCCAACGAAAATGTCAGTAAGAAATGAGCAGGTTTTTGGGACCCACCAAGCTCTCCATCTGGCTGGATGTTGAGCAAAACAAAATAATGTTAAGAAAGGGTGGGATGAGAAAAGAACTGGGCAGGATGGAAAATCTCTTCCCCCCCCCCCCCCAGTTTGCAATTTGTAACAGTATCTTAATTGCAAAAGGGAATTAAGCAGGCTGAATTAGGTGGTTATTTGATGGGTTCAAGAGAGAGTTCAGGTTGCCGCAATGGCCACAGGGGAAAGGAAAGGTCATGGCTATCCCCCATTTGAAATATAAAAACAAGCTTTATATTCTTCCATTGCTAAGTGGAAAGTTAGCAATGGAAGTTCTTCCATTGCTAAGTGGAAAACTTTGGGTCCCTTTTAACGCATATGCGCACTCCTCCCTGTCCTCACCTTGCAGGTAGAAAGCCATGTTTCTCCAGATCTTGCATCCCAATCCTGGATGACATGTAGTGCAACCCTATGCATATCTACTCAGAAAGACGCCCAATTCAATTCAATAGGGCTTACTCCCAGGTAAGTATTACAGCATTCCAACCTTAGGACACAACCCCATGCATGTTTAGACACACAAAAAGTTCTACAACTCCTAGTATTCCCCAGCCAGCATGAGGAATGCTGGGAGTTGTAGGGCTTTTAGATGTGTGTGTGTCAGGTCTAAAACATGCATAGGGTTGTACCCTAAATTTAGTATCTTTCAAAGCACACAAAATAATGCTGGTAGCTTACATTATAGCAGCTTACATTATAGCATATAGTATATGCCAGGCTTTCCCAGCCTGGTGCCCTCCCGGTATTTGGGACTTCAGCTCCATTAGTCCTAGGCCCCCTCTACAAGATTTCGCCTTGACGCCTGGTTCCCTGATTATGCGCATCTCCTGACAATCGCTTTTACGCCTAATACCTATATATGAGAGGTGTTGGAGCGCATTACTGGCTGTATGAAACGTGCTTTAAAGTTGTTTACATGCTGATAATCGCATGCAAATGTTGCTGAAAGTAACATTTTGTCCCGGGAAACTGCTCAAACAGGTTTTGCACCCTTTATTCTCCCCGCCTGCCAGAATCTCCCGCCTTTGGTTACCTAGGTTACCTGCCGGGAATGATGTGGTTAACCTGTTCAGCTACATCTCTTCCTCCCACCCCCTTTGCCCGATTGCTATTTGAACTGAACTGCTCAGGAGTAAATGGGACTGTGCCGCTAAAACTTATTTATAGTCAGGGCTGCCTCTCTCCCCCCCCCCACTTCGCCCGATTGCCATTTGAACTGAACTGCTCAGGAGTAAATGGGAATGTGCCTCGCCCACACACACTTGCCGAAACAGACAGGGGGATACTGTTTCATTCCTTCCGCCTCCTCTTCCCAGCGAGCTCAACCATTGTAAAACATACACATGCACACACATACACAGCTCGTGTCAGGAACCCAGCAAGAAGCGAGGGGACGATATGTCTAAGCTGATCGCTAATGATGCGCACATCCTTCCTACCCCCTTTACTTCTCGTGAAACCACCTCCATCTGGCCCCATGTCTCCATGAACGAAATATCCCATCAGGGGAGTTAAAATAAACTTTATTTTCAGTTCACATTGGGTCTCCTCTTCCTGGAGCTTCCATCCAGAGAGATGGAGAACAAGGAGGAAGTTGCCAGGAGGAGACAGGAAATAACACTAAACGAAAAAGTGGGAGGTTTTTCCAGGGAAGGGGCAGTTCTATGCATGACATCACGACCATCTGATCGTTAATGCGCCTCCTCACAAAATTGTTTACACGGACATAAGGCGCTCTTACTCCCGTGGCAAATTAAAACTCGCTATTTAACGCACATTTGAAAATGCGAATAATCGGAGATAAAAAGCGCCTGGACCCCTGATTTGCGCTCCGTTCTTGTAGAGGTAAACTTGGTAATGCGCCTTGAAAGAGCTTTAAATCGCTCTTATAGAGGCACCCATAGTCAGCATGGCCAATGGTCAGGGATGTTGGCAAGCCAATTATAGTCCAAAACATCTGCAGAGAGCAGTAAGTTAGAGCCTATATTAGTTGACAGTTTCTCATACCTAATATTTTATGCTTACAACAGCCCTGCAAGGGAGGTGAAGTTGAGAGGGTGTAACTTGCCCAAAGTCATGCAATGAGCTTCATTGTCGATTACAGATTTTAACCCAGAGCTCACCAGTCTAACCAGTAAATGACACAATATTGGTTTTCCTTAGATCCCACTTTCTCCGCCCCCCTCCCCTTCACATCCTTGCTTACCTTCATAGCTTTCCAGTTGCCCCAGCATTGTGAATTCTCCATATGGACACTACATGCTCCTCAGGTCTTTAAACTTGACTGTTAAAGTCTGTGCAAGATCCATGCAGTGCGGAAGGGGAAGAAAGGGCCCAGGAAAAATTTCCCAAAGTGATTTTTCCCCACAGCTCTGGCCCATTAGCAGGATCATGACTGTCATCGCAACCATCCACTTTAACTGCGCTTTCTGAGGTAAATGAGTTTTAATCATTCTTCTCTTTTCCCTCTTTTCCTTGTGCCATTAAATGGACACCTTCAAAGCCAGAATGCAAGCAGGTCATTAGTGGAGACTGCAAAAATGGCAATGTTCTTCCTAGCAAATGAACATTCATGGGGGGGGGGGGGATAATGAGAATTGTGGATACACAGTGGTCAATACAGCCAACCAATCAAATCCCTGTCATCTTGGAAGGTTTTCTAGTTCAAAGACTTGAGCCTCTAGGCAGCCTTTAGTCCCAGGAGGTCCCTGCTTCCAGTTGCATTCAGTTACACATCCTAATATCACAAACATCTTGATGTGCCCATGCAGCTTCTGCTCATGGATCTACAATACTTTCCATCTCCACGTTGCACATCCTTGTTGAGTATTCAAATGCACACTTAAATCCCTCCCTGACCCGGTATCACACTCTGTTTGCAGGCCAAAATATGCAAAGCTCTCCTTGGTACGTTCCGGTAGCTTACACCTGTTGGGTTCTCTGAACATCTTCCAGTAGCAGCAGCACTATCTTTTTTCATCTGCACCCGGTCAGCAAACATCTGCACTCTTCAACAGGTTGTTGCCTGGTGGACCTTCAAGTGTATGAAGTCATAAACATTTCCCAGATACAACCTGACAGCGAAGTGGAACTGACAAACCGTTGGATTCTCTCTCCCCCTAGACTAGTCATCGATACTGTCCAGCTCAAACCCAAGTGTCACCCTTCATAGGATCTGTCAGAATGACAAAATAAGAGAAGTGTTGATTTGAAGCTTCCCAGATCAAGTTGGATCCAACTGAGATAATGGAGAAAAATTATGGGAAATACCTTTGCTTCTTCGGGGTCTCTTGCTCTATCTTCTTGATTTACATGTGCTAATACATAGATGAATAGAAAGGTTCACCAGTACAGGCCTGCCGCACCAGAGTCTTTTACTACAGAAAGAGAATATTTTTTTTAACTATCTGTGGAGCAAAGTATGACCATCCACTAGATGGCAATCCTGACCAAGCTTTGCACTGTGTGTGTGTGTGCGTGTGTACATAAAATATGTGTGTGTGTAATATTTGTGTGTATGTGTGTATGGATGTGTTTACCCTTTTCTTTCCTGTATTTATATTTTCTGACTATTATTTTATTGGTTTGTATTTTTAGGATGGAAAACCATCTGGAGAGCATCTGCCATTTGGATGGTACATAAATTTAATAAATAATTTGGGGCAGGGGAGACAGATCTCCCTTTTTCTTTTTTGTCTTTTAATTGGTATTTTCTTGAACACAATATTTTACAGGCAATTTTTTAAAATTAAAAATATAAACGATTTTAAGCAGTAGAGAGTGAATTCTGTATTCTTTATAGTCATGTCTTTAAGTATGCTGTGAAAGCATGACATGTTGTTTCCATCTTGTTTCAAGTGGGTATATCACCCCAAAAGGAGCCATGAGACGTCGGCAGATGGGCTTGATCTATTCCTTTGAGGATATAGGTAAAGATTATTATTCTGGCAAGTCTGTTTCGATGCATTAAGCTGTTCTGCTGGGACTATTTGCCGTATCGACTCCACTTTTTAAAACTCGCTTGTCTGATCTGGCTTGCTGGAACGAGCCAATGAGATGCCACCTCTGCCACTAGTATCTGGCTGTCACCTACGAAGTTTGCAACTGGAGTAGCAAGAAATAATGGCAATTGGCTTGATAGCTTAGAATTCAGATGCAGCTAAAATTGGTTCCTAGTTGCCAGTTTCTTTGGATCTCCCATCCCCACCTTAAGGCTATATCTGCATGCTGTTCAAGGGATGTTCCAGTACCCAGCTCATTTCCCTTTTGAGTTACTGCCAACACTCTGCTGAGGCAGAGCACTTCTCTACATTAAGCACACACACCTTGCATCCTTACCAGAGCTTTCCATTTTTGGTTTCTTTGCAGGATTACAATGGGCTCCTTTACATTTAGTTTGGATTGTGGAAAGTCCTTCCTCAGCAAATTCTTTATGTTTTTGTGCATTTCAATTTACAGCCACTAGATGGGACTGTCATTATAGTGCCATATGGCACTATGCTGGCATTTCACAGAGCTCATAGATCAAAATAACTCACATTGTCTCTGATATTCTTGAAAGTGGGATAAAGTGCAGGAGACGTCCTGGAGGTTGACAATGTCACGTACAGCACCCGCTAACTTCTGTGAGTGACCAATCACAAGCTCATGTAGAAAAGTCCAGAGACTATGGGCATTCACCACTATCACTTCAGAATTCAGATTAGGTTCAGACCTTCCTATAGCCACAGCCACTTCATCCTTGGGATCTCTCTCTCATCCTGCAGTCCCTGGCCTTGTCCTGTGCCTGCGCCTTTCAAGGTCCGTTCCCTCCATGTTTTGTTCAGCTCCCTGCAGACTCACAGCGTTAACAGCCCAGGACAGGTTTAAGCTGGCTGAGCTGCAACCACTCTGTCAAAAACAATTTAAGCAGAATGGCAGAGCTCAAAACTATCAATCTTCTCCGGAAAAGAAAGGACGAAAAATAATACTAATACTAATAGAGGAAGAAAATCTCTCTTTCCCCATCTATCCGTCCCATCACCTGCCATTCCAAGAGGCCTCCCAATTCCTTGCTACTATCACAACTTTTTGTTTTTAATTAGGACTGTCAGTCATCCCTGAGACTTACTAAGAGCTCATCCAGCTGTGGAAGATAGGAGACTGACAGGTTCCCGGATGAGCTCTGGAGCACTGAGCAACTGACCTCATCTCCATTTATAATCACACTGAGCAGGCTCCTGTGCACAATACTTAGGGCAGGAGCAGATTAAACAAGGAAGGAGAGCAATTCCAGTTGCTTGAAAGGGGGAGAGAAGCAGCCAGGACAAAAAGCTTCTCCAAAGCATTTTTTTGTTATTTTATTATCTATCTGTTCCATTTATACCCCACCTTTTCCTCCAAAGGCCAAGGTGGTGTATATGACCACCTCCTCTCCATGTAATCCTCTAGAGTCAGTGATTGGGCCAAAGTCACCCAGTGAGTTTCATGGCCAAGTCACTCCCAAGTCCCAGTCCAACACTCTCACCACTACACCACACTGGTTTGTGTACAGGAGAAAGCTTTGCAATGTTAACACATTTCATAAAATAATAGTAGAGTTGGAAGGGGCCTCTAAGGCCATCGAGTCCAACCCCCTGCTCAATGCAGGAATCCACCTTAAAGCATCCCTGACAGATGGGTGTCCAGCTGCCTCTTAAAGGCCTCGAGTGTAGGAGAGCCCACAACCTCCCTAGGACATTGGTTCCATTGTCATACTGCTCTAACAGTCAGGAAGTTTTTTCCTGATGTCCAGCCAGAATCTGTCTTCCTGTAACTTGAGCCCATTATTCTGTGTCCTGCCCACTGGGATGATCGAGAAGAGATCCTGGACTTCCTCTGTGTGACCTTTCAAGTACTTGAAGAGTGCTATCATGTCTCCCCTCAGTCCTCTCTTCTCAAGGCTAAACATGCCCAGTTCTTTCAATCTCTCCTCATAGGGCTTTGTTTCCTGACCCGATCATCCTCATTGCCCTCCTCTGAACCTCCTCCAGCTTGTCTGCATCCTTCTTGAAGTGTGGTGCCCAGCACTGGATGCAATACTCCAAACGAGGCCTAACCAGTGCCAAATAGAGGGGAACCAGTACCTCGCATGATTTGGAAGCTATACTTCTATTAATGCAGCCCAAAATAACATTTGCTTTTCTTGCAGCCACATTTAAAAGGAGTGACTTGCCAAGGGCCGATATTGCAGTCCTCCTGGTATGTAACAATAAATCCTGACACTCTAAGGATCCGATATCCCACCATTTTTAACCCCCCCCCCCCCCAGTAAGACCATTTCCATCTATCCCACTAACATCCTGCAGCTTTCATCTATGGAAGCAAATCTCTTACGTCTTGGTTTGGGGTAGGTTATTGTTGTTGTTTTGATAGAATGCCTTTGGTGGAAAGCATTTTTCTCTTAGCCCTCAAAAGCTTGCAACAACTTTCCTTTCCAATAAGTAGGACCCTGACATCACGTTCCGTTGTAAGGTTCCTACCTACCACGAATTGAACTGATGTGTCTATTTATCCTCTTGCCAATGTAGAATGTCAGAATTAGTCATTGTAGGAGCCATTGATCACTCTGAGGAAGGTTTGCAAAGGCCATGGCAAACTTGGCAGGCAAGGAATAGAGTCAACACTTAGCGTTGTGAAGATCCTAATCAAATTCAAGAAAGCACAGCACATAAACCAATTGCAGGTGGCTACAAGTTATCTACCTGTGTGCCCATCCATCCTTCTACACCCAGAAATACTGAGCAGTGGCTTCAGGAGCCCAAGCACCAGAAGAGGGAACTCAAGATTAATGCAAAATGTTCAGATCTAATATGTCTTCCAGCCTTTTTGCTGGCTCCAGAGAGCAAACACATCATTTCGGCACACTAGCGTGTGATCTAGTGAGACCCACATATTTGAGGCGCTTGTATTAATCTCTAGAAGAGTCACCCACAGTTCACTGTAACAGATAACTAGATGCTCTCAAAGGAGCTGCAGTTGGATGCAGCCACCTATGACGATACAGGGCACCAGAGCATAATGTAGGGAATGTTACTTATGGACCATTTCTATATTTAAGGAAAAAAACTGCACCTCACCAGGCTTTTGTCAGGTCTTTCCACATGCACTATGGGCTCCTTTTGATGGCCAATGTATACCAATAACCTTACTCTGCAATGATTTAGGCCGGCTCCACTCCATGGGGTTATTGATCATGACAGTCCACAGTAGAACCTTCCAGGTAAAGAGGTAACGAGCCTGTGATGACCAAATGCTAGGAATAAACAGAGCATGTTTGCCAGATTTAGCAGGGCATTTGGCCGGCTAATGTCCAAGACAGACCCCTGGGTTGGCTTGACCTTTCCTCAGACACACAATGGCAATTCCTATATTTTTGTAATGTCGTTAGTGCAGGACGAAAGCTACTTCTGCAATACCAGGCAATATACACCACTATATGTTTTTCACACCTGCAAGAGTACACATGAGTAATCGACTGCTAGGGCTCAGTGTAGTCAACAACACTTGATGAACTGAAGGCACCCCCGCTCCCATCAGCTTCAAAACGTCCAATTTGCTTTTCGGTGGGACGTCTCTGTCTTCTCTCTCTGAAGAGCTCCAAAGACCAGCAGCTGGGAGAATCTCTCACCTCCAGGATTTGCTTCTGAGGAATGCACCATAATTGAGCTTGTCAAAAAGAGCTTTGATTAATGTGCTCAATGAAGCCAACTTAGATTAAAAACTCAATATCCCAAGTGATCGTGTGTCTATGTGTGTGATTTCTGATTAAAAAAAAAAAAAAGCTTTGCAGTGGAACAAGCCGGAAGTCTAATCCAACTCACGTTAGCTTTAAATGTAGGGAATTCTTAGCATTAAACAAACAAATATCACTACAATAGAAGACTAGACAATAGGGGGAAAAACTCTCTTTTTTTTGGTAATTTTTATTTGAACACAAGTATTCTGACAGAATGCAAAGTCAAAATTCTCCGTTAGTATCAGTATTTACATTGGTGAGAATGGAAATAAAGGTGGTATCCATGTTTCACTCGGTAAAAAGTTTTTTGTCTTTTGTTTTGTTTTTTATATCAAGAGAGAAGCCCCCTAAAACAGGGAATGCTGGGTAGGGATGTGAATGGAGGACTGAGAACCACTATCACCATTGCCTAAATGAACCCCAGGGGTCTGAAGACATCCACAGGAAAAAAAAAAGGTGGGGAGGGAAATTAAACCGGTAAAAGAATAAAACTCCATGATAAAAATCAAGCAAGAGAATGTGCTATTTTTTTCCTAATACATTGCATGAAATACATGTTTACTGTACTACAAGAAGCTGAGTGGCTAGATAAGATATATATGTATGACACATACATATATAAATATACACATTGTAAACAGTGTATTGTTGGTCCCTCTTCAAAGGTTTGTGTACGCTTGAAAAATAAAATATACAGATATAAAAATAAAACTAATGTGAAGACTCCATTAAAAAATGTAAATGGGAACATAGTTTCTAAATTTAAGGGGGGGGGGGGGAAATCCCAAACAAAAACTCTTTGACAAAGGAGGAGTAGAGAACATGCTCTCAAGAATTAATCTGCAGAGAAGTACAGATCGCCATTTTATGGGACCTGGAACAGAAAGGTGTGCCATAAATAGGGGATGCCCGCAGGCATAGAACTCTTAACAAAGCATCCGCTACCCCCTGACACCATGGCAAGGAATGCCGGCCTTGTAAGGAAAAGGAGGCAACATGGCGGCTGTTTTTAGTTGGTCCTTTTTGCCCTTTCCAGACTTGTGAGACTTTGCTCTTGTCTAGCAAGGCTCAGCCCATTGAAACCCATGGGAACCTTTCCACTGGTATCAACTGGGCTTCAGTTTAGGCTCTATCTGGTTGCCAGGCCTCAATGACGGCGACCTCAGCCTAGCTGAATGAGTTCCCACAGGAGAGTCCGTTCACAAAAAGCTTCACCTGCATTGCTCCCCATTAAATGAAGTGTGGGGTGAGTCACACGGGAGAAGTCATTGGCGGATGACGGAAGGGCTTTGCCTCCCATTAGCTACTCAGTGCTTAAGGAGTAATAATGTATGAAGTATGAGGCAGGATTCGCAAAACTTGGTAGCAAAATTTTGCACAGGCAAACAGATCCTCACGGCGGCCAGGCATTAGAGGGACCAAAAGAGACAATTGTCGCTATCTTCCTAATAATTATTTTTCCGCCCATTCCTTTCCTCCTGAGAAAAAGCCCATGTGAGAACTTAAAGGGGCCATATTTACACCCTTTTGAAAAGTAAATTCCTTTAAGAATTAAAATCCCCCAAACAAATGACACCTTCATAAACATAGGCCACCCATGGTACACAGTCGAGGGCCCCAACACCACCTTCTCCTAGCTGCCTACAAAGGAGGATCACGTGCAAACGGATGTTATGTGTGTGTTGCTCTAAAGGTAGCCTCCATTTCCACCCCCAGGAGCGGAAGAGAAAACAAAACAACAACAAAAAAGCCATCCCCAACCCCCCTACATTTAGCAAAAGGACGAGACTCTTTATTTTTCACAGTTCAGAAATTATAACTGAGAGATGCCACATTGAAAGACTGCGTACATGAGATTATTATACTATAACGAGTGGCTCCATTTTGCTCAGGCCGGACTGCAGTCTCCCCCCTTCCTTCCTTTGGCCCCCATGACCTTAGCGCAAAGGAATGTTATATATCACATTCAATTTCGCAGGTTTTATATTTATTTAAAGGCTACTCTTCGGTTGAGAACAGCTGAATTCTCTTCATTTTACATATCCTGAAATCGAGGTTTCATCATCTGGATTTTTCTTGATCACCCAAACTATTCCCCCTACGCCTTCCACATCCAAACTATGTTGAATTTTTTTTTCTGATTTTAAAAGTTTTGATACTATGACAAAAACACATTTCACACTAAGATATTCACGCACCCACAGCGCACAAGCTTGCAGATCTAATGGAATATTTTTTTTCCAAAAATAAAAGAAATGGAAAAAATGTTCTATACAAAGGGCTGGTCTCCCACATTTCTACACCCGTTTCCCCAAATTCCCATTTGTACAATTTTTAAAAACAGCAAAGATGTAGCTTTAGGGGAAAGGCCACTGCATAAATCTGTAATTTTTGGGCTTCATCCTGCATAGAACACCTGATCTTAGTCTCATATAGTGATACAGGAGTATTAGTGTCAGGATGTTTTAACAGGAGAACTCAAGTGAGCAGAGTTAATCAGTGAGCAGAGTTAATCAGATTGCTAAATGCTCAAGTGAGCAGAGTTAATCAGATTGCTAAATGCTTTGACTTATTGATTGTCTGCATGTGTATGTTTTTAAACTACTGGAGGTTTCCTAACGACCTTGTAGAGTCCACAGCTGGGGGCAAGGGTCCTATTTATCTAGCAGACGATTGGTGAATTTCGCCCTAGAGAAAGACTAGCCCAATCCCACGTTTTAGTTTTAGTTGCATGTATGTGCATACAGACCCCAGAATAAACCACAGTTGTCCCATTCACTTCAAAACCTTTGAAAGCTCGCGTGTGAATCCCCATCACGCGCGTGGGGCTTCCCTCAAAGCTGAAGTGAACGGGGGAACCCGTGCTCGTTCAAAGCTCTGAGAGTGCATCCGAGCCACATAGATCAATCATGGAGATCAATCCATGAACATCTTCACTGTGCAAAATTAATTCATTTCAATCGCACTCCAGTGGGCCTTTTTTTTTTTTTTTTTTTTTTGCACAAGACTCACTGAAATGAACGTGGGTTGCACAACTTGGTAGATGTTCTCCCTACCTAAGTTATGCCAAGTCCCCTCGGTGATCAGCTTCCCTACTTTTTTAAATGTTGCCTAGACTGAAAGAAAACCACATTTCCACTAATATACTTTAAATAAGGAAGAATGGGTATTATTTTTAAAAACTTATTTTCTGAGACCAGCCCTTGACTGTACAACCTCCCTTCAGGCTTGGCTAAGCTTAGGGACGGATTCCTGGAGAGGGAAAGGGAGACGGTGTCTTCCAAAAACGACGAGTCTATTTCCTGTACGCAGTTTTGACCCTGACCCAGCACCACCACTGAGTAGGTGCATAAGTTTTAAGCCAGCGACTTCTTTCCTAAAAGGGCAAAAATGTTCAAAAGCGCATACAGACACACAACGCTGCACATTAACAGGCTTCCAATCTTGCAAAGGGTTGAACACAGTTAACCAAAGAACGTTTAGGCACGATTTTAGATCTAAGCGCATTGATTTGGGTAAGCCAGCACACGGACACGATGCAATGGGAACCCCTCCTGTGCACGTCCCACTGAGCTGAATGGGAGCCAGCAGGTTGGCAATTCATGTGCTATACATTTAAGTCTTTGAACAATCACGTCCTGCACTGAAGCTTTAAAGGCCCCACATTCCATTGTCAAGAATCTGGGCAGACACCCATCAAAGCTGCAGCTAATGGTGGGAGCCATTTTGACCTTGAAGTTTGATCTTAGTGACAGGTTTGGTACTGGCTGAAACTGAGCCATGGTTAGACCATCAGCCTGGTCCATAAAACGCTTTGAAAATATGAGCTATATCCAAAGCAAATTCTAATCCATTTCCTTGGGAGAAAGTCTTTTGAAGGCCATAGTTTTCAGCATAATCAATACGTTCTTTAAGATAGATTTACCATTCTTATACCCCAGCCCAAAACATACTACCTTGAATTGGGCTCCAATTTATCTCAATGGAGCCTCCTTCCCAGTAGTTTAAATTTCCAACATGGCTGCCAAGGTCAATTCACACAACTTTTTCTTTTGCAATAGGGTTATGCCACCACCGGTTGGATTTTGGGAATGGGGACAGACACACGCACACAAATCTGGTGTGTTGCATATGTCTTATGAACGCTGTCAAGCTTCCTAAGATGGAAGCTGCTTAAGTATTGGTGTTGTGACAGGATGTGGTAAGCAGCAGCCTCATCTCAAGTTAGTTCGTTCAAGAGATTGATGTTTTGTGCCAATCCCCCAACCTCAACCTCTGGAATAATTCAACTTGATTAACTGGCCACTAAATTTAACGTTTAATATTGCATTCTCAAATATATTTAATTTGGGGAGAAATTTTCACTAAAAAGAAAAAGGAATTCCTTTCCAAACCCACCCTCAGCCCCCCAAAACTGTGAACATGGGAGTTATGTTCGAGTAGGGAATGCTCTGTTTCCTTCAGTGTTGGAGATCACATGAGCATTTATGATATCTGAGAACAGGGAAGCCTCTACACAGCCCATGCGTGCAATTGAGCTGCTAGATCAATTTTAATAGGTTTAGGATTACTTTAGTAGCAGTCTTGAGTGTAAGAAGACAAAGTGAACTGTTTGGGCACAATCCAGGCAAAGTTACATCCCAAGGAGTCCAGTGGGGGAATGAAACACTGGGCCTACATTTCTCCCATTTATATCAAATTCCTTTAATTTTGGCAGGATCATGGCCTTTTGTGTGGATTGTACTGCTGCTTTTCAAGACTTTACCTCTTTAAGCTTATCTGGAGGCTACCCTGAATCAGGATACTGATTAGTCATTAGGTGGCCCATCTGTATAAAAAGGAGGATAAAGTTAAGGGTTTGCTTATTTTTTCTTATTCCAGTAAGAAATAAAATAATAATAATAATTATAATAATAATAATAATTAAAAAAAGATAAATGGGAAACACCTACTGTAAACATCCATATTTTAAAATGTCTCCCTTTGCAAAGCAAGCATGCTGGTCAACCTACTATCTATATAGCCTGTATTCACTTTCTCTCTCTCTCTCTCTCTCTCTTTCTTTCTTTCTTTCTTTCTCTCTCTTTTAAAAAAAGGCAGCTATTTTACATAGACATTTAAACACAACAAAAGTTTTAAAAAACATTTTGTCGACTGTAAACACTGGAAGAAAAAAAAATGGCGAAACAAAACATCAAAAACGAAAAACAAGGAATACTGCAGTTTGAAATATATACTCCCAAGCTGCCCGATGGCATTCTTCCTCAAATGAAATATAGGGATTAAAACGAAGACCCAAAGGGGCACAATCTGGTGAAAACATCTCCCATACAAGCCCCATTGAAATGAACACAGGTGAGTTCCCTGCGCACCTCCGGTTCATTCCAAAGGAGTCCATGTAAGAGACGTTGAGGAGGGATTGAGCCCCAAGGATTTAGAAAGGAGAACAGAAATCGGTTAGGAAGGGGCAAACTCACTTTGAGTACAGAACAAATTCAAAGTGAACAGAAAAAAAAGAGGGTGGGACATAACTTACTTCAGAGAGTTTACAGGTTTTTTCAACTTGGCTAAGAAGTATAAAAATAAACGATTCAGGACTGGTGATACCAGTCGGCCCAAGCTGACGGAGCCATGGCTTCCTAATTCTGTTGTGAATCTCCTAAATACGCTGCAGTTGTTGCTGTTGTGACTTTTTTTTTCTTTTTTTTTAACCCTGCATGGATATTTTGCAAGGATTCTGGCGTCCTAATGGGATTCTGGACTTATCCTTGGAAGAAAAAGAAGAAAAGTATTTCCTTTTTTCTTAAAAGCAAGTGCACACAAAATAAATTTCTCCCTACAAACCTACCAAAAAAAAAAAAAACACCAAAAAAAACCACCCCCAACCCAAACACATTTTCCCCATCGTATGCATTTGTGTTTGTTTTCTTTTAAAAAAGAAAGAAAGAAAAAGAAAAAGGCAAAGACACTAGAGGGATGAGATGTGTGTTGTGTTTTAAATGCTCAGGTGAAGTTGTTCTGTCAATTTTTTTAAAATTTTTGTTTTGTTTTGGCTCAGTCGCCCATCATGCTTTGCTTTCATTTTCATTTGTTTGCGTAGCTTCGTTGGGCACCGTCTTGACTTCTGCGGGGGCTGTCTTGGCTTCCGTGGCTTGAATCACAGACTTTTCTTCTACGGGGGTTTTCCTGTTGGAAGAATCACCAAAACATTGTGGGTTACGGAAAGGTCAGCAGCCGCCATCTCAACAAAATGTGGCAGTTGGAAACGGAGAAGGGACCTCCCCTAAATCGGTGCCATTGCAAGAGAGCACCGAACTTGCTTAAAACAGAACAGATTCCTAAGGGGTCAGAAGAACGGGTGTTACAGGTAGGGATGGGCAAACTCCCCCTAGTCCTACTCACACTCTGTTCGCTGGACGTCCGCCATTTGCCTGACCCCGGAGGGCATGCAGGCCAAGCCACTAGACAGTTCCCCGGTGAACGACAAAAGCTCGCAAAATTGTTTTTTCCTGTCCACAAGCTGCAATTTGCGCAAATTCATGGCTGGGAAAAATTACGCCATATAGAGCAGAATTTATGCAATCTGCAGGCGCAAAGGACCATTTACACCTGCAATTTTGCACAAATTGTGCTTATTTGTGGCCGTGAATATGCGCCAACTGCGATTTACGTCAATATTTCCAGCTGCGAATTCACGCAAATCAGGATTTGCACCAAAAAGAGAGTGGGAAACAGCGAGCTTGTCCGATTCAGCACACCCCGAGTCGAGCCAGCTCAGGAATCCGCAAGCTGGCATCCGAGGAGGGAGGCGAGCTGGCAAAACCTCACCAAGCTCTACCACCCAACCTGGATTTCTGCAACATCCCTAGTCCCAGATTGCCTCCCTCATTTTCTTTTACAAAAACAGCCACTATCCTAGTTCTCACGGCCTGCCACGCAAAATATGCGCATGGGGGTGATTGCAGAGGGCGGGGAGGGGGAATCCTAAAGATGAAAATTATACTCCCTCCCCAATTACATCTTTAGATACAGGTTGGGAAGATGGTTTAAAAAGCAGAAGACCTGAGCTGGAACAGTCACTTGCTAGTCTGACAGAGGTAACCGTGTCTGGATGTTCTGATATTTGGAAGTCCTGAACCACTCGCCTGTTTTTTGTTTGGCATGCAAGCAAATTAAATATTCTTAAACATTTAGCAAGCACTAAACAACAGTAAAATTAAATAGTTAAATACAGAAATGATAACAATGATCACAATAGGAATGTTCTCAGTACCATCTTCATTAAGAGTATTAAAAGAGACACGGGGTGTCTTTGGACCCCATTCAGGGCCCTGTTTTCATCTTAGGATCTGGCCTTTTAGCAGGAATCTTCCAGCTCTTTCATTTTCTTGAGATTCCCTATAAAAATGGTCACCACCCCCTTTTTTTTAGTGTCATGTAGATGTGTTTTAAAGTTTCTTAATGTCTCAGAAGGGCCAAGTGGGCCTTCTGCACCTGAGTTATTCAGTATTCTTCCCACACAGGAAACAGTCCTGGACTTAAGTCATGTTTGCGCCTTTTCTAGGACCTTCTCTCCCTTAAAACTGGTGCCCATCCACTCCCCTCTACAGCTGGTACTTTCTTCTGCCACTGGAAAATTCAGTAATATCTGGCTGCTTTGCTCTGGGGAAGAGGGGGAAGGAAGCATGTAACGTTTCAGTGATTTATGCTATTTATTTGTGATGTAAATGCTGTTTGGACTTCGTATGGTAAGCCTGGCAAGTGGCTAATTCTGTTGGGAGGGGGAGTGAGCGAATGGAATGTTGGAGTGAATGGTGATTGGCTGTTGGATTCAAGTGTGTGAAGGGGAATGACAGTTGAAAATAGTTGGTAGTTAGTAGTTGGCAGTTGGCAGCAGGGAGTGAGAGTCGGGGTTAGTCTGCTGAAGAGGTTAGATCAGTGTAGGGTCTGCATTTTATTGTTTTTGGGATTCTAGGATGAGCTAGAATTGACTTTAGAGGGTGGAGTAGGCAAGGATACATGACAACTATATTGTAACAACCAATTATTGAAACAAATGAAACCACAAGATTGATAAAATGTGTGAACTTACTTCTTGTTAAATAGAAGTTATTTTGTTTCACCTGGATTGGATTCTTTAAGTAGCTGAGGTAAGGTACTGAGTTATATGGTGGCAGAGGAGAAGTAAAGAGGGAGCACATGGTGCTAAGCTGGTGGCTCTGGGACCAAGAAGGGCCACTGAACCACAGAACCAGTGGGAGAGTAAAAAGGTGGTGCCCAGAGGTGGGAACGGGAAGGAAAAATGATCCAAAGTGGACAGCTGTATACCGACTGTGTTCATGGTTGGGATCCTTTCAAGCGAAAGGTAAAAAAGAGTCTCAAGGGAGCGAGTCATGACAAAGCACTTTGTTGTTGCCTAGCAACCGCCAGATGGAATCTCACATCTAGAGGAAAATCATCTACATTCGAAACATCTAATGATCTCACAAAACATCTCTCAAAAAAAGTCCGCTCTCAAACTTTGGCATTCCCTCAGCTCCAGTTAGTCATTTGTTTGCAAAATTAGATGGTTTCCACCCCCCCAGCAAATATTTTGCTTCTTAGAAGCTAAGGTGACGGCATCCTAGGCCCCTTCCAATTCAGTCCACTAAATTGGAATTGGATGGAGCTGCTGGGAAGACTGAGAGAAGGCAGAAAACATGATTATGACCAGATCTGGAGACCTCTGTTACAGGCCGGCAGCCACAATGGACCCAAGACACCCGAATTCCAAACCTGCAGTCATGAGCGCAGGGTTAAACAGTAGGGGTGTGCATCGGATCGGATCCGATCCACGATCCGAATCCGATCCGACCCAAAATCGGGAAAATCCGATCCGATCCGATCCGACCAACCTCCGATCCGATCCGATCCGATCCGACGAGGTCCGATCCGGATCGGACGCCATTTTGAATGCTTTTTCCCATAGCCAAGTATTGTTTTACAAAAACATTATGTTGGGAAACAAGGGTGACCATATGACAGTTAAAGCTGCAGGAGCTATACTAGAGTGACCAGATACAAAAGAGAGCAGAGCTCCTGCAATTTTAACTTTTGTGATGAAGAGGGAATTTCACCAGGTGCCGCATGGATACAAATGACACCTGCTGAAATTCCCTTTTCTATTCCACTGTTAAAGCCCTGTATTCCTTTTCATATGGTCATCCTACTAATTACATTTTTTAAAAAAGTAATAATACATACTGCTTCCAATACGGTAGGTAGAATATTTGCCTCTTTATGATCTCAAGCCTAAAAAAAAAAAACATTTGTACACACCAGTCTCCTGGTACTGGTCATCCTACTATTAATTAATTGTAGCTGATAGGAAAGGGTTAAATCGTGGGAGCTGCAAGGAATTAAGAAAAAAGGAGAGGGGGTTTTGCCATTTTTTGAGCGCTCCTTAATTAGGGCTGCCCAAATGATAATGGACGGGTGGTGTGTGTGCGCGCGCGGGCGGCGGCGGCGGGCTTGGCAGCGTATCCTCCTGGCTGCCGAGGCCGGGTGTCTGGAGCGGAGCACGCGCTGTCAGTTGGTGAGCGGAGGGGCCATTGAACGCCCTCCCCATCATCCTCTTCATCATCAACCTACCCCCGCGGCCCAGCGGAGCACAACAGCCCGCATTAGGCAAGCCCTTCAGGAGCCTCACAGCAGCCAGGCAGAGCCTCTGCTGCCCAGGAACCGGCCCGCACGCGAGGGCACCGGCGGGGCGCACACACAACGCCGGCGAGGGGGAGGAGAAGGGGAGGAACAAAGGATCAAAGAGATCGAGAGAGAGTGATCCTTCCTTGCACGCATGGCTGCAAAACTGAGCTAGGTTCAGCCGTTCTGCTTGAGTAAAAAGTGAAAGCAGACACGAGCCCTGTAATGGATACTAGCAACAGGATCAAAGGGATCGAGATGAGAGAGATCCTTCCTTGCACGCATGGCTGCAAAACTCAGCTAGGCTCAGCCGTTCTGCTTGAGTAAAAAGTGAAAGCAGACACGAGCCCTGTAATGGATACTAGCAACAGGATCAAAGGGATCGAGACGAGAGAGTGTTTCCTTTTCTTCGCGGGAAGCGGGAGGGGGAAGAGGGGAAGACCGGGCCTCTGTGGAAAATTTTTTGAAACATTTTATCTAAAAATTCCATAGCCATCAAATGCCTGGACCTATCATTCTGAAATTTCTGACACATATCTACCCCTAACCCATCTACAAAGTGAGCAATGTTCAGACTTCTAACTTTTAAAATAAAAAGGTTATAGGCGTTTCTTTCCTCATTGTTTCAAAAATTAATTGCCACACAAGGCAAGCTCCAATGTTTCTGAAATTTTACACACATATCAAGTGAAGTGTTCCCTGTAATGTGCCCATGTTTCCTGTTTGTATCTTAAAAAATAAAAAAATGGGAGGCGTCACTGTATTTACCCCACTACTACCCATTTTTCTAAAATTAATTGCCACACAAGGCAAGCACCTACGTTTTTGAAATTTCACACACATAGGTCCCAAGGTACCACCTACAATGTGGCAAAGTTTCATGTGTGTAACTTTAAAAATGACAAAGTTATAGGCATTCCTGCGTATTTATTAAAAAATTAATTGCCACAAAATGCATGCACCAATCTTTCTGAAATTTCTCACAGATAACTATCCCTAACCAGTCTACAATGTGCCCAAGTTTCCTGTTTGTATCTTCAAAAATAAAAATGTGGGAGGCATAACTGCATTTCTCAGTGGGAAAGTGCAATGCAATGATTCCCTATGGGAAAGTGCTTTCCAATGATTCCCTATGGACAAGTACTCTCCAATGAATCCCTATGGGCAAGTGCTGTCCAATGAATCCCTCATTGTTTCAAAAATTAATTGCCACACCAGGCAAGCACCAATGTTTCTGAAATTTTACACACATATCAAGTGAAGTGTTCCCTGTAATGTGCCCAAGTTTCCTGTTTGTATCTTCAAAACTAAAAAAATGGGAGGCATAACTGTATTTACCCCACTACTACCCATTTTTCTAAAATTAATTGCCACACAAGGCAAGCACCTATGTTTCTGAAATTTCACACACATAGGTCCCAAGGTACCACCTACAATGTGGCAAAGTTTCATGTGTGTAACTTTAAAAATGACAAAGTTATAGGTGTTTCTTTCCTCATTGTTTCAAAACTTAATTGCCACACAAGGCAAGCTCCAATGTTTCTGAAATTTCACTCACATATCAAGGCAAGTGGTACCTGTAATGTGCCCAGGTTTCCTGTTTGTATCTTAAAAAATAAAAAAATGGGAGGCGTAACTGTATTTACCCCACTACTACCCATTTTTCTAAAATTAATTGCCACACAAGGCAAGCACCTATGTTTCTGAAATTTCACACACATAGGTCCCAAGGTACCTCCTACAATGTGGCAAAGTTTCATGTTTGTAAATTTAAAAATGACAAAGTTATAAGCATTCCTGGGTATTTATTAAAAAATTAATTGCCACAAAATGCATGCACCAATCTTTCTGAAATTTCTCACAGATAACTATCCCTAACCAGTCTACAATGTGCCCAAGTTTCATCCTTCTATCTTTAAAAATGAAAAAGGTATAGGCGTTTTTGTAAAACAATACTTGGCTATGAGAAAAAGCATTCAAAATGGCGTCCGATCCGGATCGGACATCTGGTCCGATCCGATCCGACCAGCCTCCGATCCGATCCGATCCGATCCGACCCCCCAGGTCCGATTCCGATCCGCTATCCGATCCGATCCGGGGGGTCAGTGCACATCCCTATTAAACAGCACGGTTAGAGAGCTTGCTTAGAGAAACAGCGAGGTTAATTTGAAACGAACACACAGAACTGGAGCAAAACAACACAGCACGGCACAGAAAGGGGGGGCACAGCACATGAGAGGAGTTTTAAGGTGGGGAGAGGCCTACTCTGTCTTCGCAGTCGCTGGTGACGCAGAACTCTCCGGAGCGGGAGCAGCAGCTGGGCCTCCAGGCGCAGCGGCGGGGGCCGCTGTGCCCAACGCTGCAAAAACATCCTTGGCAAGATCAATGTCTGGGGTCTTGAAGGTCCCTTCGTCCATTTTAAAGTCCTCGTCCTGAGCAAGGTTTGTGGTGCCCCCCGTGGCTGCCTCACCCTTCTGGTTCGCCACATTCTTTGCCATCTCTGTCGGGCTCTTCACTGCACTTGGCGGCGTGGTTTCCTTTTCTGGGCTTTTGGAGCTAGAGGCCTCCTGCTTGGGCTCTGAAGGGGCTGGAGTGCTAGCGGGATTTGGGGGTGGCGGGGCAGGGGACTTGCTGGCAGCGGCGGGACCCTTGGGCGCCTCGGGCGCTTTCGCAGTGGAGCTAGGGCTCAGGACCGCCCCTTGGGTGCTCAGGATGCCTGATGACACGTTGCCGGTGGCCGGAGTGGAAGTGGGGGTGTCGCTGAGGTCAACCAAGGGGGCGACTTTGGGGGTTGAGGTGGGCGGGGGTGAGGATACCGCTGCCGCTTTGGACGGCGTGGCCTGATTAGGGGCCACGGAATTGGAGTCGGGCATGGGCGTGGCAGGCAGGGTGAGGCTGGAGGTAAGCGTGGTGGTTTCGCTGGTGGGGCTATTCTGAGCGGTGGCAAAGGTTTCGGTGATAGTGTCCGAGTTAGTGGTGACCGTGGTGACGGACGGCATCATGTCCTCGGTGGCCGCTGCGGTATCGGCAGGGTGCCTGTGAGGAGGAGAGGAAGGAAAGGTGAAAGGGGAGGGCGGAGCGTGGGAGAGAGGAAGGAAGGAAGAGAGAGAGAGAGAGAGAGAGAGAGAGGGAGAAATAGACCATGAAGGCCTTGAAAGCAGCAGGCAGCTGGGTGAGTCAATGCATCTGCAGAAGCGACATGCGGTTATTTAACGGACAAAGAAAAGGGGGAAGGAAAACACGGAGGCGAGAAAAACATCAAGCCGTTGGATGTCGCGTCAGCCGGCCACAGGGAGGAACTTCCAAGAACGGGCAGGGGCCCTGAGATCACTGGCTGTGTCAAAAGAGCACCCACCTCGGGTCTTCCTAGAACACATTTGGAGATTTGGAGTGCATCTTCCAAAGATACCATGCCACAGGCAATACCTCTTTCTGTGTCTTCTTTGGAAACGGTTGCAGACAGCGCCTTTTGCATTTCATGACTGTCCAGCCCATTACCATGGAACCATCGAAATGGCATGGCAGTACCATTTACACGCCCGTCCGTCCCAACACCCATTGGCGTGTAAGTAATGGCCAATCATAGCACTTTGGTTGAAGTGGATCCTAATCCACACACGCACACCCATGTCTGGCATCAAATTGGCCTGTTTGGCAAACAGCCAAGAGAGACGGCCGAGGTATTCCTTTACTCGCGCGTGATGGAGGCCAAGAAAAGGCCCTGCTCCCTTGTCAAGGGGCATGGGCACACTCGGGAAGGCTTTGACCCCACCCCCATCCTCAACATACTCTGGCTCCGTTAGTGGCGTGGTCTCGTTGGGCTCTGTATGTTTGCCTCCGTCGTGGTTTGGGGTCCGTTCCTCCTCCGTTCGCACTTCCACAATAGGCTCTTTTGATTCATCTTTCCTGTCAGCGGGAAGGAGAGAAGGGTTGTGGTTTACAGGCAGCCTTGCAAATGAGCCCCACAGCTATTCGCCTGCAACATTTTTTACTCATTTGCTTTTTGCTCATAGGGGCAGCTGGGGGACGATGGAAGAACCCTGTTCCTCCTTTGCCAGCCCCTTGCGTGAGCAGAAAGCAGGCGACCACGGCCTTTTTCAGGCTAAGAACGAGCATTTCTCTGCTTAGTCATGCTGGCGGCAGAGCCCCATCTGGCTTTCCCAGTATAGGATACCCAAACGGAGCTGGAAGTGGAGGCACAGATGGCTCTGTCCCTTTGACACCAGCAGGCCATGCATCTGGTACAGAAACCTAGCAGGCTGGTAGTAGAAGGAAGGAGCATCCTTTCCTCCTCTCCTGCCAGCTCTCTTGGTTTCTATGCTGGACATGTAGGAGACCTTGACCTCCCATGTGTCCAGTTAAAAAGTACTTGCTGGAGGCTGCCGGAGGAAGGATGACGGAGGCATTCCGTGCCTTTGTCAGCAGCCTGCTTGGTTTCTATGCCAGGTGGAGGGGAGGGAGCTTCCCCTCTTCTCTGCCCAGCATAGAGACGGTGGGCTGCGGAAGGAGCAGTCAAGCCCCTCTGTCCATCTTCTGGTGGCTCACTCCATTGCCTGGGTGGAATAGCTAGACGCCCAGGGCAAGCAGGCAGGTAATAAGAAGGCCATTGTTCAGCTCCATGTTTTGGAAACAGGGTGCAAGAGGCTTCAGGCCCAGCCCTCAGCATCTCCAGTTAAAAGGATTTGAGGCACCCTGGCTCGGAAAGACCTCGGAGAGCCGCTGCCAGTCAGAGAATGCAATACTGGGCTAGATGGACCACTGACTGGACTCGATATATGGCAGTTTCCTATGTTCATGCTCCCTTGGGGAGGGTCAGTAGTTCAGTGGCGGAAGACATGCTTTCCATGCAGAAGGCCAAAGGTTCAATTCCTGGCATCTCCAGTTAAAAAAAGGCTGGGAAAGCCCCCCCCCCCCCATAGCTTGGACTGCCATCCTATGGGTGGGCTAAAGGGAAGGAGAGGAGATGGGGGATTCAGCCAGGGACCCGGTCGGCGCTGGGAGAGCAGCTGCTCCTCCGAATGCTATCCGACTTCATTCGCGCAATGGCCACCGCCCCAACGGGAGAACGGCAAAGTGGACGACGATGTCACCTGCCCCGCAGATCCGCCCTCCCCAGAGCAAGCTCTCCACCCCTGCTGTACACAGGTCAGGCATGCTGTTACTCACGAGAAAGCAGCTTTGCCCTCTTCCATGTCCTTGCCCTTGGCCCCTGGTCCGGATTTGCCACACAGGTTGACGGCAATGCACATCAAGAGGCCGCACTTGTTGACGAAGTAGCACGTGACGTCCACGGCCACCAGCAGGAGGACAAAGATGACGATGAGGATGCCCACGATGGCAGCGGTGCCCAGTCCCGAGGTAGGGCTTGTGCTGGCTTTAGAGCGCAAGAGAAAAAGGGGAGAAAAGCACGGTGGTGGGTGAGGAGGCAGGGCTACGTGATCCCTACCAGCACAAACAGGCTCCTGTCTCCATTCCGGTTTGCTTAGGTGAACCTTATCAGAGCAAGGCTTATTTCCTCTCTTCCCAGAATGCTCCTGTCCACCAGAGAGAAACACATTTCCTCTCCAGTTAGCGGAGCAGGCAAGGGCTCAAGTATTTCCTGATGCAGATCCCAGGTATGTGTGTGGGGTGAGTGAGGCATATCCTGCTGTTTCTAAAGGATATGCAAAACCGCAAGAACCCGCATAGAGGGTCGACTCCATGCCTCCTCCAGAAGCTTGGAGGCACTCAATTCTATTTCAGCTAGTTTGGACAATGCCTAAAACAGCTTTACCCAACCAGGGCCCCTCCTGATGTTTTCAACTACAACCCCCATCATCCCTGACCATTGGCACCACTGTGTTGGGTTAATGGGAGTTGTAGTCCAATACATCTGGAAGACACCAGGTTGGGGAAGGCTCTGGCAACATGAAAGCTATAACGTCTGCAAAATCCTTCTTCAGGTTGTGGCCAGAATACCTAGGTGGCTGGCTTAGAACTAGCTATTAGCCAATGCAGCCAGAAACTCACGCTCCATTTTCAAGGACAATGTATTTCTGTCAGATGCTAGAAGCTGGCAATGTACTCCTATCATGCATCTCATGGGGAAAGTGCATTATGGGAATTGAATTAGACATTGGCTCTCAACCCAAGTTTTTAATGATTCCTCTCTGACATGTAGCACACCAATAGAGCTTTCTAGGAATAGTCTATCCTGAGTGCGCAGAATCCTCAGCCTGTGAAGACAAGGCATCATTAGCCATGCCAGATATCGTTTCTCTTGTGTATATTCAAAGAGGGCACACACAAAACGTTCTATAGCTTTGCAGCCAGCATTTTGTGTTCTAAGCCTGTGGAATAGAACGTCCTGCCTTGAGGAAATCTGGCAAGCGCCCCTTCTTGCCACCTTTAGACAGTTGTTGGAAATGTTTTTTATTTCAAATGGGTTTTAATACGTGACCTGTGCTTTAAAAAAAAAAAAAATCTATCAAGGTCTGCTGCTTTAAATCGATTGTTAAATTTCTGATTGGTTGCTTTTAAACAGCAAAGGTAAAATAACATCAGGACACTGATCTCTTGAAGTTAATTGACTCCCAACTCCTTTATGTAATCCCCACCCCCCACCCCAATCTTCTGCTTCAGAACCTGATTTAGATCCTTTACCTTTTGTTCTTGGCTGTTTGCAGTGTGACTCAAGGGCCTGGAGACAGCTGTGGATAGGTGACTGTGAATTACGCAACATGCGTTGTAAGTCAACTCTGGCCCTTTCCGCACCATAGGGGCGGAGAGGGCTGGAAGTGGGGAAACCTGGAAGTAACCATTTCTGGGTTCGGCGTGATGAGGCCGCATCACAATGCGGCGGCCCAGGCTTCTCCTGGACTGCCGAAAGTCACACCAGCCATTTTTTTAAAAAAAAAAGATCCGCGGAGGTGCGCACAAGTGCAAAAGTTTATTTTATTTTATTTAAAAACCACGCGATCGTGCTCCCTCCCCCCTCCTAGGGATGGCGTTGTTGCGCCCCCCCCCCCGATGGCCTCGGAGCCGTGCGGTGCGGCTCCATGGCCATTGGTGCAGCTGCACTTACTCACGGGGAAGCGCGGCTGTGCCCGGGATGGGCAGCCACACCAGCCGCCCATTGCGTTTCCCTTCTGGGAGCAGGGAACGAACTGGGATAATTGCGTTCCCTGAGCTCCCGGGAAAATGGAGGGCTGGCCTCTTCCTGCTTGTGGGATGCTCTGTGCATCATGCGGACTCTCCCCGAGCAGGCAGGGGCAGCCCCTCGAAAAATGGTTGGTGCAGAAAGGGCCTCAGTAGCTCACCCTACAATTGGGGAGAGTGCATACATCTCCAAAGTATTATGGGGGTTGGATCCAGGCTTAGTCATACTTAAGAGCAGACCAGGGGTAGGGAATGTGGTGCCCCTGGCACTAAGACGCCCCCAGACAACTTTCTTGCCACTCTCCATGGTCCCCTAATCCTTCCAGACGGAGAGGCGGGTAAGAAATAAATTATTATTATTATTATTATTATTATTATTATTATTATTATTATTCCATGTAAAAATAATAATGAAAACATACTTTGTTGTGAACTAGGTGTCTGTTGGTGCTGAAATCTGTGGGTTCAAATGAACTGTTGACTGTGGTGGGGCTCAGACTACACCTCTGTCTTGTACTCAACCTTTTGGGCAGGTCCTTTGCCTAGCCGCCCATGGCAGCCATTTTGTGGTGGTGCCCAGGACAGTTCCTCAAATTGCCAAATGTGCTCATTGCTCAAAACGCTTTCCTAACCAGGGAGCAGCCCCGTTGGAATCAATGGGAGTTAAGTCAGTCATGGCTAATTTTAAGTCCCACCCATTTCAAGGGGTCTACTCTAAATATGACCAAGTCTGGATTCAACCCTACAGTACCAAATGCTGGGATTTATCAGTGGAAGGGGACTGTTGGGGAAATGGTGTTCAGGGTCTTTACCCCATACATGTGCATTTTCTTGAGCACTTCGGTGATCACCATTGTGAGGCAGAATACTAACCCCATATGGGCCACGGATCCGACCAAAAATAACAATTTTAAGTTCTTATGACTCAAGCTGAGACATGCCCAAGTATGTTATTGCTCAGGGATTTTGCTAGGCCCTTACAACATCACCCTGAAAACCTCTGATGCAGGGAGAGCTTCCACAAATGACAGCCTCTTTCATTGCACATCAGATGACCTGTACAAAGCCCTTAATAGTGAAATTATTACTGTTCCTATTAGCTGTTCTGTCCCATCATGATCACCTTTTACAGACGGGGCTCAATGGGAAATCTCCAAGGGCCTACGAAGCTTGCCCTCTCCCTCCTAAGCTAGCTCCCCGGAATCCAGAATGAAGATTGAGAGGATTTGCCCTGCTCTGGTTCCTTTACCGTTCCTCTTTTGTCCTCACCTGTGTCCTGCTCCTCCTGAATTCTGGTTTAGCCAGGAGAATCTCTAAGGTCAATTCTGGAATGAGAGCACACGGTTTGCTACAGCTTTTCCGTCCGTTTGTATCTATCTGTCTCTTTTTGCTGGGCCCAATTCAAATTGCTGGTGTTAACCTTTAAAGCCTGGAGCCTTGTTATCTGAACAATTGTTTCTTCCCATCTATTCCTACCCAAACACAGAGGTCATCTTCAAGCCCTTCTGCAGCAGCCACCATCAACTGAGATCCAGGAAGTGGCTACAAGAGAGAAGGTTTTCATTGTGATAGTGCTCCGGTTGCAAAATGAGCTTCTCTACCAAGGCTCACCTGGCACCTACTTTGCATTCTTTTTCACACTAGGTGAAGGCTTTAAAAAGTCTCAACAACTTTCTCTGTTTCATTTTATCGCTTAATCTTTGATATGTGTTTTAGATTGCATTTGTATTATTCATGCTGTATTTAAGAAAGCCACCCGGAGAAAAATTAAAATAAAACAAGTGTTATCGATGTGCACTGTTGCATTGCTATAACCCTGCAAAAAGCCAAATCTGATGTGATCACAGAAATGATTCCATCAAGATTCTTTTTGTGCAGTGTTTTACTGATGTGCACTTTTATTCTTGCTTGTTGGTAAAACATCATGCAAAAAAAAAAAAAAAGCATTTTGCTACAAGCATTTATGCAAACACATTGATGTTGGTCTTTCTTTCGTGTCTTTTATCGATGTACTCCTGTGCATTTTACAGAGTTCTGATCATAGCCACCCCAAAGCCAATTCCTGGCATTCACAAAGGCCACCTTCTCATCCGCAGACCAAAACGGAGGTGCCAAGCCCATCTCCCATCTTTCTGCTATGGAGATGGGAGCAGCCAGAAACTCTCTGGTGTGTTATCAATGCTGCCTGTGTGTCAAAGGCTTTCAAAATTGTGCATTTTGGATTCTCATGATGGAAATTTAAGAGGAGGAGGAGGAAAGATTTGACGCGTCTGCTCAAGTTTCTTCTGTGTGAGCTGGCAGGAGAGAGGAGGTTGTTAACAGCTGAATAACCCATGCATGAATTTTGAATACATTACAGGAGGGAATGTGTATGTCACTCCTCCCTTGCCTACAAAGAACTGAGGGTGATGAATTTGTTTAATTGTGTATCTTGACGGAGAGCTGATCTGGCCGGCACAGACATTCTGCAAGCAGTTAATGGACTTCTGACGCAAATGTCAGACTTCGCCAATCAACGTTAAGAAGAGAAGCAACATTATTTGTCCATCCCTGCCTTCCTTGGAGTTCTGGTGTTGCTTGACGGAAGAGGCGAGTGATTTCGGTTAATACCGTCTGGGTTGGGACTGAGAGTTAGTCAGTGTAGCAATACTGTGATAGCTAGACTAGTGGTGGGACTAGTCCAGGCTGAGCTGCACAGAGATGTCATACCTCTGCCGAAGCCACTATCTTTCAACTCATGACCCATTCCAGCTGGTTCCATGGGCACCACACTCCTGAAGGTTTTATTGGGTCATCCCTTCTAGGGAACCCCTTTTCTTATGCTTCCTTTGAAAGTACCTTTCAGTGCTGAAAGGAAACGTCTCTCAACTTCCAAATGTCCCACCACATTAAAAAAAAACAAAAAAAAACAGCAGCAGCAAAAACATGATAGATGGTTGAAATCTGAGGCTGGATCCTGAATGCTGAGTCACAAGCATCTCTCAATGGGCTGGCTGCGTTCACACGGGCGTAGATGTACATGACGTGAGTGGTTAGCACACTGTTGAAGGACACTTGCTGCATTTTGTACGGATGTAGCATTTTCTCTTCAGGATTGAGGTTCGCGGAAAACGGGTTTTCTGTATGAAGCAGATGCTGTTTCCGGACAGCGCTAAATGGTGAGTCCCTGTGCCATCATGAGGTTACTGCCTCCTTTCCATCCCAGCAGCATTTTTTTTCCAGCTTTTAAAAAATTGATTTTAAAATCGTGTGAAGAATCTGTACGAAGGGATGGCGGACACTTGGAAATCCGGCCTCTTTGGTTGCTCAACGGACTTTTGCTGCCTACCCAATTCGGCTTGTATTTATGAACTGGGCTATGGGCTTCCCCCAAACTCTGGGGATTTTTCCCATAGTGTGTGTGTTTGTATGTCGGCCGCAATTTGCCACACCCATCTTCTTAAAGGTGGGAGGAAGCGCATGTATCGTAGCAAAGACACCGGAGGTCACAAGGACTTTGTACCTGCCAACCTATGAATGTAGAAATTCAACCAGGGATGAAGAATCGTTCCTGCATTGTGTGATGTGACCCCCACCTACCCCTCCTCACAAAAATTGATAGGTATCACGAGAGAAGCCCGTGAGTGATCAGACAAGATGGCAACAAAATGGTCTTCTTTCTTGGCAACAGAACTGGAGAGGGGGGAATGAAAGCCCTTTGCCTTTAAAACAGCAGCAGCAACTTTGACCCACTGGGCAGATGGTTCAGAACTTCAGTTAACAGACACATCTATGCAATTAACAAAACATTTATCTTAAATAGCTTGATCTTTTCTTTCCTCTTTTTTTAATAATGCAAATGTGTAAACATAATAAAAGACTTGAACATATTTCCTATACTTAAGCATCATTGCTGTGTTAATTGGGGATACGCTAGAACAGAACGGTATAGACACCATCAGCTTTGAGCACATGGACTGGAGCAGCCTGGCCGGCACCGTCATGGAAAAGTGAGCTGGCTTCTACTAGGACTTGAGCCATTTATTCACACATCAAACAACCTTCATGGAGACACACAGGCCAGGATACATTGGAATCATGAAATGCATGAGCTCAGCGCCCTAACAGGAATATCCCAGGGAATCATACAGGAAGGATTGATTGGCCTAGGATCTTCTACTCTGACTGAAAAGATTTTATGGCACCCTACTGGGCTGACACCTTGGAGGTTCTCCGTCCTCCCAATAAGCAAGCTGGGACAGCACTCGTGAAAAATCTTAGCTGACTCTCATAGCCAGTAGCTGGGACATATTTGGGGGCATGAGGTGGGGAGTGCAAAATGTATGAAGGGAAAATGACTCCCAGTATATTTTCCTCTTACAAGAATTCAACCACGGACTCTATCTCAACTGACTGGCCATGGAACCTGCAGTGCTGTATTTTTGCATTTGGCAACGTTACACCCACTCAGGGTATTCACATTGCACTGAAAATGCAGATACTTCCCTCTGTCAATAATCCAACTCTTAGCTGAGCATTGATAGTTCATCTTTTAGCAGAGGAAAGGATGGGGAAGGGTTTGTGCGCCTCTCTCTCTAGCAATCATCGAGCAGAGATGGTGAAGCTCCAATGGCTGCCAACAATTGTCAAAACAAAATGGCGGCATTTCATGTGTAGCTTTGCAGAATTATGGGGTTCAGACGTGTCTTGTGTGTCATCTCATTAAACCCCTTGCCCCCAGGCAGAACATCTTACACCAACAGGCATGGCAGAAAACTCTGCCTCCACCAGAATTTGAGCTGGATTCCAGGGTTCTCATTTTGAGGGATCAATTCCCAGGCCAAACCAGGCCCACTCCAATTCCTGGTGGTTTCCAGGCAGGATCCAGAGGCAAGAACTACCCTCAGGCTGTACAAGACTGTGTGTCTTGAAAGGTGGCCAAGGTTGTCCTATGCCACAGAAATTGTTTCCAATTGCAGTCCAAACTTTTAGGCAGACAGGAACCAATTTACTTCAAAATCTGACAAAACAGTCTTGAGCGGGACTGGAGGTCTTACCTAGCCCACTGACTAAAGTTGATGGCATTTCTCAGTACCGCTGTGTAGAAATGTTTTGGTGGGTTTTCCCATTTTGTTTTGTGTTGACATCAGACAAGAGCTTAAAAGAGGTTGTAATAAAGCATGAGCGGTGGCATGCTGGACTCTGAATTGACTCTGCCCTATTCCAGCCTTCCCCAACCTAGGGCCCTCCAGATGCATCGGACTACAATTTCCACGTAGTCCAACCCATATGGACCAGATCAGATTGGGGAAAGCTGCACTATCCAGTGCCAGGTTGCCCCATTCTAAGCGCTCGTATGGTGGAGCATGTGGCGTCCAAGGAACTCTGGAATACGAATGTAAGTTTGACAGTAAGTGATTTCCAGTTCCTGTTTTCATACCGAAAGGATAGAGAGTAGCATCTTTATAGACACAACAGTCAAAGAGACTTAGACCAAAATGTTAACATAGTGAAGAGCCTGGCACTCAAATGACAGACAACGCCTGGACATAATTTGATATTAGGTAGGGGGCCCAGGCCATGAAGACCATGTTGGCTAGTCCCAAGGGCAGCGGGAGGAGGAGCTTGGTTACCACACACCCAAATGTTCAGTGAAGAAGCCCTCAGTTGACGACACATGGTGGCCATTGAGACTCCACAGATGTAGACATGTGAAATGAGCGACAATGGAAGCACTTTTAATGCTAGCACACACTTGCAACAGGTCTGTACACATGGTGTTGGTGGGACGAGGTGGGGTAGTCATGGGAGCCTCTAAGGGCGAAGAGACCTGAATATGTGGTCAGCTGTAGTGATGTCTTCCCTGTTCAGAGTGAACTGGTGTTTATGGCAAACTGGTCGACCAAATGGATGGCCAGGGGCCATGGCTGCCGTTCTGGACATCGCCATGAGCTTTCTGAACAGAAGGTGAGCAAAGTGCATGCAAAACTCTGGCCTGCCCCTGGGCAGAAGGTTTTAGATATTTGGCCATCGATGAGGGTGGTCATCAGCCCTTGTGGACCAACACAATAGTTTGGGCCTCCTTAAAATGGACCTAAGACAAAACGAAGACACATGTTTGTGCATGTGTGTTGGTGGATTGTTGCCCTGGAACAGCGTTCATGCTTTGCCCTGGTTTGGATGCAGGTGGACAAACAGGTAAGGAAGAAAACATGGGCAATGAACCCATCCAGCACGCTTTAGGGCCCCTGCAGATGGCAGCCAGGGGTGGAGGGGATTCCTAGGAGAGTTAAACAAAAAATCTGCAGCAGTTCTCTTGTACTTTAGCACCAATGCCTGATAAAAAGAGCTGTTTTGTACTGACCAAGGGGGAAGGTTTTGGCACATATTCCCTGGGCTCATCACGACAGACCTTGCAGAGGGGTCCAAGGCATGGACTCGCCTGCCCTAGGCCGACCCACTTTGCATGCTCAGAAAAGCTGCCGGTTAAGATTTAGCTCATGAAAAGGATGCAGTCCTGCCGATTCCAACTATAAACCTGGGTGTAGGCTCGGGCGCATGGTCTTCTCCCAATGCTCACTGGCTGAGATCTGGCCTCGCCAATGCAGCGGGATGAGGTGGTAGGACCATAAGACAGTGGTAGTGCCTTGTGCCACATCACATTGGAGGTGGGCTGGGAGCTATTTTCTGAATGCTCCCCTGTGCTAACACAAAAGTCGTTCTGCGAGTTAAAAATTAGCTCATCGGGGAGAGAGGCACTAGCCGGAACTGGTACAGCCCATTCTACCGCTCAGAACTCTATGACCTCGTTCAGCTGCATGGGGTGACCCAGACAGTGCCATGCATTGCTATGTGTTGGGAATGCAATAGGAGGAATCTGTCAGGGACCACTGGAAGGGAAACACCCTATGCACCCACAGCCAACAGCTCAGCCGACTGGATTCTCAAAGGTTTTCCAATGAACGTAGCTGGGAAGTGCCAGAGAGACCTGCAAAACAGTTCCTAAGGATTTCCAATGCAGGACAACAACTGCAGCAATTCCATGGTCGTTTGGGGTGGAGGTGGGGGAAGGAGAGGAGAAGAGAAGAGAAGAGAAAGCTTCATCTGATTCTACCCTGAGCCATTCCAGTCACATCAAAATGGCAGATCTGCAGACTCATGTTTTGGATGTCATCTCACGTTATTTTATTCTTCTTATATATATTTTTTTAAAAAAAGGTTTTGCTGTACTATTGGCAAGGATGAACGAACAACGATGTGTTGACAATGGTAACAGAGACCAGTATCAGAAAGACCCTTCTTTTCCCCTTACAATTTAAAAAGTATGAGAACTACAATTGGGATTTTTTTTTACATCCAGTGGCTAAAAACGGGGGAAGGCCGGAAGCATCGTATGGGATGAGCACACAAAACGTTAAAAATGCCCGATTCGAATCTTTTCTTCACCTTCCTCGTTACAAAATAGCAAAACTCTCCGAAAATAATAATAATAATGATCTCTTGCGTTCTGTGCTTTGTTTCCTGACCCCCCACCCCACCCCACCCCACCCCGAACAGACACAATCCCTTGAAATAAGGAATTCTATCTTGCTTTCAGGCCTCGGCAGAAAAAATAAACCAGGGTCTTCAAAAGCAAATCTCTTTTTGACTCTGCGGTTGTTTGCAAAAGTTTCTAACAGAGCAAAAGCAGAGCAGCTGCGCAGATGAGCAATGGGACAAGGGGGGACGAGGCTGAAGGACTTCCCAGGGTTGCTGCAGCCGCAAAAAAAAAAAAAAAAGGATTCCCAGGAAAGGGCAGGAAATAGTTGTGTGGGGGGTTTTTTTTTGGTTTTTTTGTTTTTTTTAAATTATTATCATCATTATGAAAACAACAACAAAAAATTGGTGCATGTAGCAAGGTGGATGGTTTCCATTGGGTCCAAAGTGACATGTATGAAGACAGACAAAGGAAAGGAACAACAGGAGGAAGGGATCAGGGGAGGGGAAGAGAGAGAGAGAGAGAGAGAGAGAGAGAGAATAGATAAAAGGAAAAAAATAGGTCATAAATATAGAAAAAACAATAAGGATTTAAAAGGTTTCTTTAACTTAGTATAAATTAAAAATGACCAAAAGGTTAGAAGAACAGAGCAGCGGAAGCAGCAGCAATGATATGTGGAAGGGCTCGATATGGAAGCTGGCGGGAAATGGGAGGGGCTTGGGGAGGGTGGGGTTAGCGAGCGGATGACACGGAGATCAACGACGTGACACAGGATGCTCAGGAGGGGGAGGACCGGGGCAATGAGCTGATGGGATTTGGCGAAGGAGAGCTACTGTTTTCAGACAGACAGCTGAATTCCCTCCCCCCAAGAAAGTCGACTCAACTTTGCCTTTGACCACCAGCCTTCCTAACTGACTTTGAGCACGATCCCATTGAGGGTGGCTCTTGAGCAAACCTTGCTGAGCAAATAAGACGTGCATGAAATCCGGAAGCATCCAGGAAGAGCTGGACGACTGCTTAGATGCCTCCTGGAAGAAGCCTGCCTCACGCTTTGCCTGGACTACCCAGTACTTCCTATGTAAGAATAGAGAATAAGGCTGACACTTTAGGATGGACGCCACCGAGCAAGGAGGAAGCTGGGTTGAACTGAGGTGACTCCAGCAAGACCAAAAGCCTCCCAAGGAATACAATTCTTTCCTGAGCCTAGGCACAGGAATGTGGACACAGTGCTACCAGAAACCTCTATTCAACTTACATGAAGGGATGGGAGAGAAACTTGTTTAAGCAGGTATTTTTTCCCCTCCTTTTTCTGATTTTTCTGATTCTCACCATTTTCACCTTCCAAAGCTTTCGACGAGTTGCATTCTGAGATCTGCATTTTTGTGAGCCTAACCAAGGGCTAAATTTTTAGCCAATCTTTTCTGATGACCCTGGCTCTTTTCCAAGTGCTTCCGATTTCCCCTGCCCCTTCATTGTCAGTCCAGGACTCCTCTCCCCATAACCCAGTCTTGTGGGGTCTCTTAATGCAGACTATATAAGTCCTCCGGACAGAGACAGGTCCTTCCATATTCTGTACGTCCCCTTGCACACCGCGTTGCTGCTAAATCAAAGGTGGGAAGAAAGCAAATCTCCAGATGTTTTGGACTTCAACGTACAACTTTTCTCATCACTGTCCATGCTTGTGAGGGCTTCTGAGAGTTGAACTCCAAAACACCTGGGGATCTACCTTCTGCCCACCCCTGTGCTAGATAAATATGGCATAGTACTGTTTGCTATACCCCAGCTGAGAGTTCTTGTACCCCTCTCATAACTCTAAGGGCTGCCTTTTATCCCTCTATTTTTTCCAGTCATTGTCTCCTTTTTAGCCAACACAAGTTGTCATAAAACAGAGCTGAACTAAAATAATGTACACGCTCAAGATTTCAGTAGAATTTCCAACTGGGAAGCTAAACGCTTGAATTTCAGACTTCTTATTTTACTTGAACTTATATCACTTTTAATACGATTTTTCAAATAAATTCCAAATCATAAAAAAAAAGACTTCTTCAAATGTTGCCTCTGAGATCTGACTTTGAGAGTTTTGTGCATGGAATTTAAGGCATTCATGTCAAACTTCCGCCTGCCCAATCCACTGGCATTCTAGTATTCCCTCTGAGTACCGTCTCTCCCTGGGTCATCCAGACTGAACAGTTATTCAGAATGTTTGGGGGAGCTGGGGATGGGCGGGGGGATGACAAATTAGGAAGATACAGGTTCAGTTGTTTGCAAGCCAATTTGATTTGGAGAACCAGCCCACTCAGCAACTCAGCTCTAGCAACAGCAACAAAAAGCCCTTCAAATCGATGATGGTGTGGAACATTAGGGGTGCTGGCATGGCAAAATGGAAGGTCAGTTGTTTTAGTATGTTATTGAGTATCCTGCACAATGAGACTCTTTTTAAGGGGGGTGGAATCTTTCGCTGTCAAATTGTATGAAGTGCTCACCTCCTCTCCCAAAATGAAAAAGGGCAACATGGGCTACCTCCACAAGAGAGGTTTAATGCTCTTTGAAGGCTCATTATAAATTTTACCTCCACACCAGCGGAGCGCAAAACGGGCGTAGAGGCGCGTTATCTCCCGGATTATGCGCATTATCGAATGCGCGTTAAATAGCGACTTTTATTTTGCTCCGGCCGTTAAAGCGCATTTTCGCCGTGTGAACAAGCGATTATGCGCATTAACTTCCTGTAAAGCGCTTTTTGGACATCAATTAATGCGCTTCGCCGCCTCTCGCCGCCTCCCGTGCAGAGGGATTAGGAGTAAATGCGCCTCCGCGATAATGCGCATAATCGCCGAACCGGGCGCAAAAGCGCATCCTTGTGGAGGGGGCCATGCAGAGATCACCATAAAGGCTAAACATGCCTTCTTCTACAAGAGGGGGCCCATATCACCCTTGACGCAGTTGTTGAGGTAGGTTAGGGGTGATATGGGGTGTGTGACGGTTTAGCACTCTTTCTAGCTTGCTGCAGCAGTCCCTTGACAACCCAAAGCAAAATGGGATCATGCAAAAGGAGCCAAATATAAGCCAGGACTTAATTTGCACCATGGAATCCAGTTCTTCTTGGCACAGTGTTTGATTGAACTCCTTTGGCAAAGTACGTTGAATTTTAAATTTGTTCTAGTACCGAGGATAGACAGCTTTGCTTACTAAGCTTTGTTTGGTGACTGCCAAATCCCTGAAGATTCTGCCCTGCAATCTAATGACTCGTCCCTCTACTTTGACCCTATGTTTCAAAAAACGGCAGCGCCTTGAGCCATGGTTTGGGTTCATGGCCCAGCATTCAGGCAGTCGCTCTGCCATGGACAAAGTGCTCTGCCTTTACTGTGCAATCGATATCTCAACATACCAAAATGGTTAAGATTTGAGACACCACCTCCTTGAGGACCAAAATAGGTGAACAATTCAGTGGTCACAACAATACTTAATAAAAATTGTCACCAGTCCCAGAGTTTCTGCCAACTGCTAGAAATGGCACCAGAAGCTGATGTATTGCCCTGCTCTTTTGTAGTTTCTCATCCCTGTAAATATGCCTCCATGCGGCGAAAAACAAGCTAATACAACCATCAGAAGAAATGCAACTCTTGAGTATTAATGTTGCATGTCCTACGGCTCTATCTTGGAAATAGCCGATATGAAAGGCAGTGGGAGCGGAAGCCACAGAGGAGAAGCTCACACTTCTGGAGCATCGCATTGGCCTAAGTTTCACAGAGATGTTCCTGTGGTATCCTGGGCTGAAAATGCCACAGTCACATCTGAACCACAGTCGATTGTCAATCACAGGAATGTTCGGGAATTTTGTTCTTGCTCACAAATCACGTGAACCCCTCCTGTTTTCAACCCTGAATGCAGACAAAAGCAGGAACACAATTCTCTGGAGATATATATATATATATATATATACATATATGCAATTTCCTGAACTTGTGTTCTTGTTGGTATGTGTGCAATTGTACAAATATGTACTTCCAAAAGTGTGCATGTGCAAATCCCCCCACCCCACCCCAAATCTGCATTTTCACATTTAAGCATTTGGGGGGAAATTCATTTTTTTAAAAAAAAACTCGAGTATTTATTTCAATTGGGGAAAAACACACCTTTAAAAAAATAAATAAATTGGGAAAATGTGTTTCTTTCCCGATTGACAAAACACACACGCTGAAGTTTGGAACGCAAATGAGGCGAAACAAGCTTCAAGGAAGAATGTGGAGAACCTCAAACATTGCATGTTTGATCTTCCCTAGTTGATCAGCGCTTTGTAGTCCCTTGACAGCACAGGCCGCAGGCGCGGAAGGAAAAGCACGCCGCGAGGGGAATCCTGGATGGCTGAAGCAAAGCTCAAAGGCTGGATTCCCCCCCCCCCCCCGCCTTTCTTAGATGACCTGGTTGGAAGAATCCCACTTGAGTGCCATGCATTACAAAGAACAACCACTTCAAGGACTTTGCAGTGGGAGGGTGGATAGGTAAACCAGGTGGATCGTACATACCATGGATGGACCTACCACGTGAGGTATGTACAAGGCCGAGTAATAAAGCTTTAGATGGGTAATCAGTTATGAGGATGATTGTAAGCAAGCAAGTTGCTGAGGATTTTGGTGGGCTGTTTTTTTTTCCATTTTTTTTAAAAACAACAACAACACTCAAGTGCATTAAGGGAAGTGGCACCATTGCATTAAGTTCAAGCAGAAAACCATGGCAGGAAGCTGTACCTGGGATGATAGTCGGCTGGGCAGAAGTCCTGAAAGCATAATGCGCTGCCTTGGATTTCCCTTGCTGGTTCTCCGCAATCACGTAGACCTCATAGTCGGCGTTCCAGTCCAGAGCCTTGAGCATGACGTGGTCGCTGCCGGAGGGGAGCCGGATCTCAGGCTTCCAGTCGGAGGATTGCTTCTACAGAAACACGGCGGGAAGGGGGAACAGATGAGAAAGTCAGAGGTGGAAGGTTTAGACAAGGCGCTGCATGGTCCACATGCAAGACCAACTTGATCCAGACAACTGGTTTCTCCAGTCCCCCTGCCCCACTGGTTGGCTTTTGCACACCAATGATGGGAATCACAGGAACATAGAAAGCTGACTTCTACTGTCAGATCCTCCAGGTCCAACTAGCTCAGTGCTAGGCTGACCATATGAAAATAAGGACAGGCCTCATGTAACTTTAACAGTTGCAGAGAAAAGGGAATTTCAGCAGGCATCATTTGTATGCAATTAGTACCTGGTGAAATCACCTCTTCATCAAAGCAATTAAAGTTGCATGCACTATACTAAAGTGACCAGATACAAAAGAGGGCAGGGGCCCTTCAGCTTTAACTGTTGTAATGAAGAGGGAATTTCACCAGGTACGAATTGCATACAAATTGTGATGGCTGAAATTCCCTTTTCTCTACAGTTGTTAAAGTTACATGAGCCCTGTCCTCCTTTTCATATGGTCAGCCTACTCAGTGCTGTCTATGCTGACAATGTCTGAAACCAGTTCTGATCAATTCAGAAATAAGCCAAGCTATTCCCTGATTTTGGGAATATTGCTGAGCCAATCCAAACTTAGGGTCCACAAGGCGTTGGGGTTTCATTTGTCATAATCTTTACTGACCGTTGAGACTTCCTGGTGGTGCCTTCAAAGGCAAGGTCGTATAGACAGGTGTGTTCTAAGTGGGCAATTTCCTGTCCTACGCTCTGTTCCTTCCCAGCCCAAAAGCATTTGGTTTTCAAATACCGCTGCAAACCCAAAGAGTTGTTTGCAGGCGTTTCCCCGTTGGGATGCTTAAAAGAGAGTTTCGGATGGGAATGTAACTGCTTCCATCTGTGCTGAACAGAAGCAGTTACATGTAGAGCTCTGCTGGCTCAACACGAACATCCTGGGCAATCACTCGGGATGCCAATTTCTCCTGTTCTTTCTGTGGCTCTCTCTGTGGTTTCTCACTGCTTTCTTCTCCCATTATCCCGTAAAAGGGGAGGCAAAACTTCCCCACACAGGTGAGACACAAAACAGAGCAGCGAGTGTTTGCAGAAATAAGGTACATTCCACTCCTGAAACCGACGCTGGAGCAACTACTTACTGCCTTGTTTGAAAAGTATGAAAAATAGATTTGAGCCCAAACATCCTGGGAGAGTTTTCCTCCCGAAATAAAATGGCTGGGGGGAGGAAGTTAGGAAGAAAACAAGAAATTTTCATAGGGTGTGGGGAAGAGGAAATAAAATCTCAATGCTTTCAGAGGTGGTTGGTTTACTGGGGAAACTGTGGCAGCATTGCCTTTTTTAAACAAGATTCTTCCTCTTTGCTATTCTTGAGTTCAAGAATTAAGTTTGAGAAAGGAAGCGTTTCTTTTCTTTTCTCAAAGGCAACTCCTGCTACCCTTTTCCTGGTAAGTTCTATCTCATTGCAAGAACCTATCCCCCCCTCCCAACCCTGAGAAAATTTCCAAAATGCCCCATTAAGAATGGGATTGTGAAACTGGGTTGGCATTTTTTTGGTTCAACCCTAAAAAAATAAAAGAAACAAACAAACAAAACAAAACAAACATGGCTGCAAGATTTAATCAATTAATTGACGATGGTAACCAACAAAGTGCGCAATCCTATGCATGTTTAGACAGAAAAAGGATTTTAAATTCCCAGGATGGTTGGCTGGAGGGATACTGAGAGTTGTAGGACTTTATCTTGTCTAAACATGCATGGAATTGTGCCCTAAATAACTTTTAATCAACAAGTATTATTTTATCTTTTCTTTTGGGCAGGTATTATTTTAAGATGATGTTTGCTAAGTCTCATGCATGCATCTAATAGAAAACAATGAAACAAACACAGGAATAGTGTCTTTTGCTTCAGAATGATGTTTTTTCCTGTTATCCCAAATTTATAATGGTAGATTGACTAAAATCATCCCATTCTGAAACACAGATGTTCTTCAAAGCAAACCATGAAGTCCCAGACTGACCTAGCCCAATTGACTGACTTACAACTCTGTATTTGATGAGATAATGCCGAATGGGTGAGCCTCCATCATCTTGCTTAATGAGGTTCACTTTAAAAGAGTTGCCATCTTCTCCCACCTGGCCTTCTAGCTTGGGAGCGCTGGGTTCACCTGCAAAAAAGTTGTGATCCACATTTAACCTTTGGCAAGTGTTCTCAATGATACACTCAACTGAATGAATTAACAAGGTTTCAATGAAATCCTACAATCAACACATTCAGAAGCAATGGTAGTTGTATTACTAATATGGCATACATTTCAGGTGCTCCTTCAGGCATGGCATTCAGATCCAAATGATAGAACAACCCCCTCCAAACCCAGAGCAATGCTACACCTTGTTTAAAATTTAAGGCACAGTAGCGAGAAGATGAGAGTTTGTTATGCATATAGAGGATTCTCTATAGATCTGGAAACCTGTAGAACTTTATCCCAGATTCTTGGAATCTGTACATTCAAGGAAGGCACCAGACCTTCCTTCTCATCTAGCTGTCATGATGGTCAAATCATTTATTCTCCCATTGGCTAATGTTTTTTGGGGAGGCTGCCCTGCCACCCTAGATGTCCAGCTTAGCAGAATCATCTTGGCTCCTGCTCTCATCCTGAGTTAATTAGAACAATTTATGCACCACTTTTCCAGCTTCTATAAGCATCCAAAGCGCTATGCAAAAGGTTATCCTTAACTCCAGATTTTACCTATCATTCCCTATGATCACAGCCTTCACTACAATCTCTCTCTCTCCTTGCCCAACTACCCTGGGTTGTTTCCTGACCATAAATGCTTATTGGAATGAAACGGAATGGAGTTCTATGACACTACCAAGACTTCAGCTTCTAATCTATACACTGAAGCTGCATACTTGCCATGTTTTAATGGTTGCACTCTCTCCGCCTCATCTACAAAACCCCAAAATAAAGAACTACACTTGGTTTTATTGCCTTGGTACGACATGTGGAAAACACAGGACACCTCCTGTAAGTCTTCCATTCACATCCTTTTTGATACGCATGCACACTCACAGACACACTTCCAGGAATCAATGCAAAACTTAAAAGAATGAGTTACATGTTGCCATTTTTCTGATAAAATTTCTGAGAATCCTGTCTTTCTCACTGTGTCCCCCCCCAAAAGAGGGCCATTTTGCTAAATATTTCCCAAATATTCTCCCCCATTTGTGTGTGTGTGTGTTGGCCATCACCTGCCCCCCCCCCCCCCCCCAGCACCATCACAATGCTCTGGATGGATGCTAGGTCCAGGGCATTTTGGAAGATGCAAATTGTTGGCCAGGCTGCCTGCACACATATACACCATCATTAGCGAAAAAGTAAGAAGCTGACACATGACCACCGGTGATCCCAAGAAATTGTTGGAGAATTTCTTCTCCCCTTGGTGTTCAGCAAAATACCCCCCACCCCATTTCGCCACACATGAGAAGGACAGGGAAGCTTGGGTTCAGCAGTACAGAAGATATTGGGAGCTTCAAATATTTAGAAGAATGCCAGAAAGAGAAACAACAAGGGTTCCACCTTGTCTCCAGTTGTTTTAGTCCTTCTCTCAAAGTTCTAGAGCTTGGCATCATCTCACGAAATTGATAGGCGGTAGAGTTATTCTCGCGTTCTTATAAAAAAACAAGGAACAAAAATTTGCAAGAAGTTCGGCTTAGTTTAGAAATCATCTACTTTTAACAGCAATTCTCCAATGGAGTTTGCTTTTGGAGAATGAAATGGATTCTTCCTGAGAGGTTTGCAAGAGAAGGTCAGAGAGAAAGACGGTAGATACAGGGCATCCATGGGATCCGAAGAAAAAGAAGAACTTCAAGTCTCAAAAAAGGCGCTGAAGTATGAAAATAAAGTCCTCGAGGGGAAAAAGGCATGGGTCCCAAAATAACATGGATGTGGTTATGTCCAAGGAGGGGCACTTGGCTTTGGAGCTTTCTGTTCTAGCACGGCCACAAAGGGCCACCAAAAGTGGCATCTGAAGCTAACGTAAGATGCACCCCTCTTCAACTGAAATGCCTGAAGAACATCAGGCCAAAGGAATTTCGATCTGGCCCTCAGACATTTTGAAAGCACATCCCTGATCTATCTAGATTAAAGTTGATGATGGAACGTCTCATTCCACTGCCCGTGAAGAGGGTAAACAAGTCAACGACCCAAGTCCTCAAAGAGACAGCTGTCCTCACTCGCCTTTTATTGCCGGGAAAGCATCATGTAAGGTGATCTATGGTCATTTTACCTAAGGCGCCAAGCAAAAGTGATGCCAAAATGTCTACTTCTAGCCGTGATGGCCAGGTGACCAGAGAATGCCAGCACAGCACAGAAGGATGCAGCAGAACAGGAAAACTTTCCCTTAATACCATTTCTTGCCTTTAAATATCTTTTCCTTTCCCTGCAACCTAGCTCAATTATCCATGCTTTGAAGAGTAGATCCATTATGTTCCAAGTAAACAACGTACACGTTGCCAACCCATGGCTCCTTCCAGCACTGCTGTGCTCCTGTCACCAGTCAACGTGGGGAGTGGGGGTGGGGGTGGAAGGGAAATGAAATCAATAACTGTCAAATAGCCCTCTGCATTCCACCTTTTTCAGTGGGAATTGATTTACGCCTCCCCTTCCTCTGAAGGAAAAGTGCTCTGACATGGATTTTGTCCCCTGGCAGCTGCTGAGTGAGCAATGACAAGAGAGGTGTGAAAGAATGCACCGTTTTCTTGGGATATTGGATATTGATCAGCTTTCCAGGACATGCTAAACAATTCATCCTTGACATGCTTAGCAGGACCAAAGGATTTGCCATCAATCATCTTGATTGAAATCGCAGTACTCTACTAATGGAATACAGGGTCTTGCTCTAGTTTAGGGTCCAGAGGCTAGCGAATAAATTTGTCCTGGGATATACTGTAAAGCCAGGCAAATCAGAAGTTCATTTTGATATGGTTTGTGCAGAAGGACTTGAAGACGGATTGTGACCTTTGGCTTTTTTCCATGATGGGAAAGCATGCCAAGCAACCTCCCACAATCCACTTGTGGGATTCAGTGCCAAGTGATGCAGTGATGGCCAGTAAACCCAAATAGCTCGACTAGATCAATTCATGGAGGTTGAGTCTGCCCATGGTAGTAGCCACGAATGGGTGGAGGCAATCTGTACAAAGGTATCCTATCTCTGATGACAAGAGTTGCTTAAAGGTAAGCAAAAGGTCATGGAATGGAATCCAACTCACATTAGTATTTTTCATAGGAAAGAAGCATCTTGGTCCAAATCAGAGAATGGGAATAGAATGGCTGAGCAACAAGGGATATGCCTGCTGTGGTTAGAACAAAGCTGGTGTTGTAGTTTTCTCCCCCCAGAACGCAATTCAGAAAAACACAGTGCTGCTTGTTTAGAGAGACACTGGATCATTGACACACTTAGAGTAGACCCATTAAAACCAATAGGGTTTCATTTATTCATGACTAATTTAAGTCCCAGTGATTTCAATGGGTCTATACCAAATCTGGGAAGTATTCAATTGACTAAAAAAGTATTCCAAAGGCCGAACTGAATAAAAATAAAGGACTACATAAAGAAGCCCAACGTAACCTCTCTCAGCAGGGAGTTCCAGAGCCTGGAAGCAGCCACCAAAACATTGACAAAGTGCTGGTCTTTCAGGAAGCCTGGTCCCAAGCCTATGGGACTCCTGGACACAAGATGTTGTGATAGCCACCAGCAGAGCCTTACAACACAAAAGGTAACATTTGACAAGTTTATAAGGAGAGGTCCCATCAGTAGCTATCTGACTGAAACTACCACATTCAAAGCCATGGAGTTGTTCCAACTAGCAAACACTAGGGGCAAACAAAGATCTGGCTAAAAACGGATGGGGAAAGATGGAAGCGTGGTGTGATCCAGCTAGGTGGTTCTTGTGAAAATTGGTGTGTACTTTCACCTGAGATATGGAGATTTCATTACAGTTCTATCACACAGCAGCCCTAGGGCTGATGGTTTGCATAGGGCAGCCTTCACCAACCTGATGCCCTCCATGCCATTAGCCATGCTAGCTAGGAATGATGGGATTTGTAGTCCAACATGTCCGGAGGACATGAGACTTAGGCCAGCTGTGGAGACAAACTGCCTTGGTGTTCTCTACAGCAAAGAGGTAGTTCTTTGGCTGGGAATATGACGGCATCATTAAGATTTAAAGTAATAATTAAAAAATCACGGCATCATTTTGGATTCTCATTAGCAGCAGGCGGGTGGGAGTTGGCGAGATCAGGCCAAAACTCCAAGTAAATCTGAACCCTTCGGTGGCAAAAGGGATAATTTTCTCCGACATCAATACATTTTGGATCATAACCTAGCAAGAATGACTTAATTAGCAAGCATCCTAATTCGTCCCATGGGGTGTGTGTTTGTGTGTTTAAAAAGTGGTTCCCCCCCTCTTTCCAATAATGATTGACTAGCAGAGGCAGCAGCAGGGTCTTGTATGATTAAAGCACTGGCGCTTTTAGCAAAGTATGTCATGTATACGTTTCCCGTTGCATTAGGATATATTATCAGGAATAATGGAAAATAAATTACAGCTGTCAAAATAAATGAACAACCAAAGAAAAGAAAATTATGCGATGCATTTCCCCTAGTTCCTTTTATTATTCATAGCTACATGTGCAATTTGTACTGGGTCACTCGGGAATTCACAAGGTTGGGTATTTTCAGCACACCTGTTGCCCAGCCAGATTTCAGGGTGCAAGTTCAGAAGGCACAAGGCACCTCTTCATTCCAAAGGTGATTGTGCAGGAGATTTTGCAGGTGGATCGTGCTGTTTGGTTTTTGCACTGGCTATTCCCACAAAGGGAACGCTTGCTTAAATATCCAGCCCGCATGTGGAACTCACTGCCACAACATGCGGTGGTAGCCACCAACATTGAGGACTGTACATACACCGCATGTGTTTGCAGTCAATCCACGTTGTTTGTGGGTGTACTGGATTGTGTCCACATGTTCGGCATAACCTAAAAGCGGGGACCCTGTTCACACATATAGAGCCTATGTGTGAACAGGCTCTTTCATGACATATGCCAAATGTCTGGGAGCGGGCAGAGCCCACCACACAATCCCACTCACTCCACAGGTGTTGATTAATCACATGCATATCTATAGATGACTTAAAAATGGATTGGACAAATACACAGATTATAAATGGAGTATCAATGGCGTTTGCTCAGAATGGCTAAATGGAACCCCTCTGTTCAAAGGCAGGGTATCTCTGAGTAACAGATGCTAGGGGAGCAAGCCACAGGGAAGAGGTCTATTGATCTCATGTCCCTGAAAGCATCTCGTCAACCACTGTGGGAGCCAGGATGCTGGACCACATGGACCCTTGGGCTGTTCCAGCAGGGCTCTTCCTATGTTCATTGCCACGTTCGCCGCAACATAATTTGGATGGAAAGGAAATGCACAGCAGCAGTGATAAGTCAGCGGGTTGCATCTGGAATTGTGTTTCTAGAACCTGTGCTCCAAAGGACGGTCTAACCGATGTCCATCTCACAAATAATGCACAAGGGGGAAATGGCAGCTTAGCCACTGTTGGTAACTTCCAGTATTAGTTGTGATTTTGCACAGGCTCAACATCAGCTTTTATATTAGCTCCCAAAGTGGCGTCAACTCCAAGTCCCCCCCCTTTTTTTTTTGTCTGAAAGCTTTTTCACTCTCTAGTTCTCTATAGAGATTGGGGCCTGCTTGGTACAGCTTTGCATGCTTTGTTTTTTTGTTGTTAATTCAATTTCTGCGCTTCCATTCCCAATTTGTTTTTTAAAATGTTACTGCCAGCTACAATGGAATTGCTAAAGGAATGACAGAAAAGCAGGCAGAACAGACGTTGAATTAAGGTAAGGCTGGTGATAGATTCCAGGGCAGTAATCATTTGAAGAAAATGTTCTTAAGCACACCAACCTTATTTTGTGTCAGGAGCTGCCAGGAGTAAACCTGGGACCCTACAACGCTGTATGCACAAGCCCAATGCAGCATGCCACCGGGGCTACAGGTCAAAGTCCATCCTCAGGACCAGGATTATACAACTGTGTTGTGATGGTGTTTTTGTTATTGCTGGGGTTGCTGTTTTTTATCCCAGAAGCATCCTTTAAAAACATATGCCCTTCCCTCCACGTTCATTGGCATATGAAGTTGCCCTAGACTAAATCCATCAGGCCATGGTGCATCCGGACAACTGCCGTCTACTTCCCCCAGGCAGGAATCATTTCCAGCCCTGCTATCTGAGATCCTCTTAGCTAGTACTGCCAGGGATTCAGCCTCGAACTTTCTATGCACAATCTATATGCTTTACCTGAGCTATGGTCCCTCCCAAGTCAACCTACCAATGCTCCCAAGACATTCAATCTAGAAACTTGGACTTTTTAGGAACTACTAAGAACAGTCACCCCCATCACTCGAATCCAGAATCATCATAAAGCAGAGGAAATAGAACGTGGGTTTCTCTGAAACTGCATGATTGCGTTTTGCAAGCAACAGTGGGGCAGTTAAGTCTTAAATCGTGCAAATTGGGTTAAAAATATGAAGCTTGACACACTTCTGCACTGATCTACGTGGCACCCTGGGCGGCAGGAGAGGGGGAAATTCTACCTTGCGCTTGTTCTGACATTAAATGGTTCAGGGAGCCTGCAGCCACCCCTCCCAGCCTGTAGGGGCCACTGTCATCTTCATGATGCAGCCTACAGCTTATTAAGCATCAATGGCCATTCTCGCAACCCCTGTGTGTTCCTCACTGTCCTTTCCTACCATCCTTACATCCCCCACCCCCATGTGCTCTCCACTGAGGGGTGGAAATATGGATGGTCAGAGGCTGTGATGAATTTGAGTTACTTCAAGTTGCTTGGTTGCTGAAGAGAGCTGGGGGAGGAGGGGGCACTGAGTGTGCAGCAGAGAGGAGGGAGTCCTGGGGAACGTGGAGAAGAAAGGAGATAAATGGGACAAGATTTGTATTATGCAAAGGTGTCTATTACAAGTTTAGAGACTATCTAGGCTTAGAAATCAGAATGCGGACAATACGCATCTGCAGTTTTGATGCTAGACTGTACCTCAAAAGCTGAAGCACCTGAGTGCCTCAAAGCATTCTAACAGGCCAATTGGCTGGATACTTTTTCTTTTCGCCAGACTGAAAACTCAGGAGCCCACATAATGCCGGGCATCTTTTCACCAAGTGGAAAGATGGGAGTGCTGGCTGAGTGCAAAGACGTTCTTGAAAACCTCAATTTCAACTAATGTAATGCCTACAAATATCAACACGCAATTGCATGCAGGCTCTGGAGTGGGATACTTAAACGAACTCGCTTCAGACAACAACACCCATGTGTGCACCGAATGTGTGAACGGGACTGCGCTAGCTAGCTAACGCTGCAATGCCCCTTGGCAACAGCCTTTGATGCCCGAACATTCAACTGACCATGTGAAAAGAGCTTTTATGTGCATACAGCTACAATCCAAAGCACACTTACTAGAGAGTAAGTTCCACTGAACTCTATGAAAATCTCTTCCGTGTGAGCATGCACAAGCTTGTCCTATAAAGTGGCATCGTACAACTTCATATCAAATGCCTGTCTCTTGTATTTATGTCCATTCGTTTCGTATTTGTTATCTAATTCTGTTGGGGCCATTGCAATTAGTAGCTGAAACATCCTCTTGACATAAACTAGTGTTTATAGTATAAAATAGTATTTAAAAAAACATGAAAGACATTATTTCAGGGGATGCATGTCAGGAAGGGTGCATGTCAGGAAATATTTAGACATCACCACTGTGTGTCCTTGGCAAGCTCGATGTTTTTAACCCAAAGTGCGCCATTTGGCCAGAAATCATGGTTTAATGGCACTGCTTCAAGCTGTAAAAAGAAAAGAAAAAACGGCAATTATCTCAATATGCACACTCAAGTGTATTAGTATAATGATGCTTTGAAGAAAGAAAGAGAGAGAGAGAGAGAGAGAGAGAGAAAGAAAGAAAGAAAGAAAGAAAGAAAGAAAGAAAGAAAGAGAAATGTCCATCTGTTTAATACGTTAGTATAGGGGGCTGGGCCAAATGCCCCCTACACCAGCCAAATTGGATCGAACTTTGGATGGTTTGAAGGTTTGGCCCAGCCTTGGTCTTTCTGGACCAACCAGTAAGACTGTCAAGTGTCACTAGCTGAAGAGAAAAAAAGATCTTTGCTATTAAAAGGTTTATACAAAAAACATGCTCAAAACATGCACATGAAAGCTAAACAGCATAGGGGCTGGGAAGGCAAGAAGTGAAAGCTGCCCCATTTACACAGTGCCTTAAGAGTTCGTTCTGTTGCCCGTGAATTTAGAGGAACATGCGACGTTGTCTTATGCAGACCCTTGGCCCATCTAGGCCATTACTGTCTACACTGACTACAGCTGTCCGGCCTTTTGGGTATGGAAAAGTTCTCGCCAGCCCTACGTGGAGATGGATTTGGGACTTTCTCGTTGCAAGGCATGTGCTCTACCACTGAGTTACGATTCTCACCATGAAAATCATGACAGAAACATGACAATCATGATCAGAAATCCCATTAGATAATGATTCATTCCATAAAAAGAAACCTTGCAGTGCACTGTGGATAAATGGTTACAGCAGTCATTCACCGGGGGCAAGGTTTTGCATCCTGTACATGCTCTCAAGTCTATATTAGGCATATTAAGAAATGATAAAAAAAAGAACTGGTACTGCAGACTCCACCCTAATCAGCTTAGCTGGAATTCAGTGCTCTTGGACAGATTTTGATAGTGGCAATGAACACAATGTATTAATACAAACCAGAGTTTGGAAGAATGCAAAAACTTCAGCTGCCACAAAAGGTGGCAGCTGGAGAAACCTCTGGAGGGGCCTTCCCAAGCATATCATTCAAGTTCTGTTTCATCTGCACTGTGGCTTTCCGTTCATTTCCAGGCCCAATTTAAAGCGCTGATTCTTACCTATAAATTTCCAAATTGGTTTGGGAACAGGATGTCTGCCTCCACCCCTATGTTCCTGCCTGCCAAATGCCTTTTTTAAAAAAAATAAAAATAAATCAGAGGGTTTCTTGTGTGTCAATCCATTCTCAGGAGAAACGTGGGCCTCCTCTCTGTCTAGCTTCAGGCGAGTTGACAATACTTTCCCCCCTTTTTCCATCATCACCTAACATTTAGTTTAGTGTGAATCTGTTGTCTACCATAGGCAGACATGTGGCTGTTTTATGCTGCTCTAGGCCTTATTGTATTTAAATTGTTTTTATTGTATTTTAGTTGTTTTATTGTCAGCTGCTTTAGGGGCATATAAATAATAGTTTCAATAAATAAATACCAGCCTATAAGGTCTCCTATGCATCAGGATGATAAAAAGAAGGAAATACCCAGGGGTGAAATCAAAATGCTGCCTTCTTCGTTGTGCAATCCAACACAGCTAGCCAGGCACATTAGCATAGGTTAGTAACTATTTGCTTTTATCTGAAATGGAATAGGAAACCAGTTATAAAATGTATAAAATGTGGCACAGCGATTCCAGATTCCCTCTGCCTACAGAGGCTGCTTGGTCAGAAACAGCAGAGAAGGCTCTCAGTTTTATACTTTCCAAGGAGTACTACAAGATTACACAAACTCAGAATTTTTAGAGCAAGGTCTTGGGGAAACAGTATTGGTGTAGCAATTAGTGTGTGGGAGATATGGGTTCTTCAAATGCTCCCTTAGGACTAGTCATTATTTCTTAACCTAAACTACTTCACAAGGTTGTTATGCGGATACAAAAGTATGTGTGTAGGAGGGGAGGACCATGTATACCACCCCCTAAGATCTTTGGAGAAAGAGAGGCATAAAAGGTAATAAAGAAATTGCCATATATATTCTTTTTTTTTAAAAAAAATGACGCCCACACCCTCACTTCACTTCAGTAAGAGTGGAAGAAAGAATCACCCACTAAATAAACACAAGCCCGTTAAATACTAACCAAGTCATAATTCGTTTCTCTGCGTTTCTCATGTTTCCAGTCTTAAATTTGGTTTGTTTCGAACTTGGAGAATTTCTCCGGTCTTAAGTTTGGCTTGACCTGAACTTTTGAGATTTTGTTTTTAAAAAGTTCACATGAAACTTCCTTCAATTTTTTTAAGTGCATTTTTGTGCACACTTCTCTTAATATATGCATTTTGGCCAACATTCTTGCAAGCAATTTCCTTCTACAAAGCATTTCTGAATACCACTTTCCCTTATACACCAATTTTTGTATGTTTTTTTTTACTGGAGAACTGCATTGCAAAATTTGGAGACTTGTGCATTTCGAAGGTTAACTGAATTTTGGTGCAAAAGTATGAATTTCTGAATGAATCCCCCTTCTTCCCATTCCTAGTTGGGACTAAGCCAGAGAAGCATCTGGGAATTTGGGGAGGGGGCAGAGAAAACCTATGGCCCTTGTCGCCTCCACTGAATGCGATCAAAGATGCTCTTCTTTCCTCTTCCCAATTCCCGGCTGCCCGGCCCCTCCAATTGTCTCCCTAAGTCACTGTGTAAAACAGGCATAAAACTGTGACAAGAACATCTGCCACGGTTTCAACCCGTGTCTGGCACCCATCACAGATGGATAGATACCACGAGGCAGAAAGAGAAAAAGAGGGAAGGGAGGGAAAGAGGGTTAAAGCAATGCACGACAACATGAGAAGGGTGGGAAATAAAACCATGAACGGCTGTGCAAATGCAAGATGGCCGGGGGTTAGTTCCGTGTGGATGTCGCCCAAACATCTGTGGAAGGAGAGTGGGAGCAGCCCGAGGCGGCCTGTCTCCCCGCATGCAGCAATGGCTGAGAGGTTACTGATGTTAGTTCCCTTGGCCAACCCCTGCCTCAATGCTTCCCTTAGCAAAGGGGAGAAATGATCCGAGACATGAAAGTCAAAGGGGGGGGGAGGATGCTGAACAGCATGGAGTGTTTTCCAAATGAACTATTCTTCCAGGAAGCAGAAACGCAGGAGCCGACCCCCCACCCCTCTCCTGGAACGGTGTGCGCGGAGTGTTAAAGTGAGATCGCAAAAGTTGCTCTGGGGAATCCATTCTGTCCTCGCTGCCATCAGCTCTAAACTGGGAAGTAAACACTGTTCCTTACGGTGCAGGGGTCAATTGTTTGCTTCCGGATTTTCGAGGAAATGGCCAGATGTAACTGCGATAGGGATATGACTCCAGATGTAATTGCGATAGGGATATGACTCCAACACGGCTTTCAGGTCTTTCTGGCTTGCCAAAAGTGTCGCATGGGTAGAGGTTAGAGCTCCAAGAGACCCACCCCAGGAACCTTCAACCACTGTGGGTTTATTCCCACTGCATAAATAATTATCTTGCTTCCGATTGCTTTCTGATATCTTTCCAGAGTGCGGATGTGTCGAGAAGCAATTACTGACAAATGGGTCCTGCAGTCTGGCTTACAAGTCAAGACAGGTGGGAGGATCAGGCACAATGAGCCCTTGGATCTGCGGGCAGCGCCTGGGGTAATGCTCAGCACGGGGCGCTGCCCAAACTGGCAGCCCTGTGTGTTATCTCCCCTCTCTCGATAACATTTTGATGTACTTGCTGGTGGCATGATGACCACTCTGTACATTCCATTCCTTTGATCCCCCAGCATGACATCACTGGCTCTGGCAAGGAAATGGCATTGGGTAAACAAGAGGCAGCCGTTTTTAAGAACATGGGACATCCAACTGCCTTGATTGCAGTGTTGCATCAGTGCAGCAACTATGGGGAGCGTAAACACAATGTCCCAGGCCTCATCCGAAAGGAGAGGGGGGCATGGTAGGGAGAGATCAGCAAAGAGGCAACGTTGAGCACAATACTACCTCCATTCAAGCTGGATCCACCAGCGGGCTGTTTGACCAGCAAAGCAAAATTCAGGTGAGAATCCAAAACTTTCTTCTCCTAACAAATAGATTGGGTGGCCTGGGAAGTCAGGTGTGCACTCCCCCCCAAAATCTGTCACTCATCCTGATGCCCTCACGAGTATGCCTGCATGATTATCTGCGTTTGCAAGCATTCACGTTTTCTATTTCGATGTACACAGAAAATCCCTTATAATATAGAGGTAAACCTATAATATAATGTGCAAAAGAGGCCTGTGGTATAAACGGAAGCAAACAATTCAGCCCCACTTCCTTGGAATGCCATGTTATCTTGCCAGCTCAGTAAAGGGGCAGCGTGATGGACTTCAGTTGGTTTTGCATGCAGACAGAATGTGTTGAACAAAGCTCTAAAAATAACGAAAGGTTATAGAAGGGAAATTTTGAGCGATGTAAATTTAGAGTTTCCTGTACGGAAAGTGTACGTATTTTAAAGATTTTTTTTTTTTGTCCTGTGCAGAACTTGTTAACCAATCAGAACAAAGCTGTGTTTCGCTGTTGTTGTTGAATTTTTACCTTCTGTTCACCAGCGTGGACGACATCATCAGCACCATGCAAGCCACATGACAAAGTCACATGATACGCACGCACATGATTTGGTTGAAAGGAAAGTGGAGGAGGTCACATGGAAAATACAAAAAAATTAAAAAACTGATGTAAACAATGGGCAAAAAGAATCAACGACATTCACAGATTAAATTAAAGTCTAAACAAAATTAAATTAGCCACTCTATTGAAACACCAGGGGAGACAGTATATATATATAAAAAGAATACACCAGCCTGCAAACACAAGATTATTATTAAATAAGAAAAAGCACCGAGTTACTACGGCAAGAGGTTTGGTTGGTTAGGCAGAGCTGTAGGGGTTGCATATTAATTAATACTGAGTTGGGAAAAGAGACACAAAATATTATTGAGACAAGAGAATCCTCTCTCCTAGAGATCAACAAAAAACAGAAGCATCCATAACATAAAGCAAAGCAAAAAAAGAGGGCAGGGGGGAAAAGGCAAATCATTTGGAAAGAGGTTGCCCACGCAAAGGGGGACTCGTGGGAAAACCAGTAATAGCCTCCTGCAGCGGATCCTGGTGTCTCCTATCGATGAATTCTCCTCTCTGTAGGGGCTAGAAAAGTCAAGCAAAACAAACAAACAAGTCCCAGCCATACATCATCCTAAGGAGAGAGGAAAAGTATAATTAAATGATTCTTTGCCCAAGGAATACTGCTGTAGAGCCAGCTGTACAGGAGCAGTAAGATGAAGCAGGTTGCCTAGAAACGCCACGTTGCTCGGACGAAGCCCAGTTCTCCAGCATAAACTGGCCACGGACCAAGTGAAACAATGGAATTAGTCTGGACGTGTCTGTGGGGTTAAGCGAAAGGGACGATTTCACCACATGTGCAAACTTATGAGCCCCTGGGGACCACATGGCCACCCAAAGACTTTCAACAGCTTTGTGGCTGCAGGTAGCTCAATTATAGGTGACTTACGAGCCAGCTGGGCAGAAGACCTCACGACCACTTCTGCTCTGGGATGAATTTGGCTTGCCTCTCCTCCCAAAGTCATTTGGATGTTTATTGATTTAGATGAGGAGCGAACAACCATAATTGGGGGGGGGGGGGGAGGACCCTGGATGACGCACCCACGCAGGCCTCTTTGGGCAGCTGCTGGGAACTGGCTTCACCTGCCCTGTGCCCTCTTCCTCTGGGGAGAAGATATGGGGTAGGCAAAGCCTTTGGTTCCTGGCAACTACGACAGGAGGATCCCCCTCAAGCTGTGGCTTCCAGACTCTCCTTTTTCCCAATGTGGAGGAGACGCAGGCCTGGTGAAGCCACCTCTCCCGTAATCATAGATAGGTGGTAACAAGGCAATTACTCTCCCCGCCTCTTTACAAAGTCTCCGGTAACCTCCAGGCCAGAGAGCTTGACATGGGGCAAGGACTGCAGAGGGACCCCAAGCTTCCATTGGCCGGAGGGGCAACCTTCACAGGCTGGATTGGGCCCATGTGCTGGTGGATGCTCACCCCTCATTGAGATGCTTATCATGCCCCATCTTGAAGACTTGAGAGGGGGGTGTTACTGAAATGAAAACACTGGGCAACTCCTCCCATATGAACCATAGGGCCTAGAGGACATCAAGAGCTAGAATCAGGAACCCAGGGCTCTCTGCACTGCTGTCCAAGGTGCTGAGTAACAAGATGGAGCATCTCTTTAGGCCAGCAATGCATTGGTTTCCAGTGATCATGCTGGGAGTAGCGGTCTGAAGGCCACTAGGTTGGGTAAAGTTGCTTTAGGCAGCCAAGGTTTCACAGGTACTGGAGTGACTCCACCCACTCTGGCTGGCCATTGTGAAAGGCCGACCAGAGCCTCCTGTTCAGGTCGTGACTTTGCCTGGGCCACGACAATCGTACCGGTTCGAAGGGCCAAACGAGGTGGGCTTCATGGTCCAGCACTCAGTTATGTATCAAGGCTTTCCTTACCTAATTACAGGCATGGGGGGATTCTTACAGGGAACACAGTGTGTCAGGCAGAAAGGAAAATGAGACCAATGATGCTGTTTCTCCTAAGGTTTCTAACAGTGAGGAGGAGGATTTTGGTTTTGCTCACGCTGGATAGGGAAGAGATGAGTCTCCCCTCCATGCATCCTGTAAGGAACACCCCTCCCTCACACGCCTGCAATTAGGGAAGGAAAACCTTGATGTGTGAAGGTCTAACCTGGCCCTTATTTGACAGCTAAGCTCTGACGCATCATCCTGGGAGACTCAGCTGACCTCCTTTTCTCTCCGCCGTTCGGCAGCAAATTAAAACAGTGCCACTCTGGCGGAGTTTCATCGGGGCGCTCCTTGACATAATATGAAACGGCCCTGACTCATGTTCCCGTCCCTTCACTGATATAACACAGCTGCTGGCTTACGGTGTCTCCTTTGGTGCTTCATCGTTTTCATGTCATTTTACTTGGTTGCTCTATTTTAAATATTTTTTTTTTTTAGCTGCCCCAGGGTTTCCACTTGGGGCAGAAAGGCAGGATATCCATATTGTGATCATTTAGCCCTTACCCCAGCCCATTTACAACAGAACCATGAGCCTGAATGAATCAACTTTGTGCCTCTTAACCAAAAGCTGCTCAGGCCTATGGCCCTTTTACGTGTTACTTGTGGGCAGGGGCTCCATGCTATTAAAAGAAAATGAGACCGTACCTCTGGCCCCGCTCCTGAACTCTTCACACTGACCAAACGTCTTAAGGTGGAGCCAGCGGTACCCGCAAAGGCTCCGCCGTCAGACCTTTCCTTAATACGTGGAGATAGGAGGATGGCCGGGACATTAAGGATGGAGTCAGTTATACTGCATTAAGTGGTGAGGATTATATTGTGACTTTCATCCCCTGTGGCTGATCCTGAATTATTTAGACTAAGGCTGAGATAATGCTCCCTCATTGTTAGTGGGCAGCAAAAAGGAAATTCAGCCATTTTAAAAGAGAGCGAGGAGCAAATTGTGGGATGGATAAGTAGCAATTTAAAAGTAGTTTAAACTTTGAGTAGTTGGTCCTGGATTCTCTCCCTCCACCCCTATCCCCCATAAATATCCATTCGTATCCGATTATACTACCGGCTTGATTCCTATTTACACTTTGCAGGCATTTTTTTTTTTAAAAAAAGAGGATCATTGGAGGGAAGGAAGAGGGGGAGGATGTTAAAAAGGGATCAATACCATCTACGTTCCATTTTAATGCAGCTTTTGTAATGCACGCAAGCGCTGCATTAATGGAAATGGAAGACAGAGGAGCTGTTTGATGTCCTCTCACTCGACAAGACATGACACGTTGCTACTCAAGATGAGACGCCACGCGCACTCAGGAAGGTTTGGTATTATCTGCCTGCGTAATCCATCATCTCTTCGTCTTTTGTCTCTGTGAAATAATGAATGCCCTAAAGGGAAGGTGGGAGGGATCACACGGGCTCAGGATGTGAGAGGCCCCCGGAAGTTACCTGGCAAAGGGCCCTCGCGCCCTCTTTCTTTTGCCGTGTCTTAGACGCTGGCCAACACGGGTTCTACTGTGGGGTCGTGCGAAGTGGCCGGCTGACGTGTCAGCTGGTGGGGCACTGTGTTGCAGCTCATCAGTTCTTGGGACTCTGGATCTTAAGATGCGAGGTGCCCAACAGTTGGTGCTGGGCTAGACACACATGGTGAACAGCCACTCACTGCGCTTTGATTGCGTCCCAAAGGAAGCCGAGAGGGAATTCTGTACCTTCTACTCAGCTCTGTGCTGGCAGCGGGGGGGGGGGGGGGGGGGGGCGCTTGGCCCTGGGATGTAAAATGGCCCTGGGCTCAAACTGCAGAAACGAGCAGTGGGCCCAGGCACCTTGTTCCCTGCCCCACTGGCATGGCTTGTAGGTGGAAGAAACAGCTAGCTGCATCCTTGCTGCTCCACAGCACCAGCCTGATCGAGATTGGTAGATGTGCTGCAGGTCATCAGCCCAGCCAGATCAGGTGATCTGGGGAGCCAGTAGGGGTCTTGCTGCCATATTCCCTGGTTGGAGCCCATTGGTATAGTGGGTGTGTTGAACTGGGACATGTTTTACATACCTTTGGGCTGGTGCACAGTAAACATGAAAAGCAAAGATGGTTGAATCAAACCTCCATCCCAATATGAGAGGCAGTAAGCCTATATACACCAGTTGTTGGAGAACATGGGCGGGAGGGTGCTATTGCACCCGTGTCCTGTTTGTGGGTTTCTGGTCAACAGGTGTTTGGCCTCTGTGTGAACAGAATGCTGGACTAGATGGGCCCTGATTCAACATGGTTCTTATGCTCTTAGCTTCACTTTCAAAGCTGTCTTGGAATGCGATTCATAAACCAGTTCAACATACTGACTTACAGGACTTAATTTCAAGACTATGTTTCCAGGCAGGTATACTATAAACATTACTTCTCTTGATTTTATCCTTCTATCCCTTGAGTTATGAATCCCGCCCCCGCCCCCCACTTCCACATCTCCCAGTCAAAGATTACCTCATTCCAAAGCTCCAGGCTTTAGCATTTATTCGGGCAAGTATTTCAGAGAAAAAGGGAAGGGGGTATAGCATTCCTAGGATTTTTAGCCTATTTTTGTAATTAGGGGTACTAACACCCTGGTGCCTCTGAAATGTGGCTAATAAAAAGTGTAGCCAATAAAAACCCTGCCAAACTTTGTTCAAGGAAGGGTTGAGATGGGCCTGGTTTCATGAGCAGGACTTGAGCCCTAGCCTTCTTGCCGTGTTGAATGTCCCACAGAAATCCTTGCAAGGTAATGAGTTTCGAGATGGGGCTGTGTCAAGTGTTTGAGATAATTCAATGCCTGTGTGTGTGTGTCTGCGTGCTATCTTAACACGGAGAGATCTCCTCCTTCCAGCTGCCGAGCCGGAATGGACTGTTTCTTTCCCCTGCTTCCAACGGGAAAAGGACAAACCTGTATTCCCAAGACCCATGAATGTAATCTGCACTGGGGAAATATAAAGCAGAGGATTCCATCAGAAGGAAGGCGGAGGCTTCTTTGCAATACGGAATCACTACCTGTTTCAAAAGCAGTGGGGAAATTGGAATTCTGTGCGTAGCACACCAGAGGAGTCCGCTATTACTAACCCTGCTCTCTAACAGATAACGAGACATGCCGCACGGTGATATCCTGGCTGATGGAGAGATCCAGTGACAGAGCAATATGCCTCACACCTTCCCCGCCAGGAGGAAATAAACTCTGTGCGGGTTTTTAAAGTTCTAATTTCAGGTTGTTTAGATTGCCCGCAAGCCAACCCACCACATTCGGCAAGACACATACATGAAAATTTTGTACTAATTGGAACCCAAAAGCAAGCTGAGAATTTTGATGCGGTTAGTCAGGCCCACCTCAAGGACCGGCCTTAGGGAGGGAGGGGGAAAGCCTTCCTAAGCTGTAGACTTTAGCAGCTATACCTGTTGTTAAATGTAACCTGCTACTCCCCATTGCTCCAAGGCCAAAGCACATCTTGTTTATCTGTTTGTTTCTCTGATATGGTTAAAGGTAGAGCAGCCTTCCCTAACTTGGCACCTTCCACAAGTCGTGCACTACATATCCCATCATTCCCAGCTGACATGGTCATTGGCCATACCAGCTGCGGATGATAACCACGCATAGCCCAATGGTGATGATAGAGCAGGAGCAATCAAACTTGTGGGGCTTCTGGACACATTTGGTAATTTTTGAAACTGTCCTGGGCACTACCACAAAATGGCTGCCAAAGGAGGTGTGGCTAGCCACAAAGGGCAAGTAACTTGCCTCAAAGGCTGAGTATGTTTCCGAGCCCAATTCAAGGTGCTGGTTTTAACCTATAAAGCCTTACACGGCTTGGGACCACAATACCTAATGGAATGCCTTTCCCGACATGAACCTACCCGAACACTACGTTCAACATCTAAGGCCCTCCTCTGAGTGCCTACTCCGAGGGAAGCTCGGAGGTCGGCAACAAGGGAGAGGGCCTTCTCTGTTGTGGAACGATCTCCCTGACGAGGCACGCCTGGCGCCAACATTGTTATCTTTTCAGGGCTAGGTCAAGACTTTCCTCTTCTCTCAGGCATTTGGCAATATCTGAGGAGCCTGGGTTTGTTTTTGTAGCTTTTGGGGCTGTTGTAGCAGTTTTAAATGTATGTGTGTATTGTGTGTATGTTGTATGTTTTTGCTGTTTTAATTTTTGTATATTATTTTTAATTGTTTTAATCTTATGTAAACCGCCCAGAGAGCTTCGGCTATGGGGCGGTATACAAATGAAATAAATAAATAAATAAATAAATAAAACAAGGCTGAGGTGGGGTCTAAGCACCAACAGACTAAACAACTCCTGTGAACCCACACTGTTGAGCACCAAAAGAATTAATTCAATTTTGTTAATTAAAACAGATGTGGCAGGGATGGGGTATCTTGGTGGGTGTTCAGAAAGGTGGCTGGGGGCACACAGGTGCCCACGGGCACTGTGCGGCCTACCTCTGTGACAGAGAGTATCCATCCAAGCTGTTTCCATTGTGAGTATTGGGAGCAGGGAATACCTTTCCACTTGGAGCCACTGACAAACGGATTCAATTTTAATTAAGGGTTTCATATCATCAAAAAATAAACTAAAATGGACAGAACATTTCCTGGAGAATTGAACACAAGGGCCCAGTTTCAGGCTTCAGTTTTGTCTATCTCAGAGAAGGTATCTTACGGTGCCTCAGATCTTGTTGGGCTTTTTCTTTCTTCTTCTTCTTCTTCTTCTTTTTTTTTTGAAGCTTCTCAAATGTATCCTGCTCAGTTGTAATTAAGCCTAATTAGTTTATCATCTCTGTAACTGGTAAGTTCAATACGATGCTTATGAAAGGGAGGGAAGAGGGAGACACACAGAAAGGGGAGAGAAAGTATCCTGGACAGTGGCTAAATATTCCAATGAAATACATGTTAGTTCCTAACTGTGTTAAATATACATATATATATATATATATATATATATATATATATATATATGGCAAAACCTGCAGTCTCTTCACTTTGCAACCCAAGTTCAGGGAAAGGGACCGTGCAGGGGCCCTCTCTTAACTCGCATCCATCCATGCCACGAGCACCAACGGGACCATCGCCAAGTGAGGCATGACGTGGTGATGGCCCCCTGACCAAGCACGGCACCACACGGCATGCTGCCTCCGCTAGGTCTGCGTGGTGCTGCAGGCGAGGGCAGGAGAGAGGGAAGCGATGCTGTGTCGGGAGGGAAGGCTGGAGGGTCGGCCTTCCTGCTACTCACGGGCTGGCTCTGTGCTTTCAGGTTCAGTAGGATGCTGGGTTGCTATGGAAACACGAAGGATAGATAGGACATGTAAAGGTGAAGACTGGCGTGAAGATAAATTATGACGGAAAATAAAAGGCGGAGGAGAAAGAGAGGAGGGGGGACCTAATGAGGAGCCGGCAAGGGCTGCAAAAGAATTTGCACCCTGGATTTATAAAACAAAAAGACCCAGCGTGGCACGAGAAATTAGAGCAACTATTCCCTATGTGGTGTCCTCCATATGTGCTAGACTGCAAGTCCCATCATTCCCCATTGCAGTCCATCTCACCTGGGGAGCAGCAGGTTGGGGAAAGTTGGCTTAGAGTATCAGGAGGCCTGGGTTCAAATACCCATTCAGCTGTGAAGCTCAGACTGTGACTTTGGGCCAGCCACTTTCTCTCCCCCAGGGTGATCTACCTCTCAAAATTAATGTGTGAATAAAATGGGGTTGAGGGGGTTAAAAAGAGAACCAGGTACAGCCTGTGGCTCCTTGAAGGAAGGGCGGGATAAAACTGTAATAAATCAATAAACGTACGGGGAAAATGGATAGAAGTTAACACTCCATCAGCTTTGCGCATTTGGCAGATGTAGAATTTGGGGAGGGGGGGATTGAAAGTTTGGTTGTGGTTGAGGGAACGTTAAAGGAGATGCAGCAGCTCTGTTTGGGGGTTGGTGGGGCAGCCCCCCTCCTATTCAAGTTTTGAAATGGAAGGAAAGCATCGATAGGATTCCACGGAAACTGGCAAACAATAGATCACCAGCGCTTTCTTCCACCTATGGCCGTCTCCCTATGATGTTAGTTCAGGGGAATGGACCTGTGCAGCATATATTACTGCCTCTCTCGGCGAGAAGGAGCTGAAGCGTGTGTGTGTGTGTATGTGAGGGGAGGTTCTCGTTCCAGGAAATCACAGACCTCCGTAGCTAAACTGCATGTCTGCGTGAGTGCTATAAGAGATCAGTGTGGCCTGGCCTGCTATTCAGGGAGCCTCTACTGGCCACAGCAAGGAGAACTGCTAGGAAGCAGAAGATGAAAAGGTCTCCGGGAAATCGCCACTTGGGTCTGCTACATTTGGACATCCTGATAGGAGAGAAATGAGCAGGTGTGGTGGTTAAGAGACTGAGCTATGAGCTGGGGACTCCTTGATTCAAGTTCATTTACTTTCACTTAGTGCAAGGTCCACCTGAAGCTTCCGGCTCCGTGGCCTCCTCTCTCAGCCTCGTTTGCCATCTGCCAAGGAACGTGGGACGACAATATCAGCTCTACCTCACAAGGTTGTTGCAAGCGTTACCGAGAACATGTACGTGGCACAATCCGAAACAATTTGGGGGAGGGGAGAAGTACGTATGATCTAAACATTATTGTATGGATCGGAGCATTTGTTCCAGCTGAGCAGCCCCCCTTAGGCTGTTTCATGCGAGGGAAGAGATTCAGGAGCAAGTCAAGAGGGCTTCCAAGACGCTACTACATTTCTTTTCCTTTCCTTTTGAAGGAGCAGAATATCTCATCAGTCACATTAAAGCAGAGTGTTTCTATTTTGGGGGTCTTCCAGTAATGGAATCCATTTCTCTCCCCCCCCCCCCCCCCCCACACCTCTTTTAATTCCCAGCAAAATTTAAGAAGCAACATTCCGGCAATTAAATTCAAAAGGTTATCAGTTCAATCACGACTGAGCAAAGGAATCTTTCATGGCACCTTCTCTCTGTCATTCCTTCGCCATGAGCTCTCGCTGAACCGCAATCAGTAGCTCCCTAATGAAGCAGACTGCTTTGCGGTTTCCAGCTGGCACTGTTTTGGCAGCAGGTACTTTTATTTATTTCTTTTTTAAGGGGGGGGGGGGAGAGAGAAGAGTTCGCGCTGAAGCCAAAGTGGTTGCAACTGGCAGTGACACGATTCTGTAACCCAGCCGAAAAATGGCCTCACTCCCAAAGGGTCGACACCTCGCACAACTTTGCAGGAGCCTCCGTGAATTACGGCTCTCCGTTCCCAGGCCTTGCGGTGCTAACTTGCAATTATTGGCTGCAAGTCCTCTGCATTGCCCGGTCAGCTGAAAGCTAGTTGCTATTAATCCATTCTTTTCAAACATGGCTACGCTGGACAGCCACGTTATTGCTGAAATGACCCTCAGCATCAGTCTGTGAGCAAAGCGTCTCCATCATTTCCCCGTCTAGCCTTCTTAATGAGGGGGCAATTTACATTGTCACGTACAACTGGGGCCTTGCATACAATATCCATAAACTGGCCACATAAAATTGGCCCCCACAAGTATAGCCACACTGGCTATTCTCCAGTGCTTATATTTGCAGAGGCAGCTTCCTGGGAGTAGACAGGAGGGGAGAGAACTTTATTTATTATTTATTTATTTATTTCATTTCTAACCCGCCTCTCCATCCAGATCGAGGCGGGGAACAACACCAAATATAAATATAAAAACAATAAAATAGATAAACCATTAAAACAGATAAAAACAAATACATTATTAAAAACATCTTAAAATTAAACTGGATAGGCCTGCCGGAAGAGAACAGTCTTCACGGCTTTCTTAAATTCCAGAAGACTGCTAATTTGTCGAATCTCCTCCGGCAGGCCATTCCACAGCCTGGGAGCGGCAGAAGAGAAGGTCCTCTGGGTAACACTTGACAGCCTAGTTCTGGCTGACTGGAGTAAATTCTTCCCAGAGGACCTGAGTGTGCGGGGCGGATTATACGGGAGAAGGCGATCCCGCAGGTAATCTGGACCCAAACCATGTAGGGCTTTAAAGGTAATAACCAACACTTTATACATCGCCCGGAAACTAATGGGCAGCCAGTGGAGAGATTTTAAAGCTGGTGTGATATGGTCACCCCTAGGTGTACCGGTGACCAACCTGGCTGCCATATTTTGAACTAATTGAAGTTTCCGGACTAGGCACAAAGGTAGCCCTATGTACAGCGCATTGCAGAAGTCGAGCCTCGAAGTTACCAGTGAGTGCACTTTTCCCATTTGTAAGCCTTGCAGCAGCATCTGAGTGGCTATTTGTGTGTGTGTGTGTGGGGGGGGGGGGAACTGACTAGTTGGAGCTTTGATCCCATCCAGCAGAACGTTCTCATGTTCTTAATTCACCGGTGAAAGGGAAATTCCCATGCACAACCAGTTTTATGGTTGTGGCAAAGTCAATGGAAAGCTTGAAGAGTCACTGCCAATCAAAACAGACAATACTGAGTTAATGTTTGGAGAAGGGCCATCGTTCCGTGGCAGAGGACACGGTTCATGTACAGAAGGCCAAGGTTTGATCCCTGCTGTTTCCAGGTAGGGCTGGGAAAGGTAGATGGACCCACAGTCCGACTTGGAGCTGGTTTAAATGAATGAATTATTGCAAGCTCGTGACTGGCCACTCACGGATGTTTGTGGGTCCATTATCCCCGGTAATCTTGCTTTTTAAGAAAGGTCGGAGATAATGTGGTATTTAAAGTTATTGTGGGAATATCGCAGGATCTCCCCAGTGTAAAAAGTTGGCGATGTGCTATAATTCTGCCCCTAGGGGCTCATCTGCACCTAGAGCTCTTTCAGGAGTGGGGAGGGATGATTGTGAAGTTTTCAGCTTAAGAAATCGTACCTCACGGGGCACACGCCAGGGACTTTTCCCGCGATTAGGAGAGCTGTTCCGGGGAAAGGAGTTGGGCTTTTTTTACAACTCGTGAGGCTTGCGCAAGATCAAAGCTGTGATCCTGCGCGAAGCTGTGATCATTTTAAAAACAACAACAACCAAACACACTCGGTGCTGAAGCACGCCGGTACCCATTCAAAGCTTGGCAACAATGCTCTCCCCCGACACCCATGGGCTTGCTCTGTGCAGCAGCTTGCCTGGTTGCTGGGCCCTGCTACTCACGAGGAACAGCAGCAGCTTCGGGAAGGGAAGGCACACCAGCCTCAGGATTGTACCAAGAGAGGGGGGAAAACAGGGACAAAAGCCTTCATCCATATCCCGGGAAAACTGAGGGGTTGTCCCCAGATCACCCCTGGATCAGCTGTGCGTCATGTGGCCCGGTAGGGTTGACCTTGATATTATCATGGAATAAATGGCTGGTGTGGATAAGGCCTAGGTGACGCAGTCTCGTTAAATACAACGGAGCCTTTCCGAGAAGGGGAGTTTTCGATTCAAAATCACGTGGCCTCGTGTGAAGGAGCATGTGGTAAAGGTGGAAAGACTGTGGGATTTTCCCGGTTTGTAGAAAAGCTCTCTCTACAAGGCAGCTTCCTATGTTTTGCCCTGGGGAAGGCTAAAAGTGATGTTCAAACTAAGCCTGGAAGTTCTCTTTTCACCAAGAGAGAATCCACTGAGATGCATTCATTGCTCTATTCATTTATTTTTGCTCTCAGCGGAGGAGCGCTGCGTTCTGCTGAAAGCACTCAACGTTCTTCTAGAGAGCGGCAGCCTAATGGAGGCCCTAGAATGGTCAAGGATTTGCTGCTGCCATTTTGGCACTGGGAAGACAAATGCAATTTGAGGGCCTGAAATGGGTTTGGCCTGGCCCAGCCTTTCCTACACCACCAACACCAGCTGCTAACGTCAGGTTCACATTTCTACAATTCTTGGCTGCGTAAATAGCTCCATGATGAATCTGACCTTCTTCCATTACGAAATGATCCCCCAAATCAAGCTCTTTTTAATTTAGATTATTAAATTTAGAGGCCAAAAAAAATAAAATAAAAAAACAATTGGGGTGGGGAATCATTTGTCACCAAATCTAAGAGCAGACAGAGAGTTTGGGGATATTTTCATTTTGAAGCGTTGTTCGCTTCCTACATGTTTGCGAGAAGAAATGAAAGGGGAAATGAAAGAGAGTCTGTCCTCCTTGCAGTGTCTTTTGTTTCTACCCATGAACGACCTTTGCTGCCATTTCTTCTACTCTTGGAGTCTGAAGAGCTTTCAACTATAAAGCAGAGGCTGGCAACATACAACACACCTCACCCCACCCCACCCCAATGGCTGTATTTTGCCTGCCAGTGGGGGGCGGGTTGGAAACCCTTTTTTCCTCTGGGTCATCTGACCCTTAGGTGAATTATCATCTGGTAGCATAGCAGGGCAGGGCTACTGCAAAAGCCTCAGTAGGCCAGAGACAGACTGAGGGCCGAAATGTTGCCTACCGCTGTTGTGGGGAAAAGACAACCACACTGCAAGCGAAGTAAGGCATTCATGCAGATATGGACAACACTGCCATGCTCTGGAGATGGGGAAGAAGGAGGCATCCGCCCCTCAACTGAGTTCTACACACAGCAGTGTTAACTGGGAAATACAACGGCTATGCTAGTGTCAATGTTATTAGGAGATGCAAGAGTTTTATCCGCTACTTTGCTTCTAAGGACAAGGAGAAGGAAAGTCAAAAGAAAAGAAAAGAAAGAGAGAAATACTAAGTTAAAGAAAAGGCTGGATCTACATTCAAAGTTAGGGGAAGAGAACTCTGGGGGGAAAAGAATTCAGAAGCACTTACGTGGTGGTGGAACGCCTGCGGGTTCCCCATGGTTGGAACACGGATGAAAAGAAAAGACAGACACAGACCCCAAAAAAAGAAAAGATGTAACAAGAGATGAAAAAAAGAGGCGACAGAACAAGGCACTGGAAATTTAAATGCAAGCAAGCGAGCCTGACCTGGCCTTGTGCTGGAGTTGGACTTTCCAGATAGGCAGATTAGGTTCTCCAACTTTCCAGAGAAGAGACTAAATGGGCAGTCACAGCAGCACAAGGGGGAAATGGAACTAGCTTATCTGTGCACTGGATAATTTGCAAAGGGAAGAGCCAGAGCAGCTAGCTATGCTGTCATCCAAAGCTTCTCAAAAACTGTTGGGAGAAATGGGGGGGGGGGGAATGGCTGCTGCCCCCTCTGGTCATAGCCACAAGGCTCTGGACATGGTAGGAGCAGCGTTGACCTGGACAGGATTAGGGATGAGGAGAAGGGTGGTTCTTGATGATTTCCAGTCACATGTAGAGCATACCAGGACAATACGAAGCAAAATCAAAACAGGGATAGAAGGAAGACCATCCGGACATGAGCAACCTGGCTACAGACTTGGGTTCAGGTGGGAGAGAGGGCAAAGGACTTAGATCTGAGACAACCAAATGTAGATGAACACTATATTTCTCCATTTTCAATGACATTAAGTCTCGTGCGGTTTCTTATACATGGCGGAAAGTCGTGAACCAAGTAAGACACACAACACCTGAGCCTCCTCCGTTGGCCTTCCCCAAAAGAAGAATAATGGAGGTGGAAGAAGAAGACAAATCCAGCAGGAGAGAAGGCCAGCTCCACTGTCGCTGCGGACAATGGTACCAAAATCCCCAACAAGTGCTTACAGTTGGGCTCCCATTTATTCACTCCAAGCCTCGTCCATGTATGGCCAGGACTTGCAGAGCACAAACGATATCTGGGAAAGCGAAAATAGGCGCCACGTTGGGGCTCACTCACTGATTTCGCTGTTTGTAACACACACACACACACAACCTCTATGGTTTTTCTGATTTGGGTTAAATTCAATCGTTCACCCAGCTAGCCCGAGTTTTCATGCATGTTCGAACAATATATCTCAATCAGTGTCAATTCAATGAAACCAACTGGCAGGAGATTCAGTACAGACCAAAGGATGCATTTCTTCATATGGAACTTGTTGCCACAAGACGTGGCGATGGCCACAGACTTAGGTGGCTTTAAAGAGGGATTAGAAAAATGCATGGAAGCTGAGAAATCTGTTGACGGCTCTGCATCATGACGGCTCTATGCAGCCTCCAGGATTCAGAGGCACAAACTACATGCTAACCACCCAGTGTGGGTTGTTTTGAACCCACATTGGGTTATCGTATTGTCTGAATGCAGCGCATTTTCCATGGGGCTGCTTGTTAACTATGCAGTGTGGCTTGTTAAACACTCTGAACAACCCAAAAACAAACCATGGGTTCTCAACGTGAATTGTTCGAGAAAAAATAAACCACACTGCATGGTTAACAAGCCACCCTGTGGAAAACACACTGCATTCAGACAACACACTAACACATGGTGGTTAGTGTGTTGTGCGAATCTGGCCAGTTGTCGCTCAGGACCAGCGGGCTATACCCTTCATGTCCTGCTGAGGGCTTCCCTGAGGTATCTGGCTGACCACTGTGGGAAGCCAGATGCTGGACTAGAAGGACTATTGGTCTGGTCCGGCATTCATACATTACATTTCTATGCTGCCCAAAAGCCAAAGCCCACTGGGGGTTCACAACGTAATAAAATACAAGAGATTTAACATCCAGAAATTCAGCTTAAAAACAAGTTAAAAACAATTGAGAAAATACCTACCAAGACCCGGTAAGAAACTAAGACATTGTCAAATGCCTGGAAGTGGAGGAAAGTCAGAAAGATGACAGGCAGACCTCACTGGGGACAGTGTTCTAGTGAACTCCGCCTGGGGCCAACATTGTTATCTTTCTAACCTCAGATAAAGACTTGCCTCTACTGTCAGACATTTGACTGCATACGATGGGGCGTTTAAATTTCTTATCAGGCCATGGTGGTTTTATTGGCAATTGTTTTTAACTTGCTTTCAAGCAGTTTTAAATTTCTGAATGTTAAAGAGTTCTTCTTACATTCTAAATATCTTTACATAGGGCTCTTCTTACATTCTAAATGCCTTTGCCTAGCTTATGGAGGACATGAGCTGAGGGTGGTGGAAGGAGGCAGATTGGTTGCCCAGGCAAAGTAAAAGCATTGTGCCTCCCAAGGCAGATGCTCACATGAAAATCAACAGAGAAGGTTGGCTCAAGCACATATTACATAAGCAGAGAAAAAATGGGACAAAAGCAACCGTTTCCCACCATTCTATCACCATACAACTCCCCCAAGTAGAAGCCGTGCCATGGTTTTGCCCCCAAGGTCCACATGACACGTGCCAAACTACAAAAGAGGAAGGAGGGCTAATTCTTTTTTTAAAAAAAAGATGCCATACAATTCTCCTAAACAATGAAACCTTTCTTTCCGTAACCTGTCGCTGAGAGCGCAGCTTGACAGGAGATCATTTTTTTAAAAAAAAAAGACTCTCAGAAGAGGGAAAATATTAGAAATGGTTTAATGTTTCCTGGTGAAATCAGAGAAGCCTGGACAGGTGTTTGGGAAAGGGCAGAGTGGCACTTGCAAGAGGAGCCAGTGCCATCCATGCACAGGAGGGATGCTGTAAAAAGGCAGGGAAAGAGAGAAAGAAAAGGGCCAAGTTTGCAAAAGCAGGGGGGAAACGGAAGAGCGGGAGTTTACTTACGAACTGGCTGCGTCTTGAACTCAGAGAGAGCGCTGATCTCGCCTGCACCTTTGCCGTTGATGGCGGACAGCCGGATCGCGTACATGGTCTCCGGCTTCAGGCCCATGACGGTGAACACGCCCTCCATATTGGCTGTTCCAGAAAAGGGGGAAAACAAGGAGGGAGGTTGAATCCCTGGGGGAACATTTCATTTCACCCTCATTAGCATAAAACAATAGTACAGCTGGGGAAAGGATTCTAAACCTAGCTTTCTCCTTGAGATTATTATTATTATTATTATTATTATTATTATTATTATTTGCATTTGTATACCGCCCCATAGCCAAACCTCTCTGGGCAGTTTACATGAGATTAAAACACTTAAGAACAATATACCAAAATTAAAACAGCAAAAACTTACGATACACACATACATTTCAAATCACTGTAATAACTTAAAAGCTATAAGCCTAAAAACAGTTTTCTATCTTTAGGGTGTATTCTTTTCTTTGGGGCGGAGGGCATTTCCATCTCGAAAGCTGCCACCTGCAGTTTAAAGTGGTACAACACGGGATACAGCTTGACCCCTTGGCCGCTTGGCTCCAGAAAAAAACATCAACTCAGAACTGTCGAGCCTGACCGGCAGCAGTTCTCCAAGGCCTCTTCCCCAGCTTGGCTACCTGAAAACTTTTAACACCGGGACACCAGGGATTGAGCATAGTGCCTAACACAAGCTCATTACGATGAGCTCTGCCAGTCGGTTACGCCTTCTTTCAACCATACATTTGTCGGGGAAAGTCTTAAGCAATCAGGTAACGACTTCCAACACAAAATAGCTCTGCTACTTCCCCACCAAACACACACACACACACACACACACACACACACACACACCACACACACACAGAGCCCAGAACTGACTGAGCTTCTTCGAGATTATCCAACAGGTGCGCATGATGCCAAATGGCCAGCGGTTCTTCACGCCTACCTTCCTTGGCGTCGTACATCCTGGCATGCCAGTCTTCCTCTCCCAGCACCTGCCACTCTGCCTTGTATCGGAGAATGGGCACTCCGCCAGTGGCTTCGGGTTCATCGAACGCCACCTGGGCTGTGCTGGAGTAGGGCTCCACTCCCTCAATGGAAGGTGCGGATGGCGTATCTGTGCCAGGAAAGGAAGGGGAGATGAAACAATGAAGCTGGCTGGCCACCTGGAAATCCAACAGCGGTTGTGGGGTGGGTAAGGAAAGGCTGAGAGCAAGGCTGAAATTTCCCCTACCCCACATTCCCCTACCCATTCTCCAGCTATTTTTTGTGGCGGTCTCCATTTTTTTTTTCATAGAATGTCCCCAGGGTTGCTGGGAAAAGAAAATGGTGGCTGCCAGCTCACCAGAGCTCTGTTGAGTTTCGCCCCCTGAAATTGTGAACTCCGCTCCCATAATACAGGAGAAGGACGTTTTGCACCCCTTTTTTTTATCCCTGACACACACCCTGCTCCAAATTTGGACCTAACTTCCAAAGGTTAGGGCCTACCCCTAAAATAGATTGTATACATGAGCCGCTGTGGCACTTGCTTGTTAGACTTAATTCATGCTTTACTTTGAAAACTAAGAATTACACGCATTGGAGGTGGTGGCGGCTGATTCTGAACGAGTGTGTGCATGTGCGTCTGAGAGAGATTTGTACTGCCACTAAATTATTTGACAAAGCATGAAGACCTTCCAAACCTGGATTGGTCTTAGCAAGCGGGTCGTTTGGCCTGAGCCACTGAGGTTCCACCTTACCTCTATTATTATTATTATTATTATTATTATTATTATTATTATTATTTCCATTTATATACCACCCCATAGCCAAAGCTCTCTGAGCTGTTTACAAAAATTAAAATTATTGAATATTAAAAACACCGATATACAAAATTTTAAACCATAAAAAGCATAAAAACAAGTTATAATTACAATATCCTTTAAAAACAACAATTCTGGGTCAAAGCACAACAACAACACAAAACCCTCATCATATGCTGTTAAATGCCTGGGAGAAGAGGAAAGTCTTGACGCGGCGCCAAAAAGATAACAATAAAATTGTATTTTAAGAGATGTCTTGGAACATTTTTCAGCCAAAGTTTCTGAGGTTGCTCACACAGCAGTACAAAATAGATTTTTGTTTTTTGTTTTGAAGTGCTATTAATAACAACTTCCAACTGAAGCTGCACTCCCAATTAAACGCAAGCTAAAAACAGAAGCGAAAGCCGCAATAAATCCAGCATCAGCACAAAATAAAGTTGGTCTCCATTTGCCACCAAAAGGAAAAAAAAGAGTCGGCATTAGCTGAGTGCCCCTGTGGAAAACATTTCATAATGGAGGGGCTACCATGGAGGAGGCCCCCTCTCCAGGAGCCAATAACTGCACCTCTGAGGCAGATCCTCTGCCCATATTTTCCCTATCCAGTGTCAAAGGCTGCTGCACACAGTGCTGCTCAAGAAGGCATCAGAATCCGGTCTGATGCTGCCTTTTGATTGCAATCACTGCCTTCCGTACAATCTCCTCTGGCTTTCTGCCAGGGCCTCCAAAGAAACAAAATTTGCCTAGGAAGCACGGAGACAAGACTGCAATTTTCTCTCTCCAAAGGCTCCTTAGTACCCACACTCTCATTTACTCATTCCCTGCACGGCATCTGGAGGGATAGATTGCCCTCTGAGCAGTTAGCAGGGAATATCTGAGAATTCACCGAGATGATTCCAGATTCCCTTTCAAGAACAGACAGGTGGAGTTAATCATTTAGGGCTGTGGAACGTTTTTTGATCTGCTCAGCAGCTGAAGAAGAAATCTTTTGAACTGCTGAGTGTAATGTCTTTGGGAGTTCTGGATGCTCACTAAGGGAACCTGGGAATTGCTACAATCAAAGTCAACGGCCAGCTATGGAGCGAGCCTGCGAGGCAGAGCAGTAACAGTTGGCAGAATATCAGTTAAAATCATCACCATCATCACCATTGCAAAGGGCAACTGTTTATGCAGTTATATGGGCACGGCACACCTGCGGACCCTAGCCAACCACCACTAGTCAGGGCTAACCACCCTGTAACTGTGAAAAAATGGTTCCAAAAACTAGAAGAAAGGCCTCGGACGAGCAGCACCAAGCTAAGAACGCTGCATCAACCTAACAGTCGGCCAAAATGGAAATGAACAGGCAATGACTAAGGAAAAGAATAACCACCCAAATTCCCCCAGACGTGGTTTGCCTGTTCCACAGGTAACCGCCAAGGCGGGACGCCCAAGGCAATGCCAGATGAAATGAATCATAATGTTATGCGTTGTTACTATAAAAGCACACATCTCGAAACAATAGCATCAGGATACCGAACAGAACTTCATGGAAATCTACTCCCACCTAACAGACACGGTAACAGAACAAAGGCTAATAAATAGACTCACCCGCTTGCACGAGGATGAACTCCGAGGACTCCTGGCCAATCCGGTTGACCGCTGTGCAATTGTAGTTCCCAAAATCATTTTCGGAGTCTGGTGTCACCTGCAAAGGGTAAATCGATTGAAGGGGCGGGGGTATTGGAGGAATCCATATTTGGAAAGGCTAAAAACTTTGGGGGATTTTTCGTTTAGTAAACGATTAAGCTGGGATAGGATTAACATCTATAAAACTAGCATTGTGCAGAGAAAGTGGGTAGAAAGAAATGTCTCTCCTCCCTCCCTCTCCCTCAGGACCAGAACTTGGGGTCATCCAATGAAAGCAGCAGACCCAGAATAGACAAAAGGCCATGGCAATGGCTGCACCAGCTTCCATGTCTCTAAAAAGGGGCTAGACAAATTTGTAGGGGAGGAGGAGATGTCTGGCCATTGGCCATGACGGATAAATGGAGCGATTAATGGAGAAAGAGCAGAGGGAGGACAATTGCCTTTAACCTCTTTGGGGCGCATCCTGAAGGCATCTGATTGGCCACCATAAGAAACCGGAATCAAGACACAATGAACCTTTAGTCCGATTCAGCAAGGCTTTTCTGATGTTCTTCAACTGCAGACAGACTAAAGCCTGTCTGGGATGTTGACTTCTCAAGCGGTTTAACAATTGCTGGAAGCCACTGTGCCACCACCACGTGGCCCCTGCCACTGAAATTTGAATACAAGCTAAATTTGCCCCTCTTAAGCCTCCATTATAGCATGCTGCTGAAATCTGGCAGCAAACTGCAGATTTTTGGGCGGAGTGGCAGTGGCAGGAGTTGGGCCTGCCCAGAGTCCGGGGGGAGGCAGAACGTAGCCCCTGGAGCCCTTGAGGTTGCCCACCCACCGTACATCAACTGGTCAGGGAAGCTTAATAGTACCCTATGGAGCAGACTAGTTGGTCTTAAAACTGACTGTGTGGATTTTGATCGACACACGACGGTGTTCACTTAAACAAAGCCTTGTGGGATATTCCTTCTGTGGTGAGCCACTGCTGCTCTTTCCTTCTTGACGTCCACCTGTTCCCACTAAGGAGGACAGTGTATGGTCAAAGCTAAGTCATCTCCCTCTCTTGGAAGAGGAATATATTCCGCATGCTCTGCATCCAGATGCCTCTATCCATCCTGTCTTCCCACTCAGCAGAGAGCTCACCTCCAGATAACTAGCAGTCGGTGTGTTGTAGATTCTGATGTTGCTGTAGTTGGAACTTGGCAGCAGCTGCCCATCCCGGAACCAAGAGATGACAGCACTTGGGTAAGCAAATACCTCGCAGGTGATGTTCACCTGGTTGCCTTCCCAGGTGTAAACAGCAACAGGGCCCTGCAATTTCGGGGCATCTGGAACAAGGAGAGAATGGTTTGTTTAGAAGAGTCGCGGCAAGAAGCATCTAGAGACCCTGCAGAGATGTATTTGAATTTCTCTCAACACTACAACTCCCCAGCTGCTAATAGCTAGCTCTCTGCTTAATACGATGCAAGAACAACCAGTTTGCAACCCCAATGGATTTAGAAACCTTGGCAGGACCCTCGAAACCAGAGATACCCCTGCTGCTGTTCATTGGGAATATAAAAACAGTCCTGGCTGGTCAGGCCAAAAATTCCTCTTGCCCAGGCGCCTCTTGCAGCTCACAAGCAGGGCCATGGAAGCAACAGCCTCCCTGGTTGGTTGTCCCCACTCATCCCTAATTCATGTATAATACCCACTTTGGTATGCTGCCTCGGAACATGGGACTTTCATTGAGCAATCACGGCTTCAAGCAGAGGTGTTGGAACGTCTTTCTGCCTGAGGGCAGAAACTCTTGGGGAGGGCATCCCAGTCATGGGCGGGACCAAAGACAAAAGGCTCGCCTGGTGCCAACATTGTTATCTTTTCGGCGCCAGGTCAAGACTTTCCTCTTTTCCCAGGCATTTAATAGCATATACTGATTTTTAATTGACTCTAGAACTATATTTAGGCCTAGCTGAGAGTTCACAGTTGTTTTTAAAATGTATACCGTTTTTATATGTTGTCTGTTTTTATGCTTTTATGGTTTTAAATTTGGTATATCGATTTTTCATGTCCAAAGTTTAAATTTTTGTAAACCGCCAGAGAGCTTTGGCTATGGAGTGGTATATAAATGCAATAAATAAAGAAATAAAAATAAAATGAAAGAGGGCGGGGGCAAAATACCAAACATGCCACCATATTTTAGCTTAAAGCTCTTACTGCAAGAAACTGCAAGAGAAGCCATTTCAACTCTTAAGAACAGGGGGGGAATGCACCAAATCCACCAAAGGATCAGTAGCTGGGGGGAGGGAAGAAGGGTTGGGGCCACTGGAACGGCGTTTGACCATCTGGGGAACTCGAAGGAGGGCAGATGGCTGGGATCAGACTGCTGAGTTGGATGCGGTTCTCCATCCTTGGCTTAAACCCATCGACAAACATGGCCTCCATAAATCTGGGAAAGGGAGAGCTAGATTCTGCAGGGGGTTAGCTTGGCTTCTTGGATATTTTCTTCCATTTGATTCCTGCCACATGCCCACTATGGAAGTCAGGATGTGTTGGGATGAAAGACTGGCTGTCTGACTGTGCTGCCCATCTCCTCCTGTCTCACCACCCCTCACTCCCCTTGCCAGTTCTCACATCACAGTGACACTCTCCCATATTTTGTGACTCCTGCTCCCTATACCTAGGGTGACACTGACACCCTCAAACCATTCCCTGCTTCCCTCTCCAAATTATACACCAAAGCTCTGTAGGCTCAGACGCTGGGGAAGAAGGGAGGAAAAAATTCTGGAAAGGGGGGGGGATGTACCCACTTACACTGAACCTCCAGGTACATGGCTTGGGAATCTTGCCCTATGGTGTTGCTGGCTATGCAGATGTACTCTCCAGCATCCGTGTACTGAATGTCTTTCAGCGTCAGAGAAGACACCCGTGCGTGACTGCGGACCACGATGCGTCCATCCAGGGTCTAGCAGGAAAAGAAAGCAAACGGTTAGAAGGCAGGCGATGAGTGGATGAAGGCGCATTCACAGAGGGCAGGGATTGGTTGCTAACCTGGCAAATGGCATTTCAGCAACCCAATCCCTGTGCCTTCCTTGCTTCTCCCCACCCCATTGTTTTGATACCCAAAGCTGCCACCTGCATTCCACACGGAGGCTGTGATGCTCTCCTGGTTGCCTGATTAATGAATTAGCGCAAAGCTGACATCGATCTATGTTTGTAAACTTCTTTCTAGGATGCAAAGTTGAACTCCCTCCCTGCCCTTGCATCAGTGGCAGAGGGATGCACAAAACCGACCCTCTGTGCTGTCTGTCTAACCGACTCATCCGATTTATGTTCAAATTCATTTTGTCTGTGGCTGTTCATAGCCATGGTGGTTGCCACCATTTTGCCTTTCCAGCACTGAGCTGCAGGAGAGCATGGGAAGGCAGGGAAGTGTCCCCATGTTGCCTAGGCAACTGGATGGCTTTCCCAATCTCCAGACAAAATGGCAGCAATCGCTGTGGTTGCACAAACTAAACTGGGTTTTTTTGTTGCTGCTGAGAGCATTTCACATCCTATAAACCTCCAGTTTCATGATACTTTGTCTCAGCCCTGACATGAACACATGTGCTAGCAATTTGGCTGAGGGGTTCAACAGAGTCCTCCCTTAGGGGACCACTTCGGAGAGCAGTTGGACCAGGTCTCTGTGCTGTGATGTAGACAGGGATATGATGCCTTAGCCTTCACACTTCCACGTTACCCTGCAGGCTCTAACTGAACCAGGATTGATTGCTGCTGCAACCAACGTGTCTGAAAAATCCAAATATCCCCCCTCCTTTGTCAGTTACACCAATGCCATTCGCAAGGCGCTCCTTGCTAGATCCGACCAAAGACTGTCTAGTCCAACATCCTGTTTCTGATACCAGCCAACTGGATGCCTCTGGGAAGCCCAGAAGTAGGACATGAAGGTAATAGCGGACAGCTGCTTTTCCTTAGCAACTGGTTCTCGGAGGTAGACTGCCTCTGACCATGGAGGCTCCATTTAAATATCCCCATGAAAGGCCGTTGATAAAAGCAGTCGTCGAACATCTTTGATGCAATTGCTGGACTGTGCTTGAAAATATTCAGTCATTGCTGGTGAAGCCTGCATAAGGGCTTCCCCCTTAATCTGAATGCACCCAAAACTTTGAGAAAATAGAGGGGTCAGGAACGAACACACACAGACATGCCATAAATAAAAACTGTAGGTTGATACTTGAAATACAAAGGTAACATCTACTGGGAAACTGATTGTCAATAAAAATGCAACTCTCCAAAATAAGAGCAGTGGGTTTATAAATGTACCCCATTCAGGGTGAAAAGGCATTAACAAGCATAGAAGCACTCTTTCATCCGCAGCCGCATCATCATCCTATAATATGCACGTCAAAAGCAGTACTTGTGGCCTGATTAGGCTTGCAGGAGCTACAAAGACAGTACGCATTCAATTGAATGCCCAGTTTTATCACCAGTTGCCTTGGCAACAGATGCATAAGGAAGATGACTCAGGATGCCTTTCCTGGGTATACATACATACATACATACATATGCCAAGATGGCAGCGATCCTGGGTGATGTGGGTGGGTGGGGTGGGGGAGACAATGTATTTTTCATGCATTGCCTCCCCCAGCAAACTTATTTCCCTTTCTTCTATTCCTTTGACAAACAGATAAATATTGGATGGACAGATAAGATAGATAGATAATTATGCTAGGTTGTAAGGGACAAATGAGTTTACAAAGCTACAACCAATAGTTCCCGTTGGTTAGCTGAGCTGTTCACCAGCTCAAGAGAAACTTTCTGGACTCATTTTCAAGAAAAGTCAAGGAGAATCAGGGCCAACTTAGATGTGATGACAGAGATGTGTGAATACATCTCTGGCATCTTCTCTCTCTCTCTAAAAGAAGCTGCAGTTTTGGGCCACAGTGCAAGGAGAAGGGGTTTAATCGAAATCACCCTTTTCCCTTGGAACTCCTGTTAACCATGGAGGTGAAAACAAACAGCACCTAAAAGTTTCCCTCTCTGTGACTAACAATGGCCCTAGAGGAGGCAGTATTTAGATCTGGGAAATGGTTAAACTCAGCCCCAATCCAAACCAGGCTTCCTCACCCTGCATTACTTCTTCTGGCGAAATACGAAAGATGTTGGAGATGTCCTCATATGTCTCCAACATCACACCTAGCTTGGCCTTTAATAACTTGCTATCAATGATCCTAAGTAATGCATTCTTGCTTAAGAATATACGAAGGGCGTCCATCAGGTAACAGATCAGTAATCTAGTAGACCATGGTCTTCTTTCTGCCCATCCCATCACCCTTAGCACAGCTATCTTTCTCACAGCATGAGAAGACAAGGCTAAAAGAACTGCTCCATCCCAGCAGGTCCCTTGTTGGGTTGGAGCGCAATTTACCTTCTCTCTCTCTTGTCTCCTCATCTTTGAGATGACAAGACCTAGAAATGGGCTAAGGTCATCCTCCTGGGTTCCCATCAGAATAAGAGCTTCTCCTTTAAACGCTTGCCATGGGTGAAGACAAGAGGGAGAGATGTGGGGGAAAGAACCAAGACCTCCAGCAGGATGTTGTGTTTAACTTGCATAAGGAAGAGTATGGAACTCATAAACAACAGCTAATAAAATTATAAGTGGAGCCTACAATTTCTTGTGCAACACTCCTTCAGCCTGGTTGGAGAATCAGGCCCAGCTTGTACGTCATGACTACTCATGGTTTGTTTAAACCCTGGTTAGCCATGAATGAGCAGAAGCAACCAAGCCCGCTGGCTCTCACCTGCCCACTCCTGCTGAGTTAAGCAAACTGGAGACGCTCTGTCCCTGCGTTGTTTAGCATGATGTCTGAACCCATTAACTGTAGGTTGTTGGGGGAGGGACAACACAGAGTTGTAACACAAGAACAAGCCATGTGTAATTGTGACGTGCAAACCAGATCATACATTGCTTTTAAGAGATATTTTGCTATGGCCCTGGTCATTTTGACCTGTACACAGTTATCAGTTCCCCTTTTTGAGACGTTTCTCAATCATAATAATAAAATATTGCTCTTTTGTTGTAAACTCTGGGAATTCATAAGGTTCCAAGATGCCTGTCCCCTCATTGAGAATGTACTGACATATTGGGTCTGCAGAGTATTGGACATTTCTGCCAATAAGAAGGCAAGATGCTGAGCCAAAGGATGCTGTTCAGCACCACAAGAGAGCTCCAAAATATGTATTATGCACAAACATGAGAAGTATCAATATCCCATTGCAAAACTAAATTCATTCACTTCTAATTCATATAATTCAGGTTTCGTTCACTCTGTGCCATGACCCCAGTTTAATGGGAGCCGTTAATTAAAACCCTCTTTGCTAAATTGGGGTTATGATTTTACCTCTTCCTCACTCCACAACCTTCCCAAAATACAACAATGAGTGGCAAAATTCATGGTCCCTAAAGCCACTGTTATGGTCACCAAGATAAAACTCGACAGACGTTTGATGCATACAATCAATCCCTCTTTGTTAAGCTCAATAGCCAGGTCTGACAACTGCCTATCTGTAAATCTAGTCTATGGGACCATTTCCTGGAGAACAAGCAGAACTTGAGAGAGGTAATTGCATTGCTTCTGAGATGAAATGTGATGCAAACATTTTAAAATAGAGTAGAATGCACCTAACTTGAGAGGAATGAGCAAACAAGTGAGCTAGGTGGGCTGTGAACATAAACTCTGTGATGACCCCCACCCCACCCCATCTTACTACATTGGCCCCATGGATGGCTTAGATGGTTGATGGGATTGCCTACTTCAAGAAGTCTTCTCTGGGCATTCGTGCCCAAGAGCTTTTGGCCTTCTAGATCCAAAACAAAGAATGATGCTCATGGTCAATGAAGAATCACAGGCCCACTTTAACTCTACCAAATCCCCAAGGGGTGTGTGTGTGGTGGGTATACATGGTGATGTTTAGCCCATTCCTAAAATACTACGCTTGCTCATTCAAAGAGTCGCCACGACATACAGCAGCTTCTAGTGCTACCAGCAGATAGCTTGAACTTATTAATGTATGATAGATATAGTCATATATCATCAGCATCAATGCAGTTACATTATTAATACTAGATAGAGTTGGCTTAGTTATTGCTATAAGAAATTTGTTAATTTGAAACACTTAAATATTTACATATAATATATTCACAAAGCTAGAGAAGATTGGCTATTTGTCTGTTAATCTTATACCTCTTGCTTCTCTGGCCGGGTCCATGAAGCCTGGAGAGAAAAGATAGATAAAACACAACACACACACACACACAAAAAAAAGAGCAATAAAAGTTTACAAGTGTTTTTTGCTCCCCTTTATAACTGTATGCATCGTCACTTAATACGTTGTATGCATCACACTTCATTCCGTGCACATGCAAACTCAAATTGAAGAGCGGGGGTGAGTAGGAGTGAATGAAGAGCAAGGGAACTGAGATGGGGTCTCCATTCCCTGGTGTTCATTCCAATCAGCATTGAAAAGAAATGTCCAAATCTGATTAATCGAAGGCTAAATAAAGCATTTGCAGTTGCGGCGTTTCTGCGCAATTAAACTTGCACATCTGACTCTGTCGCGCCGATTTTGCCACAAACAGCTCCCGGTGGTAGCAATACGAAGATATGGACAGAAAGATTTTCACATCCCTTTCTGTCCACAAACACAGGCCAGCTACTAAAGCCACACACCTTTAAAATGCTTTTTCATGCACGCATCCAAGCATATTTAATGTTTGACTTCTTTTTTGAGGTGCATGCTGTTTGCAAAGCAATACAATTTGAAGTCCAGTGAAAACAACAGCAGTAGAGCCCAATTTAAACCTGTGGGCAGATTGCCCTATCGTCTGACACCAAGGATGTTTGGTGCTTAGGCCTGTCACTTTCCCAGCTTGACCTGTTGCAAGATCACCTGGCAATCATATCACCGTGGCCAGGAGGGCGCAAGACTTCGAGAGCAGCAAGCACTGCTGATGTTCGCATGGCTGCAGCAGACACAAAGACCAATGGACACGAAACACATGAATGGGATGCCCAGGGGGGTGATAATGAGCAATGGGGCGCTACATCCCAAAGCATTCCCAGAGAGGTCAGCGCCACCAGTTGCAATGGTGATACTACCAATGTTTTCTCACATATCACACTCTCACACACAAGCTGCAACTAAAGTTGCCTAATCCCTCGTTCCTGCCCTTTGCTTTGATTCAGTGAGTGCCCAGAGCTGTGGGCACTCCTAGGGGTACCCCTGGGTACTTGTTGCTCAGTAAAACAAGAGGGATCCTAATCTGTGTCTTAAGATGGCAGCTTCTCACGTAAGAAATCCACAGGCAAATCTGGATGCAATTAGATCTGGGTGGGTGCCTCTAGATCAAGGGTGGTCAGGTAGCTCTCCAGATATTTTGGACTTCAACTCCTAGAAGCCCCTGCCAGCATGGACAAGAGTCAGGAATGCTGGACACCAAAGTCCAAAACATCTGGAGAGCTACTTTTTGCCCACCCTTTGCTCTACATTACAACCAAGCCTCATCTGCCATCATCTTGGAGGAGGACGTCTCCAGCCTCCATATTGTTGTGACTGAAGCTATCCAGAACAGAAGGCAACCATGAAGAAAGGACTGCCTTGAGCCCTTGTGCTGAGCCCTGGTAGATTTTCCTCCCAAGCACAACACAAGGAACAAGGACATTGTCACCCTGCAAAAGAGCTGATGGAAAGCGGCAACTGTAAATATAAGCAATGAATCAGGAAGTTGCAGGTCCAATGAAGTCCCTGCATAGCAATAGACAAGTGACCACTCTCTCAATCCCAAGTTACCTCAACTACAATGTGGGAAGAATAATACTGATCCTGAGTTACAAGGCATTCATAATGAAGTACTATGAATACTTTAAAGCACTGTTTAAATGATGATGATGATGATGATGATGATGATGATTTCATTAAAGCCATTAAAGCTATAAGTAGATTAAACTCACAAAATCCAGCCATTTCTGGCAAAATGGAAAAGATAAGCAAAGGCTTTGAATTATTATATTCAAAAGCAAGTGCAAGTTATTTATTTTAAAGGGGGGGCACTGCCAATCAAAGCTAGAGAATTTGACACAAAAGGAGCGACTTGACTGACTGCCAAGCTCAAAAATGAAAGAGTTTTACAACTAACAGTGACAAGCTTGAGCTGTAAAGCATGAGCAAAAATTAATTGTGTGTGTTGTGTGTGGTGTGTGTGTGTGTGTGTGTGTGTATGTCAGGTTGCCTGGAGGATTTCTGGGAGGAAAAGGGTGTTCACCTCTACTACCTCCCTGACTTTATGGTTATCTCCCTGAGTTTAGGGTTTCTCTTTTTAATATGACACCTGATTGACAAAAGCAACATACAGCATAGGACGAGAGAAGAGCTAGAGGGCTGGGACATAAGTACAGCGAGTGATCCCATACATAGCACAAACCCTGCCAATTCTCCACCAAGAATGGCGACGGCAGCATGGCGGCCCATGTTAAACATGGGGTGGACATGTTTCTTCTGTATACGTATATATAGTGTAAGAGTCAGCAAGAAACGCTGCAGGGCCAAATCACCCCCCTCCCCCCCCCCACAAGTTGCCAAGCCAGAGGCAAAGAGGTGCACTTGGAGGGGAGGGGAGCTTTGGCCGGCAGTCCACCTCGAGGTATTTGGAAGGAGAGGTACTGGCACACCAGCCTTTCTCGAAACGGCCAACCAGACAGAGCTGCAGCAACATCTGTGAGCAGAAACGTAGGCTTCATCACAGAGGGAGGAGCGGCCCCTGTGACAGCAGGAGCTGTGTTGCGCACGGACAGCCCAAGGCGCCATTCCTGGCCACACAATTGCTCCACAGACAGCTCTGTTCTTCCGTTTAGACCGGGGTGGACAACATCTGGCGGGTCCGCCATGTCTGTCCTAAACTCACCAGGGGCTGCACCCCTGTCACCAAATTTGCCAGAATTCAGTGGTGCGGTGTTGTGCTACCTGCACAATAGCCCCTTTCTAATGGTGAGCTATTTGGGCAGGAAGCCACTACCCTTTTTAAAAGGGGGTCTATTTTCCAGCTTTTTTCCCTGCCATCCCACCAACAAATTTTGACAGCTGTGATGGGGGCAGACCTCAAAAAAGACCAGGAGCCCGCATGTGGCCTGCCTGCCACCCACCCCTGGGGCTGGTTGTGATTGGATTTGGCCAGTAACACAATAAATGGATACGTCCATGTTCTTTTGAAAATTCCGTTCATTCCAAATGGGGGTTTCCACAGGAAACTACTGCGGTGGGTGGAGCTCCATGGAACCCTAAGAAGCCCTAGAGTTTTCGTTCTGTTTAATCATCTCTGGGATTTGCCTCTTCTCAGAAGACACGGTCGGACCCTTAATCAATCGTTTCTAATCAACAAACATCGGAAGGTCTGGCAGAAAACTCAGTAAACCTGACTGAGATCCGGCCCACTTTAGTTCCAATGAAGAGAAACTGGTTTAAACCCAGGTTTAATTGGATTAGGCAACTGGAAATACACCCTACAATGTGACAGCGCAATGGGTGCAGAAAAGAAAATGAGCCGAGAAAGAGTGCATTCTGCTTGGGTTTTAAGGATCCTGAAGAGAGGCCCTTTTCTCTGTCCCAGATACACTTTATTTATTTATTTATGTAACCAATTTAACAATTGGCAAACTGTGCAGCAGAATCAATCCGGGAAGGCCTGAGTGAAGAGATATGTCTTCTACCGGGACCTCAAGTATGCCACAGTTGGTGCCTCCCAAAAACCCAGGAAGGAAGGAGGGCATTTCATGTAGGGAAGGCCCAATACCCAGATGTTGCCAGATGGCAATCCTCAGCTCGTGATACAATCAAGAAGGCCTCCTCCAGTGATTTTAACGATTGCATGGGGCTATACTGGGGAAAGCAATCCACCAGGGTAACCAAGTTGTTCAAGGCTGTATACACCATCAACAAGAACTTGGACTTGGTGCAGTAGCTAGTAGGCATTTGGCTGGAATGCAAGAGAGGGCCTTCTCGGTGACTGCTCCCAAGCTGTTCTTCTGCCAGCAAGCAAATAACTGTTTGTTCAGGTAGGCTTGTGACATCCGTCCAGGCTGACTGAAGTAAGTTTCAATCTGGAGGATGCTGTTCTCCCTCCCTTCCTCCCTCCCTCTCTCCCTCCCCCCCTTTCTCTTTCCTTCTCTTTCTTTCTATTGTATTAGAGATGTTTTTATTGGATGAGATTAATTATAACTGTTATTTTATCTGTATTTTATGGTTAGCTGCAATGAGCACTATTTTTAGTACGAAGACAGGATATAAATTTAGCGGAAGAAAAGCATTGACAAGGCATCCCTGCTGTTAAATTCCCATCATCTGATAGACAGGAGACGTCCCTTCGTTGAAAAATGGAGGTTGTAATTTGGGCTGTGCTGCTAAACCAATCCCTACTCCCCCGTTTCCTTTTTTCAAAGGCCATTAATGACGGTCACTAGCAATAGTGATGGTTTGGAAAGCCTGTTCCCTGGCATTTTGCTTCGCTGCGTTTTTAATCTCCTGACCCCAGAACACAGATTTCTGGTTTGGACTAACAACAACAAAGCCATACCATAAACGTTTGCAAGTTACCCAGCAGGTAATAGCATTACACAGAGCGCAGCAAAACTAGTCGGACAAAGAAGCATCCAGCCCACATATCAGAAAAAATAGCAGAAACAGCAGTTGTTTTACCTTTCCCCACACCAACCCCCGGTCTACCTAAGAAACTATCCAAAGAAGGATGAGCATTCATAGTTCCTTAGTATAGATTGCCCAACAGTAGAGGTGAGCGTTTCAAAAATAGTTAGCAGTTTTACACTGAGCCTCTTGAAAAGCCCTCTAAGAACAGGGTGGATTCCTCAGGGACAATTCCTCTTTCTCCTCTTCCAGCTTTTGGCTGCACTTTGGCCAAGATACGATGGATTCACACACTACGTTTGCACATGGAAAATGCCAGCAACACTGGGCATATGGAGCTGCCTTATATGGAGTCAGACCATTGATCCATATCTAGCTCCCTACAGTGCACACTGGCCAACAGCAGTTCTCAGGAAGGGAGGGGGTTCAGACAGAGAAAGATCTTCCCCACCCCTACCTGGAGATGCAGGAGATGGAACCTGGGACCTTCTGCATGCAAAGCAGCTGATCTACCACTGAGCCACGGCCCCACTGATTTCACTTCGTCATTTCTACCAATATTTTTTGGATGAAGTCACAGGTGGTACTTGACCTATCGGGAAACTTACCCACTGCCTTTCCTATGTTATGTCAACCGCCGGCTGTCACAATGTGGAAGCGCATTCACAATACTTATTCACAGTATGAAAGCAATTGCAGTAAAATCGCCTTGCACTGATTGAGTTGTGCTAAATAATAACCTTTAGCTCACTCCACCAACTGTACGTTGACTGCAATTGTCACATGACAACCGAGGAGCTGTCCTCACATGGGGGCATCTCCCAAGAGGAGCAGCTATGAAGTGGAGCCAAAGTTCTCATGTGTTGGGATAATCACAATATCACACTGTCCTCTAGGGCTTCTTCAAAATGGGCATGGTTTGGTTTATATTAAAATTCTACAATATCTGGGGACATCCTGAATCCATTCACCCTTGGCCTGTGAAAAGGTCAAAACAGACAATACTTTAAATTTGTGTCTAGCAGCTACATCTTATTTTATTTTTTTCATTTTTACTCTAGAAAAATGCAGGGCCCCTGATCCAGTTCTTAAAAAAAAAAACCTTAACCCCCCCCCCCCCCCAAATGCTAAGGTTCTTATTCTGACGCACCTACTCCTTAGTAAAAAATTAAAAAGGAAGTGGGGGCTAGACATAGATTTAAAGCAATGTCTGTTTTGACCCTGGCCTGGTGACCTTTCTGGGTTCCGAATCAATGACCCAGTTCCTACTACAAGGCATACCATCACTGCAAAAGTATTTCACAAGTACGCAGACCAGTGAAGATCATGTGAAGAAAGACGAATGTATAATTTCACAATGGCCTTTCTTAGTTCAAAGATCAAGAAAACATATCTAAGAATGAAGAACTGGCTTGCTAGTAGGTTAGGCTATGGGTTTAGACTCTAAACCAGCGGAAGGCCCTCAAGAGCAGGATGCGATACGCCATACCTTCTCCTTTGCCTCCAATGATCAGCTACACTGCCTCTAACCATTCTGCCATTATTTTATGAGTTCGGGTCTCACTTCCTCTCCTTTTTCATATCGTCGCAACTAAGAAAAAAGTCCATTGCTTTCCCATGTCTTTTAAATGGAACTAGCCAGTAAGCATTCCTTGATTTTACAGCTGCATTGACTTCAGAACAATGCTTTGCATTTTCTGCATTTACCTGATTTTCACGCGGGGCCATTATATGGCGAGAGACAAAAGGCCAGCCCTGTGGAATTCGTGGCCACGTCTAAGCTGATGACATCATCTTTATTTCAAAACTGCTAATTATTTTTGCCATTAAGAACAAGAATGGTTTCGATATGTGACCAACGACAGTTAACGAGCAAACACAAAGGCAGCCAAGGCTTTTGTGCCTGGAGTTACGTGCAGCGTGAGAGTACAAGTGCAGGAGATCAAAAGGGGGGGGGGGAATTAACAGGCTAATTTTGGTCCATTGAATCATTTTTAGGCTACCTACACATCCCCTCCCCCCCCTGGTTCTATCCCTCACTTGCAACAACTGTTTTTGGCAGTTGTAGCTGCAATGACAATGCACACTGGAACCAGAGAATCAACATCTGTTCTATTGTTTTAGAGCCAAAGGATGGGGCACCTTCCCCAGCACGAATCTTCTGAATGTCCTGCAGTCAAAAAAGGGAAGAATAGAAGGTGCATGCCCCCGAATCTGACAGTTTCAGCAAGCTGCTGGAGCTATCAGGCCTGCTGGGAGATGCTGAAATGGATGATTACCAGGAGGGCCTTCTCTGCTGTGGCACCCTGGCTGTGGAATGAGCTCCTTAGAGAGGTTCGCCTGGCGCATACGTTATACCCTTTTAGACGCCAGGTGAAGACCTTTTCATTTTCCCAGTATTTTAACATTTTAAAACTTTGCTGTTTTAAATCTATATTTTAAATCTGTATCGCTGCTTGGTTTTATCCTGCTTGTGTTCTTAGATTGTATTTTCATGCTACGTTTTTAATACTGTTGTTGTTTCACATTTTGAATAATTGTTATGGTTTTAATTTTATGTAAACCGTCCAGAGAGCTTTGGCTATTGGGCAGTATAAAAATGCAATCAATCAATCAAGACTGTAAACAAATAACCACCGCCGTGGTTGCGAGTGGTAAGTTTCGCCTCTGGGCCAGCATGCGGTTCTTCTATCTGCTGAAGCTAGAACCAGGAACTCAGTCCCTCCATGTGGTGAGCTACCAGGGTCACAGCTCAGAGCATCTCCCTAGGCAGTAAGTGGGGGTCCAAGTACTAGATACAGGGATGAGCAACAGGCAGTCTGTGGGCCGGATGTGGCCCCTCAGTGGGTCCCCTGCCACTGTTGCCATGGCAGCCACAAGATTCACAACCGAATTGCACTCCTCCAGTCTTGTTTCCCAGAGGAACAGCCTGGAATTTAGCTGCAGGGCCACTTCTGGTGGTGGTGGTGGTGGTGTATGTGTGTGTTCCAGCTCACGGTGGTTGCCCCTTCTAGTGACTCTGCCCAGCATTGGGCAAAAGGCGGGATATCAATAAAGAAAATAATAGTAGTAATAATAATGATAATGATAATAATAATAATAGGTTCTCATCAACAGGAAGGGCTATAAAAGCTTCCTGTTTGGGCTGGGACTTTGCCTTGGGAATGATCTTCTTTCCTAGCTGTAGATTTCTTCCGTAGCTCCTGTTGTGGTTCCTTCTCAACGGCTCAGCTTTAACAAACTGTTTTCCCTTTCGGGGCTAGCAATGACTAACATGGGAATTTTTTTGGTAGGCTGCTAGATGTTTCAAAATGTTGTTTCAATATATAAAGTGGGATAAACAGGCTACAAAATCCCCTTCCTTTGGAATTCCCTGCGTTTGGAGGCCAGGCAGGCGCCAACGCTGTATTGCTCTCAGCGCCTCCTGAAAACGTTGCTGTGCCCAGAAGCCTTCCCTGAGCGATCTGCTGTGTTTTTTTTTCTGAACTTTGTTCTTTTTAAAAAAGGACAATGCCAGTTATTCCTATCTAGGTTGGTTGTACTCCAAAGGCAGAGGCTACAGTGGCAGCTCCACCCATTTCAACGGCTGGCACCAGCTGCTCATCCCACTAGGGATCTGTATGGGAGTATCAGCCTGCCTGCACTTTAAGATCAAAAAGAGAGGCTCGTCTCACCTGCCCACCAGTGAGAGATATCAGGTGGGTTTCCACACGGGAGAGGGCCGTCTCAGCAGTGGCCCCACACCTGTGGAACAAATTCCCACCGACGATCCGCCACACACCATCCTTACAGATTTTTAAGAAGGCCTTAAAAACATTTTATTTTACTATGGCCTTCCCTTAAATACTGTTTTGCTGCCGTTACCCTTGCTGTTTTATTACTAGTTTTTAACGTTAGTTTTTATTGTTTTAATTGACATTTTACTGTTACATTTTTATTGCTTTTAATGTGTATGCTGTTTTTATGTATGGCTGTTTTTATATGTGGTTGTAATCCGCCTTGGGAGAGCTTCTGCCCTGAAAGGCGGCTAAAAAATGTTTTAAGTAAATAAATTAAATAAATATGCCTTGGTAGAACTGTGACCAAAGGTGCATGCTGGAGAACCCGCCAGGGCCATTTTCACCTTAACCACCAACTGCCATGGTGTTCTTGGGAAGACACTCTTCCCTCAGCAACATGGGGATACTAATTTCAGCCTGCCTTAGAGAGTTGTTGCATGGGTTACTGGGCTAAAGCATGCAAGGCAATTTGGACACTATATAAATGCTAAGTTTTACTACCTAGAATATTTACTGCCTTGCCCAAAGGAGCTTTGGTTTCAGTGTGCAATGCTACGCGGCCTGTGGAGAGGTAGCAGAAGAGGCTCCAAGCCAGGGCTGGGGAACATGTGGCCCTCCAGAAGCTGTTGGACTGCAATTCCCATCATCCCTCCCTTCTGGCTCTGCTGGCTAGGGTTAATGGGAACTGCAGATTGAAGATAACCGGAGGGCCACGCACTCCCCAGCCTGTTCCAGTCCCATCTGCTCCCCCTATTTTCACTGCCCTGCTGCGTGACAAATGGACTTGAGGAGAGGCAGTACCTTCTCTTCATTGCTGATGTTCCGGGTAGAGGTCCTCCAAGTGATGGAGGGGATGGGGTCTCCGGAGGCCTCACAGGTCAGGGTGATCTGGTCTTCCAGTTCCATCGCAGTTTTGTTCTCCACATAGGTGATTTTGGGTTTCGCTGAGGAAATATTAGAAACACACACACAGATACAGGCTCATTTGGCTGTTGAAACATCGGACACCAGCCTCCGAGGTCTTAGAGCTTTGCCAGACCCAGCAGACTGAGTTCCATTCCCATCAATTCTACTGGGGCTTGAACTTACTGGAGCCCACAGAGCACGACCATTACTAGTTGTAGGACCTAAGAAATATCAGATCAAGGTTTCACCGTCTGTGTATATTACACCATTCTAAAGGAATAATTTATTATTGTAACAATAACAACAACAGTTAAATAGTAAGCTAAGGCCCCAAGCCAGGCAAATTTAGGCAGCAATCCTATGCCCCCCCCTTTGAGAAAGATCAACATGTCTACTTCTGAGTAGATATACAGGGATTTGCACTCTAAATCTTCCATTGAAATCAATGATAGGTTAAGGGTGTAATCTTATGCATGCCAGCCATGCTGGGAGTTGTAGGGCTTTTATTCTGTCTAAACACGCATAGGGGTGCACCCAAAACTGCTTAACGTTGTTGAGACTTAAAGGTGCGTCTATCTATCTATCTATCTATCTATCTATCAAGCAATTATCATACATTTGTATATGAGCCTTCATAAACATTTATCCCAAGATGGTTTGCAATAAAATTTAAACTCCAAAACGACAATAATGAAAATGTATATTTTGTTGTTATTATTTTGTATTTTTAAATCTGACTTTGGATGGATGATGCCCTTTAATTACTACTTAATATGGTGGTGCATGCCAATGTAGAGATTTTTTGTTTGGTTGGTTGCTTTTACTTCAATATTTTACTGATAGTAAAGTAAGTACAATGTAATCCTATAACATCTAAAGTGAATTTTCAATGACTGGCTCATTTTGCATGATTTTTGCTCCTGCGTGTTGCAAAAAGCAGCATCACGCTAAGCAGCGCCCGAGAAGTCACTTGGTACTGCTTATACACTTTCAAACCTATATTTGTACCCTTAGGGACTAGAAATGTTTTTTAAAATACACCGAAGCAGAAACACCAAGGTGCAGGGAAGTCAGTCTGAAGACACTGAAACCCAATTTTACCCATGAGTTGTCAATAGATAGCCAGGCTGAGCTCTTTGCTATTTGGCTTTGAGTTGCGGAGGCGGGGAGGAGAGCAAAAGCTATAAAACCCCAACTTACCAAAGACTTTGAGGTGTACGGTGGCATCATGCTCGCCAGCTTTATTCTCTGCGATGCAGACATATTCCGCCTCATCGTTCTTCTCCACCTTGCGGATGGTCAGCTCAGATCCGTCGTAACTGAAGCTGTACTTTTCATCATCCTCTTCTCTTTCTATGGATTCCCCATCCCTGCAGAGCATAAAGTCAGTGTTTATCGAGTAGGCCGGCTCTTGAACATGAAGCTACTACTATCAGAGGCTATGAAAAGGAAGCAGGGTCAGTTATTCAGCCTTTGTTGCTGGAGGAACTGCATTTGGGTCAAGGCAGTTAAAGGCCCTAAGCTTCTCAAGGGTACCCTAGCATGGCACAGTTCAGGTCTCTCAGCTAAGACTACAGATGCTGGAGAAATCTGAGACGGACTAAAATGAGTTTGCGTTTCTAAGAATCTGATCTGCGAAATCCGCTGTGGATCGGCCTTCCCAGGCAATGTGGGATCTGTGGACTTCTGGACTAATTTTTTCACTTTCCCAAAATTTATGCAAATTCCTTCGCAGGAAAATATGCAAGTTTCTGCTGAGACATATGTCATGCTGGAAAAGATACGTGGGGAAAAGTCAAATGTATGCGCAATGTTACATAGTAACATAAATTATGTGAATTGTTGCAAACTTTCTTACGGAGGTATTTGCGTATTTTTCCGCATAACGGTGGGGAGGGAGTTGAATCCAACTGTGAACGGCTGCTGGAACGTGCGACACTGCACAGTCCATGAAACACACGTAGGATGGTTTCACAGAACCTGGACACCCCCCCTCCCCCGCCCAGTGCTCCGATAATGAATGTGAGTTCCCGCGTTGTGCATCTTACTTGGTCCAGCTGATGGTTGGCTCGGGAAAGCCGTCGGCATCGCACACCAATTTGACTGACTGGCTGACGTTTGCGGTGGCGTTCACAGTGCCCTGCTTGGAGCGGACAGTAGGAGGCACTAAAAGGGAAAGGGAAAAAAAAAAAAAGAGAAATAGACTTGCTTCCAATGGGCAGGAGAGAAGGAGTAGCTGAGGAGGACCAGTCCAATATCGCATGGTCCCCAAGGAAGACTTGTGTTCTTGCACATTCTTCCCTCTCTTGTTCCTTGCTTCTCCATTTTGGACAGATTTCTTTCTAATTTGTATTCATTTTGTCTGTATAATTACTAGGAGGCAGACGTATTGCAATACCCTGACTAATACAGAATGTGTGGGCAAGTGACCTTCTCCTCACACAAATGCCAAGTCGGCCAGAATTCTGCAAAAAGGAGACATTCCATTTATGCAAGTAAACACAGACACAAACAGCCAGAAATGTGACCCAAAGGTGACCTACTGGTATCATTTATTTAGTTCTTGCAAGGGCAGCCAAACCGCTTTGGAGCACTTGAAACATTGCTCTTTACCACTTCATGCAACATGCAGAGCTCGAAACAAAACTTTTCGCGATTCAGATGACGTTGGATGTTTAATTTGAACTAAAGTGGCCACTGCTCGTGCGAGTCTTAAAGGCACCACTTCACAGTCCACCAATGGCCATTTTTGCAAGAGAAGCCAATCGCCCAGCCTTAGCTCCTGAGGGTCTGTCCTCAAAAAAAAAAGGTGTGCTTGTGTGTGTTTGCAGGCTGAGGGTACTTAAGAACCTGAATGGGTTAATGTGAAGATATTACCTTTAAAGCCCTACATGGTTTGGGTCCAGGTTACTTGCGGGATCGCCTTCTCCCATACAATCCGCCCCGCACGCTCAGGTCCTCTGGGAAGAATTTACTACAGTGGGCCAAGACTAGGCTGACAACTGTTACCCAGAGGACACTCCCAAGCTGTGGAACGACCTGCCGGGAGAGATCTGCCAACTTACAAGTCTTCAAGAATTTAAGAGAGCTATAAAGACTGATCTCTTCCGGCAGGAATACCCAATCGAATTTTAAGACTTGGTTGATTTTAATGATGTATTAATTTTACATGCTTTTAATTAGTTTATGTATTTTATGTTCTTTGCACTGATGTTGTTCCCCGCCTCGATCCAGAGGGAGAGGCGGGTACGAAATAATAATAATAATAATAATAATAATAATAATAATAATATAATACATGATGCACATCAATGTGGGCAATCTCACAGAAGCAGGAGGCACAAAAGTCGCTTGTGTCTCCTAGGACAGTGGCCAGGGACTTGCCCTCACCCCCAGCCCTCTTCTGACCACACAACAGTAGCAGCAATATATATATATATATATATATATATTTATATATTGAGGCGGGGAGAAGAGGGGAGGAGGAGGAGGAGAAGCCACTACAGCAGCAGGACCTGCTTCTTACACAATAATTGCCTGTCAACATCCTGCAAACAACAAATCAATTTCATGAGTCTTCATGTTTCTTTCGCACAGTAACACAAAACCCAGCAGGTCCCAAGGGGCAACTCAAACAATGCGTAACAGCTCACCACATTCCCTTCTGAGCTCCCCCGGTATCTGATATCTTGAGATACCAACCGTTAAACTCACTTCATCTTCTGGTTTGTTCACAACTCAGGGGAGTGAAGCTGAAGAAATTGACAACCCCCTGGCTTTTCTCATTCCTCTCTTCCTTTTTTTCCTCCCCCTTTGATTCAACTCTGCCTGATGAGTTTTGCATCCAAGAACTAATTTAAAGTTAGTGGAAAGAGATGATCACAAGCCAATTCACATCAAAGCTATTCGTCTCTACAGTATTTCAACAGAAAGAAGCTGGCTGTAAACCCTGGACTGATACAAGTAGCACTTTTGCCACGTCTTTTAGCAAATGCATACAAGACTCTTCTTCTTTCATTAATAGGCAAGTGATCGTATGGATAAAAGCAGGGTCATTAGCTCTGGTGGGTTGGAGTTCACAGGGCCTTAGAGAAACTGGGCTAGATGGACCAACAGTCTGACTCAATGTAAAACCAGCTGCCTTGCGGATCGGCTGTAGCTCAGTGATAGAGTACCTACTTTGTATGCCAAAGGTTCCAGGTTCTATTCCCTGTCTCAAGTAGGGCAGGGAAAGACGCCTGTCTGAAACCCTGGAGAGCTGCTGCCTGTACGAGTAGTTAATACTAACATAGCCGGACAAATATTCTGACTCGGCCTAAGGCAGTTTCTGATGTTCTTAACTTACCATTGACAATGACTCGGATGTCTCTGAAGTCAACCTCTCCACGGGCCAAGATCCTCCCTTCACAGCGGTACATTCCCTCATCTGTTTTCTTGATCCCTCTGATCTGTAGGAAGTTGTTGGACAGTACGACAAACCGCACTGGAAGGGACAGAACAGAAAGATGGTCAGCTGCAAAATCCCTTTGTAGAGCAAACCCGTCTTTCTATATCTTGGACAAAAAGCTGAACTGAACAGCATCTCTCTCTCTCTCTCTCTCTCTCTCTCCCCCCACAAATGAAAATAGATTCTATACAATTTGGTGGGTCCTGGAAGAAAGTGGGCCCCAATCCAATCAGCAATATAGTAAACGAGCCCAAGAAGCCCAGGCTGTTGTAGCACAGAGGTTTTCATGGCACAAGAGTACCATGAAATCTCTCCCAGGGCTCTCTCAATTGTCTAACTCTTGGGCACGTGTCCTAAGCCTCACTCATGTATGGGCAAGTCGGTCAGTTTCGGCGCTGCAGTCCAGTCTCATCCTATATCTGCCCCTTCTTCTTGCTGACCCTCATGCCTGGAGCGCCCTTCATAATTCGCAGCCTGGTTGCAGAACTAAGCACTGGTGTTGCGATAAAAGGGCCTGGAGGTCTCTCCCGTCCTCCTCCTCCTCCACACCACCACCGCCATTACCATCTTACCATCTTTTTTGAGGACAACGTCCCTGCCCATGTGCTTCCACATGATGGTGGGAGGCAGCGAAGAGACCACGTCGCACACAATGACTGCATCCTCTCCTTCTTTGAACTCCTGAGGGCTGGGAGCATTCCTGAAGGTCAGCTTCTCTGGAAAGGAAACGCAGGGAAAGGAGAGTTAATCACAAGCCCTGTCAGGTGTCATACACAAAACAGTGTAGCACCCCTGCACATATCAATGAATGCAACCCAACATGCCTCGAACGGAGACTCACGGGGCAAATAGCTCTAGCCGGCTCAAGCCATGCACTACCAGGGGGAAACAAAATCCCATCAGGGTCATTTGCATCTACCCAAATATCCAGCAGACTCTGATGACCATATTGCAGTGAGCAGTGGATTTTAACTGGTGGACTGAAAATAATTCTATCCTGTCTTTGTCCACAAGCCCAACTATCAAGAAGATAAAAGCATAATACTTAATTGAACAGCAATGGATTGCAACATAGAAACAACACAACAAGAGCTAAGACCACAGCAGCAACCGGAAGCTCCTAGCCACAATAACCATAGGGTCTCCCGTTAACCCACAAGAGGTGGGTTGAGCATGGGGCAAACCAAGAGTCCCATCACGCTGCTTCTAATCTTCTCAGATGCCCTGAGCAAAGGCAGAATGGCAGAGTCTTGGGGATGAAGGGGTTGGCCAGCCAGTCTTGGGGGTGAGTCAAACGCCATCTCAATTTGGGATGGGCAAACATGCAATGTTCAACTTCATTGAAGTTCTCCGAATTCTTCCTCGAAGCTCCTTTCAGCTCATTTGCATCACGGAATATAAGCGTCTTTTTTTTTTCAGCTGGGAAAAAAATGTGCATTTTTAAAAGCACACAATTTTTCCCACTTGAAAAAAAAAAACCCGCATTTTTAAAAATGCACATTTTTCCTCAACCCAAAATGCAGACCTGCAAGGAATTTGTGCAAGTCTGCACATGATTATTTGTGGATGTGCACATTTGCCCAAGTATGCATTTTTGAACGCGAACCCAAGTTTGGGAAATTGTGAAAAAAATCCTGAAAATTACGTTCCTGCTCGCATTCGTGTTTGGAGTTGCTAATGAGGCATAGTCGCATGATTTATGAACAGGAACAAAATTCTTTTATATCCATAATCTCAACCATACTCTGAAGCCATGGCAATTGGATTTACTCAAAACTTGAAGGGCTGAAACTCATTAACATTAATTTTTTTAAAAAAACAGCAGACGTTGGATGCACACATAGAAAGAATAGGGATTAGGAATCCTGACAAAAACACTGATTTCAGGGATAGCTATTGGAAGGGGTAGAATTTGGCATGCCCACCCCTGAATCGGCATTACCTCTCCCATGGCTTCCCAATAAGTAGAATTCCTCACAGAGGGACAAAAAGCAATCAAACTTTGTAAAACTCGCCCTCCCCAGCCCAACACCTCCAAAGGGATAGGAGCCTGGCATCTTACGGAAGATCTTCACGTTGAGTGTGGCCTCCTCATCCCCTTCCTCACTGGAAACAATGCACTTGTAGATGCCGGCGTCATCTATGTTGACATTGTAGATGGTGAGAGTGGACGAATCCTCTGCCCGCACCACCGAGATGTGTTGCTGATTTGTCGTCAGCTTCTCGCCATTGGGGGCAAACCAGGAGATGTCTTTGGATTTGGCATCCCCAGTCACTAGAACCAAAGTGGTTAAGATTTTCAGGCATAAAATGATGGCATTCCATCTTGCCCAGGACCCATTCAGGGAACCATCTAGAATAGGGGCTGGTGTGCAGAGGCCCCTTCAAACTGCTACTTCCAGGTCCCACTGGAAGCTGCTTCCAGGTCCCAGAGCATATTATGATGCTCTGTGGCACATCAGGGCAAAATGCCCCAAGTGAAGATTGGAATGTGCAGTGTGCTCAAAGCAGATCACTGAGCATAGGAACACAATGCAATCCGAGAGCTGATGCATGCCATATGTTACCAAGCATACTAAATAGAATAAAATAAAAACACCCTAAACTGTTACGTTTTCCCTGGCAAGGAATGTTAGAAACTATAGTTCTGGGGAAAAAAAGTTAGGAGTGACCCGAAGATATTTCTGTTTTCTGTACAAAACCTCAAATTCTAGGATTCCTTGGAAAGATGCCATGATACATATGCCAATTTAAAAACTACTTTCACTTTGCTGTATTATTTTCTTGTCAACCAAATGACTCATCCTTAGAAAGTTTTAGTTCCACCTGTGCTTAGTGGAAGTGGAGGAAGTTTCTTGATCACCCTTCAAAAAGTACCTTTGCACAGCTAGGCCGTCAATATTTTCGCTCTGGGCAGCTGGCTCCTGCTTAAACTATGAAATATAACAAATTGTCCATGTTCGGAGCTGAACGGCGGTACCTCTGGGTTACAGTGATAGGATCTCAATGGAACAAGCGATTCTGCTGCCTTTCTGCACTCAATGTGGTAACTAGCTAAGAACATTTCACCCCAGCAGACAGGAATGTCCATCACTCACCTTGACACAAGAAGAATTTGGACTCCCCAACAGGCACCTCCACCTTATTTGGAGCAATGTTCACCTGGAGAGAGACTGGAAGAAGAAGAAAAATAAGGGGGAAAAGTTGCTAGAACTCAGTGATCACGCTTAGCAAAAGACAAAACAGATAATCTAGCAGAGACTGCCAAACTGTACTTTGGATTTGTTCAAGATTTTCGCATTAGATAAAGCTTTAGGACTTGGTCCACATTAACAATGCATCATAGTGAAGGCATTGGGGGGGGGGGGTGTTTGGACCATTCATATGGATTTACCCCCTAATCATCAGCAAGCCTGCAGCTGAAACGTAAGATAGACCACTTCTTGCAAGAGTTTTCTGCGCTGCATTTCTGCAGGCATGCTATTACTTCGTAAAATTAGTTATACCCCTCTCAGTTCCATGAGTACGGGATAGCTTATGGCAATGTTATTGGCAATAATAATAATCAGTGCCCCCAATGGGCTCACAATCTAAGTAAGTGTTCTTTAAGGCTCCCAAGACTCTCTGATGCTTTCTGTCTAATCCAAGCTCCATAAGGGAACACCTTGGTTGCTCAGGTTTGTAGGAAGAAGCACGCCACATGAGCCCAGACACACTCTTGACAGCACACCCTAGACATTATAGTCAACAAGGATTGCCCTCCATCCTTCATATTGTTTTCATCAAACCAGGTCTTTCTCTATTTCTGGGGAGATTTCAGCACCAGACACAGCAAGTGTGTCCTGTTTGGGCAGAGGGGCAACAGTTTCATTCCATCTCCCTATCATACTTCCATGGGGCTTGATGGCTGCCTATGCTGGAACACTGATTGTTGGCTGTGTGGGTTTGTGTGTGCAAGAGAAAGCCCGGGGAATCATGCCAAGACAGCACACAACTTGTGAATTGGGCCCTACATTTCCCCACTTGATTCCATATTTCTGGATAGTCAAGAACAATGACGCGGGAAGGCAAACTCCTTCCTCCTCAGCTACAGCTAGTTCTTTAATAGTAATCCACATGCAACTGGTGTCCAAACTCCTCTCTCTCTCTCTCCTGCATGCTTCTCCCTTGGAAATCCTTTTCCGCTCTTGTGCCTTCACTGGAGGTGACTGTCTCTCCTTCCCACTCCCAATAACGTGCTGTCTGCCCTTTACTCTGCTTTATTTCTGTGTAATCTAATTTTGCTCATCCATATTACTTTAACATTATTCACTCCCAGACAGAATGGCAGGACCAAATGTAATAACATAACGTGAAAGGTTTATTAGATTCCGTGCGGCGAGACCTAAATAGCCCAGGACCAAAGAGACTCGGCATCTTCCCTCTATTTATCTTCCTGGAACCATCTCTTGTACACCCACTATGTCCATCTCTATGGGGCACAAGAGCCCAGGTATTGCAGAGCTTGAAGGAACCATTTTAATGGAATCTCAATGGCTGTGAGCCCCGATGCTGAAGCTCAGTTCAGATTCAGAAATGGTTATCCTGAGACACAGTCTGCATCTACAAGGAGAAACCCCTTGAAGAGGGTTCCATTTACACACCTCTTCGTCACTCTGTTGAGCTGCCACTTCTGATATTAAATTTTCCATGCAACTGGTTAGTGAATGAATGTCATTGATGGCCATCAAGATTCTTTCAAATGAGGGAAGAGCTGAACGGAGGTATCTGCCTTATCAGACCCCCTAGATGAGTACTGTCTGCTCTGACTGGGCAGTTCTTGGAGGGTCTCAGGCAATCCCACCAGTTGTTCCCAAAGATCCTTTAACATGAGCTCTCAGGGACTGAACCAGGGACTTTTTCGAAGCATGCCCCCAATGACAAAAGCATCTTTGTGCACATTTTAGAAATTAACGTATTTTTCAAACACACACATTTCCAAACACATTTTTTGTTTGTTTTGTGGAATACACTGCAAATGCAGAAATATACAAAGTTTTGACCACAAATTGCATTCGGGTCCACGTTTGGTTCCGGGAGGTGTGAATTGGGTAATCTCACATTAGAATGTGACCCCAACAAATTTCTCGCCCATCTCTACCCTCAAATCACTCCGGAGTGCAAATTCAAACTTGAGGAAGCCTGTAAACAAGACTTCAGTTATGCTGACGTTACAGCTGAATTATATCTCAAATCTACATGGTATAATGCCAGAATATGTCAGAGCACACCTTCTCCCTCTACATCTTGCCAGATGGGAACCCTTTTATTCCATACTGTAAATGTCTCCTCATCCCCAACAACATACACTCTTTCTCTCTCCCAGACTCCAGAATCTGTAAGCGTTGTGGTCTTTCGTGATAAGTAATGAGCCATTAGGGAAGACATAATTGGATCCTGGCTCCGTTCCACAGACAAGCTTTCCGGAGCTTCAGGGTCTAACAAGTCCAGGTCAAAGAAGGATTTCAAGAGGTTTGACCTAATGTGTGTGATTTCTAAATTGCATCCATTAGTTGGAGGGAAAACAATCACCTTAATAGAACAACTGTTCAGTCCAGCATAGCAAAAGCATTTCTCAATTCTCCCCTGCTGCAAATGCTTAATTTGTTAAACCCTTTACTGGTCCATGGCTGCAGAACTGCTGCTTTCTTTCAGGGGTCGTCGGACCACAAAACTATTTGTTTCAAATGCCTCTGCGCTCCTCAGATAGGCATTTAAAAAAACCAGAATGCTCCAGGTAAGGGAATCATCATCTCTGTCAGGACGACTGGCATGGTAGCATCCCAAACAGGTATGTGTAAACTGGAACCCTTCAGAGCCCACCTGGGTCCCATAGCAAGGTGACTGCTAACACCCTGACTCCAAGCTAGGAGCAGGGAGGAGAGGATCAGCTTCCTAAACCAACTAACATCTTTTCCTTTATCAGTGCAACTATATCATTAATTGAATAAAATAATGAACAAGGGACTGAGGTACAAATCAGGAAGTCTCCACATAATAAACTCACAAGGTGACTGTACCTAAGATGGGTTTCAGCCTTCAATCTGCCTGCATTATGTGGCAAATAATACTGACTGGCCTTACAGAGTAGCAAGGATTATGAGTATTTAATGACTTTGAAGTCCAAACACAAACAAGTTTATTCAGAAGTAAGTACCACTGGGATCAATGGGGTTTGCCCAGGTGAGCAGGCATAAGGCTGAAGTCTTATAAACACATTGCAGTGCTAGATATATGCTACAGTGCTATATAAATACTAAATAGGATTGTATTAGCATTTATGTAAGACGTTTGCTGTTCAAACCAGTTCACGGACATGACCCCATTGACCCTTACCAGGATTGTTAGGTTTACTACTTGTAAGGAAGAACAGTGTTATCACCCCCCATATTGCAGATGGCGTGAAGCTGAAGTCATGAGTGATTTATTGCAAAGCATCATCTGACCATCCATTACGGGTGCTTCTGTGGCGTAGCATCCACAGACATCACACTGAGGTGTCTGGGACCCTCAACTGGAGCATTTTTCTTTTGAGTGGACCTTAGCCCACCTCTTTGGCATGCATCAAATCTTAAAAGTTCACCTTTTGGTCTTGATTCAGGGCTTATGGATGGTTGGCTTAGGTTTGCTAAAAATTTTGATTGTTAGCCACCCTGACATCTCTTCCAAAAGCTCACAAGCTTCCTCTCTAACATCTCCAGTTAAAGAAGACTTCCGGCAGCCTGATTCTGACTGAGACCAGCGCATGCTCAGCGAGCATGCTACCTTCACAGCAGATTGGCTTAAACTGAAGCATCGTCGTTGACTCAGGGCTGGCATCCTGGCTGGATCGGTCCACATCCAACCATTCTTCGTCCTGAAAGGTACATAAGAACACTCTGGCTGAGTGTTGAGACCAATAGCCCATCTAATTCAGGGCTGAGCAAAATGTGTATCGTGGGGCGCATGCAACCTCCATGGCCCTTTTTGCAATCCTGGCTGGGTACCTCTTGATGCTGCAATCACAGTGAGCTTTGCAAGGAAGCAAGATGGGGGGGACACTTTGTTTGCAAGCAGAATCACGTCCTTTGAAGCTGCCCAGAAGTGTGATCTGCTTCGAAACAAGGGATGCACTCCCTACATGCCTTGTTTCCCTGCAAAACCGCTGCAATTTTGGCCACTGTGGCGAACTCAGCAGCAGCAGAGGTGTGATGCAGATGATTCCAGCAAGCCACCAAGCAGGACCTGAAGGCAGTAAGCAGTAATCCTCCCGAACTACGTGTCTCCTCACAACTGGTATTTGGTGGTAGACTGGCTCTGTTCCATTGAGCTGCTGAGAGTGATACTTCCCTTCATGAGTTTTCTAATCCTTTTCAGAGTTCTCAGAATGCTAAGATACTTTATTTCCAAGCCCAACGCGTTTCGGCCTGCGTTGTTTTTTAAGGTCTTCTTCAGGGGGTTGATAAGAGATGCCTGCAGAAATACTCTTAACAGGATGATACTCTCCTACGAAAATTACTGGCGACTATCATCCTGCTAGGAGTATTTCTGCAGACATCTCTGATCAACCCCCTGAAGGAGGCCTTAAAAAACAACACAGGCCGAAACGCGTTGGGCTTGGAAATAAAGTATCTCAGCGTTCTGAGAACCTGCTTTTCTCCTTTTTTTGCCCTGAGTTGGATGCTCTCCTCCTTTTGGTTTTTAAAATCCTTTTCAAAGCCATCTAACCTTTTTGCGGCAGTCTGTTCCGTAAGTTAATTATGTCCTGTGTGATTTACAACGTTCTTCTGTATTCCCTGAACCTGCAAGTAGAATTTCTATGGCCGAAGGGTACATGTCTTAGGGTTTCTTTTGTTCAAATTGCAAGCTGAAATTGGAGGGGGAGGGAGGAGCAGAAGTTGGGATGTGCCACACCAAATGCAAACCGCTTTACTTTGAAGAGCTGACAAGAAGAACTCTGCCTCCTTTACACTTGATTTGCTTTCTCCCAGGACCCGCGTCACAACGGCTGCCGCTTGCACCTATAAATAAGCCACTGCTGTCAACGCTACTGATCCAACCTTTAAAAACATCAGTGCCTAGTTTGAAAGCTGCTGTTAAACGGTGACAGGTTGACAACAGGACTGGCTGTACGTCTGGATCGGCCACAGCGGTCAGCCAGGGGGGCATGAAAGGGCATGACTTGGTGGGTCCTTTGGTCCACGATCCCAGAGAGAAAAAGAACTGAGATTTGCTGCTGCAGGAGTGCAGCTGGTTGATTTCAGCTGGTTCTGATCGGGGAATTCTGGACTCTTGAATCTTGGGCCTCAGAAGTACTGCTTGTTTTTGTTCTGGTTGCACTTTTACATTGTGCTTTTAAGTTTCCATATTTAAAATTTTATGCCGTCCCCTTTTGGTTTTCATTTTTGTTGAACTGCCCAGAGAGCTTTGGCTATTGAAATGAAACGGACAAATAAATAAATAAATAAATACCTATTGGCACTTGGTACAGGTAGGGTGGTCAACTGATTTAAAGGTGTGTGTTTTTAATTAATTAATTTTTTAAAGGAAGGGGACAGTCTGTTTGTTCAAATGTGGCATCATTGACGGTCTTCTAATCAAAAGCCACCACCCATAGGGTCACGTATTATGGCAAATGTGCAGATGCAGCTAAAAAGAGCAGCCAGAAATCCGGCTGCCCCATTTCCCCTCTGCAACACTTACTTGTGTCCTGGCATCCCAATGTTCAGCTTTTCCTTGCTTTTCCCTGGTGGGGAAGGGTGGAATATCCCAATGTAATTATGTAGGAGACAGTAAGTGTTCTGGGTATAGCACATAAAAGACCCTCGTTCAGCTTCCCCAGCCTCAGCCTAGGTGGAATGGTAAATAAACTCAGATAGGAAGAGTTCTCCAAGGGGAAGCAGCACGTGCAATACATATCGGCGACGGATGGAAAGCGAGCCCTGTCTGAACTGTCCACTGAACCCATCCATTTGAGATAAACTCCCTGTCATTTAAGGCATTTAAGCTCCCAGAAGGCCACTTGGCATGCCTTCCCCATTCCTCTTCCAATCACATTTGTCCAAGCTTTGCTACCCATATTAATTCATTAGAGATTCAATTTCCCCAATTCATAAAATCAGCCTTACATTAGGGAAGCATCTCCTGGGAAATGGATGGCTCTTGCCATCAGAAGCGACTCAGCTGCAGCGTGGCATGAAAAAGGCCTCTCTCTCTCTCTTTCTCTCTCTCTCTCTCTCTCTCTTTCTCTCTGCAGCAGCAGTTGAAGGAGAGCCATTGCTCAAATTCATTGCTCGGACCAATCTCACAACCTCCCGTGCAAGGCAATAAATAATAAAAAATAAAAAAATAAATAAATAGGATGGCAATTGGATACAAGGGCTCTATGTGCCAATCCTACATCACGGAGCTGTGACATCGCACAGGTGCAGCAATTTGTAACTGTGCAAGCACCTGGGCAGATGCACCACACAAAGGTTTGAACGAAGCAGAGGCAAGGCGGAGGAGGACACGGCGGGAAGGATAATTCCATCCATAACAAGCAAACCGAGAACTTCAATAGCAACGTTGCAATGCTACAACCATAAGAGTATTAATGAGGATCCTGCAGCAAATCGTACTGCTTGAACAGGCCGTCAGATGCCAAACAGGGCTGCCGGGCCACAAGCCCAGAACCCTCCTTGGCCCCCACCTGCACCCATTTACTTCTGAAATCTGGAGATGGGGCATCCATGACTTTCATCACTCAGTTTTTCTTCTATCAGTTGCCTCTCGCCTGTGGAGTAGCACACCAGGAGTCCCCCATGGAGAGGAAGGGGGGAGGACACAGTGAGCAAATGGACCCATTCATTCCAATGAGGCATAGGGGAACTTCCCAGCTGGATTGTCCCACTTTTAGCAGTGTGTGGGGTGTGCGTGTGTCATGTTCCATCCATCTAGAGTCAAAATGTTTGGAGTCAGCAAATGCATCTGCGATCGCCAAGCCTTCACTGCCAACAAATCAGCACTATTCAAGAGGCTGTAAACCACTATTCACTTTCCAAAGACCTGCCTTATTTCCTCCTTTATATATTTATACTTTTTAATACTATTTTTATACATTATTATACTAATAACCCACATTTTATGGGTGATGTACAGTAATGTCAATGATTCCTCCTGCTGTTGTGTACCCAGTAGCAACTTCCATTGGGATGACCTGGTGGATGGGTTATGATCTCTACATTGGCAGCACCGAGAAAAAGGAGGATTGCTCCACCCCATCCCATTCAGGTTGGATTGGTTAATGGAAGGAAGGATGCTCCTGCGTGTAGTTTGGTCCATTTGATTAAGTGTTCTGGAGTGACTCCTTTGCCAACCAACACCTGAGCTCCATGGTGGGGTGAGTGCTTTGCATGCAAAAAGGCCCAGGTTCCAGTCCTTGCCATCTTCACTAAAAAGAAGCTCAGGGAGCAAAGGTAGAAAAGATCAACAGAAGTCAAGGGAGGTGAAGCTATGGCTGCCTCACCTCTCATCAACAGGCTTAAAGCTAAAGAGGGAACCTCTGGGTTACCATCTAGCAACCCAATTGCCAGGTAGGAATGGCATGCCAAGTAGCCTGCACAGGTCAAATACTGGTGAGGGAGATGTCCTTGATGGGTATCCAGAGGATGCAGGTTGAGTGCTCCTTCACTAAGGAAATGGAAGGCATCAAACGTGTCTGGCATCAAATTAGAACATGCATGCTGATATAACTGTCCACCACTTCTACTAATCTGTGACCAAATTAAACACTAATAACACAGACCCAAATTTTCTCAAACAAAAGCATCCTAGATTGGACAGTTTAAGAACATATTTGCAAAACTGTCAGATTTTCAGCATATGCTTCAGCTCCCAGAATTAAGACTTCTCTCACTGAAGGATTCTGAATTGCAGAGTCTAGATTCCCTGCTCTCTACCAAATGCCACCTGCTCCTATCCCTGGTTGTTTAAATAGCAACTATTAATCGCCTGCTCGAACCTAGTTCTGTGTCTCATCCCCTTCCCCGGGGAAAACGACTAAGTGCCGTTCTTCTGTTTCCTTTTAAATATTTGCTAATGCAGCCTCTTAACGCGCACATGCAGGAGGAAGCAAAGATCGCCCACAGAAGTCGAAGAGGAAGAAACAAGGTCTTGCCGTTTGCATGAAAAAGCGCCAACGCTTCGGGTGGTTTCTGTGTATCTTTAAGACAACATCTGTTCACCACTCTAGAAAGTCACACACGATCCATCAGAGCATTCCAGCTGAAGAACCGCATTTCTAGGGAGTGTGGTTTGAATTCAAAATAGCGGCTTCCTGCATTACGCACGACATCAACTATATTTGCCAATTACACTGAAGTGAAAGTAACAAGAATTGTTTATTTGTTGGTTTGTTTGTCATAAGTAAATAAAGCAAAACACTATACTTAGGCAGAAGGTGATCACATGAGCCTTCTGGAAGCCTTTGACTCAAAGACAGTCTAAAAATCTTTTGAATATATAGTTAACATTTCTAGAAATTTGAGGATGCTACAAGCCCGGCATTAGGAATAAATATCTTACAAATGTGATTATCTTACAAAAGGCACCCCCATATAACTTTCTGCTTTCAGTTATACACTGGACACCCATCAGAGAGCTCATGGTCATACGGAGCCAGTGACCACCCAAACCTGCTCTCCACTGTCTCGTTCTAGACCAAGGTGTGAGCAGCCACATCGTTTTCACTGCAAGGAAAACAAGAAGAAAATCACCCACAGCCAATCGAGTGTGGTTATCCCAGCATCCACTGTGGCTCCTCAAACACATCATGAAGACAAGATCTAAAACGCCAAAGGCATCACACCAATTGTGTGTGTGTGGGCGGGGGCGGGTTTTTTTGTCATGTCTAAAAGGAACCCTTGATCACCTCCGGGCAATTATTAGACCAGAACTAGCCAGGCAGTTGTCATCGGCTTGCCTGTTTGTTAACAAATCCAAAGGCAGTAATCAGCGGACAAAATTTATTCCCCACTAGTGGATACAACTGCGGCAGGAATCAGGTGAGATGACCCTCTCCTTGCTCAAGAACGCAGCGAGCAAACTGAAGCAGTGGTGATTTTCCACTTGCTTTTGCTGTCAAGGGACAAACAATTCCCTTCGTCAGACAAACACATTTCGGCTCAATGTACAACAGCTACCTTAGCTGACCCTGTGGGGAAGCGGGGGGGGGGGGGGGGGAGTCCTTATTTAGCCAGTAGAAAGCATAAGTGATGCAGATCTTCCTGCATCCCTTATCTTAGGTACCAGAGAGTGATTATATTGTGCCTTGGCCCAGACATGTAAAAAGGGATAAAGGAAGACTTTTATTTATTTTTTCCCCTGCACCAATCTAGATAATGCATTTTGCATATTAAATAACCCTCTTTGCTCCAGCTCTCTAACCCAGCTAATCTCTCCTGCCCCACGATTTGAAAGAGCAACCAGGAATAGTTAATGGGTTTGCATCAAAACAAAACCAGACCTTGACCACGGAACTATGGCACCTTGTTAATTCCCACTTCCTCATTAACAGCAGCAGGTCTTTGGGCTTAGGTGGGCCGGGCTGCCTCCTGAAGCACATACAAGAGGCTTAAGCTCTCAAGCTGTTTAAAAATGATCGCTCCGAAAGGTAATCCTTTGGTAAAACAAGACACCGTACTGATGACAACACCAAGTACCCCAGTGACCCAGCTAAAGATTTTGAAACCTCCCACCCCACCAACGGCCTTCAACCTACTTCTCAGTGAGGTGGGCCAACCTGTGCCTGGGCTGTACCACATCAGACTGGAGGTGGACAGATTGCAGGGATAAATACTCCCCCATACCGAAACTAAAATAAATTAAGAAACCCCAATCACTCCCCTGCATGTAACTCGGGGAGAAGGGTTTAACAGTTTTCTGTTTGCAGCGATTCCCCCTGCCCCAGATTAGATCATTCCAACACATGATTTCTTGCAGGAAGTCTAAAGTGTTATAGCCCAGGTACAGATTGGCCATCTCACTGAAAACCAGGCCTTACTTATTTATAGGATCTATCTATCTATCTATCTATCTATCTATCTATGCTTAAGGCCACTCATAGAACAAAAGAGCCCTCTCAAGGTGGCTTACAAAATTCAGGAAACATCAGCATACACAATTAAAACCCACACAATTAAACAACTTTATAACAAATAAAAATCAAGCAACAGGACATACCCCAAGTGCAAACAATACAATCAATCATGCACTAAAACATTTTCCACCCAGCAACCCCACCACGACCTTATGAGAAGTCCATTGAGAATAAATGCATCTTTAAGCTCTTTCGTAAGACTGCTAAGACAGGGGGTACCTCTACACAGCTTATTTGCGCCTCCTTCACTTCGCACTGGCGGCAGTTGGGGTAGACGAGCGGGGCGCAAATCAGCCGTCCATCCGATTTATAGCCTCCGTTAATGCGCATTTTCAAAGTGTCGATTTACCGCAACTTTAAATTTTTCTCCGTATGGTAATGTAACCAATCCATTCGGATTAATGCTAATTGTGGGCGTACTTTGGAGGGCAAGGCTGGTGTGGTGATGTCATGAGTGAATGACTGCCCCTTCTCTTCCTCTACCTGGCTACCCCTCCCATTTTGAGTCAAATTTGAGGTCTGCTAATGCTTCCTATCTACTCCAGTTCCCTCCCCCCTCTCTTGCTGGATCCTTGGTGAAATTGACAAAAGTTCTGGGAAGTCTAGTCAATTTCACCAAGAATGGAAATAACTGGGAAAAAACTTATCTTTGTGCCAGTGAGTTCCTGGCATTGAGCTGCCCTCTTGCGCACTGTTACTTGGGAGTAAGGTGCATTGAGCAGGTGGGGGGGAGTTGCTCCCTAGGAAGTGTGGCACAGGACGTGCTCTCATTTTCCCCCTAATTCAAGCCTCATTGAACTCTGCCTGAAATCTTCTTCAGCAAAGCAGTTTAATACAAAATCAAGACCACAGGATGTTTCCAAGGAGACCCGATTTGCAACAGATTAACATCTGAAAGACAAGCGATCTTTCTATCTGACAGGAAGAGACTGCAATGTAACTTGCTTTACCGGTTTTACCAGGTGGGCAGGGGTAATGAACGGCGGGAAATGCAGGTGGGCGGTACAAAGGGCGGTCTTTTCCAAAACTTTTCCTCCTTCAAGCCTACACATTCGATCAGACACTGCTGCGAACCTCCACATATAAACAATTCCTAAGCTCATTATATAGAGCAAATAATTCGACTACAAGGTTGCCGTCTATCGCTATTAGATGTAAATCCGAATATAGGAAAAAGCACATTTTTGGATAAACAGGCACCAAAGTGACGTCGTACAGAGTAACCCAGGGACAGCTAGTAAAGAGTTCCGTAAGTGTGGTGTCAACACCAAAAAAGCCCTGTCCCTTGCGCCTACCAGTATTCACATTCAGACCCAAGGCTCAAGGAGAGTTAGAATGATTTTAATGATAAGCATCATGTCGGACTCTAAGAGCAGGTCCATTCACTTCAATATGCCACTGCAGGCATCAAAATATTTTGTGCCTGAGGTCCTCAAGCTGTCACTTTCCCCATATCAGCAGAATTTCCCAACAATTCTTGCTTAGCTATGAACGAGTGGCTGTTTCCAAAAGTCTTGCCTTCTTTCCTTATTTGAAGGGCTCATCCTGCTGTGGACCACAGAGTGTGACTCAGCACATTTAGTTCGATGCCTTGAGGCTACTGTGCTGCAGACACAGTTCAACAGTACAACACACATTTCTTCCAAATCCCTCCTCAAAACCCACCTTTCCTGTAAAGCCCTTGGCCTAAGGTCCTCATTACATGTAACTAAAATGAGCGCACATCCTTCCCCTGATGACCCCTGCCTCCATCTCCTAGCACTTCCTTTGTCTCCTTCAAGATTTAGATTGTAATCTCCTTGGGGCAGCAAACTACCCTCTTATACCAATATACATCATGTATATTGATAGATATCAAATAAAACCTAGACCAGCCTTTTCCAACCTAGTACTCTCCAGGTGTTGTTGAACTCCAACTTCTAACAGTTCCTGCCAGTGTGACATCAGGGATGATGGGAGTTGTTGTCCAACAACACCTGGGGGACAGTGGTTTGGGGGAAGGCTGCCCTATGTGATGAGAAGCAGGAAAAGGATGGCTTACATGTCAGGGGTCCAGATCCCAGCTTCAGTCTCCAGCATTCCCAGAAAAAAGAAAGCCAGGTAGCAGGGGCTGGGAAATACAGAAGCTTGAGAAATACCCTCCTTGCGTATTCCAGTATTTACTGACTTGATTCACATCTTATGGAGTAATGTGCACATCAGAATCACTTTTGCATTTGCCTATTGTTTTCATGCCGTTCTCAGCTCAAAAGCATGATCTTAGGTAAAGGTTTAGAGGAAATGCATTTTGGAATGTGTATTTGGAGAGAAACTACATTCAGAACTGTGTACGTAAAAGCTGGTTTCCAGCATGAGCTTGACCTTAAAAGAATGACGGATTTGGGGAGACTGAGACTGACAGATCTGTCCATCCCTAGGTCTCTGCTGTCTCACTGCAGGTAGCTGGAACTGGTGCTTTTCTGACATCTTCCAAGCCTACAATTCTGCCAATTGATGCAACTGCTCCACAACCTCTCAGTGACCTTCGTTTGCAATGAGCCAGGCCCCTTGTTTCAATGCAACTTCAACAGATTAACAGGCATCCCTTTGTCACTAAGGAGGAGCTTCATATTAGCTTCTCCTCATTCAAAAATCACCTCTCAGGTCCAACTCCTCTTTTATTGCTCCATCCACTTGTTATCGCTCCGTTCAGCTGTTATTGCTCCATCCACCTAAGAGAGGAACTTTTTCTTCAGTTGGAAATCAAACACCATACATTAATATGACTGACGTCATCCAGTCAAGAACTCACCCCTATTTATGGCCCGCGGAGTCAAATGAAACATCTAGGGGGATGGGGGCTAGATAAATGGAAACTGTCCTTTCAAGACACTTTTGCTTGTTTCAAAAATTCATCTAATCTTCCCCAGAAGAATCCAACTTTCTCAAACCTTCTGAAAACAGTTCTCTACCATTTCAGCATAAGTTTTTTCTAAGAGCAAACAACATTTTCCCCTCCTTTTGACTCACACTGTTGTCATCAAGACTTTCACTTTTTATTCAAAGTGTTCCATGAATTCTCACATTAAAGCCCCCCGGAACATTCTCTCTCCCACGCTTATGTCTCAGCCCCGCCTCCCAGCTCTCCGCCACAAGTAACATTTAGTGAAATTTATCTTCCTCTTCTTCTATCCTACAGAAAGACATAGTTTACTCTCTTTGAAATAGCTTGTATGTCTTTGACTTCTCTGCAAAAAGTCAGCATCGCGAATGGGTCATTACTATATTTATAGCGAGGGTGTGGGAGATTGCCGTTTCAGCATTTGGTATGTTGACTCCTCTTTAAAGATCATTGTGCATGCCTGCCTGCCCCATTTTCCCTCTTCCCTCCGGAGAGATTTAGAAGAAATGGGGGCAGAAGGTTGCGGTGGCAAAGCCATCCAGCAGCAGCACAACTAGTGGAATGGGGGCAGGTATGTCCTGAACATGAAAGCAAAATGGACCTCAAAATGTCACTGAGAGCCAGTCTGGTGTACCGGCTGAATTTAGACCATGGAGACCTCAATTCAATTCTCCAATGCCACCTAGGCATCGATAAGAATTTTGTTTCAGATCATTTTTTATAAGAGTTTATCAAAATTCATAAATTTCTTCATCTTCAGAACGGAATATATATATATATATATATTCCATTCTGAAGATGAAGAAATTTATGAATTTTGATAAACTCTTATAAAAAATGATGGAACCAAAACTAACAGATCTGTACATCCAGGTTTAGGGCTTTCAGTACTTAGGTCTTCAAAGCCCTGGCCTAAATCCCCGTGTATTCAACCTAGGAATGTCATGGGAGTCTGAGAAGGGGGTGGAGTTCTGCTGTCCAAGGTGTGATCCATGAGCACATGGCAGCTGCCCATTCTTTTGCCAAGCCGCCATTTTGCACAGAAATGGCAGCTTGGGTTTTTCTGCAAATGTAATGTTGCATAAATGGCAGCCATAAAGGGGATGTCTGTGCAACATTACAGGCTTAGATGTTCCATTTATGCCTGTAATGTTTCGTAGATGACTTCATTACAGCTGCCATTTTAGCAATATTTCATTTTCGCAAAGAAATGGCTGATCGCTGAGGGGATGGGCAGCCAGTCGCTGCTTGCCAGATACCAGTGGGCACCCGAGGATTACAAGGCGGCTCGCGCCATGGGGCAAACAGGACCAGCTGGTCAGCGGGGAATCAGTGAGTGGAGCCTAAGCGGGGCATGGGTAAGTTCACCCATCCCTAATTATCTTTAAGAGCTACACAGCAATCAGGTAAAGCATGGTCCTCCCCATGCCTGGAATAGCTGTGCCTATTGAACTTTGCTGGTGTGCATAGATGGGTGAGAATTTCATTTTTTGGTAAGAATTTGCCAAAATCCACAGATCCCTTCATGTTTGGGAAGGAAAGAGCTTGAGCTTCAAAAAAAAAAGGGGGGGGATAATGCAGGAGAAAGTGAAACATAGCTTTGTCCATCCCTACTCAGCCATCAAGCTTACTGGGTGAGTTTGGCCAGCCACCATCTCTCATCCTAACATCTGTTACCACAAAGAAGAAAAATGATTTGGGGGGGGGGGCGCACACATGGCCCTGAGCCCCTTGGAAGAAGGGGCCGAGCTCTGCTTCTCCTTTGAATGCAGGAGGTCTGAACAGAATAATGCTGAGTCTGCCTTTTGCATAGGCAGATCATAGAATAGTTAAGTTGGAAGGGGCCTATAAGGCCATTGAGTCCAACCCCCAGAAGAAGCCCAGCCAGTTTCTCTTTTCCCTGGGCAAATCCCCAGTTTTCTTCATCTTCATCCTACATACTGCAGCCTGGGGAGCAACAACAACAACAAAAACTACCCTTAGAAAAGCCGCTTACAAGGTAATCCTATAGAAGGCACAGTGAGATGGAGGTTCACTAGTCCCACCCCAGATCTCTTGCCTTTAGTCCCTTCAATCACACCTCACTTTATTTGATAAGCTGGTGCTGTGAAGTTGCTGCTGTGTGTCTTCACAGAACATTGGTTTTTAGCAAATCGATCAATTACCCAACAATAGGAGCCAAGCTTGGGTGAAAAGCAGACTGAGAATCAGCTACACCTCTTAAGTGATAGTTACGGCTTTTAAAAGCAACACATGAAGTCTCAGGCGCTCACCCTCTGCTTGGAAAAGCTTGCTATGAAGTGTGTTCGAAGGGACTTTGAAGATGGATCATAAAGGCACATGAAGCTAAACTATCCAAGCCTGAGAAACCAAAATTCTCCTGGAGAAGAGCTGTTTCCACTGTGGACTCCTTCCTGTTTAATCTTTCCCAGTGGACACGTCTGAGCAACGTATTGGTTCCGACTCTGCCCATAGCTGATTCAGGTTCATTGTGAACATAACATAAAAGAGAAACCGTGCTGGATCAGACCAAATGCCTATCTAGTCCATCTTTTTGTTTCCACAGTAGCCAACCAGATATCTTTGGCAACCCCCAGGAAGGAGGGTGTGAAAGCAATAACCCTCTCCTGCTGTTGCTGCGCCACAACTGGCATTTGGTGGCCTACTGTCAGGATGGGGCCCAGGCTCCCTGGTTTGGTTTCAGATGCAGAGTCAGACTCAGAGGCAGAACTAGAAGGTGCCCAGCCAAGACAGCGAGCAGAGGAGGAATTTCCCCCAGACTCTCCAGGAGACAGGGAGGAATCTTCCCAGGAGCTTCTTGAACTGGAGGCCCGGGTTCAGAAATTGTCTTCTCCCTCTCCCGTGAACTCAGCCTTTATCAGAAGGGGAGCGTCGGATCTCACAGATCCCAGAGTCCACTGCAGGGTCAAGCGGGAGGAGTTGAGAGGAGAGGAAAGGTGGTCCACCAGACTAGCTGCACATCAGAAGTTGGGGCAGGAGGACCCTCCATGAAAGTGGAGTCCAGTAAAAGCCTGCTGGCCACTTAATTGATAGGCAGCTGCCCTGCTTTGTTTGGCTAATTAAGATTAGAGGATAACTACTAGCTTTCACAGTCACTTCAGATGTGAAGAGGTGTTGTCGTTGTTTTCTGAGTTAGGACAGTGAATCTTTGTTGCCTCACATTTTGGTGGGAGGGCTTGGAATCATGACACATACTCCCTCTTAACATGGAGGCTCCATTTAGACATGATGAATAATTTGGGGAAGGGCTCTCTAGCTCAGTGGTAAAGGCCCTGCTTTGCACACAAAAGCTCCAAGGTTTAATCCCTGGCGACATCTCCAGGTAGGGATGGGAAAGTCCCCGCCTGAAACATTGGGGAGCTGCTGCCAGTCAGTATAGCCCAGGAGTGAGGAAACAATTTCACCCTAAAGGCCTTATTCCCTCGTGGGTGACTTGCCAGGGTCACAAGCGAGTGGCGGGTGGGGTCACATGGAAATCAGAAACATATGCCAATGATTTACCTTCTACCCACCACAGTGTAAACCATGGGTGGCCCAACTTCTGTAGTCTCATAGACCTTTCTGTTTTCCAGAAAGGAGTCACAGAGCCAGAAGGGGTTAACCGTACAACAAAATCAGCACCATTCAACATCTTCACAGAATTCCATAGTTCTGGAGCACATGTGTTGAGCCACAGCTGTGTGTGTGTGTGTGTGTGTGTGTGTCTTCACATCTTGTATACCATATCAAAGACAGAGAGTTCTCTATCTTACAACTTGAAGACATTCTGGGGAGGGCATGAAAACATTGTTGGATGTGGGGAGACACGTTCCAGCCCTCCGCTGCCCCCACAGGTGTAATTAACCCTCCAATCCACTCAAATAGCCATTCTCTATAAATAGTTCAGCTCATACACAGAATAGCATAATACTCCATTTGCCAGAAGCTTCCACTTGAAAACAATTTGTTGCAACCCCCTCCCTCTTCCTCTCTCTCTCTCTCTCTCTCTCAACTGAGCCCTTCTGCAGTGCATGCCAAAGAAATATGGAAATATGTGTTAAAGAGCCAATCCTGTGTGGGGAAAAAATCAGGCTTTCCCAATTGCATTGCAGCCGCTTTACCTTGAATTATTAATGCCAACCTACGCTAGCGATTTTCCACCAGGGAGAGCTCAGGCTTAATTGTTCTACCAATAAAGGCAGGTTGAAACGGTTTATCCGGCACGGCATCCTGGGTAAACAGGTCTGCCTGAGCAGCGCCTTGCGGTCCATAACCACTCTTCCCCCCACAGCTGCAATGCTCCTCAGTGTGAGAGTTCTCATTAGAACACCCCTGCCCCCGATTTCAATCATTGGCTAATCATTATGAATTTCTCCCTCTGATTTACATGTTCTCAAGCACGGCTCTTGCGTCTCCCTCTTTGCTTTGGGGAGGGAAGCCTCAAGGCCCACATGATACGATGGCCTCTTTTTGCAGCGAATGGTTTGCACAAGAGTGCTCCTATAGCTTTCAATGGGCTTTATGTGGGGGGTGATTGCGGTGGGCCAGGCCAGGCGTTCTGTGTGTCTCCACCACCTCAACATCCACTTAGCTAAGGAGCGACATGATCCAAGGTTTATAAAAATCACCCATGTCTTTTATCTCCTCCTGTAGCAACACTAAAACCCGGGTTCATCTGATGAAGCTGACTGGCTGGAGATACAGGACAGACAAAAGGGGAGGAGTTATTTAAACAACACATAATTAAGGTGATGGAACTCATGGTCACAAGCGAATGATGCTCGTTACATGAAAGGTCTTTAAAAGTCATCAGAAAAAGTCATCAAGGAGGAGGCGTCTTTAAATGGCTACTACAGAACTCACGGCTGCAGATATGGGATACCCAGGTGGTCTCCCTTGAGTTCTGTGATGGAAGAAAGTTGGGATATAAATATACTAAATAATACATAAATAAATAACTGGGCTTTACAAAAAGATGGCTATATGGCACTGGAGAGCCTGCACTGAGCAGGGCATGGTTGGACAAGATGATCTCCAAGTTCCCTTTCCACTCTATGATTCTATGGAACCTCCATGTTCAGAGGCTGCAAAGACCACTGCTTTCAGGTCCTCCCTGTGAGCTTGCAGAGGCATGTGGCGGCTGCTCCTGTTGCAAGACGTTGGGCTAGGTGGGTCAATGGCGATCCATTCGTCTGGCTCAGAAGGGCCCTTCTTATGTTCTGATTTCAGAAGGCAGTCGCTGCCTGCACAATGCCCACTCATTCAGAAGACCCATAAAACGGAGCACTGCTGTTCCTGCCTCTCCTCCGACTGGCACTTTCAACATAATTATGTGAGCATCTCAAGCAAAGAACAAGCCCACGTTCCTCTGTGATCTGGGCAATGCTTGCTCTCCCTCCCTTTCTAAGCCAGGCGCCGCAGGCGCCGCCATGCTCAGTTAATAACAGCCAACAGTACACGGAGAGAAGAATATATTAATAACAGGTTGAAGTCAGCTGAGCCGATCTGGCTCATGTGGACCAAGAGGAGGGAGAATGCGAACAGGGCGTAACCGAGGCTCCTTTGGCTTCATCCCACTTCGCTTGCTCCTGCTCAGAAAGGAGTGACTCAGAGGTCACTGGCACTTCTCCGTTATTTGGGAAGAAGGCAAGCTCCACTGTGCGGAGACACGTCAATCCAAAGTCAGCCACTAGAGGGCGCGAGAATACCAAGGCATGGCGCCATATCTTGCCCATGAAGTCTGTCATGGCTGCAGTTGCAAAGACGGGCTCTTTTGGCAAATGATTCAGCTAAGATTTCCAAGGGTGCCAACAGAAATCCAACGGCAGGAGCATCTGATGTCCCTCTGCTGGGCAAGCAAAGGCTGTTACGAGCTCAGGAGCTGTGGTTTGCTCAATTACTTCCTCATCCAGTATCAACTAAATTCTCTTTGTCATATTCAGCCTGGATAAATATGTTCTTCCTTCTGATAGTTTATATCCATATCCATATCTATCTATCTATCGATCGATCGATCAATAGATCAATAGATAAATGATAGATAGATAGATAGATAGATAGATGATAGATAGATGATAGATTTACAGGCTGTTATCACACACACAAGATATTCCTCTGGGCTATTCACTATTATTATTTTTTAAGCAACAGGGAGGGGGAAACTGCAGACAGGAAACGTTCCGTGATATTATTTATTACTGCTGATGTTTTCGCTGCTAGAACAGGCTGTACAGATAGGAGCAGGCTCCCCCTCTGTGTGCCGCCACGGCAGGCCGCAGCTGCTTCTGATGTGGTACGTGCCAGTTCCGAGGCTGAGGCAGCCTGTGAAAACATAGAGCTGTCTTTGGGAAAACAGTGAGGAACGAGCGATGTGCTCATCTCTGAGCCCAGGCTAGGAAGCCGAGGCGATTGGGCCTAGCAGGGTAGAACGTCTGCAGCGTTTCTGAAAGGGCGGTGCGGTGCGTACAATGGGGAAAAACAGAGAGCCCCAATCAATCTTGCTCTAGAAACAGAAGCGTAACCCCTGTAATACATGCCCATTTTGTGGCATTTGGAGTAAAAGGAGCCTTTACTGCTACAGAAACCCCGTGGAGAAACTATAAAGAGCCAACCTGTGTCATTATATAATTACATTAAACTTGGTATCAACAGTACCTCTACCTACTTGCCTAGGCAGCATGGTTCTGGAGATCTGACAGATGGCACGCAGTGATGAGCAAATAGGGACAAAATAGCACCAGGTGGCTGAGGGCTCACCTGTTTTATGTAGGAAAAGGAGAGGGCAGGAACCCCGTTTGCAGCTCTCCTGGATCAAGGTGCGATAGGGATGCGTCAAGCTCAATGGCAGAACTCATGCAACACGTGCAGAAGCAACGTCGTGCAGTGGTTAGAGGCTGACTGAAGAGAGCAAATTTTAAAATCCCCTCTCAGCCAAGGAGCTCACTGAGCCAGTCACAATCTCTTAGCCTAATCTGCCTAGCAGGGTTGTTGTGAGAGTAAAAAGGGGGAGAATTGAGCTCCTTGGCATCACCAGTTAAAAGGGCCAGGTGGTGGGAAATATATTTTTCTGTGTGAGACCCAGGAGCGCCACTGACAGTAATAAATATTGGTACAATGAAAAATAATCACACTTACAGAGGATGAATCAAGGCCAAATCAGACGTAACTACTAGCCACTGCATTGTTTCCCCCCTCTTTTACTCTAGAATAAATGCAGGGGGTCCAATCCAGATCCGAAGAGCCCCCCACCCTCCATGCTAGTTCTCCAATCCAGATTGGGGGCCCTGGCCTACTCTAGAGTAAAAATGAAAAGAAAAAAGATGCCGCTGCAAGTAATGTCTCTTTTAGACCTCAGCGTGGAAGGAAGCAGGGTCATCCAGATACAATTGGGCTTCCAATCTCTTTGGCCCACCTGCACCCCCAGACAAGAAAAGCCCAGCCCCCAAGACCAATTCCAAGAGCTGATCCGTGAGCTCCACATTAAACACTGACGTAAGTTCTTCTGACTTTCAAGCTGTGCAAAGATTACTAGATGTGGAGAAAGACATCCTCAGTTTGGCATTTCCACCACTGGCAAAGAAGGCTGAAGTTCTGGGTACACCGCCGCTATTTATTTCTTTATTTTAAGTTACGTGGCAGGAATGCCGCCATGCTTATGATGTACGAGAACAACTGGGCTCATAGGGGGGGAAATATAGCAGGTTTCTGCTTCGGATGCATCATTTATCCCACAGCGACATCCTGCTGATGACAACGGCCCAATTACCCCTGGGCATGCTGCCCTCTAAGAACCGATTCTTCAATAAGAAAGCTAATTTAGTCCCGTCACAAGAGAATATGGCATCAACTTTTCTTTTTGAGGTTTGCTGACTCTAGAAATGCATCTTTAGCGCAGGCAGAGAATGAGAGACTGCAAGGATCCTATTGGGTCATTTCAAGCCATTAAAATTCCAGTGGTCTACCGCAGACAGGACAGACTAATCCTACATACAGAAGCTGGGGATTACTTTACAAAAGCCTCACAACGATCGGATGCAACGCTGGGCCCAATCCACCAGGCGTCTGCCGTACACGCGGCTCATTTTGATTGCTGCAAGGTGTGCAAGGGCGCACACGTTTCCGTGTGCGACATCCACTCTTTTTCAAAAGAAAAGTGCTCAGCGAATCCTCCCCACTGTATTCCCTTCTTTCAGCCCGGGGCTAGTAGGAAAGAAAGCAATCATTTCCCTCATCCGTCATGGAAGGCGTTTGCCACAGCTCTCCAAACAAGGCGAATGCAGCACATTTTGTAACAACAGCAATACATCAGAGCAACCCACAACAATAACAACAGTCAAAGTAGGAGTGAACCCTAACAGGGGCTTTGAGAGGGGCGGAGGATTGCATTCTGAGTAGGCAACTTTACAGATGTGGATTTCTTGGTAACTTTTAGGGCTCTTCAATTTGGGCCTATAATTATAAAGAGTGCATAAATAGAAATGCAAGACGTAGCCTCTATCTCTACTGCTAAGGAGGAAATTGTGACCAAAACCATCTTGCCTCCGTCCCAGAAGCAAACCAGGGAGCGAAGCAATTCGACATAGCACCAGGCAGCCCTGTGCTGAAAGGTTCATGTGCAGAGGCACCCTCATCTTCAAACGGCTCTTTGGTAGTCTCCAAACTGCTGGAAGTGCTGTTCAGAGGCCTGAAATCATGGTGATCTCCTTCAGAGAAGATAAGGAGAGGAGATCACGGTTCCCTCTGTGCAATCGTTCCCGACTCTCTTTCTGGAAAGACAAAGAGCTGCTCTAAGAGGAGGCTTGTGAATATTAATGAAATGCCTCCTTCTCAGGCGCATTCTCCCTGAAAGAGAAAACTGCCTGCTAGGTGACGCCTTTCATGTGATGCCTCTGCATGCCCAGTGATAAAAATTTGCTCCTCTTGCTGATGCTCCCCAGAATCCCCACACTGCAAAATTATCTCAGAGCTGGAGGAAGACAGGTTTTCTTCCTTATACATTAGGGTTGCTATCGTAACCTAAAGATAGAAACGTGACACCCATGCAAAAGGCAGCAGTGTTAGAAATTATCCTCGCTTTTTGGTGGGTGGATCCTATCCAAGGTGGCTGCGCTTTCATTTTGACAAGTTGATTTGTCCTGTTGTATATCTATAAGGCATTGATCTTGTGGCAGTGAAGCCTCTGACATCAATTGATTGAACTGGCACCATGGCACGGATTGTCCAGAAACATTCCACCTGCTCAAGGGACAGAACAATCAGTAATAAAATGTTCACAGTCCAGCTTCTGTGGGGAGGGATAATTGTCAGACTGAGATAAACACTTTCCAGTGGTCTCGTAGAAGGAGATTGGTGGGAGGATGGCTAAGAACTTGATTTTGATTTTCCTTGCAAAGACAACCTAAAGCTGTCATCCCACACATCATTTCAAACTCAGATACTGGCATGGAAAGTACCCTTAGCCATTTTCCACTCCAGAATGATTCTCTGCAGGTAACATGTGACGGAGACCCAGATTCATGCAAGCAAATGGTGCATCTTGAGTTCAAGAAGTCTTTATTTTTATTTATTTTTTTAAAAAGCTTGCTGCATCTGGGTTAACCTACAACCAAATCGCAATTACCAAAAGGCCTTGTGTTACAATGAGAACTATCCCTTCTCAAAGCTCTTGTGTCTTATGCTACATGGGTAACATGTTAATAAGGGAACAGCGGAAGAATTATATGGAATTTACACCAACCTGCCCCCTGGAAAAACAACAGAGCCCCAGAGCCAGTATGAGATCTAAACAATCATAAAGATTAACAACCGGCTGATTACGGTTTTGTTTTGCAATTTAGATGCTCTTAAAGGAACAGCTCCTCACATACGCCTGGGCTGTGTTTGAACAGGTGTGGGTGAGAACAGGGGGAAAAGACTGAGCAGATCCTGACCCCCTTTTTTTTCCTATCGCATTTGATGAAAATGATTGCGACTGCTTAAGAAGGTTTTGGGATTTTAAAAGCGGGGCGGCTGCTGCTGGGGGATGGGAAAGCGGAATTGATCTCGGCTAGTCTGCAGAGCCAGTTGCCATAGCAACCACCCGGTAATCCCCATGATGGATTGGAAACGAGGAGCGGGCTTCGGCGGCTGGGGGAGATATCGGAGGGAGAAGAGGCAGGGAAGATGAGCGTAGTAGTGTCAGATCCGAGAGGAGGAAGCCTTCAGCAAGGATGGGGCGGGGAACGCTGTTTGGAGGGAAAAGAAGAGACAAAGGGTTGGGGAGACGGGAAAAGAAGGAGACATTCACAAGGTCCAAAGCACAGCATTGGACGTGGTAACATTAAGAACTGGATAGCAGGGGTGAATGACTTGTGGCTTTCCAGCTGTTGTCAGACTGCAACTCTCATCAACCTTAACCAGCATAGCCAGTGGTGAGAGATGATGGGAATTGCAGTGCAACAATATGTGGAGGGGCCCCAGCTCTGCCCTTGCCCTGCAGGGAGAGTCATTCCTACATGGAGGGAGAAGGAATGGATGCCCAGAGAGCGCTGGGGTTGCGAGAGGTTTGGAGAGTCCTGCGTTCAAATCTCCATGAAGCCTCCAACTGGCAAATTATGGGGAAAGTGACAGTGATCGAAAGAAAAATGAAAACCCGATAGAATGGTACTTGAGAAGCAGACAGATGGGAGGAAAGAAAAAGCACAGGCCTAGCCCGCTTGGCTTAGGAGACAAGAGAAGATTCCTCTTGGTGCTACTGCTGCAGTGGTTGGAAGAACTGACAAGGCAGGCGTAGGGCCCTCCCCTCTGGCCATGTGCAATGAACATGGGGTGGAGGAAAGATACCCTGCTGTTTTCCCAATATATGGTCCTGCTTAGGGACCATGACGAATGTTGGCCTGCCTTGTGGGGTTTGTTTATTCAATCATTTTGTCACATCTCTATCCCTCCCTTTCTTACTTCAGGCAACTCAAGTCCTGCTCAGCATTGGCTAGGCTGGTGCAGTTTGCGCCTTCTCAGACCACACAGGTATTGTCAGGATCACACATGCGGATCACAACCCAAGAGCCTGAGACCCTCCAGTTCTCCAGCAGTTCTGCAAATAGGTCCTGGGGTATGTCTCAGGTGTAGTGACCGGAATTGTCCACAGCATTGGACAATAGAATTGTATAAAGGCAGTACGATACTGGCAGTTTTATTCTCAATTCCTTTTTCCAGGACACTTCCCACACTCCCAGTTATGAGCTAAGTGCCAAACTGGAAATGCTGCCACCTGGACAGCCTCATCCCCAAAAGTCAGGGAGATATATGATTCTGACCTTCTTGAGAATCCAATTTGCCTTTATGAAACTTTTCCAATATCATTATTAGACATAGCCCCATTGCAATAACACCACTGCTAATAAAAAGGCTGCAATCCTGTAAATTGCAAATGCTCCAGTGAGTAATTCTGTAGCCAGTAAGGAAGGCCCATTGAATGCAATGGGGCTGTGTAGGATCAGGCTGCATTACTCCTAAACCACAAAGAAGGAAGGTCCGTCGTGGGTAGAACCCTTGCCTGTAGCAAGTGGCAACTATAGTTAAAATGTCTTGGAAAGGCATCATTACATTTGCAAGGGGACAACGTTTTATGTGTGTCCCAATGATGATCTTGATAGAAGCTATTTAATGCTCGGAAGTGGGGGATTGTAAAGCTAATTGCCTTGTTATTTTCCATAGCAAATGTTTTCATTCACCTGCAGCAGAGTAAGCCAAGGCGCTTTATGAAGCCATTAAAATTCGAGTATGGACAGTCTTAATTAAAAACTTCAAAGGCGACATTTCCCTACTTGACGAAGAGGTTGTCTGGGTGGGAAGCTCTGGATGGAATGTGGAAATCAGCAGAAAAGCGGTTGTTATAAAAGAAACTGGCCTAATCCTTTGCACAAGTCTCTCCCAAGGAGCCCTACTCATCTTCTGCAACTGACCACCTGCATCTTTAATGCCAAAATCTCCCAAGGAAGTGAGAAAATGACAACTTGTGCCCACTGGAACACAGATTTCAGTTTATTTTTTTGAATTCATTTCTTGTTCTGTCAAAGAAGTACAAAGGTTAGCCCAGATGTTGCAGTCATAAGGTTTACAGCTTAAATTCAGCCGCCGGATTCCAGACTAAAGGCACAATCCATTGCATGTTTAGATCAAAAAACGTTCTACAAATCCTACATGCTGACTGGGGAATGCTGGGACTTGTAGGACTTTTTTCTGTCTAAGCATGCACAGGATTACACCCTGAATGAACTAATCAAAGTTATGTATCCATGAAGTCCGTAGTAAGCCTATATATATATATATGTTGCTGGGGAAGGTGCTGTTGCACCCATGTCCTTCTTGCGGGTTCCCAGTTGACAGATGGTTGGTCACTATGTGAACAGAATGCTGAACTTATCCAGCAGGACTCTTCTTATGTTCTTAATATCCATCTTGAGACTGAGTTGCAGCTGTAAATAGGAGGCTACAGATCTGTCAATATCAATATATTGCTGACAATATCAATATATTGCTGACAATATTCAGTTTTTTGAGTAAAAACTCGATCCATTTCACAAAAAAAATCCATAGGGAAATTCATACTTTTTGGGGTACACATTTTCCATAATGTGCACATTCTAAATGTAACACATTTGTCCACATTTGTCCACATTTGTCCACAAATGTAACACATTTGTCCACATTTGTCCACCGCTGAAAAGCTATTCTGTAGAAAAAAATGAAGCACTGGAACAATTTCCAGAAATATTTCTGCCCCATATCATTGGCTGTTTCACATGCACACATCCATCTGTTCACACTTCAAAGTTACCTGCAGGGATTTTCGTAGTAAAAGCTTTGCAAGTTGTTTTTCTATGCTTCCGTTCGTGGATTTTTTCCTTTCTTAAGACTCCACAAAGCAAGCAAAGCTGAACGGCTTGCTGGCCATAATTTTGAATGGTTTTGACGTTTTTATTGCTATAAGTGCTAAATATAGAAAATTTAACTTGATATTTTGAGGAGACAGAGAGAGAGAGAGAGAGAGAGAGAGAGAGAGAGAGAGAAGTACCCAAATGCAGAACCAATGATTAAGTGATCAGTCAAGAAGGTCATTGTTCATGCAACATGACCGTCTTAGCTCTTAATGAAACACTCTAGTTTACACATTTCATTCCCAGTAATGAGAACTTTGAAGCTAATCACAGCAGGGAGATTAAACACTATTTTTAAATAAATAAATAAAATGATTCCTTCATCTGTACGCTCTCCAGATAGACGTTTGTTTTACACTTGAAAAATAAGTGTAATCAAATTAATGGGCTAGAGCATTGCTGTTTGTGGATTGTGTAGTTCATTCCTTTTGCAAACTTCATCAGAGAAAATGGGGCAGAAGTACAGAGGGAGCAGTAGCGATAAAGGGTTTCTCTATTGTATTCGTTAGTGGAAGGGAAGAAGAAAAAATATATTTTATATTTATAGAGCCAATTAATTGTGTAATGAAAACAGACTGTGCCCAGGCACACTGGCTAATGATCCCATAGTTATCCAGGGTTCTGTTAACATGTTTTCCATATCAGAAAGATAGATAAGATCTATCTATCTATCATCTATCTATCTATTTAAAAAGTTCCAAAGCTGAAGCAATTTTAGGGACTAGCTCAGGATTAGTCATTGCATGAAGAAACCCACAATTTCTCCTCTGTTGTTCCGTCTCCATTTGTCATGTGGCTTTTAGTTTATGAATGAATGTGCATCATGGATCCAAATTAGAGGTGATGGAGACAGACAAGCATGTTTGCTTCCTTTCTCTCCCCATGGAGATAACATGGGTGTGTGTGTGTTTAAAAATCTCCCAGTGGTTATTCCCCCACCCCACCCCGCAACCTCCAGCTCACTCGCATCTGACGCTGCTCAGTACCCATGAATTGTTGGAAAAGAAAAATGGGGAACTGTTGGACAGGGGAAGAATGCTGTGCCATGCCTGAGCTTCTAACAGCTTAGAATGTCCTACTGGAGGGCTCGGCTTGCTAGCAGAAACCCAGACAAGGAGCATGCTTGCTAGGAGGTCAGGATGCTTGGACGCATTTTGGGTCAGGTCTGATTTATTATGTTAAGGACATAAGACGTGCCATGCTGGATCAGACTAAGGGTCCATCTAGCCCAGCACCACACAGTGGCCAACCAGCTGTCGACCAGGGGCCAACAAAGCAGCAGGACATGCGTGCAACAGCACCCTCCCACCCATGTTCCCCAGCAACTAGTGCACGTTAAAGGTATCCCGTTCAAATGAGGTGGTGGTGGGGAAGTCTTTAAAACTGTATAATTCCATTTCTAAATTCTCAACTGGTGTTCCACCCTCCCCGCTGCGTTCAATGCACATTGGGTTTTTATTGCTGTTGCTGCTGCTGTCATCTGAAGGCTTAAACACCACTAAATATGAAAGATTAATTTGCAACTTAAATAGAATATTGATTATCGGCCCCTTCTGCAGTTGGCAGGAAGCAGCCCCGGTTCCGAAGCGAGTCTATTAAAAGTCATAAACCTCCGTGCAAAACGAGCGGACTGCGGATCTGGGCGTGTGGGAGGTGGTGGAACATCCGTGAAGCACTTCAGTCCGTCTGACACCGGAGGCGCGAGAAATGCTTCCGTCAACCAGGATTGCATAAAGCCCTTTGGAAGGGTGCAGAAAATGGAACAGTGCTAAATATGATTGAGTAGGTGGGAAGGTGGATCCTGCTACGCAAATAATTGATTCACATCCCTAGTTTAAGTCAGCAGTCTGGGCTGTTCTCTCTATAAATACATGGCATGGCTGCATATCTTCCCCCCTCACCCCGTCGCTACGCCCGGCTAATTAGGGATGGCTATAAACGGATTTGCATTCTGTCCATAAAAGAAAAGATGATGTGGAGGGGGGAAATGTGATTGTTTTAGGAGTTCACGGTAGTGGTGAAGTGAGGCAGCTCCTTTTATAGCAAGGGACTTTGGGGATTTGGGGTGTGATTTTGAGAAAGGGTTGTTCTGGCCCTGTTTTAAAGATTTGATTATTTCATGTTGAGATCGTGCTGGAGAAATTAAAGATGAATTTGCTGGGGAAATGTGCCTGCAACCAACTTTGTGATCAGTTCTACAGCGGCTTTTTATTTAACCTTTCTCCCACCCTTCCTCCAACAAGCGCAAGTTGGTACACAGGTGGTTCTTTCTTGTCTATTTTATCCTTGCAACAACCCTGTGAGTTCGGTTACACCGAGAGAGGGACTGGCCCTAGGTTACCCAGTGTGCTTTATGGCTGAGTGGGGATATGAGCTTGGAATTCCCCATTTCTCATTCTCACCATTTAAATAATAAATAAACAAATACTAGTTCATGAGAGAAGATATCCAAAATGCATAGTTGAGCAAGACTGTTATTAGGATCAAACAAAATGCCACAAAAGAGTGTGCAAGCTTTCGGGTCCTTCATCAGGCTAGATGGGGGGGGAGGGGGGTAAGTAAGAAAAAAGTAAACTAGACATTGCAGACATGAAGTCTGCAGCAAGCGTTCGGTGAGAAATTTGCTCTGTCGATTTTTTAAACGTATTTACCCAATTCAGACTTCACGAGTGTTTCAGCAAGGCAAGACAGAGTTGCGTTCTGAAATTCGAGCGTTCCGATGCAGCTTGTTTCAGGGAAATGCACACAAATCAAATATATTAGGGGAATATTCACTCACAAAATGTGTGTATTTGAGGAAAGTGCATACAAATATATATATACGTCTCAGAGTGAAATGGAAAAAAATAAATAGTGACAGCAAAACTGAAGGTGCCCCAACAACCTCAGTGGAAGAGAGTTGAAAAAGATGACCAGATGTCAGCATATCATGCACATTTCATTATCTTGCTAAAATTAATAAGCGTTGGCAACAGTTTTCAGTACATTTGTGTGTATTTTTCTTAAATTTAAACAATGTAAGGGAAATGCATGCTACTGGAATACTTGCAATTGGCATTACATTGTAAGTATTGCAATAAAATATGAAGATAATACAACATTTAAATGGCATTAAGTGTGCTTTAATTTTTCCCTTCAGATATTTCAGATCAAATATTTGTGGTGCACTGGGACAAAAAATTAAAGTTTGGTTTACTAAGTACAAGTAAAACAATAGATCTCTCTAAGGAAGGGTTGGGCAACTTGGGGCCCTCCAGATGTTCTGGCATATGGCTTCCACCAGCTCTAGCCAATGGTGAGGGGAGCTGTAGGTCAAATATGTAGAAATAGCGAGAAACCAGGCTAAAAAACCAACCATCCTTCTCACAGTGTTCACCAAAGGGCCACCTCAGGTAGTCAAGAAAACAGACAATCGAGCTACAGCTCAGTAGAGAAGAGCCATAGCTCAGTGATAGAGCACATGCATTGTATACATCGAGTCCCAGATTCAATCCACAGCATCTGCAGTCAGAACAAGAAATGGGTAGCAGGTGATGTGAAAGTTGACTCAGACATCGAGATTACTGCCTGGTGGATCCCTACTACCCCGGCAACCACTGAATACCCAGACTGGCTTTGAAAAGTGAAAATTCAGGGCTGAAAACTCCTTTCTGTTCTCTATTCCCACATTAGGCCTTCCTGGCTACTGCACTTCCCCAAAACACAGAGGTACGTTCTGCTATGGATTTCCTATAGCAAGAGCATTTTTGCTGGAAGGGAAATGATAACAACAACCCATAAGTGTAATTAAGAGTTTGTGTTCTGAGACGGGGCTCTGGTGAGCACCGACCCTGAATCTGGTATACAAGTGAACTGGATTTAGCCATGCCAGGGAAAGCAAACAGAAGGAAAAGCATATCCACAAGATGTGGTGATGGCCACCAATTTGGATGGCTTTAAAAGGGGGTTGAACAAATTCCCGGAGGAGGAGAAGTCTATCAATGGCTACTAGCCCTGATAGCTAGTCCAGAGGCGGAGGCAGTAAGCCTATATGCACCAGTTGCTGGGGAACATGGGCAGGAGGGTGCTGTTGCACTCATGTCCTGCTTGTTAGTTCCTGGTCGACAGCTGGTTGGCCACTGTGTGAACAGAGTGCTGGACTAGATGGATCTTTGGTCTGATCCAGCATGGCCCTTCCTATGTTCTTAATATTAGTCAAGAGAAGCCCCAACAACAAGGAGCCGGGAAGAAAATCAGCTTTATCTCACTCTCAAAGTTAGGGACTACATATATGGTTGCCAAAAGGCTGTGCGAAACAATTAAGTGAGCTCTGGAGCACTGTCTAGCCAAAACCCAATCACTTTCCTCCTGGAGATTTTATGAAACTGACGTTAGTCAAACCAACTGGAATCTGTCAGGTGAAGTGTCCGAATTGGAGACCAGCTACTAATGAATAGACATTAGCTGACTATGATAACGCTCCAGTGGAAGTCCTTTGAAGGATTTATCAGTGACACAGAGATTGGAAGGGGAGGGGGGGTTGAACAATGAAGATGAGCTAGGGCCAGGCACAGGCACAACATAAAAACTCAGCACAGAGCATATTTCAAATTCAAATGAGAGATCCGCTTTGCTCTGCAACACCCCATGATGTACATTTAGACTCCCAACAGAGATTGCAAATAATAAGTAAATCATCTCACCTTTGATAGAAAAGGGGAGAAGAGGGGATGAAAGAACAATAGGTCATTTATTCCAGCAAGGTATCAGCGGAGAAGCCACATTCAAGGGAGAAAGCAGGGGAAAGAAGAACTTAAATTTAGCCTCAGGGAATTTTGGCAGGCAACTCCTGAAGTATTGTTAAGCATTTATGGCAGTGGCCTCACCACCACTTGCCACAAACGAAACACGGGTCACAATTTTGGCAGCTGTTGAGCACTTATCTGGAAAATTATTGATCTTGTGTAATAAACAACACGTTTTGCATGCATCTAACTGCTCATTCCCTCTGTCCCCTAAGCTCAAAGTACATCAAGGTTAATCTTTACTCCATTCTAAGAAGAAGAAAAACATCCTCCAATCCAGATTCTGGAGCAATTCTTCTATGTGACCTGCGCAACTCAACAAATGTGCACAAATGGAGTTGGGGCAGGTGAGTAGCTAGAGCAGTAGGGTGACCCTATGAAAAGGAGGACAGGGCTCCTGGATCTTTAACAGTTGTATAGAAAAGGGAATTTCAGCAGGTGTCCTTTGTATGCATGCAGCAACCGGGAAATTCCTTCTTCATCACAAAGCCCTGTTCTCCTTTCCATATGGTCACCCTAATAAAAGGCCCATTTTTCTACCACTGGTTGGCTAAGCATGTTCGGAAATCTCAGGACTCTGAATTCAGCACTATTTTCCACACCATGTATTATTACTGCCTTGACTCCAACCAAACTGGCTTAGAGGCACCTTGCCTATGGCTGCCAATATTATGGAAGGCGCATCGCCTGTCCTACTGCTGAGCACCCTGCTAGCAGTATTGAGTTCAGATCCACGTAGGGATGGGCGAATGAGTGATGTTCGGGCTTGCTAGCATTCTCTGAACAGTGGCTTGCTGGTCCTCTCTCTTTGATTTGTGCTCGTGTTCGCTGATTGTTTTGCGTCAATGGGAAAACTGCAAAATAATCAGCTATCAAACATGAAACTTGAGCAAAATATCTCCACATTTCTGCAAATTTCCAAAATTGCACAAATTTCACCATGGACTAAAGCATGGGCGATTTAAAATTTGTGCATTTTAAGGAAGTTGTAATCCAAGAGTTGATTACAATAAAGAAATCAAGCAAGCCAAAGTCAAGCACAGCTTTACCAGGCAAACATGGATTTTCCAGAGAGTACGAGGAATAGCCAAGGTCAAGTGCATGGGATATCAGTCATGTAAAATCAGAATCCAAAGAGCAGTTATCAGGCATGTCCAAAGATCATTAACAAGGAGGTCCCAAACACAAGTCAAGGTCAGGGTACAAAATACTACAACTGAAGAATGGCACTGTTTCTAGCAAAGGCTAAACTGAGAATGGACACTTATATTGCCAGAGACTTCTGAGCCCCACCCAAAACTCAGCTACAGTGCATTACAAGCCTTGCTCCCAAGGAGTTTCCTCCTTTTGAGGAGTCTTGCTCTGGGGTACTTCTCCTAAGAGAAGCACGACTGATTTGCATTCTAAGGCAACAATGCTCCCTGGGACTGGGTGGTTGCTCAGCCTCTGCCCCTGAAGCACAGCTGGGAGTTCTAGTTACTCAGAGGAGGAGGATTCCTTCAGCAGGACCATGACACTCAAGGCAGAAACAAAATGTTTGTTTACTAACTCCCATCCCCTGTTCATTTCGCCCCCACTCCCCTGTACATTTTCCCAGATTTATAGCTGGGAATGTGGCACCCACTGCGGCAGGATGTCAAAAAATTCTTACCGCTCTAAGCCAATAAAGGACTGCCCTCCCCTCCCATGCTATGAGGGCTGCAGAAATTTCAAAAGAAGGGGCAGCGTGAGATGAGTCATTTCGAAAAGCCACTTTCTGATTCAATAGCTCCGAAATGGGTCCTCAGGAGAGAGGGAATGAAAAGACAAATTCCATTTAAACCATCTAAATGAGACTCTGGCACAGCTGTAGCTGACAAGATATTTCTGGGAGCAAACCGTCAACGCAACCAAAATTGTGATATATCTATTTCTGTCCACAGATGTACCCTGGAACTCTTTCTACCACCCTTCACCAAAAGATTTAAGGCTGGGGAATGTGGCACCAACAAGCTGAAGAGATGTCACAATGGACGGCAAATTATGCTGGTGCAATGGCACAGAGGGAAGGAACCAGGGTTTTCTTCTCGATATTCCTAATCCTCAACACTGTTACTAATGCACTAACAATGATGCCATTTTCTCCGTAAATCTGCAGAGAAGACCAGGACTGGGAAGCCATTGCTTCAAACAAAATTCATTTTTCCAGCAAAGTTAGGTGTGGAAAGTAGAAGGTCAGTCACCGTAACTGGTACCCCCTGGAATATATGAGATAAATACACACATGCTCTGAAGAAGATCTCATTAACTCCATTTAGCTTCTCTTAGGGATCCCAGAGAAGCTGAGAAAGGGGAGATGTGCTTCAATTTTTGCTACCACCAGAATCAATAAAAGGAGGAATTAACTTTCAGCTTATTTCTAGGGCAACTAATGTCACATTGGAATTGCAGGTAAAGGCCTTTTGTTATTAAGGTTCGATGAGAGCCAAACTGGAGCCCTGCTCACAAAGACAGAATCTACGCACATACAACTTGCATCCAGGTAGGCCCTATACTCCCAGACTGCCTGGAGGTAATGCATAGAGATAAGGAGCATGATCCTACTCTCTTCCCTTGTCACGCATTCAAAACACACAGTTTCAGACTATGTACAAAGGCCTCGGGAAGGAAAGGGATTTATAGACTAGATGCTTCTCTAGCTGCAGGCTCTATCGAGGGGTTCAGTTCTAGCTGAGATCCTACATGTCTGGAGACCTCTTTGCACGTTACACTTGTAACATGTGTAAGGAAAGGATTTTACGTGTCCATGTTTGTTTGTTTTTTATGACGTAACACGAATACGAAACTAATGCACACTTACTTCTACATGTGTCAAACATGTGCCAGGAATGGGGAAAAGAGGCAAGGCCAATTGGGCATGAAAAGTAATTTTAAAGATCTCAGGACTCATTCTCAAATTTCTGCATTATTTCAATTTGCGTCTAAGGTTACAATGTACATATTTCCCTCATAATGTTAGAACCCAATGGGGTCATCCAATGAAGCTGAATGGCGGAAGACTCAGGACAGATAAAAGAAAGGACTTCTTCACACAGCACATTATTGAACTATGGAATTCGCTACCACAAGAAGTAGTGAGGTCCAAAGTTTGGACAGCCCAACGATGGAAGGGAGAATGGACAAATATCCTCCCTCATCATCACATTATTCCCTCAACTGTCCATTTTTGATCTTGCAAAGTCAAGAAAGACTCATATTGGGGTACAATAACAAAGGTGCCCCATTCAATACTCTCCCTTGTCCACTCCACTCTTCTTTTGGCCAACCCATAGGTTGCGGTGAAGCCCTCTGAAAAACAGCAAATGCCATAATTCCTTAAATAACCAATTTATGAAGCAGCAAAACGCATCTCTCTGCCCATTTCCTTCTGTATTATAACTAAGCATTTTATCACTGAAATTAAGAAAGTATGTTGAACGTCACGTAACTGCCCCAAAAGACATTTTGCAGGCCGACATCTGAAGATTCAGTCTAGGGGGCCATAAATCTTCAGTGGCGACATTAATAAAATTCTGTTCCTCTCTAATGTATTAAAACAGTATTTTACAGGGAACTTGCCATGTGGCACGGAGTGGGGAAGATGTTATGTTGAACCCATTGACATTTCAGTGACGAGAGCTTTTTAATAGAATGGAAACTTGGCTCAGAAAGGGGAAAGTGAAGAAAATGCCAAGCCAGATGAGTCTTCAGTGCTGGATCCATTCTGATTTATGCAGTATTAAATATTAAACCTCCAACTCTGGTTAACACTGGTATTTGTCCTAATACAGCTACTTTCCTTGGCACGTTCACATCTTCAGAACACAGCTCAGACACAAAACCATTCATATGTTTTGATGACATAATCCCAATAGTCAAGATAGGTCAAGAGAACAGAGGTCTAAGATATCTCTAGAGGATGTGGGGCTATAAAACAAATGAATATGCATAGATACATCATATGGGAGGTCATAAGAGGAGGACATGTGAGAGTCTGTGCCAGGGCTCCCAAATCAGTGGACCCTAATTTCTTCCCACCCTTACTATATATGCACAATAAACGGAATGCAAATACATAGTGTTATGTCATATGATGCATCACTGCCCAACTTGGCTCTAACAGCTGGCCCATAAATATAGGCTGGGAGTGATGTGTAATGCAAGAGCATTGAGGTGCTGTTAAATTATTGAATCCTCTAAGTCATAAAATAGAACAATTGTAGAAAGCATGATATTCTTATATTTGGGGGGCTGGGTAGGGGGAACTTCTCTTCCTGATTTAATTTTTGTATGTTTAAAAAGGATTTTATTTTAATATACAAAGGAGAAGAAGAAAGAATGCTAGACGTTCATGCAGAAACATTCTCTGAAAATAGAAGAAAAGTGAAGCAGTGTTCCAGTTGTAAAATGTGGCTGAATATGGCACAATAACCAATGCATAAGATTATTTTAGTAGCAATATTTTACCACAATGATTGAAAATCACAGCACATAATGTACCACTAAAAAGCTTTTTAGATTCCCTGTTATTGTTATTAATCACTCTTTACTCTAAACACTCCCCCAGGGACAGTGCAATGAGTACAGGCAACCTTCTCAGATTCCCCTTATACGATTCCGTGTTTTTCATCACTAGCACCAATGAACCAATATTTGCTTCTTCTTTTTCTGGTGAGGTAGGAGCTATTTCTCTAACTGTCCATCTCCCAATGCTGCCTGGATCCTCAGCTATGCAAATAATCCGTCCAGCCATTAATCACAGGCTGACACTGGTCAGTCTTACTAAATCCAATATTTGCATTCTCTTCAGATGGAGGAATGTTGAAGAGAAGAGAAAGAGATGGACTTCTGGGGGAACAATGCAAGACACAGAACTGGTAGACTGCAATGTGTCAGTGATATTGTGGGAAACAGAGCTGATGAATAACCAATTTGGCCAGGTGAGTCAATATTGTCTCTGTTCCAACAAGAAAGGCAGTAGTAGCTGCCTCTAGGGTGCCTTTCCTTCCTTCATTACATCAGCGTCACAGAAGTCATTTTTCCATCAGTTCCTCCCTTGGCGCTTCTAATGGTCAAAGACCTACAATTACATGTGGAGCTGATTGCACATGGCTTTTGTCAGAAACAAGTGTATGTCTCAAAGCCTAGTTTTGAAACAAACTCATGGTCAAGGGTGCCTATGTCCTAAGTGATGCCAGAAGTGAAATACAGAGGCTCGCCTCGCATATCCAGGCTGCGACTGATACATGTGGCAGAGGGCAGTCAGGAACTAAACTGTGGAGTTGTAAGAGAAAGCACAATGGCTCAGATTGGAAAGAGCCAGATTGGAAAGCCAGGCACAACACATGAAGAGGAAAGTTTCCAGGGGCAACAAGATCAATGGTGACTGCATTGGCAGGCCCATCCATTTCGCTGAGTACCATTGCCTTAACCCAACATTTCCGTAAGCAGTTTATAAGCATTTTCTATGAAATGGGGGATGGGAGAGAAGACATTTCAGTTTCCTAGTAGTCTATAACTAATTCTTGGAGTCCAACCCTTTCTCAGGAATGAATAAATATTTCAAATTCCAAAACATCTGTTTAAGCTTTTTAGGAATTCAAGGATTATGGTTTTGGATTTTTCCTAGCTCTACCTCAACCCAATTTCTCCCCAAAAAGGGAATAGACATTTGTGGGATGAGCTACTTTATAGAGAACCAAAATGCAGATGGCTAGCTACACTGACGCATTTAATTCGACTGCAAACCTAAGGATTGGACCCAATTCACCTGATCTCATTAGCTGCAGGATGGTATGAGTTATTGGGTGAGTGGCACTTCATTGACAGCTGTTGTGTTTCTTGGTTTGTTTACAGGTTTTATTGAAAGTATTTTTATGATACCCCTCAACCAAAAAGGTTCCCAGAGCGGTTTACATATAATCAATTAAACAAGACGGTCCCAGCCTGCAGGCTTGCAATCTAAAAAGGCACGACACACAAAGAAAAGGAATGGGGAAGGAAGATGGAATCAAATATTCTTTCCGCAAGGCTGGTGGAATGGAGCAGCTCTCCCTCTCATTTCCCTTCAGCTTATTTATTTATTTAATTACATTTATATCCCACCTTTAACACTTTGGACGCTTGATGGGTTTGAGAGGCTGTGGTCTATCAGACGTCTTCACAATGGCTGGCTGATTAAGGACTCTAAAACCTACCAATTTTCCCATCCCAAAAGAACAGCCTGACAAGTTTGAACTGTTAATACTAAACATGCAAACACACACACACACACACCACACACACACACACACACACACACCTCTCCACCCAAACCGCCTTTGGAAATATGAAATTATAGAGAAACCCACTGGGTGAAACACTGAAATATTTGGGATGTCTGTAAATCATTTCTCAGCAGGGATAGTGGATACAACAAGACTAAATCCGTCAACTAGTTTCTGTTCTGCTGGGATTTTTCAAATATCCATCCAGATGGTTCTTTGAAATAGAAAAGAGCAAACACCATATTCCTTTGTGGAATCCAGAGGCTTTTATTTCAACCAGTCAATAGCACAGAACCTAAAATGGTTCCAGGAGTTCACTCCAGGAAGAATGATTATTCTGAAGCCCCTGACCCTCGCCATACATCATTAAAGGTCTACTTTTGTCTTTATTTTAGACAGGAAATCAATGTGCAAGTGGCTGATGAGCTACTCTTCTTTGGTGGAAAGTAGGAGAAACAATAAGACCCACAGCTGGGACCACCCCCTTTTCACTGCAGCAGATATTCCACCGATGCTTACAGACCTTGTGTCAAATCTGAAACTCGTCCAAGATATTTTGAGAAGTGAGGCAAGAAGTCCAAATGGGCCCTCCCCATAATCAGCATGGGGTAAAATGCATCAGGAAGTCCTAGTTTCAACAGGGATTTGGGAGGGGCCATATTTCAGTAGCAGCGTGCTTGCTTTGGATGTAAAAGTTCCCAGCTTCAATCCCTAGCATCTCCAGGTAAAGACTCCTGCCCGAAGCCCTGGAGAGCCACTACCAGTCAGGGAAGACAATTCTGAGCTAGATAGACCAATGGTCTGCTTCAGTAAACATTCTTATGCTCTAACACAGCTCCTGTTCATTTCAATGAATCTTGCATAGGAGAACTCACCATGGAACAGATCTGCCCATCTTCCACTTACAACACCTTTAATATCATCACCTGGCTTCTCAGGTGGGATGTCTCTGGACAGAAACATCTCCCAGCACAAGGAAATGGCAACTGTTCGCTGTGCTTTGTGAGAGCAGCAACTTCTTATTCATTCATTTCTATACTGATCAGCCAACTTTCCAGGGGAAACCCTGTACTTGGGGCAATACACAGTAAGAACGAAAAAGCCAACAAACCATGAGCAACCATTCAACAGAACAGGTAAAATACAAGACATGACAGTATCAATTTGCACACCACGAGAAAACAGAGGTGACAAAACCAGTGGTTTTCCCTTGCTGCAAACACACCTTCAAATAGTCCCCCCCTTCCCAGAAGGCAACTGCAACACAACACAAATCCCTCTTCTCGGTTTAGGGACACTGCAAACCATTGCTTCCTTATTTCTAGATTCCTCGTGGCCATTTTCCTCTAAAGAGTCTATCTCTTGACATAAAGACGAGAAGAGCTGTGCTGGATTAATTGAAGCCATCTCAAGCCCAGCATCCTGTTCCCCACAATGGCCAACCAGACTCCAATATTTATTATTATTATTATTATTATTATTATTATTATTATTATTTACACTTATATACTGCCCCATAGCCGAAGCTCTCTGGGCGGTTTACAAAAATTAAAAAGACGTGAGCAGAACAGCACCCTCCCACTTGCCTTCCCCAGAAAATGAGAGGCATAGTGCCTCTCATACTAAATAAGATATAGACATCGTGACTAGTAGCTGCTGTCAGCCTTATCTGCCATGAATTTGTCTAATTCCCCCTTTAAAGCTGTCCAAGTAGCAAATTCCATAGTTTAACTATGCTCTGTGTGAATAAGTACTGCATCTGTTCTGAGTGCCTCACCATTCAGCTTCATTAGATGGCCCTGGATTCTGGCATTGTGAAAAAGGGAGCAAACATTCTCCACACCATGCAGTTTTGGGCACCATAATAATAATAATAATAATAATAATAATAATAATAATAATTGTATTTGTTTATTCCTTACCCGCCTCCATCTCTGGATCGAGGCGGGGAACAACATCAAACACAAATGATATAAAATACATAAAACTGAATAAAAGCATATAAAATTAATACATTATTAAAATACCAATAAAACTCTTAAAATTCAACTGGGTAAGCCTGCCGGACGAGATCAGTCTTTATAGCTTTCTTAAATTCTGGAAGACTGTGAAGTTGGCGGATCTCTCCCAGCTGGCCATTCCACAGTCTGGGAGCGGCAGAAGAGAAGGTCCTCTGGGTAATGGTTGTCAGTCTAGTTTTGATTGAGCGTGTGGGGCGGATTGTATGGGAGAGGGCGATCCCGCAGATAACCTAGACCCAAACCATGTAGGACTTTAAAGGTAATGACCAACACTTTGTACTTCTCCCGAAAACTAATCGGCAGCCAGTGGAGTGATTTTAAAACTGGTGTGATATGGTCACCCCTAGGTGTACCAGTGACCAACCTGGCTGCCATATTTTGAACTAGTTGAAAATCTCCCCTTCCTCACCTTTTTGCTAAGCTTAACAGCTCCAGGCATTGTAACCTTTCCAACTCTTGAGCATATGTGTTGCCTTTTTCTGCACCTTTTCCAGTCCTACAACCTCCTTTTTGAGATGTGTCACCCAATAACTCTTATCTAAGAGAAACCAGGCAACACTTTCTTGGATGGCTTTCTAGTAAAAGGCGCCATGTCCATATGGTACGGGAGTATACAGAAGGAGCCCACGATGGGAGCATTTTAACACAAGTCATGAAAGCGACGGCACAAGTCTCATCAGATGGAATTGCAATCTGTTTGGCGGGGCCGTTTGAACATATAATACTAACACTAAATGCAACTATTATGAGGCGGGGATGAAAATGGCCAGGAAAACATTCATAACCTATCATTATATATGCTAACGCTCCTCTCTTATTTGTGAGTGATGTGGGCTTATTAACTGCCTGCTGTGCTTTGATCTGTGTTTTGAAATCCTGGATGTCTTATCAGTTCATCACCGCTGCTCAGCTTAGCTACAAGAAACAAGTATCGATCTTCTACCATGCAATGGCAAAGAGATGGAAATAATCCACTGAGCAAGGACCAGCAATTTTGACTTCTTGAGAATAAAATTGCCACTGCAAGGGGGCTAGAGAAAGAAGCGACTTTTGTTATAGTTATGTTATACTGTCATTTAGGCACCAAAAAGTTCGCAAAGGTTAATAATACTAATGAAAAGTTCAAACAATAAAATCTAACTTGCAAAAAGAAGTATCTACTTTGTTTATTTATTTAGAACAGTTCTATACCACCCAATTAACTAAGTCCTCTGGGAGGTTTACGAAGCTTTACAATCAACAAATGACAATGAAACAAACTAAAAATAATCCCAATGAAATCTATACCAACACAGAAATCTACACAAAAGCAACACAGTGCAGCATGCAATCAATATAAAAACAATCTAGACCCCAGCGGGTGAAAGAATAATTAATTCCAAGATGTAAAATACATAGAAAAATAATGTAAAAGGCCTGGGAAAATAAAAAGCTGGCCATGAGTCTCATATTGGGATTCCTTAAGACTGCAGCAGCTCACCAGAAGAGAAAACTACTGGCCTAATATCTAGAGCACTTGAGCATGACCAACACAGCTGGCCGGAAGGAAGTACTGCAGCTACTTACTCAGCAGATGTCAAGTGATACAAGTAGCCAATGGGATTTCACGTGTTCCTATGAAGCCTCAGGCAGACTCTGATTGGACTCCCCAGTCTGAGAAACTTGTCTTAAGAGAGAACACTAAGCTTCCGTCAGCTTAAACTCCCTGTTTCACAACCTGCCTTGTTTCACCTCCCCATGGCTGCTAACTAACCTTGGCCACCATCAATCTGGTTGTGTCTCAGCTGTGACACTCCATGGTGTTGATGGGAAGGAACACTGAGACATATACATGCTAGGGATGTGCACGGACCCCCCGGATCGGATCGGAACCGGGATCGGAACCAGGGTTGGCATGTCGGATTGGATCGGACGTTTTCCGGATCAGATCGGACCCGATCCGAAAATTGGAAGTCCGTTTTTTGGTTCGGACGCCATTTTAGGTGTTTTCGCCATAGGCTTGCATTGGGGGAAAGAAAGCTTTCCCCCAGTGCAAGCCTATGAGGAGAACATGGGGGCGGGTGAGTGGAGCCCTAACTCCCCCCTCCCTGTCCCTCCTCCCCATTCACGCTCCTTACCTGCCGGGGCCGTCCACTTCCATCCACTGGTCCCATCATCACCCTGCGCGCTACTGAGAGGCAGGCCATGAAGCCTGTTTCTCAGTAGACGGGACGAGCGTACGGCAGTGGATGGAAGCGGGCGCCCCGGCAGGTAAGTGGGGCCCTCCCCCTCCCCCCCACTCGCGCTCCTTACCTTCCGGGGCCGTCCGCTGTCGCCCACGGGCAGCAGTGGACGGCCCCAGCAGGTAAGCCCCCTTCCCCCACTCACGCTCCTTACCTGCCGGGGCCATCCACTGCCGTCCGCTGGCCCCTTCTACTGAGAAACAGGCTTCACGGCCTGCCTCTCAGTAGCGCGCTGGGTGATGTCATCACCTGGCACGCTACTGAGAGGCAGGCTGCAAAGCCTGTTTCTCAGTAGAAGATACCAGCGGATGGCAGCCAACAGCCCTGGCAGGTAAGGAGCGCGAGTGGGGGGAGGAGGTCCGATCCTCCGATCTCTTCCGATCCGGATCAGGTCCTTTCGAATCGGATCAGATTGAATGATCCAGATGCGGGAATCTGAATCGAATAATTTTATCCGATTTCGGCAGGTTTGGGTCCAGATCATGGTCCGATCTGGTGCACACCCCTAATAAATGCAGAAGAAACCTTTACACATTTTTCTCCACCGTCCCTCTTCCTCTTTTGTAGAACACACATCCTTCACGCACAACTGGAAGGGACTCCTCCCCATGTACCTTCTGCTTCCGAAACAACTTTTGAGAGTTTGTAGGGCTGCCTGAGGTCTGAGCTTCTTCTCCATAATTAATTTAGCTAATGACAGCTCAGCTCTTAGCTTGTTTGTCTCTTGCCAAGGAAATCAGCAGAAGGTCTATTTCATGTCCTAAATGAGTACCATCCTACATACAGATGAAACATGATAAGAATACTGACTGCTGGACAGGGATGGTTCCACGGAGGCTGCCAAAAGATGCACTGAATATCATTTCCAGATGATTGATTCAGAAGTTTCGAACAGAACTTCATGGCCCTTAGCATTCCTCTTACTGCAGTAATTAGCAGCACCTTTTCATCCAGAATAAACCCGTCCTCTCTACCCTGTTCTTCAACTGACATATAAACAGATAAAAGCCTGATGATCCACTTTTATAGTCTCTCATGCCAGGCAAAGGGAAGATAGGGTTAAGCACAAGGGTTCTCACACCAGGGAAACAAGAAGTTGGGATTGACAGAAGAGCTCTACGAAGTGCTGAAGATGCAGCACCCATTCAACAATTCAGGATAGTTAACACGCAGCAGTGACACAGCGCCCGAGTCAGATGTGGATAGAGCTGGGGATATGGTAAGATGGAGGAATGGCAGCACTAAGTTCAGTCTTTTGTACCTCAGCAGATCCAATGATGCCCTTCCTGGACTGCTACAATGCTGCAAGCAAAAAACAAACAAACATGGAGAACCAACTGTCGGGGTCCGTTATCTGCGCAAATTGCTCAATTTTTTTTTTAAAAAAAACCTGGATTCTCAAAATGTGCACAAACATTGCCCTAATTTTTAAAAACTTATTTTATCTCCACTCTTGTGCAACTGGAAGAATCCATAGCCCTTCAGAGGCATCTTCCCCTCCTATCAATATCCTTGTCAGTGTCATCCTCTCCACACATTACTTTGTTTATGCTGGCAGAGCCATATTCCATACTTGTCCAACAACATGTCAATTCTGTCTCCCTCTTCCCACTCCCTTTCCCTCTGTATGTGTTTAATTTGCACATGTATTGGCACTCACAGCTCGGGAAAAGGGGACCAGACTGCCCACTGAGAAACCTGATCCTCACGACTCAAAGTGCTGAACTGGCACTTGGGAATACTCTGCTTCCATTACACACTTGCCCGAGTCTCAAGCAAGTGCTTTCAACAAAGATGTAGCCTCTACCCGCTTTTCCAGGCTCCCATTTGCAGTAACCTGTGGTAGCTCTTCCCAAGCGAAGGGGTGGGATGGGGGGGGGGGGGGAACTGACAAGTTGTTTGTCTGACAAGGACATTGGCAAGAGGGGAATATGCTCCTGCGGCGCTACAGAGTGGGCACAAGGACCTGCGATCATGCGCAGGTGCGCAACAGCAGCAATAAAAATAAAAATAAAAATTACAGCAACATTTGCACATATTTCAAGATAAAAAATACATACATTGCAATTTGCGCAAATGGTGGAACCCAGTTTTTTTTTTAAAGCAAATATTGCCAACATTAAAAAAAAACCATTTTTTTTTCAGAATCTTAAAAAAAAACTGATATAGTCTACCTCTCCTACCACACCAGAAATGCTGCAGAAATCCTATGGGCTTAAACACAACGGATTTCCCAGCATCACACATCACTACAAGAGATACCAGGGTAAAGACATGCTTCTTCTACCCCCATCTACCCACAAAAAATGCCTCCCTACATCGAATTCAAAAGCCTCTTTTAGTTAGTCATTCCATTGTTTAGTGGAAGCTTTGAAGGAGAGCAGCATAGTACCCCCTGAACCTGCCCCTTGATCTGTGTGCATGGCTGGCCCCACACCCAACCTCCACACATCTACCCAAATGTCTGAAAGGGCTTCTTCACACATACAAGCCACTTTCTGATGTCTGGCCAAATGCACTGGAGTTGGGGAGGGGGAGCCATATGGTGCAATCCTGCTCCTCACATTCACTGAAGTAATGGAGGGAATAAGTGCAAAGGACTAACCTTATCTGCTTTATCCAGAGACAATAATCTAACACGACGGAAAGTCACCAACAAAAACTTCATTAGAAGGCAAATGCTAACACTCTCAAAATATGATCCATTGAGTCTCTGCTACGTGAAGTAACCAAAGGAAATAAAAGCCAATACTACACAGCAAAATTAATATACAGCAATTCTTGATAGTCAATTGTCTTTATTTTTGCCTATTGGCTAAAGAAAGTGTGTATATATATACTCCACACACATTCAAATACACACACGTTTGCCTGACCAAAACCCCCCACTGGATTATAGCTAAGGGAAAGGAGCTGCGAATCCCTTCAGAAAGCCTTGACATAAAACCAACTACAGAATCTCTGATCGCCCCAATGATTTTGTCAAAGTGTTTACAAAAGGGAAGATTTCAGTCACTGTCTATGGCTTGGAGAACTTGGTTCCTTATTGTACCCTCTGGTTAAACGAGACCTTTAAATGTGAAAAGTCGCAGTGTCTTTAAAGATAGATTTATTAGACATTAAACAGTTTCATGAGGCCAAGGCTGGATTTGCAGCTCAGAGTTAACCAAGATGGTGACACCAATGTCAAAAAAACTCAGCTCATCTCTCTTCGTAGAACACATAAAACAAAACCAAATGAGAAGACTCCAGCAGCAGTGTGCCTGATAGCGCCTTTCCCACGTTCCCTACTTAATTTGGGTTTACAAGGCTGCCAGAGCCACTGAGGAATGTGTGCCGATGTATTAAGAGGATGCATTCCTCCTGTGCCAGAATGCACACTTCATTAACACAATGAGACAAAGCATAATGCAATAGTGCACTGTCTGCCACAGATAGAAAGCTCCCCACTAATCACAAAAACAGCAACAATGGGTGACATCATGAAATGAAAACAGAAACATGGCTAGCTTCCACAATGCATGTAAAGGTCAGATGCTGAACTAGGATAAAACAAGAAGAGATTCACAGGGGTCAAGAACTACGTGTACCGTGAATGAGCAACTGTCCATTCTGCTTCAGGACAATTTGCCTCATGCTTTTAGAATGGTGGTCCCAACAGCATCATAACTTCTTTGAAACCAATATGCTCGGCTTTTTAACCAATTAAGTTTCAATGTGTTTTCATACTGTCAAAATGTAAATGCCTTTTTGAGAAAGATGCCTCCTAGCTCAAGAAAACTGACTCCTCTTTGATGTTATAAGGAAAGGCCATCTTGAACCATTCTTTATGGAAACACCACACCAGAACCAAAACAGTGCCAAAATTGGTCTTTGCACATTAAAATGGGCCAATTAATCAAGTAGAGCGCTAAGTTGACTTATCAGCTAATTAAATCCAAGATTGCAACCTTCATTGTTATATTTAAGAACTTCCGTTATTACAGTCATTTCCAGGAAAGGGTCTTACCTTTAAGATTCAAAGCAAAGGCAGTGTAAGCACCACGGGTTAAGGTAATGGTCAATTATTCCAACCAGATGAGTCGTAGCAGAGGAAAGGCAACAAAAAGGAAAAAAATACAGGTTCTATTAGTCTCTAATGATTAGGGGATGCAGACTGAGATAGCATCATTAACATTAAATTACCAACTGCGAATTAAGAAGAGAATATCAGAGGTTTGCGGCAAACCAGAAAGCCTTAACGATTCCAGGCAAGGAGGGAGGCAGCATCTTCCATTTACCAACCATTATGCTCCCGATTTTTGCATGGCACAAAACCACCTCAATGCGCAATCCTATCTGGATAGTCTCCCATCTCCAACCTCCAAAATCGGAAGCTGCTGACTATCCTATGCAGGACGTCTGGTGCACAGAGGAGATCCTCTCCTCCATGCTCTGAAGACCCTGCATTTTTGTCTAGGTTCAGCTGTGCGGAGAGAAGGGGCCTGAAGTCTCGATAGGAAACAGCATGAAACAGCTTCCGTGGTCTCCTCCCTGTCGCCAGGACTCCCCCTTTTCCATGCTCCGTTTCCAAGCATGAAGATGTAGCCAGCACGGCAAGGGGAGGGGACGGGGAGAGCAGTTTCTGGGCTCCGAGGTCAGAGCACTGCTTCTGACATCGGTTCCTAGAAACCGAAGGATCCATGGCCCTCTAGACAGTGTCTAGTGGCCATGAGATTGTTCCCTCAGTTTACTGGCACATTTCACATTCCTATATCACCTTTTTATTTTATACCCTCTAGCCACTGGGAACGTTATGCTATTGGCAGGTAGGGAGTGAATGGCAGGAGCCCTGTTCAGAGGTTATTACTCACAAATATACCAATGTGTGACTAGAGAGCTGGACAGAGCCAATGAGTCCTGCTCCTGATGTCACATGGGCTGACTAGCCACACCGCTAGCATCTGTACATACAGTATAAATATCTGCAAGGACAGAGCACTTAAGTGTACAAACCACGGCTGCCTCCCTGCAGATGTTCTCATTGTATATGTGGACAATAGATGCCGGAGCCAGTCAGCTCACAAAACACCAGAGGTGGGACTAGTCTGCACATCCCCACGTCTCTGCTCACATGTCGATGGTACTAACTTCTGAATAGGGCTATGGTCATTGTTAATTTTCAATGTTAAAGTAGCAGAAACCCAATAGAAACTCATTCAACAATTGCTTCCTCCCTTAGTGATTTTCATCAGTGTTTTGGTACCATAATATCGTTCCCCCTATATTGATCCTGCTGGTCAGAACATGGATTATATATGCAGACACATATGTGAATAATCTGAAGGTGATTGACACAGTGGGTGAGTATACTGCCAAGCATCTACCAAAGCACTATGTCACTTGAGGGGAAGGTTAACATCTGGAAGAGTCATTACCCTAGACAAATGAGCTAAGAAAGAAATGAGAGAGCAAGAGAAAGCAAAGAAAAGGAGGAATTGAAACATAGGGTTCTGTTATGGCTAACCATGGCTTATTGCTGTCGTAAGTGCTCCTTACCTCTCTTTCTCTCTTTGCCAGAGACTTTATTCGTTCATTTATTTATTTATGTATTAAAACAATTATATCCCGCCCTATAACACAAGGATCTCAGGGCGGTATACAGATAAAATCATACAAAAAATAGAATAAATATACAATTCTAAAACAAATAAAACCTTTAATATATGAAAACCAATACAAAATTTTAAAACAGTAAAATCCAATTAAAATAAGACAATGTGTTAAAATAAGACAATGTGCAGGCTGGTTGATATAGCCATCAAAGGCTTTGTTAAAAAGCCATGTCTTTACCTGCCACTGAAATGAAGCCAGCACTGGCGCCAGTCGGGCCTCCAGGGGGAGGGCATTCCACAGCCGGGGTGCCACAACAGAGAAAGCCCTTCCCCATGCCCCACCGTAGCATATATCTTGCATTGGTGGGGCATGGAGAAGGGCTCCTCCAACAGATCTCAGGTCTCGGGCAGGCAGATACATTAGCACAGGCCATCTCCTTCTTTGCTCTTGCTTCTCTGCCCTTCAAACAACCCTCCAATGCCCAAACACAAATGCTGGCGAACACTGCATCTCGTCATATATGCACGGGTGTGTCTATGCAACACCTGTGAAGACTCATGGACCATGGGAGCCATTTCAGTGTGATGGAAGGGTCCCTCTTCAACACACACTGGGCTGCTATTGTGCTACCACAGCTGTGTTTCGAGGATCACGCTGTGCTTGCGCTGAATAAATCTTAACACTGTAGAAAACAGCATCAGCGCACACAATAGCAAGATAACATGACTACTCGTAGCAGCCAAGAGCACCCCATATGCCAAGCATGGTAATTTTTCTTTTTGTTTTTTAAGGCATGGAAAAGACATTCAGGCAGCCCCTTCTGTCTTGCAGTGGTGCCATGATTTATTTCTCTCTTTCTCTCTCTTGATTAAAATTCAATTCTTTTACGATGGGGGTGGGGAAATGCACCCCTGACTGGCACCAACAAGAAGAGCTTCCTAAAATGTATGTGGGGAAGGGGGAAAAATCAGGTTTTAAAACTGAGCTTGGTTTTGGTTTTAAAAAAAATGTTTTGTTTGAATTATGGGGCTGTGCCAACCCCAGTCCCAAGCTAAGGACTCAAAATGCACATTACACTGCATGCAGGATGCTACCAAAATTAAGGTTGACCCAAAATCCAGCTCCAGCTCCATTTGAGAGGGGCTTCTTCAGTAATTGGGGGGAGGAAAAAGATGGGGGTGAAAGAGGAGATTGGCCAGGTCTAGCTCAGTTGGCAACTACTGATCGTATACTGTCATGTAGTGTTGTTCTAAGGAGGATTCCGGGGAGAGGAGGCGCACCCAAGACATAGACCATGAGGGAGGGAGGGAGGGAGGGAGGGAGGGAGGGAGGAGGAGGAGGAGGAGGAGGAGGAGGCGGCGATGGATTAGACCTAAAGCCTATCTGGCCAAGCTCAGGGCGTACAGATTTTGTTAAATCTGTTCCCTCTGTGTTTTGCAGATTGCCAGGGGTCTTCTGTTCCATCATCCAGACATCGATGGAATCAGATGGTCCAGAATTTCATTCTATTTCTACTAATTTGCATGAGCATCAACGTGAATTATTGCACATTCCTTCCCCCTCCCCGCACACACACTCGGTCCGCACGCACACACGACTCAGGAAAAGCTGGTCTGCCACAGCATTCGCAGGTCGGATTCATACAAATCCTGAACTCATTTGAACCCATTGAGAGTTTCCCCAACATCCCTAAGCCCAGCATTCGGTTCCCACGGTGGCCAACCAGATGCCCCTGGGAGGCACACAAGCAGGACAGGAGCACAGTGGCTCTCCACTCCTTCCCCCACAACCCACTAAAGTCCCCAGCAACTTGAATAAAGAGGCAAGCAAATGTGGGAAAAAACATAAGCAAATGGAGTGATTTCTGCACCACGGTCTCATTTGGAAAACACTTGTTTTAGCTGATTTTCCGGACATTTACAAATAGGTTTCAAAGCATTCCCTGCAGCTAGAAAGAGAGCTACCTTGAATTTAAAGCAGCTTTTCAAGTAAATCCAGAGAAACATATTTACTAGTCCACAAACATATTCAACAGTCCACCAGCCAACACATACCAATTTAAGTTGGTTGTGGAGGTGCATCAACTACCAGAGAAAGAAACCGAACATTCTTCCAGTTTACAAACATGTCTCTGTCTCAGAAGCCGTTCTAACTTCCTAGGAGTTAGTGGCAAGCTTGAATGCATTGCCAACTTTGAAAAACAGAATTTACTTCCACATAAATGAGAATCTTTCAAAGAAAAATGGACTGGATTCTTGCGATCTATGAATCCGCTAAGACCTATGCTTGCAGGACTGCAATGTTTTGGTAGCTGGGAAAGAAATTCCTTTCTAGACTCACCCAGAAACCCCACTGACCATCTTGCTGACCCAATTGAACATCCCTCCCCATCAATCATTTGGCCCGATGGCATGTTTGCATATGGGAAAGCACACAGCGATGAGGAAGATGGGAAAAGGACCAGTAAGCAGGGCCACTGCAGTAAATCACAGGGCCTCGGTTTCTTGTGAAAGGAGAGAATGCTGAAGCCATGCAAGCCTCAAAGCGCCCTTTGTTGTGCAGGGGCAGGGGAGGCCGGCACATAAATAAATCAGAAAGGAACCATGAAAAGAAGCTGGAGACTGCAAAAATGCCCGGGCACATTCCAGCCTGATCTTCATGCCACTTGGGTAGCAGGGAAGCTGCAAATGCCAGAGAAGACGCTGAGGACCATGAAGGATTATCCTCAAATGGACAGCAGCGTAAGTTAAACTAACCGATGGAATTTGCCGCCACACATGTGTTCATGGGCAACAAAATGGCATTAGACAAATTCATGGAAGAATTAATCTGTTAATGGCCATTAGGCCGTGATAAGCGGACTGGAACCGCCATGTTGAGAGGCAGGGTGCCTCTAAATTCCAGGTGCAGAGGGCCAACAACAGGAAAGTGCAGTTGTCAACATACCCTGCTTAGAAGCCTCCCAGTGATATCTGGCTGATTGCTGTTATCCTCACAATCAATGGTTTTGTTTTTCTGATGCAAGACAAACAGAGGTTATTGTCCACTATGTTTTCTTTTGTCCTGCTTATAAAGGTCCTAAGGAAAGATTTTGGAGATAGTTGTTAAATCAATGGAATTATTTCCCTGCTATTGTTAAACTCTGTCTGCAATTGAGAGACGATGACCCTTACATTACAATATGTTTGACATTTTTTCTTTCTTTCTTGGTGCTAGGAGAATTAGTGGGAGAATTTGGAGTGAAAGCACAGATTAATTCTGCAGTTTGTCTTGTTCAAATGTTTTGTCTGAGTGCTGTTAGAATCAGGATGGGGCTAGGTAGTATTTGGTCTGATCCGGCAGGACTCTTTTAGCATCCTACAAATAGCTGTCTTAGGGACATCTGACAAAGCTCATGCAAGATGATCCAGAGAAAATACAGGCAGAGCACAATAATGAAGAAATCTACAATATCACGCCAAACTTCCCTTTAAGTTTAAAGTTTATTGAAATGGCATTTGTCAACGTAGTGTACAAAATGAGTAAACCTACAGAAGGTTCTATCCACCCTCCCTGAGTATCCTCTGCTCATGTTGATAAAAATGCAACCCATATGTAGCTAAGGCCTCTCAACACAAAGAAGGTGGGGCACACCACGTCAACAGCAACTTAAACAACGTTTCATCCTCCCCTTGGAGCCACCCCATGATGAGGAGTTCCCACTCAGTTAGCCTCATCACCTGCCTTTACACGACAGTTGAGACACCCCCATACCTGCCAAGAACCTTTCCCTGCACCATGACATCCAGGTAAATATGGGAAAGATTAAACATGGACCTGAAACCAATTGTTTCAGTTTGTGCATGGTTTCTGATTCTAACCACTTCCAATAGGCAAACAGATAAAAACTGATATCCCAGTTGTCTCCTTTACGAACGCTAATTTTGTTTGGATTTGGTTTTGAAAACCCAACAGTATGCCAGTGAGAGAGCAGTGAATTCCTTTCACCATAAGACAGCAAACCAATAAAACGCACCTCCTGCTCGACCACATTCCCTTACATGATTGGCCCAGAATGCACAGATGCTCCTCTGGCGAAGATGTATTGCTCCCCATCCCATTATTATGGGTCAGTAATAGCATAAGTAATAATCTATGCACTGCAAAGTCACCATGAATGTTAACTCAAACTTATTGCCAATAACCAACATCATATATCTCCAATTCCCGGGTACTCAGATGCATAAAGTAATAGTCCGTATGCAATCTATAATGTTAATGGGTCAGACAGAGAGGTTCAATGTTATTTTGATAGAATAATTATAGGTTGGATTTCAAAAAAATTAAAGAAATTGATGATTAAATGACCTACAAGGACAGATAAAATACAAGATTCCCATCTAGTCAGTGAGAAATGTCTTTGGCCTTAGAGACTCTTAAGATGATCATTTATCATTCTTTTAGTCTTATATTTTCTCACATCATACACAGAAGTGTATCAGGCAAATGTTCATGATTTTTGTGCGCAAAATGTTCATCCCCACCTAAGGCTTTTGGAGGGCCTTACAGGAGGACCTAATTAAGGCCAAAAGTTTGGATAACAAAAGTGGCGACGTCTTGTACACAAATACATAATACGCACACTGAGCGTTCATGTCATAATGGGAATACTTCTACTACTTTAGTGGACTTTCACGCTGCCCAGGCAAGTCATGCTCAGTACAATACAACATGCCCATGAGTCCATGTGAGGGCAGCCATCTTGGATAGTACACCGTCATGAGTATATCATGGGAGGATGCCTGAAACCATCAGGTCTTCCAGACCATCTTTAACAGCAAGCTCTTTCCTCTAGAAGAGAAAGTGGGTGAACATCCACCTAATCAAAATTGACTTCTAAGCGTCAAGTACGTTTCTTCTTGAAACACATAAGCAGAATCTTGGCTTTTTATGATAGATCTATGAGAAAGTCCTATATCCTCACCCAGATCTCATGTCCATCAACCCTTCAGCCCATATTTACCACCAATATCTACTGCCAAATATACCGATAAACTACTTACTGAAATTGTGTTGCCTTCATCCTGGATAAACTGACCCATTTTTTTCTGTTCTGTCTTTGTAAAAAATCTATTGTCATGTTTGAGAAATACTGATTTTATTGTTTCATTATATTCTTTTTAAAAAATATCCATCAACTACAAATATGATCTTTTCCAGATGTTCCACAACTACTGTGCTGGCCTTCATAGCTAGTCAAAACTAGTGTTTACCACCGACTGGGCAAGTTCTCATCTCTGGTGTCACACTTAGTTTTGGAGGCTCTCCAAACACAACAGAGGGAAGCAGAAGCTCATCACTGTCACACTGAGCCATGGAGACACCTGGAAAGCAGTGGAATATGTTGTGCTTTTCAAGCATCCCAGAGGCTTAGTGTGGAAGAGGTCTTGCTTTTCTCTGTGCTCAAAAGCAAGGGAGGGGAGCTCTCACTAGATTTAAAAATACGCTTCAGCAAGGGTCATGCTCCAAGCAGAAAGGGTCTCAAAACCAGGGGAGAGCTGGCTGCCAATCCAAATGTATTGAAATAGATGCAGAGTCAAAACCAGCTGCCATTAAAGAAAATGAGGAAGATCTAGGTAGGATCCCCACACCAGGCACAACTTTCTCAGGCTGAGCGTAAGTCTCTGAGACGGAGGTTTTATGCAGCTTGGTGGGCTGGGATTGGCCCTTGGGTGTCAGCAGACAAAATGTTCAAGCAGTCTGGTACTACAGCTTAGAGGATGCTCTTCAAGCACAGAACTGGTGTCCAAAGCTGGTGTCCAAAGCCCAATTGCTGGGAACCTAAGTTTCTGAGGTCCAAATGGCACCAATAGGAGCTTTTTTCTTCTAATCCTAACTGGTGCACGGGCAGTGTGATCATTGTTGGGATCACAGCAAGGGAGGGAAGGATTAAGCCTCCCCTCCCAGTACATGGAGATCCTAACACATATTGGGCCCACTGCACTTACTTTCAAATAACAAAAAAAAGAGAAGCAGACAGAGCTACGTGCCATGTATTTAACACAACTTGTAGCTTCACTCTAAGGTGTTGAAATCACTTGACCTATTCTGAGAGATCCCATTTTATTAAGAGACTTGTTCATCCTACCTAATTTACAAATAATGTCACACGCTCCCATCCGTTCTCCCAAATCCCCCATCAACCTGTTTCCTTCATCTGCTTCATTGATGTGTTCTAGATATGAAAGCAACATTTCAATGAACATCTGAGATCTTAATGTCATTACCAGAGCGAGTGGGTGGGATCAAAGTGGGATTAACCTAATTCTTCAGCCAGGCAGAAGAAACATTTTGACTTAAAAAAGAAAAATGCTGCTATTTATTACAATAGTAACTGATATTATTATTATAAGAAGGACATGACACAAGGGGCCAGGATGACGACAAGAGGAAGCAAGCCTTCTTGGTAATCATCGCTATGTGAGCTATTTATCCAAAAGTCAGAGCTTAAGGTGAACAGAGCTAAAGGAAAAGAAAAAGAAGGAGAAAGAGAAAGAGAGAGAAGAGAACATGTTTAAGCTTTAAGCAGCCTGAAAGCTGCCAAGGAAGAGCCCACTTATGGCTTATTAAAATCAAGAGTAAACTCTTTTAAGAAGTCAGGCTGCAAATAGAGAGCAATTCAGGGAAATTGCCTGGCACAGAATTTTAAACAGGCGTTGCGAAGGCCCCTGCATCTAAACACCCGTGCTGTTTTATGGCAAGGAAAGGTTAAGGAGACAGAGATTTGCAAACTTTTGTCTAAGGGGCACCAATCGGCTGTGTTTAAAACTGGGCTGCTGCTGCTCGGGCCAGAAAGCACAGCGTTCAGGGAGGGCCCGCAGTCGCCTGGCCAAGCACATGTGTCAAAATGTTGAAGGGTTGGAGCCCAGCATCTCCCTCGGTTGAAGGGACTTCGACTAGTGAAGAGATCAGAGTCAGATGGCCCCACGCTCTTCCCCCTCGACTGCCGATCATATGGCGGTTGCCTGGCTTTTGTGCAGTTTCCCCCACCACACTCTCAAAAGTAGAAATCCCTCTCCTAAAGCTTAGTTATTGACAGTGAGAGCTTTAAGATCAAATGCGTTGGTCTTTGGGATATTTTGGCACCACCTACTTTTGCCTTCAGCCCCACCCATCCTTGACGTGCAACCCCCAAACGTTTCTTATTCAGCCCGTGAGTTGAGAGAGGTCCAACACCCCTGAGTTGAGTGGTCAGGGAGAAGGGGACAAGAAAGAGCCCTCTCTGCCTGGGACCCCTGTGGGTCAGAATAGATAATACTGTCTAGACGGGAGATGGCTTAGTAGAAGGTCCCCCTACCAGGCTGCCTTGACAATATGGGGAAACCCACTGGCTCCTTGGCCAACTTGACACTCTTTTTGTTGCAAAAGTTAGACCGCCCATACACTCCGGCTTCAGGGGTGAATTGGGCATAATTGTGCCATCATCTCTCACTGGTAGATGCTGGGAGAGGCAACTTCTGTTCCCTTTTTCCCAGGGCCATTTCTCTTAACTGATATCTTGTTGTTCTTGTTCTTGGGGGTGGGGAGGTAATTTCAGCATCCATATTTCTACAGAAGCCAGGCAACACCTCTTCAAAACCCAACCTCCTGCTGCATCATCCTCAACCCCTCTGCCTCCCTTCAATGCTCAATGAAGCTGCATGGCCCTAAGACAAGAGGGCAGGCAGAACGTCTGTTTCTATGGGACCAACAGCCTAGAAGGGAATGCTGCCTCCGAAGAAGAGATGGAAACCAACTCAAAAGGTCTTCTCAGCTCTCAGTCCCACCGACAGGATGATGAAAACGGCAACTTTAATTGACAGCTTGAGGATCAGCTCAGTGAAACTCGAGAGCTGGGAATCAGGCTAGCTTGCACCACACATGCAACTTCAGTTACCCCCACTCCAATGCAGTGAATGAAAGGACGACGCTGAAGGACGCCGGCCTTCTTGAACAATTCAACAAAGGGCCACCCAAGCTAGCCTCCAAGTTGTTGATGCCCCATGGGCTGGAAATCACATGGAAATGAGAAGAGCCCTGGAGTCACCTATCCCAGCTTCATTTTGAGTCTTGAAAGCTTTGGACAGGAGGAAGGGATGCTTCCTATGGGGCCGTTCAATGGAATGGCAGCCCACCCAGGAGCGGAGTACATTCAAGCTATTTTTACCTGACCTTGCCAATGTAGGTTCCAGCGACTGACATGATCTTGCATTGTTCAATGCTCGTTTCAATGTTGCGCTGGCTGTGTTTCCCCCTCCACGACACCCTCACATCCTATTGTTACTTCACCCTCAACCCCACCATTGGTTGATTTAAAACTGCTCTCTTTCATAGAGTTCCCTGGCTAACATCCAGATCAATTAGCAAGCTCATTGCCAACCAATGAAAAATAGCATGGTCCTATCAGGTTATGGGGAACTCAGGATGGTAGAAGAATTGCACCTTAAGGGATATTATTATTAAGTGCAGACGGTGGGGTGAAGAACAGCCTGCAAGCCTGGGAACTCAGTCCTTCCTAGCCTACAAACATGGAAAGAGGGACACCAGTTGTCTCCACCATCTTTAGCTCAGAGACCTTCCAACTAGGAACCCCACCTCTATACACCCCAAGTCTTGGTGCAATATATTTCTGCTCAGAAGTAGAGACAAAGGCCACCGTCCAGCTAAAGTGACTCATGACAACATCTAATTGAAAGCAACAGGACTCAGAATAGTTGTGACTAAGTTGTTATGTTGGTTTTAGTAGGGCTTAGTCATGTTTTAGCCAGTTACATTGAGGTATTTGATGAGCAGACAACTTCAAGATAACCAATGGTGCGTCAGCAAATATTATTGGTCTGCTTAAATTAATTGGATTTTCATCATCACCAACCTCCCTTACGTACTTTGTAAGCTTTGCTTCCTCATCAAAATTGCATCAATGTAGATTCTCCATTTGGGCTGAAAATTCTCCAACTTGGCTGCCCTCCGGAGGTTTTGGACTACAGCTCCCAGCATTCCTGACCATGCTGGCTGGGGCTGATGGGAGTTTAAGTCCAAAACAGCTAGAGGGCACCTTGACGGGGAAGGTTGTCCTAGAGGTTTCTGGGAAGACGAGGTACAACATTAGAGCTCCCTACCGCTTAAACTGGGGCAGTGAAATTGGGGTGGGGCCAGGGTCTGGAATTGACCATGCAATGTAAAAAGACCAGGAGGCCCTAATGTTTATATATCAGGGCTAGCCAATCCAGCAACCTCATACTGTCTGCCAATCGCAATTGCCAATGTTATATTCCTCCGTTCCCTTCTCCACCAAAGGGGGTTACAAAGCCTGGGGGGGGGGGGGGACACAGTCCTATGTAGCACTTTATTTATTTATTTATTTATTTATTCATTCATTCTATTTCTATACCACCCAATAGCCAAAATTCTCTAGGTGGTTCTCAGTAGGTTAAGTGTCTTCCTCAAGTCACAAACCCTGACAACCCAGAAAACAAAATTTCATACAGGTGGATAACAAAGACACAAATATCCACTTAGGAATGGCAGGGAAAGGTCACCCTTCATTCACAAAATAGCAAATGTATGACTTCATTTAAGATGATATATCTGCCCTCCCAACACTTTGCAAAGCAAAGCATTTATTATGGTTAATAACTGTGATTAAATTGCTTTCTGATTCTGCTGAGGAAGGCACAAGGTGTCAGTAGCTAAAAATAAACTGTACTTCATTTAAAGATTTTTTTAAAAAAAGAAAAAAGAAAAACAATTGCCGCCCACTTCTTAATGTATTTCCATTCAGCTACTAAAACCTAAGGCACGATTCACCTCAGGTTTGTGTTGCTAAAATCCAATACAGGTCAACTGACACCCCTTAAATGAAAAAACTAAAGTCCTCTTATTCTTTCAATGAAGCAGTTGTCCTAAATCCATCATGTTATATTAAGAAATATAGTTTTATTCTAGGTTTGAGACATCTCCACCTACTCCTCCCAAAAATCTTGTAGAAAATGAACGTAATTGCCTGACCAAGCTACAAGGCAACACAATGTAATAATTTGTCATGCTGAATTTGCCCAAGTGGGAAATCCTTCCACTGTGTAGGGTGAGGAGAACAAGCAATGTTTGAGATTGCCAGATTCTTCAGACATCATCTTGCTGCTCATCTCATGCCTGATTCCCATTTGCGATCGGTGCTCGCTCTGCGCAAACAGGAAACTCCTGCAAATCAAGCAGCATTCGAGCCCACAAGTGGGACCTGGAGGCAAGGCCCCTCTCCTGCTGCTATTCCTGGCAACTTCATTGCTACTGATTTTTCAGAACATGGAGGTTACTTTTAATCATCATGACTAGTACCCACAGATCTCTCCTCCACCACCAAAAGAATGATCTGATCCCCTTTAAAAGTTGACGAAGCTAATGGCCCTCATCACATTTTGTGTCAGTGATATCCATAAATCCATTATGTGCTGTGTGTTGGAAATAATAATAATAATAATAATAATAATAATAATAATAAATTTATTTATTTCTTACCCACCTCTCCCTCCGGATCGAGGCAGGGAACAAAATCAATACAAAAAATATAAAATATATAAAACTGGTTAAAAATATATAAAATTAATACATTATTAAAATCAACCAAGTCTTAAAATTCGACTGGGTAGGCATGCCGGAAGAGATCGGTCTTTACAGCTCTCTTAAGTTCTTGAAGACTGGTAAGTTGGAGGATCTCTCTCGGCAGGCCGTTCCACAGTCTGGGAGGGGCAGAAGAGAAGGTCCTCTGGGTAACAGTTGTCAACCTAGCCTTGGCCGACTGTAGTAGGTTCTTCCCAGAGGACTTCAGCGTGCGGGGCGGATTATATGGGAGAAGGCAATCCTGCAGATAATCTGGACCCAAACCATGTAGGACTTTAAAGGTAATGACCAACACTTTGTACTTCGCCCAGAAACTAATTGGCAGCCAGTGAAGTGATTTTTTAAAAAATTCACTTCCTTTTGTCTGTCCTGAATCCCCTGTCCATCAATTTCAGTTGGTAACCCCAAGTTCTCAGATAGCCTTCCCCAACTGGTGCCCTCCAGTAGTATTGGAGCACAACTCACACCATTCCCAGCCAACAGGGCCACTGGCTGTCCTCTCTGGAAATGGTAGGAGCTGTAGTCCAGCGCATCTGGAGGGCCCAAAGTTGGGGAAGACTGTTCTAATATTACAGAAGGGGGGGCGAAAAAGTTCACTGCTTGTCCATTAAGAGCTGTGCCCTTGTAAACAAAGCACAACCCAAAACAGAAAGGCAATTTTCACCGCCAAATATTGATACCAGGCAGAGCCGCTTGCTGAGAAACATTAACTAAACTGCAGACGAAGGTTACACGCTTTGCTTTGTTTATTTACAAAAGGACGTGTGTAGAGCAATGGATCAAAATCAATATGCTAATTCTGTTGGCATGATAGAACGCGCCTGACAGAGAGAAATAAATTAATTACGGCCTCTTCCAATCTGTCTTGAGTCTCCCTTTTCATCAGATAAGCCAGTGAGCTAAAGCGAGATGGCCCGGTTGTAGAATCCATCAGCAGCCACATAGATTCCACATTCTTATCTGCATAATTAGGCGTTTGTCCTCTGGTTACGAAAAAGGACATCATGCTCTGTCTCACTCTTTCCAGGGGCTTTAATTTATGTATTTTGTTAACGAACATACAAGCTCAGTAATTTCATATCTTTTATTGCCCCAATTTTGGATGTGTTAGGGCAGCATATTTCACTGATGGAAGTTTCCGGCATACTACGATGTCCTTTTCATCCATGAGTAACGATCAGCATTTCATTCTATAGCTTTCTTATGATAAGCTAAGTACCAAATTAATCAAAGCAAGGGAATATAAAGTGCAATAAATAGTATGAATCATGAGATTGGTATGGAATTAAGAATAGGTGAATTTTGCAACAGAATTGCGAATAAGGTCTTCATTATTGGATTAGCCATGCAGAGCATAATCAAAGAGTCACCGTGAAAGGGAGAGGGGGTTAATTTGGGCACATCAAAAGAATGTCACATCAGCAGCAGGATATATTCTGCTATTGGGAAAGTAAATTGCCTGAACCAAATACCCCCCCCCCCACACACACACACACACAAAAAGGAACACATCACAACCCCCTGAACGGACATGAATTACAAACTCCAGGAAACCCATTAGCACCTGTCACTAATCTTATTTATCTGCAGTCCTGTATTTATAGGCAGACCGTCCACAGCCCTATAATAAACAAATTTGAGAACAGCACTCTCGGGCACGATCCACAACTTCCATATTACTTGGCATTTATATAGCAAATATAATTTAGGACGTTCATTCACTTTGCATACATTTTCTCAGGGCCAAATCAGATGTTATGCAGCAGACGCAGGAACATTCTCCTGGCTTTTTGGTGGCGTTAGGGATGTGCAAATCAGCGAAGGCCATGCTCGCTGAATTCCTCCGAATTCGATCTCGAAACCTGTTCCAACTCAAGTCCCTATCAGATTGCAAGCTTTGGTTTTGTTTTGTTTTTTTACTTTTTGCATGAAAATCCATGCATCTTTTCATGCATCTTTTCCCAAACGTGTGCCTCAATTGTACACATCTTTAAAATGTACGGATTCTTCTCCCATTCATTAAAGTGTGTTTGTGTGCATTTTTCAAATACACTCATGATGTCAAACACATTTTGGAGGGGGAGGGGCTGAACATCACATTGCAAGCTCAGAAATGTATGGACTTCCACAGCAGATTGCATCCTAGTCTGTGTTCAACCCAGAATGTGCAAACTGGGCAAATCCTGATCAAAACCGAACTGACACAAATTTCTCCTATATCCTAACGTGTGTGTGGTGGTACTGAAAAGCACAATAACACAAAGAAGAGGATTCCCAGAACATACCCCGTACAAAAGATAAAGGAACCAAACAGTTATAAAGTGTGATTAAACAATATAAACATAAGGTGTTTGTTATAAAACAACTACGGCAATTGTAGTCGGTGGAATAGTTATTATTCTTTGTTGAGGAGATCTCTGGATTATATCTCGTTTCATTACTTTGTCAAAACCAATTTAAGTCATAAATTCCTCTGCTGAAACCATGCTGGCAAAAACGGCCAAATATTTCTCCAACGAAACACTGACTTTGGTCCTCAGTCATCGTTACAACAACCTTGCAAGGTAGATCAATAAACATCTCCATACAGTAGATGCAAGGCAGAGATTGAGAGACACTGATTTACTAAGGCCTTTCTTGACTTTTTGGTAGAGGCGCAGCCAACTCCTCCCTGGAGCTGTGGATTAGAAGGGAAGATCAGTAGAAGGTGGGGCGGGACAGGCTGACCTTCCATAGAAGGTTTTCCTAACATTATGGATTTTGAAATTGAGGAGGGGGCCTTACCTGAGAAACCTCAAAGGATGCTGGACCACAGCTCAAAACCCGGTGCCCGGAACATATCAACCTCATGTTATTGCAACTCTGAATTAGAGATGTCCGCCATTGGGAAATCTGTTTCTTTTTTGGCTTGACGGAGTCCCCCAATGTGTCCACTTCGGCTCATTTTTCCCAAACGCCAGGAACTTTTGGCCCATTTTTTTTATTTGTGCAAATAAAGATTTGAGCGATTGTAGATATAATTTCCGCAAATTTCAGCCGCAATTTGCATGACTTGCATGCATTGCAACCGAAAAATGCGCAAATTATAGCCACAATTTGGGCACATCTCTATTTGCACAATTTTAAAAAAATACGTGGAGTGCCCTGACTCAATGCAATTCCAGTTGGGCCAGTTCATGGAAAATGAACCAAAGTCCAGGGCGCCAAACCAAGGGAAGCTCATTGAACTCCTCCCCCCCAAAACGGATTCCTCTGACATCCTTATTCTGAATTCAGATCTTCTCAACGACTTTCAACCTGGATTCCAGAAATACTGGGAACTATCAGGCCTCTCATCTCCTTTTAAGTCCATGCATCTGTTCCCTGCAAAGCACACAATCCACATTTCTCTCTCTCTCTCTCTTTGCCTTTTTGAAGAACCCACAGAGAAGCAATATTGACTTAATACTTCCGGACAGGTGGTCTGTTTCAGGCCACACTTACAATGAATGAATAAAAGGAGCAACACCTCTCAAACTGGAATGAAACCTAAACCAGATCCCCTTCTGGCTCCATGTGTTTGGAAGACATATGCTCTGAAAATAACTCTGAACTGAAGGCGGGACTCCTTTTGCTCAAAATCCGGACGAACACAGCTTCTGACAGGCATCAAGCACACTTAGCTCATATTCCGCCACGTGACTCAACGTCAAAAGGTTAGTGGCATTTCATTTGCCACCTTAGCCAAACTCGGAGATAGCACCTTCTTTAAAAACGGCAAAGGGGTGTTTTCAACTCTCTCGAACCATTTTTCCTCGAGGGAAAAAGGAATCAGATCAGCATTAATGTTTGCACCTTTCTATCTTTCTGTGAAGTGCTTCTTCTGTTTGCAATTGTGTTACATTCTGTTAGTATCAATCATATTTTTAACCCCCCACCCATCCTTGCGAAGAGCTTGGGGCAATGCACCTGATCCATGCCCTCCATTTTCCCCCCCTAACAACCCTATGAGGGAGATCAGACTGAGAGAAAGAGTGAGTGGCATACATTCATACTGTATGCTGGGTGGGTCTCCCCAGTCCTAGCCCAATGCTCTAATCACTGTACCATGCTGCCTATCAGCATTGATTCTACAGAACGAGAGAAATAGAATGAGTGAACGAGCCAACCAATAATTTAAGGATGATGCCTGAAGGCCCTATAGCAGGACTCTGCTATAGTCAATGGCAAACAAAGTTAACAGGTGACGGTACCCAGACGTCAAAGGAGGCTTGGCTCCATGTTCCACCAACAGCCAAACTGTGATTGGTGGGCATTAGTTCCACGACTTTCTCGGTGATGGCTCCCAGGCTTTAGAATTCCTTGCCCCAGAAGATATACCTGACTTCCTCTGCCTGTGATTTTAGGTGTTAGACAACAACATACTGTTTAGTCATGCATTTCAGTTAGGCTCTCTCTGCTAATTCGTCTGCTGATTCAGTTTGGGTCTTTTGCTCTGTTTTCTTTTTTGACTATTCTTACATGTTTACTGCTGTGGTTTCATGATGACTGTTCGCCGCCTTGAGGATGGAAAGGTGTATTTTGATTAATGAATAAACAAAATGGGATGAGGAAGTCTTTCACTGGTCCATTACCCATTTTAAAGAATCGCAGATCAACAACCCTACACAATCGTGTACTCACCCAACCCTCATTATCCTTCACTCATTTCCCCTGCTAACTGACAACTGTTGGCAATGTAATACTATTAGTGCCTCAGGCAAGGAAAGTTGTTGCAGCTAAGTGACTTTAAGTGCATAAATAGTGAGACAAAGGCAGGCACTCCGGGGAGAGAGGCTCCCATGAAAGCTTTCCTTTAGTAACAATGGCTGAAGAACCAAGCACTTATAGGCACAAATGCTGCCCCCTTTGCAACTCACCAGGCGGGAACGGGAGGCACCAGGCAGGAGCTTCTGCTGGAACATGGATGGGGAATGTGTGACCCTTCAACTGTTGTTAGACTGCATCTCCCATCAGCCATTGCAAGCGTAGCCAATGGTGAGCGATGATGGGAGCTGCAGTCCAACAACATGTTCCCCATGCCTGTGTGGTGGGCAGCGCAGAGAGAAGAGGAAGATGTGGAGGGAAAGTTAGGGTGACAATATGGCAAGGAGGACGGGGCTCCTGTATCTTTGACAGTTGTGTAGAAAAGGGAATTCTCAGCAGGTGTCATTTGCATGCATGCAGCACCTGGTGAAATTCCCTCTTCATCACGACAGTTAAAGCTGCGGGAGCTATACTGCAGAGACCAGATACAAAAGAGGGCAGGCCCATATGACTTTCCATATGGCCACCCTAGGGAAAGTGGCAGTAGCTGCAGCAGTACATGCTCTGAACAGAGGCGGAGAGGAGTGTGATGGGCAAGCGCACTGCGCAATTCCATGGAAAGGATCCCAAGCAGTGAACCTGGTGGCTATGACCAGCTGGGCTATCCAGAGTTTCAGGCGGGAACCTTTCCCAACACTAGCTGAAGATGCCTGGGATTGAACCTGGGACACCCTTCATAGCAAGCAGGTGCTCTGTCCCCAAGCTGCGTTCCCTCCCAGAAGAAGCTGGTTGGTGGGGGGGAGGGAAGAAGGAAGAGGGGAGACTCTGCCAAAGAGAAGCTGATCAGGTTAAAAAAATATCTCTCTGTGTGTGGGAACCAGCAGCAAACGTCCTTGCAAAAAAGGCAACGGTGACTCCTAAAGGAAGATAATAAAAGCGACACAGAGTTGTATTGGGATCCAAAGAGCCCTCATACATGCCCGAGGCACTTCCACGCTTATATGCTTTGCTTCCCTGTTGGCTGCAGCCCCTCCTGTGTGTTGGACTACAACCCCCATCATCCACAGCCAGCATGGCCACTGGTGGCTGAGGTTGCTGGGAGTTGCAGTCCAATGCACCTGGAGCATGCAAGGTTGGGGAAGGTTAGACTACAGCAACGGGAAAGAAATACTAACCTTGCTGTAAGCAGCCCGCACTGCCTGAGGAAGGCAGACATGGCACAAGGGGAGGCTACGAGGAGGATGCAACTGTTTTAATCCTCAGCTTTAGAGTTTTTGCTTGGTTTCCTGATATTGGTTTAGGAAGTCTGCAGAATTCTTTGTGGCCATGAGAACAGCTGGCCTGCAAAGGAACGCTGTCTGCCTTCTCTGGCTAGCGGCTGCTTGCCTCGTGTTAGCAAAGCGCCTTGGTGTGCAGGCGTCAGCATGACAGGCTGTCAATAAAAATCAAATTTGCTTGTATTGAAGTCACACGGCATTTATGAACATGTGGAACCAGCTGCTCACCGAGCTACGTTCTGTCCAGGTGAGAAATCCACCAATGCGAGTATACATTTTGCTAAACGGGGCTTGTCGATGGCTACCAGTAAAACAATGTCAAAAAGAGACATCTAAGTATGCAATATGTAGAATTTCAAAAAGGAACTGGAAACTTAAAAGGGGAGAACTGGCGCGGGGTGGGGCGCAACCAGATCTACATTAGGGCTATTAGCCAGAAGGCAAATGGAAGCGTCACATTCAGAGGAATATACCTATGAATACCTAACTCCATGAATGAACAAAAAAGAATGACGTGCCTCAATGTCCAGCTCATGAGGGCCGAAAGGCGTCTGTCTGGCTATACTGCTGGAAAGAGAACGAGCTGGCTTATAAAACTGTCTTCTGCTGAGTTCAGATCATTGGTCTATCTAGAACAGTACTGTCTAATGACAGGCAACAGCTTCAATTTCTTACATGGTCTTTTGCAGTCCTTCTAAGAACATAGGAAGAACCATTCTGTTCAGATGGTGGCCAACTAGCTTCTCACAGGAAAACCACAAACAGGACATGAGTGCAATACCCATGTTCCCCAGCAACTGGTGTACATAGGCATAATGCCTCTGATACCACAGGTAGAGTATAGCCGTCAGGACTAGTTGCCATTGATAGCTGTATCCTCCATTCATCTCTCTGATCCCCTTTTAAAACCATCCAAATTGGTGGCCATCATTATATGTTGTGGAAGTAAATCCCATAATTTAATGATGCACCATGTGAAGAAGTCCTTCCTTTTATCTGTCGTGCATCTCCCACCAATCTGCTTCCTGGGATGACCCCACTGGGTTCTAGTATTATGAGAGTGGAAGATAAATGTCTCCCAGTCCACTGTCTCCACACCATGTGTAATTTGGTACACGTCTGTCTTGTCTCTCCTCATTCGCCTTTTTTCTAAGCTAAACAGTCCTAGATGTTGCAACCTTTCCTCATAGGGGACTTGCTTCAGTCCCTTGATCATTTTGGTTGCCCTTGCAGGGGGTGAACATTTGGGTGGGTGTTTTTTTTTTCATTTGATTTATATCCCACCCTTTCTCACATGGATCCCAGGACATGGTGCAACAGCACCTCCCTACCCATGTTCCCCAGCAACTGGTGCATATAGGCGTATTGCCTCTGATACTCTCTACTTACCCTAGAATATAATTGTGCTGTTAGAGGAGTTAAGAACCAAGATTTGTCATGCTAATTGGACCATGGTCCATCATGTCCAGCTTTCTGTTTCCGTCATACAAATTCTTATGCAGGATTTATTTTTAGAATCTGTTTGTTTTGTTTTAAACTACAGCAGTCAATAATCATTGCACAGCTTAATTCCAGAGCAGCACTTTAAAGATTTACAAATTGAGATAGTGTGTCATAAAGAGGCCTGTTTGGCAGAGGGAAAGTAGATTATGGATTCAACATTATTTGATGTTTTAAAAATGCACAGTAATGTTGAAGAAGCACCAGAACAGATTACGGCTGCACTCCTCTGTTCAGACAATGATAGGATGCATGAGGGAATAGAAACTAGATCTTCGCCAGTAGACAGATGTACAGTTCTGTACATTCATCTTAAAAACGCTTGGACAAATTAGCACTGTTTTTTTTTAAACTGCCACACTAAGGAAGTAGCAGAGATTTCCCAAAAGTGCTGGGTTCGTTTCCCTGTTGCTGCATGAATTGTCTTTGGATCCAATGAATGAACGTCATCATTATCACTAGTAGTTCTCTTTCTCTCCCTTGGAGATAATTTTTCTTCTTCTAAAATCTATACAATTATGAGATCAGGAGAGGACAATAGAAGATAGACAAATTTCTTCTCATTTGCTATATAGCTAGTTACACCAGTATCTATCCAACCATCCATCCATCTGCAAAGTCAAATCCAATTCTGAGTAACCTTTTGCTATACCTACTATGGTCATAGTAAGGGCTACCTTGTATGGGATACCCAGAAAGCAAATTGGTATCACATGAAGGCACACAACACGCAGATCTGTAGAAAAATTGTTGTTGCGAACTTCACCAAAATATAAGCCTGACAACTCAATTGAACGCAGGTTCAGCTGTTGAAACCTTCAACAGTTATAGGCTGCTGACTTCATATAATGAAATGTGATATACCATAACTGTTGGCTCAGCTGCTGAAGTATTAAGTATTAAATTTATGAACATTCCAACCGGTCACAACTTGAAGAAAAAATGGCACTCACTGTAGGCCTGGGACCGATAGGGTTGGGATGCAGGCAGTGAAAGAAGGCAGCACAATCACAACGGGTAAGAAGTCAATTGTTGAGGTAGGAGTAAATTATGCTTGCAGGGCTGTGATGCTCTAAGGGTCAAGGCTCTGGCCAGGAAACCAACATATTATTGGTGGTTGGAGGTAAGAAGGTGGGTTCCCCAGCCCTGCTCTAATTTAACCCAAGTTCCATCATACTTTCCTGCTTTAAATCATTCCACTCCTTCTCGTATTACAGAAGTGGCCATTTTTGCCCCCTTCAGCAGGCCACACTATTAGGGGGAAAATCTGTGGTTTCCGAGTGCTTCAGTGCTGGGAAAATGTCAGATGTAGCTTGTTTTGAGTGACATTTGACCGCAAAGCGCTAAAGCCGCCATTTTGTTTTATTTTTAAATTGATTATGATTATTTTTTTACCATTGAATGTGACGGCACAGCAGGGGAGGCACTGGGGGGGCAGGGAGGGCCACATGGTCCATGTGTTGCCCACCCCTTTCTTACATGGTCCCTCTTTGCAAGCTGAAAGGGCAATACCTGCCTCACATGGAACATCATGGCCCATGCTGAATTCTATGACTACTGCCATCAGGATTGGGGATCGAACATGGCACAAAATCCATGGAACCTGAGGACTGTGCAGGTTAGCTGGGCCTTGGATGCATTACTGCCACTTTGTAAATATGCCTCCCTGTTGACTAAACATCTTTTTATTTCGAGCTGGGGAGGGACAGAGAAGAATGAGTGACAGAGAAGAATGAGTGACAGCAGTAATTTAGGATGAGGCAAGAAAGACCTTGCCCATGGGCACGATGGCTTGATGCATATCCCCATTTCTATTTCTTACAATGCCTAAGGCAGATAACATCTGTCCAGCCACAATTTTCTCAGGCGAGGCCATTCCATCCCCATCCTCTACAGACCATTACATTTGCCAAGCTGTTCTAAAAAAAATAATGGCCAGACGATAATCATTGTTGGCCTCGAGGCTATCTAACAATTGGTCTCAAACAAAGATGATGGGGCCCACAGGAACGTGCAAAGCAAGGAGCGACTTGGCGGGCTGACTTATCTTTAAGGAGTCAACACTTAATTAAGGCAAGGAAGTTGTCCTGCTTCTTCTGTCAAAGCCAACGGGCAACCTGGGAGGAAATGTACGGCAGGGGGTATTGCAAAGATCATCCTGCTAAAACCAAGTTTTTCTTTAGGCACTTTAGCCATTTTCTTCGACCACTTCTTTTTTTAATAATTAAAAAATGGATTTACAGCTAGCCAAGAACACCATAAAGACCCGCTCACTAGGGAAGAGGTTGGCAAATTCTGATTAAAAATGAAATTCTTACCTGCCTATTTGCATCAGCCTAATTCAATAGGTATATCTTTAAGTACCTGCTACCCATATAGCTGTTAAAGATGAGGAACCTGTCGTCCCCCCCCCCCCAAAAAAAATTGGCAACTCCAATTCAGCACGGTTGAATCTACACAGAGTCAAATCCAAGCACTCAAAAACCTGGGCTCAGCTTGATGAATCGCTCAGGTTCAGGTTCTCTCACATCTGACTTTTTTCCCAAATATGGAGAATGTGGTGAATTGGGGGGGGGGGGGAGAGATTTAATCAAAACCGAACTGGAACGAAATTCTCACTCATCCCTAATGATTTCTACAAAATCTTTTGGAGCAAAAATAAAAACACACTAACAGACCTGCAAATTCAGACCAAAGGTCTCTGCACACCAGTATTCTACTTCACACAGTGGCCAACCAGATGCCGCCCGGAAGCAGAACACGAATATAGCAGAACTCTCCCAACTGTGGCTCCTCAGCAACCAGGGCAGGATCTACACTACTGCTTTAAAACAGTTTATAATGGTTTTGACAACTGTTGGGGCCCATGGCACACTCCTTATACAGTTTTCAAACCATTTTCAAAGTGTTACATCCTGCTTGGTGTAGATCTGGCCCAGTGTTCAGAGATACCCTACTTCTGAATGTGGTGTTTCCATATGACTAAAAAGCCAATGGGGGATTCATCCTCCATGAATTCCTCTCGTGCCCTTTTAAAGTCATCTAAGCTAGTAGCCCATCACTACATCTGGGGGCATCGAATTCTATCAATTAATTATGCACTGTGTGAAGAAGCACTTTTTCTTGTCTCTCCGAATCTACTGCCAGTCAATTTCATACTTGGATGCCTTTCTTTGCCAATCTGACAAGAGCAGCAGCAGTAACTCTAATGACTTAGTTGAATGCCTCTTAATAGCTTTGCGCCAGAAAGTGTTAGCACTTCTTAAGAGTAGCAGGAAGACTATCATATAGGAAGTCGACCTATGGCTATTTCCACCCTGAGGACTACCACACTCTCCTGGAGTACTAAAGTTAGTCAGATAGTATGCCCAAGGATGAGGTATCGACACCTCCCATTTACAAAGTTCTATTTATTGCTTATCCATTCTTCCAGCCACCTGCCAGCCGTGTCATTCTCTCCAGAGAACTTTAGAATTGAGGCATAATTTCTATTCCTCCCAGAGACAGAGTGGATCCAACTGGCCCCATCACCACCTGCTCTTCAGGGGAGATTGCAATGGCTGCTGTTTTACGTAGGACCATGGATTACGGAGTGGCTTTGAGAGTACCATTTAATATAGTTTGTGTTCATCTGAGCTTGCTGTATATTTTTTCCTTTAATAGTTATTGCTTGCTGCCTTGAATATGGGGATATGAACATTAACTAATGAAACTGGTGGGGGGAGGATTGTTCCAGCACCCATTTGTATACAAGGGATAGTGGTAAGGGGATCAAGTGATGGATAAAGGAAAGCCAGGCAAGAGCTGAGGAGCACTGAGGATAAGGCTACCCAAATCAACCATGAAGGTGGTGGTGGTAGTGGTGAGGACCTCAAGAATCTCAAGAAGGAACCATGGCTGAGGAGTAGAGCCCTTGCTTTGCATGTAGAAGGTCCCTGGTTCAATCCCAGGCATCTCCAGTTCAAAGAAACAGGTGATGGGAAAGCCCTCTGCCTGAGATTCTCAAGAGTTGCTGCCAAACATAGTGAATCTTGGGCTAGATGAACAAATACTATGACCTGGTACAAGGCAACTTCCTACAGTCCTATAAGACAAGGAAACAGCTGGCAAAACAGAGGGTAGGTGTTTCAGGCAAAGGCAGTGATATGGAAGACAGATACAGCACGTGCTGGGAAAAGCAGGGTCCAGAAAGACCTTTCTCTGTCTGAAACCCTGGTGAGCTGCTGCTGATCAGTGTTGACAGTAGTGGGGTAGATGGACCAAGGGTTTGGCTTGCTATAAGGCAGCCTTCTGTGTTCCTAATGTGATGTTCCATAGCCTCCTTGGTCAGGAGTTAGATTTTAAAAACGAGACAAGATCACAGGGAACACAGCATCGTAAGAGCCAAAACGCCAGAGCCTTAATCATATTAATGATAATAAACGTCAAGAATGGATGACCTTTCGACTGGAGATTCATTCTGCAAAAAGAGATTAAGGAATGTGATGTCCTGCTTTACTGCCTGCCTCACATGAGGAAATCAATATTGTATCAAATTCTGACCAAAATAAGACTTGATTTTCCATTATTCTGACAAGGGCACACAATGCACGGCAAGGGGGGGAAAGCACACACAAGGGCTCCAACCACCAGACGACACAACCACACCCCATCTTGCAAGCTGAGCTCGGATATTGTTAGGATGGGGGTGGGAGGGGAGAGAAAAGCTTTTGGATAGGCACCTAGGGTCTAAGGGCCAAATCTGACCCCTACGGGATTCCCATCTAACCCCCAAATAGGCCCTGGCCTTAATAAGATGTCCACATATGACCACAAACGCGTTTCTGTGTATGGCCATCACTTTCTCCCAAGATGAGGCACAAGCACTCCTCTCTTGCAGTGTGAACAGTAAGAGTGCCTTGGCAGAGTCCTTTACCTTATTAACCACCGCAGCCACATTCTTCTAGGCTGAAACACAGGCAAAGGGTTCTTCCACACCCGCCCTCGTTGTTGACTTCGGTCACTCACTCTGAAGCACAAGTCAAACGGCATGGTACAGTTATGGTACCTTAAAGAAGAGCTCTACAGTTCAATTCTGGGGTGGAACGGGGAGAAGAGCCCTTTGCCTGTCTCTCAGCTTGTCCAAGATTGAGCCAATGGGCAGAGCCAATGCCATGGTTAAAAACCAGTTCCTAACCAGGGCTTGGAGTAGGGAGGCAGAGCCCCAGCCAATGCGCATTTTAACCTGGTCTCCACAAGCAGCATATCTAGGTGACGAAATGCAATACACAACTTCAGTCTGCAGAGATGTTTGTCACAGTTCTAAATGCTCCGCCAAATGAAAAAACGCCCCTCTAGTTTAATAAATTAATAACAATAATAATAATAATGATAAATTCCAGAAAGAAAGATTCTGAACCAGCCTCTTTCCTGCAATCCTATTCTTTTACTTGTCTGGAATTCCTTTAACAAAGGAGACCACTAAGAAATGTGATTTATCACCAGCCATCAGAGATGGTACAGTCCATTCTACGATCTCAGTACTTTACCACCTCAGACTGCTGCATACGTAGACCAGGCCTCGGTCTGCATTAAGAAAGACACAGCAGTAGTTCTCAAGATGCAAGGTAATCATCACACCATCTGTTTTCCCAGAATAACAAGTCACTACTGCTCTTACAATTGCCGCCACATCTTCCCTAAAGCGAAATGTCAAGACGACATCACTGTCTGGGCAAAAAAGTCTGAGGAATTTTGAGGGAACTAGTGGATGGGTCAGTTCCATTTGTGTGTGCGTGTGTGCGTGTGCTACTAGTGATTATTGTGTGTGCGTGTGTACTAGTGATTATTGTGCATGTGACTGAAAATCCAGACATCTTGTCTGGATTACTGCAATGTGTTATACGTGGGGCTGCCTTTGCAAAAGGTCTGGAAACTTCAGCTGGTCCAAAGCAAGGCAGAAGGACTGTTAACGCGAACTAGCCAATGAGTTCACATTACGCCAGTCCTTTTTCAGCTACACTGGCTGCCAGTCCATGTCTAGACCCAATTCAACATGCTGGTATAAACATTCAAAGCTCTAAATGGCTTGGGGCCAGGTTACCTGAAGAATTGTCATATGGAAAAGAAAGCACGATTTGTCTCTTACATTCCCATTTTTCAGGAATAAAGGTATAGTATTTTGAAAAGAAATGTATTGGTATAAATAATGCAAGGCAGAGTACCGGCATCATCAGCTCAATGCTTGAAAGCCTTCCACCATTTGATGCTTTTGGTTGAAGAAGAAGATATGTCATCCTCCCAACAGGTACCTGGAACAGTTAGCCAAAGTCTGCACAAGCGTTGCTTCTCACCCAGCAGGTGGAGACAAACAATACGCTGTACAAAGCCTTCCATGTAACAAAGCGTTCATTCTGAGGACTCAGAATGATGATCTGCAAACATGACTAAAAGGTAGCAGTTTTGCCCGTTAAAAGCCCACAGCAAAACTCCCACGGGCGGCAGAGGCACAGCAGTTTGTTCAGAGCTTCTCCTCAAATGGAAAATCTGACCGAATGTCAGTGAGCAAACACCTTTCCAAAAATGGTGGATTTGGAGAGGAAGGGCAGGTAAAGCAGCCAGGAAGATGTTAGTCAGCCAACTCCCTGTGCTTTTTGCTACTACACCTTTTCGGTGTGGCACGCTGCTCTGCAGTTTTTTAAAAGTTAAAAGTCATCTGAACTACAGCTGTGGCAAAATCTCCCCCAAATTGCACATTTGATCAATTGGGAGGGGAGAGGCCCACCTTGAAAAAATAAGAACCCACCCACTCCGCAACTTTGCCAGCTGCGAATAGGATGGCAAACTGGAGGGGGATCATTTGCTACAGGTAGAGTGTGAACATATATAGAGACAGATGAACACACCTTAGAACAATTTTCCCCAACCTGAAGCCAGATGTTTTGGACTTTAACACCCATCAGCCCCATCCAGTACGGCCAATGCCGGAGATTGTAATCCAAAACATCTGAGGGGGAAACAGGTTTGGGAAGGCTGGCTTAGGCATCTTCTCCATCCTTCTAGTACAGCATTGTCTAATCTGACTGGGAAACATCTCCAGTGACCTCATTTCCCAGTCCTGCTAAGGGGCGGGTGAACCCACCCGTTTCCATGGCACTCATTGGACCTCCACCAGCCAGCCGCCTGATCCCTACACGCCACGTGCATCAAGCCGCTGGGTGGCCCATGGGCACCTGGCAAGCAGCACGTGGACTCCTGCTCCCTTGCCGAGGTGCCATTTGCAAAAAAAATGGTGGCTCAGCCTTTTCCATAAAGAGCCTGCGCTTCAGCCAGACACTCGCAACCTCCGTAGCCCTGTGCCCAAGATCTTTTAACTGGACACGTTGGGAATTAAATCTGAGACTTTCTGCATGCAAAGCAGGTATTCTAGCCCTGATCCATGACCCCTCTCCAAATGGGAGGCGCAATCAATGTCACTTGCTTGGGGTGAACAGAAGCAAAACCCAGGCCAGCTTCTAGCCAAAATCCAGAACCCGTTGCAATTAGTTGGAGGAGAGGGGAGAAGAGGGGGCTTGGTGGTGAAAAGACACAGAAAGCTATACATTTCAAGATATTTAAAGCTCAACACAGCCGAAGGAGCAAATATAGATAGACCGTTTCTTTAAGATGTCAGTTCACTTTCATCTTGTCTCTTTGATCAAGGCAATTAAGCCTTCCTAAGACACACCATCATTGGCACTTCAACAAGAGCACAAAAGCCACAGATCTGTTGCTTACAAATTCTGAGATAGGACTGAGCTCCTCCGCAACGGCACCTAGAGAGAGACAGCAGGATGGCTTTTGGGATGGGCCTGCTCCCAGGGAACCGCACCCAAAACATCCCCCGCAAAACATCCCCGCCTTCGCTCCAAACCAAGTAGGTGAGCACATGCGCACAGACACAAACTAAACTTTATCATCATGAGATCCCTTGTTTCCTTGCAAGAGGAATAAAGTTGGGATATACAAGTAATAAATAAATAAATAAGAACAGCTATGCAGGACCAAGACCATCTAAACCAGCACTTGGTGCCCAACAGTGGTCAACCAAATGTCTCTGGAAGCTCATAACCCTCCCCACCACCACCTGCCCCTGTGTCTGGTATGCAGAACAGCCTTTCTGAAAAGATGGGCCTCAGCTCTATGAATGAGTTTGATCCTTGTGCCTTTCTTCTTTTAAAAGACATCTGAGCTGGTCACCATTGTTGAAATTGAAGTGGAACACTCTGTCCCTCCTCTGCACCAACACAGAAAACAAGTAGGATGCTAGAGGAGGGCAGCCGTTCCACTGCGCCCAGTATAGAAATGCATCTGTCCATCCCACGTCTGGGATTTTTACAGCAAGGCTGCCTTAAGACCACTGAAATCACTGTCCTTGACTGTGTTTGCATGGATCAGTGCATGTGTGAGATTTACACAAGCGCACATATATTTTCTGCATGAACTATTTCACACAGGGGAGGGATAGAATAATGTATTGTCTTTCTCTTAAGAGTTCCTTATTCACTGCTCTGGGTCCTGTATATATTGCCTTTCTTATCAGCAGCAGAAAAACATAACACAATACTTTAGCATCAGCTCCTAGGCTATTAAACATGAACGTATGCTTTTGCAAAAAAAGAAAGAAAGATTTAGCACAAGTTCTATCTCCTTTTAAGGTAACTGCCAGCCAGGACCATACATTTTATTTTCACAGGTTTACTCACATTAGTCAAAGTTGTGAATTCGCGGGGGGGGGGGGGGGGAGGGAGGATATAAGACACTCTTACCTGATGAATCGGAAAAAAACGTACAATGAAATGTCATTATGGACACCATTCCAAGGCACATCATTTTGACCATCAAAGATTACAGCAGAGAGAAAAGGGAAGGGGGTGAGGGAAGAGAGAAAGAACAGGAATTTGGTTAGTCTTCTGTCAAGTATGCTATCTCATTTTTGTTTGGTCAAAGATAAGGAACATCATAACAACTGTCAAACTAGTGAATCCAGTGGTGTTTACTTACCATTTTAAAGAAATACCCAAAGGCAGTTTTCTCGCTTTGAGATTTCTTCTTTTCTTTTTCTAAGACAAGGTAACGATGTACCTGATGCACCTTAATTTTCTATTCATTTTTAACTTAAAGAAGGGGGGACCTCAAGAAGGACAAAGCTAGTGTAACAAGTTTCTGCATGCCACAGTGCTCTTTGGGTTCTACCATTAAAGGAAGCCGAAAAATTATTTGCAACAAAATAAATAAATAAAGTAATGGGAAAACAAGCAGCGATAACACTGAATGGGAGGAGGTAGACTAAGAGTTCCCCCAAACCTTCAAAAGGTAAGTATTGTTAAGATTGAATCCAACCACATTTTGGTGCTTCGGGTGTTCTGGGATAGGGTTGTTGCGAGTGCCCAACTGGGTCCAGGAGTCTGGTGGACTCCCTCATACCTGGCCCCCTCGGAATCAGCTTGTTGGGCCACGGTGCATCCGAAGGTCCACACTTTGAGCATCCCACAGCCCAGCGAGCACCTGATGAAGCCACAAGGCCCCATTTGCACAAGATTAAAGGTGTGAACGCTCCTTTATGGCCGCCATTTATGCAACTTGGGAAATGCACAATATTCGGAGCCACCACTGTTGCACACAAGGGAAGGCAGCCTCGCGGTTTCATTGAGTGCTCACTGAGCTGCAAAGAAACCAGCGCGGCAACAGGCAGCGGCAGCTTGGCGGGCGTCCGACAAAGCCAGACATGGGTGAGTCTGTCCATCCCTATTCTGGAGTTTCTGCAATGTCCATTAATGTACATAGGATGGAAACCATGGGTTTCATTGTCTTGAATGGAGACAGCAGCACTACGTAGGTATCCCTCCCACAGTAGAAGAGTCATTGAAGGGGCATGTTAACGAGTCCACATCACTTTCCTATGTATTCACCCTTATTCCCATTCCATTCCATATCTGCATTAATTCGTGTTTATTTATATATATATTAATTTGCATGAAAAATTAAATGCTTATTTACATACTCACATCTTAACATAGTTTCTCTTAAAATAAGGATCTTAAATGTATTCTTACTCAAAATGTGCATTGCAAACATATATTCATATGTTTTTTCATCTGGGAACTGAACGTTTAGAAAATGCAAAGGACAGTAGAGAACTAATTTCTGGTCTGCACAATACAGCCGGAAGTAGCAGATCAGGTCAGTTCATATCAGAAATAACAAAGATCTAATCCCTCAATAACAAAGATCTAATCCCTAAGTGAGATAGGGATTATTTTGATTTATTTATTATATTTATAATCTAATTTTCCACCCATTTCAGAGTTCATAATGTAGTTAACAGCCATGAAATAATACACACAATCACATTAAAAGAATAAATCACTAAAACACACACATAATATATAAAACAGTTGGGTTTTTTCAAAGGAAAAACACACAGCATACTCCTTAAAATGAAACAAGAATGCTTAACATGTTTTCTGAAGGATGGGAGGGAGCAAGAAGTGAAATTCTCAAAGGAAAAAGGATTTAGTAGTGAGGTGCCAATACTGAAAAGGCCTTTCCCCTTGACTGAGAAAAGGCTAGCATCTATAGAGAAGGCCCCATCTGATTACCATGGTGCCTCAAGAGGTTCATTTGGGAAGAGACATTCTCTAACAAATCCAGGTCCCAAGCCACATAGGGCTGTCATGGTCAACACCATGAAATCCTTTAGTAGAGCCTGGAAATACACTGGTGATTAGTGGAGTCTTTCAGTTCTCCTCCAATACAGTCCAAGCAGATTGTTCCAGTTGGCAAGCAAACTGGGACTACATGAAGTACCCAAATGGTCTTCCAAGAGCAGGCCCAAAGAAAATGCATTACAGTACTCTAATCTGGAAGTTACCAAGTCATGTGTGATGGTTGCAAGGTCCCAAGATAGAATAGCTGTCAAATCAGCACAAGATTAAAAAGGACTCTCCATGAGACAGCTACTACTTGCAGATCCAGGAATAGCACCATATCCAGGAGTATTTCCAAGAAAGGACAGGGAAGAGTATATTAGAGGAAGCGTTGCTCTGCACATCAAAGATGGCATAATGTCAAGCAGAGTAGAAAACCTAAAAAGAGCAAACGCCTCCACAGAATCACTGCAGGTAGCAATACCTGGCTCTAAAAGTAATGGATCTTCTAACAAAAGTATTTAACATGTCCCTAAAATGATGCCCTGTCCCAGCAGATTGGAGAATGGCCAATGCAACACAATTTTTTAAAAAGAGATCCAAGGGGAATCAGAAAATTCCTGTCTGGCTAGTTTTAACATCTGTTCCAGGTAAAATGGTTGAAAGCATTAAGGACAAGTTATTGCCCTCAGATGAGAATATTCAGTGTGATCCTTGAGACAGAAAATGAAATCTGGGTGACATCCAAATGAAGTGTTGTAATAATGGGTGATTCAATGATCACCCACACTGACTGAATAATGCATGTTCCAGTCATAACAAAGAGGCTTAATTTCTCAATACACTAAACAACTGTGACCCAGAACAGTTGGTCATGGAACTGACCAGAGGAGAGGCGGGCAGAGAGAGGATGATTCCACTCCCCACCCCCCACCAATCTGGTCCTTTTGATGAGATGCCGACCTTTGAACCTGGAGCTTTTTGCATGCCAAGCAGGCCCTCTGTCACTGAACTGGTTCCTCCTATACTGGTAGGGGTGGTGGTAGTTATACACTGGCATGCAGGTAGGATACTATAGATCAGTCTTTCCCAACTTCATGCCCTTCAGATGTGTTGGACAACAACTCCAAGCATCCCCAGCCAGCTGGCAAGGTATGCTGGGGGTTGTAGTCCAAGACATCTGGAGGGTACCAGGTTGTGGAAGAGTGTTGTTGACGAAACAAGCAGTCACAGGCTTTTAGACCACATCATCACTCTGCAGTACATCTCCACAAGATGTTGGTATTGAACGGAGCTTTGGCGTTGGCCCTTGGTGAAAGTTTCACTTCTTTCTTAAGGCTGTTTATTCTTGTCTTCCTTTAGTTGTGAAAAGAGTGCACAAGAACAAAAGGTTATCTTCAGCAACATTCCCTTTTTAGCTCCTTAAATGATCTCAGCAGTCAATTCACCAGAGAGACGCTTGTGGAAAGCGGAACACAAATTTCCCTAGAGAGTTCTCAAAACCCCAGCCACCCATTTCTCAAAGATCAATAGAAGGAAAATCTAAGTTTACTTTGCATAAGGGCACAGTGCATTTATAGGACAAATATGCTTCATGACACTTTGGGAAATGACCCCTAGAAATTCTTCCCATTAATAGACACAACCGCAGAAGCACAAATTGCTTATTTTGGATCCCGAAGTTCACCACTGCGAACATAAACCTACTTGATATCTTTTTGCTGTCAACAAAGCCATTGGTTCACACATCACGCAGGCATCCAGCTCTTTTTTCAGAAGTCACCCAAAGCCCCTATGACATCATTACCTATGCTTCCTGGCTCATCAAACAGCGAGGTGATGCAGGAATTTTACATGCCCCAGTCACATTTGTAAAAGTGCTTGGCCACCTATGGGGAGCGAGAATCACATCCAGAAAGTCTTTTCTTTAAGTTACAAATGGCTGAGGGTGGTTATGGCTAACAAAGGTGGTTGTGGAAGAGGAACGATTGCGGGGGGGGGGGGGAGTTGGCATAAACATGAGACTATTCGATACGTAGAAAAATGTAAATGTTTATTGTATGCAAGGGTGTTTTGCATATTTTTCATATATTTGCTCATGGATTTTGATAATATTGTAACTATTGTTAGTGGTAACTTGTACTTTATGTCTCAGTTATAGGAGACAGGCAAATTCTGGTTTGGGATGATCAGGCTCTTTTTGCATGGATAACAGCACCATGGAGGAGGAGAGCTCAGTTTGCAAACTGACTAGTTGTCCAATCCAGTATAAGCCTGCTTCACCTTTTCACCATAATGTCAGGCACCAGACAATGTGACTGAGCTTCAATAAGAGAGCAGGATCTCATTGGCTAATGAGGAGTTGATACAGAAACACTCATAAGTTCTGCACAAGCATAGTAACTGTTGTATTAGCGAGGACTGCTTCCCTCATCTTTAGGTGCTATTGATGTCACCCCGCCCACAATTTCTGCTACCTCTGTGCAGCTCCTCAACCTTTCATCCACAGGAAAAAGCAAAGGAAGCTGCCAGACTGAGTCAGCCCAGGTCCATCCAGCAAAATGCTACCTGCTCCTCTTGGCAGGGGCTCTCAAAGGTTTCAGGCTGAGAAAGGTATTTCCTACCAGAGTCGAACCTGGGACCTTCTGCATGCAAAACATCTGAGCCATGGGGCCTTACTTGCCATTGCACAAGCGGAATATTTAAAAACGTGTAGATGTGTAATTGCTTTTACGCTCTTTAAAGTCTGATCTTCACAGCAAGGTAAAAGTCACCATCAAAACACACAAAATGGGTCTCGCCCTTCCTAACATACACAACCTGTAGCAGCAAAAGCAAAAATCCATGGGGAAGACAAAACCGGAATGCTATTATTCCTGTAGTTCTCAAGCAGAGAAACAAGGATTTCATTTGGTAAGACATGGAACAAGACAAGCATTTATAAATCAGAAGCAGTGAATTCTTATTTTATTCCCCAACACTTGAGAAACACCAGAAGAATCTTTGTTGTAGTTTGTTGATGTTGTTTTAAAACAAGTGGCCGTGGTTTTTATTGGCTGCAGTTTGCTTGACAAACAAAACAAATAAGCAACTGGGGTACCAGGAAAAATAACGCACCAGGGAAAACAACAAAGAAAAACAAAATGTCCCCAGCTGGTCTAAAGAAACAAAGAGAGGTCAGTGTAGCGCAGAGCATGCTAGATTAGCACTGGGGAGACCAGGTTCAAACACATGCTCACCCCTGAAAGTCACTGTGCCATCCTGAGTGAAAGAGCACATGCACGGCACAGCTAAGATTGAACCTTGGCATCTCCAAGTAGGGCTGGGAAAAAACACTCTCTGGAACCCTGGAGGGCTGCTGCCAATCAGTGTGAGCAATGCTGAGCTAGATGGACCAATGGTCTACTTATTCAAGGGCAGCTCCCTACGCTCCTGGGATAAATACACTCAGACCTATAAAGAAGCATGTTAGGTGAGCAAGAAGGTTTTGTAGATTGGATGAGAATGGGATTTTTCCTCCTGTGATTCGCATGGCAGTAAACTGAATGGCCAAGTATTGTCAACTATTGTCGCCTTAAAGTTGGCCGTAGTTGAATATTGCCCGTAATGCCATCCAGCAAGTAACACTGTTTTACTTTTGTTTATTTCGTTATGGTGTGATTTATGAGCAAGTGCCGGAGGGAGGCCAGAGGGCTACTTGCATTAAGGGGCAAACCTAGTAACATACTAGCAAAGCTCCACCTTCTGGACAGTTGAACTACAAGCATCTCCCAACAGAAACAAGAACACAAGTACTGATCAGTACCAAAAGCACTGTCTTGCTCGCTGCAGAAACCAGCAAGTCCCTTTCCATGTGACTGAACTGCCTACTCTGCAAAGCTCTTCTGTGGGAATCGACTCATGTCTAGAAAAACAGCAGCTGTTGAAAGGACACGAAGGTACTGGTAGTTGGCATAAAACCTATAATATACTCCTGAGAGTGAGATATTAGATTATGGGTTATTGGAAAAAGCCAACATCTCTTTAGTTCTTTTAATGAATCTAATGCTTGAAAAATACTTGATCATTAGGTGACTGGTCAACAGGCCAGGTCTTTTGTGGTGACTAGTCAATAGGCCGTATTTTTTTTGGACCAGGCAATTGTCCAACCTGCTTCCCCCCACTAACTTGAGCATGGCAGCTGATCTACCATAAATTATTTGCATTAATAGGAATAGGAAGGCAGCCTAGTAAAAAAAAAAAATTGGAAGGTGATTTTGTCCAGGTGTTTCTGGACTTATTTACAAGTTTCAACGAACAAATGATGCCAATAACTTTAGGTCCCTCCTATTTATTACCTGTTTGGTTCTGCTTCTATCCTTGGAATCTGCAGAGTAAACAGCTGATACTTACATGTGTTTTTCTTTTTTCTTTTGAAGACTCATTGAGTGTCAAGTACATAAAACAATTCTGTTGCCCAGAAGGCTAAACATGAGGGAAGTGCAATGGTTCAGCACCCACCTTACACCTTTATCCCAGAGGAGGTTTCTCTACCCCAAGTGTTAACTGTTCTTTCACAGGATTGGGTTTGTAAATACCTGCTAATTATCCTATCAGTGCAGTCAGACAGTGGGAGACCAGACTAAAGCACCAAGGTGCGGAGAACAGATCCTTCCTTGCTGGTACAGCTTGAGAGGTTCTTTATAAGTTTTACCCAGAACCCAGGATTCCCAGAATACCAAAACAGTGCTATCTTCCTCTCTTCAAATCCCTCCTGCAAACCCCAACAGTGACTGGAACTGTCGGAACTTTCCTTCATCCCTTATTGCCCAGGCCTGTCTCTTGTCTTCCCCCAAATTTGGATTGTACTTCCACAGAGCAGGGACTTCTCTCTTCTGTAGGTTTTTTGCCAATGCTGCAAAGCACCAGGTCCATCAATGGTGGTGCATAAATAGATGCTGATGTTGTTACACAGAGGATCCACACGTCAGCTTGGCTTACTGGCCGAGCCTCCATTTCTCCCCAAAATCAATTCCTCAAGCCCTTTAGCACTGAGGATAATCTTGCCTTGCCTGCATAGAAGCTTAGACAAGGAAAGACACAACAGGAGAAACACCTGCTGTTCCTTTTCTTCTCCAAACTGCAGGGCAACTAACAGCCTGTCAGAGTACTTTTTGCCAGAGGGCAAGGAGCACTCACCCCTGGCAAGCAAACAAGCGGAACGGTAGACACATGATTAGAATGTGCCCAGGCCGTTAACATTTGATGCAGGTACATGAGAACAAGGAAGGCAGGGGACACCGTCTAGCAATAATATATGCAGTATTGTGGTGTAGAATTAAGAGTGTTGAACAGAAATTGGGAAGATCTGTGGTCAAGCCCTCATTTGGCCATGAAGCTCACTGGGTGACTTTGGCTAGTCTCTGACTGCATTCAGACAACACATTAAGCAACTGAGGGGGGGGGGGGACAATTGTCAATTGTGTTGCTTATTGTGTTGTGTGGAGGGTAACACGCTGCTCACAAACTACTGACAGTATGCTATTCTGCCCAAATAAGCAACTGAGAGAAACAACTGGCTTGCAACTTCTGTAGCTCGAAGCGAGTTGTTTAAAATGTTGTGTGGAGGGGTGAGTGGGTTAATGGCGTGTGGTGAGTGGGTTAAAACACAAGCCCATAGAGGCCAGAGGCAAGAGTGACCAAAGCAGTGGCTGCCACTCTGCTACAACTGGTGCAACTTGCAGAGGCTGCTGGGATAGAACTGGGAGGACTGAGGGAGGAGGGAGGGCAGGGAGAGGGGCGGGGGCTGTGTCAGTCAAATGCTGGGTGGACTATTAGTCCACTCAATGCCAGCCCCAACCACCCACAGTTGTGTAGGAATATGTTGTGTGGGGAGTACACACAAAATAACCAACTGTGAGTTGGCTACTCAACCCACCATTGACTAATGTGTTGTCCGAATGCAACCATTGACTCTCAGCCCATGTTACCTCACGGGTTTGTTGTGAAGGTAAAATGGAGAGCAGGAGGAGCAGATACACCTCCTTGGGCTTTTTGGAGAGAAAATACATGTAAAAAAGTAATAATAATAAGTAAGCAAATTTAAATTGCAAACCACTTTAATCTCTTGATTTATGCCAGTCTTTCCCAACCTGGTACCCTCCAGATGTGTTGGACTGCAGCTCCCATCATCCTCAGCCAACATGTCCATTGGGAATTGATGGGAGTTGCATGATGGGAGTTGCAGTCCAACATATCTGGAGGGCACCACGTTGGGGCATGCTGATTTACACTATTGCAGCAATCTGGTTGGTCATTTTTATTCCCATTTTACAGTTGGGGAACTGATAATGGGAGGCAACAACTTTTCCAAACCTCACCAGGCATCCACAGCAAGGGACTTAGCCCAGGTCTAAGTCAGGTGCCCTCCACTGGATGGCACTGGTCACTTATATACTGTAGCCTCTGCTGAATGGTGCAGCAGCTCGAGCCCAAAAGAAGAACTTTGCTCCCAGTCCACAACAGACATGGCTGTGAGCAACTCAGGGGTGAGAAAAAATACCAAGAAACACATTCCCATCCCGACAATCTCTTCTCCCAAAAAAAACCCTTGCTGACCCTGGAGGAGCTCCGTACTGACCTTGGACTTGAGAGATTTTCACTGAAAATATTTCAATATTTTTTTATCTACATAACAAACATAGCTGCTGCAATTTTTCCAACTGTTAGGGAGGCTTGAGAAACTTCTTTCAGTTCTTATTCTTATTCTTATTATCAGGATTTACCCGGTTCACATCTTCCGGACCGGACATGGACTCAGATGCAGTGTGCAAATTCGGTAGCATTCCGAGATTGTAATGTGATTCGCAGACCCACCAAAACTGCATTCGACAGCATACGTTAATTTGAAAAATGTGCATGAAAAAGGTGTACATTTGGAAAATGTACACAAATACACTGAAATCAATGGAAGAAGAATACATACATTCCAAAGATGCACATGGAAGCATGTGCATGAAAATACATACAGATTTTTAAGTGGAAAAGAAAGAAAAAACAGCTCGCAATCTGAAACAGACTTGAGTCTGAGTAGGCTTTAAGATGGAATTCGGAGAAGTTCGGTGAGCTCAGTTTTTGCTGATTCACACATCCGCATTCATCAGTAAACAGTCTGGCCTTTCCTGGCTTCTGAAAATCCGGTGTCTTTCTTTCAGTTCTACCAGTTCAATAAGAACATGCAGCATGTTACATGTGTTCTGCTTTCAAGTTATGCATTTCTAAATGTAATTTCTCTGGAAAGATGCATTTCTAAATGCATTTTACTGTGATTTTTGGGGGGACTAGAGAACTGTGCTGCAACATTATATTCACAGAAGTGCAAAATCTGATGGGATAGCTATGTTTCAATCCACCTATTAGTCTGGGAGGTGCAGACCAGGTCAGGTGAATTTCAAATTCCTCTAGCAGCCCTCCGAAATTCTCCCAGTCCCCTGCCGCTGCCTTTATCCCAAAGGCCCAAGTGACCACTAAAGTTTATTTGAGACAAAATTTGAAGGAAATCTGGAGGTCCTTCTCAGGCAAAACGTCTGAGGCATTTCAAGGGAAGCTAAAACAGTATAATCCTGGGGAGGGGGAGATCTTATAAGGGATTCACACACTTTGGGGGCATTCAGATGTAATCTCAAACCACAGCTTTGGCTTTACAAAAACAAGACTCGGTCCCTCCTCATCTGATGAACCACAATTAGTAACTTGTGGTCCTAAAATACAGATAGCTTTCACCTACAGAGATAGACTACTTGGCCCAGTGGCAGGAACTCTCTGGGGCAGGGATGTTGAATCTTTTTCCATTTTTGGACAAGCCTGCAGGGGCTGCATTCCAGGTGCAGAGAGGAAAACAGGATTGGTGTTATGTCTGAACAGACTGTTTATGTCCAGTTTATCACGACAGATGTCTTAAATGAAGAAAGACACTTTGATTTTTTTTCTTCATTTAAAAAGGGGATGTAATCAACAAACTCTGGCTCATTTCCGAATGATGGGGCAGACACATTCCTGAAGAGATGGTTCTTACAGCCTTTTGCCTGTAACCTACAACCCATCTCCGCACTCCCGATGGCCAGCCGAGGATATTTTTGCTGGACAATTTTCACAGTGGCGCTCCAGCCGATGTGAAACGATTTGATATTCCACATACAGCGCTGGCCATGCAACTGTCACACGCTCCCCGCCACTTATGCTGAATATAAAACACACAAATCAAGCCGCAGAAAGCCAAATGATGTCAACAATGCCAGACAAAGGGCTTGTTTCCCCTGCAGTACAAGACTCCTATTCACCAACCAATGGCACCCAGAAGCAAAATTGTTTTTCGTGGCAGGAATGACAGCCCCAGCAAGCGCCGCAGGGCGTAGAACGATGGTTAAAGAAGATTCACAGCAGGCAAAACAAGGTGCCCGCTTGCAGTTCCTGGCATTTTATGGTTCAGGACAATGGTTTTTGACCAGCCTGCAAGCCACATGAAGCCCAGAAAACTCCCCCTCTGAACACATGTAAACCTGTCCAGGTCCTGAGGTCATGGTCAGAGGCTCTTCTCCAGGTGTACTGCATCTCTGGAACGTTCTCCCCAGAGAAACTTACCTGATGCCCACTTTCACAAATCCTCAATGCCAAGCAAAGAAGACCTTTCTGTTCTCCCAAATTCATTCAAATGTCATATGTCAGCTTTATTCTGCTGCTATGATGCTCCTCTTAACGCTAGCGTTGCTTCTGCTGAAACCAGATTACCAGAGGCTGGGATATAATTATTTTAAAGTAATAAGAAGTTGCATCATATTGAGTTAGGCCACTTGCCCTTCTGGTCCCTGGGGTCTGCTCGGGTTGGTGGCGACAATACGAGGCCTTTGCTAGCCCTGCCGGCCTGAGGTCATCTAACTGGAAATGCTGTGGATTGAACTCAGGGTCTCCTGCATGACGGCCCTGTACTCTACCACTCCTTTCTCCCTGGGGTGCAGTGACATGTGACAAGGTCTTGCATAAGAATGTGTATGTGATCCTAAATCCATTGGCCAGTTTCACTCGGGGGGGGGGGCGCTGCTCCTTGACCTTCTCCCACCACTGGCCCTACATACACTTTGCCGTTTAGGAAGTTCTAAGACGCTCCAGAATAGCGTGGGTAGAGATATAACATTTCTAGAAATTTTGAGGCCATGGGGGGGGGGGGCGTGTTTTTTTCCTCTGGGTGTTTTTTGGGGGGAAATGGGAATTTGGGAGAAAATTGAAAAATAAGCAATACTTTTTTTTAGTGCTCTTTACAGTTCTAAAGTCACTTTGTTGCTTTAAGACAGCCCTCACCCAGCCTGTTGCCCTCCAGATATTTTGGACTTCAACTCCCATCAGCCTCTGGCAACATGGCCAATGGTCAGGGATGCTGGGCACTGTAGTCCCAAACATCCAGAGGGCACCAGGTTGGGGAGGGCTGCTTTCTGTTCCTACACTTATTTTCTGTAACTTAGTTTGCTCATAAAATTATCATTATATATTAAAACTTTTGAAAGTAAACTCAGTAAATTTATAATTGTTGTCTGAATGGATTAGAACTACATCGGAAACACAGGACTCTGTAGAACAAAACCCAAACTGTCAAGGATGCACAACGATAACTCTACTCGTATGTTGGGAAACTGAGCAAAAATGTCTTATCTGTAAAGTATGCTTCAGATCAATCGTTTTAGTAAGCAATGAAATTGCTAACTATGCTGGGAATCTTGCACTTAGTTTTAGCCGCAACCATATTTGTGGTTAGGGGACCACCCACATCTGGCCTGCACCCTCCCTCCCAGAAAATTCCCAGAAAGAGAACATGGTACTTGCACTGTAACAGTTATTCCACCTGATGCAACAGATCTGCACAACAGGAGTCAGTTTTGAGGTGGCACGAAAGGGATTGCAGCCAGCACAGCCTACAATTCTTTTACCATTAAGCTCCACACATTACTCTTTTAATACATTTGATACAGGTATGTATGCTAATAGGATGATAAACTGCTTCTTTCCCATTCCCATTAAAACCTAACCCTGAGCTTGTTTTCCCCCCTGCATTCAGGTGATGTGGTCTCTCATCCTGGCAAGCAGTGAAAATCCCCTAGCCTCTTTGTTGCCCCATTCTTACATACTTAAAAATATGAATGTCCTTCCTACCAGCCTCATGGCAGAACCCTTTAGAGAAAAGACAGACTCCCACCAAATCATGTTTATGTCAACCAATGACCTTGTCTTTATTGGGAGGGGGGAGGACAGCTCTTGTTGTTGTGACAGCACAAACTGCAATTTTACATGGCACTTAGTCTATGGACAACCCAGGGTATGACCTAGAAAAGGTGCTTTGCTTTCCACATTCACCAGGAACAAAACGTAGCAGATGGGGCCCACCATGTTCCAAAGCCATCGGTGATATCAATATGTCTTTCTCCTCCATATTTTGCTTTCGTAATTAATGTTTGGGTGGGAAGAATGGGCCTCTTGTTCATTCGGTGCATCATGAAGCACAAGCTGCAAGCCAAGTCCTCCATGAAGCTAAGGAAACTGACATTGAGGACAGAAACAATGGCCTAAACAAGGTCCGCCTTTGTGCTCCGCAGCCCCCTCTGCCACAATCAGCATTTAACAGTACTGTCCTTAATTGCAAGTTTATGAACTCCCATCTAAAAAGAAATCAAGGATTCCTTCTGTTCAAGGTTGATATGCAAAGGATAGAGTTCAGACAAAAATATGTTGTCTGGAGGAGAGTGGGGAAACAGGCCGCTCTACACACTACATGCAATGATGTTTGTTACAAAGTTTGATGTTCTTGGAGCGGCCCAAATGGAGACCATTGTCTAGAATACTAACTATAATCTCTGTGCCTACACAAAGCAAATCCACCACGTGAGACATGCCAGATTGTGGAACTGCAACTTTTGAAAATAAAAAAAACAAGCAACTACGATGCTTGGCTAAAAATGGACACACAAATATCAGCCAAGTATTTAGATTGCACACCTTACAACAGAAATATGTGAAACCATTCAATCAAAAAGAGAAAGAGAGGAAGGGAACTGATCCCTGGTTTAATGTCTGTTTCTTTTTTTTCCTGGGGAAAGTCAGAGCAGCTGACATGGAGTTCAGGTTAATCTCCCTTCTACACGCTAATGAAGTCCATACCTGATTAGTTTGAACCATGCTATAGCATCAGGTGTTTCCAGGTCATTCACTGGGCCTTATTGTGCTGGTGTAGCAGTACATAAACTAGTGAATTACACAGACATAACTAGACAGGTATCGCAAGAGACCAACGTGTGATGACGCTGTAAGCACATGACTAAGGAACTCTGTGTGTAAGATTATAAAAGAGTCCTGTTGGATCAGACCAACAGTGGCCAGGCAGATGCCTTCGCGAAGCCCACAACCAAGGTATGAGGAAAAAGGCCTTCTCCCACAATTACTCCCTAGCAAAATGTATACAGAAGCATACAGCCTTTGAACTTTGACGTTCCTTTTCGCCACTCTCAGGGTCTGGTGGCCTCCTTGATAAATTTGTCTTTTAAAGCCATCTAAACTAGTGACCATCAGCCCCCTGCGGTGACAAATTCCAAAAATTAATCACGTTAAAGGAAGATTATTAAAGAGTGCTAGAGTCATGTTAGAGGTTAATTTTAACAAAACTACAGCTGCTGAAGATCAGGCATTTTCCTTTCCACTTTGATATGCAACTGCAATTTTGGGAGCCATTCTAGTCTACTGGCTAGTGTTAAACTTTGACTGGTGGAACCACTTGGGAACATAGGAAGCTGCCTCAAACTAAGTCAGATTACATTTTCTCTAGGCCCAAAAACTCAACAGGTAGCCTTTGGCAAGTCCAATTTGTCACCCGAAGCTGCACTGGGGTAATACATGCTACCCCAAAAAGGTGGGACTGCAATGCGATGATGGTGCATTACATAAATGACTACATGATGTGATGGTTCTTGATTTTATGGTACAGATGGACAAATCAGTCTTTTTCCGATCCAATCACATGTGTTCACTCATAAATCTGCTTCATCCTGCTTTCACATTAATCTACTTTTTTAAAAATGTGTAGAAAAAATGAATTTAATACGCTTATCAATGAATATTTTAATGTATTTTCTTTCCAAGTATGCATTTTAACCACTTTTCTATATGATTTTGAGCTGAGAACTGCATCAGAACATTTGGAAAGTGCAAAAACTGGTGGATAACAAAGCTCTAATCCAGGACCAGGATGATCCCCCAGGTGGGCCACATTTGTCCTGAAGGCTCCAGGTGCAACGTCCGTCATAGACACTCAATTGTCACCCAGATCTATGGATCTCTGAATCTCTGTAAGTCTGCACCGACACATCACTCTTTCGGGCATTGCCTCCAAAGACCTCACCTTCCAATCACAGTGGATACCAGAGACAGACAGAGGTAGAAGAACCACAATGGCCTATAGCAGAAGCACAGGAATGCCCCCTCTAACGGACTCTGTGTTAAGGAAGAACAGGTCAATTGCTTCTCCAGCTATTTAACACCCAGGATCACGGACAATATGTAGCACAGCCACCGTGTGAGAGGGGGACAGGCTTTAAACTCATGCCCAAAGGCAACAAGCTCTTATTTTCTCCCAGGAACAGCTCTGCCCTCAAACACTGCCCTACCTCCACAATCCGGAGTACAAAGGAAGTGCTAGTTATATCACAGTGCTTCTTTTTAATTTGACTGAACAATGCAGGTTATTATCACAGGGGATAGGGCCTTAAACAGGATTTCTTGTCTGAAGAGGGTATTTCCAGCTGGAGATGGTCACTAAAAATGATTTTAAAGAAAAAGGCAAAAAGGCAAACAACAGTTGCCAAGTAATGAACGGGCTCCAAGTTTTTCTGGAAGCTCTTTGTGGGCAGACAGCTGAATAGAGCCCTTTACAACTGGTAGTCCTGGCATTTAATCATTTCCGGGGGGGGGGGGGGGAGGCAGGTGCCCTCCCCCTCTATTCTTTGGCTGTGTGTTACATTTCTGCTGGCACCACAAAAAAAAACCTCAGTTTAATAAAAGGAACAGTTTGACTTCCGTTTTTATCTCGTCCACACGAGATAAGTTAAGCTGGCAAAGCAGTTTCCCTGCTGGAAAGACCATCCAAGTTTATTTTGCGAAGATTGGGGGGGGGGGAGAGAGAGAGAAAGAGACTGAAAATAGCTTTGTGCCAAGCTAAACCAGGAGAAGTTTCTAAGGCATCAAATTGTCCCAAGGAGCAAATGCAGAAACGTCCGAAGCAAATAGAATTACAAGTAGGATACAGAAAGTCTGAGTGAATCATATGGCAAATCTGTCACGTCTGGGTAATAGCTCAACCTCCAGTGCACTTCCCAAGTGTACACAGGATTTAAGTATATGGGATTTTGTAGGCCCTCATTGAATAAATTCAAGCCCCACCCATACTGGGAGGGCACTTGGATAGCATGAACATGTGGGAAATTGTAACCACAAGACAACCACAAGACAAACTGGCTTCAGGGCGGGATACGGAGTTGAGACTGCTATGGTCGCCTTAGTGGATGATCTACGCCTGAGTATTGACAGGGGGAGTGTGTCCCTGTTGGTACTTCTGGACCTCTCAGCGGCATTCGATACCATTGACCATGGTATCCTTCTGGAACGCCTGAGGGGATTGGGAATCGGGGGCACTGTGCTTCAGTGGTTCCGGTCCTACTTCTCGGGCAGGTTCCAGATGGTGATGCTTGGGGATAGCTGCTCTGCAAAGAAGGAGCTGCTGTGTGGCGTACCGCAAGGTGCCATCCTTTCCCCAATGCTGTTTAACATTTATATGAAACCGCTGGGAGAGATCATCTGGAGGCATGGGGTGGGATGCTATCAGTATGCTGATGACACCCAAAGATATTTCTCTATGCCTTCAATAACAGCGCCAGCTAAGTATAGTGTGTCTCCTCTGAATGAAAAACAAACTGAAGCTGAATCCAGACAAGATGGAGGTGCTTGCTGTCAAAGGCCGCAACCTGGGTTTGGAGGTGTGTCAATTGGTTCTGGATGGGGTTACACTCCCCCTAAAAGACTGTGTTCGCAGCTTGGGGGTGCTCCTGGATCCGTCGCTCCAAATGACAGCCCAGATAGTTGCGACGGCCAGGAGTGCCTACTATCAGCTTCGGCTGATACACCAGCTGCGCCCCTTCCTAGAGTTGGAAGACCTAAAGATGGTGGTGCACGCGCTGGTAACTTCGAGGCTTGACTTCTGCAATGCGCTGTACATAGGACTACCTCTGTGCCTAGTCCGGAAACTTCAACTAGTTCAAAATATGGCAGCCAGGTTGGTCAACGGTACATCTAGGAGTGACCATATTACGCCAGCTTTAAAATCGCTCCACTGGCTGCCAATTAGTTTCCGGGTGAAGTATAAAGTGTTGGTTATTACCTTTAAAGCCCTATATGGTTTGGGTCCAGGTTACCTGCGGGATCGCCTTCTCCCATACAATCCGCCCCGCACGCTCAGGTCCTCTGGGAAGAACTTACTGCAGTCAGCCAAGACTAGGCTGACAACCGTTACCCAGAGGACCTTCTCTTCTGCCGCTCCCAGACTGTGGAATGACCTGCCGGAGGAGACTCGTCAACTTAACAGTCTTTTAGAATTTAAGAAAGCTATAAAGACTGTTCTCTTCCGGCAGGCATATCCAGTGGAATTTTAGAATGTTTTAAGGATGTTTTTAGGATGTTTTAGGATGTTTTAATGCAGTTTTAATAATATGTGTCATGTTTTAATCAGTTTTATGTATTTTATCATGTTGTTGTTCCCCGCCTCGATCCAGACGGAGAGGCGGGTAAGAAATAAATTATTATTATTATTATTATTATTATTATTATAGTGACTGTCTGAGCCAAGCCAATCAATAGATTGGTACAGAACACGGGGGAAGAGAGTGCGTGGGAGTCAGAGACTTCAACACAATGACCTGGTTTGGTTATTACATCCAAACCAGCTCACTGTTGTTCTAGTGAGATACAAGTGGTTCCTCAATCCCTTACTTTATTTCTCCTCTGTATTACTACAAGCATAATATAACTAAGTGAAAGGCATGGCTTTGGGTAGAATTTCAGACAAGGGGGTCAACAAGGAACTGGTGAACAAAAGAAAAATTATTCAGAAAAACAAAACCATTTAAAGGATATTAAATGAACAGTTAAATTATCTTTCTAATTAGCCCTTGCTTTAATTGAACGTAAATGGCAGAAACCCTAATTCCAATTTATTGAAAACTTTATTCGGGAGTTATAAGTCCCACATAGGGTAACACATGAGTGGGGTCATAGCCATGCCCCCAGCATTACACACACAAACTGGCCCCACTTCCTGGTATCCATGCGTACAGCATGAACATCCACAGGGATGGAGCCCTTGCATGTACAGCTGTGACTACACAGGATTCCAGGTCATGTGGAAGCCTTTGCACATACAGTTGAAACCATCAAGGCTCCATCCCTGCAGACATTTGCGCTATACAGATACATGCCAGAGGATGAGGCTAGTCGACATGTGTGATATTGGGCATTGTAATTCGGTGCAACCCTACTCAATGCAGAAGTGATAACTTCTGAATAGGGTTCTAAAAATATGCAACCTATACTTCTGTACCATTGAGGAGGACATAAATATCATCTTGCCCAGATGGATCTGTCTTATCAGCTTGGCTGTCAAGGCCAAGAAACTTAGAAATTATGTGAAGATGACTTAGAGAGAGGTTGAGGCCCTCAATAGACATTGAAGAATAACAGGAATGGTCTGGAGCATGCTGAACCAAGAATAGGTTTTACAGGAAAGACGGTTGCAGAAATAGGGAACAATGGAAGCCTGGTTCTTATAAGCACAACTGAGCTCACTTCAGCTTCTGATGGTGTTCATGAGTTTAAACCTTTGTACCACAGCAACTCCAGTTTGAATATAAAGGAATCACCATCTCCCGTCAAACATCTGGAGAACTGAATGTGGGATGTTCTTTTGCTTACACTGAATTATCTAAAGTTGGTGAATTGTAATCCGAAAGCTAAAGAATAAAGATGACAATAATTCATCTTTCCAGCCTTGGTCAGAGACACAACTCAAGGCTCAGACAAGCGCTTAGAGGTTTAGAGGGTTTCTTGGAGGAGGGGAGATTTGCGGGAAAGATAGGCAATCCCTTTTATCTGATCTAAAGTGCTATCAGGAGCTTCTTGCAGAGATGCAACTTAAATCACATTTTAAAACTAATGTGTAGGTTAAAGCCAATTCAAAGGGAGGTATCAGATCAAAAGAATAGTTTACAGTTCTTTAGGGGTTATCCTTTCAGTGGCTCAGGGACTCTGAGAACTCTGTCATTCTATTCATCAATATTCCATCTAGTTTTCCCCCACCCCAAAACTGAATACCAAATTTTCAGGACTCGCTCTTGGTCCTGCCTGACCACACCTGTGGCTGCTCTGTCCTGTTTTATTGATCACAGCAAAAGGAAATTAGGAAGAGGCTGCTGGTTCCAACCCTAAGTAAAGCACTTCTGCATTGTAAGGATGTACAAAAATGTTTGTGTATGCAAAACATTCAAACATGCCCCATTCACAATCCTGAATGCGGACACAAGTAGGAGAATGGGTTCTCTGAGAATGTTTGCAAATTCTTGAACACAAACACGCAAAATACACAATGTTTAACGAACAAGCACTTTGAAATTTCTGCGAAGCAAATTTTGGCTAAACAGTAGGAGAAACGTCCTAAGAGTAAGAGGTATTCAGCAGTTAAACATACTGCCTCGAGAGATGGTGCGTTCTCCCTCATGAAGTATTTAAGCAGTGGGTGGGTCACCATCCATCAGGAATTCTGACTGCAAATCTAGCATTTTGCAGAGGGTTGGACTAGAAGATATCCAAGGTTTCTTCCAAACTATGATTCCACTATATACATACATACATACATACACCCGTTAGCCATTTTGAAATTTTTTCTAAAGCAGAAAAGCAAGTTGTTGTTGTTGTTTTAAAAAAAGGTTTAAAATAAATAAATAAATTTCTAGGACAGAAAGGGTGCTAGTATAGGAACCACCCAGAGAGCTTCGGCTATAGGGCGGTATAAAAATGCAATAAATAAATAAATAAATAAAGAAGGAAGGAAGGAGCAGACATGAACCCCTCAGTCCTCTGAAGAAGGCCACCAGAAGACATTGTTCCTGGCTATTGTTCTAAAGCTGTCCACAGACAAGGCTTGGAGAGCAGGAAATGCTTAATAAGCTGCAGCCTGCCATAGCCCCACTCACTTGCCTCCCTGATAACACAGGGTCTGCCAATAGACCAAAGATTTGGGGGGGGGGGGGAAGGAAGGCAGACAAACAGCAAAACCATGACATTGATTAAGTCCTCGGAAGGCAATCATATGTGGCTGGTGGGTCCCAGTGGGCCTTACCTGAGTAAACAGGGTAAAAAATGTTATTGTATGAATGTTGTTCCCCGCCTCGATCCAAAGGGAGAGGCGGGTAAGAAATAAATTTATTATTTTTGTTATTATTATTATTATTATTAATAATAATAATAATATTAAACACGCACAAGATTGCACTTTTCAGTTCAGTTACACTGTTTCCTCATGCAAAGCAACACCTGTGGGGAGAGGGAGGGAAAGAGGGAGAGCGAATGTACTGATTTTCAGGTTCCTCAGGCACTGCATGCCAGGAATGCCACATTGCCCAGAGAGCATCTTAAATTTCCTCTCCAAAGACCTGTTAGGCACATCCAGGGCTCATGCTGGTTACCATCTTCTTGAAGCGCCTGTCTGTCTGCGTTCTCCAGCTCTGATTTCTCCTCCCTCCAGGGTCCAACTCCAGATGGGATCCAACCAACATGGCTTACAACTTAGCAGTCTCTCCCTAAGGCACCCATGCGAAGAGAAGAGAGACCCATTTTCTACTGTTCTCATTTTTTCTGCTGATCAATCCCCCACCCTCGCCAGTTCTCCTCCTTCCCCCTCCTTCAGGGGAAACCACGGAAAGGGGCCACATCACCATGGTCAACTTCCACACCCAGGCTTTGGGCCCTGCTGCAGCTTTCACATGCAAGAAGTGGAAACTCATAAACTGTCAGGCTCCCAGTGACTGTAGACGAAATCTTCTCAAATCAATGCCAGATACAAGATCAGCCATCCTACAGGTGTGCGCAAGTAACATAAGACCCTGAATTTAAGATAACAAATAGGCAATATATAAGAGCCAGGGAAAAAGTGTCTCAAGAGATTTTCACACTTGTATTGCTAGAACAGTAACAATATTGGCTAGCTGCTTCTCAGACACAAAACCTGCTACAACTATTGGCAGATGTTGGCTACAGGGAAGATACATTTTGGCAGACAATTGGAGAGCAAGTACATAATCAAGGAGAGCAAAACAGTATTGCGAGAATATGCTGTGGGAAGAAGACCTTCCCTTTTTGATACAGAGAAATGAAAAATGAACTTCAGGAAAGCATCATAAAATGATGTTTAAAACAACTTACGACATAACAGAGCTGCACCCTTTGAGTGTGAAGGCGGTGGCAATGTTCTGGGACCTGCAGTCCCCTTCATGTTAGCAATGCAGGAAGGGGGCTATAGGGGACAATGCAGGCTATGAGGGCAATTTGTGTTGTATTCCATTTAACTTCTGTTGTTAGCAGCCTTGGAAATCTGTTAGAAAGGTGGGATACTTGAGATGATGAAGGTGATGATGTGTATATGCCACCAGCTCAGCGTTCCAAAATGGCGGGCACTTGCTGCATCTTTGTTAGTAGGTAACCTGTTAAGGGACCCACCATTTGGGCTCTCCTCCTTTCCGTCAGTCACTACTGTCAGCCCTTAACATCTCAAACAAGACCGTGTACCACAAACTACATCACATGATGTGGACATTCATTCAATTTTATTATCATGAAGTAAAAAAAACCCTGCTATTTTTTTCTCCTGTGATGTCATCTCGAAGAGTAGGAAGGAGAAAAAGAAGAGAACCGGGATGAGAACAGCAACAGGACTTCACAATGGGAATAAATCCTGAACGGCTTGAAAAATGGAGACAAATTGTTCCCCAAGACTTACACAAAAAATCCCTGAAAGCATTGGTTCATGGTTCCCCTCCTGATTTATCTTTTGCAGGTTGAACTAGCTCTGATAGGAGAAAGATTATTTATTTAGATACTTTATCTTAGCTCATAGTGATGCTTCCTTGTCCTTCAAAACTGTGTCAGTTTAGGGGCACACACACAAACACACCAATACACACAGGCACACTATAATTCCAGGAAAGAAATGTACTTTGAAAGGTTTCAAGTAATGACACTGGAGGCGTAACAGGGATATTCAGGCCTAGAAATGCAATGGTGTCCTGGATTCACCCTTTTCAGTGTTCTTCTAGCTGATGCTATTCTTTTCACAGCTTGCAATTCATGTGCTAAGCTCTGTTTACCCCCAAAACAGGATAGAGATCCTCTCAGCCAGGGAGGACAATCACCAAAACGTTGGCAGCAGACCAGAACTGCAAGTTCCTGAGAGTAAGATGCACAGCCTTGATTCTCTCAGCAGAAGCCACTCATCACATTGGTGTTTCTAAAGCCATAGCTTCAAATGAGAGAGATGGGAAGTGAGTTGGCTAAGGTGTTTCAGAAGGCCTGAACAATCAAATGGAATGGTGTTTCTACTAGGGATGTGTATCGTATCGTTAAAATGTCCGATAACGATACAATAAGGTCGTTATCGGACATCTGATTAATGATAATGATAAAATAGAATAACCTCCAATAAATATCCGATCCGAAAATTTTCAGCCCGATTATATCGGGGGGGGGGGGGGGGGTTGGGTTCAGATTACCGGACCACCATATAAATAAACCTATAACTTCTGCATTTTCAAAGTTAGAGGCTTGAAACTTGGTCACAGTACTCATGGGGTATGCCTAAGTATGTGTATGAAATTTGAGATTGATCCCTCCAACCCTCGATTTTATATGAATTTTTTAATGATCCTGCAACTTTTTGACATGTCTAAATGAATGCACATGGCGAGCTGTCATTCTGATCTGTCAGAACTTAAACGATCTTTAATAAATTCATATAAAATCGAGGGTTGGTGGGATTGATCTCAAATTTCACACACCTACTTAGGCATACCCCATAAGCACTGTGACCAAGTTTCAGGCCTCTAACTTTGAAAATACAGAAGTTATAGGCATTTTTTCTTTTTAAAAAAATCAACTCTATGGGGCAAAATAGGGCTGCAAATTAAATATCGTATTTCCAATAATTATCGGAAATACGATACGATTTACCTCCGATATAATCAGATCCAAAAAAAATTTTAAGTGATTTCCGATAATGATACGATACGATAATTTCGGGCGTGCACACCCCTAGTTTCTACCCAAACAGAGAAACTTACATCTAGGGATGGATAAACCTGTCAGTTTCACTTTCTTCTGCATTTCAATTTTCTATATCTCAAGTTCTTTCCATCTGGAATATGAAGAAGTTTGCAAATTTTGATAAATTCTCATCAAAACGAACGGAGAAAAAATTCTCACCCATCTGCATGGGCCAAATTCAGTAGGCACATTGAGAGAACTATGTTGTACCTGCCTGCCATGTAACTGTTCAAAGACGAAGAGCCTGTCGGGGAAAAAGGGAGGAATCCTAATTTCAGCACCACAAACATGAATACACAGGAATTTAAACCCCAATCCAAAGTTAAGCGCTCAAGGTATTCTGCTTAGATGAACAAATCTGCAAGTTTCACTTTCTCCCACATTCACTTTTTTAAAAAAAAATCAAGTTCTTACCATCCCAGATATGAAGACATTGGCAAATTTGGGCAAATTGATATCAAAAATGAACGGAAACAAAATTCTAACCATTTCTGCTTATATCTAGCAGGGAATTCAAAAGAACTTGACCTCTTTTCATTTTTGCTTTTTTTAAAAAAAAAAGTTCTAGCCCTTAATAGCTGTACGGAAAAGTCTGAGAACCTCCAGGCAGTAAGAATTCAAGGGGAACGTTTAAGCAGGGCTTCCACTGGCTATGGGATCACGCAAGAAAATGTATTGCAGTGTACAGCTCTCAGGCTGATCTCCACTTTCAATCAATTCACAGAATTGTGACTCATTCAATTACAGAGGGTTGAAGTTCATGTAAATCAACCCTAAATCTTAACAGAAGGTACCACCATAAGCCCTTCACCTGTATGGCTTCTCCCAGAGCTCAGTTTCTTGTTCACACTCATGTAAGGCAAAGAGATGGAACAATGAAAACTGGTCAATAAATGGCACAGAAGACACTGTCTTTAGCTGATGGCCCTCCACTTACACAAACATGGCGGAAGTAAAAATGAGTTCAGCTTTACAAGCCTGGATAAGGAAGAGTCTACATGCATCCAGAACAAAAACTGAATACCAATATGAGAAAAAGGCCATTTTCTCTATTCACAGATTAATTAATTAATTAATTATTGCATTTATATCCCATCTTTTTTCCTCCAAAGAACCCAAGGCAGTATACATAATCCTCCTCCTCTCCATTTTATCCTCACAACAACAACCCTGTGGGGTAGGTTGGGCTCAGAGTCTGTGACTGGCCCAAAGTCACCCAGTGGGTTTCCATGGCCGAGTGGGGACTAGAACCCGGATCTCCCAAGTCCCAGTCCTACACTTTAGCCACTACACCACACTGGCTCTCAATTAACTCGCTGGTATATTCATTAACTTGCTGGTTAACTTGCTGGTATATTCATGGAACAACCAGCACTCAGTTTTCCTTATCAAAAATTCAGTTTGTCATGATGCTACATCTATCATTCCAGAATACCTTAAGACAGAATAGTTTAAGAAAGATATATCTCATTTTACAACAGCTTCAGCAATAAAAGGCACTGAAACTTTGGCAATTGTGTTATGTGCTTCCCCCCCCCCCCGCCCCTTTTCAATTGAGTAGTAAATCAGGTGCAATCTCCAAGAGCCTTTAAAGCCATTTCTAGATCTTTTACCTTCAAAGCAATAGGTGGATGGAGCTGTTTATCATCTATGATATGAAACATTTGAGAGCTTTATAGACAAAAGCAGATGCGCTTTTTATGACAACTTTAAAAACAACAGAATAGTGTAATGAATCCCATTTCTGCATAAACAGGAAAGGAAAGTTATACTCACCAATGGCTGTAAGAAAGTTCAAATCAAAGGAAGCCTACTCATTTTGGCCAAATGATAATCTGTCCATAAAGTGATTATTATATTCCCAGCAAGGGTAATTCTATGAAGCCACAGGCTTGTATGAGTCGGAGAAGCTTGCAAAATTATCTCCATTCAAATTTCTCTCCTCATTTAAGGTTTCAAAATTACTCCCACTTATTTCCAAAGTAGCACCAAACATTTAGTGATCCATCATGTTTCCATTTTTAAATCCCAAGTATTGCTCAGATCACTATGTGTGGAGTTTGCTGAAGTTTTTCATTTGCTTCTTAAAAGTTCTTCACAGGTTACCAATGCACACCAGTTAATGTGCGCAGGGATTAAATAATGTGGTCATATCAAGACTCCTGTCTCTACTGTGAATCCATCAACGCACATATGTGCTGGTTTGCATCCTCATACAATTACTATAAATCACTTAAAATCACAAAGCACAGTCCAAAAAATAGAAATTAAATAGGTCCTGTCCATACATTTAAATCTAAAAAGCAAGCTAAATTAGTAAAGGAAAGGCACATCAAATTATGCATGCACCAGTCCCAAAATTAATTTTAGAAATTATCCAAGTTAAAATAGAAGAGAGGTGAAGCAGAATGTAAGGAAGAGAAAACCAGTGGAACAGTAAGAGAAAAAGTATGGGGAAAATGAACTCATACCTACAATTAGGCCTCAATGGGGAACACAAACTCCCAGGGCAAAGTCTACTATTTTTACCAAATTAGGGTGAACTTTAGAGCTCATCTAGATATTTTATTTTCCATGGAAACCTCCCCACCACACTTACAGCTGCACCATCAATCTGTGCTTACCCCATGAATTAGGGATATCACATGAGTCTTCCAACCAATGAACTGAAATTATGTGTATTTGCATGGAGGGACCCACGGCTCCAAATTCTATTTGTTATTTATTATATTTTTAATCTGCCCAATAATGCACACACGCACACACTATGAATTCTACTTCAAAGATAAGGTCAGGGATAGGGAAATTGCTACAAGCTGGCTGATCCTCAAAGAAAGCTCTTCATTTTCAATGGGTACAATGAATGGTAAATGCTGGCATTCTTTGGACCGTTGGTTTGGTCCAAACAAATAATTTTCATGTGACCCACATCATGAAAACTGGACCCGACATTAGAGAAGGAAGTCTGATAGCTAGGTACAAGATAGCTTGTTGTCCTTTGATCTGGACAACAAGGCCCAACAATGGCTAAGTTCATACTAACAAGAGGTGCTTCTACTTGGATGACTCCTAGCATCACCAATCAAAAGACATTGTGCAACTATTCTTTTCCCCCCCTTTCCTTTCCTTTCCTTTCCTTTCATTTCTGGTAAGGGAAAAGACAAAGGAAGGCAAACAGGGAAGAGTTACAAGTGGAAGATGACATCATCTGGACTCCCTGTAAAATTCTGTGAATTAGACAGGGCAATTGCACAATAAAAGCCTCTTCTGGAAGCATTGTGCATGTGGGAAAATTCACTTCTTTGAATACTCTCTCCTACAAAAAAAATAAGCTCCCTGGCAGGAATGAGTCCAGAAAAAATAATCTAGAGGAGCCAAGAAGTGGCAAAGACCATTATTAGGGGTTGTGCTGTGTACATTAAATAAAATATACTAAAACTGAAAGTGCAAATGAAGTAGCAGGAAACATCTTAGGGGTACCCACTATTGCTCACTGCTCCCTTGGAGGCATCCTGACTCCCAACACATGGAAGCACACTGGGAAAAACCAGGGAGAAGAATTCTAATGAAGCTCTCTTCCATGCCCACCCTTTGTATGAGCAGGATTTTTTGTTGTTTTCTCCTCGCAGGGAAAGCATTTAACAACCATACAGTCTCCTATCCTGCTGCCTGGTGTAGACCAGGAACAGTTTTATCACTTCTTCTGCATTTTGTGCGAACAAGGCCTGATTTGGACAGTGGGCCCTGGCACGAGATCCTCAAATAAGGTTTTGTCCTATTGATTTTTAATACGTTTACACACTCCTTTCCCTCAAAAACATGATAGCATAAAGATGTTCACAGCGACAAGATGGGGAAGGGTATCGCCATGGAAGCAGAATAAGCATCTGTTAGAGACTGAGAGGACTGCCATTCAAACATGACATGGAGTCTGCAGCTTTGGCTCTGCACGTCCCAATGTCCGAATCCTGCTGGTCTATTTGTTGCGGAAGCAGGCTCTTGCATAAGGCATGGATGCAGTCTGGTAAAGCTACCTTTCAGCTCCCGTTCTGCCCTCAAAACTACATCTCTTGTTCCCACAAGGCACAATAAGAAACATGAGCCAATTCTCATGGCAGTCAATTATTCTCTCTCGCCTGAATGGCCCCAGTTCTAGCCAATCAGCTCCATCTCCCCAGTGACTCACCGTTCCACTCCAGACGCATACAAACCAGGAGCACCTTCAGCAGCTCTTAACGTATCCAAGACTGCAGAATGATTCTAAAAGGTAACCTCACTGGGGGAGCCTCTACACCTTGATTCAAGAAAGATGTGTACCTTTGTTTCAGGCCTGGTATGAGGGAACCCAATATACTACCTGCTAAGCAATGCAGACCGCCTGAGAACCCAACAGTTGCCTCTTTGAGTTCCGTCATGCAAGCAAGGCAGGATGTAAATGAAAGAAATACACGAATAAAATGCTAACTGGCTTATACTCCTAAATGAAATAGCATGTAGCACAGTGTTTGTTTCACATAGTACAGCATCTCTTGCATGTAGCACAATAGCTCACTACACAATATGTCATCTGTAAAATACAGTACATTACTTGTCGTCAAACTGCTTGTACCAATGCAGCTCATTCTATGCAAGGATCAAAATGCTGATTTATCTAGCTTTCTGTTCTGCCTCCTATCTCAAGACCCAAGAGTGGTTAACGGTGAAAAAAAAACACTACAAGGCCCATGAAAAGTGCCCCTGCCTTGGATGGCATTTTTTGGTGGAAAAACAGGGTAAAAATCAAATAAATACATAAAATATTAAATCTGAACATAAGAACACGAGCCTTGCTAGATCCAAAAGTCTCATTCCTCCTCCCTCAACTGACTCCACCCTTTCTTCCTTGCTATTTTATCCCAAGAACACCCCAAAAGTTGAATACATTTCCAAGGCATTGTTGAAAAAACTATATGGTGGCCACCAGGAGCCAGTTAAAGAAATATGGCACAGAGCAGACATCAGTGGTGAGACTACCTGAGGATACCAGATGTGACGCTTGCCCTGACTAGGGTTAAGCTGTCAAGCAAATTCAATTCTCTATATTTGCAGTTACCGGTGGTTACTAGTCTTGATGGCTATATGCTATCTCCTGGATCAGAGACACAATAAGGCTGTTCACATGACATGACAACCCACCGCAGGTTATTTAACCCACAGTGAGTCTGCAGCACATATGTGTGGCCGCCATTTTGAATATGCCATCCCCACGAAGGGATTGCAGTGTCATGCTAACCTGGGAAGTATGGGTTATGTAAGGATTAAAAAGCCCTCACATAACCCATGGTCTGTTTTAGTGTTATGTGAGGGTTGCTTTACCCTCACATAAGCCATGCTCGCCAAGTTTGCACGACAGGAACCCCTGAGTGGGGCTTGCATACACAAATTGGCACCTGTGGGCGCTGTCATGAGTAAACTCTGTCAATGCCTCTGTTGCTGGGAAACAACAGTAGGAGAGGTCTGTTGCTCTCATGTCCTGCTTGTGGGTTTCTAATGGACATTTGCTTGCCAATGTGTGAAACAGAATGTTGGTCTATATAGACCTACCTTCCCCAACCTGGAGCCCTTCAGATGTTTTGGACTTCAACTCCCATCAGTCCCTGGAGAAAGATTTGAAGGAACTAAGAGAAGCGGCATCACACAGGTATTCTAAGGGGCAGCTCCAGGCATAAGACTGTGGTTACCAGAGCAGAGGCAGGAGAAGGAGGTAGCAATCTTAGACTCTGTTGCTGGTATGACTTCTGAAGCACCACCTTATCCCAGGCCCATCTGAATCCCAGGACAACCCCAGAGGTTGCAATCTGTACCCATCTTATGCTTTTATCTGCCTGTGCAGAAGCTCCTGGATCTGGCTCATTAGAGAACAAACATCACACAAACAAAGATTTCAAACTCTGGCATTTACAGCAGCACACCAGACAGTAGATCTGCCACAACTGTGGGCCACTGTGTTATTTAAGTGTTGCACTTTCCTCTGTTTACTGTGCACTTTTATAGAGATTTACATTGCACCCTTTACATATGAACAACCCGCAACAACTTCCGTTTGCCTCTGTACTACTTTACAGAGAAAGGAAGATGAGCTTTTCTATTTGATTCCATTGGTTGGTTTTGATTCCATTGATCTCCCGACAGCACTTTAAAAAAAAACCCTTTAAGTTCCATGCTCTGTAAGATGCAAAAGATGGCCTCTTGGTCTCCAGTAGTAGATGGAGGACATACTTTGCTGTGCCTTTTATCTTCTGCCTCAAGAGGGCATTGCTGAAATTTGAATAATTTAGCATGCATTTTGAGCCCTCCCTCCATTTTTCACTCTTCTGCAGCTCTGCATTTAAAAAAAAAGGTGAGGGGGAGGGACTGGCAAGACAAAAAGGCATGGGAAGCTAGAAGTGAAGACTTTGCCAAAAGGGAAAAGGGAAATGGGTAGTTTGCAAGATGATACAACTCCACAATTATGTTGCTTTAAGACTAATCACTTTTCTACAATATATATATATATATATATATATATATATATATATATGGCTTACGTCAGCTCATTAAGTGAGACGGACCCAGGAGGGAAGCCACCGACTTTGAAATAACATGCAGGGTGATTTCTGTTATCAGCCACTGTCTTCAGGGACAATCTTAAGCCTTTACCTCATCAGAATGGAGATAATGAACTGCAATTAGGACAATAAACATTTTTTCCTATGGAAAAAAAATTAACTCCTCACTAATGACAGAATAACACTCAATAATATACGATTTTTGGGTTTGTGTATTAAGTCTATTTGTTTAATCAACAAATCACTGATTGAACAAATGATGACAGAACGGTTAGGATAGGCTGGAAATGAAGATCGGACACATGGAGTAGAATCATTGACTCATAGAATAGTAGACTTGGAAGGGACCTATAAGGCCATCAAGTCCAACCTCCTGCTCAATGCAGGAATCCACCTTGAAGCATACCTAACTGATGGCTGTCCAGCTGCAACTTGAAGGCCTCTAGAGTGGGAGAGCCCACAACCTCCCTAGGTCATTGGTTCCATTGTCGTACTGCTCTAACAGTCAGGAAGGTTTTCCTGATGTCCAGCTGGAATCTGGCTTCTTTTAACTTGAATCCATTATTCTGCATCCTGCAGTCTGGGATGACTGAAAAGTGAAACCGCTGGGAGAGACCATCCGGAGGCATGGGGCGGGGAGCTATCAGTATGCTGATGACACCCAAATATATTTCTCTATGCCTCTGACAACAGCATCAGCTAAGGATAGTGTGTCTCCTCTGAATAAATGCTTGGAGGCGGTAATGGGCTGGATGAGGAAAAACAAACTGAAGCTGAATCCAGACAAGACGGAGGTGCTTACTGTCAAGGGCCACAACCTGGGGTTGGAGGTGTGTCAACCAGTTCTGGATGGGGTTACACTCCCCCTGAAAGACTGTGTTTGCAGCTTGGGGGTGCTCCTGGATCCGTCGCTCCAAATGACAGCCCAGATAGTTGCGACGGCCAGGAGTGCCTACTATCAGCTTCGGCTGATACGCCAGCTGCGCCCCTTCCTTGAGTTGAAAGACCTAAAGACGGTAGTGCACGCGCTGGTAACTTCAAGACTCGACTTCTGCAATGCGCTGTACATAGGGCTACCTCTGTGCCTAGTCCGGAAACTTCAAATAGTTCAAAATATGGCAGCCAGGTTGGTCACTGGTACACCTAGGGGTGACCATATCACACCAGCTTTAAAATCTCTCCACTGGCTGCCAGTTAGTTTCCGGGCGAAGTACAAAGTGTTGGTCATTACCTTTAAAGCCCTACATGGTTTGGGTCCAGGTTACCTGCGGGATCACCTTCTCCCATACAATCCGCCCCACACGCTTAGGTCCACTGGGAAGAATTTATTACAGTCAACAAAAACTAGACTGACAACTGTTACCCAGAGGACCTTCTCTTCTGCCGCTCCCAGATTATGGAATGACCTGCCGGGAGAGATCCGTGAACTTACCAGTCTTCCGGAATTTAAAAGATCTATAAAGACTGAGCTCTTCCGGCAGGCCTACTCAGATGAATTTTAAGTGTTTTATTGGTGTTTTATTGGTATTTTAATGTTATACTGGTTTTATGTATTTTTAATCAGTATTGTGTGTTTTATGATGATGTTGTTCCCCGCCTTGATCCGGAGGGAGAGGCGGGTAATAAATAAATAAATATATTATTATTATTATTATTAATTATTATTATTATCCTGGCCCTCCTCTGTGTGACAACCTTTCAAGTATTTGAAGAATGGGCTAATGGCCCTTTCTACACCAGGCGTTTCACTTGGGTTGGCCCCCGGCTGGTCCTTGTGAGTCCAAATGACGGGATTTTCCAGGCATAAGGGAAAACTGAAAAATCCCAAATCTTCCACGGTCCTGGGAAGTTCCAGGGGCCACAGAAGATGTGGCCGCCCGTCCCAAGGGCTACCATCCTTATGCACGGGTAAGCGCGGCAGCACCAATGGGCACGGAGCCACACCGCGCTGTTCCGTGCCCATCAGGAGAGGGGTGGCACCAGTTTTGCCACCCCTAGGAGGGGGGGCAGCGCACGGTTGTTGTTGTTGTTTTTAAACGTACCTTTTTCAGAGGAGCGCTCATGTGCTCTCCACGAAACAAAACAAAATGGTAGCCGCAAAGTGCGACGGCCCAGGAGAAACCCAGGCCATTGCACAATGACATGTGTATTAGGGCAACGAACCCGGAAGTGGTTGAGGGGAAAAGGCCTGAATTAGGAAGAGCCCTGAATTGGGAAGAGCCCAAGTCAGTGAGGCTGACTGCAGAGAAGTGAACATGTGAATATTTTCACAGCAAAAAATTATATATATATATATATATATATAAAAGACATCAATATACCCACAGAAAACAGCAATACCAATCCATACTTAAGAACCATCAACAAAACACACAGCGAAATACATCTTAACCTAGTTGTGGATCACCGGAAGGAATGGAGCCAAACGCATAGCCACTGGAGGGGAATTCCAAAGGCCCGGAGAGGTGATTGAAAGGGCCCTGTTTCTTATGGAGGCCGATCTGCCCGCCCCAATACAACAGAATTTGTGGTGGGGCTTCCACAGCTCATCTTAAGTTGCAGGGTGGTTTCATTTGGGAGGAGATGCTCCCTCAGACAAAGACATGGGTTGAGAAGTAGGGAAGCATCACAGTGCTCAGGGAAATGCCTCCCACAACTTTGCCACACTTGACACGCAATTGAAAGTTCAAGGTGCCAACTTGGAAAACATGGGGAAGGTTCGCAAAAGGCATGACACCAACGGCAAACTTACTGCCAATGCTAATAGCACCAGAATCGTCAAGAACACAATCACAGCAAAGGCAATGCTTTCTATCCTGACTCTGGAGAATTCTGTTTGGGGGGAGCTACCAAGACCCCAGGGAATACCACTGTTCTGTCCCCCTGGGTCCATAAAACAGGAGGTGGCAAGAAAGGACAGAAAATAAGCTGGTGAGGCAATTTGGGGAAACCTTTCTCTCTTCTCTACTGCATACTCCCCACCATTAACTTTAAAAAAAACAATTCAAGCAAGAACACTTGGCTGAGCCTCAGAAGTATGAGAAGAGGCAGCTGAAGGCCAAGAAAAAGAAGGAAGCAGAAGGTTGAAGAAAAAACGGAACAAGTAAAAATGAAACCTGACCTGTGGCTTAGAAAGAGAGGAATGTGTTTGAGGGAAGAGAATAGAGGAATGAGGAGGAGTATGAGGAAGGCTGGGGGCCTCATGGACTAGGGACCTGAAAAGATACAGCAGGGACTGGGTTTCACATCTGGATCAGAACCAAGTAGCACATCTTGTTTCCTTGCCCATCTCCAGTCAAGAAATGCAGACCTTGATTCTCACTAGATACTAAACCTGAATAAGAGGCATTAACTGTCAGTTTCCCTAAGTGATACGGAGCTGTAAAGGCAATTCTTTGTATCTTAAGAATGCACACTGAGAGGAATACAAAGCTGAACTGGAATGAAATAAAACCAGAACCTTTAGGCGCTGTTGGCTCTTAATGATTAGAACTGTCCTTGCCCAGCCCTTGACTATCACTGCCAATGGTTCTGGAAGATATCCTCTCCTGGCCATTTAAAGCAAAATAACACAGACTGAAGTTATGTCGTTAACGCTTACAAGGTAAAAGAAAAAAACCCCGGTGGTCTCCACTAATTCTGTGGTGTCTTTTGCAGTAACATCAATCGTTGCACAAGGATAATGTGTGAAAAGACACCCTTGGGGTCCAGGTTGACAAGAGTAAATTCCATTGATCTCCAATGCCACATTAACGATCATTCAGACAGCAAGTATCTTTGGCCATTCTGCTTTCGCTTGCTTAAAAACTCCTCCAAAATCTAAGCCACCATTGCATATAACAGCGTACTTAAAAACTGTCCCAGTACAGCCTTCCTGAAATACTATCTGAGCCTCAAGGCAAAATTAAGCTCTAACAAGAGAGAGGTGATTTGCCCACCAGGGTTTATTTAGCCTACAGATCCACAGACCTGGTTCACACATTTAGCATACAGAACTTTATACCTGGTCAAGACCCCTGGCTTGTGGTGTACAAGCCACATGCTTGTGCTATTTTCATGTAGGAGGCATTCTCCTCCGAAATCTGCTGCAGCCCAAAGATTCAACAGCACAAAAGAAGTTGGAATATCTGAGGGTTGGCAGACGGTTGCAAATATCTTGTTCTTATGTCAGCCACTAGAAACCAAATTGTTGAAAGACAACAGTAGCTCAGATGAAGAAATCTCGCCCTGTGAGAACTAGCATTTGGTGGCTACTGCAGCCATTTCCTCCAAGATCTGCCACGGCACAGAGATTCAGAAGCAGAGTAGCTGCTGGAACAACTGGAATCTGGGGGGAAATTTGTATACAACTTTGACCCCCCCCCAATACACATGTCTATTTTATTGTATTTTAAATATACTATTAGTCAGTAGATGGGGTACAACATTACAAACAAACCAGCAAGCTAGGGAGAACGCTAAGATTTGCAGAAGCATAAAATACTTTAGGGAGTAAGGAACAACTCTTAAAACAGCTTTGGGGTGGGGTGGGGGTTGGAATATAGTATGCTGGAAAAGGGCATGGCTGCTTAGGGGGCTGGAATTCTGAGCAAGAACACCCCACACTCCGGCATTTTGTTGCTGGTCACAGTAGGACTTCCAAATAATAGAAATCTGTTGAGAATATTTAGTTACCTTTTCCTCGAGTGACAGGGCATAGAGACATGAGTAATTTTATTGGTGAGTCCACCTGGGAACACATTTAGGATGAATGTACAACCTTCTCTCCTTGACTGAGTTAAGGGGAAATTTGTTGCTCCAGTTTTCAGCAGAAGCTGGATTTGCACAGCTTTAGTTGGCTGACCCTTGCATCAATCACAACCCCGTATGCACATCCCTCAATAACCCATCTATAAAAATACCAAATTAACATCTGAGCAGATAAATGTGCAAGGTAGTGGAGAAGGGGGAAGGGGGAGTTAAGGAAAGCCCACTTGCAGTGTGGAGAGGGGAATCCTTAGGTTACACGCGTACTATTGGAGGAGTGAAGTTGGGAGTAGCAGAGTTCAGCCTGTAGCAGAAATCCCAGAATCTGCTCCGGTTTGCTATCCACAGCCTCTAGAAACACCATAATCACCACCAATTCCACTGCCACCATCCAGCCCATGTCCAGGAAATGTTTCTCAGTCAAAGAGACAAGTCCCGGGTAGGTTTCATTCAGAGGACCAATTCAAAATTAAGCCATGCTAGAAAGCATGGCTTTGTTTCAGCCAAACAACATTGTAATCAATATATTTTCAGGCATGCTATTTGCCACTCATTCACTGGGAGAGCTGGGGGCGGGAGTAGCTGCCCCAAGATGATCATCCAAGTGGAAAGCATCCTGCCCTCATCTGCCCCCACACTTGCTTCAGCCACCATCCACCAGCCCTTGCAGGTTTCACAAGACCAGCCTTAAAGCCTGCCCTAGAATGCAATACCCCATTTTCCTTGTTTGAGATATATATACATAGCAATACAGGCTGCGATAGTGATGTATGTTTGGAAATGAGCAAGAAAGCTGGGACTGGTAGAAGCCATGCACTCTGCTGTGGAAACACAGTGTAGCATAATGGCGGTCATACATAATGATACTCTTCCTCTCACTTCCCATCTTAATTAACAAGGGAAGAAGATAAGAATAAGCCTAACGAACAGTGCAGGCAAAGGATTCTCATTCAAGCAAAGCAAGGGCATCCAGTTCAATCACTTCCCTTCTGTTCGCTATCTTTTGGAAACTGAGAAACCAACCCCACTCCAGTTTCATATTGAGACTCAATTCAGCCATTCCTTACATTGTATCAGGGAATTAAGCACACCCAGAGCCACTTTAAAACAAAGACAACCCAGCACGGTTATTACATCAACCAACAACGCTCTAATTCTGCAGGGAAAACTTGGCATTATTATTCATGCGCTTTCCAATCTCCCTTCCGCCAAGCTTCAACCTGCCATCTTGTTTCCTCTACATTGCATCATCTTTAATTTAAGTAATAATTTCCTCGGAGGCAACAAAAAAAAATTAATCATGCAATTTGCAAAATGCACACAGGTTCTGTGTTCACAGGGAACAAATACATAATATATTCCAGAGAAAAAGATCCTTTTGTAAAATCTTTTTTTCATGTATTCAAATTAGAGAAGCCTCTCTCTCTCTCTCTCTCTCTCTCGCTCACTCGCTCGCTCGCACGCACGCACGCACGCACACACACACAAATATCTTTTTATTTGGAAAGTTTACTGCATATGTCAACCAATACAACTAGTGGTCTCCATAGATTTTTTTCCTCTTTTTCTCCACTTTACATCAGACATAATTCCAACTATGTATCTCAGAACTCCAACTATTTTCACATAACCCAACCAGCAAATTTTCGGAACTATGTTTTGAGGTTTTCCCCTCTTTTATGGCAGGATGAGCCAATTCCTTATATCAAGCTAGTGTATAACAACAACAACATTACTTCTATCAGGTCGAGCTGGAACATTCTTTGTTTAAAAGGACATTTTATCCACTCCCCCAATTCCCTTTATCTTTTGTTACTCCGTTGCAGGAGAGGTGGCACCCCCCACAGTGAATCTATGACCGGATTTCAAGGGGTTTACACCTTCAAATCGCTGAGCCTTCTTCTGCTTCTTCTCAAGTTACAGGGGGATTATTTTGTATTATTATTATTTTCTTCTTTTCTTTTCAGTTGCCCTTCTGTGAGAAATAGGGCAAGCAGGAGGGGAGATTTTTCTTCAGGTTACACGGGTAGCTGCCCCTCCTTTCCAGGCTTAGATGCTGAAGACACAGCTGCCTGTGATGGGCCAGCTCTCACGGGAATTTGAAAGCTCTTTGCCTGAATTTGATTAGTTGGAAATGACATCATGATTTATAACACAGTTTTCTAATTCTAAAGCAGTAATCTATAATGAATTAGACAAGGCTCGTATAAGACCTGCTTAGCTTTGAACTGGAAATAACTGCATTATCTTTTTGGGTCCTTTTTTCTTCACTCCTCTTCAAATTTTCACCAAAAAGAAAAAAAAAGAAAAGAAAGGAAAACACAAAAGGAAGACAGAAGGAGAAGGGGGAAGGAAGGAAGGAAGGAAGGAAGGAAGGAAGGAAGGAAGGAACAACGTGATCTCTCCTTCCCACAGCTAAATGAAAAAAGTAAATTAAAACTATGGAAATTTAAAATTAATAGCTATCAGACAAGGAAAAAATATGTAATAAAGAAGGATTGAGAATAAGTGGCTTAGCCAAGCTTTCAACCACACACACACACACACACTGTTTACTGTAAAGTAGGGAAGACAGGACTTATTCCCTTCAGTCTGTTCTTAACATTTATGTTCTGCATTTTTCATGCAATTTAGAATCACTGATGTCAGCAGGATTGTAAACTGAAGACTACAATCTATGCTCAATGACCTTCCTCTACTGAATTACGGGGAAAGAGAAAGGAATGTATGCTAGTTGCATTCTAAGCCTGACTCTGGCCAGATCCACACCAAGCAGAATATAACACTTTGAAAGCAGTTTGAAAACAGTACATGGAACGTGTCCTGGGTCCCAGCAGTTGTCAGTGCATTTCAAAACCATTATAAAGCAGGGGTGTAGATCCTGCCTCAGTCACAGGTTTGTTGGGTGAGCCTGCTCAAATCACGCGCACCTTGTCCATGCTCATTTCCTTTTCTAGCCTGTGGACGCAAAGTTTTAAATGAGAACTTTTGCAGGATTTTCGTTCCAGCAATTGTCAATTATCAAGGTCCAGCTGCAGCTAGCAACCGCCAAAACACCACCATACTCATCATGGCTTATGAGATTCCCTATCAGGGGATGGTGGGAAACCTTCAGAAGATAGTTCTGGTTTAATTTACTGGGAGCCGCTATCATAAACAGGCACTGGTGAGCTCCAGATCCATGCCTTGCCTCCTATCTCACATGGGATAGGAGAACGAATGATGTTTGACATCTCTAGGATTCTCCAAATATCATTTTGCCACTCATCTCATACCCAGTTCCTGTTTGCATTTGCTGCCCACTTTCCATGAACAGGAAAACTTTGTAAATCAAACCTGGGATTTGTGCAAATTTCCCCAGATTTGCGCAGATTTCCAAATTTTTGCAAATTTTCTCCAGGGCTGATTCAATCTACAGGGAAATTTGCGTAAATTAGCCAAACCAGGAAAGTTGTGCAAATCGAATGCAAATGTTCAGCAATTTGAATATATTTGTGGCAGACACATGCTTGTGATCACGATTGCATTTGGGGCTTTGAATATGGCATGCTCACATGTTTTGTGAGTTGAAACGAAATTCTCATCCATCCCTACATTTCACCACCATACTCAGTTTGTTGGAAAACCTTTGGAAACTTCCAGCTATGACTCTTGTCCTTCAAATACAGAAATGAAGAGCACCAACGTTCCCAATTAAGGACAAACCTATAAGGACCAATTCAACAGACCAGGAACTTATAACAAGCTGGTGGTGAGACTCTACACAAAGCCTCTTTATAAGAGCCAAATATGAAGTGTCCCCTTGTAATGACAAGTGAGCAACAAATCTGAATCTGATCATTCAAGGAATCTGATCAATCAAGGAAGCCAGTTGGAAAACTAAGAGCATCCCCTAAAAAAACGGTATCTGCCTAGGTGGTTCAGGTCAGCTGGGAGTTTCATCTTTGCCTTGGTGGCTGCTCTCTGGCCTCTCCTACCTCTCCCATCAACTGCCTGAGGCCCCTGAAGTGCTGGTGTCTGCCCAGATTGATCAGCAGTGCTGAGTTTGGCATCTGCGAGTGGCCCAGGCCACCTGGGAGGGGCTGTGCTCTGTATCTGCCAGGCTGATCCACCCAACTTGAAGCCCTAGTACAGTTGGCGCAGCAGCTAGATCATTTAGGGAGCAGGTGCATTTTTTATTTCACCTGCATTGCTCTGTGACACTGCTGGACTTTGCTTCCTCTCTTCGAATTTTTACTTCTATGGATGAAAACATCGTTGGGAGGTGTATGCTATGTGCCTGAAAGGAGAAGTTAGGTAGGGACTCAGTGGGGAGTGAGAGTGGGGCTCTGATTCCTGTGTTCAGGTAGGGGGAAATATGGCAGTGAAGGGGGTCAAGTCAGAGGCCTCTAAAATAGATTTCTGAATGAGCCACGTGCTGCCTCAAAACAAGAACATGATCGCTATCTTGTCAGTCAGTCCTTGGGCCTGCAAGGACTACTGATGAGTAATGTCTTATTAGATACCCAGTTGGTGTCTAATAAGATCTCTCTCATTCATGATTGATCATGGATGAGAATGCTGACCTGGTATGTATAACTGAGAAGTGGTTGGGGGGCAGTGTCTCTTCCAATTGTGCGTACCTGGGTTCTCAATGCAGGCTCAAAGGCCTCTCCAGATTGAATGCTGGTCAAGAGTGTCTGTATCATGTTGGGGAAGTGGGACAGATAAGGGATTTTGCTGGTGTACTGCCCACCTGCTGCCTGGCAGTCTTCCTGCTTGACCTGACCGAAATGGTCTCTTATGTGATGTTGAGATTCCCCCAAGGCTGTTGGTTCTGGAGGATTTCAATGCCCATGCCAAGGCTGCTGGATAGGAGATGGCTCAGGATTCCATGGCCACCATGACAGCCCAACATGTAATTTGCCCGATGCATATGGTTTGACATTTTTTGGATTTGGCTCTCTCTGCGGGGCAGGCAGAAGCTCATTTGGCACTGACACGTTTCGGCTCCAGGCAAAGATGTACTTATTTTCCCAAGCATGTGGACATTAATTATGGCCCAATTGTTGCAGGCTGCTCTTGTAGCAATCATGCTAGACTGCAAATGGTGGAGAATTTTGTATGTCAATGAACACTTTTCATATTGTTTTCATATTGTTTTTATGGTATTTATTTTTATTTGTATTATTGTACTATTATGTTTTATAATGATGTATTCTGTTATATTAATCATAGGTTTCTGTATTGTGTGTGTAAGTGTCTTTGAGACTGATTTTTGTGCTGAAAAGCAATACATAAATCATCATCATCATCATCATCATCATCATCTCTCTCTCTCTCTTATGCAGGGCACTTTTATTACACTAAGGAACTTGATACCTCTTGAGATGTGTTGCACTACAACTCCCATCATCCCCCAGGAAGTATAGCAGTGCTGATTTGGGATCACGGGGTTTGTATTTCAACACAACTGGAGGGTTCAGGGTTAGGAAAAGCTTTTTTAAACTGCTGAAATAACCCTTGGAACGAAAAACAAGGGCATCTATCATCGGCATACTTTTTTTGTATGGTAAAAGGAGCCTCGTTGTTAGTATTATTAAACTGAGTGCAAACATTATTTTACAACTCACTGTGAGGTATCATTAGACTTCTAGGGTGGTGTGATGGGGGGCTTAGAGGCATTTAGCATCAAGGTCTATTATGCAGTACTTAATAGATAAAATACAGTAATGGAATATGTAAACAGGAGATTACCCCAACAGAGCATGGTTTTATTCAAGTTGAATAAGGCACCTTGGGAGATACAAGCACAAGAACCATACAAATCTCTACAAATAACTCATTTATTTCATAACTAACTTTCTTTAAAAACACATTCACAGCCAACAACACCCCCCTCCCTAAAAGAAATAACACATCGAGTTGGAATGCTGTGCTCAAATCTCTCTTTATTGTAAATGGCAACATGCATTAAACAATTATAGAAGTTCCTGGCGAGTCAGACACCATTAACTCAAAATGTTCATTTCACTTGGCAATGGTGGGGGATTTTCTTTTAACCCTTACATTCTGTGGCACTCCCTCCCTTTCCTCTCTCTGTTTTTGAACCAATCATCACAACTGCCATCATTACAGATACCATTAAAACATTTTTTTAAACCAGGCTTAAAACAAATTTTAAAAACCAAACATTGCTGTTGTTTTAAGTTGGAGGGGGAGGAGGAGGGGGAGAAAGTCCAGGTCAGCATTTTCAAAAAGGAAGAGCTTCCATCTGGTTCATCTCCCCACCCCCAACCCCCTGAACGCCTGATAATAAATTGGCATTCCACAAACCTTCCATTGGTCCCCAGCATGTACCCGCCCACTGCAGCAGTCATTCCTGATTGATGATTTCAATACAACAAACCAAACAGACCCAGATACGCTCTACTACATTTCTCCTCTTGAGACCCATTTACATTTGGGTTTGTGATATGCCCGGAGATTTAAGCAGCAACCATTTGGTCTCCAAACAGCCCCTGAGAACTAAGCTTTTCCCATGCTGCAGTCGCCGCACACAAGATGATCTGAGCATCTAGCCCAAATGTCTCGCAGCGCTGGACCTCATTACAAGCAAAACAGGCCCCTATTGTTAAACAGGGTATCAGTAACAAAAGCTGCCAAGCCAAAAGGTCGGTGTAAATCTAATAGGTATGCAAACTTTTAGGAAACATGAAGCTTCTCTCCAGATAAATACTGGGATATTTACACACTCCTTAGATCTGTTTCTTGGGAGTACACAGTTGAGCCCTGTTTAAGAGATGCAAAACACTTCATTAGCTTGAAGGTTTTCTGTCCACCAGATCTCTCTCTCTCTCTCTGTCTCTCTCTCTCTCTCTCTCTCTCTTTCCTACCCCCTGTAAAATAATACTGTATAGCTGGGAGCTTTTTCTGAAGAATAAAAGAAAATGCACACGAGAAGCAATTTCTGCAGCCTTTTCCAGCCACTGTGTTAATTCAAAGCCATGATACTGGCCACTGTCAGACCTTTAAATCACTGAATTCTTCAAGCACTTATGTAAAAATTAAACAGCATTAGAGATCAAAACAAAAGAGAGACAACAGGCTTGGCAGTGCTTCCTGGAGGGATTTCATGTTGTTCCCAGTGGCTACATGAGAAATTGCATTTGTACATAGAAAGCCAGAGGAACTATTGTGAACCTGATGCAAATGTGTGTATTTCAAAACCCCTAAAAACAAAGAATAAAATACAGATGGATACACCAAATGGCACTTCATGCATAAAAGTGCCAAATGAACAAAGCAAACGCTGGTTGTCAGCCAGGACTCAAAAATTAACCATTCATCACTCTGGAATCTGCCTTTGAGTATTCCATATGATCAGCCATCAGATTGCCAGAACCCTTGGCTTTAGTTTAAATGAAATTAAGAACATGCTCCTAGCCCTCATGGGTAAAGAAAAAACAAATAGAAACACATGGAAATATCAGCTGTGATCCAAAGTTCTATATAAACCAAAAAGCTTCAGGGACACAGGTTGACTATTTACTATTTGTATGGAAGTGAGAAGGGTGATCTCAAAGGGTGATTTTGGATAGCAATGAATACAGTAATGCAAAGCATCTGACTCCCATGGCAGACTTCCCTGCGACACCCTCACAGAAGCTCTCACAGAAGCTCAATAACACCCCCCCCCCCAAAGGCCTGCATAGTTTTTTGCAGGTCAGTCCAACAAGAGTTCTCCAAACTGGGAGTCACTTCACAAAATTCAAAGACTCAGACTGACCCAGCTAGACACATTGCAGCAGCAGGTGAGACACTCCTCTCTATTTATTAAAACCCAATCAGCACTCCAGCTGTTAGAGGTTGAAGACCATGCCACAGGGAGATTCTAAATTCTGACCAGTCATTCTAATACAGAATCTCCCTGGAGGTGCACAAAAAGCTACTGTTGATATAGAAATTAAAGGCATTGCAAACAGAGACCGAGAGAACCTGTGCACACAGAAAAATTGTATTACCACCCCACAATGTAAGAACATCAGAAGAGCCCTGCTGGATCAGATCAAGGGTCCATCTAGTCCAGCATTCTGTTCACACAGTGGCCGACCAACTGTCGACCAGGAACCCACAAGCAGGACATGGGTGAAGCAGCATCCTCCCACCCAGGTTCCTTAGCAACTGGTGTACATAAGTTTAGTGGCTCTGATAAAGGAGGTAGCACATAGACATCAGGACTAGTAACCATTGACAGCCTTCTCCAGTATTCTGATGACATGGAGAAACAATTGCTTGAGACAACTACATTTAAGAATGGGCTTGGGTTTATCAGTCAGGAGTCTCTAGAATCCATCAAGATATTTCCCGTGTCCCAAATCTGAAGAGATGGGGGAAATTGGCCTGGGTAAAAACTGCATTCCTAAACATAAGAATCACTTGCAAAAGCCTTTTTTTATGTTCAGAAAAGGAAATCTCATATCCTTTCTATGGAGGGAGATATCATAAAGCAAATACTGTAATAGGGGAGTTTCAGTTGAAAAATAAACCAAAATGAGAGGGTTTGGAAATACCCAAGAATTCTGGTGGGTATCAGACGAAATGGATTTGTCATTAAAAAAAAAGGTGCATTGTTGCCCAATTCCTCCCTTCTAGATAACTAGTCAGACCAGAGATTTATGCTTATGGAAATACATTTCCGTCAAAGGCAGGTCCAAGCATTTAAAGGATGGTCCACTTTTCTATTTTAAAGGGCTTAGTGCTATAAGGAAAAATTATTAACAACTAGGAAGGAAAACAAACTCATCTAGTCTGACCATTTTGCTGAGACCATGAAAAGTCCTTCTGTGACTATGACAGTTCGCTTGGCTGGATCTTACCTTCCAGAACGTATCAGCTCATGGACCAATAGTTAACCCCTCCTATTTGTGGTTTTTATCTGATTTCCTGAAGTTTTGCATTGTATTTTTGTTGTTCTGCTCTTTCTGTCTAAATTGTGGTTTTATCTGTTTAATATTGATGCTTTATTATATTTATTTATTAACAATAACTATATATTACTTCTCATGTGACACAAATCCTGAAACAGTTTACAAAACAATAAAAACAAACCAACAAAGGCACACACACACACCACGTTTTTAATGTTCAATCTTTTAATTTTTGTAAACCGCCCAGAGAGCTTTGGCTATGGAGCAGTATATACAGGTAATAAATAAATAAATACATAAGATAGATTATGGTTGGGGGAATGCAAAAGCAAACATATATGATTTCAATAAACAGCTGAAGCACATCTGTATTGAGGCCTGATGTACTTCAGAGGGGAGATCATTCCACAGGGTGGGTGCCACTGCAGAGATGGCCCTTCTCTGTGTCATCACCAAATGGAAATCCATAGACCATGGCCCAGTCAACAGGGCCTCCTCCAAATATCATAATAGCCTAGAAGGCTGGTATAAAGGGAGACATTCCTTGAGGGAACCTGGTCTGCTTATTCCCTCCCACCCCGGTCCACCGCCAGCAAAAAAAACAATTTGAGGAAAACCCCTTACATATAAGGATATAAAGGTGCTGAAAGGTGTGTGTTGATTTTCCTTATCAGGAGACCTGATCACAGATTTCCTGTATCTTACCTTGTTTGGTGCAGTCTGGGCAACTTGTCAGTGGGGTGGAGCCATAAGGGGAGGATGATCTTCAGACCTTTTCCCTTGGCTTTCAGATTACTGGCCTTCAGTCTGACATAGGATTTCAGTCTCTCCTGCCCAGGGTAATCACTCACCATCAGACATGAGCGCTTCACAATAAATGTGTAAATAAATCGGAGACCCAAGCAAACTGAAGGGACGGATCTCAGCATAGAAGATTAAACTTAGCCCTTGACTTAAGCACCCATCAAGTGTAAACAGATATATTCAATATTCTATATGAATAATCAATTTTCATATTATATGTCTGCAATATTATAGACCAGCCTTCTCTGGTGCTGTGTTGCAACTCCCATAATCCCCATGTTGAGAAGACATGCATAGGATTGTGCTATATTCCAATGTTTACCTATCTAACAGTTCCCAGCAGGGTTTTTTGAATGAAACATTATTTTTTACATGAAATGTTATTGACACCTTATAGCCCCTGCTAATATTTTAGGATTACTGATGCTTTCACATAATGGACTGTGACGCAAGCACCTAGTTCTGAACAAGGCGGCTTATCTGTTTGACAGTTTAAGCTCATAATATGATTCAGGAGACGAGGGAGGAAAACTTTTGCATTCCTTTGATTCACAAGGAATGCAAATTTATAATCTTTACCTAAGACCAAAGTGTCTGATGGAGAAACAGTGGAAATCTTTCTGGATCTTTGGTGCCTCCCCATCCACTGGTGGTGTGCCTGAAACCATGTATAACTAGAAGCACAGGCCCTGCTTCCATGAGAATCAAGGAAGGGACATTAGGAAAAGGCCACTGGGCTGGAATGTGTAAGGAGACAAAAGAAGCCTATGAAATAATGTTGCTTTTAATGGAAAGGCTCAGTAGTGCCAATCACATCACAGAACTGGAATGACCACCAGTACCAACTTACATAGCACAATAATTCTCACAAAGACACAATCCACAAAAAACTTTCCTTTCCTAAACACATATGAGGTACTCTGGGGCTTGGACTAGGAAACCAGCAGCCTAACTCTAGGGAGTTACCTGAGATTGACCATGTTCAGAAGCTTCTCTGGGCACATAAGAGAGCAGAGCTGTGAATGACTGAAAACGGCAAGAGTCCAAAATGTGCTTGCCAGTTCACCATTGGCAAGCTTATCTTTTAATCTGTCAAGAGTGCAATGTCTGGGTTTTGGAGAAGTGTGGGAACTCTCAGAAGTACTTGGAAAGCAGCAGGTCTTCTTGCTGTTTTTTCTGCAAATCTGAGGGTAAATGGAATAGTTCTCCCCCTCACCCTGAGGCTCTTACACACACACTTGCAATTGCACCAGATGTGGATCCCAATGTGATGTCAGACAAGACCCCGTCTGTCCTTCTCAGGTGGACAATATCATGGCAAGCTACCCAAGCCAGCCAAACATTTTGAACCCCAATATTTATTGGCCCTTCTGTCCAGATCCAGCTTTGCAAGCTCCCAGGTCCAGCAATGAACCCAAAAAACATACCACTGAAGGCTAGATTCAGATATGGTCGTTTACTGTTCCACCAGGCCATGACAGGATGACTTAGTTCAATGGGCTGACACAAGAAATATAACTAAGAAGTATATGAAAACTTGCACAAATTACTTTGTGTATCTGTTGTAGGACTTTGCTGTTGGTGATCCCTATTCTCTGATGACAGTTAATGGTCCAGACAGTAAAGGCCATCTTTGCCTCTTGCACTTTGTTGGATAATTCCCTTCCACTCTTATTGGATGTGGGTGTGACTACACCAATCCAGGTCAGCTACCATTTCTTCCTGATCAAGAAGAATTAAAACTTCCTGTTGAGGATGGAATTTTGACAAAGAAACAGGCATTGATTCCTCTTGCCCAAACTTGTGATTTCCAGCTGTTGGATTTTCACCCCTCTAATAATCTATGGTTATTCTTTAATATATTTCTCCTCTGATGCTATGAGAAGGACACTTTCAAACAACTTCCCATGGAAACCATGCACATACATGTAAACATGCAAAACTTGTTATAAAGCCCAATAGGCTACAAGGTTAGTCTATTAGTATTTCAAAGTTCTTTGATAGGAAGGACTCAAGTACCAAATGAACGAAATAAAATCTCTGTTCTTTTGTACTTCGGAAGAAATGAAATTTTGAATATGTTCCCACATATATGATATGTAAGAAATGCAAACAGTCATTTCCCATATATTATTATTATTATTATTATTATTATTATTATTATTAATTCCATTTATATACCACCCCATAGCATATCATTTAAAACAACTATTCTGGGTCAAACAACAACAACAACAACAACAACAACAACAACATCTTATAAAAGTAGGCCATGCTTTCATAGAACTTGTGTTGCTCAAGGCTTGAGGATCCAAAAAGGAAATATTACTACATGGGGTCATTCTCCTGCATTCAGAGGGGGTAGACAAAAAGACCAGTTTCTTTTAATACCTTGGAAATAAGAATACAGAAGTGTTAGATATCAGCCTGTGGAGCATCTCATTATGCAACAGATCATAAAGTTATAGAAGGAAATGTGTACTTTGGATAATAATTCTCCATCTTAATATCACTATTTCCTAAAAAGAGCATTCTCTCCCCACAAAACTACATCTTTGCCTTTTTAAAACACAGTGGGCTCTATAAAAAGGAGAGATGTTTATCCCAATTTTATTCCCATATCAGTATTTGAAATGGTAGTGTATTAATTCAGACAAGAATCAAGAGAAAAAGAAAAGGTCTTTTCAACTACTACAGGCAAAAAAAAAAAGTCATGAGCATTAAGTGCAACTTGTGAAATAGGCAACTGAGCAGATCAACTGTGGTCCCTGAAGAGTAGCAATCCTTGACAGGGAAAGGTAATGCAGGAGAATGAGGAGGCCAATAAAAAAGTAATTGAATGTAAGGAAATGTCTCACTAAGAGTTCCAGATGTAACATATCGATCACCAGACAGAAGAGGGGAAATCACTAGGTTCCTTCAAATGAGCCCTTGAAGACTGGCTGAGGTTTGTGAAACCTAATATCCAAACCTCCTGAAGATGATGGGTGAAGGCTGTTACGAGCCAACACTTGTGAAGCTAGGGACTGGCCAGCTTAGACACATACCCCTAGTTGTTCGCATGTTTACAAATACTAAATGACCCAAGAAATTCCTGTCCACATTTCTGCAACAGGTAGCCCCAAGAGCACATCAGGACAGCCAAGTCTCTCCAACCTCCATCCATTCACCACTGTTCATATACTGTAATTTTCTTTGTATTATTGTGCTGTTCATTGATGTACTGCATAATTATTTATGCATTGCCCAATAAATGCAGGTTGCTTACCTGTAACTGTAGTTCTTCGAGTGGTCATCTGTGCAGTCACACATATGGGCTCGCGCCGGCGCAGAGCTCGCTTCGGGAAACTTCTATCTAGCTAGGATTTTTGGCGTGAACCCCTCCCCCCACCGTCCTACCGCGCATGCTCAGGGTTCCCGCCTACCTCAGTTCCCTGAGACCGCTAGGCCTCGCGACTAAGGCAATGCGATTCTTAAATTACGAGTTAAACTAATTGAGCATGCCGGAGTCAACTTGACAATCAGAACAGCGATGCCAAGAGGGGACGGCGGGTGGGTTGTGTGACTGCACAGATGACCACTCGAAGAACTACAGTTACAGGTAAGCAACCTGCATTTCTTCTTCGTGGTCTCTGTGCATCACACATATGGGCGAGTAATAAGCCAACTTACCGGAGGTGGGAGAAGCACGCTGTGTGGTCATTGGCATATCGAAGATAGGACCGCTCTGCCAAAGGAGGAGTCCTGACGCGCTCTAACGTCCAGACGGTAGCGCTTCACAAAGGTGGAGGCATTCGCCCAAGTGGCCGCCTTGCACAGGTCTGGGACCGTTGCGCCATGGAGGAGTGCCGTTGAGGTGGCCTGTCCTCTGGTAGAGTGGGCAATTAGCCCAGTGGGTACTTCCTTGCCAAGGAGCTGATACGATAAGGCGATCGTGTCGACAATCCACTTGGAGAGACGTTGCGAGGACACTGGCAAGCCTTTATTCTTACCACCAAAGCAAACAAAGAGTTGGCGTGACTTGCGATACTCTTCTGAGCGGGCCTTGTAGAAGGCCAGTGTCCTTCTGACGTCCAACGCGTGCAACGTGGAGCATAACGGATCGGAGGATGCTTTGAAAAAGGTAGGTAACACAATGTCCTGATTTATATGGAATTCAGAGGCAACCTTGGGAACAAACGATGGTGGAGGACGGAGGATGACCTTGTCCCGGAAAAACTGCGTATATGGTGGGTCGACAAGAAGTGCTGCGAGTTCTGACGCACGTCTTGCGGACGTGATGGCAACGAGGAATGCCGTCTTGAGCGTCAGCAAACGAGTATTGGCTGTTGCTAATGGCTCAAAAGGTTTAGCGGACAATGCTGTCAATACCAACGAGAGGCTCCACTGTGGAACTAGTGGGCGAACGGGTGGGAAGAGATTATGTAGGCCTCTAAGGAAAGCCTTGGCAAGGGGATGAGTGAATGCCGAGACTCCGTCTATGAGAGGATGGTGAACCGCAATGGCCGCTAGATAGACACGGATAGAGGATAGCTTTAGGCCTGTAGTATGCAGGGAGTGCAGGAATGCAATAATGTCCGTAATAGTGGCTGAAGAACTATCGAAACCCTTTGCTGTTGCAAAAGTTCGGAAACGCCTCCACTTTGCTAAGTAGGATGACCTAGTCGAGGGTTTTCTAGAGGCGTCCAAAATTGTCTTTATGCCTTGAGGTAAGACTATCCCTTGCCAGAGGGCAGGAGTCTCCACGCCGTCAGGCGTAAGGTTTGTATGTCCGGGTGCAATATCCTGCCGTTGTCTCTGGAGAGAAGGTCCGGAAAGGATGGGAGACGCCATACTCGATGATCTGCTAGTCTGTGTAGAGGCGTGAACCACGCTTGTCGTGGCCACCACGGTGCAATCAGGATAGCGTTGGCCTGATGGCGTCGGGCTCATGTGATAGCTTTCGCTATAAGGGGAATCGGAGGAAACATGTAGAGGAGACCTTGAGACCAGTCCCATAGGAATGCATCTCCTAAGGAGTCGTGACCTCTGCCTGCCCTGGAGCAATAGGCCCGGCAGACTCTGTTGTCTGTGGTTGCAAAAAGGTCGATGTCCGGCGTGCCCCACCGGGCAAAGAGGCGATGCAGGACACGGGGGGCTAATTCCCACTCGTGAGTGTCTTTGAAGGATCGGCTTAATTCGTCCGCTTTGACGTTGTCTGTCCCTGCTATATGTAGAGCTGAGAGCCGTATGTCCTTTGTGATTGCCCAGTGCAAGATGTCCATGGTGAGGTGTAGCAGACGGGGGGAGCGGGTGCCACCTTCTTTGTTGATGTACCAGACTACAGATGTGTTGTCCGACAGCACCCTCACATGGTGTCCCCGTAGCTGAGGAAGGAATGCCTGCAGGGCTTTCTTTACAGCGAGGAGCTCTAGTTTGTTTATGTGTAGGGAACTCTCTGAAGGTGACCATCTTCCTTGTATGAACAGATCGTCCAGGTGTGCCCCCCAGCCTTTTAGTGATGCATCGGTCGTGACAACCCTGGAGGGACCAGGATCGACGAAAGGCAGTCCCTGCGACAGGTTTCTTGGTTGCGACCACCAGAGGAGCGAGCATCGTACGTGGTGCGGAATGGTAAGTATTAGTTTGCGTGGGTCCTGTAGAGGCGAATAGCAACTCAAGAGAAGTTGCTGGAGGGGATGCATTCTTAACCGTGCCCATCTGACCACAAAGATGGCCGCCGCCATGAGCCCTGTTGCCCGTCTTCGGGCACTTAGTCTGGCCGCTAAATGTTGTAGGGTTTGCAATCTGTCCTGGGGAAGAAATGCCCTTGCGGGCGAGGAATCGAGATGAACTCCGATGAACTGAAGTGCAGTGGCGGGTTGAAAGACTGACTTTTCGTAATTTATTTGTAGGCCTAAGGAGGAGAGGATGGACTCCACCGTGTTTACGTCTGCGATCGCTTGGTGGCGGGTGGGAGAGACGACTAGCCAGTCGTCTAGGTAAGGATAGACTTCGATGTTGATGGATCGAAGGTGTGCACAAACTGCTGACATGCATTTGGTAAAGACTCTTGGGGCTGTCTTTAATCCGAAAGGGAGGACTACGAATTGGTAGAGCTAGGCCCCGATGGCGAAACGGAGGTATTTCTAGTGTTCCTCGAGGATGGCTATATGAAAGTAGGCATCCTTGAGATCGATCAGCGTAAACCAACTGTCTCGTCTGAGGAGTGGCAGGATGGCAGAGAGTGTGATCATGCGAAATTTCTGAGGCCTGATGAACTTGTTCAGTCCTCGGAGATCCATAATAGGACGAAGTCCTCCGTCCTTCTTGTGCACTGTAAAATAACGGGAGTAGAACCCGTTTTTTGATTGATGCGTTGGAACAGCTATGATCGCGCCTTTGTTCAACAAGGCGTGTGTTTCCTGAATCAGGGTTTGTGATGGAGGTGTGATTCTGACAGTGCCTAGAGGAGGAAGGACTTCGAAGTCTATTGCGTAGCCTCGTTGGATGATTTGAAGCACCCACCGGTCGGTGGTAATGGATGCCCAAGTTTGGTAAAAAGGCTGGAGCCTGTTTAGAGGCGAAAAGGAGACTCCTAGGGGTGAGTCAAAGACGACGTTTTTGGGGTTGGCTTTGCTTTGGGCGAGACTGTGCGTACCGAGGAGTGGCCTTGTGCTGTTGGTAGGATGTCGATGCACTCGGTTGCTGGTAGCGTCGACCACGATCCTGGCCCTGTCTTGATTGGTAGGGTACAGGCCTGTACCACTTACGGGGGCGGAAGGACTGCGCAGGGGGTTGGCTGAATCCCATCTTTTTCGCGGTCATCTTGGCCTTGTGGATCGTATCCATTGTGGAATCGGTTTGCGTATTGAATAACCCCTCCCCGTCAAAGGGCAAATCTTCGATTCTGTTCTTCGTCTCAATCGGAAGATTAGCCGAGTGTAGCCACGCATGTCGGCGGAGGGCAACGGCTCCGATCATGGCCTTTGAGCCTGAGTCCACCTGGTGTCTGGCAGTTGTCATCTGCTGTTTCGATAGTCGGACAGCCTCCGCCTGAAAAACGCGTGCCAGGTCTCGCTGGTCGTCTGGCAGGTAATCAGTCAGGTTGGAGATCTTCTGCCACAGAAACAATTGATACCTGGCCATCATGGCCTGGTAGTTAGATGTTTTCATCACCAGAGCCGCCGAAGAGTATATTCTCCTGCCAACAGAGTCCAGTTTTCGGCCTTCCTTATCCACAGGGGCTGCATGGGATCGGCCCGACTTTCCCTGTGACGCCTCCACAACAATCGAGTTTGGCTTAGGATGGGTAGCCAGAAAAGGGGCTTCTACCTCCTTCACCTTGTAGAGGGCATCCAGCCACTTTGAGGTGGGAGCTAGCGTAGCTGGATTGGACCAAGATTGTTTGGCCATCTTCAATAAGGTAGGAACCAGAGGGAGTGTTAGTTGAGGGGTCGGTTCTGTCCTCATAACATCATAAATATCCCCTTCCTCTTCTTCTGGTTGTTGGACGTCTATTCCAAGCGATTGGGCTAGACGGAGCATCTGCTCGTTGAAACCCCCTAGCTCCATGGTCGGCGAAGCGCCCTCTTCGGTAGCGACCTCCTCTGTTGGGGAAGGCATCGATGGAGCCGGCGACGGAATCGAGGACGGGTCCGATTCGTAGTCATCTACTGACGGTGACGGTAGCGAGCGTCAGTACCGAGAGACAAGAGATTGTTCCGGTATCGAGTGTGTCTGTGGCTGACGGTGTCGACGCGTCGACGCCGGGAGGAGTGACGAGGTACGGCGAGGCGGTACTGGTGGGGGCATACGTTGGGACGATCCGAATAGCGGTCCCAGTCCTGGGAGGCGGAACGGGATTGTGACCGACGATGGAGCATCAGTACCGAGGCCTCGGTACCGGTGGGATTGGAGTACTCTTCGTCGATGACGAGGATGTCCGATCCAAGAGGGAGGATGTCCTGTAGTTCCGACCGCGGGTCTGTCGGTACCGGAGACGGCCACGAAGGTGGCCGGATCGGCGGCTCCCTAATCGGAGTTGAATGTCCTGGCTGGGATTGGGCGGCCGATGGCGAGTGGCGCTTCGATCCCGAAGGCTGATCCGCCGGCAGCGATGAGGGGCGTTTTCGTTGCTTCGGCGCTTTGGACGTGGACAACAACGAAGATGGTACCGATGAAGATTTTGTCGGTACCGTAGTGCTCGTCGGTTTGTGCGGTACCGAGGAGAGTTTCTTCGGCATCGAGTGCTTTGACGTCGATGGCCCCGTCTTCGATACTTTTGTTGAAGTCGATGGTTGCTTCGACTTTTTCGCCGTTTTTCCCTTCCTTTGTTTAGCAGGAGGGGGGGATGGCGAGAGTGGTGCCTGAGCTGTAGTCCTAAAGGAGGACAAGTCAGGAGTTGCTGGGCGTGAGCGTAACTGGGGCGACAGCCCTCGCTCCCCAGAGGATGATGGCCGCGGCTCCATGCGGGTTGCACTCGGGCGGTCAATGGCGGAGAGGGCTTTACTCCAAAGCAGGCTTCGCAACCGGTCGGCCCTATTCCTTCTGGTCTGCCTTGAAAACCTCATGCAATGGGAGCAGGAGTCAGTAATATGGCCCTCTCCCAAGCAGCCCAGGCACAGAGAATGTCCGTCCGTGAGGGCTAGTTTGGCGCGGCAGCCAGAGCAGCGCTTGAAAAGCGCGGTCTGCGCCATAGGCCGTAGGGGAAAAATTCCCTAACTAAAACTTATCTGTAAACGATATCCTTTTTTATATATATATATATTTTAAAACAACGCTAACTGGAAACTAGAACCTAGCTAACTAACTAATTCAAAAAACTTTTTGTCCTTCTTACAGTTCTCCGACGACGGAGGAAGTCTCCCGCGAGGCGTTCAGCTAAGCGGTCGAAGAAGAACTGAGGTAGGCGGGAACCCTGAGCATGCGCGGTAGGACGGTGGGGGGAGGGGTTCCCGCCAAAAATCCTAGCTAGATAGAAGTTTCCCGAAGCGAGCTCGGCGCCGGCGCGAGCCCATATGTGTGATGCACAGAGACCACGAAGAAGAACCCAAGTTCTCTGGGCGGTGTACAATACATTAAAATACATTAAATGTGAAATGCAGACCATAAAACAATGAATTAAAACAGCACATCATTTAACCAAGATATAGCCTGCAGCAAAGAGTAAAAACGCTACAGAACATAAAACAGAAGTAAACCCAGTGGCAAAATAAAAGCACTAAAAATGATTCTTAGGATGCCTGGGAAAATATGCTGAACAGATCATAAATGGGGGTGCCAAGCAATCCTCTCTGGGCAGGGCATTCCACAGACAGAGTGCCACTGAACCCACCCCCTTTTTTTTTGTAGCCACCCGCCTTGTCTCATCATTTGCCAGGAGCACCTGGAGGTAATGATGGGCAGATTTGTCAGTTTCACTTTCTCCATCATTCATTTTAAAAAGAAAAAAATCTCAAGTTCTTTCTCTCTTAAACATGAAGAACTTTGAAAATTTTGGTATATTCTTATTAAGAAATTAAATTAAATTAAAATCTCAGCCATCTGCACTAGCCAAATTCAACAGGTATAGCTATTCCCAGCATGGAAAGGATAGGCCCATGGTATATCTGCCTGCTACACAGCTGTTAAAGAGGAGAAGCCTGACAGGAAAAAAGAGGTGTCAAAACTAATTTAGCACCACAAACATGGTCTGATACACAGAGCTTAAAACCTGGACTTTTAAGAACGTCCTGGGCCTGAATGGACAAATCTGTCAGTTTGATTTCTACTCACATTTTTTAACCTGGGATTCTTTTTATTCTGACTATGAAGAACTTTGAGAATTTTATTAAATTCTCATCAAAAGTGAACTGAAACGAAATTCTCACCCATCCCTACTCAGATTTTTATAGATTTGGGGTATTTCCCCCTATTATATTATGTTTCTATTTTTGTATATGTCACTGTATTTGTATAAGACCTCTTTTTACTCTGGGAAGTGACTCATAAATTGTAGTAGCATAATAATAATAATAATAATAATAATAATAATAATAATATCATCATTCTATTGCTGTTCACAGTGGCTGCAGTCCCATCTGCCATATTTCCGTTCAATATTCCTCACAACTACACATTCCTTACATTCATAAGGACATATGGCAGACAGATGTCCAGGACAAGTGAAAACTACAGATAACAAATCCAGTTCTCAACTCAATTGAGCTACTTTGGGTTTACCTCCATAGCCATTAGAATAGCTCCTGATCTTTTGTGAGATGTCAACACTTCTGGACAGAAGGGGTACACTGATCTTCCCCACAAATTTAACTGAACAATGACACTTTCAATTTTAAGATATATTAACAATCCACCACAACCAAACCAAAAAGCTACAGAAATGAATGTGATTCTTTCTTCTCTGCTTCATCATGCTTTGCACCAGAGCTCTGACACTCTAAATTTAAAAGAGGTCCAAGAAATAGAAAATAACTTGGCATTTTTCTTGTAATAAACATATATTAGTAAAAATATTTGGTAAGCATAATCTAGTCAAGATTAAATGCTTTTAACGCCCAGTTTTTCCATTGTGTTTCATTGGGACTTAAGAGTGCTCTTAGCTCTCCTATTCCAATCAACAGGAATTAAAAGTGTTTAATGTTGGCTGGATTGTGCTCATTATTTATTAGGCATCTATACAAAGTATGTCCTAAGTGCCTGCTAGCATTATATTTCTAACAGGCAGAAGTAAGATATGAAGCAACAGTCTTCATGTACAAAGTTAAAACAATATTTCAAATTCCTGAGAGGAGCTTCAGGAACATGTGGCTTTTCCAACCCTTAATCCCCACCTGGACCATCTCCAATTAACCTCAAAAATAATTTCAGTATCTTCAACTATAGAAATGCCGATGACAAGCTCAAAGAAGGGCTGTATTTACTGTTAATATATTGCTAACAGGAAGCAAAGCCAGTAATTTCAAATGTTTCCTGAACCAACGCAATGCTGGGCAAGAGATATTTTTAGCCCTAATCCATTTAAAGTGCTAAATTCCCAGGCAAACAACCGTGATGCTTCACTCAGCACTCCAGCAGCATCCGTATGGTCCCTGCACTCAGCTCCAAGCTTGAAGAGCCAGAGGATAAGATAAAACCATTTTTACAGATAAGGAAGCTGTCTTGTTCCAGACTGTTTTCTCTCCCCCTACCACCCACCCCGAATTGCTGCTCCTTATATACACCACAACAAATCACAACAACATTTACCAAGTGTGGGCATCACAGACATCAGTAAGCATTGCAAGGCCAAACACCCAACCCTGCTATCTATCATCAGACTTGTCATTTCAAGCTGAAGACTCGTTTCCATTTTCTAACTTGTTTATGGCCTCTGGAAGCAACCACACACATTTACAAAAGCTGTTAGAGACTACATGCTTCATTCTGTGGGCCCAATCAAGTATGACTCTGCAGATCTCATTGCAACGGACTCATCAGAAAGTTGGACTTGTGGCCAAACAGAAATGAATTTTCCTATAATAGCAGCTCTACAACTGACTTGATGTTCAGTCTAGTTGATGAACCTCACCTATTGCAGATGTCATTTTCATTGTACTGTTACTTGCCATATAAATGAGTGACACCAACTTTCACTAACATTAATTTTCAGATGCAAATAAATTTTAAGTTCCCGTTCTTCCCTCATTAAAAAAACTCTCCTCCCTCCCACTAATACATCCTAAATTAATTTGAACGATGAAGAAATTTAAGCAAGACGAAGATGTCTTCCATTGGAACTCTAAATTTGTCTGCCAAGTCTGCCTTGCCAAGACAGGCTTCGGTATTAATTTGTTTTGAATTCAAGCATATGCAATGCATTCCTGCCAAACTGAAAAAAGGCCTTTGCTACTCACGCAGGGCTCAACATTTATCCAAAGGCCAGCACAGGTTGGCTATAGGTCCACTGTCCACTGCAATAGGAACCTTATAGTCTCACAACAAACCCAAAGCTTACAGCTGAAAATAAGTGTGCAATCTCAAATAACTTGGCTTTGCTCAATATACATTCAGAAACAAACCCCTCCCATATGAGGTGGTGTGATGTCACAGCATGGCATGAGCAGGACTAACAACTTCCCTCCAGTAGTATTAAAGAAAAGTTTCCAAGGATGCTCCAAGTGTACTGGACATACATAACTATTATAGGCAGCTGCTTGTACATAACACTCATTATCAGCCAGAGAGGAGAGAAACAGAGACTGGCAAGGACACTAGCACACGCTTGCCCTTGGATCAGCTGACCTGCCACCCATCACCACCTCGGTAGCCACAAAAGGTCAACTGTACTATGAGAGAACTAAGAGAGCAAGGCGAAGATGCCTTCTCCTGCATCAGCTCAGACCTGCCCCTTTTGCTGCTTGTGTGGTGCAGCATCTAATGCAGCGAATGAAAGGAAGAAACCAGACATGGTGGTGGCTGGCAGGGTCGGGGCTGCACCACGGTGTGGACCGCTAACATGAACCCCCTTTTCGCCACCCTAGAAGTGGCAAGCTCACAGCCACCAATCTGGCCTGGTCTTGATGCCACATCCCTAAGATCCCTTAAGAAGATCCTCACTGAGGGAGAGCAGGAAGCCCGAACCCACTCCCTGTCCCAAACGGATCCAGCCCACACCCACACAATTGTGACTTAAAACAAACTAGAACACTACATCTATACATGAACTCCTAACTGCACTACTCAACTTATTTGCAGTGAATATTATTTTGGAGAAACAGGGTCAAATTTCTTCCCAGCCCCCAAAACCGTCGACTAACTTCTGTCTGCTACAAGTTCTATTGCTACCAGGTGTGAGTAGAGAAGTCAATGGCCATGACACAACAGAGGCCCCTCAGTTTGGACCTCAAGTGGACCAGAGTGAGACCAGCCTGTGGAAACTCTCACCTTGATCTGCCTCCTTCTGTCCTTGTCCCCGTCGAGCTAATCAACACTCCAACTGGCTCAGAAGATGTTCTGTTGTGTTGGCGTTGCTGCCACTGTGGGATCACGCACAGCCATAAACTGCAGCTCTCCAGTAAGCTGGGAACATGGCTTCCCTTCCCTCAGAGGAACTCCAATGTTCTCCAATGGGTGGGAGGTTGTTTTAAAATTCTGTTTTTCAAACTATTGTCCTGTTCTCTCCCCCCACCCTCTAAATATCTTTCCTCATGGATCCATTTCTTTTAGAGTTTTAAATTTTTAAAGTTTAAGGTTTCTAATGGAGCTGTTGCATTTTACTAATGCCATGAGCCATTTTGGGGTCTGCAGTCAAAAACCTAGATACGTATCATTAAGGCAATTTCTTATACCTTTCATCTCCAATAATGGACAAAATGAGCGAAGATCAATTTCCAAGGTGATAAAGGCAACACATAAGGATGTCCATCTCCTTAAAAACAAACAGATGGATTGTCCGCATATCTGTATCTACTTGGAAAACAGCACCTAGATTTTCAAAATCCAGGCTGGAACCTTCCAACCTGCAAGGGCCCACCCAGGCTGGAAAAATCCCAAGCCCATGGCACCAGAAGCTACATACCCAGACAGCTGCAGCAACACCAACACTGCAAGGTCACCTGCTATACTTGTACAACCCAGCGAAGCCGTCATCACTGAGAGTCACACCATACACAATGATATCACCCAAACTTGTCTCTATAGCAAAGCAGGGATGCACTGAACTTTCAGAGCTTACAGATTGATTCTGCTGAACCACATAGAAGCCAGAGCTGGCAAGCAGCTGAGTGGAAAGGTCCCCGGAGGACAGAGCAGGATGGAACAGCGACACGTCAAATGGCCTGAGCGAAGGCTGATCTAGCACTTGCTGGACAGTATCTTGTTGGCATATGGAGTCACTCTTGCTGTTGTAGTACTGTCTGCAGAAGCTCTTTAAAAGAGTACTAACTGCTAGCCTAATAATTTATTTGAATAATTTCTATATTGCCTTTCCACTTACCAAAGTAGCACTCAAGGTGGCAAATAGCACTGAAAACACAATAAGATAACAATTATACAAATTATTATTATTATTATTATTATTATTGAAACAGAAAATAAATGAAAGAGAGTAAATCGATGAGCTAGATTTAGTGACAGGGCATGCAACAGTGTGTAAGTGTGTGTGTGTCTTATGGTCTAACTAAAAAGCAAGAGTCCTTTAGTGGCCAGTTTTTCCCCACCATAGGACTTTGGTCAGAGTAAACACACTCCTCTGTAACACCATGAGGGCACCTCTGGATAAGGGCCATCCAGATGGAAACTGCCTCTGCAGTCCTACACTCATGATTCAAGCCTGTGATGTAAGATAGTTGTCTAGATCTGTAATTTCTTATCTGTAATTGGGTGATTTGAACCATTCTCTGGGTTAAATATCTTCAAAGTACTAGCAGCACTGAGAAACTAATGTTTTCTTTCATTTGCTAATGAATGGATGTATCTGCTAAGCTCAACACAGTAAATGATTAAAATCCTTTTGCTGTATGAACAGCTCAAGAATAAGTCATTCTTATTACAGATCCAATCCAAATTATAACAACACTGGGCATGGTAATCATTGGAATGGATGCTGATAATGAAGTGAAAAGGCGGTGTCAACAATGAGAAAGCATGCGCTCCTCCCTCACCTGACCCCATCCTATTCCCTGCAACCTTCTTTAGGAAGTGAGAAGATCTCATTGCAATCCACCAGCATGTTCATCCCTATGAGCAGCAGAGCTTGTGAACAATGTGCAGATTTATGTGCCCCTTCACTCTCCTGTGCAATTATTCTTCCCATATAATCGTAAAAGGGTTGACAAGGAGAACAGGTGGGTGCAATCATCTCTCTGAGAAAGAGAAACTGGGAAGCATCCCACCATAACAAGAAGGAAGGGTCAGAGTCTTTATATAGCAAAGGCAGTGAGCTTTTGCTGTGCTCAGAAGACATTAGCCGCTCATGATTGACATAGCACAAGAACAAAGTGGAAGGCTGAATTCGATGTAAAGGCAGAACGGCTCATTGTCATTATGACAATAAACAGAAGTGTGCTTCAGGCTCACACACACCACTCCCATTCCTTCACAGGTGAATCAAAGGAATTAGAAGTTTTCAATTCTAATTTGAAGCAAATCAGAGTTCGTTATTTTGCTCAAATGCAACCAACAATAGTTCCTCATGATGGAGCAAAACAGAAACTGTGATCTGCTACTAAATAAAAGAGGAATATTTTAATCTCCTTCCCTTGTACATTCAGAGGAAAGGGAGCAAGAGGTAATGTGAATCTTGTCTACTGCTTATACTCATAAAGACAAACAATGGTTTGAAAGTTTGTCTAATGCAGCCGAAGAGAGAACATCTCCTTCAATACATCCTCCTCAAACCCACAAGACATTTCCAGTCCATAAAGCCTCTTCCTTCCCTACCAACAATCATGCCAATCAGACACTGCCAAAAAGTATTTATTGTTCTCTTACGCAACCCTATCAGTTTCAATGGAACTAGGGTGGAACAGGGTAAGCTGCCTTATGCTGAGTCAGACCACTGGTCCATTTAGCCCAGTATTGCCAACACTAACTGGCAGGGGCTCTCCAGGTTTCAGAAAGGATTCTTTCTTTGCCCTATCCGGAGAAGCTGGAGATAAAATCAGGGACCTTCAGCATGAAAATCAGGCTCTCTCTCACTGAGCTATGACCCCCAAAAGCTCTGAAATGCCCACTCAACCAGGTGTGCTGGAGGCAGAGACCAGGCAAAATGTATGCTGTTTTGTCAGACTCCCTTCCTTAAAAAATGTTATATATTTGTAAAGTTTAAAAATACTACGCTTATCATATACCTAGTGAATCTCCTGGTATTCTCATTTTAATTACCCACTTCTCAAAAGTAAATTGAAGGACAGTGAGGAACAATGAGGAAGAGACAAATATTTCAACCTCCTAGGCTCCAGATTCAAGTTTGAGGATGGAGAATCAATTTTTTAGACTCAGTCCAGAATACAGTTGGGAAAATCAAAACATTTTAGACATATGGTCCACCAGATGCCTGTGATTTCTAGCCCTGGAGAACACAATTAATATTAAATGCCTTCAAATATAGAGCAAAAGAGGAATGCAACATCAAGAAATTATGACAGACCTCAAGCATCTAGGGTTCTTGCACAGTTATTGCTGCGTCACATTTCTTACAATCATATTATAGTTCTAAAGAACTCTATTTTGACAATCTGGAATATTGCCTTGGGCTCCTTGGAAAGATGTGATATAAATGAAAAAAACAAATAAATTAAAGGAGTTTAAATTTTGCCATATTTCAAGACATACTGGCATATTTTAAAGAATGAAAGTTGCACTGACAGTGTTTTTTCCAGTAGCTAGTAATTTGTAAAAAGGAATCATTGGATTCTTTCACAATTTTTAATCATCTAATAATGCCTTTGCATATTTGAGTTTCAAATCATGGATTTACATTCTACAGACTGACATGATTATTATAAGCTTATTTACCATTGTCATTGCTATTATTATTATTATTATTATTACCATTGTCATTGCTAAAAAGAGGAGGAGAGGGGATGAAACAGAGGTTTTACTACTATCAGAGAACTGGAAGCAAATAATAGTATTTAATTGGTTTTCAAACACATTAAAAATGTATCTCTGTCTATAGAGAGAGCTTATCACAAGGCCACAGGGTATGCAGTTGCTACTAGAACGGTCGTCGATGTTTATAATTACTTGGTTTGGAAAATGAATGTACAGCTGTAATGCGTAGCCAGTGCAGTGGTTAGAATGTTGGACTGGAACTCAGGATCATCTGAGTTCTAATACCCACTCAGCCATGAAGTTCAGTGGGTATTTTGGGCCAGTCGCTGACTCTCACTGTAACCTATTTCACAGGGTTGTTGTGAAGGTAAAATAGAGGAGGATTACATAAGCCAACTGGGGTAGCGGGATATAAATGTAACAAATAACATAAAATAAACAGTATAAACTGAGCATCAGTTTCCCCAGAACAGTCTTCCCCAACCTGACGTTCCCCAGATGTTTTGAACTACAACTCCCAGGATTCCTGACCACTGGCCATGGTGGCTGGAGCTGATGGGAGTTGAAGTCCAAAGCATCTGGAGGGCACCAGTTTGAGGACAGTTGCCACAGAAGCATTTCTCCAGTTCAGAATGCAACTGAAATTCTGCAGATGCAAGTTCTCAGGCTGACTATGCTGTTTTGTATGTGCATGCACAAAGGTTCGTCAAATGTGAGCTCCTTACTCTTAGTGATACTCTTGTTGATTGTGGTGAACTATGCAATCAGGCCATTTATCCAGACCAGGCTACCCCAACCTGGCATTCTCCAGAAGCGTTGGACTGGCTGAGGATTATGGGATTTGCAGTCCAACACATCTGGAGGGTACCAGGTTGAGGAAGACTGGTCCAGGCAACCTTTTATGTCGTAAGTATGTTCTATATTTGGGTCAATTCTCTCAACTGTTTATTACAAACATTCTACATGATTGCTCCCCCGCCATCTAAGTCTAAAACCCTTCTAGTTCCCAGCTGTGTTTGTTTTAACAGGGAAATGGAAAGAGTTAAATATAGTGAGAATTATCATTTCCAGGGAGCACACTACACATGCATCAGCATTATGAGCAGGGAGAGCAACAAACCAGAAATAGGAAAAACAAGCCAGTTTGTTCGTCCGCTTGGCTAAAGCAACCAGCTAAGATTAACCTACACCATTGCTTAGCATTACGTGTGAATGCAGCCATTATAGCACAAGCAAACAAGAGCCTCATTAGATCTAGAAGTATTTCCATGAAATGCCAGTTTTCTATGTGCAGAGAATTATTTTGTACGGAGGAGGTTTATGTCCTCATCTGCCATCTCTAAGAACTACATAGCAGTCATAAGAAACAGCCCTAAACTAAAAAAAAAGATTATAAAACTTTACTCTCAAATTCATAGTAACTGAACTCTACCCTTTCCATTCTTGTACAAGGAAGATTAAATTCCTCTCTCAGCATACTTTAAAACATACCTTGATCAAACAATTCCAGACTGCAAACAAGCCCAACTATGGAAGATATATTATTTTACTGAGGTAGCCACGAGGATGATGTAAAACTGCACAATTTCAAGCCCCAATAAAGATACAGGTTTTTCTTCCCTCCTTTTCTTAGACCAACAGCACTGCTAAAGTAAAATCCCTAACATCACTGTAAAAGCTGAAAAAAGCTGGGGAGAAACCCACGATAAAAGCTGAAAAACAAACCCATTGTAACTCCCCCATAATCAAAGACAACAGAAACATCAGCAGTTCAGTCACTTTGACTAATTTCTACAAAGAATTTGCAAGAGTTCAAGAAGTTTCACCCAAAATCAGAATATCACAGCTTTTGGTTTTTCCTCTGCAGTCTATAATTATTCAAAAAAAGATAATTACTTTTTAAAAACCCCACACAGCTTTACATTATTTCATCTGCAACCTTGCAAAATCCACAAAAGTTAGAACAGTTTAATAACTTGGAGCCTGACCAAACCAATTAAATTTAACAACAAGAAAAAATTTAAAATGTGCACTGACCACTGAGTCCACTACTTTTGAAACGGATGAGACTTTCAATCAGTTTGTAACATAGAATGTGAAAAGGGGGTCCACAAATTTTGTATAGTAGTCAAGCTAAAAAAATTGATTGCCACATCCACCCCTTCCTTTGCTATTTTGGCTGCAAAGCAACCAACAAAGCCTCCCATCACTCACTTTTCTGAAGTTGGGGAGCTTGCTGTGTTGGCCACTGCACGGCCAAGGCATTCCAGGCACCTCAGGCAAACAGTGGCCAACAAAAACCTCGCCACACTTTCCTGCTCCAAAGTGGGGTGGGTGGGTGCTGCTTTGCCCTGAGGAACAAAGGTGCTCTGGGCATCTCAACAACTCAGCACCTCAACAACCCCCAGCCTTCTTCCCAACCTTGCAGCTGTGGAGAGGAACAAATATCACCATGCAATTTCCAGGCTGATCCCCACCTACTCTACAGGTGGGGAGGAATGCTGGAGGTTATGGCATTCAACAGAGGGTAGCAGCACACTTACCATGATGGAGCAAAAATGTAGAAGTGGGGAGGGGAATGTGTCACCCAAACAGGGTTGGGGGAGCCAACTGTTCTACTAAGTACTTGTAAAAGTAACTCTGGCCAACATGAATGCTAGTAGATCTGAAATCAGAGTGAGGCCACAAGTACAACAGCTACTGAGGGATTGCACCCTCTCCTTCCCAAGAATAACACCACGGCAAAGGAAAGACCCCACAGATCAGCCAGCTACTTCTCCCATCTCTGGCTAAAGGAACTCTGCTGCAATGGCCAGTTGTCCTGGGATCACCGAACTGAGGGAAAGGTGGACACTAGGTAGGTTATTTTTGTTGTTGTTGTTGTTGTTTTAATGTGTCATAAGCTGCTTTGGGTATAAATCTTACAAATCTTATAAAACCAGGGTATAAATCTTACAAATAAATAAATGAAACAGTAATGGAAGGCACTGCTAGTGGGTAGAATTAGCATATGAACGACATGAAAATGTATGTAGATCACAAAAACTGGACCATCAACTTCTTTCTATTTATAACTTGTGGCAGGCCTTAACTTTAATGCTTCTGTACAGGAGACCTCAATGAGTGTTTGCACATGCAAACCAGTGTATCCTTAGCGCTCCAGATTACATCATCATCACTCCCCTCTTAACCCTATGGCCCCAGCATTCAGGCTGCTTACAACCTCCACGTAAAACACAGTGACCAATTGGGGCTCTTCTATCCACAAAACAGTGCAGTAATTCTCTGGCTTTCAGCTTTTTTCACTTGAATGAAATAAAAACCCTTTTCAGAAAAACAATTACGATCCTCTCCCCTCCCTGTTCCCCCCTCCTTCAGCACACTATGGGACTTCTCCATGCATGCAAAAGCCTTTCAAGGGGTGATTAATATGCAAAGACAGACCGCTTTTTGGAGCATGTGAAGAACCACCAACAAGCATTTCTTTTTTAATATATTTTTTTTCTAAAGCTCAGGTTTCTTCAATTACTCCCAGTCTTTCTTTTCAGGCATAAGATCATTCAATAACACCAAACATTTGGGCCAATTTGCCAATAGTTTGTAAACAAATCCAAATTAGCTTATTATGTTTACATTTAGTCTTTTTTTACATCCAAACAATGGAAACCCTGTGATAGTTAATCCACCCAAACAAAATTGTAATCCATATTATTTTGAAAATGCAAGTAAATGCATTTAAACATCAATATGTTAATGGGGTTTGTTTATGAAAGTCTGATGATTTCTTCAAAGTGTTTTATGGTTACTAAACACGGGACAATAGTAGTGATTTTAATAGTATGCATCACACAAGTGAAGGGATTTAGGGAAATTATTGTTTAGAATGATAACTTGGGCTTTCGACAACAGATGTGAGAAATGAGAAAACTGATTCAGAATCAAGGACTTTAAAAAAAATCATGAAGACATTTCCATTTTTCTCCATTTTTTTCGTCATCTTTTTAATATTGTTTCATCTGGGCATCCAAGCCAAGCACCTTCCATGCTATGAATTTTGTACTTCAAGTACAAGTTGCTCAAAGCGACCTTACCCAGGTCTGAATATGTCCATTGCCAACTCACATCTCATTCTAAACCCTTCTGAAAATCTGCCCCCATTTTCTTATCAAACTGTCCACTTTTAGAGGTGAAAACACAAATTAAGTTGCCTGCCAGAACTCTGACCCCACAGGTCAAGGATTCACAATATATTTTCAAAGGCATTTCAGGATAGATCATATAAGATCCAAGACCCCAAAAGATTTCAGAATCAGTTTAAGTTTTCAGATTTCAATTTCCCAAGCCATGAACGAGTACCAAAAACATGCCCAAGAAACTTGTACAAATCGGAAAATTGTTTTTGCTGAAAAGCAGAGGTCGAACATACAATTTATTGCTTTTTGTCTACAAAACAAAACAGCATTTTGCTGGCATAAAGCAAACAATAAGAATATTAGAAGAACAGCCATAATTGATCAATCCAAACTCAATTAGCCCAGTATTCTATTTCCAACAGTACCAAATCAGATAGTTTTGGAAGCCCACAAGCAGAATGTGAAAGGGGTGGTCTTTCCCTATTGCACCCTCTTGTCAACTACTGTAATATACTGAGGTATGCTGCACCTGCACATGGAGGTCCCATTTATCCACTGTGGCTAACAGGATTGACAGATATCCGCCATGAGCATCAATGAGTAATAATCCTGAAGTATATAGTTCATACGACCAATGCCAGACGTTTCCAACCACAGTGTCTCTCCCCGAAACAACAAAACATTTGTGAGTCACTTGGATTTTAATAATGCAAACCAAAACCAGGCAATTGTTCAGCGGTGCTCACTCATGTCATGGCCCATAGCTTGTTAAAAGAAAAATGAACCACACAGACCACCTGAAAGCTTTATGGATTCCAAAGGAGAGATCGCACAGATGCTAAGGTGACACACACAAAAAACCTAATGCTTAACGCCATAATGAATCAACCTAAAGTGTGTGGGGGTCATACTTCACCCAGCCACTTAACTTCTCTTCCATGTTGTACTTACTGCATTTTTTCTTGCCATATGGTGAATCTTTGGTAATCATTTCTTCATGGAGATCTGTATGGATGCCTCCAATTTCAGCCACTCAAATGAGCATCCACACACTTATTACCAAACAAAATGACAAGAAAACAGTATCTGTGGAACTGGCAAAACGGTGTCAAAGGGGAGTTCACACCTCCATTTGCCATTCAGTTAAAATACTTTCTTGACTGGTGGAGGCTCTAGATCAAAGTTTCTCATGGACAGCCTATCCAGGTCAAGTAAGTCGAGCTGCTTTAGATGCAGGACAGATGTATGTAAGGGGCTCAGCTTGCAACACTAACTCACCTTCTTCTTTGGGACAAGCAAATCAAAAGAAAGAATATGCTTTAATGCATCATAGACAAAGGCTTTAAGGGAGGAAATGCTGACCCCACTGATTGCTAGCTTTAAAAGACTTGGGCCTCTACCTTCTAGCTCAATGAAGACCCATAGGAGGATGTCAAAGGATGAGCTTGGACTTCCCTTGGCAACTATTCAAGACTCTCACTACCCTTTAGGAACCCTCGTCCCTATATATAAAGTTTTAGTTCCATTTACTATATCCAAAGGATGTAAATTGCTCATGTGCTAATAAAAGTCAATACCCTGACAATTTTCATTTTTTCCCATGCCAGCAAATAAAAATTCAACATAAATATACACAAACCTTTAACATCAGCACATTTTAGCAAGAGAGTATAAAACAAACACATTATATTCATCCAGAGTAATAGCAGTGAAATCCCAATGGGGATATTCTTGGATCATTCTTTTACAATGAATTACAATTGCCAGATGTAATTCTTTTCTATTCTTTTTTTTAAGTGCAGTATAAAAACATTCTTATCCAGTTCCTTTCAATAGAAAACCATTACAAAAGACACTATCTATTTTGAAACCACTACTTAATAAGGGAATCACTGCTTGCCAGTTGCTCTGTCTTCCAAGGATTTTATTTCAATTGTGTTTTGAAGACTCATGTGTCAGCAAACTGGCTTCTGTCCCAAAAGACTTTAAAAATCAAACAGCTCTATGGAATGAGTAGCAGAGGAGCGACTGGCCCTTCAAATGTTTATTCAATGATCTATGAAAATAACTGCATGCAGAATTTGGGGTTGGGGGCTTCTCCTTTGGACTGCTACTCAGATTGCTCAAACTGGTGCCTGATTAAGCCAGGACGTCCCACTCACCCCCTGTTCTCACATTACAGTTTTACAGATATCTACAGCTGCCTTATTTCTTCATGAGATCCAGAGTGGAACCAGCAAGAAATCTAAGCTCTGCCAGGTGCTACATTGCAATCTGGCCCATATATTTTCAAATCTGTTGTATTAGATTTTTCCCAATATTATCCTTGCAATCCCATCACAGGAGAAACAAACTGCAGGTGTAAATAAAGAGATGTTCCATTTCTCAAAATTTACGTTTAGGTCAAAGAAAGGGGGAAGGAGCAGAACTGTTACTGAAGTTTAATATGAAAGCTGTGACTTTATTCCAATGAGTTTTGAATGAGTTATTTGTATACCATTGATAACTCTGTTACCGATAGCCCAAGGGTGAGAAAAACACAGCTAAAAACTCTGACAAGCTGAAAAATAAAAGCCAGCTGAATCAATCCTGAAATCTAGCACTTTTAAAAACCATGCTGAAATACTTGTGCTTTCAAATTAAGTCAAGGATCAGAGTTTATTCTATGCCAGGAGTTCTTCATCATTTTCACAGCTGGGTGTCTCTAAGTGAAGAAATAATCTTATCAAGCCTCCCTGTAAAATACTTTGTATTTATTTGGGGGTACCCTTTTCTTATTCTACTCTGGATGGAAACTGATCAACTGTCATAAAAGCCAAAAAATAAACCTCGACAGAGTCAAAGAAAAGTTCCTGCCTTCATCGATCTTTCTGGGAAGACGTTGAGAATCACTTTTCTAGGACTACAACCTTAGAAGCCAACAGATCACTAACCTACTGCAATAGCATTGTGTGTATAAAAGCATAATCATCCTAAAGGTAAGAGAGAGAAGTATTGTATAACCCTCTAATTTGGGAGCCTTATCTATCCTCCATGCATTTATCTAATCCCCTTTTAAACCCATCTAATTGACTGGCCATCACAACATCTTGAGAAAGCAAATTTCATAGTTTAAATATATGTTGTGTGAAGAAGTTCATTTACCCATCCTCAATCTCCCACCGTTTAGTTTCAACAGTTTACCCCAGGCTCTAGTATTTTGAGAAAGAGGAACATTCTCTCAATCCACTTTCTCCACACCATGCCTAACTGATACACCTCTATCATGACACACACCTCTCACTCCCTTTTTTCTAAACTAAGTAGCCCCCAAAATTGCAACCTTTCCTTGTAAGAGAGTTGCTCCAGCCCCTGATCATTTCAGTACCCATTTTTTGCACTTCTTCCAGATCTACAATATCCCTTTAAAGCCAAAATGACAAGAACTGTCCACACTATTCCAAGTGTGGTTGCACCATAGGTTTATATAGAGACATTACGATATTGGCAGTTTTATTTTCAATCTTTTTTCCCCTAATGATCCCTAACATGGAACTTGCCTTTTTCATAGTTACCGTACACTGAGCTGATGTTTTCAGTGAACTTTCCACTGAAACCCCAAGCTCTCTTTCCTGTTCAGTCACCACCAGCTCAGAGCTACAATTCTACTCATTTTTTTAAAGTTATTTTCATGCTATCAAGTGGCAGTGTGGGTGGATTATCACATAGGCCAGGCCAGCCTTGCCCTCTTTGCACACAGTGCTCACACAAAACAACCAACAACAAAGATGCATTTCTCAAGAGGATTGAGCTATTTTTTCAGTTGTTGGAGAAGAATGGGGAGAGGAATTCAGGAGGAATGCCAGTGACGGACACCAACATAAATCTGGACCATTCTCAGAAGTACTCTGTATAGTAGCCGCCACCCTCAACCCAAAGACATGAAATAGCCACATTTATACTGAAAATTGTCCACAAAATCAAAACTCACAGAACAAAAATTTCCCCATACTTCACAGATTGAAAACAGCACCAGAGAAAACTGTAAGAAAAATAAGTTAATCTACTAAACTCTTCATCGGAAACCTGATCTGTATTATATGTCTACAATATATTCAGTACAACTAATCCAAGATGGAGTGAACATTAAGTTTAAGGTGACTGGCTTATCACCTGTGTGTTGGCTGTCCCACTGGTACGTGAGAAAGATAAAAGGGAAAAACTCTGAGATAGCTGAGTCACAGAAGCAGTTTCATATATTTCAGTAATTCTTATTTTGTTGATTTTTCATCAGCTCTAGTCCAGAGGCACTGCACAGTAGACCCTTAAAATCTATTTTAAAAAACAAAAAGTTAAAATGTTTGGACTTTTCTACACTTGAGTGATTAGGACAAGAGTGCAGAAATTCAGGATGGGGGGCCAAACCCAGTCCTCCTGGGGGGCACACCCTTTTCTCCAATGATAGATTATTTGGTGATTTCCTGTTTTTTGTGCAATTTGTCCGCATTCCAGAAAGCTGAAATGGCTCTCCTAATAGTTACTGGCACTAAGAACTTTAAGCTAGCTGCAGTCATTATATGAGAATCATAACACCTTAACACAACCCAGCATTGCTGCTAGAAACAAAATCTGGACCATAAATCAAAATATGTATGTAATTCTGCGATGTCTTATCTATTTTTATTTTATCTATTCTTTCTTTGGGTGCAAATTCTGGCCTCTGCAGTACAAACTGAAAAGCAAATTGTCTACTGATAGATGGATATAGATATTTAAAGTTCAAACGTTTAGCAGTGGGTTTGTGAGACAGTTATAAATATGGTGTCTTTAAAGTGTTTATAAACCTGCTATTCGGCACTCAGAGTAACATCAAAAGGCAAAGCTAGTAATGAGCAGCTGCAACAGAGAAGCTGCATTTCAACACTGCAAACAGGAAAAGGCATAATAGCACCACCGCCAACCCTAACTCATTTACATCACTTTGCATTAGCAATGGTTTTAAGGTTTGGCACTGTGCTTTCTCAAACAAAGAGACTAGAACCACTGCAAAACTGACCTACAAATTCTCCTATGATTTTAATGTCTAACAAAAATATATGCATGTCTAGGCAAGGATTTTCAAAGCTGTCAGGCACAATCCAATTCAAAGCTGTCAGACACAATCCAATAGGAACCTCTGCACAGTGCTCACTCCAATGAATGGGAGATGCTGCTCTCCAAACTGAAAACCTTTGCAGACATGCTCAGAAGAACCTCAAGGAAGACTGAACTGACTGATGCCTGGGAGATGCAGTTCCTTTCAGACCCTTCCCTAAGTTTCCACTTTTTTATCATGACATGGATAAAGAGAAAATGACGTTTTTAAGGTCCGAATGGCTGGTAAGTGGTCTAATCACTATTACTGAAGTACAGCTGCCAAAACCGTGATTACTCTGCATTCACTTCTGTAGTCCGCGACTGTATCAATACACTATGGTTCCTTATCTCTCAATTTAATTATCATTTATGTATTATTAATAATCAGTGATCAAAATGCATTTCAAAATAGGCACCAACCTAAATCTTTTTGGGAGACAGCTCCAGTCACACTGTGCTTTGCAAATGTTTCAAGTTACTACAAACTACCACCAGCATTTTAGGAGGTCAGCAAATAAGTCATCATCATCATAACAATGAATGTATACATAAAACTATAGATGTGACAAAGTTCTTTGTATTCATTACCTCATTTATTTAACAGCCCTGCAAGGTGATTCATAATTATTCTTGATTTCCCAGTTGGGAACCAAGGAAGAGAATCGGCCACTCAGTAAATCCAGGTCTTCTATAGAATATAAATGAAGCCTAAGTGCCATACTATACTCGCTTAGCCATAATCCATCAAGGGTGATTCATACAAAAAAACATGATTCTCTATGCATAGATAATACTTCTATGTTTAGTCTACGTATACCAAAGGGAGGAAGATGGAAAACCAAACACCACATCTGCTTGCATGGTTCTTGGTAAGAACTGGCCACCATTGTCTGGGGATGATAAAGTGAGTTTATGGGGATGATCCCAGATACCCACTTTATCCTCTCCCCCATGAAATGATAAGCACTACCAGGATGTCAATACTTCATTGCGCTCAGAGGAGGCTCACTGTGACAAAATCAGACAAATTCTGCTCCTGCAAGCAGATATCTGGAGACATTATCTCTCACTGACAATCGGATAAAATAGTATGCATAGTGTACATACACAAAGAGTGGTCTTCCCCAAATGGATTATACAAGACTGAAAAAATATTCTGAATTCTTAGGAGCCAGTACTGAATTTTTAGGCACCAGCCCTTTGCAGGAAAAACTTTCCAACATCACCCCAGGTGAATAGACGCCTTGGGTTTCTCCAATTCTGTGTATTTACACATTCCAAGAATTCTGTAACATTCCCATCAATGGAACACAAGTCAGACGAGAACTCTGACACGTTTGAATTCTCTATAAAAATGTTCTTCACCAAGTAATACTTCAAAAACTGCAAGCACTCCAATAAAACAAGAGGGAGAAAAAAAAACCTACATTTACTTCAAATGTCTTCAGTGATCAATAAAACAAGGGATGGCATTCTCTTTACATCAAGAAATAAAATGTGTTTTTGTCCTATTCGACTGCTGTTTGTTGTTCCCTGCAGACTGATGGTAGCAGGTGCAGTTTCTCCTCCTACTCCCTCCAACCCCAGCAATTGTTTCTGGTCTCCTGCTACCCAACCCATGCAAATCCATGACATGAAAATGTGTATGTAATCCATGTCTTCTTTTAACAGGATGGAGCCGATCTCTACTTTCTCCCAAATGCAAAAGGGTGCAATATCTGTAAAATATGTTTGGAGGTCAGCCAGAAAAACATGAAGGTATTTTGCAACCTGGAATACAGCCACAGTCCTTAAAAGACTTAAAAGGTTGAAATTCATTAAATTAACATTAAACTAAGTGCCCCTTAAATAAAATCAACTGGTCAAGACTGAGATCCTCAAGACTGCATGTCAATATGTGCAAGGATACAGAAAGCTCTCTATTATTTAAGAAATTGTATAGTTCTTAGCGTGAGCACACCAGAAGAGGAGCCATCTGTTGTATCTATAAATTAAGGCCTGCATTATAAAAGGAACATTGTCTTAATCTGAAAAGTAAATTAGGGTGTCACTATCCCTGGACACAGAAATATAAACAAAAGGGAAGGTGATTTTGAAAGATGTGTTGAGGGAGAGGGGTATGAGATAAACCTTTCTTCCCACCCCACCGGGTGATCACAGCTGAGACAGAGTTCTATTGAAGTCTCTTTCACCACCCCTCTACATCTATCTTGTTTCTGCCTTCATTGAAGCTACTGTAAATAGGGGATAGTTTTATTTATTGGCATAATATGGTTGATGGACCTCTCCTTTCACCATTCTCCTTTCTTTTTCTCACTGTTCCCTCCGCTCCAGGGGGGTTAAAGGCGTAACACATTAAAGCAAGCCCCTTATTCTCTATGCAGAAATTCGCTTCACAATAATGGCAGTTTGGTTTTCACTTTTTAATATTTTAAATTGACTTCCCGCATTTTATGTTGGTTGGAACAACTCCTGTGGGCGAGTAATATACAGATCTTCCAGACATCTGGACAATCAGTGTTATCCTGATTGCACAAAATATCCTTGTCCCTTGAAGTACAATTTACATTACGAGGGATGTGTCGTGCGTGTGGTGATAGAATTCAACAAACAAGGCTGATGTTTGGTGATGGTAGTATAGTGTGGCAGGCTTATTTGCTGAGACGATAAATCATAATGTGCAGCCCAAACCTGTGCATGTGTTTACTTACACGTAAGACTCACAATAGCACTCTTCAGGCGTTATGCCTCTCACACAATGAGGGGGGAAACGAGTATGACCACACTAGCTCTGTCCCTTGCATTGTGCCACTGACATGCCCACACTGATATGCCCCTGATATGCCCCATGGCTTGGGAAGGCAGATGTCTTCAGGAGAGAGACATCTCTACTCGGGGAGGCTCACTACACAATTTAGAGCCTTGTGTGGGCCTTCTCCATGAATAGAGAAGTCTCCCTGTTGTAGAACATTACCTTCCCAATACATGGAAAGCAGAGAAGCCAGTGACAAAGGCGGTTTCTACACCAGGCTGTTTGCCTAGGATAGCCCCTGGCTGGTCCCTGTGCTCCGATGGTGTGTATTAGGTACTTCCGGGATCACCCTCCCTCTACACCCAGGGGCTATCCCAGGCAAAATGCCTGGTGTGGAAAGGGCCAAAGATGCAAAAGAAGGGATGGGAACAACAGGCCCATCTCCAGCCTCCTCCTCACACAAAGGTAATCTGGGGGATGGGGAGAGAACCCACAAACAGGGGTTTATTCTCAGATAATTGTGCATAGGACTGCAGCCAGAAATACAATTTGGAAAAATAATTATAAACCACGGTGGGCTCTGGCAATTATAAGCCAATGACAATTGGTTAGGGTAGGCTGTTGTTAAGAAGATCTGGCATTAATGGGACAGTACTGGGATGTGATTTTACTTGTAAGAGTAAATGTCTAGGAATAAGTTTTGGATAAAAGCCAGACAATGTTGTCACCTAAGAATTTTTAACATATTTTTCCAGCCCAAACAAGGGCCAAAGACTGACTGCACTAATGCTGGTGGATGACAGTCACAAGATGTGTTGATTTCCAGGTATCAATCCCAAAAGGACGAAATGTACAGGAGAAGAAGAGATTTTGTAAGAGGGGATGGGGTAATTAAGCATGAAGATGCACACATAATCATGATCTCTTGCTCCATCTGTAACAAATAGTATCACTTTTACAAAGAGAGTTTGTCCTCACAAACTGCATGCGGGGTAAAATACAATTTGTACAAAACTGTATTACAATGAATAGTTCAAAATGTCACCTCTTTACCATGCTCAAGTTGGGTGAAGCATGCAAAGTAGGCCAATAGATTAATAATCTGTATTACGTAGTTTTGAGTGTGCATCACTGACTTTATATTGGGAGTGTTGCAGTCCGTAATTTTCATGAAGGGCTCTTAATATTGGCTATGTGAAGCCACATTGCAGTGAGGGGGACTAGCATTGGATGAGGCATGAATGATGTAGTATGTGACAAAGATGATGTGGGTGAGTAATCCTTGTGAGTTTGCTGTAACAGTTATATAATAGTTGTTTGCGTTAGCTTTGCAGTTTTGTTTATGACAAAACATAAACATAGTATGATTACCAAGTATGTGACAACATCTGGTAGCTGCAGTGACTGGGTGTGGTGTGTGGTGTCTCAGTAATATTGGGGACATGGTAGTTGAAAACCTCAGCAAAGCACTACTGTGGACTGGACAAGAAGTAATGCATTCAACTTTTAACCAAAAATAATAATAAATTCTTCATGGAAGCTTTAGTTTAGACTGAGATTCTCCCTTCCTGGAGTTTCATAATAGATGCATCTAGTATAGTTTCAGTCTAGAGAGCACTTGACTAGATAAACCCATGATGAGGTACCTTCCAATCCTGGTATACAAGATCACTGAGGGACGTTAAAGGGTGATTAATCTGGATTAAGTGATCTTGTAACATATACCACTCTGCTGTGTTTACAGCTAGCCATGGTTCAATGCCTATGGGCACCACATTGGCTACCCCTGCTCTACATAGATAGAATTGCCCTGCCTGGTGTGGATGAGGAGCCATGGCAAAAGGTGGATTCCCCTCACCACAAACACATGCTTTGCATGTTTATGGGTGAAGTGGAAATTTAGCCCCATATAAACGCCTATGGGTACAGAAGTGTTAGTTTATCCCAGTCTAATTCATATCTCTAACATAGGCTGGGTCGTTGCAATGAAAGATACATATTTGCATCTTTCATAGGCCCCTCATCCACACCAGGCAGGGCAATTCTATCTATGTAGAGCCAGGGTAGCCAATGTTGTGCCCATAGCCACCAATGTGCCCCTGGACACTTTTCTTGACATGCACTAAGGTGCCCTAACCCTCCTACTTTTTTTGTTTAATTTTCTATCATTATTATTATCATTTCTCCATTTTCTTACCAGCAGCTGGGTTTGCCATGAAATAGGTTTCTGTTGGTGCGGAAAACGGTGGGTTCAAAGATGTTTAGTGTGTTGTGGATCAGACCCCACCTTCGCCTTGTAGTCAAATCTTTTGGGGCAGGTTACTCGTCCTCTAACATGCCTCCCATGGTGGCCATTTTGTGGTGGTGCTCAGGACGCGTTTCTCAAACCGAGACACGAGCCAATGGCTCAAAGAGGTTGCCTAAATGCGGATGTAGAGTTTCAGCAGCACTAAGCGTCACTCGTGGGTGATGAGGTGGCACAGTGCAGTTACTGCAAGGCCTCTCATACTAAGTGCAGTAGTGGTGTTGAAGGGGGATGCCCCATGGGTGCTAGCCTTGGCACGTGAAGGGTGAGGTCGCCATGGCAATGGGTCCAGCACTTCCTGATAGTAAATTTATAGAAGCAGAGGCTGCAGGCCTCTGCTTTGCGCAGCAATGACAGGGAGGAGGGGCAGAGTGTGATGCATGTGCGAGCTGGGCCATGACAATAAATAACCATAATAAAAGAAGGAACCCAATCTTTCTCATTTGCACTGTGCTATCAATTTGCTCTGTGCTATCTGTGCTTTCTCATTTGCTCTGTGCGTTCTCAGGCGAGACCCTATTTCCACAGGGTGTTCCTCACGACACCAGGCAGTGCAGCGGCTGAGATTTCTCCTATGTGTCATGTATCGCAGCTCTGTGGGGTTCCTGCTAAAAACAAGGGACGAGAGAGACGCCTCGCGCCGGGCGAGTTGCGCAGGAAGGAGACCTTGGCGATGATGCCAGGTGCCCCGGGCGGGATTCTGGCCTGCCTCCTCCTTGGCCTGAGGGGTCTCTAGAGAAGGATGTGCTGAGGAGAAACTGGCACTGTGTGCAAACCCCTCACGGGGTGGGGGGTGGGAGAGAAGCATGTGTGGCATTATGGATGGGGGGGGGGATTTGAAGGGTGACAGGAGAACAGTGAGAGGGCGCTTCATGTGCTGTGACAGGGCTAAGAGCCAGTGGCTGTGAGGGGCTTTGGGGCCACCTCAGAGCCACCTCAGAATGGAGGAGATAAGATGCCCGTTAGGAAGAATTGGGAGGGAGGTGGAGGAGAGGGGCGGGGCTGCTCCGAACGTTGGGCTGCTCCCTCGCCCCCTCCCCCCACCCCCAAAAAAGAGAGAGGAATATAAAAAGAGAGCGAAGGGCCCTAACGGCATTTCCCGCTCGGGCTCTGCCGGGTTCTGATTGGCCGAGGTTTCCATCAACAACACCCTCCCCTCCCTCCCTCTCGCCCCCCTCTGCCCGGGCACAGACAGGAGCTCGCGCTCGCTCGCCGGCCCGCCGCCTCCAGCAGCAGCAGCGCGCGCGCGCTCTGTCTATTGCAATGTACGCAGCAGCACACACCAGGCGCGCGCAAGCGGATGGGGAGGGGGGAAAAAGGGACCGGGGAGGGGGGGAGCAGCGCGCGGGCGCGTGCATGTGTATTTTGCACTGGGGTGGTTTGTTGTTTTTAAATAATAAATAATAAAATAATAATAATAATAATAATAATAATAATAATAATTCCCTCTCCACCTGCGCCCAGCTTTTAATCTTATTTTATTTCTCCACTCCACACACACACACACCATCCCTTCCCGATCTATTCCTGCCTCCGCCCCATCCGCACACACAGCCTCCGCTCCACCTGGACCCTTTTTGCAACGACGACGACGACTGGATTTGGCAAAGGCGCTTCTTTTTTTTTTCTTTTTTTGCCCCGCAGCAAGACCCCTTTCTTCGCAAAATGCAAAACGCCCCACTGTTCCTCTCGACCCCGACACCGCCATCCCCCACCTCCACCGATTGCAATATATGTGCATGTGCAGAAATAATGAATTGAATTGAATAATAGCGGGAGGGGGGGGGGGGGGTTACAGCAGCGGGCTCAAGAAATAAACAACTCCAAAGGTCGGTGGGGGGGAGAGGATGGGATGCCCCCCCTTCAGCAGCTCACACGGCGGCACTATTAACACATCGCACGCAGCATTCCCTCCCTCCCTCTTCTCCATTGTCTGCAATTGGCAGTAGACACAAGCCTCAGCATCACGGGGGGGGGGGGGGGGGAGGTTGGCTGATCTGCTGTCCCCCCCTTGCACCTGCGCCCCCCAACAAACGGTGCCATCCAACGTGCCCAAGCCATCTCCCCCCCCCCCACAGCCGCATGCCCTTGGTTCACGCCCTCTTCGACCCCCTCCCCTCCTTTCCCACTTTCTCCTGTCAAATTGCACGGTCTACAGACCATCTCCCTTTCTCGACTGCCTGCCTGCCTGCACACACACAACACACGCAGGCAGGCACACGGATCCCGCTCCCCGGTCCCGCTTCCAGCCAATCCCTCGATTTTGCATGCTCTTTTGAATGAGAACAATGTTGCCCAGCAGCGGAGACACCATCAACTCGTGTGGGGCGCAGCGCAAAGGACTCCAGCGACCACATTCCAAAACGAGACGGCCGGCCCCCATCTCTCCCCACCCCACCGCCACAATCCCCGGACCCATTCCGCTCCCGGATTTTCGTTCCTTGGTGCTGCCCCCTCCAGATCGCGGGTTTACAAACCGTTAGGAGCCCGGCTGGCAAACCCCTCGAGACAGGCGAAGCCCCAGAAGGGAGACACTTTGCAATTTCAAACGAAGAAAACAAAAAGGACCCCTTTTTCCTCCAACCCTATTGTTTGCGGTGAAGATGCTCGAGTTGATTTAGCACACCGATCTTCGCGGGGGGGGGGGGTTGTATGTGTGTGTGGGGGGGGTCCTGTTCCCCTTTAAGATGTGTTGGGGCAGCAGGACCTCCCAGATCAGCCTCCAAAGACCAGATCCCCACGCGCGCGCGCACAAAAAAGCATCGCCAAAACTGTTTTGTGATACAGAGATGTGCGCTTGCAAACAAGACGGGGAAAATGTAGCGGTGGGAAGCGAAAGCACCATTCGAACCCAAGAGCCACCGCGCTTTGCTTTCCCCCACCCCACAAAATCGCCACCGCCCGAGCATTTTCCAGCCGCGCAAATTCCACGCGTGGGGTGGGAGACGCGACGGCCATGCACCATCCGGGAAAGCTCACCAGCCGAGGAGGCGAAGCAAAGGAGCGCCCCTTTGGCATTCGAGGAGGCAAACCCGGCTCCATCCCCTTGCTGCAAACCCAAGTCTGGAAAACGGCATCAGATCCAAACAATATTTTTATTATTATTATTTAAAAAACAAAACCAAGCAATGTACCTGCAGTCCCGAGGAATAGCAAAGTCCAGATGAGATCCTTGCTTTGGAGCATTGTCATCTGCCGGGTGGCGAGGAACTTTCCTTGCATATGTATATATTTTCCCCTTCAGTAGGAACCTGGGCGGGTGAAGGCGACCGTTTCAGGCGCAAAGCAAGGAGAGCGGGGGGGGGGGAATAAAAAAAATCCCCCAGAATTGTGTGATCTTTTTTATTATTATTATTTGTCCAGCTGCTTTCTAGCTGCTTTCAGGAGCTGATCAGAGAATGAGTGACAGTCCCAGCCTCAGCACCCAGGCGCAACAAGAGATCCCTGCGCTGTCTTGGATTTGCTTTGGTGAGGTTGTCGGGAAGGGAGGAGGGGCGCGGCACCTCACAGTATTCTTCCACCCAGACTGGCCACAGAAATAGTACGGTGCAATAAGCATCAAGGAATACGGGAGAGAGAGAGAGAGGAGGAAAAGCAGATGCAACCGCCTAGAAAAGATGGACTGGGTATTCGAGGATCTGGATTCTTTCCCACTGAGGACTATTTTTTTTCCTTTTTTTTTTAAGATCCCCTTGCAGATGAACATGCTTGCAATTCAGACATGCATTTTAACTGCAATTAGGGAAATATCAGTACTATTTCTTTAAGATGGGAGGAGGGAGACCAATAGTATTCTTGGAAGAGCTGTTTTTTTAAAAAAAAGCAAGGGGGGATTTTTTTCAACTGTTCAGTCATTCTCCAATGCTCTGTCTAGCAATAAAAAATAGTTGTTGTTATTGCATTTATATTTGTTATAACACAGTAAAACCACAGAAGCCAAAACAAACAAAACCGGTCCAATAACAATAACAACAGGCAAAAGGTCTTATGAGCTTGTTTTGGGTTTGAAAAAGCGGTTGTTTAAACAAAACAAAATTGCTACAACATTTTGAAAGGTGGAAAGGGATGGTGCGGTCAATAACCAGCTTTCAACACTTACAGTTGAAAGTTCCAATTTGATCACTACAGCTTGCTTAAGATTCCGAGGTCCTCAGAAGGAAAATGCGCCCAGTAATTGAGGCCTTGGATGCAAATTTCAAAGCACTGTGTAGGGTGACCATATGGGAAGGAGGACAAGGTTCCTGTATCTTTAACAGTTGCATAGAAAAGGGAATTTCAGCAGGGAAGCTTTGCATGCATGCAGCACCTGGTGAAATTCCCTCTTCATCACAACAGTTAAAGCTGCAGGAGCCCGGCCCTCTGTTGTATCTGGTCACTCTAGTATAGCTCCTGCAGCTTTAACTGTTGTAATGAAGAGGGAATTTCACCAGGTGCTGTATGCATACAAATGACAGCTGCTGAAATTCCCTTTTTCTTTGCAACTGTTAAAGATGCAGGAGCCCTGTCATCTTTTTCATAGGGTCACCCGAAAAGCACCTCCGTGGGCCCATGAAAGGTGCACCCCCCCAAGTGTTTTCGGATGGGTGTCTATCTTCAGGCATAGTAAGATACCAACTTCATTAATTTGCTCAGGGATAATAACCATGGTAGCAGTGAATTAAATGAAAGAGAAAGAATCCATGGATAAACCGGGGGCTCTTTATCTTCCATTGCTCTGGATAGCTGACCGCATACATACGACGCTGCTTTAGACAGAGTCAGCCCCTTGGTCCACCTAGCCCAATATTCATCAATGTTGACACTCTACCACTACACCAGTGTGGTGCAGTGGTTAGAGTATTGGACTGGGAGTCGGGAGATCTGGCTGGGTTCTAGTCCCCACTTGGCCATGGAAGCTCACTGGGTGACTTTGGGCCAGTCACAGACTCTCAGCCCAACCTGCCTCACAGGGTCATTGTTGTTGTGAGGATAAAATGGAGAGGAGGAGGATCATGTATGCTGCCTTGGGCTCTTTTGGGGGGGGGGGGAAGGCCAGATATAAATACAGTAAACAAAGTAAATAAAGATTGATCAGCATCTGCTCCCCAGGGTTTCAGGCAGGAGTTTTTCCTGCCCTACCTGGAGATGACAGGGATTGAATTTGGGACGTTTTGCATGCATCTATAATGTCTGTTAAATAAAGGGTCTTTAGCAAAGCCTAAGAATGTGAGGAATACTATGGATGCAATGTCTCCCACACGAAAGCAAAATCAATAAAGAGCAAAAGATTTCTAGTTAAGGCAGGGATGATTCAGCCTTAGACTCAGTTATAAGACCTATGTCCTACAGGTTTAGTAGAAATTATTTGCATAGGTTCAATGGAAGTGTATATATGTTTGATATTTAGCATGTTCTGGCAGACACCCAAGAAAAGTGATATGCCATAATTGTGGTTTGTTTCTTACATACTCCAGAAAGCAGGATTTCACACACACATATACACACACAGTGTACAAGTGGATTTTTGGAAGCCACTACCACAGAATGGTTATGATACTCAAACAATAAAACTGAGCTTTAAGGACAAGGCTAGCAAATTCTTCAGTGGTGATCAATTACGGGGAAGCAATGCACCTACGTTCCAAAATGTCAGAAACTGAAGTGGAATTGAAGAACTTTGAACAGGGCTAGGTGCTGAATCCAACCAGAGGACTGCTTCAAGGAGGGGCAGAGTTACTTATTTGTTTATTTATTTATTATTATTTATTACATTTATATACTGCCCCATAGCCGAAGCTCTCTGGGTGGTTTACAAAAATCAAAAACATTGAACATTAAAAAACCAATATACAAATATTTAAACCATAAAAGCCTAAAAACAAACTACATATCATTTAAAACTGTCCAGGGGTCAGTTAAAAAGCTCAACATATGCTGTTAAATGCCTGGGAGAAGAGAAAAGTCTTCACCTGGCGCCTAAAAGATGATAGCGTTGGTGCCAGGCGAGCCTCGTCAGGGAGATTGTTCCACAGTTGGGGGGGCCACGACTGTAGGCACTCGGAGGAGGACCTTATATGTTGATCATAGTGTACCGGTAGGTTCATGTCAGGAGAGGCGTTCCGTCAGGTATTGTGGTCCCAAGCTGTGTAGGACTTTATAGGTTAAAACCAGCACCTTGAATCGGGCTCGGAAACATACAGGCAGCCAATGCACATGAGCAGCCAATAGGATAATTCTCAGATATGTAGGTACCCATGAAACAAATATGAACCAGATTGTACATAGATGCAGCAAACAGCAATTTCCACTGAGACAGTGGTCGTTCTTCCCCCCCCCCCCACCAGTCACCACAAACATAGGAATCAACACCCGAGTTCACAGTTAATACACGTCACTGTGAAATGTGAAACAGGTCCTTTGATAATGTATTAGTTTTGTGTGCTTTTAATCAGTTTTATGTTGTTGATTATTTGATGTTGTTCCCCGCCTCAATCCAGAGGGAGAGGCGGGTAATAAATAAATAAATATATTATTATTATTATTATTATTATTATTATTATCTTTCCTAATTGTGTCTTTCACACAGAAACTGCGTTCCATCACCTAGAAAGTGATTTTTTAAAAAAAATATTACAGTCACTATATGGAGCCAGACCAGACAGAATTGTTTTTGGTGTTCTCTAGCATTTGATGCATGTAGCTCTTTTACGGGACAGCAGAGACAGTATGCTGGGGCAAATCGGACATCTGTTGGCACAGGAAAGTTGACTTTTGGGGGTGGAAAACATATAACTTGACTGTCTGGACACATGGGTACAGAGTCTGTCTATACCATATTTGCCAAAACACCAATATTTTACTTGCAAATAGTATAGGAACCATCACTGAAAATATAGTCCTTAGAAGTCTAGCTCAGCCTTTGTTGGAATTTCTGTTATTCAGAGAGCCACCCATGAGAGGATTTGTGAGGAGATTTGTTGTAGAGGCTCCAACATAAAAGAGTTTTTTAAAAAAAGGTGTTTGAGGTTGAATTAATTGGAAGAAAAAAGTGATTGTTTTCCACAGGTAAATGCTTCACTGTACCCTCACTTTGCCTAAATTACTAAAAAATACTTCAGATGAAAATGCCCCTTTGTCGCAACATGCAACATAATTTGACTGAGGTGATTAACTGTTCTTTCTATTTAAAGGGAGATTTAAAATGCAGGTAATTGTCTACATTCTGATTGCCAAAGGAATAGTTGGAACTGCAATATGGCATGTCAGAGAGAGAGGACCGACAAATGTAAACCAATTTACACATCTTATTAAATATAGTTCTTTCTTTCTTTTTTAAAAGTGGAGAGGGAAAGGCATAAGTAAGCAAGGCAAAACATTTTTAGATCTTGAATGAACAATTATCTCCTCCCTCTCAAAAACAAATACTTAAAGCATGCAAAGGTGAACTCTGGATAACAGAATCCTGTTAATTCTGTCCCAAAACATGCCTGGATAAGATCACGGGATTGGGAGCTTACTCCCAGGTCAATTACAAGCCTGGCAAAGCAGAGGAAGATGGTATAGGATTGCACCCTGCTTGTGGTATAATAGACAGGTACCCTGAAGAGAGAAGTGTGTCCTGAATCTTTTACGTACCTAGCAACACCCTGGATCTGAACAGCCTACACAGTCAAAGTGGGGGCCAGAATTTCATACTTTTCAATTATCGTCACAATGAAAATCTCATTTTACAGATAAGGAGGTGAGGCGAAAGGGGGATAAGTGGTCCAAAGCCTGTCTATTCATGATGACTGAGCTAAGATGTGAATGAATCCTCCAACCGTTGGAATGGATTCACTTTGGCTTTCCGGCAAGACCTGCTAATGACTCCCACGATTGATCATCAGGATAGAAAATCTCCAGACATTTTTTTTCACCTTGTTTCCTGCATCTTTTCAGCTCCCGAATGACAAGTGGGAAAGGGGGGGAAAGTGTTGAGCCATCTGCTTCTCCTTGATCTCCTCAGACCATTTGCTTAAAGAGCAGCGCAGAGCATCCCTCCACCAGATGCTGGGTTTGCTGGCTTCCACATCCTATGTGATTCAGGGAGGGGAGTTTCCAGTGGGCTGAAAGTTCCTCTCTGAGTGTGCAGCTTCACTGGGAAGTGTCTGCCTCACACATTTAGTTGGCATGAACCTTGTGTGAAGAACTTAAGAAGAAGAGCCCTGCTGGATCAGAATAAGGGTGCATCTAGTCCAGGACTCTGTTCACACAGTGGCCAACCAGCTGTTCACCAGGAACCCACAAGCAGGATACAGGTGCTACAGCACCCTTCCGCCCACGTTTCCCAGCAACTAGTGTATATAAGCTTACTGCCTCTTATACTTATTTCTTTTATTATGTGTTTTTAATTGTGTTTTAAATTTTTATGTTATGTTTTAATTAAGATTTTGGCTTTTATTAGAGAAAAATTGAGTATAAATCAATTGAATAAATGGATGGATGGATGGATGGATGGATAAATAAATAAATAAATAAATAAACAAACAAACATGGTGGTTACAGTCAACGCTTTATGCTGGAGACGTCAGACAAGTTAATCCTTTCCAATTCTCATCATTCAGTACCTGCAGATGTCCCTCCATCCAACTCTCCTTGGGTTTGATCAGCAGGAGAAGCCATCGACACAATTCATAGAATAGTTTACTTTGCAGCCTTCAAGGTCAAATATATTTAAGGTGAATGTGAATCCCAGGCCTCACCTACACTAGGGTGACCAGATAAAATCCAGGCCAGGGCTCATGTAACTTTAACAGTTGTAGAGAAAAGGGAATTTCAGCCAGTGTCATTTGTATGCAATTAGTTCCTGGTGATATTCCCTCTTCATCACAACTGTTAAAGTTGCAGGGGGCCTGCCTTCTTTTGTATATGGTCAGTCTAGTATAGTGCCTGCACCTTTAACTGTTGTGATGAAGAGGGAATTTCACCAGGAACTAATTGCATACAAATGACACTGGCTGAAATTCCCTTTGCTCTACAACTGTTAAAGTTACATGAGCCCTGACCTGGATTTCATCTGGTCAGCCTAACCTACACCAAGGAGGATATTGCACTATGATAGTGGCATGAAAGCGGTATATAAAAGTCAGGAGCAAAACAACTGCTTTGTAGAGGTATTGAAGTGCGCTGACAACTGTTAGGGCACATTGACACATAGGGCTCCATGACACCAGTGATTTACCGCACACTCGCCCTGCCTTGCATGTGTATTTGCAGCGAGGGACTCACATGACATCATCCCTGCCCTGCTCTCATCGTGCCCCTTCCCCCCTTCTTGCGATTTATTTTGGTGCGGAGAAAGTCTGGAAGATTTCCCCCCTCTCGCTTTTTCCTTTGTCGGGGGCGTGTTTGTTGCTGAGAAAAGGGGGAGGCAGGGCGGTTCTCCTCCTCCAGCACACGGGATTCCCTCTCCTTCGACCTGTCAACCCCTCCCCATTCTGCCCCCTCGAGAGTAACCCCTTGCAATGATTAGCCCCTGGTCTGCAAGCGGTTTCTGGGGCTTGCAAAGGGAGATTATTAACTTTACTTCATGCCTGGAAAAAAGTGTGCGTGCACGTGTGTGTAACCCAGCTACTCATGAGTAAGGCACAGAGGCTAAAAGGTAGTGAGGTATGTCTGTGTATTCTAACGCCTTGAATATTCACGCTGATAGTATAAAATGTCTGTGTGTGCACATGTTTGGTGGGGGGAGGGGCAGCGCTTGGCCATGGAAGAAGTGTCCTCCCATGCAGCAGACCAATGAATTGGAGGGGGAAGGAGAAGGGGAGGCGACTGCAATAATGGGAGAGGCCCCAATAGAGCTCCGATTGCGAAAGGGAAACGGAGATCAAAATTGTGGGTGCATACCAATAAAAAAAAAGTAGGTGTGATGGAGCTCATACCATATACCGCTTTCATGGTGCTATATTCTGCTTGGTGTAGATGAGGCCCAAGAGTTACTTTCTGAACTAGACTGACTCAGAGCCCAAGTTATAATGATCCTTCACAATTCAGCCATTTGAGAAAAGGCTGCAGAACAGCGGTAGAGCACAGGGAAAAATGTCTAGGAATGGATGAATTTGTCAGTTTTGCTTTCTCCTACATTCAGCTTTTTTTAAAAAACAATTCTTACATTCTTTTCATCCTGTACATGAAGAACTTTGTGAATTTCCATCAATCCTCATAAAAAAGAACTGAAATTCTCACCGATCTGCACAGGCCAAATTCAACAGGTAAAGTTTAGCACGAAGAGGACCATGTTGTACTTGCCTGCCATGTGGTTGGTAAAGATGAGTAGCCTGTTAGGGGAAGAAGTGGCAGCCCTCATTTGACCCCACAACGATGGTTGAATATATAGGAATGCAAAGCCAGGTTTTTAAGAGCTAAGCATTCAAACCCCTGAGGCTAAACAGACAAAACTGTCGGCTTTGGGTTCTCCCACCTTTATTTATTTATTTAAATCTCAAGCTCTTCCCAACTGGAACAATTTGTGAATTTAAGTAAGTTCTTATCGGAAACAAAACTGAATGAAATTCTCCCCTATAACTAACAAAAGTCCCAGCTTTGATCCTCAACATTTCCAGGTAAGGCTGGAAACCCTACCAGGCAATGTAAATACTGAACCAATGGTCAGACTCTGTACAAGGCAGCTCCATATGTTCCTGGGAGACATGGACAAGTTAACCCAAATTTTTGGATCACATGTTTCAAGGATTGGTGTCTTGCAAGTTACACTGCAGTTTCTCGTTACAACAATGGCTTCAGGGTGTCAGGAAAGGCCACAAGGAACATCTGTTGTCAAGCATCAGATAGAGATGAAAGAACTGATGCCATTACATTTTCCTCCCTGGTTGGGAAGATAGCTTCTTATTCGTATCAAACCAATATGAAAGTTAGCAGATTCCATCACAGCAAACATGATGCAAAAGGACAAAAATAAGGCTTGCAGCTTGACAGGTGTGATATACATCTGATCATTGCTAAAGAGACGCAGAAATCATATCCCATTTGTCAAGCTACCTTCTTAGCATGAGAAACTGTATTCACTCAACTGAGGCAGGTCTGACTTTTCTAACTGCCTTATTTTAACTAACTTTGCAAACAAGACTGTTCCTTGCTGATGAAATCAGCCAATGCTATTCCAAGACAGCAGACTAACCTTTCTACTACAATACTCCTTGATCTGAAAGGATTCAAAGAATTGAGTTCAGATTTATAACGTGTTTACCCATATTTTCCCTTCAATGAACTGGGCTTTTTAGAAATCTCTCTGAAGGAACTGAAGCACACACTGATGTAATAGATGAATACATTGGAGTTCTCTAAATGCTGTTGAGTGTGCCCGTTGATGATCCTTTATCAGACTATTTTTCCAACAAGAATAATGTATGCCTACAAATTTAGCATCAAATCAGCTGTAATATGTGGTGAGCTTGTGTGGAACATCAACTGATGAGCAACTGTACTGGACTTCATCCATGCTCCAGAGGGATCAAATGGTATGTCAGGATGGGTGAAGTGTACTGGACTTCATCCATGCTCCAGAGGGATCAAATGGTATGTCAGGATGGGTGAAGTGTATGAGTTCAATTTTAGTTATAAATAAATAAATAAATAGGAACACATTCTTTACCCACCTGTTCTTTCCCATTACTTTAAGGGGAGTTTGGTGTTGACTGCTGAAAAATGTTTAAAGCAGCACCAGAAAATTGTGGCCCATTATCATTTCTCAAAATAAATGTACACCATGGTGATCAAACATGCTCTGTTTAGGAATCTCTTTTTTTTTTTAATAGGCATTTAGCCTAAAGTCATGCTGGTTTATTTTAATTTTACAGCATTAACCACTCTTTCTACAGTAGTGTTGTACAACTTGGCTATTTCCAGGTAAGAGCATAGGAAGAACCCAGCTGGTTCACACCCAAACGGCCATCTATCTATCTATATTTAATATCTCTAGATATCTAATAAATCTATTAAATAAATAAATACTTATAGCCCAGCATCCTTTTTTCCACATTGCTTCCAGGAAGCCCACAAAAAATAGCCTTTTCTGCTACAGTGGGAAACATCAGTGACAACTAGTTGAACAGAGTCTTTCCTTGTAAATACAGTCAGCTGCCAACATAAATGGTATGTGATCTGGTAATTCTATTGTGATGCGGGGTTCTGACATTACGAACATGAGAAGAGCAATGCCGGATCAGACAAAAGATCATCTAGTCCAGTACTCTGTTTACACAGTGGCCAACCAGCAGCCCATTGGAAACCCACAAGCAGGAAAAGAGCACTCTCCTGACCATGTTCTCCCAGCAACTGGTGTGCAGAAGCATATTACCTCTGATACTATTGATAGCATATAGCCATCAGGACTCATTGCCATTGACAGCCTTCTCTTCCAGGGATTTCTCTAACTTCCTTTTCATGATTCCTGCATTGAGCAGGGGGTTGGACAATGGCCTTATAGGCCCCTTCCAACTCCACTATTCGATGATTCTATGAAAACCATCCAGATTGGTGGCCATCGCTATGTCTCGTGGTAGCAAATTCCATAGTTTAATGATGCAAATTCCACAGTTTAACTATGTCAGTAGGGAACGCTTCACACATCTACACATGCACCCCCCCCCCACGACCATGTTCTGTCACAGAAGCATTAACCCGATTCTTGTAAAGGAGAAACTCCCTCAACTCAATTTAGAATCCCTTCAGTAATTACAAGCTCTTTTAATGAGGATAGAGGAAAAATATATCTCTTTTTACAAGAGTTCATTTCTATCTTATAATGTTAGCAAGGCTCGTACGAATTTGTCGGTTTTCCTTCCTCCCTCATTCAAATTTCATAAATGTCAAGTTCGTTCTGTCGCATATATGAAGAAATAATGTGTGGTTTGGTCAATTCTTATCGAAACCTAATTGAAAAGAAGTTCTCACCTATCTGCATTAGCTAAATCTAATAGGTATAGCTTTTCCCAGCATGGAGAAGACCATAATGTAACTGCCTGTCATGTAACTGTTGAAGATAAGGTGCCTGCAGGAAAAAAAGCACTGGCAACCTTCATTCAGCACCAGAAACACAGTTGAATGCACAAACTTTTCAGAGCTAAACACTCAACGTCCTCCACCTGAATGGACACATTCTCCCACATTCGGGGTCGTTCCATCACATCTATGAAAATAGTTGCAAATGTTGGTATGTTCCTATCAAAAAGTGTACTAAACTAAATGGTTACTCATCCTTAAGGTTGGCACATGAACACTGAAGGTGCCACATGCATGAAATGTATCATATTGCCCCTGACCCAGGAACTATGGCTAGAGAGCCAGTGTGGTATAATGGCTAGAGAGTCAGACTGAGAGTCAGGAGATCCGGGTTCAAGTCCCCACTCGGCCACGTGAAGCTCACTGGGTGACTTTGGGCCAGTCACAGACTCTCAGCCTGTCGTTGTGAGGATAAAAATGGAGAGGAGGAAGATTATGTTTGGATCGAGGCGGGGAACAATAGTAAATATAAATATGATAAAATACATAAAACTGATTAAAAACATGGTGCACATTATTAAAGTAGCAATAAAACGTCATAAAAAACATCCTGCCTTGGGTTCCTTGGAGGATAAAAGTGGGATATAAATGTAACAAATAAATAAGGGTGCCTCTACAAGAGCGATTTAAAGCTCTTTCAAGGCGCATTAAATCGGGGGTCGAGGCATTTTTTCTATGCGATTATGCCCATTCAATTGTGCATTAAATAGTGAGTTTTAATTTACTGCGGCCATTAAAGCGCCTTATGACCATGTAAACAAGCGATTCTCCGCATTAAACACCTCTAAACCGCATTTCATACAATCGGTAAGGCAATCTGTTATGTGCTTAACTGCCTCCCGCGTATAGTGATTTGCCGTAAAAGCGATTGTGAGAAGATGCGCATAATCGGACAACCAGGCATCAAACCGAATTCTTGTAGAGGGGATCTAAATAAAATAGCTCACCGCACCAACTGTGGTAGAGAAAGCTGCGTGGAAATTCAACCTCCTTCCACGACAAATGCACCTGAGAAGAAGAGAAGATTTTTTTCCATCTGGAAGAGGGGCAACAACCAACATAAACATTTACAAGACGTAATTCAGAGAATTGGTGGTGCATGCCCAAAAGGATACTAACATCAGCGCTTCATCCGCCTGATCCCTCTATGTAGAGGAATACCATTCTCACTTGGTAAGCGTCAGTCTTTGTTAAGTAAAACCAGAGGCTTCCCTGAGAATCACTTGAAGCATCTAATCCATCTAGGATACTTTCCAAAAGGCTGGAAATCGAAACAAGCCTGGTGGTGCAATCTTGAGCAATTCCATTTGGTCTAGGCTTGGAGGCTGTTGGGACGTGCTCAACAGAGCCTGCTGAAGCTTGTTGCATAATTTCAGTACCATGCTACTATAAATCCCCCCATCTCCCCAGACCACAGTCTATACTCACTGTTGCTATGTTTTTTCCTGGAATTTCCTAAACTTCTGAGTCCATTGTTTAGCTGATGGGGGAGAGGCTCCTTTTATCTTGCAGAACCTGTGTCTGTTGTGTAAATAGAAACAGGATTTGGCCACTGCTGACCCCAAGCAGTTATATTGGGGTTTTAACTGAGATGAGATCACCTGCAGCTTCTTTGCTTGAGACTCTGTATTCAGAGCTGAAAAGTGACTGGTTTTCTTAAGTGCTTTGAATTCGATCCTATGCATGCCTGGATGGGGAGATAATCCCTCCTCAGGGGAAGGGCCATGGCTCAGCAATAGAGCATGTACTTTGCATGCACAGGGTTCTAGGTTCAAGCCCCGGCATCTCCGGGTAGCGCTGGGAAAGACTTGCATCTGAAACTTAGGCCTCATCTACAAGAATTCGCCTTTACGCCTGGTTAGGCGATTATGCGCAAATTCGCAGAAGCGCATTTACGCCTAATACCTCTGTACGAGAGGCAGCAAAGCGCATTACTGGAGGACCGAAACGTGCTTTAAACTGTTGACATGCAGAGAATCGCATGTTTACATGTCGGTAAGGCGCTTTAACTCCTGCCGCAAATTAAAACTCGCTATTTAACGCGCATTCCATAATGCGCATAATCGGATGTTTAAAGTGCCTCTACGCCCGATTTGTGCTCCGTTCTTGTAGAGGTAAATTTTTTAATGCGCCTTGAAAGAGCTTTAAATGCCTCTTGTAGAGGCAGCCTAGGGAGAGCGGCTGCCAGTCAGTGCAGACAATGCTGAGCTAGATGCATTAGCAGATTGACTCTGCATAGGAAAATAGGAGGTTCCCTTATAGATCCTTGTCCATCCAGCGTGACATTGTCCATCTATAGCATTGTCTGGAAGCTGCTCTGCAAGGTTTCAGGCAGGGGTCTTTCCCTGTCCTACCTGGAGAGATCACACGGATTGAACCAGAGGTCTTCTTCAGTGCCTGCTCAAGGTTTGGCAGCAAGACACCTTCCATGGGCCTCCTCCCTCACTGAGGGCCTTTCTACAACATACAGGGTAGAGGGAGGGAGGGGGCATGGTCCCGGAAGTACCTGCTTCCGGGATCATCGCTCTAATACACATTAGAGTGTGACGACCTGGCTTCCTCCCGGGCCTTCGCAAGTCGCACCTGCCATTTTTTGTGTGTGCCTCGATCCACGAAGAGTGCACTTGTGCTCCAACGGAAATGTATTTTTTTTAAAAAAAATAGCCCCTGAAATTGGGGGCCCCACCCCCTTCATCTTGGGGATGACGGACTTGCTTCCCCCTGCCCTTGATGGGCACGGAGCTGCGCGGCATGGCCCTGTGCCCATTTCTGGTGCCCGCTTACTTGTGAGTGAGTGGGCATCAGGCGGGACGGGTGCCCACACCTCCTGCGGTCTTGGCACATTCCCGGGACCGCGGGAAGAATTGGGTTCCCCCCGGGATCCCTTTTCCTGGGGGAAACCTGTGCCCATCCCCCCTGCCCCTGGGAGCCCTTGTGTGTCATTTGGACTCACAGGGGCCACCCAAGGGCAATCCCACAAAACAAGGCCGGTGTAGAAATGGCCTGAGTCTACCTTCTCACTGCCATGGTCACTGGCTGCCATTGCTCCTCCTCTCCTTTCTCATCTTTGGTACCACTTGCTTGCTTGATGGGAACAGAGCCAGGGATCCCGCAGGTAGTGGAATCCACAGCTTCTTTTTTCTCATCACCATCGTCAACACTTGTTTGGTGTGGCCTAATCTCCTTTATTTTTGTTTTAAATTTAAAAACAGATTTATGGTGAAATCCTACGCATGTTTAGACAGAAAAACAGGCTGGGCTGAGCAATGCTGGGACCTGTAGGACCTTTTTCTGTCTACACATGCATAGGATTGTGCCCTTAATTGCATAGTTAATACAAGCACAAAACTGCAGATGGCAGGTGCTGTCTTAGAGTAGGAGGGAAATGACTTCAAAGAGATAGCCTGCTGCAACCCAATGCCCAGGTGACCTAAAACAAGGGAAACATAGTTTTGGTTCACACAAAAAGTACACTGGCTTAGTAGAAGGCTGGATTAAAAATGCAATGAATACATCATTTTTGCCTGTGTCAATTTTTTTATATATATAAAAGAGCTGGTATTGAAAATCTAACGTAGGTGGTACTAAAGGAATGAGCAATACTGCCTTAGAAGGTAGCTATTAACTCCCTTGGAAGTCTTCTTAAATGAAGCAAGTTAGATGTCAACCATCAACCCTCCTCCACTGTCTTAAACAATGAAAACAAATAACCAGGAACACACGCTTGTGATTTGCTGGGGTGGGGGGAGAAATACTAGTAGTGAGGGTATAGTGATGAAGTCATAAACCACAGGAGTAAAGATGAAATCACCAGACTTACAGCGATCAAATCACAAATCCATACGTCTAAAAATGTGCCTGCTTTCAATTTGAAATAAATATAGATCTGCTTGCTGTTGGATTTTGAAACATCTCTGATGCTTTTAGAGATCCAGTTAACTCATTGTAGCTTTGGGTTGTGATGTTAGGCTGAAAATGTGCATACGTGCAAAACATTTATGAAACTGTATAACAATAAGATTTGGCCATGCTGGAGCAGTCCAGAATGTCTATGTGGACTCCACCAGTAGTCAGCCAGGATTCTCACAAACAAAAAGGCCATGATGAGGATAGCCAATCATTGTTTGTCCCCAGTAGCTAGTATACTATCCCTGAACTTCAAGAGTTCCCTGATAGGCTCAACCTCCATGAACCATCCAATCTATTTTTAAAAGATATCACTGCTTATGGTCATATTTCCATCACCACGCCCTGTGGACTTCCATTACATAAAGTTAATTATGTGGACTATGTAGCAGCACGTCCTTTTGTTTGTCAAATCATTTAATTGGATGCCACCGAGTTCTCAAGTTTTGAAAGGCAGATCCTAATTTCTTTTTACACACACACTCCAAATGGCCTGGAGCATTAAAAATTAAGCCGAGGGCACAACAGAAGCAAGCGACAAATATCAGCAAGATGCAGCATTGCTCAAAACACAACCTCAGCTCTTATGTTCAAATGCAAAGCTATATCAAAACCACCTTATTTACATTTGCTAAGCAGTAATGAATTTCAAGGAGTCCATTCCGGAAGATGAGGAATGCCACAGATAAAGCCATGCCCCAAGTCCCCTGAAAATGCACATAGCTGATTGAAGGGAACCTATATTGGTGATCTCGTAGGGGATACGACTCTGAACATGAGATGCTATGTCAGCATCAAATGTTGCCCCTGGGAAGCTTGCAAGAAGGGCATACAGGCATCTGGCTAGACTCTTGGTCCACAGAACCTGACGCTTAGGGTGTGTGTAAAATTTCCAGTTATGCAGACATGGAATTATAGGGGATGAGCTCAGAACTGCAAAAGAAAGAAGCCATGATTTCACACCAGAGTTATGTTACTCTAATGAGTTTTACATGGAAGTGCCTTTGAATACCTAACGTTGGTTAGTCCAAAATATGGTTGAGAGAGGTTAATAACAGGGACCAGCCAAAGGGATCACATTTTGCCCATTCTTAAAGAACTACACCAACTGCTGATCCATTTCTGGACACAATTCAAAGTGCTGCTGCTTACCTTTAAAGCAGGAGTATATCAACCCTCTTTGAGCCTGAGGGCAAAATTCCATATCGGAGAAGCTCTCGGGGGCCGCATTCCAGTACTGGACAGGGCCGAAGGCAAAAGAAGTGGAGCCAAATATCAAGAACACCAGCATAGGAACAGAGGAAGCTGCCTTATACATAGTCAGACCATTGATCCATCTAGCCCTGTATTGTCAACACTGACTGGCAGCAATGGTTTCAGGCAGAAGTTTTTTGTGCCCTACCTGAAGGTGCTGGGGATTGAACCTAGGACCTTCTGAATGCAAAGCAGATGCTCTGCTACTGAGCTACACCCCCTCCCTGTAGCTTAAGCATATTTTAGCTTAATGTTCTTGCTGTCAGTAACTAAGCCTTAGAAGGGAGATTTCAACCTTTTAAAATGCTAAAAAACAGGGAAACCACCAAACAATTGGTTGGGGCCAGAAGAAGGGGCGTGGCTATCTGGAGGTCCAGACTTGGCTCCTGAACTTGAACTTCTGCACCCCTGCTTTAAAGTCAGCAACAGGAAATGCCATGCAACCGGGCTATCTGAAGGACTATCGTCTTCCACAATTGTCCACCCCAGAGAGACTCTGATGCCCTTTTGGTGCCAGGCAAAAGCTGTTTAATTTACCTACCTTTTCCATCTTATCGTCTAAGCTGGTTTTAATCTGACTATTTTACCGCTCATGGTGATCGTCACTCTGCTCAGGTTTTACTGTTGTCTGCTGAGGTTAATAGTGTTGTGGTTGTTTTACTTGATACTGTTTTTATTATTGTGAGCCACCCAAGGAGTTTGATTAAACTGAAAAGTGGCATAAAGATTTTTTTAAATGAAACCATTGCATAATAATACATCCACTTTAGGGTAGGTCTGCTGCTTTCTAATACTGTTTTATGACTGTATTTTATTGTTTTAATGCTATTTTATGGCTTCAGGACAACTTTATTTTTAATATATATTAATTGTTCACCGACCTATGATGAGGGGTGGTTTATAAATATACAAACAAGCAAACAAATAAAATACTCTGCTTGCTAAAGCTGCTATCAATTAGGAGGTTGACCTGCAAAGGGCCCATTGTGATGTGATTATTTGCAGCAGCAGCCTGACCAATTCAATGGGGCTGATTGCACACTATATTTCTGAATGAAACCAAATGTCCAATCACATCATTTGCAAATATCTATCGAACACACACTTTACATTCACAAAGGCAGTCTGTTTAGACGTAGCTTTCCGAATATATCAGGCACATGGGGGGTGGGGAGACATCTTTACGTATTTGAACTAGAATATAAGTTTGTAAAAGATCCAAAACTGCATATGTTCAAGATCTAACAATCCCAAGATCCAAGCAAGAATTCCCCTTTAAAGCTTCTTTTCTCACTAATGAGACCCAGGAAGCAGAATCAAGCCTTTTTTTACTAGTAAGTCAGATAAAGGAGCATTTTGATGTTCCAACCACTTAGTACTTGAATCACTTTTTTTTTTGGGGGGGGGGGTTATTGTAAAAAAGGAAATGCCAGTGCTTTCTGCTTATGCTCACTGAGGGCATCTTCTAATTGTAGAAGATCTGTAGACCGTCATTGAATCTTAGGAGGCTTTTATTCCAAGATCAATAAAAAGACACCTTACATTGTACATCTCTGGGCCAAACTGGAATTAACTGTACCTGAGACCAGGGCTAGACTTACACTGCTTTTTACAGGATCACAGTCTCAGAGTCTTCAAAGGGACCCATGAACAGCTCACTATATAGGTGATAGTTGCAATACGGAGCAACTGAAAGGCAGCATCTACAAGTTGGACCCAACATACAAATTTGCCTTTGGTCACCTTTGGTCAAGCTATATGAGACATCTACAAGTCATCTGCAACAGTAAACAACGAATCGGCTTATATAATAGGGTGTTTGACCTTAGATTCCTCTTCTCAGGTTCTTTGGATGTTGAGAATTCTTTCTGGTGGCCCTTTCAAAACCTGCCTTTTCTCTTATATTGGGAACATCTCAGATTTGTTGAAAAGAAGAAATGTATGCTACCTGCATGATGCAATTGCTAGTTTCTATCCTCTCATTGGCTGTGCTGCTGCTTCGCTAGATTCCTGACCCTGTCTTTAGGTCCTGACCAACTCTTCTTAACCACTCAACTTCCATTTTCTCAGCACAACAGGCAACTATCTGAGAGGCTCTTGAATGTGTTTTGCACAGAGGTAGCGGGGGGGGGGGGATGGAGATTCGAAATAGCTGCTACTTAAACCAAAGGAAGCAAGCAACAGGAAGTGTCATCTGTAGATGCGACTCCTGTCTGACCTGTTATGTATTTATTGATTTGATTTGTGCCTTGCTTTTTGGCCAACATCAAATGGCACTCAAGGTGGCTTAGCATTATAAATAAAACTTGATTAAAACAATAATAAAACCAATGAATGACAACACAACTAAAAATGCAACAGTTGCAGAATAAAAATGGCGCCCAATCCAAGAGACCTGCTTTCATGGCAAAAGCCTGCTGCCATAAGACCTTTGCCTCTCAGTGGAAGGACAACACACGGAGGGGTCATCTACACCTGCAGTTCTTTGGGGAGTGGGAAGGGACATCACGGAGTTTTCCACTTCTGGGATCGTCCCTCAGGGGCCACACGCCAACGAGTTGTCCCGGAAGTAAAGAGGGATGTCCTGGTGAACCATTGTTTATTTTTTTAAAAAGAGGAGACATTTGCTCAATTGCGCAATTGCACAGGTGTGATCCTGAGCAAAGCAATGGTTTTTTTAAAACAACAACAACGACAAACTCAGTGCTGGAAGACACCAAGCACCATCCCAAAGATGGCAAAAATGCTCTCCCCCTAACCCCCGATGCCCACGGACTCCCCCTGCACAGTTCTGTATCCGTTTCCTGAGCCCCACTACTCATGGGGAAGAGGGAGGACACTGGGAGGGAGAGCCACACCACCCATGGAGCTTGGGATGGTCCCGAGATGGCAGGCAAAAAATGGGAAAAAAGCAGTCCCAGCTGTCCCAGGAGAACCAAGTACTCGTCCCCGGTTCACCTTGGGATCAGCTGTGTGTCACTGGGATGCGCAGGGACAACCTCATGACCACTCTGGGATGAATGGCCAGTGTAGACAAGTCCAGAGAGCGAATCTAGCCTCCTTCGATAGGGAGATTCACAGCCTGGAAGCGACCACAGAGAAGGTCTTCTCTCATGTCACCACCAAAAGTGCCTCTGAAGGCAGTGGTATCGAAAGAAGGGCTCACCTGAAGATCTTAAGACTCCGGCAGGCTCATACGGGGGAAGGCGGTCTTTCAGTTAGCCTGGTCCCAAGCTGTGTAGGGATCTATGGGTCATAACCCACAACTGGAATTCTGCCCAGAAACAGACTGGTAGCCAGTGAAGCTAGAGTAACACGGGAGTCACGTGCTCCCTGGAACCGGCCTTGGTCAAGAGTCTGGCCGCAGCATTCTGGACCAGCTGAAGTTTCTGAACACGTGTCCCTATGTAGCATGTGTTACAGGAGTCCAAATGGGATGTTACTAAGGCATGCAGGATGGACAATCCTCGGTGGTCACCTTAGCTGCAAATGTTCATGCCTTAGGGCAGATGTTCATGCCATGAGAGCAACATAACTTCCTAAATAGATAATGGACAGAACACTCCATCTCTGCCTGAAGAGGAGGAACAGGTTGAGTGGGCTCTTGTCAGATTGCCCCTCTTCTGGAGCAGGCCCTTGGCAGGTGCCCTTCCATTCTGACCTCTGATGCTGTTCCTGCCTGCACTTCATAATTTACCACTCCATACAGTACTATGGGGTTTCCATAGCACTTTATGCCATGGCTCAGGGGTAGAGCACCTGCTTTGCAGGCAGAAGATTCCAGGTTCGATCCGCAGCAGCCCCAGTGAGGGCTGGAAATATCCCTGCCTGAAACCCTGGAGAGCCGCTGCTTCCCGTCAGTATCGACAACACTGGACTGGATGGACCAAGGGTCTGACTCAGTACAAGGCGGCTTCCTATGTTCCTCATTGGGCAGGAGTGTCTCAGGGCCCTTGCAATGCCACAAAAGACCTTGGCGTGCACATCCCTGATGAACAAAGCAGCATGCAGTCAAAGCCTCTGAAAAGATTGGCTCCCTACCCCAGGATTCAAGTTACTTCCAAAGTCAGGCCAGACCCCATTCAGAAATTCTACAACAATAGCAAACAAAAGCCAGGAGCGGATGAGCACTGTAAGATGCCTGGCTGCTAAATAAAAACTAGAGGATGCCCGACAAGTTTGCTGCGAACGTGGAAGAAAGCGGATGACCCTTTTAACCAATTCTACAAGCCTTCCAATTAGACTTCCACTCTTGTCATGCAAAGTCTTGTCTAGATAACAGAGCCCTGCGTCTTCCCGGCCTGCCATAGGTGGCAAAGGTCAGCCGTCATATTTACATGGAAAATAAAAAGGAAAGCACCCAGAAACATAAAAAAAACCTCTTCACAACATCACCCAAAGCAAAGAGGAGGCACAATACAGGTGTGACAGCAGAGGCCAGCTAATAAAGAACCCAAACTACCCGCCTTTGTTAATGGAAGTGCAGGCGGGGTGGGGGGGGGAAGAGATAGAGACTCCAATCTCAGAAATGATAGTCAGAGCTAGTTCACTTGCACAAGCTTTGAAGGTAATTCCTGCATTGCTTCAGGACTACTTCAGTGTTCCGTACTTGGAAGAGTTCCTCCTGCAATTAGCTTGTGTGTTACCTGAAAAGCCACCTGCTTAAAGGGGATTTCCCCTCTGAAGACTTAGTACAATGGAGAGGCTTCTCTGCCTGGAGCGGGATATTCAGCCAAGGTAAGGGTCTACTTCCCCATCCATTGGCCAGCTAGTCCTTTTCTGCTTGCATCGCCCCACGAATGCCTCATGTGACTCTTGGGAATCCAAAGTATTTGTTATTGACACGGGGAGAACACACAAGATTGATTTCATGCTGCCATGACGCCCTCAGTGCCCCCACGCTCTCCAAACGGTCGACGGAAGGAAAGATAAATAGACACATCTGTGTTGTGTTAAGGAAACACATTCCAGAAAAGGGAGCTGGGTGTTGGTATGTTGTTAAAGAGAGAGATGAGGGTCTTGTGGCACCTTCTAGTGGACAGTGGCAGAAGCCAGGGTGGGCTCAGGAATGGGTAAACAAGAAAATGAATGGGGAGCCACCTCCATGCAGGTCTGATCACCTAACTTGGTTTAGCGTTACTGAGTCCTTGGGTTAGTCACTAACTCTCAGTCTAACCTATTTCACGGGGTTGTTGTGAGGATAACATGGAGAGGAGAAGGACCATGAGAGCTGACTTAGGCCAGATCTACGCAAAGCAGGGTATAGCGGCATGAAAGTGGTATATAAAAGGCAGGAGCCACACCAAGCCAATGGGCCCCAACAGTTGTCAGTGCACTTCAATACCGCTATAAAGCAGTAGTGTGGCTCCTGCCTTTTATATACCGCTTTCATACCGCTATATCCTGCTTGGTGTAGATCTGGCCTTAGTTTCTTGCAAAAGGGAAAAAGGTGGGATATAAATGAATAAATAAATAAATAAATAAATAAATACATGGAGGCTTCTGGTCACACTATATAGTGCTGTGTTATCAAGCAGTTCATCCCCAAGGTCCTCTTGAACAAGTACAATTTATTATTATTATTATTATTATTATTATTATTATTATTATTGCTAATATCCCACCTTTTCCCCAATACTGGGACTCAAGGTGGCTTACAAATTAAAACATGTACAGTTAAAAACAGATAGAGATATACACAAATTAAAAGATATAATTAAACATAGTAATATATTAAAATATTCGAAACATTTAAAAACATTTTAAATACAATTTTTTTAAAAAAAATTCCAAGATATAAACAACACACCAATTCCCCAAAGGCCTGCTGAAACAGAAAAGTTTTAGCCTGCCTCCGAAAGCACTCCAAGGAGGGAGCCAGTCTAGCTTCCCTGGGAAGGGAGTTCCAGAACCCCAGGGCAGCCACTGAGAAGGCCCTCTCTCATGTTCCTATCAGGTGTGTCTGTGATGGTGATGGGACCGAGAGGAGGGCCTCCCCTGAAGACCTCAGGGGACCGGCAGGCTCGTAAGGGAGAATACAGCCTTTCTGATAACCTGGACCCAAGCTGTATAGGGCTTTAAAGGTCATAACATTCAGCAAATGTCCTTTCCAATGAGTGCTTTCTCTGTTACTGCTTCTTGCTCAGTATGGCTGAGGGTTTAATCACAAATTGTCCATGAACTGCCCCTTATTTAGTTAGCTTTTGTTCCCTGTCTATGTGTGTGTATGTGCTTTAAACTGTTTTCTTAAAAAAAAAAATCCTGTTGTGATATAAAACAAAAAAAAAGAAGGGCAGAGGAAATAGAAAGAAACCAGTAATTTAATATACTCACTCACCCGTAGGGAACAAAAGCTGACTATAAACCAAGTTCTGTATTGTTTTTTCTGGCGTTACTTGTTGCTACTGTTTTATTATGTTTTACGTTTGATCGTATTGTCTTTTATTTTTAACTGTGAGCTGACCAGAGAGCACTTGTATTCTGAAAGTGCTGGATCTAAATAAATATAAAGGAAGGGCAATTGATCATTAATCCCGCAGCTGTGCTAAGCAGGAAAGCAATACAACGCAGAGAACCTGCGAAAAAGAAGCTTGCAAGTAAAGGCGCAGTTGTCCGTAAAAGACCCAGGCCCCCGGCCAACTCTACTATTCCATGTGCTTTGCCCATCCACACTGGATGGGCTTGTGCTGCGATTACATTTTATTTCAAATTTAGATCTCAGGCAAAAAGGTTGGGAACCCTGGATTTAGGGCTTTAGAGCAGGGTTGCGGAGCCTTTTTAAATCGAAAGGATGCATTCTCTCATGGGGTGCGTGCGTGGGCAGGGCCAACATTGCGTAACATTTGTTAAATGTAAACTGTGAGAGATTTTATTATATGAAGTGGCATATAAATATAAAGTGATATTAAATGGTAAATAAATAAAATATTAATACACATCCACACAACCCTTTCACCTCTCTCTCTCTCTCTCTCTCTCTCTCTCTCTCTCTCTCTGGCCCTTTCTACATCATAGGGGTGTAGAGGGCGCAGGACGGGCGATCCCGGAAGTAGCTGCGTCCGGGATCGATGCTCTCAATTCTCATCAGAAGTGTGACAACCTGAGCTGCTCCTGGGGCATTGCGCCGTTGTGTCCGCCATTTTGTGGTTTGGGCAGAGCGGAAAACAGCATTCTAGAGCTCCAACGATAACGTAAGTGACAAAAAAAAAACCTTCATGAAGTCGGGGGGCCTTTCCCCACACCATCCCGGGGACGGCAGACTTGGTCCCCCCTCACCTGATGGGCATGGAGCCGCAAGGTGTGGCTCTGTGCCCATTTGTGCTGTTGCGTTTACTTGCGAGTAAGTGCGGCAGCACCTGGAACAGGCGGCCACATCTCCTGTGGTGTTGGGATCTTCCCGGGACCATGGAAGAATCGGGATTTTCCAGGGTTCCCTTATCCCTGAAAAATCCCCCCCCCCCGGAGTCCCTGTGCATCATATCGACTCACAAGGACCAGCCGGGGGCCATCTCAGATGAAATGCCGCATGTAGAAATGGCCTCTCTCTCACACACACACCAAGATCCCCACACATATAATAATTAGACTTCAAAAACCCCTCCCATTGGAGCCCATTGCCATGTGGGGGAGGGTCACTATTCACACAGAGGGGAGGTTTAACTTTTCATTTCTCAGAGGTGACCCCCAAAAACTTCTGTAGCAGGAGGGGTGGTGGCAGTCTAGTCAGGGAGATTCCCAACCCCTACTTTAAAGGCAATACTTCAAAATTGGGCCCAGAAAATACCCTTAAAACACCAGGCAGGCATGGTGCTGTTCCCCTTTCTTTATACACTCAAGGATGAGGTGCCTGCAGTGGCTTCTTGAATTTCCCAACCTTTGCTTCCAGATGAAGAAAAAACCCAACCCCCTACACATTCCTGAATCTGTGGCTGACTCATTTGCTTCTCTTTCTGTTTGGCATTCACATTACGTCCCAGGGGGGCATCTGAAATATGAGGTTGTATTTCATGAAGGGGAATAAATATTTTATTACACTCCCAATAATTTCTTCGAGAGTGGAAGGCTCCATTATTGCTAAATATTTGAGAATGTTGTTTTTTTAAAGGTAAAGACAGCAGGAACGGCTGTAGCTCAGTTTGGAATGGAATGCATGTTTGGAATGCAGAATGTTCTGGTTTCAACCCCCACATTTCCAGGTAGGCCGGGGAAAGAGCCCTGCATGAAACCATGGAGAATTGAGGCCAGCCAGTGACTCAACATGAGGCACCTTTCCATCTAGCTGAATTATCAACACTGATCAGGCAAGTTCTGGGCACCGCACTTCAAGAAGGATGCAGACAAGCTAGAGCGTGTTTGGAGGAGGGCAATGAGGATGATCAGGGATCTAGAAACAAAGCCCTATGAGGAGAGACTGAAAGAACTGGGCATGTTTAGCCTGGAGAAGAGAAGACTTGAGGCGAGACATGATAGCACTCTTCAAGGATTTGAAAGGTTGTCACACAGAGGAAGGCCAGGATCTCTTCTTGATCACCCCAGAGTGCAGGAAGTGGAATAATGGGCTCAAGTTACAGGAAGCCAGACTCAGGCTGGACATCAGGAAAAACTTCCTGACTATTAGAGCAGTATGACAATGGAACCAATGACCTAGGGAGGTGGTGGGCTTTCTCACACTTGAAGCCTTCAAGAGGCAGCTGGACAGCCATCTTTCAGGGATGCTTTAAGGTGGACTCCTGCATTGAGCAGAGGGTTGGACTTGATGGCCTTATAGGCTCCTTCTAACTCTACCATTCTTTGATTCTATGAAGAGTTTGTCCTGCCCTATCTGGAGATGCTGGGGATTGAACCTGGGACCTTTGCATGCAAAGCAGGCATGCTCTACCAGCCTTTCCCAGCTGGTGCTGGCTGAGGATGATGGGAGTTGTAGTCCAAAACGTCTGCAGGACACCAGGTGGGGGATGGCTGGCGTGCACAATTCTGAGCTAGATGGACAGATGGATTGAGTGGGTGTGAAGCACATACTTTGGGGAGTCGGATATTTTGTTCAAGTTAAAAAGACAACAAATTGAATCCTTCAACAGAAAGATAGATAAATATAGTAAGTCAATAATTAATCTTTTGTTCTTCTGTAAAAGGCAGCAGCCCCCTCCCCCCAATTCCACGTCACATATCTATAAAAGAGGACAAAAGGCCAACAGATCCTCTCTGTTTTCCTGCTGGAAAGAAGTTGGCTCATCTGAAACCTCAGTCCTCAGTAGTGGAAGTTGCCTATCTGTTATATGAACGACATTGGTCTTTTGGCCAATGGCCTTGGCTAAACCTCCTTAACTCTAAGGGACAAACCATCCTTCCTCAAGCAGGTCATTCTATATCAGCCTTTCCCCAACCTGGTACCCTCTGGATGTTTTGGACTCCAGTTCCCAGCATTCCTCACCATTGGCCATGCTGGTTCCCGGGGCTGATGGGAGTTGGTTCAAAACACCTGGAGGGCACCATGTTGGGCAAGGCTGTTCTACACTAAACTGTGGGAAGGTTGGTAATCGAAAAATCATCTGTGAAACAAATCCTCAGTTTGGTAATTTGAATAGTTACAAAGAGCTCCATCACACCACCGATTGATTGCACTTTCGCCATGCCTGGCGTGCGGATTTGCAGCATGGTACTGACATGATGCCATGCCTGTCCTGCTGACACCCCAGCCTTTCCTAGAACGCTAAAAGTCTGGATTATTTCCCCTAAGAGCATTTAATGTGCCCTAAGCCTCCATATAGTTTTAAAGGAACTGGGGGCTTGAATGGATTGCATCAGGTCCTGGCAAGGAAAAGCAATCTCTCACAACAGCCAGCTCCAAGCCTCAATATAAAAATAAAACCCAAACCTTGTATCCCAGGTTTTTAAAATCATACAATGCCTGAATCTCTGCAGAGACAGGATTGTACTCCCTTGATGCCCCCCAAAGAGCCAGACTAAAGGGTCATTCCATTTTTGCCCAGCAGAAAGGCAGTCTGGTTGAAGTGCTCATCTGACAGGACCTGACTGGAGGGGGAAAGAGAAGGGGAGGGGTGGAGTGGAGTGGAGTGGAAGAGCAAAGGAGTGAAGGTGCGAAAGAGAAGCTATTCCGGTGAAAGGGATCATAAGCTTGACACGTTTCTGCATCAGAGGTAAACAAATGTGAGACAAACTGGGGTGCGGGGGAATTAGGTGTGATGGAGGCCTAAGAAGATGCCCAGGAGTTGATTCAGGAGGCTTCCACAATCTCACTTCTTTTTAAATGAAGATGGCATTGCTAGTTCAACTTCTACTTTGCTCTTCCAGTTGGCTTGCCATGTTGACTTCCAAACGGAGGATTCATCTTCAGCTTAATGCATTCCGGACAACCGTCTGTAGATTAAAAAGTACTATTTGCTCTTAATTCAAGTAGTGTATTGGATTGTCGTTTGCAAGGAATATGATTTGCAGGTTTGGCACTTCTTCTTGAACACCAGCAAAGCCTCTCAGAGATGGTAATCTGTGAGGCTGCCTTCAGTTGGCCGTATTTGCCGTACATGTTGAACGAACACAGGGGGGAAAAGCAACATGGTTGATGGTTTCATTTGCCAAGCTATTAATGAAACATAAAACAGAAGTGTGAAACACAGTGTGAGTAATAGGAACTACATTACGTATTATTTATCTGCAGAAATCAAGGGCTTAAGTGCACAGCAAGCACAAAATGCAGGTTCTCTTTTGACAGGACTAGGTCAAACCCTATTAAAAGCTACTACATAGAGGGCATCATGGCAGAGTTAAAATATAAAGCACCATTTGTTATTTCAAACCCATGTGGTAATAATACAGGGGGGAAGCATTTGTATGGTGGCATCTGATCTTCCTCTGTGTGCGTGTAAAAGAATATCACCTTCGCAAAGGTGAGCAAAGAATTGTCTATGGGAGATGGGATTTTTATTCACTATAGCGGGGAGATGGCCTGCCCAAAACGTAGTAACAGAAATAACAAAGTGTGTCATCATCTATATTGGTAGGAATTGGACGGTCCGAGGCCAAGGCGAAACTTGATGAGAGGCACATGGGAACAGATGCACGTTCAGCTTCCAGCGCCCTCTTTAGGAGCAGAAGGGAATCTAAGGGTGTGCAATATTAGATCTTGCAACTGGCAGGCAAGATAAACTAGGCTGACCATCTGAAAAGGAGGACAGGGCTCATGTAACTTTAACAGTTGTAGAGAAAAGGGAATTTCAGCAGGTGTCATTTGTATGCAGTTAGTTCCTGGTGAAATTCCCTCTTCATCACAACTGTTAAAGGTGCAGGCACTATACTAGAGTGACCATATACAAAAGAAGGCAGGGCTCTGCAACTTTAACTGTTGTGATGGAATATCACCAGGAACTAATTGCATACAAATGACACTGATTGAAATTCCCTTTTCTCTACAACTGTTAAAGTTATATGAGCCCTGTCCTCCTTTTCATGTGGTCAGCCTAGATAAACCTTCTGGATTGGCTAGGCCTTGTAAAAATACTAAGAATCCATCTGTCTGCCCTCACCAAGATAACAGAGTATTTTTTTCCCTTTTTCAACAAAACAGAACAGAAAATACATCATGAAAAAGGAAAGGAAAAAAAAACACTTTACCTATAAAGGAACCATGTGTACCATGTATTAAAAAAAGGGGGGAGAGTTATACGTAGGTTTCAAGAAAAGTGAACCAAATATCCATGTATTTATCCACTCGCAAGTCGCATCTACGTAACACTCGTTCAAACACTGATAGTGTTATTAGGTCCTCAATCCGTTGCATTATGAGAGGTGTGGATTTGTCTTTCCAATGTGATAGTATAAGTCATTTGGCTGTCATAAGGGCTCTGAGGATCCATCTGCGCTGACCATGTGTTAAATTCCAAGAAGCTGGTAGGTAATTTAGGATAGGGTGACCAGATAAAATCCAGGTCAGGGCTCATGTAACTTTAACAGTTGTAGAGAAAAGGGAATTTCAGCCAGTGTCATTTGTATGCAATTAGCTCCTGGTGAAATCCCTCTTCATCACAACAGTTAAAGTTGCAGGGGCCCTGCCTTCTTTTGTATATGGTCACTCTAGTATAGTGCCTGCACCTTTAACTGTTGTGATGAAGAGGGAATTTCACCAGGAACTAATTGCATACAAATGAACTTGCTAAAATTCCCTTTTCTCTACAACTGTTAAAGTTACATGAGCCCTGACCTGGATTTTATCTGGTCACCCTAATTTAGGAGGACATGCACATCATTCCATATTATAGATTGTTTCAGTACAAAGTTTATCCTTTACCTCCTCCCAAAAAGGGGCAATCCTGGGGCATTGCCAAAACATATGAGTTAAAGAATCATTAGATGCATTACATCTCCAACAACTGTGCAAGATGACAGCATATGGAACCTTCTGTCCACAGTGCATCAGGTTCTTGACTCAAGGACACTCGCTTAGGCTTGGACATGAGGTATGTTCTCTAGCCACGGATCTCAGGGCAGGGGCTTTGGGTGGGGAAGGATACACTCCAGACTGCAGTCTGAATACAGGAACATAGAAAACACCTTATATTGAGTCAATCCCTTGGGCTATATAGTCCAATATTATTGACACTGATTGTTAGCAGTGGCTAACCAGGGTTTCAGGCAGAATTCTCTCTTAGCTCTCCTGGAGATGCCAGGGATTGAACCTGGGACAATCTGCCGAGCCAAAAATGTGATCTACCATTGAGCTATGGCTCTTCCTCAAGTGGCCAACGTATCTACCAGGTCCATGTATCTTCCCCTACAAGAGAAAAGAAGCTGGGTGGCACAATTGTTTAGCAGGCAGATGGCCAGGAGGGAATTATTTAAGCATGTGCCCCCCACCCTGCCAGAGCATTCTTATGCTGACCAGATCAAATCCAGGTCAGGGCTCATGTAACTTTAACAGTTGTAGAGAAAAGGGAATTTCAACCAGTGTCATTTGTATGCAATTAGATCCTGGTGAAATTCCCTCTTCATCAAAACAGTTAAAGTTGCAGGGGCCCTGTCTTCTTTTGTATCTGGTCACTCTAGTATAGTGCCTGCAACTTTAACTGTTGTGATGAAGAGGGAATTTCACCAGGAACTAATTGCATACAAATGACACTGACTGAAATTCCCTTTTCTCTACAACTGTTAAAGTTACATGAGCCCTGACCTGGATTTGATCTGGTCACCCTAGCATTCTCCCATGCCTGCCTTAAAGTGAAAAGACTCACTCCTAGCTCAACAATGGAAGCTTCCTTATGCTAGGGTGACCAGATAAAATCCAGGTCAGGGCTCATGTAACTTTACCCGCTGTAGAGCAAAGGGAATTTCAGCCAGTGTCATTTGTATGCAGTTAGTTCCTGGTGAAATTCCCTCTTCATCACAACAGTTAAAGGTGCAGGCACTATACTAGAGTGACCATATACAAAAGAAGGCAGGGCCCCTGCAACTTTAACAGTAGTGATGAAAAGGGGATTTCACCAGGAACTAATTGCATACAAATGACACTGGCTGAAATTCCCTTTTCTCTACAACTGTTAAAGTTACATGAGCCCTGACCTGGATTTTATCTGGTCAGCCTACCTTATGCTGAGTCAGGCCCTTGGTCCATCTAGCCCGGTATTGTCGACATGGACTGGCAGCAATGTCTCTCCAGTGTTTCAGGAAAGGTTCCTTCCTAGCCCCATGTGGGGACGGTGGGGATTGAACCTGGATCTTCTGCATGCCAAACAGGTGCTCCACCACTGAACCATAGCTCATGGTTACCCTTGATACTCATGGCCCCAGGCACCTTACCCAAACAGTGTTCAGGGGGCTTCATTCCCCCCCCCCCCGATAGATGGAGGAGATGTACTACCACTTTGGGAGGCATTCTCACTTTGATCAACTGGATGTACAAGTACCGTAAGTCCTGTTCCCTGCATACATAACATGCACTCTCTGTTTAATTAAGTAGATGCTGGTAGTAACCTTAAACACTCTTCACAAATAGCCATATTTAATGGTCTGATTGCGCGGACATATCTGACTGTTCATAATTCTGCAAAAGAAAAACACACCACAGGCATTGATTAGACACTTAATTATGAGCCGTTCCATCCAGGCGGATAAAGATGCAGAGTTCTAGCTGCAAAAGCAAAAGGCTAGAAATCTAGGGAACTCTGCCCAGTGAACAAGGAGAAGGTGGTGAAAAATCGCTTCAAGAGTAGGAGAATAGAACTGAGTGTCGTCAGTATACTGACAATGCCCAATCCCAAATCTCTGGACAATCTCTCCCAAATGGTTTCATGCAAAATCATGGCAATGGGAGGAGAGAGAAGATGAAACTTGGCAGAAGAAGCCCAGGGGACAGGTCCCACGCAGTAGATCAGCCATTCCCAACACTACCTTCTGGTGCCCATCTAATAGGTAGGTGCAGAATTCTTCCAATATAGTGCATCTGCCTTAGACAAGCAATTCAGAAGGATGCCATTGTTGATGGAAACAAAGGCTTCTGGGAAATCCAGGAGAATAAACAGGGTCACACCCCTAGGCAATCAAGTAGGGAGGGGCCTAATGAGTCTATTTCTGGGCCGTGTCACTTACTCGTGTGTTCACCAGTAAGTCTATTCTGTTTGTGCATTCATCTGTGATTTTTTAAAAAAAAAATCTGCAAAGGATTTGCATTTAGATAGTTTTTAGATATGTATCTTAAACTACATTTTCTGTCAAAACACACATTTTAAAAAGTATTTTCCTACGTTTTTTGAGCCAAGGGCTCCATCTGAACGTTCAGGAAGTGCAAGATCTGTTGGCTAACTCAAGTTCCAATACACAGGACTGTCTGGGAGGTGTGAAGAATGTTAGTGGAATTTGCAAAGATCAGATTCCTGGAACATTCCTGCAACCAAGTCAGTTTCCAAAATTAAGTCTGAAGCCCAGCTGATAAAGATGTAGTTCACGCATACACATATGGGCAACCTGTGGCCCATGGTCACTTTCTGAGTTGCCCACAGAGCTGGGGGGAGACCTTGTCCCCCTTTTCTACCTTCAAGTGGATCAGCCATCAGCTGTGGGGCAAAGTGGGAGCAGGTCAATGTTACCTTGTTCCTAGTAAGAAGGAGGAAAATAGCGATCTGTATCAGGGTTGCTGGGGTGGAGATGGCAGAAAGCTTTAAGCCTCTTCATCTCCCCAGCAATCTTCATACAGATTGCTATTTCTCCAGTACCATTAGCAGTGAGGAAACAGCAATCTGAATCAGGATCACTTCCCATATTGCATGAGGCCCTCAAAGCCAACCCTGGTCTAGATAATTAGTCGCATCCAGAAATTTTTGGAAGGGCTACATATGTACTGAAGAAGAGTGGTAGCCCCTTCATACTTTGGACTTGACTTAGAGCACACTTGCTAAAAGCTTGGCCACCGCTCAACTGAATGATGCTAATATTTGCCCAAGGCTTCCTTGTGAGCTTCTTAGTTGAGGCAGGATTTCAACTGCAGACCCTCATATTCCTATCTAATACTTTCTCCCAAAGGTGAGCGATACATAGACCATGGAGTGTATTCAAGAAAGAGTTTCCCCAGTGTTTACCAGTATGTTCATTTGTTTTGTATTCGGATATTTACTTTTTTCACCATTCACCCAAGGGTAAAAAAATAGTTTGGGTGAGCAGTAGCTGTTATTTATCCCCCCCCCCCCCCGTGACTGCAGCTCACCTGATGATCAGGTGTACCCATTAAAAAGTTTGTAGGCACATTTCAACATTTTGTTGGGCTACAATAGAAATGTTGCAAGATAGGAAAATAAAGAACTGATGACTAATACGTTAATTATAGCAAGAACTGAAAATTGCTTCTAAGTGGAAAATTGAAACTGCATCTATCGAAGAGTTGTTAAGGTGAAGATGGAATGCGTTACTCAAGGTGAAGCTCATTCATTTGATACAATGTAAGGAACGAAGAGAAGCAAGAGCTGTTTAAAACAGATCACTGGAAGGCATTTGCGTCTTTCTGGAGTGGTCAAAACATTTTAAGGGACATGCTCCCCTATTGACTTCTTCAAAAATGCCTTATTGATATTATGGAAATAAGGTGGCATTATGTAAATATGCTACATTGCTTATGTTGCCTTTACTTTGTCCTGCATTTCCGATTCAACTTGCCTTGTCAGGACTATCATCAGTTGAAAACACTGCAGTCTTTGCTTTAATGAGGATCGGATATTTGCAAGATACTACTGTTAGGACTGACTCCCTTGAAACACCAGCAACCACATATGAGTTGAAACACCAAACTCCTTTATTATAGTAGGACACCAACACAATCAACCCACCAGAGTCCATGGACCAGAGTCCTGAGGCAGCTCAAGTTCCAATAAACTCTGACAGTCCAAATGGCAGCCAGAAACAAGGTCTTAGTGGTATATTCCAAGATAGGGCCCAAAGGCATGGGATTCAAAGTTTAGGGTTCAAGACTCGGGGTTCAGTGACTCACCTGACAAAGAGAGAAAAGACAACTAGATGGCTGATCCCCAGTCGGATCATCTCTGATTATTGTTTTGAGCTTCAAGAATTATTACAGTTTATAGGCTGTGATCCCCGAAGCACCCGTAAAGCCAGATAACACAAAGGCTCAATTCAGATGACACGATAGTCAATGGTGGGGTAATAATCACCTTTACAGTTGTTCAACTAGGGGGTACTCCCCACACAACATGGTAATAAATAATCAACTGTGGTGTGGATTAGGATCAGCGCTGAGTTGACTATGGCAGCATTCGGATGACACAATAGTCAAAACAACTGACTATTGTTTCCCCCACACCAGTTGTTTATTGTGTCGTCCGAATTGAGCCAAAGTGTTACTACCATATTAAACTCTCTATATTTATCGCATTCTTCTTAACATGAAAATTGTTTTTAGTAATATAAACATACATTAAGAACACAACAATGAAAGAAATAAACAGCTGCAACCAATTAAAAGCCTCCACCGATGAAACAGCTTATATGCCAAATCCCTGCCCAAATAAAAATGTCTTTACCTGCCAGCGGAAGGACAACAGAGAAGGGACTGATCTCACCCCACACAGCAGGAAGTTCCAGAGCCTCTTACTTTGACTCTAAGGATGCCACTAATCTCTTGGTCACAGTCATAAAAAGGGTGTAAAATAATGCATTCTAGAGGGGCTTTTCACTTTTCCCCCCATGACAAAAAGTTACCCAAGCAACCCTGCAGCCTCCACTTTGCATGCGCTTATAGAGCAAAATGGGAAGCTAATGTATTTACTAAGTTCTGTGTAAGTATTTGGTAGGATGTGTGTGTGTCACACTGCCAGTTTGTACACAACCCCTATTGGCTGAGCTCTGAAAGCCAGCTTCTGTCTACAATGGGTTAAGGAACCCTTCAGAAATGAAGGGACAAAAAGAAAAGCTCCTGGCACTTTGACTAGATCCACCCTTTGAGAGAGTGAACCCTCGTGGTTGAGTCCAACCAATCAGTCCGACTTATTTTTAAAAGACGGAAGTTGCTGCGATCTCCTGCTGTGTGCAGGAGAAGCAGCGGGATCAAAGCTGCCCACTGAATGGGCCACATGCAAGTCGTTTACTTCCTCTTTCAAAAGAAGAAGTAATGAGGGACAAACGCGCGGGCGGAGAAGCGACGGTAAGCACACACGATTTCCCCCGTCCGACGACGCTCCAACTCAGTTCAAAACCAAGTGCATCCTATGCAAGTGGGAATACTGTTCATCATAAATTTGCACGGCTTGCAGAAATGAAATCGTGTCACAAGGGTCTCGCTGACAGCAGGGTACCATGTGTCTTTCTCCAGGCAAAGGAGAAACAATCTCTCCCACAATCTCAGTGTGCAAAAAGGGATTATCCATTTTGCCACGGATGGCACTAGCCCAGGAGATGATCAGAAACGAAGGGTTTTAGCCAGTTTGGGGTTTATGTATTCCTCTCATTAATTCTGTTTAATCTTAGACTTGTGGTTCTCAGCATTTTGGCTGCCTTCCAACTATAAACGCTCAAACGGCTGAGTTTAAACATTTTCTTGTACCTCCCAGCAATGGCTGTAGGACAGCAACCACACGCCAAAAGGGTTTCTTTGGTATTATTACTGCCACACTTTGCTACAATTGTTCTGGATTGTCAAAGTTATGAGCCGGAACCTTTCTTAGCACAGAGGTGCAATAAAGGGAAGGATCCACACCTGGTGGATTGCTGCTGGTTACACAGTTGTCAAAGGCACAGGAGGTGAATCACCCTGCCTACATTTCAAGATCAGCAACAGAGGCCCTTCTCATTTGCAGGCAAGTACGCAAGAAAGACCCTTTCCCACAGTGGAAATAAGTTGCAATCTGGGGTCCATCAGGGCCCCGTCGTTTCAAGCTTTTAAGAAGAGCCAAAGGAAGTACTTATTTACTCTCGCCTTCCCCTGATTATGTTTTCCTGGACTTTCTGTGTTGTAGCTGCAATTGTGTTGTAGGCTTTTAGTAAAGTCTAGGCCCGACGTTTTATGCGGACATTTGTTCTTTTTATGTTGCTTGTTTTTATGAATGTCAGCTTTTATACTACTGTTTTTATTTTGTTATAATGAATTTTATGTTTGTAACCACCTTGGGGGGGGGGGGGTTCTGCCCAAAAAGGTGGCCTAGAAATATTTTAAATTAAATTAAATTGAATTAAATTAATTTAAGCCTTAAATGAGCCAGGAAAGAGGGCCAGCTCCCTTGTTTGAGTATCGCTATCAAACAAGGCCTGAGAAGACCCAGGATTAAATTTCCATGAAGCTCACTGTGTTACTATCCCTCAGACTGACCTACCTCAAAGGGTTGGTGTGAAAATAAAATGGGAGGGACAGGCCTATGTATGCAAGCTTGGAGTAGGGTGACCCTATGGAAAGGAGGACAGGGCTCCTGTATCTTTAACAGTTGTGTAGAAAAGGGAATTTCAGCAGGTGTTATTTGTATGCATGCAGCACCTGGTGAAATCCCCTCTTCATCACACCAATTAAAGCTGCAGGAGCCCTGCCCTCTTTTGTAGAGTGACCAAATACAAAAGAGGGCAGGGATCCTGCAGCTTTAACTGTTGTGATGAAGAGGGAATTTCATGACACCTGCTGAAATTCCCTCTTCGATACAACTGTTAATGATACAGGAGCCCTGTCCTCCTTTCCATAGGGTCACCCTACCTTGGAGAAAAGGCAGGATTTGAAAAAAAAATAGCAACAAAGAAATAAGTTGTTCTTTAATTGGACTGTCATTTTTACCTTACATTTCAGGAAACAAGAAGCAAATGCATGGAATGATATGCAACAGAGGATGGCTGGCTGATTTGATTTGAACCCTGAACAAGAGCACTCCATACTGCAGCAATTTGTTGCAGGCTCCACTGGTTGTCTGATATTCTCTGTATGAAGCTGATGGACTCCATTCATTGTGATGCATCACACGTTGTCAACGTCTGGTCCAGAGGATGACCTGGATAGCTCCCTGTGTCTTTCCTTTTCCTCTTCCAAGCCAGATTTCGATATGAGCAAACTGTGCAAGGCTCGCCAAAGACCCCTTCCTGAGGCTTCTTTGGACAAAAAGCACATTGCCCATTCCCCATCTTATCTGGAAACATGGTACAGGGCTAGTGTTCTGTCTTCACATAAGATGTTGCTTAGCAACCCAGCCCCATGCAAGTCCAAGTGCAGCGCAAAAGTCAAAAAAAAAAATTTTTTTCACAGAAAAGCCAGGAATATTTTATTTATTGCATGGTGCATGTTCTACATGAAAGAGGAGTTACACAGGGGAATGCGCATCTGATGAAATAAGCCGGACCCTCAGCTTGCTTGCAACATCCTAAGATGCTGCCGGTGTCACTGCTATGAGGGTACTGGATGGGGTTGGCACGGGGAGAGCATATAGCATTGCTGGCCGAGCAAGCTCACAAGTGGCAGCTAGTGAAAGGGACAGTTGGAAAAGGAGGCCAGGATATGCACAGCCGAAAATAACGTGATGAAGATGAATTACTCCTTAAAATTAGAAGTGCCCAGCTGCATCGGCTTCTGAGATCCATCCAATTGAGCAGCCCAGATTCCACAGTGGCAAATGCTTTCAGGAAGCCAACAGAGAGAGGGTGGTCTTTCCTTAAGGTTTGTCCCCAGCACTTAGTATTCAGAGGTACATGAGACTGACGCTCCGTGAGCTTTTTCCACTGCAGCATCACATCTGCAGCCATTTCGGTGCCATGTGCTGATGAGAGACAGCATTGCGGGTGGCAGGCTTCCCCTGGGGTGTACACCACAGGCTGTACACCTCAATCAGCCTTTGTACCCATCGTGGCACCCTCCCGATGCGTTGGACTGGGGAGGGGAAGATGGGGAGGGGACGCTCGGAGTTGTAGACCAACACATTCAGAGGGTGCCAGTTGGGGAAGGTTATTGAAGAGTATAAACCATGACAACATTGAAAAGCTGATATAGTTCTGGATGTGATCTTATTGCAGAGGTCAGGGCGGTCTCTGCAACACTGCACTCCGCAGCACAAATGAGGTGCCACAGAATAATACGATCATGCTTGAAGATGCAGCCCAAGAGTCTGTTTCCAGTTCGCAGTGCTTCATTCAAGTAAACAACACAAGGATCAAATGGTTTGCTTAGCAACTGGCTTTCTCTGTATGCAAGCCCATCTCCTCGCCCCGCTGCCAACGCTGACGGAGCATTCCCCTTCCCAGGCTCGCTGTAGGACCAACTCTCTTTCCAGATGACCTTTTGCGCTGCTGTTCTCACCGCGGAACAACATTCACGCCGAGGACGAGGCAATCCGCACGATAAAACGAAAGCCGGTCGTGCAGAAGTTCTCTCCCAGCGGTGGCAGCCTCAAATCCCTCAAGGACGGGTGCTGAATGATAAGAGAGGCTTTTGCTTCGCGATAAGACTGCACTTCCCTGCCACCTGCAAGGCTGCGAGAGATTTCTTTCACAGCCGGCAAGATGAACATTTATTAAAACCTCAATGAATACTAATTCGCAGGAGATAAGAATTCACTGCCAACAGAGTTAATATGCCCTCTGTTTTAGGGGTTTTTTTTAAAGTTATTTTTGGAAAGGCATGACTGATGGATCACAATCTTTTGTTGTCAATGAGGCTGATGGTTCCCCAACCCCGTCCTCGTTTGGTTTTTCTTTCTCTGAGAATATTAAACTCTGTTAAGTTAATTTTTTTTAAAAAAACCCTCTCATCACTAAATGAAATGCAGACATGAAGAACTGATAGTGCAGCTGATAAGGCAGCATCATTTCTGCCCATATTGCCGCTTCTTCAAATTGTTTCAGAGGTTACATTTGCGTTTCAGTAGTGGTTATTGAGCAATCCTTGTCAAATGTGTTACACATCCTTTGGAATTGGGGGTGGGGAGGAGAGGCAACACGGTATAGCGGGCAGAGCATTGAATTATGTTGGTCCAGGACTGTCAAAGTTCAGATCCCTCTTCAGCCATGAAATTCACTGGGTGAACCTGGACTAATCACTAAAGCTTAGCCTATACAAGGTTATTGCAAAGTTATGTATATGCCACTTTGAGTGCTGGCAGAAAAGGCAAAATATAAATCTGATGAGTGTCAATTTCCATTGCCTTGATTCCCACCCCCTGCATCTGAAAATGATGTTTTCCAGTAACCCAACTTCTGTTATCCCAGAACCTTCAAGAACAAAGGGTGTAGCTTTACAGGACTCAAAGTGCGCCCCCTCTCTCTACTGAGGCAGTCTTCACCACCCTCTTGCTAGAGGAACCAGTGACTACAGATTCAGATTATGACCCTTTAAGGGACAGGGAGCTCCTCAGAGGAGGCGGGTTTAACAGTAGGCATGGATCAGACAGCCTTCACAGTAGGCCTCTGCATGTTGCTGAGACAACAGTTCTTCCTGAGTGAACTCTGGCCAGTATAGATCTGCCTTGCCCTTCTAGTAAGTGCAAGTGCTTCAGCTCTTCTGGAAAACTTGAACTAAGCTAGACAGTACAATGAATAAAAATATAGCTTCAAAGATCCAAACCTCTCAGAGCTGAATACACATCTCCCCCACCCCTGCCTCTCTGTTGTTGCCATTAGAAAGCTCATCAGTATAAAACTGGGCTTCAGATGCCAATGGTTGCAGGGCTTTTCTCCAATTGGGCATCCCTACAGTCAGTGATTCTGTGCAGCAAGCAGTAGATAATGGTCCATTGTCCGGACAAAGGCAGAAGGCCATGATCCTGGTATTTAGCCATGGCTTGGCCAGTCCTAATGTCTTCATCCATTACCATCACCAACAGGAGGCAGTGGCCCAAGTGAGATGGAGAAAGGCAGAGGTGGTGTTCCAGAGCTGACTTGGTGCTGAGGCAAGGTCAGGACCTTGGACAGGGACAGAACTGCTGGTTCAGAGTCCAGGGGTTAGAGTTCAGGACCATGGGCAGCTATCCTGAGATAGAGATAGAAGCAACAAGTTGTTTCAGCACAGGCCCGGGGCAACTCTCAGAGCTTTGTAGTCCAGTCTAGAGAGTCAAGATGAAAACCACACCCCCTGGGCGCTGTATCTTGGTCCAGGGCCATGAGTTCCTTCTAGACATTGGGGTTTTGAACTGTGGGGACTTACTTGGGGGGAAGAGGGTGCTGTTGTCTGAAAGCCCACAGAGTCCATCGCAGGTCATAGCAGATCCACACTCAGACCATAACTTTGCTTCCTGGATTATCCAACAGTAGAACGGGAAACCAGAAGTTCCAAAATGGTAGATATTTATGGCAGGAGAAGTCCTGGCTGTAGTAAAGTATATTGGGAGGAGTTTCTTTCATCTGATTCTGCAATGAATCATTAAGCAGTCGAGACCAGTGGGGGTGGGATTAAGCTGGTGTCATATCCAGCAGAGAGAAATCAGTGTTCCTCAACGTTGCTATTGTTCTCTGTCATCATTTGGGGGAAAGGGGCGTGGAGCAGGGGATTGTCTGAAGTGTGGCGACTAGTTTAATTAAATAATAATAATAATAATAATAATAATAATAAGCTGTTGTTGCTTTTCCACTGCTCTGATATCTTTTGATAAAGGGTGTCTTAGAAATATCCTAATTAATAAAATAAAGAAGTAATAAAATTATTGATTTAAAAGATCTGCTTTTCTGGGAAGGTTGGATGCTTGTGACAAGATGGAGGCTGTAATGAAATGCAAAGCAGGAAAAGAAACCCACACACAGGCTAACAAGCGGCCTACGCAGTAAAAAAAACAAGAGGCCATTATTTTCGGTAAGGACAGCAGATCCGTTGTTTCAATCACGAGCTGATTTTCACTCGGCAAACTATAAAAGGACTCCGTCAGTAATGATGTGCCAAATTACTAGAAGTAACATTCCTGTTACTTATTAAACACTTTGGCTAATTAGGGGAAGGGAAATTGCAACGATGCCCATTTTAGCAGAGAGGTGGGATCCAGCAGATATGTCACAGCACACACAAAAGCAGAGAGTGTGGTGAAATCTTGGTGGAATCCTGGAGTGTTTTGGAGTCCCATGAAACCCAAAGTGTGAATCCATGCTGCTTAGAGGAACATTTTTGGGGGGAATCAAGAATGCGGTATTTTGTTCGTTAGAGAGGCTGGCCAGAAGATCCTAGGCAGGAGTACAGGAGATTTCACCTGTGAGATGATGATGATGATGGTGCAATCCTATACATGTCTGCTCAAGAGTAAGTGCCATGGTGTTCAGTGGGACTTACTACCAGGTAAGTGTATCTATGATTGCAGCCTTAATTAATTTATAATCATAGGGCTGGAGCATCTCCCCTATGGGGGAAGGTTACAACATCTGGGATTGTTTAGCTTGGAACAAAGGAGATTAAGGGGAGACATCCTAGAGGCGGACAAAATTTTGCATGATGTGGAGAATGTGGATAGGGAGACATTTTTCTCCCTCTCCCATAATATTCCAATGGGGTCATCCCATGAAGCTGACTAGGACAGATCAAAGGAAGTACTTCTTCACACAGTGCATAGCTAAACTGTGGAATTCACAACCACAAGATGCAGTGATGGCCACCAACTTGGATGGCTTTAAAAGGGAGTTGGATAAATTCCTGGAGGAGAAGGCTATCAAGGGATACTAGTCTTAATCGCTATAAGCTACCTCTAGTATCAAAGGTAGTAAGCCTATATACACCAGTTGGTGGGGAACATGGGTGAAAGGGTACTGTTACACTCATGTCCTGCTTGTGGGTTCTAGCTGACAGCTGTTTGGCCATTGTGTGAACAGAATGCTGGACTAGATGGACACTTGATCTCATCCAGCATGGCTCTTCTTATGTTCTTATGTTCTTATAGACTATTTAACCATCTCTTCCCCCCCTCAAAAGGACACTTCAAAATGTAAAATACAAAACATCAACTATTAAAACATTTAAAACAATAAAATATAAAACATTTCAGGTAAAACATTTCTTTAAACAATAAGTGATGGCTCCACACCTGTTTGATGTTGCAGTGGCTTCATCCTGGGTGCAAACATGTGTGCAGCTACAGCTTGGGTTGACAGTATGTTGGATTACTTTGTGCTTGGAAGGGCCATTTGACACATTACGTAGAGTTAAACCAGTGAGCACACCACCACCATGCACCTACAGTCAATCACAGTTCCCCATTGAGTGCGCATGTATTTCCAAATGTCCATTTTTCACAGTCACTCTTTACACTTCAGGGTATACGTATGTGCGTGTGAAGTGGCTTACTGGAGTTTCAGAACCCTTGTTGTGGAATAGTTGCAATATGTGACACAGGCCAGATTTACACCAAGCAGGATATAGCGGCATGAAAGCGGTATGAAAGTGGTATATAAAAAGCAGGAGCCACACTACTGCTTTATAGTGATACTGAAGTGGCCCGTTGAAACATGCCATATATAGATATGGCCATAGGTTGAGAGAAGGAGGCATGCTTAGGATGACCATATGGAAAGGAGGACAGGTCTCCTGTAACTTTAACAGTTGTATAGAAAAGGGAATTTCAGCAGGTGTCCTTTGTATGCATGCAGCACCTGGTGAAGTTCCCTCTTCCTCACAACAGTTAAAACTGCAGGAGACCTGCCCTCTTTTGTATCTGTTCACTCTAGTATAGTTCCTGCAGCTTTAACAGTTGTGATGAAGAGGGGATTTCACCAGGTGCTGCATGCAAACAAGTGAGACCTGCTGAAATTCCCTTTTCTATACAATTGTTAAAGATACAGCAGACCTGTCCTCCTTTCTATATGGCCACCCTAAGCATGCTCATATCCTTCCTAGACAGAGGAGTTGGTCAAATGGCTCCATTGAACTTTCCTGAAAATTAGGGTATTAAGATACGAGGGGAAATGATCCAGTTTACTCTTGATGTTAATTACTTAGATGCACAAGCATAACCCTGAAATGCTTTGTTCACCAGAAACGTCTCTGAAACGGAATTGTGCTCTGAAGATATGTTGGCTTTCTTATCTCTCTGTGTTACCATTTGGGATACGGGTTGTCTTGAACAGTTTATTTGCCTTTGTGTGTGTTCTACAAGGTGGAGGGAAAGATCCCATCATTGGGAACAGTGTAAATAGTTCCATATGGCCTTTCATCAGAGACGGCTGTTTATATTAATAACTCAACATTTTCTGGCAAATCATAAACCAACCCCCCCTCCTCGCTCCCCCCCCCCCACAGTTCGACTCAAGTTAGCTGTCTTCTTAGGAAATATAAGTTTTTGTGCTTTGGATGCCTCCCATTCGGTTGTGTGGAATGAGGAGGGGATACCATCCTCTTGCTGGCAACTGGAGGAGACACATAGCAATCACAGAGAGACTTAAAAGTCAGGGCAAGGAGGTCCCATATGTCCCTACTTAGCCCTGCCCTCTTTTGTATCTGGTCACTCTAGTATAGCTCCTGCAGGTTTAACTGTGGGGTGAAGAGGGGATTTCACCAGGTGCTGCATGTGTACAAAGGACACCTGCTGAAATCCTCTTTTCTATTCAACTGTTAAAGATACAGGAGCCCTGTCCTCTTTTCCATATGGTTACCATAATATATTTTGCACTGCATCAGCCCATGGATCTCTCCAGCCCCGTGTTATCTGTCTGCTTCGGCTCATAGCAACTCCCCATGGTCCAGGTAGTCCTTCCCAGTCCTGGCTATTGGGCATCCTTGTAACTTTGGGAGGGATCATAGCAATGCCCTTGGGCAAGACAGGCTCACCAGCTGCTCTCATTCCTCTTTCTCAGAGTTGCTGCCACTTGCTTGACAGGTAGAGAGCCAGTGAGCAGGTAGGTAGTGGCATCTCCTGCTCCTCCTTCTCATCACCACCATTGTCTGGATCAGAGCAAGAGGCAGGTGAACAAGCCGGTTGCATCAGTGAAGAGGAGGAGGAGCAGGTTGAGGGGGATCTTGTCGGCAGGCCCTGCTCAGGTGTGGGCCCAGCAAGTGCCTGGCTATGCCTACCCTTGACAGCAGCTCAGGATCATAGCTTTGTGGAAGAGCCAGTACTCTGCACATGGAAGGTTCTAGACTCAACCACTGGCACCTCCAGCTCAAAATGAATAAGTAGCAGGGGGTCTGAAAGATTTGGGCCCGAGACCATGGAGAGTGACTACCTTGGAGAGTAGACAACACTGAGGCTCCATGGATGGTCTCATCCATCAGCTTGCTGACTGGAGATGCAGGGGACTGAACCTGGGGCATTTTGTACAAACACATGGGCTCCACCACTGAGCTACTTCCCCTCTCCTAGAATCTAGTCTGGCCCCGTCAACAGACATTGCCAGATACAGCTAGGAAAGACGTCTTTCTGAAACCCTGCAGAGCAGCCGCTGGTCAGTGTGGACCAGTGTTCTCCAACCTGGTGTCCCCTCGTGATGTATTGGAGTACAACCCCCATCATCCCCAGCCAGCATGGCCATAGAGCAGTGAGGCCTGTAGTCTATCACATCCATAGGGCGACAATTTGAGGAATGCTGGTGTTAAACTGGTGCTATTGCTGGAATCTCATTGCAAGCTCAGAAAAGCGTATTGACATCCGATTGCAAACTGGATCCAGTTCTCGGAGGTGGATGAATTATGGTCAAAAACAAACAGAAGCAAATCTCTTCCCCATCCTTCATCTGCTCTGATTGGTTGTGACTCCCTAAGATGTCATGTAAAGGCTTTTCCCAGACTTGTTACCTGTTGTTCTATTAACAGGAGATGCCAGGAATTCAACTTAGACATGGGCATAGCCAAAGTGAGCGGGCATCCACTGGAAGCTCTTTCCCAGGGGTTTTTGCTAAACCCCTGAGGCTGATGCAAGGGCCACACACAAGCTCAGCAGGAGCCCAAAAGGACACCCCGGGTGTCACTATGCGGATTACAATTGGCCTGTCATGACCCATAGGGCCAAACGCAGCTGACTATGTGGGCATACTTCCTGCCTGGGTTTGCTGCCTTGGGCTGCAGAAACAGGAGAGGGAGCTTGCCAAGGATCTGGTACCCACCATATACAGCTGTTAGCTTGGGAAGAACCAATGTGGGGTCATAATAACAGTGTTGGACCAGGAATGGGAGATCCAGGTTCAAATCCTCCATTCAGCCACGAAGCCCACTGGGCCACTCTGGTCTCATTCAGCCTAACCTGTCTCACAGGGCTGTTGTGACAATAAAATGGGGAGAGGGGAGAGCCATGCATCCCCCCTCTTGGAGTACCCGATTAAGATTTACAGTCCACTCGGTCTTGCTGAGCACAATGAGGAAATCTAGGTAGGGAAAGGCGTTGGTTTGTCCCAAACGGTGTTCTTTTGATCAGTTTGCCGAACTGGCAAAGCTGTATGGAGACAGATCCTTTTTCAACCTCCCCCCACTCTAAAATTTGGCTCCGTGCCCGCCTTTTCAATAAACCCCTTTTAATCTGTAGTCAATTACTGGCTCAGCTTTGGTGGGAAGCATCCCAAAACATCTGAAGGGCACATGCAGAATCGATATTTGAGAGGGCCGTGGATCTTGCTTTGCTCCAAGAGATTTGTGGGCAACGTAGATGCTCAGCCAGCATGGAGGGTTGCCAACATTTTACCAGCCAATCTACTCCACTATCACCCCCCCCCCCCACTATGCAGATGTTCATAGGTGGCCATGTCTATCTCCACACTGTAAAAAGCTCCATCTGCTATTTTTTTTTGCAAAGCAAAATTTCTGTTAAAGACACGGGAGTAGGCCACATCGTTTTTTCCTGATCAGTTGGCAATCCTTCTAGCTTGGTTTTTCCCTGCTCCTTCTTCTCCCATGCATGCACTTCCTCCTATGTGGTGTCATGTCTCCCTTTCAGCCTCATTTTCTTCTTGTGGCCTCCATGAATTTTGCACAGTTCTCCTCCGACGTCTTCCTTTCAAGATGCTGCGTCACAACGATGTATCAGACACCAAACACACACACACACACACGTTGAAAAGATAGAGGTGCCTATTATATGGGGTGAAATCTTTTCCATAGAAAAGATTTTTAAAAATGGAATGATATTCAGGAATCTTGGCGAGAAGTTCATGTTGTCTGTTAATTTTTCATTGGAGTTCAAGTAGAGGACAGCCAAAGGACCTAGCCAGACCTACTGACATACCTCGTGCTTGGATTAATACAGATAGCGCTGGGGAATAATCTTTCTTTTTTCTTTCTTTCTCTCTCTCTCTCCTCCCCCCACGCACACACTTTTATTTCTCTCTGTGTGTCTTTTATTTCTCTCTCTCTCTCTCTCTCTTCCTCCTCCTCCTCCTCCTCCTCCTCCTTCTCTCCCCCTCCCTATTTTAGTTCTCTCTCTCTCTCTTTCTGCCACAGCATTTAGAGTTGTCTTCACTTTGTGCATCGAATCCCCCCTTGGCCTGTTCATGTTTTTTAAAAAACCTCTGTGCATGGATGGAATATTCCAGGAGGGTTGCAGAAGATGGAAGCTTTCTGACTCAAGCAGAGATACCAAGCTAACTCAATAACAACACACTTCAAATGGGTTCCATTGAGAAGATTTGTCTTGCAAATTCATAATAGGGGAACGACAGCATGTACTCTGACACCATTTGAATATATTATTCATGAAAGGGAAAACCCAAAGGGTCTGCTGTCTCGAATTTACCCATGGTTGGCTCGCAAAGATTCAAGGGGAAATCCATTGAACGAAAGATGGGGTTGCTGAGGATGACAATTATTATACACTGTGTATGGCAAGCAGAACACACCAAAGGGGGAACCCTCACAACGTCAGTGCCATCTGAGGGTGGATCTACACACGAGTTTTTTGACGTTTTATAAGGGTTATGAAAACTCTTTGGGCCACATGACACACTCCCTATAACGTTGTATATCTGAGGTTTTTTAAAACTCCCTTCAGTTATATACAACGGTTTCACTTTTAATACATCGTTTTAAGTAAAAGAATGTGTCCTTCCTTACCGTTTCTGATTCATGGGGGCAGTGCTTCCTTTACTGGTGCCCAAATGCTTAGCAGTTGATTGGTGGGGAAGAAACAGGAAGTGGACCAGTGAACTACAATACCCATAATTCTTAGCCCTATACTCGCTAGGGAATGACAGAGGAACTAAGAAGGAAGTGTGTAACTGAACTACAACCCCCACAATGCCTTGCCCTAAATTCATTGAAAAACGAAAGAGAAAGGGCAGAACAATGTGTGACCGTACACATCGCTTTAAAGACTGAAGACTGTTTCTCCTGTAACGTGAGTACTCAGTAATGTGGCCTAAGACGTTTTAGAACGCACCTATTTGGAACGTTTTAAAATACAATTTAAAACGTTCCAAAGGACTGTGTGGATTCCCCCTGAGTAAGAGTTATGTACAAAAAAAATGAAATGACCTCTGATTTCTTGCATGTCCGATGGAATTACTCAAAGGTAGGATGGTTGGCGAAGATATTGTTGTGTCTCCATTTGCGATAGAGGAGGAAGGCTGAACAGCTGAGCCAGAGAGTGTTTGGAGAGGAGACCATCAAATGAGCAGACAGCACTCAGTCATTATTAGCACAATATAAGGCAAGTTGTACACGCTGTGTGCTTGCTGGAAGCAATAGCTGTTTCTGGTGCTCTGTCCCAGTAGCATTCCTGCCAGCTCCCTGACTTCGCTCAGGCTATACCTGACCCTGGAAAGACCTTGGCTATTCTTCTGCGTATTCCAGAATCTAGTACTGTTTACCTTGGCTCCCGACAGATACTTTTGGCTACCGACCTTGGACTGTTTATTGCCCATTCTAGCTGCTGTTTATCTCACAACTCCCATGACTTACAACAGATATGGAGATTGGCTAAACTATCCAAACTGACAGAATACATACTTCTGAAAGAAGACAAACAACAATGAGAGACTTTGGGGGAAGAACTGGTCTCCTTTTATTGATTTTGACCTATATACTAGTTGCACACTGTGGTAAGGGGTTCCAAGGACCCCGAAGATCCGTGTCCGGCCGCTGACCAATCACGTAAAGACACGCCAAGTGGTGAACTCAAAAAGCTTTTATTTGCTGCATTGCAATGCGACTGCTCTCCACTGAAGGCGCAGGGAACAGCCCCGACTACAAGTAGGGCGCGTATATTTATACCCAAGGGTCATCAGCCAGCAAGCACGCACATCATGCAGTACTTTTCCAGTTTCAGCTCATAGACTTATATTGAAAGCACATGTCAGCCACTGTCTTTGAGAAAAGGTGTAAGGGGAGTAGGGAGGGGGGACTTTTCAAGCAGTGATGTCAAAAGGAAAGTAACTTTGCCTGTCATTTTCTTTGAAGCTTGACCCATATGCTTTGAAGCCAAACCACTCGAATAACAGGGAACTTGTGCGATTGAACTAGAAAATTTTCAGCCTGCAGGTTTCTCAGCTTTAGACGTCACACTTGTCTATGGTTAGATGTAATATCAGCTAAGCGTAGGAATTACACCAGAGTATGCACAGAGTGTAAGCAAATTCTGTCTAGCAACAGCTTACGCATGCACATTTTCCAGAGGTCAGGATCAGGACATTTGCTAGAGGTCCTGTGGCCGCAAGGTACAATTTGGACATCAAGGGCTTTTCTGCGACGATGGCAAAATGATCATTTGGTTCTGCACACACTTTCTCTTAAAGACGAAAAGGGAGGATTGTAGAAATGAGGAGTCAGGATGGAGACTGTGAAAGAGAGTGAGAATTATGGAGTACCACTTCAGACTTTAATGCGCCCTTAAGTTAAAGTACAACAACACGCAAAAACCCAAACAAATCTTTTGCAAATAACGCTTTATTAATACAAGAGGAAGAAAAGTTTGGACCAAACGTGCTCCCTAGTATAATAGTTTTCTTCTTGCAGCAAGTATATCTTTGTGCATTCAAAAATGTGATCCTCCCACCTGTGGTCTGAAGTGGTACAGCACACTCTACCACCTCATTCTGCTGTGGTGTAGGCCGAACCCCATACAGTAGGGCCATTGCTCATATCATAGCTGCTTTTAAAAACCGTAATTATAAAATGTTGGTCTATAACCAGGGTGGGTTTTTGTTTCCCATTCCAGAGCTAGATGGGATGTTAGAGGGGGCAGGTACTTGCCTAGAGGTGTGTGCCTGTCATGGGATATTGGACGAGATAAAGCCTTACTCCGATCCAGCAGGACTGTTCTTCTGTTACCGTCATAGAGACTGATTATTGAGGCAACAAATTCCAGAACAGATTGTAAACGATGAAACGGCAGATGACACTGGTATCTCAACAAGGCATGGTGTTCTGTTCCCACTGAGATCCGCTACATCCATGCCAGAGGGCTGGTGGAGCCGTCAACATGAGCAACACAGACGGCACAGAGAAACAAGTGGGAGGGGATGGAGGGACAGTGATGGACAGCGTGGCATTGTCTGGCACGGCAGCTTGCTTGCCACGGAAGTCACGGAGCCAAACATTTATTTGTTTATTTGTTTATTTATTTACTGCATTTCTATACCGCCCAATAGCTGAAGCTCTCTGGGCGGTTTACAAAAATTAAAACCATTCAAAATATAAAACAACGACAGTATAAAAACATAATTTAAAATACAGTCTAAAAGCACGACCAGGATAAAAACCGAGCAGCCAGGCAGCAATCAATAGGGATTTAAAATACAAATTTAAACGGCAAGGTTAAAAATCAAACTGAAGAACTGTTAAAACACTGTGAAAATAAAAAGGTCTTCACCTGGCGTCTAAAGGAGTATAATGTAGGTGCCAGGCGAACCTCTCTGGGGAGCTCATTCCACAGCTGGGGTGCCATATGGAGATAAATAGGTGTGATAGTGGCCAGTGGCTGAAAGCTGTGTGGCCAGCTATAGCATTTGGTCTTGCTGATGCCTTATGAACTGAACCACAGACTTCCAGCTAGGGTGTATTTACTTTATTTATGCAAAGCATTTCTATCCTGCTTGAGGGCTGCTCAATGAATTTAATATTTGTGAATCCCAATATGAACGGACTCAAACCCTACCTCTCAGGCGAATGTGCAGCTCAGAAGTTCGCTATCCTCCGAATTTTGCCTTCTTGAAATTTGATGTTCATGGCTCAAAAATGTATCACAAACGCATTTGAAAATTCCTTTAAAAATATTTTTAGACAGGCATACTTTGTGAGAAAATGCATTTCAAAGCACACATTGAAATGCTAATTTTCATGGTAATTTTTAAAATAAAAAATCACAGATCAGTGTGGACATGGAACGGAACAGACATATGCATGAATACATGCAAAAGTGACACAGTCCAGAAATAGATTAATCTGCACATCCTTACATCCATCAAGCAAAACTGCATGCTACAGGCCTTCCCAGATTGTACCATCCCAGTCTGAGGATGGAGGAACAGGGAAATGCAACTCAGCAAACCTTTCAAGTTCATCAAGTCCATCTCCAGTTTCACCTTGGAGCTTGTTCCCACTCTTACTGATACCATAGTGTGAGTTTGGGGAGGGGAGGCGATCTGCTTGAATATTTGTGCATATTTTTAATGCATTTGTCCAAATGTACGGATCAACTGTGCATATTTTTTTTAAATGCACACATTTTCTCCCTTTGATTAAAACATCACATGTGCCTCTTTCAAGCATACGCAATTTCCAAACACATTCTCATCGTTGCTCAAATCACTTTGCAGCCCGAATTGGAAACATGACAGGTAGGGACACCCCCCCCCCCCCCGGATATAAATACAATAATACAAGTATTTACCTGGGATAAGCAACAAAACATATAAAATTTAAGGAGATTTCCTCTACTTAAAACTCTCTTTAAACTTCAACAGTTGTGCCTTGTCGTTTTTCTTTCTTTCTGGGACATCATCATGTCTGTGTTGCATACTATTTCCTGCCTTTGGATCTCATACTCAAACATGAATCATCCCAAAACATCTCTGTGTGTGTGTGTGTGTGTGTGTGTGTGTGTGTGTGTGTCTCTGAATTTCTCTCTCTGCTCTTGAAAGAGATTTTAATTTTTTCAACAACAAAGAGACAGACAGACAGACAGAAATCTTTTAAGAGAAAAATCTTGGACAGTGGTGTCCCCGCCATCCCCTGCAGTCAATTACTAGTCGTTCCTGCTTCTTATCAATCTGTCCTCCACCCCCCTCTCCACACACTCCTCCAAGCCATGCCTATTTATTCTTCTTCCCCTTTCTCCATTTCTCTTTTTGCTTCCTTTGATCTCTAAGCTGCTTGTGGCACAGACAGACAGACAGACACTGTCCCCGCAAAGGGAAAGAGAACATTTCCAAAGTAGCAGTGTGCTTTGGTAAACAGCGAGACGAAATCCACAGCAAAGCCATGGGACCCATCTCACTGGCAAAGCGACTTAGAGGAAAAGCATTCTCGAAGACAGAATGGCGGGTGGCAGAATCCCAGGTGATGTTTTGGCTGTTTGACACATCAAGTCCGATGCACATGGCTTATGTAAGCATGCCTCCAAAGCGTAGAGAAATGCAATAATTATTTCATGAAAGAAGCCCTGCTCTCTCCACATAATGCACATCCCCCTCCTCCAACCGTTCATTCCCTGTTGAGCTTGAACAAAAACAAGGGTCAACTTCTCTCAATGGGGTAGAAATAGTATGCACAACACACAAACACACAAACACACACACACACACACACGCACAGAGAGAGAGAGAGAGAGAGAGAGAGAGAGAGAGAGAGAGAAGACAATTCAAAAAGAAGGATCTGTTTTTTCAGTTCTTGGACACTCATGATAAGAGCCATGCTGGATCAGACCAAAGTCCATCTAGTCCAGCATTCTATTCACACAGTGGCTAACCAGCTATCGATGGGAAACCCACAAGCAGGACATGACTGCAACAGCACACTCCTACCCATTTTCCCCAGCAACTGCTCTGGTTGATAATGCTGGAGGCATCTTTTAGACTTGGAACTATGCTTGACTGCCAAACTGACAGTGACTGTTTTGGTGTGACTACGATCTGAATATTCTCTAGTTAACCTGTTAGTTTTAATTACATACCGAAACCTCATATTATGTAATTTTGGGAATGAGCACTCAGTGTTCAACCGGTGTGTGTGTGTGTGTCTCTCTCTTCCTCCACCAGTTCCATCTCCATTGTAACTCCTTTAAAAAAATATTCGGTGACGAGTTTAACATCTTGTCAACACAGCAGGAACAACAACAACAGCAACAGCAACAGCAAGAGTGAACGTCTGGAATGAGAGTCAGAAAATGGGGAAGGGTAGCAAACCCTGACAGGCAGGCAATTAGAATCAAGACTGAAGGATCATTAGTATTCATTATCAGAAACAAAGCATAGAAGGCCAGGCAGCTGTTGAGAAAGATGCTAATGTGTGCCAGATGTGGAAAGGCCCTCACATATTCAAGTTCTCCTGGTCTGCCAAGTGACTTATCCTCTGTATGGACCCAGGAAGTCTTTATCTGTGACTGGCAGCCCAGGATACAACATCCCTGGTCTGGATTGGTTGGCAGCAACTCTGGCCAGGATTGGTTAGTTGAGATATAAAAGCTAGAACTGGCCTATAGAGAACAAAGCTAATCACACCTCTTGTTCTTGTAAACACAGTCTCCCCAAGTCTAGCTTCCTACCTCTTGCTTCACTGTGGGGTTCTCAGTCTAACCCCCCACCTGAGGCAGACTTGGTCTGATCCAGCAGTCCTTCCAGGACTTTGTCCAAGGAATTTGGCTTCTTTTGATCAACTATAACTCAATGGAGTTGGAGTTGATCGCAAGCTGAGCAGGAGTCAAATGCAATTTTAGGTTTCATCAATAGAAGGTTGCATGATGGGAACTGATAGTTCTGCTCTACTCTGATTGGTCAGACCTCATCTCAAAAACTGTGTCCATTTCTGGAGACTACATAGATGAAGAAGGATCCATATAAATTTGGAAGAAGTTCAGAGAAGGGCAACAAAGATGATCGGGGGACTAGAAACTAAGTCCTATGAGGAAAGATTGAAAGAACTAGGTATATCTAGACTTGAGTAGAGAAGACTGGGGCTTGGGATATGATAGCACTTTTCACATAGAAGAGGGTCCCAGCTTGTTCTCTATCATCCAAGACTGGAGGAGGACATAAAATCATGGTCTTAAATTCCAGGAAGGCAGATTTTGGTTGACCATCAGGAAAAACTTCCTAAGGGTCAGAGAAGTCAGACCATGGAACCGACTTCCTAAGGAAGTGGCGTGCTCTCTGTCACCGCAGGTGTTCAAGCAGAGACTGGACAGCCATCTGTCAGGGATGCTTTCAACTGGGTTCCTGCCCTGAGCAGGCTGCTGAACTCAACCGCCTAAATGTGCCCTTCCAGCTCTATGATTCTACGAGCAGAATGTGGAATCTAGTCAAGACACAGAGATGTTGGAGTGTCGGAAAAGTCAGCCCACCCCTACCTAAAGACAAAAGGACCCAAATATCTCCACCGCTGAGTCCGTTTATCTCCTGCGTTTCTATAATGAGCAAAAATTGTTACATGAAAGGGCGGGGGGAAGGATTGTGCAAGACAATAAGAAGTCCGTCTGAAGCTGCACAATTATTTCTGGCTTAAAGTGAGACAGGCAGTCTCGGTGTTGTCTTTGAATGAGATGCAACCAAGCAAGAGGGAAAGAGACATGAACGCAAAAAACAGAAGCAAAGCAAGCTCCTTAAGCTAAGCTGGCTCTTGGAAAACCTTGTTAAGAACAGCATTTCCCCCCTCACAATTACCCCCATTCTAGTCCTAGCAAGAAGGGAACCAGGCAGGACGGGCGCCCACACCTCCCGAGGTCTCAGGACGTTTCCGGGACTGTGGGAAGGATCGGACTATCCCAGGGATCTCTTATCCCAGGGGAAACCCATACTTCCCCCCACCGGGAGTCCCTGTGCATCATTTGCACCACAGGGACGACCCAGGGGCGGTCCTGTGTAAAACGGCCGGTGTAGAAACGGCCTGAGTTTCTCATTGAGGAACCCTGGACAGGCTTCCATGCAGTCCCTGGGGTTTCCCATAACGCATTTTGAAATGGCAGCAGTAGGCCTGCTGGCCATCGTTGGAGCGGTTCACCCACTTGTGTGTGTGCGTGGGCTAGAGGAGGGGGGAAATCACTACCGGCTGCCTCAGAACAAGGGACGTCGTAACTAGGAACGAGGCCATTGAGAAGTGACCTCATTCTCTCACGGTCTTGAGCTTGAAGTGTACCGTTCCGTCCTTTCCACTTGCTTTTGGCATCATTAGCATGGGAGGAGGCTCAGCAGGAAGGCGGTCTAGCAGGAACGGCGGCGGCGGCAGAAACAAGTGGGAATGTAAGAACCCAGCGTTGGCTTTTTGGCAGCTGAGGAGCGTCTCCATCCCAGGGGTGCAGAACTAGTTTCAGGTGCTGCTGCTGAATAACCCCTTCCCCAACCAGCCCTCTGTGGGCTGTATGATGTTATGTGGGCACGGCCATTCTCATTCTGGGCCCAAGCTCCTGCTATGCACTCCCAGACTGTGGAGCGGCCTGCCGGGAGAGATTCGGCAACTTAAGAGCCTTCTGGATTTTAAAGAAGCTATAAAGACGGATCTCTTTCAGCAGGCCTACCCAGTCGAATTTTAAGATTTGGGGGGGGGGGGTATTTTAATAATGTATTTGTTTTTATATGTTTTTAATCAGTTTTATGTATTTGATATCATTTGCTTTTAATGTTGCTCCCCGACTCGATCCAAAGTGAGAGGCGAGTAAGAAATAAATATATTATTATTATTATTATTATTATTATTAGGGGTGTGCATGGACCCCCTGGATCGGATTGGGACCCGGATCGGGACCTCCAATTTTGTCCCGGAGCGGATCAGACAAAATCGGAGCCCCCCCGGGTCAGATCAGGTCAGATCCCTATCCAAAAATCGGACATCCGATTTTTGGATCGGCCGCCATTTTTGTTTTCCCCATAGGCCTAACTCCCTCCTCCCCCCCAGGGCCGTCTGCTGTGGATGGCCCGGGCAGGTAAGCCCCCTCGCCCGCGCTCCTTACCCCCCCGGGGCCGTCCGCTTCCATCTGCTGGCACCCGCGGGCGCCAATGGATGGAAGCGGACGGCCCCAGGGGGGTAAGCCCCCTCCCCCTCCCCCTGCTTACCTTCCGTGGCTGTCCGCTCCCGTGCGCCGCTGGCCGCTACTGCGAGCAGGCTTCGCGGCCTGCTCCTGAGTAGCATGCCAGGTGATGACATCACCTGGCGCACTACCTAGGGGCAGGCTGCGAAGCCTGCTTGCAGCAGCGTCCAGCAGCGGACGGGAGCGGACAACCACGGAAGGTAAGAGGGCCGTGGGCCCCCCTCCCCATTCCCCCCCGCTTACCTTTGGGGGACGTCCACTCCCGTCCGCCGCTGGCCACTACTGTGAGCAGGCTTCGTGGCCTGCTCCTGAGTGGCGTGCCAGGTGATGAGATCACCTGGCGCTCTACCTAGGGGCAGGCCGCGAAGCCTGCTTGCAGTAGCGGCCAGCGGCGGATGGGAGTGGACATCCCCGGAAGGTAAGCCCCCTGCCCCCGTTGTCCGCTTCCATCTGTGGGCGCTCGCTGGCGCCCACCGATGGAAGCGGACAGCCCCACCAGGGAAGCCCCCCCGCTGTCCGTTTCCATCGGCAGGCGCCCACTGGTGCCCGCCAAAGGAAGCAGCGGTGGGCACTAGCGGGTGCCCGCCGATCCTCTGATCCATCCAATCTGGATTGGGTCCTTTCCGGATTAGATCGGATTGGATCGAACAATCCAGCGGGGTGATCAGAAATCGGATAATTGTATCCGATTTCCCCTGGATCGGATCCGGATCGTGGATCGGACCCGATCCAGTGCACACCCCTAATTATTATTATTATTATTATTATTATTAATAATTGTTATTATTATTATTATACCAGCAGGAGGATCCCCACTGTCATCTCCCATCTCAGATCAGAGATAGCAGCTGGGAGAGGCCTTCCAAGGGGATTCCTCCAGGGGGTGGAGCTTAGAGCCCAAGAGGCTGCATGGGCCAAATTGGGCCCACGGGCTTGAGGTTTGGCACCCCTGCTCTATTCTCCTCTGTTTGGTGAAACCAAGATTGAGCTGAGATGTCATGGAAGAGAGTAGCAGCCAGCAGTGGGATCCGGGGGTGGGGCATGTAGCTCTTGTGGCAAGGACGTGGATGGGGTGGGTGGGGGTGGACCACATCACTCAGGGCTGTTGTGGCACGTGGGCCCCACAGACCCACCATCCACCCAATGGATCAGCTGGACTGCAGAGAAGAGCTGAGCAGTGAAGCACGAGGGCAGGGCTCTCCTTCCGCCCCCACCCTGCCGCTAGAAAGCGAGAGGGGGGAAGGAAGGAGTGGAACGGGAGAGGACGAGGAGGCAGATGTGGAAAGAGGAGTGAGCAGCACCAGGAGGGAGGGAGGAGGAAACCTGGAAGGGCAGAGAGAGTAGACGACGCGCCAGGAAGAACGAGTTAACAGACTGGGAAGCGTCATTTTGTTGTGCCTGAGTCAAACTTGCAAGACAGGCTCCCTCCCACCACAATCCATGCAGATAGTTTCAGGCAGGCATCGTGAAAGATGACATTTTCTACATTTCTTAAATGATCCCACTGGGGCTTTTCTAAAATGCTCCTCCACACTTCCCCCCTCCTGTGTTTTTTTTTCTTTTTTTCTTTTGCTCCCTCAGCCTGAAAAGAGCCCTACACAGTTCACTGGCTATTCTTCAAATTTTCAATTGGCCCTAATAAAGTTGTTATCCTGGGCATGTTTGAATTCTTAAAAATATTATTCTGGTCGACTGACACAGCTGCAAACATTTCATAAACAGAGAGTTTCACTTTAAAGCGGTTTTTTTTTCTGGCTCTATTCATTGCAAAGTCATGAAATAAGAAGAGCCAGGTTGGATCCAGGCTTCTGGCCACATTGGGGCATCTTCTTGGCCACTGCGGGAATCCCACAAGCAGGACAGGAGTGCAACAACACCCTCCTGCACAGAGTCCCTAGCAACTGACATTGAGACTGGATACTGTCTGGGTTATTGGAGGTAACATGTAACCGAATCAATTTGTCTTGCAAGTTCACATTTGATAGACAAAGTAGCTACGTAGCATAATCAGTTTTGCTCTACAATAGAACACCTGCAGTTTTTAATGAGTGCTAGCTTGCTGAAACTTCCTTCAGCTTCTGCCACAATCACTGGGAGTGAGCAATATATACATACACGAGGGCTGTGAACAGAACTGGATCCGGATCCTGAATCCAGACTGGATCGGGGTGATCCGGATCTCCTGGATCAAGATCTGAACCAGATCAGGGGAGTTCTGGATCATTCCAGATCGTTCCAGATTGGATCATTCTGGATCGATCCAGAGCCCATTGGACTCACAGCCCTCCCCTCACTCTCCCTACTTACCTGCTGCCTCTTCATCGTCTCCGCCATCTGCTGGCCGCCGCTGCTTCCACTCCACTGAGAACCAGGCCTTGCGGCCTGGTTCTCAGTAGAATGGAAGCAGCGGCGGCCAGCAGACGGCAGCAGCAGATGCTGGATGGCGGAGGCGACAAAGAGGCAGCAGGTAAGCAGGGAGAGTAGGGGAGGGCAGTGAGTCCTTTTCCCCAGAGACTTGCAAGTCTCTGGGGAAAAGGAGGGTTTCTGGATCTCAATCCGGAGACCCGGATCCGGATCCAAATAAGGTTCCAGACCGGATTGGGGGAGGTCCGATCTGGATCATCAGGATCCAGATCTGGACCAGATCAGGGGTGCTGTTCACAGACCTAATATATACATACACACATCCATAGGGCTCTGCACACTTTTCTGAAAATTAGTTGCAGTTGTATTGTTTTGTGAATCTCAGTTACTAAGATAAGGAAGGCATGGAGGAGAGAAGTTCATGTTTTTTTTCAGAGGCAGAGCTGCAGATTTATTTCCCCCAGATGCAACATTTCACCAAGGAAATTCTCAGAATAACAGAAATGTTTGTTTTGTAATGGTCTGATGAATATATAGAAATAAACAAATCTGAATCTGAATCGCAGAATGATCTGTAGGATACTTGTGAACTAGACCAGGGGTTCCCTACTTTTGGGGGGTCCATGGGCACATTTGGAACATTGAAAATGTGTTGTGGGCACTCTCAGAGAATGGCTGCCACGGTGGTGGCTTGCCCATTCACAAAATGGCTGGCACGGTGATGGCTTGCCCATTCACAAAATGGCTGCCGTGGGGAACATGGCTGGTCAGAACACTCCCATTCCCCACAAGGCAAACGGATGGGAGCGAAAGAAAAAACAATTGGTCCAAGAACATAAGTACAAGGCAGAGGTGGAGGCTCAGCTCCAAATCTCAAAACCATTTGCTTTTGAACCCAAAGGCAGAGGATGCCGAAGAGCAGCACTTTGCTTCACAGCATCTTAAAAGCTAAAACTAAAATCAGGATGGGCAGAGAGCCTGATGGGCACCGAGAGGTATCCATGGGCACATTTGCACCCATGGTAAATCCTACCAGCACCATTGGCTCCCACTGTCTCTTTTTATTACGGTGCAGTGCCTTTCTTACCTCCTTTCTTTCTCTCCTGCCTAATCACAAGGAACTGTGGAACTGTCAATTAGGAACATGGGAAGCTGCCTTTTACCATGTCAGATCCTGGGTTCACCTAGCTCGGTATTGTTGATGCTCACTGGCAGTGGCTCTCCAAGATTTCAGGCAGGAGTCTTTCCTAGCACTTCCTGGAGAAGCCAAGGATAAAACCTGAGACCTTTGGCATGCAAAGTATGTATTTTACCACTGAGCTATATGGCCCCCTCAGTCCATCGGAGGAGCAATTGTACATGCCGCTTTCCCTCCTGCTGAGGAGAAAATACCCATTGCTCTTTAGCTCTACAGGGAGAAAAACATTTCAGAGAAGTGCAAGTTTAGCAGGCAAATAGTGTGTGTGTGTGTGTGTGTGTGTGTGTGTGTGTGTGAGAGAGAGAGAGAGAGAGAGAGAGAGAATGATAGGAGAGCAGGTTTGTCCACGAGGTTACAAGGGGAAATTCATCTCCTGGAAAAACTGATTGTTCCCTTTCCCTGGAATTCTCTCCAGATTTTGTCCATGTTGAGGAGAAGGGCACGTTCATAAGAACAAGCAACTGCAGAGAAAACAAATCCCCAGCCCCCAGGTCTGGATCTAAATCTCACATGAGCAACAAACCCAGGAAGTGACCTAAGGCAAGCCACTCCCCACCCTCTAAATGGAGATGATCATCGTTGGTTGCCAGGGATTGAAGCTGGGACCTTCTGCATGCAAAGCAAGGGCTCTACCACTGAGCTACAACCCTTCTCTACTTAAGAGAGTGTGTCATGTAGGACATCTGTCAAACCCTGGATGTTTGGGTCCTGCTAAAGTGCGCTTCCCTCAGCCCCATCTTTGGGCCCGGGGGTGGGGGGGAGGCTTGCAATCGCGTTCGCAAATGCATCTGTTTGAAAAATGTGCAGCTATAAAATGAGCATTTGGGGGGGGGGGGGAATGCAACTTTCAATCTTTCGTTAATGGATGGGGAAAGGATGCATTTGGGTGTGCACATTCAAAAGAAGTGAACCGACATGAGCAATTTCCCCATTTGAACAAGAAGAAAAAGCTTTCATTTCAGAATGGGAACGAGGCAGACTAAGAGCGTCATCACACTGGAGGTTTAATGCACATCCGCCACGACGTTGATCCACTTTTTCAGCGCTGGACTAGCATGACACCGTCCCTGTCATGTGGTTCTCTCATCCAGAGCGAGTCCAGCTCTGAAAAAGTGGATCAAAGTCGCGGCAGGTGTGCATTAATGACAGGTGTGATGATGCTCCGAGTTTTGAGGTAGAACTTGGAGAATCATCCCTAATTCCTACCCCTTCTACCAGTCTAGGGCCAGGCAGTCTGCCCACAGAAACGGTGAATACAAAAAGTTAGAAGACTTTTTTTCAGTGGGTGAATGCAAGAGATTCAAATCTTAGTTTTGAAACAATGTATAATACTGAACAGGTGATTTTTTTTGGCGATTGTAGTTAAAAAACATTCACATGGTCTTTTGAACACCATTTTCCTTAAACCCACAGACAAAAATACCCTTCTAAGACATGACAGTCATTATCCAACACAACTTCGGAACAATCTACACTAAAGTCAATTTCTAAGAATAAAATGCAATTGCTAAAAAAAAACACCCTCAAGATTTTCTAAAAGAATCATCATTTTTGGCACAGTGTCATCAAAAAAGGGGATACCCTTCCATGGTCGTAAGATCAGCTATGGATACAGTGAACATCTGTAAATGGGACAGTCTATTATGTCCCCAAAAAAGAACAAGAAAAGACCTAACTGAACAGCAAATAACATACATCCTTCCATTTGCTCCTGTTACCAATAATAATAATAATAATAATAATAATAATAATATACAAACATACATCTGCTCCACCTGGCATCTCATCCAGGATTTGTCAGGTTTAACAACAAGACCCGGAATAATGTTTAAAAGAACAACAATCCTCAAGGACTGGTTAGTACACATAGATCACACATGGGGAACGCAAACAAGAATGTACAAACAACAGTCTACAATACATTAAAGCCAAAAGGACATCATCCATGTGGCCGCTGCATGTATTGTAAGCACATTAAAAAGAAAACATCCTTTGTCAATCCAAGCACCGGAAATAATATCCAAATTTCTGATTTTCTAATGTAACTCTTCAAGAGTAATTTATGCCATCTCATGCCCCTGCAAGAAGATCTACATTGGCAAGACATTGAGACTTTTAAAACTTTGAATAGGGGAACACCTATGCAACTTAAAACATCATAGGATGGGAGCTCCAATGGCCAAGCACTTTAGCGAGAAACAACATAAACCCAGCGATATTATCTTTTGGGCTATTGAAAAGGTGAATGGAAATGATAAATTATTGAGCAGAAGAGAATTATTTTTGAGTTATCACTTTAAAAAGTATGTGGCCAAATGGGCTTAACGAGGACTTGGACTTCTCCGAGCTAAAATAAGAATGCAAAGTGTATACAGCACTAATTGATAACACACATGTGAAATGCTGACAGTAAGTAATAGCAGGATCAGTGCCTGAGCTTCATGGGGGTGTGGTCTAGCTAAAAATCACCTGGGATATATAAGAAGACACATCTCAGGTGTGCATCTGGTATGAGAGTTAAATGCTTTGAAAAACAGGGTGTATCAGCACCTTCAAAAAGGAATTAGTGCCTGGTTTGGAATCAAGAAATTGAATGGTTATATACAGGTTGGTTCATGTCTTTGTTACCCAATGATGTGTGTAAAGAGTAGATTTGTTAAAGGCTATGGAAATTTAAAATGATGTTCTTTTTACTACTGTCTTATTTAGCTAGAAGTAAAAACATGGGAATATTGTATGTTCTGTTAAAGTGGGAATTCACTTTTAAAGTTGTTTTTTTAAAAAAAAATCATCTGTGGCATTCTAACATTGATAAGCCTCTTGAATCTTGTAAAAAGAATGAGGGTGTTGTCTATAAGATACTATTCTTACTTTCAATTTATTTGTTTGATTTATAGCTCCTGAAAAAGGAGACATCTCCAAAACCCAGAATTTGCCTCCTCTTTGTTGCCAGTTTACGGTGCCTTTTCCCCTCTTTATCTCTAGTAACTGTCCTGATTGTTCAGACACAAAGGAAACCCAAATTCTTCAACCTCTTTCTCCTTGGGGCAGTCTATGTTCTGGAGCATCATTCCATCACCTGGAAATGATGCCTAAGGAAGCCCTGCTTTTAGTCACTAGTAGCTGTTAATAATAAAACCCTGGTGTGCATCGAATGTAATTTTCTTTTGACTTAGGGGGTTTGGGTCTACAATGAGTTAGGTCTGAGGTGCCACCTCCACCAGAAGCAATGATCATGCAGTAGAGACTTTGAGCGGCTCCTCTCACGGGCCTGGAAAGCATCAGCTAAGATCTGTTTTGTGATATGCACAATTGCAGATCTTGAACTATTTGCCTGGTTCCTTTTTTGGTACTTGCTGAAGCAAGGCTGTTTTTATCTCAGCACCAGAGGATATTTGTTCTTTGCCAAGGGTTTAAGGAAACTAGTCAAAACAAACCAGCAAGATCCTGGTTTTGGTCTGGGACTGTGCCCCTTGAAACATACATGAACCTTCCAAACAGATGTTCAAGGAGTACAACATTCCCCCCCCCCCTCAGTCCAGACTGCTGCGGTGGAGTGGACTGGAACCTTCCATTATGTGAACTGCGTAACAATGTGTCTTAGAAGCAATAGTGCGCAACTTCACTTTTTTTTAAAAGTACATAGGATGCTGCCCCGTGGCACCTGAAAAAGTAAAAAAAAAAATGATGACATGAGCTGTACTAGTATCTGCATCATCAAATGCAGTGAGTGTTATATTAATTTGGCAGGTATGTATGCACGTTTGGCCGAGAAGCAGGGAAGCCAGAGAGATGTGAAATGTAAAAACTATAAACGTTGAGAATCACTTTTTGTTGTTTTTCTTGCAGCAGCCTAACGTGGCTGCCCCTGGAAATAGCCTCCTACTGGGTCAGACTGTCAGTTTGGCCCAACTATCTACTTTGACTGGCAGAAAGTTTGAAGGAGAGAGAGATCCTTTCCCATCAGCTGCTACCTGATTGTTGGAACATAGGCAGCTGTTTTATATGAGGTCAGGCTATTTCTCCATCTCCCACAGTACTGTACTCTGACTGGTAGCAGCAAGGGTCTGGAAGAAGATTTTCCCCATCTCCTGCTACCTGAGCCCTTTAACTGAAGATGTTGGAATTTGAACCCGGGACCATGCAGTTGCAAAGCTTGTACTCTGCAGTTGAGGGCATAAGTCCTTCTTTTTCCTGATGTTAGGATTCTAAAAATTCAAGGTCTTGTGGAACATTTTACATTAGTGCACTTACAGGTGGAAAAAATGCTTTATAAGTATTAGAAGTTAATTATTAGATAAATCCCTTGATACAACAGGGGAGCTGAGTGCTCTTTCAGCAAGGTCCTGGTCAACCTTGCTATGAATCCCTTCTTCACGCCACATAGAAAACAATACTGGTTTTCTTCTGATTTTAGTTCTGCATGTTGGACATGAAAGGGATGACTCAATTATTGTCTTCAGTGCTGCTAATGTCAGGGTATTTCCAGATGTCCAGCCCATAAACTTGCAAACACAAAAGCAAATGCTCTCTTTTCTTTTACTTTGCAACCTCACAGCAAGCAAGAATGACAACGTTTTTGCAGACATCTGCTTCTCCTCCAAGGAGCTCAGAATAGCAGAGTATAGCTGGTATTTCATTTAGTCCTCTCAACACTCCTTTGAGGTGGGTTAGGCTGATAGCTAGCTCAAAGCCTCCCAGTGAGGTTTTAATTCCTGGTCTCCCTTGTCCCTTTAGCCACCACATCAGACCAGCTTTTACTGTGTGATTCTTGGTTTCCTGGAAGAGACGGAGCCAATGTGGGGTAGAAGTTAGAGCTGTCTCTCCAAATGTGTTGGATTGCAACTCCTACCAGCCCCAGCCAGCATGGCCATTTGCCAGGGTTGATGGGAGTTGTAGTTCCACATGTTTCAGTGTTGGGAGTAGGCCTGGGAGGTCAGGTTTGAAATATTGGACATAGACCTAAGGGTACAGGATTCAAATCACTGTGCAGCCACAAACCTTACTAGTATGGTCAGTAAGCCACAAACCTTGCTGATATGGCCACTCTCGTAAATATTATTATTATTATTATTATTATTATTATTATTATTTGTTACATTTATATACTACCCCATAGCCAAAGCTCTCTGGGCGGTTTACAAAAATTAAAAGATTGAACATTAAAAAGTCAATATACAAAATTTAAAATCATAAAACATAAAACAGCTGATATTTAAAACATTTTAAACTTTTAAGCCTAGTCAAAAGGTCAATTAAAAACCTCAATAAATGCCTGGGTGAAAATAAAAGTTTTGACCTGGCACTGAACAGATAACAGTGTTGACGCCAGGTGGGCCTCATCGAGGAGATCATTCCATAATTGGGGGGCCACCACAGAGAAGGCCCGCTCCCTCGTTGCCGTCCTCCAAGCTTCCCTCGGAGTAGGCACTCGGAGGAGGACCTAAGATGTTGATCACAGTGTATGGGTAGGTTCATGTCAGGAGAGGCGTTCTGTCAGGTATTGTGGTCCCAAGCCATGTAAGGCTTTATAGGTTAAAACTAGCACCTTGAATCGGGCTTGGAAACATACAGGCAGCCAATGCAACCCTCATAGCAGTGTTGTTGCGATGGGACTATGTATGCTACCTTGAACTCCTTAGAGGAACTGATTTTTGGCTGTCTCCCAACACTGAAAGGTATGGCGGCATCTCTGAGACTCTTGCCGATATGCGACTCCAGTATCAGAGGCACTAAGCCTATATACACCAGTTGCTGGGGAACATGGATGTTAGGGTGCTGTTGCACCATTTCCTGCTTGTGGGTTCCTGGTCGACAGCTGAAGGGCCACTGTGTGAGCAAGAGTGCTGGACTAGATGGACCCTCGGTCTGATCCAGCAGGGATCTTCTGATTATTCCTAAAGACTTGGCAAATAGACAGACCATTGAAGGCTGGAGGAACATTCATCCAGCAGAAAGGAGGATCCTGTGACCACCTGCGGACACAATGCCCCTTTCAGCCTTACCTGCCTGCATTGAACTCATCACATTTGCTAACATTTGGGAACTGTAGCCCAGGAATTCCCATTGCCAAATTCTGCCCCCACTGCCATGCCATGAACAAAATTAAGCAAAGATTCTTAGGGAAGCTGATGGGTGACAGGTGATTCGAAAGAGCCAGGATATCTTTTTGCTGATCTCCCATCACTAAGAGGCATCTCTGAGGCCCTTGCTGAAAGGTATCAGGTGCCTTGGCTGGCAGTCACATCATCTTCCCCGAGATGTCTTCATCCCAGGGCTGACGAGAAGCCGCTTCCATTCTCCTGGATGAGTGTCCCTATGGCAACCAGCGTGTGCGGAGCACATTTAAAGTCAGCAATTGTCTTGGCCTCTGTTTATTTACAGCACGTTAGTGGCTTTGGAAGCACAGGCTTGAGGGAGAAGCCTCGCTCAGCTTTGCCATGTAGGCTTTGCTGCAGAGATCTTGCACCCAGCTTGCGGCCCCCCTGACCTTGGCAAACATGGCAGCTTGCAGCATGGCGAGCTACAAAGTACTCATCGCTAGCCGCCCCAACCTTCATGTGCGTGGTCTTCTCCCTGGGTCCCCGTGTGTCTGCTTGTACCCGGGTAATGGGGCTGCTTACAGAAAATGTGTAGACAAACTTGCTCATAGGAACAGACAAAGGGGGTGTAATTACAATGCTGCTTGGTCCCTACAATCCCCACAGAATTGCAGCTGTGGGGTGGGAAGGATACACCCAGATGGCAGGAAGAAGTGTGAGCGATCTGCCCGGAAATGCTGCAGTGCCGGCGGCCATGCGGCTCGTCTGACGCGCCCTCTGCCCTGCCTTCCTACGCTTACTGGAACCTAACCTAGGCTTCGATCCGCCCCCAGGAACGCCCACTGGCTCAACCCAAACCGAGGCCACCACCGACAGAGAGAGGAAAGAACGTGGTGGCCTTGGAGCAACTTGAAAATCGTGGTAAATTGACACTGTGAAAAACCGTAGTTTTGTGGGGAGAGGAAGCCCGATGTGGCCGCACCCCTGTGCATCAGGACAGGCTGAACAGGGCACCTAGACAAGCCCAAAGCTGCCTAATACAGATTCTGACCATTTATTATTATTTTATTTTATTTATTTATTTCATTTCTAACCTGCCTCTCCATCTAGATCGAGGCGGGGAACAACACTAGATATAAATATAAAAACAATAAAATAGATAAACCATTAAAACAGATAAAAACAAATACATTATTAAAAACATCTTAAAATTAAACTGGATAGGCCTGCCGGAAGAGAGCAGTCTTCATGGCTTTCTTAAATTCCAGAAGACTGCTAATTTGTCGAATCTCCTCCGGCAGGCCATTCCACAGCCTGGGAGCGGCAGAAGAGAAGGTCCTCTGGGTAACACTCGTCAGCCTAGTTCTGGCTGACTGGAGTAAATTCTTCCCAGAGGACCTGAGTGTGCGGGGCGGATTATATGGGAGAAGGCGATCCCGCAGGTAACCTGGACCCAAACCATATAGGGCTTTAAAGGTAATAACCAACACTTTCTACATCGCCCGGAAACTAATGGGCAGCCAGTGGAGTGATTTTAAGATTGGTGTTATGTGGTCACCCCTAGGTGTACCGGTGACCAACCTGGCTGCCATATTTTGAACAAGTTGAAGTTTCCGGACTAGGCACAAAGGTAGCCCTATGTACAGCGCATTGCAGAAGTCGAGCCTCGAAGTTACCAGTGAGTGCACTACCATCTTTAGGTCTTCCAATTCTAGGAAGGGGCGCAGCTGGCGTATCAGCCGAAGCTGATAGTAGGCACTCCTGGCCGTCGCATCTATCTGGGCTGTCATTTGGAGCGACGGATCCAGGAGTACCCCCAAGCTGCGAACACAATCTTTCAGGGGGGGGGGGTGTAACCCCATCCAGAACTGGTTGACACACCTCCAAACCCAGGTTGTGGCCTTTGACAGCAAGCACCTCCGTCTTGTCTGGATTCAGCTTCAGTTTGTTTTTCCTCATCCAGCCCATTACCGCCTCCAAACATTCATTCAGAGGAGACACACTATCTTTAGCTGACGATGTTGTCGAAGGCACAGAGAAATATATTTGGGTGTCATCAGCGTACAGATAGCACCCCGCCCCATGCCTCCGGATGATCTCTCCCAGCGGTTTCATATAAATGTTAAACAGCATGGGCAGCGATCCTGGTTCCACCTCTTTCCCAGCACCTGTTAGTGGAACTCCTTTTTTTTAAAGCAGGTGATTCCATCCAGTGATCCTGGGACCTATAGCATGCACAGCAAGGGTTCTGCCACCAAAGTGCAGGACTCTCCCTCCAAGACAAATGTCTGTTATTACTGTGTTAATATCTGCATGGTTTTTCCCTATTGGACACGTTTTGTTGAGAGTTTAGCTGTATTACAGAATCTCTCTCTCTCTCTCTCTCTCTGTAATTCACATTTAATAATATATATTTAATAATTTCAGTAAGACAGCATGTTCTGTGCACTTCTGTGATTCTGTCTTCCATGGATTTTGTTTTGCCACCCTTAGGGAGTTTGAGTCCAAGTGCAGACAGGGCTGGTGGGGACCCTCCCCACCCCCTGAGAAATCACAGCCACTCTGCATGGCAACCAGGTTCTTGAAAAGTATTGATTTGTATAAATTGGGGGTGGGCAGCATGTGGCCCGCATAGGCAAATTTAGCTTGTTTGCTAAGGTGGCTTCCTATGTTACTAGATCCACGCAGAGCTAACAACGTTCAGACAACGTACTAAGCCATGATGGTTAAGCGTTTTGACCTAACCATGATGGCTTAGTGTGTTGTGTGAGTGGCATTAATGAGGCTCTTGCAGACAGCCACCTCCTTTCCCTCTGTCATTAAAGTAACCCACGCCTCCCTCCAGATGCCAAGTCTGTCCCCGTTTTATGTGGCTCCGCCTCCCTCATCTCCCTGAATCATCCCAGCCCGTTGGCCCGCCATGCCTGCAGCTGTACCACTTGTCTTGTAAAACTCTGGCTGCAAACGACCGGAGCAGCCTCTTTCACGGCGGCGGCTATTTTAATTGCCTCCATGCCTTGCAGAGGAAAGAACTCTCATTATGTCGACAGGTAAACATTGGTTTTGGCCGCGAGACTTGATGAAGGCAGAACGGCCTGAGTCATCCGTGCCTGGGAGTGTTTAGGGACTCGCTCTCCCTTCCTCCCTGTCTTCCAGCTCGCTTGAATTTTCTGGACACACTCCACTGATGAACTCTGCCTGCAGATTGCACTAATTTAAGGCGCTGCTTTAGTGATGCTTTCAAGTATCTTTTTGTTTTTGGCTCGCGTTGAGCCAGTTGGAGCTCATACGCAGTGTTAAAAAGCCTAAATATGGGAATAAAAGAGCTTCAAGGGAGCTTCGTACATTTCTTGCAGGGGGTGGAGGAGGAGGAGATCAGCCTGCTGCCCCAGAAAATCCAGAGGTACCTGGGCACATGTTGGCCATATGTGTCAACCATAGAAGGGTTGACCATAGAAGGGTCAAAGGGAGAGTGTGCATATCCTCAGTGTGTGTTCCTGGTGAGTTTTGGAACAGGCGGGATCAAACTAGGCTTCCTCTGTATTTTTTCTCTTTGTCAAGGTTACTTTCCAAGGCTGACTGTGAACTCCATCACCCCTAATTCCCACCCATCCCTGGTTTGCCTTCACGCTTTTTTACCTCTGAGGCAGAAGCGCATCAAGCTTATGACCCCTTTCACCTGAAGAGCTGCTCTTTCGCTCCTTCGCTCATTTGCCCTTCGGCTCCACCCCACTCCTCCCCTTCTCCCTCCAGTCAGGTCCTGGCAGATGAGCACTTCAACAAGAATGCTTTTCTCGCGGGCAAAAATGGAAGGACCCTTTAGTCTGGCTCCTTGGGGGCATCGAGGGAGCACAATCCTGTCTCTGCAGAGATTCAGGCATTGTATGATTTTAAAAAAGGCTTTTGAGCCTGGGTTGCAGGGTTGGGGTTTTATATTGAGGCTTGGAGCCGGCTGCTGGGAGAGATCGCTTTTCCCTGCCAGGACCTGATGCAATCCATTCAAGCCCCCAGTTCCTTTAAAACTACACAGAGGCTTAAAGACTGATCTCTTCCAGCAGGCCTACCCAGTTGAATTTTAAGATGCCTTTTAATAATGTATTAGTTTTATAGGTTTTTTATACTTCATCGGTTTTGTATATTTTATGCTATTTGTATTTAATGTTGTCCCACGCCTCGATCAAGAGGGAGAGATGGGTAAGAAATATTAGGGCGCATTAAATGCTCTTAGGGAAAATAATCCAGACTGTTAGCATTCTAGGAAAGACTGGGGAAAAGGCGAGGTGTCAGCAGGACAGGTACAGTGTCATGTGAGTACCGTGCTGCAAATCCACATACCAGGCATGGCGAGAGTGCACTAAATTGCTGGCGTGATGGAGCTCTTAGTCAGGCATTTCTTAAAGTGTTGGTCATCAACTGGTGGCCTGGAGGCCGCAAGAGGGTCACACATCCTGTCATTGGGTTGCCCCATTGTTGCCTTTGAGTTTTGTTACTTTTTAAAAGAAGAACGCTGTGGGGGGATGCGAAGGTAAGAAATACAGGGAGAAAGCATGGGGTGTGAATGATTAGGGGACAGGTATGGAGAAGTCAGTGTATTTGTAGTCTGTGCCATTTTCACACATGTTCACCCAGAAGAGATAATCTGTGATTTGTTTGATCCTGCCCAAAAATGCATATGCAAATACATATTTAAGCACACATTTAAAAATGTATTTTCTCTCGAGAACTGCAAGGTCAATTCTGATCAAAACTGAACCAAACCAAAATTCTCACCCATCCCTGCTCAAGAGTTTTCCAGGCCTGATTTCATGCCAACACGTGAAGCACTGTGTTATCCATGACACAAGACAGAAGTGATATGGTCCCTGCCCCAAATGAGACAAGATACAGACAGAAGAGGGGGTTCTGGGCTGATGCCAGTGGGGGAGATGGACTAAGCACCTTGCATTTGCCATGCCCACAACTGCCCTCACTGCGGACCTAGATGGCTGCAGGTGATTAATGGATGCACCTGCTTGTCTAAACAAAGCCGCGCTCTGCCGCCAGAGCTGAGCAAATTGGTCCCGAGAGGCGGGAGGAGACGCAGACAGTACCCAGGGTTGCATCAGACAAGTGGTGTGATCCAAACAGAAAGGGCGCCTCATGGCTGCCCATCGTGCAGGCTTTTGTGAAAGGAAACCGAAATCGTGGCAGGCATCTCCCTTGGGAACGCAATTCCCACATGAGCACGAATCGTTAAGCAGAGCCAAGTAGGCCGCTGGAGAGGTGCCCATTCTCATTTTCCCAGCTTTAGTCTCCTGGTTTAATGCCGTTGCCATTTCAAAACACAAGTGGCTTTAACTCACTGGCCGTGTTGTGACTCCGATGGGAATTTTGCAGAGCGTGTGTGTGTAGAGGAGAATGGCTTCCATTTATTAAAAACATTTCACAACTGCAGAGCTTCTGGGATGTTTTTTAGCCATCTAACTGTCATGGTTTCCGGCAAAATCATAATAGCCCTTCTTCTTTGAATTAGTTCTGTAGATTCAGCACCAGAAGAGCGTAGAGCTGATCGGTTTTGTGGTCAGATGTCTACCAAATTGCTACCATTCCAGCCCAGTTCTGCTGTTGATTGAAATACACCATGCAACTGCATCAGAGCACAGAAGGAGCTAGGCTTTTTATTTGGAAGACTTTCAAGCCAGTCTGTCTTTGCTGGCCATGGCATGAGAAAGAGCTATTGTCTGCAGGCAACTAGCAAGCTAGAACAGCAGCCTGCTAGAACTCAAATGTTCAGAATCACTTTAAACTTAATCTCAAATTAACAGAGGCCCTTTCTACACCTAAGGGTGTAGAGCCTGGGGACAATCCCGGATTTACCAGCTTCCAGGATCATCCCCGTTTTTCCAAATAGGTAGTGTGATGTTCTGGCTTCCACCTGGGATGTCGTGTCCACCATATATATATTTTTTTACATTTAAAGACACGGAACATCATGTGGTGGAAAAGGTAGGGAAACCCCCTGTGTGCCCCCCCCCATCCTGGGGATGGCGGAAATCCTCCCCTACACAGTTCTGTGCCCATTTCTGGTGCCAGCTTACTTGTGAGTAAGTGGGCACAGGCAGGACAGGAACGTCCCAAGAATCGGGTTTTCCCAGGGATTCTTTATCCCTGGGAAAAATCTTTGTCTGTCCCCACCCTGCCCCCAGGAGTTCCTGTGCGTCATTTGGACACACAGGGACCACCTAGGGGCAATCCCGCGACAAAAGGCTGGTGTAGAAACGGCCAGGCTTTCTTAACCTTTGTTGAAGAGTGACAACAACCGAAAGACAGCTTGCTTGAAAAGCTTCCCAACGGGAAACTAGCTCCTTGTCCACTCCGATGCAGCTGTACTGTGCGATTCAGTGAAAAGAACCGGATCTGAATAGTAGCAATTTGGATGATGAACTTCTCAATGACACAGAGCCTGTGCAGATCCAGCAGTGCCTATTCATAACTGAGCAATATTTCCCCTAACCTCCACCCACACTTTAGGACAGCTGCATCAGAATGCAGAAGAAGTTGAGTCTTTATTTTTAACATGATTTTCATGGTGGCTTGTTCTTAAAAAGGCCTTCAGCATTGCTATTTTTGTTGCCATTTTGCAGACTGCTGTTGGTCCACACACCACAGTTTCAGAATCACTTGGCAAATGTTTTTTTGAGGAAACGCCAGCAATGACCCCGGTCTGTGCTCCACACCATTCTCCTTTTGCAGGTTTTCCTCCAACTCTCTTCCAAATGTTTACCTGCTTAACATCTGACAAACGAGGGCTGCCTTGAATGTAATTTAGTGGTGCCCACTTGATGGTGTTTCATTCACTAGGCAGTCGACTGCTGATGATGCTCCAGTGATAAATCTTGTGTTGTTTTGCAGTAAAGGGACAGGTAAAGATGCTGCAAGATAAATGAAGTCTGCCTAGGAGTCCTGACTCAAAGGCAGGCTTTCCTTGTCAATGTCTTGGAAGAATCCTTTTATCTCCAGGGAAAGCTTACATTTCTCTTGTTGGGTCAGTCCTTAGTGAACCCTTGAGCTGGAGAAGCAGGCTGGGAATAAGAATTTAATACCTTTCTGTGCTGTGCCACTTTCCGTCACCACCTGCAGACTATAACATTTGTGCATGTGTGCGAAGAGCCTTGTACAATGCCCAGAGAAGCTGAAGACTGGAGATGAGTAGAGGTCCCTGGTATTCTTCCCCTGGCTTACTCTGCCCCTGGCCTTCTGTCCTGCCTGAATTCTGGTTGGCTTGTTTGTTTGATTTCTTTACTGCCTTTCTGGAGCCCACCAAGGCAGTTCACAAGTAAAGCGAAAATAAAGCAAAACTTAAAAGACATGGTTACATAAAATATAGTAAAACATTAGAAACAACATTAATAACCATAACACTAAAAAGCAAAGTTGAAAACTTGCATCCTGACCCCGCTTTCTGAATGCAGAGGGTGTGGGGACTGTTCACAACTCCAAAGGGAGCTCATTCCAGAATTTGGGAGCATCACAGGAAGGAAGTCTTTCTCACATGCCTGACAAGTGGGCCTTTGCACACGAGGCTGTCTTCCACAGGGTAGCTCCTGCTGATCTTAGTAACAGAGGAGGTTCATACCGAGGTGAGTTGTCCCTCAGATAGCCAGGCTCAAAGCCATTCAGAGTTTTAAAGGTTATCAAGAACACCTTGAATTGAGCCCAGAGAGCAATTGGCGGCCAGTGCAAATCTTCCAATATTGGGGTAATATGATCACAATACGATGCTCTAGTTAGCGGCCTAGATTCTGTGTTTTGCACCAGCTGAAACGTTTGGATGCTCTTTGAGGGTAACCCCATGGAGAGCACATTGCAGTAGTCTAACCGCGATGTAACAAAGGCATGGATAACTGTTGCCAGGTCAGACTGGCTCTGGAAAGGTCTCAGCAGGTGTCCTAGGCAGAGTTGTGCAAAAGGTCTCTTTGCTCCTGCTGTCCCCTAAGGATCTGAGGACAGCATAGACCAGGAGCACTCCCACGCCAGGAGTCTGATCTTTCAGGGGGAGTGTGACCCATCTGAAACAGGTTAAATCCCGAGCCCCAAACCTGGCTTTCTACTGATCTACGAGCACCTCTGTCCTTCCTGGATTTAGTTTCAGCTTGTTCACTCTCACCCAGCCCATTAGTGAGTTTAGGCAACATTGAAGGATGTCAGAGAATTTCTAAAAATCAATTCCAGAAATCGAGTGTGCAGCGTTTGTTTCAGCTTCCAGTTCCGTCAGCTCAGGCGCATCGTTCCCTTCTCCCCCGGCAGTACGAAGGTACATATGTGCTTGGAGAAAATGCCATCCCCCCAAAAGGCAGTCGATGACAGCATCAGGATTCTTTCTACACAGTATTTTATGGATGCCCAGGCACCCTCCCATATGTAGTGGTGTGTGAAAAAGACTTTTTTCCCCATCACACGTACAATTGCAGTTTCAGTCAGAGCCAGCCATTTCAGGGCTAGGGTTCAGCACTTTAGATATCTCCTTTAGAATTCTGGCTGGAACCCAGAATGGATCCACAGCCCCCACTGTTCATGGGGGAGAAGTCTACTAACGATGGCTATGAGATCCGTGGAGCCTCTGGGTATAAAGAGGGCGGTGACTCTGGCTATCAGTGAACAGGGAGAGGCGTGGGAGAGGGCACGCAAACGCCTCCACGCTCCGCTGCTCATGGGCTTCCTGGAGGCAGCAGGTCAGCCGTGGTGGGAAGCAGGGCTGATGGATTCAATCATGGCTCTTAGGATGCTCTTATGTTCAAACAAACTCATTCGTCTGGGGATTGTTTTTCCTCCCACTATCACCCACTCCGTCTCTCTCTCTCCCCAGTCCTCCGCTACCTATATTTTAATGGGAGGAGGGGGGGGGGGGAAATATGCAGCGCATTTTCCCAGAAGCTGGTTGTAAATTTGAAAATGAAATTGGGAGTTGTCTGCATATGTGCGGAAGGTGTGGGGGAGTTTCGTAGTTATGTACAACTGCGGGGAAATGTCGCTTTTACAGCCAATTTTCAGCTGTCACTGCAAAGATTACTGGCACTCCTGCTAAGCCTGCATTACAGAATTAAAATGCTCCCTTGCACTCTTCCTTCATTCCTTCCTTTCTTTCCTTTTCTCTGTTTCTCTCTTCTTTGTTTTCTTTAGAAAACAAAACAGCCCCTCTGTGGTTCTCAAAACAGAGCTTTTTCATCTTTTTGAGTTCATGACTTGGAGGACTAGAAGGAGAAAGGATTTAGATAAATTCAATGGGCGTAGGTCTTATCTGCAGCTACGGTGGCCATGATAGCTAAATGGAGCTCCCATGTTCAGAGGCAGTATGCCCCCAAATAACAGGTGCAGGGAATGGCCGTTGCTTATGGGATGCTCAAAGATGCCTGGTCAGTCACTATTGGAATCAGAAGGCTGCTGTTATTGAGAAGCTCAGCCCTTATGGCTTTTACACATTATTTTTGGGCATCACCCCAGCGCCTTGTTTAAAGTACGGGAGGCTGCTTGAGCAAGACATTGAGGAGAGCTAGGAGGAAGGTTCCAGATGGTGGGGTGCAAATCGCTAGCATGTGATGCTCTTAAAAGTACGTGACCAAATTCCCTCTACTGCAACTAAATCGATAGAATTTGGTGATGTTGGAGGAATCTGTCCACCAGCCAGGACTTCACCTTGTTTCCCCGTGAGCTGGCCTGACTCAATATGCATCGAGTTGAGCCAGCTGGTGAATTTTTCTGCTTCTAAAGAATTTACGTAAATAGAAATGCGCAAACTGAAATTCATGCAAATTTCGGCCATGATTGGTGCAATTTGCCGCTGCAGTTTGTGTAAATTGTGCCATTTGTGAACAAAATTTGCATAAATCATGTAATTGCACCCCCACAATTTGCGTGCATTTCTATTTACGTAATATTTGGGGCTACCTGCTGCCGGGTCACCTTGTCTGTTCAGATAAGAGCTTTGCCCCTTGTGAAACACTTCCATTCCGGTGCTGTTGCGCGAACACACGAGAAGCTTGGAGGCTTGTCTGGATGACCCTGTGAGGCTTCTGCTCTCTGTGGGACCGTGGACCTCTGTGGGCCAGCCCTCGCAGAGCTCCAAGGAGCCCCCTGCATTACAATGGGAGTAAGTAACAGAACTGTCATGAGTTGTTGGCTTTAACCTTAGCAGTGGCCCAGCTAAGAACCAAGGTTCTTTTGCTAAGGCGTTGCTGGTTTTCAAGTCAAGCACTCCACCATGGCAACCAACTATCACCTTCCACCCCTTAGAAAATGAGACTTTAATGCCCAGAAAGTAGAGTTATTTGTTCCCCACTCCGCTGAAACAGGTAAATATACATGCTCTGCCTTTCCTTCTCTCTTTTTCTCTATTCTGAAATTGTCCATTCTGCCCCATACATGGCCAACCCTGTGCCACCCAAACTCACACATCCCCATTGTGAACAGGCCTCCAACCCCACCTCACCATAACCCATGCACCCTCCATGTTTCTGGTTGTGCAAACCACAATTTCCTGCCTTGTTCTCCTTTTGCTCTGTTGCTGCTATTAGGAGAAACCCTACGGAACTAGGGCTGCCAGGCCAAGGTGAATGGTGGTGGTCTAATTCATCCTTGCTTTCTGTAATTATTTTGGGTGAAACAAAACTGATGTTCCTTATGTTTAAGTGTGATCTTCAGCTCATTTCCACACTGTATCTGGTCCTGTGTACAATCTGCCATGTGCCTGCATGCCTCAGAGCAAGTTTCCCTGTATATCTTGCTTGTGCATGTCTACAGCTGCGTGTTTATAGACACACGTGATCAGAAACACACAGGAGCGGTCCCAGGAACACTGGACTTGGGTCTTTGCTTTGACCCTTCAGTAGGAATCTTCTCATATCCTTGGAACCGTCTTCTGCCGAGTCCCAGGGCTGCCCGTGGCGCAATCCAACATTCATTTTGGGCTGTCCGCGTGGCTCCTTCACTTCCCCTGCATCTGTGCCGATCAAAAGACATTTAGCAAATCTAATTTGTGAAGTCAAATGAATCGATTCCGTGAAGTGGAGGAGGCTGGGGCGTTTTGTGCTGTTTGCTTTGTAGCGTTCCCGGCCCTCTTGCAGAGCCAGAGCGACGTTGTCAATTACTGATGGTTTGATTAAGAGCAGAGCACAAATGCACCTTTCATGCGGCGGAGGCTCAGTAATGCGATAATGAATGCTTCCTCATTACCGAGATTTGATTATAGGGGTGTCTCTCTCTTATTGTTCTGCTGGCTCTTGCAGGAACACAACCCAGTGGTACAGCTCCGGGTCCTGCTGAGTGGCCTTGCATCGCATAGTTTAGGCTGAGTTTCTTGAGAAGCATGCATGGCTTTGGGGACAGGGATTCTAGGGGTGGCAGCTCGTTCCCAAAGGATCTGGCCATTACAGGAGTAGTATTCGTCTGGGGCAAAGCAGGACAGCTCTGACATTGCGCTGAATTTCGTGGGGTGACGGGTGTTTGGTGCCGCTAAATGTCTGTTCTGCAGTTTTATTGCAAGGGCTATGGTTAGTGGAGTGTGTGTGTTTGTGTGGTGGGAAAGTGGGTGACTGCAGATTAGAGACACACTCGGAAAGAGAACGAGCCGAGGCAGGAGCATTTGAAATATCCACGACATGCTTCAGAATAGTCTGGCCTGTGTCGGAGGCGGATGTGTTTCATGCCATCCGGGCAGCTGATAATGTTTGTCAGCTTGCTTGCATTGCGTGGCATTTGTGTAGAGGAAGAGCCTTCGCTATGGAATACAGAGTCCTTAGGTAATGGAGGGCCTGGCAGTTAAATGCAATGCAGTTTCTAGGTGATGGCAGTTGTCACGCGGCACAGCCGGGGAACCCCTGTTCGGGCCAAGCTGCAGTGGCTCAGCTAGAAGTCTTTGGACACCAGCCCACTGCCAGGAATGTTAGCTATGCCAGCCCCCATTTTAGGAGCAGGGGTCGCACAGGTCAGGATCTGGTAAAATGAATCCGAAGTTGAGACAGGCAATCGGAGCGTGAAGCTTCAGGCTCTGAGACCTAGGGGAAGATGGCTGCCCCCCTCCCTCCCGTGGACCAGAAGTGGTTGCCTGGTCCAAACTAGGCAGGGGTCAAGATCCAAGGCAGCAAGCAGGAAGAGGGAGCTTGAACTTAGGCAGGAGAAAAGATGCTTGGACTGAAGAACAAGCACCAAGGCTGCAGCTGTAGAGAGTCTGGCAGGCCCTGAGCCTGCCTGTCTGCGTCAATGCTCAGGCAGGCTGTTACTGCACAGTAAGCGGAATCTCCTGGCACCATGCTCAGTCTGCCAGTGGTAAGGACAGAGGGCTGGTCGTGCAGGAAATCAGGTGTCTGAGCCTGACCCCCCCCCCCCCGCCTACTGGGCACGTTAGAAAGAGTTCGGTAGGGAGTCATCTTTTCCCAGTCATGGGAGGCCATGAAAGACGTTGCCTAGTCCAGGAGTCCCCCTAGTGGGCACATTTGGAATTTTGAAGAAAAATGTTACGGGTGTTGTCACAAAATGGCGACCAATGAGGACAATTTACAAAATGGGCATGGCCAGCCACAAAACACCCATTTCACAGAAGGCAAATTGGCAATGCTAAAAGGAAAGTCATTCACCTAAGTACAAGGTAAAGTGGGTTCTGATCCCCCAAACAGAAAAATACTCCTTTGAACTCATATAGGAAGATCACCCCCAATTCAATTTCCCACAGACACACACACACACACCACACACACACACACACACACACACACACACACACTACCCCAGGTACACAACACCCCTAAACACACATAGAGACCCCTGCCCTACTCTCCCACCCCCTCATTGCTGCTCTGCTACCTCCCAAGTGTAACATGTGGTGGCAGTAGCAGGATGTATATCTTTGTTAGCTTTGACAGGCAGCCAGGTGGGTGGAGCCCTTCAAAACAAACTATTGGCCACCAGCCACTATCTTCCTTTCCTAAAAACGCCTCTGGGCTAACATGAGGCCAAGAAGCATTCTGGGGAAATAAAGATGGCGGCTGGGAAGGCAGCACCTGGCTCTGCAGTGTGTACTGGCTGCCAGGTATCTCTTAAATTTTTTAAAAATAGGGAGGTGTGATGAGCTTTGTGAACACCAAGGGAGGCATCTGAGGCCTGTGAGCTTCACGATGGAGACTCTAGGCTTAGTCAGTTGCTACTGCTGTTGTTAAAAATTCTTTCTCAAAAAAAAGGAAGGAAGGAAAAGACATGGTCAAGTAAAATTTAAAATAGCTGCAATAATTATCCATTAAAATGCATTCCCAACCACCCCAAATCGTTAGTTCAAACCAAAGTTGAACTTCTGTAAACTTCATGTTCATACACTCTTTTTTTTTTTTATGTAAAAGCACCCAAAACGCAAAAGAATTTATACCTGAGAATGTTCTTTCAAACATAATAATCAAATTTTGCAAGGAAGTTCAACCTGGGAGCTCTCCCCACAAATGTATTGTAGGTCTCCTGGAAATGCCCGTGATTCAAGAAATCCAAAGCATGAAGTTCCTCAAATGGGAATCCATGTCTGGCTCACATGGATGGCACTTCTTTATCTGCATGTGTACACACATACTCACCCAGATGAGCTAAGAAGCCCCCCGTTTCCCAAGGAGAACTGGTGTTGCCCCAAGAGAAGGTGCTCATCTCTTCTAGAACCTCACTGGGTTTTCACCAACTTCACTCCCAGGTCTTAGCACAGAACCCTGACAAGGCTACCTATGCTTTCGGCAGCTAGACAGATGGGATGCCAGGTCCTTTACTGCTTGTACTGCATCTTCCTGATGTCTGTTTCATGGCCCACAGCAACTGATATATATATATATATATATATATATATATATATATATTAATACGCAGGGCAAATGCCATCCCAATATTTCTGGAATCATTGCTTTTGCCGGTTCATTGGTTTCAGGATATTTTCATGATTCCTTTTTATTTGTTTGCTTTGGCTAGAAAAAATGCACACGCACATTCTCATATTTACACCTGCCTGTAGCTTCTGCCTAGCCAAGATCCCTCCACTGTATTGGTTACTTTATCACCACAGGTGATGGGGCCAGTCATTGAAATGAAGGCATCAATCAATCCTGCTTAGGTATATAGTCTATGTGTTGTTTCTTAAACTTGCTCACAGCTACCTTATACTGGGCCGGGTGTTTGGCCTGTGTAGCCCAGAGTTTTCACCTCTTACAGGCAGCAGCTCTAAGACCTGCAACCAAAGATGTGTTAGCAGGAGATGCCGGAGGTTCCACATGGAATCTCCTGCCTGTGAAGCACATACTCCGCTACTGAGCTGTGACCTCTTGTGACTTACACAGTGGGCTTGGTGAATGTTTATGTCTCCCAGGAAATGGTGGGAATCCAAATGTATGTTTGAGGACCCTTTGGCATCTTCTCTTCATCCCATGCGTTGTCTCCGTTGTCCATGCACAGCTGCCCAGAATTCCATGCAATGGAAGCATCAAGAGCTATATAAGCTGTGCATATGTATAATGTGCCACCATTGTGTATATGGAATGGATGCATTAAGGAGACAGCCCTGAAATTACTAGTTGTTATGGAACATGGCTGAGAGGGTGTTGTTGCACCATGTCCTGCTTGTGATTTCTTGGTCAACAGCTGGTGGGTCACAGTGTGAACAAATTGCTGGACTAGATGGACTCTTGGTCTGATCCAGCATGGATCTTCTTATGTTCTTAACTTGCTTGAGGAAAACTGCCTTCAGCATGCTTGATGTTTACACTTCTGTAGGCATCACTGGTTCCTTCATGGCATCCACATAGGGTCAGGGCCGGGCCAGGGTCATGAGCAGTCATACCTGAATCCAGGTGAGGAGTGTCTGTCTTCTCCAGCCCAGGGTTTCTTAAGTCAGTTGCCTGAAATCATGCAGTAGGCAGAAGGTGATGCCCTGTTGTCCAAGGAAGAGTAAAAAGCGAGTCTCAGTATTGATTCCCAGGACTTGCTGGTCCAGGGGGGTCACCGTTGCGCACCTGTGCCTTTGGACCCCTGAAGGTGGCTTTGAGACCTGAGCACATGTCATCCCAAGTTGCTTATTTGGCTAGATCCCAGCCTTAGGCTGTGCGGTTTGTGGTAGAAGCCCAGAGTTTCTGATAAGGTTCAACCAATGCTCCTCTGTGCGTCTGAGTCTGCCCCCTCCCTCAAGCACGTCCCAAACCACTTGCACATTTGCTCCCTTTGGCCGCCTTCTCTCATTCCAGCTCTGCTAAGCCTCAGAATTGCTCACACACAACAAGTCCCCCTTTATGCCTGGGCTGAGATGTCTTTGCCAAGTTGACTGGCCGATGCCAGAAACATTGGCTTGTTCATGGGCAATTACTGCCAAAAACAAAGGGACAAGAGAAGAACCTGCCAACAGTGAGATGCTGGGAAAATTCCCACCAATGTTAACAACCACAGGGGAAGTGATGGGTTCATCTACTTTCCTGCACTTTCTAGAGCTGTTACTGGTGCAGAGTTGAGAAGTCCTACCAGATCCATGGAAGCCGCAAGGCTTGGCTCTCCAAGCTTATGATAAGCAATGCTGTGGACCTCTCAGGAGGCCGCTTGTCCATTCGTGATCCACTTTGATGATGTCCCTCAAGACTGTTCTGCACAGAATAATTACTCTGCATGTTTGTGAGGATTTTTGCTAGGCAGGCACCAGCAGGCTCCTTGTGGTGGCAGCTTCTTGGCTTGGAGTATTAATCTACCCAGCCACATTGGTCCTGTACATGAAGGGAGGGGAATCCCATAAAACAAATGTTTCTTTGAGTGAGTAGACTTTACATTATAAGACTCCCAGGGCAGAGAGCTGTGTTCTTGTACTTTGTAAAGCTCTGTGTACATTATTGGTTGAAGGTTGAAGAAAATTTACACCATACTGCGCCTTGATTTATCTTTGCTCTCTTTTTACAAACACACTGACCACGTCCACATGAGAGAGATCAAACAGCCTAAGGTTCTCTCTCTTCCCAAGGAATACTAGAAACTGAAGTACTGTGGGGTGAAGGTGGAAGAAGGAAGGGATGCTGGGGATCTTTAACAAAAGAAGCTCAGCACCTTCTCCTGAGCATACCACATTCCCCTGGATCCCTTGGGGAAACCCGTAGCACTTAAAATGAAATAACATCAATGGTACATTTTTAGTTCTGGTAGGACCTCTATGTAACCTGGGTGGATAAAGATAGTTCAGGAATAGGAGGAGATCTCATCCCTCCCAACCTTTTCCTCATCAGTGCTGATGATCATCAGCAAGATAAAAGTCAGGAATTGGATTGCCACTGATTACGGCTAAAAAGTCATGAATAAACACAGCTTCTCCAGCTTGGAAAAACTAAGGAAGGTGAAGAAAATGGGTACCAAAACCATCAGAGGGCTGGATGGAGCACTTTCCCTACAAGAAAGTCTAAAGTAGGGGTGGGGGACCTCAAAGCCTGTAGGCCACATCTGGTACCCCTGGGGACCCCAGGAGGCCATGCCCCCTCTCCCCAGCCTATTGGTAATGTGGTGGCCTTTCAGCTTGGGCTTGGCTTTTCCCCCATTCTAAAAGGCCAAAATGCGTCTCCTAAGCCTGAGCTCCTAGCAGTAAGAGTTTCAAGCTAAAATGCGCTGGTAGTTTGGCTCTGCTCCCTTTTGCCTTTGGACATGCCCACCACTGGAATGTGGGCCCCAAGAGTGTCTCTAACATTGAATTTGGACGTTGGGCTGAAAGCATTTCAATACTCTAGCTTTAGAGAGTGGAAATCCCAAGTGCTGCTCATGACCCTAGCTGGATGGCTTTAAAAGGAAGTTGGACAAATTCCTGGAGGAGAAAGCTATCAGTGGCTACAAGTCCTGATGGCTATGTGCTACCTCCAGTATCAGAGGCAGTGAGCCTACATACACCAGTTGTGGGAGAACGTGTTGTACCCATGTCCTGCTTGTTGCTTCCTTATCGACACCTGGTTGGCCACTGTGTGAACAGAGTGCTGGACTAAATCGACCCTTGGTCTGATCCAGCATGGCTCTTCTTTCGTTCTTAGGTGCTGCTTAACCCTTCCCCCTTCTAGTGGCTTCCCCCTACAAATGTCCCATGTGGCAATTTCCCCGTTACATGGCATATTTCTAGACTTGGAGCTCTGGTGGTGGTGATGGTGTAGACTAGCTTTAAAACAGCCTGGGAGACATTTGCAGGGAAGAAACAAAAGATGGCGTAAAGGGTCAAGCGCTCCCTCTTATGCAGAAATTCTCCCTCGCCAAATGGTATCTCATCCACTACATTAATGTTACAAGACAGAAACAGGGATAGCAACCATAGACACTGAGTGACAGCAGGTCTCAGCCAGGAGTATTTTCCCACTGTACCAGGAGATATTGTGGATTCAAGCTGGGACGTTTTGCATGCAAACGAGGTGCTTGACCACTACATGAGTCTTTTCCTCTCCCCAATATGTCCTGCAACTCATAGTTCTATTCCAATCCTATCCCCATTTTGCATTTCTAGGGAGACAGGAGACTTGGTAGCCCTTGGAGCATTTCAAGATATCACCCAAGAATCCATCCGCTGACTTGCAGAGTTTTCTTTCTGGACTAATGGGGGGGGGGAGGAGAAAGGTCTGCTCCCCATCTCATAAACCCCAATAAAGCACCTGATATTTCCTGACACCTCTCTCCAGAGGTTCCCTCTGGCAGCTGAGAATGAATAGTTAATTTGACATCTCGACGACATGTGCCACTCAGGGCGCCTGAAGAAGAATTACTCACCAGTGAGCCCCTGTGTGCGCTGATGTTCCCCTGTAATAAATTTGTCTGATACAATTTCTAGCTGAGGGTAAGCGAGCATGGAAGGCAGAGTTCCTTGTGGCTACCCATGACATTCCTGCCATAGCCAACATTTGCGTGCCTGGAAGCCTTTTGGGGTTCTCAAGGTTTCTCTTTTGCCTTCTACGCTCTGTCCTAAGAACATCAGAATGTAAGAGCCGTGCTGGATCAGGCTACAGGCCTGTCTAGTCCAGCATTCTGCACACACAATGGCCAACCAGACGCTCCAATGCAAAGCCCTCGAGCAGGATGTGAGTGCAGGATCTGCCTGTGTTTCCCAGCAACTGGTTGGGATGCAGAAACATACTGCCTCCAATCCCGGAGAGACTGTACAGCCATCATGGCTCGTATACATTGTTAGCTTTATCTTCCATGAATTTGTCTAATCCCCCTTTAAATCCATCTAAATTGGTTGCCATTATGACATCTTATAGCAGTGAATTCCATAGTTTAATTCTGCACTGTGTGAAGAAGTCCTTCCTTTGATCTTCCCTGTATCTCCCACTGTTCAGCTTCATCAGATAACTCCAAGTTTTTCCTATTATGAGAGAGGGAGACAGAAAAAAAAGTATCATATCCACTTTCTCCATACGCTTAGTTTTGTACACCTCTTTCATGCTCCCCTTTACTCATGTTTCCCCCTAGGCTAAACAGTGCCAGATGTTGTAACCTTTTCTCATAGGGGAGTTGCTCCAACCACTTGCTCACTTGGGTTGCCCCTTTCTTTGTCCTTCCCACTTCTACAATACCCTTCTTATAAGTGCAGTGTCCAGAACTGTACATAGTATTCCTAATGTGGTCACACCATAGATTTCCGCAAAGATGTTATGGCATCGGCAGCTTTGATTCCTTCCATAATGAACCCCAAGATGGAATTTGCCTGTTTCAGCACAGCTGCAAGCTGGGCCAACATTTTCACCGAGCTGTCCATCACAAGCCCTGTGTCCGCGTTTGCCGGCTACATGCGGAGATTTATGGCCCTTGTTATTAAGTGCAGAGGCCGAGCCAGAGACCCTGCCGCTGGATTCCTCAGCTAGCTGTGATGCCGGCAGGGTTGAAGGATGCAGTCTGCGGGTCACAGGCTCCTGGATGCAGGCAGAGTTTGGGGTCATGGTTCCAGCAGGACGTCCAGACGCAAGGAGAGCTGAATGAGCCAAACACGGAGGGGTGTGTGTCTGTTATTTCCAGCATCTTCCCTGTGCTGTTCTGAGCTTTTAAAGCCTGACACCAGGTGCTGGCAATTAACCCTTTAGCTTCTGAACTCTGGTCTGGCCTGCTGAGGCTGATCCCTCACTCTCAGGAGCCTGCACTCAACTGGTTGTGGAGGAGCCTTGTGATCCCCTTCACCATTGTCTGACTCTGGCCCATTCCACAAGGATGCGCTTTTGCGCCCGGTTCGGGGATTATGCGCATTATCGTGGAGGCGCATTTACGGCTAATCCCTCTGCACGGGAGGCGGCGAAGCGCATTAATTGATGTCCAAAAAGCGCTTTAGAAGACGTTAATGCGCATAATCGCTTGTTCACACGGCGAAAATGCGCTTTAACGGCCGGAGCAAAATAAAAGTCGCTATTTAAGGCCCCCTCCACAAGGATGCGCTTTTGCGCCCGGTTCGGGGATTATGCGCATTATCGCGGAGGCGCATTTACGGCTAATCCCTCTGCACGGGAGGCGGCGAAGCGCATTAATTGATGTCCAAAAAGCGCTTTAGAAGACGTTAATGCGCATAATCGCTTGTTCACACGGCGAAAATGCGCTTTAACGGCCGGAGCAAAATAAAAGTCGCTATTTAACGCGCATTCGAAAATGCGCATTATCGGGGAGATAACGCGCCTGTACGCCCGTTTTGCGCTCCGCTGGTGTGGAGGTAAAATTTATAATGAGCCTTCAAGGCTCATTAAACGTCTCGTGTGGAGGAGGCCTAACGCGCATTCGAAAATGCGCATTATCGGGGAGATAACGCGCCTGTACACCCGTTTTGCGCTCCGCTGGTGTGGAGGTAAAATTTATAATGAGCCTTCAAGGCTCATTAAACGTCTCGTGTGGAGGAGGCCTCTGTTAAAGGGGCTTCAGCTCTTTGTCTGCTCTTTGCAAGTAAGGGCTCCTGTTCACGTTGGCAGCCAGTCCCCTTCCCCGGGGTCTATTGGGAGTTTGCTCTTCTCCTTCATCCTCTGATGATGAGGACTCTGGGGGAGGCATGACACCCTGGTCAGTTACTGCAAAGGTACTGGCTTGGAGCCTACCTAACTAAGAGGAGGGCTAATATTGATCAGCCACACTATTTGGAGGGGAAAGAGACAGGTACAGTTTTCATGATAATACAGCCCCAATGGCAACAGCAGGTGGACATCCTCTATAGTGTCCTTCCAACTTTGATGTACCCTCTTGATGTTTTGGGCTACATCCCTGACCATTGGCGATGATGGCTGGGGCTGACGGGAATTGAAGTCCAAAACGTCTGGAGGGCACCAAGTTTGGGAAGGCTGCTCAGCTCCAGCTTACCCCCTTACAAATCTACTTCTTGAACAAAAGTCCCACTTCTATTCCTTCCTTCCCTTCTTCTGGGGATCACGTCCTTGCTGGGCCTGTGCCAGCTGTTCTTTATTGAAGTAATGTAGGTAACATATTTATGCATTCTAAGAAAATGATGGATCTTTCCAAAGCAAGACGGCAACGGCTGTATGATTTATCATCTCTCAGTTGTTAGCATATGTTCTCTCTCTCTCTCTCTCGTTCGTTAAAAGTATTGAATGCAAGTGATGTATTTTTGACAAGATGGATTTTGACCTCAATGTGCTAGAGTTTAAATGAATCAACTGTTGTCAATTTCCTTTACCTATCTTCTTCTTCTTAAGAAAAGTCAGGGGGATATATATATATATATATCTTTCTCCCCCCTTCCTCACCCCAGCAGACTTTTTGCTTGAAAAGTCACAGGGGAAACTTTGGGTTTGGGCTCCAACAGATCTGCACTTTGTTAGGCCTGCCCCACTGCGAAATGGGATGTGTTTATGCAGAAGATAATGCCATATAGAGACAGCACCAGCCACAAGTGTTTTTTTTTTATATAACTAGCTGTGGTGCTTATGATCTCTCCAAAATTTGAGTTAGAGAGAAGGGAGGATCCTTCCAGAGAAAGGTTCCCAAGAGAGATTTTGATTCCATGGTCCCCAAAGGAGTTCTTATTGAAAACCCATTGGGCTTTTTATGACCTTTTTTCTTTCTTTTGCATGAATAAACCTTCCAATGGAGTGCCATTTCTTGTGTTCCTTCCTTCGTCTCCTATTTCCTAATTCTCCTGCTTTCTTGGAAACATAACATGGAACATCAGCAACAGATTGGACTCTTACAATGCTCTCAATGCCAGGATCTACAATACCTGATGGAACGCCTTTCCTGACATGAACCTACCCGTACACTGCGGTCAACATCAAAGGTCCTCCTCTGGCTGCCTACTCCGAGGGAAGCTCGGAGGACGGCAACAAGGGAGAGGGCCTTCTCTGTAGTGGCCCCCCAATTATGGAATGATCTCCCCGATGAGGCCCGCCTGGCACCAGCACTGTTACCTTTTTGACGCCAGGTCAAAACATTTATTTTCTCCCAGGCATTTTAGCAGCTTAAGTTGAGGTGTTAACTGACTTTGTGGCCAGGCTTAAAAGTTTAAAATGTTTTAAATATCTGCTGTTTTATGTTTTGTATATTGTATATTGACTTTTAATGTTCAGTCTTCTAATTTTTGTAAACCGGCCAGAGAGCTTCGGCTAGGGGGCGGTATATAAATGTAATAAATAAATAAATAAATAAATAATAATAATAATGCAGTTTATAATGGTAGTGACAACTGTTGGGGCCCAGGACACACTCCAGATACAGTTTTCAACCCGTTTTCAAAGTGTCATACCTTGCTTGGTGTAGATCTGGCCTACGTTGGGTTTGCAGCTGGTGCAGAACGCCAGTGCCCACAAACTGGCAGGGGCACCGAGATGTGAGCGTATTACACCACCTTTGAAATCTCGGCACTGGCTGCCAGTCAACTAGGTGTTCTTAAAGGTGTTGGTACCCATATACAAAGCCTTAAATGGCTCAAAACCCAGTACTTGAAGGACCACCTTAGGTGACCAGCTATCAGGATTTCCCTGGATTTGTCCTGGTTTTTGTTCTGTCCTGGGTGTTTTGGGGGGGGACTTTTGGTAATTTTTTATAATGTCCTGGAATGGTACGCTTTCTCTTTAAGGCAGCCATTAGTGTGGTGGAAGGAATGACACACTTTCCGGAAGCGCATCATCCCTCCCATTGCTCCAGTCGGGGACTTAAAGGGGAAAACATTGTCATTCCCGGATCTTATGGAAAAGGCCCTGATTGCAGCAGTGTGTGTGCATGTGTGTGAGGGGGGAATGACACACTTTCCCCTCCTCCATTCCAATTGGGGCCTTTAAGGCTCGATTGGAGTGGAGGAGGTGAAAGTATGATTTCCCACCCCCACTGGGCATCCTCTTTTTTGGTTTCCCAAATATGGTCACCCTATCTTCCTCAGTACCAACCAACCTGGGGTTTAAGGTTGATTGGGGAGCCTCTGCTTGAGGAATGTGGCCTGTGGGGCTATCACACCTGGCAGGGACTTCTTGGTGGTGGCACGCCCTGGCTGTGGAACTCCCAGGAGAGATTCGGCTGTCTCTAACTGTTCTGCTTTGCCTCTGCTGTGATGAGGGTTTAAGTGTGATTTATGTGTGGGATTGGTGAGGCAGGAACGGGCAGTGGAGACAACTTGACTGTGTGGGTATAACTGCTACCCTTTTCAGGATAATATTTTTGAGAAATTTTTGGCTTAAAGATTTGGTGAGTGTCCAGGGCAGCCTCCTCTGGAGTATAACCCCCCATGATCCCCAGCCAGGAGAGGATTGGGGATTATGGGTTTTGTAGTCCAACACATCCAGAGAACATTTGGTTTAGGGCTTAGCAGAGTTCAGAATGTGAATGCAACCCTGGCCCATTCCAAGTGGCTCACGTCACGATCATTACCTCTTACATGTGGGTCAAGCACTTCTGGTCAAGAAGCTTCACACATTTCGTGAAGAACAGGTATTTTAGAGCACATATTTGCATTTTAATCAGTGGTACAAAAGCACAGAGAGTGTGTTAACTGGGGCATGTCAGCTCCGGAGACCTGGAGAGAGCTCGTTCTGGGGTATTATCCACTTCAGAAGAGAAGTACGCAAAGAGGCGGTATCAGGGAAAAGGTGAAGCAGAATTTGGAATACTGTTGCTGCTAGAACACTGTACCGTCGCTTCCCCCGCTGGCTTCTACTGCAGTATTGGCATAAATTGAAGCAAAGGGATGTAAAATAGGTCTTTACGGGTGCATTTGCATTTGGGTTTCAAAGTCCTTTCAACTGCAGCGCTATCGAATTGTGGCAATCGCTCTTCCTTTTGTTCGGATGAGATGATATTTTGGCAGGTACCCTTCAGTCTTTAAGATGCCTGCAGGGAAAAAAGATGGCCACAGAACAGACTCTTAATAATCCCAAGATGCTCAGGCTCTCTGTGTATTTTCTACCCCCTGAGCCCCGGGTGTTCGCATCTGAGCATATCCCTCAGGAATGCAGAGGACCAGAAGCTCAGGTAGATGGCCAGGCCTCTGTGTTAATTTATCAGTGTTCTGGACAAGGCAGGTGAAAGGCAGAATGTTCAGTCCTTGTGCTACAGAAAGGAGCTTCTATTTTTCACAAGCTAAGCAGGAACAACTTAGATATTTTTCACGATAAAGACTTGATATGGTTACGTATAATTGTGTGCAGAAAACAAAGGCTTGCTTAATGCTTGCATCTTGAGCTGATTGATTCACATGAGTGTAGGTGTTACAGAGCAGTTTCCAGAAGGTCTTGGATTTCAACATTGGGTCCAAATATCCAAAATCAACAGTAGTAAAGATGTTTCTTAGGACCATCCAAAAGGTCACAGAGTAGTCATCGCTCCTTTACCTTGAACCCTGCCCCACCTTAGACAGTTTTCTCTAACCTGGTGCCTTCAAGATGTTTTGGACTTCAACTTCCATCAGCCCTGGCCAGCATAGCCAATGGTCAGGAATGCTGGGAGTTGTAGTCCAAAACATCTGGAGGGCACCATGTTGGGAAAGGCTGGTTGAAGAGAATTAAGGCTTCAAAGCACCTCTTCCATTTCATCTTAAGTCTAGAGATGGGCAAAGTTACCCTGAGTGAACCCCTTATCAACTCAGAAAGTAATGAAAGCCTATATACACACCACTTCCTGGGGAACATGGGTGGGAGGATGTTTTTGCACTCATGTCCTGCTTGTGGGTTCCTGGTCAACAGCTGGCATAAACAGAGTGCTGGACTAGATGGACCCTTAGTCTGTTCCAGAATGGCTCTTCTTATGTTCTTAATTTGTCCATGTCCGCTCAGATGAGAGTTCTCCTTCTGCATATATGAGCCTTTGCAGATGGGAAGTGTAGTTTGGAAATCATGTAGTGCAGCATGATATCACGCATTGCCATATTACGGGGGCCCTCCCTGACCTCTGACACCTCTTTGCAGAGAACAAAACTGTGACAATTACAAGGAAACAGCCAAGTAGACTTCTTCCAATAACTGAGGGTGGTAGGGAAACTGATTTTATTGGAGGGTGGGGGAAAGCTCTGTACAACTTTATTGTGCATACTCGAAAGCTCACAATCGATCCAGGCTTACTATGAAAGCGAGCATTACGAATGGATGAGTTTTGACCAACGGCTAATTACGACATTTGGCAGCATCGGTACGAAAGAATGGGGCCGGACCATAATACCACCCAACATCACGACTCTGTTTGTAGCCCCCAAAGTTAGGGTGGTTGGTGGTGGTTTGGGGAGTGAGAAGATCAACAATGCAAAGCGGAGGATGAACTTACTAACGGCAGCAATTGGTTACTGGCTGTTCCCCAGCCCCCCTGCAAGTACAGAAACGGAGGTACTGTGTTCAGAATTCCTTGAAGATTGCAGTTTTCTTTTCTCCCCCCTTTTTAAAGAAAAACACATTCCTAGCCCTCACTCGAGGCTGTGAAGGAAAACTTAAAATGTTTCTGCAAAGCAGCCTGGCTCATAGGGTAGGCAGAAGGGAGATTGAGATCTACTAACAGATCTCTGAGTTGTAGGAGCAGATCTGCAAAGGTTTCTGACTCCCAGTGCCGTAAACATGGGCAACATCAAAATGAACCCATACCCCCCCCCCAAAGTTATACCATTGAAATGAAGAAAGCTGATGGGGGTGGTAACCAGGAGTGAATTTTTGTGTGGAAAGACTGTGAGCTCTGTTCAGTCCTGGCATGCAAAACACATTCTTGGGCTCGGAATTCTTTAATTCAAAGTGTATGTGTTTTGCACAAGGCTCCAATTAGTGGAACTTGGGGTTCTAGTAAAAAACAAAGCCGACCCCACAAGCATGAGGTCTGCCCACCCCTGCTGTAGGGGACGGGGATGGATGAGGCTGAGCAGAAGTTGAAGTGATGGAAAGAGCGAAGAGAAGGAAGGTTTCCTCATAACCGATCCTGGACCTTCCCCATAACTAATCGAGCTGATGGAAGCAATAAAAAGTGTAAGCAATTTAGACTCAGCTTCCGTAATTTTTCTACAGGTCACAAAGTGCATAGTTTGTTCATTTGTTTTGTGGCAGAAAATACACTGCCAGGATCTCTGCAAACATAAAATGAAAGATGTGTGAGCTGCGGCAATCACTTTTCGTTTGTTTGTTTATTACTTCTATATCCCACTCAGATCTCCCGACTCCCTGTCCAATGCTCAAAGCACTACACCACACTGCCGGTCAGTGTGGCATGGAGGTGCTGCTGAAAAGCTTGTCTTCCATTGTCTGCCTATTTCTTGCATTACCAGCAAATAGAGCTGGTGGAGAGAGAGAGAGAGAGAGAGAGAGAGAGATTATTTGGCTAAAAATTCATGAAATTTACCCAGTAATTCAAAGACAAACAGGTGATGAAATGGCTCTACTCCCACCTCAACTTTGCTTTGCTGATTCATTTTGCTGGTTCTTCAGCCCATTGACTTGAGAGCTTGTCCCATGGGACTCAATGGGGCCTACATCTGATTACACACGCCTGGGTTCGCACTGTCAGTCTCTGATTTCCCCCTTCCGTTTACAACCTGAAAACAAAGCATAGGGCACCACTTCTTTTTAATAAAGCATCTTTGGGTTTTTGCAAGATATATTTATTTCACCATTTCAAGCTAGGCCTACCAGCAAACACAGGTGAGCTCAGAAATCCAGAGTTTCCTGGTACAAAGACTCACTGTGAGCAGCAGGTGTCTTTTGTATTGTACGTTTCAATCCTACAGAAGTTGAGAGGAAGTCACCTCTCATCGGCAACAATGCAGAGTCACAGCAAGGGAGAAGCCAGAGGCCGGGACAGCCTGGCCTGCAAGGCAGACCGCCCTCTATTTCCCCGTCTTCTTCACGCTAACTTCCCACTATGCCTGAACGCCAATTTGGGGGAAACTTTCAGATGCATCTAGCCTCTCTTCCTTTTAGTTCTGCATTTTTATCATTCCTTTTGTTTCAGTTGGAAGGTTTGATGCTGTGTTTTAATGCTATGGCGTTAATATTGTGTTTTTAATATTGTATTTTAATGTTGTGAACTGCTGAGAGATTCTATTATATTCGGTAGTATATAGAGATTGCAAATACATAATAAATATATAAATAAAGGAAAATGGGTGCCCTCGTTTGAATGTTAAATGAATAAGAGGTTCAAAGAGCTTTAAATTAATTTGAATCGCGACTCTAAGGTAAGAGAGAGGGCCTCTGATTAAGAATTGCTTGCCTGAGTTGAAGATGACCAGATGTTGGTTTAATTTGTAGGGTTCGGCTGAAAGGTATGTTTGTCTCATTCTGTGAAAATGTAAGCAAAGTCAAAATAGGACACCCTATTTTGCGTGATAATTTAAAAGGAGGAATTATTGCAAAACGGCTGTTAAAATCTTTGTTGTGTGATCCCTGATTGGCTAGGCTTGTCGATGTGGCAAACTTCCCTTTCTCTAAATGGGCTTTGTTTTCTTTTAGTGAGGTTACATTTCATTGGCTACTTTAGAGATCATGTTCATTACTATGTGAAGAGAAACGGAATAGGAAAAAATGAGTGTGAAAGATAGAAAGGATTAACACTGGTGTGAGGTGCTCTATGGAATCACTGCTTTTGACCCCAGAACTGAATCTGGGAAACATTCAGCTCAGTCTTTTTTAATGCATCATTTCTCAGAACAGTGGGATGGCAGACTTTCCCAAAGAGTCCAGTCCTTTCACTCTTCTGAGCTCGGGAGCCAAAATCAGCACGGTTTGCCAATGGAGCTCCTGGCAGGTGCAGCCCCATGGATCTGAAATGACAACTCCAAACGGTAAATGTTTTACTCTCACTTTGAAGATGGCTCCTTGGCTTTCCCAGTGCCAGATTCCATTAATCCAAAAGACTTTACTCCTGAGTGCTAATGACAGTCGCTGGTGCTTACAATGGGATTGCGCGGCGTTTTGTTATGACTGCCTGTCAACTACATTTGCCGTGATTTTTCAGACAGCCTCATGGGGCTTCTTCGGGAATTGGCTGCACTGGCTGTCAGGCAGAGGCTGGGCAAAGACCTTCTGCTGTGGGTCAAAATGGATACCTGCTGATACGCCATCTGCGCCCCTTCCGAGAGTTGGAAGACCTAAAGACCGGTAGTGCACGCGCTGGTAACTTCGAGGCTCGACTTCTGCAATGCGCTGTACACAGGGCTACCTCTGTGCCTAATCTGGAAACTTCAACTAGTTCAAAACATGGCAGCCAGGTTGGTCACCAGTACACCTAGGGGTGACCATATTATGCCAGCTTTAAAATTGCTCCACTGGCTGCCCATTCATTTCTGGGCGAAGTACAAAGTGTTGATCATTACCTTTAAAGTCCTACATGGTTTGGGTCCAGGTTACCTGTGGGATCGCCTTCTCCTATACAATCCACCTCACATGTTTAGGTCCTCTGGGAAGAATTTGCTACAGACGGCCAAGACTAGGCTGACAACCGTTACCCAGAGGACCTTCTCTTCTGCCGCTCCCAGACTGTGGAATGACCTGCCGGAGGAGACTCGTCAACTTAACAGTCTTTTAGAATTTAAGAAAGCTATAAAGACTGTTCTCTTCCGGCAGGCATATCCAGTGGAATTTTAGAATGTTTTAAGGATGTTTTTAGGATGTTTTAGGATGTTTTAATGCAGTTTTAATAATATGTGTCATGTTTTAATCAGTTTTATGTATTTTATCATATTGTTGTTCCCCGCCTCGATCCAAATGGAGAGGCGGGTAAGAAATAAATTATTATTATTATTATTATTATTATTATTATTAAAACTAGTGATGTAGGTTGTTGATTTCTTTGGCAGACACATTTGAAGAATAAGATCATAGGAAACACAAGCAGTTGCCTTATTCTAGGTCAGACCCTTGGCCCATCTACCCCAGTATTGTCAACACTGGCTGGTAGCAGCTCCCCAGGGTTTCAGGCAAGAGTCCTACCTGGATACATTGGGGATCAAAGCTGGGACCTTCTGCAGGATCTCCCTTCATTCCTTCTGCCAGGAACATACCTGGCTATCATCATCATCATCATCAACATCACCACCATCACCACCACCATCATCATGCCACAGAAAGCAGATTCAGAACCATGTTACTGGCAGGAATATTGCAACAGTCATATGACAGCCTGGTCACCTGGAAATTTCTTTACATAGCAGCATGTGAACAAGCATCAACAATGGGAAGGAACCTCACAGGCACTCAGTATGGTGATCTTCAGGTCTAACAGTTGTTGACGGGTCCTCCACAATTACTGAAGGCTCCTGTGGATGACAACAAGCCTCCATGTGGCTTGTAGGATGAGTTCACCTGTGATGAGGTGCTCCTCATTTTATTATCTTTCTGATGTTCAGGTTTTTACTTATGTAGCTAAAATTGCATCACCCACATACATTATATTTGGGAAAACCCCATTCCAAATATTCGTACGTTAGGAAAACGTGCACACAAAATGAGAAATATCATAGGAGAAATATGCACTAGAAACGCATACTTCATGTGCATGTGTGGACTTCTTTAAAAACCTACGCAGATAAATTACAGGCTGATACAGAAACGAGGCAAAATGAACTTAAATTCTGAGAAATGAGGAAGTGAGTGGAACCAAAATTCACAGATTTACTTATCCCTAAAGAAGAACTCTTCTAAGAGAAAGAGACCCCAACATTGCAACTTTTCCTCAGAGGAGAGTTGCTCCAGCCCCTTGTTCACTTTGGCTTTGGGGATGAGGACGTACCATTTATTTTACCCTGGCTATTGCTTATTGTCTAAATGCACACGTTAGGAGAAATCTACACAAAAATTCTCATGAATTTTCATGCAAACTGAGTTTAAGACTGGGAAAATGAGAAATGGAGAGGAACCAAAATTGACAGAATCCTCCATGCCTACTATGCAGAGATGTCAGGGCCAATGGCGGTCTGATTGGAAGGAAGGGAACGGAGGCACCTGGGGGTTGTCAGAGAGACACCTGGGCTTGGGCAGGAGGGAAGGAGAGAAGGTTGGGCTGTATATTGACTTCTCACCAGAGAATCACAGATGCTCATACACTTAAAGTGATTAACTCGATGGAAGCTACCTCCTCATCTGGCTGTGTCAGCAAGGCTGGCGAAAGCTCATTTTTGTGGTGGTTTATTAGCTCTGATAGCTGATCTTATCTAATTAGATTATCTCCTAATGATGCTGGGTTCGTGGCAGCATTTTGTGCGCGCTTTTCTTTCTATAAGGAAAGCTCACCTTCCTCAATTACCTTTGAAGGTGTTGGGTGGAGGAGAAAGCCCTGCCATGAGAGAAGCCATCTTGACACCTCTTTGGCAACAGACACCATCATTTCTGGAAGGGCTTTTGGCTGGCCAAGAAAAACTTTTACATAGGCTGACCATATGAAAAGGAGGACAGGGCTCATGTAACTTTAACAGTTATAGAGAAAAGGGAATTTCAGCCAGTGTCATTTGTATGCAATTAGTTCCTGGTGAAATTCCCTCTTCATCACAACAGTTAAAGGTGCAGGCACTATACTAGAGTGACCATATACAAAAGAAGGCAGAGCCCCTGCAACTTTAACTGTTGTGATGAAGAGGGAATTTCACCAGGAACTAATTGCATACAAATGACGCTGGCTGAAATTCCCTTTTCTCTACAACTGTTCAAGTTACATGAGCCCTGTCCTCCTTTTCATATGGTCAGCCTACTTAATAAATACATATCTGGTAGGGATGTTAAGACCTAAGGCTCTCTGATAGTTTCACAGCAAAGAGGAAATCTGAACCAGGTCTTTCCTGATTGAGAGCTCAGTCTCTTAGCAAGTTCATGGCCACCCACTAAACAAGATGGCTGTCCAGGCAAAATCCCCTGGCTGACCTGGAGGGAAATATTGCTAGGCCAGATCAGGGAGAACCAAAGGGCTATTTGTGAGGGGGAGGGGGGCCCTGTTCCTTTCGCTGTGTTGTCCCCTTCTCTGACTCAGTGGCCCTTTAAAAAACAGCAGGAAAGGACTTGAGGGACAGCCCAATCCACTGATTCTGTGTGTTTTCCACACGGTCCCAATCTCATGGCACAAATGCCGTTTTTCACTCCGTTGCCAAATCGAGCATCCAGAGAACCTCAGCTTTCATTCCCCCCCTTTCAAAACAAACAAAAACAAAACGCACAGATAGACTTTGCAAGTCTCTAGTCCTCATGGGGCGCAGTTCAGCTGGAAGAAAGTGCTTGGGCAGGGGTGGGGGGGAAATAGGCGAGGTTTTTTCTAGGGTGTTGTTGCTTTGGAGGCTCCCAAAACTCACTGTCCAGCCACCTCCCAGCTAGCAGAAGCAAAATCGAGCAGTTATTAAAACTGCCGAATTCTAGATTTTCATGGCTCAGATTCTGGGCAGTGGATTGAGTTTATTCTGGACAAAGGGCGCGCATCCCTGCTTGGGGCTCATCTTCTGCTGCCTCTATGCTGGCAGCTTATGTGTTTAAGCCAGCACAGTGATGCAGCCTGCCTGACAGATGGAGAAGCACCTATTGCCCACTGCAAACCAATGCTCCTTCCTGTGCTTCTAATTGGCTATTTCTTGACATCACAGGTACTCCTGTATTCTGAACACAGGCTGGGGGAAGAAATCACCAAGAGACGATCTGCTGGAATGTCAGTTTGAGAGCCAGAAAAATAGGGGCTGTTTTCCACATCTTTCCAGCTCGCTGTGCCGGCCTTAGCTGCTCAAAATCTGCCTCTGTTGCTGTGTAGCCCACTGGCTTCTCAGTTGATACGGCCCATTTCTGAAAAGAGCAGTCTAGCCGTCACTACCTTGAGGCCACGAGGACAGACTGTTTCCAGCCGCAGATGTTGCGCCCATTAAAAAAACAACAACAACGCCGCTCCCTTAAGGCCGCGTAACGTGTTATTCACCGGTCTGCCTCCGCAAGATTCACTCAGCCCGTTGGGAAACGAAGGCAGGCTGCAGAGAGGAGAGACTCGTCCAGCCGGAGCATGCTTCCGTCTCGAAAATCCGAGGAAAATGATGAGTGTTTTGCGAGCAAACAGGACCGAGGAATGTTGCTGGAGGGGGAAATTAAAAATGAGATGATCAGAGGGGAGCCACGCTTGAACGCTACGTTGGGCAGTGAGAAATGTTTCCTTCCAGACCTGAAAGGTTTTAACAAGGACCAAAGAAATTTGCCCGGCTTGGGCAGCAAAGACGGCTACTTTTCAAGGGAGTGTCACTCGCTTCTTTGGGGAGCGAAGCAATGGAAATGTTCACTTGTATGGGCATTTGGGGCTTGAAAGGCCACTCTGGAGCAGAAGAACCATAACCACAGAAGCCTATTTAATTCCCCACCACATCGCAGCCTCAGGACAGGGTCCTTTTCAGCCGCATCTCTTTAGGGGCTAAAAACCTGTCCCGGCCCCTTTACCACCAACAATAAAATAAGACGTGACTGGTGACGAGGCTGGAACAGGTGGGTGCTGAGTCACCTTGCAGACTTGCTTGCGGCAAAGTAGCTTTATGAAACAATCCATGAAACAGAATTTCCTTTGCAAGAAATATATATAGATAGACAGAAAAGGAAGGGAGGGTGGCAAACATATTTTGCGATCATCTGGTGGACAGGCGGATCTCAGGGATAGGACATGAAAGTCTGCTCCTTTTTTTTTTTTGGCCAGTAGAAAGTTGAAAATTAATATGCTCCGAGTTTTCACTCCTCGGTCACAGAGTCCTGTATGGACTTTCTGATTCAACCCTCTGTCCCTGTGGTAGTTGGCTTTCTTCCTAAGCAGTCCTGCTAGATGATCAGTCAGCATCTCTGGGAAAACCTTCATGGAAGGGGATCCCATGACCTCCCTGGGCAGCTCATGCCATCACTGAGCTTAAAGTCAGGAAGTGCAGAAATAGCTCCTGGTACAACCCTGCCTGGGCTGTTCCACTTTTCAGGTGGGGGGTGGGGGGAGTGATGAGAGAAATAGAGAGGAGGGGGGAAAGAGAAGTAACCATGGATTTCACCCATTCCATCTTGTTAATTTGTTTCATGGGTTTGCTCTGCCCCATGTTTCACTCCTCCGCCTGCCTTCTGGTTTAACTTGGAGAATGTCTAAAATTAATTTTGGAATTGGCCTATGTCCAGTTAGCTGTAGGTTTCAGTTTGGGCCTTGATGAAATCAGAGCAAAGAGGAATCTTCATGTGATTGTACAGTGGTCAAAACGTGATAAGCATCCGTCTTTGCAAAATAAGCAATGGCATTTCCGAACACTGGCTTCACTCTTATTTTACATCCTCCGTCTCCCCTTTCCTGGGTGTCTCTCCTGCCTTTGCTTCTAGGTGGACAAGATGGCGGATCAAGGACAGAATGGAAATGCTGCTGCTCCTATGGCCATGACATAGAGTTGTTCCAGAAAGGATAGCCACTGGGTAGGGTTGCTGCCAATCAGAGCTTTGCTGTTGGAGGTAGGGATGAGGGAGAAATTCAGTCACTTTGCATTTTAATGGGAACTTATCTGATTTTGCACATTTGAACCACCGTGTGAATTGAAATTCAATTATCCTTCAAAATTCACATTTTGCCAAATTTTGCAATGGAGTTCTCCAATCAAAATACTCTTATAAGCATACATTAGAGGGTGAAAAGAGTTTAAAGCATTATATAATGGCATTTGCTTGTAAAAGAAAATCAGGGCTGTGCACTGCGTTGGCTCCGGATCCAGATTCTGAGTCCAAGTGGGTCTGCATGAACATTTGTATGTATTATTTTATTTTTTTTTCACTTTCTGATTAATATTTTTATTAATTTTTCCAACAAACACATACACAAATAAACAATAATGTAACATACAATAACATAAAACCAATTCCCCCCTCAACTACCCCCCGTGCTCCCCCCCCCTTCCGAGACCGTCTCATTATCCTTCATCCTCTTTCCAAAATTTTAATGATTCTTTTGAAGGCAATTGTCCCTTCCCCGATCTTAAAACGTAATTCAAAAGGGGCGTCCATATTTCCCCAAAATCACTCTTCCTGGACATTCCCCTCTTTATTTTCATTTTACACGTCAACATATCATTCAAAGCTAAATCCCAAATTTCTTTATACCACTCTTCTATTGTATAACTTCGTTGCCCTTTCCAATTTTTAGCAATCAGTATTCTAACTGGTGCCAGGAGGTTGTTTACCAATTCTTTATTTATTATATTCTTATTCCTACTGTCCCATATTGCTAGTAGAGCTAGCTTCGGGTTTAATTCCAACCTACTTCCAATTATATCACTTATTTCTTTACCAACCCTTACCCAAAATTTTTGTACTTGTTCACAGCTCCACCACATATGAAAATATGTCCCAACCTCCTGACACCCCCTCCAACAATTCTTGGGCAATTTTTTATCAATCTGGTGAAATCTAACAGGTGTTAAATACCATCTCCAAACTGTCTTATAATAATTCTCCTTAATTCTAATCGACAATACCTTTAACATTCTTCCATTCCAAATCCTCCCCCATTTATCTTCATTAATTTTCCCCCTTATATCTTCTTCCCAAGCCTCTTTTATAACCTTAGTATGTATTATTTTTCAAGCTATACATATTTTGAATGCATTTTTCTTTAAGGTGCACATTTTTCTGCAAGCAATTGTTCCATTGAATAATGTATCTTTGTCAGAAGTTCCACAAACATGTGCATTTTTGTATGCACTGTTGGCCCAGTTTGGACGGCATGAATTTAGTAAGTTTGCATTGAAATGCGAATCCAGAGAATTTTTCACTAGTTGGAGATGGATCAGGGTGGGAAAGGTGCAGCTGGGATGCAGCAGTAGGAGAAGAAGCAAACTCCAGAGTGGCATGTCTCTGTCTCTCTCTGTCTCTCTCTTCTCTCCTCTCTATCTCTAATATGATGGCCAGTTAAAGGACGTTATAAAATAACTGGCATTTATCTGAGGTGGGGAGGATTTGCAGCCATTAAATGATGGGCTGAGCCAAACCCTTTCCTCTTGTTCAGAATGGCAGAAGAATAGCAGGACAGTCTACCAATGCTAACCATCTCAGATAGCCCAACCAGCCCAATTCTTGGGACCCAACTGGAAGTAACGTTACTTGTAGGAATGCAAGGAATGTGCATGTATTTTTAAAAAATACAATCCAGATCATGGGGGTTAGAAAGGGGGGGGGTTAAATTTCTTTCCTTCCCACAGTCCTGGCAAAAATGGCCTCTCTGGAGCTGCTGTTTGCATTTAAAAGGAAGCCTCACCTGCCACACCCTCTCCAGTTCCAAGGCTGCCCAATCTTCTACAGAGCTTCTTTTTAACCGTGCGTGTTAACTGCATTCACACAATTCACAACACAGTCCACAACACATCCCACTTGATCCTCAGGCAATAGATGCCGGGGAGGAGGCTCCTAGCCATCCTCCGAGACTGGAGCACATTTTATCTCCAGGTTGTGTACATAGAACCTCACAGTGAAGGGGGCCACGATGTAAATGGATGTCTGGAACATGCCCCACCACTGAGGGTTTCTCTGTTTTTGCATCCAGGCAACCGTTGCAATACAATGTATTGGGATCTCACTTTTACAGAGTCTGCAGATTAATGTCCCCATAAAGTCTGTGGCTTCGTAGAGTGTTTTCCTGGTTCCTTTTTCCTTTGTTGCTTTCCCAGCTTGGCCCTTAATATCTAGGAAAGGCGACAAACGGGGAATAAAGCAGCCCTGGTTCAGACTCAGTGCTGACCTCTGCAGGATGCTTTCGGCAAGACATTTCTTCCTCAGACCCTCCCTACTTCTGCTGGGCTTGGGGAGGGACAATATTGTGGTGTGATGTGTTTGCAAAAGACATGGATGCCATTTACTGTGCCTCTGAGAAAGCCTGCTGTCTAAAACAGCGTCACCCTAGAAGTGGGACGGGATGGAAAGCATTGGGAGGAGACAAGCTGGAATCCCTCTGGGACAATTAACACAGCAACGAATCTACTCAGGCCCTGAAGGCAACAGCAGCCACTGTTGGGGCGGTGGCTCTGTAGAAGACCTTTCCCCTTTTTAAATCCCTTCCTTACCAAGCAATCTCTGCGCCAAATGTATTTCATTGCACACGCCTCGCGACTGAGTCTTTTCTTTGAAAACAAACAGGACAGATAAAAGGAAGTCCATCTTGTAGCACATAAACTGTAGATTCATGGAGGAGAAGGCTATCAATGGCTACTAGTCATGATGGCTATATACAGTAGTGCCTGCGATATGAGAGATCTTCCTCTTAGGTAGGGTGACCATATGAAAAAGAGGACAGGGCTCCTGTATCTTTAACAGTTGCATAGAAAAAAGGGAATGTCAGCAGGTGTCATTTGTATGCATGCAACACCTGGTGAAATTCCCTCTTCCTCACAACAGTTAAAACTGCAGGAGCCCTGCCCTCTTTTGTATCTGGTCACTCTAGCTATACACCTGCAGCTTTAACTGTTGTGAGGAAGAGGGAATTTCACCAGGTGCTGCATGCATGCAAATGACACCGGCTGAAATTCCCTTTTTCTGTGCAACTGTTAAAGATGCAGGAGCCCAGTCCTCCTTTTCCTAGGGTCACCCTACTCTTAGGCATTGGTGAAGTTGCTCCTGGTGAGCCTTCCCTTCCTGAACTTTGCTGCGTTCCTGTTTCCTAATTTGTTCCTTTGCTTGCCTCCTGGTTTGTTCTTTGGTTCTGACTTTTGGCTGCAGCCTTCTGCTACCAGCTCCTGGTGTAACTCCTGGCTCATCTTGGTCTGCTGCCTACAGCTCAGACCTGACACCTCCTTAGCAAGCAAACCCTTGGATTGAGAACAGAAGGGATGAACTGCCATGGTGCGTGTGCATAGGAATTCACTTTTCCATCCATGCACACCAGAGACGAGAGACATCCACCACCACACAGAGATTTCGTGTCAAGAGTCCTGGATGAGGGACCTGAAATGAGACACTTGCACACTAACAGCATTCACTTTTTATGCACTTTTGTGTTTTCCAAACAGCGTTGAAAACTTCAGAAACGCAAGACTTTCGAGGGGCAAACTGCGGTCCGCTTCGCTTTTAGATCCAGGGAGTGGAGATTGGGTAAGTTTGCATTGAAAGGCGAACCAAATGGATTCCTCACCCCATCCCTTAACACGCTGCCTTTTAGAAAACCCACCAACCACAGGAGAAACCTCTCCTCCTCCTCCTCCTCCTCCCCAGCCTCTGAAACTCGAAATGATGTTTCTCCTGATCATGGAGGAGCTCCTCCTGCATAGCTATCACGTCTCTAGCCGCTGATATCCTTGCCTGTTCCTTTAGAAGAAGAAGCTCTCTATGCACCATTGCATCTATTCTCAATGTGATTCCCCTGGGGCACTCGCTAAGTGTATATACAACATTTCCAATAAAATTGCACCACACGGAAGAGCGTTGGAGCTGCAGGAAAAGGCTGGGAGAAGAAGACCCTAAGAGACACGCGTAGGACCAACGCCATTCTAGTCCCGGCAGCCAGGATCCCTCTGGGGAGGCCCCCCTCTCCCATTCCAAAATTCTCCCCATGGAGCTGCCACCGGCGATTGCATTCCAGCAGGCAGCTGGTAGTTTGGGAATACAACTGACTCCCTGCAACCCTGCTCAAATCCTCCTCCTCGTGGCGGCTCCAACTCCTTCTCTTCCCCCGCCTCAGTGGGTTTCCCGATACACGCACCAGATGCCCTGATCTCACTGTCTTGCCAAATCCAAGAAAAGGCTATAATTTCATGTCTGCCTGAAACGGGAGCACAAATGAGGAGGAGGAGGAGGAGCAGGCTGCTTCCTGATCAGCTGGTGTGAAGTGAAGTGAGATAAAAGATGTTGCATTTGCCTTTCAACACCCCTTATTTAGTTTGAACATCGGTGCGGCCCAGAGAGCCGTCCCTCCAATGAATTAACTCCTAAATGTTCAGGCCTCCACATGCTTTCTCTCTTGCCACCCCCACCCCCCAATCCTCCCCCCTCTTAAAAGTTTCTCCAAAGACCTGAGTTAGCCACTTTGGGTTTCTGGAGACTCTCTCTGAATGCGTCAAGGCAGCGTTTCTCTAGCAGGACAATGTTGCCTCTGTAGTTGCCCATGTCCAAGCAGACCACCCATCAGAGGTTGAAGTCAAGAGACAACTCCGGTGGAAAAAGAGGGAATGGAGACTGGGAACAGCTGTTCTGGCAAAATCCTGACAACCATACACACACACACACACACACACACACCCAGTTGACAGGACACAGCAAACTCCAGAGTTGGCCAGTCAGTTAATTTACCAAGTTGATCAGAAAGCTAAAGAGATTATGCCTTGGCCAGTTGTCAGTTGAGCAATGGAGACAAGGGTGGACCACCCACAATCAAAATTAAGTCTGTTAACCAATTACACAGCTTTTACGTGTCTAATCACTTACTTTAAACCAACAAACGAATTGCCTAAAATGACATACATTTGCACGTTACCATATCACACAACTTGAATGTGTCTCTTTAGGAGATAGTGAAGTGAGTCTTCAATGGCTTTTGTTTGTTAAATTTTAAGTTACCACTCACTGTTCGAATGAAAGGCCACTTTTAATATTTCCTTCCCTAGTATAGTAACACACCGGAACCAAAACAGCCCCAAAGCCAAACTGGATGAGATGACGGTGATATGTGATTGGAAACTTCTGTTTAAATGCAAACAAGAAGAAGAAAAAGGAATCTGCAAGACCAATTTAGATCAGGAAGGCAATGCTGGGGACAGGAGGTTCAATCCTGTCTCCCTGCACTCTGCTCTCCACACCAACTACAATTTGCTTCAGTAGGTAAAATGTGTGCTTCCTTGTAAACTTTCTGTATCAGTACAAATAGCAGTATGGAAGGAGGGAATTTTCACTGAGAAAATTATTGGGGTGATGGTGAGAAGGGCTAGCCCCCCTCCCCAGCACAATGGCCTCAGATCTTGTTGGGGGACTGTTGGGCTCCTGGCTGTTGGGCTCTTGGTTGGACACCTCTTTGGAGGAGGAGGAGGAGGAGGAGGAGGAGGAGGAGGAGGAGGGGGATTCCACAGCATGCCCCAGTCCAACAGAAGTCATAAGGCAACCTGAGCAGTCCTGCCATAGGAATGCCTCACCTGAGGTCCCCAAGAACTCATTCGAGCCCATAAAGAGCTCCATCATGCCAGCAATTTCGTGCACGCTCAACATGCCTGGTGTGTGGGTTTGCAGCCCAGTACTCACATGATGCCGTGCCTGTCCTGCTGACACCCTGCCTCTTCCCCAGCCTTTCCTAGAATGCTAAAAGTCTGGATTATCTTCCCTAAGCGCATTGAATGTGCCCTTAAGCCTCCATGTAGTTTTAAAGGAACTGGGAGCTTGAATGGATTGCATCAGGTCTTGGCAGGGAAAAGCGATCTCTCCCAGCAGCTGGCTCCAAGCCTCAATATAAAACCCAAACCTTGCATTCCAGGCTCGAAAGCCTTTTTTAAAATCATACAATGCCTGAATCTCTACAGAGACAGGATTGTACTCCCTTGATGCCCCCAAAGAGTCAGACTAAAGGTTCGTTCCATTTTTGCCCGGCAGAAAGGTGGTCTGGTTGAATCACTCATCTGATCCGATCTAGACGGAGAGGCGGGTAAGAAATAAATCGTTATTATTATTATTATTATTATTATTATTATGACAGGACCTGACTGGAGGGAGAAAGAGAAGGGGAGGGGTGGAGTGGAGTGGAGTGGAAGAGCGAAGGAGCAAAAGAGCGAAAGAGCAGCTCTTCAGGTGAAAGGGATCATAAGCTTGATGCGCTTCTGCATCAGAGGTAAAAAAAAAAAACCACATAGGCAAACCGGAGGGGGAAAGTAGGTGTGATGGAGGTCCTAATCCCTGTACAGGCAGTCATCCAGCGTACAACTGAATGTGTGTATTTGTATGTGTGTGTGGAGAACTGGCTCCAGTTCCACCAGCCCTACCCAAACCTTCATGCATCCCCATCTCATTTGCCCAATATGGAGCTATCGGGTGCAACTCTAAACCCGCCCACCCCCCACATTCATTTGAATGACCATTTGCATGGGCTGACGTTGGTTTTACCAGGGCTAAATTGCTCTTCCTTTGGAAGATCTGCGCAGTAGGTTTTGTGTGTGTGCTGTGTGCAAAGTTCCTACAGCATTTCCCATCTGGATAAATGATAACAAGTATGCATGCCTCAGGGCATCACAAGACCCCTTGCCGCAACACAAGCACGCGCTTTACCGTTTTGAAAACGTGGCCCTGCAGCTACAGAGTGAGAAGTGATTGGGACAGTTCTGGGGACTATTGCTGTTAAAGCATCTACAGGGAATATCACAGCATCCTCAGAGCTGAAATAAATCCTCTGGGTCAGTTACCCCAAGGGTTGGTGGTTGAAGGTAGGTCTGGATGGTGATTTGCAGTAGATTGGCAAGGATTTCTGGCTCCCAATGATTTCAATAACAGCGGCAACAGGATGACTCCCCTGCTGCTCTAAATTGTACTGCACAAATGAGGAAAGGTAGAGTAAGCAGGTGTGCATTTTTGTGTGGAAGCCCCTGAGCTCCGTTCAGTTCAGGTCCTCCAAACAAATTTGTGGACTCTGAATTCTTTCCTTCTAAATGTATGTCTTTTGCCCCCAGGCTCCAGGGACTGGATCTCTTGGGGTTCTAGTAAAAGACAAAGTAGATCTCACAAGCCTGAAATCTGCGCACTCCTGATTTACTTTATATCCTGTTATCACTTTATAATGAGATTCATATCAAGCGGTGGCTATGTTCAGAGGCAGGTCTTTCTTCTTCCAAGGGTAAGTCTAGATCAGTCATTCACTGCGGCAACTCCCTGCTTCAGCCACAGATTTGGGGGAGGCCGGTCCATCCAGGAGGCATTACCTTCTACCTGTCACTCTCCCATGTTTCCCCATTAGTTCTGTCTTTTTTTCTCACTGCAGAAAAACTGTTAAGGACAGCTGTGCCTTCTAACTGGTAGAATTCAGAGCCGTCCTGTATATACCCAGCCGACCATTGAGATCTTCTGAGGAGGCCTTGCTGGTCCTTCCGGGACCAACAGAATGACACCATGTAATATCTTTAAGGTGGGTCTTCTTTGTGGTGGCACCACGCCCTGGAAACAACTCCCCCGTGAAACCCTACAGCTATGGGTCCTTGGCAGCTGCCCATCTATTCCTACTCTTGACAGCTTCTGCCCTCTAGAGCTTTGGCTATTGCATGGTATAGAAATGTAATACACACACACACACACACACACACACACACACACACTGAGCCAGCCATTCTGCGCCATTGAATCAGTCCAGTCAATGCCTAAAGTGGCTCTCCTACAGATCCTCTCTGCTTTGTCACTGATCCTCTTAAATTGCAGTGCTCAAGCGCAAGTGTCCCACAGGAGGCTTTGTCATTGCTCTTGAGTAAAACAGTGTGTATTATTTTCCCCAAATCACATCCCTGCTGTGTCCCTTAGTAGTCCTGACATGTTAATCAGGCAATCCTAATTGGTGGCAAAGATGCAGCAGGAGCCCTCTTTCCTCGTGTCAAGGCGCCACATTCTGATGGGATGGACTACTTGTGACAGGCGGTTGTTTGGGACTATCTTGGCAGCCACCTGTGTCTACCCCAGAAAAAAAAAAAGGAATATGTCAGTTTTCTTAGCTGACAACTGTGTTGATTGAACGAGTGTCTCTCAGCTCGAAAAATCAAAATCCTGGCACAAACAGGAGGCGTAAAAACTCCACAGATTTGCAGCACCTTGCCAATAACAGCACCGATATAAAGATCATGCCTTTGTATTCTGGAATAACCCTCAGCGTTCCCAGCCAATGGCCTCACTGCCTGGGAATGATGGGAGTTGCAGTTGTTCAACAAGTTGGAATTTAGTGTTTTGTTTATTTGTTACATTTATGTCCAGCTATTTATGTCCAAGGAGCCAAAGGTGGTATACATGATCCCTTTCCTCCGCTCTGTTTTATTCTCACAACAACCCTATGAGGTAGGTTAGTGACGAGCTCCAAATCACCTAGTGAGCTTCACGACCGAATGGGGATGAGAACCTTGGTCTCCCCGTCCAACACTCTAACCACTACACCACACTGCTGTGAGTTAAAGGCTGGAAGGATCTGGGGATCCATCCATCCATGCACCTCCTTCTGCGGAGTTGATGGGCTGTAGCAAGTCTGCTGCTTACCCTGGCTCACCGCTTGGGCAAGTGGGGACTGAGTAACACTATTATTACCACCATGTAGTTGGGTACAGGGACAGGTGAGGCTGCCTTGTTGGCCTCAGTCCACCTAGGGAGTGCAGGATTTCAATGGGCACATTTTCGGTTCACAGCACAATCCCTTAGCCACCAACGCGATACTTATCCAACTTTCAGACACATAGAAGAGCTGGGGCCCTCCCCTTTCTTGCCTCCTCCCCCGCCAGGCAAATTCTGTTGAGATTGTCCATAAAAGGAATGTTTGCAACAAAGGCACAAATAGACAACTGATGGTCAGTTGATATGATGACTAACTTAATCTGAGCTGATACAGCTCCCTGAGTTCAGCCCTGCCAGAAAGAAAGGGCAGCCAAGAATGGATCCTGGCCAGCACAATCAAGCAACTTTCAAACATATGTTAGATTAAATTCAGAAATTAGTGTTATTAGTCCCTGTGTAAACATTGGGGAGGGGGAGAAAGCTTCTGATCTCTGTTTTTATTCCCCCCGACTGCACTGAAGTTAAACACACACACACACACAGACACAGATTATTATGAGTTCCATCCTTAAAGGCAGCTTAGAACTAATTTTAGAGTTAGATGAAGAGAGATTATTTGTTGGGGATGGAGATGATCCTGGTACTGAAAATCGGATGGTGTAAAATCCGTGTTGCTCATTCGATTCACTTTGATGGGTCCTATACTAGCCCTTGAACTAGTGTGTGTACGCCCGTTGATTTCTGCCAGCTAGGAGAGGGAGCAAAGGACACTCAATGACATGCTTCATTCCTCTGCCTTGACACAGCTCTGGACCTAACAATGCCAATGACAACATTTTGCATGTGGGAAGTCATCTTTGAAGGGCACCTTTTCAGTAGCTACATCCCCCCCCCCCCCGCAGTCTATAGAATGGAAATCCCAAGGCGGAAGAGCTGCTTTGGTGCTCAGCTGTATAACCTTGCAGAATCCCACCCAACGCACCAACATCCTTTCTCCAAGGGTGAAGATTCGTTCGCACATCGGGGTGGAGGGGGTGGTGGACTTTGTTTCACAGTGCCACCTAGTGGCTTCCACCCCAAGGGAGGTTACTTGAAGGGCACCCAGCTCTAATATTAGTTCCCGAGGCTGCCAGGTTGGTTATTTTCATCGCGTCTCATTTCTATTTTTACAGACATTGATTCATCATTGTTCTTTGCTACCACCAGCCAGGAACATCAGTGTCAGGAGACAGGGCTCAAGTCTCTATTCCCAACTCCTCGCCTGCTTAAAGGTCAGAAACTCTCAAGGTGAAGATGACAGCTTGATGCATAGGTCTGCCTCCCCTTGAAAGAGAGGAAGGCGAAAGTGGAGACCAAATCATGCAAACATGGATTCAGGTTTTGTTTGCAATGTACCTGATCAAAATTCACATCCAAAGCCAGCTATTTATTATCAAGGGGGAACGGGAGGAGAAGTATTCTCTAATGACGAGTTCTCTCTTCCTCCCCTCCTGTCTCCTAGAATCAATATTTGATTTTAATATTATGTGCACAGACATTTGCAAAACAAACAGGTTTGCTTACCCCCGGTTCTCCAGACGACTGGTAACAGTGACATCAGAGAAATCAGCTACATGCTGTTTGCTTTGATTGTCCTAATCGTGATAACGTGAAAATGTTCGGGAAAGGAGGATAATTAGGCGGAAAAGGCCTCGGTTTCCTCTCCAGGCACCGCCAAGAGCTACGTAAACAGGGCTTCTGCAGAAAGGGACGGAGGCAAGGTAATGACAGCTGCAGCACAAGAGGAGATAGATGGATTCTCAAGATGGGAAAAGAGGGTGTCTCTCCCCCCCCATCTGTGATGCTGACCAGGCCTTCTCAGGGCTGCAGTTTCAGCTGCAGGATCTGGAAGTCCAAACTCCCCCTCTGAACTGGAGTGTTTTTCCCTTAAAAAGTCATGGTGGCTTTCCAGCTACCATTCTGCCTCCCTGTCCCTGCTGGTTAAATGAATTGGCCTTTAGTTAGAAGCTGACTCCACCCTTTCCCCAGTATCCCAGAGCAGACTGGTGGGGCAGGGGCAGCGTTGCGCCTGCCCTGGTGATGGTGGTGGGCTGATGTCAGGGCACAAGTGCAGAAGCAGGTTGGATCCATAAGTAAGCACGGGATGGGGCAAGATCCTGCTACAAATGCCCACAATGCACCTTGCTGGACCTCTCCAGCTTGGCCAGTTCTACATCTCCTGTCTTATCAATGCAATCCCATCACGGTGACGCTATACCCCTCGTGCATTTATGCCTCCTAGCACGCAAAAGGGCATCTGTTGCAGTAATTTGGATAATACAGAATAAAAAGCAAGAATGGGATGCACAGTGTGCCCCAATGGTTATCAATGCAGATAAAAAGCAGTAGTGTAGATCTAGTCCTTGTCTCAGCACCTGCCCAGGATGGATGCAGGACAGGAGCAGATGGCTGCTTAGGCGTATCCGGTAGTGTTGTGGTCACTGTTGAAGTACAGGGACTCCTCATGACAGTCCCCATAGCCACAGAGAGTCCAAAATGGCAGGCGGTGGTGCTGTTTCACATCCTCAAACCAGTTCTAGAGCAGGTCTTTGGTAAAGCCAATGTGTCTTAGGCCAGCTCTACACCAAGCAGGATAGAACACTTTGAAAGTGGTTTGAAAATGGTATACGGAGTGAGTCTTGGGCCCCAACCATTGTCAATATCATTATAAACTGTTATAAAGCCGTAGTGTAGATCCTGCCTCAGTCGCCCGCTCAACCCCCAAATACTTTGCATTATAATAGAAAACAGTATATTGTCACTGGGAAAAATCCATGTCCTCAACCACTGTGAGGTTGCAGCTCAGCGCAGAGGGAACAGGAAATGCTAAGGCGATTGAATGTCAGATGACGTCTGGGTCCCTGCTAATACAAAAGTCCTGGTACAGTGTCCCTGTGAGCCTTGACTCCACTACCTCTTTGTTGGTGCCCCCCCTCCTATGGAAAGGGGGATTTTATACAGAGTGCCATCGCCCAAGCAAGTAGGCTGTTCACAATGGCAGGGCAAGGGAGGGCAAGGGAGGGAAACAGGATTACAAACACAGTGGCTGGTGAGGAGCCTGGGGACACCGTGATGAGGAAAGGGGGTTCCCTAGTCCATCACTCAGGGCTTTAGAAGCTGGGGTGGGGAAAGGAAATTCTTTGGGGCTTGCTGTGGTCACAGCGCTAAGGCATCGGAGCGCACAACATCCCAGCTAGCCTCAGGTCATGAGGTTTGTGTAACACCAAGTGGATTCCGACTCTTAATCAAAAATATAATTGATGATCCCAGATTTTCCTCGAGAGTGGCAACGAGAGACACACACACACAGAGGCTGCATTCAGACAACACATTAAGAAACTGAGGTGTGGGGGGGAAACAATCGTCAGTTGTGTTGCCTATTGTGTTGTGTGGAGGGTAACACGCTGCTCACAAACTACTGATGGGATGCTATTCCCCCCAAATAAGCAACTGAGAGAAACAACTGGCTTGCAACTTCTGTAGCTCGAAGCGAGTTGTTTAAAGTGTTGTGTGGAGGGGTGAGTGGGTTAATGGCGTGTGGTGAGTGGGTTAAAACACAAGCTCATAGAGGCAGGCAGCAAGAGCGACCAAAGCGGCAGCTACCACTCTGCTACAACTGGTGCAACTTGCAGAGGCTGCTGGGATAGAACTGGGAGGACTGAGGGAGGAGGGAGGGTGGGGAGAGGGGTGGGGGCTGTGTCAGTCAAATGCTGGGTGGACTATTAGTCCACTCAATGCCAGCCCCAACCACCCACAGTTGTGTAGGAATATGTTATGTGGGGAGTACCCACAAAATAACCAACTGTGAGTTGGCTACTCAACCCACCATTGACTAATGTGCTGTCCGAATGCAGCCCGAATGGAGGGAGGAGCAGAGCAGAAGAAAGAGAGAACGCAAAAGCAAATCGCTCACCAACTGTGTCTGTCCTCCGCAACAAGTACTAAGGATAAACCGGTCGGCACCAATACTGCAGCGGAAATTAGCTCCACAGACATATCCCATTAGTGTTAATGGTCTAATTCCCAGCACATCACACTCAATATTTACCCTTAAGTGGCACCCAAAGTTTCAGTACTTTCCATTTCTGAAAGAAGGCTGCTATGGTTGTCCTCACTAAAATGCAGCAAGAAAGAGAGGGGAGGGGAGGGAATGGAATCACGACCTGATTTCTGCAACCAGAGACGCAGCATTAATTTTTTAGGGCTGTTTGTTTGCAGAGGAGAGACGCAAAGCAGGCAACAGGGAACAAATAACAAGAGAAGGTCAGAGACAATCCCTGGTCTCATAAACACACTTCTTTGGGAGGAAGCCCAATTTAGTATAGACATTAGTACAGGATGGGGTGACCTGGCCCAGCAGCGGTACATGTGAAAGAGATCTAGGTGTCTTAAGGCATAATCCCATGCATGTCTAGACAGGAAAACAGCCCTGTGACTCCTAGTATTCTCCAGCCAGCATGGCTGGCTGGGGAATGCTGGGGATTGTAGGACCGTTTTCCTGCCTAAACATGCACAGGATTGCACCTTGGTGTATCATAAACTGAGCATGAGCCAAGAGTGCAATGCAGCCACTAAAAAAGCGAATGCAATCTTGGGCTGTGTTAACAGAAGCACAGTGTCCAGATCATGAAAAGTAATTGTTCCAGTCTATCCCACACAAGGTCAGACAGCTTCTGGAGCACCGTGTCCAGTTCTGGGTGCCGCCTTTAAAGAATGACATTGATTAGGTTCAGCCTTAGCATCAGCTCGCTCCTCTGAAGGTGTGGGAGGTGATACCAAATGATCCCCAAAAGGTATGCAGTGCTGGCCCATTCGCAAATGCAGTTGTCCTCTTTGAATGATGGTCTGTGCACGCATGTGTGAACCTAGAGCCAATCCATGCCCCACATAGGATGGGATTTCTTTTCTTTCAGCAAAACACCCCGCTGTCTCTTTGCCAACAGGGCCTTGAAGAAAGGCTCTCTTAAGCCCTGTGAAAAGTCCTGGGAGGAGAGGTGAGAGGCATTAGCAATCAGTCCTTGAGTGTTTTGAACCTTTCGATGGAAAGGCACCCCTCTCTAATTTTGAGCAGTAATTAGAGGGGGAAAGACATGTGGAGAGCTGCAGGGCTCCTATCTTATGGGAAGATAGAATCACTTGGAGCTGCTGCAGGCTGAGTAGATTCATCAATGTGACCTACAACAAATCAATGGGGATGTGTGAAGAGTGAAGCGTCTGAGTCAGCATCCATTCTGCACCTACCATGGAGCTATCTTGCTAGCTAGGCCTTGCAACGTGCAAGAAGGTAGAACACGTTTTATTTACTTCCCCTGCTGGTCCAGATGAAGTTAAATGAACAGGTCTACCCCATTTGGAATGGTGGGCATGTTTACACGAACTGTGCATTCTCTGTGATTCCATGGAAACATGGGGGGGGGGGAACCCACTTTGGAATTGGCCATGCCATTCAGCAACATGGCAATCTCGGCTTTCATTTTTTTTCAAAAAAAAATTACAAACACTTTTCTAGTTCTTATTATGACTGCACCAATAGGCTTTTGAGTTGCACAAAGAAAGTCTGGTGAAAGCTCCAATGAAGAAGGAAAATCTTTTTGGATTTCCAAAGATCAAATGATGGAACTTCAGTGCCCTGTGCAGTTTGTTGGCTCCCCCCCCAACACACACACACACACACACACAAAACACACAGAAGGAACCATGAGCTTTTCTAAATAATAATAATAATAATAATAATAATAATAATAATAATTTTTTAAAAAAATCTTACCTACCCCTCTGTTTGGATCGAGGCGAGGAACAACAGTAAATATAAAACACAGTAAAATACATAAAACTGATTAAAAACATGGCAAACATTATTAAAATAGCAATAAAACATAATAACAACATGAGGCATTTATGGTGCTCCTGTCATTCCCTATTCATGGTTATTTACAGGTTCTTTAGGCAATATCTTGACCCTTCAGTTTCACTTCTGTATTTAAAGAGCACGTCCAGCAAAAAAAAAAAAAATAGAGCAGGGAAAATGCTTGTGAAAGCAAAAGAAAACGCTTTTTTTGTGTGCAGTTGCAGTATTCCGCCACAATGCAGTGCCACCTAGAGGTCATGTAGCAGAAAAGCAGGAAAGGAAATGCTCTTCATGTAGTGCTCAGATCTCAATTCTGTGACGGAACCATAAGTAGATACCGCGGGTTATCAGCCTTGTATGGAAAAGCTTTGTGTGCATCTGATATGCAATTTACACAACTAAGTTTCTCCCGTGTGAAAGTATGATACTATGCCTGTCTTCATGGCCAGCCCTACCGTCAGGCAGAGTGAGGCAGCTGCCTTAGGTGGCAGGTGTGGGAGGGGGGCATGTTGTTACAGGGCAGAGCTGGATGTGTACCACACAGCCTATGCTGTGCCCCTTAAGCTACCCTGCTGCCCTCAAGAGGCAGCCAGAATTGAAGTAAGATTCAACCGCCAGTCCATTTGGCTTCTGTGCAGGGAATGTGGGAAGGGGCATCTTGTCCTCTGCTTCAGGCAGCATAATATCTTGGGTCAGCCCTGCTAGTCTTCCTTGCTTCTGGTTCATCAGCTTTCCCCAAACTAGTACCCTCTAGTTTGGGGAATTGCAGTCCAGTATGTCTGGAAGGAACCAGCTTGGGGAAGCCTGATCTACCTAAAGTTCCTACTCCAGAGTATTTCCACCAGTGTAGATCTGACTTTCGTTAATGCTAAGAACTGAATGTTCATCAATTTAAGACCGAGTCCTTATTCCCATTGTGCTGTGTATCCATAGACCCCAAAACATCACATTGACAGAGGCTGTCTAAGGAAGGGGTGTTACAGATGTAGTTTCCTCCCACGGGGGACTTTCCTCAAGCCCTCCTCCAGCCCCCCATCCAGTACTGATTTCTACCCCAGGAAATATTGGAAGGTTTGACATTGTTATTTTAGTGAAAGGGAAACAAGGATTTCTCCCCCCGCCCAACCCCACCAGTTCATTCCACACGACGAAATGCAGCAAATTAAACCCACCAGCCTGGAAAGAGTGCTGGATGTGAATTCCCTTTCAATAGGTTCCGTGATAAAGTTGGATTTGCAGGCATTGCCTTTTGCATAAAGAAGCAGGATCAGGCCTGGCAACGGGGACCAGGTGGAGAGGGAATTTTCCCAGCCGCAATGTAAGCTCATCGGATTACCAAGCAAAGCAAAGAGAAACAGTTTGGCGAGACAAAAATAGAGTTGTTTGTCGCTTCTTTCTCATGATTGCCGGAGCAAAGCAAACCCTCTTGTTGGGCCATTCAGAAAGCAGGAATGGATTTTGCAACACTGACGGTCAAGGACGTCAAGGCAAGGCTCTGCCAAGTGCCTAGACATGGGTAGCATCAGAAGTCTCTGGAGGATCCTAAGGGCGTACTATTTATTTTATTTTATTTATTTCATTTAAATTCTGAAAACACTGCAAGAACTATAGATCACTAAAAGAGTTTTAGATTATAATGTAAAAGTTAAGGGCCCTGGGAAGAGAAAAAGTCCTTCACCTAGTACTAAAAAGACTAGAGTGTGGGCAGTAGACAAATCTCTCTTTGCAGGGCATTCTATAACAGCAGTGTCTCCACAATTTAATTAATTAATTAATTGCATTTATATCCTGCATTTTCCCCGCCTTAAGAAACTCAAGGCGGCGTACATTAACCTTGTCCTCTCCATTTTATCCTCACGACAACAACCCTGTGAAGTAGGTTGGGCTGAGAGTCTGTGACTGGCCCAAAGTCACCCAGTGAGCTGCTATGGCCAAGTGGGGACTAGAACCTGGATCTCCTGACTCCCAGGCCAGCACTCTAGCCACAACACCACACTGCAATTAATTATTGCAGCATTTTTACCCCACTCTTCAACCAAAACACGACCCTAGAGTGGCTTAGAAAGATTAATAATAAGACAGACTCTGCCCTTGGGCTTATAATGTAAAAGTCACAACACAAAAGGAAAAGGATTGGGAGGGAGGAGAAAAGAAGCAAACAGTCAGACATCATCTCTTCGTTTCAAAGTTCTTATGTGTGTTCTTTCTGGCAGGGAAGGGTGAAACGAGCTGCAGCTGTTCTTTCTCTGGCTGATGCATGAGGCCAGGTTGGTCTCCCCTATCTGGTTTTGCTGCATCCTGATATTTCTTCCCAGTGGGGTCATGATACATTCTGAAATGCAGGTGCCCATCATGACTGTCCCAATAGCCACCCCCTGCCCCAAGGAGAGTCTAAAAAATGCAGGCAATTGTAGTGATCCATCTCAAAAAACCAGTACTAGCAGTTTCCATCTCCACCAGGACCAGGTCTTTGGTAAAGTCGATGAATTTTAGTGCCCATTCAAGGCCAAACCACCCCAAAATCCTTTGCATCACAACACCGAATGATGCAATATTGCTGGGAAAATCCATTTCCTTTGGCTACTGTGAGGTTTGCCGCTAAGCTCAGAGGGAACAGGGAAATTGAGGTGGGTGGGTGGCAGACAATGTCTGGATCCCTGCTAATAAAAAGGTCCTGGCACTGCATCCCTGTGAGCCCTGATGCCACTACACCACTGCTGATTCCGCGATACAATGGAAGTGGCTGTGAAGCTGAAGTGTCCCAAACTTCACATGGCTGCGACAGGAGATGTGCATTCATACCCTTGTGCTTCACAGTGGCCTGTTTTCCCCCCTCTCTCTCTAAACTCAACACGCATGTCCATGGAGATGGCTGGGGTATGGATGTTGCAGGTGCCCGATACAGGTATGGAGTCCAACAGGCTCCTCCCTGTTCAGCACCCCCCCCCCCGAGCCCCTTTCTCAGACCATGCAGTACTCACTGGACCCGTCCGCGAGCACCACTTCTGCACGAGAGTGGCGGCTCGGCCCTTTTCTGGAACAGTAATGTCACGTCGACAGCGGCCGTCAAGAGCGATCTACATTGCAGGTCTGAATGGCCATCGAGGGGCTCACACGGCACAGCAAGCGAGTGCCTTGGGCTGAAGAGAACCTGTCCATGTCTAGGCTGGGCATATCTGTTGTCAACTGCCCATTCAGGCATAGCTTCGACAACGTGGCATATGCCAACGCGTAAACCGTGACCACCTTATCTTCGTGGAGGATGCATGCCCTGGCATGCAAAGGAGACCAGCCTGCCTCCTCCAGCTTCGTCATCCCGGATGCAAAGAAGAGAGCCCCTCTGTCCTGTATGTCGATAGATTGCCATTCCTGCTGCAGTGAAAATGCCATGCCTCTGAGGGCTCCATCCTCTCTTGCAAAAGGGCCTGGTTTTCTCCTCTGAATAAAGGCAGGTGCTCAGATGCCCAGAATTTGCCATTGGGAGGCACAGAGCAGATCAAAAAAAGGGGGACAGAAGTGCCATTCATCTCTCCTCTTACAGCAGCAAATGCCGACGGCGTAGAGGACAAGGCCCCCTTTACCCGGAGCTTGGCACGTTGTGTCTTCTGCTGTAACCTACAGAGCCCTTCATTAAAGCGCCAAGCAGGCTTCCTAACAGCACACGTTGCCAGATATGAAAAGGACTGTTTGTCTGGTTCTAGCTAACAGGATCCACGGAGCTCCCAAAGGGGATGCAGAGAATAGAGCAGAGGAGGCCGCCTCTCTGACAGAACTTGGCAGAACTACTCCAGTGCCTCCTGTGCCATCTGTCCAGATAGCAGTTAGCTCTGGACCCCTGGAATGAGGCTGCAGGTGGAGGCTGATCGCAAGCAAAGAGACGGCTAGACAAGCTGATAGTTTCTTGCGCGATTTTTAACTAAGATTCCCTGCAAGGTGCTGTTGGTGCACTCTGTTCTCTCTCCTGTCCCTTCGTCTGAGAACATCGGAAGAACTGTGCAGGGTCAAACCAGGGGGCTTGCCTGGTTCCGCATGCTATGTGCGGTGGCCAGCCAGATGCTTCTGAGAAGCCCACTAGCAAAAGCGTGGAGATGACGGCCCTCCGTGGTTGTGGGTCCCTACTTATGTGAATGTATTCTAACAGTGAACTTGGGATTTTCATTTAGCTGTTGTGATGTTGCCACGCTTGATCGAGTCCCGTGTCTCTATAAACATTTGATACCTACTTTTCTCTAGGAATATCGATGCCTGGGGGAAATTAATTCTGGTTCTAGGGGAGCCTCTCTCCTCTGTAGCCCTGGCTCTCTCCTGCAGGAGGACAAGCTAATTTCAGTCTCATTACGCTGACCTAGAAACTAGCATGGCAGGATCTACGCTATTGCTTTAAAATGGTTTAAAACGGTTTATAACAGTAGTGACAACTGTTGGGGCCCAGGACACACTCCAGATACAATGTTGAAAATGTTTTCAAAGTGTTGTATCCTGCTTGGTGTAGATCGGTCCCATCATGTTTACTGAAATATGCCGGAGCACAGCTTGCATAACTTTAGAGTAGCCTTCCCCAACCAGATGACCTCAAGATATTTTAGACTTCAATTCCCATCAGCCCCAGCCAGCATGTCCAAAGGTTATCAATGAAAATATTTGGAGGGCAACAGGTTGAGGAAGGCTGCTCTAGGAACCTAGTCTAGGTAGCGGAGTGCTCTTGTAAGGTATTTGGGAGGGCACAAGAGAGATGAGATTGGAGTTTTCCTGGAAAGGGAGTTTTCATTAAGAAAATAAAACAAAAAGGGAAGTTGTGTGGCAAATTACTGAAGGTTTGTTCCACAAAGAAGGAGGAGAGCAAGAGATATGGAAAGACAGAGATGAGATGACCTGAGACCAGCTGTGCATCTGTGGGGAAAGGATTGGGGTTGAAACTAGTGATGGGCAAATTTGCACCAAGTGGATTTGTTATATATTCAGAAAGTAACAAATTTGTCCATGTGAGCTCTGACAAGCTTTTGTTCTGTGTATCTGAGTTGTTGCGCAGTATCAAGGTGCATCTTAGTTTGGAATTGCGTGGTGTGACTTAACATCATGTGTCACTACATTATGCCCCCTTCTGATTGGTTGCTTTCACATGGCCTGCTTGCATGTTGATGCAATGTGATGTTTAATCATCATCATCATCATCATCATCATCATCATCATCATCATCATCATCAATGATCACTGGTATAAAGATGGACCCTGCCATGTCTCTGAGCCAGAGGTGTGGCAATGATCAGGGAACAGCTCAGGAGGTGTCTTCCAGTAAGTTTTTTTTTTGGGGGGGGGGGCGGTTAGAAGGTAGGATGACTAAATAGTTGGGGGCTGGAATCTGTTTACTACATTACTGGGCATGCTCTGAAGCTCACAAACAATTTTGAACTTAATAGCAAATTCGTAAGGCATTGATCCAGGCTAGCTGCAAAGGTGAGCATTCTGAATGGATGAGTTTTGATCAACGAGCCAACTAATTATGAAATTGGGCAGCTTCACTAGTTGAGATGGTGGAAGCTGGGAAGCTGGAAAGCTGGCAAGAGAGAACAGGAGGGAGCCAAAAACATATGCGAGGGTGGGAGAGTGATGGTCCATAACATCAGTGTGAATCCAAAAAGTAGGCAGAAATAACAGGCTTTGCTTGGCCAAAGTAATACTTTACTGAGCAAGGCTTCCTAGGTGAGATGGTGCAGAGGCAGGTACCCAGAGGGAGGAGTCTCAGGAGTCAGTTAGGCTGAGTTTACGCCAGTAAAAACTCTCTCCTGGAAACATCACTGGATTTAGGAGCTCTAAGATCAGCCATACATGAAAGGGAAGAAGGGTTGCCTATCCTCGTAGACAATGGGGAATCCTTGACTCTATGCAGGTGTGTTTTGGCACTAACCAGAAGGTCACAAGAGAATTCAGGGATGTCAGTAGCCATTTCATAATTCATAGAATGCTGTCTTGACGTAACTAGCCAATGGAGGCTTTCATGAGTCCAAGAATCCCCAAACCAGTGTATGAAGGCTGGGATACTCACGTGGAGGGTGTCAAATGCGTTTCCAAACATAATTGAGACTTTTGAGCCAAGGTGATAGTGTGGGGACCCAAAATGGAGGTGAGTTGATGCTCAATAGTGATGGCAGCTAAACAACAACAGGTATTAAATGCGCAGCAGTGGGTTTCCTGCATCTGGAAAAGTTGGATTAGATTACCTCTGAGGTCCCTTCCAACTCTATGATTCTACTGGGATTCCCCTTAGGTCGGTTTGCATGAACATTACACAATCTCTGTTACCCTATCAATGTCCCATCCCTCTGCCTTTCCCACCAGAGATTTCCCCCACTTTACATCTTATTTGTGTTTATCCACCCATTCAGGAATTGCCAGAAACGAATATGGTACTGGTCTGCTTTCTTTTCTGTCTGTAACCTTCACTAACTCTGGTTGGACTGGAGGCCCGAGCAGGACGGAAGGGGAAACCAACTGAACATGTGTACCATGGGAAATGATGGCTCCGTCACAGCAACTATGAGCTCTGGAAAGCTTTTGTCTGTACCTGGCCTTGGTGAGTTATGATGACACTACACTGGAAATTACCCTTCTGTGGTTTTGGGGAAGTATGTGCCATTGTTCATTAGGGTTGTGCAGTATGCAGCCGCTCTTCTGCCTCTCATCCTTGCTCAGTCTTATAATCAGTGGTGAAGGTGGACATTGGGTAGAGGCCATCTGCATGCAATCCTTCTTGCCATTTCATATTAGCATCCTCTGAAATTGCTCAAAGGTGAACAGCGCGACCTGAAAGCAACCTGCAAAAATGGCTTCCAACCCAGGATAAATCACGGCTGAACCACTTAGCATCCACGCTGTACAATACAGTTCCGGAGAATACATTCGTATTCCCAGCTATTGCTGGAAAGGTCATGGGCCTCCACATATTAGTGCATGAAGACATGCTGGGAACAGCACAAAGGAAAAAGTTGTGAGCATGAATCTGTGCATCTCTCTGCTAGCATCTCACTTTTTTTCCTGGACTTCCAGCAGTCTTAACGCAAGGAAGAGGAACCAAAATACATGCCTGCTGGTTGGTTGCTGAACATTGGAGAGGTGAACATTGGAGAGAACATGGTACACCACTGACATTCAGTATCCCTGTTTGAAGAAATTGTAAAAAATATTAGGGCTGCGAACAGATCCGGATCCCAAATCCAAAGCGGATTGGGGTGATCCGGACCTCCCGGATCTGGATCCGAACCGGATCAGGGGAGGTCTGGATCATTCCGGATCGGATTGGATTGTTCCGGATTGATCCAGAGATCCAGGGCCCATTGGCCTTCCAGGTCCCTGGGTGCCAGCTGTGCAGCCAGCATCCAAGGATGCCAGACTGGCGGTGAGTCCATTGGACTCACCGCTCTCCCCACACTCTCCCTGTTACCTGCTGCCTCCTTGTCACCACCGCCATCCGCCGCTGCCGTCTGCTGGCCACTGCTGCTTCCGCTCTACTGAGAACCAGGCCTTGCGGCCTGGTTCTCAGTAGAGCAACGTCACACTGGGTGACGTCACCACCCGGCGTGACGTCGCTCTACTGAGAATCAGGCTGCGAGGCCTGGTTCTCAGTAGAATATAAGCAGCGGTGGATGGCGATGGCGGTGAGGAGGCAGCAGGTAAGCAGGGAGAGTGGGGGAGGGTGGTGAGTCCTTTTCCCCATAGACTTGCAAGGCTATGGGGAAAAGGAGGGTCTCCGGATCTTGATCTGGAGACCTGTATCCGGATCCAGTTCCGGACCGAATTGGGGGAGGTCCAGTCCGGATCGGATCAGGCCCGATCTGGATCGTCCGGATCCAGACCGGATTGGGAGGACTGTTCACAGCGCTAGGAAATATGCTGTTAACCCTCTGTTCAAATCTCACCTTAATTTACTCGGTAACCTTAAGCAACTGGTATCTCAGACTCAATTCCTCATCTGCAATATAGTTGTCTACCCCTTGTAAGTATGATGAAGAGCTATGCAAAACACTTTGAACACTATGTAAATGGTAACCATACGGAATGTAGGGTCAGACCATTAGAACATGAGAAGAGCCCGGCTGGATCAGATCAAGGGTCCATCTAGTCTGGCACTCTGTTGATAGTGGCCAACCAGCTGTCAACCAGGAACCCACAGGCAGGACATGGGTGCAACACATTCCCCAGCAACTGGTGTATATAGGCTTACTGCCTCTGATACTGGATGCAGCACATTGGTTCACCTAGGCCAGTATTGTCAACACTGATCAGCAGCAATGGCTCTCCAGGGTCTCAGTTAGAGAGGCTCTTTCCCTACACCTGGTACCTGTCCTTTCAAAACAACAACCACCCGGAGATGTAGAAATTGAATGTGGGACCTTTGGCATGCAAACCATGTGCTTTACCACTGAGCTAAGGTCCATGTCCAAAGTATTATTACAGAAAGGCTATAAAACTTTTACATCTGGACAATGTAATTGTTATAAAACAAGTATTTGGTCTTCCGCTCCATTCTTTATGGAAGTTGGAGCAGCACCCAGCTGTGGTGAGTCACCAACATTTCCCGTTCGTCCTCTAAGTGGCACAGCCCTTGATACCACCTGCTTGCTACGTTTACTTATGCCTTTCAGTTCCAAGTTTGGTTGCTGACATGAGAAATGTAATTATTCGCAGCAGGAGAGAAATCACAATCTCTCTCTCCTCACCACCTCCCCAAGCCCCATCCATACTAGACAGGCCTGCTGAGGGGGTGCAGGGAGATTTAAGAGCTAATAAGGCCATTAATGTGTCAAAATGCCAAAAGTTTGGAGGAGGGAAGGGTATTTGCTCCATTTCCACAATTAGCTCAGCAGATCTATTGCCTTATGAAAAAGGTTTCTCATGTAAACACATGGGCTGTGATTTGACAGGTTCACCAAATGAATTCTTCTCACTATTCCACATCCTATTCAGGTGTTCAACATCAAAGCATGGAGAGAGATAAAGGTCAGGGTTGTGCCCATCAGCCCTGTCTCCAACCTCCACATGTTCATGGTTGTGATCAGAGCATTTAATGATCAGGGGGTTCAAAATAGTATTAATTTAGTGCTTTTTTAAAAAAAGTGTCCATAGTGCTGAGTGATCTTTACAACAACCCTGCAAAGTAGTCCAGTTTATTGGAGATAGGAGCTGAAAGACAGTGGCATGCCAAAGGTTTCCTAGTGAGATTTGAAATGAGGAATTCACCACTAGGTTTGAAATATTTATTATTTCTAATATTTCTACCTCAATTCCCTATGAAAAAATATTCAGTTATTTATTGTAGATTCCCTTCCCTTGGTCCCGTTTAACTGATGAGTGGTGACTTAAGTAATATTTAAACACAACAGCAATTTAAACACAAAAAGGATGCAAAGTGAGTCAAGACAAGAGTGTCGTTTCCCAAAGGATGCAAAGGTCAGGTTATAAATAATGTTGTGTGTGTAGGACAAGTACTCTCCAATGGTAGGAGACATAAGTGAACACCTCACAGCCTCCATCCTGTCAAGGATAGTGCAGGAAGATGTGGTTGGGTGGTCCAATTTCAAAATGCTTGGCAATTCCTAGTGTAGACTCTATGATGAGCTCTTGATTTGCATTACTTTATTTTAAAGAAGCATCTAGAGTCTTACTACAGAGATACTCAAGGCAGTGTACAGAAAACTCTCTAATTTTTAATACATATAGTATGGTGATGGACTGTGTGTATGTGTGTATGTGTGTGTGTATGTGGTGTCTTCATACCTAGCAATTCATAGAATCATAGAATAGTAGAATTGGAAGGGGCCTATAAGGCCATCGAGTCCAACCAGGAATCCATCTTAAAGCCTACCTGGCAGATGGCTGTCCAGCTGCCTCTTGAACGCCTCTAGTATGGGAGAGCCCACCACCTCCCTAGGTGATTGGTTCCATTGTTCTATTGCTCTAACGGTCAGGATGTTTTTCCTGATGTCCAACCAGAATCTGGCTTCCTGTAACTTAAGATTGGAAATTGGCAGATTCATCCATCCATATCTGTACCCGTTGTCACCTTTCTCCACCTTCTGCTTCTTACGACCACCTAGTTGTCGATGGTTGTAGCCTCTGCACTCCTTAGCTACATCATCTAGTTTGTCAGCTGCCCTCGTGGCACCCCTTCTGCCTCCCACGTCTTCTGCCCAACCTTCTCCACCTCTTCCTTCACTGCCTCTTTCTGTGCTTCCAAAGCTTCCTTCCTTCTATCTTGTAGTCATTGCCTCCAAGCCTAGGGTGACCATATTTGGGAGACCAAAAAAGAGGACACCCTGTGGGGTGGCGGAAAAGCAGCTTTCCAGGACCTCTGGAAAGTGCATCATCCCACCACGTCCACAACCTTAAAGGCCCAAAATGGAGTGGAGGAGGGAAACGCGTGTCCTTCCTGCCCCCACTGCTCCAATCAGGGCTTTTGCTACAGTGTCTGGGAATAGCACACTTTCCTCTTTAAAGCCCTGATTGGAGCAGTGGGAGGGAAATGACACACCTCCAGAAAACACGTCATTCCCTCCCACCATGCGAATGGCAGCCTTAAAGGGGAAACTGTGTCTTTCCAGGACATTATAGACAATTACAGAAAATCCCCCCCCCCCGATACCCAGGATAGAACAAAACCCAGGACAAATCTGGGGAAATCCTGATAGTCACCCTATTCTTGCCTGTCCTCCATCCACCTCTGTGAGTAACCCCTTCCTGTAGTTCTGCTCATGTATCCACTGGCGTCTTTTACCTTCTTCCTCCTGGCCTCTGGGCCCTCTTCTCGATGCTCTAGCGCCCGCAACCATCCCTGGTGACCAAAGCACTATTGAGAACAACACGTAATTATGAAATATTGTCTGAGCAGCCAGAAATAAAGAGCAGCTTCGGGAGGTGGATCATTTCTTTTCGTTTTTTTAAAGAGATGCTTGAATACTGCTCTTGAATAGAAACAGAAATCCGAGGGCAGTCCACACACAAAAGGAAATACAAAAACAAAGAAGTATTATTTGCAAAAAACAAAACAAAAAAAAACACCCTACAGAGCTGCGTGCAGCCTTAAAAAGCATTTATTGTGGCAGAAGCTTTCACTTCATCAGTTGAAGGAAATGGATAACCTTCTCAGCATCTGTCTGACAAAGAGGACCATGGAATCTTTAGCCATGATAAAAAAATTATTGGTGTTTGAAATGCCAAAGAACTCTTTGTTACTTTTACCACAAGAGATTAACATGGCCAGGACTTCTACTTGGAGCTTTGGAGAGATAGGACCAGGATGATTTCCAGGAGACGGGTGACCAGTTTTGCTATGTCCAATCAGAGCCATTCCCTGCTTCAGATGAACAAATCATCTGACCCATTTGCCACAAACAGAAACTACCACTTTACATACGTTAAATGCAGGATGGGCTCCAGGCAAACTGCCCTCCTCTGGGCCCCGTCTTATGTGGCTGGGATCCCTTAAGGGAGAGGTGCTTACGCAGGGCAACAGCATTTTTGTTTTAATTGCAAGAAGCAGAAACTCTCCTCTAGGCAGTAACCCCTTGGCGTCTGCCATTGTTTGTTTCATCACGATCACCTGGAAATTGCACCAGTCCAAGGCATTGTGGGGAAAACAAAATGGTGGCTGCCAGGAAAAAAACATGGCAACCCTCCTACACACACACACACACACACACACACACACACACACTGGCAGGCATTAGCCCCCTGTAATGCCCCAGACTGATACAACATCTGGGTATTGTGGGAAAAGCAAAATGGGCTAGGGTGACCAGATAAAATCCAGGTCAGGGCTCATGTAACTTTAACAGTTGTAGAAAAAAGGGAATTTCAGCCAGTGTCATTTGTATGTGATTAGTTCCTGGTGGAATTCCCTCTTCATCACAACAGTTAAAGGTGCAGGCACTGTACTAGAGTGACCATATACAAAAGAGGGCAGGGCCCCTGCAACTTTAACTGTTGTGATGAAGAGGAGATTTCACCAGGAACTAATTGCATACAAATGACTCTGGCCGAAATTCCCTTTTCTCTACAACTGTTAAAGTTATATGAGCCCTGACCTGGATTTTATCTGGTCACCCTAAAAATGGCAGCCTCCAGCTGAATTGAAACCGCCAGAGCCCAATCTGTTTGGGGGCGGGGCTTGAGGGGAGGCAAATATTAGTCCAGTAGGTCCTTACAGGGCATTGGGCCCCTGGCAGCTGCCCATACCTGGTTGGACTGCCATGTGTATGAGGCAACTCACCTCAATTTATTTATTCTTTAATTATTTCAGTTAATTCATTTATATCCTTCCTTTTTACCAAAGAACGTTGCTCAAGGTGACTAACAATAGAATCCAGTTTAAAACCACAATCTTAATTAAAACATAACAGAGAAACAAATCAATAAAAATACAATTAAAAGAACACAAAAATAAAAGAAATGAAGAGCACAAACCAATGACGCTCTGCTTCAACAGAAGACCTGTTTACAAGCCAAAGACCTGCTTGAATAAAAACATATTTGCCTACCGGTGGAAAGACAACAGAGAGGGAGCCAATCTACCCTCCCTTAACAGGGAGTTCCACAGCCTGGGAGCGGCCATTGAGAAGGCCCTCTCTTGTGTTACCACCAAAATTGTCTCTGATGGGGGCAGTACTAAGAGAAGAGTATCTTAAGAACTGCGCAGGCCCATATGGGAGAAGGTGGTCTTTCAGGTATCCTGGTCCCAAGTTGTATAGGGCTTTATAGGTCATAACCAGCAATTTGAATTGAGCTAGGAAACTTCACTAGTAGCCAGTGAAACTGTCCTAACAAAGAAATCAGGTGTTCCCTATAACTGGCCCCGGTCAACAGTGTGGTGTAAAGGTTAGAATATTGGACCGGGAGTCAGGAGATCCAGGTTCTAGTCCCCACTCGGCCATGGAAGCTCACTGGGTGATTTTGGGATAGTCACAGACTCTCAGCACAACCTACCTCACAGGGTTGTTGTTGTGAGGATAAAATGGAGAGGAGAGGAGGAGGAGGATCAGGATCAGGTACACCGCCTTGAGTTCCTTGAAGGAAAAAAAAAGTGGGATATAAATGTAATAAATAAATAAACATTCCGGCTGCAGCATTCTGCTCCAGTTCAAGCAAGACAACAATAAATAAGTTACAGGAAGCCCGATTCCAGCTGGACATCAGGAAAAATTTCCTGATTGTTAGAGCAGTCCGACAATGGAATCCATGACCTAGGGAGGTGGTGGGCTCTCCCACATTAGAGGCCTTCAAGAGGCAGCTGGACAGCCATCTGTTAGGTCTGCTTTAAGGTGGATTCCTGCATTGAGCAGGGGGTTGGACTCGATGGCCTTATAAGACCCTTCCAACTCTACTATTCTCTGCTTCTATGAAATCACATTTTCTTGGTCTTTCTTTTTTTCTTCTTTACTGTTCTTTTTCCCTTTTCATTTTCATTTTTATTTTTGCAAAACAATGTGAAAAGTATATTAAAAAACAACAACAGCAAATCTTATTAATTGTCCTGGAAAGACGGGAAGACACATACATGCCCACAAGAACACACACACACCACAGGGCTCCTTAACAAAAATAATTTTCTTTCTACAGGAAAACATCCTTAAATCCTAATACTACATGGCTTTAGAAGACACTTCTCTATGTTTCTACGTTGCTCAGCAATCATCCCTGTGGGGGCTAACATTCCTTTCAAAGCTACATTCAATAAGAAACATATTTATTTCAAAGCAAAACCATTAATATTACTTTAAAATGACCCTCCTTCCCTGCAATAGTACAAAACATACTGCCCAGGCCCAACTCTGTGCAACTTGCGAATGAAAGAGATTGTAAAAATAACTCCGCACATGTGCTTGAAACCAAATAAAGATGGTAACCGCCTTCAATTACATCTCGTCCCCTTCTCCCATGAATATGATTTGTTTGCGTGCTCTAAATTACAAGCCCCCATGGATTGCAATCTGAGGAATAGACAGGCCTTCTCAATTCGGGATGCTTGCTAAAGAAGAGGCAGGCAGGGAATACTCCTTGCCTGCAAGATGGTGAAAGGAAGTGTCCATTAATCTCCACTCTTGCTGCTCAAAAGCTTCTCTGCATGTGTTGCCCACATGGTGTCCCTTTGGAGAGCAGGGTTTGGAATGTACGTGCCTTTGGAGTCACTAAAATCTAGGCCATAAACTTCAGGGTTACTTGAGCTTCCCTCTACCTTCCCTGCCCCAAGATTATACTGTAAATCACCCTTTGCTTGCCCTGGTTTACACGTTCGCCTTTGTCCATGCCCTACTCCCTATCACAGTGGCCATTTGGAGGTAGACAGGACGGAGTGGTCCAAGAAAGCTCATGAGATGGCAAGGTCTCTCAGTTGCATCTTCTCCCTGGTAAGGATGAGACAGCAGGCACAGTTTGGGTGCAAGCAATTTGTTTCTTTTATTCACCTTTGTCTTACATTTTCTGCCTCAGGTTCTATGCCAGGGGTGTTGAAACTTTAGGCCCCAATCAGGCCCTCTAAGATTTCCCAGAAGGCCATGCCACTTCCTCCTGGCTCCACACCATTCTGTTTGGTGATTTCCCACCATCGCCGGTTGTTTAGTGTTTTCTCAAGTTTTGCATAGTCCCTCCCCCCATTTTAAAAAGCTGAAATAGCTCTCCTAGTTACTGGCAGAAAGAACTTTTAAGTGAAAATATGCTGGTATTTCCCACGCGCCCACGCCACTTATATTTGGTATTTCAGCTCTCTGCCCTTCTTTGCCTTTAGCTGCACCCACTGCTGGAATGTGTCTGCCGCAGAGTTTCTCTGAACCTGAATTTGACCTCTGGGGTTTAAAGAAGTTCAATGCTCCTATTCTATGGCATTGAGATCCAGAACCATTTGGAAGTCTCTTTGACGGCTGAGAACGAATTCAAGATTTAAAAACAAACAAACACGAATGTGATAGGAAACGAAACGGGCAGATGCGTCAATCGCTAGTGGCATCTTCTCTGGATGGTTCAGCAGCTGCCCTGTTTCACAGTATGGGGTTGGGCTAGGGTGACCCTATTTTGGAAACCAAAAAGGACATCAACAGGGTCTGACCCCAAAGGGGTGTGTCCAGCACCAAGAGGGAGTGCCCACTTGAACATAGCCTTGGTCACATGTCTGATTTTACAGCACACAATTAAGACAAATCTGTTCTACATAATAACTTAATGTTAAAATCACTGAAATAACAAGTGAGGCATCCTGTGTATCTGAAATAAACTTCACTCAATCTTCCTTTTGTAGCTTTGGCTGTACTTTGTTTTGTTTTGAAACTTGCTAAAAATCAACAGATGAACAGATCTGCTTAAAGCTTGGAATGGCTAAAGCCCTACTTAAGAGCTATCGTCATGCTAAGTTTCACCTCCTTATCTTTAAAAATTATGTTGTTGTTGTTTTTTGAAATAATAATTTTAAAACCTCAAATTTTTTTAAGTCCTAAAAAATAAATGGATAAACAGAACTGCTTGAAATGTGGCATGGCTAAAGCCCTACTTAAGCACTATCATGATGCCAAGTTTCATCTCCTTATCATTGAAATTGATGTTGTTGTTTTTTAAAAAATTAAAAACCTCAAAATTAAAAAAAAGCATAAAAATCAACGGATGAACAGATCTGCTTCAAACTTGGCACTGCTAAAGCCCTACCTAAGGGCTATCATGGTGCCAAGTTTCATCTCTTTTTCTTTAAAAATAACAGAGCTGTAAGCATTTTTGTTAATTCCCATTGACTATAAAGTTGGGGGGAGGATGGGAAAAATCCAGATTTTTCTTCAATTTTCATAATTCCCTCCCTTCCCAGATGTGTTACCAAAAATCCTCATGTCCTGGTTTTTCCTGACATATGGTCACCCTACGGGAGTTGAGTCGGAATACTTTGGAAGCCTCTGATTCGCCCCGAAGGCTACTTTTTTCACCGGCTGCTTGACACTCCTTTGCTTAATTGGTTTAATGAGTGCTATTTAACATCACAGCTGGCAGTTTGCTCAGACATCCAGTTAGGTGAGAACATATCCCAGTGAGCACTCCAAGGGGCCTGGAGGATGGAAGGCATGGATGTTGGAGAAATCCACAACAGAATCAAATGACTCCAGATTTCAAAGGTTCTGACCTGTGGATTCCACAACAAGTGAGCTTTTTCCAAGTAGCATGGATTCCATGGCTTGTGGAGCATTTTTTTTTCTTTACTTTTTTAGGGAGGTTTTTTTTTTTTTTGAACAAATTCATACATGTTCTCTGAAGGAAGCCATGGTGATTGAACTGTTTGCAAACTGTAATGTAGATCATCCCTTGACGGAAGATAATCTTCCAACGCTGTATAGGTAAAACCCAACCCAAAACATTCTCCCCTTCAGAGTGGTCACCTTTTACGACAGGCCCTGCACCATTTTATAACCGTGAAAGGATTACTGAGCTCTTATTTCTCTTCCAATAACTCATGTACTAATGATACTTTTGGCAATAAGAATACTAACCATTTTTGGCTGGAGGAACTTTCACCTGAAACGTTCTGATTATCCCTAGCAGGTACCTGTTCCAGGTAGATCTCAGCCTTGATTTCAATTCATTCTGTTGTGCTTTCCCTCCCATTTTATGAGATTATTTCCTCTGTGTTAGACATTTGCTATTTCCCCCATTCAATTCAGCCAAGACCACTGTCAGAAAGGCATGCGACGTAAAGTTTCGGGGACCTTTGTTGAATTTGTGTCAGCAAATAGGCATGGCAGCCGTTGCCACGCAAAGCGAGTGGTTCGAACAAGGTTACCTGAAATTACAAGTAAGCCGGGGGGGGGGAGGGGGGGAGAGGCCGCGCAACCCAGACAGTGTCAGATTAATCGATACAACACAAATGAAAAGGTGACACTGCTGTGCCAATGCCTTTTGCCACATATTTATTTTCATACACAATGTGATAATGAATATTGATTTAGCTTCCGGACAGAACCACCTTAATATTGTGTGATCTTAGGCATGGCGTTTATCTCCCTCCACAGTTTAAAGTATTGAAGGCTCTGGAAAAGAAAAGAAAACCGTCTCTTCTGAGAGATGGTAAAAACACAGCCTCTCTTTATCTCACCATGGGGAAAGACTGTACCCTTTATTCATTAGTCCCAGGGATGTGCTCTTCGGGTCTTAAGGCCTATGGTTTCAGGAATGTGGTCTACTCGTTTTGAGGAACAAAACGAACGCAAGATGAAGAGGATGGTTTGCTCAAGCAGACTGAGAGATATCGGAGCTCTAGGAAGGATGTTAATATGGTGTTTCCATGCTATCGTGCCTTTCAGAATTTTGTTGACCACTAGAAGAACGCTGCAGAATCAGACCAGGGGTGCATCCTGCTTAGCATGGCCACTTATGAATCGCCCCCCAAATAGGAAATGCATCTTCCCCAAAGAGGACAAAACAGGACAGCAATTTGCATAAAATGTGCACATGGCAATTTTTATGTACAAATGCAAATTTAGAAATAATGACTGTATTTTAAACAGAAATAGTCAACCTCACCACTGTGACCAGGTAGTCTGTGTGCCTCTTCAGTTGGCTGTCCAGGCTGTCCAGGTATCAGGCAACAGTTCTTATGCGTCTTTGTTTTTTAAAAGGAAACCGGACAGGGCAGCCCTTGAAATGGTGGGTGGCCTTCTGGCAGCCTTTCAAATAGAGGACTGTAAAAGAGGACATGGCTTCCCACACTAGAACGTCAGGTGCTTCCAGGAAAACCATTAGCAGAAATTGAAGGCAATAGCAGATTCCCATTGTTATTTCCCTATGCCATGAGTGCCATTGTTTGGTAGGAATTAAATTAAATAAAATAAACACACAACTAATACTCTGTGACCTATTGTGCTGATCTACTATCGTAATAAAATGTATCTATCTATTCATCTAGTGACATACTGGCTCTGAACATGAAAGTCCATGCTGAGTCTGCCTGCACTTTATATTAATTATCTGAGGACCTACTTTGTCCCACCACCAAATGAGATTAGATGGATAGTAACACAGAACAGGGCAGTTTCTGTGGTGGCACCCTGCCTCTGGAACTCTCTCCCCAGAGGCATTAGATTGTTCTCAGTTCACTTAGCTTTTTGTGACTATTAGAACGAGCTGGTAATTGCTCTCATTCATATGTTCTGCTTTGTTTTAAATTTTGTATTTTCTTCTCATTTACAAGGCTTTAAGCTCTTATATTGGAGACTGCCTTGAGAGTTTATTCCAAGGGATAGCACAGGAGACATCTTGGTCATTGATGACGTCGTGTAATGGACCCACAAACTTCTGTGAGAGGCCAATCATAATAATAATAATAATAATAATAATTTATTTATTTATTTATAACCCGCCTCTCCCTCCGGATCAAGGCGGGGAACAACAACAATATAAAACAAAAGAATCACAAAACAGTTAAAAAAAAATTAAAACAAGAAAAAATACATCATTAAAAACATCTTAAAATTCATCTGGATAGGCCTGCCGGAAGAGAGCAGTCTTCATGACTCTCTTAAATTCATGAAGACTGCTAATTTGTCTAATCTCCTCTGGCAGACCATTCTACAGTCTGGGAGCGATGGAAGAGAAGGTCCTCTGGGTAACACTCGTCAGCCTAGTTCTGGCTGATTTGAGTAAATTCTTCCCAGAGGACCTAAGTGTGCGGGGCGGATTGTACGGGAGAAGGCGATCCCGCAGGTAACCTGGATCCAAACCATGTATAACCAACACTTTATACTTTGCCTGGAAACTGATTGGCAGCCAATGAAGTGATTTTAAAACTGGTGTAATATGGTCACCAGTTTTAAATCACAATCACAAGCGTGCAATCAATTGCTCGTATAGAGGTGCCCTTAATGGCACAAGAGCCCTTCGCTGTACCGAATATGGCTGCCTTAGGATAAAGTAAGGAGGCACAACTTTCTCATGTGCCTGCGCAGCATAGATCCAGAACACCTTTTTCAATACCGTGGCTTATCCCAGCAAGGAAGAAAGTGTATCTGAACTTGTGCAGAATGCCATTTCATTCGAGTCAGGCACCCAAGCCTTGGAACTTCTCTCTCTTTCTCTCTCTTTTTAAATAAGCCTCAAGAGAAACCAGAGTTTAAAATAAAAATGCCACACACAATGACAACTTCATCTCTTCATGGGTATAAAATATAGGGAAGCTGCTTGTCTCCCGCGTGAATTATTTCTCCCTGCAATGCCATTTGCAAGCAGGCTCATGGAGCTAAATGGGGCATCAACGCTTGTTTACTTCTCTGCCCTGTTTTTATCTTTCATCTTGATATTTTCTTTGATGCCAGCTTTATAGCACTTCCAATGACTTTATCTTTCGTCTCCTTCTCTTTTTTTGCTCATGTAGCTATGGGAACCGGCATTAAATGTCCATTCAGATACACAATCAAAACGAGTTCTTGAAACAAAAGGGAAGGCATTAAGATTAGTGCTTTGCAAACTCCTCTCTCCATTGCCATACAAGTGAATTATTTACCCAATTCCTTGCTCACCTCTTGGATCATGGGAGACATCTGCATGTTTTAATTCAAGCCACCAACCTAGCAACCTTGAGAGCCACTGGCAACCGAATAGGCAATGGCGGGGTTGCCAAAGGCTAGTGTTGGTTTCCCCTTTTTTCCTTACTTCAAATATTAGAGGTAGACATTATGGCGGCCAGTTGACTGGTGTTTGTGTTTGTTTGTGTGTGTGTGTATGTGTGTGTGTGTGTGTATGTAGATGTGTATGTTGACCATTGAGTTTGGATGTATCCTGCTTAATTTACAGAGAAGGGTTAAGATTAAGAGTCGTTTATGAAATTGTGCCAACAGCAGCTTGACAGTGCAGATCTAATGTCTTTCTACATCTGTTTGCAAGACCTTAGATCTGAGTTACCTGGTGGCTCAGAGTTAATATAGTTGTCTTATGGATAGCTGATGCTTTGACCCATCACACACAGCTCAATTCTTGGAGGGTTTCCCTTTGACAATGCTTGGGGAAAGAGATTTGTGAAATGCCCCTGGGAAATTTTGCTATTGTTATAAAAATTATTTCAGCTTCATTTGAAACCTCCTGGCTCCTCTCTGTCTGTGTATGGATGCAGCATGTATGGATTTGAATGGATGTAGGGTGCTGCATGCAAGGGCCCCACCTCCCACCTGGAGAATGTCACTAGCCACTCCCCTCAAATCCAGGGGGAAAGAATGGGAATTTCTTACAAAACATGGATTGGTGATGGTAATGATGGTGATAAGTGTACACCTTGCTCTTCTACTGAAAGTACCCGTAGTGATGTGCAACATAATAATAATGCAATATAGTACGATCAATGAAAATGCAACTACAACAACCAATTTCTAAGAGTAATAACAAAATACAACCAACAATTCAAACCAAAGAACCCACAAGCAAGACTACAGTGATTTTTGAGGCCTTAATCCTTGTTCTGTTTCCTGGTCCCTTTCCAAAGCTCTTGCCTACCTTTTAGAGATCACCAGGTCTCCAAAATCCACCCCTCAGTTACATCATTTAGAAGTGTCTGCAGCTGGGCTTTATTTCATCGGCTTCTGATAACTTTGTGGATTAGACAGCTGCCTGCCAGAAAGATACCTCAGGTGTTTCATCAGGGGTTATTTTCTGTACTGTTCCAGTAGTCAAGGTCTCTGCTCTTCTGCATGAGACGTGTCCCAATTGCCAAGACAGACACCAGCTCCTGTTGCTGGAGGATTTAGTTGAGCAGGCATCACAGCATCAGTATTGGTTCCAGAGGTACAAAAATCCAGGTGCTCAAAATCACTGGTGCCTAAAAATAATAATAATTTAAAAAATTGACTGGCTAGCAACTCGCCCCTGAAGTGCTGAAGGCTATAATTCTAGGACAGCTTGAGCCAAAGAACCTGTCAATTTTGTATTGCCTGCATTCATGTGGTGTATGTGGAAGGGAACATATAAGAACACTCCATCCAGGACAAGTAACACACCAACTTTCCGGTTGTGGGAGCCACCTACCCACAGTGCCTCTTGTCCAGAGACAGGCAAACGAGCGATGTTCAAGACTGCAATCCGAACATCACCTCACAGCTCATTTTGTGGCTGATTCCTGTTCAGGTTTGCAATTACTGCTCACTGTGTGAGAACCAGAAAAGTGCGCAAATTGAGCAGAGATCGGATGTAAAATTTGCGCAAATTTCCTAATTTGTGCAACTGGCCTCCATAGTCTAAAGCAAGGCTGATTCAAGCTATGTAGGACTTTTGCACAAATTAGGAAGTTTGCACAAATTGGGCTGGGAAAGTTGTGCAAATCAAACGCGAACATAGGTTTGGCAATTTACACATATTTTCAGGGGACATGTGCTTGCACCTGTGTTCAGTGCTCCGAACAGGGCATGCTTTCATGTTTTGCAAGCAAAACCAAAATTCTCATACATACCCACTCTCGACTTGCCAGGGTTCAGCTTCAGTTTACAGTCCTCATCTTTATTTTCAGTTTACAGAACTTGTCTTTGTCATATGAACTTAAGACACCCCACTCCAAAGCCCTGGTTCTTGGTTCTAGGGAGAGTTTCCAAAAAATAAGACATCTGTTGTGATAACCTGTCCGCCTGCCGTGATTTGTAAGGCGCTTTCCTCTGTGATACAGCTTAAACACACACGCTCACACATACTTATACACAGTCCTGTAGCACCTTAAAGACTAACACATTTATTCTGGTATAAGCTTTCATGGAATATAGCCCACCTCATCAGATGTGTCGAGTAGAATTTAGAAGTTCCGTTATATTTACAGTAAATGTGGTGGTGGTGGGTAAAAGTAAACAGAGGGAAATTCAATGCAGAAAGTATTGACAGCGATAATCAAATTGTTAAGTGTCCATTCACAAAACACTCATTGCTGATAGCACAAACATCCTAGCACTAGGTATGCCAATTAACACATATAGCATGATTTTAAAAAAAGCAAAGCATAGCAAAACACCTTTATCCTGATTCAAGTGCCTGGAGGTAGAATTCATCAACCGGTTCAGTTCTAACTCAGCAGTTTTTCCCTCTCATGCTCCACAATAGATACTTTGCGCTCAGTGGCAGAGGCCAGATCTACACCTTGTGTCAAATCATTATGAATGTGGAATAAAAAGCAGGAAATAACACAATGAAAGTGGTATATGGAATGCATCCTGTGCCCCAACAGTTATCAGTACACTTCCATACTGCTATAAAGCACTAGAGTGGATCTAGTCCCAGTGTCCCGAGAGGGTGGAGTCTTCTCCCACTGGTTTTAGAATATTGCAGTTTCTGATGTATCCATTTAAATGCACAACTTCAAAATGCGCCGTTTTAAAACGCACAACTTTAAAGTGCATATTGTGAAGAGCATTTTGAAAAAGTTAGCATTTTCATGCTTTAGTCAGTGGAGGGCGGTGTGCCATTCTGCCACGCCCAGCCTTGGCCTGGGCGTGGGGAGGCTTTTGCGGTGGGGGAGAGAAGAGACGTGCCCGCTCTGGATTGGTGAGTGGGATATGGTGCCACTTGAAGTGGAGGGATGGAAGGTTATAAGAATGCAAGCCACCCTCCCCTTCCTCCTCTTTCTTCAGATGTTCTTCAGTGTGAGTTTGCTGGTTGCCTATTGGGGCCGAGTAGGAATTTTTGACTCATGTTCTGAATTGGCCATGAGTTTTTCCACAGTGAGATGGGTCAGGGTGTAGTTAAATAGGCAATTTGGCTAATCGCATAACTTGGTTGCATTTTGAATCTGGCAGATAGGAAGGGGCATCCAGAGGGGTATGAATATTGGTGAGCATTCACAGGCACTGTTGCGGTGACTGGTAATACCTGAGGCTCCCAGCTTTGAGCCCCGCAGCCTAGCTTGGGAGATAAGGGTTGCCTTTGAGGCCAACCCTTCTCACCTACCCAGAGCCATGCGGCCTGGGGGGAGGCGACACCGGAAGGTCTCCCTACCCCGATAGGGGCAGCCTGTGGGGAGGTGAAGTAACAGCGCCTACTCACAGGGCAAGAATGGATTGCCTGATTCAGGGGAAAAGTAGAGGCCTGTGGATAGGCCTATACTGGATGCCCCATAGGATTCCCTTTGCAGATCTTTAAATAAAATGTGGCCCTTGTTTAAACCCATTTTCTGTGTCTCGTCTCTTTATTATCTCGCTCCATCCTCAAGCATATTTTGGAAAGACCAAACCAAAACAGGTCGCTCCGAGAAGTTCAGTGAGTTCAATCAAGCCTGGTTCTCCTATCCTTAAGCTTGAGAAACGCTGATGTTCATTCTCGATCTGTGAACCTCTGCTCAATGAATCCGAACAGATACAGTTATATTGTAATAATAATAATAATAATAATAATAATAACGATTTATTTCTTACCCGCCTCTCTGTCTAGATCGAGGCGGGGAACAACAACATGATAAAATACATAAAACTAATTAAAACATGACAAATATTATTAAAACTGCATTAAAACATCCTAAAACATCCTAAAAACATTCTAAAAATTACACTGGATATGCCTGCCGGAAGAGAACAGTCTTTATAGCTTTCTTAAATTCTAAAAGACTGTTAAGTTGACGAGTCTCCTCCGGCAGGTCATTCCACAGTCTGGGAGCGGCAGAAGAGAAGGTCCTCTGGGTAACAGTTGTCAGCCTAGTCTTGGCCGACCGCAGTAAGTTCTTCCCAGAGGACCTGAGCGTGTAGGGCTTGGTTGTAGACAATGGATGTTATGGTCTTCTCTGGGTGGAAGTTGGAAAGGTATAACTATGTGTAGCAGTCAGTAGGTTTCCAAGATAAAGTGGTACTTTATGTAATTGCAGAGTAGAATTAGGAAAGTGAACCTGTTGCAAGGACTGGTCTAGATTCAGGTTGAGCGTTATTGAAGTCCTGGTTGCAGATCCGCCATCTCTTGTCCCATCATAAGGCTGTTTCTGCCCATCCCTTTTTACAAGCATAGCCATGAAATGTTTAACTCCCAGTGAAAATTTATTTCCTGAAAAATTGGCTTAGCGTTGTCAGCCTTCGCTGGACCATTTGCCACAGGCCGACCCTTGATGCCGTCTCTGTTCTACAGATAAGAATTGTTCTATAAATAAGAATGCATTTAAAGCCCTGTGATAAATGCTTACGGAGCATCTGCGATGAAGAAATCGGGCCATCGAACGTGGGCCGCGTTGCCCAGTGAGCAAACTCCCCAGCATTAGATTCGGGATTGTGACAGTGATAAAGCGCAGAAGACTCTTGCGCTAGCCACGGATCCATAAATCAAGCTGCTGATCGGTGTGAATCAACTATTTCAGCCCTTGAAGGGAAACAAAAACACAGAGCATGAGCCAAGCTCCCTGGATGGTGCTGATTAAGTTGCTGTCTTGGACATGCGCAGCACAAAGGGGCAAACTCTGAAATGATCGGAGTGGGGCTTTCCCTCTCAGGAGGATCAGTGGGGTTCACACTTTGAATGGCAAGTTCTTTGGCAGCGTCTGTAGAGCAGATGACTTTTCTTTTCTTTCCTAGACCATTGCAATGCATTGCATGCAGGACTGCCTTTGGAGAGGCCTCAGAAATGGCAGTGAGTACAAAACACAGTTGCTAGGTTCGGTAACTGGGACAGGCCACAAGGAACATATCTTACCACCTCCTAAGCAACTGCACTGGCTGTTAGCCCATTTCTGGGCACAATTCAAAGTGATGGCAATCCACTTTAAAGGCCTAAATGGCTCGGGACATGGCTACTTGAGGTATAGATGTTGGAGAAAACCACAACAGATTCTAGAACCTGAGTCTCCCAATTCCCATCAAACACTCTAACCACTGCAACTCAGTAGCTTTTGAGGGTTTTTTACATCTCTAAACTGGAATTGGCCAGGACAAGCCTTTCAATTGAGGACTGTCCTCTGTAAAAGAGGGCACATGGCCACTTTACCGCTACGTTCTGAGGAGAATTTTTATATTTCTTTAGTTTATTGAGTTTATTTGTTTTATTTATTAAACATTTGTATCCCGCCCTATATCGCTGGGATTTCAGGGCAACGTACAAATGACCTCTCTGCCATAAAGTATTGGAGGTGGCATACAACATCAGCAAAATACCATCATAAAGTGTTAATAGTTAAATTGTGAAAGGAAAAGCTGAGGGAGAAATCTGTGGGAAGATTGGTTTGGCCCCCTTTTTTTTTCTGAAAGGGGTCTCGTACAAGCTTCCTGACAGCGGTTATAAACTGTAGCCTGCTGAATCAGCAGGAGTGGTTTCTTTCTTTCTGTCTTCTGGCAAGTCACATGACTTCTCCCAAATCCCGAAGAGCCAACTAATCCTTAAATTCTCCTCAGACTGTGGAAGCTGGGCCTTAGAGAATCCATTTCCTGACTGGCTCTATGGCACATCTGTATAAGAAAGCCGAACAAACTCCGGCATTCCACAGGCCATCAGCTCCAGAGGATTTACATTCATGATAATAATCTCAGCAGAAATATTGCCTGCAACATTTTAGGATCCTTAGTTAGCAAAAAACACACACACACCTGTGTTAAGTCAGGCTGAATCTGGCTTTAAATTCCCTCAGAAAATATTTGTGAGACCTTGTAAAGGTTCAAGACTCGAGAGTTAATTTCCTCTTTCCTCTCCTCTCATCCTTAATCACAATCCGAGACTTACCTGTGTGCGTGTGTTAGGCTACAGTGACTGTAATTTAAAATCTATTAACTCCGAACGCCGGTACAGCACATAAACTTAACTAGCCCTCATGAAACTACAGCGAGTTCCTTTTCCCGGTTTTTCCTATAAATCACCTCAGATAGGTTGGTGCTCAATCGATAGGAGAAATATATATATATATATATATATATATATACCACAACATTAGATTTCATCACACATGACTCAAACTATTACTTTTCTGTCTTGTGGTCTAAAGAATCATGAAAATTAATCGTTTTCCACTGCCCAAATGAAGTGTTTATGGGGCTCTATTACGGATACTGTATTTTTTGCTTAAAACCATCAATTAATTATTAAGCCTCCCCCTTTCTTTCTTTTTTTTGCAGCTCCAACTGGTCAATCGTTTTTCCAAACTGCTGGAGTATCAGAAGCTTAATGGGATTTTTTTCTGAAGAAGTGGCGATTCTGTAAAACATTGTTTTTTGGGGGGTGGGAAGGGCTCCTTGTCTCATTTCTCTCCATTACATTTGGGAGTACTTATAGGCTGGGACCTAGGCTGACCATATGAAAAGGAGGACAGGGCTCATGTAACTTTAACAGTTGCAGAGAAAAGGGAATTCCAGCCGGCGTCATTTGTATGCAATTAGTTCCTGGTGAAATTCCCTCTTCATCACAACAGTTAAAGTTGCAGGCACTATACTAGAGTGACCAGGTACAAAAGAAGGCAGGGCCCTTGCAACTTTAACTGTTGTGATGAAGAGGCAATATCACCAGGAACTAATTGCATACAAATGACACTGGCTGAAATTCCCTTTTCTCTACAACTGTTAAAGTTACATGAGCCCTGACCTGGATTTTCATATGGTCAGCCTACTGGGACCACCATGGTCCATGATCATTTTGGCTGACAAGAACATGGAAGAGACTTGAGGTTCACAGTATGATGCTTCTCATCTACTTGGTAATTGTTTCTAAAAGTTATAGCAAAGGAGGAGGGGTCATTCACAACAGGGAGGTCTTTGTAGTCACATCACCACGGGAATCCAACCAAAATTGGGCATTGATTTTCAGTGTAGGAGACTTATATACCCTCCGTCACTGTTTACCAGGGCCAGTCTGCACCCCTGGTGAATCCTTGCCCCTATTTTGTCCGCTACCCCCCACTTTATCCAATGATTTATTTACATTTTGTTGGCTTGAGTTGCTAGAGTTGTCGTTCTTCAAGGTTCAGCTCCCTCCCTGGGCTGTTCTCTAAATGGTAGATCATTGAATGGTGAACACATGCATCTTGTCTTTGGTACACATGCATGTAAATGCATGCACACGAACACTAAGTCCCCATGCAGTGTCCACAGCCTACCATTTCACACACTGCTGAGATTTCTTTTGAACTGTTGATGACCTATTGCAGGCATGGCAACTCTGGTTGCCTCCCCCCAACACAACAAAGAACCTCGTAGCACCTTTAAGACTATCAAATATATTCCAATATATTTTGTGTGGACTGTTGCCTGCTGCATCAGATGTGTGGAGAGTTTCAGGTTTATATTCAGTTCATATCATCAAGCTCATGCCAGGATATATTTGTTAGTCTTTAAGGTGTCACAAAGGCTCTTTGCTAATTCTGCTGCAATAGACTAGCATCAACCTTCTAGAATTTGTTTTTTCTAGTATCTCTTTAACCAGGTACCATCTTGGCTTTTAAACCAATGGAGGGCAGGCCTACTGTGGAGTGTAAGAATCAGGAGCACAGTCAGAGCAAAGCCTTAAACAATGGCTCAATTCGGACGACACAAGAAACAACTGGTGTGGGGGAAACAATCGTCAATTGTATTGACTATTGTGTCGTCCGAATGCTGCCATAGTCAACTCAGCGCTGATCCTAATCCACACCACGGTTGATTATTTATTACCATGTTGTGTGGGGAGTACCCCCTAGATGAACAACTGTAAAGTTGATTATTACCCCACCATTGACTATCATGTTGTCCAAATTCAGCCAATGTGTGATAATGAAAGGTAAGGGTGCCTGGGTCAGAGATAGACGGGTGTGGGTGTTACAAGGATGTCCCAATTTTTTTCTGTGGAAGTCTGGAAAGCAGGAGTTTAAGCACATGCTTAACTATCCCATTGAAATCAATGTGACTTGAAAATGCCTCCCTTTGGTTGGATGACACCCATATCCATCATGTGCCCCCTGGCTCTCAGACTGACAGAGAGCCAAATGAATTTTGGCTCGTGAACTCTCGGTACAGAATTTGCATTACCTATTTTGCAGGTGCCAGGCAAGCAGGTATTTTCTCTCTTTTTTTGGTATGGACCACCTGAGTCTTTCTCCTCCCGACCCTGCTTTGGTGGAAATCGCAAGTAAAGCTAGCAAGCAGGAGGTGTTTTGCAATGCAAATACCAATGGGTTTAGCAGAGCCTTTTCGACAGCATGTGTCAGGCGAGCAGGTATGCTTGGCCTCATAAAAGCAGAACCAGATGTTGCGCTCTGTTACAGGGGCCCTCTCGTATAGTAGAGGTTGGCATGTTTAAGGCTTAGCCCAGCTGTGAGGTTATATTTGCAGCAACAGCTTGCAGCAGGCCAAAGATTAGAAGATACGTTCGCCCTTGGAGGGCATTTTTTTTTATACTCACACCCTATATTAAAACCACATTGACTTCAGTGCAGCTGAGGAGGAAATGCAGCTGATCCACAAGCCCATAGTAATACAGATATCCCATCAAGGTGGAGATAGGAGGAAATTCCGGTTTGTAGTTTTCCCTTGTGAATTCCACTGGCATGCAAGCCGGCCATGCCTCTGGAACCTGCAGAAACAGAGCATCTAAGAAGTCAGGGAGATGCAGGGACCCAGCCTAGAGGAGTTTGGGCATGAGACAGACCCAATCGGTACCTCCCAAGGATTCAGCAACCAGCGTGTGGTTACCCTGGTAACAGGCTAGCGTAACAAATAGAAACCCCTAGGGAAGGGACTCCAGGGGTTCGTTTACAACCAATGTTGCACCAGCAATTGCTTAGGTGCAGCTAGGTCACCTGCTGGTGAAGAGAGCAGCTCGTTCTTCTGACCTAGGATGCTGACTCTAGGAACTGATGCTGCTGGGATGTTTGTAGTCCTGGTGCCTCCAGAAGGTGAATAAGTCTGCACTTCTTCTGTGGAGCACTGTCTCTGTTTGAGTTTGTGGTTACCATCTTCAGGAATCCAGAGGATCATGAGATGGGTGGTTGTTGGCCCATGCTAGGGTGACCCTATGAATAGGAGGACAGGGCTCCTGTATCTTTAACAGTTGCATAGAAAAGAGAATTTCTGCAGGTACAATTTGTATGCATGCAGTACCTGGTGAAATTCCTCCTTCATTACAACAGTTAAAGCTGCAGGAGCCCTGACCTTTTTTGTATCTGGTCAAGAGAATAGGGTTCCTGCAGCTTTAACTGTTGGAATGAAGAGAGGATTTCACCAGGTGCTGCATGCATTCAAATAACACTTGCTGAAATTCCCTTTTCTATATAACTGTTAAAGATACAGGAGCCCAGTCCTCCTTTCCATATGCTCAGCCTAGCCCATGCATTGAAGTCACCAGCAACTGGGGCCAGGAAGTCATCTGTGTTGTCAGGTAGCTCAAACCCAGTACTCAGTCCATTGGACTTCACTGGAAGAGGAAATATTGTATGCTCAAGTAGGACAATAAGTGTTGGGCTTATGGGAACCTGGTGGTTTCTAGTAATTGCAGGGGATCAACTCTCAGAGTACATTGAGGGCCTCTCATGAATGATGGAGCCTTCCAGTGAATCCCAGGAACTCAGCCAACAGCAAATGTTAGTAACATCTGTACATATAGGACAGAACTTGGTGTATGTCAGAGCTTCCATGTCCATAGTGTAGGGTGGCGTTGTGTCTTCTTTTACAGAGAACAGTCCTCTATTTGAAGGGCTGCCGGAGGATCACCCTTTATTTGAGGGTCTGCCCAATCCAAGTTTTTAGCTATAAAAAGCATACTAGGGAGAGCAACAGTAGCCTTGAAGTTGCCCATCCACAGTTAGCACCTGGACAACAGACTCAACAGGCAGGCACACAGGTCACCTGATCACAATCTTCCACATTATGTTGAGGTGTACTATATTTCTATTTAAATTATAAGAATAATGTATAAATTTGTATCCATTTATATATAAATTAGCATATGCAACTTTTATGCATATTACTCTTTCATGCAAAATTACTCTCCTCTTTTGTCCTCTTTCTTGGTGATGGGGGGCAATGCATAAGTGGCTACTCTGCCTGTAAGAGACCTCCAGATTTGGGAGTGGGGATGGGGAGATCATAGGTCTTTTGCCTTCTTTATATTTGATTTTGGGGTGGGGGGTTGGGGTAAACTGACAGCCAAATGCAGAGGAGGGACTGTTGAAACATGCAAGCGCTCCTCACCAATTTTTATGAAACAAATCAATTTGTAATTAATGGCATTTGCAAAGCTGTGCATTTGCAGCCTGAGAAAATCGATGGAGAGGAATGTGACAAAATGGAAAATACTGTAAGGTTTGAATCAGTTATCACCTTGTGCGCTGTGAGTGCTAGAAGGCTCCCGGGTTCTCAGTCTGTATTAAGGCAAAGGTGGGATGCTGCTTTGTCTATTGGACCTCTCCACCCTGGCCTGTTTCCACCCCACTCCTGTTCCTACCAAATTGTGGACAGATTAAACTTTCAGTATTTAAGAGCCATGTGGAGAGCTGGTTAACAATCTTGTGCTTGTTGACAGGTGCTGTTGCATTCACTGAAGAGATTACTAGGGCTATCATTTATTAAATGTTGTTGTGATTACAATATTGAAATGCTTCGATACGTTATTTGTTGATTTTTGTTATATATTTTCAATTGCTGCTGAGCACAATTTTTTCTTCATGAAAAGACAGAATAAAAATAAACAAGATAAAAATGATGACAATACTATAGGAGCTGCTATTATAAGATAAGTGAAGACGCTTGTGCTGAGATTAGAGAGAAACATTGTGCACTTTGCAGAGATGGTACTCTGAAATAAGGGATCACCTGTTCCATGGGTGCAGAGACCTGTTTTCATTCATGTAATCTTTTTTCTTTTTGCCCTTGGGGCACTTTCAGACGGAGGACTCCTAACGTTACTAAATGAAATACATCGATGAGCTGTTCTGTTTTCCCCTGTTGAATGGATTTTCTGCGGTAAAAGAAAAGACAGGAGAGGTGGTGGAGAAACTTAGGAGGGTTACAAATGGGAGGCAGAAATGTCTGGAAACACCCCCAGAGTAATTGTCCGACAAAAGCCTCCTTTGGAAGCACCCTTGGATTCGTCACCTTCTGATTCAGTAACTCTCCGGCTGTTTTATCCTCAAGCTCTCTCACCCTTCCTTGCTTCCAAAGTCAGAGTGAACTGTAGATGATTTTGTTCTGTCCTTTCTCTGATATTTCCAGACAATGTCTTTCTGTTTGCACCAGCAAAGGCAGGAAGGGAGAGTACTCTTAGCTCTTCGTATTAGAGCTAGCCAATCGTTCATACTGTGTGACAATCCCAGGGGATGTTACTCCTGCTGATTTCAGTGTTTGAAGAGGAAGCCAAGCCTTAAGCATGCACAATCCATGGTAGCCTATCTATCTATCCATCCATCCATCCATCCATCCATCCATCCATCTATCTATCATCTATACCATCTATCTACCATCTATCTATCTATCTATCTATCTATCTATCTATCATCTATCTATCATCTATCTATTTCTATCTCAGTGTATGTTCTTAGTGTCAGAGAGTCTCCAGGTGTTTCCCATGCCTGATATTTCCCAAACTGCAGATTCTGGGGATTGAACATGGGACCTTCCATCGGAATAGCAATGACAGGGGATCATACCAAAGAAAAGGGTGAAAGCTAAAAGTTAATTGGTCCTTACAGTTTTAAAGACTAGCATGTTCACTGTGTTCTGTAGTAGTGTTGGTTTCATTCTGTTAGATGTCTGGCCAAGCCTTTCACTTCTGGGTTTCAGTCTTGCTTCATTCTGCCAACTGCTAACACCTTCTCCGTACAAAATGGGTGCTGAGCTATGGTACCTAAAGTTCAGCACTCTTCATCTCCCACACCAGGGTTTATTTGTGTTTCTAATTTGGACCGTCTTGCATCTGAACTTAGAATCGTGACCCTAGTCCAACCAGTGTGATGGCTCTGCAGTTACGATGACTTTATACTGTAGATGGAATTCACTCTGCAGAGACATGCAATGTGTGCATCGCTTCATATTTCATCACTTGATTATTCAACAACTCAATGGTACTCTCATGGAATGTAAGAAGAAGCCGTTCCACTGAAAAGCCCTAGATCTGCGATGGTGTTGAGAGATGCAAAAGTTCTGCCTGTGGTGTTTGATCTACGATAGGTGTTTGGGTTTCTAAAAGGACTTATCAGGATGGCTGCAATCATGGGAGAAGATTAGGGAAATGAGTGTGAATCAATACATGGACTGCTCATCTGGGAAATAATGATCCACCTTTCCTAATCCATAGTTGGCCCAGATCGGGGTTTGCAGCTCGTCTCCATGAACATTTGTGCTGCTGTCTCCCCTTGAAAATAGCCCAAGCGAGATGTTGACAGATTGTTAGAAAGGAGACATGCTTTAAGCTGTCAGTTGACAGGACTTGAAATTAATTTGATTGTGCAGGATTTATTTTCAAGATGAAAATGGAAACCTGATTCGGTGGGCTCGAGCCAAGAACTGAGCAAGAAAATGCAGGTGGATGCCAGTTTCTCTCTGGAGGAGAGAAAAGAGAGAGGAATAGGAAAAAAAGGGGTGCTGGGGTTCCCACAGACATGCCTAAAGCTGACCAATACATCGTGGGGCTAAGGGGCTAGGCATGTATGGATTTTGTTAAACCTTTCTGTCTGTGCTTCATGGATTGTCAGGGTGTCTTTCGCTCCATCATCTGCTTATTGACAGAATCAGATTTATTTATTTCAACCAGAATTTCGTTCTATGTGTGCTAATTTGCATTGTCCTAATGTGCACCTGTGCAGATGTGCATTGTTTAATGTGAATTAGTGGTATTTTTATTTATTTATTCATTTATTATTGCATTTATATCCCACCTTTTCTTCCTCCAAGGAATCCAAGGTGGCATACGTAATCCTCCTCTCCATTTTATCCTCACAACAACAGCCCTGTGAGGTAGGCTGTGCTGAGAGTCTGTGACTGTCCCAAAATCACTCAGTGAGCTTCCATGGCCGAGTGGGGACTAGAACCCGGATTTCTCAGCTCCCAGTCCAACACTTTAGCCACTACACCACATTAGTGCTAATGAGAATTAGTGCAAACCTGGTTTACATCATAGGCCATGGATACAAAGATTCTTTTAATACAACCCAGGATGGCAAGACGCAGGCTGTAATCTTATCAATTATGAGTTTTATGAATGAGGGCTGTAAACAATATTGTTTCGACAGCAACTCAGTTCCCCTCATGTGCCTCTTAAACCCGGCACTGTTCACCCGAGAGCCATACACTTAATGCGATGAAGCTTCATAAATTATCTAGCCCACTTCATCATGGCAAAGCCTGTAGAGTCCCAATTATAATACTACTGAGTCCCATAAGCACGCGGCTCCTAAAAGTAACGCATTTGAAACTGGAGCATTCTTCAGCCCAAAATTAGAGACATTAAGGCTTTTTAAAAAGCATTCATACCATTACAGTTTTAAGCCAATAGTGTTCAATATGTGCACATCCCATTTGAATTCTATTTCCAGCTCATTGTAGAAAAAGAATTCCTCAGAAGCACTCAGTGGATCTAGTATGAAAGCAACCTGTGCGTTCACACATCACTCTTAAAACCTGTTTGACCAGAGTTAATAGTGGGTCTCCCACCCACCCCCTACCCCCATATGAGTATATAGTTGACACTCAGAATAAATATCAACTGTTTTTAGTCCGTGATATGTTTTATGTGATTCCTCTCCTACCCTTTTTTTAACCCTCAGGCAACCAAATTGGAGATATACAAAGGAGGCTCAATATACTCATATTTTACCCAGAAATTAAGCTTTCAGTTTAATAACTATCTCCATAACAAGCCTGGAGAACTTTCCATCTTGTCAACACCGTCCTCAAGTATTTAGGGGAGAGTAAATACTTCACTTTGCAAACTATGCAAAGCTTTTCTGTACAGAAATAAACTAGAATTGGGAAAGAGTAAAGTGCTGCTTTCTAGGATTTGAGAAGAAGAATTCTGAGGGAAACGTCCAAAAACATTATCTCTTACTTTCATCACACTTTTACCTCCAATAAGTGTGATATATGGTTATCGTTTTACATAGTCGGGTTTATAATTTCCTACTCTTTCTGCAAAGTTGTCTTTAATGGTGCTTCGGCCTCAGCTAAAAGCTATGTTTTAAGGTATTTTTTTAAAAAAAAGTTTGTTGAGGGAAAATGTTTTATCTCTTTGTCCCCACTTTATATTTACAGCTTCTTCCTTTCCCCAATTCCTCCACACATGTAAGGCAAGGACTGCAAACTCTTTTACTGCAAAGCCTGTAACAATAACTCCATTGGTGTGGCAAACCTGATGGACTAGAGATGGACTGGATAAAATCAGACCTCAGTTACCAGGGTTATTCATGCTGTATTTACCTCCACATTAGACTCATATAATGTGCTCTACATTGATCAGTCCTTAAAAAGGGTGCAGAAACTGCATGTGGTGAAAAATGCTTCTACTGGACTACTGACTGGATCTAGGCGTTCAGAACCTATGACACCTGCTTTGTTGAATCTACAATGTTTACCATTGTCTCTGGGCTCAGTTCAGGGTGCTGGATATTACAGGAGGGTAGATTTTAGTTGAAAGGTAGGAAAACCCTTTTAATGGTGAGAGCAGTTTGACATGGAACCAATTACCTGGGCTGGAGGTTTTCAAGAAAAGGCTGGAGGAGTGTTTGCATGGGATCTTCTAGTTCCTGACTTCTTGCATCGAACAGCAGGCTGGACTAGATGACCTCCAAGCCCCCCTCCAACTTTAGAATTCTTTGCATTCAATTGGGTTTACTTTAGGGTAGACATACATGGGTTGGCATTGTAAAACTGTTTTTAAATGGACTAACCTATCTGATGGATCAATTAAAGTTTGCAGCCCTGCTAATAACAACACATCTGTTCTTTGATGGCTTCTGTGCTGACTCGGTTTAATAGTGTTTAGAATGAACAGTGTATTTCTAGGTCTGTTCTGAGTGTGTGTTTTAATTTGCTCCCAATGAGTCACAAACAGAGCAGAACATTCTCCTGTGTGCGTGTGTGTGGTGTATTTTTCTCAGCAAACCCAGGAAAATAAAGAGAGTTTTGGGGGAGGGGAAAGGAGATGAAGCCTTATTCCTCAGTCCTAACGGGATGGCAATGTAGACTTTTCCTCAGATCCCATTAAGTGTGCAAATTCATTTACTGAACAGATAAGGTGTTCATTTAAAAACAACAGCACCATACAACATTACTAACTTTTCACTGAATAGTTTGAACGACAAGATAACTGATACACAATTTTGTACTTAAAATCCAGACTGTGGACTCAAAAGCTTTTTGTGGCATGGAGAGTTAAAAGTGATGGGTAAACGGCACTTCATCTGCTAAGTAAGTAAGTCAGGCAACTGAGCTGTGAAATGCAGAGGAGTGTTGCCAGAAACCATGTTGGCATGGCAACCTGAATTGGGCCCTTTCAGACCTTTTCTGGCACTACTCAAGGCAAAGTGGGTTTCCCTCTGAAATGACCAGAACTGAAGCTGGACCCTGCATGAGGCTTCATTCGTGACTCGACTTCAGAAAGGCAGACAGTGTGTGTCCAAAAATGGTTTCATTGGCTTCCTTTCTTGAAGCACTGATATAAGGAGGGGGAAGGGGATGTGTGAGTGACTGGCAGGTCTAACTGGTATTAACATTCAAAGCCCTGAACGCCGGCTTGGGGCCAGGTCATCTGAAGGAATGCCTCCTCCCATATGTGCCTGCCCTGACCCTAAGATCATCTTCAGGAGTCCTTCTCCATGAGCCCCTGCCAAAGGAAGTGAGGCAGGTGGCTACCAGGAGGAGGGCCTTCTCTGCTGTGGCACCCTGGCTGTGGAATGAGCTCCCTAGAGAGGTTCACCTGGCACCTACATTATACTCCTTTATACTCCTTTCGATGCCAAGTGAAGACTTTATTCTCACAGCATTTATCAGTTTATTATCATAGTCTTTTAACTCCTTTGTTTTAAACATGTATTTTAGATTTGTATGTTAAATCTTCATTGCTGCGCGGTTTTACCCTGGTTGTGCTTTTATGTGGTATTTTTATACTGTCTTTTTATAAAGTATATGTTGACTTCAGCAAAGCTTTTGACAAAGTGCCCCATGACATTCTGATTAACAAACTAGTGAAATGTGGGCTAGATGGAACAACTATTAGGTGGATCCACAGTTGGCTACAGAATCGGATTCAAAGAGTGCTTATCAATGGTACCTTTTCACACTGGGGGGAGGTAACGAGCAGGGTACCGCAGGGCTCAGTCCTGGACCCAGTGCTCTTCAACATTTTTATTAATGGTTTGGACAAGGAGTTGCAGGGAATGCTTATCAAATTTGCAGATGACACAAAATTGGGTGGGATCGCTAATACCTTGGAAGACAGAAAAAAACTCAAAGTGATCTTGATAGACTGGAGTGCTGGGCTGAAAACAACAGAACGAAATTTAATAGAGATGAATGCCTACACCTAGGAAAAAGAAACCAAATGCACAGTTACAAGATGGGGGATATTTGGCTCAGCAATACTACAAGCGAGGAGGATCTTGGAATTGTTGTAGATCACAAGCTGAATATGAGCCAACAGTGTGATGTGGGTGCAAAAAAGCAAATGCTATCTTGGGCTGCATTAATAGAAATATAGCTTTCAAATCGCGTGAGGAACTGGTTCCCCTCTATTTGGCACTGGTTAGGCCCCATCTTGTATTGCTTCCAGTTCTGGGCACAACACTTCAAGAAGGATGCAGACAAGCTGGAGGGGGTTCAGAGGAGGGCAACAAGGATGATTAGGGGTCTGGAAACAAGGCCCTATGAGGAGAGACTGAGAGAACTGGGCATGTTTTGCCTGGAGAAGAGAAGACTGAGGGGAGACATGATAGCACTCTTCAAATACTTGAAAGGTTGTCACACAGAGGAGGGCCAGGATCTCTTCTTGATCATCCCAGAATGCATGATGTGGAATAATGAGCTCAAGTTACAGGAAGCCAGATTCTGGCCGGACATCAGAAAAACATCCTGACTGTTAGAGCAATATGACAATGGAACCAATTACCTGAAGAGGTCATGGGCTCTCCTACATTAGAGGCATTCAAGAAGCAGCTGGACAACCATCTGTCAGGTATGCTTTAAGGTAGATTCCTGCATTGAGCAGGGGGTTGGACTCGATGGCCTTATGGGCCCCTTCCAACTCTACTATTCTATGATTCTCTGTTCTATACTTTGAGTCTTGTTGATGGTTTTAACTTTTGTGAACTGCCCTGTAACTTCTAGTCACAGGGAAGCTTTTATCTTGGGCTCTCCAATCATTATGCCTTGGGGGAAGGCAAGGACAGGACCCTGAGATGGCCATTCTTCCATTCTACTTTCACTATGAAAAAAGCCTTAAACTGGTTTCCAAACCCCCAAGCCCCTGCTTCTATCCCTTTTGAAAGATGACCAGTTCCTTGCCTGGAGACATTACTATGCTGTGTGCTGTTTTCATACAAAATGTCCATAAAATCACATGGAGGAGGAAAAGAAAGGGGAAGCGCAGTACTTACACCTCAGATATGAAGATTTCTCTTTCATGTAAACTCTTGCACCTATCCTTCTGAGACTTGACAGTTTTCTCACTTAGGACCACATCTGTACTGTCTGCCAGAAGAATGTTGCACAAGGAAAATATGAGAATAAGTGTGTCTTTTTTTGTTATTGTTGGATACCCACAAAATGTAAAGTCTGTTCTTGCACAAAAATACCTATTCATCTCAAACTTGGCAAGCTTTATTCTCTTAAAAGAGGCAACCATTCCTGCACAGTTTATCCACTTCTAACAAACAGAGAAGAAATTATAGCCCTTGTTTGAATTTCCCATGATAATGGGAGGCAAAAAAGCCTTGAATTTCCAAAACTCAACACGGGATTCGATACCCGATTCCAACCGGAAGGCCTTTGAATCAGTCTGATCAGAATCGGGTCATTTTCAATAGTTCCAAATCAGGGTCTGGGTCCCGCAATGGACCTTGGATTGCCACTATTGCAAAGACTCTCACTAGTCTTGCGTACTGCAAAATATTGGTTGAAATCTTTTTAGGGATATGGAAGCATATAAGGTTGAAAGAAAGGGAGTCTCTTGGGGTCTTACGTGGATATGGAGGCAAGAGAGGCTATTTCCATAGGGAATGCAATTGATGTGGCACCTCAGAACAGCCTATGGAAATATGGCCTGTGTTTATTGTTGTCTTTATAATGTGCTGTCACTGAGAGGCCTTGTATAAAATTTATACCCTCTTAATTTAATTTTTATTATGCAGTTAATCTCCAGGAAGATTTTTTATATATAAAAAGGGCAGCAAAGCCAAACATTTCTATTTCATTTGCTTAATAAAGCACTTCAAAAGGGAGTGTGAGAGGTGACTAATCATTTGTCATCTAAGTTATATTTGAGGGTGCCTGATGGTCAGGGCCGTGCAGAGCTGGTAAGTGTGTGCCCCCCATTTCAAAAAAGGAGGACAACATGGCCGCCCCAAGGGGGCATGCCCACCAACATGCCCATTCTACATAACACCTTCATATTAAACCTGTTCTACAACACCTCAAGGCACATATATCCCCGCTCCGTATGCTGCATGGCCCTCTGGAGCTTGTAGTCTGACCGTGGTCTTCATGACGGACGGCTTCTGCACTGTTTCCGCAAGGCGGGCTCCTCACTTCTCGATGGGCCGCTTCTGCTACGGAAGCAGTAGCGTAAGCTGGGGGGGACCTCCTCATCGGAGTGTTCCCTCAAAATTGTGGCCCCCGGGCCAACTGGCTCCAATGCCCCCCCTCTGCACAGCCCTGCTGATGGTGTCAAGCTGATAATGTGTCAGGGAAAACCACATTACAGTCTTCCCACTTGTGAAGTATAGAAGGAATTGGTTCTCTCTTCACAGATGTTGTCTCCACCAGGTGGGTGGGTGCGGTGCAAGAAAAGGGGTCATTTGCATTAATGGGACGGTAGTTAGCTCACAACTTTCTTATTTCTGATAATATGTGGGATGATGTCCCCAACCTGGTAACCTCCAGATATTTGGTACTACAGCTCTCGGTATTCCTGACCATGGGCTATGCTTGCTGGGGCTAATGGGAATTGAAGTCCAAAACGTCTGGAGGGAACCAGGTTGTCTATCCCAGATCTAGGGGTTTTCTGTTTTCATGAGGTACTTTCCACGTCAATGTACCCATGATTGTTGCAGCAGATCATTGTGGCATATGTTCTAGGGCACAAACTGAGACCTAATCTACCCATGCAGCAGAATGAGTTGGTAGAGTCCTCATATACTAAAACTGACTGTACCATTTCAGGGCTCAAGTGGATGATTAATTTTTTTAATGTCCCATTATCTTTAAAAGCAAAAACACACACCTCCCAGAACATAGAAAGCTACTTTTTCTACTTTATGCTCTAGTCCAGGGGGGAGCCGTGGTGTTCTTTGCTATTTACAGGGTGGTGGTAACAACCTGCTAAGGAAGATTTGGGGCTCATCTACACCTGGAGGCCTTCCGGGAGTGGGAAGGAAGATCGTGAGGTGTTCAGCTTCAGCGATCGTCTCGCATGGGGCACACACCAGCAAGTTGTCCCGGAAGTAGAGGATGGCCGTCCTGGGGTGAATGATGGTTTCTTTTACAGGACAAGAGGATTGCTCAACAGCATGGGTGCGATCCTACGTGAAGATAGGATTTTTGAAAAAGTAAAACCCCAACTAACTTGGTACTGGAGGACTCCAAGAGCCATTGTAAAGATGGCAAAAATTCTCTCCCCCTAACCCCCAGTACCCACAAACTGCCCCCGCACACCTCTTGCCTGTTTCCTGAGCCCCAGTACTTGCGGGGAAGAGGGACGACCCTGGGATGGAGAGCCACACCGCCCACGGAGATCAGGATGGTCCCAAGACTGGCGAAAAATACAGGAAAAATCCAGCCCCAGCTATCCCGGGAAAACAGAGTGCTCATCCCCTGTTCACCCCGGGATCAACTGTATGTCATTTGGATGTGCAGGGAAGACCCTGAGACGACCCCGGGATAAACGTCTGGTGTAGATAAGGCCTTGGGACATTAGAACGGTGACGTATTGTCTTTCTGTTTGAGGCACATGGCAACAAAAGACAGGAAGGGGGGCTAGATTGAGCTCCAAGCTTTCATGCCGAAAAAGTCTTCCCCTCCGCAAAAGGGCCCTTTTTTCTTTTCATCTCCCTTTCTTTTTCCCTTCCTTTAATTATATCTCCCAAAGTATTTAAATCAGACATTTTTCCCCCGCTGTGAATCTCATTAGATTCAGGGCAGGTTTTTTTTTTTAAAAAAAAGATGGCAATTTAATAAAACAAGTTTGAGAAATAAAATGAGATACAGACACACACTCCAAAGGGCTGCTACATGAAAAGACCAAAAAAACCCGAGGGACATGGCGGAGTTGATGCAGCGTTTTTGAAGGAAAAGGTGTGGATGTTCAGGGGTAGTTCAATGTGGTGCCTGTGGGTATCAGTGTACCCTCGAACATCTTCATTAGCGCCCATCAAGATGGTTTTCCTCTCGTACATTATTTTAAAAAATGTTTCTAACAACAAAATGTCTTCCTGGCAGCTGGGATCACTTTCAATAAAAGTAAGGGTCTCTAGCTGCCCCAACGTTCCCCCCCCCATGAATTCCTCTGTGTCACATGTTGAGGTTAGATGCATTTTAGTTTGGAAATGAAGGTGGCAGGCGGCTGAAATGCAAAACCTCTCAATTACCGAAAGCTTGTACATTGTTGCGCAGTAGACCAGGAGAACAGTCATCACATCTATTTTAATTACCAAAGAAACCAGAAATACTGTAAATGTTTTCTCTAAAAACTAAACACACACACTAAATGAACCTGGAATGGGAAATCTGTTTCCTTAATGGGGTGTTCTAACCCCATCCCAAAGTAGCATTTCACCAATTTCCAGATTCTAATTCAGTGATTCTGGAAAGCCGAGGGTGAGACAAGCGGGCCAGCAGCTTGTTCTAAATAATTGGAACTCAAATTAAGATTTTATCAGAGAGAAAACAGGAAGGAGGAGGAGATCTCTTAGCTCCTCGTATATGTGGAGTGACAGAAATAAAAATAGCTTCATTTTGCCTGTGGCTATGAGTGAGGTTTATGTAAAAACACAGGTGTGCAAGTCACAGAAATGCCATCTCCAGCGGTAGCTAATGGTTTCAGACTCAAAATGAAGACTATATTAGCGGTACCTGATGTAATGATTTGATAGCCCTTTCCCCACCCTCAAGGGGCAAAAAAAAAACCAAATGAAAAATAATGTGACATTGTAATTGTGTTTTTCAATGTGAAGCTTCAATTGTTCTGTATTGATTTACATGGAAGTGCCATCTGATACTATAATAGTTCATCCAAGACAATAAAGCCAGATTAAATCATCCATATTTGGTGTGCATTAGAAGAGGGGCATGTGATCATGATGTTCACCCAGCCTTTGTCTTTTCCAGATTTTCTGGAAATATTTGGAGAGGGAGCTGGCAAGGGTCTATCCCTGATAATAATATTTTTTTGTGGTGAGTCTGTGCTTGCGTTCATTGCTCCCTTCTTGGTTAGTTTGCCCAGTCCCTTTTCCAAAAAGATTTCACATCCTTGCCACAAGATACAGATGTATATATGAGGACCCTCTACAGATGCCCTAGGGAACATTTGAATTCAGATTATGCACCTGTGGCCAACATCAAGGGGAAGACATTGTTCACTACATGTTAATTTGCCCTCCGTATCGGGACCCGAGAGAGAGACTCCTGAAACCCTTCTTAACACACGGATGTAGGAATGCCCTTGCAGAAGCGGTTCATTTTCTTTTGAGTGATACCAACAGTTACATGACACATAAAGCGGCTTTGTTTGCTCTGGCAGCAAAAAAGAGTAGGAAGAGGGAACTAGACAAAATTGCCATAAACTGCCATGAAGATTCAGACTGCTAAGTGAAAGCTGATTTTTTGTTCGTATAATTTTCTACTGTTCGAAATATTTGTGTTACTGCATATATGTATAAAGATTTTCTTCTGATGTAGCTGTCATGGCCTTTGGCTAGCACAATAAACTTTGAGTTGTATTGAACCTAGGAATGTGTGCGCATCCGGGAGGTACTCCTTCCTCAAATATGCATCCATGGTTTGAATATGTGCAAAAGAGCAAGGCAAAACAGCACATGCTTCTTACTAGACTACTGCAAAATGTGCTCCTGCCAGTGGAGGCCAGTGGGGCAGTGAATCCGCTCCAGGTATCACACAGAACCACTCGGAACTCTAAAGGAGCTCCCCAAGGTGAGAATCAGTGGGGATTCACTGCCTCACCGACTTCAGAGCCACCAGCCTCCACTGGCTCCTTCACGGATCTAGAGCAGCTTTCCCCAAATGTGTCACCCTCCAGTTGGTTTGGACTACAATCCCCAGTGTTCCTGACATGTAGTGATGGTTGCTGTGGCTGATGGGAGTTGAAATCCAAATCACCGGGAAGGTACCAGGTTGAGGAAGGGTGATGTGGAGGTCCTGGAAGGGAGTGTCCAGAAATTGATGCCTATCAAGAGTGATGCAACTTGGTGTATTCTGCTTCCATACCAGGAGGAGGCAGCAGATCCAGTCAGGGAAGCTATGGAGGGTGATGGGGTGGGGTGGGGGGGCAGGCCGAGCTCCAGGGAAGGGAGGCAGGGAAAGGCCGCAACGAAGCACTCCGTTAGCTCAGCTGGGAGGCTCCTTTTCTCCTCCCAACCCTTTCACCTTCTAGCTGGTTGTTGTAAGAACTTTGCAATTAAGAATTCATGCTTGAATTTGCTTTTATTCCTCCTCCTTCCCAAACCTTGTTTTCTTTTGTGTCATGGCTTTTAGATTGTAAGCTTGAGGGAAGGGGCTGTCTTAGGGTTCAGGTTCGGGCTGGAAATGGACTGGCAGCCAGTGCAGATCATAAAGCATTGATGCCAATTTGGATTCCAACTCCCATCAGCCCGGCCACCATCACCAAAATTTGATCATATTGGCCAGTCCTAATTAACAATCATGCTGCCCTATATAAGTTTCACATTAAATGGAAATGGTAACCGGTACGTAGAGTTCCAGTAGATGATGATGATGATGATGATGATGATGATGATGATGATCATTTACACTTATATACCGCCCCATAGCCAAAGCTCTCTGGGCAGTTTACAAAAATTAAAAGATTTAACACTAAAAAATCAATATACAAAATTTAAAACCATAAACATAAAACAGCTGACATTAAAACACTTTAAAACATTTTAACTGTTAAGCATGGCCACAATGTCAATCAAAACCTCAACTTGAGCTGTTAAAATGCCTGGGAGAAAAAGAAAAGTTTTGACCTGGTGCCGAAAAGATAACGGTGCCAGGCGGGCCTCATCGGGGAGATCATTCCATAATTGAGGGGCCACCACAGAGAAGGCCCTCTCCCTTGTTGCCATCCTCCGATCTTCCCTTGGAGTAGGCACCAGTTGATAGAACTTGGGGGGTGACAACATTGTTTGGCTCACTCCCTTATATGGAACTCAGGGAAGTCTCTAGCAAGAAAATCCAAGATGGGGAACCATTTCAGTGGGGATTGGGGCCTCCGTTTGTAGCCAAATACTGGAGTGTTAACAGAAATGGAAGATCCAGAAAAGCAGTCAGCAATTCGTAAAGTTGGCAAAATTGGAGAAAAAGTGCAGCACGGCTAGATATTTAAAATTAGCAACCTAAAATATATAATAATATTCACCAGCTTTCATCCAGACTTCTCCATTCATACTGAATCCATGTTAATGAGAATTCTGTAATCAGGGTTTTTCTATTTTTATTTTTGCTGGGGGGGGGATTGATTTTCCTGTTTTAAAATGGTTAAATTTGCCAGGATTTGAAAGTGTAATTGGCATGAAAGACCCCAAGTAGGGAAAAAAAGGCAAAAATGTACCTGAATATAATCATCTTATGCTTTTTTTTTATTCTGTTAGAGCCTAAATTATAAGAAGAATGGAGTCGTTTGGAAATGAAGTTCCTGATCCTTAGCCAGACAGAAGAGCTGTCGCCTCCATCGATGTGATTTAATGAACTGTTTTTAATGACTCGGAACCCGCTCTGCTCACGAGCCGACACACCTGAAGTCCTGGACGTAGCATCTTGCAGATACTTAATTTTAAAACTAATTCTAATAAATTTCCTCGGGATGTGGCTCACAAAGCAATGATGGGAGAGAACGAATAGGAAGTGATTCTTAGGGATACATATAGATTGGTGCTTCCATTTGCATGGAAAGTAAAGATGCTCATAAGAATTGCCTTGTGGAATCAGGCCAAAGGTCTGTTTGGCTCCAGAACTGTTTCTCTGATCGCAGTCAGCGCTGATGACTCCTGCATGTTGAGGATCTCATGGTGAAGCTGCAGGCTATGGATTTGTAACTTTTGACTTAGATATTCATCTCCGCTTATCGCTCTGATGTGTTCCCTTGGGTAAGGCATTTATCATCCCTGCCTTCGTTACTATATCTGAATCAGTGTGTGTGGTGGGGAGATTATAAATATGCATCACTCCTCCAAACGATTCCATGGCATGGCAGGTTTTAATTCATCAATGCATGAAATGCTGCAAAGACCCTGAAGCGTGGATGTACTTGGGCTTCTCACTCGGCCTCCAAATTCAGGGATTTCTCCATGGATGGCAGGTTCTCCTCCTGACTCTTGGTGCATGAGGTTTCACTCCATGTACCCTCCTAATCATCATGTTAGGTCCAGCATATGTTATCCTGTCTGGCTTGGATGGGAAACTTTAGCCTTCCTTTCATTCTGTCATTCCTTAATTCTGCCATTTATTTGTTCTACAGTGGTAAAAAAAATCCAGCACATTACTAATTCCGTCACATTTACCACAACAAGGAGACACCCTTTGCAGGTTGTGAGGTGAGATGCCAACTCAGTGATGGGTGGACACAGAGGGACACATGAGGGAGATGTGACTAAGTAGGGAGGAGAAATTCATTGGGTTTACATTTTGATGTGAACTTACCTAATTTCACACTTTCAAACCAATACGTGAACTGAAACTCAGTTATCCTTTGAAATTCACACTTCTCTGAATTTTGCAATGGAGTTCTCCAATCAAAACATGCATATCAAAATTCACATTTCATTTATAAGCAGTATTTATATACCGCTTCTTGTTTCACCAAATCCTGATGGGAACATAATGTAAAAAAAAAAAACCACATTCTATTAGGAAAATTGCTTGCAAGAAATGTGTTTATTAAGCAATGAGGCCTACAAAATGCATGCATTAGGCAGAAAGAGCACAAAAGGCTTCATGAATTCCCATGAGGACTTAAAAAAAGAAAAAAAACATTCTGAGACTTTGGGCTGAAGCAAATTTCGGACTGGAGAAATTTGCAAACGTCAAAACAAAGCAAACTTAAGACCGAAAAAAAAATGAGAAACTGGGAAAAACGGAAACTGGTAGATTTGTCCATCCCTAGATGTGACCATGTGTCACCATAAAAGATGCACCCAGGGAAAATAAAACCTCAGCCTATAGTTTTCCATGCCTGCCACTTGGTTATAATAGTCCAGGAGGCCATAAACATGCCAGGGGCATTAGAGAGACAGCTATCAGACAGCGCATTCACCATCCCTTCTTCCTGCCCCTGGCTGAGCACGTTTATGATCTAATATATTATTGACAAGGCTGACTTTTATCAAAATCTTCTGGCTGTAAGTGGTCATAAATGTGTGTCTTCTGCTCTTTACTATCCATTAGCTCATTAAAATAATTGTCTTAATTTTATTGTTAAAGTGATTAATAGGGCATAGCGTTAGCGGAAATTAATACTCGACGTGCAGCTGGAAAAGTTAGCAGATCCGGCCTAGCATCCAAGTACAGAAGCTCTGCAGTTGGCAATTGTTGGAACGTGAAATTAAAAAAAAGCAGGGGGAGGGGGACAGTGGGGGTACACAGATAGGTGCATACTGTGCCGCCTCCAGTATCAGAGGCAGTAAGCCTATGTACACCAGTTGCTGGGGAACATGGGTGGGAGGGTGGTGCTGCATTTGTGTTCTGCTTGTGGGTTTTCCATCAACCATTGAAAAGCAACTCATTTCCTTCTGTTCCTTTATTTCAAGTCAAGGTTTCAAAGGTTCTGATCCAATATTACGCATACCATCGAAAGAAGAAAATTACAATATCTTGGTCATATGATCCAAGGAGAAAAACACACCATACTCCAACTTATTGTACAGGGGGAAATGGAATGAAACGGATTGTTGGGAAGAAGGCGAGCATCATGGTTAAAGAACTCGAAGGAAAGGTATAGCTGTACTTCGATGCAATTACTTAGAGCAGCGGCGTCAAAAGCAAAAATAGCTGTAATGATAGCTAACCTCTGACAGGAGAAGGCACTTAAGAAGAAGAAGTGTCCTCAGTGTGCCATCTCTAGGTGGGAACTTATGCGCAGCATGGAACACCCCACATGTTTAGTTAGATAGACTTTGACTTATGGCGATCCTATGAATCAGCGACCTACAGTCGCATCTGTTGTAAACCACTCTATTCAGGTCTTGCAACTTCATGTCCATATCTTTCTGTATGGAGTCAAGCCATCTCCTGTTTTGTCTTCCTCTTTTCCTTCTACCTTCTGCTTTACCTAGCATTATTAGCTTTTCTAATGAGTCATTTCTTCTCATTCTATGTCCAAAGTAGGATAATCTCAATTTCAGCATTTTCGCTACCAGTCAGAGTTCTCGCTTAATTCATTCTAGAACCCACTTATTTGTCTATTTTGCAGTCAATGGTATCCACAAAACTCCCCTCAGTGACCACATTTGAAAGGAGTTGATCTTCCTTCTTTTTGCCTTATTCATAGTCCAAGTTTTGCATCCATACATGGAGATCAGAAATACCATGGTCTGAATAATCCTGACTTTGGTTTCCAATGTTCTTTCTTTACTTTTAAGAATTTTCCCCAGATCTCTCATAGCCGCCTTTCCCAAACCTAACCTTCTTCTGGCTATTGCTTCCATTTTGTTTAATAACTGTGCCAAGATATCGATAATCCGCCACGTTTGCCCATGCAGAAATGATAAAATATTACATGTAAAGTCATTTCCCCCTGATTACCACTTGTCAATCAACCTCTGCTACAGCAAGTGGGAGAGAGCAACATAGATGAGCGCTTTGCTCACATATATTACGGCTTGGAAAGAAGCCACGGAGGAACCGAACTGGACAGCTTTGCATGGAAATATTAAGCAGGATAGAGAGCAAGCCACTGGAATGTTAAGGCTCCATTCATTGTTGGGGTGATGAAACCCCACATCTCTTTGCATATGAAACCTTTTTTATCCCGTTTCTTTCCAGCCCTTTCTTGCATGGTTCTTCTCCCTCGCTTTTGGATTTTGGCAGTCGTTTATTTTGAGGTTCATTATGCATCATCTTTATTCGTAAATGGGCTTCATCTCCATTTTAGAAATTAAGCAACCATTCAGCCATCAGAACTGCAATGGGCTGAGCTTCTTCTTTTTAAAATGGGATTTTTAAAAGAATATTTTATTGAATTTTAACAAATAATTCTAAACACGATAACAATAACATACACAAACAAGCGCAACAAAAAGTTATAACCTGATCATTGCACATTGTCTGGTTCCTGTTATTATACATTTGTGTAATCTCCCCCTCCCCAAAAAAAGTGGATTTTGCAATGGAAAGAAAACAATTAAATGCTGAAAGAGACAGATTAGACTAAGACAGCATTTCCCAAACTGGTTCTCTCCAGATATGATGCACAACTTCCACCATCTTTATGATTAGGGATGTATGATGCTGGAAATTCCATTCTGTTGAAGCCTGACAGGATCCTGCAGCGTTTCTGTTCCAGTAAGCAGCGGTGGACTGTAGCAGATTTTATTTTTTCAATTCCAGAAAGGTTTTGCACATTTTCCCCAAGATCTGCCATTTGCACAAATTGGGGAGGGACTTGAAATTTGTGCAAAGTGTGTAGTACTTTTTGTAAAAAAAGGGTTTTTATTGGTGAACTTGCGCAAGTGCGCAAGTGCGCATGATCGCAAGTCCTCCTGTCTGCTATGTAGCCCTGCAGAGGCACATTTCCCTCTTGTCAATATCCTTGTCAGTTTCATCCTCTCCACACACTACTTTGTTAATCCCAGCAGAGCCATATTCCATACTTGTCAAAGAACCTACCAGTTTCCTGCCCCTACAGCACCCTTGGGAAGTGCCAAAGTGGAGGATGAAATTGACAAGTTCTTTAACGTGTATGGTTCATTGCCTTTCCCTGGAGCCACCTGGTTCTGCTCTTCCTCTTCCTTGCTGATGCTGCTGGTTCAACTGCCCATGAAGCGCTGAAAGGCGCGAGGAGAAGGCGCAATAACCTCCACACCCCTTGTCCTCTCTCTCTCCCTGGGAGGTGGCATAGTTGGGGCACAGAAAGAGGATCCAGCAATTGGGCACTAGCAACTTTGGTGAGGAGGAGAAGGTGGGCACACTTGGGGAAGGAAGCCAACTGAGAGCTTCTTGCCCAAATCCCCACCCCAATAATCTGGCATTGGTATTGCATGCCCTACTGGAAAGCTTCCTGGTGACAGTTGCCTGTGTGCTCTTGGAAATGTGAACTAGATGGAGCTTCACTTATTACATTTATAGCCTGTTTTTCCTTCAAGGAGCCCAAGATAGCATACACGATCCTTCTCCTCCTCTCCAGTTTATCATAGCAACAACCCTCTGAAATAAGTAAGGCTGGGAGGCTCTGATTGGCCTCCCAGCCAATCATGGGCTTCATGGCTGAGTGAAGACTAGAACCCAGATCTCCCAAGTCCCACTCCAATACTCTAACCACTACACCACACTGGCTCTTCATGTGACACTCTTCCAGCATCTTCTTTGCTTCACCGACTGCCCATTTAAGCTCTGCAAAGGAGCCATCTAATTCCTCACTAAGGCCTTGTTACGTCTGCAAATGGTACCCATCCTCTCCCACCTTTTAAAAGTACTGGTAAACACGAGAACAGGACAGAAGTGATGTTAATAGCTGCACACGCTTAATTTTTCTGGCAAAACAGAAATGTTTAAGTGTGTGTGTGTATGTGTGTGTGCTTCCAGAATTGTTTTACATTACCGTAAACTGTAAATCCCTGTGAAATTAGGTCTGGATTGCAATTCCAGTCCAGCCAAGGAAATGTGGACAAAATGAGCTGCTCCAGCTTGAGTCGCTCCAGCTTGGGATGGGGGCAGGGGTGGCATTTATTTTCAATTCCATTTACAGTTATTTCTTGTTTTAATATCATGCTTTATTGAAACCCATTTTTTACTTTAACGATTTTGAGTTGAGGAATGGAAATATTTCAGCCTCTTTCTTACCTTCCAGCACACATAAAATGCCAAACCATAAAATCCCAGTTAAAAATGATCATCCGTGCAAAAATTCCACAGAGATGGTGTTTGGTTTGGTTTTCTGTTTTGTGTGTGTGTTGTTGTTGTTGTTGTTTTAAAAAACTTTTACATGTTGCCCTCTTGGCCAAACACCCAAACCATTCCAGTTTAAGAGTATTTATTTCACTGGGTTCAAACACAGACCCTTGCCTCATAACTCAATTCGGACATCAATATGTAGTTAGCGTTTTCATACCTGTCTGCAGTTTCGGTTCAATTGTTTATTTGCTTCTGAGCACTTTATTGTCATTTTATGGAAACCCTTTTTAGTGAGCAAAGATCTTTAGAAGCCTCGTTTTGTTCTCTCCCATGACAGTTCAGCAATGTAGGTAATTACTCTCACAAGATGAAATTTGCAAAAAGCAGTAGAAGGTGATTTTGTTGTTGCTGCTGAAGGACACCTCCAGACAGTCAATGGCTGTTTCCTTCCTTTACATGGGCCAGCACCTGCATGACCCTCCCTACCAGTATTTTGGTTGCAGGGGAGATGGTTCTCCAAAGGATCTGACTCCCCCAAAGCCCTCCAAGGGGGCTTTGGCTAGTCTACAGGAGCTAGCTGCCCCCAACCCTTAGCTAATGAGCAGGAAGGATGCCCCTGCCTCATTAATTTGCGAAGAAGACATGTCATCAGGGTGGCGCCACTTTACTTCCTAGCCAGGATCCAATGCATTTCACAGCTCTATCACTGTCAGAAATACAGCAAAGAGCAAAGGTGTTGTAGTAGTTTGGGTGTTGGACCAAGGACTGGGAAGAGTTGGTTTCAGATCTCCACTTTGCTATGTGAAGCAGCGGGTGAAGCAGATCAACAAATTGTGCAGCGCAACTTGGCACTTGGATGGGCTGGCAGAAGGGTGCCCTTGTTTTTATCTGTGAAATGGGAGGGTATGGCCTGCCTCATAGGATGGCTCTTGTGTCGACATAGAAACAAGGATGCTATTGCAACCTGCCTTGAGTCTTTGAAACAGAACAGGAGAAAGAAATGGAAACAAAGTGCATGATGACAACCAGAGGGACCCATTTCTTCCTGTAATTTGGAAGGTCTTCCGAGAGCCATGAAGCCATGAGGCATTTCATCTGTTTCTACACCTGTGGGCTTCTGCTGCTAGGCTGTCAGCATCCTGGCTTGAGCATGGCATTAAGATTTCAAAGCTGAAAGGAAGGGAGTGAAGGCACCACAGTGATCACAATGTTCAGGTCTCTGAAGTGATGAGAATGAACCCATCATCAAAGACTTGCAAGGAGCTGGGATTTCAGTCATTTACACCTGAAGGCCGCTGGACCCTAATGACAGAATGCAAGGTAGGGGAGAGATTTGAGGACCCAAGAAACGTGAACATGTCGACAGACATGACAGGTGGGGGAGGTGGTGGGAGGACTCAGCATTCTGAGCAAGGCTTCAAGGCACATTGCAAGGTTTCATCAAGGCAAGCTTCAGGCTCAAGATGCAAAGAAGAGCTTGAAATGAAGAACCGTGGCGGAGATCAGCCCAACGAATAGGTATCCACAAACGTTTCCATTTATTTTGGGTGGATCTTTCCATCTTTCCACATGGTGCATGCTGGTATTGCAAGTTTTGGTGACAGCAGATGTGCTATTTCACAAGGATGCCATCCTCACAATGTTCAAGTCACTGTTTTACAGGCACGTTTTGGGTTAGAGGCACGGCATCCCCTTTTGCAAAGCATAATGTATCCAAGCAGTTTAATGTGCGTTGAATAATTACTGACTGTTTCCTGTGCAATGGGCTTAACTGTGCATGGCATGTGCATTGAAGGGCCACCATGGTATAATTGGACGAGCCCTGGAGAGAACAAGGTTCTAGTCCTCTCTTGACCATGCAGCTCACTGGGTGATTTTGGGCCAGTCACTGGCTCTCAGCCTCACAGGGTTTTCGAAGGATGAATGAAGATGAGGAAGATCATATATGCTGCCTAGGGCTCTTTGGAGGACATGGCAGGATATAAATGTAACAAGCAAACAAACAAACTACAAATAAACAGCTGAGACAGAGATTCAAGTGTTGTAAAAGTGCTTTGAGATCATCTTTTAATGTATGTGTAGCATAACAGAAGAGCAAAAGTTAAGGGTAAAGGACTTTCACCAGACTGTTAACTGTTTGTGACACTAATTTTAAATAGCAATTATGTAGTTTTGGAAGCTACACCCACCCAAGATATTTCTACTAGTTTACCAGCATCATCATTGCTGCCCCCCTCTCTCCCCTTTCCTGAGGCTAACGTGGTTTCCCTCTACTTGCACCCTCCTTTCAGAATTTACTACTTTGTAGATGAATAATAACAATAGCTACAGGACCGCTCCAGCGTAAAATATTCCTGTATTGTACTGGCAGTGGTGCTTAAAAGAAACACTTTTGTCCATTATTAATAAAAATGCAGCTTTTGTGGAGGATTTTTGACACTTTTTTTCCAAAATAAAATCCACTGAGAAGCACGGAAGACAAGTGAAGTTAAACAAAGTGATTATCTGCAAACTTGAGCTTTAACAATAGAAGCAAATTGTAATCACATCCTTTGAACAATTGCAATTACATACTGAGCTGGTAACCTTTTGTCCCCTCCTGTGCCAGACATAAAAGGAGGCATAAAGCATCGGCTAACAGCCACACTTATTTCTGTTCTAGGTACAAACCCCCATAACTTTCAACTTCCTTGAAATGGCCATTCAACAGCATCTCTTTTGATGGGGATTTTGAATTAAAACCTTTGTTAAAACTACTATAATTTGGCAACCCATGGGAGGAGAGAATCAATAGTACCCAAATTAGCCTCCTTGAATGCTGAGGTCAACAGTAAAGGGTCTACTCTATATTCCCTCATGATCTGAGGTGCAGTGGGTGGGAACGAGCAATAAGGCCTTCAAGGTTGTGACACCAAAATTATGGAATGCCATCCCAAGGGAGGTGTGCCAGGCTCCATCCCTGCTTTCCTTTCAAAAGGCAGTAGGGACACAATCCTATGCATGTTTAGACAGGAGGAAAAAAATCTTACAACTCCTAGAAAAAAGTCTCACAACTCTTTATGGCTATTTTCCAGATTCGTCTGAAACAAAATTTTGCAAAAAAACAAAATCCATCTTTTGGGGCGTCAGTCTTGTCTTTTGGAAGTTGAATGTAAGATTTCAGATGTGAAATTGTATCCAAATATTCACACTCCAGGAGCCTGAGGCTTGTTTATTATTTTCATCTTGATGGACGTCAAATATGAACTCTCACAAGCTCTCAGCTGTCAAACATAAATACATTTGCATGTCAATTGACCAGCATCAAATCCGATATCAAATGTCATCTCTTGGCAAAAACCTGCATCAAATATTTGAACATGCATCAAAGATGAGGTGAACGTTTGACATCAATGTCTGCGAAGGAGAAGTTTGAAATAATATTTCCAGAATGTGCCCTGGAGGGGTAGAAACGATTCGTTACAGCCCTGAGGATTGGGTCTGCATGAAGTCCTTCTGCATGAACCTCAATTTACACCACAGTGCAGTGACTTATTTGTCTGCTCATCTTCCCTGGTTTGCTTTGTTCCCCAGGCTCTGGAGATGAAATCAAGAGAAGCGAATTTGGTTTAGCAGTTTCCATTTTCTTCCGGCTTTGCGCTTGTACTAATCTTAGAACCAGAAGTTGTCAGCAAAGCGTGACAGCTGAGGGCGCAGTAAGTGAGTGTCAGGAACTTTGGCTGCCTGGGCTTGCAAAGCCTACTATGTTTATTTAGATCCAGGAAACCCCTCAGTGAAGCAGCCCAGGCCTGCGGTGAACGGGAAGTTATTAACGCTGAAGAGTTTCCATGAACAACTGACAACAATAATAAAGCATGTTCCAGAGGGCTTAATAAAATGTCTCAGCTTCTCTTACTGCAGCCAGGAAGGGGGACGGACTTCACAATGTGTGAAGCTTGGCTTCTCCCTAGCTTGCCCCATCTGCTGTTGGCAAAATTAATTCTTCCCCACTTTTTAATGGCTCTTTGCTCCAGCTGGGGGGTGGAGGAAATTGAGTAAGTCTCTATCTCCTAGTCTGAGAATTGCTTGGATTTAGATTCTCCACATTTGAAAACACACACACACACATACTTTTTTTGAAGGATTCTCAGTTAACATGTAGAATATGAGTATTTGGAAGTCTTTTGCCTGAACACTTAGCAATCCTGTTTAGGCTGCAATTCTGTACACCAGCCTTCCCCAACCTGATGCATTCCAGACGTTTTTGACTACAGCTCCCAGGAGTTCCATCAATTGCCCATGCCAGCTGGGGCTGATGGGAGTTGAAGTCCATAACATCATGTTGGGGAAGGCTTCTCTGGTCACTTACCTGGGAGGAAGTGTTATTAAAATCAGTGTGGCTTATTTCTGAATGCCCGGGATTGTGCTGTTAAGTTTTTTGTAAGTGCCTTTCAAAGTCAGTGTCAACATTAGCATGTGGGAAATGTTCGAACATGAAAGTCACATTTTGAAACTTTGTTGACATAGCATGAAATGGTCTTGGTTGTGGTATGTGCTGGAGATTAACATTCCAAGTGGCAATTTTCACCCATGAAATCTGAGCTAAAGAAAATGCAATTTACTCCATGCCCAGTCAACACTTTTGAAGTGTCTATTTTCCCCCCTCATATACAATCTTATGGGAGAGACTCGAGATCCAATATCTGAAAGTCCACCATTCAAAAAGGAAAAAATTAGATTTGGTCACGATGAGAACTTTCACAGGATTTGACCCTTAACTTGCTAACTACCAAGTTCGCTTACCCCGAAAAAAGACTTGTCCATTCCATACTTTGCCTTGGTGAAGAATCCATTGAACTAGACCAAAACAGCTAGCAAGCATGGTGGCAGCCATCTTGATTACAGCACCCTAAGGGCTATCACTCATATGTTTAGTCTCACCCTAGAGGGCATTGAAAACTGAACATGCAATGTTTCTTCTTCAGTCAAGTGTTTTTGAACCTCAGCTGGGTCCAGAGACAAAACAAAATGGAACAATTTGCCAGTGTGACTGAGGAAAAGACAATGGCCAGTGTGTTTCATTCCTGTGAGATTGGAGGCCCCTTTTGCTGTGGAATCAATGTTAGATTTCATCATAATCAAGATTCTTGATGTCAGTGAATGTTATAGTGCCATATCTGAAGACTCAATGGCATCAAGAAGTGTAGTTATAGAATCTAATGTTGATCCCATAGTGAAAAAGGCCTCTGATCTGACAGGAGTTATACATTCAGGAGTTGTCCATTCCTCAGTAGAGTGATTGCCACACTGGGAACGGTGGTGAGGTTCAGGGAGTATGTTCAGGCAGCTCCTGAAATCCATCACCAGTTAATTGGCCCTCATAAACCACAGCTATCGGCACTGCCAATGAAAACTGGAGTATATGTAATAAAAGAGAAATTACGGGCTGCTTTGTTTATACCTTTCATAACTCAAACCATAAGAGCACTGCATGACCTCCCCGCTTTGTTTAGATGGAGCCTTTCTACGGCAGAAGTTCATCAAAGAGTGTTGGGGGCTGTCAGACTCAGCCCTACTTGTTGACTTGACCCCAGGTCAAGCGAGTGGCAAGAGAGAGAGAAATTGATGAGTTTGGTGTCAAAACAGCTGTTTCCCAGTACTAATCTATTTAATTTCATATTTATTGGTATCAGTTTGTAACTATCCTGTCCAAGGGCAAAAATATTGATAGGAACACACAACGACAATGATAACAATCCTAAAGCATCAGCCTTAATAAAATACAAAGAAAATAATCCAATGAATTTAAATAATTGAAGCTAAAACTATTTCAATACGGCAGCCCAGAAAACCCACCTTAAGAGAAAGCCGGAGAAAACTAAGGTGACTTTAGGCCTTTTCTAAAGGCCTATCATGATGGGGCCCCTAATGCACCCCAATGGGCATCCTGCCACATCGCCATGAGATCGTGGCTGAGAAATCCCTCTCTGCCGTGCTTGCAAGCCTGATATTTCGGATGGACATGTATGTAGCACTTCAGTGGCTGATCTCAGAGTGCGCACGGACTGATATGGGTGAAAACAGACCTGCAAGTAAATTGGTTCCACACCATTAAGTTAGTGTGGCCTTCTCCAATCTAGGGCCCTTCGGATGTCTTAGGCTACAACTCCCATAATTCCCAGGCACCATGGCCAATAGGATTACACAGTGAAGAGGAAACAGATCATAGAAATGCCATGTTGCCAAGGCAGCAGCCTACTGGGACTGCAAACAGATGGGTTGGTGGGGGAGGGGGTAACCAGGCGGGGAGGGAACTAAAAAAAAAGAAGACTCAATTATGTAGGGAAGCTTTTTAAGGGGCTTGTAACACCCCTCAAAAGTTCACTTTTTGCCTCTAAAATGTCCAGAAAGAGTCTTGGAGATATGTGACCTTCCCACCTGTCAAGACATTTTGCTTCCCAAATTGTGGATGTATCAGCTCAGGCGGAGAGAGGGGGGAAATAGTTGTTTGGTTTGCTCTTCTCCAGAGCTAATACAGAACTCCAAACTCAGTTTTCCTTTGTAATTCACACCTCTCTGAATTTTGCAATGCAGTTTTCCAATGTGAATTGCATATATTAAAGAAAGTGCACTCAAAAATCGGCATGTTATTGAAAATAACATACAAACAAATTATATTGGGGGAAATTGCTAGCAAAATGCAAATATTGGGCAAAACTGCATACAATTGCATATTAGAAGAAATGTGTTTGGAAATGCATACAATTTGTTTGTGTGTGTGTGGACTATTGTTGTGTTGTTTTTAAATCACAAACAGATGCAGAAGCAAGGTGGAATGAATATAAGATGAGGAAAAGGCGAAAAGTGTAGGAACAGAAATTGACACATTTGTCCATCCTTACTCAGGATGAGTTTCCAACTGGTTCTAGCTGATTTCTGCTCAGTGTTCAGTGCTGGAAACTCATCCTGAATAAGGATGGACAAATGTGTCAATTTGAGTCTGCTCTTCTTAAGAACTGATGTCATCAGGCTTCGAGAAGGCACTGATGGATGGGAAACATCCCTTTCCTGTGCAACGTGATCTAAGATGTCCCAGACGTGTTTCATGGAAGGCAATTTGTCTCTTGCAAACACAGACATGAGGGGGGGGACCCAACCATCTTGCTCTCCCTGTGGGTTGCTAAAGCTGTGTCATGTTCAAAATTACAGCATGTAGCTTTTAAATGTAACTCAATTAGGACCTGGGACGAGTAGGGGAACAGACTGCATCACAGAGAGATTGGATTAGGAAGGTGACCTTGGTGCATTTGCCAGGCTGCAGTGCAGACAGGATTCTCCAGACCACCTATACCACCGTAGATTAATTGGATTTTGCCTGATCACAGCGCATGCTTGCCCCCTGACCATTTGCAGTGCATTAGGAACATAGGAAGCTGTCTTCTACTCAGTGAGACCATCAGTCTATCTAGCCCAGTATTCTAGACACTGGCTGGGAGCAGCAGCACTCAGGGTTTTGGACAGGAGTTTTTCCATCCTGTGCCACCTAGAGATGCTGGGCACCAAACCTGGGACCATCTGCAAACAAAGCAGATGGTCTATCACTGAGTCACAGCCCGTTCCCAATTCAGCATTGCTAAGAGTGGCCTTTCCATGGCCACTGTATCTTAGGTTTAGCCACATGGCAGTTGGCGATGGCGTCTGGAGGCTCTGATCTAGTCACATAATACTCTCCTGAAGAGCAGATGGGTCTTCAAGTGGCCACAGCGGCAGCTTTTGATTCATACAGAGGTGCGAAGCAAGTCATTTCCCCGTGGGGATGTATGAGAAATTCATTTCAGTTTGGTTTTGATAAGGATTTACCCAGTCAGCACATTCTGGACCAAACTGGACTCAGATTTAATCTGTGGTTGGAATCCATACATTTCTGAGCTTGCCATGCGGTTCGCGGACCAAAAACACATTGTGTCTGATAGCAACCATACGTTTGAAAAGGCGCATGGAAAAATTAGTACATATGAAAAATGTACACAGACATGCTTTAATTGATGGGAGAAGAATAGGTACATTTCACAGATGCACACCACTGATATGTACCTTTAGGAAATACACATGGATTTTCATGCAAAAAGGGGGGGAAATGCTTACAACTTGATATGGATTTGAGTCGAAATAAGCTGCAAGATGGAATTCAAGGGACTTTGGGGTTTGAGTGTTTCTCAGTGGAGGCTGGTAACTCCAATTTCGGTGGCACTGTGAGTCTATTCTGGGATTCAGTCAGAACCAGCCAGAACTCTAAAGGAGCTATCCAAGGTCCTGAACCTATTTTGGGGGTAGGATGGGGAAAAAGAAGGTACTAATCCCCACTTAGCCATGAAGCTCACAGAGTGACATTTTGCTTGTCATGACCTCTTAGCCTATCCTATCTCGCTGGGTTGTTGTAAGGATCAAAGGTGGTCATGAATCATGTAACCATCCTGAAATCTTGGGGGAAGAGAGTGCAAATGTAGTGAATGAACGGGTGAATGTAGAAGTGGCACCACCATGGATTGGGTTCTAGGAGGGGTCGCAGGCAGAGGGGGTGGCAAGGGGGAATGAGGGAAGTCATTAAGAAGGGCAGGAGGCCTTCAAGTGGGTGAAAGGAGTTGGAGGGCACAGGTATAATGGGAAGTAGGAACAGAAAGTTACGCGCGTCTGAAGCCTCTCTAGGTATAAAATTTTCCCAGCCTCAAATTAGCTGCTGATTTCTTGCAGGGAAAGAAAGTTGCCCTGAGAAACTCATTCAACTTTTCTAATTTATTTTGTTTAAGAAGAGGGGAGGGAGAAAAATAAACCCCTAAAATGATTGTGCTGTGCTCTGAGAATGCTGGTTATACCTTTTTAAAAAGAAACCATCTCCTTCTGAATCAGTCTAATAAAGGACTGCTTTTCAATAGCCAACATAAAAGAAACTGTTCCTCGGTTTTGCCCTCTGGCATTTAATGAACGGACCATTACTTTGAACAATACATTTCTATGGGATTATTTTTCATAAAATAAAAAGGACGACTTGAGAGGAGTGGGTGGCAACCATCTGAAGAAATCTCGTTGACAAAAGATGTCGCGTTTGGACTTTGTCCGTATCTTTCCTTCTGGCCCAACTTTAATTAAAGGAGATATGGGCGGTTGGGTGAGTTGAAAAAAGAATCCAGCAGGAAGATGGTCAGCACACTTCTTTGTACGGGAGCATTATTCCACAGGTAGGGCGAGTGAGCGCACCATTTCCATCCCAGAAGAGGTGGGTGTTGTGCCACATCTTTTTCCTTGGCTTTCCAACAAGTAATCTTTCTCTGTTCTCTAATCCTCTGCCTTGAAGCGCTATTTTATTTTTCAGTGTCCTTTGTGTACAACTCACAACAATGGCATGGAATGGATCAGGGAGATAACTTTCCTTAAAGCAACCTCCTCTTCCACCAAATAAATGGTGCTCAGGGTGGCTAGCAATGATATGAAGCCAAGATTAAAATAATAATGAAAATGCATTTAGGAGCACACAGTAAAAGACATAAAAGTGTGGTAATGGGGTAAATGAGGGTCTAATTGCATGTGGATTGGGCAAGAGAGGATCAGGGCTTTTTGGCATAGCCTGTCCAACTGGACAAGCAAGTCAAATGGGGTTCAGTATCTTTAGGGGTGCAATGAAGTGATATCTGATCCCCAGAAACACTGTGGTCCAAGATCCCTTGCAATGTCACAGAGGATGATGGATGGTGACACAGGAATCTGCTTAATACCAAGTCAAACATTTGGTCCATCTAGCTTTCTATAGTCTACATCTGGGTGGGCAACGTTTGGTCCTCCAGATGATATGAGCCTACAGTTCCCATCAGCCCTAGCCAGCATGGCCAGTGGTGAGCAATGATGGGAGTTGTAGGTGAAAACACCTGGAGGACCATATGATGCCCACCTGTGGTCTATACTGAGTGTTCTAGTTTCTGGCATGTTCTTCTCAGCCCTACCTGGAGATAACAGAGATTGTGCTATATCACTGGGCTACAGCCATTCCAATAAATGGTCCAGTTGTATGTGGCTCTTACCTTGCTAAGGTCATCAGGTCTTTTGGAATAGTCCATAAATTTCTGCTGACGTCACCCGGCACTCTACTGAGAGGCAGGCCGCGAAGCCTGTTTCTCAGTAGAAGGGACTAGCGGGCAGCAGCGGACGGAAGTGGATAGCCCCAGCAGGTAAGTGGGGACCTCCCCCTCCCTTGCACTCCTTACCTGCTGGCATCCCACGCTGCCATTCGCTGCTTCTGTACTACTGATAAGCAGGTCTTGCGGCCTGTTTATCAGTAGTACGGAAGCAGCGGATGGCAGCGTGAGACGCTGGCAGGTGATGGGGGACCTCCATCTCCCTCCCCCCTCACACTCCTTACCTGCTGCCTCCTCGCTACCATCCACTGCTGCCTACTGCTTCAGTACTACTGAGAAACAGGCCTTGCGGCCTGTTCCACAGTAGAGCAAGGGCGCGCCAAGTGATGACATCACCCGCTGCACCGTAGCTCTATTGTGGAACAGGCTGCAAGGCCTCTTTCAAAGCAGTACAGAAGCAGTGAGCGGCAGTGGGTGGCAGCAAGGAGGCAGCAGGTAAAGAGCATGAAGGGGGAGGAGGTCCGATCCTCTGATTTTTTCCAATCCGGATTGGGTCCTTTTGGATCAGATCAGATCGGATGGTCCAGATGATCGGGATCGGATAATTTCATCCGATTTTGCCCGGATCGGGTCCGGATCATGGATCAGACCCGATCTGCTGCACATCCCTAGTCTGTATTGCTGCGTTACCTCAGCTTGGCCTGTTGAACTTTGCCTGTTTCAGACTTTGCCCGTTCAGGGATAAATCGAAACAGAAACTAAAAACTGCAACCTCAGGGCGAGAGAGCACCAAGAGGGGAACGACATCATGCAAGTCCAGCACTGAAGAAGTGGAGCAAAGTCATGGTGGGTGATAACGACCTCTGTCCTTTTTAAACTGCAACTTAAAGATGAAGCCACCTCTCTCTCAACTGCTTGCAAAGCTGTTCCTTCACTGCCCCTTTAAAAGCAAATGTTTATCACATGACATAAATAGCAAAAATGTCATCCCTGCATTTCCTAATAGATTGAGTCCCAGCCGTGCGGGGTCTCCAATTGCTCCCCGCTTCCATTCAACACTATTGTTTTAGCACTTTCCTGACAGTTTAATGATACCCTGTGTAATATTAGCAAAGCCAATTTGTTAATCTGCCAATGCCTAGTGTTAAACATCTCCCCATTTTGTACACTGGCGACACCAGATTAATGAGGAGTCAAAAACCCAGCGACTGTTTTCCCACCAAAGCTATGAAATTTTGTGTATATAATTCATTTACCCGTGTAATGGAAAATTAATGGCATATGAAAAGCATAAAATAGAATTGGCCGTTACATCTTCTTTTGGTCTTAAAGACACGCTCATTCCATCGGGGAAGCCAGATTATGATTCCAGAGCAATTGTGGAGATCCTTCTGCTCTGAAATGTTGCCTCCTCTCAGAGGGGTGTTCTGAATTGGAAATTCAGTGAGGCTTTTGCATTAAGCAAGATCCCCAGTTCCTGGGCGATTTCCGAGAGGCTGAGCTACAGTGCCATGGCGTTGTATGGATTTATCTTCACGCCGCCTTTGTTTTCTGCTGGTGCGCATTTTCCCTCATCACCAGCAAACACCAGGCTGAAAGCGCTAATTACTTCTGGACCAGGATATTTGAACAACCGCCTTCTCATGCATGCTAAAGGCACAGCCCTGGTTCACGTCCTGTTGTGTCCAGTTGACTGCAGCGTGGCCTGGGACAGGACTTGTTTGCCCGCAGTGCCTATTTGTAGAACTCCTTACCCTGGGAAGTCTAATTGCCCCCATCTTTATTGGCATTTTGGTGTGCTGCCAAGCCTTGTTTGTTGTACTGGACAGTGGATTGGGTTGGAGTTAGGATAAACTACTTTCCTGCCAACTTACTGAGAAATGAATGGCTCAGATGCAATTGTTGGGATGTGATTCATTACGAAGGACAGAGGTGCCCAAATACTACCAACGCTAGTTTCTATGCTAAAAACTAAGGTCGGCCTTAGAGTTTATGCCAATTTCACAGTCAGGATTTCCCCTACCCCCAAAGCATGCTGAGTATTGTAGTTTAATGAGAGTAAACTACATTTCCCAGGGCTCCTTAGGAAGAGGGGATCCCTCCTAGAAGAGATTAAAGGCTGTGGTAGATATGCCTTGATGTTTTGCTAGAAATATCCACAGATTAATGAAATATATCGATAATTTCATGGCTGACGTCCAGAATTCCCCTTTGCCCATATTAATTTCCCTAAGTGGCTGGATGTTTTGTGTCCATAGCCCAAATACTTTCATAAGCACCATTTGGAAGGGTTCAGGCAGCAAGATTGCAATACTACACTCAGTAGGCCATCGCCTCCAGATTTTTAAAGGGCAGTAGTTATGGGGGAAACAGCTGGCCACCTTTCGCCAAGCATTATGTAAAGGGTATTTCTCAATATTCTTTCTTAGTTCCTCTCATTTAATTACTAAATGACCATGTTTCATGAACAGAAGTAAGAAACAGCCTCTCAGATGCCTCTCAAGGGAAATGTTTGCTAAGCAACATTGTTCCTGCATATTCTGAAATTGCTCATAAGCACAACTCAGGCCTTGGTTTTATAATGTTCAGATCATCCAATTTCACACAAATGGTCAATATGAACAAACCAACACTCTAGTGCATGCGAGGTGAAACGCAAAGACAGACTGAAATGAAAGAAATACATGTGCAGACACAAATTAGAGTGGCCATATGTCCTCTTTGACTGAGGACAGTCCTCTATTTGAAAGGCAGTCCAGTCCAAGTTCTGTTTAAAGAGAAAGAGCCAAAGAAGGGAGAGCAGCATTGGCTTCGAAGCTGCCCGGTAACAGCAGCTGGGTAGCAGACTCAGTAAACTAGACTGGTCACAGTCTCCCACCCTATTTCCATTTAAATTTTTTTTAAAAAAATCCAGAGTTAAATCTATACAGATAAATTGCCATAGGCTAGGGATAAATTCCGGTTGGAATTCAAGGTGTTGGGAATGACATTTAAAGCCCTAAACGGCTTGGGACTGCGATACTTCAGGGAGAGCCTCTCCCTATATATGCCTGTCAGAGACCTGAGATCTGTTGGAGGAGCCCTTCTCCATGCCCCACCAATCTATGCTACGGTGGGACATGGGAGAGGGCTTTCTCTGTGGTGGCACCCTGGCTGTGGAATACCCTCCCCCTGGAGGCCTGACTGGTGCCAGCACTGGCTTCATTTAGGTGCCAGGTTAAGACATGTTTTTTTAACAAAGCCTTTGATGGCTAAATCCACCAGCCTGCACACTGTCTTGTTTTAATTGGATATTACTGTTTTCAAATTTCATATTGGTTTTAACATATTTATGGTTTAATTTCTTTTAGAATTGTATATGTATTCTATTTTATCTGTATGCCGCATTGAGATCCTTGTGATATAGGGCGGGATATAAATGTTTTAATAAATAAATAAATAAATAAATAAATAAATCATAGGCTAAATAAATACTTTACCATAGACCAGGGATGTGTGAATCAGCAAAACTTGAGCTTGCAGAGTTGGCTGATTTCAACATCAACGCTCACCTCAACTCCAGCCTGTGTGGCAGCTCCCTTTTGTTCTTTCTGCATGAAAATTCCTGCACATTTTCACGCATATTTTTCCAGATGCATGCATCAATTCACGCATTTATGAAATCTACACATTCTTCTCCCAATGATTAAAATGTATTTATGCACATTCCAAAGAATCTGACCTCTGTAGTCAGCAGCGGACCGGCCGCATTACCTCCGCACCTGCAACAGTTCCCGTGGGGTGGGCTCCCCAGCTTTCGAAAAGATGCGATAGGCTAACGGCAGCTGTTGTTAGCCTGTCGCAGGAAAATTACAGCATATTTCAGGCCATTTGTGACCATAAAGCACTGAAAACAGCTGCAATTCGCATAAAAGTAAGTGCTTTATGGCTGCAAATGGTGTAAAATGCACCATTTGGAGATGTTATTTTCCCACGATGGGTTAATGGCAGCTGTCATTAGCCTATCACATATTTTAGAGGGCTGGAGTGCTGCTCCGTGAATTCCAGGGGATGTGGCAGGGTTCTGGGGAAATCAGCGGAGCTCCAAGTGGCCCAGATTTCCTCACGGTGCACCCCCCTGGACCAGACGTGGTTGTTTTTTTTTGCCATTCCCTAATGAAGACTATGGTCAAACCTCACTTGTGAAGGGGACAGATATTTCCTTGTGGAGCGGGTGAAGCATGGTCCAGGGACGAATTCATAATCTTTGGGTTGTTTCCAAGCTTAGGACTGAGGTATGGCTCTGTTTGGGGATTGCTCGGAAACGAAATGCATGTAAGAGCCATTCGATGGAGCACGTTTGCACATCCGCAGGATGTCTGGGTCTGTAAATCATGTTTCCTTATACAACCCCGAGTCAATATCTCCACCCTGTTCCAGGCCTGTGGCTTTTTGCATTTCTCTGCTTTCTTGCCATTTCGCTCCTTCCACTGGGGTGAAAGAAATGAGCCAACCGAAGGCCCAATAGCTTTCCAGGCTGGAGGGTCCCTGAAACGCTGCTTCCTCTGACACAGCCGTTCAATTGTAGCTTCTCTTTTTATTTTTATCAATCGGACAGTTCTTCAGAGAGGCCTTAATTATGTGTCTCCTGTGGCTAGCTTTTCTTCTGAACAGCTGGCTTTGTGTTTCCTAGACTTCTCTCCCAGCTTCCTCCATAGACGCCGCTCAGTTTTACAAAGCCATACAAAAGGACAAACTTCTAAATCGAAAATTGGTCGACATTTTATGGGCTTAAAAAAAAACAAAAAATGCCGCCTTACATCTCTTGCCTAACTTCAGCTGCCACCCGAACACACAAAAAAGTGGGTGGGGGAAAGAAAAGCCCAGTTAAACCAGAAGGCTCTTCTTTGGGAAAATGTTTCTTTTGCTGGTTGACTTTTAAACCGGTATAAGACGCATAGGCGTGCGCAAGGGGTCTGCCAGCCAGGTGTGCCCAGGCACACCCTAATGTCTCAAGCAATACATGATGAATTGAGGGGGCTATTGAGTAGGGATATAGAGGGAAATGCAGACACAGCGAGAATGGTTCTCTGGCTGTTCTGCTGCTTCCCCCCGCTCCTGACAGTGCGCCATTGCTCCTGGCAGCATGAGCGACAAGGAACCGCTCTACTGGGAGCCCCTCTGCCAGGAGCCATGCTTCAAAGAGGCCAGGGCAGGAGGAGGGACCACGAAGGTCAATATCACCTCATAAGCCCCTCCTCCGGCCAGTGTCACCACAAACTCCCACCAATACTAGGGTTTGAGGAGCACTCCTCACCTGCAATGGCCCTCCCGCGGTCAGGCAAGCCAAATGCGGAGTAGGGCATCAATGTCTGCAATGTGAATAAATAAATGAACAAAAATAATGGCGAGGGCCTTTTCAGTGGTGCCCCCCCCCCAATTATAGAATGCTCCCTGATGAGGCTCGCCTGGTGCCAACATTGTTCTTGTTTCAGTGCCGGGTCAAGACTTTTCTCTTCTCCCAGGCATTTAACAGTGTATTTTTGAAGGTTTTGTTGTTTGACCCAGAATAATTGTTTTAAGTGGATATTGTATTTATAATCTATTGTTATGCTTTTTATGCTTTTTACATTTTGTATATCGGTTTTTTAACGTTCAATGTGTTTAATTTTTGTGAACCGCCCAGAGAGCTTCGGCTATGGGGCGGTATATAAATGCAAATTAATAATAATAATAATAATAATAATAATAATAATTTATGACAGAGTTTTCAAGGAATGTTCACCCTTTTAAAAAAAATCCCTGGGTTCGCACTCTAATGAAATGTGCTGCGCACGCCTATGATAAGTCAGGGCAGGCAGGAGGAAGCTATACCTCTGTGGTTGTCTTCATGGCTGGAAGTTTTGGGCATTCCATAGGGCCATGTTAGGGAAGGGGCAGTCATCACTAGGGGAGGGGCCATGGCTCAGAGGTACAGCTCGTGCTTTCCATGCAGAAGGTCCCAGGTTCCAGCCCTAGCATCTCCAAGTAGGACTACAGAAAGCTCCTGCTGAAATCCTGTTCTATTCATTCTGAACTTTGAGGGGTTTTTTAAAACTACACTGCATGAAAATTAGGGATGTGCACTGGATCGGATCCGATCCACGATCCGAATCCGATCCAGGGGGAATCACCATGACATCACCTGGCGTGCTACCTAGGAGCAGGCTGCGAAGCCTGCTCGCAGTAGCAGCCAGCGGCGGACGGGAGTGGACGGCCAGGAAAGGTAAGCAGGGGGCAGGGGGAGGGGGGAGGGGGTTTACCCCCCCAGGGCCATCCGCTTCCATCCGCTGGTGCCTGCAGGCACCAGCGGATGGAAGCGGATGGCCCCGGGGGGAGGTAAGGAGCGTGGGGGAGGGGGCTTACCTGCTGGGGCCATCCACAGTGGACGGCCCCGGGGGGGAGAGAGTTAGGCCCCCCCTCACCCACCCACTGCCATTTTTTCCTCATAGACTTGCATTGCAATGCAAGTCTATGGGGAAAAAAATGGCGACCGATCCAAAAAGTTCCGATTTTTGGATCGGGATCAGACTCGATCCGGTCCGGGGGCTCCGATTTTGTCCGATCTGATCCGTGACTAAATTGGAGGTCCCGATCCGGGTCCCGATCCAATCCGGGGGGGTCCGTGCACACCCCTAATGAAAATCCATATGCATTTTTGTGTGCATATCTCCTAATACCTGCATTTTTAAAAAGCAATGCATAAACCGAAAGTAATCCTTGCAAATTCGCATTTCTCTGAATTTTGCAATGGAATTCTCTTTTTTAAAAAAATATTTTCTTATTACATTCCCCCACCCTCTTGAAAAGAACATACGGTGGATTACATGGGCCTCCTCCTGTCCATGTTATTGTCACAACAACCCTGTGAGGTAGATTAGGCTGAGAGTCAGTGACTGGCCCAAAGTCACCCAGTGAGCTTCATGGTTGAGTAGGGCCTAGAACCCGGATCTCCCAAGTCCTAGTCCAACCATGACAACACAGTGGTACATATTTTGCCTAATGTATACATCTGTTTTCAAGAACTTTTGCTAACGTAGTGCGTGTTTAATGTTATTTTCACTAGCACATGCATTTTGCAGGCATGTTATTTGCACAGAACATTCCCTTACAAAATTCAGAAAAGTGTGAATTCCCAAGGATTGCTGAGTTTCAGTTTACACATTGCTTCCACAGAACCGAAACACACACATTCACATAGAAATGCAGACTGAACTATTTTGTCCCCCCCCCATCCTTACTTTGGAGTAGTCACGTATACGATCGCACTGCACTTTCCAATCTGCATGTGACTCCGGACAGTGCAGAATCAGTTAGGTTCCTATAGAAATCCACGAAGACTGACTTCCTCGAGCATCCAGGAAGCCAGAAGCAGTCAACTCTGAAACGGCAGCTGTCTCTCTCTTTCCCAAATTATGTAATGTACCAATTTTGCCAAACTGACTTTAGCAATTGCGACAGAAAGCAGCAAATATAATTCCCATTTTTAAAATTTATTTAATTTTCCACCTGGAGATCTTTTTATTATTCTCAGTCTCTTCCAGGTATACTCACATCCTCCCCGGTGTGTGTGTGTGTGTGTGTGTGTGTGTGTGGTGGGGCTCTTTTGGAGTGACATGAAATTAATTTACTCCAATGCCACTGACTCTGGCACGTTCTAATTTTAGACTACCTCTCCGTGGATTTTGTAGTTTAAACATGAAGAAAAGGCAAGTGTTTCTCCATCTTTCTGACACATGGGCAAAGAGTGGGGGCAGAGAAGCGGCTCTGCAATGAAGGGAGATTGTGATTTTGATGGACAGGAATAAGCAGTAGAACACACTTTAAAGGGGAAAGGAGCAATGCAGAACCGGTCAGACGTGTGTACCGCTTAGACGTTGCTGTCCCACTGGGAAAGCAATGCACTCTTGGCTGGAAATTTTTTTGCTTTGTAAAAATAAAAGTGGGGGGGACGGGGAACAGTTTGAAAGACTCAGAGCGTCATTCTTCAGTAGAAGTTAAAAAAATTTGCTCAGCCTCCCTTATTTGCTACACAAGAGTGGGCTGCTCGTATATAAAATTGGAAAATGGCTCTTGCCAGGCCGTGAGCCCTGCTGTTAGCTGAAGTGTCGTGGTGACAGCGGATGGCAACGAACGTTCTCATTGCTGAATGGGAAGGCTCAGCCATGGAATGGCAGCAACTTCTGTGAATGGCTGTGATGAGGGGCTAGAAAGCCAATGGCCGGCAGGGCAAATGAGCTGAGGATGGAGGCACGGAAGCAAGCAGGCAGGGCGAGCAGGCAAGAAGCCGGGCGGAGACAATACCTTTGGGGGCTCATAGTCTGTTGGTAAGGAGGAACAGAAGACCCTGTATTTCACACATATTATGAAATCAATGTTAACAGGGTGGAAGGAAATGGCTGCCACTCAGATGTATGATTTCGAAGGAGTGGGTTTTCCCTTTTCTGCTCCTTTATTATTCCATGGGTTTGCATGCAGGCCTACCCAGTTGAATTTTAAGACTTTTATTGGTATTTTAATAATGTATTATTAATTTTATATGTTTTTAATCAGTTTTATATATTTTATGTCATTTGTATTGATGTTGTTATGGAATGCCTTGGACTTCCTTGACAATTCTCTCTCTCCCTCCCTCCCTCCCTCTCTCTCCCTCTCCCTCCCTCTCCCTCTCTCTCTAATCAAATTCTACTGTGGTCACTGTTTCCAGCTGCTTTAACAACGCTTGCACTAGATCTTGGGTAGCATCACTTTGCTTCAGCTTTTCAGTTCTCTCGCTACATCTTTGCTCCACTCTGCATTATTTTACCTTGATAGAACACAGCCGAGAAGCAATCTTGATGTCATTGTTAGAATGATTGCATTGAATCTCTTCTTGTGTGCTGCTTTTCCAATGGGCCCACGTCATCCTATACATTGGGAAAACATTATACGAAAAGAAGCTGCCATGTCATATGCGCTCATTAGGAACGCACATGGGGAGAGAAAATGTGAAGGAACTGAATCCAACTCTTGCAACCTGCATGTGTATCTCCCATAAAATGGTTGTTTGAGTTCTGTAGGGGCAGAGCCACTCCCCAAAGACCTAGGAGCACTGATTAGCTAGAGGATGGGGAATTACTTTTTGGATCTCATATTTGCATTGTTATTGCAGGACAAACTCTTCCAAACTGCAGTTCATCAGTTTGCCACTGCTGTTGTTCTCCTATTGCTTTGGGACTAAAGTTGTCTGCAGAAAGCTATCACTCAGGTGACCAACACCTTGGTGAATGAGAGGAATGTTTGGACCTGCTGACTGTAATGTTTTAGGCCTCATATTGAGTGCTGGGCACCACGCTTCAAGAAGGATGCAGAAGGGGTTCCGAAGAGGGCAATGAGGACGATCAGGGCTCTGGAAACAAAGCCCTATGAGAAGAGATGGGAAGAACTGGGCATATTTAACCTTGAGAAGAGGAGGCTGAGGGGAGACATGATAGCACTCTTTAAGGACTTGAAAGGCTGTAATACAGAGGAGGGCCAGGATCTCTTCTAAATCATCCCAGGGTGCAGGACATGGAGTAATGGGCTCCAGTTACAGGAAGCCAGATTCTGGCTATACAGCTATCTGTCAGGGATGCTTTAAGATGGATTCCTGCATTCAGCAGGGGGTTGGACTCGATGGCCTTATAGGCCCCTTCCAACTCTACTGTTCTATATGATTCTATGATTTGCAAGCAAGAATTTCACACTCCCAGCATTTCCAGCTTGCATGACAAATGCATGAAGGGAACTGTAGTCCAACACATCTGGTTGGGTCAAAGCTTGCTTAGTTGAATGAGATGAGCGTAAGTGGACATGTGCTCCCCCTGTCCTACTCCTGGTTCTCCTGTTCCACTTAATGGGTGTTTCCAACAACATTATTCCATTACGTTGAGCTAGAGTTAGAGAGCTTTTGTTTACCGTGTTCTACAAATTGAGTTTGTCACACTGCCGGGCATGCAAATTAGAAATGAGAGACATTTGCAAAATGAGGTGATGAGCCTTCTGCTCGCCTCACATTCAGGCTATGGGGATAGGTGTGATAAACTCTGCACCTGAAAGCAAAGCCATGCATTCATTGGCGCAGCAGGCAGGTTAAGAAGACGACAAGCTGACACAGATCCAGGGCTTTATTCTTGCTTAACCTGCATCCGGATCTCTTCCCCATTCAGCTTCATTTGCTTTCTGTAAACGGAGGCATAGATGATCCCTGATCCATTTGGCAGTAGTAGCCCTGGTTTGCAAACTCTCATTGTGTCTTTGTGTGAAAAACCCAGTAAACTTGTCTCGACAGATCATCACCTGAGTCTTATCCTACAGACGAGTGCTACTCTAATCTAGGGTGACCCTATGGAAAGGAGGACAGGGCTCCTGTATCTTTAACAGTTGCATAGAAAAGAGAATTTCAGCAGGTGTCATTTGTATGCATGCAGCGCCTGGTGAAATTCCCTCTTCATCACAACAGTTCAAGCTGCAGGAGCCCTGCTCTCTTTTATATTTGGTCACTCTAGCTAAAGAAAGCAGGGCTCCTGCAGCTTTAACTGTTGTGATGAAAAGGGAATTGCATCAGGTGCTGCATGCATAAAAATGACACCTGCTGAAATTCCTTTTTCTATGCAATTGTTAAAAGATACAGGAGCCCTGTTCTTCTTACCCTATGGTCACCCTACTCTAATCTACTCTATTCTAACTCTACTATCTCATGCATTACCCAAGGGTCTTCTGAATGCCTCCCTCTCAGCCCCTGTTATCCACCACTTTCCCTGCAGCTAGTTTATCTTCTCCCCTTACCTTTCCCTCAAGGAGGGGGCTGCTTCCGGGACCTCCCTTGGTCTTCAAGGCCTTGTCAACAGGAAGTTCCTAGAGCAAGAATCTCTGTGACTCACGCTTTGCCAGGGCTTCTGAGTCCTTTTTCATAGGAATTTTCCTCTTGGCAAGGCTTTCAAGCCCAATCAAATGCAGAGGAGTAGCTCACACCACCACTTTGCTGGTGTGGAAGGTGATGTTTGGAGAGAGGGTGGCCACTTATAAAAGAGAGGAAATGCATCACCCAAAACAGAGCCCCCAATTTCCATAACATTTGCATATGTTGATTTATATGTTTCAATGCACATTTAGAAATGATAAGTATAAATCAAATAGGAATACAATACATCTCACCATAGTAGGGAAGACTAACTTTGGATGGGCAACTTCCAGGCCCCGTTGCTTTACTTTAGGATCATAGTAGAGTTGGAAGGGGCCTATGAGGCCATCGAGTCCAACCCCCTGCTGAATGCAGGAATCCACCTTAAAACATACCTGACAGATGGCTGTCCAGCTGCCTCTTGAAGGCCTCTAGTATGGGAGAGCCCACCACCTCCCTAGGGCATGGGTTCCATTGTCGTACTGCTCTAATAGAGAGGAAGTTTTTCCTGATGCTCAGCCAGAATCTGGCTTCCTGTAACTTGAGCCGATTATTCCGTGTCCTGCACTCTGGGATAATCGAGAAGAGATCCTTGCCCTCCTCTGTGTGACAACCTTTCAAGTCCTTGAACAGTACTATCATGTCTCCCATCAATCTTCTCTTCTCAGTGCTAAACATGCCCAGTTCTTTCAGGCTTTCCTCATAGGGCTTTGTTTCCAGACCCCTGATCATTTTCATTCTCATTGCCCTCCTCTGACCCCGTCCAGCTCGTCTGCATCCTTCTTGATGTGTGGTACCCAGAACTGGACGCCATACTCAAGATGAGAGCCAGTTCCTCGCATGATTTGGAAGCTATACTTCTATTAATGCAGTCCAAAATAGCATTTGCTTTTTTTGCAGCCACATCACACTGTTGGCTCATATTCAACTTGTGATCTACAATGATTCCAAGATCCTTCTCACATGTAATAATGCTGAGCCAAATATCCCCCATCTTGTAACTGTGCATTTGGTTTCCTTTTCCTAGGTGTGGAACTTGGCATTTATCCCTATTAAATTTCATTGTGTTGTTTTCAGGCTGGCGCTCCAGCCTATCAGGATCACTTTGGAGTTTTTTCTGTCTTATTTTGGTGCCTTATATCTAAACCAGACTTGGATTGGTAGGCTTTCAAACTTAGGACTCCCTCAAACAGAGGAGTATCCTCTGGAAGTTATTTGCTTAGAGGACTGTCCTCTATAGTAGGACCTGCCCCCACTCTATTTGGGGAGGAAGAAATGGGGAGGGAAAGCTAGGAATGGCCCAAGCTGATCTACATGCCAAGCTAAAATTCAAAGCAATTTTGGTTTCGATCATAAAAAGCTCATTATTTCCAAGAGAGGGAGTCATTTCCATATGTTCCCAGTGCAAAAATTCAGCAATATCACCAGTCAAAAGGCAGGGATATTATCATAAGGTAACAATCCCAGTTGACATGAGCAAAGAATTCCCCAGTGGGGTTCAGTCACAACGTGCTTTGCTGGCTCTGTTGGGTCATTCATAGGCACTCTTCGGGAACATGAGCACCATTAGAAGGAACATGGGATATGAATATTTATGCCAGGGGTCTCTTTGTTTTCACCCTCTCTGCAGTCTGCGATGCACCCAATTCATCTTGCAACTTGCAAGCAAATCCCACGATGAATTCCAGAGCTGCCTTTCCTCGCGTATCAGTGATCCTAGAAAGAGGCGTCTGTTTAACCCCCTTGATCATGTCAAGAAAAACAAACCAGAGATTGCAGTGACTTTAAGGTGTTGTCATCTCAGAATAATGGGTTGTGTAAACAAGCCCTGGGTGGCCAGATTGGGTGCAGGATGCAGCGGCATCCACATTCCGCTGCAAAAGGAACCCGCGATGGCAACAACCCCATGCTAGCGCGAGCTGTCACAGGCAACCTGACAGCTGGAGGGAGGGGAGAGGGAGAGAGACTTGCATAAATCTCAAGAGCTTCGCAGGAGAGCCGGACTCCTTCCAGAAACGGAAGAAAAGCAAGCGCCTTCTTCGTGATTGCTGATGAAATATTCAGCAAGCTAATATGATCAGAGGGAACAGGAAAGACGCAGGCAAGCATTTTCTGACACTTCATCCTATGCTTCCATCTCCCCAGCCCACCCCCCCACTGCCCTCTTGAAAACCATCAGTGTCTCACCAAGTGACTTTTATCTAAAGCCGTGCCAAATGTTTACCTATTCTGAATTGGGGGGCTGCAAACACTGGGTTTCTTTTAGGGAGGGGTACCCTTTAATCACCAAGGATGTTTGGGGGTTCGTTTTGCTTTTCCCAAGCCCCTTTGCTGCCATGGTTTCTACGACTGCTGCCTCAGGACCAGTTTATTCTTCCTCTCCTGGACCATTGCTAGCCAGTCAGGGATCATGCAGTGATTTCACAATGCCATGTGGACAATCGGATTTAGCAGGGAGATGAAACCCTGGCAGTTGCTTCAGGCCAGTGCTGGGATACGCTGTCTCTTCTCATGAAGGCAGGTGGCTAGCTATGAGCCTGAATCCAGTCAAGAATCTCTGGGCCAGTACCTGCAGTGCTGTCCAGGGTGCTGAAGCTGCTCCATTCCGGATCGCCTTACCTTGTGCCCTCTCACCTGTGAATCCCTGATGGAGCAGGACAGAGAGAGATGAATGGTAAAGCATCTGATTGGCACAGAGAAGGCCCCAAATTCAATCCATGGTATCTCTAGTAAGAAGGACCTCAGATGGTAAGACTGGGAGACGTCGGCCTGAGTTCTTGAAAGCCACTGCCGGTGTGAGAACACGATAGTGAGTTAGATGGACCACTAATCTGACTCAATGTCAGCTATGTCAATGCCTTGATTAGGGCTGAAACAATTGCCATGCCATTTGTGGCTGGGATTCCAGTGGTGGCTACAGTGTCATCTTGTGCCATAGACTTATTGCAGGAGCATTATGGGGAATTAAAGAGTTCAGCCAGCAGCACGAAGGAGCCAGGGCTTGTTTATGATGGGAGGTGGGCATGTTGCCCTTGGCCATTTTTGCAGGCCCTTGCTGGATTTGCCACTGGTGGTGGTGGTGTGTGTGTATGTGTGTGCGAGAGAGCGAGAGCGAGAGCGAGAGAGCGAGAGAGCGAGAGAGAGAGAAGAGAAAAACAAGCAACCCCCGGTGATTTCGCAAGGAAACAAGCCCCCTCCCATCCATGTACCTTTGTTTACAGCTTCCACCGTGACAAATTGAGCCGCAATTTCAACAGCTGTGTTTTCAACCGGGGGGGGGGGTGAGGGGGGGCCCTGGTGGGCTCCAGGGAGCAATGCAGCCCCCCACACACTGGAAGAGGTTACCCACTACTGGTTCATGAGAAGGGACGCCCAATCCTGGAAGGCAGAGGAACATGCATGGGTGCTGGAGGCACTCCACGGAATTACCTTTGGGAATAAACATGATCAATCATTCAACCCTTGCCATGTTGTTACGACAGAAGGGGACAGAGAGGCTGCGCAGTCTGGCTTCATGTGAACATGGGGATGAAGAGGCCTTCCCCCTAATTGACACTTTAAGTAAATCTCATGGTGGCTTCTTAGGCCCCATGACAGAGGCACGGCACAGCCAAAGCTTTCAAACGATGCTAACCTCTGGGAAACCGGCGCTTGAGCCTGCCTCTTGATTTCATGTTTCTTGGGCTTCTTTTGCAGAAAGGGATTGAGGTATGGAGCCCTTCTGTTCCTACATGGGAAAGAAACAAAACCCAGCCCTCGGATGTTAATGTGAAAAGATTAAGATCAATAACATTATTTCTTCTTCTTCTTCCTCCTCCTCCTCTTCCTCCTCCCCCGAGTGCATTCCTTCTTGGTTATAAATCTTCAGGGCTGAATATCTGGATGAGAAATTCTGAATGTCAGATGTGTTCAAAAAGGAAAAAGGGAAATTCAGTCATCAATGCCCAAAGGGTAAAATCCAGCTGGTCCTGTTTAAACAGGAGGATCACAAGCAGTCCTGAGATGGGACAAAATATTGATGTGTCAGCCCTGTAGCCAAAAGGTGGATGTGAGGTGGGAAATGGTATCTTTCAGGCAAACTGAATGACAAGACTATGCTTGCCTTCAGAATTTCATCTACTTGGCTTTTAAGGTGTGATTTCTGTCATATGCAAAATGTGCTGGTTGCTTTAAGGAAGCTTATTATAGACCAGAATAATAGAGTTCCCTACACCCTGCTGAGGTTCCAAAAACCCAAGTTTTAGGGTAAAAGAATTAGGCCCCAACCCTGATTATCTCACAGTACACGCAGATTCAGCAATTCTTATCTTCCACGAATTTCCTGATGCTTTTTTTTGAAACCACACATCTCCTGTTTCCAATAGTCGCATCATGTAGTAACTTGATCAAAAGACCAGTCGTGAAATGAATGGGGTGGGGGTGGGGGCGCTGCAGATGTGACAATCCTTATTTTCACTCCTTTTAAAACACCTTTGGTCTCTTATAGCTGTGCCAAAGCTACCTGAAACCAATCAGCGGGACTTCCCAGCCTTGACAATGGGCCGCCACATATTCTAGAAATAATTCTTCACTCCCCTGTCATCAATTTTTTTGTGATTATTTCCCGGTTTGCAAAAGACCTTGCTCCCATTAGCTGATCATGGCAACATGTACTGCTCTATAGGACTCAAAAGCTGCTTTAAACTAGGGCAGACGATTTGTCCATCCAGCCTAGTTCTGTGTTCGTTCTGATGGTAGCCACTTTCCAGAGTCCTGGGCAGAGAAATGTCTTTCCCAATAGATGCTAGCTGGTTTTTTATTCCTTATTTTTCCGTGGAGATGCTAGGGATTGAATCAGGGCTGAATAATTACATGCTGAGGTTGTGAGTCATGTCTAGATTTTTTTTTTAAAAAAGTCCCATGCTTTTAACAATATCTATTGTTTTTTATTCTTTTTACTGTTTGTATTACACCCAGAGCACTTGTTATTGGGCAAATTAAAAATATAACAAACACAATTCTTAAATTGGAATGGTTTTAACCTGCTTCTTGTTTAATGCTCCGTAACTGCTCTCTGTGTTTCATAGCTTTGCATCTACTTGTAACGATTTATGTATTTATTTATTACAGTTTTATACCACCCAATAGGTGACACTCCCTCTCTCCATGTTATTGTTCTTCAACAGAATGTGTAAGCCTCTTTGGGAGTTCACATTCCACACTCAAAAGTAGAGAAGCTCCAGAGCGTCGTCCCATGGGGGAAATCGTGTTTCCTTCCCGTCGCTTCTCTGCCTGCGCGTTTGTCCCTCATTACTTCCTCATTCTCAATGGAGAGAAAAGAGGAAGTAAACAACACATGTGTGGCCCATTTAGTGGGCTGTTTTCATCGTGCTGCTTCTCCTGATCACAGCAGGAGATAGCAGCAAGTTCCATCTCAAAAAATAAGTCGGACTTACTGGGGAGTTTATTTGTCATGTGAAGGAGACTAGAAGGGGAGGGAACTGTACAGAAGGCAGACAACATCATGAGAGGGACCTGCGAAAATCCATGAGTGCCCAATAACGAGCTTGCAATAAAAACATTCGGCTGATGGAGCTCCCTATTGTCCTTTCTAGCCATCCCAAGCAGAGGAGCAATGGAGATCTACCCTACCTCATCCACTGCCCCCCCACCAAGTGACACCCAATCTTCAATATATATTTATGTTTTACTCAATGTACAGCCTCCATTCATTTCCTTCCTCATCTCCTTCCTCATCTCCTTCATTCCTTCCCTTTTCATGTATGCTTGAAAAGAAGGCAAGGCAGCAGAAAATGCTTTCATTTGATAACCTGCAGATTAAAAGCTAAATCCAGAAAGCTGCTAGAACTGCAAGGATTAAGCAAAGTACATGGATCCAACATGTTCTTCTGGAGAAAAGCATAGAATTGAATGAGCATCTTAGTCACACAGAGGGAAACATGAAGATGTGTCTGCCAATGAAGCTGTTCCTTTAAAAAAAAAGATGGGATTAACGAGTTTTAAAAATGCAGAGAATTTACACAGACCAACAGTCCATCTAGTCCAGGGATGGGGGGCATGCTCATTTTGGATATCATAAAGAATGGTCATGCCCACTGACATCATCTCCCTGCTCACATTTGGTTATTCTCCTTGCTGAGAGAGGCACAGAGTTCTATGCCTGTCTTAGCATGGAGAAAGGGACTCGGCCGATGCTAGCGGAGTTCCTGGTTTTGCACACCATATGTTGTCCTGATAGGGTCATTGAGGAATCCAAAGAGGCACCATGGGCTGGATGGGAAAACTCTGTAGTCCGGATTAGGCCAATTGTCTGGAGGATCTCTGTTCCTGATCTAGTCCAACATCCTGCTCAAGCTCACATCTAAAGCCTTGAAATGGGCATGCTCACATATTTTGCAAGCAAAACCTAAATTCTCATACATTCCTAACTATATTATGCATTTTGTCATTTCATGCAATTGACTTTGACCACACATACCCAGGAAGAAAGCCCAGATACTCTGAGCATCTCTACATTAAGGGAAATTATGTTGTTTACCCGGGGCTTTTCTGCTTCCTGGTTCTTTGGCATGATTGTTACGGGCTGCATTACATAGGAAGAGAGGGGTGAGAAGGGATTTGAACTGAACACTTCCCTCCATTCAGTTCCATTGAGTTCTGTCAAGACAGCACCATCTAGTGATGGAAGATCCTGCCGTTTCCCAGCTGCTACAACTTTAAAAATGGTACTGTTTATCCCGGGATTTCTAGAGGATTCAGCAGGAGACGTCCTGATTGTTGATGACATCATGAAATTGACTCAAAAACCTCCATGATTGGTCAATCATGAGAGTGCAATAAATGGCGCATTTAGAGGAGTCAACAGCAGTTGATAATGTGCACCTTTAAACACAGAAAACAATAACATGCATGCTTGGGCATGCGCATGAACTCTAGGGCACCATAACATGGTGTTTGTCATTTCACACATGGGAACTGTTGGAGTTCATTTGGGGTGCATGTTAACAAGAACAAAGCTTGATTACTACTACAATTCTTCATGGCAAAGAAAGAAAAAAGGCGAATGGCAAGCGAACATGCACATCTGTGGATATAGAGGTAGGAAAAACATGAAGCTGCCAGATCATTAAGAAGTTATTAGAGACTATAATAAGAAGAGTACTGCTAACCGTACTCACGTAATCACGGAAAACCATGTTAGAAGCAAAAAGAGCTCTCTTTTGAAAATGCTCTATCCTTCTACTCACCCAAGACAAAGACTATTTCCAGAGGAATTGCCATATTAGTCCGTTGCAACATAAAACATAGAAGTGTCTTGCGGCAGCTTAAAGACTGACACATTTATTAGAATAATTTCAAAGGGTGTTATGCCAACATGCTCATTCTTTGAGCCCCAGCTACTATCGTTGTAGAAACAAACCCTTGTCCCTTGGCAGTAGATTTAGCCCAGCTTTACCCAACCTAGGGCCCTCCAGAGATTTTGGACCACAACTCCCAGAATCCCCCAGCCAACTATGCCCTCCAGCCAGCTACGCCAACTGGGGGATTCTGGGAGTTGCAGCTCAGCACACATGGCCGGCCCCCAGGTTGGTCTAGTCTGTTTCTATCTGTGATGGCTCCAATCCAGATATAGCAATTCTGGCTCCCTCTCTGGCTCAATTCGGACGACACAATAAACAACTAGTGTGGGGGAAACAATCGTCAGTTGTTTTTACTATTGTGTCATCCGAATGCTGCCATAGTCAACTCAGCACTGATCCTAATCCACACCACAGTTGATTATTTATTACCATGTTGTGTGGGGAGTACCCCCTAGTTGAACAACTGTAAAGTTGATTATTACCCCACCATTGACTATCGTGTCGTCCGAATTGAGCCTCTGTCTCTCTCCCATCCCCCAAGATGCTCAGAACAGCCACAAGGAGTCATTTTCTGTGGGTTTGTGTGAACTGGCGTGTGCATGTTTAATAGAAATGTGCAGTGGGTATTTATGATTCATCAGTGAAAGGCGACAATCCGCCAGATGTCTCAGAAGTGAAAGAGTATGGCAGCTTCTAAAAGGGACCATGCCGGAGCATAAAACATACATTTCGTGAAGAATTAGAATTCCCTGTCGCGGCGTGAAGCACATCGCGTTTAATTGTGGGTGTAGTCGCTGACCTGGATTGAACTCCATGAGGGGGCATAAAACAAGCGGATCTCTTTATAGGCCATTGCGCAGAATCACAAAGGAGAGCCAGAAAATGAGCCCAGAGAGATTGTGTTTGGAGGCCCATGAGGAGAGGCTCGCCGGCTTTGATTGTTGCAAACGAGTCCAGTTTGATCCAGCTTGGAAATAATGGCTGCTTCAGGCAGAAGGAGGAAATAGGGAACAAGATGTGTGAGTGTGTGTAAGAGAGAGAGAGAGGGAATGACAGAAAGAGAAGGGGGGAAGGAAAGGAAGCAAAAAGTGTGATGGCAAGAGATGAGTTATAGCAGCCTTCCCCAAGCTCGCTCTAACTCCACCCAGCCATGCTAGCTGGGGCATGCTGGGAGTTGCAGTCTGACACATTTTGAGGGCATCAGGATGAGGAAGGCTTAATTAGAGCCAATCTACACGTGACACAGAATGAGATGTTGCACGTGAGGAGGCTGTATTTTTGAATGCCCCATCACATTAAAATAAATAAACAAACAGAAACAACAACAACCCAAAGAAAAACTAAGAAAACTAGTTCAATAGGTTCAGCATAACCCTTACTGATGTGCTAATTTAGAACATGCAGTAGACTGTTTATATGCAGGAACATTAAACGGAGGCAAAGGAGGAAAAGGAGGATTAAGAAATATCCCCATATGCTCCAAATCACAGTGTAGATGGGGCTCTTCGTAGTACCTATGAGGAACGTTTACAACTGCTGGGACTGTTTAGCTTGGAAAAAGGAGGCTAAGGGGAGACAGAAGTGTACAAATTATGCATGGTGTGCAGAATGTGGAGAGGGAGACAATTTTCTCCCTCTCCCATAATACCAGAACCCAACTGAGGTCATGAAGCTGATTGGTGGGATATTCAGGACAGGTAAAAGGAAGGACTTCATCATACAATGCATAGATAAACAATGACATGTACTACCACAAGATGTAGCGATGGCCACCAATTTGGATGGCTTTAAAGGGGGGTTAGACAAATTCCTGGAGGAGAAGGCTTTCAATGGCTACTAGTCCTGATGGCTATTTGCTACCTCTCCAGTCTCCATAGATGATTACAGGAGACAATTGTTTTGCTAGAAGAAATTCTGCAGTCATTATCTTCTAACAACCCCCTGAGGAAGGCCTCTGAATAACGTACAGGTTTTGCAGAAATAAACATGTTGTATCCTGAGAACCCGTTTCTCCTTTGTCTGACCTGTGTTGGATGCTCTCCTCCTTTTATTTTTTGGTTTAAAAGGGGGTTGGACAAATTCCTGGAGGAGATGGCTATCAAAGGCTGCTAGTCCTGATGGCTACGTGCTATCTCCAGTATCTGTGGCAGTAAGCCTATATGCACCAGTTGCTGGGGAACATGGGCAGTAAGGTCTCTGGTCGACAGCTGGTTGGCCTGGTTGTGTGAACAGAGTGCTGGACTAGATGGACCCTTGGTCTGATTCAGCAGGGCTCTTACGTTCTTACCAAATGGAAGAAATCCTCAGTTCTGCTTTGGTGGATCTTATTCGGCTGCTCTAGGTGCTGCATTATACTACTTTGACTTTTGTCTGCTGCTGCTTTTGCCATTGTTCTTTGTGTGTTTTATTGTTCAGCTCATTTCAATGCTGCATCTATTTTATAAGAACATAAGAACAGCCCTGCTTGATTCGATCCAGGCGAGTCCAACTACTCCCGATTCCATATTCCCAGCTGCAAACCAGATATGTCTGGGAAGTCGACAAGAAAGCTGTGAAGACAACAGCTCCCCCCACCATGAGTCATATTTAGTAGCATACTAGTGGCCATCATGACTAGTAGCCACCTACTAAGGAGAGGGCCTTTTCAGTGGTGGCACCCCGATTATAGAATGTCCCCCCCCCTCTGAACGGCCTGCGTGGTGCCTACATTGTGGAATTTTTGGCACCAGGCGAACACCTTTTTAGTTTTCCAGGCTTTTTGGTTCTTTGGTTTGTTTTTAAAGGTGTGCGCTTGTGTTTCTAGTTCTTTCTCGGTTAGTAGTTTTCCCTCTGGTTTTATTCTGTTCTAAGCTTTTAAAAGTTTTATATTATCCTTTATCATGTTGTATTTTAGAGCATTGCTTTTTCTCAACAGCCCAGAGAGTTTGGGCTAATGAGTAGTATATAGAAATGTAATAAATGAATGAAATAAAATTGTGTATTTGGTGAAAGCACAATTGAAATCCACTTTGGGAATCCTTATAAGGCAGAAAATGGATAAATTAATGTAAAAATGTAGAGGCAAAAGCTTGGTTTGCGCTGGCTTTATTTATCTTATTTTGTTGCATTTTGTGCTTGTGTTGATTTTGTTTTGATTCAATATTGTTACCGTAAGCCACTTTGAGTTAACGAGTTATTCAGAAAGACATCGGATACACTTCAAAAGAAATAAAATGAAGGACAGATAGAACAGAAGACACTGGAGGACATATTCAGTCACATGGCATCCATCTTGGCCAATTTAAATTATTCCACATGGGCAGAGAAGTGGAAAGGTGTCAAAATAAGGACTAGAAACTTGGAAGTTAATTCAGCGAGTGTCAGCAATGAAGAAAGTTTTTTCCTTTCTGCAGATTGCCCTTGCAAAAGATTCAAAAATGATTGCATACAGTTGGATGAGTCAAGGAAAGCCACTGCCTATATAGTCCATAGTGGTCAACACTGCAGAGAAAATGATGTAACCCACTCTAGAGTGAATCAGATCTGACTTCCTGCTATGCTGATGGAGCGGGCTGACAGTTAAGTCAATTGTGCATTGTGTGAGTAACTAAGCCGTACACTCTTGGCGTTTGGGTGAGTACTTAAACTGGTGGCCACAGCTCATCCCTCACTTTATAATCATGTATTTCCTGCAAGGGGGTGTGTGAGCTGACTCGGACGTTGCGCCAGTCAATTTAAATCCACGAGTCATGCTGTGTAATAGAGTTGCCTGGAGTTACTTTCCTTGAATCACTCAGCGACTTGCATATAGAGTGGTGACCTCTGAAGCCTTTAAAATCCCAGATATGGAAGTCATTCAAGCATCATTTATATGCATTAGTGTCTATGCAGGAATCCATTTCTATAGTGTTTCCCCCTCCTTTGAAATAGTTTCCCTTTTGGCAGCCTAACAGATCTCTGTGACCAGATTTCCCCCCTCAATTATTTACAAATAACATAGCTTGGAGTTTAATCGCAACTTGATTTGAGGGGGGAAATATTACATTAACCATCATGACTGGAAACTTAACTTCGATGAGCGGAAATGGCAAAAAATGCAAGAGAGCTCACTCTATATAAATAACTAATGTATTTCCATCCAGGGATTGACATCAGATGCCCTTAACAATGCAGTTCCATTCCTGACTCCTAATTAAAAATAAAAATTTTAAAAACCAAGGAACATGCTGATCTAATTACATTGCAGGGATTTTTTCCCCCCTTTTACGTTAAGAAAGCATTGAATGAAGGAAGGAGAGGGCAATAAATGATTTCCATTTTTTATTTCTAGCAATGGCTCTGCAGTTAAAGCCAAGCGATTTCCCCCCTGAGGATTCTTGAGCCGTTTAATATTCTTCTTTCTTGTCCTGGGTCCATTATGCCTGGAATATCGAAAGAGGGAGGGAGGAATGGGGGAAGCAGATGTCAGACGAAACATCAAGAAAGAGAAAATTAAATGATCTATGTAATTCCCCAATGACTCCTCCAAGAAAGGAAACCAATGTTATCTGCAGGGAACCAGGGAGAGCATTCTTGACATCATCAGAATGGCCCCATGTCCGAATGGCTCCAAAGATGAAAAGCACACGGTTTATCTCCTCCATTTAAGGATGGAGTCTTCTGCAATTCCATCCATGTGGCTGGAGTGTGTGGTTGATAAACTGGATGGAGACAGAGGTCTTTGTGTGTTATCCCAACCCTGTTATTAAAAAATACATGATAAGAATGGTTGAATAATGTCCAGAGATTTGGTTAAAACAAGAAACATTTCCTCACCTTCCATCTCCTGGTGAACCTGGCTGAACTGAATAAAATGCTCATGAGGAAGGAAGAAAAGGGAACCAGGAATAGCATGTCCATTGCAAGACACGCCGTCTCCACTGGCAGCTGCTAATGGCGCACATTTGGAAGAACAAGAAAGAGGGTGGTGTCGTAGGGAATGCCAAGGTCATACTGAAGTTGAAACAGAATTCAATTCAATGACATAATTAAGGGACGGCTTTGCTGTAACAAAAGGCACACGTGATGTTTTGAACCAGAAATCGCCATGCAATTAAATTTAAAAACAGAATCATCACTTTTGATGCGGGAGAAAAATGTACATGCCGTCAACTGAACATTGAAGAGGGTTCAGCACAGCATGTCCCTCTTGTTTGGGAATGAGTTACCAGAAATGCTTGGGGGGGGGGGGGTATGCGCATACGTGTGTGTATTTTCTAATAATAAAGAAATGTCACACCCAGTAACTGGGTGGCCAGTTTACAATTCAAAGAGCCTTCAATGAACCTGTTTTGCTTGCTTGGTTGTTTGTTTTGCAAAGTGCTATACCATACCATATTGCAACTGTTGGTGGGTACGCTCAGCTGGGGCAAAAGGGCAGGTTGAGGGTGCCTTAGATTGCAGGAGCCTTGTGATTCCTGCAGTCACTGTGCAATCTCCAACTGCTGGAGCCAAGAGGAAGACAAGGAGTGGAAGGAGATGAGAAGATGTACACCTCCAGTTCTTTGCCCTCCTCATCTCTGATGGACACAAGGCTCAAGGCGCTGCGGCCAGAGTAAAGACAAGACGGATGCTAATTCTTCACCACCAATTTCACCAGTAATGGGAACAGTGCTCTTTCCCCTGTGCCTTTGTATATGCCAGTGCACACCTGACAAAGAACAACAGGGAATCAACTCCACATAGTTTGAGAGGTTCCTCCTCTTCCATGACTGGCAAAGAATGAGCTAGGTCCTGTCATGCGCCCAACCCAATCCTTGATGAAACTGCTGTCAATCCAATCCCAAAAATCGTTTGACTCCTGTGTCCAACTGAAATACAATTAGAACAATCTAATCATAGAACCAGGAAGTTCCAAAGGCCATCCTGTCCTACCTCCTGCCCCAAAGAAGAACTACCAGCCAATCCATTCTTCCGGGAGTAACATGATGTTCTACAAGCAGATGTTCCACAAGAAGATGCCTACACATCTGTTCCAAAGGGAAGTCTCAGGAAGGGAAGGGGATTCCTTGGCAGATGTTTTCCCTCTACCCAACTTGCAGGCAGTTTTGAAGGAACCAAAAGAACCCAGAAGGAACCTTCTCCACTTAGTCTCTCCCTGAGTTTTTGCTGCCTGCCCATTTATCATTCTATCTCTTACCTCTGTCTGACCCTCTGTTTCCACATCATCAATCAGAAATGCTCCCCCATCAGTCATCAGTGAGGACAGGAAGGGGCATGATTCTGTGTCATCTGCTGAATGGGAGGGAGAAGCAAACAAAGGCATGCTGGAAATTGCCTGCTCAATCTGAAGCCCACAGGAGAAGGTGAGCTACTTTCCATACCCCTGTCCTCCATTGGGTTTCAGATGGGAGATGGTCAGGCAATTTCACACCTCTTAGCACACTGCAGGACAGCAAAAAGTAGAATTATCAGGAGAAGGATAGAGGAAGGAAGTTTCTAGGTGTTATTTCTGAAACACATTAAGGCCGCAAACTCGTGCAGACACACCTTCCTAGAAATAAGCTCCAGTGAACACACAGGGGCTGATGGTGTGTTCCATAGGCACCATGGGGCTTTGGCATCTCTTATTAATGTGAATGCTGGATGAAAAGATTATTTCTGCATCTGGTTCTTAATGGCCACTGCAGACTAGGGCTACGCACCGCTTCAGTTCCAGATCTGAATTCTGAGCCGAAGCGAGCTGATTCAGAAATGGCGATAATCTCAGTTGGACCATTTCTGAAGGACTCATCTTCCAAAATTCTAATTAATTGAGTCAAAATCGTGTTCTTCAAACAAATCAAATCAGGGACACCTTGCATAGTTCCTTTACAGTGCTCACTAGTTCTGAATGAAACCTGGATCAGATTGACCAACTCACTGGCATGAACCCACCAGCCTCCTTTGGACAAGATGCAATTCTGCAACCTGCTATTGATGGCAGAACCCAGCTGAGGAAAGTGCGGAACAATCATTGAATGATGGTGACCCTGAGCATGTGCAGAGTGTGCTTGCTCCTCCATCTGTGATGAGGACTCTGGGTAATCAGTCTAATAGAGGCTGTCATTTATTTCCCTGTTCATTTATTACATTTCTATACCTCCCAATAGCTGGAACTCTTTGGGCAAATCAAAACAATTAAAACCATAAAATACAACAAGATAAACTGCGTTATGAAAGTGTAAAGGCTTAAAACTACAGTAGTAAGTAAAGGTTAAAACCAAAATAAACCTAGCAGCCTGTATGCCCCACCATCTTTGATTCTATAAATTAAACGCTGTACACTTCCTGTGCCTACCTTCAACATGTAACTTCATTTTCCAAAGCCCATGCATCAACCCAATGGGTCAACCTCTTCTAAAAAGTGAGTTGACTTAATTACGATATTGCCATGGGAGCTGATCTTTTTAGAAAGAATCCCCTCCTTCTAATGCCATCATTTAATTGGTTTAGTACCCTCTTGCCTTCTAGAGCAACACCTTATCTCCTCTGTGCCTGCTCCTAATCCCCAGCTTCCTGAACTAGCCGTTAGTTTTTATTGACCTTTCATAAAGGATGGTTTATGATGGCCACTTTTGTCGAGCTGATCCATCTTTTTGCTAGCAGGCAAACATTTAACCTTTTGTAAGTTCACCCTGTTGCCGTTTGGTGAAAAGGGCACCCATAGAAAGTGGCTGATCTCATTCACATTGGGTAAACACTGCCCTGATAGGGTATTGCTTTCCTTCTTGTAATACACATACAGGTGCAAACAAAACAAAACAAAAAGATGATATTTTTAGAACTAGGGGGAAGAGAGAAAATAGAGGGGGGGAGTACATCCTTGGGACCAGTAGAACAACTATCCTCACGCACGAACACGCACGCACACACACACTTACAAACCAGGGTTGCCACTGAAGGCTTATCAACTTGGGCAGGATTTTCTGGAAAGTGACTCTAGTACTATTACTACATATACTAAGAGTTGTTGTTGCAAAGAACACTGGAAGGTTTTTGTTGCTTCCAGGAAGAACAGCATTTCTGCTCCTTGGTCGTTCCAAGAAGCTCCTATATACATCTTCAGCAACAGCTCCTCCAATTGACTCTTGTTTTGGGGGGAGGGGGGAAAGCTCTAATTGGAGTTGAAGATATGGGATCAGAGCAGGGAGATAGTAGTGGGGAAACAGTCGATCCAGAATAAAGTGGGCAAGGAAGCCACGATGCATCTAGAATACTGTGGCAGGGACCCACTGAGATGATGTCTTGTTCCTTGTAGTTCTGCCCCTCCTCCTCCTCCTCCTCCTCCTCCTCCCCCTCCTCAGTAAACCGCAGTTCCCGACTTGTACTTTCCACTTGACTTTTTTTTAAAAAAGAAAGGGAAAGAGCACAGAGAGTTGCATGCTCACGCTGAACCATTTCTGCTGATCTTTGATATGGGTGTTCAAATAACTTTCCACCATCCCTGTATTCCTGGGATTTTGGGGGGTGGGAACAGAGAAGGCTCCCTACGCAAGATCGTCGACTAGAATTTTCTCTCTGTCTGCAAGTTCAGACAGGAGGTTTGTAAAACCAGACAAACACCAAATTCACATGTTGACCTGGAGCTCTTTGGCCAAGCAAGGGGTCCTGTAGCTACACAGTGAGAAGTGGGGTTCCTAGATCAACCAGGCTCCCCCACTGGCAGGGAAAATTAAGCGGTTGTGAAAGAGGCCTTTTCACGGTGGCAATGGGAAATGCCAGGACTCATCTGCTCTCTGCTAATTCCACTCTACTATGTTTTCTTAACCCATTAGAGCCTTTGTGGCGGAATTGCTGGCAAACCAAAGAAAACGAAAAAAGTGAAACAAGGCCTGTTTGTTTTATCATGTTGGGATTGGGGACAGGGGAAATACGGTACATGTCCATTGTAGGTGGGGGAGGGAGGAGACATCTGCTAAGGGAAGAAATACAGTGTGATGAATTTAATGGTCCCATACACTGGACATGGGAGGTGAGGAGAGCTGACATTTAAAACACACACACACAACCTGACAAAGCCCTACATGATTTGGGTCCAGGTTACCTGCGGGATCGCCTTCTCCCATATAATCCACCCTGCACACTCAGGTCCTCTGGGAAGAACTTACTCCAATCAGCCAGAACTAGGCTGATGAGTGTTACCCAGAGGACCTTCTCTTCTACTGCTCCCAGGCTGTGGAATGGTCTGCCGGAGGAGATTCGACAAATTAGCAGTCTTCATGAATTTAAGAGAGCCATGAAGACTGGTCTCTTCCGGCAGGCCTATCCAGCTGAATTTTAAGATGTTTTTAATGATGTATTGGTTTTTATTTGTTTTTAATATCTCATCTATTTTGTGATCTTTGTGTTTAATATTTATTGTTGTTCCCCGCCTCGATCCAGAGGGAGAGGGGGGGTTATAAATAATAATAATAATAATAATAATAATAATAATAATTATTATTATTATTATTATTATTATTATTATTATTGAGGTGCTTTCAGGGCCAGCCTTGGGACAAATAGTTCCTTGGGTGAGGAGTGCCTTTGGTATCCTCCAACACGTGGTCTTTTGCAGGGCTACCCAGAGAGTTTATGGGGCCCGGTGCAGGTGTGCTGTTGACAACCCCCCCTCAACTCGGCACCCCGGGTAGCCACCCATTTTGTTCACCCCTACGGCCAGCTCTGGATACTTCGAAACTGGCTTTCTCACTAATGCATTCAGAGAACAGATCCCATGCATCTACAGTAGCATCTTTCCACGTCATTGAAACATCAGGGCTCCCAGGGTTGCCAGCGATAAGCCATGGCAAGAACTCATATGCTCACAGCTTTTGCACATGAGATCCATGCACATATTGACTGAATGCATGGAGCTCTGGAGCCAGGATAGCATATGCGATTGCCAGGGGCTGGACGTTGGTCATGGTGGGGAAATTGCCTTTCAGAGGTGCTAGCCTCCCCTTACTGATCTTCTCATAGGGAAACCCTTGATCAGCTGTGTGGATGGATGCATGCATGGCATTAGCTTGCAATCATGTTTACGGTACAGGTCTATGTTTTGTTAGTTTCCTACTCTACAATATTTCTGTTTGATAGCAGACTTAACCTAATGATTAATCCAGCCCTGAGCACAGAAAAAGACAGACAACGGGCTTTCTTTTTCTGGCACATGCTACATGCATCTCTTAGCTATCTTTTCCCCCTCCCTTGAGCACTGCCAATAGGTACAGGGCAATTCCTATCTCCAAAGGACTTATAAAGCATCTCCAAGCAGTAACACAGCTGGGCAAGTGTCTCCTTTTTCGGGAGCGATAACCTATGCACCATCTCTGTAAACAAGCAGTGTCCTCAATGCAGTAGTCTCCTTTCCTTTTCTTTTTAAAATATCCGTTTCAGGCTAAACGACCCACAAGGATGTTCATTTTTGAGTAAGCGATGGGAGCTTATGTGGAGTTTATGAAGCAAAAACAATATTGAATTGGACGGCTGTCACTTCATTGGGTTTTATGGACCTCCATCAAGTTCACTTAGTTATCCCATCTTATCTTTTCTCCACACACACACACACACACACTTGATTGACCTGTTTCCTCACAGCTATGGCTTTGACTAGCTAGATACAGATGTCATTCACACAGGCCTGGGAGAGGAAGTCCAATTTGCTCCATGGAAAGTCATCAGAGAGATGCAGACTGTGGAGCAATGTTGCGGAAGTGGGCTTCTGGATTTCTGTCTAACCTGTTCAGGAACGGTCCAGTCCAGAAGAACCAGGTTGGGGAAAGGTTTTCTGGAAACACGATGAATGCACACTCCATTGGAAGAATCCGAATAAATTTGTGGTGTGGGCAGGATGGAAGACTGCATTTTCTAGGCCTGCAATTCCCCTTGGGAAACATTACATTAGAGATCTTCCCCATGTTACAGAAACGTCCTTGGCGAAAACCGTTGCTGCGCTGCAGGGTCAGTGGTTGCCTTTAGTAATGGCTGGCAGTGAGCTGCTCTTTGGCACGAGATAGCATTGCAACTGAGGAGCTTAGCAGGATTCAATAAAGGATTAGACGTTGCTGAGGATAACAAGGAACATCCTGAGCTATCATCATAAATACTAATATACCAAGGTTGGGTCTCTCTCTCTCCCTCTCCCTCTCCCTCTGTATGTGAAAGGATAGAAACCCATCTGCTTCAAAGGGCTATGCAGGTGGCTATCCTGACTCTCAAGTGATTGGACCAATTTCCCTTGTCTTCCTCCAACAATGTTCTGCAAAGCCTTGTTGCTTCCATTCCCTCTCAGAATGGCAAATGTGGGATTCAAAGGCCGCAACCTGCATCAGGGGTGGGAAACCTCTTTCATTCCAAGGGCTGAATTCAATTTCATAGAAGCTCTCAGGGGCCGCATTCCAGTGTGGGAGGGCCTGAAGGATGAAGGGGTGTGGCCAAAGGGGAAAAGGGGTGTGGTCAAAAACACAAAACAGACCAGCCTATTTCAGCTTAGAGCTCTTAATGCCAGGAAGTAAGTCTTAGGAAAGGCATTTCAACCTTTTAGAATGGGGGAAATAGCTTCACAAAAGTCAGGAAAACCACCATAGCTCAGTGTGATAGAGCACATGTTTTGTGTGCAGAAGGTCCCAGGTTCCATCCCTGGTTTCTCCAGGTAAGGTGAGGAAAGGGACCCTGCCTGAAATCCTGGAGAGCTGCTGCCAGTCCGTGTTGGCAATACTGGGCTAGATGGACCAAGGATCTGACTCAGTATCAGGCAGCTTCCTATGTTCCTAATTTGGGGGAAAGGGTGTGGGAAGGGGGGCATAGCCATTAGAGCTGTGCCAGCCCCCCTTCCCCAATCCACTCCGGATCGTAATCAGTTGTCCAGTTTAAATTGGGGAACGTTACATTGCTGTTGGCACAGACCCTTCTGTGGTGTGCAATATCACACATGTAAATTGGGTGTTACAAGCTTGTCCCTAATTTCATCTGAGAAAAGTTGGTTAGGAATGGGTTTTCCACTCCTCAAGGCCAGGGCGATGTCCTAAATCACACGCAAGCTTTGACAATTCAGCCCCCACCATTCAAAATGGCTTTTTAAAAGCTCTGACTTTTTATAGCCTAATTTAGGGTGACATTGAATGTGCTCAAGAATACTTTCCCTGCTCTTTCCAATGCGCTGCCCGTTTTGAAATGCCTCAATGTTCTTTCTTGCGTTTGTTCCCAGTCCAAATGTGCTCTACCCTGAGTTGGATCCTGACCAAATGGCTCTACACAAAGTCGTTATTTCTACGATAAATTACCTTTCCATCCGGTCTGGCACGAGGCGAATCCTGCAGGGAACAATGGGGCCAGTTTTATTTTATGCGGGCTAATGCCAAATTTATTGTTTGACCCAAATCTGATATTGAGACGCCCTTTCCGAGAAGGAACAGCAAGAACCCCTCTCGCTGTTAGTGAACAGAGTTAGCAGGCTGTAAGATAGGGTGACCAGATAAAATCCAGGTCAGGGCTCATGTAACTTTAACAGTTGTAGAGAAAAGGGAATTTCAGCCAGTGTCATTTGTATGCAATTAGTTCCTGGTGAAATTCCCTCTTCATCACAACAGTTAAAGTTGCAGGGGCCCTGCCTTCTTTTGTATATGGTCACTCTAGTATAGTGCATGCACCTTTAACTGTTGTGACGAAGAGGGAATTTCATCAGGAACTAATTGCATACAAATGACACTGGCTGAAATTCCCTTTTCTCTACAACTGTTAAAGTTACATGAGCCCTGACCTGGATTTTATCTGGTCACCCTACTGTAAGAAATGCGGTGATCTTTTCCATCTACAGTCCCAAGTTCTCTACAGAAGTACATAACAAGATCTTTTGCAAAGAGCTGGATTCCTGAAGCACTGGTGCAGCTAGATAATAGTAAACCCTGGACTTGATGGTCCTACAGGCCTCGCTGCTTTAGATGGCCAAGGGTAGCGCTTCCTTTGTGAAGAACAACCCTACCATTTCTCCCCACTGCTTCCATATTGGTTTTACGCTCATACTACTACTACTACTACTACTACTACTACTACTATTTTAAGGGTTTTACCCTTAAAGGCATCCTAGAAATAATTTTAGATCAATAGATCAACGATAAAAGGGTTTGTCTGACTGTAAACACACACAGAAAGCGCATGTGCCATTTTAAATTCACTTATACCATAGCACCATCATGACTACAAGAATAAAGTGATGTTTGCTTCTGCTCTCTTGCTGCTCTTATAACCTGCTGGTCAATGGGTGGTCATAGGGTGGGTGGAGTAGGCTGCCAGGCTCGGCAACCTGGCCCCATACTCCAGTCCTAGCTTAGCTGCACCACTGTTTCTGAGACTGCAAATTTAGCCACATTAGCTCTGGATCAAGCCTCACTCAAGTCAGAAGGGCTTAGTTTTCAGGACACATTCACCGTGTCAAGCCATAATTGTCCCTAACCTTTGCGATGGCATAAAAAGCGTGCAAATTTTGGCAACGTACACACTTTGGAGGATAACTGAGTTTCGATTCACATAATGGTTCGAATATGCAAACTTCTTAAATTTGTATTAAAATGTGAACTCAATGAATTTCTCCTGCATCTCCACATGAAGCCTCCTAGTTAAGTTTGACTGGATGCAGCCTCTTGGTTGCCCCCAAAACTCTTGCAGATGAGCTTCAGCACACGAAAGCACTATATCCTTGGATAGCCAGACTGTAGCTTCATCAACTAGTTGTCACTGACAGATCAAAGTACTTTGTGCTGTTACTTCCTCTGCACAGATGCTCTGGTAACATCAAAGGTCCATGGTTACAAGGAGGTCGTCCATGATGCATCTCCTTCCAATACCAGCACATTACCAGTTTTTCCAAGATGGCCCTGACTTCCAACATGGCTGGAAGTGATGCAGAAAGGACAAACGGCACAGTGGGTCCCACACAGCTGATGGAAAGGGTCTCTAGAGATAGACAGCCGAGCACTGTGCACAGAGCGCTAGCATGTGAAGGCCCATGTGCAACGTTTGTTAAGTTAAGCTGCCTAAATATTGCCTACACATCATGCGTTTTTCAGATGACACTTTGCTGGTGCAAATTGCTTGAGCAGCTTTGGAGCATTTAAATGAGAACAGACAAAAAGACAGATGGCTCTCGCTGCTTATGCATGTTAGATTCACTTACTGTTCATTATTCATCCGGCTTCCAAGAACCAAGTTGTCAAGGTAGGTAGACCACCAACACAACAACAACACCACACACACACACACACACACACACAGCAAGCACAGGGAAGACAGAAGGTAGGGAACAAAGGCCATGGATTTAATGAATTTTTGGTCTGGGATTTGATGGCTTTCCAGTCCATCTGAGCTCCTACCCCCCCCCCCCAGCTTTAACATTCTGTGAAGTGTGGCAACTATGAAATAGATAGGATGACCATATGAAAAGGAGGATGGGGCTCCTGTATCTTTAACAGTTGTATAGAAAAGGGAATTTCAGCAGGTGTCATTTGTATGCCTACAGCACCTGGTGAAATTCCCTCTTCATCACAACAGTTAAAGCTTCAGGAGCCCTGTCTTCTTTTGTATCTGGCCTCTCTAGTATAGCTCCTGCAGCTTTAACTGTTTTGATGAAGAAGGAATTTCACCAGGTACTTCATGCATACAAATGACTCCTGCTGAAATTCCATTTGTTAAAGATACAGGAGCCCTGAAATCCTTTCCATGTGGTCACCCAAGAAATAGGAGACATGGTACAAGGATAGAAATCCTTGTAAGACACTGGAACAATCCCAGCAGAAGCACTGCCAACTTTGTTGGCTTCCTCAAATACTCCTCCATTTTCTCCAAACCAATGGGGACTAGAATCTTAGATAGTTGTGTTCTAAAACAGAAATTAAACAATTAGAGCAGGGATAGTTGGGGTGCTCAGTATTGGATATCAGACTCCCAACCTGCAGTTTTTTGAATGCACAGGATGCACGTGACACTCTGGCCTTTTCGCAATAGACAATATGGAGCCCAGAAGAAGTTTAGAGGAAATCGCAGAGCCTGATTGGAAAAGATGGCACTTGAGGGTGTCAACAAAGGATGCACAAAATGTTTGTTCCTCTGGTTCAATTAAGCAATTATTACAATCAATTGGATTGTTTTCTAATTCACAGTTATTAACCTTCACAACGTCAATGAGTTGCCAATCTAATGAAACCCTTGTAAATGATGGGGTAATGATGGAAATCAAGGCTGGAGCAGCATACACAGGAGGATGCGGATGCTTCATAGCAATCATCTGACTTGGAGAACCCTTACGAGGGGGCAGCCTGTAGTGCTACATATATTTCCTTTGGGCTGGAAATTGACTGTAAAGCTGAGAATGATCCAGTGAGCTGTTAATTTCAGCTTGTTGTGTGGGGCAAGACAAGCCTTTCTTAAAGCATCCCACATACATGATTGCCCAACCTTGATCTGAAGACAGAGAAGCAGGTGGCATTGCAACATTTCTGGGAACTTCTGGTGTTGCTTGAAATCTTCTGGGTAATTGGCGACCCATTTTTATAGCACAGACATTGCCAATACATTCAATCTGAGATGTATATCATAGAATCATAGAATAGTAGAGTTGGAAGGGGCCTATAAGACCATCAAGGATGTGGATTCCTCAATGCAGGAATCCACATCAAAGCATACCCGACAGATGGTTGTCCGGCTGCCTCTTGAATGCCTCTAGTGTGGGAGAGCCCACAACATCCTGAGGTCATTGGTTCCATTGTCATACTGCTCTAACAGCAGGAAGTTTTTCCTGATGTCCAGCCGGAATCTGGCTTCCTGTAACTTGAGCCCATTATTCCATGTCCTACACTCTGGGATGATCGAGAAGAGATCCTGGCCCTCTTCTGTGTGACAACCTTTCAAGTATTTGAAGAGTGCTATCATGTCTCCCCTCAGTCTTCTTTTCTCCAGGCTAAACATGCCCAGTTCTTTCAGTCTCTCCTCATAGAACTTTGTTTCCAGACCTCTGATCATCCTCATTAAATTAATTTTACAAACTGGCTTCTTTCCAATGAGCTCAAGGTGGCATGCATAGGATTCTCCCGGGCGATCTCCCACCCAGACCCAAATCAGAACAGCTTCAGCACTCTTGGTGGATTTTGTGACCTCAGACCTTGCCCTGGGATCCACTTGTGAGACTTCTGTGAACCCATTGTTTCTTGTCCTGTTCTATAATGGGTAGGAAGAACCCACTACATCTCTCCCTACATCTTTTGATCAGCCTATTACGTATCTTTCTTCTTCTTGCATCAAGGCTAGCTAGCCGTTCCTTACCTTCACCTGTTTTGTATTTTTCAGCCTTTAACACAGCCTTTCCAAACTTGGTGCACTCCAGATGTTTTGAACTACAATTCCCAGCATGCTTGACCATTGGCCATTCTGCCCAGGGCTGACAGGAATTGAATTCCAAAACATCTGGAGAGCCGCAGATTAAAAAAGGCTGCTCTAACATTTTCATAACTCTCCTCTGAGAGCTCTGGGTATTTTTGAGCCCTGTCTGGAAGAAAAAAACAGATGTAACATTTGCCTTTTAGGCAACTTCAGTACAGCTATTAAAAATGAAATAGGTTTTCCCCTTGACTGTACAGCAGAGAAGCTCTAAGCCACATGGAGTAAATGTGAGGGAAGCAAATAGCATGGAGGGAGAGGCTTTTCTGAGTCAAATTTTATGAAGGCCCACTGAGATGTAACCAGCCAACCAGTAAAAACCATGCTTTGATCCAAAAAGTCAATCTTCAGTGGAGTCTCCCCATGAGGCACTTGCTTCTGTCAAGTTGTATTGATCCATTGTCCAGAGCTGCTGGGATGACAACCAGGAAACCGTGGTTCTGTGCACAGCTGTCCCATCTAAAGTACCAATAGGTCTACAGACTGGAGCATCTCCCTGTGCAGTAGAGGGTTCCACCAGGCATGAGTGACTCACCCACCCAAGCTGGACTTTGGCTTCTCCAACAGGGAAAGCAATGAAAAGCTTCCTACTCAGGCTGGGACTTTGCCTGGGCAATGGTACTCTTTTATGGCTATTGGCTGGCCTCTGGTTCTGGCCTCCTGGCTAGACCCCCATCTCTGCCCCCTTGGTTCTCATCTCTTATCTCCCACAGCTACAACTCAGCGGTGTCATCCAGATGATTCTGCCTTCACGTTGGGCCTTCCACATTCTGCTTGCAACCGATCAGGTTCTACTCTGGCTCCTTCTGTTCTGGTTTCACTCCCTGGTCCTTTCCAAAGGGCCCTCCATTCCCAAACCAAAAATCCAAGAGCCTAAGTGAATTCAGGCTTATTTAAGTTGTCGTTATATAATAATGCTATTGCACGCAACTGCTTACGAAAATAGTCAAACATAGATAATAGCAACCAATACACATTCGTTGCTATCACGTTGATAAATTTCATCTCACAGTTATCTTCACTGTATAAAACCTGAGAAACAACAGGTGGTTCCACTTTCTCATGTACTTTTACTGCAAATAATATTGCTGAAACAATACATCAATAACATTTGGTTTCATATTTCAACTAAGATTGCATTACATTCAAATTTATGACAGCAATTGGTATTCACTTAGTAACATTAATTAGTTATATAACGGTAAAAGATAGTTGCTTTAACGAGTATCCGGTAGTCTCTCGTTTCGACCTCTTCTTCAGAAATTTCTCTTATTGCTGAGCATTCCCCACGTAGGCAACAGGCTTTCACAAACAGGTATTAAATACTGGGACCTTCGCATATAATTTCATTTTATTTGCCAGATACCTGTCTCCCGTTAGATACTGCCTTGAACTGCTCCTGGGTGTTTGCCAAAATTATGATATTGATAGAGGGTTGGTTTTTTGGGGCGGGGGGAGAGGGGGAATATGTATCTACTAATGGTTCTGCAGCCTTTCAATGTCCAATCTGTGCAAAAGTCAATGCACACCAATGAAAGCCTCCCAGATTTGCTTTTGCCAAACTGGCATCTACTCAAAGGAGTTTGCAGTTCCCCACCTAGAATTAGAACACTCCCCATGCAAATAATGCCATGGCTGTGCAACTGAATTTCTAAGGAGCTCATTTCAGCACCGTCGCTGACAGCTGGGTGTTCAATATATCTCAGCCTCGGCTTGGCCTGCTTAGAGACGCAACATCCACTTTATGAACGATGAGATCCTCACTTGCCAAAGATGAGTGCTTCAGGCTTCTTTAGTTCCCCCACCCCCCGTTTGAACTGTGCGAGAGCTTGCTTGCGTGCTTCTAGGCTGCATGGGTGCATTTGGCAGTCAAAATCCCCAGGAGCCATAGAACTAGGTTGCGGTCATCATTACGTTATCCTCAAAGGTTTGTCCAGACCCAGCTGGACCGGGAAGATGAGAGAGAAAATTAAGGGCATGGGAAGGCAAGAGCTGGGTGCTCAGTGGTAACTCAATGCATTGTAAAGATTTTCAGCTTAACGTATGGTGGTTCGCACTGAGCAGCTTCGGTCCACGTCTCAGAACCCCAATGGTCATTATTTTCCCTATGAACTCCTTCAGAAACTCTGCATACAGAAGGGTCAGTTCCCTCAAGGGATTTGTGCAAGTGTGTGTACAATTCCCATTGTAGGTAATAATGCCAACGGCAACAGTCCGCCCCCCTCCTGGGACTCTTGCATCATAGCACACTGTTTTGTACACTGAGCATATGTTACCCTTTCTTGAAATTGTGGGGAAGGTTCTTTGCCAAAAGCAAACGAGGGACAGTTGTCCTCCCTCCAATGAAAAGCTACTGCTGCAAGGAGATGATCAAGGACTCCCAACATTCAAGAAAAGTAGAACGCAGATGTTTTGGCTTTTAAAGCCAAGTTCCCCAGTTAATGGCCTCCCAAAGGTCATAAGGGAGGGAACATAGCTTGGAGGAGGAGAACAAGCTTCACTCGCAAAAGGTCTCCAATCGAAACCATCTCAGGGAATGATGCAGAGAAGCCCTTTACCAGAGAGCCATTGCCTGTCGAAGTAGACCAGCCATGCTGGTTGGGAACAGTGGACGTTACAGTCCAAAATATTTGGAGGACACCAACTTGTGGGAAGCATGCTGGACCAATGGTTTGACCCATCGTTGGGTTGCTTCATGTATTCATAATGGTGGCTTCCATGTGCCAAATGGCAAGAGAACGTGACTGGAAGGGATTTCTGAATAGCCAACGGACAGCATAGGAACTTCTTCCACTGCCTATAGGTTTCTGAAGAGATCAGATGCTGCAATTCTCAACCTACTTCCTGGGGAGTAAATTCCACTGAAATTAGATGGACTTACTTCTGAGTAACATGATTCAAGTCACACCAAACAATCATCCCAACCAGGTGGGGGAAAGCAGGATACAAATATTTAAACTAAATAAATGGCATAAATAAACCTCATTTGTTAAAACTTGCCTACATTTCACATCAGAGTAAACGGAGTACTCTCCTGCCCCGCCCACCACCACCAAAAAAGACCCACTTTTTGAAAATGTAACACACTATTTGGTATTAACATCCTGGCATGAGACATTTCATAAAATATTCGAAATAACGAAAGGAAGAAAAATGAGAAACTTCCCTGCCTAAAAGAAAATTGTACCTTTCCTTTCCTAAATGAGGCTTGTCAGCTTTTTTGGCACAAAGGGGTGGGGGTGGGGGGTGGGGGGGAGGAACGCGTTGTTTTCTAATCAACAATTTGGAATGAAATATGCTATTTTGACACGGTGCGTCACTTTGAAATGAAACAAATTCTAATGCAACAATTTCATGATCAAGCGTCAATTTGATTTGTTTCAATTTTGTAAAAAGGAAGCAAGGAATGGGAGCCACAGGGTGGGACTAGCTGAAATTAAGTATTTCCCGCAGGGGAGCTTGTGAATTTAGTAAAATCTCATTTACAGAAGAGAACACTGTTTTCTTCCTGTGGAAAAAAAAAATCCCACTCGTTCGAGGTGCAGCCTTGAAAACTATTAGGATCGGCTTGCAATAAGGGCAGCTTTTGAAAACCAGGAATGTACTGCAGTGGCAAAAGCTGGTCCCTGGGTCTGCTCACTCTTCATCCACAAGGATATCCCTGAGGGGGTTTCACCTTTGGGGTGGGGGAAAATATAATTGGGATGACAGCAACTGGTTTTATTTATTTGTCTACTTATTTCAAACCTTTTCCTGCCGCCTTTCATTCATATCCGATTTCAGAGTGGTCTGCATCATAAAGGAAAGGCAAAATGACAGCAACACAAGAGTAAGAAAACAATGTCTAGAGTCTTAGGCCTCATCTATACCAAGCAGGATATTGCACTATGAAAGCGGTATGAAAGTGGTATATAAAAGGCAGGAGCCACACTACTGCTTTATAGCAGTATTGAAGTGCACTGACAACTGTTGAGGCCCATTGGCACAGACCATATACCGCTTTCATAGAGCTATATCTTGCTTGGTGTGGCTCCTGCCTTTTGTATACCTCTTTCATATTTCTATATCCTGCTTGGTGTAGATGAGGCCTCTGTCTTTCAGACTCCAGTGATCTCTTCTCTTATGCCTTTATTGGTATTGCATTGCTTTGGATTCTCTGTGCTTCCTCCTTCTATAAAAGGGTTAGGCAAACTTTTTGGGCCGCGGACACATTTGGCCATATGGAAAGTCGTCCTGGGCACCATCACAAAATGGCTACCATGGGAGGCATGGTAAAGAACAAGTAACCATTGGATAAGGTGAAAAGACTGAGTTCAAGGCAGAGATGGATCTAAGCCCCAACACAGTAAACAACTCCTTTGGACCCAGAGTTTTCAGCACCAACAGCAAACTCTTTCATAGCTATCCTAGCTACTGGTAAGAACATGTGTCAATTACAAAAGCAAAGTGTGGAGGGGATGGGGCATCTTGGCAGGCACCAAGGACGATGTCCGTGGGTGCATTGGTGCCCACATAATGATAAAAGAGGATGCCCGTCTTTCTGTCCGTCCATCCATCTGCACCATAGTGCCAAGATCACGTAACCCAGATACCTGAAACTTGGTGTGTGTACTAAGGGGATGCTAAGGGTGTGCGTTCCAGGGTTATTTTGTTTTTAAAATGTATTAATTGGTTTTAATGAATTGAAGTGTCTCCATGTGGTTGAAGCCGGAAGTAACAACTTCAGTCCCTAGGGGAAGACTTCCCTAATCAGCACATAACTTTGCAGTCTATGCAGTTTGAAGCTGGAGGCTATGTAGGCCAGTTATACGCCTGCCCACTCCCCCACTTTTAAGCCATCCCCCACACCCTTTAGGGAATGGAATGGACAGACCCCTCTGTCAGGGGGATGTAGTGATAGCCCATGCGTGAGATATTGTTGTTGTTAGCTACCTTGTGAGATGTTGTTGTTAGCTACCTTGAGACCTCAGTGGAATGGTGGGCCATAACACGTTCTGAAAATGGATGGATGGAGGAATAATAGATGGTCTCCCCACTTGTTTACCTTGCAAAAATTCTGGAACCAGCCCTCCCCATCTTGACCTGTTGTCCTCATCTCCCAGGTCATCCCATGCAATCCCAGCATGCAGTGCGCCGCAAGCAGCCACACTGCAAAACGTGCTTCTAGGGCAAACAGCTTGTGCTCACAAGGACTTTGCCATCCCTTCTAACTCTTTGATTCTATGACTCATGTTCATGAGTCTAAGCAACCCCATCTGGGGAAGCTGGAAAAGGGATCATGTTGTGTTCAGCAGTCTGTTGTTCAGAGAAAAGTAGGAACAAGAGTATTGGCTCATATTACCCAAATGCCCATAAACCAACGCTGCGTTGTCTGAACACAGATTGCAGTTGATGCAGGGAGCATTGCTCCAGGTGCCAGGTGAATCTCTGCCTGCCTGGGACCACCCAGGCAAGATTCCATCTCTGCCCCCCTTTACATTCGGCTGAAAGCGAATTTCTTCTGATGAGAGGTGACACAGCCATTTTCTCCATCATGTCAGTTGTCTAGAGGGCTGGCAGATTTTTTCCTCACAAGATGTGGTTTCACAGCACATCACTGTCAAGCGTGGAGGAGAAGTGAATCAACTGGGAGGGGTCGTGGGAGCAGGGCCCCAAAGAGTGAATAGGCTCCCAATTGATAAAAAGAGGTGCCAAATGAGCCGCAAGGGATTGGCGGGGTAACGAGGGGCGATTAGAATGCACCATTAACGCTTTGCTTCTGCATCGCCAGGCTGGATCAGCAAGGGAGGTGCAGCCGTAGATTGTGGCAGTGTCACTCTGAGGCACACGGTTTCCCCACCGCTCAGCAGCACTGACACCTGCCATATAGCCATTCTACTGAGGGACTCTTCAACAGAGCTGCGGAGCAAACATTTGTGACCAAAGAGCTGTCTGCCCTCAAAAGCAATCCCTTCCTTGCTTCCCCACAATGTCAGGAATCCCTGTCAATTTCTCCCAGGATTACTTGTTCTGTGTAATGCACCCCCGTGTGGCAAAAGGAAGGTACCACCACAGAAAAGGAACTTGCAGAGGAAATCACATGGATTGCATATACCGCTATTTCACCACTGGGGGAGCACATGAGCATAGAAGAATTATAGGAAGTGTTCATCCTTTGGTGATAGATCCTTGTGAAATAATAATAATAATAATAATAATAATAATAATAATAATAACCACATAACAGGAGGATGTAAATTTCTGGCAGGAATGGACTATGCAGACAGACACAATACAGCTGCAAAAATAATTCACCAACAACTGGCCATCAAATTCAACCTTATCAAACAACCTACACCATACTATACATACTCACCCAAAACAATCGTGGAAAATGCAGATCATAAAATATACTGGGATAGAACAATTCATACCGACAAGACAATACCTTGCAACCAACCAGATATAACGGTCATAGACAAAAAAGAAAAACACACATACCTTATCAACATAGCAATACCGAATGACAAAAATGTTGTTGAAAAGGAAGAAGAAAAGAGAGACAAATACACACCACTGGCCATGGAAGTCAAAGAACTCTTGCAACAGGAAAAGGTCACAATTATTCTGTTAGTCACCTCAGTCACTGGCATCACATCAAAAAATTATATAGAAAACCTTCAGAAACTGGGCCTACCAGAATACATCCACACCAACATCCAGAAAGCAATCATACTTAAAACATGCTCAATTGTCAGGAAATTCCTGAATCTGCAAAAGACAGCATGACTTGGCAAACCCCATCATGTCCGTCTAGAAAAACCACCACGAATGAGAAAGAGATGAAATAATAATAATAATAATAATAATAATAATAACAATAATAATAATACAGCAAACGCAGTGCTTAATCAAGGTTCAAACCTCCCTGCATGCCTGACATGTGGAGGAAGAGCCTGTTCAGAGACAGGAATCTGATTTAGGAACTAGTCAGGTTTGGATTAGGGTGCTGGCTTAGTTCCTTTCTCCATCTAGAGGAAGGCTAACATGGGTGGGTGCAGGGTCATGAAGACAATGGCATCATCTGGCCTCTGGGGGTGCAGTCCAAGCTAACTTCACACACAAGTTCTGCACCATTGATCCATGAGAAACCAATCACCTTGCTTTCCAGCGTGTTCAAGGATGCACTGCTTAAACTCAAAGTGGTTAGTGAGTTGCACGCCCAAGACAGAACTGCAGATAGGAACAAAGGCTGAGCCTGGAGAAAGGACTTTTTTTTTTTTTGGTCTCTGGAGCTCTCCTTGCTGTAGTTCATTCCTCACCTCTCCTGATCTCCTCTCTCTCTCTCTCTCTCTCTCTCTCTCTCTCTCTCTCTCTCTGTGTGCTAATCTCCAGACAGCTAGCAGATACATGAGGGAAGGTCACCAGATCCAGCGCAGGAAAGTGCCTTTGATTAAATCCTCTCAGTCTTGCAGTTAGGAAAGGTAATTGGGTCATCAACCATGCTGCAAGCCAGTCCAGTTCTGCTACTCCTGCAGGGGCGACAGGCTCTTCCCCCATCCTCCTGGCATGCTAAAACCATCCTTGTAAATACACAACAGCCTAGCAGGAACCTAATGGAAATGAAGGCGGGGCCTTTGGCCTCGGTGAACGACTCTTGAAAACATTGAAGTTATTTTGACTTTCTTAGGCATCTCTGCCTGTAATAGTTGTTGGCGGGAGGGTATTGAGTCTGAAAGACCCCCTGTTCTTCTCAGGATTATGCACACATCAAATCATGACTGCTTAACTTGAGACACGCCAAGCTAAAAGCACCCATCAGCCGTGTGTCCTATCAAGTGTTACACACACACACACACACACACACACACACTTGCCCAGCTTGGCATTTCTAGGCAGGCAACAGAAATACCCCGGGCTGAACCACAATGTAGAGTCAGTACATGTCATCGGTCATAAAGGGCTTGATGGGTCATAAACTTGAAGGATCATCTACTCCCAAATGAATCAATTTATTCGTTAAGTTCTGCAACCAGGTGCTTCCACCTTTAGATATGAGATGCCTGTCAGTCTGGGAAAGGCCTTCTCAGTGGTAGCTCCTCGGTTCTGGAATGCTCTTTTACTTAATTGATGCTGAATTTGTTATCCTTTTGAAGTGAGATGAATATGACCTTATGCTCTCCAGCTTTGTGTGTGTGTGTGTGTGTGTGTGTGTGTGTGTGGAATCAGATACAGAAACTCCAGGGCAGCATTGACTTGGATCCCCCACCCCTTTCCCCCCAATGAATGAAGGCTGGCACAATAAGGGTTAATGAGCTCAGATTCCTACCTCCTCCAGAACAGCCGTCCCTTTACCGGCACGGAAACCAGGCCTCTCACTACAGTTAAAACTGCAGCTTGGTGGGATGGGCTTTTTTCCAAACCAATTAATGTTATTGTTTCATTTCTTAGGGCCGTAAAAGCGCAAAATTTATAAGAAATATACAAGGCTGTGAGGTATGCCATGGCACTGTAGCAGAAGATGAAGCATAGTCGGATCAGCCGGAGCTATTCAAATCCCATCTGTTGAGCACGTCCCATTAAAAACAGACTTCTCTTTGCTTCAAGAAATATTATTAGCTTTAATATGGCAAGGGATGGTAAGAAAGCACAACAGGTTTTTGCAATAATGTTTCTTTGGGTGGATCCAGCAGAGCCAAGATGAATGTATTTTCTGAAGTGTTGGACTTGTGCCATCGATATCGGTCTTTGGATGCAAAGAGAGAGCCTGATGGCAATGAGTCCCTTGGGCCAACGTCTCCATCTCACAGTCTTTATCCATTCTGGACCCAGTGAAGTTCTCCCCACTCCCCAAATCCCACAAAGAAGATAAGGAGGGTTCAGAAAATGAGATCTTCTTTCGAAGTATCCGTAACACTGAGTTAAAGGGAAAAGGTGCCGCTAAGTAAAATAGCCAATGAGGACATGCTAGACCGGGCAAAATTCCCTTTTCTGCACAACGCTGAATGGTGTAGAAGCCCTGCCCCCTTTTCTCCTCTGACCATCCTACAACTATGTGACTCATACATCTCTATAAAGCTTCACTGATGCAATACATGTTGGGATGTATGAAAATCCTGCCCCTTTCGCATCCCTGAACACAAATAAAACATTTTGCAAATAAATCTCGCGCATTCCTGAGCTATTGATGCTCGTTGAAAAGCGTATTCTTCAGGGAAATGCACACTTTAAAAGTATACACTTTGGAAAATGTGTGTGTTTATACTCTATTCAATGGAGGGAAATACTCATAGTTTTCCTGTTGAAACAAAAAAAAACCCCACTCCATCAGGAATGAAAATGAGGCGAACTGAGCTTGAGGTGGATCCTGGAGAACCTCCATGAGTCAAGTCTGAGATTTGCTGTATCTCCCATCCGTAGTTAGGGTGACCAGATAAAATCCAGGTCAGGGCTCATGTAACTTTAACAGTTGTAGAGAAAAGGGAATTTCAGCCAGTGTCATTTGTATACAATTAGTTCCTGGTGAAATTCCCTCTTCATCACAACTGTTAAAGTTGCAGGCACTATACTAGAGTGACCCTATACAAAAGAAGGCAGGGCCCCTGCAACTTTAACTGTTGTGATAAAGAGGGAATTCCACCAGGAACTAATTGCATCCAAATGACACTGGCTGAAATTCCCTTTTCTCTACAACTGTTAAAGTGACAGGAGCCCTGACCTGGATTTTATCTGGTCACCCTAAGAAACATGTACAGTTCAAGTAGGTGAATATTTTGAATATGGTGGGTTTACAGCTGGAGTGAACATAAGAACATAAGAAGAGCTGTGCTGGATCAGACCAAGGTCCTTCTAGTCCAGCATTCTGTGTACACTGTGACCAACCAGCTGCCTACAGGAAACCCACAAGCAGGACAGGAGTGCAAGTGCACTCAGAACAGTGCAGGATGGCTGGAACTAGCCACCATTTTGGTCTAGCCATCACCCAGAGGACCTTCTCTTCTGCCGCTCCCAGACTGTGGAACGGTCTGCTGGGAGAGATTCGTCAACTTAACAGTCTTTCCGAATTTAAGAAAGCCATGAAGACTGATTTCTTCCGGAAGACCTATCCAGTGGAATTTTAAGGTGTTTGACTCCTGTTATATTAATAATGTATTAGTTTTATATTTTAAAATCAGTTTTATGTATTGTATTCAATGTTGTTCCCTGTCTCGATCCAGAGGGAAAGGCAGGTAAGAAATAATTATTATTATTATTATTATTATTATTATTCATCTTGTATCCCCAAATCTCCATTTAAAAATCATGGAAACTCTTATCTTTTGTGTATCCTGAATCTATTGTCAATCCATTTCACTGGATGAACCAGTATTTTAATCTCACAGGAGAGGGAGAAAAAACACCATCCTCTCTTTCCACTTTCTCTGAACCATGCCTAATTTTATAAACCTCCCTCATGTTCCTCATTAGTCATCTTCATTCTAAATCTAAAAAAAAATGGAACACTTCACAGTTCGTTTGGGTTTTCACCATCCTGAAATTGTTAGCATCCTGAAATTTGTGGTTGGCACATAGGTGTTCAAGGCACAGGAGCCTGGCCAAGGAATAGAGCTGACTGCTCCATCTTTTCTTTTTCTCAGGGAGTATCTTGACCATGCAACCCAAGCTATTTGCACCCACTTGTTTCCTTCAGATGTGCACCTGTCTGTTTTAGCCCTTTTGAACTGCAGGCAAAATCCTATCCTCTGTTTTAGATAAACCTTCCCAGACATTCCCCCCCCCCTCCGCCGCCTTGTTGAACCGTGATCAGTCTCTGGCTCTGTGCTTGGAAGCTTTTGACACCTCTCCAAAACACACAACAAGGATGTCATAACAGAAGCATTGAACATTTCCACTTGAGCTGCTTATATATGTCTGCTTGTCTCTTGGGGGAGGGCCCATCAGATCTTTTCTCTCGTGATGCCTTTGTTGTGGTTATCTGGTAGAAACCATCAGCCAGTTTCGGCTCTCTGTTATTATACTTGGAGTTCAAAACAAAAGGTCGTCAACTTTCATTTGTATGGGGCTGTCAATGGCATCCAGCCATCTTGTGGATTTTGTTGTGGCTGAAACATCACAAAAAAGACAGACAAAACTCCTCTTCGAAATGACTTTTAGTTGTTGTTCAAAAAGGAAATTATGACAAAATGTCTCCCTCCCTCTTTCTCTTTTTTCTCTAATGTACTTTCAGATGTGAGAAACAGACACACTCCCCAAATCATCTGAAGTCTTGAAACATGTAAAGTAATGAACTGACACACCCTGAAAGAGATCAACCCCTGCAAATGTCCACCTTATAAAAAGAATCCATTGGCTCCATTTAATAGGGCTATGGGAAAGGTATATTATTATTATTATTATTATTATTATTATTATTATTATTTTAATAAAAAGGCACAAGGAGGAACAGGGCATATCTGGAATAGAAGGTAGCAAACTAAGAACTGTTCTGTGATGATGTCCAACCAATGCTGAAGTACGACCTTACGGAGCAGATAGGTCTGACCTCCTCATTCCAATTGGGTGAGTGACTGATTGGATGAGTGTCGGCTGGTGCTGTGAATAAGTTTTTAAAAGTTGAATTGGAAAGGCTTCTTTTCATACCTTTGTTATTTTTCTCAGCAGGATTTCACATAACGTAACCTGATTCTTAATATCAGTCAGAAGTGCGTATACTACTATTTTAAGAGAGGGGAAAAGAAAGTCATATAAATAAACTCTGGAAATACCTTGGGCCAGCTTTTACAAATAAAAGCAAGCAATGTTTTTGAGATCTTTTAGCATGTGGACTTAGGGAAATGAAACCAGCTGTAGAGGCTCAAAGTGGGTCTCCCGTTTAGTCAGTAGGCATAATGGCCCTCTTGAATAGGGCAAAAGAGGAAAAGGAGGACAGGGCTCGTGTAGCTTTAACAGTTGTAGAGAAAAGGGAATTTCAGCCAGTGTCATTTGTATGCAATTAGTTCCTGGTGAAATTCCTTCTTCATCACAACAGTTAAAGTTGCAGGGGCCCTGCCTTCTTTTGTATATGGTCACTCTAGTATAGTGCCTGCAACTTTAACTGTTGTGATGAAGAGGGAATTTCACCAGGGACTAACTGCATACAAATGACACTGGCTGAAATTCCCTTTTCTCTACAACAATTAAAGTTACATGAGCCCTGTCCTCCTTTTCATATGGTCAGCCTACCTGTTGCAACACACAAACCTGTAGATAGCCTAACTCCAGAGATGTGACCATGGGCCTACTGTTCATGAAAGAAAAGTAAACTATCTCCTTGGGAAACTCCTTCTAGGCAAAGCCTCAGGGAAAGACAGCCATATTAATCCAGCACGGTGACAAGGAGGTGGCCATTTGGGAGGGTTTATTTTATTTATTTTTATTTATTATATTTATATACCACCCCATAGCTGAAGCTCTCTGGGCGGTTTACAAAAATTAAAAACATTGAACATTTAAAAACCAATATACAAAAATTAAAACCATAAAAACCTAAAAACAAACTACATATCATTTAAAACTGTCCAGGGGTCAGTGAAAAAGCTCAACATATGCTGTTAAATGCCTGGGAGAAGAGAAAAGTCTTCACCTGGCGCCGAAAAGGTGACAGTGTTGTCGCCAGGCGAGCCTCATCGGGGAGATCATTCCACAGTTGGGGGGCCACCACTGAAAAGGCCCTCTCCCTTGTTGCCATCCTCCAAGCTTCCCTCGGAGTAGGCACTTGGAGGAGGACCTTGGATGTTGATCATAGTGTTCGAGTAGGTTTGTGTCAGGAGAGGCGTTCCGTCAAGTATTGTGGTCCCGAGCCGTGTAAGGGCTGTGAATGGAAAGCTCTCACTTCTCTGTGTGCTCACACCCAGCACGGGCCCACCGGCCACAGTTGCTCCTCCTCTTCAGCATTGCAACCTGGTTCTTCACCCGCCTCTCACTCTGGCCCAGACAATGGAGGTGGTGAGAAGGAGGAGCAGGAGATGCCACATGGCCTCCTTGCCGACTGGCTCTCCGCCTATGAAGCAAGTAAGTGGTAGCCATGAGGAGGAAGAGGAGAAGGAGCTGTTGACCATGGTGGTGAGAAGGGAGACTCACTGTGGGAGGGGCCCATGGAGGGTGTCTTGCCCAAGGGGGGTCTCCAAAACCTGGAGCTGGCACGAGTTGCCCTGCTGATTTTGCATTGCTCCACCCACATCTGCTTTGGCCCCATGCACTGTTGGCCTGCATCCCCTGCCCCGACTATGGGGGAATGTGGCCCTTTGTTTGAAAATGTTTCCTCACTCTTGTTTCTTGGAAGGAGTATATGGGGCTGCACCCAGGAAGAGTGTTGCTCCAGACTGCGCACAGGTTGGAGTTTTGTGAGCAGTTTTTTTCTTTCTGCCCCTAGGTTTCTACTCCCTCCAGATTTAAACATTTTCTTAGGACTAAAGTTTCCCTTGACCAACTGGACTAAGATGAACACGCAGCACAGAGTTCAACTATGGAAGCCACTAGGACAAGATGTCGTGAGGGCCACCAATTTGGAATCAGACAAATCCATGGAGGAAGATAAGACCATCAAGGGCTACCAGTCCTAACATCTATATGCTTCCGCCAGTATCAGAGGCGTTATGCCTAGGTACACCAGTTGCTGGGGAACATGGGCAGAAGGGTGCTATTCTGCTCATGCCTTGCTTGTGAGCTTCCCATTGGGGCATCTGGTTGTCCACTGTAAGAACAGAATGCTGGGCTAGATGGATCGTTGGCCTGATCCAGCCTCAGGGCTCTTCGTATGTTCCTATGAGCTCAGAGGCTGTTTTGATTTCTTCTGTGCATTGAAAAAAATCGCATGATTAAACTCCACAATGAGCAAAAGAGACCTCTGCTGCCCCTTTCTCCACTTAGGCTGTTTTTCTAATGTGAACTGAAAATTGGGGTTTCACCAAACTGCTTTGCATACCAAGCCCTGAACTCAGCTGTGTTCAAAAGGCAATGCGTTTCCGTCTCTGCTCCCCAACGCCACCTCGATTAATTTTGTTTTTTAAAAAGGTGATGAACTCAACCTCTGAACTTCCCTCGGCCGGCATCCAGCAAGACAGTCAGCTCTTAAGAGACTCTGGCAACTCAATTCCCCCCCCCCCCCCAGAGGATTTTTCGCCGGTGAGGATGAAATTGCCTCTGTTCCATGAAGAAAGTGAGATTAATGACCTGAAGGTGGCTCTTCCAACCATTTCAATATCTATCTTGTAGCAAAATGTGCCTGGAATTAATGGAATGGCCGAAGGCCTCGTGTTGTGGCAAGACATTAACCAACAGATGACAAAGCTGGACGATTCCATGGACCAAATGGATGTGAAGAACTGGTTTCCTCCTTATTCCCCTGTCTCCTTTCTCTTTCTCCTCAGTGGTCATACTGACCACCACCAGATTGAATGCTTTTGGGTCCACTCTTCTACAGCAGTTGCACATCAACGGGTGTTTCTGGCACTTTATTTCCCAGAAGTATCCGGTTTGTTGGTACTTGAAAGCCAGACTTTTTTCTCTTTATATCTCCATCCTCCTCTCCTTTCAGGAACTACTGGCTGCCGAACCGAGAGAGAAGAAGAGAACTCAACTTGAAAGCAGAACTTCACATCTTCACCCCACCACTTTTCTTCTGGAGGAAGAGAGACACAGAGATGATCCCTTTCCTTTTTGGAGGAAACGTGATCTCAGAAATCAACTGCTTGCTTCAGGTGGAGGTTTCTGGGGGGGGTGGAAGGCTCTTTGATCCAGCAGATGCTGCAAGGATGGAGTTGTTTGGCAGCAACCAGAAATGAAGAATCAAACACAGGATGAAATTTTAAAGAGAACATTCTTTTTAAAACAACAACAACAACATATGCAAAGCTGTTGTTAAACTCACTTAATTTGTGGCATCATCGTGGCTACGGGAATAAAATAGAGTTTTCTTCTGCTGCCCTGAGGCTGAAGACATTTACTTAGGAATACACACTGTTTTCTTGTAGATGAGGCTACTGTGTTTTAAAAATGAGCCTCTCTAACCACCCACATGCCCAGTTGTCTGCCCCTGAACTCTACTTTTTAAAGCTGAAAAGAAGAAAGGATGCTGCAGCAGCTCTGGTAAGCCACAGCACACCTCTCCTGGCCCAGATGTAGACAAGGGGGCGGTTTGCCACTATCCCCATGACCTCTGCATGGTTATTTGGGAGCTCCCTGGGCTGTGGGGTACCTGGTTTTCAGCCCTGAGGTCCAGTCCCAGCTTTGGCATTTGTAGGAATAGGACACTAAGCATCACATGTACAAGTGCCCTCCTTTGACAGCCATCACCAGAGGGAGGAATTCGGCTGCCCCCTTTGCCACCTAGGCCAAAGAGTGTTTCCTTCTGCCGTGCCAACACTTGGACCTAAGCGGAGACGTGTTAAAGGTGTATATAATGATGCATGGTGTGGAGAACATGGATCAGGAGACATTTTTCTCCTACTTTCATAATGCTAGAATCTGGGGGTCTATGGAGCTGATTGGTAGGAGCTCTGGGACAGATCAAACCATGGAATTCAATTCCACAAGATGTGGTGAGGGCCACCAACTTGGATGGCTTTAAAGGTGGTTTGGACAAATACTTGGAGGAGAAGGCTGTCAATGTCTGCCTGTCCTGATGGCTAGTAAATGGTACAGTACCTCCAGTACCATGCTGGGGAACATGGGAGGGAGGGTGGTGTTGCACTCATGTCCTGCTTGTGAGTTCCCTGTGAACAGCTCTTTGGCCACTGAACTAGATGGACTCTTGGTCTGTGCCAACTCTTCTGATGTTCTTATGACTGGCCCCTGCCTCTCTCTGCAGCTCTTTCAAAGGATTCAGTGGCTGAATTCGGACGACACAATAAGCAACTGGGTGGGGGGAAACAATCATCAGTTGTTTTGACTATTGTGTTGTCCGAATGCTGCCATAGTCAACTCGGCGCTGATCCTAATCCACACCACAGTTGATTATTTATTACCATGTTGTGTGGGGAGGACCCCCTGGATGAACAACTGTAAAGTTGATTATTACCCCGCCATTGACTAATGTGTTGTCTGAATTCATCCAGTGTGTTGCTGCTGATCATGCATTATTACAGCAGATCTTTGAGATCTGAAATTGATGCTGTTTTATTTATTTCTGATCAGGCAAAACTATTTATGAATTTGTTTTTAATAGTGAGGGATTATTGTTAGTAATTGTTGATTGCTGCATGGGGGGGTGTCATGCTTTGTTATAAAATTAGCATCATGTATCTAGCGACATGATACACAAATAAAGTAAATTTGACTATGGCCCTTTCTACACCACACGGGTGTAGAGGGAGGGAGGGGCAGAGATCCCAAAAGTACATTCTTCTGGGATCGTCGCTTGAATCCAAACAAAAGTGTGACAACCCGGCTTCCTCCCGGGTCGTCATACTTCGTGCCTGCCATTTTGTTTCGTTTTAGGGCCCGAGGAGAGTGCGTGAGCATTCCTACACAAAAAGTAAGTTAAAAAAAAACCTGTGTGTGACCGGGCTCCTTCCCCCCCTCCCTGCCCTCCTGGGTGTGATGAAACTGGTGCCATCCCCTCCCCTGATGGGCACGGAGCTGCGCAGTGTGGCTCCGTGCCCATTTCTGCTGCTGTGCTTACTTGTGAGTAAGCTCAGCAGCACCCAGGATGGGTGGCCACATCTTCCGCGGTCTCGGGAAGTTCATGGGACCACGGAAGAATGGGGATTTTCCAGGGATCCCTTATCCCTGGCAAATCCCGTGGCCGTCCCCACCCCCAGGGATCCCAGTGCATCATTTGGACTCACAGGGACCAGCCGGGGGTGATCCCACACAAAAATGATTACTCCACAACTATTAATCCCTGGAATTACTAATTCAGCCAGTGGGAAAATTCAGTACAAAGTAAGAGTCTTCCAGGCATCCAGAGTCAACAGGCAGGTAGGACTGGAACTGTCCTGGGGTTGCCGATAAAGTTGTAGGTTATGCCGAGGGGCCCAGGCATGCATATTTGAATGATATGCAATGTTTTTAATGCGCAAAGGTACATCCCAGTGTGCACAGAAGGCATGCAGTCCATTAATTTAGTTCAGCTTCATAACAAAGATCCAAGAAGAGAGAAAGAAAAACCCATGTGGGAGCTGCCATGGAAAGCTGAGTGTCAAGTAATTTGTATGGCAAGTGCATTCATTTATGGCTGGCTGCTGCTATTAAAGACGATTTTAAAAGCCTTTTGTAATTGCAATAGTAATAGTACAACCTACAGACCTCAGATATACAAACCTTTCATGATGTGAATTTGTTAAGCAGGGGTCTGGCGCTTGTCTATTCAGATTGTATAGTTAATTTTTTTTAAAAAAAAATGACAATTTTTAAACTTTGAAATGTATTATTTATGAATTAACCAAAGAAAGTTGGACAACCTTTTGGATGATTAATAATAATAATAATAATAATAATAATAATTTATTTCTTACCCACCTCTCCCTCTGGGTCGAGGCGGGGAACAACATCAATACAAACAATATAAAATACATTAAACTGATTAAAAGCATATAAAATTAATACATTATTAAAATATCAAAACAACTCTTAAAATTTGACTGGGTATGCCTGCCGGAAGAGATTAGTCTTTATAGCTCTCTTAAATTCTAGAAGACTGGTAAGTTGACGGATCTTTCCCAGCAGATCGTTCCACAGTCTGGGAGCGGCAAAAGAGAAGGTCCTCTGGGTAACGGTTGTCAGCCTAGTTTTGGCTGATTGTAGTAAATTCTTCCCAGAGGACCTGAGCGTGCAGGGCGGATTGTATGGGAGAAGGTGATCCTGCAGGTAGCCTGGACCCAAACCATGTAGGGCTTTAAAGGTAATAACCAGCACTTTGTACTTCGCCTGGAAATTACTTGGCAGCCAGTGGAGTGATTTTAAAGCTGATGTAATATGGTCATCCCTAGGTGTACCGGTGACCAGCCTGGCTGCCATATTTTGAACTAGTTGAAGTTTCTGAACTAGGCACAGAGGTAGCCCTATGTACAGCACATTGCAGAAGACGAGCCTCAAAGTTACCAGCGCGTGCACTACCATCTTTAGGTCTTCCAGCTCCAGGAAGGGGCCCAGCACAGCATCCTGTTTCCATCAGTGGCAAGTCATATTCTTTTGGGAAGCTCTGAAGCTCTAACTTCCTTTGTGTTCAGCATCTGGCATTCAGAGGCAGCCTGCATCTTGATGTAGGGCTAGATGAGGATGATGAGGATGATGAGGATGAGGCGGATGAGGATGATTTTAACATGAATCTGCCTGATACCAGGGCAGATCATTGGTCCATCTAGCCAGAGCTGGCGTCAAGAGAAGGTATGGTCAGGCATCTGCCAAGAACCCCACTCCCCAGCAGGGTGCCACAGGCAAGCACCCCCTGGAGTTGCTGCTCCTCTTCACCATTGTAGCCTCCTTATTCATCTGCCTCTCGCTCTGGCGCAGGTAACAATGGTGGTGAGAAGGAAGAGAAGGAGATGACATGGCCTACTTGCTCCTTGGCTCTCTGCCTGCCAAGCAAGCAAGTGGGAGCAGTGATGGGAAAGGGTTGAGGAGCAATAGCTGCCAATGGCAATGGCGTCAAGAGGGTGTCTTGCTCAAGGGATTTCGAAACCTGGAGCCCACACTGCATCTAGGCTAGTATTGACTATTCCAACTAGACTGTTTTAAGGCCCCCCGCGCTTCCTTCTTAGGGTTCTTTATGTGTAAATTGGACTTGGACTGGACATTCCTTCACACAGAGGACACTGTTCTCTGACAGACCCAGCAAATAGAAGACTCTTCTCCATAAAGTAGTATTCATGAGGGACTGGACACTGTTGCTACCCTAATTTCTGCAGCATAACTTTCTGCAGCTTATCTAAAGCACAATGCTTGCAGAATCCATTGTAATAGGACTCTTTTCAGCTAAGGGATTCCACTTTGATTCCAGCCTTCTGTGAGCAGCGTGTCTTCTGAAGGTTGCTTTACATCCCACCCCATGGGCACTTAGAAACATTGCATGTTTGTTCTAATAAAGGGTTGTCGATTGTCTCTGTTGCTGAAACAAAATACTCTTCCAACCGAAAAGGAGTGGGTGAGGAGGAGCTATCTAAATCCATTATGACATCAGTTATCATGGGATCACTCATCATGAATCATGAGTTCTTATCATGACGGATAATAATAACCCAAGAATGGGAGCCAAGGTGGGTTGCGATAAACCTATCACAGGCTGGCTAGTGCTAAGTTGAACTTCTGAACTCTCCCTGGAGGGAGAAAAGGGAGAAATTCCTTCTGGTGTTAGGCAGTCGTTCCAGTACCAGTGCCAAAGGCCCTTCGTCCTAAACAGCCTTTTCTGTTTTATATGCTATAATTATTTTCTAAATTGTACTCCAGATATCCTTATCATATTGAGGACAACACCTCTCTTTCCCTCTTTCTATTCTGAATTAGCAGCCCTGAACTCCATATTGAACAGTGAGGCCTTATTAAATCCAGAGCCAAGATAGTCTGGCAACAGGATACAGCCATCAGTCAGCAGATAAGAACCCATTACAGATAAGACTCTGTTACACCGACCAAGGGTAGTACAGTTAGTTTATTCCTTTTGAAAGAGGTGGGAAAGGGAATGTAAGTTTAGCCAGAAGTTGTTGTGTTTGATGAATCTCTATGTCTAGAGTGACCAGATTTTGGAAACCAAAATCCAGGTCCAAAATGGCTGCCCAAAGGGGGCGTGCAGCACCCACGAGATTGTGTTGTAACTTCAAGTCCCATCATCCCCAGCAACATGCCCAAACCACCCCAGTTGGTGTTGGACGACAACCCCCATCATCCTTGGGGATGATGGTATCTGGAGCCCTACACCATCTTTTAGAGCGGGGCATCAGGCTGCCCAAGGAGCAAAAAACTTTGACCCCAGCACTTGCTTGCTCCCCCTCCTCCCTGTTCAAAGCACCGGGCGCCAAGCCCCTCGCGGGTGACACTTACCTGGGCTCATGTCGTTCACTCACGCAGCCGCCGCTGCACCGTGTCACCTCGCAGGAGGAAGTGAGGGCGCCCAGCTCAGGTGTCCCATCATCCCCCCCCCCAAACCAGCCCTGGAGCCGGTGCGCTTGGGGCGGCGCTGAGGAAACTTCCCCCTGGGTGAGCGAGGCAGACTGTCACCCCTCCTCAGCACACTTCCTCCAGCCCCTCCCCCTGGCGATCCGGGGCTTCTTCTAGGCCAGAGCGACAGCGCTTCCTCCAGGCCAAGTTCAGCAGTTTTTAGTGTGCTGAGGAGGGGCGACAGTCTGCCTCACCTGCCCAGGGGGAAGTTTCCTCAGTGCCGCCCCAAGCGCTCCGGCTCCAGGGCTGGTTTGGGGGGGGGGCGGATGATGGGACACCTGAGCTGGGCGCCCTCACTTACTCCTGCGAGGCGACGAGGGGCAGCAGCCGTGGCGGCGCGAGTGAGCAAGCGACATGAGCCCAGGTGAGTGTTGCCTGCGATGGGCTTGGCGCAGCGGTGCTTTGAACAGGGAGGAGGGGGAGCGCTCCAGATCCAGCCAGCCATTTCCCCGGAGGTTTACCCCCAGGGCCCGGTCGGCCCGGATTGCCCCAGTTTTCCCAGTTAGGACCGGGAAACCCCTGGCAATCTGGTCACCCTGTCTATGTCACAATTTAGCTATAGACTTCCAGCAGGTAACATGGGATCTTCACAGGCAATGGCTAACCAGGAAAAAGATCTTGATGTCATAGTGAACAGCATGATGGAAATGTCCACTTGGTGTGTGGCAGGTGGAAAAAAGGCAAATACCATGCTATGGAGTATTAGGAAAGAGACTGAAAATAAGACAGCCAGCATAGTAATATGTGTATATGGTGTGACCGCATTTGGAATACTGACTTAAGCAATGTTTTTCACTACAAGGACCGAGAGCCACTGGTAGCTCTCAATGTCCTCCACTGAGTCTCTCTCTCTCTCTCTCTTCTTGCATTACCTGCTTACTCTCAGCAGGTCCTCTCTAGCAATGGCCAGGTTCAGACAATCAGTGGAGGAAAACAGCCCCTGGCTTGCTGTAGGGCTTGTCCGATGGTTTGGAAGCCACCCCCACTATGCACCTTGCTGGGTTCGAACAACATGGCAACTGGACACTGTGGTGAGGGTAATTTTGGAAATGGCGGGCATGCAAATCGCATGTGCAGGGAGGAGAAAAGAAGCCAAATCATCCAGACCTGGTCTTTCCCTTGTTCTTTGCTACAGGGACTTTGCCCAGTTGCAAGAAATGGAACTTAAGAACTTAAGAAGAGCCCTGTGTGATCAGGCCAAGGATCCATCTAGCCCAGTAATCTTTTCACACAGTGGCCGATCAGTTGTCAATCAGGAACCCACAAGCAGGACACAGATCCAACATCACCCTATGTATGGCCCATGTTCTCCAGCAACTGGTGTATATGGGCTTATTGCTTCAGATACTGGAGGTAGCACATAGCCATCAGGACTAATTTAGGTTAGTCATGACTGCTTGATAGCGCCTTTTGTGTTAATCACCTTTCAATACATTGACAGTGCCGTCTTACACACGTCCTCTCAGAAGTAAGCCCCATTGAGTTCAATGGCCATGTTGGCTGGAAATGAGGAAATTGCAGTCCAACATATCAGGAAGGCTGCAGAAGCCTGGTCTAGATGCGATGATGATGATGATGATGATGATGATGATGATGATGATGATGATGATTATCCCACCTTTTCCCCAGTACTGGGACTCAGGCGGCTTACAAATTAAAACATGTACAATTAAAAATGGATAGCCATATACAAAAAATAAAAATGCAATTAAACATAGTATGATTTTAAATTATTTAAAACATTTTAAAACATTCTAAATACAAATAATTTTTAAAAATCCAAACTATAAGCAGTACATCCACAGAGGTCCAAGCTACTCCCCAAAGGCCTGCTGAAACAGAAAAGTTTTAGCCTGCCTCCGAAAGCACACCAAGGAGGGAGCCAGTCTAGCTTCCCTGAGAAGGGAGTTCCAGAGCCCCGGGGCAGCCACCAAGAAGGCCCTCTCCAGCGTTCCCACCAGGTGTGCCTGTGATGGTGGTGGGACAGAGAGGACGACCTCCCCTGAAGACCTCAGGGGATGGGCAGGCTCGTAAGGGAGAATACGGTCTTTCAGATAACCTGGACTCAAGCTGTATAGGGCTTTATAGGTCATAACCAGCACTTTGGGACTATCTCTGGGACTTCGGTTTTTCCTAACCTGTTCTCCGCTGTGCCAACCATACAGATAAAGGAGCAGGTGGAAGAAACTCAGTGTGAAGCACTTCTCTCCTCCAAGAACACCTCTTCTCCCCTCCTCTCAAAACCTCAACACTTGATCTTGGAAAGTGTTAAAAACAAGGTAAACACATAGGCTACAATTACCTGCCCTGACCTGTCTGATTAATATCAAAGTAAGGTTCTTCCTTCCAAAGTACAATTTGTACATCTCCCATTTGAAGAGTACCCTGAAAGGTGCTTATTAGGCAATGGTGTCAGGTTGAACAGAGTGTTTCTATTCAACAAACCATCCCTGGTTACCATCTCTGTAATTGTTTAATATTCAGCTACACTCTGGTAAATGCGGTTTCGTTTCTCTCTTTCTTGTATACCAGGAGGGCTGTAATTGATGAATCAAGAACGTACAAAGAAAACCACTATGTAGGACAGTTTACTTTGGGACACACTGAACACTTGGCTTACGGTGTGAGGTTGCTGCTCTTGTAAAGGAGGACTGCAGGCTTTAAAATGTTCAAGATAAGTCCATGATGACCCTGTCTGTGTTACTAACCAGGTCCACCATTGAACGTCCTGATCTGGCTGCAGATGGACTGAGGACAGGATGTTGCAAAACCGGATTTTGGGGACTTAATCACAAAATGTATTTATTTCTTTATTTGGTTGATGTATAAGAGGCCTATAAAACACATTCTCTAGGTACCATGCAATTTAAAAATAGAATAAAATGCAATAAAACACAAAGCTCAGAAGAATAGGATATAAAAGCAGCACAATAAAAATACAAAATCACATACAAAGTGAGCAAGATGAGATTACAAAATGTCATGAAATAGTGAGAACGCTTTCGAGTTCTCCCAAACTTGTTATGAGTCTAGGGCCAAATCTACAGCAAACAGGACATGGGACTTTGAAAATGGTTATAAACCATTTTAAAGCAGTAATGTAGATCCTGCCTAGACGGTAGACAAAGCAGGAAGGAAGGAAGGAAGGAAGGAAGGAAGGAAGGAAGGAAGGAAAGAAGGAGCCTGCTGATGTTGTAGCCACGGAGTCTGTATGTAGTCAGCATCTGAAGATGGGACATCGAAGGAGGTTGCAGATGAATAGCGTAGGTTCTACCAGGGGCTATGAAGGCTTCAAGTTGTGCTTGAACTAAGAAACATACAACGTCTAATTGCCCACTACCATTTTAATGGCAAGAAACTTCAAGAAAAACAAAAACACATCTGAGTGACTCATCTGCTTTTTGATTGATTGAGAAGTTGACTGCTCATTTTGACAAACCTCCCATTTAAGTTCACAAATATCTTGAATCAACGCAAAAATAAAACTAAGCAAAATTCAAATGAAGGAAGGAGAGGCTAGTTCCCCCTCCTTAATGTCATCCTGTGAAGTGTTCTGAATATTATTATTTTTTATTGTTATTGAAGGGTCACATCTAAATATTTTCAGATAAATAAATCTTGACTTTCTATGTGAACAGCAAGAGTAGTAACACAAACAACGAAACCAGCAGAACTGGGTGGTGGTGGTGTGGGAATTCACAGCATTAAAACTAGTTCAGATGGCATGTTTGAACAGCTTGGAAAAAGCAAACGGTCTGGTACTGGAAAGACACTTAATTTGGCACCAGGCAATTCCCCTGGGAAACACGTTTTGCATAGGGTCATAGGGACCAGCCTTCTCCTGGAAGGAATGGCTCTCCAGAATTTCAGGCAGGTCCTTTCCTACCTGGAGATGCCGGGGATTGAACCAGTGACCTTCTGCATGCAAAGTATGTACTCTGCCACTGAGCTACAGCCCTCTCCACATATGCAGTGCCACCAGTGAAAAGGCCCTATCTCAGACTTGGTTTACTACCACCATAACTTGCAAAGGCAAGGAAACTCAGAGAGGGGCCTCAGAGGAACAGAGGAAGATGTCTTGTTCTGACCAAACCATCAGTCCATCTAACCCAGTGATGTTGACACTGACCAGCAGCAACAGCTCTCCAGGGTTTCAGGCTGGAGTCTTTCCTTCCCTACCTGGACATGCCAGGAATCGAACCTGGGACCTTCTGCATGCCAAGCAGGGGCTCTACCGCTGAGCCACAGCCCCTCTCCTTAGGATCTTAATGGCCAGGTGGGCTTGTGTGAGAGGCTTTGGTTTCGGTCCCAAGGACTGTTGGCACATGATTCATTTGGCCAGTCCTACCGAAGGTAACATCAGATACCTGCAGCCAAGGAATTGCCTGGCTATTTCAAACCAAATCTCACCTCTACAACCCTGGATCATGTGCTGCAACTCCTCCATGAAATGCCCCTAAGTTTCTGTCCTTATTTCTCAGCCTGCCCCTGTTGAACCACTTTGCCACTATTATCTTCATTTTTCCCTAGTGGAACTCCTTGTTAAAATTATGTCCGTGGTATAAAACACTAGAGATGACTGTCTTCAGGTTTTTCAGCTCCTTTCCCAGGTTTTAAGTCTTGCAGGTTGCGCGTGTCATGATGCATTTCATCTCTTGTGCACACCTGTGTAAATAAACGTGTCCATGAACCCTAAGGCAACATGCCGTACTCAGCTTGCCATTTCCGGAAATGTTGGTGAATATTTTGAACTCTTGTTGTTACACTCAGGGAGAGGTTTTCCTCCCTACTACATCTTTAACCGAAAGGGCAACTAACGTTGACTTTTAAAGCAGTGGAGGGCAACCTGTTGGAAAGTAAACAAATATAGTATAAAGAAAACAGATTAGAGCCTTCGGTGGTGGGAGGCCTTTAGCAGTTATCCTTGGTTAAGGAATAGGGGTGTTACCAGCATGCCCTTATTTTCAACTGTGAAATGCTTGGGGGTATGCTCTCCTTAGACCAGCTCAGACCACTGGCTGGACTAACCCAGTATTGTAATTTCCGATTGATGATGGATCACCAGGGTTACAGGTAGAAAGAGGTTTATACAGCCTACCTGATTCTTCTAGCTAGAGATGCCAAGGATGTAACTGGGACCTTCTGCATACTAAGCAGGGTTTCCACCACTGATCCATTGCCCCTCCTCTCCACCCATGCTCTCTTTGACCCTGTTCAGATGACATGCTGAGCCATGCTGCTTAACAATTTTGGGCTAACCATGAAGGCTTAGCGTGTCATGTGTAAGGCGTTTTCCCTAACCATGGTTGCTATATACCTCTGTAGCTACATATCCCACAGCCTCAACATGGCCGCCAACCTCAGCCAGGAAATGGCTGCCCAGGTCCATGCATGCTGCCAGGGACACTGGGATGTGGGATGGACCAGTAAGAGGACTGAAGAGGTCAACGGAGAGATACATGGTTAGGGTGAGATTAGGCAGACCACGCAATGGGCTGTGGTTCCGTGGTCATGTAGCAGCAGCACTAGGTGTGGTTAGTGCTAAGCACAGTGAGATGTGGCTTGCATAACCACATCCCCCAAAGTGTCCTCCGAACAGGGTCTCTTTTCCTTCCCCTCTTAGAGTCCTTCTCTCCTTCCATACATGCTCTGAACCACTTCTTCCCCAGCCTGCCTCTTATGTTCACACGTGTTCCTTGGCCTGCCTTCTCATCCCTCTACTCATCTCTTTCCTGGGGTTCCTTGCATCTTCTACCTTTCTTGTTATCCCTTCTGCATCCCCCTCCATTGGATAGGAGCAGCTGTAACAGAGATAGGAGCCTGCCAGACTTCTCTGTGACAGGGGTGGTGGGGAAGCCCAGGTCTGGGGAGACAAATCCAGCCTTCTGGGTTGCCCCAGATATCCACACACCCTTCCCCTGGCCACCAATTGGTTCCTGACTCATGTGCTGCTTTTCCCTGTCAAAATGCCTCTCCCTGCTCTATGACATCAAGAGCGTCTCTGGCAGTCACTGCTAGATGAAAATAATAATAATAATAATAATAATAATAATAATAATAATAATTTTATTTTTTACCTGCCTCTCCGTTTGGATTGAGGCGGGGAACAACAGTAAATATAAAATATGATAAAACTGATTAAAAACATGGCACACATTATTAAAATAGCAATAAAACAGGTTCTGCTTTCCGAAGAGAGCTTAGGTGGGATCCAGGCCCACTTTCCTGTATATGGAAGTCCTACCAACAAATTGCAACCTCATCAGTTATAACTTCTTTTCTGGGAAAGCATCCAAGGCCAATGTTTATATTGTACTTGCAGGTTTTCTGGCTCTCGCTTATCAGTTGGACGGCGGCCCATGTGGAATGGCTGCTGGCCAGACGGCTGGCTGCTGGCTGCCCTGCTCTTGCTGGCCACCAGACAGGGAGGGAGATATATGGATATTTGCTACCCATCCAAGCAAGACAGAATTTCTGGTGCCGCTTTCCAGGCTCCTGCATCCTCAAACTATCTTTGATCTCTCTCTAGAGAGAACTTTCCAAGGGGCTCCACTGTACCATTCTCATCTGTGGCTCTGGTGCTTCCCCCCCCTCCTTTCGTTTGCTTAATGCTGAAACGGCACAAATGATTCTCAATGTTTTTCTAAATGGGTTGTCAAATCCAGGTCGGGCAGTCGCTTAAACAAACCCAACACCTAAAAATAAAGATCAGAATGTATCCTGCCAAGTTTTTTGTTTTGTTTTGTTTTTTGCATTAGTTGGATTACAGGTCACGAAGGAACTTAGCAGGATTTTTAAAGTTCAGTCAACTGACTTGACAGGCTTCATATTTCTAAGAACTGGAAAATCCCATTTTTAAAAGAACAGGCCATTCCCTTTGTGGATTAAAGCATGTCACTTTGGAAAAGACACAATCCTCTTCTCATTGGACAAGTGAGGTTCATCAATATGAGAGCTACCTGTGAATTGGGGGTGGTGGAGTCCATGGGGGTGGTGGGGATGGAGTCCAACAAACTCCCCCCTCCACTTGTCCACCTGGACTTCATTTGCTGAGCTGTTATCACCTACCAGACCAGTTTGCCAGACACTTGCACAGACCATAAGCGGTCAGCAGCCATCCGTCCCTTTGTGAGCTGCCATTTTACATAACAGTGGTGGCTCAGGATTTCTGGGAATCTAATATTATGGAAATGGGGCCATAAAGGCACCATTTACACAACATTATAGGTGTAAATGGTCCATGAACAAGGTAAAGCTTGAGATGAAAGGATGTTGTATCTCCATGGATCAGAGAGAGAGAGAGAGAGAGAGAGAGAGTTCAAGATGCCATTTCGAGGTCTTCTCTATGAATCCCCCCCCCGCTCCTCATTTCCCCTTCCCAAACATCAGCTATCAGACTTTGGGTTCATCAGGTCAGGATTGGTATCAGGATCAGAAACTGTACTGCAAGAGGGAACTTTTCAAAAGGCGGCATTTATGAGGAAAGCCACAAAACGGGAGTGGTATTTTAATTCCAGTTGAGTGCACCCAAAAATGCAAGCAGAGAAATTCACCAGCTGCTGTCTTCTTGACCGACCCTACAGCAACCACAGGCTGCTGGACCACACAACTGCTCTGAACCGGATTGCAAAGGAAAGGGCCTGATGGTTTGAGACACACACAGAGAGGGAGGGGGAGGGGGGAGAGAGAGAGATGTGAAGATGCAGGAGGGAAGTGAAAATGCTCTGTGGTTTTGGGTGGCTGAATTTCATATAAACTTCAGAAAGAACGAGGATCATCTCGTGTTTACAGTACCAAAACCCTCCAAGGGCATAGCGTTGCTTTCCTCCTTTGGCAGATGTGGGGAGCTATTAATAGGAACAGCCAAGGGAACTCTCTCAGGACAGCTGTTGGACAGATTATGCCTCCGCTTTTCACTCATGTTTTGCACTTATTCCAGCTTTCCAGATCTCACAGGAATGTCATCAGCTTAGGATCATTGCAAGCTGCTTTTACCCAGTCAGACCACTGGTCCATCTAGATGTGTTGGACTGCAATTCCCATCATTCTCAGCCAGTGCGGCTAATGAACAGCATCAGGTTGAGGGAGGCTGGTTGATCCTGACTTCTGGCAGAAGTTCTTTGGAGTTTCTAACAGGAATCATTCCATCTGGAGATGCTAGGTATCGAGCAGGTTCTCTATCACTGAGCTCCTGGGTCTGTCCCCCTGTATCAGTAGCAGAGGGTAGGAACTTCAGAAAAATCTTCAACAGATTCAAATGAGTTCAGATTTCTACAGTGGACCAACTTCTTCCAAGCAGAACTCTGTTTCACTTTTAGGGGGATTTGCACTAATTCACTAATATGCACTTGTGCAATGCACTAATCCGAATTCATTAGTGCAGGTGAGTGCATTTCCACAAGTGGCCATTGGTGCCAATGTGAATTAGTGAATGGGTGGATTTCACAGTTTTGGTGTCACCAACATTGTCGGGGGGTTTAAGGTCACTCATGTTCCATGCCATTTCCACATGAGCTGGCGATTTCCTTTAAAAACAATGTGTATGAAAAATTCATATGCGTTCTTTCCTAATATATGCATCCAGCCATGGTTAAAGCATATGTGTGCGCATTTTGGAAACACAGCGGTAGTCCAGCAATCTGTCCACGAAGTAGCCAACCAGATGTCTGTGGGAACCCCACAAGAAGGACATGAGTGTAAGTGTGTTTCCCAGCAACTATCTCTGATACTGGAGGTAGCATATAGCCATCATACCTAGTAGCCACTGATGACTACATCCTCCAGGAATATCTCAAATCCCCTTTTAAAGAGGATTCAAACTAGTTATCTCTTGTGAGAGCAGATTCTGTAGTTGAACTCTGTGCTGTGTGAAAAAGTACTTCCCAATCCATTTTCTCCATACCATCCTGCAGCTCTGCAGAGGAGCAGTGTGAAAAGATCTGCTCCCTCTGCTCCAACATAAATTCCCCAAACTTGAAGAAGCAATGAAATATTTACTTTTGTGCATCTTTGAAATTTCACCCACCCATTCCCCCCTTGCATTTGCTAGTCAGATTTAGGGCATGTATATATGGTATGTACTCTCTGACCCCCATCCTTGGAAATTCTGTGCAGCCTCCCCCACCCCCCAGTTTCAGAGTTTTCCACAGCTGTCACTCATAGACATTTAAGCCATGAGTGATAGATGCTGAGTCCATCACAGTTCACTGTGCCTGCCTGCAGAGATGATTTGGGAGTTCAAATTTTGATGCTTCTAGAACTAGAAGCCTAGGGAAAAGGGCAAAATGCTTTTGAGTTAATTAAAAGTGCACATTTTGAATGGGGAAAAGTGTGCAATTGTGTACGTCTTTTTCAAAAGTACACTCTTTTCTCCCATAGTGTGTGTGTGTGTGTGTGTGTGTTGGATTTTAAAGTATTCACTTTTTAAAACCCCACGTTTTTCAATCATGATCACAAATTCTGGAATTTGCAAACATTTTTTCAGAAAAAGTTCAGGATTGCGAAAAGGTCACGATCGCATGATTTGCAAACAGAAATGAAGTTCTCGCACATCCCAAGTCATGGCAATGCAAACTGTGTGGGGAGGGTTAAACCAATCTATGGAGGATCAGTCTACCAACAGCTACTAGCCACAAAAGCCAAATAAAACCTCCATGAGCAAAATAGTATACCTCTCCATATGAGATACTAAAGACAAAGGACTGGGAAGTCACCTTCATGCCATGCTTGAGGGCTTCTCCCTGCTGGCCTCCATTGGAGGCAGGATGCTGGGCTAGATGGAGCTTTTGGGAGAAGCACATCAGGGGACCACATTGCAGGGAGGTCTTTTTTATGCACTGCTTGTGGGTTTCCTAGACTCTTCGGGCTGGCCACTCTGGGAAGCAGAAAGGTGAACTAGATGGACCCACTTCAGTCTAAGTCAGCAGGGCTCATGTTATGGGATGCCCTGAGAAATGGAGCCAGCAAAGCATATACCCTTCTTGCCACAACACACGGAGCTTTATGAAGACAGCCCTTTGATCTTTCGAACACCGAGCAATATGCTTGGCTTGATTTCCAGGTGTCCTGAGCTCATTTGAAGCTGCAGTCATCAAAATCCCTGTAAATAAACAGAAGAGGGCAGGAGAAACATCACCGTTTGCTGACCTAGTCACGCCATTTGTGTTAAAGTTTGGGGGGGGGGGGGTTTCATCTGATGCTTTCGTTGCAACGAAAGCAAAATTGAATTTTGGATGTTCCCTGTCTTGTCGCTGCCACACACACACCCCTTTTAAGTGCCTCCATCAGTGTTAACAAATCAGCCACGAGCCCCTTTCAATTTATCGTTGCTCGTCTTGAATGCAGGTTGCACGACAGCTGTACGAGGCGGATTGAACCCGTTGATCAATGTAAGGGGAAGGGATGCATAGAAAACTCTGGGTGTTTTGCTCTGTTGCTGTTGTTTTTTTGCTAAATCCAAAGGGTTAGGGGAACTAATTTGCATCAGGGGCAATAAAGCATAACTAAAAACAAAAACAAAAAAGCAAAAGTTAGAAAAGCTTGCAGGAGGGAATGGAGTTGTATTAATCATTGAAACAGATTTCTGACTAACAAAATATGGCACAATCCTTGTTATTCATGGACCTGAAGAAATATTTTTAGGCAGAGCAGAATATAAAAGTAAAAGTCACAGTTCCGCACCACATGAACAATCATTATTATTGTTATTATTATGTCACCGTCTGTGTATATAAGGTGCAATCCTATACATATTTAGACAGAACAGAGGTCCTACAACCCCCAGCATTCCTTAAGGTGCAATCCTGTATATAATTAGACAGAAAGAAGTCCTACAACTCCCAGCATTCCATAAGGTGCAATCCTATAAATAGTTAGACAGAAAAAAGTCCTACAACTCCCAGCATTCCATAAGGTGCAATCCTGTACATAGTTAGACAGAAAAAAGTCCTACAACTCCCAGCATTCCATAAGGTGCAATCCTGTACATAGTTAGACAAAAAAAGTCCTATAACTCCCAGCATTCCATAAGGAGCAATCCTGTACATAGTTAGACAAAAAAAGTCCTACAACTCCCAGCATTCCATAAGGAGCAATCCTGTACATAGTTAGACAGAAAAAAGTCCTACAACTCCCGGCATTCCATAAGGTGCAATCCTATGCACATTTAGACAGAAAAAAATCCTACAACTCCCAGCATTCTGTAAAGTGCACATGTGGTGAAGGATGATCAGTCGGGGACACCCCCTGAGCATGCACACACTCCCGCCATGTACACACACTTTCATGGACACCCATAGGCAGGGCTGCTGGGTAAAATTGCCAAATCCTTCCCAATGGTCCTTGGGAAATCCAAATCCTTAAACTTCATCTGTAGGGAACTCTGCGCTTGAGGTTTCTGAGTCAGAGCAGCCAACTGGATGGTCATTTTGCCCCTGAAAATTCTGTGAGTGCATTCCAGTGATGTTGGCAGATGGGGAATCTATCCTAGGTTTAGAGGAATGTGCTCTTCCTCCTGTGGATATTTCACAATCATCCTGAGAAGATTCGACACAGAGCACTACCTTGCTCTTCCTGCCTCCCGCCCGCATGACACAGACAAACCTCTCTTCAGGCTGTCAACTAATACATAAAGCCATGTGTGTACGAATGTGGCGACAGACCTTCTTCAAATAATGGAGTGGCCTCTCCAACAGGCTATGCTCAAGAGTGCTTGGATTGTGGAGGGGCCAGCAAGAGCCTGTCGCAGTGGGAGGTGGGCCTACAAGTGTATTTGGCACCGCAGGCAGCCGGAGAAGAGTCCCTTGCCCCAAGACACCAACTGATTGCATGGCATTTGTATCCATGAGCATGCCACGAAGTTAAGTGCCTGCACCTCCCTGACATAGCTGAGGGTTTTCGCAGTTCAGAAGCCCCTAACACAGCTCCAGATGCAGGATCGGAACATTCTCCCTACATAGGAAGCAGCCTTAAAGCAGGCTAGACTCTTCATCTTTCTAGCCCGTTATTGCCTGCTTGGACAGCAAGTGCCTCCCCAGGGTTTGGGGCAAAGAGATTTCCCATCATGTGCCTGTGGGGGCAGCCATCTCCTTAAGAAGCCCTCTGGGAATGACATTAGGCATTCCCAGGGATGTGCTGTTCCCCAAAATGCTTGCAACAATAGCCAGACCTCTTTTTTTTCAATAAAAGAAAGAAAAGAACAGACTCATAAGCAAAGGCGCTTGGAGGCATGAGGGGCCCCAGGCAATGTCCCTTCTGGGTTCCATTATTTTCTTTTCTTTTTAAGCTTCTGTTGAGCAGCAAGGTTCCTCTTCGTGTACACCCCCTGCTGCTGCTGACCTGCCTTTTTTATTTTTTTACCTTATATATGGAGTTGCTTGGCTAGAGAACTCTTCCGTCAACAAAACCACATGAAAATGGCCTTACTCAAGGCATGGTGTTTCTTCTTCTACCACATCAAAGAAGTCCCCAATTTCCTATTGTACAGAGAGCAGCATCTTGCCATGATTGTCTGACAGGTTTTGCTGAAACAAAAACTCAGGGGTGGGGGAAACAAGCGCCATTGAAATGCAAGTCCCTGCACATGAAAGGATACGGGGTCGCCACAGATCTTCCAGGCAAGCACACAGAGACCTGTCTGGAGAATAAAATTCTGCATTTTCTCCCTCTTGACAAGAAAATGTGGAAATGGGGGTTAGTGGCTCGAGCTGGAAGGGGGATCTTCAGGAGACCAATCCACACGAACAAGAGAAAAGAGAGAAGATACTTTTCTCTTGTTGTTTTTAATTATTACCAAGACAGTGATTGGCTGATGGGGCTGCCATATTGACATCCCAAACCTGCATTACATTCATCCCCAGCAGACTTCATTAACTAAGGCCCCAAGTTCTTAGGTTCAAACTACATGTTAAACAGAGAGTTGGGATGTATGGAAAATTTGTTTCAGCTCATTTTTAACCAGGATTGGCCCGGTTTGCACCTTCCAGACCACACACAGAGTCTGATGCAATTTGCAGTTGAAGGCTGTACGTTTTCAATCTTTTATTTGTTTTTAATATCTCATCTATTTTGTGGTCTTTGTATTTTTTATTGACTGTTGTTCCCCGCCTTGATCCGGAGGGAGAGGTGGGTTATATTATTATTATTATTATTATTATTATTATTATTATTATTATTATCCATGGACCCATAAAAAGCCTGTGTTTAATGACATTCACACATTTGGAAATGTGCATGAACAAAAATGCATGCTATTTATTTATTTAAACATTTATATCCCGCCCTATATCACTAGGATCTCAGGGCGGCATGCAGATAAAATTACACAACACCATAAAACAATAACTATGCACAGCTAAGAACAAATTAAACCATTCATGGAGCTAAAACCAGCATTAAAATTTAAAAGGAAAAAGCACACAAATCAATGGGAGAAGAATGCGCACATTTCAAAGATGTACACAATCGATGCATACATTTGGACAACTGCATACAAAAATACACACAGATTTTCATTTGGGGGAGGAACACCCCTAAGCCTGCAATCTGATACAGGCCGTTTCTATACCAGGCTGTTTGCCTGGGATGGCCCCCGGCTGGTCCCTGTGCGCCGATGGTGTGTATTAGGTACTTCCGGGATCTCCCTCCCTCCCAGTGCGCCGATGGTTTGTATTAGGTACTTCCGGGATCGCCCTCCCTCCCAGTGCGCCGATGGTGTGTATTAGGTACTTCCGGGATCGCCCTCCCTCCCAGTGCGCCGATGGTGTGTATTAGGTACTTACGGGATCGCCCTCCCTCCCTCTACATCCCTATAGTGTAGAAAGGGCAACAGACTCAAGTCAGAATACACTTCGCAGTGAAATTCGGAGAACTTCGGATCGCTTCAGTTTTGCTGATTCACTCATCCTTAGCAGAGCACATTGATTCGCTTTTGTTCTAATTTCTTTTTTCATCCATGATTTCCATGCTCACCCTCTGCAAGGCAGCCTGGACAGGCTGCAACTGAGCAGAAGAAAGTTGGTTAGGGAGAGTCTGCTTAATGCTCTTCCATCCAGTCATTTGTCCTGTTCAAAATCCCCCCACCCCAAGCTGGTTTTACCTTTGGGGAGAATAAGAAAAAAACATGTAAACTGCCTAGAGAGCTTCAGCTATGGTGCAGTTCAATAATAATAATAATAATAATAATAATAATAATAATGGGAAGATACCTAGACTGTGGGGTCACTATCCCACAAGAGAAGAATAAGCTTAGAGGGGTTGAGTTTTAAAATAACCAGTGGGAAAGGGTTAAGTAGCCTTTCTCCATTTGCCCTAATCCTTAGACCTTTCCCAAGCTGGTACTAAAGCCAAAAGTACACACACACACACACACACACACACACACACACATACTGTGCCATCCTATTTATAGGATGCGAATTTAGAGTAACATTTTTGTAATTTCAGAGGCACAGTTCGAGAGGCAAGGAAACATTGTGTTGGGAGGAAACGTTGCCCTTTCTCTGAATCGGCTTCATGGTGACTCTACATCACCCTTTCACAACCTGGTGTCCATCCCATATGTTTTGCACTACAACTCCCATTATCCCTGACCATTGACTAAGCTGGGTGGGGATGGTGGAAGTTACAGTTCAATCCATCCAGAGGGCACCAGCTTGGAAAGGTTGCCCTACAGCAAAAATACGAAGCCAAATCAGAATGAAGGCAATGCTTCCTGACCTTACTCCAGAGCTTTATGGGGATGAAAATGGCACCTGACAGCTGCTGGATTCTTCATCAGGCTTAGCCACCAATACCAAGACTACACAAAATAGGTGACCGTGGTAGAGAGAGAGAAATGAGTGTGCCAAAGTTTAATGAAACCTCTCTCCACTCCATGACCGCCACTTCTGAGTGAAAAGATTCTATGAATACATTTTGGTTAGCAATAGCCCCTAGCTCATTTTGCTTTAGAAGAACTGTCGAGGGGAAAAAAAGCAATATGGAGTCTCCCATGCCATGTAGTTCGAGCCACACTGAGGTGATGAACCTGTGTCTAGGCTGTACCACTTCAAACTGCAGAAAGGGGCATGATTTGATTTTTCCCCCCCCCCATATATATAATTGCTCAGTCTAAAAAACTGAACATTAGGGAGAAGCCTTCATGCCTTAACATACCACTTGAGGAGCTGATTCTCTGAATGCAGGAATATTGTAAATTGAGGAGTATTCAGTCATATGAGACCCCATTAGACCTCTGGAGTGCTACACACGCAGGTTGATCACCTCAGAGACAATTAGGCTGAAGAGTACTTTCACTATAGCCAACCTTCCCAGGAATTGCTCTAGTAAATGCGGCAATTAGCTGGCGTTGTCCATACCTAATGCTGCAACCTAATTGGAGCTCTACTAATGGGATTTTTAAAAAAAGAGTCAAATTAGTGCAACAGAAACAGGTACTAATCTTCTACTGGCATGCCTTCATGCTGGTAATGTCAATGTTAAAATATCTCTTTGAAATTCAAATACCACATTTTGAGCCCTCCCAAATTGGAAATATACAATTAAAATCCAGGTGATAAGACCCCTAATTCAGCAACCTTTTCTAAAAAAGAAAAAGTTAAATTCTCCCCTAATTCCTTTTCCAATGACTCCCAAACCATAGCAGCTGTGGGAGAGCTTTATAAAGAACAAGCAAATGAACCACAGCTTCTACAGGCCCAACTGGGACTTGCAGCCACTCCATCCCAGTTCCAGTCCATGTATTAGCTGACCATTTACGATCATGTGAAGCTGCTTTTACCAGGTCAACTTGATATAATTTGTCTGCTTAGCCCAGTATTGACTGGCACTGTCTTTCAAAGGTCTCAGGCAGAGAGAGGTTTTCCCCATCATCTGCTACCTGGAGCTGAGACTGGATTGAACTGGGGACCTCTTGCATGTAGAGCGCAGCCACTGAAACAGGGTCGGCACCAGGCATTCTGCTGCCTAAGTTGAAGAACAAGCCCTATGAGGAGAGACTGAAAGAACTGGGCATGTTTAGCCTGGAGAAGAGAAGATTGAAAGGAGACATGAGAGCACTCTTCAAATACTTGAAAGGTTGTCAGTGTCACACAGATGAGGGCCAGGATCTCTTCTCGATCATCCCAGAGTGCAGGATGTGGAATAATGGGCTCAAGTTACAGGAAGCCAGATTCCGGCTGGACTTCAGGAAAAACTTCCTGTCTGTTAGAGCAGTATGACAATGGAACCAATGACCTAGGGAGGTGGTGGGCTCTCCCACATTAGAGGCATTCAAGAGGCAGCTAGACAACCATCTGCCAGGTATGTTTTAAGGTGGATTCTGGCATTGAGCAGGGGGCTGGACCCGATGGCCTTATAGGCCCCTTCCAACTCTACCATTCTATGATTCTATAATTCTATGGCATGTCTCCCATTTAAGGTACAAAAGCTGAATGACTGTTTCTTGCACAGTGGTGACGGAACAACACCCTCCATTGAATCTGAAGGCAGCTTGCTAGCTTAGAGAACATAGGGCAGGCCATGAGGTGCACAGTTCTCTTATTCAACATCTTGCTGCCACCTCCATATCTGCCATCTGAGGCATCTGCTTCACTCTGGATAATCATAGGGCTGGCCCTGAACTGAAATATTATCCCTCCCAGACTTGTATATACTCCAGTGTATATAAATTCTATTCTCTTGCTAGCTTGTTGTCTGTAAGTCTTGGGGAAGTCGCTTTGGCCAACATCCTTGGCTGTAGCAGTCGGCTGCCTACCAAAATGAGTCAACTGCTCTTGTGGGTCTTTGTCAACGGGGGGCACTCTCATGGCTCACCCTTCTGTTCTTCTTCCGCACTTCCTGGAGAGAATTGCAACATTGCATCTACGTCATCAGTTCATCAGAAACTCTTACACGTTCACACCACATCCCCCTCGCATAGTTCTGTGCAGACGGCTCCGATGCGCTTGCAAGAAATTCCAGCGATTTTATTAGGATGTAACATTGCTCTCCAAGGCTAGCTCCTCGTTAATCAATTAGCCAATGAAGCTGTGGCAATCATTCTGAACTCACTTTCCAAAGCTGTGATCCAGCTTTGCTGCTCATTAAGAGACCACAGATTTATATGCTAGGCTGTTAATATGTTGTATGTATAATTATATCATGCCCTGGTCAGCTAATAGCTCCTGAAATTACAGGAAACTGATTGAAATAACCTTTTTATTAAAAAAAAAAGTAATTGAAATTAGGAATTAATTGATTTCTATAGCAGAGCGCTTTCTACTACTCCAGTCATCTACGCAAGAAAAATGGGAAATAGTCCAGAAATTGGCACACTCAGAGGTGTAGGGTTTAACGTTGCTGGAATTAGGATTTAATATTGTTTCAAATAGGGGAGAAATTCGGTAATTTCGCTTTTTAACATTGCACTTTCAAACCATCACGCCAGAGGTGTGGAACCTCTTTCAGACCGGGAACTGATCAATGTCAGAGAAGCTCTCAGGGCCTGTATTCCAGTGGTGCACGGGGCCAAAGGCAAAATCAGGCAGGGCCAAAATACCAGCATATTTTAGCTCTCCTTGCCAATAGCTAAGCCTTAGATGAGGCATTTCAACCTTTTCGAATGGAGTAGGCAGGGGGAGTTGACTAACTCTGACAGATGCTGGCGATGTAACGCAGACAATGCCTCAATGAGGTCTACGGTGTAGGTATGGCCTGGAGTAGCTTCTTTTTGGTTGGAAGCCATTACCCTCATACCTTTTGTTCTTGAAATATCTGTGATAATTGGGGGTGTCCATACACTTTTAAATTACATCCCTGTGATGTGGGTCTTAACAGACGTATAGCAAAAGTAGAAGCTGAGAGCCCTTACAGTTACAAAGAGACTTATCCTTCAAGCTTGGAAAGAGAAATACCCACCACTACCCATGACCATTGGTAGATGTGCAATCTTGCATGCCATAACACCAATAACATCCCCCCTCTGTTTTCTTAACTATTTCCCCTTTTGACCTCTCTTTTTAAAAGTTACAAGAGTTCTTTTTATGAAGAAGACACGTACAACCCTGTTCAAGGTTAAATGTCTATGCAAGCTACCAGGCCACTTGGAAATCCATCCATCGTATTCTGGTGATGGCAGGTGTAGAGTCCTGAGATGGGTTTTTAAAAAATGATAACAGAAAAAATAACTAACTTTGCTTTTAAGTGAATGCCACAGTTGGGATGAAACCAGCATGGATCCATTTGGCTCTGCAGGAGTCTACCAATGAACACCTCCTGAGAATCCCCGTCTTTGAAAATTGTTTCATCTCGGCTGCTTCCTGGCAGGTGCGTGCACACTCTCCCTTTGTGCGTGGTTGCTAAGTGCAGAAAGAGACCCCTCTTCAAAAGCAGTGAGCGTAGGAAAATATAACATCTGCTGAAGCCATATTCACCCTATTCCATTTTCCTGGCCTGCGGTGGGATGGGGAGGAGGGATACATTAACAAGCCTCAGGGGTAGTCTTATTAACTGAGCTATCTGTATTAGCTCAGCAGGAGTCTGGTCAAAGTCTAGACTGCAAAACCAACTTGGTTTTTTGTTTTTGTCTGTTGTAAAAGGACACCTTGGCTGCATTCGGACAACATATTAGTCAATGGTGGGTTGAGTAGCCAACTCACAGTTGGTTATTTTGTGGGTACTCCCCACACAACATATTCCTACACAACTGTGGGTGGTTGGGGCTGGCGTTGTGTGGACTAATAGTCAACCCAGCATTCGACTGACACAGCCCCCACCCCTCTCACCACCATCCCTCCTCCCTCAATCCTCCCAGTTCTATCCCAGCAGCCTCTGCAAGTTGCACCATTTGTAGCAGAGTGGCAACCACCGCTTTGGTCGCTCTTGCCACCGGCCTCTATGGGCTTGTGTTTTAACTCACTCACCCCATGCCATTAACCCACTCACCCCTCCACACAACACTTTAAACAACTGGCTTCGAGCTAAAGAACTTGCAAGCCAGTTGTTTCTCTCAATTGCTTATTTGGGCGGAATAGCATACCATCAGTAGTTTGTGAGTGGCGTGTTACCCTCCACACAACGCGATAAGCAACACAACTGATGATTGTTCCCCCCCTTCAGTTGCTTAATCTGTTGTCTGAATGCAGCCCTTGTTTTCTTAAAAACCAGCCATGGGTACAGCAAGGAGTAGCAGTCATTTTTGATTTCATTTGGGGCAAGTGTTCCAGAATCTTCAATTTACTGGAGTTTAGCCCATAAATACTGCAGACTCTGGAGAACTGTCAGTTCCACCAAAGTGTGCCCAGAGTAGAGGGCATGTCAATCCCACCCTTGATAGTTCACAGGACCAAACCGGCTTGGTGGGAATGAGGATCAAGTGGATCCTGGAAGCATCCAGCACATGCTCAAAGCTGTCACACAGGTAGGAATGTGCGAATCAGCAAAGGTTGGGATGGCTTCAATTGGGTCAGTTCACAGATTTTTAAAATTTGCATGAAAAGCAATTTGCGCAAATTGTAGGTGTGATTAGGGCAAATTACGTAAATTGCAAGTGTTCTTTGTGCAAATTATGAAAATTGCAGCCATAATTTCCACAAATTTATAAAACAACAAAAATGTTCCTGGGTTTCGGGAAGGAACCCACAGCGTGCCTCACAAATGCAAGCCAAGTTGGAGGCATCATGGAAATCCAGCAAGTCCCAAAAGGGCCGATTTCCCAATAATAATAATAATAATAATAATAATAATAATAATAATATATTTATTTCTTCCCCGCCTCTCCCTCTGGATTGAGGCAGGGAACAACATTAAAAACAGAGGATATAAAATACATAAAACTGATTAAAACATATAAAAACTACTACATTGTTAAAATACCAATAAAACTCCTAAAATTCAACTGGATAGGCCTACTAGAAGAGATCAGTCTTTAGAGCTTTCTTAAATTCTGGAAGACTGCAAATTTGTCGAATCTCCTCCGGCAGACCATTCCACAGTCTGGGAGCGGCAGAAGAGAAGGTCCTCTGGGTAACAGTTGTCAGCCTAGTTTTTGTTGACTGTAGTAAATTCTTCCAGGGTGGGTTGTATGGGAGAAGGTGATTTACAGCTCTACCAGATAATGTAAGACATTTTTTCTGAAACTTTTTTTTGTAATCATCAACAGAGAGGGATCATAGAATCGTAGAATTGGAAGGGACTTCTGAGATCATCTAGTCCACCCCTTGCCCAATGCAATGCAGGATGCAGCTGCAGCATTCCGGACAGTTGACCACCCAGCTTCTGCTTCCATACCTCCAGCAAAGGGGAATCCACCACCTCCTGAGAGAATTTGTTCCATGGCTGAACAGCTTGCTGTTAAGAAGTCTATCTGAATATTTTAGGCTGACCTTATGAAAAGGAGGACAGGGCTTATGTAACTTTAACAGTTGTAGAGAAAAGGGAATTTCAGCCAGTGTCATTTGTATGCAATTAGTTCCTGGTGAAATTCCCTCTTCATCACAACAGTTAAAGTTGCAGGCACTATACTAGAGTGACCATATACAAAAGAAGGCAGGGCCCCTGCAACTTTAATTGTTGTGATGAAGAGGGAATTTCACCAGGAACTAATTGCATACAAATGACACTGGCTGAAATTCCCTTTTCTCTACAACTATTAAAATTACATGAGCCCTGTCCTCCTTTTCATAGGGTCAGCCTAATTTAGCTGAAATCTTCTTCACTGCAACTTCCACCCATTTCATCTAGTCTGGCCCTCAGGAACAACAGATAGCATAGTGTAGAAGATGGATAGGGAGAAAGTAGATCTCTATATGTTTTGGACTTCAGCTCCCAGAAGGCCTTGCCAGCATAACCAGTGGTCAGGAATGCTGGGTATTGAAGTCCAAAACATTTGGAGATCCACTCTCTGCCCACCCCTAGTGAAGAATAATTAGCAAATTGTTTTCCATGCCATGCCCTGGGGAGAGGGTGCTATACATTTTTTTAGAATGCCCAAACTCTGTATTAGTCCACCTGACCGCATTCGTGCCATGCCAATTTGGTCTGGGAGAACTTACTGTCAAACAGTTTTATTTCTTCTTGTCTAATTCTTGGACTTAATTGTTTTTTGTTCTTCGTGGGGAGGGGAGTTTCCAACACATAATTTTCTGTTCACTTTCAGAATTGTTGCAGGCAAGGTATTTTGTCAAGTCTATTCTTTACAGATAGTCGAGCTCTCGCGTATAAGAGAAAGTTTGATCATTGACTATATACCTATATTTTGTCTTTCCTAAAACTAATTCACGATTTTTTTAAAATGGAGTAAAGGGCTCACTTGGTTTGGTTCCCTGAGCTACAGCACTCCTGATGATGAGTGGGAGGTATTTAAAATGATTTTCTCAAGCTAAAAAGAAAAAAGAGAGAGAAAGAAAAATCTTCAAAGCTTGTGTTTAATTGTGCATGTCCTATTTTAAATAACCAGCTCAACTCCAGCTGTTTAGGGGACTGATCTGAAGAGACAGTCTCTCCAATCCAGATGTAACCCTTTCAGGCATCCTCCAACTGATGAGGTTGGTGCTGTTTGCACAGTACATTTTTCTACCACTTCAGTTTTAAGGTTTGGAAACATGTGTGCGGAAATCTTTAAGAAATTGAAGGCCAATAATAAACGAAGGCAGAAAACTCTCACTTATGCGAAGTGAATGATTTTCAGATTGTTATGGAACATAAATAAAGAGATTAATAGCTCTCAAGATGAGGAGTGGCAGATCATGGGATCTACAGCTGAGAATACTCATGGGTAGATGGAAAGCAGCTCTGCCCACATGACCATGTGGTGGAGAATTAAGTCAACCTGCCTGGGTTTGACGGCCCCTTCCCATTGTGAGACAGAAGCCCACCCACTTGGCTTTCACAAGTATTTCATTTGCTGGGTTAGTTTCCTGCTCATAAGAACATCGGAAGAGCCCTGCTGGATCAGACCAAGGGTCCATCTAGTCCAGCACTCTGTTCCTGCAGTAGCCAACCAGCTGTCAAGCAGGAACCCACAAGCAGGACATGGGTGCAACAGCACCCTCCCGCCCATGTTCCCCAGCAACTGCTCTATACAGGATTACTGCCTCTGATACTGGAAGTAGCACAGAGCCATCAAAACCAGTAGCCCTTGATAGCCTTCTCCTCCAGGAATTTGTCCAATCCCCTTTTTGAGCCTTCTGAAATGGGTGGCCATCACTACATCTTGTGATAGTGAATTCCATAGTCTAACTATGTGCTGTGTGAAGAAGCGCTTCCTTTTATCTGTCCTGAATCTCCCACCAATCCCCTTCATGGGATGACCTCAGGTTCTTGCATTATGAAAGAGGGAGAAAAATGTCTCCCTATCCACCTTCTCCATACCAAGCATAATTTTGTACACCTCTGTCATGCCTCCCCATACTCTCCTTTTTTCCAAGCTAAACAACCCCAGCTGTTGGCCTCCCCTGCCCAGTCACTGTGGTTATCAGAAGGCATGCTCCTGGTGGTTCAACATGGACCTATGACCCTACTGGAGTTCGCCAGGAGAAGAGCCTTCACCAGGGTGGCCCCCCTGGAGATCAGCCAGGTGCCAACACTGTGCTGCTGCTGGCCCTTTTCCAGGAAGCATTCTTTAAGTGACCAACCACAATTTGTATTAGTATTGGGTTTTTTTTAAAAATGAACTATTTAAATATCTGTTTTGTTATTTTTATCTTTTTACTATGTTATTTTTTTTATGTCCATCACTGTGGGATCTATTTTAGATATGGAGCAGGCTATAAATATTGTAAATGAATGTTATTCCAAGACTCCTAGCTCAGGCAGCCCCCTTCGGAGCCAGCAAGGCCAGCTCTGAGTCAGATGTTTTTGCTGTCCATAGCTCTAATTCCTACACTCCTCAGACTAGTGCTGCATCAATACACATGGCCAGACACCTCACAATGAAAGTTATTGCTGCGATTATTGTAGTCAGCACTGTTATCATGACCTCTGTGAGGTGGGGGAATCGTAGTCAGATACACAACACCCTCATCTTCCCAGACAGTGCTGGAATTAATTCCGTTTTAAAAGGAAGGTAGAAACAGCTTCATTTACTATAACAAATTGCTAATATGGCATAAGCTGGCCCATGTAAATGAGTTTCTGCCTCCCCTGTGGCTTTTTCTATCAACTTCCCAGCCTAATTGTGTGCCTCCTATAAAGACCTTTCAATAATCAGCTCTTCCACATATTACCGTCAGACATTTTCATCATACCCTAAAGGCCTGAAGCCAGAGATTTGATGGGTTAGCTTACAGCAATATGTGTGACGCAGCCATCACAGAATTCCCCTTCCTCTTGCATTTGCCCCCTGCCTTTGCTGCCCCTTAGGGAAAATCCTGCTCATCTAAAGCACAGACTTTGGTGAATGTTGGGCAGAAGGGAGCCCTGAACCAACCAATTGCTGGGCCTTGATTTCTCCAATTTGATGCATGGATGCCGTTGCGAAGTACACACGCAATTTCGGGGTGAGTTAGTGGAATCTGTTTGATAGGGCCTAGGACCTTTTAAATAATGCACATGCCTTTGACATGGGGATGGATGAGAACTTTGTTCCCGCTCAGTTTTGATAAGAATTTACCAAAATTTGCAAAATTTCCCACATACAGGACTTTCAAACAATCAAGGTTGAAACCTGCTGGCTGGGAATGCCGGGAGCTGTAGGATTTTTTTTCTGTCTGAACATGCAGATGTGCAAAAATCATTCCCAAAACCAGTTACACATTTGTATTCATTTGAGAACCCACATCACTGTGATAATTGCAGGAAAGCATTTTTTTTAATCCACAATTAAACCCACTCTCTTTTAACCGTTTTTTTCTCTATGTCCCACTGTTCCTTGTCTACATTGCTCTGAGGTCCTTGAAGGAGGACTGGGATTTTAAAAAATGTAATAGCTGAATAGATGTTTTGTTCTCTCAGAATCCAAAGGCTCGAGTCCTCTCTTTTTTCTACTGTAGTCTGCTCCTTCCCCCTTGAACCCAGGGCTGCTTTTAATTCCAGCCCCACCTTGCCTATTTGTCAACCAGCAGAAGTTCCTGGGCCCAATCCCTTTCTTGTCTCTAGACTGGATCCAATACCATCCTAGACCTAGAACTAACCTGACCCAACACTGCCCAAAGTCATCTCCAAATGCTGATCCTGCAAACGATCCTATCTGGAGTACAAGGAGATGTCCAGGGATACCTGAGAGTGCCTTAATCCATCATCCCAGGGGTATCAGCCTAGTATTGCAGGACCTTGGATAGCTCCAGGCAAGCAGGCTGGCTCCAACAATGGCAGGAAAGCATCTGAGACCTGTGTTTATCCCTCTCAGGCCAGACTGTCCCTCCCAGGTTCTGTCCCTTTCCAGAGTAATCCCTTTCAGGTTAGTTAACCCTTTGATATATGACCACTGCAGTTCCATGCCTTTCACAGAACCAGATATTCATAGCAGAGCCCAAGGCCCCCTTTTCACTTTTCCATTATTCTGATACACACTTGCCCTGGCGTATGCTTATACCAGTTTAGGTTTGGCAAAGTCCATGAACTGCTGGAGACGCTGCAGCCTCCTATATTGGTTAGAGTTTTGAGGAAATCCCCAGGTGACATCCGTCACCCCCCTGGGAAACAGGGTGACTGAACCGAGAGTTAAGCCATGTAAGCTTTTCTTTGCTTTTATTCTATCTGCATCCGTTTTCCGTCAATTAACTCTATAATTCTTCTATACAAGTGGACTTGAGTCATATTGGTATCCTCAAACCTGGTTAGTGTGGGTCATGGCTGGACCAGGCCCCAGTTTAGGGCAGATTGTAAAAATGTGTGTGCATGCAAACGCCTTATTTTTTAATTCTTCTTATATGTCTATTTACATATTTGATCATTTTTATGTACTAGACCACTGATGAAGACTTTTGGTTGAAATGCGCTTGGTTTGGGTTGGTACTGGTTACTCCTGGTATTGTTGGATATTACAGTACAACTCTGGTCAGATCCACACCAAGCAAGATACAGCACTATGACAGTGGCATGAAAGCAGGATATGGTATGTGTCTTATGGGCCCCAACAGTTGTCAGTGCACTTCAATACCACTATAAAGCAGTAGTGTGGCTCCTGCCTTTTATATACCGCTCTCATACTGCTTTCATACCACTATATCCTGCTTGGTGTGGCTCCTGCTTTTTATATACAGCTATATCCTGCTTGGTGTAGGTTGGGCCAGTGTAGTATTTTTCTGTTTTCTTTCAATGTATAGGTAGGTAGAATAATATAAGATATTCTGCATAGGTAGAATAATATAAGATATTTCTGTATATGTATTTTTATCTTCACCAGTTTGCCTATCCCAATTGTTTCATCATTATTTAGTTCAGGCTTGGGATACAGTTTCTGTTTTGCTTGACCACTCTGTCAACTGCCACTTTGTGAGCAGGCACAGTGAGGCCTTCAGTGGAAAGAAGGCCGGTTCCTGAGGAGAATCTAAATCAGGAGGGCCAACACTGGAGGGTCCAGTTTAGGCTGACCATATGAAAAGGAGGACCAGGCTCATGTAACTTTATCACAACAGTTAAAGTTGCAGGCACTATACTAGAGTGACCATATACAAAAGAAGGCAGGGCTCCTGCAGCTTTAACTGTAGTGACGAAGAGGGAATTTCACCAGGTGCTGCATGCATGCAAATGACACCTGCTGAAATTCCCTTTTCTCTACAACTGTTAAAGTTGCAGGAGCCCTGTCCTCATTTTCAAATGGTCAGCCTAGTCCAGTTCATGAGTCAAGAGGCTCCTGGCTAGCAGGCCCTGCTTCCGGCTTTGGGTTGGGTTCAGCTCCTCCACAGCTTTTGCTGTGCTCCTCCTTCTTTGTGCTAGCATCTTGGCTGCCAAGGAAAAAAGAAGTGGATCCAACGTATAGGGACAAGCCTGTAGTGCCTGATGCAGTGACTAAACTCCCCTGTGTACTATTAAACATCGCTAACATAAATACAATCTTATCAGACGGTTGCGCGGAACCCCTCGTTTCCCAAACCCTTCGTACGAAAGCTCCTGCTTCTTGGGTTGGCTGCAGCTCACTAGTTACAATTTCACCCCTCTATTACCCAAGACCCATCTGCCTCCCCACAGTGTGCAAAAATTAAAAAAAAGAAGGAACCACAATTCAGAGACGACTCGGTGTGGCCACGCTGAGCCATCCCGGCAAGCCACGGAGACATCTGTAATTCTTTTGTGTACGTATCGTTTAAATATTTAACGCTGGCCTTAATGATATTCTAATCCTCTTGGAATGTGTGAAGTGGAAGTCATTTGCATTCATTTTGGCCTTTTCATTAAATCTCATTAGGGAAGATGCAACATCCAATGCGTCTGGAAGATGAAGAAAACCGAGGAGGGGGGATCATTTCCACCCCAGCTGTGGCTGTTGACAACATGCTGTTGGGAAAGGAGCCCTCTTAGGAGAACGAGATGGCGTTTGCAGTGAAGGCCCCTTTCCAGTCTGAGTAAGGGGAAACAGCGAGTCTTGGTTACATTTATTGTTCAATAAAGATTCGTATCATGATGCATTATGCAAGATCGTTGGGTGTTTACAATTTACTAGAAAACACATGCTGGAAAAAATGGATCCTTTTCTTTCAGCTATGACACCACAGGCACACACACACATACACACACTTGGTTACCCTGACAACGCCTTGAAACAACATCTTCAGGTCCCATGGAAAGCCAAGGGGATCAAAGCAATGTATTCTAACACAGAAAGAAAAGAGGCGGGTTTGCAACAAACATAGTCATTTCAAACATTTAATGAAGTTTAACATGAAGCTCTGATGAACTTCAGGACACCAGAAAGACTGAGCTTTCATTTGGGGGGCACTTTATAATTTCAGAGCTCAACACTCATAATTGCAGACTTTGAGTCTGCAAATGTAAGAAGGGGAGAAAAACTATAAAACATTTATTTTTGCTCAGTCTAAACTACCACCCACACGGACGTGTAGTTATTGCATTTCTAACATAGTATTCTTCCAAGGAGCTCGGAGTAGCAAATATAATTCTTCGTTGTCCCCCACTGCATTTATATTTACAACAACCCTGTGAAGTAGGTTAGGCTGAAAGGTCACTAGCTCGAAGGCACCCAGTGAGCTTCATGGCTGAGTAAGGACTTGAACTTGGGTCTCCACCTGCAGAAGATCCCAGGTTCAATCCCCGGCTCCTCCACTTTAAAGGATCCAATAGCAAGTGATGGGAAAGACCTTTCCCTGCTTGAGGCCCTGGGGAGATGCTGCCAGTCAGACAAGGCAATACTAGTCTAGAAAGGCAAATAGTGTGACCTGCTATGAGGACTCTGGGGCAGAAGGTGGGGGGTGAGATGAAAGAAGAGGAGAGCAAGCAGTTTTGGGAAGTGGGGAGACATAAATAGTTCCCCAAGTTTCATAAAGACTCAGGGGCTGCAAACCTCAAAGCACTTCTGCACGTCAGCCAAAGTCGCCGGATTCAGGTGATGCCCACACAAGATGCAGAATCTCAGCTTACATTCCAAGCCAGAGGAACAATGCACCGGGAAGGAATTGTGCTTCATTCAGAATTAGGGACGTACAGGTTTTGTGAAACCCATTCTATCTGTGGTCCTTGCTACACCTACAGGTGTAGAGAGAGGGAGGGGGAACGATCCGGGACATACCTGCTTCGGGGATCGTTGCTCTTGTGCAAATGAAGCACAATGTCCCGGAAGGAAACAGATGTCACGACCGCCATTTTTTTTAAAAAAACAAACCCAGAGCAGGGGGCACAATTGCGCTCCAGCAAAAAAGGTTAGTTTAACCCCCCCCCCCGAAATCAGGCCCCCAACCCCCTCCCTGCCATCCCAGGGGTGACAAAATTGCTGCCACCCCCTCCCCTGATGAGCACGGAGCAGCGCCGTGTGGCTCTGTGCCCATTTCTGGTGTCACACTTACTCACAAGTAAGCAGGCACCAAGCAGGACGGTACCCACACCTCTCACGGTCTCGGGATGGCCCCTGAACCGCTGGAAGAATCGGGTTTTCCCATGGATTCTTTATCCCTGGGAAAACCTGTGCTGGTCCCCCATCTGCTCCCAGGAGTCTCTGTGCATCATTTGCAGGCACAGGGGGCACCCAGGGACAACCCTGGGGGAAAACCCCAGTGTGGAAAGGGCCTGTGTTTTGTTGGTTGTCAGGCACCTTTCATTCCACTGTCCACACGTTGACAGAATCACTTATTTTTTAGCGGTGTGTGAGAATTTCATTCCAGGTGTGCAAGCATGCTTTGCACAAATACTCCCCAAAGGCATTTTTAAAAATGGTCTGCAATTCTGTAGAATCCACATGATCCAGAAAAAGCTGGGCCGCTGCATAGAAATCTGAACTCATTTGAATCCATTGTGGATTTCTCAAAATATCGCTATTCATAACACATCCGAGCATTCCTAGCTGAGCAAATTTGTATTCTTACCCAGGGTATTATAAAACTTTGGCAGGATCATTGCAACTGGTTTACAATGCAGATATAAAAACCTACATTGACAAACGCTTCTTGTCTGAATTAGCAATGATCACAGTTTAGGACCACAATACCTGACAAAGCGCGCCTCCCGACACGAACCTCCCTGTACACTAGACATCTAAGGTCCTCTGGGAGCCTAGTCCAAGGGAGGCTCAGAAGACAGCAACAAGGGAGAGGGCCTTCTCAGTGGTGGCCCCCCAATTGTGAAATTATCTCCCCGATGAGGCCTCCCTGGCACCAACATTGCTATCTTTTTGGCCCCAGGTCAGGACTTTTCTCTTTTCCCAGGCATTTGGCAGCATGTGATGAGCTTTAATCAATCCTGGATTTGTTTTATGGTTTGGCTGATTGCTTGAAGTTGTTTTAGATGTATGTTTTTAGATGTCTGTTTTGTGTGTTTTATGTTTGTAAATTTTGCATATTGTTTTTAATGTTTTTCATCTTTGTAAACCATCCAGACAGCATTGGCTATGGGGCCGTATAACGATGTAATAAGTCATCACCATTCATCATCAGTTCACATACACAGTGCAAGAGCAGATTGAAGTTTTCCCTGCTCTTTGGCACTTTCTCAGCATTATCCAGTCGAATAACCAGTTGGTTTTTGGACCTAAGATCCTGCCAGCTGATGTCAAAGGAAAGTTCCTCCAAATTGGATATGTTTGAGCTCTTGGTAAACTGTAAATTTACCACGGAACATCTCTGGTTCTTGCTCTTCTTCCAGATCTCCATGCATTGAGCAGCTGGTGGAAGCTGAACTATGTGAGGCCTGGCCTGGCCTTCTGTGCAGGCAGAAAACAGACTATTATTCCTGAGGGTACAATTTCATATGGCTTGCTGTTATTCCCTGCCAAAACACCAGAGGGTAAACTTCAGCACCAGGGTAAAATGCAGGAATCTATCTTTTGATTTCAGAGTTGAGGGGAAATGAAATGAGACCCTCAGAAACCAGCCTGGTATCCAGTCTCTTCACTGAAATTCTGGAATTCAGTACCCCACATTGCAATGAGCTCTGCCAGCTTGGACAACTTTAAAAGGGAATTAGGTGATTCATGTTATGATGGTCATATATTATCTCCAGTTGCCGGAAAACATGAACAGGCAAGTACCTGTACTATTGCACTCAGGGCCTTTGTCAAGGGTTGGCCATGGTCGGGCACCTGCTGAGGGCCCACACCCCAGGAGGGCTTTGCTGACAAGACCCCCCTCAAGCTCCTCCTCCTCCTCTTCAGCATTGCAGACTTATTGTTCACCTGCCTCTTGCTCTAGCCCAGACAATGGTGGTGGTGAGAAGGAGGAGCAAGAGACGCCACCACCTCCTTGCTCACTGAAGCTCTGCCTCTCAAGCAAACAAGTGGTAGCAATAATGAGAAAGAATACGAGGAGCAACAGCACCTAGTGACGGTGGGGGTGAGAAGGTAGACTCGTGGAGGGAGGAGAAGCATTGAACATGCCTTGCCCAATGACCCGCAACGACCTAGAGTCAGCATCCATTGCTCTCATGTCCTCCGTGTGAGCTAAGGCTTCCCATAGGCATCTAATTGCCTCCTGTGGGAACAGAACACTGGACCAGATAGGCCTTTGGGCTGATCCAACATGGCTCTTCTTATGCTTATGCCTTTGTCCCAAAGCATGAGACATTTGGCATGATCCAGTGTTGGAAGGTTCTATTCCTTCCCACGCAAGTTGGCTGTTGATGTACCATTTGATTCCACGTCCTCTCCACGCCAGACTGACAATGTACCACTCTCGTTTACTCCTCCTCTTCCTTCCTTTCTGCAGTGGAGGAGCACCTCTCCATCCCCACAGTCCATCTTCATTAGATTTCCTGTCTCATATTTTTCAGAAGGCCTCAATTTCCCCCTTTATCTACCATGTAATCTTCTTCCAGATTTGGTTGTTATCATAATGGCTATTGACTCGGCCTACTTCCTGAGCTCTGAAAGACAGCAATCTCCGTAAATGCAGATCTCCCCACCCCACACCCCACACGCACACCCCACTACTTCTGCTCGAAACCTTAATCATGAATAATAGATAACAATTTACCAGTTGCCGTGATAGTGAGTTATGATACTAACAACCCGGAGCAACCACAATTGCTCCAGATGACATTGATGAAAGAGGTTCCCGTTTGGCGTTCTTTTTTATTTTCTCTTAAGCTTGGTTTCCCCCCTCTGCCTGCCCCCTCCCTCCCCCCCTTGTTATATACACACACCCTGATCAAATGTATATTTCCGCAGGACTGGATTAACCATGTGTTCAACTTCCCCTTCTATTGAAATATATTCAACATACCGGCTAATCTATTTAAAAGGATGACTTTCTATTAGGAGTGTAATGTTAAACAGCCGGATTAACAAGGACTTACTGGAGTGACTGTGTTTAGCCTCTGTTGTAGAAAATTATATATGAACAATAGAGGGACAAATAATAAGACAACAAAAAAAGAAAACAAGAGAACTGGAAAGTAGAGTCCAAATAATTACTCCGAGTGCAGGCGCCATTTCTCAAATTACATCAACATGAGTTTTTGTAAGCCTGTATTTGATCACTTCTCCCATCCATTTCTTTTTCCTTTTTTAAAGTGTGGCTCACAGCATCAGGCGATGCATATCTAGGAAGCAGGCCTATCAAGTTCAGTGAGAGTTAGTCCCAGATAAATGTGTGTAGGATTGCAACTACAGTACATCTCCCGTCTATATTTATATGCCCTTTGGCCATATGACTTTCAGTCACGAGCCTAGGGGTGAATTACACCCTCTGCCTAAACCCCTTCCGAGCATGGTATGTAATAAAATACTATTAAGCCCTTCATAGCATCAAACAATAAACACAGGAGCACAGCCATAAAAACAAATAAAATCCAACTGCTACAATTACGATTAGAGACCAAGATAAAATCTCAAGCAGTGTTATTTATTTTATTTAATAGGTTTAAATGCTGTTTATTGCATATATAATATATAATATTAGAAGCCTAACAGAACAAAACAGTCTTTATTTTCTGTCTAAAACTTAGTAACAAGGGGTTGAAGCGGCTACCAAAAAGGCCCTGCTCTCTTTCACTTAGCCTCTCCAGGAGGTGGGATGCCTAACACAGAGTCTGATGAAGGTCATAAATTACAGCCAGACTCCTCATTTTCTTTTGCGGGCAAATGCTGTGATCAAATGAGCATCCAGGCTTCTTAGATGGAACGTGAAACACGGAGCATTTTGTTTTAAACCTTGCCTTCCTAATTCTCCAGCAACATATTCATCTCTGAAACACTAAGTGTGCAGTTTCTGTCTCCGTCAGAAGGAGATGGGGTGTGCAAGCAGAGATGAATAATCAGACAGACAGAGAGTTTGCTAAATGAGCCCCGAGTGAAGCAAAGAAATGAAGGTATTTAAGAAAAGGAAGGCACTGCAGGGGTTTCTCAGAATGAACATTTACTGGAGAAAAAGTATTAAGCTCTCTTATAAAAGAACTTTTCAGTCATGCATTTTTGAGACAATTGATGCTCCGGCTGAATTAGTATCTTTATGTATTTTATACTAAGCATCGAAATACATTTTTTAAAAAAAATCTTCTGGTTCCACTCCAACCAAAGGGGTGAAGCCAGCACAGCCCTCCTTCTCTCCTGCAGAGCGGCCTCAGTGATTCCGGAAGCACTTAGACATCAGAAAGAAAGACCGTCTCCTTCGCTTAGCTCAAAACTTGTTCATTGCGAAAAGAAGAAAGAGAAATGAGCCCCGCAAGACATTTCGTCATACTAGACAAACGCTGCCAGGCATTTGTATGATTGTTCAAATCAATATGTCAGACTCAGCACCCCCTGGACCACCGGGGCTCCCTGCACTGCAGCATCCTGATCCGACCAATTCAACGCGTGCATTCACCATCACAGAGGCAGCTGCAGCAGGCAAGGAAGACGGGATGGCACCATTTTCAGGGACAAAAGAGGGAAGGGACCTCAAAGCAAAGGGGCAGAGAAGAGCATGTATTTTGCAATGTGTCCCGGATTTCATCCAAAGAGATACCTACGATTCCGTTCTTTTCAAAGAGAAACGAAAATGCTTGTCCACACCATCTCAAAACACAATAGGCACTTAATTGTCTTCTCTGCATCTTTCAGATCTCTTCCCTGTACAAAACGCACACACACACAGCTCCGAGCGAGTTGAGAGAATGAGCGCTGAATTTCAGTTCAGATTTTCTAAAAAGATTTCCAGGATTTGCTAAGGATTCCATATTTGGCTCAAAAAGAACTTGAGATTTCAAAGATGTAGACAAGGGAGGACCCATGATAGCTTCATCCATTCATCTGGGTCCAGGCCTCTGAGTGCTGAACTCTTAAAAGTCTGGCTTCAAATCCCTGTGCACCCAGCCATGTAGTGCTTAATTAGGATTGCCGTGCGTCCCCTTTTTTGAGACAGGCTCTTCGTCTTTAACAGGCACACGGCAGAGAGGTACAACATGATCCCTTCCATAAATGGGAATAGCTGTACCTGTTGAATTCGACTAGTGCAGATATGGATTTCATTTTGTTATTTCATTGTGCATTTACAACCAGAAGTAATACACGGCCATCTCACACACACACACCCCCCTGAGGCCATGAAGTCAGGGTCCAAAATTATTTAGCTGCACCATTGCCAGCAAATCAATCCTAATTTTTGCATGATCTGTTTAAAATGGATCACTCCTTGCTGTTCCTAAGATAATGGTGTTGGTGTAGGCTTTTAAACCATAAATATGTGCAGAGATAGGATGCAGAATATCTTTCCTTGTGGCCAGAGAGTACAAGCAAAGACTAAGAAGAATTCTGGGTGCTTGTGAGCTCCGCTACTACTACTCAAAAGACGGGGATGTTGGTTCCATGAGTGGCCAGCAAATCACTGGAGAATCTTCTCTGTTGCCATGGGTTTCATGCCGGGTACTTCCTCCATTACTATGACATCTTGCAAGTGAAAGGAACTGCTGATTTCAGCTGTTCTATAGTGCTATCCTTGCAGTTGGCCAGGAATGGTACTACATCTTCCATCTAAGCAACTTTCAGATGACAATAAGGTCCCAATCTGGTTCTACAACACTGATTATTCAGGCATTGTTACTCCAGCAATTTATGCTTATTTTATTTATTTCTTCAATTTATGAGCCACCCTATAGCTGAATGGCCCATCCAGGTAGAGACCAAGTTGCTGATCAGTCTGCTCAACCACCCATACCAGAAGCTGGGCCACCAGTCCAGACAAAGTCCAAAACAAAATATGAATCTCTTGCTCTGTTAATTTCAGCCATGTGTGTGAATTGTAATCTCATCCCATCATCACCTGTACTGTTGAAGTGATGAGGTGAGCAGTTCATGTCTGATTAGCAATCTTCCTCGTTTATCTCTTTGCAAAAAGTGAACATAATTGCTTCCAATTTTTTCCATATTAGGAGCAAATCACACTTCTCAAGGAGCCTGAATTGTTCGCTCAGACGCGTAGCCATCTTCCATTCCACCGGGCTAGCTCAGGCCATTTAATTTCCCAAACACAATAAACCGAGAAGTAGAAATAACAACACTTCAGACAAGAAGAGATCAGGCATTCCATGTGGCTGATAATCGTCTGCAATTGCCATTAAAGGGGAGGGATGGAAATGGAGAGAGATTTCATAAACAGGAACAGAGGAATTTTTTCCGTCTCCACTGGTATCTCTGTACATGGAGCACGTTGCAGTTACCATATTGCAGTGAGGGGGAAAGATCTCCTCAACTCCTGACACTACGTGGCTCAATTCTCTGAACTGGGATCCCGTGGGGGAGGAGGTGTAATGCAGCCCTGGGTGCAAATACACCGAGATGCATGGCAAGACACATGCACACACCTAATGAGTGAGTCATTCCCAACCAGTGGAGGCTGGTGGCTCAGTTGTCAGTGGGACGGTGAATCTAGGGTGACCATATTTGGGGAATCAAACAAGAGGGCACCCAGTGTGGGGGTGGGAAAGCAACTTTCCGGGGCCTATGGAAAGCATGTCATTCATCCCTACCACCTTAAAGGGCCCAATTGCAGTGGAGGAGGGGAAAGCATGTCATTCCCACCCCCGCTAATCCAATCAGGGCCTTTTCTATAATGTCCGGGAATGACACATTTCCTCTTTAGGCCCCGATTGGAGCAGTGGGAGGGAAATCACCCACCTCCAGAAAGCGCGTCATTCCCTCCCATCACGCTAATGTGGCCTTAAAAGGGAAAGCGTGTCTTTCTAGGGCATTATAGACACTTACAGGAAATCCCCCCTGACACCCAGAAGAGAATAAAAACCAGGATAAATCCAGGGAAATCCTGACAGTTGGTCACCCTAGGTGCATCCACTCTGGGTTTCAGGCAGAACCAGTCAGAAGAACTCCAAAAGAGTTCTTACTGGTTCTGCAAAGCACCTTGGATAATCCTTTTAGAGTTCTGACTGTTTCAGCCTGAAACCCGGCACGGATTCACTGCCCCACTGACATCTCTGTCCTGACGCAAGCTCAAGCTGTGGGCTTTGGGGGTCGCTTTCTGAACTGTTTGCATCAGGCGGATCGCCAGTAGATACAAGCGACTCCGTTCTGCTATCCAGCTCCATCAACACCGGCATTTTTGGCTAAACATATATTTCCAAGCCGGTGCAGTGAAATCCAGAGTGAAAGACAGATTCGGTCGGTGGATAATTATGTCTCTCCTCCCCATCTCCCCAAACACACACCTTCCTTTCTAGCTTCCATCTAAGAGATTTTCTAAAAAGAGACCAAAGCTCAGTGCTGCATATGTGAGCCAAAATCCATCACATTTGAAATCCACCTCATAGTTCCGTTTTTGCGTAGCTTGCAGCACAAAGCAAGCAATGCAACACACAGTCAAATTGCTCCTAAGGAGGCTTATGTGATCCAGGATGGGCTTCCTCCTTCCCCCTTCTGCACCCCCCCCCCGCTGCCTCTCCACCTTTCCTCCGTACAAATTGTATTCAGCCCTGCTGCCCCATGCCCAGGACAAGGAGCAGCAGCTGCTCCCAAAAAAAACACCCTGTCTCCTTAGGAAAGTCATTTATGACAGAAACTGGAAAGATTCAGATGCCTCTTTGTGGCAGGTTGAAGACACGCAACCCTCCTCTTACGAGGATTCTGGTATTTCAGGTGGAAAGTGAGGGCGCTGGGGAGAGGCAAAGAGGGTGTTTGCACCTGAGGCTTTAATCAGATTTTCTTCAAAAGAATCTGTAAAAGTAAATCTCACACTGCCTGCTTGATTTCTTGATTTCTGTTCTGTGAATATGCAACAAATGGCATTATTAGCCTGCTTTGTAGGGACAACCCAGTTGCACCTTAAGGCAAAGCTGACAGCAGGTTTGAGGTAGTTGCCCACTTCCTAACCTCCATCACACCTAATTTCCCCTCCCCGGTTTGCCTCCGTGTTTTTTTTACCTCTGATGCAGAAGCGCATCAAGCTTATGATCCCTTTTACCTGAATAGCTGCTCTTTCGCTCCTTTGCTCTTCCGCTCCACTCCACTCCGCCCCTCCCCTTCCCTTTTTCCCTCCAGTCAGGTCCTGTCAGATGAGCACTTCAACCAGACCACTTTTCTGCCAGGCAAAAATGGAACGACCCCTTTAGTCTGGCTCTTTGGGGGCATCAAGGGAGTACAATCCTGTCTCTGTGGAGATTCAGGCGTTGTATGTTTTTTTAAAAAAACACTTTCGAGGCTGGGATGCAAGGTTTGGGTTTTATATTGAGGCTTGGAGCCAGCCGCTGGGAGAGATCGCTTTTCCCTGCCAGGACCTGATACAATCCATTCAAGCCCCCAGTTCCTTTAAAACTACACGGAGGCTTAAGGGCATGTTAAATGTACTGAGGGAAAATAATCCAGACTTTTAGCATTCTAGGAAAGTCTGGGGAAGAGGCGGGGTGTCAGCAGGACTGGCATGGCGTCACGTGAGTACCGTGCTGTAAATCTGCACATCAGGCATGGCGAGAGTGCAGTAAATCGTGGGTGTGATGGAGCTCATAGTGGTGCCCCCCTAGAGTAGATGGAGGCAGCAGGTACTTTGTGGCTCCAGGGGATGACCATGTTTTTCCCCTCCACCATGCCCTGGAAGTTCCAGCGACTTCTGGGCGGCAGCAGCCACTGAAGGATTGCCAAAAAAGAAAGAAAAAGAAATACATCAGCAAAAAGACGACAATGGAAATCTCCAACAATTTGCAAGTGCTAATTTATGTATGATGCAAATTTAGAAATCGTTATTATGTTGTCAGTAGGAATACAGTACATGTCACCATAGTGTGGACAACTGTGAGTAGGTGGCCTATGTGAGCAGGTGGCCTGTGTGACTTGCTCAGTCTGCTGTCCAGGTTCTTTAGATGGGCAACTTCAAGGCCATTTTGCATTTCCTCTTCCTCCTTATCTTTAAACCTGAATTGGAAAGGGCAGCCTTTCAAACACAGGATGCCTTCAAAATAGAGGTCTGTCTTCGGCCAGCTCTCCAAAATGGAGGACTGTCCTCTGCAAAAGAGGACACATGGCCACCCTACTTCCTGGGGGATTGTTAGAAATGAAGTGAGTTGTTGCCCGGAGCTGTTATAGATGTGGCTGTTTCAAAAAGAAGGTCGATGCTGGAGTGGGAGAGGACGTTTTAAGTGTGTATTTTTGGCCAGAAGATGAGTTCTTGCTTTTATTATCCCCTCATTCTTTTTTTAATGTTGTTTACGGGTGCTGAATTTTCATAAATATTGAACTGAACGTTTATTTATACATTTATTGTAGGATCTCGGTTGCCAGATAATGTTTCACATGATGTGCATTTTGCTACCATGTTTGTCTTTGTATGACATGAGCTACTTTGCAGGGCCTTTTCAGAGAGAAAAGCAATTGCATAGCAAATCAGAACCAGCTCCATAGACTTCAATATTTCCAACCTCCTTGTACTTCAAACCAATGCTGACTCCAGGTTTTGGGAGAGACTTGCAAGATGCTCGGGGGGGGGGGGGGGGAGGACTGGTCCTTTTTCCTGCTGCTGCTGCTGCATCTGCCCTTTCGCTTGTCTGTACCTGTTAAACCTGATCTGCCCAGAGGGAGAGAGCAAGGTGAGCAGAGGCCACATGTCCTTTTCCTGCTCCTCCTTCTGTTGCTCATATCCTTAGAAGGGAAACGTGAACAGGCAGCAACAGCAAGAAGCCGCAGCAGCAGAAACAGGTGGCTCCACAGGTCGGCAGTGGGACCCCTGCTGGATCCTCAGCAGGTGCGCCATGATTCTGGTCTCAGCCACCCTCTCCAGTTCTTTCTATCAGCCTTCCAGGTGTATTGGACTGCAATTCCCAGGGTCCCCTGGCCATGTTATTGCTTGGAGTTGTACTCCAAAACATCTGGAGAGTGCCAAGTCAAAGCAAGCTGACCTGCACTTTGGATCTGAATAATGCTTGGATAAGAATCATGATTTTCCCAGTTCCATTTAGCCCTGTGCTAAAGAAATCTGCTACCAGCCAGCACCCTCTCCATTAGACCACCCTTCTCCCTCTCAAAACATCTGGTTGAATGTCATCATCACTCCTGGGCATTAGACCATGAGCTGAACTAGATTCGCTCCTCAAATTACAACCTACAGAACCTGCTGTGGTTACCTCCTGATATTCACAGTGCCATAAATTCTATGGTGCAGCACTCCTCACCTGTTAAGGGAGCATCTCTCCCTTTGTAAGAGCTCTATTGTCTGCTCTTTTGCATTATGTCGGAGGCCTATAAAAATCTGGGCTCCTGTCCCATTTCCTGAGCCCTCGCATAAATGTGACGGATGCCATATTATTGTCTACAGGATGATTTCTTAATTACATGGGGGTGGGGGAAGAGCCGCTCTGGTTCGCCAAGGAATCTGCTTATGTTGTCAGATTGGATTTCGCCCCCTTTCTCATCCCACCGACACATGCAGGCTTACCATAGTCTTTGTGCTTCACTCTAACCTGGGCCGGTTCATCTGCTCACTGGCTCACTCCCATTGCGAGGTGATGGGAGAAGGTGAGTGACTGGGAATAGGTATGAAAAGTAGCCCGCGGTGATCAAAATTGATGGTGATGTGTTTATTGAGGCTTGCTAATTTCTACCAGGTCTTGCTCTTTCCAGGTCAGATGGGACAGAGCTTCGAAAACACGAAGAAGAGAAAGCAAAGACAAGGAGAGGCATGAGGTGAGTTGAAGGGGAAATTGTTCCTGCTGTTATTTATCCGTGTCCATCCCATCTTCCTACCGTGCAGGATGGGCTCCAAGTTTCAGGTGGTCCATGGCAAAGCGTTCTTTAATGGGACCCACCCTGCGTTTTTAATTGCAATCGTTTATAAATGATTTTTTTTATACCGAATTTTAAAAAGTTATATTTATTCGTGCAAATCAAGGGTGTTGTATACTCATGAAGTATCCAAGGTGTCTCAAGACAAGAGTTGAAAAAGACACAAGCATTGAACTCCTTTCAGGCCAAGGGCCGAATTCGATTTCAGAGATGCTCCCGGGGGGGAGGGAGGGAGGGAGGGAGCGCACTCCAGTGGTGGGCAGGCCCAAGGCAAACGAAGCGAGGCCAAAATGCTGAATATACCAGCATAGTTTATCTTACAGCTCGTACCGCCAGTAAGTAAGCTTTAGGAGAGGCATTTCCACTGCGTCGAATGGGGACGGGGGACACGCAAAAGCCATAAACTCACCCCCCAACGATTGGCAGTCAGGAGAAAGGGGTCATAGGCATTCAGCGGTCCAAAAACCCAACAATAGAAGCTACACCAAAAACCAAACTGAAAAACAAATTGAAACAAACCAAAACTACAGTTTAAAGGCACAGCATGCACACACGCACACACACACCGATAAATACAAAAATGAGGTAATGAAAACAGTCTGTGACAAGGATCATGAGCAGCAGTGGCCAGTCCTTACCTTGGGGCTATTTTCATGGCATTGAGTTGGGGCTACTCCGCCGCCAAACCTGTGCTATTGCGGGTCCGTGGTGGCAGCAAGTTGTCCGTACGAGGAGAGGCAGCATGGGTTTCGGGTGGCCATTAGGCTTACCAGGCCCTTCCCCTCCCGTGGCTTCCGGCGACCAATAGGAGATTACCTTCTGCCCTGGAATGCCCCCGGAGTGGCTCCAAGTGACAGCGGACCAGCGGAAGAGACAGGCTGACCTCGCTCAGGCTGGGAAAGTCGGGATAAGTCCTCAGTTTTTCAGCTGCTCATCCTCGCCTCTTTGCCCTGGGGTGGCTTCGAATCTGTGGCTGCATTATATATCTGATGCAGCGCAGATTCGGAACTACACTGGGGCAAAGATGACATCAACAGCAACTGGTGTTGCTGTCCAAGAATTGTCTTTGCTGGCCTGGCTAATTATTCTGTTTCCTCCTTTAGCCGGACAGTACGCTGGCTGAATCCCCACCAGAAATCTTTCAGGATCCAGGTTCAAAGCAAGCTGTGGCTACAAGAGGATGATTAGGGCCACCTTGAACCCATGCTCATCCCCTCAGGAGAACTGTAGGAAAGGTTTGGTCAGAGCGAGACCCTTGGCATACAAACACACCACATGGGTGGAATACTATGACCCAATGCATTACTACTGTGGCATCTCTGCTCCTAAAGACTTTCTGGTAGCGAGACCTGATTTATTCAGGTAAAAGGGAGTCAGTAGTGCAGATTCAATGTTTCTTGCCAGGGAGGGGAACAAAAGGGGGGGGGGGATACGCCTGCAACTCTAACAGGAGGGAGTATGGGAAATGCAGGCAGATTTTTTGGACATCCCAGGAGCAAAAGAGGAATAAGATTCTATTGGGCGTGAAGCAGGGTCTGGTGTGGACGAAGCTTAAAAAGGCCCAGAGCACCACCATTTTGGGAGATGATGGGGAAAGGCAGCGCCAACTTTGTCTATACTAGTTATAGCTAAAGTTGAGCTTTGGCTCGCCTCTGTGACATCAATCCTGACTCCTGTTGAGGGGACTGAGGTGTGTGCGTTTTCAACCAACAAACAGTGATGGAGAACTCCATCCAGTTGCCATAGGAACTACGAGAGGCAACTCAGCCCGGCTGGAGATATTCAAGGCTTTCAAGTCAGTCAGTCAGTGTTATGGCAGCATCTAGCTTTGCTTTCATAGGCAGAGGCCTGGCCGAGCTGAAAAGGCAACGGCGGAGAAGAATGGGAACAGGGAGAGGTCCTTCCATCTAGGATGTACCAGGCAGTCATTTTTTTATTATTATTATTTTAGCCTTTTGTGGAGCATTTTTTGGATGTGGCGGTCTGGAGCTGCTTGGAGTGTGTGTGTGTGTGTGTGTGTGTGTGTGTGTGTGTGTGTGTAGATGTATGTGTAGATTGATGATAGAGGGAGAGAGACATGTGCCCACCCCTACCTCAGAGTCCGGGTGACAGGAAAACACCCAGGTTGTATCCAAACCCCAGATTTGGAGAGAGTGAGGGAGAGTTGCCCAAAACAGGAACCTTCAGTGGAAGCTCGTGGATGCAATTTCAGTGGAGCTGTGAATCCATTCAGGGTTTCAGTAAAAAATTTAAAAAACAGTGCTGGTCCCCTTTGGGAAGCCCAAGATAAGGCCAGCAGCAGAGGGGTCGATGTTGTCCATCAGCACAACACCTGGACAGCAGACTGGGTAGGCACACAGTTCCCCTTGTCACAGCCTTCCCCGCTACGGTGAACTGCAGCATGCCGCTCTTTAAATTACAGCAATTATTCCTCAATTTGCATCTGTACATAGAGATTTGCATTCACAAATCTGTGCCCTCTTGTCCCCCATTTTTGGGGACACATGTAAGTGGCTAGCGTACAAAGGGGGCAGGATTGTATTTACTGGCCCTGCCTCTGACCTACAAGCATTCGTGTTTGCACATGGGCCTTCATGCTTCCAACCCAATAGGCTTTTCGTTGGGGGAGGCGATGGGGTTTTGCCCTACAAAAATGGCATAGATCATGCAAATAGTGGTAGCGCGAAGGCCCAGAATCTATTTCAGCATCAATTCAACGACAGGCATCCTAAGCCCTGTGAAACAAAAGCCCTCCAGCACTTCCTGCAACCGATATCTTGCCACATCCATCAGCGCAACCTGCGTTTCAACTAATTAACTGCATTCTTGACCCAGCAACATTGGAAGTATTAAATATTGATGCTTGGAGAACCCCGGAGATGCAGCGACACACGTTCTAACACCTCACCTGGCGCATCAAGAGATGTCATCACATTCCAAGGCATGTTTGAGCTCTCGACTTCCTGAGAGCACAATTACAGCTATCCTTGGAAATGGCTGCACCTGGATATCACCTTTTAAGATGCTGCTGCAGAGCAGCTGAACGGTGTTTGCAGCAAATGATTCATTGAAGAGAGACGTTCTTGGTTGGTAGTGTAGCAGAACCAGGGCTCGCCAGGACATCAAAGCGACTTTTTGATGAGCAGGGACGCTGATGTCATCGGCCACCCCTCACAGGATCCCCTGTTTCCTCTCAGCTTAGCTCCAATCCTCACAGTAGCTAGGAGAGAAATTGGTTTTCCCAGCAACAAGATATTGGTATGAGCTATCCCAGTTGTAATGCAAAGTCTTTTGGGGTGGGTTGGTCTCAAATGGGTAACTAAGACCCATTGGCTTTACAAAAGACCTACAAAAGGAATAGGCAACATACACAGAGAGAGAAGGATCAACACAGTTGCTTACATATTCTGACTCTCCTTGGAGGTGCGGCTTTTGAGATTGTCATGATGTAGGGATGGGTGAACTTGCCCTGCATCCTTTCTGCACTCTCCTGGCCAGACCAGTTGCCTGACCCCTGTAGGTCTGTAGGAGCCCAATGAGAGCTCGCCTCTGTTTGTGTGTGTGTGTGTGTCAATGAGCCATGTTTTGCGCAAATTCGCCATTAAGAATAGTTACAGAAATCAGGATTTGCGCAAATTCGTGGCCATAAATAGTGCAATTTGTGTGAAATTGCAGGCGTAAAGGATTATCCAAAGGGAACTGTTAAGCCAACAAAAGTCCAGGAGGAGTCAGAAGGCTTATGTTTGTCCTGTTTGCTACCCCTCCTCCTAGTTCAGTAGTTGCTGCTGGGATTCCTACCTCAGTGTCTGCTGTGGTGGGTTCTCCATCCTCATAAGTAGACCCTTGGTTGTGAGTAGACCCTGGGCAAAAGGTCTTCTGACAGCCAAGCGGGGGCTCCAGTGGATTCTCCAACCTTGTTCACTGCTTCCAGTGCTCTGAAGAGCCACAAGACAAGGAAGGAGAGTCGGGAACCAAGGTAGGAGCTCAGGATAGGGCCAAAGCTCTCTGGGAAATTAGGCAAGGCATTTCTGCAACAGGACTCTTCAGGCTAACCCACATCTTTTGTAAGAGCGGAGTTTGCTGTAAAGTCCCAATCCTCCTTCTCCTCCAAAGAAGGCTCTCCTGGGCTCAAATTGGCCAGAAGTCTGACAGTTGGCCATGATGGGATGCTGAATGCTGAACTAGACAGCCTGCTGGTCCAATTCAGCCACAGGGCCTTTTCAACAGTGGCACCAATATTGCGGAATACCCTTTTCCATGGAGGGACATTTTGCTCACACGCTCTGTTGGCCTTTACATGCCAAGCCGAGACAGTACTCTTTCAGAGTTTGGGGTTCACTAATAGTTATTCATTTTTAAATTGAATATTGATTCTCAGTGTTTATGCTGATTTTGCAGGTTTGCATTTTGTCCCATTGGTTCTTCATTTTAAGGTGATATTTTGTTCCCCTAACCCTAGGTTCCGTTATATTGTGCTATTATTTTGTGCCAATTTTATTATCCCTGTTAGACACCTTGTGGTTCCATATGGATTGAAAGGGTGACAATATTTTCCCAATGGCATTGTATTTTATTTTCAATTAAAGTAAACAAAAAATAGTAATAATAAGGGCATCAAAAAGAACCTAATAATATAACTTGACATCTAAGGAAACAAAGAAATCAACTAATTATTGTTCTTATGCTTGTGGAACATCTATAGTAAAACACTCTGAGTAGGAGTTCACTATCTCATGAAAGAATGGGAATACAAGTTATAAAGGAGTGTGCGAAAGTTTTAATTAATAAATGAAAATGTTACATATTAGAGGGTTATGTACCCTATAAACTTGAATCAGTTAGACAGTTAGTAAACATATGGAATAATCTTTCTGTAGGAAGAGTTGGCAGAGATCTCTAACAGAGGAATCTTAGTGTCCATATTATGCTACAATTCCCAGGATTCTTTGAAGGAAGCCATGACAGCTCAACTGGTATAAAGCAAGAAACTCAAGGATGTCCTTGACTATTCAAGCCGACTCCTTGCTTTCATTAATTTTTTTCATGGGTCAAGGTGGGGACAGGAGACATGGACTTCCAAGTGGGCCCAAAAGTTCTTCTTCATAATTCCATCCTGGTCCTTCTTTTGATGCCAAATTCAATCTGCTCTTCATCTATCCTCCAAGGCTTTCACGCTTGCCTCCACACAGAGCAATTCCCCCAATAGTAATGAATGCACCATCAGGAACACCCACTGCAAAAGTTAATTACGTTCATTTTTGTGAGTCCTTACCCCTGCTGACACCCATGATTTAAGGCAACATTTAGTGTTGTGTTCACGCCTAAATAAAAACTAACATGAGGCTAATAAATTGCTGAACCAGCGGAGTGGAAGATGGACTTCACGAAACGCATCAGGCGCTAAATGGAGCTGCCGTCTGCTGCGGCTTTTTTTCTTTTGTTTGCAGGATGTGGCATTTCGGTTTATTGGTCTTTATTACCGGAATGTTTAACACTAACATGAACACATAGAAATTAAACTGGAAACAGCTGAGTAGATTGCTGTATTATTTTTGAAATGTAAGTTCTGATCTTTTAATTAGGTATTGGTGACTTCTTAATCCCAATTTGTTGCCAGAAGGAAGCCATTTCAAGTCTTTCTAGAAAAAGAAAAAGAAAATCCAAGCTGGTGGACTTGGAGACCTCATATAACCTCCACCACTTTGGCTATTTCCCCCCTTACCTTGTTATTATCCCCTTCCTCGACAAATATAAAAGCCCATCCCAGAAAAATATTGAAAGTGACCTTTTTTCTGATGCTCAGGTACTCTTACCAGTCCAGCAACTTTGGCTCAGTATTTCTGCTGGTAGCAACATCTTCTGAATTTCTTGTGCCCTGCTCAGGACCAAACACACTAAGATATTAAGATAGGGGCTACTAGGCTGACCATATGAAAAGGAGGACAGGGCTCATGCAACTTTAACAGTTGTAGAGAAAAGGAAATTTCAGCCCGTGTCATTTGTATGCAATTAGTTCCTGGTGAAATTCCCTCTTCATCACAATAGTTAAAGTTGCAGGCACTATCCTAGAGTGACCATATACAAAAGAAGGCAGGGCCCCTGCAACTTTAACAGTTGTAGAGAAAAGGGAATTTCAGCCTGTGTCATTTATATGCAATTAGTTCCTGGTGAAATTCCCTCTTCATCACAATAGTTAAAGTTGCAGGCACTATCCTAGAGTGACCATATACAAAAGAAGGCAGGGCCCCTGCAACTTTAACTGTTGTGATGAAGAGGGAATTTCACCAGGGACTAATTGCATACAAATGACACGGGCTGAAATTCCCTGTTCTCTACAACTGTTAAAGTTACATGAGCCCTGTCCTCCTTTTCATATGGTCAGCCTAGGGGCTACTTACAGCTCCAATGAAATTTTGCGTGAATTTGACATTCAGAAACATTTCAGCCTGTGACTTTTTGAATTATGAGCATAATTGTTTGCGTGTGTGTGTGTGTGTGTGCGTGTGTGTTTTTAAATGTGTTTTTAAATGTGTGTTTTTAAATGTGTTTTTAAATGTGTGTCTTCAACTTGCTAAACCCAATACCTTTGATTTGGTGAAAAAATGCACTAAATAATTGGATATGTTGATTGAAAATTGGACTGGTATGAAAAGAATTGAAAGTGTAAAAGCAAATTTGTTCAGGTCAATTTGTTTGGGGATTCAGCAACCCAACTTTGAGTTAATTGTTTATAATCATACTGCAGTTGGGTCACTTTCATTGCTGGTTATTAATTGGGTGATAATAATTTAATATTGATATTTTTTGCTATTAGAGTTGTTTAAGGGCCATGTCACACACGAGGCAGAAGAAAAACCTGGATACACAGAATAAGGTACTGCAGCTGCCAACCGGGGGTGGAGGTGGGGGGTTGACATCACCCTGTTTCATACCTTACATTTTCAGGTGTAGATCTTATTACACCTTTACAAAATGTAATGGGGGAAGGTCACAGCTGTGCTTTTATTAATGGCAATTCATTGTGCGCTGCTTTGAGAAAGAGGTCTGTCAAATTTGAAAAAGAAATTACGTTGGTTCGGTTTGTTGTCTGCACCGCTTCACCGTGACCTTGCTGGGTTCCATCCTGCTGAGAGAATCAGGACTTGCAGCCTTTCCTCTTCTGCTGCCCCTTACTTTAGAAAGGGGCTGAGTAGAAGAATTTACTGATGACTTGTGACCCCTGTGAGTTTGGATTTCCAAGGCCAAGGAAGAGTAAGCATACCATAAGTGTGTGTTTCTGTGTACTTAACCATTCCTCTCCACACCACCATGATTTTAAGTACTACTTTGGCTCCGTGCCAGGTCTTAATGCATTGTGGGACTTGTTCACTTCTCAGTGGATATATATGCTTCTCTAATCTAATTACTAAAGCCAAGGGGCCTTGCATGATGTCATGCTTTCCAGGGACACGGCACTGGGTATGCTGAGCATCTGCCCGTTCCCACAGTGCCCTCTAAACGGGAGAGATGGGTGCTTCCTTCCTCTTTTGCAGAGGTTTCTCATTGGGCGTCTCAAAGCACGGGAGCTGTGGGTAATGCTGATGATTTCACATTAGTATCATGTCCTTCTGCTCAAAGTACCCAGAGCAGTTTACCATGCAGAAAAAGATCTTAAGAGATTGACCCAATTGAAAACAGTCAACATAGCATGCAAAGTACAAATGTAGAACAATCCCACCTAAAAGCAGCACTCAGGATAAACAACGGCTGGAAACAGCATCAGAAACGACACATTAGTAGAAATTGGATTAATGATTTGCATTCCTTGGCCTTATTTGAGCTGGCAAATGTGTCAGCGTAAGCACAAAAGCACAAAGAGGACATGTCTGGTCAGCTTTTCTCGAGATTTATGCATCATAGTAATCAGCGACACAGGCAGGATCCACACTACTGCTTTCAAATGGCTTATAACAGTAGTGACAACTGTTAGGGCCCCTGATTGGCTCCGCCAATCAGGGCCAAAGGTGCCATCTGTCAGCCCCTCTGCAAAACGGGGGCCTTGAATTGACCCTTGAAAACCCGCCCAACCTGCAAGCCGCTCACCACCCACAGAGCGATGCACGGACCCACCCAATCCTGGAACCCACCCAATACACACACTCCTTCCATTTACTTCTTTTCAAGACTTGCTTTTGGCTTTCTCTGGCAGTCTGGCTTCCCCCGGCTCTCTCTTTTGCGCTCTCTCCTCCTCAACACATCTGATCCCACACCAACGATAGCGCCTTTGGAAATCTCATCTTACTCTCAATTTTCCCCCATTTCTTTTATCTCCCCTGGCTCTTGCTTTATTTATTTATTTATTCCCAGCCTTCCCCTGCCATTTTCTCTCTCTTTTCATGTACCTGCCTTTAGTTCTTCTTGGAATGCTGCACTTCAGTCTGTATGAATAAAATTAATTATAAATGGGGAGTTGGGGGGGGGGTGAGCAAGGAGATGTATCGTAGCCATGGCGAGAAAGAGGCAGACTGTAACATGAACACAATGTTCATGGAATGATAACAGTCCCGGCCTCGAGGGTAGACATATTTGGGCAGCTGCCAAGGCCCCTGCACCCTGGCAGGGGCCCACTGACCAGATCTCCCCGGGCTTCCTCTTCCTCTTCCCATTGCAACCTGCTTCTTCACCTGGCTCTTGCTTTGGCCCAGGTAACAGCAGTGGTGAAAAGGAGGAGCAGGAGATGTCACGGTCCCCAATGTTCACGGGTTTCCTAAGGCCATGAAACCATCCCACGGCAGGTAAACAGAGAAATATGGAATCCAAGGCCAAAGTGCGGGAATGGCCTCAGATGCTAAGGAGGAAGCAGTAGCAGCCTCCCAGCTGTTCTCCTCTGTGGCAGGACAGAGCTGTGCATGCCACACCACTTGATCTGAGCCCAGTAAATGAGCCTGCTGCCCTCTAGTGTAGCGGAGGACACTGTCCCGTTGTCAATGTTGAAGTAAGATTCAACTGCCAATCCACTGGCTTCTGTATATGGAATGAGGACAGGGTGCCATCTTCTGTTTCAGCTCAGGCAGCAAAATGTCTTGAGTCAGACTCTTGGTCCAGCTAGTGTTGTCAGCGCTGACCGGCAGCAATTCTCCAAGGCTTCAGGTAGGGCTTTTTTCAGTACCATCTAGAGATGCCGGGGATTGAACCTGGGACCGTCTACACGCAATGCAGCTGCTCTCCCACTGACCTACAATCTAACATTCTTCTGTTCTCAAATTAAGCACTGGAATTTTGACATTCTGGTCCCACCCACCGACCCCCTGATCAATAAGTGGTGCGTCTTCTGTCACAGCACACAGAAGACAGGCTTGCTCAAGCAAACAGAAATGAACCAGTTGGAGAATAGTCTGGAATCGAACAGGGTGCCGTTCGGAGAGACAATCGGGGAGAGCAGAAAGAAACCCTTGCAGCTACCCTTGAAACTAATCTGTTCCCCCGTTGTCAAAACTTCCCGGAGCTTTTCAAGGGGCCGTGACATTCTGCACAGGGCGAGATTGTTGCTTCCTTTTCTGCAACTCTCAGCTGAATTTCATTAAATTAAAAATGCATAAATGCTCTGCCATGTTTTCTTTCAATTTTAGTGTTCATAGAAGTAGAAAGGATTGATATGTCAGGAACGGGCAGACTGGAGGGAGACGAATTTATGACCCTGGAAGTTCTGAGGCTCAGCAATAGAAAGAGGCATTTAAAAGCCTTCCTATTAAAGTAACTCATATTAAAAACCAAAAAAGGCAATAGAATATGGTTTTGTTTTGTTTTTACTTTGCTTTTTTGGCTGAAGAGATTTTACTTATTTCATCAGAGTGATACCAACAGGCAGCAATTTGTCATAGGCAGGGAGTCAAAAACAGCACAATTGCTGTCCATAAAAGACCAAAATGTCGGTAAACATAAGGAGAATGAGAGATGTGGAATAGCAGAGCTGCCCTCCAGGGATTGTGGAAGAACAAGCTTCTCAGATCACAATCCCATCTCTATATAAATTGTATTATCCACTTGATGGAAGGCCCGACTCATCACCTAGCAACAATACCTTGGCTGTGCAGGTCCTCAGCTCCTCATCAAACAAAGAGAAAGTCCTTCTTCACACACTGCACAGTTCACTTATGGGACTCACTGCCATGTACAGTGGCCATGTGCCCTCTTTTACAGAGGACAGTCCTCTGTTTGAAGGACTGCCAGAGGATCCTCCTCAATTTGATGGTGTCCTCTCTTTGAAGTGCTGTCCAGTCCAATTCCAGTTTAAAGATAAAGAACCATCAAAACAGTTGCCTGTCACCAGTTAGCATGTGGCCAGCAGACTGGACAGGCGGGCACACTGCTCACCTGGCCGCAGTCTTCCACGCTATGGCGAGATCTACTGCATCTCTATAGAAATCATAATAATGATGTCTACATTCAGATGCATGCATATGAATTAGTAGGGAGGGCATTTTTGTGTTTTGGAGCTCAGACCGCACCTCTGCCTTGCCAGTAGGTTCTTTGGCAAGTGACTGTTCTTTCAATCTTGCTAAAAGAAAAGTAGTCTTGCCTCCTGAGAAATTAGTGTTTTGTGACTGGCTATGCCCACCATGGCAGCTATTTTGTGAGAGCACTCCCAACACTCTCAACTGCAAACGTGCCCACCAATACAAAAAGGCTGGGGACCCCTGCCATAACAAATTGGGAGGTCCTTCCTGGTGACCCAGCTCCATGCCATTACTTTCAGCTCTGAGGCAAGGAACCATGCGGGGTCAGCTTTCCAACATTCTGAAATTTGGCAACACAGCTGATCCACATGGTTCTTCTCTGCCAAGGAACCAGACCGGCACACAGACTCTCAGAACCCTCTGGTAGCATCTGAATCAGGCCTCTCAGTAAAGCATAGAGCTATGAAAGACTTGAGGTGCACTAATTAAGCAAGAGTAACTGTTTTGTGTGAACAAGGCCATGAAGAGTAGGCAGTGTGTTTTCTACAGACTGGACAAGTGAGGAATTTCAAAGCAGACACTGTGTTTCTTTAAAAACAATTCAAACCAGCCATGTGTTTCATCTGCCAGCTGTGGATATTTTTCCTTTTCTCCCAGTGCTAAAATGTTTCCTTCCGTTTGCCTGTCTGAGGTGCTTAATGAGAAAAGCCCCTCAGCTTGAACTGATTTTGTCAGAAGGTGTGAGAACCATTAAGGACCGCAGAAGAAAGGTTACTTCAACTCTCTTAGCTGCTGATAAAGCGGAGACCAGAGGAAGGGAGGGAGGAGAGAAAGGGGGGCTTCGTTTACACCCCTGGACTCTGCTTTTCCTGACAAAACCATTTCAAATCCATTCTCAGTTCATTTGCTGGAGTCACACCACAATGAGCAAGTTTGTCATAGTAATATGGGGGCCGCCATGTTCCATTTGATAAACTGATGAGAAAGAAAGAGCGTGGACAGCCCACTGCTCCTTGGAACATTCCGGAACATGTCCATACACGTCCCTTCCTCACTGGAGAGTAGCGTCCCCCACATTTATTTTTAGCCCATTTCCATTCATTCAAGTTCTCTTATGCTCCTTGACCCATCTTATTTATTTATTTATATTTATTTATTACACTTATATACCGCCCCATAGCCGAAGCTCTCTGGGAGGTTTACAAAAATTAAAAGATTTAACACTAAAAAGTCAATATACAAAATTTAAAACCATAAACATAAAACAGCTAACATTAAAACACTTTAAAACATTTTAACTGTTAAGCCTGGCCACAATGTCAATCAAAACCTCAACTTGAGCTGTTAAAATGCCTGGGAGAAAAGAAATGTTTTGACCTTTTCGACGCCAGGTGAAGAAGACCTTTTTATTTTCACAGTATTTTAACAGTTTATTAGTCTAATTTTCAACTTTGCTGTTTTATCCTTGCTGTTTTAAATTTGTATTGCTGCTTGGTTTTAATCCTGCTTGTGTGCTTATAGGCTGTTAAGCCTGGCCACAATGTCAATCAAAACCTCAACTTGAGCTGTTAAAATGCCTGGGAGAAAAAGATAAGTTTTGACCTGGTGGGCCTCATTGGGGAGATTATTCCATAATTGAGGGGCCACCACAGAGAAGGCCCTTTCCCTTGTTGCCATCCTCCAAGTGCGCTAACAAAAAATGTATTGGCTGATGACTTGGTGGATCCATCTTGATCTCTTGTAAGGAGGGCTGATCTTCTTTCTGCTCTTCCAAACAACATTCAGTTGCTCTGAAGTGTGAATAAGTATGGCTCGGGTGAACAACATTATCTGTCTATATTACAGATGTCATGTGGTTTAGCCCTCTTCCCTGTCCACTGAGAACTCTGGAAACTGCCGCCCTTTCAGCCACCTTGTCCAAGATTGTGCCCTTTAGATGACTCCCAGAATCCCCCATCCACTCAGGGCCTCGCCAATCACTATGCGTAGAGCCAGGAAGAAAGTGTGAGGGGTGTTGAGTGGCTGGTCCATTGGGTCAGTTATTCATTCAAAGCATTTTGTTCCCACCCTTCAGACACATAAGAACATCAGAAGAGCCCTGCTGGGTCAGACCAAGGATCCATCGAGTCCAGCACTCTGTCCGCACAGTGACCAACCAGCTGTCGACCAGGGACCCACAAGCAGGACACGGTGCAGCAGCACCCTCCCACCCATGTTACCCAACAAATGGTGTACATAGACTTACTACGTTGGATACAAAAGCTTCCAAAGCAGCTTCCAAAGGTAAAGAATAAACCAGTCCCTGCCTGCAGGCTGAGAATCAAAAATGTGAGACACAAAAGGAAAGGGGACATAGAGGGCAGAGGAAAAAAGCAAATTCAGGTATGAGATTCCTAGTCGCTAAGTTCAGCAGGCCATCAAGTTAGATCTAAACAGAGTGGAATGCCTCTTGCTTCCTCTTCCTCTGACATCATCATCAGTGGCAGTTGGTAGCACAAGGGAGGGGTAAATCTTGGCACAAAGGAGGGTGCTTGACCGCTGCTTCTTCTCCCTTTGCTAACCTAATACATTCATTCCGAACCACCTGTGGGACCTTCTGCATCAGAATCAGCATTTTTAATCATGCCCAGGAGACAAACCAGCAGCCAGTGCAGAAGCTGGAGGGCTCCATATAACTTGCTCCCTTCAACCCACCCTTCTCAGGACAGGAGATGGGCTAATACATTCTGCTCCCACATGTCATAACTAAGCGTGAAGGCTGATGTCCATTTTGCAACACTCCTGTCCATGCAAGGCCTCCAGGCTCTCTCTTGAACAGAGACAACTGTCATCCAGGTTATGCTTCTGGTTCATGGCACATATGTAGAAGCACCCCTGACACACACACGAGCTGGCGCAAACCCCTGAGTGCATGTTTGTCATGGCAAGCAGCTGACCCCTCCTTTCCCTTTTGTACTACTCTGGCTGTTTACACTAACTCCCCAGCTTCTGTGGACAACATGGGAACCCAGCCAAGCCCAAGTATTAACCAGGCTGCAAAGAGATGAAAGCGGGGACCGAAGTAAAAAACGAAGGGTGGGAAGCCAGATGCCAAATACAGAATTAGTTCCAGAAATTACAAGGGATACAAAAAAAAACTACTTTTAAAAACAAATGAAAGAAAGAAAAAGGCATTTGCATCGAATGGTTGGGGAGACTCATCGCCGTTGCAGCCGGGGAACATTTCTACCACAGCGTTATTGGAAAGTGGGTGCTGGATATGCTGCCGAAGCATTTTGAGAAGGGAAATGAACCTCAAAATGAGAAACTATTCATAGAAATGGGTTTGTTTGTTTTTAACAGGGAAGAAAGTGAAGTGGGAGAGAGATGCGGAGACTAAGCCATGGTTCTCTAACATGCTACCCATACAGTCCTCTCCTGGCGCCCATCAGGCTCTCTGCCGGCCCCTCCTGATTTTGAATGTATAGGCTGACCATATGAAAAGAAGGACAGGGCTCATGTAACTTTAACAGTTGTAAAGAAAAGGGAAATTCAGCCAGTGTCATTTCTATGCAATTCGTTCCTGGTGAAATTCCCTCTTCATCACAACAGTTAAAGTTGCAGGGGCCCTGCCTTCTTTTGTATATGGTCACTCTAGTATAGTGCCTGCAACTTTAACTGTTGTGATGAAGAGGGAATTTCACCAGGAACGAATTGCATACAAATGACACTGGCTGAAATTCCCTTTTCTCTACAACTGTTAAAGTTACATGAGGCCTGTCCTCCTTTTCATATGGTCAACCTATGAATGCATGTCTTAAATTCTTTTTTAAACGGTGAGGTTTTTTTCCCCTCAGGCACCATCTTTATTTGGGTTCAAAAGAGGAGTTAAGCTCAGGCTCCGCATCTGCCTTGTACTTATGTTCCTGGGCAAGTGACTATTCTTTCGGTTGCACCAGTTTGCCTTTCTGGGAAATTAGTATTTTGTGACTGGCCATGACCACCATGGCAGCCATTTTACAAGAGTGCTCTCTCAATATTCCAAATGTGACCATACAGTCTGCCGGCAAGAGTGGCCGCCACTTCTGGTGACGCTCTTGCTGCCATGGAGCTTCTCTATGGTTGCACAGCCATTTTTTTCTGTAGTCAATGGAGCGGCTGCTGGGAGCCCATTCACGCTGTGGAGGATGCTGCGATGCATGGTCAAACCATGTGGAGGGATATGCAGTAACTACAAAGGAGGAGTGGGTAGCAGAACCAGTGGTTCCTTTACCCCTCCCATCTCCGTAGTTACCTTCACCACCACCCCTTCACGTGTGTGAATAGGGCCTATTTCTGAACCGTGCACAGAAATGGTGAGCTGATGTGATTTGCTACAGAATTCAGTTCCTTCATGTGATTGCATGTACGATGTGTAGGTAACACTGGCATCGAGATACGTCTTGTGGGGTGTGTTACCTGAGGTGCAGGAGCGCATCTGGAAAATATTGACAAACATAAACCTAATGTAAACCTGTTTTTTTACGGTATTATATCAATGTGCACACCTTGGTAAAACATGGAAGCCTGTGTGGTGTAGTGGCTAAAGTGTTGGACTGGGAGTCCGGAGATCTGAGTTCTAGTCCCCACTCGGCCATGGAAACTCACTGGGTGACTTTGGGCCAGTCACAGACCCTCATCCCAACCTACCTCACAGGGTTGTTGTTGTGAAGATAAAAATGGAGGAGGAGGAGGATTACGTACACCACCTTGGGTTCCTTGGAGGAAAAAAGGCAGGATATAAATGCAATAATAATAAAATAAACTGAAAGAACTGCAAGCCACAACAACTTGCTGCACAACCACTAATTCTGGGATCACTTTTAGAAATTATCTTAGTGGGATTCAGGAGTAATGGAATGCAGGACAGTGTGCACCCTATCAAGGGACAGGATTCTTATTCATCACTAGCAAGGAGTTAGAATATACTACGTATTCAGAATAAAAATTTCAGGTTTTCAGCGGTAATATTTTATCAAAGGAATAATAGAAATACAATTACAGTTGAAAATGACTGTGTGAGTGAGTAGATTCAAATTAGAGCTTATCAGTAGGTATATCAAGAGAGAGAAAATTTGAGATAGCTAACACTTTTAAATGTGTTAAATACAGTATTTAAGGCATTTTTTCCTAGCGAAGAAAAGATCCTTCCTTTCAGGCTGGCCAGATTGAAGAGAATTGCTAAAAAAAAAAAAAAACCAAAGTCCCATCAAGCCCAGCATTCCATTTCAAGCTCAATGTCTTCTGGGAAACTCACAAATACAGAATTAAAAGGATGGCTTCTCCTCTTGTTTGCCTCAAACTTCTGGTAACCAGGAAAATGTTGCATTTAGTTATCATGGCTAGTAGCTTGCCAAGGTCAAGTTGTGGGTAGAAAGACAGGAGTGAGCCAGGAGTTGGGAGCCCTGGGACAAGATCGGAGGCAATGCCAAAGAGCAAAGGCTAGAAAAACATGGCACAACAGAACACAGGTAGATCTGGTTACTCAAGCAAGGCTCAGGTGGATGTAGAAGCCATTTATACGCCTTCCTGCCCTGAAGGCTCCAATGGTCAGCCTGGGTGGGCGGAGCCAGTCTGAAAAGTTTTCCGCTGAGAAGCTGCTGAGAAACAGTTCAGTAGTTCACCACTTGGGGGAGCTCCACATGGGTCCAGCAGCTCCCCCATGTGGTGAAGTACTGAACTGGTTGCAGATAGGCCTGCGTGTCCTTCATGAATTTATCTAAGCTTCTCAAGCTACCTTTATTTAGGCTGACCATATGAAAAGGAGGACAGGCCTCATGTAACTTTAACAGTTGTAGAGGAAAGGGAATTTCAGCCAGTGTCATTTGTAGGCAATTAGTTCCTGGTGAAATTCCCTCTTCATCACAACTGTTAAAGGTGCAGGCACTATACTAGAGTGACCATATACAAAAGAAGGCAGGGCCCCTGCACTTTTAACTGTTGTGATGAAGAGGGAATTTCACCAGGAACGAATTGCATAGAAATGACACTGGCTGAAATTCCCTTTTCTCTACAACTGTTAAAGTTACATGAGCCCTGTCCTCCTTTTCATATGGTCAGCCTATCACTGAGCCCTCAAAAGTATCTTTCGTGGCCCAACAAGCAGGTGTGGATGGTGGCGACAAGGCCCCCGAGAGCAGGTTCGGGCCCCAGTGAAAAAAATTCCGGGGCCCCCAGCAAGGATGATCCCTGTAATGTTATAAGATCAAGGAGTTCCCCTATCAGACCCAACAAATCAAGACACTCAACAGCGTTGATCTTGCACATCCGCTGCGTTGACTCTACCAGTCCATAATTGTCAATAGCACAACTTCCTTCCCTGTTCCTCATATCTATTACCTTAATTGCTACCCTCTCCAAGCTTTGCTTTTAAGGTGAGCATTAATTGATTCTGAACTATCATCACAATTATGGCATGTTAGCCTGATTAACACACAGTCTGATGAATGCCTAAGAAGGTGCGATTGGAGTCCCTCTTACGGCGGATGGGGGAAGATGAAATATGTTTCTGCGCTGCAGCTGAAGTGCTCATTTTGCCGGAGAATGCTGCCGCTAATGCACAGCGATTAATAACCTTGTTTGTTCCTTTATGATGGAGCATTATTTGTAGAGACAAAAATGGAAGGGCAAGTGCAATCCATCCAACAGTTTTTTCTTCTTAGCTGGTGCCATCGCAATATGGATAAGGGCATTTGGGGTAGGGTGGGGTGGGAGGCAGATTGTCCTGATTTGATTGTCAAGATAACCAAGAAGATTCTGAATCACATTACAAGCTCGGAAATTCAAGTGGACTTCAACCACAGACAGCATTCGACTTTGGGAGGTACGATCTGGGTACATTCAGTCTGAAACGAATTGAAATGAATTTCTTACACCTCCAGAGTCTCCTCTTGTACACAGTTAGTGGGCACCTGCCTCCCTGTCATGTGTTCCTTCAGCATTCCTTCTAAAATTTGAGAGCCAGGCATATCATTTGCTGACAATGAGGTTCATCACAGGAAGCTGAAATCCTGCATCCTTACCGGGGCTTTCTGCTTCTGGTTTCTTTCTGGGATTACGGTGGGTCCTTTACATGGCAGAGACGTGATTTGAGTTGAGTTGAATTGAAAACTTACTTTTCCTTTCTTTACCATTACACAACGCCATCTAGTGGCTGAGTAAAAGTGTAACACCAGCATTTCACACAGCCAAGTAATCGGAATAACACCCTTTTTATCTCCAATCCTTTTGAAAGCGGAATAAAGGGGGGAAGTGTGGGAGATGTCCTGGAGGCTGACAACGTCAACACCCCTAATCAATTTCCCACATGTCAGGATCTGTGACCCAGAGCCTGAAGTGTCCACTGGTGACAATCAAAGGTTTTTTTTTCAGCTCAGTTGCCGTGCAGAGGGCAATTTTCAAGGGGGGTTGCAACTAGGGAAAGAAGGGTTAACCCTCCCTCCTGCATGGGAATAAAACTTGGGGGGATCCCATTGTTTCCCATCCATTGGTGCCCATGGGAGTTTTTTCCTAAGCTTAGCTGCTATACCTGGGGTGGGGGAATTTCCAAGGGGATCACAGGTGGTGAGGGAAGGGTTAACCCACCTTTCCCTGTGCACTGTGGCCTCCTAAAAAAAAAACCTCCAAATGGCAATTAACCTTAGGAACAAAAATCCCATCAATGCCTATGGAAAAGTTTGGCCCCCAGATCTTTTCAGTGGCTAGCAACACCTCTGGAGGAGGTAATATTATGGGTCCATGCAAGATATGCTTTGGTGCTAAGTAATGCCCATCAGTCATGAAACCATGTGCTCTGCCATACTTTCAAAACAGCTCTTTTGACAGTCAGGAGCAAGTGTGCTTATTTAGCCAAAGGCTTACCTTGTTTTGGCCTAAATGCCTACAGTAGAGGAGAATACGTGTACACTTTTTAGAGTCTTTTCTAGCCTTTAAATGCTGATAGGTTTTAGCAGCTCTGCTGTCTTCTCTCCTATATTTGTTTTCTTTTATTTTTCATGCTATTGTGTGTGTGTGTGTTTTCAACTGAAGAGTGTGATATAAATACCTCATACAAACAAACAAATTCAGATCCAGGTTGCCCAAGGCCAGATCTACACCAAGCAGGAGATAACACTTTGGAAACGGTTTGAAAACAGAATATGGAATGTGTCCTGGGGTCCCAACGGTTGTCAAAACCATTATAAACTGTTATACAGCGGTAGTGTAGACCCTGCCCACATCTACACATCTTTTGCCCCCCCCACACACACACACACAAGCCAACACCGAGTCCTAAGGAAATGAAAAAGGGGGCAGCAAACCATTCCTCGGAGCTTCCTCTTAAATACAGAGAAAGGGGGCAAAATTAGAACAGCTGCACCATTCAGGCCTGGCAAATGTGTATGGAAGAAATCAACCCAGGTCCATCCAAATCATCCCTCCCCACCCCTTTATTCCCCTATGGCTTTGTCAGTGGGCAGGGTGTGTGTGTGTGTGTGTGTGTGTGTGTGTGTGTGTGTGTGTGAAAACCAAGATTCTTGGAGCCGGATAATTGATTAAATCTCCCAGCCACCCAGATTTGCAGATAAACTGAAACCAGATTAAGTGTGTTGGACTGTTGTAAAGAAGGGCAGCAAAAGAAGATTATCCTCCACTTTGTTGAGGGGGGAGTTGAAGGGGGGGATAAAACACTGTATTAAGCCATCACTCCCTAGATAATGTCCAGGCAAACAGGGCAAGGGACTGCCATGGAAATGGAGACAATGCCCCCCTCATCTGCTGGGGGGCATCTCTCCCAGTATGCTCCCCCCTCTAATAAGCTGCTTTGAAGTCCTGCAGAAGGTGATATAAGCTTATAATGATGGGATCATAGAGGGTTGGATATAAGCTGGAAGGCTGCCCTCCCACCCAAAGAAGTCCCACTCATCGACTCCTCCAAGCCCCCAATTATGCTCTGCAGTAATGGTTTCCCATCCTCCTTCCTCCCGGGCTCCATTTTCTGAACCAACTTGGCTGCCAAGAAGCTCCTGTGTACTGATGAAAGTTCATGTACATCTATTCCCAAATAAGAGATGTCACCACTACTAGAGGCCCTGGGGAAGGAGATGAGCCCCAAAGGATGATCATGAGCAACTCACAGTAACAAAAGGATTTTTAGCAAGGCATCAATAGAGACAGAATTGGGCCAAGGATTTCAGGACCAAGGTATAGCTAATACTTTTAGTAAATTGGGAAAGTTGGAGCAGGAGCAGTGTCAAGGGCAGGCATGATTGGGTATCTGCTGAGAACCCTGAGTTAATCTTATTTTTCATTATTGCAACCTGTTTTTTCCCTGGCCCAGACAATACTGGTGGTGAGAAGGACGAGTAGGAGAAGCCACAGCCTATGTGCTCACTGACTATCTGAGGGAGTGGGCCCATTGAGGGTGTCTTGCTTGAGACCCCTCATAAAGCCTGGAGCCAGCTCTGAGTTGAAGTATATGGCATTAGATGGGTATTCTGGAATATGCTCCACATTTCCCTGATGCTCTGCATCCATCAGTCATGGTGGTTTAGGAAGGTCTGTCTTCCATTATTGATCTTTTCATCAAGAACCTCCAGAGAAGCCTCCTAGAAACCCCAGGCTACCCTGGGCCTGTCACAGCATTGGAAAGCCACTGTTTTAGAGATGGAACATGACCGTATGAACACAAGGGCAACATTCTTTTGATAAATTGTATAGCAGAGGGTTTTTAACTAGTGCAGCTTTTCATACAATTACCAAAAGATCCTCCTTTGCATTCTGTCACTCTATGAGTAGCCAAAAGAGGCAAAATGTATAACACCTCTTACCAGATACATAAACACAGGACCTGTACAGGAAACCAATCAGAGTCTACTGCAATGCCCCCCAACCACAGGGGCTCATAGTACCTCAAGGAAGACTCAGAGGAGGAGGATGTAAGAACATCAGAAGAGCCATTCTGGATTAGACCAAGGGGTCATCTAGTCCAGCACTCTGTTCCCACAGTGGCCAACCAGCTGTTGACAAGGAACCTACAAGCAGGTCACAGGTGCAACAGCAGCACCACCCATGTTCCCCAGCAACTAGTATATATAGGCTTACTGCCCAGGATACTGGAGGTAGCACAGAGCTATCAAGACTAGTAGTCATTGATAGCCTCCTCTTCCAGGAATTTATCCAACCCCCTTTCAAAGCCTTCCAAATTGGTGACCATTGCTACATCTTGTGGTAGTGAATTTCGTAGTTTAACTCTGAAGTGTGTGAAGAAGTCCTCCTTTTATCTGTCATGAACCTCCCACCAATCAGCTTCAAGGGATGACCTCATTGGGTTCTAGTAATATTTCAGCTGGCTTCAGACTTCTGCTCAGACAACTTTCTTCTGTAGCTGCAATAGGAGGTGAGAGCTCTAATCAGCAGGGCTTTCTAGGAGCTGTCCATGGTCCTGCCTTCCCTGACCTTTGCTTAAGAAATGTGATCTGACCAGGCCTAGCAGAGACTCAGCCTGACCACATCCACTTCCTACCTGAGCCTCAATTCCCAAGGGGACAGGATAGTACCCCCCCCCCGTGTTGTTATATATATCCTGGCTTTGCTACCTGACTGGAGTAACAAAATGGAGGGGTCGTAAAGTACCTGGCTAGCTGCAGTACATGGCAGTGAGATGCTTTTGGCTTGGTGAGTTGCCCCAAGGCCTTTAATGAATCTTTAATAATCCACTTCCTATTTCTACCACCATATCTGCGATTATGAACTTTATAGGAACATTAATATCAGCAGTGTGCCTGGTATTATACAGTGTATAGAAGTTGGCAACTGGCAGCCAACCCCAAAGGAACGACAAAAGTAGGGTGTAGCCAAAACAGCAATTGTGGAAACTTTCCTTTTGATGGGAGGAAGAGCTTTATCCTGACAGTTATGAAAACAAGAAGAAGCCGAGAAAAGCTGCAATTTTTTTATAAAAATATAGCTGCCTCTGAAGCTGTAGGGGCCCTGGGATTAATCTGGATTTATCTGAGGCAGGAAAAGAATTTACGAAAGGCTCGGTCTATGGCCGGTTCCTTGACTTATGCCCCCTCTGTGCAATAGCCCAGCAGTCCCGTGATGATGATTGATCAACGAAGCCAGGAATCATTTCCTGGGCTAAGGGAGCCCTGATGCTCCAAGCTGTGGGAATAATCACTGCAAAGGGAGTGCTAACAATGTCTCCCCTGCAGTTGTTGTGTAGCAGAGCCGGTCCTCTTTGTTCGCTTTGCTCGTGTCTGAGCAAACGCATTTATTCAGACGAGAATGACAGCCCGTCATGCAGAACATGATGACTATGAGATACACAGAAAGGAGATAGGATTGTCCTAGTCCCCTTTCCTCCCATGAGGAAGGCCTGATAATTCCCTTACCAGGTGTCTAGGATGTTTGCCTGACACACTGAGCATGGGCTCCCATTGTGAGCCCAGAGATGGATCTCTTTGGAGGCGAGATAACAGCCGGCAAGTGAACAAAAACAGCCCATTTGGAGCTGGACGGCAGGGTGGTCCGCCAAACGGAAAGAAGAAAGCCGAGAGGGGCAGAGGAGTAATGGCAGTTCCAGAGATTGGTATTATTCCCAGAGAACGAGCTCTCGGTTCTGTTTCACGCTTGGCAAAGACACGCGAGGCAGCCGGGGGGGGGGGCGCCCCAAGCATTGCTGCCGTTTTAAAAGCACCGTCCGTTCCTTCCTTGCTTCCATTTCTATTCCACCTTGCTTGCCAAGATCCTCTCAGAGTGATTTGCAAACTGGCAGTTGGGATACCAAGAGGCCCTAAGGTAACAGCATCCCACACCTCTGCTGCTCCCCCTCTCTGCTTTCGCCCCCTCGCCGGATTTGCCAGGGGGGAAGGAGGTACTGTCAGCAAACTGAGAAGCCAAGGAAGGCAATTGCCAGTAAATTTGGGGGAGCTCCCCCTTCACCCTGGGAATTATATAAGGCAGCCTTCCCCAACTTGGTACCTTCCAAATGTATGGGTCTGCAGTTGCTTTCCCCCACGTCTCCTTGGACAGCATGTAGCCCGACGCATCTGGAGGACAGCACATCAGCATCTTTGTGACAGCAACAATCATACCAACGATCACCTCATTTCACACCTGTTTCCATATGATGGCAGGAGGCAATGTTAGCCCAAATCCCATCTTGCTAGAATTTACAAAGACAAAGGGAAGAAAATTCACAACAACACCGATAAGTTAAATCCATCAGGAAAACATTTTCTAGTGGGCGCGAAGATAAAAACTACACCCACTCCGGATTTGCCAGCCCATCAAGATGACAAATACGAACAGGAGAACTCAACCTTTCATCCTGACTTCCAGTTCTAAGTAGAAATACATTATCTAGGTTTGTAAAAACATAAAAGTTGGGTTAAGGGAGCTGCATAAATGCAATGCCTTCTCCAGATGAAACTGCCCTCTGTCATGGCTATAAAGATGTCACTTGGCAGTATTTATTTGACTATCTATCCAAGCTGGAGTGATGGATGATTTTGAGTTCCCCATTTTTTTGGGATGTGCTTTTTCCTCGGAAAGCCTGTGACTTTTCTCCACTGACATGACTTCACCTGGCAGCCCATTTGAGCTGTGTGAAGGCATAGCTATTGTACAATCCATTTGCCCACATTGTTTCCAAAGCATAGAGGTGAGCGAACCAGGGAGGATACAAAGATCTGTGAACACCTTGTTGCAAGTTGTGTTTAGACATTACCACTAGCTCTTGCAATAGCTACATGAGGACCTTCATTTTCAGACTTGCATGTAAAAATTACTGATCCCTCACCTAGGGTGGCCATATGAAAAGGAAGACAGGGCTCCTGCACCTTTAACAGTTGTGTAGGAACGGGAATTTCACCAGATGTCATTTGCATGCATGCAGCACCTGGTGAAATTCCCTCTTCATCACAACAGTTAAAGCTGCAGGACCAGATACAAAAGAGGACAAGGTTCCTGCAGCTTTAAACATTGTGATGAAGAGGGGATTTCACCAGGTGCTGCATGCATACGAATGACACCTGCAGAAATTCCCTTTTCTGCGCAACTGTTAAAGATACAGGAGCCCCGTCCTCCTTTCCATATGGTTACCCTACCCTCACCTGCCTGGTGCGTCTTTAACTCTCTACACTCTGCCAGCTCAACTGTCTGGCTAGCAGCTATTGCATGTTGTGTCCTGATATCCTTTCTCTCACTCATGAATACGTCTAGCCAGCCCACACGCATCCAGAACAGAGGATCAGAGCTTTCAGCTCAGAGGATGTAGCAAACTGAGCCCCAGCATATACAAATTGTTTTGCTGGAAGACACTACCACCAAGGCCTTTTTAGGCTAAGGAAGGCAGAGAATTTCATTTGGTTTCCATTTTTAATTCACACTCCCTAGACTAATATGAGGGTCGGAATGCAGCCATCCTTTGAATTTCACACTTCTGTGGATTTTTGGATGCAGTTATTGGCTCCGACATTCCGTACAAACATGCCTATATTAGGGCAGACTATATACAAAAACATGTGGATTCAGGAGAGATGCATACAAAAATATGTGGTTCTCCCCCCCCCCCCCCGCAATTTGTTTGTTGTTGTTGTTTAATTGCAGAGGGATGCAGAAAATGGTCAGAATGGCCTTCGGGTTGGATTCCATGCCAAAATGGCACGGACTGGGAAGAGAGACCGGGTTGTCTCCATTCCTAATCTAATCACCCATTTCCAACGGCAGGCTGCCATTCAAATCAATGGGATCCTGCCTGGGAACCTTGCCCTCGACCTCATGGTGGTTCTTCTCATGCTCCAGTTTTAAATGCCAGATGCATTTCCCCTTACAATACATTTACAGAACTTACGTTTTGGAGACCATCCACCCATAGCAAGAAACGTGGGTTTCTGAACACGCCTCTAACTTCATCTCACTGTAGGTTACAGTGACGTTCCAGTCAATCCTCAGAGGCCAAATTACACTAATAATTGCTGGCTGGCTGATGATGGCTAGAACGTCGGTGCTGGGGGTGATTTTTTAGGGGGAATGGATGAGGAGTAAGAGGAGGAAGGAAGGAAGGAAGGAAGGAAGGAAGGAAGGAAGGAAGGAAGACAGGACGAAAGGAGTGGTGATCTGGGATCATTGAAGTTGTAAAATACGTACATTCCCCCAGCAGCGCCTCTTCGATACCTTTCCATGAGAACGAACACACACACACACACACACACACAGCCCCTTAATTGCATCTCATCCCTTGGATTATGCATTCTCTCCCCTTCTGTCTCTTCGCTAGCACTTCCATGCGCACATGCGCAGGCACACCAATCCCTCTAAGTAACATTATTAATTATTTTAAGATTTGTTTGGCAGTCATTTTCTATAATTAATTTCCATTCCCTTCGGGGACTTTACATCATTCGACTTCCCTTTTCGTTGCATTTCTTTCATGGAGTGAGACATGAAAGTGAGGTTATGTCTGTTGCCAGATCCCTTCCTTTCTTCCTTACTTACTTTGCCTGTTGAAGGTCACTGGGGGCAGCCATCACTCAACAAAAACAGAAAGAAGGAAGGGGAGGGGGGGGAGAGAGAGAGAGAGAGAGAGAATTGGAAGATGATGGAGAGTCTTGGAGGATCATCAGATGGGGAGGGGAATCGCGTTTCCCTACCGCCGCTTTGCCTCCTGCTTCTGTCCCACAATAGGGTTGAGCAACTCCCCCTGTCTTCACAGGGGGAAGAAAGAGGAGGCGAGCAACGTCCACGTGGCCCATTCAGTGGCCGTATTTATCACGCAGCTTCTCCTGCACACAGCATTTAATGGCGGCAAGTTTCATTATAGCCAAGAAAACATCAGATTTGATGAGGCTCATTTTGTGATGGAAACAAAGAGCAGGAGGCGTGAGAGACGCACAGGAGCAAGGCTGCGTTGTTAAGATGCCCCGTGAAGAACCATGAGTGACCAGTTGTGAGTGTGCGATAAAACGGTCGTCTAAAGAAGGTCTTGGTATGGGGTATTGTGTAGGCTCTGTACTGATGAGTTTGGAATCAGGATTGCTGTGTGGGTTACTACATCATGAGCTATGTGTCCCCCACCTTTGCTCCTGTGTTTACCCAAGGAAGTCCTAATCTCAAGACAAAATTCATTTGCTCTCCCATCCCTCCATGCTGGGAACTGTAGTCCAACAGATCTAGATGTCGCCAGGTTGGGAAGGCTGCTTTCGAGTATCAAAGGCAGCATTTTAAATAATAATAATAATAATAATAATAATAATAATAATAATAATAATTGATATCCCGCTTGTTTAACCTTCAAGGTTGTCTGGATGGCAAATGATACAAAACAGAATATTGCCCAAGAAAATCTTAAAAGAATATTATTATTATTATTATTATTATTATTATTATTATTTATTACATCTATATACCGCCCCATAGCCAAAGCTGTCTGGGCGGTTTACAAAAATTAAAACATTGAACACTAAAAAGACAATATACAAAATTTAAAACCATAAACATAAAACAGCTGACATTTTAAACATTTTAAACTGTTAAGCCTGGCCGCAATGTCAATCAAAACCTCAACTTGAGCTGTTAAAATGCCTGGGAGAAAAGAAAAGTTTTGATCTGGCGCCGAAAAGATAACAGTCATAACAAGAGAGAGAAATTTCGGCGGAAGCCACAGACCCCATCATCCCACTGCTTGAGAAGTAAAAAATACCAAAGACGCTTAAACCACTAAAATGCCTGGAAAAAAGAATATTGATTTTTAAAAATCCCTTGGTGCTCAACTGACATCAGGGAAAAGCATTACAAGGACCCAGGGCCAATGCTGTAAAGGCTCTTTTGCCAGTTGCCAATAGAAACTAATCAGATGTTTCAAAACAGGCAACAGGTGAGGTTGTTTCCTGGCTCTCATTAACAGTCTGACCACAGAGTCCTGGAGCAGCCGCCATGTCCAAACCACCTTCCATGGCAGCTTTGCACAGAGAGCATTGCAAAGCTGGTTTGTTTGCTTGCTTGCTGGTTTACTCGCTCCATGTATTCGTCACTCCATAACCAAAATTATCTGGGTGCCATACGGATTAATACATTAAAAAAATCACAGTTGAATACACCTGCCAATATTAGCTCCGAGACTCCATAAAACAGAACAGGCGCATCAAAAACAGAATTACAGCTACGATCAAATAATCAGAGAGTCACAAGAATAATCTTTGGGTTGTTATTGTTGTTGTTTTTTTAAAAAAAACCATCATGCCAAAGCCACAGAGAAATGCAGAGATTGTATTACTAAAATAATTGTTTTTAAATGCCCCGGGGTGCTTAAAAAGTCTTCACCTGGCATCAAAAAGATATTAAAGTGGATGCCAGGAAAGCCTCTAGCCCCAATCAGATTGTCCAGCATGAGGACTCATGTAGAGAGTCCCCATGGATAGAGGAGACCCTCCTCTTCACACAGTGCCCCCCAGTACAGGGTGCTGGATGTGAGAGGGGGAGGAGTGGGGCAGGGCTGGAGCACTCCCTCTTGTTGCATGTTTGATTTATCCTCATATAGAATGCCTAAATAAAGCTTTTGTAGGCCAGACTTCTACAATCAGGGGGCCACTATTAAAAAGGCCCTGTCTCTCTGAGCCACTTGGCATATCTCAGATTCCCAGGGCACGGATTATCACTGCTGCTTCTTTTACCACCTTGCTGGGCACCATTTGAATGATTTGCCCCAGGTGTTAAAAAGTCTCGGGATGCCTCTGACAAAATGTGAACTTATTTCAATATACACTCCTGAGCTCCTGAGTGGAAGCACAAGTCCTGCTTTTCCCAGAGTTGGTCATGTTGCTACAGAGTACTGGCGGGGGGGCAGATAACTCAACCCTGAAGTAGGGAGGACTCTCAGCATACAGAAAACCAGCATGTCAGGAAGAAGGCTAGGCTAGGACAATTCTCTCCAATGTCCTAGTTTTCTATATGTAAGGATATTTGGGTGGGGGTTCAGGAGGTCCATTCAATTATGTGATTCCCCCACCTTGCATTGGAAGTAATACCAGCTCAGTGGGAACTGGATCCAAACTGCAGAGGGAATAAACCTTCTGAACAATATTATAAGGACCCAGTTCTTTGGGAAGTCTCAGACTCTTCCATGAAAAGTTTTCAGTCACTTGACAAAACTACAATTCCCAGGATGTCTTGGAGGAAGCCATGTCTGATGAAGCAGCTGAACACCAAAACATTAAGCTGATCGTGAAATTATACCTCAAAGATCACCTTCCAAATCGCTCTTCAACAACACCAAGCCCAGAACATGACCCAGAAAGTGGCTTGCATTAAAATCCTGGCTTTCGGGACAATTTCTTTAGTTCCTCAATCACTCTCCCATTTGGCAGGGTTCTGAAGAAACCTTCCTTGCCATGTTGGGAATTATTTATGGAGGGGCATGAAACTGTTTTATGAACTCTTCCATATTCGTGTTTGTTTCTATGAACTTCCTCTAGCTATAATTTTATCTTCCTGGCTCTGGAAATCAAAGGAAAATATTGCTTTATGACTTCCCGTTATCCCAAGGAGTAGGAAGTTCCCTCTTCCCAAAAGCTGCTCCTTCCTCTGTTCCGGGTTCATCATATGATGATCCCACCACAGAGCGAATAAGATGACAAAATAACAGTCAGATAACACAACATCTGGCAACATAAGGATGTCACTCCAAGCAAGTGAGAGTAATTGAGATTGGGGCAAGTGAGGGCAAGAGAGATTGGGGCAAGTGAGAGCAATTGAGATCAGGGTAAGTGAGAGCAAGTGAGATCAGGGCAAGTGAAGGCAATTGAGATCGGGGCAAGTGAAGGTAATTGAGATCAGGGCAAGTGAGGGCAATCCTGATGAATGCATGAACATTTTCAAAAGAAGTGCTGCAAAGTCACATACACAAAAATGAATTGAAGTTTATCCAAACATGCCAAATATGTTCACACACAGACACTCTCTCACACAGCCTTGGCTCAAATCTTCTCAAAACACTGTGACCATGCCCTCATGGGGAAAAGGAATCTTTATGGTAACAGCTATATTTCTTCCAAAATAATGTGCATATGGACATCCTTGGGCTTTAGCACATAAGGGACATGTTTAAGAGTTAATTAAAATATACAAAGCTGGAGGGATTACAGTCTTCAGGTCAGTAAGTCACATAACCATGTTCATGGAGATTCTGAATGAGGGACCTTTCAAACAAATGATTTCTCTACATGAATTCTGAGGTGGTGTGCCCCCAGGGGGGCTATACCACCTCAGAAAGTGTGTACTAGATTCAGCTGGAAAATTCCCCATGGATGGATAAAAAGGCATTTCAGTTTTTTAGTGGGCAGAGAAGGGAAAAGGCAGGAGGATTGTTATGTTTTCTTGGTTGACGATTATTTTCATATACACATCTCTGGATCCAAACTATGATATTGGCTTCAAAGCCTCCTGAACTTTATCTCCTCAAGAATGCTTTGAAATAATCTTGCCTTGAAACTAGACACATTCCACTGGGAAAGGCAGGGGGGTGAATTCCCAAAGCCAAAAATGATTGTTCCCCTTGTGTAAACACACAAGCTATTCGGAGACATTGGCCTGCATTGTTCCCCCAGTTTACTTTGGAGAAAGTGGAAGAGCAATTTTCCCTCAGTGTGTAAACTGTCTTCTTCCCCACATTCTCTCTTTTTCACACAGACACACAAACATTGTCCTTTTTCATGGGTTTGAAAATGTTTCCAGATTCTTGAAACTATGTATATTTAGGTTAACCCTGTTCCTGGAATGTCCCACCAGCGGTAGCAGAGACCAGGCCTGGATCTCCCATGCAATTACATGCTTAATCTTCATTCTCCATGGCAGCCATCTGAGGTCTAGAAATGGGGAAGGAGCCATCAGACACTGGAACTGACGTATCCGTTTCCTCAGATCCATTGTGGAACAGACCTCAAACCCTCTAAAATGGCTCTGTCTTCTACTGAGAACTTGGACATCATTGCACTGCATGGTTGACTCCTTTGCCTCTCTAGAGAAAGCATTGGGTGGGATGTGAAAGGAAAGACCTCTGCTGGAGGCTCTCAAGAGTTTCTGGCAAAGTAGAGTATACTGGACTAGATGGACCAATGTAGATGTCCTTCTCTGATTCAGTAGGAGGAAGCTTTCCATGCTGGGGGAAAACAAAGTGTCTTCAGATTGCATCCTTTGCGATTCTCATATGGAAGAAGCACATGAGAACCAGCAGCTCAAGGGCTCATCTTTGCACCCTAGATGTTTCCATCACCTGCAGTTGCCCAGTGCTGTAATACTTCATTTTTGTGCTTTGGCCAGACAAAGCCCTGAAGTGACAAGAGCTGGTTGGCTCACCTCCCAGAGCAGCCTCCTGTGCAAATGGTGAGGCCAGCAATGCTCCATTATCTCTGGCTTCCACAAACATCTTCTGGGCTGACCTTTTCAGAAGACACTGACCCATGACAGGCAGGAACACTATAACTCATCAAATCCTCAGGAAACAATATTTACTTTCTTTTCATTCCATGGAAATTTTATAAGGGGTGGGAGACAGGCGAGAGGAGCTTTGGGCAATTTCATTTCAGGTGGAGACATCCAAGCGCAAGGCAGCAGAGGCCGATAAAAGAACAAATACACAGATTTCTTTCAGTCTGAAAATCAGAGAGAGATAAATGTATCCTCGTAAAAACATACTTTTTTATTTAAACATTTATTCTTTTCTCTCCCTTTTTTTGTATTTATTATTAGATTTCTATAACACTGAATACCCAAAGCTTTCTGGGCAGTTTACAACAAATAAAACCACAAAATACAACATAAAATTCAATATAAAACTCTAGTATAAATGTAAAAACTAAAATAAAACCTAGCAGCAATGCCGAGATTTAAAGTACAATAACAGATTAAAAAGAACAGAACTAAAAGACTAAAATTTGCGTTGTGAATTGTGTTGGAAGCTCTGATAGGATAGATAGGAGGCAAATGTTTTTTTAAAAAAAATTGATCCATCGAAATACATATATTTTGTTATATTCAGCTACCTGGATCAAAACAAGGCAGTCACTTATAAAAGCAAAGGATTTGGAACTAAGGTGTGAAGTAGAGGTACCAGGTGGCTGCCAATACGTACAAGATATGCCTTTGATCTTAGTTTCTCCTGTGGTAGATACATAAAACAATTATTTTCCGAGTTTTGGATTCTACTGGCCAAAATAGGCCCGATTCAGAACAGGTAGGAAGAGCAACTCTAATGAACTGCTAATCAAAGGGGCAATGATGGCAGGTAATGATATTTTGCTTACAAAAGGATTATTTGGTTGTCTTGGAATACAGAAGTACAGAGGGACATGTTACTGCAGTCTGGCCCAAGACATTTTGCTACCTGACGCAAAGGACAAGATGGTGCCTTCTCCCCCAATTCCTATCATGACTTCCAGCACTTGCACCTCCCAGTTTCACAAGGGGATGCGGATGAGGATTAAGTACTCACTACTTCCTTGGGGGTAAGATAGCCATTGCCTTATTCAGGACCCTCTTGGCCAGCAGACACAGATCTGTCATCATCTTCTAGCTCAGAGGATGAGTCCCTGGCAGAACCGCCATCTCCCTGGCCTTGCAGAAGTTTCAGGATACAAAATCAGATGAAGGCCCTTTAACTATTTTTCAAGGAGGGACAGAAATGACCACACTACAGGTCTGGTCAGTCTACATAAAGCTTCAGATGGCTTTAGCTCCCTGCTGAGACAACATACAGGGCAAGTCATGCAGGAAACACAGCTCTGTCCTCCATCACCCTGCTACTGCTTACTCACCATTCTGCCTGGCACCTGCTTGCTGCCCTCTCAGACAAATGCTTCAGCGCCATGACTGCAACACGAGTGTGCATCATGTAACAAATGCAAGGCCTGCTGGAGGGCATAGACTGGGCTGACTCCTCTCTGCCTGCTCCCTCCACCAGGGGCCTTCTTCAAAGCATTGCAAGAAGGCAACTAGGTGAGACAGGTGAATGCGAACAGATGAAGACATTCAGGAAGAATGGCTGGGGAGCCTTGTACCCCATTGCACATGCCACCGGAGGCAGATGCCTTACTCTGTCTAATGGTAGGGACAGGGCAACCCTGCCTTTTCCCCCTCTGCTGAGCGTGACTCTGTTTGTCTTTGCTACCTCGCTGTATGGTTCACTTCCGTGATTTGTTTTGCAGTTTTAAATTTGTTGTCAGCCATCCTGAGAACATGGTCCATTTCCCCCCCCCCCTTGAATAAATAAAGGAACAAATTAGTTAAACAGTAAAAGCAGAGAAGCAGTAACCAGGAAGCAGAACAATATCTCAGCGGCAACAAAGACAGGAACATATCTCGTCGTCAGTGATCCCAAATGCCTTCTGGAAAAAGACACATCTTTATCAAGCACCAAAAGCAAGCAGTGTGTGGGAGCAAACAGATCATCATGGAAGCAGTGCAGGCTGTGCCTCTGATTTCAGCGGGGCTGTGAATCCATTCTGGATTTCAGTTCGAACTGGCCAGAACTCTACAGGAGCTATCCAAGGTGCTGAACCCTACCCCCAAAATACTTCAGGAGCTATCCAAGGAGCAATCCAAAATTGAGGTTTGAAAGAGACATCTCTTTAAAGTTCCCTTAAAGTAGGGTGACCAGATAAAATCCAGGTCAGGGCTCATGTAACTTTAACAGTTGTAGAGCAAAAGGAATTTCAGCCAGTGTCATTTGTATACAATTAGTTCCTGGTGAAATCCCCTCTTCATCACAACAGTTAAAGTTGCAGGGGCCCTGCCTTCTTTTGTATATGGTCACTCTAGTATAGTGCATGCACCTTTAACTGTAGTGGTGAAGAGGGAATATCACCAGGAACTAATTGCATACAAATGACACTGGCTGAAATTCCCTTTTTTCTACAACTGTTAAAGTTACATGAGCCCTGACCTGGATTTTATCTGGTCAGCCTACCTTAAAGCATTGCCTCCTTGCAAAAAAATAAAAAGGCAGCTTTGCCCATGGCATTGAGTAAATGAACTGCAATTAAAAAGTTGTCATCAACTGCAACTTTTCTCAGTGGGCTCAACATGATCCTTCACACCTCTCTTGAGAATGTTGTCTTGTAAAGTGCAGAGCCAGCAAAAAAAATCAAAAGGCCTTTTTTACAAAAATAAAACCTGGTCTAATCTGCACCGTGGACGCCGAAAGCATTTCATCCTTAATTGCAATATAATAAGGAGGGGACGGCATTCTATGAACTACAGCTGGCTTAACTGATAAACATGGCTGTCTGTAGTACAACCATTGAAGATGGTAGTTGAAGGGTTTTTCCACCTCCTTTCTCTGTTATCTCTCCTTTCGTGTTCTTAAGATATGGGGAAACCAAGCTGCCAAAGTGATTTCTATAGTGTGGGATCTTGTCTGCCTTTGATGAACATTTCCTGAGTGAAAAGGAAAACACCCCGCCCCCAGACCCACATACCAATTTACAAATGTCAGACCTCAAAAGAGTGGATTTGATCCTCTTGGCTATTCACAGGGTTTGGCGGGGAAGGCAGATCATAATCGGATCAAACAGAACCTCGTCGGCTTTCAAACTAGTATCTCTTTGCTTACAAGGAGTCACTCAACCTGCCTGTGATGAAATACAGGAAACCAGCAAAAGGAACTTACTTTCCAGAAGGGAAAACATAACTTGGGTGTTCTGATGGTGCAGAAGTGGTGGGAAACTAGCCATCATCATCATCATCATCATCATCATCATCATCATATATTTATTTATTTCTAACCCGCCTCTCCCTCCAGATCAAGGCAGGGAACAACATCAATACAAAACAATATAATATATATATAACTGATTAAAAACATATAAAATTAATACTAGGGTGTGCACAGACCCCCCCCCGGATCGGATCGGGACCCGGATCGAGACCTCCAATTTTGTCATGGATTGGATCGGAAAAAATCGGAGGCCCCCTGGACCGGATGGGGTCCTATCCCGATCCAAAAATCGGAACTTTTTGGATCGGCCGCCATTTTTCCCCCCCATAGACTTGCATTGCAATGCAAGTCTATGAGGAAAAAATGGCGGCAGGTGGGTGAGGGGGGCCCTAACTCTCTCCCCCCCGGGGCCATCCGCTGTGGACAGCCCCAGCAGGTAAGCCCCCTCCCCTGCGCTCCTTATCCCCCCGGGACCGTCCGCTTCCATCCGCTGGTGCCCGCGGGCGCCAGCGGATGGAAGCGGACGGCCCCGGGGGGGTAAGCCCCCTCCCCCGTGCTCCTTACCCTCCCCCGGGGCCGTCCGCTTCCATCCGCTGGTGCCCACAGGTGCCAGCGGATGGAAATGGATGGCCCCGGGGGGTAAACCCCCTCCCCCCTGCCTCCTCCCCCGCCCCCTGCTTACCTTTCCTAGCCGTCTGCTCCTGTCCGGCGCTGCCCGCTACTACGAGCAGGCTTCCAGCCTGCCCCTAGGTAGCACGCCAAGATGCTGAACCCTACCCCTAAAATACTTCAGGAGCTATCCAAGGAGCAATCCAAAATTGAGGGTTGAAAGAGACATCTCTTTAAAGTTCCCTTAAAGCATTGCCTCCTTGCAAAAAAATTAAAAAGGCAGCTTTGCCCATGGCATTGAGTAAATGAACTGCAATTAAAAAGTTGTCATCAAATGCAACTTTTCTCAGTGGGCTCAACATGATCCTTCACACCTCTCTTGAGGATGTTGTCTTGTAAAGTGCAGAGCCAGCAAAAAAAATCAAAAGGCCTTTTTTACAAAAATAAAACCTGGTCTAATCTGCACCATGGAAGGGAGCAGATGGCCAGGAAAGGTAAGTGTGCCACGCGCCCCACGGCCCCTGCCCCTGCTTACCTTTCCTGGCCGTCTGCTCCCATCCACCGCCCCCTGCCCCCGTTGTCCGCTTCCATCAGCGGGCACCTGCTGGCGCCCGCCAATGGAAGCGGTGGCGGGCGCCGGCGGGCGCCCACCGCTCCGCCGATCCATCCAAACCGGATCGGAACCTTTTCGGATCGGATTGGATTGGATCGGCAGATCCAGCGGTGAGATCGGAAATCGGATAATTTATCCGATTTCCCTCTGGATTGGATTCGGATCGTGGATTGGATCCGATCCAGTGCACATCCCTAATTAATACATTATTAAAATCAACCAAGTCTTAAAATTCGAGTGGATAAGCCTGCCAGAAGACATCAGTCTTTATAGCTCTCTTGAATTCTATAAGACTGGTAAGTTGGCGGCTCTCTCCCGGAAGGTAGTTCCATAGTCTGGGAGTGGCAGAAGAGAAGATCCTCTGGGTAACAGTTGTCAGCCTAGTCTTGGCTGACTGTAGTAGGTTCTTCCCAGAGGACCTGAGCATGTGGGGTGGATTATATGGGAGAAGGCGATCCTGCAGGTAACCTGGACCCAAACCATGTAGGGCTTTAAAGGTAATAACCAACACTTTGTACTTCACCCGGAAACTAATTGGCAGCCAATGGAGTGATTTTAAAACTGGTGTGATATGGTCACCCTTAGGTGTATTGGTGACCAACCCGGCCGCCATATTTTGCATGTGATCCCGGTGCCTCCACATGATATTGCAACCAGTGAAAGATGGAACCTGACTGTGGGACAAATTCTCCTGTCCTTCTGTTGTCCAAGGGCTTAGATGACTTATAAGGAGGCATTGACAACATCATAGAGAAAGAAAGACCTAGCAACATCCAGGGTTGTTGCTAGACTGGGCCCACATGGCCTATGCCCCGAGTCTATTTTCCAGGGCCATAGATCTATTCCACAGAGCCCTGAGTGTCCATTGATGCCAATAGAAGGTTTCCTCTTCTGCTTAACTGCCATGGAAGGAGCAAGTTTTAAGGGGGAGGGGAGATTTAATTCTCCCCTTCCTAAATGCTGCAAAACCCCTCCATAGTCACCTACATGGCAATACAAGTGGATGAGACATTAATTGGTTGACTTCGCTGCCTGTGAAATCTAAATAATTCCTAGTAATGATCTGTAAATTTTCATAAATAACATGTGCAGATTTGTGTCATGTGGGGCTGGGCCCCACATTTTTTCAGTGCCTAGCAACATGCTTGCCAGCAGCTATTTGCCAAGCTAGCTAAACAAATCGTCCAGATTCAGAAGCATTATATCTCTGAATATTTGGTTCTGGGTACAAGGCCATAGCCTTCCCTTGTTGTGAACCACCCAGTAAGCAATGGCTATTAGGAGGTATAGAAATGAAATGAATAAATAAAGAATTAATTCACTTTCCTTCCCCTTGTGTGCTTCTTGAAGGCATCAGGTTGTCCATTGTGAGAAGCAGGATCTAAAGTGAGATGAAACAGATTCAAGAACCCATAACACAACCATGGGCCTTTACTTCACTTCTTTTTCTTTTCAGGTTAGGTGACAAGATGTAGCCTGGAGAAGAGAAGACTGAGGAGAGACATGAGAGCACTCTTCAAATACTTGAAAGGTTCTCACACGGAGGAGGTCCAGGATCTCTTCTCGATCATCCCAGAGTGCAGGACATGAAATAATGGGCTCATGTTCCTGGAAGCCAGATTCCGGCTGGACATCAGGAAAAGCTTCCTGGCTGTTAGAGCAGTACAACAATGGAACCCATGGCCTAGGGAGGTCGTGGGCTCTCCCATTCAAGAGGCCTTCAAGAGGCAGCTGGACAGCCATCTGTCAGGGATGCTTTAAGGTGGATTCCTGCATTGAGCAAAGAGTTGGACTCGATTGCTTCATAGGCCCTTTCCAATTCCCCTATGCTATGATTCTATGAAACCCCCTCCCTCAATGAGTCTACCTTCTGACCGCCATTATCACCAGCTGCTATTGCCCCTCATTCTCTTTCTCATCATTGGTATCACTTGCTTGACAGGCAGAAAGCCAGTGAGCCAGCAGGTCGTTGCATCTCCTGATCTTCTTTCTCTTCCTCACTACCACTGCTGCCCAGGCCAGAGCAACAGGCAGGCGAACATGAAGGTTGCAACTATGAAGAGGAAGAGCAAGGCCAGGGAGCTCTTTTCCATGGGGCCCCTGCTGGGGTGTGGACCCTTGGCAGGTGCCCACCCCTGCTGACCCCTGACACCAGCCCTGATTCCATGACACCCAACGCCAGTCACCTCGCTGTGCCTTGTGGCCAGGCTGGCCCTTCTCCCAATGTAGGGATCATTGTGGTGGAGAGAGGTGCAAAGCACTCCAGCAAGATGCTTTCCCTATTGCAACCCTGTCCCTCAAAGGCAGCAAGAGGCACTTCAAAGGATGTGTGAATGGCAGATCTTGGAGGTTACTTTTAAAAGTTGCTCCTGAGCAAAGGATCTCGTCTTCTCCACCTGGCTGCTACTTAGTTATTCCTGGGGTTTTTTATTTCCTCTCTTGCCTGCTGGCAAACATCACTTGCTCTTCAACCTGAAAGGGAAATTGCTGGGGGGGGGGGGAGGAGGAGGCGGGGAGAGGGTTAGCAATTTCCTGGCAAATAATAGTCATTCAAGAGTGTGGGATTCAACGCCTCGGATTATCTTGAAGGGTGACTTGTTCAGGTGTCATAAGTAATTTCAATCGAGCGAAAAAGAAGTCAGGATGGGACCATGTTCTCAAAGGGATGTGACGCTGAGCATCTCCCCAGGTTACTTGGCCGCCCGTAGCGACAAAAGGCTGCTTCGGGGAAAGGTTTAATAATAAATAAATGTACACACATTTTGAGGATGGGAGAACAGAGGATTTGGGAGTGGGGACGAGGCAGACGTTTGCAGCATTACAAATAGGGAGAGGTTATTCTTCCTTGAGAACCTGAAGTCCTTCCTCTGAGATTGCTCAGCAGTCAGATCACAGCAAACAACAGGAAGGAATTTGTGTGCAGCATGTAATTAGGTGGTCTTCACGGTGGTTAGATGGCTTTAAAAATAAAACAAAACAAAAAAAGGATAAGGCCCATTTCTTGGGGATGGCATATCTGTGAGCCAAGAAATGTTTGATTCCAATCTGGACTTTGCCATGAACTTATGAGGGAACCTCAATAGATCGTACAGGCTACTGTCTATCACCCATTCTCTCTCCCTCTCCCTCCCTCTCTCTGCAATATTGTGGAATAATACTGACCTACCTTACAGGGTGAAATTTGATGAGACCTACAGGGAATGAGGTCTAGTGAGGTAGCAGCTCACCCATCTAGGTGCATCATGAGACGAGCATTTTATCGCACGCTCGTTACTGCCCATTCATGGTTTTTCGCGGGCCCTTTTGACAATGCCGTCCACCTCCGATGCATCTCCCGCTCCTTCTGGCCTTCTTTCCATCACAAAATATGACCCCGGTAAGCCTGGTTTATTTTTAGAAGCGAAAATTGCCGCGATCTGCTGTGTGCAGGAAAAACAGCGCAATAAAAATGATGGTCACTGTTTACTTCCTCTTTCTTCTTCGTGACGCAAGAGGAAGCATTGCGCAACAGAAGCAACAGGGATAGAGTGACCAGATCCAAAAGAGGGCAGGGCTCCTGCAGCTTTAGCTGTTGTGATGAAAAGGGAATTTCGCCAGGTGCTGCATGCATACAAAGATATAGGAGCTCGGTCTTCCTTTTCATATGGTCACCCTAAGCAGGGAGAAGCTACGGTAGGGAACCATGATCCCACACACACATCCGATGATCCTCTAGAACAGAACTTTGCAGAAGGGAGAGGGAGGGAGGGAGGGAGGGAGGGAGGGAGGAGAGAGAGAGAGAGAGAGAGAGAGAGAGAGAGAGTCATGCATGAAGCGCATGTTTCCACTGCATGCGCATAAGCCACTACTTGAATTGCTGCACCTTAAGCTAATCAACAGGATCATAACACTGGCTTCTAAATTCCTATACAAAATTATTATTATTATTATTATTATTATTATTATTATTATTGTTATTATTTACATTTATATACCGCCCCATGGCCGAAGCTCTCTGGGCGGTTTACAAAACTTAATATAATATTAATATTATAAATGTTTTCCGCTGCTGTCTGCTCTCCCCCTCACCAACAACCTGTTTTTCCTTGCATGCCTTCTCTGTGAATTGCCTGGTTTGTATTTCTTCACCCACCGCTCACCTCTCCCGTGACAATGGCAGAATTAAAAATGGGGACACACCTTTGCCCTCCTCAAACTAACTCCAGCTGCCGCGCTCCGAAAAGTTGCCATTATCCAAGTTTCTAGCTCAGCAAAATTTACACAGTAGAATTAGAAGCAAGGTCATTTACTTCGATGAAGCTCACTTAGCTGAAATTTCCCTTTCCCCCCCCCCCTGCTCCTAGCAGTGGGCTTTAATTAAAACCATTTGGGTGACAAGGCGTTGAAAGAAATTAGAGCCTGAACCCTCATTTGCCTGCAAAAAAGGGGGGTTGTTTCCCCCCCTCTTTTCATCTTCCATCCCCCAAAAAGTGCAGCCTGATGCCAAGCCAGACATTATGCTCGCTTCTGTGTTTAACTGGAAATGTATCTGAGAGTGCAACATAATTCTTGTAGCTATTATTATGTGATTCATTAGCCTTCGATTTGTATTTTCGCTTTTGAAGGAAAAGCTGCCTTTTCCCCTAGGATGATGTAAAGCCCAGACTATAAGGAAGTGAGTTATTGACACACACCAGGACCTGAAATCTTGCTTGCGTGTATACTTAGCATATCTCGCCGGCACACGCGGCACACAACCAGGCCTGACAATCACGGCCAAGTCAAGTTCATTCAACCCGCCTTCCTCTTTGATTCCCTCGCCTGCTCTCCTCCACCCACCCTGCCAGCCGACAGTAACAAAACCGCAGAAAGGAAGTGGGGGGAGGGGAAATAAAGTAGCAATGGGATTTCAATATTGAGCAACAGTTTGTAAAATCCAATAATGGAGCTGTCAAAACCGCTTTGTGCGGCCAAATAATGCAGCAAACAAATGTTTCTAATCTTGAAAGGTCGCGCTAGAAGCTGTGTTCTCCCTCCCTCTCTAAAACAAGGGGGTGCCAGGCCATGATCTGAACTGAGGTGAGGAAGGAGGAGGAGGAGGAGGAGGAGGGAGGGATAGAGAAGCCCTATCTTTTGTTTTTATTTAAATATTTAGATGCCATTTGCATCTGATTCATGCACCTATTCTGCTTCCCTTGCATACACCCGTTCTCTCTCTCTGGCTAGAGAAAAATTATCATTTTTTTTAAAGCATGGAAGGTGATGTGACGTAGTCATCGTCACCTATGGAATGGAATGTGCACAAAATACCCTGCCATGGTTGCTGGTAGACTGATTTGGCAGTGTTTGGTAACTCTGACTAAAGGTGACAGTGAACCACAATTACGTATTTTGGTATTCCTTGGTTTATAGTTAGTGACTTCAGTGTGCATCGCACGTTATACAAGGCCAGAGGCCAGGGCCCTGCCCCCAAGGAGTTTACATCTTAAAATTTGAGACAACAGAGGAAGGAGAGGTAACGGAGGTAAACGGAGAAAGAATATGGCAATGTTTCAGTCCTGCTTGCTTTCATTGGGTTACAGAGCTTCTCTACATAAGCAATTTATTGCATAATCATGATTGGGCACTCATGGAAGTTTGCGGGTCGTTTACATGATGCTGTAAACCTCCAGGATGTCTCCAGGACGTTCCCGTGGTAATTCCACTTTTAAAAAGATCAGAGATAACGCACTATTTAAAATTATTGTGGGGTATCACAAGGTATCCCCAGTGTGTAAAGTCAGCATTGCCCTATAATAGGGCCACTAGATGGTGCTGTGTCATTGGATTTTATGGAGCATTGCCCAGAGGGGAAGTTTCAAATTACAAAGGAGCCCGTAGTGAACGTAGGAAGATCCAAGAGAGAAAAAAACCCTGGTAAGGGTGCAGGGGTTTTTTCTTAATGTAGAGACCCCTATAGTCCAATCTGCCATGGCACTATAGTTAGGGATGTACCGATTCTGTAAAATCTGTTCTGTCTGCATTTTGCCAGTTGCCAAGTTGTCCACTCATTGACAGAATCGGATTTTTTTATCCAATTTCTCAAATTTGTGCAAATTCAATTTTGTGCAAATTCGCCCTTGCAAGAGTGCACAACTCCCCACCAATATTTGCAAATCCACCCTCAAAAATGAGCAATCCCCTCCCATGTGCATTTTCATGTATTAACCTATGGGGGAAATGTGCATTTTCAGCGGGCTTTTAATTATTTATTTTACATATTTTTTCTATGTGTTCCCAAAAGTAAAAATGCAAAAACAAAAACAGTTCACAAGTCTACAGAATCTGTGCAACTTCAGAAAAACCAGTCCTCTGCAAGATCCCTAGGTCAGTTTCAAAGAAATCTAGACTCATTTGATTCCGTTGCAAATTTCTCCATTGTAGATTTTGAAGTTCAGGCATTCACTCACCCCTAGCAAAGCCTCCAAACTTGATCCAGATCAACACCACCAATTCTAGCAGTTTTATCCCACCAGAAGCAGGTCTTTTGTAAAGCCAGAGGGTCTTAACTGCCCATTCAAGATCAAGCTGCCCCAAAATACTTTGCAGTGCAACAGGGAGCAACATATTGGCTGGTTTCAGATGACACATTAAGCAACAAGGGTGGGGGAACAATCGTCAGTTGTGTTGCTTATTGTGTCGTGTGGAGGGTTACACACCACGCATATACAACTGACAGTACGCTATTCCGCCCAATTAAGCAACAGAGAGAAACAACGGGCTTGCACGTTGTTTATCCCGAAGCCCCGTTGTTTAAAGTGTCGTGTGGAGGGAACCCCCTTCTCTCCGTCTACTATTCCGTTTTGGCATAGAGTTCTGCCGGCCGGAGCAGCCAAAAACCCCTGGCTGCTCTATACAGCCAGCAGAACTTGCGGTGCATGCTGGGATATGGCTGGGGGACTGAGGGAGGGGGAGGGAGCAGCCATAGCAACCAAGATGTCCACTGGAACTTTCAGCTGCACAAACACCGGCATTGCAACGTGTTGTGTGGGGAGCTCCGCCTACCGAACTCACGGTCAGTACGCTATTTACCTCTCCGTTGCCTAATATGTCGTCCGAAACTAGCCATTGTTATTGGGAAATGAATTTCCCTCCAGCTACTGTGAGGATTGGAGCTAAGCTCAGAGGGAACAGGGAAGTCTGAGAAGATAGCAGATGATGACGGCATCCCTGCTAATCAAAAAGTGCTGGTGCTGCAACCCGGTGAACTCTGGCCCCACTACACCACTGCCGGTCTGGCATTGGACAGCTTCCTGTGCACTGCAGTGAGCTTGTTAGTCTTCTGGGTGCTGCAGGAATCCATGAAGTGCCAGCAGTAGCAAGACACCCATCTGCCTAGACAGAAAGTAATGAATGAGGTGTTTTTTCTGTAGGAGACGTTTTAGGCTACCATCAGAGATCAGCCACGAGCACCTCCTCCTTCTTAGCTGATCCATATGGACTAGCAGCGACAGGACACAGAAACTGCTCCACCCCGAGTGAAAATGCAGTCTGTGGGTGATCAGCCCCCTAGTTCATCTGCCAGTTGCAAGGCTCAGAAGTGGCTGCCATGACATTTATTTATTATTTATTTATTTTATTCCATTTATATACCGCCCCATAGCCGAAGCTCTCTGGGCGGTTTACAAAAATTAAAAACATTGAACAATTAAAACACCAATATACAAAATTTAAAAGCATAAAGCATAAAAACAAGTTAAAATTACAATATCCTTCTGGGTCAAAGCATCCATCTGGGTCCATTTGGTTCACAGCAAATGGAATAAAATGATGGCAAGAAGAATCTGAAAAGTAGCGCCTGTTGCTTGTCAAGGTCTCTTGCTGCCTCCTCTTCCAATTCGCCATAGATCCAGTCCTCCGGAGCCACTCAGAAATGTTTAGCTCTTGTTGGCAAGAAGCCAAACTCAAAGGCCTCTGGGAATCTGCCTCTTGCCATTTCGAACTCATCTCTCTGTTCAGCGATTCTTCTATTTGCCTGCCCACCTCTGTTCATCTCTCTGGCTGAATTTGGGCACAAGCTACAGTGGCTACAAAAATTGACTAGAAATGGAGAGAGAGAGAAAAAGTGAGTGAGAGAGAGAGAGAGAGAGAGAGAGAGAGAGAGGAGGGGGGAAATGCAAGACTATATCTTCAGAACAATCTTTAATGCTTGAAAAGAATAAAAACGTAACGTATATAGGGAAGGGAGTTGAGGAAGGGACGAACCCCCATATCAGCTGCAACATTTGTCTGCTTCAGAAAATATTGTCTGACCAGCGGAGAAGGAAGAATAGAGAATTGGATTCTTTGCTCATGCAATTCATTCCAGTTCCGTGGTTTGCACAAAAACATCGGGCAAGTAATAACGGCTTTCCGCCTTTACTTTTGAGGCTGGTTGCTCATACAACGGACATCTATAGCAGAAAGGTGATGGGCAGGTAATTGGAGATGACATATTCATAGGAAGTCTGGGCCCCAGAGAAGCCGGTGGCTTAGCAGTGGCATGGACATCTATTGATAATCCCCTGACCTTTTCGCTAGAATGGATTTCATTTGCCGGTGCTTTTAGCAGAAAGGGTTCTCTTTTTTTGCCGCCTTGATCAACTGCAAAGGGGACAGCTGCCGTAATAGCTTAGCTACGGTGATATAGGCGATGGTAACTCAAGACTGGATTCTTGTAATGCACTCTGTGAGGGGCAACCTTTGGGCCCGGTCTGGAAGCTGCGGCTGGTGCAGAACGCAGCGCGAAGCTGCTAACGAGAGCCTCCTTCTGACAGCAAGCTAGACCTTTCCTAAAAGAACTGCACTGGCTGCCAATAAGCTAACAGGCCAAGTTCAAGGTGTCATTAACATATAAAACCCTAACAACTTGGGACCAGGTTACTGTAGAATGCTTCACCTTGCGATCTTTGCGATCATCAGAAGGGACACTTCTGGGAGTGTCACATCATCTTGAGAATTGCCTCAGGAGCATTTGCAGCTGTTGACCAGGAACCCACGAGCAGGACATGGGTGCAACAGCACCCTCCTGCCCATGTTCCCCAGCAGCTGGTGTATATAGGCTTACTGCCTTTGATACTGGAGGTAGCACAGAGCCATCAGGACTAGTAGGCATTGATATTCTTCTCCTGCAGGAATTTATCTAGCTTCCTTTTAAAGCCATCCAAATTGGTGGCCATCACTAACACTTTACCAATTGACATCAGACAGGCCCCCACAGTTCTAACATTCAGACGGCTTCTTAAAACTCATCTCTTTACATCGGCTCTACCTGAAGTGTGATCCAACCACTCTTCATTGTGTGTTTTATGGTGTTGTCAACTGCTGTGGATATTTTAAGTGAAAAGCAGTATTAAGATGCTTTAAATGAATAAATTGTATCAAATAAACTTTGATTGGAAATAACCAAGTCTATGACTATATGAGATTAGCACTGGTTCTTTTCACTCTGATCATGACAGACCTTGGGATGCCATCGGGGTATGCCTGCATCCAGGTTTCACAGAACTCTTCCATTTCTTCCTAAGAAAGAGACCTGTGAAAAACAAAAGCTTGCACAACCCTGTTGCTTCCACTGAGAGGGACTGCTTCGCTTTCTTTGGGAGCTAAACTTGGTAGCAAGCATTGTCCACTAACAGAACCACTATGAAAATGTGGGAAGGCTTTCATTGATTTTGGGGAGTCAACGCAGCGATTTCAAGGGGAGGCAGAAGCATTGATTCATCCAGTTTTTCATGTCCAGTTAGGGAAAGCACAGCAGGATAGACACCGTTCCCTATCAGATCTCCAGCCATGCTATGAAGCATCAAGTAAATCTGTCCTCTGGACTCTTCTGCTAAGCAGCTTTGAAGTAGACTAAAAACAAACAGCTCACTGATCTCAGCACCATGAGTAAATTAAATGTCTGCTTTTGCAGCGGGCGGTGCGCTTTTATAAATAGAACATGAAGAGCATGCAAGAGACACACGCTCGCTTGTACATCAGGAGCGGAGGGGAATGGGCAAGGTCATGGTAAGTGGGAGATGTAGTTCAAAATTGGAAAGGACCTTCTAATCTAAGTGGCGATACAGATTACGGTATGCTGTGTAATCAAGGCAGAAGGGCCAGTCCTGAGATGGTCTATCCTGCTGCCGGCATTTGCTTTCAGCTGAATCTGCTTTGTTGGTTCCCAGTTCTGATCCACCATTTGCCCTTTTTTTTCCTTTTTTTTTTTTTTACAAACCAGGGTTATGCTGGGGTAATTGAGCTGTCAACAGAGATGTGTGGGAGAGGGTTTATTTTTAGGGCTTTGCTGAACATTCGCAACCAAACATTTTTAGCGTGCAATGAGTGTTTTCAAAGGGCTCTAAATATTCCTGTCCCCTTCCCCCTTTTCCGGTAGTTGAGAACAACTTTACAGTCATGATTGGCTGCTTATTTTTTCAAGTCTCCCCCTGCCCAGGCCCCAGAACAAGAGAGTCGTTCGAGCCAATCAGATTTAGCTATGTGACACTGTCAGAGAGGGCAAAGGAAGCGAGGGCAATTCAGAGTGAGGGCAATTCTGTTCGGGAAGCAATGGCCTCACTCTGACTTGGCTTCCTTTGCCTCAATGGCATCATCAGGTAAATAATTATTATTATTTGCATGATAACTCTCATGTTCATTTGTTGAGGGGGGAGGAAAACTATTTTTTTTAATGGAGCAGCAGCCAACTTGGGCTGCAAAGTTTCTCCCTCCCAACTCAAATTACGGTTGGTTGTTAACACTCAAAATCAAAAAACCCTATTTAGTCGGGGCTTTTGGGCAGAGCCCAAAGCAGGTCTGGAGGTGAGGTTAGGAGGCAGTGGTTCAACAGTTTCTGGCACTCCAAGAGCAGGGGGGATGGTGGGGAGGAATCCATCCTGGCTGGTTGGCAAGGGAGCCCTAACCCAAACATGCAAATTAAGAGCAAGATTTGTGTATTTATTTATTTGTCACATTTATTTCCTGCCTTTTCTTTCCTGGAACCCAAAGCAGCACACCATGGTGATCCTCCTCCTCCTCTCCATTTTATCTTCATGACAACCCTGTAAGGTAGATTAGGCTGAGACTCAATGACTGGCCCAAAGTCATCCAGTGACCTTCATGGCTGAGTGAGGATTTGAACCCAGGTCTCCACAGTCTTAGTCTGTCCTCCTAACCACTATACCACACTGGCTCTTAAAATCCACCCAACAGTTACTCCAAAGGAGAACGGAATTATGCATATCTCCACTCCCACTGACATAAATAAAGTGGAGGGAGAGAGAAAATTGGCTCTCCGAAGTCAGAGCCGCAGTGAACTTTGAGGGTGCTTGCTTGGAGGCCCCCTGCCTCACAGGGCTTGGTTAGTTTGTGCTGTTTTAGTCCATAAATTCTGTGGAGCAGCTGTGCAAACTTGCTGAAGCTGGCAGGAAGGGTGAATGGGGAAGCTGGGACCCAGCGGAGCCTGAGTTTGTGACCTGACTTCTTGGTGGGCAGGGCAAGGTGTGGTGGGGCGGGGCTAAGACACTCTATATAAAGACTTCCAGTATCAGGTGGAGTAAGCCTGTATACACCAATCGCTGGGGAACATGGCTGGGAGGGTGCTGGTTGACCATTGTGTGAAGAGAGTGCTGGACTAGATGAACCCTTGGTCTGATCCAGCATGACACTTATGGGTACCAATTTGTTGAGAGTAGGGGTATTGTTCTTGCCTGTAGCTGGTGGTAATAGGGCATCCTTATTTGGCCTTGCTATGCCATGAAATCCGAGGAGGAGGAGGAGGAGGAAGAGAATTTAAATAGGAACATGCCAAAGACATAAGTTTCCTTTGTTTTGTTTTGTTGTTTAAAAAACAAAAGGGAAGAGGGGAGACTGTTGACTGTTTGACCTGTGTGGGAAACATGACTCCACTTAATGAAATATATTTAAGAAGTCATCAGCCTTTAAAGTACAAACAAGAAGCATATTTTATCTCAAGCAAAGCAATGATGCAGGACTTTGAATCTTAGGCATGTTTTGGATGTACCCTGCTGAAAATTGAAGTGACCCCAGCTTGCACTTCCCTTCGATGCGTTGTTAAAAGCAAAGGGTGGGGCGTGGGAGCTGTTCAACGGGCGTGCATATGCTCTTGCACAATTACACTCCCATTTTTAAAAATGTAGGGCCTGTTTGACTTGGCAATTAGTCCCTGAAGGCAGAGGAGGCCAATTAAGACAAATGACCCACCTTGATGGAAATGGTATTGTTGCTACCGAAGAGGGCAAAACTGAGTTATAGTCTCAATTTTCTCCATGCCTGACAGATTTGGAATAAGTTCAGGAGGCAGGTCAAGTGGTTGGCTTCTCGTTTGCTGATCCTACATGCGCACAAAATGATGTTCCCATCCATCTCTCCCCTCTGTCTCCCCCGCCCCCATATCTCCAATTTGCAGATATGTCTTACCAACCTTCCCTTAAGATCGTTCGGTAAAGCCCGACTGGCATAGGCCAGCAGCGGTGCAAGAGCCAGAAGACAGCTCCATCTATGTTGCATTTTCCATGGGTTGGTACTCTTTAGCTCCTGTTTATCCCATCCTTCCTCCAAGGGTTTCATGGCTGAGCAGGGTCTTGCACACAAGCCCTCCTGGTCAAAGTCGGATGTGTGAATCACACTGATCCTTGGGAGGGCCTATAGTTTGGTGGAAGAGCACATGCTTTGCATGTTGAAGGTCCCAGGTCCAGCTAGCACAAACTGTTCTCCATTCTCTACCCCTCTAGCCTTCCATTCTCTACCTCAAGTCTTTCCTTCCTTTAACGACATTGACAAGGAGCAGTGAGGCTGTTTTGGTTAGGGATGCTGGAGAAATTAGAGACTGACTAAAATGAGTTCAGATTTCTAAGACTCCAACCTAGAGCAGCCTCCCCAGGCCCCACAAAACCTGCAGACATCTGGGTTTATTTGTGGGGGGGGGGGGTTACTTTCCTGAAATTTACGCAAATTCATTCACGGGAAAATACGCACATGTCTGATGAGACATATGCCATGCCAGAAAATATACGTGGGGAAAAGTTGAATGGAATGGGGACAACATGCTACATGTTATGGTAAAATAAATTATGTAAACTTTTGCGAACTTTCTTAAGAAATTATTTGCGTATTTTTCCACCTGATGGAAAAGAAAAACACGAATCTCTCTGTGAATGGACACTGCATAATCCATGAAACACCGACGGAACACATTTACACAATCCGTGCATCCTTAGTTTTGATGAATGAAGGGGCCGTTTTCAGAGCGGGTGGCTCCGTCCTCCTAGCAGCAGCCAGAGGTAATTACTTTGTACATTGTCTGTCTGGGAGTGTGTGTGTATTGGGAGCATGTTTTGCTCGCTGCAGCAGCCACCGCGGGTTGTGAGACTTCGCATGTGACATTTACAAACCCAGAGTGCTAGCAAAACGCAGCTTTCGACCAGCTGTTCTGTGCACGGAGAACGCGAAATGGCTGGATCTGGGAAAGGAATTTAAGAACCAGTCGGCAAGGGGGATGTGGAAGGCAAGGAGGGCTCACCAAAGAAGGAACTTCTTTGGCTGTGCCTGCACTAGAGAGGTCTCTAAAACTCTCATTTCTTGAAGCCTGGAAATATGGATCTAGGGAGCTCACACTACTTACTTCCAATGCAAAGAATGCATTATTACAACCCCATGATCCATCTCCAGCTATTACTTTAATCTGAACTGGAGAAGAATTTGGCTCCTTCATCCATCCATCCATCCCTCTTACTTACCTGACTGCCGGCTCCAATGGTGGAGTTAGATCTCTTTTTTTTCCCCTTCAGCATAAGCTCCAGGCTATGCAGCACTCCAGGCAAAAGTAGACCTGAGAACGGTAATTCTTGCAAAGGCTACTGACATTTGTATTAGTGAAGGCATTAGTGAAGGAAAAAGACATTTCCCATGCCTACTTGTGTCTGGTGTATGGGAGGGAGAGACCTCTAGCTACCACTGCAGAAGACAGCAGCACTAAGCAGGTGGAACAAAACGGAGGGGTGAGTTTGAGGCTCAGCCATGGGTGGGTAGAGAAAGGAGGCTGGGGGAGGAGTGTCAGAGGGGAGGGGCTTACTAAGGAGGCTGGAAGGAGGGATCAAACCACATCATGCTCCCAATGACATCATCCAGTCATTGAACACAGTAGGACCTACTTTTGAGTAAAACTAGATAAGATTGTGATCTGAGCGGCCATTTTTCTGAAGCACTCAATGCAGACTACTCAAAAACAAATACAACCAATGACAGAAAAATAGACAACAATAGTTAAAACCAACTAATCAACTCATTAAAAGAATCAACCTGGAAGCTACTGAAAAAAGGCCCTGATCCTATCTGTCACTGGACTAATCCTACTGATCGAGGGCCCAATTACTGATCAACATTGTCACTATCATCATCAATTAAAGAAAAATCAGTTGTGATGAAGTTTTATCTGAGCAGATTTGCATTCTATTAAAACAATAGTTTTGAAGAAAACAATATTCTCACTTTGGTCTGGATCAGGCTGCCCTGATCTGATGCCTTCCAACTGTTTTGGACTACAGTTTCCATCTGCCCCAGCCAGTATGGCCATTGTCAAGGATGGTGGGAGTTATAATACAAAACATATATAGGACACCAGGTTAGGAAAAACTGCTTTAGGTGATGTGAGCCTATGTCGCATCAAGCAGCGCTTAGAAGATGCAGCCCCTTTATGTTGGATAATAAAGTGATGTCTCATATCTGCAGTTTTCTATGTACCTGCATTAAAAATCTATCAAGAGTTGCCTAGTTTATTTGTATGCCTAACAGATTAATTCATGAAAAATGTCAGTCCTAGTTATCATTATTAAGTAAATCTTCTTTCACCTTCTAGTTAGGGTGGCCACCTACACATCTCCCAAAATGGGGCCGTGCATCATCACAAAAAGGGGCACCAATTTGCCGAAAATCCACATGAGCTAGCTGACAAGGGTAGAGGCCCATTTAGAAAGAATGGCTGTACTTTAAATAGGAATATAAAATATTTCACTATAAACCAGTGTGGTGCAGAGGTTAAGGTGTTGGACTGGGACTTGAGAGATCCAGATTCTAGTCCCCACTTGGCCATGAAGCTCACTGGGTGACTTTCAGCTTAACCTACCACACACAGGGTTGTTGTGGGGATAAAATGGAGCGGAGAAGGACTGTATGGGTTCCTTGCAAGTGGGATGTATAAACGTAAGAATAAAGCAAGCACTGTGACCAGGCGACCTGTGTGACGGCCTGCTCCGCCTGCTTTTTAAGTGCTACCTTTTGAAGGCCAGCTTCAAGGCCCCCTGTTTTCCCTGCGTCTTATGGTTCTTTATCTTTAAGCTGCACTTGGACCACAGAGACCTTCAAACAGAGGATGCTTTGGAAAAAAAAAACCTGTCCCCTGACAATCCCTTTAATTAGAGGAATGCCCTCTGTAAAATAGGGCACCTAGCCAGCCTGCTTCCAATGCCCTGACCAAGGAGGACCAAGATCCTGGCATGAGTGACAGGCACTTAGATATCTATCTATCTATCTATCTATCTATCTAGCATTGTCTCCTCGTCACCACCCCCTTCCTAGTTCTCAGACGCCTGTTTTTGCAACAGATCAGGTTCCAGCATTGTTAAGAGACAACCACATTTGTCTTCATTTCCCACAAGCCATTTGGAGCCCGGAGGAGATATTTGCGAGGCGCCGGCCGGGCTGCCAAGTATTCTTGACTTTTCTTCCCAGGAATCTAGCGGTCCTCTGGCAACGTCGGAAGGCAAGAGCGGAATGGGTCTTGCATATGGTGGGACTTGGCTGGGGGCAAAGATGTGCCAAGGAGCAGGAAGCTGGCATGACTGGCCACAGGTACCGCCAGCATTTGAAAAAGGGCAGTTAACACCTGGAGAGCGAAGTGTTGATGTACAACAGTTCTTCTTCATTATCTTAAAGCCAGAATTGGACAGGAAAACTCTTCAAAAAAAAGACCACAAGGGCCCAGCTAGATCAGACCAAGGCTCCTTCTAGTCCACCACTCTGTTCATATGGTGGCCCACCAGCTGTTGACCAGGGACTCCCAAGCAGGATGTGGGTGCAACAGCACACTCCCATATCCATGTTCCCCTTCAAATAAAGGACCCTTGGAACCCCTTCAAATACAGGACTGTCCTGCAGAAAAGAGGACTGTCCTCTATAAAAGAGAACACATGGTCAGCCTTTTTTTTTTTAACCTTCAAGGCACAAAGCATGTAGCAACTCATGGGGAGCTACACAGGTGTTTGGCTAAAGGTATGCCAAATGGGAGCCAAATGTCATTAAATATTTGGCTACTGGGTTTTTAAAAAATAACAGTGATGACTTTTCCTTTGGCATCTAAATTCTGTTGGCAACAGGACCGGGCTCACCTTCCTTGTATTATAGCCAATGATTTATGCGCCTTTTTCTATCCAACATGCCATCATTATAAAAGCACCGTGAGAGATCAATCAACTGAATGGTCCAGAGGAAAGTTTTGCCTGGTGAGAACATGTTTACTGTAGTGGGTGAAGGTGGCCTGCCTCACCCTGGCACACTCCAGATGTTTTGGACTACAATTCCCATCATTCCTGACCATTGGCCATGCTGACTGATGGAACTGTAGTCCAAAACATCCGGAAGGCATTGCATTGAGAAAGGCTGGGCAAAGGACATGTTTGTCTGCGGAGCCTCATCTAGCCACAGCAATTGGCTCCACCTGCCTTAAGCATCACAGAGAAGTGGAAACTCAGATCCTAGAGATGGAGCAAGGCAAAGCAGAAGGAGGGGGCTAAGAAACCGAGAGGGAGTGGAAGCCTGAAAGGGCAGCGGGGTGAACAGGAGGGTTGGACATTTCCAGTGCAAAAGCTTAGAGCGGGTACGTTCTTCAGAGCCAGGCAGAGGGCAGCTGGAGACAACCTGGTGGAAAGCTGGACATCTAGCAGTGCAGACTAAATTTGTGTAAAATTCTGAAAAGTTTTTTTTTTTAATGATCCATGAATCCATGGAATCTGTGCAACTCAGGAAAAGCACAGCCTGCTGTGGGATCTGTTGTGAATTGCCCCGACATCCCTAGCTGTTGGGGACTACTTAATATGAAGCAGCCTGACCCTGGGATTCTGACTTCCAGAGGAGTAGCTATGCTAAAGTGCTGCCCGCAGGAAGCTGAAGGCACATCCCCTTCGATTCAACAGGACTTGAGCTCACAAACGAGGCCTGGAATCCTGTGTATGAACATTGGCTATATGTCACATCTCTCAGAGACGTCTTCAGGTCCTCTACTGTACCTGGCTCTCTGCACACCTTAGCAATGCTATTTCTGGTGGGGGAGGGGAAACCACACTCATTTGTGCCACACTTTAATGTTTATCTTAATCCCACACTGCATAGCAATTTACAATCTCAAGAAAAAGAAATGTTTACAAGAAACAAAACCTACCAAACTTTAAAATAATGCTGAAAAGTAATGCCCTGCAGATATTATTATTGCTGTTATTATTATTATTATTATTATTCATACAGTTAAAACAAATGGAAGCTGCATTAGTAGGAAAAATGCTTTCTTGAAAGCTTCGTGATTTGGAGTAGAACAATAATGATGTATATTTCAGGGAAATGTTTAATTTTTCACACCAGCCTGTTTTGCTTCATTTCGGAGTCTGACATCAAAGCTCTCTTTTGTTCTACAGAAAGAGAGAAGAGAGAGAGACATAATTTAGCTACATGAACTGCTGTTTTTGAAGGTTTCTTGCCCAAACTTATAACCTTGATGGAATTTGCCATGTCACAGGGGCTATTGCCTGCTGGGTTCTGAGGGCTAACTTTGTGAACGGCTCTATATGTGCATAATGACACAGGAACAAACTACATCTTACATGGTGTTCCATGTTTTTCTTCCTTCACTGCTTTGCTATGTATGGGGATGTAAGGGTTTGCCAAAATCAGCCTAGTTCAGGCTGTGCTGAACCCTTCCCATTCTGTTCGTTGTTCAGCTTAAAATCTCCCTCCCCAATGCACTTTTTCATCTGCAGGGGAAACTCGACAAAAGCCATGTTTTGTATTCACGTTGGGTAGTGTCCAATGTTAGTCCTACATAGACTCGTTGAAATGAATGAGACTTCAGTTAGTCTTGACTAACTTAAGAAAAGCCATGTGGGATCAGGCTAAGAGTCCATCTAGTCCAGCATTCTGTTCACATAGTGGCCAACCAGCTGCCCATGGGAAAACCACAAACAAGGCACGAATGCAGTAGCCGCCTCCTGATTGTGTTCACCAGCAATTGGTGTACATAGACACAATGCCTCTGATACTGGACGTAGCATAGAGGCATTGGGACTAGTAGCCATTGATAGCCTTTTCCTCCATGAATTTGTCCAATCCCCTTTTAAAGCCATCCAGGGTTGTGGCCATCACTACATCTTGTGGAAGCGAATTCCAGAGTTTAACTATGCACCATGTAAAGCAGGACTTCCTTTGATCTGCCCATCAATCAGCTTCATGGGATGACCCCTGGGTTCTAGTAATATGAGAGAGGGAGAAATGTCTTTAGTGTTATTCATTTGAATAGGTCTACTCTACTTAGGACTAACATTGTATACCACCCATTGTTGCCCCAGGAACAGTAACATAGTTAGGTTACAAGCCCCCATTCGACATGGAAAACTAATTGGAGAGTACCTTCGTAATAGTCCATTATTTTCATATGTACACATTAGGTAGATGTGAAGGGGTGCAGTTAGTTAGTTCTTTTGAAGGGATCTCTTGACAAAGGTGATAATACAAAACCCATATAAATGAGTCAATAACACTGAGGACCCCACAAGTTTCATCACCAGGATGTTTGCCTACACCAATCCCATATGCTGAATTAACAAAACTACAGTTTCAGAGAGATGCTGATTCAGCAGGACGTGGGGACAGATTGAAGGTTCTGCTTTTCTATGGGGGTGGGGGACACCCAATGAGTGGCTGTAATTAACAATTAATGGAGCCCGATCGAAATTGACTTGGAAGAATGCATGGGAAAGCAATGCCAATAAGCTAATGGTTTGTGCAAACACAGCAAGCAAGCTTAGCACCTTGAGGCTGGGTTAGCACAGGCCAGCAGAAGTGTCTGTGTCCCTCACTCAACCTGTGAGCGCACAAATACCTACCCAAAAGATTTTCTTGGCCTCATATTTTGAGTATGAAGGAAAGAACAGTTCCTCTTATGCTCTGACAGCATCTGATCTCCCCTAACCTGGCAAAGTCAGATGCTGCCGGAGTGTATGAGGAACAGCTGGTTTCAGAAGAGAGCCATTGACTCCTGGAGAGGAAATGTTGGTGCTTAGGCAATGAAACACTGATTGACAGTTCCTTTTTCTCTATGAGCTCAGACAGGTGAAGTGTCAGTGCTCTGTAATTTAGGATGAGGAGTAGGCTAGGTCTTTGAGATGCAATTGCTTCACCAGATGTTCAGAAAATGGACAACCCAAAGATTAGTTGTCCAAACAAGAGTCAGGTGATCATAGCAGCTCCAGTTCTTGCAGCTGCTGAGTGGGGTGGATTAACCTGGTATGAACCCACCAATACACTACAATCAACATTTTAAGCCCTCTTCTGAGTGCCTGTCCCATGGGAGGTTCAGAGGATGACAACAAGGGTGATAGCCTTTTTGGTGGTAGCCTCCCCACGATTGTGGGATGCTCTCCTCAGTTAGGTCCGCCTGACACCAAATTGTCATCTTTTCGGGTTAAAACCTTCCTCTGTTTCTAGACATTTGATGGCATATGATGGGGCTTTGTAATGTTAGTTGTTTTATATGGCCACGGTAATTTATTATTAACTGTTTCTAGTGGTTTTAAATTGCTTTAGATGTGCGTCTGTTTTAATTTTTGTTGTACGACATCTTCAGTCTTTTTTCTGGGAAAGAAGCCCAAGAAATTTTAACAAGGAAATAACAACAGTCTCCATGTTCTAGCCTCACAGGGACTTGAGTTGAATCACTCTTGGGTCAACATCTTTGCCCATAGATTTGTTATGGCATGTTTGCCCCTCTGTATTTTGCTATTGCCAAGCCTTTAGGTCCACTTTCCCCAAGAAACGCGACTGCATCGGTGTAAATGTTCACCACTGCTTCTCAGAAAAAAGAAGGGACATTTTCCAATGTCCCCAAGCATTATCCCAGGCCCAGCATTACTGATGAGTCTTGGTTGAGGTATGGAAGAGACTTCCGTGTCCTGTTTTCCTTTTCGAGCACAAACAGAATTTAGAAGCAGGGACATTCCGTTCACAAGCAAACCTAATCCCCACAAACAATACCTTCCAGCCCAGCTAGCACAGCAACAAATCTTCTCTTATGCGACCGCAACATCAGCACCTAATCCTGTCTCCCAGCGGGCCGGCAGACAGCCAAGGCATCAGGAAGAAAACGAGGGAGGAGGAGGAGGCCGCTCAAATGGAAAACAGCAGCTCTTCACTTGCAGGGGAAAAAAATGTTTTAACCAAATGTTATCAGGGCACTTGTGTGGCTGCAGCAAACTTATTTTCAGCTCTGCGTTTTGGCTTCTCCTCGCCTTTGCCAGCCATCTCCAATGCCTTCGGTATGTGCGTAAAATCTTTGTCAAAAGAAAATACGCACATTGGTGTTACAATGATGTGACGAAGGAGTTCGTCATATCATACATAGAGCGGCCACTTAAGATATGGTAAAAAAGAGGAAATGCATAACCAAAAAAGAGGACACTATTCCCTAAAAATTTGCGTGTGCAAGTTATCTAGAGTGGAGCAACCATGGTGGCCAACGCAGCACATGGAAGAGAAAGCAAAAAGGTGGTCAAGGTGGCATGGGACAAGCATTGCCAGAGCATCATGGGGGCAGCATGGAGCCTGGCAGAAATACTGGGTACACCTGTAGTCCTGTGCCCCATCAAACATGATAGTGTTGTGCAGAGAGCGGCTGATTCTAACCTCAGCCACTCCTGGCAATGATTTATACATGCCATTGGATTCAGATTTTAGGAGAGCAAAGTAAGTTTGGATTAATTGAGAAGGAACCACAGTTCAAAGTCAGAGCACCGGCTTTGTGCACAGAAGGTCCAAGGTCATCTCTGTGGCAGGGGATGGGAAGGTCCTCTGCTTGACACCCATGAGAGCTGCTGCCAATCACCGTACACAGTAGTGGGCTAGAGGGACAAATAGCCTGGTGGTATCTTTGCACCTTCATAGAGGTTATTTATGTTTGTGTTTCACTGGGCAGTTTTTGTGCAGCATTGACTGACAGTAGTGAGTAAGCCTGCAATGACTGCAGACCTGTGGGATATGAAGGGCCATGGCTCCAGGGTAGAAGCCCTGCACTGCATGCAGAAGGTCCAAGATTCGATTCCCAGCATCTCCAGCTAGTGCTGGAAAAACTCCTGCCTGAAACTCTGGAGAGCCATGCCTGCCAGTCAGTGTCGACAATACTGGGCTAGAAGCCCAAGGCCATGACTCAGTCTAGGGCAGCTTCCGACGTTCCTATTGGCAGCTGTTTCTCCATAGCCTCAAGGAGCCGCTATTCAGATTTGATTTGCTGGCTGGCAGCTGTTGGGCTTAAGGCCGGTGTCCTGTGACAGCGGCTCATCCTCTCCTGGCTGAAACCACATTTTTGAACATTTTCTGAGCATCAATCATACCATGCGTCGACTGGCCGCCATAGCTCAGAGGCCAGCTTGTTACACTTTGTGGCTGTACATTGACCAGGCACTCATGCTTTTGAAAATTGGCCCTTTATCGGACCACGCCGCCTGTTGGCCTTCGAGTCCAAAGCCTGGCTGGAGAAACGCCCAGCTCCTTGTCTCGTTCAGTGGCTCCTTTCCATCTGATGGTCTGATAGCCTGGCTCAGATGAAGGGTTGTTGGGTTATTTACATCAAGTTCAATGGGGAATCCATTCCAAGAGTGAGCTGAGAGTCATAATGTGAAAGCTTCAGTAACAAAGCTTGGGGAAATGAGTCCTTCCCCTTGGCCCATGCCCAAAGTGGACTGGCTGACATCAGTTCCAAGCATATCTAAAAAGTGGTGAGAGTGGTTCACCAGGCAGGAAACAATAGGACAATGGGGGCTAAGATGGAGAGGACAGGCTGGAACGTTGGCCAAATCCTGACTACATAATCTCACAGAAGTGCCTGAAAGTGGTTCAATAGCTGGTTGGCTTGGAGCATTGTTGTATCCATTGGAATTGCAGCCATCTGCCTCAGAGAAGAGATTGTACCAACAATGGACTACTTCATGGACTGCATGAGGATACAGATCATACCAGCCAACATGGCTGCAGCTGCACCCATCATGTGCGTAAGAACATAAGAACAGCCGTGTTGGATCAGACGAAACCAAGGTTTATTTAGTTGAGCATTCTGTTCACACAGTAGCCAACTAGCCGCCTGTTGTTGCCCACAAGGAGGACTTCAGTGAAATAACCACTCCCACCCATGTTCCCCAGCAACTGGTGTACCTGGGCATACTGCCTCTGATACTAGACATCAGGACTAATAGCTATTGATAGCCTTCTCCTCCTCCAGGAATTTATCCAACCCCCCTTTTAAAGCCATCCAAGTTGCCGCCCATCACTAGATCTTGCATTAGTAAATTCCATAGTTTAACTCTGCACATTGAGAAGAAGTCCTTCCTTTTATCTGTCCTGAACCACCACACCCATCAATTTGATTGGCTGATCTTGGGTTCTAGAAAAACATCTCCCCACCCACTTTCTCCACACCATGCCTAAGTTTGCAACCTCAGTCATGTTTCCCCTCACTCACTTTTTCTCTAAGCTAAGCAGTCCCAGACATTGTAACTTTTCCTAATAGGGGAGTTGCTCCAGCCCCTTGATCATTACATGTTGGCCCACAAGACCCATTGATTATAAAACATTCTATCTGAGAAGAAAGCCAGACATATGAAACAGAAACAGAAACCATGTCCAATGGCTAAGGCCAGGGTTGGCCCATTCTGCAGGCTGCACACAACACCCAAACACCAGTGGGAAACCATCTCACAAAATCCACACCAAACTATGATTCAGAGATTCACACACGCACACACAAATGTACGCACACATAGGCTCAATTCGGACAACATGCTAAGCAACTGTGGGTTGATGAAGCAACTACCCGTTGAGTTGTTAAACGTGTCGTCTGGAGGTAGCCACACAACGCAGTAACAACCCACAGTAGGCAAAGTGGCAAAATTCAACAACTGAGAGAAACAACTCAATTGCGAGTTGTTAAGGGAATTGTCAATTGACAAATATGTCGTCTGGAGCGGTGCGTGGGTGAAACAACAATGGTGAGTTGTTGAGCACAGAAGATCAGAGAGTGGAGCGGCAAGAGCGACAGAAAGCGGGCGGCCGCTCAAGCACGCTCGCAACAGAGCCTCGGCTTCGCCGCCATAGCAACCAGGATGCCCGCCTCCCCCACCAGGCAGCCTGCACGGAGATCAGCAAGGGGCCATCTCCTGCAAGCACTCACGCAGGGTGCCCAGTCAGCTACCCAAACAGAAAGGGAAGCACACCAGAAGGGCACTATGGCAAAGGGGGGGAGGGGGAGATGGAATAACCCAAACCCCCAGGTGCCCTGGAGCAAGGGGCAGCCCCCCCACACCAAGAGTGAGAACAACAACCCATCCAAAGTAGACCCCCACTGCACTGCCACCTCCACCCTCGCATCACCCAGAAGGACGAGGGCAGGGGAAACGGCAACCAGAGAGCCCCCCTCATCCGCCCAACACGGCTGGACAGCAAGCCTTTGCCGGGCCCCAAGAATCTCGTTGGGGAGTGTCGCGCCTGTGCGGAGGCATCCCGGGTGCGTGAAAGCATCAGTGCCTGGATCTGGCTGTGCTACCCCCACCCCCTGTGAGCGTCGGCTGTGGAGTTTCAACTGTGGACTGGCATCTCTCCCTGGCATGTTGCCCCTCTCCACCACATCCCCTTGGCACGTTCCATGCTTGGCTCCCTGGGGGGGTGGCCTCGGCCGTCCCCTCTTCACCACTGTGCCTTCCAGCCGCCTCCTCCCTTCCCGGGGGCAACTGTCCTCTCTGTAGGTTCTGCCCTGGCATAGTGGTGACCATGTGCCTTATTGCCCATGTCTGGTCTCCCTGCTGAATAAAGTCTTCTACGCCACCCCACTCTCGCCTTCTTTCCTGTGTGTGCGGAATATGCTCTAGGAGGGAGGGGGGTTTGGGGGCTGGGGCGTGGGTGCCAATGTTGGAATTGCAGAGCTGGGCGTGGGGTGCGAATGTTGTATTGGTGCTGCCGTTCCTCCTTGCTGCCTCTTTGCCCGAGGCTGCTGAGTTCCACCCATTGACTGTAACAGCCAATGGGGTTTGGGAGGCGTGTCCTGCATCGGCTTCAATGGCGGCGCCCATGGTTTTCAGCTGCAGTGTGTTCTGGGATACCTGCTGGAGGACTAATGGAGTTTGGTAAGTGGGGAAAATGGTGGCCAAGCTGTCAGTCAGAGCCGAGTATGCTATTAGCAACCGGGGTGGTTGCCGATTCCTTGCAGCGCCTGCTGCAGCATGTTGTCTGTGGATCACCACCTTTTTCACACACCGTCAGTAGGTAATTAAATAACCATTGCTTAGCGTGTTGTCCGAATTGAGCCATACACTCTGGCTGAATTCGAACGACACAATAAGCAACTGGATGGGGGGAAACAATCGTCAGTTGTATCGACTATCGTGTCGTCCGAATGCTGCCATAGTCAACTCAGCGCTGATCCTAATCCACACCACAGTTGATTATTTATTACCATGTTGTGTGTGGAGTACCCCCTAGATGAACAACTGTAAAGTTGATTATTACCCCACCATTGACTATAGTGTTGTCCGAATTCAGCCTCTATCTATCTTGCCTACATACTCTTTCTGTACAATCATGTAGTTAGTAGATGCTACCTGCCCAGCTTTGTCTTCCTAAAAACAATGTCCACCTGAGAGGCAACTCAGGCGGATCTGACTTCGACAAGCAGGCAAGCTGACAGAACTCCTGCCTGCAGACCTTCGGGAGTCCTGGCTAGGCAAAACGCTCAGCCGGCTTGGCAAACATGATGCGAACATCCTTGTCCTCATAACGATGGCTCAGGGGCAAGACGTTCCTAGAGGCTGCCCATGAAGTCAGCAGGCCTTTGCACAGAATGGACGGGGGTGGGAGAGTTGGACCTTGCTGCTAAGACTCGGAGAGTTTGCCTTTCAAACCAGCCGCTGCAATTGGTAATCAGCTCCACATTGGTGCTGGGGGTGTCCGCAAAGGAAGCAAAGGGCTAGGAAGGCAGGCAGGGGGTGGGCTTGTAGTACCAGACCGGCATTGCTGCTCAGTTTGATTCTGGTGGTACTTGTCTATTGTAGTTTTAAGCTTTTATATTTCACATGGTTTTACGCTGTTCCTTGAGGTTTTCATTTCCGTCAGCTGGATGTTCCCGTGGTAGAGCGGCTGATGGACCTTGAGGTGACCACTACGTATTTTGTATGGGGTTTTATTGTTATGATTTTTAAAAAAATTCAGTTAAGGTCTTTTATTATGATTATTGTATTTTTTGTAAACTGTAATCTACTCTGGTTTATGTGCAGCGCTTTGTAATAAAGCACTATACAAATTATGTTGTTGTTATTATTATTATTATTATTATTATGAACTGCCCAGAAGCTTCAACGATGGGGTGGCATAGAAATGTAATGAATAAATAAATGAATGAATAAAATTAAAATCAGGAAGGGCAGGGTGCCTGATGAATGCCAAGAGGTACCACATTGGAGACCCAGTTCTAACCCTAATATATAATGTACGTATTTTATCTTAACCCTCCTGATAACAGCTCTGTAAGTTAAGCCAGGTTTATTTCTCCCCACATTACAGAAAAGGAAGTCTGAGTTCAGGAACAGCAATTTGCCTAAATCTGTATAATCATTTTGGGGCAGAGGAAGGATCTGAACATCCCTATTCCTAATTCTGTCTAGAACTGAAATAAAATTGGGGGGGGGGGTGAAGATGCTACCCCAGTGTCTCATTCTTGAAAGTACGCGTGGCAAGCCGCAAGCCGAATTTTGCATTGTGAAAATTTGCTTGCTCTTTACGTTCAGGTTTAAATAAAACAAGCCGTTGCTTCATTTTCAGCTCTGCTTCGAAGGCATGCAAGCTGCATTTGAAGAGGAAACGTCCATGCCGGGTTTCTCCCCCATCTCCAGCTCTAGGCTGCTCCGCCCTGCGTCAAAAGGTCTCCCTCCCTTCCTGCCAGCCCACTTTCTTACAGCCCTTGATATAATTAGAGAACCGCCGTGTGCATTTCTTGTCTGAGGATGCTGTGCCAACTTCTTCACGCAAGCCAAGCCAGCAATTATGGGCAAAGGAGCCGGTACCAGAGTTGAAACCATGTTGATTGAAATGAAAAGGAATCACAAAGCCGACAGGAGGGAGAAGGCAGCCCCGTCCAATTAGGGATCTATTTTTGGAGACTGACATTGGAAGGATCAGAAGCGGGGGGGGGGGGGGGGGTTGTCCTGTTGCCCCTCGAATGCGGCCAGGAGAGACCTCCCTTTGCATTATTTAATGTAGCAATGATGGAGGCTGGTGGGGGAGGCGGCATGTGCATCCTGATGAGGCGGAAGGGGGAACAGAGCAGTCTCCACAAAGCCCCATGCAAGCAACACACACAGACTGATACACAGACAGTGCTGAATGAGGCACTTCATCCAGCAGGCAAGAGCTGCTCAAAAGGTTGGTGAATGGCGCCCCCTGCAGGGAAGAAAGGATTCCCCTCCCCACCACCTTTGAGCTTTTCTTCCAAGTTTAGACCTGGTTGGGTTGGATGAAATCAAGCTCCCGCTTATCCTGGGGGGGAGTGGGGGAAGGGGGAGGCTATGGCAATTAAGCCCCACCACCAGCTTGCCAGCACTGTGCCCTTTCCAATAGAACAATGGTGTCCCCAGCTCTGAGAGCGAAGGAGCTAAGCTAGGCTGACCATCTGAAAAGGAGGACAGGGCTCATGTAACTTTAACAGTTGTAGAGAAAAGGGAATTTCAGCCAGTGTCATTTGTATGCAATTAATCCCTGGTGAAATCCCCTCTTCATCACAACTGTAAAAGTTGCAGGGGCCCTGCCTTCTTTTGTATATGGTCACTCTAGTATAGTGCCTGCAACTTTAACTGTTGTGATGAAGAGGGAATTTCACCAGGAACTAATTGCATACAAATGACACTGGCTGAAATTCCCTTTTCTCTACAACTGTTAAAGTTACATGAGCCCTGTCCTCCTTTTCAGATGGTCAGCCTAGCTAAGCTAGAAACACCCTTCTTGGGTCCTGGGCTTTGCTGTCTCAGCTGCAAGAGAAGCAGGCCAGGGGCAATTGTGGGGATGCGACAGTTGACCCAGAGGGCATCAGTGCCTTGGCATGGCTCCGGACAGAGCATGCTTCCAAAGTCCTTGGACTGAACTACTCCGATGGAATACAGCTTGTTTCGTTTGTTAGGTATGTCCCCCCATTTTCCTGCAATTAAAGCTCCCAAGGGAGATAACTATAGGCTGACCATATGAAAAGGAGGACAGGGCTCATGTAACTTTAACAGTTGTAGAGAAAAGGGAATTTCAGCCAGCGTCATTTGTATGCACTTCGTACCAGGTGAAATTCCCTCTTCATTACAACAGTTAAAGTTGCAGGGGCCCTGCCTTCTTTTGTATTTGGTCACTCTAGTATAGTGCATGCAACTTTAACTGTCGCGATGAAGAGAGAATTTCACCAGGTACTAATTGCATACAAATGACTCTGGCTGAAATTCCCTTTTCTCTGCAACTGTTAAAGTTACATGAGCCCTGTCCTCCTTTTCATATGGTCAGCCTAGATTAGGGTGACCAGATAAAATCCAGGTCAGGGCTCATGTAACTTTAACAGTTGTAGAGAAAAGGGAATTTCAGCCAGTGTCATTTGGATGCAATTAGTTCCTGGTGAAATTCCCTCTTCATCACAACAGTTAAAGGTGCAGGCACTATACTAGAGTGACCATATACAAAAGAAGTCAGGGCCCCTGCAACTTTAACTGTTGTGATGAAGAGGGAATTTCACCAGGAACTAATTGTATACAAATGACACTGGCTAAAATTCCCTTTTCTCTACAACTGTTAAAGTTACATGAGCCCTGACCTGGATTTTATCTGGTCACCCTAGCCTAGATAACTATGGAAATATGCAATAACCAAATGGAAAAACTCTGATGTATTTTTTAAAAAAAACCGTAAAAACTACTGATAAAGGAACAAGAGCAAGTAAGAACTTGCATGCACATGTTAAAAGTAGCAGCCAACTAAACGACTAAAAATCAGTCCCAGTGCCAAGTTACCTCAACAGACCAATATCCCCTCTCCAAACAGGAAGGACTTTGCGTGCAGCCAGAAATCTAGCAGAGAAGGGGCTAAGCAGGCCTTCCTCAAGAGCAAGTTCCAGAGACTCGACACAGCACCCCACCCCAGGGCCCTTTCTCGTATCCCCACATACTGGTAGGGCACCGTGAAGGGCCTCTCCTGAAAACCTTAAAACCTGGGCAGGTTCATAGGGGAGAAGGCAGTTTCAGAGAACCTGCTCCCGAGTTAAGGTGGAGGACTTTAATGGTCATAATTATGTAGCTCTTTGAGTTGTGACCAATAATGCTTTAGAATCTGGAGTGATGAAGGGTCACATTTGATCCTGGTAACTGGCTCTGGTTCAACTATCTAGCTGCAGGACTGTGGAGCAACTTGAGCATTTGAACAGTATTCAAAGGTGGCCCATGTAGAGCGTCTCACAGTAGTCCAATTAAGATACAACTCAGGGCCAAACTACACATTGCATCTATTGCTCTCTTTTTTATTCTAGAATAAGGGTGTGCAGCCCTGATTCAGAGTATGACCATATAGTGTTCCTGCCCTCATCCTAGGGAGAATTCCCCTCCTCTTCAGGCCTTCCTTAACCCCAGCAGGAACCACCTTCTCCCTCACACACTTGGAGCCGATCTACACGCTAGGTTTTTAACGTTTTATAAGGGTTATGAAAACTCTTTGGGCCACATGACGCATTCCTTATAACGTTGTATATCTGAGGTTTTTTAAAACTCACTTCAGTTATAAACAACGGTTTCACTTTTAATAAATTGTTTTAAGTAAAATAATGTGTCCTTCCTTACCGTTTGTGATTCATGGGGGCAGTGCTTCGTTTACCGGTGCCCAAATGCTTAGCAGTTGATTGGTGGGGAAGAAAGCGGGGCTAAGGAGGAAGTGGGTGAGTGAACTACAACACCCACAATTCTTAGCCCTATACTCACTAGGAAATGACAGAGGAACAAAGGAGGAAGTGGGTGACTAAACTACAACACCCACAATGCCTTGCCCTAAACTCATTGTAAAAGCAAAACAGAAAGAGACAGGGCAGAAGAGTGTGTGACCACACACACCACTTTAAAGACTGAAGAATTTTTCTCCTGTAACATGAGTACTCAGTAATGTGGCCTAAGACGTTTTAGAACGCACCTATTTGGAACGTTTTAAAATGCTATTTAAAACGTTCCAAGGGTCTGTGTAGATAGGCCCTTGGTCTCGCTGCCACCAGGACCTTTAACGGCCAGGCCCAACTTTTTCCTTGAGGACACCCGGACTTTATTCTTTAACCTTGTATTTTCCCTTTATTACCTCCCCTGACACAGCTACAAGCAGGAGGCTTAGGATTTTATAAACACAGAAAGCCTCATTAATTACAATAATGACTTGTTGAATAAGAAATCAGCAACTCTTAAATGGCTCTATCAATATAGTTTCTCTCCTACCAAATACTCTGTACCACACACTCAGACAGTACCCTCACAACCACCACAGACCTTCGCTGAACTCTTAACTCACTCTCTCCTTCCACCCCTATCTCTACCAGGCCCTTTCCCTATATCCATTCTAAACACTCTGACATCTTGTCCCTATCTGCCTTTCACAGGACCCAGTTTATATAGCCCATACACACTTCACACCCTCCTTCTCACTCTCTCAGCCAATCAACTCACACAAACAAATCCACCATTCTCACCCTAGAGATACTTACCCAACCATAGATCTATAACAGGAATACACAGTTATAAACATAAACTCAATATGGACAGATGCGCAATGTCGCAGACCACTGCACACCGGAAGGGGATCAAACCTTTCCCATCCACGTATCCCCACACACACCATTTGCTTCCTGAAATTTTCTCACTCCCACAACCCCACATGGTTTTAAAAAAAGAAAAGACAAAAGTTTTCATTTGCATCAATGGAGGCTTCCCCACACCTTTTTTTAAAAAAAATTGGGGAACCTAACAGTGGCAGTGCAGGAAGATTTGCACTCTCCGTGGGGCTGCCTTTGAAGACGGTTCAGAAGCTGTAGCTTGTGCAAAATGAAGCAGCCAGATTGGTAACAGGGACCAGAAGGTTTGAACATATAAGACTGATTCTGGCCCACCTGCGTTGGCTGCCTGTATGTTTCCAAGCCCGATTCAAGGTGCTGGTTTTAACCTATAAAGCCTTACACGGTTTGGGACCACAATACCTGATGGAACGCCTTTCCTGACATGAACCTATCCATACACTGTGCCTACTCTGAGGGAAGCTTGGAGGACGGCAACAAGGGAGAGGGCCTTCTCTGTGGTGGCCCCCCAATTCTGGAATGATCTCCCCAATGAGGCCCGCCTGGCACCAACACTGTTATCTTTTCGGCACCAGGCCAAAACTTTTATTTTCTCCCAGGTATTTTAACAGCTTAAATTGAAGTTTTTTAACTGAATTTTTGGCGAGGCTTGAAGTTTAAAATGTTTAAAATAGTAGTTCTTTTTATGTTTTGTGGTTTTACATTTTGTATATCGACTTTTTAATGTTCAATCTTTTAATTTTTGTAAACTGCCCAGACAGCTTTGGCTATGGGGCGGTATATAAATGTAAATAATAATAATAATAATAATAATAATAATAATAATCCCTTTCTCGTGGATGGCGGTCCCAATTCAAATTGGAGCTCCAGGCACTTACACAAGAGTAAAGAGCAACAAGAAGACAAGCCTCAGCTACATGCTACACAATTAATCTAATGATCCTCAAGCGTGTGTCGCCACGACCACATCTGATGTTTCAGGGAATGGGGCACAGTTGTTAAATTCAGCAGGGTGGCTAAACAGAACCCTAGCTAATTCAAGGGCTTATTTGCAGAAGGCATTGGTGGGGGCGGCTTTCCTCTTGGTATAGGAGTTTACAACTGGTAATCCACCGAACCTCATGGAGCCCACCAGCCATGCAAGGAGGAGGAACAGTGAAAAAAAATGATTTTCCTTTCTGCCTTCAGCTACAAAAGGGAAGGGGTGAAGTACCTGACCCTTTTGCTTGCAGAGTCACTAGTCACAACGAAGGCTGGTGGCTCTGATGTAGTGGAGTGGTGGATCCACTCCAGATTTCAGTCAGGACCAGTCAGAACTCTAAAGGAGCTATCCAAGGTGCAGAGCCAGTTCTCACTGGTTCTGACTGAAACCTGGAGCAGATTCCCTGCCCCACTAACGTCGGAGCCACCAGCCTTCACGGGACGAACATCTGAGGAACATCTGAGAAGGACTTCAGGCAGCTTTGAATTGGGCCATTTGCTCATCTAGCCCAGTACTGGCTCCCCTTCCTGGCCACTGTTCACCGAAGTGTCCCCAGCCCTTGCTACCTGAGATTCTTTAAACTTGAGATCTCATTGAACCTGGGACCTTCCCCATGCAAAGTGTGTGCCCTGCTGTGAGGCCGGCTCTTCTTCTCGATGTACAAAGAGCCATCTAACCAGAGACACAGATCAAGAATAGGAAAAGGAAACCAAGGAAGGGAACAGACCATGGAAGAGAGAAGATTATAATTACGAATGGAATTGCAAGATCCAGGAGATTCAAGTTGATGCAAAAAAATGGCAGGGAGCTAGCTCAGAAATTTAGGCCTCCTTGGGATAGATTTCTTTCTTGTTTAAAACAAATAAAATGTGTGGATCAAAACAGATGATTAGCACATGGTGATCTTTGGGGTATATCAAGCTGCCTTGTGCTTCATCAGATGGATACATCTCGCAGTTTCACTTTCTCCCACATTCAATTTGTTTAAATCCCAAACTTTTTCTGTTCCATTCATTAGTAAACTCTGGAAAGTGAGATGTATGAAAACAGAACCAAATTTTCACACACCAGGAGTGGCCAAATTCATCAGTACAGCTGTTGGACTGCCTACCATGTAGCCATTAGAAATGAGAAGAACAGCTGGCAACTCTCATTCACCACTACAAAGATGGCTGAATACACAGGGATTCAAACCCAGACCTTTAAGAGCTAAGCAGTCAACGTCCTCTGACTGGATGACCAAATCTATCCGTTTTGCTTTCTCCCATATTCAAATGTATCTCAAGTTCTTTCCATCCCATTTAAGATTTGCAAATGTTGGTAAATTCTTCTAAAAATTGTAAGGCAAATGGAATTCTCACCCAGCCCTATATTAGAGCCTCCAGTCCAAGGGTTCTCTACCTTAACTGGTTGTAGCTCTCCAGGAGTTTCCCAGCCTTGCTACTTGAGTTCCTTTAATTGGAGATCCCAGGGGTTGAATGTGGAACTTCATACATTGCTCCAATTGTGAACAGTGCTCCTAAATGTACCTCGCATGGTACATGTGGAGAGCTGATCACATTTAGCTAAGATTTGACCTGAGCATTATTGCGCCTTCTTTCCTCCCTTCCTTGTCTCATCCCTTCATCAGTCGTGGGAACAGATGGAGTAACACTTGGCTAACTACATGCCCACATCTATAGTCAACCAGCTCCCAACAGAGTCATTAGGGCCGGCCCTACCATGAGGCAGAATAAGGTGGTCGTCCAAGGCAACAATTGCTAGCAGCAAAGCATTAGAGGAAAGAGGGGCAGGCCAAGCGACCTGATTTGTGCCCCCTGAGCTAGGCTGTTGTCTTTTTTTGTGTGTCCATGGAAGAGAAGGTGCCATCTTGTTCTTCACTTCAGGCAGTCAAATGTCTTGGGCAAGCCCTGGTCAGAGCTGCTACATGGAATTTGAAGGGTTGACAACATGGAAAAGTTGTCTTCTCCCAGTCTTCAGGTCTATTTAATGGGTGTTTGGATACATTTACCTTGAGTGGCTTATGAAAAGTGTCGAGCTAAGGACTAAGTTTAACTTGGCATGGCAGCCTGGATTGTGCACCGAGGTTAATGCCTCCATTTAAATGGAAATTGACTGCTGAATTATTAGTAACTGTTTGCAAGAGGCAAATTAGAAAGGATGCCTGTCAGCCACACAGGAAAAGATATTTGCAGACAACTGTCGCCGGGAGCGCCATAGGGGGTCAAATGCACCTGAAAGTCAGCCACCCGGCAGAGCACACGCCTGGGTGATGGAAAGTCAGAAGTGTCACTGGGGTGTCTCCATTGCGGATAAGAAGTCGGAAACTCCAGAATAAAAACTCCTTCGGGTATATACACGTCAACTCAGCTTTTCGGCTTTTTCTTCAATGCCTTTTCAGTGAGGCCACGTCAGCATCAGAAAGGTGAAAAGAATGAAATATATATAATCGGAGAAGGGAAGAAATGGCATCTTAAGGCACTGCTGGGGATGTTATGATTATTAGCACCTTGGTTTCTACAGACTGGCTCAATTCGGACGACACGATAGTCAATGGTGGGGTAATAATCAACTTTACAGTTGTTCATCTAGGGGGTACTCCACACATAACATAGTAATAAATAATCAACTGTGGTGTGGATTACGATCAGCACTGAGTTGACTATGGCAGCATTCGGACGACACGATAGTCGAAACAACTGACGATTTTTTTCCCCACACCAGTTGTTTATTGTGTCGTCCGAATTGAGCCACTGTCTATGAAGGCTGTCTATAGCTATTAGTCCTGATCCCTCTATGCTACCTCTAGAATCAGAGGCAGCATGCCTCTGAACACCAGTTGCTGGGGAACATGGGCGGGAGGGTGCTCTTGTACTCATGCCCTGCTTGTGGGCTTCCTGTTGACAACTGGATGGCCATTGTGTGAACAGCATGCTGGACTAGATGGATCCTTGGTCTGACCCAGCAGGGCTCTTCTGATGTTCTTATGATGCTTACTCCTCCCACATGTGGCTCATTGGTAGAGCTTCGGCTTCGCATGCAGAAGGTCCTAGCTTCTATCCCTGGCATCTCTAGGTAGGGCTAGGAAGGTATCCTGCCTGAAACCCTGAAACCCCTGCCAGTCAGTGTTGACAATACTGACCTAGATAGACCAAGGGTCTGAATAAGTATAAGGCAGCTTCCTATCTTCCTATGTGAAATGGGTCATAGTTCAGTCCTAAAGCACACACTGTGTATGGAGAAGGTCCAGGTTCAATTCTGGCTGTCTCCAAGTAAAGGGTAGACTAGACACAGTCCAGGTGCAGATAAATCATGCCATCTTGACTTGGTTTATGGTAGCTTTGGAGATTCATTCAGTCTAATAATAATAATAATAATAATAATAATAATAATATATTATTTCTTACCCGCCTCTCCCTCCGAATCGAGGTGGGGAACAACTTCAATACAGACAATATAAAATACATAAAACTGATTAAAAACATCTAAAACTAATACATTTTTAAAATCAACCATTGGACTGAAGCAACTGTAAAACCAAAGCAAATTGAAGGTCAAGTTTATTTCACTATAGACCAGGCGTTGGCAACTTTCAGATATCGTTAGACTCCGGGTCCCATCATTTCTGACTTTTGGCCATGCTGGCTGGGGGTAATGGGAGTTGAAGTCCAACAACAATGTGGAGGGCGGCAGGTTGCCCCACGCACACTGCTGTCGTCCAACCTTCACCACAAAAAGACCCAAACGTTTGCTAAAGCTTACAACCAGTGCGAAAGCGTAGAACGGTTCGCACTGAGGCGCAACTCTTCCCAACGTTCAAGCACCCATCGTACGAAAGAGAAAGCCAGCCCAAAGGGAGGTGAAATGACATCGACCCACGCTGAAGTTACGCTCTTTTAAGTCTGGCCGATCCCACTGGGACTCCCAAGTGCCTGGCTTTGGCTGGATCAACCCCACTGTTGCCTTTTGCTTTTTGGAAAATACTGCAGCTTCCTGCAGTCTTGGGGGGGGGGGGGGGGCTTACTTCAAATCAGGCAGAATTTCCATCTCGTCGTTAGTCCTGAATCAGACCATGGCAACCGGTCATGTGATTTGTTCTGCCATGCGCCTCAACTGTCAGACGGCCCGGTGGGGGCCATTCCCCCTTCCCTACGCTGTGGCTGCCAGAAAAAGAAAATGACACGTCGGGTTTAGCTGACAAAGACTGAAAAAGTTGCCACGCAAAGCAAGAATGTGTGTGGGAAGGGAGCATTAAGGAAGCACAAGGGACGCATTAGGGCCCTTTTTTTACAAAAAATAAAATAAAAATAAAAAGAGGAGCGTGGTAATAAGTGAGGGAATTAGATCATTTTGGGAATATTAAACTTCCCGGCTGCCTTGCTGCTGAGTGAATTCATTCTGCCGTATTTAATTTATTTCAGACTTGGAAGGATAAATATCTCATTAAGGACTGGTACTTTTAAAAAAAAATAAAACAGAAAGCATGTGTTCACACTCAAAGTAACTATAAACATCTTGGGCTAAAAGGAGAAAAGTAGAAGGAAGCCGTAAGACCTGGGGGTGGGGAGGGAAGTTCAGGCACCGCTGCGGTTGTTGTCTTCTGAGGATAGTAGGACTTTCTTGAAGGGAACCTTCAGTGCCTTTAGCTGTCATGGCCTCCATGCAAGGCATCCTGGGTATTGTAGCACAATGAAGTTTACATTCAGATAAATGGGAATGTTTCACAAGGAAGGGAAAGGGGAGAAAAACATTTCCCAGTTCACTTTCTCCACACCATCCATAATTTTATATACTTCTATCATAGAATCATAGAATCATAGAATTGTAGAGTTGGAAGGGGCCTATAAGGCCACAGAGTCCAAACCCCTGCTCAGTGCAGGAATCCACCTTAAAGCATCCCTGACAGAAGGCTGTCCAGCTGCCTCTTGAAGGCCTCTAATGTGGGAGAGCCCACCACTTCCATAGGTCATTCATTCCATTGTCGTACTGCTCTACCAGACAGGAAGTTTTTCCTGATGTCCAACCAGAATCTGGCTTCCTGTAACTTGAGCCCTTTATTCCGTGTCCTGCACTCTGGGTTGATCGAGAAGAGATCCTGACCCTCCTCTGTGTGATAACTTTTCAAGAGTTCTATCATGTCTCCCTTCCGTCGTCTCTTCTCAAGGCTAAACATGTCCGCCCACACCCTTGCTTGGGTTCCCCCCCCTAAATGAAATAACTCCCACCAATCAGCTTCATGGGATGACCCCACTGGGTTCTAGCATTCAGAGAGAGAGGGAGAAAAATATCACTCCATGCATAATTTTGGACAGCTCTATTATGTCTCCTCTCACTCGCCTTTTTTTCTAAACAAAACAGCCCCAAACTTTGTAACCTTTCCTCATGAGGGTGTGAGTTGCTGCTGCCCCGATCCTTTGGGTCGCCCTTTCTGCACTTTTTCCAGCACAACAATGTATTTATGGAAAGCAATGACCAGAAACGTCCACAGTATTCTGAGTGTGATCGCACTGTTGGTTTGTAGAACAGTCCATGTTGATTCATACTGTGATTTCAGACCCTTGTGACAGCTAGACGGTTTCCTCCTGTGCAAGGATTCCCTTTTTCTAACTGGCCGCTTCGATCGCCAGGTATCATAAGAGGGTTCTCTGGGCTGCACAAACTAGTAGCCATATCTACCACCGGGAACCTTTGCCGCCTCCCCACTCTCCCGGTGAATGCCTGGAGGACATCCATGGGAAGGAGTTCTCCATGCGCACAAATGTGTGCATGGAGAACTCCCACTGTCAAGAAGGATCCCTCTTTGGTCAGTGTCCCTCCTCAAGTGTAGGAGCTCTCTCGCAAGGGGAGAACTCTTTCTCACACATGTCCACTGAATGTTCATCAGGCAAGGAGGCACGTGGTGAAGGCCATGGGCAGGATTAGCCCACATGGCTGGCAGTCCCCTGCACACATTCTTTTGATGCATTGAGGATGGGGGACAGGGCTGCTGTTTTCCCCCTTTGTGGAACTTGCAAGCAGTTAGCCAATGAGTGGCCCTTGTTTGGCTCCTAATCCTGACAGACGTAAAATCTGGAAACTAAGCCCCATAGTTGGTGGGATGTGTCACCACTGGTCCACAGTATAAATACTCCCTAATTGGTCCCAGATTGGTTTTTAGCAGCTTTGGCAATCAGAATCAGGGCCCTTCTGCCTCAAATATCTTCACGGCTGTTTTGCATTCTCTTTGCTGGCTCCGATCAGCACCAGTTGGAACTCTTTTGTGATCTGCGGGGCTAAATTCGAAAGCCTCGGTTGCAAATGCTGCCTTAGCACCAAATTAAGCCATAATTAGACCTCTTGCGCATTTGCTGATTGCATCTCTCTCTCTCTCTGTCTCTGTCTCTGTCTCTCTCTCTCTCTCTCTCTCTTTTGTTCTCATACCTGATGTGGGTTTTGATATTTATTCCTTCATCAGCTCTCACTGCCTGTTTCTTGGGATATGCCAATTATCTTCAAAAGGCAATGGTGTGATAGTCTTCCTGAATGACAGGTGCTATGGAAGAATTATTTGCACACTCATGCCAGAGGGGGAGGGCGAAGTGTTTGCTTGAAAGCTGCAAACTCTCTGATGCATAACACATGAGTTGCTACATTCTTGGGCAGGAAAACAATTGTTCCTCCGACTTGCCAAGGTAAGACAAAGGGCCACAGTCTTACGCTACAGGGAAGTAGATTTGGGTTACGAAGAACATCCTGTTTGAAGGTATGTACTACTTCACATAGCACATAGTTAGACTATGGAATTCATTAGCACAAGATGTAGTGATGGCCACCAGCTTGGATGGCTTTAAAGGGGGATTGGAGAAGTTCATGAAGGAGAAGTCTATCAATGGCTGGTGGTTATCTTGCACCTCTAGGGTCAGAGGCATATGTCTATGTTCACCAGTTGCTGGAGAACATGACCAGGAGGGTACTAATGCATTCATGTCCTGCTTGTAGACTTACCATTGGAGCATCTGCTTGGACATTGTGGGAACAGGGTGGTGGGCTAGGTATAAACCTGGGCTAAATATAAGACTTATATCTAGCCCAGAGCTCTTTTTATGCTTTCAAAAACCTATTTACCCATCTGAATATGCTTCATATGGCCTCCGGTCTTAGGTTATGACCCTGAATTGTTCAGGGCCAGCTGCTTCTGCTGTGTGCTTACAGCTCTGCCTGAAACACAAGAAGAGATGTGGCTGTTTTCTCTCCTAGGCTCAGGACTAGCTCTAGACTCTGTTGTGTTTGGGCATTGCCAAGGATCCTAAGACTGGAAAAGAGGGCCCAACCTTGTGGGACCCCAGCCTGGGCTGCAAATCCATTACCAGGATTAAAACACTGAGGTTAAATTGGGGCTCTGCCTGAGGAGGTTAATGCAACATTATTTCCTGGTATCTGTATGGGGTATCCAGATCTTATCTGATCCTATCAGTCTTGTGAATGATGGGGTGCTGAATCTACTCTGGATTTCAATCAGAACTCTAAAGCACCTTGGATTGCTCCTTTAGAGCTCTGACTGGTTCTGACTGAAGCCCAGTGCGAACTCGCCACCCCATGGACATCAGAACCACCAGCCTCCTTTGGTGAAATGTGGTGTATTTCTATTCAATTCGCAGTAGTTATTTTGAAGTATTCTTCTATACATATACATGAATGTATGCATATTCTATGGAAATGTTCTTTGTCTTCCTCTGTCAGTGGCAGTCCAAGCTCCACAACTTGGAGGTGTTCGGTGACATGTTGCGGAAGTTATTTTGGCAACTCTCGGCTCCAGATGATTTGCAAAGGGGGTATTTAAAGGGGGGTGGGGGGAGCGAGCAACAGATTAGAGTTCCTAATTAACTTTCCTGCTGTCAGAACACGGCAGTCGAGCCGGGTTCTATTATTTCAGCAGCTAATTCTAGTCTGCAGCAGACAGAGAGCCTTCATTAAGATGCAGTTCCCGCAAGAAGGTTTTTAGATTTGCTGGGATCCACCTTCCCTGTTGTTTGGCAACACAGAGGATAAAATCTTATTAAGCCTGTCTGCTCAAATAACACCTCAACATGGCGTGTGTGGCGGCTGACTCTGAACAGCAAGGTCTACAATCCAACGCATAAAACATCCCACATTCTGCAGCAGCAAAACACAAGGGTTCCTGCAGACACCATTCATCATTCTGAAAACTGCAAACTGTGTCAGATGCTGAACAGAATATGAGAGTCACATGTTTCCTGCCCAGAAGTCACGCCTGTGTGTATTTTGCATTCTCACCATGGACACACTGGATTGGGCACTGGGCACAGGATTCAGTCTCCTAAGAATCTCAAGTTCATAGAATCATAGAATGGTAGAGTTGAAAGGGGCCTATAAGGCCATTGAGTCCGCCCCCCACCCTTGCTCAATGCAGGAATCCAGCTTAAAGCAGGCCTGAGAGATGGCTGTCCAGCTGCATCTTGAATGCCTCTAGGATGGGAGAGCCCACCACCTCCCTAGGTCATGGATTCCATTGTCATATTGCTCTAACAGCCAGGAAGTTTTTCCTGATGTCCAGCCGGAATCGGGCTTCCTGTAACTTGAGCCCATTATTCCGCGTCCTGCACTCTGGGATGATCAAGAAGAGATCCTGGCCCTCCTCCGTGTGACCACCTTTCAAGGATTTGAAGAGGTGAATGGCATTCAGGCCCAGCCAGAATCTGGCTTCGGGCTTTATCACACCTACTATTTTTCCCCCGGGTTGCTTCTGCGGCTTCCTCCTCCATTTCGTATTCGAGTCTAGCATTTTGAATCACACGTGGTAGGCAGTACCTCAGCTTGGCCAATTGAACTTTGCCTGTTTGGGACTTTGCCCGTTGAGGGATAAATCGAAATGGAAACTAAAACTTGCGACCTCAGGGCGAGAGAGCCAATAGAGGGGAACGACGTCATGCGATCCCAGCGCTGAAGAAGTGGAGCAAAGCCGAGGCAGGTGTGCTTAAAACCGCCAGTGTGCTAACGACCGTCCTGTAACTTGAGCCCATGATTCCGTGTCCTAGAGTATGATTGATTCACCCAGGCTGATGGCTGCCGGCTCCGATGTCAGTGGGGTGGTGAATCCACACCAAATTTCAGTCAGAACCAGTCAGAACTCTAAAGGAGCTCTCCATGGTGTGGAAGCTCCACTGACGTCAGAGTTGCCAGCCTCCACCGGATCCACCATTCCGAAACGCTACAAAAAAAATGCTCCCCGTCACAAACTGCTTTTATTTTTCCTTGGCTAGGTTCCGCCATTGAAAGCAAACTGGGGGAGGGGGGTGTTCCCAGTTCCCACCTAGGCAGGTAAGCATGATTCTCATTCCAGAACAGATCATGGCCAATTTCTTCCCCTCCAACTCCATCAGTCCAGGGGAGGGGGTCATTTTACTGAGGACAGCTAAATGGCCCTAACGTTGCCTTCCTGCACGGTGCTTTGATCAGGCCAGGAGCTGCCCTTTCAGATGTGTTGACCACTTTATTTTCAAGCGGGGCGACATTTCTATTGCTGCGGAAATAGCCCTTTTTGTCTCCCTCCCGCCCCGTCTTCCTCCATCACCACCACCCAGGTCTCGCATTGCTGATGTTTTCAATCGCAAAAGCTCCTTAGGAAATCGAGGGAGGGAGCAGCCCGGCCGTGCCATTTAATGCCTTGCTATTTAGCAAAAGGGAGGTCTCTCTCTCCACAGGCCTGGATTTGAAAGTAAACAGGGATGGGAGCGCGCAAGCAAGCAATTACAAGCTCCGGTATGGTTCAATGTGTGAGAGGAGATACATTTCACTGGCTGACTTAGTGGGGCGCATGATCCTTTTTGTAAGCAAGGAGTCCAGCCTCCCTGCAATAAATGATATTCCAGGGGAAATATGCAGCCCTCGGAGCAGCCAGTGAACACCGTAAAAAAAAGGAAAGGAAAGCATCCTGCAGCAACCCAGGGCATCTGGCGTTCTTATCGAACTGTAGAGCCTCCTAGTTTCCGTCTTCCTTGATTTCAATAGGATTTAATAAAGTGTTCAAGGCTGCTGGGCTTTAACCTGATTCATGAGCTGCCCCTGATCGTTCTTTGGGGACGCGGGCAGGGAGGACTGTGCAGCTACACAGCGGGTGTTCAGAGAAAGCCATGCTGGACACTTTTTCCCCCTTCTTCCTTCTGCCGTCTTTGCATTTTCCAGTGCCGCCAGCCATACTGAGGAGGCTTTCCGAGCGGATGGCACCCTTGGCCAGCCCTAAACCCCTGGAGTTGCCTTCTACTGCAACTTTGTACCCTTCTAGGGTGCCCACGTATCTCACCCCCCAAAACAGAGAAGATGTGTTGCCAAGAAAAGGAGGAAAGTGGACACAGATTTGCATAACATTTGCATGTGCTGATTTATATGTATTGATGCAAATGGGGAAATAATTACTATAATTTAAATAGGGAAAGAATGCATCCCAATATAGGGAGGGAGACTGGCACTGTGACCTGTCTGTTAATTGTTGCTGGACAGCTTTCCCTTTTTAGGATGCATTGTCTGGACTGCACAGCCCTTCAAACAGAGGATGCCTTCTGATAGAGGACTGTCCTCCGTAACATAAGTTAGAGGGCCACCATATAGGAGGCCCATATCCTTCTTTCTAACAAATTCAGCTCACTGTTCACCATTCCAATAGAGGATGCCTTCAAAGAGAGGACTGCAGCCTGGCAGTGCTTCAAATAGAGGTCCATCCTCTGTGAAATAGAGTATGTGGCCATTCCATGTCCTCCAGATCTTTTGGACTTCAACTCCCATGAGCCCCTGCCAACATGGCCAATAGTCAGGAATGCTGAGAGTTGTAGTTGGAAATATCTAGAGTTGGGGGAGGCTGTACTACTGAGTCAGACCATTGGCCCATCTAGCCCAATATTGCATATTCTGAGTGGCAGCTACTCTCCAGCGTCCCCAGCCAAGAGGGGTCTTTCCTATCACCTGATCCCTTCCTAACTGGAAATGCCAGGGATTGAACCTTAACCTTCTGCATGCAAAGCAGGTGCCATTTCACTTGAGTTATGGCACCTCCACCACTCTGCTTCTCCATAGTGAGTATTTCTCCTGGATACTCCCTGATCCCTGGTGGGACATGCAAAGCCTGACCTGGTGGTTAAGGGGACAAGTTTTGCAGACTGAGCTCCAACATCTTCGCTTTTCACAGCCCTGATGGTGCATGTTTGAACCTAGATTAGATAAATTTGACAATTGGACAACTCTGTTCAGCTTCAAATAAATGCTTGGTCTCAAACCGCTCCCCCCCCCCATCAGTTTCTGAAAGATTTCGGCTACAAACACAGATCTGTCTATTAACAGTATGGTGACTGTGTGCTATAGCATCATGGCTGGGTTGTTGTCTTTTTCATTTATGCTATTTTTTAAATCCCTTCTGTTGCGTGGGTTTGCTGCCGGAGGAATCAAAAATGCAAAACGTTGTTAATGCGTCTGTTTGGCTCAAGTTTCCCTGTTCATGCATCGTCTGCCATTCGGAGAGTTATGACTAAATCAAGGCATGACACAGTCAGGCAACTTAACGAGCTCACATCTCAACAGAATCCCGTGAAGCCCCAGATCCAATTCATAGGCTTCGCTGTGTTGGGAGCAGCGTTACAAGCCCACTTCCCCCTAAATTAATCTAAATAGCATGGACTGGTCACTTAACCTGCTACTCTCGGCGACTGGAAACAGTGAAGGGGGAGGAATCAAAGAGAAGGAAATTACTCAAGTCCCCGTTAGGAAAAGCAAAACGCGTCTGCTGGGCTATGAAGCTGAAACAAAATTGGTTGGATTCCCTACCCAAATTGATTCCACTCCTGAAATGAGAGCATGTGAGAATGATTCCTATGGGAAAGTGTAGCCAAGGAGGCCAGGAGGGTGCATACCCAACTTGCTCTGACATTGATGCCAGTTGGGCCAAAGGGGACTGAAGGCCATGCAGGGCTCAAAACAAGAACTCTGCTAGATCAGACAGAGACTCTGTCCAGTCCTGTGTCTGGCTTCCTACAGTGGCCAACCAGGTGCCTCCAAGATGCCCATAGGGAGCGCATAGTGGAAATGCCGTATTTCTTCGATTCTAAGATGCCATCGATTGTAAGACACACCTTAATTTCAGTACCACCAACAGAAAAAAAGCTTTGATTCTAAGTGTGGGAAAATCGCCATTGATTCTAAGATGCACCCCGTTTTTAGAGATGTTTATATGGGGGGGAGTGTGTCTTAGAATCGAAAAATGGGATAGCCCTCTCCAGCATATCTTCCCCAGCAACTGGTATGCCGGGGCCCATTCATGGGCACCTGTTGGAATTTTTCCAGGAGTGGACGGCAAAGCTTCACAATCATTTGTAGCTGTAATTTGAGCACATGGCACGCAGTGCTGCGACATACCTATGAGCTTCCTTTCTGTGGACTCTGTGTTGCTTAGCATCACATTCCATGACATTTAGAAGAATGCACCGAGTAGCAGAAGATCCTGGGAACTCAACAGCACTAAGGCAGCACAGTGTAATGTTCAAGAAGCATCATGGACTCCAAGGAAACTTTATTTAGAATAAGAGATTTATTTATTTTTAAAGGAGCAAGAGGGGAAAAAACCTCAGATGCACAAACATAGGGCAGCTGTCTTAAGAATAACGTAACATATATTTTATGGCCTTATTGGTCTTATCAGAACATTAAGATTTTCACATGACTCCTCCTAGAGTGATTTCCTTCATCTTGGAAACAATGGCGAGCATTCTGTAGAACAGCCTTCCCCAACCTGTTTGCCCTTCAGATATTTTGGACTACATTCTAGATCATAGGTCATGCTGTGGGGCTGATTGGCGTTGAAGTCCAAAGCACCTCAAGGGCACCAGGTTGGGGAAGGCAGCTCTAGAGAATAGCAGTGGAGGCTGTGTGGAGCGTCTTTAGCACTAGAAGGAGAAATGCTTGATCAGGTTGATGATTCTAGAGGAGCCTGGGGCTATCTTGATGATGGCGCATTGGAGCCGCGAGCCCTCTAAACCCCACATTTGTGCTCCTGTGGGGTTGTCCTCACGTCCCAGGGTTGTTGTTGTTGTTAGCTTTTGATTTATTTATTTATTTATTTATTTATTTATTTATTTATTTTAGCTTCTCCCCTTTCAGCAACCAATCAGGGTTCACCATCTGCCCAGACACACCTCTGAAGCAGCTCCGGAGCAAGGTGACAGATGGCAGATGCCGGTGTCACATCGCTCCAAGAGAAAGAAAAAAAAAGGTCAGGTTAAGACCCCAACTTTTTAAATTTGGAGCTTCAGGGGAGATTCCTTGGATGGCTCCTCAATGGCAGCTGGGGCTTTCCCTTCATCAAGACAGGGCTTTGGACTACTCACTTTATTCACATTGTTATAGCCACTTTTAACATTGATAAAATACAACTTTTGCATGGCTTGAATTTTGAATGACGCAAAGTTCTTTGGGAATTGCATACTCTTCCTTGAACTGTGCATTTTGTAAATAGTTGCACATTTTTTTAAAAGCCCTAATAGCATCAGAAAACAGAACTACCGTTTCTGATAGACCTGGTGACTGAGCAGCGATAAGTTATGAGCACCAGGTCTATCAAGGTAGGTAAATCGAGCCTCTGAGAAATTTGTATATCAGACCTAACCCACTGTTGTTTTTCATTGGTTAGAACTGGTGTCCAGACAATATGCATTCTTTCCATGACTCCCTTCACCCTTGTAATGGCCCTTCAGCTCTACAGGCAATGCACAATACATGCACAGAGCTTCACAAGAGGGTTTTTTTAATTATTATTTCTACAAGGCATAAAAACAGAACCACTGTCCTTTTATGCTATACGGAGGAGATTTATTCAACATACATCACAACCAGGCTTACAGCAACACATGCCAGCTCCAGCTTTGAGCATCTGGATATCATAACAACCAATGAAAATCATACAGCACACTTGTTATTTAGTGTAATTGTTTATTAAATTATTGCTTTTCTTTTTTCCTTTCTGTTCCTGTCTTGTTTGTTTCCCCTAAAAAATGTATTAATCATTCTCTTCTATTATGTAACAGTTGTTTAGACATCAATTGTTAGGGGACTGATCGCTTTTTTGGTTATATTTTATTGAAAAAATAATAATTTTAAAATTTTGTAAAAATAAAAATTATTTCTACAAGACATGAGAAAACATTAACTTCTGTCTCATCTAAGAGAGAGATGGGAAGAGATTCCATTTGGGCTTCCTGCAAGAGCTAAAACTGGCACTCCTAAAGGGATGTGTGTGTCGCAAAAACCTATTCTAACAGTTAATGAATTGTACTGCTGCTACAATCAATTTCACAGCCCCATCTTCATTTCCCTAAAACACCAACTGTCCTGTCCAGAATCTTACCTATGTGGCTGGAAAGTGAAAGTCAAAGCAGTCCTGTTGCGCCTCTCAGAATGACACCATGGCTGGAATCCAGGGAGGGGGCAGTTGCACCCCTTCACCTGTATGAGCAGATGCCCATGGGCCTCTACTGCCTCCAAAGATGGGCATTCCTCTAGCCGTGATGGTTAATATTAGGCATTCCTCCTCCATGCATTCCCCATTCTCATTTGAATCATACTACAAGTTATATTAAGCCTTCTGGATGGACCATTTTGTCAATGTTGGTCTCTTTTGCGTGATAGCGAGCAGCTTTCGAGTTCTGACTGGTTCTCAGTGAAACCCGGAGCAGATTCACCACCCCACTTGACATCAAAGCCACCAGCCTCCGCTGGTTGCATGTCGATGCTTATGCAGTCAAGAATGGACTACCACAAAGGTTATCCTGTAAAACAGTAACACCTTAATAAAGAAAGAGCTTATAAAAGAACAGAAAAAATGAATTAAGAGGCAGAAGTGCTCTTGGAGATCGGAAAGAAGCCACAGAGTGGTTAATCACACCCAAGCTCTATCTAAGCCTGGCCGCATTGCTTCATTCAGCTGTTCTTCGTCCTGAATGGACTGATAATGGGTTGTCATTCCACATGGCCAGCGCCTTCCAAGCAGAATCAATAAGCTAAACAGCTAATCAGGGCCTTGAGGTTCTGCTCATCACACCAGCAAAACGGTTCAGAGGTCAGCCCAGGCTTAATTGACCCCTGGCTATTTAATTGCTTGCAGTAGGGAAAGACTGGTGGATTTAGGATATTTAATTAAAAGCTGGTGGGGGGATGGTAGCAAATTAATTAACATATAACTTTCAACAAAATCGCCCTGCAAATACTCCTTAAGATGGGTGTAGGCGAGGCAAAGCTACATTAATTGTAGCAATTAATTAGGCATTAAACTGATAATGGGTACAGCTGCTAACAATTAAGGCCTAATTATAGCAAGTGTTTTTAACCCTTCAAGGGAAGGATTCTCATCTGATGGAAAGGAGATGGATACCAGCAGCAGGTGGCAATTCTGTTCCTAGAGGAGTTTTTACACCTACTGCCGTTATTTATTGCTTGTAATGTAGTTTTCGGCCTTTATTATGATTGCTAAAGCTGATTTGTTAACACAGTAACCCCAGAGTTGGGGTCTCTCGGTCCACATGCTACAATTAGGTTCAGGCTAATGGATCTAACAGCATATGCTACTATATCAAATATACATAGATACATGCAGCTGAAGCCCACCCCAAATTCTGACAATTCACTTAGAAATCAACAGGAAAATATTACATTCCCCCCCTAAAAAAAAATTACGTGTTTTTGAAATGTGATCATTTCTTTTTTGGGGATGTAAATTTAACTCTCACCTCTCAGTTCTTAGTTAACAGTTTTGCAGGCAACACAGGGTTGTGTGATAGTCTGAATACGGAACTGACATTTACATACTTTTGCACCAAATCTCAGCCCCACTAACTTCCACTATCCCATTACTCTCATGGGCATGAGGGAAGAGCCATGAAACTGATGGTCCAAGGGGACTAAATGTACCTAGGCTAGTTGCCTAGCAACCGATCTGTCTAATAGCATTTCTGGATGTATTGCTATCATTAATTCCTTGTTTACATTAAGCTTGAAATTTTCCCCAAATGTGCAGAGGGCAATGTGGAAAGGAATTTGTAATCTAAAATTCTCCTCTGTAAATGCTGCTGCTGAATTTCCTCCGGATTTTGATATCTGTGTACCTGACCTATGATACCTGATTTTGATATTTGAGTGTTATTTGACAGCAGGATTTGACATGCAAGAGGTGTTTATTTTTTATTATTATTTTGACAGTGTTTCATAGCTGATATGCAACACCAGCATTTAAGATCTGACATCATTTGAGAATGCAAATGTATTTAGCTTTTGACATTTGACAGCTGGTAAATCTTGATGTATGATGCCTGCCAGAACAAATCCAGAAATGCTTAGGAAAACTCTGGAGTTCCAAGGTTAAATTTCATGTTCAAATTGCAAATTTGACTGTGAAATTTATATCTTTCACAATCAGAAATGTTGGCATATTTCTGAATATTCATTTCAGTTCAAGGGGAATAAGAATTCCTGTGGGTGCACAATGGAATATGGATCTGTCTCAGAAAATTAGATTAGTCCAGTTCAAGGAATGATGATGAAGATGATGATCAAAGGCATTGTATTTTTTATTATTAATTTATTAATTACATATACGTCCCACCTTTTTTCCACTTGCAAGGAAACCAAGGTGGCTTTCACGGTCCGTTTCCTCTCCATTTTATCTTCACAACAACCCTGTGAGGAAAGTTTGGCTGAGAGGCAGTAAGTGGCCCAAAGTCACCCAGTGAGCTTCATGTCCAAGTGGGGATTAGAATCCAGACCTCCCAAGTCCAGTCCAATGCTCTAACCACTACACCACTCTGCTCTTCAGCTGCAGAGGTTCCCAGAGTGCATTACTGAGCAATAAAGAACAAGCACCTTAAATCCTCAAATGCTGCAACCCAACTACTGAAATACTGAGATGCTTATGAGATCCACACTCTGTAGCACTCGGCTATCCCAAATATCTTCAATGCATCCCAGGTATTTACAGCAAGCCAACCAGAGCGTCAAGCTCAAATGCCGCAATATGCAAACAGGCTGACATTTTCCTTGTCTGCCAAACCAAAGCCACTCTTCTGCATTGATGTTTCCTGAGCCAGCCCCATCACAGCTCAGATTCACTGGATGAGCCCATTGAGGTAATCTTCCACAGATGAGTAGAGATCAGGCAGACAAGAGGTGTGGAAATGTCTCAGCCGGTGGTTTTGTGATAATGGCATCTTACCTTGAATTAATCAAAAGCATGACATCCAACAGACCTTTTCTCTCTCACTATTCAATCCTAAAGTAGCTTCCTCTTTCTTTTTTCTGACCCAAGTGATGAAGAAGGAAAAGCTGTTTTATTATGCATGTTTTCAAAGCTTTATTCCTCCAATTGTTGATATGAGAATCATTAAACATCCATTTCGCTAGTTTTAAATTTATCCCATCAAGCTATGTGATTTCTGTTTCAAGGATGATGGATTGCAGCCCACAGAACCAGACAGACTTTGCTTTATAAACAAACCTACTTTTTTTAAACAAAGGCCCCTCGTCAGTGCTATCTCAGGCTGTGGCCTCTCTCTCTTCAAGCCAGGAGCAATGGGTGTTGCCCTTAACTACTTCCTGGTTCTTCCCAGGAAGCACAACCTCTTCAGGCTGAATCTAATAGTTCTTTCATATTGTTACAATTTCTGCCCATCCTTACTCTCCTACCGCAAACACATTTCAATGGTCCATCTAAAGCTTCCACCTGTCCATCTCCAATCATTCATCAGTTTGCTCATTCTCCCACCCACCCCAAACTAGCTATATCCATCTCTCTGCAATAATTGGCCAGGCATCTTTCTACATTCCATCCATCCATCTGTTCTCAGCCTCCCCATCCATCCAGCATACACTGGTCCAAGGATGGAATGCTGGGCTTGGATGGTCTTGGGTTCAAGTCCCACTTTAGCTTTAATCTTGCTGGGTCTAGATTTGGGCAAGTCACTCTCTTGTAGCTCCAGTTTCCTGCCATTAAAAGTGGTACATGAGCTATCTCTTCTACAGAGCTGTGAAGGAAGACAAAACTCTCTCACCAAGCACATCACATAAAACATGTGATATACATGATAAAGGATCGGCGTTGTCTACCATCCAGCCCCCGGATTTCCCACAGTCCCTTCTTCTGTTTCTCTTTTCACAACAGTCCAGCAAAAGCCTAGCTTGAGCACTAGATTGTGATGTCAGACATTTTAAAGCAAACAGGTGTGGAGTCAGTGAGCAAGCAGGCCATGGCATCTGCTGGTCCTCCTTCTCACTGCCACTGTTGTCTGGGCCAGAGTGAGAAGCAGGGGAACATACATGTTGTAAGGGTGAAGAGGAGGGGAATGTCCAGGGGGCTGTTGCCAATGACTGGATATTTAGCCTTGATGTTGCTCAAGCATGGATAACTCTCACCAACCCATCTCTTCCAACCTGATCTACCCCTGGGCAGGATCTACACTGCTGTTTTAAAGCGCTTTATAATAGTGGTGACAACTGTTTTGGAGCGTGTCCTGGGCCCCAACAGTTGTCACTACTGTTATAAACTGCTTTAAAGTGGTTTATAACAGTACTGACAACTCTTGGGCCCCAGGACACACTCCAAAACAGTTGTCAGTACTGTTATAAAGTGCTTTAAAACAGCAGTGTAGATCCGCCCCTTGTGTCAAATCATAATGAATGTGGAATAAAAAGCAGGATGTAACACTATGAAAGCGGTATATGGAACGTCAATGGTGCCCCAACAGTTATCAGTGCGCTTCAGTGCCCCTATAAAGCAGTAGTGTAGATCTGTAATGAAGGATGCAGCTATCACACCAACCAAAGTTGGCGAAAGGGACTACGAGTTAAGAGTGCGCCTGCTCCTCCATCAGCAATCTCAGCTAGTAAGCTGCTAACATTGTGCCGGGTGGGTTTAAACAGGGACCCAACCATGGCTGAGCTGGTTTGATCCCTCCGGCCACAAGTAAGTGTTGCCCACTGGTGGCTGGATAGAAGTGCCTCTGAAGAGTGGAAGAGACTGTATTCGTTTCCCCCTCTTCCCTTTCAGTCCCTTAATAGGTTCCACTTGACTTACAGAGATACGTGCAGGCAGGCACATTAGGCTACTAAACATGGTCCTAGGCTAACAACGTTTATGGATTTCTTTGCACAGCTGTTGTGGAGTATTATGATAAGCGTAACCGAGAAAGGGTAAACAGCGACTGTAATACGGGGTTCTTATCTGTTTGGGCAGAGACTCTCATTAAACCAATGCCGAATCTTCCTCCGTGATTTGCAGAGTTTGCCCCACTGACCTTTCTGTGTGGAAGGAGTGAGGGTCCCTCTCTAAGCTTTCTGGCCCTGGGAGTTCCTACATCACCCAGGCTGATGGGAACGGCTCTGACAGGCCTTCCTCTCCAGAGCCATGTGCCAGGGGCTGCACGTTGCTCCGGCCTTATCCCGTGTAACTCCCAGCAACGCTCGACTCCTGTCACCTTAGCTCAGCTCTCCAGGGGAGTGTGAAGTTGAACGAGGCCATTTTCCTTCTTCTGTATTTCAGCATTGCTTCTGCCAAGAGGGTTTGTTTTGCCTTCCTCCACAGTGGGCTGGCTTGGCTCTCAGCCGACTGCAGACCAATCCTCCACCTCCATCTCCTCACTTTTCTACCTGCCTCGGAGCTCAGCAAACAGCCAGTGAGTCAGCCAACCAGCCAACGTAGGGTACCGCGCCGCACTGGGAAAGGCCATCCATCGTCTGGCCTCTAAGTTCTGCTGTTGAAACCATCGGCCATTCAATGCAAGCTATGCTTAGAGGAGTTGGGAGTCATTGGCAGCAGCTGGATTGGACAGCTACCGTCTGACTCTCTTCACAGCTTGTCCGTCATTCGTCAACATCACCAACCATTCTAGAAATCCTTGAGGCTGAAAAGACCGCTTTGAGTTACGTGTCCTTCATGGCACCCTCCCTCTGCAAGAGGCCAAGATTTATTTCCCGGTGGGGGAGAATATCATTCTATTTTGTTGTAAGTGGCCTCTCCTTTAATCAAGACATTTTCTACCCTTTTAATGGCATAGATCAAAAACAACAAAAAAGCCAGTCTCTGGCCCAAAACACCAAGCCATGTGCATAAAGAGTTGGAATAGAACAGTGACCACAAATATTGGTGGAGTAGTATTATGGTCATATACTGTATTATTTGTACATTGCTTAGGGATTTCTTTTAATGTATAATTATCATGAAAAGCATGATACATAAATAATACTCCCCCCTTCAGATCTGGCTTCGGCCACAGAGTCACTGGGTGGCCTTAGCCACCTTTCTGCAAAATGGACATGATTCCACTACTGGTTTACTCTGCAGTATTGTTGTAAGCACAACTGAAATTTGTATGTGAAATCCTTTGACCACTCCAGGAAATCATCACAGACGTTTCTTGTGCAAGAGGAAGATTTAGTATTAGTAATCCAGCATCCGCAGGGCCGTACAGAGTTGGTAATATGCCCAGGCCAGATGGGAAGTGTGTGCCCCCTCCCATTTCAAAAGAGGACAACTTGGCTGTCCCAAGGGGGCATGCCCACCAACATATCTGTTCTACATAACACCTTCATATTAAACCTGTTCTACGACACCTCAAGGCACATATATCCCCGCCCCACATGCGGCATATGGCCCTCTGGTATTCGCGACGGACGGCTTCTGTGCTGTTTCCGCAAGGTGGGCTCCTCACTTCTCGATGGGCCACTTACTCTATGGAAGCAGTAGCGTAAGCTAGGGCGGACCTCCTCATCGGAGTGCCCCCTCAAAATCGTGGGCCCCGGGCCAACTGGCCCCACTGCCCCCCCTCTGCACAGCCCTGAGCATCCGGTGTGTAGGGGGGGATATTTGAGCTCCCAAGTTTCTGGTCCTTATGGCTGTATTTCAACCTCCAAAGTACATGAGAGAATGAAAGACCAGATTTGCAGTATTCAGGGGCAGGACATCAATGTCCTAGTTAGCTCCATAGACTGCCCCCTAAGAGAACCAGAAGAAATCAGGACTCGATCTACACCAAGCAGGATACAGTGGTATGAAAGCAGTACATAAAAGGCAGGATCCACACTACTACTTTATAGCAGTATTGAACTACATTGACAACTGTTGGGGCCCATTAACACATCCCATATACCGCTATATCCTGTTTGCTGTGGCTCCTGCCTTTTATATACCGCTTTCATACCACTATATCCCGCTTGGTGTAGATCTGGCCAAGGTAAAATGCACACAAATTTAAAACGATCCCTTCGCGTGACTGATGAACGTGCTAGAATTCAGTTTTGCTTTGGTTTTGCTTTTGGGTTGTTGTTTTTTAATGAAGAGTGTGGGTTAACCCAGCAGCACAGAATTTTGACTTCTTCTCTTTCTTTCTTTCTTTTTAAAAGCGCTGGCTATACAGCTCTGGCCATAGGCAATGAGCTCCATTAATTGCTTTAACACCTCCATGCGATAAGGCCAAGCGCGTTTCTGGGCCTGCTCTGGTTGCTAGGCAACCTGGAGGGCTGTGTCCCAGCTTTCACGGGCTTGGGGGCCTCTGCACGGCGCTGTGGCGGAAAGCTGTTTGGCCGCCCAGCGCCGCCGCTTGCCTCTTAATTATTTAAGACCTAATAAAAAAATAAAGGCACCTTCCCTCGTTTCCCCGTCTGTTTCGCCTCCTCTCTCCACCTCTTTTGCTACACAGGGCCATTCATCCCCAGGGACTCTCTCCTCTGTCACGGTCCATGCCTCCTCCTCAACCAAGGCAGATAACCAAAGCGGCTTGTTTAACGGAGCCTTCCCAGTCAAGTACAGTATTTAAATTTAATTGTCCGTAAACTGCTGGCATAACATCCTATCATTTCAACCTCTCGTTTTCAGTGTAAACAAGACGGCATGTCCTCGAACAGACTGAGAGGGAGATTCGCTGGCAGACCCCTTTTTCCCTCAGGGAACCCCGCTGGAAGGCCCCTTTCCTCCTCGGCCAAAGGCCTACCTCAGGTCCACCAAATCTCTCCACCTGTCCCTCGTCACATCCCACCCGCTACCATGTCCTTTTTGGTGATGACCCCAAAAAGCTGCAGTATCTCTGCAAGTCCTGCCAGGTGCCAGATTTCCTTATGATATTAATCCTTCCCAGTAAAGAAAATGAGGATAATGGGTGAGTGGGTGGGTGGGATAGGATCACGCCAGCAGTCCCTGCCCCACAACCTATGCATGTTCATTGAAGGTCTGACTAGATCCCGTGCTTGTAGTCATCGGGAACCCTGCTTTTATAGGTGTTCCAGTTGCGCAGAAAAGTCCCTTCACACACACACACACACACACATGCTTCCCACCTCCCACAAATGTGCCTTCGTTTTAGGGTGACCACTTACGCATCACCCCCAAAGAGGAAATGCATTGTCAAAAAAGAGGACATCGATTTCCATAATGTTCCCATGGGCTAATTTACATGCGTTGATGCAAATGTGGAAATAATTACTATAATTCAAATAGGAAAATAATGCATCTCAGCAATGTGACCTGTGTGCTAAGTGTTGGTGGGCAGCATTGAGACCTGTGCTGCGTTCCCTTCTTAGGAGGCTTTCTTTTCAAACTGGATTTCATTGTCCTGAGTTTATCAAGTGAAAGAGGGTGCCGGGAAGCCACAAAGAGTTACGCCAAGGCTTATCAACCTACAGCAGCACATGTGTGATGCTAGTATGGTGCTTGGGAGTTTGATTGCTCTGGGCTCTGAAGGGACCTGGAAGAGGGATATGCAGCCAGCGCACCTTGGATAGCTCCTTCCACACCTTGGGTAGCTCCTTTAGAGTTCTGGCTGGTTCTGACCGAAACCTGGAGCCAATTCACCGCCCCACTGATATCAGAGCCTCCAGCCTCCACTGGGTGGATCAATTGTACTCTGGGACACATAATAATGGGCTCCAGTTACTGGAAGCCAGATTCCATCTGGACATCAGGAAAAACTTCCTGCCTGTTAGAGCAGTACGACAATGGAACCAATGACCTAGGGAGGTGGTGGGCTCTCCCACACCAGAGGCATTCAAGAAGCAGCTGGACAGCCATCTCTCAGGGATGCTTTTAGGTGGATTCCTGCATTGAGCAGGGGGTTGGACTCAATGGCCTTACAGACCCCTTCCAACTCTACCATTCTATGCTTCTATGCTTCTGAATATTACAAGCCTGGCCTTTTGCCTTGCTTTAGTTTACAGCACAGTTTCACAAGTCTGCTGTGCTTCATGCTCTGGCCCCAAGCTTTCATTGTAAATCCAGCACAATTCAGACTCCACTCCTTCTTCTTGCAACAGCAACTGACCTCAAAGACCCTGGGCTGGATAACACAGTGGACCTGAGCTGGCAAAATGTCATATTCTCATCATAACGAGGAGATTTTCAAAGGGCCTGTCAAACTGCCTGTCCACTAAGGATTGGCGAATCAATCTATTTCGGGTCCATGTCATCCGTAAATCCATTCCATCCTATTCCCACATAAACCTGCAAAAAACAAAGTCATCCAATTAAAAACAAAAACAAAAACACCTTAGATGCACATTTTGAAATATATATTTTCTTCTAAACCACACATTTCTAAATGTACATTATATCCTGATGCATTTATCTGAGCCAAGAACTGCATCAGAACATTCCAGAAGTGTGAAAGCCCATGGAGAACTAGTTTCCAATATTCACATTAGTCCAGGGGGAATGGATCAGTAATTAGTTCTTTTTCTTATTAATTTTTATTTGTTTTTCGCAAGGGGGAGGTAAATATTTTGTGTGTGCGCCGACGGAGCTGTACAACTGTGCGTAATAGGGCTGATCCATTTTCCTCTTCTTTATTCCTCAGATTTATTATGCAGATTTGTCAACTGAACGAAGGTGCTTTCTCATTTTATACTTTTTTTCTTTTAAATTCTAACACAAGCAGACACTTGGGATGAGGCATCAGGTGAATGGTTTTTCCCCCCCCAAAAAACCATATTTACTGTAGTTTTTGTTAGCTATAAAAACCTCCTGCCCACCCACCCACCAAATATACCTTTCAAACTGTAAATATTCTTGTTTGCTGGAGCAGACAATTGTCTCTTCAGAAAGAAATGCCTGCTGAAAGGAACCTTTAGTAAAACAAAACAAACAGTAGGGCCCGCAACCCCCTTTTCCAATTTCCTCTGATTCTGCTTCACATTAAAAGAAAAATACAAATGAAAGAGTTCTGTTATTGCTTGCCATGTGTTTGTTGAGCCCCAGTTTTCGGAAGAACGCCTAGCACAATGTGAATTCACTGGGTTTGCATTTGCAAATTCAAACCAAAGCGCATGACTCAAGCTCACCTCAGACTCACTGAAATTCCCAAAGGGTGCAACTTTAAAGGTGCGTATCCATAAAAGTGAACTCTAAAGATGTTATTTATGTTCTTTGAAGGTTTATTCAAATCAGCTGGCTTCCTTTTTTTTTTTACTGGGATGTTGGAGTCAACTGTTACAAAGCGATTTGCCAAATTAAGTATGATACAATAAAACTGATTTGACAGCCTTGGTTATCTAGACCAAATTCCTAGCCTCCAATTTCCAGCTGAGCAGGGGAGGTGTGACCCATAGCTAGTAGCCACCAGTCATACAAAAGTCTAGAGAGAGAGCGATCTCTTCATACGATGGAACATGGTGTCATATGTAGGGGGGACGACAGTTCGGCAGAAGAGCAGATTTTAAAATTATTATTATTGCATTTTTATCCTATTTTTCAAACGATGAGTGTCTCACTTCATTTATAAAGAGAGAGAGAGGCCTGCAATCAAGCTTACAAACTAAAACGGCACGACACATGAGGAAAAGGTGAGTGAAGGGGAAAGGAAGAGAAGGGAGTCCAGTAATTTTTGTAAACCGCCCAGAGAGCTTCGGCTATTGGGTGATATAGAAATGCATAAATCAATCAATCAATCAATCAATCATACCAGAACGAGGCTGGGAGCTGCAAGTGAGAATCGAAATGCAATTCGGGCACGACTGATCTTACGTTGCTGGTGTTCTTGCTGGAATGAGCCTCTCTCATTCCTTTGGCATATGGATGGGGCCAGAGCACTCTCTCCCTTTAATTTTGAGTCCCAGTGCAACAGCCAGTTGGAGCAGAAGATTCTTTCTGGCAAGGAGGGAAAAGTGAGCTCCCTGCAACTGCTACTTTTTCTGGCTGACGGATGGGCCAGGTTGGTCTCCTCCTCGGCTTGATGTGATTCATGGGAAGCAGCAGGTGCAGCCTCCCAGGGGCTCAGTCCCCTGGCTGGTGGCAGAAGCCAGAGTGTGCTTCCCTTCTGCTCTCCAGCCCCAAGGCAACAAATGTTTTGCATGTAGAAGTTGCCAATTTTCATCCTGGCACCTCCCAGCTTGTTACTGTGATGACTTTTCTGGATTTCCCTGTCGTGTTCAAACGATGCTTTCAAGAAGCTTCCAATTGTCCACACGTGTCTCTACACCAGTGATATATGGCACGTCCGTGATTGGCCACTCACAGAAGTTTGTGGGTCCTTTAGATGACCGCAACGCCATGCAGCCCATAATTTAAAAATGGCACTGATTTTTAATACTGATATTTTATTGTTGTTTTTTTATACCATGAGTTTTTCTAAACAAGGCTTTTTAACCCACTTCTTCTGCTTCTGGGTTCTTTGCAGGATTAAGAACAGATCTCCATACAACCTTACCCCACCTCCTTTCTTCCTTGTTGGATTTTATTGTTTTAAATTGTTGTAAGCCATCCTGACTGCTGCAAATGCATTGGAAAGGTAGGATATAAATATAGTATATAAAATAAAATAAATCCGTTTGTTCTGAGCCTCAGTTCCCAGCACTGAAAACAAGTTGGGGGCTAAACCCATCCTCAACAAAGCCCTGGATTGAATACATGGAACCCAGGCTAAAAGTCACCATTGCTAAGCAAACCTGTCCCAAATCTGGTAAATCAATGCTGCATTATATATAATTGGATATAGATAAAAACTTCCAATCATAATGAATCTACTTTTCAACAAAGGGTCATGCATGCACAAGAAACATGCTGCAAGTAACAAAACCTCTCATTTAATTTCATACCAGAAACAACTAACTCGCTCTTTATCAGAATTTCCCTTTTTCCAATTCTCCTCATTTCCCTTTTTAAACCATCTAGGAATGCATAGCTTGGTTTTAATCATATCAGTGGAAAGGCCTGATGGAAAATGAAAGCATTTGTAAAAGGGGCACGCAGAATTAATTCGGTGAAAGCCCAGGGTCCATTTCGACTTAAATTAGAACTCCGATTTGGTGGCACCATGAAGAAATATTATATTACCCCCGCTGAATGAGCAAATTTGTAATGATGGGGGAAGGTTAAAGGGTGAGATGAAATAACAAGATGTTGGCACAAGGAAGCTCAAAGCATTCTAGACAGTTGCTATCTTAACCCCAATGTGCTAATGGAAAAGTTTAAAAGCGCCTGCGTTTAACAGAAGGAGAGGATAATCCAGGGATTCTAAGCAGTTCAGTACCGCTGTTAGTTACTTATTACATTTTTATACTGCCCAATAGCCAAAGCTCTCTGAGTGGTTCACAAAAATTAAAACCACCCAAAAAAGCATAAAATACAATAGAAAAGATAATGCCTTAAAACTATAGTATAAAAGTACAGCCAGATTAAAACCTAGCAGCAATGCAGAGATTTAAAATGCAATAGCAGATTTAAAACAACAGAGCTAAATGACTGGGTTGCTAAAATGCAGAAATGCTTGGGAAAATAATTCATCTGGCACCAGAAAGAGCCCAACATAGGTAACAGGCGATCCTCTTTAGGAAGTCCATTCGACATCCAGGGCGCCACAACAGAAAAGGCCCTCTTCCTGTAGCAACCGGCCTCACTTCTTTTGGCAGGGGCTCCCAGACAAGATCCACTGAAGATGATCTTAGGGTCTGGGCAAGTACATATGGAAACGGGAAGACCAGTCCTACCATAAGGCAGAGTAAAGATGCAGAGGGGCATGGAATCATGGCAAGATGTTAGAGGACTGAGCCGTGGCAGTCATGCAGCCTGCCCTGTGCCCACTAAGCTAATAAGGCATGGCAGCTAACCAAAGTACAATCTCCGCCTAGGAACCTCATTCCTGACATCTCTTCCCACTTCCATTGGTCTTGACTGAGCATACAATGGCTGAATTCGGACGACACAATAAGCAACTGGGGGGGGGGGGGGGGACAATCGTCAGTTGTATTGACTATCATGTCATCCGAATGCTGCCTTTGTCAACTCAGTGCTGATGCTAATCCACACCACAGTTGATTATTCATTACCATGTTGTGTGGGGAGTGCCCACTAGATGAACAACTGTAAAGTTGATTATCACCCCACCATTGACTATCGTGTTGTCCGAATTCAGCCAATATCTAGAACGCTTCTCTAGTCATGCTGAACCAATGAGCTCTATCTAACTCATCACGCTTGGTCTGAACTAGCAAGGCTGTTGATCTGACCTGGCAGGGAGTGGACACTCAAAGCCATCACCATCTGGCCCTACTAAAACAATGGCTCAGTTCGGGTGACATATTAAGCAACGGAGGGGTAAATAACGTACTGAACGTGCGTTAGGCAGGAGGAGCTCCACAGACGACACACTGCAGCCAGCGCTGCTCGGAATCGGCAAACTCCCTGGCTGCTACGAACTTGCGGCGGCCATTTTGGTTGCAGCCTCAACTCCATGTGTCCCCCAGCCATATCCCAGCATGCACCATGAGTTCTGCCGGCTACATAGAGCGGCTGGGGTTTTTTGGCTGCTCTAGGCAGCAGAACTCTATTCCAAAATGGAATAATCCACAGAGAGAGGGGGAGCTGAATTCGGACGACACTTTAAACAATGGGGCTTTGGGCTAAACAACGTGCAAGCCCGTTGTTTCGCTCCATTGTTTAAAGTGCCTGATTAATGTACTGTCAGTTGTGTGTGCATTGTGTGTTGCCCTCCAGACGACACAATAAGCAACACAACTGACGATTATTCCCCCCCTCCTCCGTTGCCTAATGTGTCGTCCGAACTGAGCCAATATCTCAGTTCATGACTTTCCCAGTCCTTGAAAATAACTCTGTTTCTGCACCCCCAGGCAGGCAGCAAAATGAAGTTTATTGAGCTGATGGCGAGCCATCATACGTGACTGGTGGATTCATATGCTGTAACTCTTTACAAGGATAGTCCCCATTCTCTGTCTAGTAAACCACTATCCTTATGTTGTTTGTTTGTTTTCTTTCGGGGACGCCTTGTATTGGTGTGAGTCACTGGAGTTGTCGTTCTTCAGGCTTTAGCTAGAAGGGTCTCTAGAAGTTAAAATTCAGAGTGAAGAAAGAATGAATCTTGACTTTAGTACCCATGCATGTAAAGCATATGAACACTAAGGCACCATGCAGCGCACAGGCCTGCTTTTCCACTACATAGCCTCTAGGTAGTGCTGTGCCATGGCAGAATATCACCGTTATACAAGTAAGAAAATACCTTTTCTTTGGCTTTCAAAAATAATACTCCATTTTCCCTGTTCTAAAAGAAACTGGGATAGTGCACTTCAAAACCAGAAGCGACGCAGGAGGATTAGGATGTTGTCTAAACAAACCCATAAGGAGTAAGGAATCATGAGCGCACACTAAATATCTTGTAGAAAAGCTCCGTATTTGCAACCATAGATCATGACTAGCCATTCAGAGCTTTTAGAGAGTCCTAGTGGTTCACTTGTCAGGCTTTGTAATGGCCTCAACCTTTGCATGCACTAGGCTCTCCCAAGAGAAGTAAAATATGAGTCTCCTCATGACGCATGCACAACGCTCCATTAGCTAACTGCCATTTGGTGTAATTTAGTGTGGCGCTTATCCTGTTGACATAAGTTATTTCCCATACAATCCAGAGAATTGAGCTGAGCAGAGAACCTTGCACTCTGACAATGGGGAGATGGATAGTTATTACCTGTATGGTTATCAACACAAATTGTATAACAAACAGCGTGCCTAGCTTGATCTGTGTTTTGGCTGAGACGTGGAGTGTTTATTTCCCCAAGTTATTTTGCGGTGGGGCATTCGTGACAGGTGGGAGGGGAGTCACATGATCCAAAGGAAGATATATTGTTCAGGAGAATGTTGCTGATATTTAAGTCTAAAATAGTGACAACCCCAGTCCATAGGTTTAGGGCTCTCTCTTGGTGTGCAGATATTGGATCACCATCCAATGAAATTCATATATTTGAAATTCATAATCAATTTTCCCAAAGCTGCTGGGAGTAGACATGAAGTCACTTCCGCTCACAAGCATGAGGGGCTAAAACCTTTGCCTAGCTGGATTAAAGATTTGCTAAGAAAGCACTAAAAGAAATCAGTTTGGGATTGGTCCAAAGGCCACTGAACCGATGCTCCTTTAGGAACAACCTAACCTGTGTGCTTGCTCCTGCGCCCTGTGTGACACTTGCTCAGCCTCAATTTCATTTCAATGGTCTCCTGAGATCCCCCATTGTTCACTAAGAGGGAAGTGAGAATACATGTTTTACCTAATGTGGTCCAGTAAACAAAATGTCAATCTTTTGCCTGGGAAGCCTGAATTCAAGTCCCATCCCTCACTCAGTGGCCTTGGGGAAACCATTCTCTCAACCTCAGTCACTTTGTCTGTGAAATGGGAGTGACAGTGAATGTGAAAGCCTCCCCGCCAGACTCCCCCTAAGCCTCCTAACATCAAGCTGGTCTGGGGGTGTTCACAGGGTACTCTTGAGAGCAATCTATCATTCAGAACAAGGGTGCTTCCAGGCAAGACTTTCATCCTGCAATTTCCCTGCCTCATTCGTGGAATTTTTATGCCTGTGTAGCTCTCCTGTGTTTTCCCAGATTCTTCCATCTTTTTTCAGCCATCAAAACAAAAATCCATTAAGGAGAGAATGAATTACGCTATTAGCACATAAGTTAAGCACAATACCTGACAGAACGCCTCTCTCGACATGAACCTGCCCATACACTACGCTCAGCATCTAAGGCCTTCCTCCAGGTACCTACTCCACGCAAAGCTAGGAGGATGGCAACAAGGGAGAGGGCCTTCTCTGTGGTGGCCCCCCAATTGCAGAACGATCTCCCCGACAAGGCCCGCCTGGTGCCAACATTGTTATCTTTTCGGCACCAGGTCAAGACTTTTCTTTTCTCCTGGGCTTTTTAGCACCTTAAGTTGAGTTTAAGTCTTTGGCCTGGCTGACAGTTTAATATTGTTTTAAATGTCAGCTGTTTTTATGTTTTATGGTTTTAAATTTTGTATATTGACTTTTAATGTTCAATCTTTTATTTTTTTGTAAACTGCCCAGAAAGCTTCGGCTATGGGGTGGTATATAAAAGTAAATTATAATAATAATAATAAATGTTGTTGAAAAGGAAGAAGAAAAGAGAGACAAATCTACACCACTGGCCATGGAAGTCAAAGAACTCTGGCAACAGGAAAAGGTCACAATTATTCCATTAGTCACATCAGTCACCGGCATCACATCAAAAAACTACACAGAAAACCTTCAGAAACTGGGCCTACAAAAATACACCCACATCAACATCCAGAAAGCAGTCATACTTAACACATGCTCAATTGTCAGGAAATTCCTGAATCTGTAAAAGACAGCATGGCTTGGCAAAGCCCGTCATGCCCATCTAGAAAAAACGCCAGAAGCGAGAAAGAGATAACAGCAGCAGCAGCAGCAGCAGAGAAAGAGAGATAGAGAGAGATCCCTGTCTTAGCTAACTTATAATCTAAGCTTTTAAAATATGTTTATCTCTTAATTTTTCACCATAGAAAATACAAAACAAGTTATGTCAAAACCACATATTAACAACACAACATGCAAGCAGTCTATAGAACAGAATGTTGCTTATATTGTACTCTGCCAAGAACTTCTGGCAGGTAACAAGTGATTAACAGGTATTTAAAACACTCATTATTGTTGTTCTTGTTGTTGTATGAGATTATGCCCTTCCAAAAATGGGAATGAACATCTGGAAAATGCTGTTCTGTGACTTTGAAAAGGGAAAAGGAGACATAACCAACACTGGGAATGAGACCAGGTTTGGACAGCTCTGGTATATATTGTAGGCAAGGATTCAAATGTTGTGAAGGGGTGTTGTTGTTTTTTAGCTGTGGCTCCCGATAGCCAAGTTTCAAATCCCCTGGGCAACATTATCAATAGATCCTTGTTCTGGTGACACTGGAGTACCTTGTTTTCAGTTTTAATTCTGAAGTGGAAGTTTCCATCCATGGAAGAGGATTTCAGAGACATTTTACTTGTAATGCAAAAAAAAAAAAAAAATCTCAATAGCCTTTTAATTGGTTCTTGTGACACTTTGCTTATTAATTGTGTTCTCCTCTAGCCCAGCCTGTAATTTGGTTCTTAAGAAATCGAAACAAGGAATTGGTTGGAGTCATGTGTGTGGCTTCATTTGGGAGAAGACTCAGGAACTGCTCTCCTGGGGATTAGTGAATTCGCAACCTCTGGGGAGGATGGGGGGAAATGCTTGTTAAATAGCCATTAATAACAAATATGTGAATTGGAAAAAGATGAGACAGAGGGAATGTGAGATCCTGTAATTTCAGTAGAATAATGGCCAAGCGATAGAATCATAACTGCTAATAAAATGATATCATAGCCAGCCATAGCCCAGGCAAAAGCTTTTGTGTATTCTGACAGCAGGTTGATCAACATAAAGAAACCAGGCCCAAAAACACTGCAATGGGAGAGTAAATATGTGTTGCGATTTCTTATCTGCCACCACCCTAATGGTTGGTAATAAGTGGCTAGCTCAGTACAAGCACCTATATAAAATATAGTACACACACCCCTTAAAGTATCCATACGTAACGAAGGCAGCTACCTATGGCATCAACCTTTTAAAAATAAAATTTACACTTGTAAGGTCACAGTAGGAACACAAGGAACACAGTGCAAGCAGTGAACTTGCATTGGTTTTGCAATGTACCTGAACAAAGAGCTCATCACACTCGTACAAACAAGTGCTAGAACTCTTTCCTAATAGGACAATAGGAGGATGTTGTCTCAGCAGGGAGCTAAAGCCAATAGAAGCCTTATGTAGCCAGACCAGACCTGAAATATGCTCCTGGAGTAGCTGACTGGATTGTTAAAAAGCCCGCTCCTGATTTTGTAGCCTGAGACCTCTGCCAGGCTGTAGAGATAGTGGTTCTATCAGTGTGATGGCGGTTCATCCTGTAAACCAGAGGATGATGGCAAGGCTGTTTCTTCTGGCCAGGAGGACCCTGGATAAGGCACCAACTGTCCTACTCCCCAATGAAGCAGCCTGTGCCTCATTCTCATCAAAATCCTCTGCTTCACCCGGGGAGGCCTGAGGGTTAGGGTTCATGACACAACCCACCTCAAATGCCCCTTGGGTTTCAAATGAGAGAAATCTTTGCTGGTCCTGCTGCAGAGATTTTCCTATGGGTCACCAATCCAACGCCCTCTTTCCTTCCATCTCAGCAGCCATTATGTGCAGCTTGAACTGGGCAGGGCCAGGAAGAGAGGGAGAGGCAATGGAGCAAGGGATTGCCCACAAAGAATGATAAAGGGACTTGGCAAAAAAGCAAATCCATTTGAGATTCCAAAGCAACGATCAAAAGTGGTTTATTAAATGGAATAATAAACATGGAGAAAAAGAGGGATTGACTTGCATTCTTCTACTTGGAGTGTTTTGTTTTTTTTTAAGTGTGGGCTGCAAGTTGCTTTTTCTAAAGACCATGGGGGCGAAGAAGGAGGTTGGAATGTAGAGTCCTTTTTTCTTTTTTGAGCTGAAGAAAAGTGTCTCTGTGTCGTTGGGATTTTTTTTCTTGTTGGCATGTAGGAATTTGGCACTTTGCACCCAGCTAGATCTGTTTTAGGGTGCTTTGATTCTTTTTTTTCTGTGTTACAAATCAACTTTTACATAGTGAGAATTTTGCCCTTTTTTAAGAGTACTCTATAAGGACATTTTAAAACTGTCTATTTCCCCTTTAGCATTTTTCTTGGCTTATTTGGAAATCAGATTGTGTGGTATCTTTCCCTCTGACTACTTGATAACAAGCCACCACCCCCACCACCCTTTGAAATTTGAGTCTCAGCTTTTTCTTTGGTATTTCGGTAATGACTGGGAAGTTGTTGTCAGATAACAGATTTGGGAATGACCATTTTGACTTGAGTAAAATATCATTCTGCCTCGTGTTCCCACGGATTCTCCCTCCCCTTTCATTTTCTTCTTAAACATGTCTATGTATAATAATTAACATTATTTATAAGCACCTCAAAAATCTAGGCACTCTACCCGAAGTAAAAAGTAAAGTCAGATGCTGCCTGCACATATATGCATGCAGCGAATATCACAAGTATCTCTTATTTTGGTCTGCTGATGTGCAGTTGGTGAGAGACTCCCCGGCGCAAGAGAAATCATGCAGAAAACAACCCCCTTGGGAAGGCAGCAGAGAGGAGGAGAGACTGGGAGATATTGTTCCAGCCTGCTCTAGACTAGAGGGGAGCAGCCCTCCCTTAGTGTTACGTAGGAACAAAGGAAGCTGTTTTATACTGAGTCAGACCATTGATCCATCTAACCCAGTATTGTCTACACTGATTGGCAGCAGCTCACCAGGATTTCAGGCAAGGGGGGGGGTGCCCTATCTGGAGATACTGGGACTTTCTGCATGCAAAGCACTTGCTCTACCACTGAGCCATGGCCCCTCACAACCTTGTGTTCTCCAGATGTGTTGGGTTGCAACTCCCATCATTCCCAGCCAGTATGGGAATGATGGAAGTTATAGTCCAACACATCTTAGAGGGTACCAGGAGGCCATGGCCCAGGACTGAGAGCCCTCTGAGGTGGAGCTTAGCAGCAGCAACCCCAGGGAGGAATCGGAATCAGTTCCTGGATCTTCATGAGTGGGACTTTTCCACTTTGGATCTTGAAGCCTTCCCACTCAATCCGCAGGAGGAGTCACTGCCGCCTTCTGACTCTGAAGAGTGGACCTCAGACTCCTCCAGTGAGCATGGAGGCTCTGGGGAGAAGTTCAAACCAGCTCCTCTCCCTGCAGACCTTCAGCACACAGGACTGAAAAGGGGCACTGTTTAAAAGCACAGGCACGGCAGTTGAGGAGGTGGAGCTCCCAAAAGCTGTGCCAGTTGCTCTCAGCCAGTGCTGGGGCAACTTATTTACCTAGCTGCAGGGCTGTTCTCCATGGTGCTGAATCTGAGCCCACGGTAAGTCAGCACGCACAGTTCTGTCTGGGGTTCTACTCCCAAATTACTTCAGTCATAACTGATGTCCGAGCCAATGTCCCCTCCCGTGAGCTGTTGCCTAGTCGGGAAAACGGAACCCTCCATGGAACAGGATGCAGGTTGGGACGCCATGCTGCCGTGGACTACATGCTTCGAAATGTCAGAGCTTCAGCTAAGCTTTCTTTCTCGAATGCCATTCACCCCCTGACTTACACCAGCTTCAAACTAATGTTCCAAAACTGATTGAAGAGCAAAGGAAGGTGTTTATCAACCTACCGTCCTCTGCCCCCATCCCCATGGGGTCTCTCCTCGGATGCTATTACGGAGGGGAGCTGTGGATCTGTGCCATGAATCTCTTTAAGTACCTAGCAGCACCCTCTGGGCTTAGGCTTTGGCAGGTCTACAGAGAAGATGGCTCCCTCCATTGTGCTCTTCTGGGGAGCATCCCAGACACATGAGGTTGGCCAATGAGAGAGGTGGTTCCCAGCAGCTGCTGTCAATCTCTTCCAACCCAGGACCCATCTTTAGTCCAAACATGCATTTGGGGATACTTTTTTTGTTGTTGTTGTTACAATATATTAGTATGGTAAAAAATATGACACACTAGTGGGTCACGCAACCCACTAGCCAAAGGCCAAATGGACTGGATTATGGAATGTACCAGCCTGGTCAGGACCTGGAACGATGAGTTCTCAAATCATCAGGTCTCAAATCAGTTTAAATCCATCAATAGCTCTTCCAGATGTCCTCGAAGACAGGTTAGTGACTCTTCCCACGTACCATTCTGGGCAGCACTCCTCGTGGTTCGTTGTCGCAAAGGAAACCAAGATTTGCAGTGTTCTCAACAGACAGCATTTCTGGAAGCGTTTCTACAAAATGTGACGCCATATTTTATGCTAATGATCCAAAATGCTGCAGTGCCCAAGAGTTTCGGAGGCATTGCTGTAAAATGCTGCCTATTTTTATCAATAAAATGATTAGTTAACATTTCCAGAACAGGAAGTAAAGTAAATCAATGGAACGCTGCCACCTAGTGGCAGGTAAATGGGGTAGCTTCTAGGCAGAAATGTAATCCATGTAATGCACATAAATAATGGTGTAATAGATCCTGGGCTTAGAGTGAGCAGTCTTGGATTTGAATCCTATCTAGAGCTGAAGCAATTATACAAAGAAGTATAAAGATGTCTAGCTATATTTAATCAGATGATTTGGAGAGTAAATGTCTGGGAAACTAGAAATTTGTATAAATGAGGCTTTGATATTTACATAGGGTTATACCAATATGGCAAGTACACCGTGAATATTTTGGCCTGTATAATGGGTATTTATATTATTATGTTTGTAAGTAATCATAATAAATAATAGTGCAATATTAAATTTGTCAGATGTTTTGGCCCTTAGTCACCAGAGACCATAATCACCAGAGAAATGTAGAAGATGTATTTTCTTTATGTATTAATTCCAATTGAAATTAACCCAAATTGGATTTCTTCAAATTAATTCTAATTACATTCATTTGAATGTGCTGAATGTAAATGTTTGTAATTCAACAAAACATACTTTAACTCTCATGTTAATTAACCATTTTAATTAAATCAACCCAATGTTTCATTTTAAAATGAATTTACAGCTTTAATTTGATTTAATTTATGAATTAAAAATGACATGCAGATTTATTAAGGTCATGCCAAAAGGAAAGCCTCATTAGGCCATGTATAATACAGCACACAGTAACCTCTTGGGATGCCAATACAACACTAATCTGGCCAGCTAGTTCCAGTAATTCTCCATATTTCAAACAGGGAACAGTTAGCAGGACCAAAAACCCATTTCCCATGCAAATAGTAAGGTTCATAATTTCCTGAAAAAGAAAGGAAAATGAGACGAGAGCTGTTGAACTCTTATAAATTGTTTATGCCTAAAATGGCCCTCCTTTTTCAAAATCTCTCGAGAATATAGCACAATGAAGAACTATTCATTGCTATTACTATTCTTTGCTGTTGCTGCTAGGGTGGCCATTTATGAATTGCCAAAAGAAGAGGACATGCATCACCAGAAAGTAGGATAAAAAAGACTCTGTTTTGCACAAAGTTTGCCTAGGCTGATGTATATGTATAGATGCAAATTTAGAATTTATTTATTTATTTATTTTAATACATTTATATTCCGCCCCATAGCCAAAGCTCTCTGGGCGGTTTACAAAAATCAAAACTCAGGACATTAAAAATGGATATACAAAATTTGAAACCATAAAAGCATAAAAACAGACAACATATAAAAACAGGATACATTTAAAAACAAATGAGTACCATTTGCTCTCAGCCAGGCCTAAATATAGTTCTGGGGTCAATTAAAAACTCGGTATATGCTGTTAAACTAGAAATACAGTACATCACACCACAGTAGGGAGGACTTGGAACAGGTGACCTGTGTGCCTTGCTAAGTCTACTGTCCAGGTGCTTTTGATGGACAACTTCCAGGCCCTTTGGTTCTTCCTTCTGGTGCTTCTTTATCTCTAAACCAAACTTCGACGGGACAACCCTTCCAAATAGAGGACAGCTCTTCCAACAGCCACCTTAGGCTGCAGTTATAAGCCAGTACAATCCTATCTCTGTGTGACGATGCAAAATAAGGACTTCTCCATAATGGCACCATAGCTGCAAAGTTCGCTCACTTGGGAAGTTTGCCTCTATTCTTCCTTGCTGACTTTCAGGCACCAAGCTAAGATGAACCTCCATAGGGTTTTTGGGGTAATCTGAATGAAATATGTTACATATCAAGTTTCGTTATTCGCAACGGCTGCTTTTAAAATTTGTCAGAATTATGCATAGTCTTATTCATTAGTGGTAGAGATTATCTGATTTGTTCTTTTCTTTTGGATTCCTTTATTTTTATTTTTATTTTGAGTTTTTTCCCTCATTCTCTCCTGTTTTAAGATGACCTTTGGTTGTAAGCAAATAAAGATTGATTGATTGATTGATTGATTGATTGATATATGAACACTACCAATGTGGAGAGAGCTCTACAAAACTGGCATAGACTGTCTGCCAAGAGGGAGACAAGAGGGAGAGTTTCTGATCCCAGGACTTGGGTATCTTCAGGCTTCAAAAGTCTCTTACCTACCTTCTTTGCAGCCTCTGTGATTAGTGATTTGGCTTCCTTCCTGGCACTAATTGCTTTTACAAATTCTCCTGTTCTGCACCTGCAAGAAAGCGAATTGTACTCCAGCCTCTGATTTCTTTGTTCCACCACCAATACTTTTTTCTCTTATCTGAAGGTGCTGCAGCTTAAATTCCTCCTCCGTTGCCGCTTTGATGTTGCAAATTTTCTGCAATGTCTTTGCTGCTGAGATAATATAGTTCTGTCTGCTTCCTTTTCAGCACCAATTTTGTCTCAAGTCCTTTTTTTTTACTTTTTTACTTTTTTTTTCTTTTTCTTTTCTGTTGTGGATAACAATAGCCTCGTCTCGGTAAACCTCATTGTTCCATAATTGCACTCCTATCTTGAAGGCAGGCGGGACTTTTTTGGATGTGATGACCATTTTCCCCCCATCTAAATAATAAAATTTCTTTTTTTCACCTGCTAGTAAGAGATCTGAATCCTGCATGAATAAAAGGCCCTCGACATCACAGCATGGCACAGCCCAACACTTGGGCATGATCCTTGGGGAATTCACACAACGAAAACAGAACTAGTCACTTTCTCATCTAGAGTAGTGGTTGAGAGACTGGGCTGTGAATCATGTTTGAATCTCACTAGATGGCCGCCCCTACCATTAGGCAGGGTGAGGCAGTAGCCACATGCGCCCAGACAATGGAGGCTGGTGGCTCCAGTGTTATGGGGCAGTGAATCCGCTCCAGGTTTCAGGCAGAACCAGACGGAACTCTGAAGGTGTTATCAAAGGTGCTGAACCCATAGGATTTCAGCACCTTGGATAGCTCCTTTAGAGTTCTCGCTAGTTCAGACTGAAGTCCAAAGTGAATTTCAGCACCTGAGACAGTTCTTTAGTGCTCTGCCTGAGGCCCAGAGTGCATTTCAGCACTTTGGATAGCTCCATTCAGCATTTCGGATAGCCCGGAGTGGTTTTCAGTACCAATCATAACAACTGCTGAAGCAAAATGTTGCCATGTAGCCTTGTCCCCGGACAGAATTGCTCTTGTTCAGGGTTTCTGCCAGCCAGTCATGTGTTACTCTGGGATACTGTAAACAGGGCTGGCACCAAGGGCAGGCATGGCTGAGCACGCCCACCCTCGCAGCCTTGTCCTGAGAGTGCCACAACATTCTCTCCAAATCACAAATGTGTCCACCAATCCAAAAAGCATGAGAATCCCAGGACTGGGGAATGTTGGTGGGTCATGCACAGCTGGCTGTGGGGTTGATTTTGGAAGGTGTTGCCAAACACACCTGGAGGGCTTGAGGGTTGGGAAAGCTGCAGTGGATTCATCTCTCCTCGGCTTCTCAGGGGCCCTGTACGTTTTGAGCATATTCCAGAGCATTGCGCACTCCAACCGGCTCGGCCTAGAATTCTCCGTGCCATCCAGGTGGCTCTTTCCTCTCTTCAGCTCTTGCGGGTTTCCTGGGTTGTCACACCGCCAAACATAATTAGGGTTGTCAGGTTTCTCTTGAGCTGATTTGAATTCTGCTTCACAAGCAGAGCATTGCCGAGGAGATGGGAAGCCAGCCAAAAATGGGGGCTGAGGGCTGTGGGGAGCAATGATGCCTTCAGCCACAAGGAATGAGTGGAAGGAAGGACAAGGGTAGCGAACACCATGGAAGTTTTTTTAGGAGGTGAGGCAAGGCTCTGAGGAGAGGCGGCAGAGTGGGCGACACAGGTGGGAGGCCTGTTGCTTCTGGCTGGCTGTTTCTCTCCACGTCGCAATGCCTGACTAAAGAGCTTTAATAAATATTGTAATCAGAGAAAAGGGTAAAGAAAGAAACAGGTGAGCTGGAGCAAACGGAATGTGCTGGGGGGGAGCATCTCTTCAATAAGCTTTTAACTCGGTTTTCAAGTATGGGTAGGAAGCAGGGAGAGGGGAAAGGAGAAGCTGAGGATTAATTCATTTGCAGGGCACAGCAGCATGCTCATGAGGGACAGTGTTGCCCAGTGGGTAAAACCCTAAAGCTGGGAATTATCTCCCATGGAATTATAATGTGCCCTTCAGCAAGTCAGTGGTGTGTTTGTGTCTGAAGGGGTGTGTGGTGGTGGTGGTGGTGGTTTCTTCTTCCAGGCAAGCCAATTCCCCCTCCCTCACATCTTTTGGCAAGGTCACAATTCATCCTTATGGCCACGTCAATATTCATTTTCCCCTCTCTTTTTTAAAGCCCAGGCTGGTGGAAATAAATGGAGTAGCAGAACCCTTCCACAGAGTGGCATCTTTCCACGAGATTTTCACAAAGGCCTTTCCAGTTACATGTCAGAGATGGGTTATTTATTCTAATTTAGTGCCTGCCAATTTGCTCTCAGCCTGCCTGAACAGCATCTGCCTTCCTCTCTGGCTCTCTGCTCCCTCTGGGAAATTCATAGTAATAAGGTATTTGTGCCCTGGAATCAATGGTGTGAAATGAATTATTGGCAGCTTTCTCAAATCGGAGCCACTACTCTGTGGCTGCTGCGGTCTCGGTCCTGCTGAAGCAGGGAGCTGTTATATGCAGAACCTGTGGTAACTCATGCTACCGCAGAACAGCTCCCAGGATGCCGTGTTTCAGCACAGCTGTGATGCTGTTCCCTTGATCTACATTGACACAAACAGGATACTGACTTGAACAGAAGCAGCATGGCTCAAAGCGTCCATCCATCCCATCCCATCCCATGCCCTCCCTCTCCCCCCCCCTCTCTCTGGTCTCTAAATTTTCCCCTTACCTGTCCTGAGCACTTTTCCTTTAAGGGTGAAGCAAAGTCAAATCTGATCATTAACAGCAGGTCCCTCTGTTGAATCTGGTGTGAACCCAGATTCACCACTTGCCTTGATTTTTGTACACATCTTAGAGGACATAAACTGGAGTCACTCACAGTCTGAGTCCTTCCCAGCACACACACACACACCCTGCTTCTCCTGGGCCCCCAACTGTCCCCATTTCTTCAAGGCAGCACTGTGTATTCCCATGACCTGTCCTGCCCATCCACCCACCTCCGAGCGAGCCTGCTGCCTCAGATGTGGTGGTGAATTCTGTACATGGAATGGGGAATCAGCCCTGCTGATACATCTGATGTGGACACAAGCAATTATGCCCAATTCAAAGAGAAGGTCAACAAAGTCAAAGCCCTGAAGGTTACCTCCATTTCAGATCAACATGTGTCCATGTGTTCTCTCAGGAGCCAATCAAAGGTATTTAAGAACTGTAGACATTGCTGATCCACAAATCTTATACGCAAGAGGGTTTCTGAGAGGAAAGCCATCCAGCTAGGGAGTTATATGACATTTCTCCAAAGATTCCAGAAAAGAATTGCAGAGGATCAGACTTTGCATCCTCTAAGTCCCTACCAAGATCCCTGTTGCTTTTAATGCACTTTAAATTGGTCACTAACTGCTTCTTATCTGTGGAGACATTTCAGGTACATGGCTCTCTTTACAGCTACATAAAGCACAGCCAGAATGTAATGTGATGTAACGGGGGAGAGGAAGGCCAAAGGACTTCTGACCTGATGCTCAGGGCTATTTTTTTTAATGATTGTGTCCTTTTTCCCCTGAAGTTTTCATTTTGGCTGCCCACCCTCATATCCCCCAAACCTGAAACACAGCAAAAATATAAGGTTCCCACTGAGCCTAGTTTTGCTGCATGCAGGATGGTTTAAGGCCAAGGAACTTGCAACAGGATGAGATAATGAGAGAAAATCCAACAGACTGTGAAATCCGAGCGGTGCGCCATGGCGCATGGCTCAAGGCTGCGAGGCACGCCAGAGAGAGAAAGAGAGAGAGAGCAGGCAAATCTGCAGCAGTTCAGCAAGTCTTAATGGAAACCGGAGCTCTCCAGTGGTTAGCCTGCTTTCTGTGACCAAAGTCAGCCCAGAAAAACTGTGACAAACTAACAGCGTAGGACCGTTGTCTTTTCCGCTGCACCGCATCACCATAACAAGCCCATCTGCTGAAGAACTGCCTCGCTAGATCGGACCAAAAGTCCTCTTGGCCCAGTGTTCTGTTTCCATCATCTGCCGGCCAGATGCTGCCATGAAGTGAAAAGGTGATGCCCTCATTAAGTATCTGCTGCTCGGGTATACAGTGATACATTGAGGTGATTTTAGACTCTGAAATTCATGGCCTTACATGAATGACACCGTGCATTGGGTCACTTCAAAATGTGGTAAGCCAGCCCTGCAGAGTTTGGGGTCCAAATTCCTACTAAGAGGGGATTTTAATTTCCACCCCAAGGCCTTGCCCTGACAGCACTACTGGAGATATAATATATCTGAACACAAAGGTTCTATTCACTTATCACAGCTGTCAGCTGTTGATGTTTGACCAATTCCCATTTTTCAGCCATCTAAGAGAATAACTGTAATCGCATCTTGTGGCACTGAGCTCCATCAGTCAATTATTACACATCGTATAAGAGGCAGTGGGGTATAGTGGCCCAAGCGATGAACCTGAGCAAATCCTTGTTCAGCTGTGTAGCTCACCTTGGGTCTGTTGCCATCTCTCAGCTTCACTTGCTTCACAGGGGTGTTGTGAGGATAAAACAAATGGCAGGAAATCATGTAGGCCAGCTTGAGCCCCTTAGAGCAAGGGTGCTGAATCGCAAAGAGGATCTCAGGGGTCATGTCCCAGTGGGAGGTGGGACTGACGGCAACATGCTGGTACATAAATACCAGCATATTTTAGGTGGAATATGAAATAGAAGCACTTTAGTTTGTCCTGAACCTCTTGCCAGTCAGCGTTATTGAGTGTGCCCAAGCTCCAGTGCTACGGGAGAGGATGAAAATATATTTCTCTCTCCACATCCTTAGTCAAATTACTTTTATTTATTTTTATTTGGGGGTAAATTACGTTGCGTTCCATTCTTCCACATTGAAGTCATTTTCTAACACCCCAAAAGTCAAACATGAGCAGCCACACCATCCTGTAGGCTCAGAAGAACCTGAGTTCTTTCAGTATGCCCCTGGCCTGCTTCTCAATTTGTTTCCAAAATGAACAGTAATGGTCCTTTAATGGGGAATAGCTATTACCTACATTAGTTCATTAATCCATTGGCTCGCAAGCTCATTACATTCACTCAGAACCTGTGATGTTAATCAATGAGTTTACCCACGGAAGGTCCTCCTGAGCCAAACATCTTCTGGAGGCAACGTTGTCTCATGGGAGCGATGGCTGTTTACAGCTGAGCACCTGAAGCAAAGTTGGGCCAAATTGTCAAGTCGGTGGCCCTTTTGGAAGCATAACGCAATCTCAGAGGGCTGTGGCTAATTCAGAAATTGTTTTTCCTGTAGCTGGATTGGAGTTGCATGGGCTTTGCCTGGTGCAGCCTAGCGGACCTGCTAGCATTATTAGATAGGGTGACCAGATAAAATCCAGGTCAGGGCTCATGTAACTTTGACAGTTGTAGAGAAAAGGGAATTTCAGCCAGTGTCATTTGTATGCCATTAGTTCCTGGTGATATTCCCTCTTCATCACAACAGTTAAAGTTGCAGGGGCCCTGCCCTCTTTTGTAAATGGTCACTCTAGTATAGTGCCTGCACCTTTAACTGTTGTGATGAAGAGGGAATATCACCAGGAACTAACTGCATACAAATGACGCTGGCTGAAATTCCCTTTTCTCTACAACTGTTAAAGTTACATGAGCCCTGACCTGGATTTTATCTGGTCATCCTATTATTAGAGGATTCATGAAAAGCATGGAGTCAATTCATCCAAACCCTATAACTTGCTTGGAACTCACGATTCAAAGATCAATTTCAGACTTTTTCCATTGGCCCTCTAGTTTCTACGGACTACCATCACGGCACATAAGATATTTTCCTAAGACAGAAATAACCTACATTTTCTTTTATTTTTTTAATCGGCAAATACCACAAAAACAAACAAAAACAGAAGGAGGGGGAAACCCCAAAGGAACGGGGGAAGGGGGGGGAAAGTTGGCAAAAGAACATGTCATAAAACATATCCGTGCAAAATAATCATTGACATCACTCTTAATATAAAAAGAGAATGAGGGGAGGAAAGAAGGATTGAACACTTCCACTTATATACATTAATATCAGCAATCCATATATCTAAATAAGCATCCATAGGAGATTGATGACTGTAGCAGATATGTTTAAATGTAGCAAGAGCGGTAAGATCTTCAGTCCATTGAAAGAAAAGTGTGAGTGTTTATCCTTCCAAGCTTGAAGTCATAGGCATGCACAGCTCATTTCATTAGGGTGTGCACCTTAAAGGCCCTGATATGAACAGAGGAGGGGAAAGCGTGCTTTTCAGGCCCTCTGAAAAGTGCGTAGTTCTCCCAGGGATGCTAATGACAGCTTTCCGGAGGCTTGCCCGTCCTTTTAAAAGCCCTGATTCAAGTGCGGGGGGCAGGAAAGCAGAGGTGCCCAGGGAAATTAGAGTGTGCCTGGGCACACCCGGCACACCCTGTGCGCACAGCTATGCTTGAAGTAGAAGTCTCTTTGCAACTGTACCAGCTCTCAGCATCCACGTGAGTATTTGTGTGCAGGGAGGGGCAGTGTGATGAATGCCATTCTGACACGATAGCATTGGTGTCTATTTCACCTCTGTCACACATATGTGTAATCCTAGCCAAGTAGCTGCTGTGCCTCATTCCAGCTATCCTGATGGCCAGGAGGAAAGTATTTGGATACTCCAAGTCAATATTGGATCCTTTGCCTTTGCAGTTCTCTTCCCAGACTAATCCAGGGGTGTTCAAATTCAAACACAAGGGCTGCTGGAGTTCCAATCCAGCCCTTTCAGGTTCCCCAGAAGACCACTCCCTTTTATTCTGGACCCACCCCCTTTTCCACAACCACGAATCATTTGGTGGTTTTCCTGCCTTAGTGGCATTTTCCCCCATTCGAAAAAGTTGAAATGCCTCCCCTAAGTTCCTGGCAGGGAGAGCTTTATGTTAAACCATGCTGGTATTTTTTTTTATTATTCCACCCTTTTGGCCTTCTGCCCTACCTATCTACCACTAGATTGTGGCTCCCCGAGAGGGTCTACAAAATTGATTGCAGCCCTGAGGTGGAAAGAAGTTTAAGACCAAGCAGGCTTCCCAGGTAGGAACTGAAGAAAAGCTTCACAGGATCAGACAGAGTGAGTGGGCCACCAGGACAGCTTGCGCACTGGTTTTTAGTAGCTGGAGGGACCTCTCAATGGAAAATTGGGGTTACGGTTAATGCTTAGGCTAGGGTTCGGGTTGAGGAGGCACAACTCCCTGGACAGAAACTGAAGTCACAGAAGAGTCCAGCAGGCTCAGACAGAGTGGCTCAATTCGGACGACACAATAAACAACTGGTGTAGGGGAAACTATTGTGTCATCCGAATGCTGCCATAGTCAACTCAGTGCTGATCCTCATCCACACCACAGTTGATTATTTATTACCATGTTGTGTGGGGAGTGTCCCCTAGGGTTAGTGTGAGGGTTAGGGTTAGTCAACCCACCATTGACTATCGTGTCGTCCGAATTGAGCCAGTGAGTAGGCCACTTGGATGGCTTGCATACTGACTTTTAGTAGCTGTAGGGATGTCTCTGTTCTAAATAAGGGTTAGGGTTAATCCTCAGGTTAGGGTTAGGGTTGAGGAGGGAGGGCTTCCCACAAATCCCTCTGAGCACTTTCCCTTTCTTGCCCTTCCAGCTTTTCTTTGCTCTCTTTTTCATGGTCCATCTCCTGTTTTATGAGGCTCATCTGCGTAACTCTGAGCCTATCTACACTACTGCTTCAAAATGGTTTAAAATGGTTCATAACAGTTTTGAGAACTGTTGGGGCCCAGGACACACTCCATATACAGTTTTCAAAATGTTTTCAAAGTGTTTTATCCTGTCTCTCTCTAGCATCTCAGAAGCACTAGCTTCTCAGAGATTCTCCTGCCTGCCCCTCTTCCTCTCTGACCTAAGGGGAGCTCAACCGATCACAGCCAGAGCCTTCCTCACTGCCACATCATCACAGGCACAGAACAACTGTTTACCCTCCTTGGAGCCTGCTTATTTTGGTGTTGTGTTCTCCCACCACAAGAAGCCATGCAGTTTCACGTCGGTGTACTTCGGTGGCACTTATTTAGTCAGACATCCATATATATCCCTTGAAATGATGTCCTTGACGGAGGCACATGTTAATCAGCCTCCTGAGTTCTGTGGAGATTAAAATGTATGGGTTTCCTGCACACTGTCTTTAGAAATTTCGGGGGAGAAGGGAGGGAGAAGGAGTTGGCCAGAAATGTGCTTTCATCTGCAGATTCCTGGAAACGAATGTTGTTTGCAAGATGAGAGATTTGACAGGATATGAAACCGTCTTCGTACTGGGTAGCAATCAACAAATTAAAATGCAGTCAATAATACTGGCTTCACAAAACGTCTCTGCCATCAGCTACTTTTCCTCTGAGAGACGCCAGGGCTTGTGTGTGTGTCATACTAAAGAGGGCAAAGGCAGTGCTTCAAGAGCCTTCACTTGGAGATATTTAGCTACCATTGAGCTAAGCCTGCCATTTCTCTGAATGAGACTAAATGCAAACCTCCATTGCAGTTTGCAGAATGGCAGGCTCTAATTGGTTAGAGTGCTGCATTTGCCAGTTGCGGTGGGTGACATCATCACCCGGCGCAAGTGGGAAAGTGGCCGTCCGACATCGAGGAGGCAGGACGACCCGGAGGACAACCTGGAGGAGGCTGCAGGTAAGCAGGGTGATTGGGGGGGAGGGAGGGAGCAGGGAGAGTGGGAGAGAGGCCTCTGCATGGACCCAGAGCGGATCTGGATTGCGGATCCAATCCGGCCCGATCTGGGCCCAATCCGATCCGGATTTGGGATCCAGCTCCGGATCCGGTCACAGCCCTAATCTCTTCATCCTGTATCTTGCCTAGCTCTTTGGACCACTTCCCATTTAGGATGAAGTCCTTCAGCCTCTGTCTCTCCACACATCTCCTTAGGTATCATGTGAGGTTCCCACCCATCCCATCCAAATGGATCTTTCCCTTTCCTCATGGAAGCTGTACTGTTGGGCAATACTGTTATTAACAGTCTTGCCTTGAGCAATTATGCCATGAATGTGTCATGACACCAGATCAGATCATCCAATGGCTAGAGGGGAGGGTAATTCCCTCCAAGGACATGATCTCTAGGTTTCAGCCTATTCCACGGATGACACTACAGATACTGATATTCATCTCTGTAAACAACCCTAGCCAACACCAGATCAGACAGAAGCAACCCACAGCATAGATATGATCAGAGTCTCAGCTACCCCCCATCTACCCCCCAGCCCCCGCTCTTCTGCAGACAGCTCCATGCGACTTAAATTTGGAAGAGCCAACTGCGTGGAAGGGGGGCCTGGTTGACAGAAAACTCTCTTGAAACCATTGCAGGTTTTGCAGGCAGAAATTAATGTTTTGGAACATAATATTATTAGATTGATTTTAAATAGATGTTTCCCTGCTCTTTGGTAATAAAATGAATGCCGCTAAAAGAGCCAGAGGAAAATGATATAAACCCAAGCTGATTATTGCTTTTGGAACCGTCTCCTGTTATTTCTCCCCATCCTCTGTTTGACACTGGAACATGAGTAGCAAATGACAGGCAGTGAGGAGCAGATGAATATCTATTTATGCAGGAATATGGAATGTATGAATAGTTATTTGGAGGACAAATGTATTTTGACAGGTATCTAATTTCATTCTGTTGATAAAATGCACTTTGTCAAGCAGTCAAGCACATTTTGTGCTTGATGGTTGTTATATACTTTCTCTCTCCATCTTCTTGTGTGTGGGGAGATTTTTTTTAAAAAAAGATAAATTCTCAAGTGCATTTATCAAACATCACAATGCAATTTAATTTAATATCATCACAGATGTGTGGGGGGTTAAAAAAAGATGCAAATATCTGGAGATTATTTATCTATCACAAACAACAGGATAAAAGGGGGATTTTTGGAAGACAGGGAAGCACTACTAACAAGGTAGTAACTGACTAGGGGCTGAGCTACATGTGGGGCATTCTTTACAACATTTTCAGCAGTATCAGCAGTGACAAAAATCCCCCCTCTTTCTTGGTGATTTCGCTGGGGAGAGGAGATTGCTTCAAGTGAAAGAGAAGGACTTTACCAATTCAAGAAGTGTTGCCCTTCCTCTGAATTTGCTTTTTTCGCCAGCTCAGGAAGCATTGTCCTTCTTCTGAATTGACTTTGTTTGCCCTCATAAATATAGCCTATCAATGTCCTATCTGTCCATTGCACAATGACATGGTCTCTTCAGTTTGCTATCCCTGAGTGGGTAGGACTTCCCATGTCACTATTCCAAGGTGGAGAAGAAAACTATTCATTAAATGAGGCAAATGGCACCAAAGCAGCAGTAGAGAAGAGAAACCATGCTACCGGAATGAGAAAAGTTGAACAGTTTAAGAGAGCTTTGGGGAATATGTGTGCTCCCATCTACCACTGCTTTCGGTCAGGGCTGGAGCCCAGCTGGCAACAGGTTGCCACAGAGTCCAGGCCTAACATGGGACAATGGTTGCTTGAGCCAAAGACATGAGTCAGAATGGCCATGAACAAGATGGAGGTCAGATACCAGATCAGGCAAACTGGAAATGGCCAGAAGCAGGAGACGTAGTCGCGGATATGCTGGATGTCAAATACTGGATTGGATAGAGGAGGAAAGATGAGGCAACACAGGACAAGGGAGATACAAGGCAAGGGAGGTGCAAAGGAAGAGGTGGTCTATGTTGCTACTCAATGGAATGAGTTGCTCGAACTGCTAGACCAGCCTAAAATGAATGGTTTTATAGGACCTGGTGACTCTCTGCTGGACTGCAAGGGCAGCTGACTACCATCAGGTTGTAGGTCAACCTAGAGAGCACCTTTGCCCAATGGACTCTCCAAACTCCTTTCTTGTCCACAGGACTCAGTTGATCATTCTTACAGACAAGCCAAAGGCTGGTTGGTTGTTAGGATGGGCCATGGTGTGGGGAGGCCCCCATACTGAAAGCCCTTGAGGACAGACCATAATCTATTGTGTACAGCCCCATCCTGGGTTCTGTTCACACTAAACAATGACCCAGGATCTGACTTTTATATAAATCAGTCATTGGGTTATCAAGTTGATGGAAGGGGGGTATTTTAGCCTCTCCCACCCCATTCCTCCTTACTCCAACTTAATGTTCTCTTTTCCCCACCTCTTCTCTCTCTCATTATTTTGTACCAACCAGAAGGGAGGGATCAAGTAAAGACATGGGCAGGCAGGGAGTGAGGGGCAGGGCAGGGAACTGGAGCCAGCAAATAGACACTTGAGTGGGTGGGTCAGATGTGAGGATGTGGGGCTTGCCACTGTATCAATATGAAATTGCTCTCCTCTTGAGTGAAAACATTATAAGACCTCCCCCAAGGTCTTGCAGAAGAGATGGATGAGGAGATTATCTGTGCTTGGTGGTCTCAGTCTACAGGTATTGTGGAAAGAGGCTCCAGGCTGGAGCCCACCCAAGAGAGAAGCATAGGGGCATTCAGCTAACTGGAGCCTCCTTCCAGAGCATGTCCCATTTCAATGCTCTGGGGCAAAGAAGCAGCCAAACCTGAGCTCCAGTGAAGAAGCAGCTTTGGAAAGAAGGATTTGCAGCTGCATACTAACATGGGTTGCTTAGCAACTTGAACACCTGTGTGCCAGTTTAATTAACATGCCTTCAGATATCCAATGAATCCAATTTTACTAGCACTACACCTTTCAGAGGAGAGGGAACAGGTTTGGCTGGCATTTTTCTCACTCCTGCTCCTGAGTTTAGTAGAAACTTTATTTTGGGAGGTCCCAAAAAGCTGAGTTTGAGGAGCAGCATAGAAGTTTGCTAAATGTCCCCTTCCTCTCTTAAAATGGACATCCTTCTACATCTAAATGTTGCAGGCATTTTCTGTGCATCATTTACTACAATTGAAACACCTTTCCTCTGGCCCAGAGGGAGCAAGCCTCCAGCTGCTTCAGACAGCATCAACATGCTTTTGGGGAGAGGTGATGGGAGATACAATTTAGACTGCAGGGGAAACAGAAACCAGAAAGATCAGTGGAGTGAGTTGTTTCTTCCCAGAGGTAAAATTGGACTTCTTCCCCAGGTGTTGGCACTCTAATCTGGAATTTGCACTCACTTGGATCCCTTGGGGCATTGCATGGGGTAAAGCGCTTCTTGGAACTGCAAAGAACGTGGGCTGGGGACAGAGCAAACACCTCTATTGACTATTTTACTTTTTCGCCCCCCTTTTTTCCTTTTAATAGTGGTGTTAGCATGCCATATATGTCAACGTCGGTTACTTATCTAATGTGTATTAATTCCTCAAGCTATCATGGTTGTTTGCGATTATAAGTGATGCTAATAAAGATTTAAAGTGAATAAATTGTGGGCTTTTTCCAAGCCACAATTTGAGAGGAGACCAATTATTCAGACAACCATGTGTGAGGTGGTCCAATCTCTGACATCCCCAGATAAAGACTCTCATACTTCACTTCACTTTATTCTTTAGGCAACCAATCGCAGGTTATAGCCTGTTCCATACAATGCAATATAATAACAATAAAAATTCAGTCACAAGGTTACTGAGACTCCAGAGAGTGGCTGTCAATCCAGATAGAAAGTGTGGACTGACCACTGGCCTGAGTTGGAATAAGTCAGTGTAGCTACTTTAGCTAATTTGCTGGTGAGACATTTCAGGGGTAGCCCTGCTAGATTACGTTTCCTCTGGATGAGAAAGCACTGGAGGCTTTCGGCATCTCTGTGATATTTGGACATCTTTACATCAAGGGGAAATTGCTTTGCTTATCAGGGGCATTTGTGCTTCCTGACTTTTGGTGCAATTGTTATGGGCTGCATTACACAGGCAGAGAGGGGCAACCATGTGGTTTGGATTCAGTTCCATTGAGATATCACCATCTAGTGATGTAAGATTCCAGTTTTTTCAGGACGTTACCACTTTAATGGTAACTTTTCATGGCATAATTTCCAAGAGATACCGCAGAGATGTTCTGATCATTGATGACGTCATGTAAAAGACTTGCAAATGTTCATGAGTAGCCAATCACGAGTATGCCATAAATCATTTGGAGGAGCCTGTTGCCTTATTTTCTTGTGCCCATTCTTACATAACAGGGCAGCAGGTCCCCAGAGAATAGTTACTGCAGCCCCTCCCTAAAGCTGTACCCCCAGTCCTCGCTAACTCCAGCTGGAAACCCTCTGTGTTTGAGTCTCTGTCTTGTTCTTTCTAAATTCAGGCCGCCAACTGCTTTTTCAGGTTTCTCTCCCTCCTCTTTTCAGCTGGGTGCCTGACAGCTTCTCCAAGCTGTGATAGATATCCATCTCTGCAGACCCTCCCACTGGCCCAATCAGCTAAATTAGCCACCAGCCACAACTGACATTTCAAAAGCTGTTGAGAGAGATTCACAGCTAGAAGGGAACCATACTCTAGTTGCTCCTTTGGAGAACAGCTGAAGATGAGTGGTATAGAGCACCCACTTTGCCTGTGGAAGATCCCAGAGTCACTCCCTGACAAACCTGGGAAAGACCACCATCTGAGTCTCTGGAAAGCCATGACCTGCCCAGTGTATAGTACTCTGCTTAAGAACATCAGAACATCAGAAGAGCCTTGCTGGATCAGACCGAGGGTCCATCAAGTCCAGCACACTGTTCGCACAGAGACCAACCAGTTGTCGAACAGGACCAAGGGTCTGATTCAACATCAGTGAGCTTTCTATGTCTTTAATTCCCATTGACTGAATATCAGCTCTTCATCTTAGACATCAGTCAGCCCGTGACAAGAGTGGTCACCCAGCACCTGTAACAATAGGCTCTGTTGAGCAACGAATGGCTGACTGTGCCTCCCTCCCCTCCAGTGAGAGGGGAAACATGAACACAGGCATTTTTTCATCTCTCCTTGTGTTCCTACACAGAGGAAAGTTCCTTTTATCTTCCTCCCAAGGCCTGGGGCTTCTTGCTCTTGAAGAATCTGCTCTGTTCTTTTCTTTTTCCAAACTTCTCCGTGGCTGCTGAAATAAGGGACCAACTCTGAATGACTGAATTATTTTTATGAGCCCCTAATGTGCACAGTGAATTAAACACACACGCGTGCACACACACACACACACTTTGTGGTCCTCTATGGCCTTTTGGACTTTGGAGATGTTGGGCTTTGGGGACAGTGCAGAACTGTGTGTAGTCTTCTTCAAGACTTTGAAGCAGAACACTTTTTAAAGTTTATAATCCAGGATCAGGGATCCAATCTGGCCTTTTGGGTTTGCCCAGATGACCACACCCCCTTCCTTTAGCCCCACCCCCTTTCCCTTAGCCCCACCCCCTTTCTCCCAGTCATTATTTGATGGTTTTCTGGCTTTTGCATGGTTTTTCCTCATTCTAAAAGGTTGACATGCCCCTCCTAAGGTTTGGTTATTGGCAGTAGGAGCTTTAAGCTAAAATATCATGGAATCGCTGGGGGGGGTTTTGGCCCTGCCTTTTTTGCCATTGGTTCTGCCCACCACTAGAATGCTGCCCCTGAGAGCTTCCCAAAAATAAGGGCATGTCAGCTCCCATCATGCTCAAAGGCAATCCTTGCTAATGGGGTCTGTTCATGGCTGCCCGTCATCCAGAGAAATCAAGGGACAGTCATGCATTTTGGAACCATCCCTAAATGTCCTCCTTGGTCCCCTCTACAAGGATTCGCTTTTGTGCCTGGTTAGGCGATTATGTGCATAATCGCAAAAGCGCATTTACGCCTAATACCTCTGCACGAGAGGCGGCGAAGCGCATTAACAGATGTCCAAAATGCGCTTTACAAGTAGTTAATGCGCATAAGCGCTTATTCACACAGTCAAAATGCGCTTTAACGGACGGAGGAAAATAAAACTCGCGATTTAACGCGCATTCGATAATGCGCATAATCGGGGAGATAACGTGCCTCTATGCCCAATTTGCGCTCCATTCTTGTAGAGGTAATTTTTTTAATACGCCTTGAAAGAGCTTTAAATGCCTCTTGTAGAGGCACCCCTTCTGGAAATTCAAAAAACTGGCAGAAATGATGGTATCCTGAAATAGATAACAATGTTGGCATCTGTGTTAGCCACCCATGGTGAGTGTGTGGGTGGGGAGAGAGAGAGAGAGAGAGAGAGATGATTAGATAGATAGATAGATAGATAGATAGATAGATAGATAGATAGATAGATAGATAGATAGATCACACACACACGCACACACACACAGAGCCTGAAACTGTTATGGATTTCACTGTGACTCCCAGGGTCCATGTTAAACAGGGTGCCACCACCTTAGCAAGCAATTAACTAAATTGGAGTCCTTAGGGCTCTGCTTCAATCTGTACTTATCACACCCTGTCCCAGAAATGCTTTCTCCGGAATCATCCCATTGAAGCCCATTTGCAAAACTGAAGCCAATCACACGACGATGGCATAAGTGGATTGTGTAGCAGCCTCAGCGGATTGCGTGGATGCATATCTTCAAGAAACAGATTTGTTTGCATTATCTCTGGTTAGCTAATCTCCTCTCTTACCTGCAGGGGCCTGATAAACTGCAGATACAACTGCAAAATGTTACAAGGGGCCGAGAGTCAAGGAATGGTTTGGGGGATATGGCACGTCCATGAGCAACATCCCAGACAATTGCCAAGGCCTATGCACCACCCCCGGTCCTGAACACAGAAAATAAAATCTTGAACAAGAGCCTGTACACTTAGGAAACAATGCAATGCAAAGGCTTCAAAGGTTGGAAAAAGAAATGATGGAACAATAATTCGAATAACATGAGCTAAGCGCCTAATGGTGCCACAATAAAGAAAACAGTCACAAATAGGATGCACACCCTTAAGAGCATACAGATGAAGTGGCTGCAAATTATTCAACAGAATTTGGTGGGTGAAGGTGGTAAGTACCGTTGGAGAGTCCCCTTAACCAGCAAGGTGCAGGGTTTGCAAACTAAGAGGTCCTCTAGGAGTTCTTCAATAGATCAATCATGCAACTCAGCCAATCCCCATGCCAAGTTGTTTATTTTTACAAAAATCCCTTTCTGACTATCTGGCTCCTCCGCTCCAAGCCATCTCTCTCAAAAACACATCTGTGCAAATTCAACACATGCATATGAGCAAGAGCAATGCCGCCCAAACCACTTCTGAAGTAAGTTTAATGTTCTGTAGTAGCATGGCCCACCCTGGGGATTCGGAGCACAGCCGGGGCACGTGCCTTGGCGTGCCCACCTTTCAACAGCATGCTCAGTGTTAGAACTAAAAGGCCTCTTCACAGTTCTCCATTGTGGAAGACGGTATCCTTCCACTCACTCTAAGGGCAGGGCCATGCCAACATGCGCTTCCTTTGGAAAGAGCGCACTGAGCCCAGTTGGGCTCCTTCCTGCATAGGGATGGGTGATGACGTCACCCGGCGTGAGCGGGAAAGCAGCCAGCCGACATCGAGGAGGCAGGACGACCCAGAGGATGACGGGGGACGACGCAGAGGAGGCTGCAGGTAAGCAGGGTGATTGGGGGGAGGGAGGGAGCGGGGAGAGCGGGAGGGAGGGCTCTACGTGGACCCGGAGTGGATCCGGATCGCTGATCCACTCCGGCCTGATCAGGGCCCAATCCGATCCAGATCAGGCCTAGATCGGGCCGAATCAGGCCAATCCACTCCAGATTCGGGATCCAGATCTGGATCCGATCACAGCCCTAAATAGCCAAAATACAAAAATAAATCCTCTTGCGATTCAGCTATACACATATATCAATTCAGTTGACCATATACAAGGTGATAAGAGCCCATATTATTAGCCAATTCTCCATCATTCAACTCACCAAGAGAAAAAGCTGGCTCTTTTTCTCCTAGCTCTCCCCAGACTGAGGGTTCCACCCCTAAATGGCTAAACCAACCAGTTCATGGAGGTTTTACATGCACATTTTGCTTTCGCCTAATCTTGTCCTCTCTCTCCCTACCCCAACCTTCCCAGCTGTGAAAGCTGTTGGAATTAGTGATATTAGAAATAATAAGATTAGAAAATATTACCATCAAGTCAGTTAGGTATATGATTTATGCCTTAACATTCATCCACATTCCCCTCTTCCGTCCCCAATCCTTTTTCCTTGAGTGTGGTGTCTTTATAGATTGTAAGCTTGGTTTTACTGATTATTCGTAAGCTACTTTTGGACTGAGGAGTGGGATAAAAATACTCTAAGTAAATAAACAAACATTAATTATAAAGTTTAGTCTGTACATTTTCATGAATGAGGCAAATAGCAGCTCTGTTGCAAAGTAATGTCTCACCCCCTAAGCAACATTGGAGAATGTTTGAAAATTAAATGTTCAGTTCAGAATCTAAATTTTTGCCACAACAATGAAAAACTCTGTTCACTCTGATGACTGCAATTCACCATCTTTTGGAAACATTTGATCTTTGTCACACACACACAAAAGAGCTTTGAGACAACAACTTCGCCACATCATCCCACTTCGAGAACTGACCCACTATGTCTGATGGTTCAGCCACTCACAATCTCTCGTTGATGAGGAGTGAATGATTTGTCGCTGAGTTCTGCAATTGTTTGGGTGCCTTCTGGTCCTCCAGGGCCATAGAAATGAAGCTAGAGGGGTTCCGTGGTGGTTCTTTGACTTGTTTGCTTGCTACGTGTATACTAAAATTATAGGTCACAAGAACCACTGGCTTCCACACAGAAGGCTAGGAACTCCTCTCTTACACCATCATGGCAGCCCACAGACCAGCAAGGCGTACAGAAGACTTGCCACTGTAAGTGACTGATTGTAAATACGGAATGATCATTGACAGCAAACATGTACCAATGTTGCTGCGGAGCGGCTAATTTGCATGGTTAACGGCTGTCATGCCAGGTGAATTCCGTACGCTTGACATCCTCATTAATGGGGCCATGTTCCAGTCATTTGTAAATTGGCTAGATCCCGAAAATTGTTGACACAAACCGGGGGGGGGGGGGGGGGGGAGAACAGATGATCAGATGGAGGGAGGGGAAAAGGAACCAGGAAAGGAAAGGAACCAGATCCGTTGCAAAGGCTTGAACCCCTGTCTGCTCAGCTCTAATGATAGAGCTGGATGCTTCAGCCTCATTTCCCAAAAGTGCTTATTTGCAAAGAGTATCCAGATGAATTTTAAGATGTTTTTAATTATGTATTTTTTCTTGTTTTTTTAAAAAAAATTAAACTGTTTTGTGATTCTTGTGTTTTATATTGTTGTTCCCCGCCTCGATCCGGAGGGAGAGGCGGGTTATAAATTATTATTATTATTATTATTATTATTATTATTATTATTATTACATATATCAATGGAAACGGCTAAACAATACCCATTGCCTCTTCCATTCAGGTTGTGCCATCCATATGAAAAGTGATGCATAATATCCGCCATCCACCACAGGGCGCAACGTTGAGCACCGAGATGTTGGGCTAATGGTGGTAAGTCCATTTTGTGGTAACGAATTGTTTGTTGTAGTGCATCATCAAGCACGCAAGTCATTGCTCACACAGACCAGATTGAAAAACACCACCAATGAGGTGACGCCAACTGATGGCCCTGTTGCAGGCAGGAAATGAAGGGCACAATGGAGGCACAGGAAACGTTTGAGCTCATGTGAATCGTTTCTCTCATTCTGCAAACTTAAACTGCATTTTTAACAATATTTTCAAATAGCTATCCTGGTTTTGCTAGCCAAGAGGACAGGTATGGATTATTCAGGTTTTGAGTCCCTGACTCGGACCAATGGAGATTCCCATTAGTCACCTTCTGGCTTCTGTTTTAATAGTCTGTGCCATCTACACACTTCCAAGCCCTCACACTTTGGAAGGGGTATCCACCAGAGCTAGAAACTTGGGTTTTAACAACAACAACAACAACAACAACAACAACAACAACAACTATAAAATCAGGGTTTTTCATCAAGCTGAGTTCTGCCTTCATTGTCATATTCTCTGAGGTTTACTTCTGCACTCCCACAGTATTACAATACAGTGTTCATATCTGGGGGCTTTTTCCCATTTCTTATCAAGCACATGGTGGCACTGAGTTCTTTTTTTTAAAAAAAGACATTCTAAGTGACTAACTACCAGTTTCCCTAGTAATCCTTATAAGAGATGGAGAAACGCTATTCACATTTAAGATTCAGATCGGTTGCCTTCAGCAAAGATGCCTCGAAGTAACTGCTGCTTTTTGCAGCCAAAGTAAACTAGTTAAAGACGAGGGGCTACCCAGCAGTTAGCACTGCACCTGATAAGGCAATGGATATACTTTGTTTTCCAGGAAACATTTGACACTTGGGCTTAGAACTGAGTCATTGAGCAGCATGCAAGAGGCAAAGTGATCTAGCAGCATCTGTTGTGTGAATTTATGCGCTGTGACAACAACTATTCCTTAATAATGACACAGAACGGTGCACACTAGGTGTGTGTGTAAGTGTGTGTGTTTACTTGACAAATTAAGGCAAACTGACACAATCTGATGCTAAGCAAAGGGAACAATCCATTCGGAAATGCTTCTTAATGTTTCACACACAATTCACTTAGGGCCTTTTGGGGGTGATGTAATACATTCAACCCCAAACTCATTACCTGTCCCTCTCTCCCACCACACGAAACCATACATCCTACCTACTTCCACTTGTATTGGGCTGGATGTACGGCATCTTCACTCTCATGAGCAAGAGGAGGGACATAAATAGATGCACCATTTAAAAGCATCCCAAACTCTCTAGAGTGCAACATTGTAGAGTCTGTTTTAAGTACAAGCCACCACCACCCCCAAAAAAACCCTTCCTTTTCATCCCCTACACCATGATACAAAAATCCCCACATGGGATTCTAATCACTTGGGGAGACCATTCACTGAAAGCTCCAATCACAGGGTGAGATGGGCATTACCGTGTAGACTAGTCTGCAAGCAACCTAGTTTGCAATAGTTGAATGAAGAAAAACACCTTATAGCTGAACACAAGGTTTAGAACTAATGACAGATAGAAATTTGAAGCTTCTTCAAAAGTCCATAATCTCTTTTGGAAATTATGAAAGTCAAATGCACAATTCAGTACTAGCCAGCAGAGCCAATGGTCAGAGATCATGGGAGTTGCAGGCCAAAACATCTGGTAAGTGACAAGTTTCCCACCCCCTGTTCTAAGGACATGGAATCCTGGGTAAACACTGGACTTCCTGAAACTTCTCACTTCTTGGAAGTGGGGTGAACTCCTGTAACACAGTTTCCTCCCCCACCCCCAGTCCAGCATTCTTGCTACTACATAGGGTGACCATATGAAAAAGAGGACAGGCCTCCTGTATCTTTAACAGTTGCATAGAAATTATCATTTCAGCAGGTGTCATTTGTATGCATGCAGCACCTGGTGAAATTCCCTCTTCATCACAACAGTTAAAGCTGCAGGGTCCCTGCCCTCTTGATGAGATACAAAAGAGGGCAGGGCTCCTGCAGCTTTAACCATTGTGAGGAAGAGGGTATTTCACCAGGTTCTTCACATATACAAATGACATCTGTTGAAATTCCCTTTTCTATGTAACTGTTAAAGATACAGGAACCCCGTCCTCCTTTCCATAGGGTCACCCTACTACTACACCATACCAGCTTTAAGAATCAAATCTGTTTGGCCCCTGCTGTTTTTCTCTCTGATTTCCCTGCCCTCGGTGATGGAAGCCAAAGTATTTTTTTTAAGACTTATTCTCCAGCGTTTGCTCAGGGAAAGAGGGGGAGGGAACCAACCACAGATTAGTTAGAAGCTTTTGTTGTTGTTGTTGAGTGAAAATGGTGTGTCTGCAGTGCACAATGGGAGCCCACTCTTACTGAGGTAAGTGTTTAAGGCAGGATGTGGGAAAAGACCGACAGCTCCGTTTCTTTCCATCATGTCGGATTTCTGTGGAAACTGGATCCCTCCAGCCTCCTCCTCTTGACTGCTAATGATTTTAAGCTGCAAAACCAGGGACGTGGAAAGGGTGAAAAAGAGTGTGTATTAAATCGATAGCACCGGAGTCATTCATGTGCCAAAAAAAACTAGGAAGGAGATGAAGAAAGCACACACATTCCACCGCTATTTGCTAAGCGGGTAATTTAGCACTTTCACATCAACTAAGAGGCAGGAAAAAGAACAGATTTTCCCCAAAGGATGAGAGTTTAAGAGAAATTAAACTTTTTTTAAAAGGTGTGTGTGTGTGTGTGACACACACACACAACAGTGGCTTGTTCCAGATCTTCTCAATCTTCCAGCAGGTAAAAGTTATATTGTTAAATCAAAGGAAGTTTTTACACTCTCTGGAGCTGGATGACAGAGCAACGCTGAGTCTGCCGCAAGCGGAGTTGAAGGCTGGCCTGACCGTGAGGTAGATTGTGGGAGGCAAACCTAGCTGACCCCTGCATGCAGCATGACCCATTTGGAAAGTTTCAGTGGAGGCTAGTGGCTCTGGTGTCAGTGGGGCGGTGAGTCCATTTCGGGTTTCAGTCAGAAGTGGTCAGAACTCCTAAGGAGCCATCCAAGGTCGGTTTCAGTCAGAACTCCAAAGGAGCTAGAGTTCTGACTGAAACCCTGAGTGAATTCACCACCCCATTGCCATCGGAGTCACCAGCCTGTACAAGTCCTGTTCATTACAAGGGGCTTGTGCAGGAGAACTTCCCAGTGTATGGCATCCACGCAAATTTGTGATAGAGCCCCTTGTTACTTCATAGAATATAAAAATACCTCTTATCCAGTGTACATGTTCAGTGATGTTGCTCCCTTAAAACCCACAGCTAGGGATGTGGAAACATCTATGTGGGAAATTTTGCTCTCATTAAAACCGTCGTTGCTTCAAATTTCAGAGGTCGTTTTCTCCAATGAGGAACCTCTGAACTGCCCTCATGTTTCACTTTAGGTAAACCTTGGTGGCAGCTTAGCAAATCCAGCCAGCCAACCAAGAAATCTTACCAGACTTTTCTAGCTTCCCACAAAATCCCTCTGATTCTTTCCCACCCCCACCCACCCCCAAAGCAAGAAACTCCAAACTCACCGCAGAGTTTGCTCCAGGTAAAATTTGATGACAACTTCACTCCCAAGCATTCTTAATTCCTATTTCTTCCATGGATTTTGTCTCAGAATGAAAGAGGCACATGATGTCAGGGCCATGGGGAATCCAAGGGAAAAAGGAAAAGTAACTTTCTTCCTTTCCCCTTTGATATTCAATGGCTGCCTGAGATGTAGGCCTCATGTCTCTGCAAAAGGCCACTCTGGGGTCCCCAAGGGCCTCTGCTCTGGATTCTCTCTTTCTCTCTCTCTCTCTCTCTCTCTCTCTCTCTCTCTCTGATCTTGCTTGGTTAAAAAGTAATGCAATTGCCTCCTGCAGACAGGGAGAAGGGAGGCGCACCAGGGCGCAATAGAGCAGATTCACAGGTACCAACTGGCAAATAGTTTGTGCAATGGACATTCGCATCAGGGCGACCGAACAGAATTAGCTCCCAGGCTCTGCATGATCCCACCAGCAATGCTACAAGGGTTATTCTTACTGAACAGTTTCAGAAGTCACAAAAAGCTCTCTCATCTAAAATGTGGGTTATTCATTCTCCGGGGCATAGAGATGAGCCACTCAGGTGAAGGGGATTAACAGAGGCAAGTTCCTAAACCAAATTGGAAGGAACGAGAACAAAAGCAGCGGCACATTTTTTGGTCTCATTTCAGCTGGGGGTAGGAGAACTTAAGCATTGAACTAAAGGCCTTGAGGAAAAGATGGGCCCTGAGCAACGGTTGAACGGGGGAGAGAAATTGGATACGACGACCTCGTTCACACATATTGTTAACCCATGGTTTATTTAACCCATAGTTTACCCAGGGTTTGTTGTCTTGCCCTGAATTTGTCAGCAGCTGATAGAATGAACTGCTGTTTGTTTTCTCAAGCCATGGGTTGTTTGCTTTGCTCTTCTTTTGCCTACTCCCTCTCTGTACTTCCAATGCCTTTGTGGTGTTGTAGTACTGTTTTGAATAGTTGTGTGGGTGGGTGCTGCCTCTGTAGCCTTGCAAAATAACCTACGAACAACCCATGATTCTGGGTTCACGTGAAATGTCAACCTATGGTTTAAATAACTCGGAGTACACAACCCAACAAACCACAGCTTCTGTGTTGTCCGTGGTTCACCAGCCATGGTTTGTTAGTACAGCTGCATTTGCACATCATAATAAACCATAATTCAACGACCCATGGAGTAAAATAAACCATGAGTTCCTATTACGTGCAAACCAGATCTCTGTAGCGCTGTGGAGCTGTTACTCCATGAGTCCAATCCTCTTCGCATAGTCTGTGATGCCTGGTGGTTTATATGGAATCCTTGGCCAGATCGACACCAAGCAGGATATGACATGTTGAAAATGGTTTGAAAACTGAATATGGAGTGTGTCCTGGGCCCCAACCATTGTCACTACTGTGATAAACCATTTTAAAGCAGTAGTGTAGATCCTGCCCTTGATTGCATGGGCAATGTGTCATTGAAACCCAGTGGCTGGTTGGTGATTATAGGAGAGGGCTATTGACTTCAAGCCCTGCTGTGGGGTTTGCAGGGGACATCTGATTGGCCAGGGTGGGGAGCAAGATCCTGGACCAGATGGACCTCTGGTCTCCTCCAGCAGGGCTCTACTTAAGTTCTTACGGCCACGATAGCTCTATGTGGAACTTCCATGTTTGGGGACAGTGTGACTGGAGAGCAACGGTGAGAAAGGAATATTGCTTTCATGTCCCTGTTCGGTGGATTACCAGGGGCATCTGGCTCCCCACTGTGGATGCTGGAGGAGATGGACCACCTGATCAAGCAGGTATTTTCTTATGTTCTTATTCAGCCTTCCCCAACCTGGCTGGATGCATACTGGCTGGGAATTATAAGAGTTGCAGTCCCACACATCTGAAGGCTGGGGAAAGCTGTTCTTCTGCATCCAGCATATCACAGTTGAAGGTAGGGAGAGGCTTTGTAACACACCAGGGATCACTGCTTGAGGCTGCATTATTAGGCCAAATGAAAGGATCTCCTCCATCTTCTGTGTGCTTTCTTCATTCAAGGTGTTTTCGGATGGAGGGCTCCAGGCACTCACAACCAGAAGGTATCGTGCAGCTCTTCTAGTCTCCCTGATGGGTTTTCTGCAATAAGACAAAAGGCAGAAACAGTGCTGGGAAGAGGCAGGAGGTTACAGTGGAAGGTGGCATTGCCAGGACCCCGTAAAATTCTGTGAATGAAGCAAGTCCTTGTCCGGAAGCATCCCTGCTCTGCCATAGCTTGTTCGTAGGAGCAACATCCCTCCTGGCAGGCTGCCATGGAAGTTGGGCGTGCTTCTCTTCACTAGAGGCCCTTTTCAGCAGAGATTGGCTGGCCACCTGTCAGAAATACCGCTTCGGGTTTATTATATTAGGCGGTCTAGAAATACCACAAATAAATAAACAAAAATAATCATAGTGGATTCCCTGAGTTGGACAAGGTAACCTTTGTAGTCCCTTCGAAATCTATGATTCCATGATGCCGCCAGTTCAAAAACTGGGAGGAAGTTTGCATTTCTGGTTAAAGCAAGAGTGTTGAACCCCTTTCAGCCTGAGGGCCAGATTGTGTTTCAGAGAAGCTCTCGGGGGGCCACATTCCAGTGGTGGGCAGGGCCAAAAATACCAGCATGTTGTAGCTTAAAGTTCTGACTGCCAGTCATTAGGAAGCATTTCAGCCTTTTAGAATGGGAAGAAAAACTGCACAGGAATCAGTAAACCCCCTCCCCAAATGACTGAGGTTGGGAGAATCATAGAACCATAGAATAGTAGAGTTGGAAGGGGCCTATAAGGCCATCGGGTCCAACCCCCTGCTCAATGCAGGAATCCACCTTAAAGCCTGACAGATGGTTGTCCAGCTGCCTCTTGAAGGCCTCTAGTGTGGGAGAGCCCACGACCTCCCTAGGTCATTGGTTCCATTGTCATACTGCTCTAAAAGTCAGGAAGTTTTTCCTGATGTCCAGCTGGAATCTGGGGGCATGGCCATGTGGGGAACCCCTGAACCTTCTGCACTCTTGAGTTAAAGAAATGCTAGGTAAATGTAATTGCCCTATAGTAGGTTACCAAGTGTGAAATGGCAACCACACACAGTTATAGTGTCCATCATGTGCTTTTACATCCATGCCCAGAGCTGCAGCCCTTGCACCCTAGCAAGGCTTCCCAGGACTTAGACCTTGACTCCACCACTTCCCCCCAGCAGCGGATACCGCCTCTTCTTCATGTTCACGAGTAGACCTACCCATCATCAGCAGCATCCTTGTAACAGGCCAGGAGCACTTGGGTGACAATATTTCAGTTCCTGTAAACCAGTTGGGCAGGAAAGACATCAGCCAAAGAGTCCTTAATTCAATACCCATTAGATCTGGCATTGAACTTTCCACCACTGCCTCTCAAGGGAAAGCACATAATTACTTCCAGAACTGCCCCATCGTTGGCCACAGTATCTGCTAATAGCATCACAGCCCCAAATGCCACCTAATTCCATCAGAATGGATTTTAATTATCACCCCTGCTGACGTTCCTTTTGTCCTTGGCATAGGATTTATTTTTCTTTCTTCCTTTCTACTTTCTGTTCTTCGCTTAAAAAACAAACAAACCAAAAAACTCCCGTATGATAAAGTATTCTGTGTGACAGGTTCTCCCTGTAGGAAGCAATGCAACAAATTGTCACATTAAAACTGATTGATCAGGCTGGCAGAGCCAAGAAAATTAATGTTCTTGAAGCCTTTGCTAAAAATAAACTCCATCCAGAAATTGCCTGAGTAGCTGGAAGCGTTTTGCCAGTGGGTCCTTTTATTGACATCTTGTATCAATTCCATGATTATAGGCAGCCTTTCTGTCTCCAGACCAAATTATCAGTGTGGTGGAGTGGTGAGTCTCATGTTCAAACCCCTGCTCAGGGGACATTCTGTTTCTTGGTCACAGGGCTACCTCCCAGTGAAGTCTTGAGGATCAAATGTGTCCACACTTCAAGAAGGATGCGGACAAACTGGACGGGGTTCAGAGAAGGGCAACAAGGATGATCAGGGGTCTGGAAACAAAGCCCTATGAGGAGAGACTGAAAGAACTGGGCATGTTTAGTCTAGGGAAGAGAAGATTGAGGAGACACGTGATAGCGCTCTTCAAGTACCTGAAAGGTCACACAGATCATCTCGATCATTCCAGAATGCAGGACACGGAATAATGGACTCAAGTTACAGGAAGCCAGATTCCGGCTTGACATCAGGAAAAACTTCCTGACCGTTACAGCAATATGACAATGGAACCAATGGCCAAGGGAGGTGGTGGGTTCTCCCACACTAGAGGCATTCAAGAGGCAGCTGGACAACCATCTGTCAGGTATGCTTTAAGGTGGATTCCTGCATTGAGCAGGGGGTTGGACTCGATGACCGTATAGGCCCCTTCCAATTCTACCATTTTATGATTATATGAATAAAGTCACATATGTCACCTTCAAGTCCTTGGAGGAAGAGAGGGTTCATGGGAAACCATGAAATGATTGGTGGTTGGTGGAAAAGGGGTAGGACCAGGGGAAGCAGCATGGCCATCTGCAGAACCCCTGAGTGCCACATTGGGGGCCCAGTTGTGCTGGATTTAGTCCCTGAGCCTCTGCTCAGCTAACCTCCAAGTAGGGTTGGAAAATTCCCTGCCTGAAACCCTAGAGAGTAGCTACCAGTCAGTGTTGACAATACTGGGCTAGATGGACCAAGGGTTGGACTCCGTAGAAGGCATCATCCTTTATTCCTATACCTAAAGTGACAACTCTTATCTTATCCTCCTTTTTTTAATCTTCTAAAAAACAAAAACCTTCTCCTCTCCCTGCCCTTATATTTGTACCCATGGATTTCAAGTATGCTGAAAAGTTTAGAGAGCTAGCAATTGGCAGAGCCTCTAATCCTCTCAGACTTTCTCTTAGACTTGGAAACCATCCCAGATCCAAGGTCTCAATTTCCTCCTGAAAGCTTCAGGGTTAGAGGTTGGATACATGGAAGCTGCTGCATCTCCATGACGCTTCCTGTGGTACCACCTGGGAAAAGCTTTGTTTGGAAGCAGATGCCCCACCAAGACAGACCTTGGGGACTTTCACAATAGAAGCAAGAACAGGGGTCATTGGTTCACTCCACCGCTTCGGAGCTTGTTCGTTCACTCGGGATCTATGAGCAGGTAATTCCAGTTCATGGCTAAGCTGCTTTACGGGTCGCTTCCTGAGAGACTGATGAGGCAGAAGCAAGAAGTCTGAATTCCTCTGTACAATGATGGCGAAGGGGGGGGGGGGAGATCAAGTTGGCACCCACCTTGACTTTACCAGTTTATGACTTACGAAGCCACACATGGCTCAGGACCACAAGGCTTGATGGAGCGCCTCTCCTAGTATGAACCTACCCATACACGTCAATAGACACATGAGACTCTCCTCCAAATGCCTCCCCCAGGGGAGGTTCAGCAGATGGCAACAACAGAAGGAGCTTCTCGGTGGTGGCCCCTCAGTTATGGAATACTCTCCCCAGTGACAAGAGTCAGAAGTACTGGGCAGGCAAAGATGCTGAGTGGGAAGCAGTCCCAGGAAGTATGCACGCCCAGGGGTATGGGGCACAGAGACAGGGGGACTAAAAGGAAGGCGACAGTGTTGGCTGAGAAGCAGTGATCTGGGGAATGGATTTGTGGTGGAGGAAGAGGCTAAAAGGGGAACGAAAAAGCCAGGACAAAGGCAGGCTGGGGAACGCCTCACACAGAGCCTAGCGATAAGAGGAGTTGTGTTCTTTTGGCAAGAAGGGAGTGAACACCCAGGGGGCTTTGGATGCTGAACACCTATGGGTGAGGCAGTTGCTATGGAAACATGGAGGCCAAGGAGGCCGGAGGGAGATTGCTAGCTCCATTATTAACTTTCATGCTATATCTTAAGGTGCCTTCTTTTCCACATTGTCCCTTTATTTGCCCAATTAATATGCACTAAGGTTATTAAGAGTCCAAGCTGGGTTCCCGCAGATCAACAGCCACCGCACAGGAACACCAAAGCTTCCAACGGGAAAAATAAAAGCATTTCCTGAAGGTTTTCAGGTTTCATTTTATTTTTTAATCGTAAAAATTGACTATGGGATAATGATGATGATGTTGATGATGATGGTGATGATGATGATGATCGGCATTTGACACTGATTCCTGTCACTGTTTCAGCGGCATCAGGCTTCTTGTGAGGGGAATTTGCATAATCAAATTAACAAGACTGTTACTTTGGGATGGATTCTGTTGGAATGGGAAAGCTTATGAATGATTGGAGGGTGACATCGTTGGGCGCTGAGGATCGAAATGCCAGTGAGGAGGGAGAGGGAACTGCATGACGAGAGAGAAGGGAAATATAATCTCTCCAAAATGTTCTTGGTTGAGCTCCATGTGTTGTCAATTTCTCTCGAAGCAGCAACCAAAGAGCATGAGAGGTCCTGAAGAATCCCATGTCAAGTTCCTAGTCCTGAGGGGAAGGGAGAAGAAGCAGACAGTGGTTGGTGAGCTGCCACCACCTTACTCCCAGTGGTGTCCCCTGTCCCATCAGCCACCAGAAGGGCTTCAAAAGAACCACCTTGTCCCAAGTGAACGGGATAAGAAATAGATTAAGCTTGAACTCCAGAGGAGAGAAACTGCAGAAGAAAGAAAAGACATGCCAGCCCAAAAGGACAATAGATTCAAGTGTAGACTTGAGTATAGTTGGTTTCCAGAACTGGTATATCCCCATCCATCTGGGCAAGTGAGCATAGGTGTGCACAAGGGGTGTGCCGGGTGTGCCCAGGCGCACCCTAATTCTCAAGCAATAAGAACCAAATTGAGGGGGGCATTGAGTAGGGATCCAGAGGGGGATCCAGACACAGCGAGGACAGTCCTCTGGCTGACCTCCGGCTGATCCACCCCTGTGCCAATGAAATGCTACCTACAAGATAGCACTGTTGCTCCTGGCAGCAGGAGCGAAAAGGGACTCTTCTCCTGGGAGGCTCTCTGCCAGGAGCCGCACTTCAAAGAGGCCAGGAGGAGGGCCCCTGAAGGCTAATATCACCTTGTGAGCCCCTCCTCCAGCCAGCATCACTACAAAGCCCCACCAATGCTGAGGCTTGAGGAGCATCTCCTCAATCCCCCACCACACACACCAGCTCTCCCACAGTCAGGCAAGCCGAACGCGGAGTGGGGCATCCGTGACTACTGTGTTTAATAAATAACTGAATAAAAACAATGTCCTTTATGACTGAGTATTCCATAAATGTTCACCTTTAAGAAAAAATAATTCCCTGGGTGCACACCCTAATGGAATGTACTGCGCACGGCTATGCAAGTGAATCAAACTTCCGTATCATGTTCCTTTCCTCCTCCCTCCCAATCTATTTCCTCATGTCTCCTGTCTTTTTAGGTTGTAAGCTTGAGGGCAGGGACTGACAGATCATTAAATTTTGTCAGCCACTCCAGGAGTCTTTTGACTGAAGGGTGGGATAGACATGGTTTGAATACCTAAATAAATAAATAAACTGGACAGATCCATCTATTTCCAGTTCGGGTCAGTTTTGCATGTGTTCATTCATACATACATCCTGTACATCTCTGAGGCGTTTGTTGCTCTTGGTTGTTTTTTAATCCACATAAATATCAGTATTTAAATATGTGTTTCTGAATGCATCACCTCACAAAATGCACAACATATTCTAAAATACACAACTATCTGCGGAAATATTCCCAACTGATTTTCCTCTCGCCGTACGCATTTCTAATTGCATATTATCCTGAAATACGCAAAGTTATGCGTAACTGAGCACATGTTTTTGAGCCAAGAACTGCGTGGGGGGAAATTTCGGAGTCGTGTGAAATCCAACGGATAAGCGCATTCCAATGCACACATTGGTCCAGGATGATCCGGTCGTAAATCCTCGAGCATCCTACATCTGTCCCCAACATTCCAAGGGTGAAAAGAGGGGCTTTGCTTGTCGCTCCCCTATTCTTATACCAAAGGACACTGCCTGAGCTTTCCCTTCTCCCCATCATGCACTGCTGTAGGGTCTGCTCCTTCTGTTATACCCGGTAACATCCTGTCCTCCGCCGATTTGAAAGCCCAGGCACTGGTTGATCTTTTGGTGTATATTACAAAGCCATCAGTGATAACATGCTGCCACAGTTGAAAACATTGCTTAGCAGTTGCATTAAACATACATTGTCTTGAGCGCTCGCTGAACAGAGGGGCAATCCATAAATATGCTAAATAAATAAATCGGCAAAAGGCACAGGCTGCGGGTGTTGCCTTCGTGTTTCTGCATGCACATTTCCATGCTTGGGTGCTACAGACAGAATGCGTCCCTTCCCCAGCCAGAAATTTAACTGTGAGAGACCCGCCTGGGGAAAGGAGATGAACCCTAAAGGACAACAACGCTAACAATTCACTCTGACAACATTTTTTCACAGGGTATTCCCAAGTGGCAAAATTCGGGACACAATATGGATGGGCCAATACCCACGACAAAGAAGCTTTCCCTGGTAAACAGGATAGTTGGAGTACATGGTATTGGACTTTGTCGGATGCCAGTTAAGGGTACAGCAGATCGTGTGACAGTGCCAAATAGGAGGAGGCCCAGTTTTCAAATGAGTTAAAGAAGAAAGCACGGCTTGTAACCAGTCCAGAATGGTCAAGCCATGTCCGAGAGGTCTAAAATTCAGATAGTGTGTTCAAAGTGTGGTACAAGTTTTCAGTAGTCAGTGGGAAAAGCTATATCTGAAAATCAAAATCATGGGCTGGCAACATGGTGCCCACAGATTGCAGTGTGACCCCAGGACACTTTTCTTGGTGCCCACTGATATACCCTTCCACTTTATTTTTTTTAATAATTAAATTTTCTTACCAGCAGCTGGGATCACTTCAAAGCAAAGTGAGAGTCTCCAGCTGCTGCCAGCTCTGTGAAGCTCAGAGATATTCTTAAGGAATCAAGATGGCAGCAGGCTGCAGAACAATGCTTCCGCCTGCAGCCCAACCCGCCACCAAGAAAGAGGCGAAAACAAAAAGCTACAGGTGATACTTCTGTCTCATAAGCTGGTACAAAAAGGGGACTAAAGAGATCTCTGCCTTTCACTCAGTCTTTTGGGCAGGTTACGTGTCACGCTTCCCATGGCGGCCTTTTTGTGGTAGTGCCCGGGAGCAGCATTGGTGAAATTCTAGTTGGGTTTGAGTTTTCTTTCACAGTGAGGGTAGGTGTGGCCACACTCTTGAGGGGTTGTAGCTTAGCGGTAGAGCAAATGCTTGCCATGCCAAAAGTCCCGGGGTCAATGCTTGGCACACGCAGGCAGGCTCTTTTGCTGCTGAGCCTGGCAGGCTCTTCTCCGGGTCTTAGGCAAACGGTGTGAGATGAACGCAACATAAAACAGACACTGTTGATTCAAAGCTTTATAATAATAATAATAAAAAAATACCTAGGAGAATGGCTTACATTTGAGGTCATAGAGGGTGGAGCAAAAATAAAACCTGTAGAGAATTCATTTGTAATGCAGAGCCTGATACAGCCACTCTCCCTTGGGTTCCAAACATTAGTTTTTAAATGATACTAGTCCTGGAAATGTACGCTTCTTCATCCAGGGGTCTTATTGGGGCAGGCATTTGCAGCTTTTCCCATTCTCAGGAAGAATTCAATGGGTTGTCTTGAAACATAACAAGACAAGCTGTCTATCAGAGGGAGCCATATAAATCATTCATGCTTTGTGAATTCTGCAGATCCCCAAAGCTAGGAGAGGGATCGAGGCTTAAGCTGAAACAGTGCAGGAACTGATTCTGTTCAACAGCCAGCCTGCTTTCTGCTGGACAAAGCTCTCCTGGCTCATTGTATGCTCTTTAAAAAAGGAGAGAGAGAGAGAGAGAGAGAGAGAGAGAGAGAGAGAGAATACAGTACCTAATATCCCATCGCATTTAAATGGAACATGGCTTGTTTGTTTGCTTGTCTGGTGCCATCAATGTGCATTAAAGAGTAGCAACACAAAGACAGATCCAAAAATTAGCCACAGGGAGAGCAACCAAAAGAGAGAGAAAAGATGGAGGTGGGAGGAAGCAAGAGATGAATATGCTTACAGTTCAGTTACATGTTTTTAAGTGCATGAAAACTGAGAGGTGTTATCAAAGGTATCAAAGAGAATGTGGATTTTGAGGACAGGGTTGAAGGAAGTCAGAGAACGGGAAAACAAAGAGATTCAGCATCCCTGAATTAGAAGGGACGTTGGTCCGATCCAGCACAGTTCTCTGTATGTCCTTAAGAGTGAAAGACCTCTTAAAATTTAGAGCGTCATCACACGGGGGGGGGGGGGGGTTGTCCCTCATTACTCCCTCTTTTGAAAGAGGAAGCAAACAATGTGCACGCGGCCCATTCAGTGAGCCGTTTTGATCGCGCGGCTTCTCCTGCACGCAGCAGGAGATAGTGGCAATTTCCGTCTCAAAAACAAATTGGATTTACCCGGGTCTTTTTTTGTGGTGCAAAGAAGGCTAGAAGGGGCCAGAGGCGTGCTGGACACAGACAACATCGTGAATAGGACACGTGAAAATCCATGAGTGCCCAGTAAGGAACGTGCAATAAAACGCTCGTCTGATGATGACCAACAAAGCACTTCTTCGTCCTTGTGAGCAAAACTCTGGGCAAGCTTTTTAACCCCAATTTGGTGAATGTTTGGTACAAGCTACCAAGAGCTGGGCAGAATTCCTCCAGGAGGTGGTGTGGGCGACTTAATGATCTGACCCACCACAGAAACTAAGTGTACCCTTTCAGTAACACTCTGGTGTAAGAGTGCTCATCGGGCCCTTAAAAAGAAGAAGTCAATTGCCAACCATGTTTTTCAAATCTTTGTTTGACCTGAGAGAGACCTAATCTCCCGGGATGCCTGCATCACTGAGGGAGGCATTTTTATGCCATTACGACTCTCACTGCACATAGTAACAAATTGAAACGTTCTCTGCCTCCCAGCGATGTTCATCTCTGAAGATGTGGCCTTGTTGCCTTGGAAACCAACTTATCAAAGAGCTGCGATGCTCTTACATCAGGAAGCAATTTGTTTTTGAAAAGGGGGGACGTGCCAAGGAAAAGTGCCAGGTACCCATGAAAAGGGTGGCATTTTCAGAGGAGGCTGGTGGCTCAGATGTGAGAGGGGTGGTGGATCTGCTCCAGGTTTCAGTCGGAGCCAGTCAAAACTCTAAAGGAGCTCTCCAAGGTGCAAAGAACTTCTTTAGAGTTCTGACTGGTTCTGATTGAAAACCGGAGTGGATTCACTGCCCCGCTGACATTGAAGCCACCAGCCTCCACCGGCCATTTGTGGTCAGTTTCCATAGCACACGTGATGGTAAGAGTTTCACTCCACCCCATATATCAAGGCTGCGGAGCGTCTTTCAGGAGAAGCTCTCAGGAGCTGAATTTCAGTGCTGGATGTGGTCAGAGACAAAGAGGTTGGGACAAAAATCTCTGAATCAGCTTAGAAGGCGCTGGTTTGCTCCTCAACCCTGCTTCTTGGCTCGTCCTTCAGTCCTGACTTCTGGCTGGTCTGTAGCTTCTAGTTCCTGACTCCTGGCTCGCCCCACCCCAGTCCTGACTGGCTATTGCAATTACACAGCCACTCACAGGCTCAGTGAGTCATAGAATCATAGAGTAGTAGAGTTGGAAGGGGCCTCTAAGGCCAATGAGTCCAACCCCCTGCTGAATGCAAGACTCCACCTTAAAGCATCCCTGACAGAAGGCTGTCCAGCTGCCTCTTGAAGGCCTCTAGTGTGGGAGAGCCCACCACCTCCCTAGGTCACTGCTTCCATTGTTATACTGCTCTAACACTCAGGAAGTTTTTCCTGATGTCCAGCTGGAATTCTGGCTTCCTGTCACTTGAGCCCATTCTTCCGTGTCCTGTGCTCTGGGTCGATCGAGAAGAGATCCTGGCCCTCCTCCGTGTGACCACCTTTCAAGTAGTTGAAGAGGTGAATGGCATTCAGGCCTTCTCCTCCTAGCCAGTGGTGCGGCAAGAGCATTGTAGCCCCTGGATGTCATAGCCATATCCCACCACTTTCTCCTTTAGATGGACATGTGCATTACGTCCGTTGTAAAAACCCCAATTGGGCATTTCTCTTCTTTCTCTTTCCCACCTTTACAACAGCTTCTACATTCCTGCTATGTTGGAGCAACACAACAACAATAAACGGTTTGCCAACCCTGATTTTTTTTTTTTTTTTTTTAAAGAAATACTCTGAACATGTGCCGTTTTGCATTTTAAACTTGCTTAAACTGCCGCACCGTCATGACTACAAGGATAAAATGGAGTTCGCTAGCCCAGGTGCTGACTTGTTTGCCACTGCAGCTACCTCCTGCTGCTCTCTGCATAGTCATTTGGGGGCCCGGAGGACTGTGGGGCCCAGTGCTTAAGTCTCAATGTCCAGGCCGCTGCTTCTAGCCCAGCACCCTGGTTGGCCAGGGCTCTACAAGGCCTCAAGCAGACAGGGGTCTTTCCTAGCCCCCACCCACCCGAGAAAATTTAACAGGGCCTGGAAAGGAGACAGCAGGAGCTTCTGGCGTGCAAAACATGTGGTCAGCCACCACATGTCCTGCCCTAGCCTGGCCGGGATGGTGGCTTCAATGAGTGCTATTTGTAGGGTGACCAACTGTCAGGATTTCCCTGGATTTGTCCTGGTTTTTTTATCTATCCTGGGTGTCGGGGGATTTTCTGTAATTTTCTATAATGTCCTGGAAAGCCACACTTTCCCTTTTAAGGCCACATTAGCGTGGTGGGAGGGAATGACGCGCTTTCTGGAAGTGGGTTATTTCCCTCCCACTGCTCCAATCAGGGGCTTAAATGGGAAAATATGTTGTTTCCGGACATTATAGAAAAGGCCCTGATTGGAACAGTGGAGGGTGTGGGGCCTTTGAAGTGATGGGAGTGAATGAGCTGCTTTCCAGGGACCCCGGATGGCTGTTCCCCCATTCACACTGGATATCCACTGGGTGTCCTCTTTTTTGGTTTCCCAAATATGGTCACCCTAGCTATTTGTGTCCACCGCAAATTCATGGAGGATTGGTCTATCAGGGGCTATTAGTCAGAGACTCTGAACATGCGCAGAGTGTGCTCCCTCGCCCTGAGAATGCAACCTCCTGACTCTGTGAATTTTGGATTTCAACGAGGGCTTCCGACGTCAAAGGGTTGTGACTTCCCAGCCACCTGCGAGAGCCTGGGTGTTTCTTGTCTTCAAACTTTAGCTGTGACACCGAGGGGAAAGCTGTCTTCCATGCGACTCCCCCAAAGCAAAATCAAATCCAGCAGCCAGCAGAAGAGCCGAAGCCACCCGCACGCCGCCTTGGACTGCAGCCTTCGCTTTCCATGCATAATTTACAGCGCCTCTGCGGCATTTTCCCCCCCAGCTCGTCTGGCTTTGAAAAGTTAATAAGAGAAATGGCTTTGTTGTTTTATTTCCTCTGCGTGCTTTGGGCTGGAGGCCTTAAAAGGGTATATGGTATAATGCACCGTGCATACGCCCAGCTTACCATAGCCATGTCTTTAGCCACTGATGCACAGAATCCTCGCAGGCACAGCTGCATGCATACCCCCCCCCCGTGTACACGGGGATCTGTGGGGTGGACACTCATCCAGCCCTGGCATTAGAAGAGGGCATGAGGCAGCTCCGGCTCCCTATTATTATTATTATTATTATTATTATTATTATCTTCATTTATATCCCGCCTTTTGCCCAGTGGTGGGCCTCAAGGCGGCATTACAAAATTAAACATATGCAGTTAAAAGCTATAAATGAGAGACATGCAAAAGTTAAAAATAAATTAAATAGGTTTCAATATTAAAACATTTCAACATTTAAAATACATATTAAAATTTAAAATTAAAAGTCTTAAACCATAGATGGGGCCCACTTTATTCTCCAAAGGCCTGCCGGAATAAGGAAGTTTTTTGTGTGCCTTTGGAAACACATCAAAGAGGGAGCCAGTCTAGTTTCCCTGGGAAGGGAGTTCCAGAGCACTGGAGCAGCCACCGAGAAGGCCCTCTCCCGCGTTCCCACCAGGCATGCCTGTGATGGTGGTGGGACAGAGAAAAGGACCTCCCCTGAAGACCTCAGGGGATGGGCAGGCTCATAAAGGAGAATACGGTCTTTCAGATAACCTGGACCCGAGCCGTATAGGGCTTTATAGGTCATAACCAGCACTTTGAATTGTGCCCGGAAACAGACTGGAAGCCAGTGGAGCTGTTTTGACATAAGAGTTGTATAACGACCAGCCAACCAGGGAAGTGGGCAAGAGGGTGCAAAGTTGGCTTGGCCAGAAGCTCCAATACAAATGTTATTAGGCGGCTTATAAATATAATAGAGAAAGGAATCCATTTCCAACCTCTCTGCAGTTTCCACGGTTAGCACATTGATGGCTGCAATTCTAAACCACTCTGGTTCAGCCTGCTCTTTCCTGGAAATCCATGTGTCCCTTCCCAGGGGAGACGAGTCCCCAGGATGTGACCAAATGCTCTAGGAAGGGGATCCTCATACCCTCACAAGATCCCCAAGGTCCTTAGGGAGAAAGTCATCATGGTTCCATGACAAGGGCCCACTGAGCTATGGCGCTTAGGGGGAAGGGCCGCGGCTCAAAGCTAGAGCACCTGCTTTGCATGCAGGAGGTCCCAGTTTGGATCCCTGGCATCTCCATGTAGGGCTGGAAAAAATCCTGCCTTGATACCCTGGAGAGCCATTGCTGCTGGACTACTGGAATACCGGTCTGACCCAGTAGAAGGCAACTTCTTATGCTCCTACAGGCCCTCTGCTCTTTGCAGTTGGTTTGAACATGTGATGCCCATGGAGGAGGGGAGTCCCGCAGTGGTTGGGGTAGCTATCGGTTGACGTTGATTGTGTGGATCAAGTGTATCCCATGCTTGAATATTGTGTTATGCTTGATATGATGGCTGAACCTGCTAGGTGGCACAGTATTGTTTACAGGGCCTTGTAGAGAGCCATAGGGTGTAGTGGGCTGGAGGTGGAAATCAGAGAATTATGGCTGTTCACCTGAAATGAGCTTAGCTCCAATGGAAGCCTTCTTTCAGGACCACCAAAATGACACCCTGGGCCCACCACGATGCCTTTGTTTATACCAGTCTCCGCCCCCAACTTGTTACCTTCCGGATGTGTTGGACTACAATTCCCAACCTATGCTGGAGTTGTAGTCCAACTCATCTGGAGAGCATCAACCGGGGGAGGGCTGGTTATGGGTTTGGGTGTGCCTGTTGTCAAACGTCGCCCACACTCTGCGATATAAAAGTAGCCCGAGTATTTATGCCAGGGAGATTTTATTTGCTTTGAAATGACAATCTGCCTCTGATGCTCTGAAGTGGGTAGGGGGAATCCCCTCAGGAGGCAAAAGAGAGTGTTCCTCCGCTTCGCCCTACCATTGGGCCTCTCATGGAGCAGTGAAGATTCCCCCCCCCCATTGACATTTCTCGGGCCGATTGTCCAGAACGAATCTCATTTGTTTCCACTTTGTCACTTACGTACCCCAAATACACCTGGCTTCTCAGTTCAGCAACCCCCATTAGCCGGAGGATGCTCTGCTATTTCCCTTCTAGTCTATGTCTGGCGCTCTCCCTTCACAGGCGGGTGAGTTGTGATGCCCGGTGCCCCAGCATTTGAGAAAGCAAAATGAGAAACATGGAGCGACGAATGGATTCCGACATCCTCCTTTCATACACATCTTGCTAGGACATATCAAGGGAAAGATTCTTCTTCCATCTTTCTTTTTCCCCCGATATGAACCCGCTGTTAACACCTTGCGCTAATATTTTATCCCAATCTTCTCAAGAGTGACGGCTCATTTGTATGGGATTCATCCCAGAAAATACCACAAGAAGGAGCTAACTTGAGCTGTCCGTAGGTCAGACTAATAGCTGCACCAAATTAACGCTGCACTAATTGTACGTTTCTTAGCGTGAACGTAACTGCTTCCAAAGCAAAGAACCTCCAAAAGCAGCAGGCTTGCCATGGTTTCCCTTGTGTTTGCAGGGACAAATGTTTCCACCGCTGCCTGTGCCCAATCCTTTCTTCCTCCTTTATTGGAAAAAAATAATAATAATCTGATGCTTCACAACAGCTGCAGGGATATCGACTCCCTTTCTACCTGAGGGGTGAATTCCACCTTGGAGAAGATCCTGGGATTGGCATTCCGGTGGTGGACAAGGGCAAAGTCCAAATGAGCAATGCTGAAGTCAAAAGGAGCCGGGGCAATAATACCAGCATATCGTGGCTTCAAACTCTTACTGACCGTTACTAAGAATGAGAAGACCTTTCAACCTTTTAGAGTGATTTACAAACACAAGCAATCAGCCATCAGAGGTGAGAAGGGAGGACCAAGGGAAAGGGATGTGGCCACCTCGGCAGCCCTGGAGGGCTGGATTTGGCCCCCCGACCATGAGGTTATGCAACTCTGCTCTGATGGGTCCTTCCAAAGGTCCGTCTAGTCTAGAACCAGATGCCTCCAGGAAGTCCACCCCATTGCCAGCTCCAGGATTTGAAGGGTCCTTGGGCAAGGCATCTTTAATATGCCCCCCTCCCTCAGTGAGCCTACGAGATCACCGCCATTGTCACCAATGGCTGTTGCGCCTCCTCTTTCTCATCATGGCTCCTCCTTACTTGCTTGCCAAGCAGAGACCCAATGAGCAAGTAGACCACGGCATCTCCTGCTCCTCCTTCTCACCACCACCATTGTCTGAGTCAGAGCAAGAGCCAGGTGAATAAACAGGTTAGAATCATAGAATAGTAGAGTTGGAAGGGGCCTATAAGGCCATCAAATCCAACTCCCTGCTCAATGCAGGAATCCACCTTAAAGCATACCTGAAAGATGATTGTCCAACTGCCTCCTGACTGCCTCTAGTGTGGGAGAGCCCACAACCTCCCTAGGTAATTGGTTCTATTGTCGTACTGCTCTAACAGTCAGGACGTTTTTCCTGATGTCCAGCCAGAATTTGGCTTCCTGTAACTTGAGCCCGTTATTCCACGTCCTGCACTCAGAGATTATCGAGAAGAGATCCTGACCCTCCTCCGTGTGACAACCTTTCTTTGAAGAGTGCTATCATGTCTCCCCTCAATCTTCTCTTCTCCAGGCTAAGTTCTTTCAGTCTCTCCCCATATAGGGCTTTGTTTCCGGACCACTAGTCATCCTCATTGCCCTCCTCTGAACATGCTGAAGAGCAGGAACAAGTCCAGGAGGTTCTTGTGAGTGGAGCCCCACTGAGCTGTGGACCTTCAGCAGGGGCCCAATCATTCTTACCTGTGATGCCTGCCCTGGCTTACCAGCAGGGCTTGAAAGCAAGAGACCGCCCCCACTCCAGGACCTGGCTTCCAGTGGCAGACTTCATTTGAACTAGGGATGGAGGGATCAGTCTATCATTGGTCTGTGTCAGCTTCACATTTCTTCAATCACAAATCTGTCCTGTCCAGTTTCTGCATTGGTCCTGTGATTACCCCCCACCCCCATTAAAATGCTCAAAGAACTGCATTTAATTTGAATGTATTTCCCCCTAAAATATACATTTTTAAAGTCAAGGATTGCAAATTCAGAGATGTGCATGATTCAAAGGATAACTGCATTACAACCCACATATTTGTCCAGGAAGTGCAAATTAAATTGGTTCCCTTTACTTAAAAGTCAAGACCAAACTAAATCCTTGACCATCTCTCCTCTGAACCCAGAGAGTATATAGCTATCATGACTAGCAGCCATTGGAATTAAGCCCAAAGATAGCTCTACTAGCAGTATGGGATAGAGAGAATGAGAATAGAACTAAGAGGGAATTGATAAACAACCTCCTGGCACCTGTTAGAATAATGATTGCTAAAAATTGGAAAGGACAAGGAAGCTATACAATAGAAGAATGGTACAAAGAAATATGGGATATGGCACTGAATGATAAATTGACGTGTAGAATGAAAATCAGGAGGGGAATGTCCAGTAAGAATGATTTTGGAGAAATATGGAATCCCTTTTTGGAATATGTATTAAGTTCGGGGAAGGGACATCAACCTTCAAAAGAGCTGTTAAAATTTTTGAAAGATGAAGAATGATTAAGAGAAGGTCTCATGGGGGGGGGGGGGTGCACGGGGGGGGGGGTTGTAGAGGGTTATGTATTGTATTTTATGTTGTTTATGTTTTATTATGTCAAAATAAATAAAAATTATATCAAAAAAAATGACTAGCAGCCATTGACAGACCAGTCTAATCCCCTCTTTACGGAATCTAAGCTGATGATTTAGGGAATTTCATAACTTAATTATGTGCTGGGCAAATAGTGACTTTCTTTTGCCTATCCTGAATTTACCGCCCATCCGTTTCATTGGATTTCAGTGTTATCAGTAAGCCGGAAAAATGTCCCTGGACAACACACATCCAATGGACCACATGGCCTCTGCCCTTACCAGAACTGCAATTCTGCTTGCAAACAAGCTCACTACACACCTTGTTTGCTTGCAAAATTGCTAGTGTTTTTTTTTTAACTTGGTTTGTTTTTGCTGCAGCAAATTCAGCAGCAATTTTGGTGGGGCTGGGGTGTGGCCACCGGTCGGTTCTGGGGGGCAACATGGCCCCACAACTCCTGGAAGTGGCCACCACTGCTATATCGCCTTTCTCCACACCAAAAGCATACAACCTGTCTCATGTTTCACATACTTATCCGCCCTTTCAGAAATCACTACCAGTAAAAGCCTTTAGGAAATTAATTTGCTTGCATGTCTCTTAAATTAGGCTAAACTGTGGATGGGCAACACATTTTGAGTGTACATTTCGACTGCGTCGGGCTGTCGTTTCCCCAGTGTTTCGAGAAAGCTACTCTGACTGTGCAGGTTCAGAAGTGTTATCACCTTTGGTGCAGCTGCATGTATTCTAAGGCTCAGCCCTGGGGCTGCACACACCTTCTGAGGCTGGGCACTGGGGAGCTCAAATTCAAATTAAAGTCCTTGGCCAGTTCTTAGGCAGAGATCTAGTGTCTGAGTCGACTGTTGCTTTTAGCTGAGGCTAGGGGATATTTTAAATTTGCCTCTGTTTAACCAAATTAGCATGTGTGAAATTAGTCATAGACTTGGGGCCGTCCCCTGGGGCAGGTTGCAGGAGAAATTGTAGGGTCAGCACCAGCTGCAGCAAGAGGGAAGAGGAATTTTCACTGCCTTCACCTTGCAAACGGGCTTAGAAATGGGTGAGGAATGTAGCTTGAGGTGACACCGCCATCTTGTGGAAAGCCCTGAAGTGGACGCGACCGATTTTATTCCTGCCATCTACGCACCCAGAAAGAGCAAACGGTTATAGCTTCAACAGACAAATTTCTTGCAATATTTTTTCCCTACTTCTTTGCTGTTACTCCTTCGGGCAAGTAGCTTGTGCCTAATCCTGGGGCATGGTGCCTGAATCATGTTTCTATTTGAGCACCATGGCTGAGCAGGGATTTGAAGAACCCAGTTTTCCCTGGGCCAAGTGAGATAGCCTAGAGACACAGGGCCATTGATATATGCTGACTGGTGCATGACTGTGTCACTTGTGCTAATATATGTAGGGATGCATAGATTTCTTTCAATTTGTTCCTTCTGCATTTTGCGGATCGTCAGGCGTCTTTCGTTTCATCATCAGCTCATTGATGAAATTGTGTGTGTGTATATATATATATATACACATAGGGATGTATATGTACAGTATATACATATACTTCCCTATATATTCATATAGGGAAGTATGATAATCTTGTTTGCAAACGCACGTCTAAAATAGTCTGCAAATCCACAGAATCCGCACAGTTTGGAAAAAGCCATTCCGTTGCAAAATCTGCAGGTTGGGTTCATAGAAATCCAAGCTCATATGAATCAATTGCATTTCTTTGACATAGAGCCTATCTACACACGCTGGATAAAACACTTTGAAAACGTTTTGAAAACTGTATATGGAGTGTGATCTGGACCCCAACAGTTCTCAAAACTGTTATAAACCATTTTAAACCATTTTAAAGCTGTAGTGGAAATAGGCTCATAGAGAGGGAAGACTTGAACCTGGCTGTTGTCTGCCTGAATCCACCACTTCCTCATTTCGATTCTGCCTTTTGCAAAAAAAAAAAAAAAGATAGAGAAAACAGCTGTAATGTTACATTGCTCTGAGGAATGCAGTCTCCAGGACCACAATTTCTCCAAGGCTGCTTGCGTTTTCTTCCCTGTCTGTTCCTTTCTTTCCCCTCCCCCTTGAAGGAAATCTGGAACTTCCAAATGAGGCTAACATGTGGGTTCGCATGACTTTTTCGCCCCAGTAAGTTAATGGAGCTCTTGTTTCTTTCTCAGCAGTCTCAGGATGCAAATGTTTTAGTTTACTTTAAAAGGCCGCTTTGCTTGCCAATCCTTTATACGCATTCCAGGCCGGAACGATTGCTGCACACACGGCGGTGTGATGCTTTCTCTTCATGATTGTTGCTGTCTTCTAGATGGTGAAGCAAATGATCCTGGAGGCACGTTTCCCAGGTGTCTGCTGAGAATCAATGAGATTGACCCACAGCATGCATTAAATTTATTGCCATTCCTTCACAACGAGCTCTCTGCCAGGTAAATGATGAGTAAGGCTGGGTCTTCCAGCCTATTGGTTTCCCCCTCCTCCCTTCTTCCCTGCCAAACAGTGAGATCATTATTGCCAAAGCATTTGGGGAACTTCACCTGTTTCTGTCTCCCCCGCATCCTCCTTCATCCCAGACATGTTGCTATGATCCTTGTTGATACACAGTAACAACCGTGACTGCTTCATATCTATGGAGCACCTGCCAGGTGTTGTGCAGAAGGTAGAGGTGGCATGGTCTCCTAACCATAGGATCCAGAGCATCTCTACAATAGGGAAAAATTGCACTGACTTACCAGGGCTGCTCCTTTGCGCGATTGTGATGGGCTCCATTACATGGGCAGACAGGACCAACCAAGTGGTTTGAATTGCCGACCACACGGTTTGTAATTGAAAATTCGCCCTCCTTTCAGTACTCATGGCCTTAAATGGGACAGCACTATCTAGTGGATGCTTCATAGCGCAACTTCAACTTTAGATGCTGGGAAAACCCACACTATTTCAAAAGAGCAAGAATATCTCAGGTTGTTTTTAGAGCAAGATTTCTGGAGGAATAATAATAATAATATTTATTTATTTGTAGCCCGCCTCTCCCTCCGGATCGAGGCGGGCATAGGAGAAGTCCTGGAGGTTGACAACCTCATCTAAAGGACCCACAAACGTCCGTGAGTGGCCAATCACAAACATGCCATATATCGCTGGTGTAGAGATGCTCTTAGAATCCGTATCTATTAGATGGAGAAAATGGGAATGAGAGGTCACAGACTGACAAAAATGATGAGAGAGGCTGGAGCAAGTTAGAATATTGATGGACGTAGATGGATGAGGTTGCAAACACTAGCAACCCAAACACTTGCAGCTAGGAAGCAACGTTTTCACAAGTGCCTATGAAGAAAGCATAGAGGTGCACACCAAGAACCCAGGTAGTAGCCAAGGCCTCTTTGGTCATCATTCACATTGAAATCAGTGGGACTTGCTTCTAAGTAAACAGGAATCTAATGTAAAATCCGAAATCTTCCTTCCTGCGCCTCCGCCCCGTCCGAAGTATTGCACAGTGAGGCATCCTGTGAACAGAATGCTGGACTAGGTGGACCCTTGGTCTGATCCAGCCTGGATCTTCTCATGGATAATCAAATGCTGATTCCACCTTGATTGGTTAGATACAGCAGTAAAATGTGCATATCCCAGAATACCTCCCGTCAAAGCAAGAAACCCCTTGGGTTTTCGATATCAGGACGGCCCAAATGAATTAGCCCAGCAGCTCATCTTGTCCCATATGTTCCATCGATTGAGGTTTAATCCCCAGTTAGTTACAGTGTTGTCTCAGAGGAGTGGGTAAAAAGAAGAAATGCCCAGGAAATGATCAGGCAGCAGCATTTTCCTTTTCTTCATTGTCAAGGTCATTTTTCATGGGCCAGACCACCTGGTTCTCCAGGTGCGTCTGCCCAAGTCTCCTTCAACTTGAAATGTCAAAAGCAAAACTCCTCCATCTTTCTCCCACCTGTTTATTCTCACCCACACTTCTTAACCTGGAGCAATGTTTGTTCAGGATGAAATAGATTAACCAGCTCTTTCGGAACAAAGAGGAGATCAATGGGCACACTGTGGAATTAGGTTTTCCTATTTCTGCATGCTTTTGTTTAGAAGGCCATTTACTTTTCTTCCCAGCTGGCTATTTTTCCAAAAAGAAAAATGGAGCATGTGGTTTAGGTGTTTATGTTGTGCTTTTTTCACTAACTTGTTTTAATAAAATGTTAATCGTACCTAATGCCTTCAATTAATCTCACTTCTTTTCGGGGTCCCTCTACGTCTCAAGAGCATCTCCTGTTATTGTGTTTCCATGGCAATCTTCCCTATCTAAAAGAATATATATATATATATATATATATATATGGAGCTCACTTTGGACTCTTTAGTTTTTCATCTTTAATTCCGGGAATTAACCGTAGGGTGAACACAGCTGTAATATTTTCAGTGTGACAGTGGGGGAGAAGCTAAGAAAACATCTTGCCTAAAATCCTGAAAGCCACTACAGGTCAGTATTAACGATAATGGGCTAAATGGACCCAGGGTCTGATTCAACTTCCTAGATGCTTTTGAAGAGTTTTGAAGACAGGCATTGTACAAGCTCCAGAGGGAAATAGTTAGTCTGCCTCCTGGGACCAGTGAGGGAGTTTTGATATTACTTACAGTGAAGAGGTTTGTAGTGGCAATTGCTGCTCGAACTATGGCTGAACGTGCCCCTGCTCCTGGAGAAGAGAGAAAGAAAGAGAGAATAGTCCCACTATGGAATAACAACACATGAGGCGGTAGTAGTGTTGAAGCTCAGCAGGTCTGGTTGGGAGTCTTCTCAGGAACCATATATTAGTGTGAAGGTTTGAGGTCTACTGAGGCAAAGTAAAAAGGTCAGGCCTTAGAGGATTGGAGTTTTTTCTGTTTGGAGGGAGTATCCCTGAGAGGAGTAGTTTCACTTCTCCAGTTAAGTATTGTTTCTTTTCAGTTTTGGGGGGGAGAGGGGATAAAAGGAGAGAGCCAGCCAGAGGCAGAGCCAGGAAAGAGCCAGAAAAAGGCCAGACCATGAGGAAGGGGAAGAAAGACGCAGCTTGCAGAAGCCTAGGTGCAGCTTAGGGTAAAAGAACTTGCGTCTTTGCAACCTTTATTTTCTTCAAGTGCCTTTTGTATCACTCAGCTCTGTTGAATAATAAATGCCTTTATTGTAATGTGGTTGTTTAATTCGCAGGTAAACTGTTGTGTTCAGCCATGAGTGTCTGGAGTGTCACTCACCCCCATGTCTACAGCCTAAATCCCTAGTCTGAAATCTTCATAGAAAGGACAGAAAATGGATTCTTATAGGAAATGGACTCCAACAGCCCTTAATAGCACTTTCATTATCAAGGCACCCCGGTCGATTCCACATTGTGGTTTCACAGGCTTGCTCTTGAACACCAAACCCTGGGAGGCTTTGTAAGTAATTGAACAAAATATGGTATCCCTGAGCATTTGGCGATCCTTTCCCCATGCATAGTCTTAGGACACAATCCTAGGCATGTTTAGACAGAAAAAAAGGGTTTACAACTCCTAACATGCCAAAGCCAGTGGGGGCTGTTTGGCAGGTGGAGGGTTTTCCTTCTCTTGAGGTATCTGAGCAGATGCTGAGATGACCCTCTGTCAGGGATGCGAGAGATGCACCCTGCATTGCAGAGCCTCCACTGAACAAGGGGTTGGACTAGATGATCTCCAAGGCACCTTCAAACTCCACAATTCAATTATAACAACAACAGCCACCAGCAACACAATGGCCTGGCTGGGTACGAAGCAGAGCCGTCCACTCATAAATGCCTTTCGCTTTATTAAAATAAACTTTCCATTACAAGAGAGGAAGAGGGTTCCCTCCCCACTCGCTGCTCGTTCCTAATTACACTTACGTGTTGAATGACAGCCACCCTGGCTGTGGCGTTTAAGCGATATGCCCCCCCCCCCAAACTCCTCCTTTGCTCATTGTTCAGAAGCGAGAGGAAGGGAATGTGAAGTCATTACAGGATGGCAAATATCCAATTATTCTGCTCTCTTGAGCAGTGGCGAAGCTACGAGAGAGCTCCAAGTCCAGAGGAAGATTGTGCGTCCACCTCTGTGTAATTGAACGGGCTGAAAAGGAAAGAGGGCAGCAAGGAAAGAAGGCCTGCGCGTGTTATGCACAAGGCTCAAGGGAACGTTGACGGAGAAGAGACAAGAGTATCTGAGCTCAGGATATTAGAACAGTGACAAATCAAATAAAGCACATGGAATACTTGGAATTGCCATCCACGTTATAGGACTTTTCACTCATTATGAAACAAAAAAACTTAAAGAGGCTTAAATAGATTGGGTTGCCATATTTGGGGGCTAAAAGGTAGGTTTTCTTTTCTTGTTCAGCTGCCCTACTAGAATTGAGGGCTCCATTTCCCCCTCCCCCGGTTTGCCTCCACATTTTTTACCTCCATTTTGTAAGCGCGTCAAGATAATGGTCCCTTTCACGTGGGTTTGGGGTATTGAACCTGCACCATAAAACCTCCCTTTTGCTTGTTTGCTCTTCCACTCCACTCCACCCCTTCTCCTTCTCCTTCTCCCTCCAGTTCATTGGTTGTGGTACTCTGATGGGTGTGGGCTCCTTTCCCCCCTCCCACAACTCTGGCTTTGTTGTCCACCGATTTTCTGATTTAACTTTTCATTGCTGGGCTCCGTTTCTGCGGACAATGAGGGTGGGGTTGGAGCAGTAAAAAGTCCATTCAATCGAATAAGCACAAGTCCCTTCATTCGACACGGGGGAGTGCTGGAGGAGGAGAACAGCCCCACCCTCCCCTTTCGTCAGCAAGACTCCATTCAAAGCTACACCCCCAACAAAGGAAAAAGTGAGAGGACAGCACTACATGGAGGCTTAAGGCTGCAATAAATCCACTTGGGGAAAATAATCCAGACTTTCCCTGCACCAAAATAATACACAAAACAAAGGAAAAGAGGCAACATTGGTACAGGACAGGGACAACATCATGTGAGTCCCGCACTGCAAAACCAGATACCAGATGTGACGAGAGTGCGCGAAACCGCTGGTGTGATGGAGCTCTGAGTCTATCAAACTGAATTGTGTGGCTGAGCTCTTGCACAACCCTTATTTGTTTATTTATTTAGTCTCATCAAGTTGTTCAGCGGTCACAGAGTTCAACTTACCAAGTGGCTTCCTTGGAAAGCAACCCATACCCCTTCCTCCCCAAATGAAAAAGGATCTGTTCTTCTATCTCCAATTTACTATGGAGAAGTGAGGGACCCAGTTTGTGTGAATGCCTCCATTTTGTGAATGCTAAGCCAAAGCAAGAGTCATTGTTTCTTTTTAAAAGAGCAGGGGAAAGTATGCAGCTGCAGAGATGAAAAGACCTTCCAGGGAGGTAGGCTTCAGGAGCTATCTGCAAGCTGCCATGTTGTCTAAATCCCGAAAGGACCTCTTCCTGTATGAAGAATCCATCTTTCTTCTGACCACTTCACCCTCTGGCAGGCATAGCCATGGGAACCAGAGGAAGGTTTTCCCCCAACTGGTCCTCAATGCTTTAAAAACAAAACAGAGCCCAGCCAGATGGATGGTGTTTCCAGGCAGAGTCTCCATTTTGTATCAAGAACATTGCTATAAGAAGAACAGAAGGAGAACACAGATGGAGTCATCAAATCGTAAGGCTAAAAGACACTGGCCCCTTTCCGCAAGGCAGGATATTCCACAGATTTTGTATCTCTCCAGCATTAGGATGCACTCTGTCTGTCTGTTTAGTAGGTACAATGGTCTCTTCTTTTTTCATTCTTTGTCCTGGTTGCTGCAGGTTGGCACACTCTCTTCTTCCTCTAAGTACATAAGAGTAACTATGATGGATCAGGCCAAGATACAACTGCTCCAGCATCCTAACAGTGCCCAACCAGATGCCACTGGGGAGCTCCAGAAGAACCTTCTCCAACTTGATGCCTCCAGATATGTTGGACTGCAATGCCCATCATTGGCCATCCTGGCTGGGAATGAGAGTCGTAGTCCAACATATATGGAGGGCACCAGGTTGATGTGCCTTCTGCTATATTGTACCCAGCATCTGGTATCCACAGGCAATTAACTGCTGTGGCTCCTAGCCACTGATGTCCACTCCATCCTTCATGAATTTCCTTCACTCTTTCTTAACGCCAAACAAGGTCATCAACACATCTGGTTGCCTTGAATCCTTCAACACCGAAGTCCGTATAAAACCAAGAAAGAATCTTGTGGCACCTTAAAGACTAACTCATCTATTCAGGCACAAGCTTTTATGGACACCGACCATTTCATCGCATGTACAGTCAGTGCCGGTTCCAGGTCCTTGAAGACCCTTGGGAAGATTCTCTCTATGGGCTCCCTTCCTCAGCGAGTCTACCTCCTCACTGCCATGGTCACCAGCTGCTATGTGTCCCATTCTCTCAATCACCATTGCTGCCGTTGCGCAAGTAGGCCGGGGCATCTCATGCTCAACCTTCTCACCACCGCTATTGCCTGGGCCAGAGTGAGAGGCTGGTGAAGGAGCAGGCTGTAACAGTGAAGAGAATGAGCAATTCTGGAAGAGTTTCTTGTCAGTGGACCCCAGGCGGGGTGTGGGCCCTGGGCACGTGCCCAACCATGCCTACCCGTGAAGCCAGCCCTGTGCTCAGTGTCCATGTAAGCTTCTGCCCGAATCAATGAGTTAGTCCTTGATGCCATGACTCTGTGTTGTTTTGCTGCAACCGACTAACACGGCTACCCCTCCATATCCAGGGGTAGCACAGCCCTTAAGAATCCAGAAGCAGTATGGCCCAGAGGAGGGCCAGGATCTCTTCTTGATCATCCCAGAGCCCAAGAGGCGGAATAATGGGCTCAAGTTACAGGAAGCCAGAATTCCGGCTGGACATCAGGAAAAACTTCCTACCTGTTAGAGCAGTACGACAACGGAACCCAAGACCTAGGGAGGTGGTGGGCTCTCCCACGCTAGAGGCCTTCAAGAGGCAGCTGGACAGCCATCTGTCAGAGATGCTTTAAGGTGGATTCCTGCATTGAGCAGGGGGTTGGACTCCATGGTCTTATAGGCCCCTTCCAACTCTGTGATTCCATGACTCTAAGGCTCTCCTTTTCATGTATCCATTGCCATGCTCAACTCTTTATTTCTGAGAACCGAGTTCCACAGATGGGATGGCTGCAGATATTCTGTGCTGCAACAGCCAGCCGTTGAAGCTTGGGACCTGGCTGTTCTTGTTCTACCTCCCCTTGCTGAGCACAGCCTGGATGGGGAGAGGGGAGCTTGTGGCTAATGAGATGCAGCCCAGCCCAGAGCTCCTGCTTCCTGAGGGTACTCGGAGCACAGAAGCAGGCAAGACAACAAAAGACCCTCTCTCTGAGCTTTGACTTCCCACAGAGCGGAGGAGGCGGAGAGCTGAATGCTGATGGAGCCCATCAAACGCCAGCTGCCAAAGATGGTCTGTGGCTTCGCGTGGCTGGCAAAAGCTCCCATCCCCCTGTCCCCAACGCCTGTCAACAGCTGCTGCCCTCAGCAGCCATCTTGGCCATGGCTGTGTTTACTGGCTCAAAGGGAAACCGTGTCAAGGGGGCACGGAGGAGCTGACTGACCTCTCACAAACATACAGCTCAGCCCTCGAGTGTGGAGACCCAATGGTGCTGGAAAGGGGAAGGAGAGAGAAACAAATAAATCCTCCGAGTTGAATTCCTGCAACGGCAAACTAGAGTGTACCTCAGCACTCCAATGTTGTGGTTTGTTGAGAAAATTATAGATTTGTGAGCCCAACCTGTCTCATAAACAGGTTCTGGACAGGTAGCCAGACGGTGAGCTTGACCTTTCAGAGGTTAAGGCAGCGAGAGATACAAAAACGTACTTTAGTAATCCAGATAATATGACTTTGCTTAAAGTGTGAAGAATGTTGGCTTTTCCCTGCTGGGGCCTCTTAGCAAGAGTACCCCACCCTGCCAAAGTAGATAAGAAGTTGTTTTCTCATTTACTTCCCCCTGCCATAAGCAGAGTGTAGAAGAGTGATATGAAATTGTATAAGTTGTTTACGCGTGTGTATAATGATGTAATCAACTAATTGCATAATGCTGCGAACCTATAAAAGTGAGTCTCTGACCATGGAGTCTTAGTCTCACTCTTGACATGCTCTAGAGAACAGACTCCCTGCAATTGCTTGTCATAAAGATTCTTATAGAAAGGAGACGCTGTCTTGAGTATCTTTGAACCCCGCTGAAAGATCGGATACAGGGGGGAAGTACGTGGTTACTGAAATCCCCCCACAGGTTCCTCTTGGGGGGGGGGGGAGGGGACATGCTGAACAGCTGTAGACTGCATCTGGCCCCAGGAACCAGCCAGATTCCTTGGAAAGCAAAACTCCCCTCACTCCCCAAAAGAGAAAGGATCCATGGGATGCTTGCTGCACCCGTGTCCTGCTTGTGGGTTTCCCGTGAGCAGCCGGTGGGCCTCCATGCAAACAGAATGCTGGACTACGTGGACTCTTTGGCTGATTCAGCACGGCTCGTTTTATTTATTTATTCATTTATTTACTGCATTTCTATGCCACCCGATAGCCAAAGCTCTCTGGGGGGGTTACAAAAATTGAAACCATAACAATTATTCAAAATATAAAACAAACAACAGTATAAAAACACAGCCTATAAGCACACAAGCAGGATTAAAACCAAGCAGCAATACAAATTTAAAACAGCAAGGATAAAACAGCAAAGTTGAAAATTAGACTAATAAACTGTTAAAATACTGTGAAAATAAAAAGGTCTTCACCTGGCGTCGAAAAGGTCAAAACATTTCTTTTCTCCCAGGCATTTTAACAGCTTAAGTTGAGGTTTTACCTGACTTTGTGGCCAGGCTTAAAAGTTTAAAATGTTTTAAATATCAGCTGTTTTATGTTTTGTGGCTTTATTAAATTTTGTATATTGACTTTTTAATGTTCAATCTTTTAATTTTTGTAAACCGCCCAGAGAGCTTCGGCTATGGGGCAGTATATAAATGTAAATAATAATAATAATAATAATAATAATAATAATAATAATATGTACGTGCCAGGCGAACCTCTCTAGGGAGCTCATTCCACAGCTAGGGGGGCCACAGCAGATAAGGCCCTCCTCCTTGTAGCCACCAACCTCACTTCTTTTGGCAGGGGCTCACCAAGAAGGGCCCCTGAGGATGATCTTATTTTATGTTCTTCATGTGTTCCTAATACAGTGGCCGCTTAAGCATCGCCCCGAGAGAGGAAATGCATCACCAAAAAAAATAGGTCACCAATTTGCGTAACATTTGCACATGCTAATTCATACATATCAGCTGCGCATTTAGAAATAGTAACAACTCTCGTTTGAATAGAAATACACCACTTCTCACCATAATGGGGAAGAGTGACCAGGCGAGACATGTGCTGGCTCAGTCTGCTAACAAAGTGCTCATCAGGACTCTAAAGGAGCTATCCAAGGTGCTTCGGATCCTGGATAGCTCCTGTAACGTTCTGACTAGTCCTGGTGGAATTCTGGAGCAGATTCACCACCCCACTGATATCGGAGCCACCAGGCCCTACTGGCATTTTATTTATTTATTTGTGGTATTTATATACTGCTGAATATATTAGAATCCCTCAGTGGTTCATAATATTCACCATGGTTTTGTATATGAATGTAGCCAAGGGCGTGAAGACCAAATACGACTGCTCTGTCGCATCTGGCCTGGCTTTGGGAATCCCCCAGCCACCTAGCCACAAAGGGTTATGGGAAACTAGCATCTTCTCTTGTTGTCGTAGTTCTCAGAAAAGGAGAGTGGGCGGTTGTACTGCGTGCCAGAGAAAAGGTAATTTCAAGGCACTTTGGCCTGTTTTAAATGAGGTGGCCAAGAAGTCTCTATTCCTGCCTTGGAAGAGAAAAGGAAAAAGAAAAAGACAGAAGAGCAGCCAAATCTCACACAAGAATCCGATCAAAGAAGTCCCCAGAGTCTCACAAGACGGAGGTGTCCAAGTCTGAAATTACTCAAATCTGCTTCTTTCACAGACCAGCTCCTGGAAAATGGCTCCCTCCCCAACCAAGGTCAGAGTCCATCACTAGATTGAAGTCGTTTCATAATACTAGATTAAAAGCACAATGAGAAGCCAGTCTCTTTGCCCCCAACACCCAAAGTAGTTGGCTCCCCGTTGTGCATGAAGCAGCAGGATAAGGCCCACTCTATGGCTGCAGCCTCAGACCCTTCCTCTGACCTGTACCTGGGGGAGAAGGTTTGTCTTGCTCACCTGAGACTAGAATTGCCCTTAAAGCAGCACAGAGGAAGTCTCTCCTTTTTATTCAGGCAGTATATGTTATGATTTATTTATTTGATGTGCAGCTCACCTTTCCACCCAGAAAATGGCGCTCAAGCCAGCTTCTCCTTTCAGTGGTGGACAGACAGACAGACCGACAGACAGAGACTCGGTTCACATGTAACACTAAGCCATGATGGGTTGCATAACCGCTATGAGTCGTAGATTATGCAAATAGCCAACTGTGTCTATTCTGCGTGGATTCTCAAAGCAGGGTGTTTGGATAGCTTAACCCATCGTAAGTGGTGGAACCACCGCACAAAAGACTCACAAACCCGTCATGGGTTCAGCCAGAAAATAAACCATCATGGCTTAGCTAGGGTGACCATATTTTGGAAACCAAAAAGGAGGACAACATGGCCGCCCCTCCAAGGGGGCGTGCCCATCCAAGCATGGCCTTGGTCACACGTCTGATTTCACAGCACATAATTAAACAAACTTGTACTACATAACATCTTAATGTTAAAATCACTGAAATAAAGAACAAGTGAGACATTCAAAGACGTTTGTAGCTTTTGCTGTACTTTGAAGCTTTTGCCATACTCTGTGTGATACAGTCTCCCCTTCCCTCAGGTATCTTTTTTGACTGCAAATCCTTCACTGGATGACCATAGTCTCAACTTCCCTAACATTTAACACTCTTTCCCCATCACCTTTCTCAAATCCATACTTACAGATTCAGCATACTGCTACCACGGAATAAGTGCAGAAAAACCGAGTACAACAAACTAGCATTCAGAAAGAATATAAAATACTATCCCCCTGCAAACAAAAGCCATGGAACAAAATGGACTAACGGCTTCCCTCCTTTTATCCAAATATCTCCTGAATTTACACTGCCTCAGTGTGCAGAGAACAGAGTTTCCAATCAGGGACCCAAAGAAAACTGGCCAAAGAAACCTCAGAAACAGGTCCCATTGATTTCAATGAAGCTTACTCCCAGATAAATGAATATAGGATTGCAGCCACTTAACATCTGTGCATCTTTCTCTAGCAAGTGCAAGCCCCTTCTGTCAAGGACAACTGTGCACTCACAGAACCTGGCCTCATGGATCATGCAACCAGCAGGTGCTCTCCAGAAAGATGCTTTCAGAGCCTAGGAGATCCAGACACATTCAGACAAGACACACTATGCACTCACATATTATCTTGCTGGGACAGAACAATTCCCAGAATGACCAGATACAAAAGAGGACAGGGCTCCTGCAACTTTAATTGTTGTGATGAAGAGGGAATTTCACCAGGTTGGGGGGAGGGAGGAATCCACAAAGCCACACTGTAAAATAATCATAATCACAATCTCAAAGCCATACAGAAAAGAAATGTCTGGAACCGAGCTGAAAGTTGTGAGTACATATATCCCTTCGCATGTAGTATAATCATCATCATCACCTGCATCAGCACAAAAGCAGTTTTGGAGCCACATTTTTTTAAAAAAAATCATCATCATCCACACACACCTCACACACGGTCACCAAAGGCAATAAAAAATAAAATCTACATACCCCTGCATACCCACCCAAAGTGGGGGGAAACCCCACCCTTCCCCAAGACAATTTTTAAAAAAACTCCCCACACACACTTAACCGGGGGGGGGGGGGGGAGAATAAAAATCCACCCCACACTCATCCAAGGCAAAATAATCATAATCATAATGGCTAAAAATAGAATACAAATCCACCACACACCAACATACTCACCCAAGGCAAAACTGATAATAGTTTTTAAACTCACCCAAGGCAACCCACTCTCTACACACATTCACCCAATTAAGAGTCTATCTACACTACTGCTATAAAACAGTTTTAAATGGTTTAAAACAGTTTATAACAGTTTTGAGAACTGTTGGGGCCCAGGACACGCTCCACAGACAGTTTTCAAAACGTTTCCAAAGTGTTTTATCCTGCGTGTGTAGATAAGCTCTAATTCATCAAAATCAGTCCCCAAAGAATGGATAGAAAATCAGTAACAACTTATTTCATCATTGCAGCCAGAGATAAAATCCAATCTACCCCCCAACACCCCACTAGACTTAGATTGCAGCTAGAGACAGTTCATTTGGCCTGCATTACTTTAACACACACACACCACACACACAGGTGCACACAGGAGCAGCAATTCCCAGGTGGGCGCAGAGTGGAGGAACGTGCCAGTCCTTGTATTTTATAAAGGGGGGAGATTAAGTTGAGGTAGCGCACTAGGTTAAAAAAGTCAGTTGAAGCCAAACCGTATTACCTGGTGGTTGGAGGGGATGAGGCACCCTCAGTGTAAAGTCCCCCTCTCTCTAGGTCTAGGGAGCAGGAAAATAAAATACCATCAGCCGCCCCAGCAGCCCCACTGGCCAGGCCCTGGCTAAGCAAACAGGGAGGGACCACGTCGGCCCAGGTGGAAGCGAATCCAGGCAGCGGCTGCAGCCGTAATAACTCACATGCTGGCTGGAGGCCCGAGCGCCGGGAAGAAGCCCGAGCAGCGGCTGAATCAAGGCGCGGCTGTGGAAGACGAGGAGGAGGACGGGGCAGGCAGCGCTGGCTGGAGGCCCAGGCGCCGGCAGGAGCAAGTTTGGGCGAGCCGCATGCAGTGCACGCGGAGGCTGAAAATGGAGGGGAGCTGAACAAAGAGCAACCAAATCACCATGTGCTCATAAAAACGGGGAGGAGGCGCCCTAACTGGCCCGGGCAGGTGCAAGGTGAGCCACGAGCACCGCCGCTGCTTTACCTCCTCCACTGCCGCTTCTCTCTTTATGCCCCACTGCTTCAGTGTCCTCCTCTGCTGCTTCTCCACCACCAATTCTCCGCTGCTGCTGCCACCGCCACCGGTTCTCCTCGGGTCTCCTCCTCCTCCTCCGTCTGTCTTCTTCTCTTCCTCTGTCTGTCTGTCTTCTTCTTCTTCTTCTTCTTCTCCTCCTCCTCCTCTGCCGTTGCCGCTCTCATCGCAGCAGCCCGGGCCCTGCTGCTGCTTCTGCTGTAAAAAGCCCCTGATCGGCCCGGGGAAGGGGCTAGAATGACGCGCACCCGGAAGTGCGGACGCACATCGTTCCGGCCTCTTCCCTCGCCGATCTGGGCCTTGTTCTTGGCCAGCGCAACCGCGCTAGCCAAGAACAAGGCCCGGATGGCGGGGGGGGGGAGGCCGGAACGACGCACACCCGGAAGTGCGGGCGCACGTCGTTCCGGCCTCTTCCCTCGCCAATCTGGGCCTTGTTCTTGGCCAGCGCAACCGCGCTAGCCAAGAACAAGGCCCAGATGGCACGGGAGAGGCCCAATTTTTCCGGACTTTGGGGGATATTTTAAAATTCCCCCCCCCCGGATTCAAATTTGGCCCCTTTTCCCGAGATGTCCGGGGGGATCCGGACGTCTGGTCACCCTAGCATGTTGTGTGAACCCAGCCAGACACACACACACACACACACACACACAGCCCTTTGGTCCCTCTAAGCTAAAGTCATCAAGATCTCAGGGCTCCTTCCATACGGATTTGTGGTCTGTTCACACGACAGCACTCCTGTTTTAAAGGGGACATGCAAACTCCAACATTCCCTAGGAAGCGCATTGGTTTCTGTGAACGGGCTTCAATTCAACAGCCATCAGAAAACACCTTTGATTCTGTTTTCTGTTTAAAATAATCTGTGCCATGCTCTATATTCACTAGATTAACTATTAAGGCTGTCTGTAGTATTCAAAACAAAACAAAACCAAATCAATACCTTCGTATTGTATCCAAAGAGTAGCTTAAAAACAATTCCCAAATCAGTGCTATTTTTCTGAAGAACGGGAGGCAATTTGGACAGCTTAATGGGAACCATAATCTCAGACTTTCTTTTTTAGAATTGGAAAGGCAGTCTAGTTTGGTGAGCAGGCTGGAAATCTCACACACTCCTAGAAGATGCTTTTATCGTGGAATCACCCTGCCTCAAACATGGAATATCACCTTCCTTTTGTAACCTTCCTGCATTTTCCCAATGCTTCTCCTGTGATTTTTCTTATCAGAAAAAAAGTCTGTTAATGGGGGTTGGGGAAGACAGAAGATATACACAAGGCTTTTCAGCTAGTAGCGCTAGGAGTCCTCCATCTGGAAGGACATAAGACAAACACTTCAAGGTTTCTTTGAAGAAAGCCACCAGCAGAGAAGCTGGGTTGGAGTTGGACCACAAGGAGGGTTCAAATTCGTGATGCATACCAATTGGTAGGATGGACCAGGCATCTGCTTTTATAGAGGGCAGTCCTCTGTTTGAAGGTGTCCTCTGTTAGAAGCGTTGTCCAATCCAAGCCTGGTTTAAAGATAAGGAACCCTCTGAGAGGAGAGCCAAAGGGCCTTGAAGCTGCCCATCAACCATTACACCTGGACAACAGACTGAGCAAAATGGCACACAGCTCATCTGCTCAAGTAGTCTTCCACACTATGGTGAGATGTACTGGATGCCTATTTAAATTTTAATAATTATTTCTAAATTTCCATCTGCACATATAAAGTAGCACCTGCACATTTTATGCAGATTGGGGTCCTCTTTTTTTGGTGACGCATTTCCTCTTTTTTGGCCTTCCGTAAGTGGGTTTCCTATTGGGAGGCATGCAGCATTACATGTTTTGATAACCGGGCGCTAAAGGAAGCCAGAGGAAAAAGAACAATGCCATTTTCATGTAATCTCTCTCTCTCTCTCTCTCTCTCTCATACACATACACACACCCCTAGCAGTTGCGGCAATAAAGCAGGAAGTACAGAAAAGTCATTCCTGAGGCACCCACTGCAGGCTACGGTACTTTCTCATATAAATTGCCCTCATATTTTATTTTTCCTCCTCCTAAAATACTTCAGAGCCCAGACAAGGCTTTGCTTTTATAAACCCTGCAGATTGATTTTCCAATGATAGCCTCACCACCTCCAACTTCATGATCAGAGTTCATTTATATAAATTATAGAGCGATTTATTTAATGGCCCAGGTTGAGCGATATAAATTCCACAACTTCTGTGCAATTTATTGTGAAACTTCCTATAAATCACAGGGGTGGGGGATGTGCAGGAGCCAGACAGCAGAGGAAGCGGCCAGGGTTCAGCGATGCAAATGAGGATGCCAGAACAAAATGGAGGCACCCGTGTCAAGGAAGGCATCAAGGACCAGACACCAGCTTGGTTTATTTGTCTGCTTGTTTAAAAATTATGGCGTACTTGTCTTGGCAAAGGGGAGACCAAAGCCAACTAACAATAAAAAATACAATTTAAAAAGGATCCAAACAAAAACAAAAATGACTATGATAGCATATGGCAAAGCAGCCAGCAAAATAATAACACCCTTCCTGTTATGACCAGGCCTGTTCCCCTTGGGCTGGAAGAAGGATTTCCAGGCGATCAATCAGAGTCAGATTCTGATGCAGAAGAGACAGCGCCAGAAACATACCAGCCTGTACGGGGAGTGGGAGAGGTGACTCTCACAGGCTCTTCACCAGCTGGGCATGAACTGTCGCCAGCCCTTATCTCTGAGGGTGTAAACAACCCACAAACTGGGAATCAGTGTTCTTCCGAGGGGGAGGGCACTGAAAGCCAAGCTGATCCTAGAATCTGCCGCAGACTAAAATGGGCGGAGTGAAAGGAAGGGGAGAGGAGGTTGGCCCAGCTAGCTTCTCGCCAAAGGCTTCTTCAGAACCAGTCTCTCTGAACTTAAAGTGTACTGGAAAAGGACTTCCCTTTTTCTTGAAAGGACAATGATTTCGCTTAGTTTGCATAAACTTGCCTAGAGAAAAGTTCCTTGGAAATTAGAGTCCCTTCAGGTGGGAGGAGATGTTTATTGCCTGAATAAAGCTTTGTGGATTACATGGCAGACCTCTTTATTGTCTCCCAAGAAAGCGAGGGGTGTTGGGAATCACGACACTCCCCTCCAATGGAAGCATCTCCCCCTGCACAAATAACAGCTTCCATGGGGTTTGAATGGGGGGGAGCCACATGATACAGATTTTTTTTAAAAAAAAATCCTCACCCATCTCCACAATCACAATCATGACTGCACTTACACACTGTGGCAGTTCACCCCTCCAGTGGGACATCCTAATGCAGCTAACACCAATATGTGAAACACCCCAAGTTCACTTCACTTCTGCTGACATCATAAAACTACATTCCCTTCTATAACAACACCTTTTCCCCCCAAGGTAGCTGGTGATCAGGTGTGAGGCAAACAGGGTAGAGGTACAAGTAAAGTAAATAAAGTTATGAAACAGTCCAACACATCTATAGTTTCAATAAACTATTTCAAATGTTTACCTGTGTTCAAGACAGCTGACACAAATGCCCCATCATATGCCATCAAATACATGAGAGGAGAGGGCAGTCTTAACTTGGTGCCGAAAAGATGACAGTGTTGGCTCCAGACGGGACTCAGTGGGGAGCTCATTCCAGAATCAGTGGGCCACCACTGAGAAGGCCCTCTCCCTTGTTCCCACCTTCTGAGTCCCCCTCGGAGGAGGCACTTGGAGGAAGGGCCAGATATTGATCATAGTGTCTGGATAGGTTCAGGTCAGGAGAGATGTTCCATCTCCACAGGTTTTCTTTGTTAATCTGTTCATGATTAATAAACCATTCTCTCTACACCATGCTGCCTCTTAGCGCACTACAGAGCCTTGAGATCTGTAGTTTCTCCAAGGATCAGGGGATTTCAACACAGGCACAGAACTGCAGCTCTTTTCATTGTCTACTTGCCAGAAGCGACAGCAGTCAGAACCAGTTTCATAGATGTTAAGTTCGTAATGAAGACATATATGAAAAGGAGGTGGAGATAAGCCCTAAAGGAAAGGACTTTGAACAGCTTGCAGCTGAAAGGAGAAAGTAGCATTGCTATGATATTTGGCGCATAACTAGCCTAGAAACTGCAGTAGCACTTTATCCACAAATTCCAAGGATCTGGAGCGTGAGGCAAGAGGAAAATGTGGAAATTATACCCGAGACGCCTGTGGCCATTCTTTCCTTCCTTCTGACATAGAAAGCTGTGTTGTTCCTTGAATGAACAATAGCCGGCACTTTCCTTCCAAAGGCTTTGAAGATTATCCCCTTCCTAGTTATTTACACTCAAATCTTGGTGTGTAACCAATTCCAGTCTCCAGCCCCCAACTTTGATTTAATGAATCGTGCCCAGGGACCGATGTGCTCTTCGAAACCGTCATTGCATTTGTTCGCTGCTGATACTCCTCACTCCGTCTTAGCGCAAGAGAGAGATCTTCGAGGAGGGTAGAAGTTAGCTGGAACTATAAGGTTGCAATACTCAAAAGAAGGCTAGAAGCTGCTACTAGTTGTTATATAATAATGCTATTGCACGCAACTACTTACGAAAATAGTCAAACATAGATAATAGCAACCAATACACATTCGTTGCTATCACGTTGATAAACTTCAACTCACAGTTATCTTCACTGTATAAGACCCGAAAACAACAGGTGGTTCCACTTTCTCATGTACTTTTACTGCAAATAATATTGCTGAAACAATACATCAATAACATTTGGTTTCATATTTCAACTAAGATTGCATTACATTCAAATTTATGACAGCAATTAGTATTCACTTAGTAACATTAATTAGTTATATAACAGTAAAAGATTATTGCTTTAACGAGTATCCGGTAGTCTCTCGTTTCGACCTCTTCTTCAGAAATTTCTCTTACTGCTGAGCATTCCCCACGTAGGCAACAGGCTTTCACAAACAGGTATTAAATACTGGGACCTTCGCATAAAATTTCATATTATTTGCCAGATACCTGTCTCCCGTTAGATACTGCCTTGAACTGCTCCTGGGTGTCTCCAGCAAACACCCAGGAGCATTATTATATAGGAACTATAAGGTTGACAACCGGCACCATGCCAGAGTAACAGCTGGCGACCCACAGCAAGGGTGACCCGCTGCGCAGGGAATTCCACAAAGATCCCCCACTTCCCCAAGTGAGCTGAAAACCAGGTGTCTCTGTTTAACTTTAGAAGCAGCCCTCAGGTTCTAAAGCAAGAAACACTGCAGGAAATGCTTGGAATATAAGTTTAGCACATCCTGTGCTCCAAATTCCCTATTATCGGAGACAGTGGCTCAATTTGGACGACATAATAAACAACTGGTGTGGGGGAAACAATCGTCAGTTGTTTTGACTATTGTGTCATCCGAATGCTGCCATAATCAACTCAGCACTGATCCTCATCCACACCACAGTTGATTATTTATTACCATGTTGTGTGGGGAGTACCCCCTAGTTGAACAACTGTAAAGTTGATTATTACCCCACCATTGACTATCGTGTCGTCCGAATTGAGCCATTCTCTGCTTCCTCATCCCTGTTCCTGCCAAATAACTCCGCCTATTTTGTCTTTCCGCAGATACGTCACTAATTTTCCTGGGGTCCCTAGCAGTTAAATCTCAACAGGGAGGGGGGCGTTGAAGCAGGTGATCTTGGCTCTGGTGCACGTGCAGAGTTTTAGATTTGATTTCATAACAACATTTGTGTGCTGTACCACAGCATCAAGTTCTCGGCGCGGGGGGCGGGGGGTGTTTAACAATAAATAAGTATAAAGGCAATTTAAATAAAACTCATAAAATCAAAAATAGCATACATACGACACCAAAAGAAAATCATCATCATCATCTGCTGCAACCCCAAGGTTAAAACACTGATTTTAAAACATGTGTTACTTAAAAGGCCTAGTTGATAAAAAGGTCTTCAGCTGGCACCTGAAAGACCACAAAGATGGGGTCAAGTTGCCTTGACACCCTTGATACCACCTGTGTTGATAATAGCTTTTGGAAAGGGGGGTGGCGTTAAAGGCAGAGAAATTGCCTTCTCTTTGTCCTGCCTCCGTTCTCCTGCACTGTGATTCCACCCCTCCTCTGGGCGCACACTTGTTTAATTTCAAACGTGGTCGTTCAATAGATGTGCAGAGTGAAATGGTTTCAAGGAAGGTTAAATTTAGGTACTGCCGCTCTAACTTCTCAGGTAACTCAGTTAACTCCTGTCTGGGGAGTTAGAGGGGGTGGATAATAATATAATAAAGTGTCTTGCCATCTTCTTGGTTAGCAAGGTGCTGTTTCATGGTTGACAACAGACGACTCAGAGTGTAAGGAGGAAATATTCCAAGAGCTCTCATCTTGATAAATGCTACGATCCGGGCTTAACTGCAATAAACAGTTTGAGCCAAAAGAATGAAAATCAGGTGTGTTAACGCTCTCCACGGTCCTCCCTTCTTCCAGGGGGCTTCTCTCTCTCTCTCTCTCTCTCTCTCTCTCTCTCTCTCTCTCTCTCTCCCTCCCTCCCTCCCTCCCTGCATGCTGTTTTACAGCCAAGCACCATCTTTCAGAAGGCTGGAGAAGAAGAGATGAAGCCGTTGTTATGGCAACAGAGTCAGCATCCCTGCATCTCCTCCTATCTTGGCACCATCTTTCCATTCTAGTGCTGTTTGGGGTGTATTAAGAAACCAGGGAAGCTGCTGTACTGTGCGGGATCCAGCAGCCCTAATTAAAGAAAGATCCTTTTCACTTCAGCTGTGAACTCCCCAAAGGACCATCAACAAACTGTAATTTTTTAGCCCCTGCAACTCAAGGATAATCATACAGGATGCTGTAAGGGTTGCTGAGTTAATATATGGAGGGGTTTTAATGCTCCTCTGTGAATCACTGTGGAAATGTTTATCGTTCTTCCCATCCAGCGGGCTTACCTAGTTGAATTTTGAGAGTTTTATTGTGATTTTAATAATAATGTATTCGTTTTATGTGTTTTTAATCAGTTTTTATGTATTTTATATTGTTTGTATTCGACGTTGTTCCCTGCCTCAATTCAGAGGGAGAGGCGGGTAAGAAATAAATAAATATTGTTATTAGATTATTATCCAATGTGGACTGGATGCAGTGAAGGCTAATTTCTCAAACTGTGTGAATCTGGGTGGCAGGGGGATGGTCCCCTTGGTTTTGATCATCAGAGGCAGGGGAGCTGCTAGGCACTTAAAAGATTCAGGGGTCCCATAGGGCACAGATACGCATAGAGACCGCATGTTGTTTTCATTCATTTCCAGACAGACATCATTCCAACAGGGTCCTTGCAAATATGGAGGTTCCGTGTTATTTGAATTATTTGTAAAATGTATGAAAGCTGCCCAGTTTTAGGGTGACCCTATTTGGGAAACCAAAAAGAGGACACCCTGTGGGTGGGTGTGGGAAAGCAGCTTTCCAAGGCCTCTGGAAAGTGCGTCATTTTCCCCACCTGCTTAAAAGCCCCAATTGGAGTGGAGAAGGGGAAAGCGTGTCATTCCCATCCCCCACTGTTCCAATCAGGGCCTTTTCTATAATGTCCGGAAACGACATATTTTCCCCTTTAAGGCCCTGATTGGAGCAGTGTGGGAGAAATGCCGCACTCCAGAAAGCACATCATTCCCTCCCACCATGCGAACAGCGGCCTTAAAGGGGAAAGTGTGTCTTTCCAGGACATTATAGAAAATTACAGAAAATCCCCGACACCCAGGATAGATAAAAAACCCAGGATAAATCTGGGGAAATCTTGACAGTTGGTCACCTTATAAGCAGTTTTCACAGAAGCTATCCTTGTAATTTTCAGAACTTTGTATCCTAACCTGATTTGTTGATTTCTCCATCAGGGTCAATTGTTTTCTGTTAACCTAAAACAAGAAAAGGTTAAATGCTGAGATTCCAATATAATAATAACTAGATTGGCTGGGCTTACTCTTTAAATAACTAGTTTGGAAGGGCTCCCCCAGGCCCCCACCCAAATTCTGCCCCACCTTCATCTTGGAAGAGGCATTCCCTCCTGTGTATGTGTGTTCTTCTACACTAGGCTGGTAATCACTGTATCTACTTTGGGTTTCGGCACAGAATTGAGATCCGGACACTACACAAAGAGCTTTTCCTTTTCTGGTTTTCCACTACATGAACTTTAAGTGGCGCTGTGCTACAGCAGAATATCACAATTACACAAGTAGGAAGATACTTTTCTTTCACTTTCAGAAATTATACCCCATTTTCTCTGTGTGTTTTTAAAAAGGGAAAGTGCTCTTAAAAAACAGAAGTGAAACTGGAGGATCATGACATCATCTAAAGAACCTGTAAACAATCATGAGTCAGAAATCTCGCATGCACTATAAATGCCTTGTGTAGAAAAGTTCTGAGAGAAGGGGTAATGCCCTTTTCTAAAGTAATGCCTACTACTAAACCTGCCTGCATCATCTAGAAACAAAGTATATCCTTTTTTCTTTAGTATTGGATGCAAATACATCCATAATTAATTATTGACTAAAATTCATAAAATTCATAAAATGTATTTAAACCAGTGACAACCCTAATTATCATTCTCTCTATTTTCAGCGTCCTCAAGGTTTACAGCAAACAAATCTTTAGAAACACAACCAAAAACCTAATGGATGTGGGAGGGGCCTAAAACACCCCAATAAAGGCTGTGCATGCTCAGTGGGCACGGAATGCTATCTGCTGGAAGAGAAAATAAAAAATTGCGGAAGGGAATGTAATGGAGTGTCCCAAAAAGGGTACGGCTGGCTGGAACTTTGAAAGGAGCACTCCATGCTGCAACATTTTGTTGCAGGTTCCACTTGGTATTAGTATTTACAAAAACAAAATGAAAAAGTGTCCCAGGGTTCAAAGAACTATGTGAGTTCTGCATGCCCAACAGAGCTTTGGATATTTTTTTACTGTTTGAAGTGGGGGAGCAAAAATAATCTTACAGAAAAAGTGTCAGCCCCGGGACTTACCTGAAATGGCTGCTCAGGACCAGCTGCTTTTTAAAAAAATGATTAAAGAACAAAGAAAAATCTGAAGATTTTCGTTGAGTGGGACCAAGGAATCTCTAATTATCACAAGTAAATGCCATAAAACAATCAAGCTGTTTCCAAACCAGATTATGTGTGTAGGGTTGATGGATTCTGAAGCATGGCATGGCAGTGCTCCCACATTGTTCCCAGAAGTCTCTCTTTCTCAACTGAGAAAGCAAGCACGAATCTCATTGCCATTCATCATGAAGCAGAAGGTATTTCATTCCCCTTGGAATTCATTGGTTCTTCTATGTGGGTTCTGTTTTTTTAAAAAAAAAAAAAAACAAGATAATCGGGAACTTGCAGGTAATTTAAATGCAATTTACCAGCAATAAAGGAAGAAGAATACCATGTTATCTCTCAGTGAATCAATATTGCCCAAGGGTCTGTCAAAGAACACGGCAGGCAGAAGAGAGACTCGCAGAGCCATTAGAACATTCTGGAAAGACCTTCGCTGGTTTCGTTTCCCCAGTTTTGCTGTCTCAGCTAATTCAGCATGGGCACAAGCCAAATGCCCCACTGAGGAGACAACTGAATGTGGGCTTTTCTACCTGAGGCTTTTAACCCATCACTTTATCAAGTGTTTTGCTTCCAGAATCTTTGTGGGATAAAGTTCCAATCCTCAACAAATATCCCCCCGGGGGACGTTCTTCTCTGCCTTTCTATGTAATTTATTTATTATTTATTCATTTATTTATTTTACTTGCATACTGCCCAATAGCCAGAGCTGTTCCATTACATAACCTCCAGGTGGTGCTGTGGTTTAGCAGAATTGCGCAACTATGCTAAGATTTCATTCTGCCATTCTCAGATATACCAGACTGTATGAATGGAATATACAGTTTGCTCACAATAAATATGGTTACAATGGGACTGTAAATTGTGATCTTTTCTGGTCAGTTTCCCAACACATCTGGGCAATTGACCTGTTCACTTTTCTTCGTCAATTTCAATTTCACCCCTTGATTTTGCTTCACAACCTGCAGGGGGAAACTTGGCCCCTTGATATATCCTGTTTAGTCAATTTCAAACTCGCCTCTTGATTTTTCTGATCAGTTTCACAACCAGGCAAGAAAACTGTATGGAAAAGGAGGGCGGTCTCCAATACATCATCCGCCTCCCCCAAAGACAATTCCTCACTGCCTGAATCAATTGAACATTTTCCTGTCCACATCCACTGAAAACTTGCACTGCTGATCCATTCTTTCCCTCCTTGCTGGAATTTTTGCAGTTAGAAAAAAGACAGATGCAGCAGGAGGAACATATAGTCTGATAATTACTAACAGGTCATGGCATTGTCTGCACCATCTGTAAAACTCTGTGAATGAGGCTGGATGATTGCACAATAAAAAAAGCCTCATCCGGAAGCACCCCAAGAAGCCTCCTAATTATCCCCTACAGACTCTTCGGTCTGTGAACATTTGAGTATAAATCCAAATAGCTCACCGGCCATGGTGGTTCAAGGGTATTTAAAAGGAAGTGCAAGTGGCTCCCTCAAAAGCAACACACATGATAAATAGCCCTATGTTTAAATTAACAAGGGAACGCTTTGAGCCGTGGAGCCCCTGGTGTTCTCCTGTGATCCGGGAGTTTGCAGCAGAGAGCAGCGTTTTACGCTTTGGAGAGCCTCTTCCAGCGCCAGCCCTGCGGTATCCCTTTTATTAATGGCTCAAGCTCAGCTGAGACTGATCTCCATGCCGCTTTGGAGATAGAGGCTGTTTTTTTAAAAAAAAGGTTTGGAATGAGTTTATTTAATGAACCTTTGGAGGCTGAGACAGTAAAAGAATCTCTCATGTACGCGTGGCCTTTGCAGTTCCTCTGCTAATCAGGGATAAGCAACTTTGCGTAGCACAGGCTGAGCCGAGCAGCCTGGCTTCCCCAACCTGAATAAAATGTTTCCCTAGCTTCTATTTAATAGCTTGTGTTGTTTTTGATCAGCTCATTCAAGCCCCTTTAACTCCGACCATCACGCACGCCTGTGCCTGTTAAAAAGCAGCAACATGGAGAGTCTAATTCAGTTTCTCCAAAAAGAGAAAGGGGGAAACGAACCAATGTGCTGTTTTACTCTCACACCCCAATTCCCTGAGTAGTAGAAATTCCAGGGGTTAGAGCATTTTGGGGGGTTCCGTACCCTTTGAATGAGGTTACTGGAGACTAGGGATGGGCACTGGATCAGGTCCGATCCACGATCCGAATCCGATCCAGGGGGAAATCGGATAAATTATCCAATTTCCAATCTCACCGCTGGATCGGCCGATCCAATCCGATCCGATCCGGAAAGGTTCCGATCCAGATCGGATGGATTGGATGGATCGGTGGGCGCCTGCTGGCGCCCGCCGCTGCTTCCATTGGCGGGCGCCAGTGGGCGCCCGCCGATGAAAGCGGACAGTGGGGGGGGCTTCCCTAGCGGGGCCTCTGGGGCCGTTCACTTCCATCCGCTAGTGCCCGCGGGTGCCAGCGGATGGAAGCGGACGGCCCGGGGGGGGTAAGGAGCGCGGGGGAGGGGGCTTACCTGCCGGGGCCGTCCACAGCAGACGGCCCCGGGGGGAGGGAGTTAGGCCCCCCCTCACCCACCCACCGCCATTTTTTCCTCATAGACTTGCATTGGGGAAAAGCTTTCTTTCCCTCAATGCAAGTCGGGGGGGGGGGGGGGGGAAATGGCAGCCGATCCAAAAATCGGAAGTTCTGATTTTTGAATCGGGATCAGACCCGGTCTGGGGGGCCTCCGATTTTGTCCAATCTGATCCGGGACAAAATTGGATGTCCCGATCCGGGACCCGATCTGATCCGGGGGGTCCGTGCACACCCCTACTGGAGACTGACCGGCATTTTGCAATATTTATATTCATGTACAAATATACTAGTTGGGCACAACATGAAAGCTCACAGTATTAACCACTCTAATGCATACTGCTCTGCCACTGGGTTGACGGGTGGGGCTTTTGCATAGTGGTGCAATTAGGGTTTCCCCAGTGGGTCCCAACATGACTACCCAGAGAGTGTCAGGTGGTGAGGGTGGCATATTTGGATGTACCAAATTGGTCTCCAAGTCAAATTGGGGGGGTATTTTGAAGTAAGATTGGGGGTCAACCGTGCGGGGGAACTGTTTAACACAGGTGTTTGCGGATAGCAGCACTACCAATCAGAAGGCCTTGGTATCCCAGGTTTTCTTTCTTTTTTTTCCTTAACCCATCTTTTAAAAAGAACCCCAAAAAACAGGTTTTCAGTGATAAAAGGGAAAAAAAGATGAACAAAGTGGTGGGAAAACCCCGGAGAGTTACAAATGGAAGACAACAAGGTCTTTCAAATACTTGAAAGGTTGTCGCACAGGGGAGGGCCAGGATCTCTTCTTGATCATACCAGAGTGCAGGACTCGGAATAATGGGTTCAAGTTACAGGAAGCCAGATTCCGGCTGGACATCAGGAAAAACTTCCTGTTAGAGCAGTATGACAATGGAACCCATGACCTAGGGAGATCGTGGGCTCTCCCACCCTAGAGGCCTTCAAGAGGCAGCTGGCCATCTGTCAGGCCTACTTTAAGGTGGATTCCTGCACTGAGCAGGGAGTTGGACTCGATGGTTTTATGGCCTCTTCCAACTCTACCATCCTATGATTCTATGATTCGAGACGCCCTGTGAAATTCCATGAATGAGACAGTGTGATGACGCACTAAAAGCCTCACATGGAAGCACTTGGAAAAAAAATCTCTGTAAGAGTGACATAGACATTTACATAAATGCTCAATTGTACACGTTCGTTGAGATTTTCCTGACCAAACTCCATGCCAATGCTTAATGAGGATAGCGGTGTCTCTTTATTGACGTATCACTCTTAGAAGTGAAATGATTGCTCAATATATCACATCAATATTTCCTGGGATTCCTCATGGGAAGTCCCCTATTGCAATTGCAAGAATGTGTTTCTCTTCCAGGCTGAAACAACTCAAGGTTTGTTGCCAAAAACACTAGTGCGTGAAAACTTGCGATGCGGGAATATCACATTCAAAGTCCGTGGTCCGGGATATGCAGGTTGCTTACCTGTAACTGTAGTTCTTCGAGTGGTCATCTGTGCAGTCACACATATGGGCTCGTGCCGACGCCGAGCCTACTTCCGGGAAACTTCAATAGCTAGATAGAGTTTTGGCGGGAACCCCTCCCCCCACCATCCTACCGCGCATGCTCAGGGTTCCCGCTCTAGCTTACCTCAGTTCTCTGAGACCGCTTGGCCTCGCAACTAAGGCATGAAGTATACCAATTTAAACAAGAGCATGGCGAATCAACTTGACGTCACAACAGCGATGCCAAGAGGGGACGGTGGGTGGGTTGTGTGACTGCACAGATGACCACTCGAAGAACTACAGTTACAGGTAAGCAACCTGCATTTCTTCTTCGTGGTCTCTGTGCATCACACATATGGGCGAATAACAAGCAAAGACTTACCGGAGGTGGGTAGGCACGCTGCTTGATCATTGGCAAATCGAGGAGAGGACCGCTCTACCAAAAGAGGAGTCCTGGCGAGCTCTTACATCGAGGCGATAATGCTTAACAAATGTTGAAGCATTAGCCCAGGTGGCTGCCTTGCAGAGATCAGTCAACGAAGCCCCATGGAGCAACGCCGAAGAAGTTGCTTGCGCCCTAGCAGAATGTGCCGTCAAATGAAAAGGTGGGTCTCGCTTTGCTATCTGGTAGGCCAGTGCAATGGTGTCCACAACCCACTTGGATATGCGTTGCGGAGAAACAGGCAGTCCTTTAGACACTCCTCCATAACAAACAAACAACTTGCGAGATTTCCTAAAAGTCTCAGTTCTCGACTTATAGAAAGCTAGCGACCTTCTGACGTCTAATGCATGTAACGTTGAAGATAACGGGTCTGACGAGGGTTTGAAGAACGTGGGTAAAACAATGTCCTGGTTCACGTGGAACATTGAGGAAACTTTAGGAATAAACATCGGGTCCGGCCTCAGAACTACCTTATCCCGAAAAAACTGTAAGTAGGGAGGGTCTATTAGTAATGCTGCCAATTCAGAAACACGTCTAGCGGACGTTATAGCAACCAGGAATAGAGTTTTAAGTGTTAACAACCGAATATCTATCGTGGCTAACGGTTCAAAGGGTTTTGATGTGAGGACGGTGAGAACTACTGAGAGACTCCACTGTGGAACTACTGGGCTGACAGTGGGGAACAAATTATTTAAACCTCTCAAAAAAGCTCTCGCCATGGGATGTGTAAACACTGAAAAACCATCCACTAACCCATGGTTGGCCGCAATGGCAGACAGGTACACATGGATGGATGCCGGCTTTAGTCCTAACGAGTGCAAAGAATAAAGGAAGGAGACAATGTTAGGTAAGTCTGCTGTCAAAGGATCAAAGGCATTGAGCAGCGCATAATCCTGGAAACGTTTCCATTTTCTATTGTATGACAGCCTGGTAGAGGGCTTACGTGCGGCCTCTAAAATAGCTTTCACTTCTTCTGATAAAGCAAGGTCTTTCCAAGACGCCGGATTCTCCACGCCGTTAGATGTAGATCGTGGATATCGGGATGCAGGATTCTGCCCTTCTCCCGGGACAGGAGGTCGGGAATACGTGGTAGGTGCCAAACCTCTGATCTCGCCAGTCTGAGTAGCGACGTGAACCAAGGTTGTCTTGGCCACCACGGAGCTATCATTATAGCGTTTGAATTGCTGCGCCCGATGTTGACTACTGCCAAGGCAAGCAGTGGAAACGGGGGGAAGATGTAAAGAAGTCCCCTCGACCAGTCCCATTGAAGGGCATCCCCCGACGATGCTCTCCCTATGCCCGCTCTTGAGCAGTACACTGGACACACTGCGTTGGCAGCTGTAGCAAATAGGTCGACGTCGGGGAACCCCCAACGAGCGAATAGGCAATCCAGGATACGAGGGGAGAGCTCCCATTCGTGGGTCTCGTTGAAAGATCTGCTTAGATCGTCCGCTATGGCATTCTCCTTTCCCGCAATGTGTAGCGCAGATATCAGTATATTGCGGGAAACAGCCCACTGCAGAATGTCCATCACAAGACGAAGGAGGTGATGCGATCGCGTCCCGCCTTCCTTGTTCAAATACCATACTACTGTGGTATTGTCGGTTAGGATTCTGACATGGTGTCCTTGAAGGTGAGGAGAAAAAGCTTGCAGGGCCTTTTTGACCGCCAGAAGCTCTAACATGTTTATATGAAGGCGAGCTTCTGAAGGTGACCATCTTCCTTGCGTTACCAGATCGCCGTGGTGAGCACCCCACCCCGCTAGCGATGCATCGGTTGTGACTATGCGAGATGGCCCGTGTGACGAACGGCATGCCCTGAGAAAGTTTGCGCACATCCGTCCACCATCGGAGCGAGCTTCTCACAGACAGCGGGACGGTAAGTATCAACTTGTGTGGGTTCTGCAGAGAAGAGTAATGGCTGAGCAAGAACCGCTGGAGAGGGCGCATTCGAAGTCGCGCCCAACGTACGACGAACACGCTAGCCGCCATCACAAACAACTCTATCTAACTAAATAAACTATTCTTCTTTCTTACAGAGGTTCTACAACGTAGAGGAAGTCTCCCGCAAGGCTAACAGCGAAGCGGTCGAAGAAGAACTGAGGTAAGCTAGAGCGGGAACCCTGAGCATGCGCGGTAGGATGGTGGGGGAAGGGGTTCCCGCCAAAACTCTATCTAGCTATTGAAGTTTCCCGGAAGTAGGCTCGGCGTCGGCACGAGCCCATATGTGTGATGCACAGAGACCACGAAGAAGAACTGCTGGTTTTCACTTATGTAGCCCTGTAGAAATTTCAGACATGAAAGGTGAGTGAGAGTTGCCTTGCGAAAATTTTAAATCAGAGAACGTTTCGTTTGAGCTCAAAAACCCAAAAGGAACATCCCCTTCACGAGAAAGCGTCCCAAAACCCCCTAGTCCAAGGATGATTCCTGGTGGAGGGCTCCTAGCACATCAGTGAAAAGACCTTATTATGCTTTCATTCCATCCTTCCCTCCTTAACAGATTTTCGGGGGCGCAAACGAAGACGAAAGGAGCAATGGGGAAACACAGGAGCGTTACACATACAAGACGGCAATGTCTGGAGACACATGGCCCTAAAATCCTGTGAATGAGGCAGGGCAATAAATCCCTTTTCTGGAACCACCCTAGGTCTTGGGTGGGGTGGGGTTTGCTTTCAAACAGAGGGCTGCTAGCATTCCCGCATCAGAAGGCACTGTGCGGCTTTTCCATCTTCTCTTGTTTAACAGATTTTCTCTGGGTTTTTTTTTAAAAAAAAAGATGGAAGAAGCCGTGAGAAAGCATGGGGTGAAAAACGATGAGATCTGGACACACACCTGCACCTAAAATTCTGTGAACGAGGCAGGGTAATGGCATGATAAAAAGTCTCATCCGGGAAGACTCTTGGATGGAAAAGATGGTGGCCCTTTCTCAGCCTACTCTGAGCATTTCAATTGTTGTAGCAATAAGTGGAATATCCAGCAGATGGAGATAGAAATGGACAGTGGGGAGAGGCTGTGAACTCTGGCGGAGAAGTCAACCACATAGGATTCATCTCTGACCAAATCACGTAAGAAGAATATCGCCTCCTACTACTGTTAAATAGTCATATCCGCCCACTTGCATTGGCTGCCTGTACGTTTCCAGGCCTGATTCACGGTGCTAGTTTTAACCTATAAAGCCTTACACGGCTTGGGACCACAATACCTGATGGAACGCCTTTCCTGACATGAACCTACCCATACACCATGCTGAACATCAAAGGTCCTCCTCTGGGTGCCTACTCTGAGGGAAGCTTGGAGGACAGCAACAAGGGGGAGGGCCTTTTCAGTGGTGCCCCCCCAACTGTGGAATGATCTCCCCAATGAGGCTCACCTGGCGCCAACATTGTAATCTTTTAGGTGCCAGTACAAGACTTTTCTTTTCTCCCAGGCATTTAACAGCATATGTTGAGTTTTTCTTTGTTTGTTTTTCTTTTGACCCAGAATAGTTGTTTTAAATGGATATTGTATTTGTAATCTGTTTTTATGTTTTCTATGGCTTTTGAATTCCTTATATCGGTTTTTAATGTTCAATGTTTTAAATCTTTGAAAACTGCCCAGAGAGCTTTGGCTATGGGGCGGTATATAAATACAACAGACACAATACAGCTGCAAAAATAATTCACCAACAACTGGGCATCAAATTCAACCTTATCAAACAACCTGCACCATACTATACTGTTAGCGGGTGGTTCGTCTGTCTGGCGAGGTGATGTTCACCCTGTTCTGGAGGAGGTTGCACTCCCCCTAAAGGATTGGGTCCATAGTTTGGGGGTGCTCTTGGATCCAGAACTGTCACTTGAGGCACAGGTGAACTCGGTGGCAAAGAGCACCTTTTACCAGCTTAGGCTGATATACCAACTGCGCGCTTATCTGGACAGAGATAGCCTAGCTACAGTTATCCATGCTCTCATAACCTCTCGTTTGGATTACTGCAATGCGTTAGACGTGGGGCTGCCTTTGAAAATGGTCCGGAAACTTCAGCTGGTACAAAACAGGGCAGCCAGACTGTTAATGGGGACTGACCAACAAGACCATATTACGCCAGTCCTTTTCCAACTTCACTGGCTGCCAATCCAGGTCCGGGCCCAATTCAAAGTGCTGGTACTAACATTTAAAGCCCTAAACGGCTTAGGGCCAGGTTATCTAAAGGAATGCCTCCTCCCATATGTACCTGCCCGGACCCTAAGATCATCTACAGGGGTCCTTCTCTGTGAGCCCCTGCCAAAGGAAGTGAGGCAGGTGGCCACTAGGAGGAGGACTTTCTCCGCTGTGGCACCCCAGCTGTGGAATGAGCTCCCCAGAGAGGTTCGCCTGGCACCTACTTTGCACTCTTTTCGTCGCCAGGTGAAGACATTTTTATTCTCCCAGTATTTAAACAGTTAAATTAACTCAATTTTAATCCTTGCTGTTTTAAATTTGTATTTTAATCTGTATTAATTTCTGCTGCTTGGTTTTATTCTGGTTGTGTTTTTAGATTGTGGTTTGTTTTATATATTTTTTAATGATTTCATGGTTTTAATTTATGTAAACCGCCCAAAGAGCTTCGGCTATAGGGCGGTATAAAAATGCAATAAATAAATAAAATAAATAAATATCATAAAATATACTGGGATAGAACAATTCATACGGAAAAGACAATACCTTGCAACTGACCAGATATAATGTTCATTGACAAAAAAAGAAAAACACACATACCTCATCAACATAGCAATACCAAATGACAAAAATGTTTAAAAGGAAGAAGAAAAGAGAGACAAATCTACACCACTGGCCATGGAAGTCAAAAAACTATGGCAACAGGAAAAGGTCACAATTATCCCATTAGTCACATCAGTCACCGGCATCACATCAATATATATATATATATAACCACCCAAAACTGGGCCTACGAGAATACATCCACGCCAACATCCAGAAAGCAGTCATAATTAAAACATGCTCAATCGCCAGGAAATTCCTGAATCAATAAAAGACAGCATGACTTGGCAAAGCCTGTCATGTCCGTCCAGAAAAACTGCCACGAGCGAGAGATAACGTAATATAATAATAATAATAATAATAATAATAATAATAATAATATACAGACACAAAAAGACCTCCAATATACCATCTTTAAAACAAATTAGCATTAGACAAATTCACAGAGGAAAAGAGGTCTATCCATGATGGCCATTGGTGCATGTGCAAAGTGTTTTGGGATGGCTTGGTCTGGAATGGGCAATTGAGACCCATTCACTTTGCAAAAGATCTGCTCCTCTGGGAGATAGAAACTCCTAGAGCTTGTGTGTTAATAATACTGCTTGATATAACAAAATCTCTACAGATTTCTATGAATCCAACCTGACGGAACGCCTCTCCCAACATGAACCTACCCGTACACTATGTTCAACATTTAAGGTCCTCCTCAGAGTGCCTACTCGGAGGGATGCTCAGAGGTTGGCAACAAGGGAGAGTGCCTTCCCTGTGGTGGGCACCAAATTGTGGAATGATCTCCCCAATGAGGCCCGCCTGGCGCCAACATAGTTATCTTTTCGGCGCCAGGTCAAGACTTTCCTCTTCTCTCAGGCATTTAGCAATATCTGATGAGCCTGGGCCTGTTTTTCATTTTTTAGGCTTACAGCTTTTTAAGTTATCATAACGGTTTTAAATGAATTTGTATATTGTATGTTTTGCAGTTTAAATTTTTGTATATTGTTTTTAAATGTTTTAATCTTATGTAAACCGCCCAGAGAGCAACAGCTATGGGGCAGTATACAAATGAAATAATTAAAATAAATAAAAACCTGCAGATTCCTCAGGGGTCTAGCTTTTCCCGACTCTCATGGATTCCACGGAATTGCAGAGCATTTTTGTTACATTCCAGAATGTTACGCAAATTTAGTCATAGAAAAATATGTGAAATTTTTTAAAAAATTAAAAAACCCCTGGCCGAAAGTCCTCCATAGACTAAAGCATGAAAATGCACATTTTGGGGGAATTTACACATTTTTGCAAATGTGGATTTGAATCAATTCAGGAAATTGTCTCTTGGGTCAGTCCCATTCATACATCTGATCTGGTATGGCTGATTGTCTTTCTGGGCAGGGCTCTTTCCCAGCCTGAGATCCTTGTAGCTGAAGATGCCACAGAGATGCCATCACCTCTCTGCCCTATTCCACAAGTAGAGCGGCCATTGGTGAATCACCCGAAAAGAGGACAACAGCTGGTATAGATTTGCGTGAAATTTGTGCTGATTACAAAATGTATTGCCACAAATTGAGGAATAATGACTCCAATTTAAATGGAAATGGACCAGGTGGCCTGTGTGCATTCCTGTTGAGCCAGCTCTCCAAGTTGCTGTTGATGGCTCAACTTCATGGTCCTTTAGTTCACCCTTCTTTAAATCTTTGAGAGGCAGAGTGGTGTAATGGTTCAGGTGTTGGGCTGGGACTCCTGAGATCCTGGGTCTAGTCCTCATCTTCCAGGAAGCACACAGGGTGACCTTGAGCCAGCGTCACCTACCTCACAGGATTGTTGTGGGACTTAAATGGAGAGAAGGAGGACTATGTAAGCTGCCTTGGTATACTTGGAAGAGGAAAAAAGATGGGATATAAATGTAATAATAAAAAACACAACGTTGGACTGGACGGCCCTTCAAACAGAGGATCTCTTCATAATAGAGGACTGTCTTCTGGCAGCTCTCAGATAGAGGACTGTCCTCTGTAAAGTAGGTCAGATGACCACGTACTTTCATGCCAAGTCTTCAATGAGCAAATTGTGGTTTACCCAAACTGAAACAGATGTACATCTGCATTAGACACAGCCTTTGGTAAACCTCTCCTTGGCAAGGGTGCTTTTGTATCCACCTTCTGAGTGCCCAGATTGCAAGACAATCCATTGCCAAGGATGATGGCCTTGCTCAATCTCCAATCCAACCTGTCAATTGGACGTCACAGGCACCCGCCAGGACATGCCAACCTAGAAGCAGGTTGGCACACATAGCATGATACGGATGCTGCCTGGGCCATCTTCATTCTTTCCCTATTGTTCTTCAGATGAGATGTGGCTCATTATTCACTTTTCATCGCCCCTGAGTGATTCATCGACCCTTTGAGGAAACCCACTGGGCCTTTTCTTTCCCCAGCTTCTCAGTATCAACACCAGGGCCCTTTCTGGTTACAGTGGTGAAATACCTGTTTACCAGACTTTTGCCAGCGGTCACTTATAGCCAACCTAAAAACAGGGGTGTTCAACCTCAGGCCTATCTGCAGCTTTGGGCTGGCTCTCCAAGCTTCCCCAGATGTCCATGTGTGCTCCTTCTGGACTCACCCACTTTCCCTGACTGCCAAATATTTGATGGGTTCCTGGCTTTTGCATGATTGTTTCCCCTTCCTGAAAGGAAATGCCTCTCCTAAGGCTCAGTTACTGACAGCAAGGGCTTTAAGCTAAACAGGCTGGGATGTTTGGCATTTGGGCCTCTCTCAGAATCTGAATTTGGCTCGTAGGATGAAAGACATTTGACACTCCTGCTATAAAAGGGAGGGCTGTCCCCTCATGAAAGAACTCTCCATTGATTTATTGTATAAGTTTCAACCACTGATCGGTTAATGCATTGATCAAATTGATAAAAACTGGCATATGAGAGAAAAAACACTCTAAAGAAAAATCTGGTTTTGGTTTTTTTATTTTAAGATGATCCATGTGTGACACAAGAAGTAGAATTTGCCCACAAGACTTCTAAGAAGGCGCTTGTGGTTGGCACCTTCCATTTTTAAAAGCACTTTTTAAAAATGTAAAAGATTTGCTGCGTGATTGATTGACCGAGATGTTCTTAAGCAAGCAGGTTGAATCCCAGTAAAAGCCAATGTTTCGTTTCAAATTCTTTGCAAAAGGATGCCTACCAAACTTATGAGAACTTATGGCTGGCGGGGACGTTTTTTCTTTTAAAACATGCGTCGGATTGCGCCCTTAATGAAGGAAAGTCCACAAACTTCTGAGGCAGCCTGTTCCACCATTGAACAGCTGATACCATCAAGAACGTCTTCCTAATGCTGAGACAAAATCCCCTTTCTTGTCATTTGAACGTGTTGGTTCAGTCTTACCTTCTGAGGCTACAGAAAATTAATTTGCTCCATCATCCATGGGTCAGTCCTTCAGCTATTTTAAGATAGCTATTATTTTCCCCTTATGCGTCTCTTCTCCACACTAAATATGCCCAACTCGGTTTGGGGCCAGAAAGGCCACCTTCTCTCAAAGGAGCCTGTCTGAGTCTTAAGATATCCAGGAACAGCCCTTGTTTCAAGATCACTGCCTTCAGTGGAGCTTTTGGTGTTGGCCACTCCCAAACTCCCTGCGGAGGGAGGATATCTCTTGTCCTTCCAGTGGCCAGCAAATACCTTTTTATTCAAACAGGCCTTTGGTGTGTAAGCAGGCCTGGTGGGCTGGATGCCGTTTTTACTCTGCTGTCGTTATATTTTTAATTACCTTTTAAGGCACTGGTTTTATAATTGTTTTAATCAAGTTTTATTTGTGATTGTAAGCTGCCTGGAGTGTTACAATAAAATAGACACCTTCAACTTCTCCTCATAGGATTTGGTCTCCTGGCCTCTCATCATCTTTGCCACCCTAATCTGGACCCGTTTCAGTTTGTCAATGTCCTTTTTAAAGTGGGGTGGGCAGAAGTGGACAGAGATACTCCAGGTGAGGTTTGACCAAAGTAGAATAGAGCGACACCATTACTTCTGTCTATATGGGTGAAGGTCTGTAAGAGGCATAAACGCCGTGCAATACCAATCCACCCCTTTTAGCTGTTTAGTGTTCTCTAGGCTGACCATCTGAAAAGGAGGACAGGGCTCCTGTAACTTTAACAGTTGTAGAGAAAAGGGAATTTCAGCCAGTGTCATTTGTATGCAATTAGTTCCTGATGAAATTCCCTCTTCATCACAACTGTTAAAGTTGTAGGGGCCCTGCCTTCTTTTGTATATGGTCCCTCTAGTATAGTGCCTGCAACTTTAACTGTTGTGATGAAATTCCCTTTTCTCTACAACTGTTAAAGTTACAGGAGCCCTGTCCTCCTTTTCAAATGGTCAGCCTAGTGTTCTCACTAAACAGCTAAAAAGGACTACTGTCTTCAGAGGTGTCTAAAACCCCAAGTGTTTTATGCATGCACCTGTGCCTTTAACAGCAACCTGAAATATAGATGAGAGCCAACATGGTAGTAGTGGTTAATGTCAGATGATATATGGTATACCTGAGTTCAATCTGCACACAGCCAAGATAAACTTTGGGGGTGGGGAGACATGTATTTCACCTGCCTCAAGTCCTTGGAGAAAAAGTGACATTCAAATGTAATCTATAAAGCAGATGAGGTTTTTTTTCCCCTGGAACAATGGTTAATGGTAGAGAGGGGAAAGGTTCCCTGGTTAAACACGGGCATGACCAACTTTGGTTAAAGCAGAGCCATAAAAAGAAAGAAAAAAAGTCCAGAAAACCTTATTAGGAAATCAAGAGTGAAGTCTAAATTTGGCTCCGCCTGTACTCCATCATGTAGCATAAGTCACATTCATTTACAGATGAATCATGCTCATCAAATGACCAGAAACTTTAAATAATAAAAGGGTTTCAGACTAGGCTTAAAATATCTCTGCAGTTTTTCTGCACACAGCAAATAAACAACCTTCCCAAATCCCAGTGGAGACGGACTGAGTCTGTCTCAATTTCCCCCACCACCACCACCCTAGACCATGACTCATGAAGAAGAGTGTGCGTGTTAATGTTGACGGAGCCCAGAAACCTGAGACTGCCCAGAAGAAAGGGTAGTGGGGTTCCCCCAAATGGTAATTTCTCATCATGTAAATGAGTTACCCATCTAGTACCTTTCACCATCCTCCTCGCTAAATCCCACAGTGTGCATGGAACCACCTGGTAATCTCCCCACCCCCACACACAAACAAACATACACACATTTCCATAGTGCCGGGAGATGGAGGAGAGAAGCGCATGACAAAACTTTCCAAAATGATGTGCGGATGAAACAGAGAGAACTTTTTCTCCCATAACAGCAGAAATCGGGGGTCACTCAAGGAAACAGATGGACAGATACAAGGAAGTCTTTCTTCGCACAATGGATAGAATCCAATGTTAGCCCTACGTAGAGTAGACCCATTGAAATAAATGGGATTTTAATTAGTCATTATTCTTCATTTCAATCGGTCTACTCTACATAGGACTAACATTGGATGCTACCAAAAGCATGATTGACTGAACAATTGATTGATTGTATTTCTGTACCACCTTTCCGAAACCAACCATGCCGTTTTACAAAAATATCAGCAAATAAAAGCTATAATCAAATAAAACCTCCAGGGTCAGAGGTAGCATGCCTATGTATGCCAGTTGCTGGGAAACATGGGTGGGAGGGTGCTGTTGCACTCATGTCCTCCTGGTCAACAGGTGGTTGGCCACTGTGTGAACCCAATGCTGGACTAAATGGACCCTCGGTCTGATCCAGCAGGGCTCTTCTTATGTTCTTTAAAACACAGTAAAACATTTTAAACTGCCTTAAAACCATAACAACGATACCAACCATTTTAACAGCCAAGCTAAAAAGATGCATCCTGACCATCTTCCTGAACACAGAGGGACTGCAAAGGGAGCATGTTGCAGAATTTGGGAGCAACACCAGAGAAAGCCCACGTCCACGTGCCCAGTGGGCCTCTGTAAGCGTGTGTGTCTTCAGAAGGGCCTCTCCTGCCGCTCTTAGTAACAAAGTGGGGCCCATACAGCCAGATCATTCCATTTGGCTAGATTTTTGAAAACGGGATTATTGGTGGTGATGGGCAGTGGGAGGTAGGCAAAGTGAAGCTGCAAACTTACGGGTTTTAGCATTGATTTGCTACTCTATTACGACGTTATTTAAGTGGATTTTAATGGAGGTTTGACTGGGCATTTGCCATGTTATCTAATTTTATTCTGAATTGCCAAGATGAAGGAAAGTTGGATGGGAAGGGATATTCAAGACAGATAGGTAGGATCAAGGCAAGCTGATGTTACGTGTTATTTTTAAGTCCGGAGGTGTAGAAGCTGTGGGTGGAGCCAATGGGGAAAGCAGTGTGGCCCAAAATACAAAACAATACCAGCATATTTTAGTTTGATGCTCTTAAGTGTCAGTAATCGAGTGCCAACATAGGTGCCATTTTCTTGGTAGAAAAGCAGAGTATAAATCAAATCAAATAAATCAATAAATTAGCCATTTGAGGAACCCCAAGGGGCCGGAATGGGCCCCCGGGGCCTAAAGTTCTGCACCCCTGTTTTAGTCTAACCATTTCCTAAATCAGGAAATTATACTTATTCCTCAGTTTTCAGCCACAATTGGCTCCCAATGCAACTTATAACATCTGTACAAAGATACAATATCATTAGGGATACTGTTTGTGTGGGTGGGGGGAGTCTGTTCTGCCTCCTGACCACTGGCAATAACAATCCAGGATCCAGGCTCTTCCCTCCAGAGCTGTAGATGGAGACAGGGGCTGTTTGATGGTAAAGAAAGATGCCCACCCAGCAGGATGGAAGCAACCCAAGCCTGATGATTTCCCACGGCCATGTGGCTGGGAATGACTGCAGTTGTACTCAAAGACATGCCCTCCAGAAGAGATAGTTAAGGCGACCACTAACTGTAAAAGAAGGAATACATCACCCCAAAAGAGGGCCAAATGACACCAATTTGCATCACATCTGCATATGCAAATTTATATGTATAGATGCAAATTTCAAACCGGAAGTGAAATAGGATTTTCAAGACGTGTGCCTTGTCCAGTCTGCTGTCCATGTGCTAAGTGTTGACGGAGAGTGACAAGGCCCTTTAACTTTAAACCAGTCTTGGACGGGACAGTCCTTCGAAGAGAGGATGCCTTCAAATAGAGGACTGTCCTCTGCCAGCTCTCCAAAATAGAGGACTGTCCTCTGTAAAGCAGGTCACCTGGCCACCCAAGTTTGAAACTGACAGTCAAGTACACCTATGTCTTCAAATTCTCCATTCTGACAACAAATGAATGTAGAAGCAATGTATTGTGGGGGCCAGGGAGAGAACAGTGCCTTCCTGAGCTTTGTATGGTGACCAGTGTGTGTCCTTGTAGGCTCTGTTCCAAAGAGGGCTGGGGGTGAGGCTGGGGGTGAGGCTGGAGGAAAGGCGAGGGCGTGCAATCCGCACAGCCTCTTTTGACATCTAGATTGCCCACGCTTTTGTTGTCTGAACAGGGATAAGGTTTCTTGGAATACTGCACCGCTAAAGCCGGCAAAGGCTTCTGGGAATATTGCAACTGTAATTGCCACTGGTATAAATATAGGACGCAATTATTCAGCAGCACGTTTCTAGGATGGAAACAGGCGAGGCTTAATTGTGTCTTCAAGACGCACCTCTTGGCCCAAAAGACTGCCACCCTTCAGCACACGTGTGTGAAGGTGGACTGATGGCTATGCAGAGGTAAAGGAGAGAATGCACTCTGCCTATGCTCAGAGATGCTCTCATCTGTATTTATTGCCAAACACATTCCAAATCAAAGGCTTAGTACACAGGAAGGAAGGAAGGAAGGAAGGAAGGAAGGAAGGAAGGAAGGGTGTAATTAAATTCACTGATGATTAATCGATTGATTTAACCACATTGCTGTGCCTGATTGGTTAAAGGCTGAAGCAAGGAAAATAAAAATAAAGGTCCCATCTCCCAACGAAGTTAGAGATGATCACCAAGCCAATTTAAGCGGCATGGGCATTATTTAGGTACTGTTTTGCTCCTGGGAAACCTTCCTTGACTAAGTGCTTCGTGACTGGGCTCAGGATGTGAAATAGGACGGCAAAACAGGACAGAAGGGATGGGGGAACCTCCTGGGTTGTGCAAGAGGCACAGCCACAGCCCCAGTCCCATCCCCCAGGGCAGTTTCACCTGATGCCTCCACGTCACAGCCTCACCCCGGCTGAGTCGGAAACAGAAAGTTCCCCGGAGCAAGGAGACGTCCAAACACCAACTGCCTCTGAGGATAGAGCAAAAATCCAAATGAATGACCCTGTTAGTATATGTAGGTCCAAACTGGACCTACATACCCAGAAGCCTCAGTCAGAGTAGGCCCACTGAATTCAGTGGGGCTCAAATTCATCATGAGTCCAGTCCCATGGCTTTCAACAGGTCTTCTGGATCCATCCAACCCAATACTTCTTAGATGAAAATCTAGAAGGACATCCTCAACCTGCTACCTTCCAGATGTGCCAGACTACAACTCCCATGATCCCCAGCCAACACATCTGGACTGCACCAGGTTGGGGAAGCTGGACAAACATCCCTATTCTCAATGCTTATGCCTGTCCTTTTCACAGGGCTCATGGTTTTACTTTGCCTGTTCTATGCTGTATTTACTTTGCATTCACCTGCCCTGGGCTCATTTAAAAGCCAAGAGGAGGTTGGGTTCAAGATCTACTTGAAAAAATGCCCTATACTCTGTTAGCAACAGTTCCACATAGACTTCAGGAGTTTCAAGGTGTGGAATGACCAGCTGTGCTTTGCATGGTGCTTTAGTATTCACAGGTGTGCATTTATATGCACCCAGAGGGAACACAGTACTTGTTTTGCATGAAGGAAGTCTCAAGTTCAAATCTGGCACTTCCAGTTAAAGCAAAGGTTGGGGAATTCCAGCCCACGGACCTAATCCGGCCTGCAAATGTTCCTCATTTGGCCCACCCCTCCTGGCCAGGAAGCTACCGGAGCTTAGGGAGGAGGCGGGGAGAGAAATCTCTTTGTTATCTCCAATCTGTGGTTGGAGATAACAAAGTGGATTCCTGTGGGGAGTGGAGGTTGCACCCTCGGCCAGCTGAGTGCTCCTGCTTCTCTTTCCCTGCATGACTCCCGCAAGCACCAGCCAAGTGCACTTCACTAGACTTTCACCTTCCCATTAAGATAGGGTGACCAGATAAAATCCAGGTCAGAGCTCATGTAACTTTAACAGTTGTAGAGAAAAGGGAATTTCAGCCAGTGTCATTTGTATGCAATTAGTTCCTGGTGAAATTCCCTCTTCATCGCAACAGTTAAAGGTGCAGGCACTATACTAGAGTGACCATATACAAAAGAAGGCAGGGCCCCTGCAACTTTAACTGTTGTGATGAAGAGGGAATTTCACCAGGAACTAATTGCATACAAATGACACTGGCTGAAATTCCCTTTTCTCTACAACTGTTAAAGTTACATGAGCCCTGACCTGGATTTTATCTGGTCACCCTACATTAAGAACATAAGAAGACCCCTGCTGGATCAGACAAAGGGTCAACATCTAATCCAATATTCTGTTCACGCAATGGCCAACCAGCTGTGTACCAGGACCCACAAGCAGGACACTATGTACACAAGCAACTGGTATATACAGGCTTACTGCCTCTGCTCCAGGAGGTAAGCTCCTAGCTATCGGGACTAGTAGCCATTGATAGCCTTTTGCAGGACAGGCGAAAGATGAGTGAAACCAGACAGAGCACTCAGCTGGGTCCCCCTCCTCTTCACGTCGTGCATTCTAGGGTAGCAGATGATGAGAAAGTGAGTCCACGATCTGAAACCCTGGAGAGTGTGGAAGTCCTGGGCTAGAAAGACCCATGGAGAAGATGTATGTCTCCCCATCCCAGATAGAACTACTGGAGATGTTACAAGAGGGCAGGCATGTGTGTCAGACTGTAATAACTTGTCCTAACAACAGTTTACTAATTTCCAGAGGAGTCGCCACCTTAAGCAGCAAAAACAACACAGACTCGTGTGGCACCCTGTGGCAGGAATTTGAGTCCCCCAGGGAGGCCTATGACTCCCTCTTATGAGAAAGGGTCATTTATTGTCACAGATCTCTTATGAGAAAGATCTTTACTCTAATTCTTTATAATGCTTACAATGTACATCTAGCTAGTACATTGCTGGTTCTATCTTACAGGAGAACATATACATGGTTTTATTAGAAGCATGAAATCAATATTAGTTTCTCAATCATTTAAATGTTGTTATTACGAGCTATTGTTATGATCATACCTGAAATATTCCCGCAACACACCCTAAAGACTAACATGGTTATTACGGCACAAGCTTTCGTGAACTACTCCGTCATCATGCGATGAAGGGGGATTTAGCCCACAAAAGCCTGTGCCCTAATAGAATTGATGGTCTTTTAGGTGGCACAAGGCTCTTTGTAAACGTAATGAGAATAATGAGGCACTTCCCCCCACCAGATGACAAACCAACCAACAAAGAAATAATCCAGTAAAATGCAGATCATCCCTCGTAAATAGGGAAAGATGGAGCGTAAGCCAGAAGCACTTGGCTCCTTGCCAAACCTGGACAGAGAATAGGTCTATCACCTGGGGAGAAGCGATTCTTGCTCGCCCTTTTGACTCATCCCATGACATCTCCAAGAGCTGGGAGCCTTGGCTGAGATCTCAGGCAAAACACGTCAATAATCTGGTGTAGGGTAGAGAGTAACGCAGGGTGCGAGCCGGGAAAATCACCAATACCAATCGCTCCTCGGCCACAAGGGTACCAACTTGCAAGCGAAGAGAGACAAAACAGACATCGCTTTAAAGCCACATTTAGCAGCTCGCTCGCTCATTTTTCTTCCATGTTTTGTTTCTACTCTCGAGTAGGTTCAGGGCACTTGATCTGGATCTTGAAAGCCCCTTATCCGCCTTGCTAGGGCCTTCATCTGGATCAGGCCCTCTGGCCTACTCTAGAATAAAATATGTTTTTTAAAAAAATTAAAAAGATGTAGCTGCGAGATACAGGTTTAAAGCAATGTCTCTTCTGACCCCAAAAGGTGAGGTCTTCTGCTGCCTTTTCCCCTCCTGCCACTCATCTGCCTTCTACCTCACAGGGTTGTTGTAAAAAAATAGAATACGGGATGGGATGGGATAAACATGTCTGCTATCTTGAACCCTTCTGAGAAAAGGGGAAGTATACATGAAATCATATTCTTAAACAATAATAAATCAAAGCCACGCTTAGCAATAATTATTTCATTCACCCACCTCTCTCTGGCATGGAAATTGAACCACCCAAGTCCCCTGCCGACGGATATTTCAATGAAAATTGCAACCGCCCAAAGAACTTTGGCAGGACAGCAATGAAATAAATAAATAATAATGAATATTAAGGATAATAATGAATGAATAACATTAATAATGAATAATAAGGATATAAATAAGTACAAGAGGCTCGCCTGGCACCAACACTGTTATCTTTTCGGCGCCAGGTGAAGACATTTCTCTTCTCCCAGGCATTTAACAGCATAAGATGAGCTTTTCTAACTGACCCCTGGATAACTTAAATGATATGTAGTTTGTTTTTAGGCTTTTAGAGCTTAAAATTTTGTATACTGGTTTTGAAATGTTCAATGTTTTTAATTTTTGTAAACTGCCCAGAGAGCTTTGGCTATGGGCTATATAAATGTAAATAATAATAATAATAATAATAATAATAATAATAATAATTTATATAGCCGAGTAATTCCCAATAACCATATGAAGCGAGAGAATAGCTTGTGTACCCAAGGAATACACAAATATGCATCACAGCAGACACACGCCAGTATATATCTCATTCATTTATAGAAGTATTTTTAGACTGCCACTTATTTATTATTTCTAAAAGTATCTTTAGCTGCCTCTTTGGTCCCAGACTTCACAAAGTGGCTCACACAACACAATATAAAATACATTTAAAATCACCAAGCTGTTTTCAAATAGTTGTTATTTCAATAAAAAGTAGTTTAAAAGCATAACGAGAAACATTTCAATATATCAGCACAAACCAATTCTAAACAGATCAGCAATTTTAAAAACCAACAGCAATTTAAACCCCTTTAAAAGGAAACAGTTCAGAACAACTGACTTTTTAAGCCTTGTTGGGAAGAGGCCAGCCAGACACAATTCAGTGGGACTGGAATTCCATAACCGAGGGTAGGGGATGGAAAGCCATGCTCTCAACCTAATTCATCTGTCTGCATGGGCTTTGTAAGGTTGATGTACACATGGGCAGGTCTCCACAGTTGACAGCAGTATTTCATATAACCTGGCTTCAGACTGTAGAGATCAGTAAAGGTAAACACACCACCACTTTGAACTGGGCCTGGAAACACACTGGAACCAGTGCAACTGATGCAAAATGGGTGTCACATGTTCTGACCTCCTAGCCCCCCACCAATATCCGGGCAGCAGCAATTTGCACTAATTGGTGTTTCAAAACTGTCTCCAAGGGCAGTCCCATGTACAATGCATTACAGTAGTCTAATCTGGATGTAACTAATGCATGTGTAACCAAAGCTTGGACTGGCTGTTTAAGATAGCATTGCAGCTGGTATATCAGCCTAAGTTAGTAAAAAAAAGCATCCCTAGCCATCAATACGACTTGCACTTCCATCGTTAGTAACCATCCTTGGATAACTCCCAATTTGTGAACTTGATCCTCCAGTGGGGAATGCACACCCATCAAAGTTCAGTTGCACATCTCCATCCAGTTTGACTGACTTTTCAATCCACAGCACCTCTGTCTTATGTGAATTTATTTTCAGCTTGTTCACCCTCATTCATCTCAAAACAACTCCAGATGTTCCACCGTGACCCTGGGATTTCTAGATGGCAAGGAGATAGAGCTGCATGCCATGCGCATACTGGTGTGTGGCATCGCACACCAAACCTCTGGATAACTTCCCCAGTGGTTTTATATAGCAGTTACATGAAATAGGGGACAAGATGGAAACTTTGAGACACCCTATAAGCCAACAGTGAAATAAGAGGTCCACCACCACCTTCTGGAACCAATCCCAGAACCATCGTAACACCGTGCCTCCTAAACCCAACCCACATGTGGATGGTCCAGAAGGATACCATGGTTGATGGCATCAAAAGCCAACTGAGAAGAACTAATAAGTTTGATTTCCCCACATTCAATCCCTTGGTGTAAATCATCCACTATGTCAACAGATCCATATAATCACTAAAATCCAAGACCACCCAGAATAGAGAGGCCACCACCGTTTCCAACACCTTGCCAGGAAAGGGACGATTAGAAACTCAACAACAATTGCCCTGCATCTCAAGTGATAAGGGGAGAAATGTAAGTTCTATCAATATCAGGGGTGTAATATTTCTTCTGAGCTACAGGTTCATCTCTATTCAGCACTGGTTAGGCTTCATCTTGAGGACTATGTCCAGTTCTGGACACCACACTACACGAAGGATGCAGACAAGCTGGAGGGGGGTTCAGAGGAGGGCAACGAGGATGATCAGGGGTCTGGAAACAAAGCCCTACGAGGAGAGACTGAAAGAACTGGGCATGTTTAGCCTGGAGAACAGAAGACTGAGGGGAGACATGATAGCACTCTTCAAGTACTTGAAAGGTTGTCACACAGAGGAGGGCCAGCATCTCTTCTTGATCATCCCAGAATGTAGGATGTGGAATAATGGGCTCAAGTTACAGGAAGCCAGATTCTGGCTGGACATCAGGAAAAACTTCCTGACTGTTAGAGCGGTACGACAAGGGAACCAATGACCTAGGGAGGTGGTGGGCTCTCCCACACTAGAGGCATCCAAGAGGCAGCTGGACAGCCATCTTTCAGGTATACTTTAAGGTGGATTCCCGCATTGAGCAGGGGGTTGGACTCAATGGCCTTAAATGCCCCTTCCGACTCAACTATTCTGTGATTCGATGTTGAGACTGTGGTCATCAAGCACAGGTGAACCAGGCAACTGACATAGGCCCCTAGAGAGTGTTCAAAGAGACTTGAAATGTGCCCACAGTTTGCCCAATAGCTCTGACTGTTCAGGCAACTCTAGTGTCGTGACAGAAAATGGGAAGGGTTTTGTTAATCCGAAATGTCGAGCCATTTTAGATAAAGAATCATTAAAGGTTTTAACTGTTTCCAGTAGCACCAGAGCTGGTCTCTTTTTCCCAGAACTCTAGTATCATGCCCAGAGACCAAGACAGAGCCAGTGTGGATGTAATCTCCCTCTCCCCTCCATGCATTCATATCTCCCACAGATATGAAGACATAAAGAATACTCATCGTGACCTAGCCCCAACAGGTCTTCTCCTATGCATTTAAAGAGGAGCAACCGGTTCAGCAGGTGAGTTAAAGCCATGCTCCTGGGCTGACGAAGACATTAAAAGCTGAGAAAGCTGCATGGAGCAATTCCTTCCCTTTTGCACCAGAAGATGTCTTAAGAAATCTTACAGGTCTGTTTCAGAGAGCTCAACTTCACAGGCCTGCCTCCAGCAACCCTGGGTCTTTCTTGGGCAAGATACCCGTGAGAGGAGTTGCCAGTCACATCCAGGCACTCTTGGCTGAAACGGATTGTCTAGATCCATTTTAGTGGGGCTTCAGTCCTGGTTTTGGAACAGAAACTGCCTGGGATACCCTGTGGGATGGGGAGACTGTGGCCCGGTTGGTTCTCTATGGACCTCTCAATGTCTCAGTACCACTGCCTGTGGTATCCATCTGGACTATCTGTCTGAGATGGTACCATTGCAGCTATGGAAGGTCCTGAACAGTTGCTCACATATTCCAGTCTCACCCACACACCGATACTGTCTGATTTTAGGCTGGGAGCTCCTTAGGGCAGGGCGGGGCCTGTCATTTGCCTCTATCATGCCATAAAAATTTCCATGTGCACCGATGTACTATACAGTTTATCATTTTAAATTTGATTATGGATTCTTATAGTGCCGTCAGTATGCCACTCTTCACATCTCTGTGGCAAGTGGATATGGCGTCTTCGCTGTCCTTTTCAATGTACAAGAGGTCCCTGCCTGGAGGGGGTTACAATCTAAATTTCAGCACTGTGGGGACAAGAGAGGAAGGGGAGGCAAACGGAGGCAGCACTGATTTCAGTGATCACCATTACCATCATCATTTTATTTGTTTGTTTGTTACATTTATATCCTACCTTTTCCGCCAAGGGAACCAAAGCAGTGAACGTGATCCTCTTCCTCTCCATTTTATCCTCACGACAAACCTGTGAGGTAGGTTAGGCTGAGGCTCAGTCACTGGCCCAAAGCGAGAGTCAGGGCTGTGTGGTGACTAGAACCTGGCTCTCCCAAGTCCTAATCCAACATTCTAATTACTGCAACACACTGGATGATGATGATGATGATGATGATGATGATGATGATGATCTCTTTTCATTGGTGCCTTCCATGTTGGTATATTCTGCTGTGCTATTTCTTCTTTAGTTTTTTGAATTTCATGTTCCGTTAGCCTTTTGTTGTTGATTCTAACTCTTTTTTGGTTGATTAGCCTTTGTTCTGTTACAGTGTCTGTTAGGTGGGGATAGATTTCCATAAATAGTCCATGAAGTTCTGTTCGGTATCCTGATGCTATTGTTTCGAGCCGTGTGCTTTTATAGGCCTTTATTTATTTATTTATTTATTACATTTGGATACCGCCCCACAGCCGAAGCTCTCTGGGCAGTTTACATAGGATTAAAACAATTTAAAACAATATACAAAAATTAAAACAGCAAAAACATACAACATACACACAACACACACATACATTTAAAACCGCTACAACAGCCCAAAAAGCTACAAAAACAAAAACAAACTCAGGCTCCTCAGATATTGCCAAATGCTTGAGAGAAGAGGAAAGTCTTGACCTGGCACCGAAAAGATAACAATGTTGGAGCCAGGCGGGCCTCATGAGGGAGATCGTTCCACACACCTACCCGTTTTGCTTATGCGGGTTCCCCCTCCGTTTCCTATGCTAGTGTAGCCTTTTGATCACACATGTTTGGTTTTGCTCCAATACCTCAGCTAAGATCTTTATCACACGGGCGGGTTGATCCACGCCCGCTGCGACTTTGATCCAATTCTTTCACATGAAGTCGTCCCCCTCGCGTCCCGAATGCTCCGTTTCCCGTTTCACTTCCGATGTACCCCTGAACGGGGGAGAGTCCGTTTTCTCTCCTCCTCCACAGGCTTTGCTGAGGTGTCGGAGCAAAATCGACCACGTGTGATCAAAAGGCTACACTCGCATAGGAAACGGAGGGGGAACCCACATAAGCAAACCAGGTAGATGTGATAAAGGCCTCAGCCTGCGGAGGAGGGGAGTAAACGGACAATCCCCGTTAAGGGATATTTCGAAAGAGGAAGGAAGCAGTCGGGGCATGAGAGCAGCGCGAGGGGGACGACGTCATGTGAAAGAATTGGATCAAAGTCGCAGCGGGTGTGGATCAAACCGCCCGTGTGATAAAGGTAATAGTAACAATGCAGAACGTTACGATTCATTTCATCTGACGTCGCCTTGGTGGTTACCTGTGGAACAGACAAACCACGTCTGGGGGAATTTGGGTGCTTACTCTGTTCTTTATTCATTGCCTGTTTATTTCCATTTTGGCCAACTGTTAGGTTCGTGCAGCGTTCTCGGCCTTGGCGCTGCTCATCCGAGGCTTTTCTTCCACATTTCGTAACCATTTTTTCACACTAACAGGGGGGTTAGCCCTGAGTAGTGGTGGTTGGCTAGGGTCCGCGGGTTTGCCGTGCCCGTATAACTGCATAAACAGTTACCCCTTGCGGTGTTGTTGTTATTATTATTACTATTTTCCCTCTAATAGCAAACCCGGATGGTGAGTGCCAACAGAAATGGAACCGAACTGGGTCTCTGAGAAACATGAGGGATGTTTCAACACACAGCTTTGAAGTTTTCCTCTTCTCTTTGCTTCTGGCATTAGTGCAGAAGTGCTTTTTTGTTTTTAATACTAAAGATGAAACAAACAAACAAACCCAAAACAGCCCACTGATGTCTGAGCATACTCAGTAGCCGAGGAAAATTGACTGTGAGCTGGAAAAGAAAAATGAGAAATGTGAGGAGGGGGGATGATATGCCCTCCTTGAGCTTGTAATAGTTTAGTGGCTGGAACCCTAAACACATACTAGGGGGTGAAGATGCGCTGCAACATTTTGCTGCAGAACCAACCAGTTCTTGTTGTTGTCGTCAGTTTCTTAGGGGTTTTGTGGAGAGTGTGGTGTAGATATAGGCTAGATAAGGGCTAAGCTGCCTTGGGTTCCTTGCAAGGGATGAAAAGGCAAGATATAAATATAACAATAACATTTTAAAAATACACAAATCAGAAAAGGAAAGGATGGGAGGAACTGATGCCAGAAGCAAAGAGAAGAGGAAACCTGAAGGGTGCATGGAAATCAGTTAGCTTATTAATGGCCCAAACTTTGTGAGCCAGGAGAATACCCTGAGGAGGCAACTGTTTCTTCAGAGGACCTGGCTAAATTGTACAACAGGTCTTTTGATGAACTGTAGATGCACCTATTTGCCTAGGCACCTTTTGTTGTTTGGGACCTGGAATTTCTCCAGTGTTTCAGATATTACCACTAGTGTGGCTATTAAGATGTTCAACTACCTCATCGCCCCACTGCGATATCCAAAGAAGATGCTACACTGTTTTCATCCACTGAGTACACATGAAACACTTGTGAACCTTCCTGATGGAAGATCCCTTTCCAACAGCAGCGCAATAGCCAGAAGCACACAACGCTTGCACTAATGTGGTCCAAGGCTGTCCGCAGTAGTCGCAACATCCCATGCCAAAAGCAACCCAAAATCTTGTGGATTCTTCTTGAAGAGGAACTTGGGGGGGGGGGGGGAGAGAGATAAACTTCCAGATGCACACAGAGGTCTGGAAACATTCTTAGTGTTTCTGATGATGCCTCAGGACTCCAGGAGGGTGTGCTGCATCAAAGGAACACAGCCACATGTTTGGAATACCAGCCCAAGAGGGCCTGATCAAAACGGGAGCTGGAAGCTATTTTTAAAGCTTTGGCTGCTGTATAATTTGTTCTCCAAGCAGGGTTTTTTCCCCATTCGGCTCTACCCAGCAGCGCCTATAGAACCCGGGGCTTTCCCTCCACGGTTATTTGTCTTCTTGGTTATTTGTCTTCCTTGGCATCTTCCGCCTACACTTGCTCTGAATCATTTGCAACTGAGCAAAACAAGGTGATCCCTAAATAAGGAGCCCTGGCAGGTATTATTCCGGCTACTTAAGAGGTGGAATGTGGAAGCAGCAGGAATGGTGAACAGCAGTTCCACTGAGAGTAGGTGAGAAAGGTGCCTGCATGCCTTCCCTGGCGATTGCCTCACCTGAGATTTTGCAATCAGCCGTTGGCTTGTCATTGCCATGGCAAAAAAGCAAGAGACTCACCTGTATGTCATGAACTGGCCCTTGGCGGTGCGAAGGGGGGGGAGTATCATAAATAGAATGGAAAGTCACTCGTTATGTAAATGAACCCAGAGGAAAAGTTAATGATCCGCCTCAAAGAATGAAAGGGTGACGGGGGGGGGGGGGGTATAATTAAGCCTGGAGTGGAGTCATGGAGGTGGGGAATGCTGCTGGTTTGGGAGAGATTGGGTGGCTGTCTGGAAATCCACATTGAAACCGTGGCTTTAATTTTCAAGCAGATGCTGATTTTGAGAAGGGTGTCATCCTACACGCATGCACTCATGCTGTATTTATGTCCTCCAGGGGTCAGCGACAAGTGACTTTTGCCCACCCCACACTTTCAGCCTGGCCAGAGCTGCTGTGATGTCATGGAAGTTCTGTGAGCATTCCAGCTGCTTGGCTGGAAGCTGCCCTCAATAGCAGGTTGACATGCAGCACAACTTCTGTTCTGGCAGGGAAAAGGAAGAGCCAAGACTGGGGCTGCATTTGTCGAATACTAAGACTGATTGCAGCTGGATCTGATAAACAGAAGATCAATATCTGGCTAAATACTGGGTGGCAGACAGCCTTCTCCTGATGGGCTAGGTCCTATGATCTTTCACTGCAGGGTTGGGTTTCAGCACATTCCAATGTGCTAGAAATAGCTGCAGGCCCCTGATATGCCGAGTGCTGTCTTTTTTTTTTTTTTGCCTGCTTTGGGAGTGAAAGGTGCTGGGTTTGATTCCCAGATAAGGCCTTGCACCAATGGGAAGGATGGGCCACACTTCTGAATTGTGTAGATGATGGCTGAGTTTGCAAGAGCAGTGGTCTGTCTCTGAATAAGGCAGCTTCCTGTATTGCATATTTCTGAAAGAGGGACAATAAATCTATGTGATAATTTCTCATCATAGAATTATAAAATAGCAGAGTTGGAAGGGGCCTATAAGGCCATCGAGTCCAACCCCTTCTCAGTGCAGGAATCCACCTTAAAGCATCCCTGACAGATGGCTGTCCAGCTGCCTCTTGAAGGCCTCTAGTGTGGGAGAGCCCACCATAGGGTGACCAGATAAAATCCAGGTCAGGGCTCCTGTAATTTTAACAGTTGTAGAGAGAAGGGAATTTCAGCCAGTGTCATTTGTATGCAATTAGTTCCTGGTGAAATTCCCTCTTCACCACAACAGTTAAAGTTGCAGGGGCCCTGCCTTCTTTTGTATATGGTCACTCTAGTATAGTGCCTGCACCTTTAACTGTTGTGATGAAGAGGGAATATCACCAGGAACTAATTGCATACAAATGACATTGGCTGAAATTCCCTTTTCTCTACAACTGTTAAAGTTACAGGAGCCCTGACCTGGATTTTATCTGGTCAGCCTAGCCCACCACCTCCCTAGGTCATGGGTTCCATTGTCGTACCGCTCTAACAGTCAGGAAGTTATTCCTGATGTCCAGCCAGAATCTGGCTTCCTGTCACTTGAGCCCATTATTCCGTGTCCTGCACTCTGGGATGATCGAGAAGAGATCCTGGCTCTCCTCTGTGTGACAACCTTTCAAGTATTTGAAGAGTGCTATCATGTCTCCCCTCAATCTTCTCTTCTCCAGGCTAAACATGCCCAGTTCTTTCAGTCTCTCCTCATTGGGCTTTGTTTCCAGACCCCTCATCATCCTTGTTGCCCTCCTTCGAACACGCTCCAGCTTGTCTGCATCCTCCTTGAAGTGTGGTGCCCAGAACTGGACACAATATTCAAGACGGGGCATAACCAGTGCCAAATAAATGTGTTTTCTGAGCATCAAAACCATCAGAGCTCTTAATGGCACTGGATAAGAACTGAAGCAAGAGAGATAGTCATTTTTATAGGGACAAAAGATGTTAAAAGACTGGAAATGGGTTTTCCTGCACAAATAACTTCCTGCATAAGAACATGCTCAAGTATTGCCTTTTCTAGTTACTTTTTAACCAAGATGTATCCTAATGAGAGTATTTTACCTGGGTTTGCGATATCTTTGGGGTTTTAGGACTCTCACTTTTTTTCCTGGCAGAAGTCGTGTTCTTTTAACAGCTGTGTGACAGGTAGACATTCAGCAGGTGATGCTGTAAACAACTTTGCATCTCCATTCCAGAGGAAACAGCTTGTCATGCAGTTCCCTCCCAACCCCCAGTGGGGGGAGTCGCAAATCAAGAGCTCACATGCAGTTACTGTATTTCTGATTTTAAAGAGTAGACCAACCTTCCACACAATCTGGCATCCTCCAGTTGTATTGGACTACAATTCCCATCAATGCCCATGCAGGGTGGGGATTATGGGATTGTAGTCCAACACAACTGGAGGATGCCAGATTGGATATGTCCAGTGTACACCATAGTGGCTAAGCCTTTAAGTTGCCAATCAGGAACCAGCCAGTTTGAATATTCTCACTATGCACTCACAACAACCTTGTGATGTAGGTCAGTAATGGTTTATTATCCATATACTGCACTAGGGGAAAGGGCAGGCTGAGAAAGAATAGTTTGCCTTTCTCCTCTTATAGCTAATTTCTCAGGACTTCTTCAATATGCAAACATAAGAGCCTTGCTGGCACATCATATCATAATATATTTCTATTAAAAAAACATTAACATCATTTTAACATCATTTTAAAAAAAGCCAACCAAAGAGAGTTGCAAAAACACAGAAGCATTATACACAATAGGCTTAAATGCCTGGATCAAGAACAACAACCTAACCCAGCACTTTAAACTTTATAAAGTTGGCACCAGATAAAACTCTTTGGTGGCAGCTGGGGGGTGGGGGTATGCCAAAGCCAGGTTGCCACCGCTGAATAAGCACTCCCCCTTGTGATTTTACAGCACGTCTCTGAAAAGGAATTCATTTGGAGCAGGGCTTCAGTGGAAGTTCAGACCAACGTCTATGATCCAGTCCAACACCCTGTTTCCTGTTTCCAACAGTGGACAGCCAGATCTCTCTGGGAAGCCCCCAAGCAGAACACGAAAGCAATAGCTCTCTCTCCCATTGTTGCTCCCAGCATCTGGAATTCCAAGATATACTGCCTCCGAACATGGAGGTCCCATATCCTCCATGGATTTTTGTAGTCACCCGAAAGCCATCTGAACCAGTGGCCATCTTGTGGCAGTGAACCATGTCAAGAAGTCCTTTCTCTTGCTTGTCCTGAATCTCCTGCCATCCAATTTCCAATTTCATTTAGTGACCCTAAATTCAAGTATTAGGGGACGGGGAGAGAGGGGGAGGGGGGAGAGAGAGTTCTCTGTGTCCACTTTTTCTCTGCCATACCTTTGTTTTCTAAAACTGTTTCATTGCCCCCACAAAGCTGTTTCATTTCCCCCCCCCCTGCAAACCAAATTAAAATTAAATAATAGTAGAAACCTGCCTAACACAGTTGTTTGAAGCCAGCCTTTCTCAATCTGGCACCTTTCATACGTATTGGACTACAACTCCCACCATCCACAGCCATTGCCCCCGGGAGGATTATACGGTAATGCACATGAAGTTCTTTGAACACTGCGTGTGAAATAATACGTTTTTGGAAGATTTCCATTCCTAGGTCTGGCTGTAAGGATGTGACATGTACATGCAAGATTGTTCATGTCAACATCCATTCCTTTCCACCTCTGCCTTGGGTCTTGCTCCCATAACCCAGATTGGGTCATTCAGGTACGAAGCAGCAGCTCACAGGAAGTGCACACAGCCAATGTGTCACCGCTATGAAACCTCCCACAGGTGAGGGTGGCGGAGAGATGAATTTGCATCCTCCTGACGGTATAAATAGCTTAGCGAGCGGCAGTCCCTTTCCAGATCTCAGGTGCAGGACAAGAAGTGAGTCTTGAACAGAAGCAATAAGTAAGACGGGAAGCAACAGCCTTGATCATGACTGCCATCCAGCCCATGCTGCAGCTTCTCTTCCTCGGGGTGTTGCTGGTTTCGCCGGCATACCTTCAGCAACAGCCTTGTGACATCGTCAGGAACACAATCACACGAGGCTCTTTCAAGCTGGAGGTGGATCCTCCATATTACAAGCCGGGCGCAGAATACACAGGTAAGTGGGACCGCCTGCCTGGATCGACTCTTCTAAGATTTGTCTCGCTGGCTGCCTTTGCTCTTTAGCATTCGCCTGTTTGCATTCAGAGTTATGCTGCGTTTAGCTAAGTTCCAGCTTTGGAATTGGCAAAAGCTTTTCTACGGCTTCCATGTGGATCCCGGCTCAGCCGATGGATGCATTGTTCATTGGGATTTTAAACCTGCCTTGCTGAAGCGAGGGCAGAGAAGCCCAGAAATAGCGCTGCAATGGCTTGAAGGATAAGGGAGTTTTTGATGCGTGCTGTTGCGGGATGTTACGACCCAGAGAAGGCGGATCTATTCTTATCCAGACTGGTGGGGCGGTATTCTTCCCAGGGGCATTTCGGTTAGTTTTGGTTATAGAAAGGCCAACTCTGAAATAGCACCGTCATGAGACAGCATGGTACAAAAGTATTGAAATCTGCCAGCCAGGATCTCACCTGGACCCAAGTCACTGCCAATTGGGCTCGGTTTCCTATCTGTAACATGGGGAGATTATTACCTACCTCACAGGTTTGTTGCAAGGATGGATGATATGTGGTTTATAAAGGCCTTTGCATAGGAGAAATGCTCTGCTCAAACAAATTATAATGTTCTCATCAGTCATTCACTTTTTTAAAAGTTCCAGCGCTACTAGTTAAAAGACCTTGTGTACGGCGAGTCCATTTTTTCCTTCTTAACACATTTTATGTGGAAAGGGAAAAAAGACGCAAGAAGTGATGGAGAGGCATGAGAGGGTTATGAACGGGAGGCAGTGGTATCTGGGCCGCCTATAAAATTCTGACAATGAGGCAGGGAGATTCCATGAAAAAAGCCTCATCTGGGAGCAACCTCAGCTCCAGTGCAAGTCGTATAAGGGTGCCTCTTCACGAGAGGTTTAATGCTCTTTGAAGTCTCATTAAAAAATTTACCTCCACACCAGCGGAGCGCAAATGGGGCGTAGAGGCACGTTATCTCTCCGATTATGCGCATTATCGAATGCGCGTTAAATCGCGAGTTTTATTTTGCTCCTTCCGTTAAAGCGCATTTTGACTGTGTGAATATGCGCTTATGCGCATTAACTACTTGTAAACCGCATTTTGGACATCTGTTAATGCGCTTCGCCGCCTCTCGCTGCCTCTCGTGCAGAGGGATTAGGCATAAATGCGCTTCTGCGATTATGCGCATAATTGGCTAACCAGGCGCAAAAGTGAATCCTTGTAGAGGCGACCTAAGTTTCAATGAAAGCAGGATGCAAGCATAAAACTACTGCATGAACTGGAAGAACAAAATGATATCAAAGCAACATGGACAGTATCGTAAGGGAACAAAATACTGACTGACACCACAGAGAATCGAGCTTCATATCATACCTATCCCATTATTCGGTGTCCAGAGAATTTCACAGCTTTGATCTTGCAGATCTGCACATACAAATTTGCCCAAAGTAGCATAGTAAGTTCAACCGGCCTAGCAAGACATTTGAACCTGCTGCTAAATTCAATATGCAATCTATTGCATTATCCCTGCCATTTCCAATTTCCTTTTTTTTTTCTTTTTAACTACCATGAGAGATGCTGCTACACTTTTTAACCTCTTTGAATGGAAACCTGACATTTACTGTTCAGGGTAAGGTGGTTTGCTGACCAACTGATTGCTTAGGTTGTGGTCCATCCCAGGTACAGAACTGATCAGGGGAGTGCTGTGTTTTGCATCTCAAGGCTGAGCCCTGAAACCTGTCTCTAATGCCAAAGTTTTGGCATCATTGGAGCAGGTGATGCAACAGAGAAGATATTTCCGAGCATGCACAAAGTGTTTTCGACCGGGGCTCAAATCCCTGCTCTGCTACAAAAAGCTTACGCTGTCACTTTGGACCCGTCATTCTCTCTCATCTCATAAACATGTTTTGAGGGTGCAATCCTACACATATTTAGACTGAAAAAGGTCCTATAATGTAGGACTTTTTTCTGTGTAAACATGCATAGGATTGCACCCTAAATAAATTTAATGAAAAGCTGCTGGCAGCAACCTCCTGAAATTCCCTCGTTCCAAAGTTAAATACAAAAGTACTGAAAGAACATCACCATCATCATCAAAGAAGAAGAAGAAGCCATCGTACTTAAAATATGCTCAACAGCCAGGAAATCCCTGAATTGGTTAAAGACAGCATGACTTGGCAAAGCCCATCATGTTCATCTAGAAAAACCGCCACAAGCACAAAAAGAGAGATGATGATGATAGATGATTCAAGGGTATTCAAAATTAATTCCATACATAAGATAGGTCAGTTCATTATAACCATATTGTGCTACTGGAACTGACGCCGCTTAATAAGTTCATGGCAGAGGTTCAAACCAGGGGACGTCCCCATTCATAATAACTCAGAGTGCTCTACGGCAGCTGTGTTCAGTCTGAGCCCAACTGGACCTCAATTGTTCCTCTTTGATGCTGAGTACGAATGATGCTGTGTGGCCACACATCCCATAACCACGCAGTGATTTTGCCTTAGCTGATTTCCAAAAAAACCTTGAGTTCCTGCCTCTCCTTTTTCTACCTCCCCACCTCCCACCCCCCAGGATTCGTCTCCAGAACAGAGACATGGTTGCGTTTCCCTGGCTACCTGTTCTCTTTCGCCTCCTAATTGCTACAGGGTCACGTCCTCGCTCCAACCACTAATAGCTCTTAGTCAAATCCAACATTCTAGTTTGGGGATTAGCCACACCCTGTGAGTGAGATGCCCTCCCCACCTTCAAGGCCCTGTACCCATGGAATGTGTGGGAGTCCAAACACACTTTAGACTTCCTGGGATTTCCTCCAGAATCTGAGCATCTCATAGGTGAGCCACCCGCAAAGACTACGCTGTCTGGGGGATGCTGGCGGAGTTGCAGTCCAACATTTCTGCATGGGGCTACGGTGAGGAAGGCCATCACAGGTCCCTCTTTCTTCCCTGGAACATCTGACCATTTCCAACTCAAAAGTGTCTTTCTCTTATTCTCTCTTTCTCCAGTATCCCTTACCGGGATAGAAAACGGCACCTCTGTCATCCTTCAAGCCTCGTCTTTTGAAAGCAATTCCGGTGGCCTGTGGGAAAGCGAAAACAGACAATTGAGTTGCAGTGGCGTTGAGAATCTTGTGCAGAAAAACATCTCTGGCAATGGTACCCAAACACGCTGGATCTCTCCCACTGATACCCATGTGACATCTGTGCTGATAAGGTGAGAACTTCAGTCATTTTGTACACAGGAGCCTCACCCTTTAAATATTATTATTATTGTTATTATTATTATTATTATTATTATTATTATTATTTAGCACCATCAATGTACATAGTAAAACAATAAAACTGTACAAAGTAAAACAATAAAAGAGCAACACCCTGCCACATAAGTTAACATTCTGATAAAATCATAATAAAACAATAAGAAAGGGAAGGGAATGCACCAAACAGGCAGAGGGAATATTATGGGAATTGTAATCCAACACAGTTGGAGGACAGCAGGTTGGGGAAGGCTGTTAGAGCATCTACTTCCCCATCACAAATCGTTGGCAGGGCCATTGAGCGATTATTTCAGGGTTTTCCCCAATTAATGGCTTTTCTTATTTGTTTCCCAAAAACAGGGCCTTCGTAACCTTTGTCAATGGTACAACCCTTCTGCAGTCCCGGAGCCTGGGGAGAGGTAATTTGGCGAGAACACTTCCCAAGATCCTCTTTTCTTCCTGTTCGTATCTTTCTCCCCGACTCCCTCTCTTCCTTATAAAGAACCACAGAGAAAGATACTGGGGAAGCTGGTTGCAAATGTGATTTAGGGGACAATTTGGTGGGATCATCCTGGGACAAGGTCTATAATGTAACTCCCAGTTAGCAGTTGGGAAATGGGGAGCAGCCTTTTACCCAATCAGAGCCGTGTCCATCTAGCCCAGTATTGTCAACACTGACAGCTGGCAATGGTTGTCAAGGGTTTCAGGCTGGAGCTTTTCCAACCCTACCTGGAGCCTTCTGCCTGCAAAGCAGGGACTCTCTCGCTGAGCCTCAGCTTCTCCCCCCATGAAGCCTGGAAGACAGACATTTGCACCAGGCCATTTTGTGAAAGTGCCGCAGACGCTGGGGCTTTGAAACTACACCTTCCCCAAGTCCATCTCCAAAATCGTTCTCCACTAAACTCCAGTGAGCTAATCTGATTTCCGTTTTTCCTTTCAGACTTGAGAACCGCTGTTGTAGCATCCACACCGCCCTCAAACTCATCGCTGCCTGCCACCAGTTCCCACAAGCCGACGGTTCACAGCAACTCAGCCAACAGCCACACCCTCCTCAACTCATCGGTGGCCCACCACAACTTTGCTTCCTCCCACCAGTGGACAAAAGGCCCGCCCAGCTCCGTCTCTGTGGCTCAAGCCAGCTCCTTCCTCCTAGCAGCCATGCAGTTCCTCTCTGTCTCTCTCGGCTACAAGCTTCTCTCCTAAAATGAACCTTGTAAATAAGTTCCCACTGCTTCGCGCATACTTCCATCTTCGCTTCCAACCCGAACATGAAAAGTTGAGGGCTGATCTCTTCCCGGAAGAAAACATCCCCTCCCTCCCACCTCCAAGCACCTTCTCTCTTTCTTTCCCTCTCCACTGCTAAGAAGTATGCATATTTATAATTGCACATTTCTCGCATTCAGCCCTGCATAGCCCAACTGTTGACACAAGAGATGTGACAGCGGGTAGCCACAGTGCGAGAGCCAAACACGGCACTGCGGTTTAAAAACAACAACATCCAAACTGTGCCCCTTTTAGCCCACCCCAGTGGCAATAAGCTAAGCACCCTACAAACCGCTGACCCTAACTCCGTGACCTGAGCAGGCTGCCTTGATCTGCCTTACAGCAGGGCTGGCTCTGGATCTAAAAGTGCTGCAATGGTCCAGTTAAAGAGGCAGGAACCGATTTTTAAAAGAGATGTTTAATTTTATTTTATGAGATTGTAAACAATAGTGTTGGAAAAACTTCCCCCTAAATTTCCTTTCTGCCCCAAAGTTCTCTGAAGCGGAAGAAACCGGTCTATGCTTTGAGAATGTTTGATGTTTGGGTACGTGGGAATCACTGCCATATCCTACAGGCTGAAAGTGAGCCAGCTTCCGCGGGGTGGGTGGAGGTGGAACTGATGCAGAATTCCGTGCTCCAATTTAAACTCTGATTTGAACATCTATGTGCCAAATCGTACCCTTTCTTCCCCTACCTAATCTTTTCGAGATGCTCTGCAAAAGAATTTTGGGCAGTGGGGTGCGGGGAGAGAAATCCCTTTATTAACTTGAGCTGTTAACTTGCACTAACCCCTGCTGGCAGGGCATTCTCACCACGACTGTAAAATATTCCCTTTCCTCTAAAATGCCCAGCTAACTCTCTGTTCTCCCTGGAAAGGGTTGGACTTCCAAACGGGCTGGATTTGCTGCTGATGGTTTTTGTACAGACTGTGTTTCTTTGGGAAATGTATTTTGGAAATCTATTATATTCGAAAGACTTGAGTCCCAATAAAAACTTCTTTGTAATGTCCCATGCAGCTGCAGCCTCTCTTTTTTGGAGGGTGAGAACAACAGGGTGATCATGTGAGTTGTTCGAAAAGGAACGGGAGCACATCCGAGGTTTGATTTTTTTCTCAAGGTCATGGAGGAAAGTGACCTCCGGAAAGAGGAAATGTGAAATCTCCGTTTTAATTATGCCTCTGTTCAAAGTCACAGACATGACTTTGAATGGTTTTTTCCACCCTAAGGCTTGTGCTTGTTGCTGTCTTGATAACTAACCCCAGCGCTAGTTCCAGCCAGGAAATCTTCCCAACCCCACGTCCACGCTGTGTTGACATGCATCTAAATCTCAGAATAACAACTGGATTTATTGACGCTGTGGAATGCCGGATCCATTTTAATGAGGACTACTATATATTGCAGATCACTTGGGATGCTGAAGGAAATTGACACGAGGCCCCTTGTGCTTTCAGTACATCCATCCATCATGATCAGGAAATACCAGTCACTGTTTATGAAGTGGCTTTGCCCCACCTATTACACTTTTGAAAGAGAAACAAGTAATTATGATTTATGATTTCTTACTGGGTTTCAAATTAATGCTCCCACCCTAAATTTATTTCCTTTAAAGCAATTCTATTGATTTTGATGGAATGCACTTTCAAGTAAGCATTCTTGGGATTGCTTCGGACAGCTTTCCCCAAACGGAAGCCCTCCAGATGTATTTCAACCCAAGGGCCAGATTCCATTTCAGAGGAGCTCTTGGGGACCGCATCCCAGTGGTGGGCAGGGCCAATGGCAAAGGGGGTGGGGCCAATGGCAAAGGGGCAGGGCCACAATATCACCATATTGTAGCTGAAAGCTCTGCCAGTAACTAAGCTTTAGGAGATGCATTCAAGCTTTTAGAATGGGGGAGGGGAAACCAAATGGTTGGTGGTCATGGGAAGGGGATGGGGCCCTCTAGAGAACCCCAAAAGGCCAAATTGGGATCCCTGGTGGGGCAGATTTGGCCCAGATCCAAGGTTCTGCACTCCTGCTCCATGTGTAGAGTAACCCTTCTTTGGATGGGGGTCCAGAAGAACTTGGTAACAACAGGACTTGGAAAGCCAGATTTGGCCAGATTACACATGAATTCCCCACTCCCAGCCCCAAACTGTGCATGTTAAATCAATGCTTGCCCCAAACCATGGGTTTGGGGCCATGGAAAACTCACTGATGTCAGACAGAGATTGAGGTGTGTGTGTGTGTGTGTGTGTGTGTGTGTGTGTGTGTGTGTGTGATAACTTAATCTCTACCCCTCAATCTGTTAACTATTTTGAACTAGAGGAAGCTGGTCCATTTCAATGGCAAATTGCAGAAGGAGGTCCTGACAGATTATGCCCCAGGAAAACATGGAAATAAATCTATTTATTATTTTATTTCTATACCTCCCAATAGCCGACGCTCTCTGGGTGGTTCACAAGAATGAAAGCCACAAGGTGCAGCATAAAATATGAAATGTGGAAACTTAAAACCACAATATAAAAATACAACCAGCATAAAACTGAGCAGCAGTGCAGAAATTTAAAATAACAGGCTTAAAACAGCAGAGATAAAAGACTAGGATACTAAAATACTGGGGAAAGCAAAAGGCCTTCACGCTGCATCGAAAGTACAGAATGAATTTACACCGTCTCTCTCACGCACACAGGTGTTGTTGCTGGACAGGTAAACAACAGAGAGATGTTGCAAAACAGAGGGTGAACAGGCGGGGTGTGACATCCCTTATCTTGCATTCCAATCCAGTGTCTTCATCCGCTCTGTCTGAAGTGGATCAGGGAACAGCCCTTACCTCTGCAGCTAAAGCCTATACCAGGGCTGAGGTGGCCACTTACCCATTGCCCCCCAAAAAAGAGGGCGAAAGCTGGCACCGATCTGCAGGAAATGTGCACATGCAAAGCCATACGTATAGCCACCAATTTAGGAATAATTGCTAACATGTCCATGGAAATACAATACATTTCACTGCAGTGGAGAAGACCGTATCCAAGTAAGCTCTGTGTCTCAGTCCAGGTGCTAACTGTGGATGAGCAACTCCAAGACCCCTCTTGTTCTCCCTTCTTAGGGTCCTTTAATCTTTACACCAGACTTGGACTGAAAGGTCCTACAAATGGAGGATGCCTTCAAATACAGCCTTGTCCCCTGGCAGCCCTGCAAAGAGAGGACTGTCTTTTGTAAAGTAGGACACACGTCCAACCTAACACAGGACGAGGGGATCCTTGTCAAAGTGCCTCCTTCATCGGTGTGCCCCCGAATCTCTCATGACCCGGTTGATTTTGCCCAATGGGGTGGAGTCATCATTCAGGAGAGATAGGCTGACCATCTGAAAAGGAGGACAGGGCTCATATAACTTTAACAGTTGTAGAGAAAAGGGAATTTCAGCAGGTGTCATTTGTATGCAATTAGTTCCTGGTGAAATTACCTCTTCATCACAACTGTTAAAGGTGCAGGCACTAGAGTGACCATATACAAAAGAAGGCAGGGCTCTGCAACTTTAACTGTTGTGATGAAGAGGGAATATCACCAGGAACTAATTGCATACAAATGACACTGGTTGAAATTCCCTTTTCTATACAACTGTTAAAGTTATATGAGCCCTGTCCTCCTTTTCAGATGGTCAGCCTAGGAGACAGCAAGGAGAAAAATCGGCTTTTTGTGCAGGGGAGCTGAATAATAAACATGGGCCCTTATCACCTCATAGAAAGTAAACTAAATTGATATATGTGTACAGTTGATGTACAAGGGAATATGCACAGTGTGTATTTTTGGTATCGGTCCGCTTTGTATTGTTATTATAGGCCAATGACCTTCAGGCTACAGGTTGAGTAAGGGAAGAAGGTATTTAAGAAGGCCCTAAGGTATTTCTATGTTTTTATTTTTTTAAAAAAAAAATTGGAAGGGGGTAGGGAGTAAAGAGCTGAGCAGGTTCCACCAGAAGTGCCTGTGGGTGCTACGACAGCCCCCGGGTGCCTCACTGGGAACCCCTGACCTAAAAGGCTGTGACACAGAAGAAACCCACAACCTGTTCTTTATCATCCAAGCCTGCAGGACACAAAATACCGTGCTTAAATGACAGGAAGATTTCGGTTGAACACCAGGAAAAACATGCTGAAGGTCAGAGCGGTCAGACTATGAAACCGACTGTCTCGGAAGGCGGCGGGCTCTCTGTCGCGGGACGTATTCAAGCAGAGTCCAAACAACCATCTCTCGGGGATGCCTGAAATTGGGTTCCTGCACTGAGCAGGGGGCTGGACTCGATGGCCTAAATGGCCCCTTCCAACTCTATGAGGATGTAGTCCCCCAAAAAGGCATGGGAAAGGCACTCTGTACATGCTCAGGGCCACAACTCCTTTATTATGACTGCGGATGTTTCCAGGACCATTTCTCTGGTTCTGGGGCCGAGGCCTGGCTCAGCTTAAGCTGCAACGGCATCCCTTGCCTGTCCTATACACTTCTCTTACCTCCCCAATGCACTGGGGCTTCTGTTCTGGCCTTCTTCCCACCCAACCCTTCCCCTCTCCATCAGAAGTGCTGGTGCTTCTAAAGGGATGCCCGTGACTTGGGTTGGAGGGAGGCTTGTGGTCAGCCACCGAGGGACCAGACTGCTTGGCCAGGGCTAACCTCCTTCAGGGTTGGTGGAACCTGTCCGGCAGCTCACGGGGCTTTGTTAGCCTTGGTAGGAAGGAGCTTCTCTACCTGCTGCTGTATAATTTCACCTCACGTGCTGCACGGCACAGCCCTCAGATCTCGAGTGATACCGCCAAGCCTGCCTAGGCCTGCCTGCTGCATCCCAAACGGGTGATTCCATAGGGAGGGATTGGCAGGCAGGACTTGGAAGTATGATTAGCATCAGCCCATCTGCCTAGGGCAGGGCAGGATGGGACAGATGCCAGTCCGGTTCCACAGACTTTGGCCTGATCAGAAAGTTACGCTGGGTGGATCAATGAGATAAAAATCCGATTAAAAGGACCACAAATAGTATTTTTTAAAAAGTAACAACATTCCACTATAGTCAGGCTGCAATCGTATACACATTTACCTGAGAGGAAGCCCCCCTGAACTCAGTGGACCTTACTTTTGAGTAGACCTGCATAGAATAGCACTGTCAGAGGTTTTTAATGTAATGCATTTTTCTCCCCTTTTTCCTGCCAGGAGCTCAGATTGGCATATGTGACTCTCTCCTCCACCCATATTTTATCCTTACAACACCCCTGTGAGGTAGATTAGACTGAGAGTGACAGGTCCAAGGTCGCCCATGGAGCTTCAGGGAAGAGTAGGGATTTGCACCTGGGTCTCCATGTTTGTGATCCGTCATTCTGTTCACAACACCAGAGTCCGTTTTGCTCTTGGGCCCATCAATCCTACTGGTACCTGTGGAGTCTCTTGTCAGTATCGCAAGCCCAGAGTCGCAGGTTGAACAGGGGAAATGGCTGTGAAGGAATGTCCCATGCAGCACTTGGGCATCTCGGGAACGACTAAACAAAGTGGGCATGGGAAGAAGTTAGTGTTGGCGTAACCACATTAAAAAATCATGCCTATAAAAAAATCCACTGCGTTGTGAAATGGCCATTCCAGTCGCCAAACAAACCCACTAGCTGGACTGTCATCGTTTGGAGGCAGGAGTAGGGAAGGTTATGCAACAAAACTTCATCTCCAAGCTCATGCAAATGAAAATAGGGCCACCTTTGTGACAACCTGTCAAGCACTGCAGGCCAAGGCCGGCCTCGCCACCCTCCCACGCCGCTGAAGGCGCTGCTCTTTGACTCGTGTGTGTTTACTCTGCGGTCACCCGTCTTACACAGAGTTAAAATCCAAGAGGGGGTTCTGTCTCTCCCCGCTCTGAGATGTAACTTCTAGAGACAAAGGGAGGGGGCATCCCCTTCCCTGCCAGAAAAAAACATCCAGCTCCAACTGGATGTTTCCGGATTCTTTGCAGTATTAAGATCGGCTGTTTTATGGGCTTTGATTCTGGGACTTAAATTGGCTGCGAGCTCTATCTGTTTCATTATACAGCCACTAAATGGCACTGCCGTATAGCACAACTCTGTCTTTATACAGTGCCAATATATCAGACTAAAGCTCCTTGCCACATTACCTCCAATCTTTTTAAAAGCGGGATAAAGGTAAAAATGCACAGGAGATACCCTGGAGGTTGATGACGTTATGTAAAGGACCCACAAACTTCTATGAGTGACCAATCACATTTGTGCAATAAAGGCCTCATGCAGAAATGCTCTCTCTCTCTCTCTCTCTCATTGATTTGAGATGCTTTGGGAGACAATAACTATCTGAAAAGCAGGATAAAAATGCATCAAATAATAAATAATAAATAAATAAATAGTATTTGCTAGTTGTATACACTGGATCAAACCAAGTGTCCATCTAGTCCAGCACTCTGTTCACACAGTGACCAACCAGCTGTCAACCAGAGACCCATGTTCCCCAGCAACTCGTGTATACAGGCTCTCCCGCTTGTTTTCTAATGCCTCCTTCTCCTCCACAATTGAGACCCAAAAAAGGGAGGTTAAAATCACGGTGCTGACAGCTTTTCTTCCTCCTCCCAAGGGAATTCACAGCTGTGTCTAGATTTCAACACCCACATCATTTGATTTGGATCACAAAAGACCCATGTGCCACCTTGGCACAACCTCCACCCCACCCAGACACCCACCTGGAGCTGGTTTGGCAGGTCTTCCCCCTGCTCAACAATTAGGAAGTAAATCCCCGATCACAGCAACTGCCATCCACCTTCCTAATAGGTCTCTGGGGATCAGGAAATCCAGTTTGCGTTTTGCGGGGGGGGGGGGGGTTCCCCAAAAGGCCTTTTTTGTCTCCCATGCATCACTTTTGCAAGGGCTGCTAATGAGATGTCTAGAAAGCAGGAGCGCCGGAATCTTTTGAAAACCCGATTGCTCAAAACAGAGCGGCCTCTTTTATTCCGTTTAGAAGCGCAAAACATTCATCCGAACGTTGAACCGCTCTGGATCTTCCTTAAGGCCACGTCGATTCAAGTGTTTTAAGGCTTTCTAGTCCAGAAGACGAAGGGGGGGGAGGGGAGATGACAGAGATGCACAGAATTACAAGCAGAGTAGAGAGGGAGACATTTCTTTCTCCTCCAGTTTACTAGAGCTCAGGGTCACCCACTAAAGCTGAAGGAGATATCTAGGAGTGACAAAAGAAAGAACTACTTTGCAAAACACACAATTAAGCTATAAAGCTCACTACAAGATGTGATGGCCCCTGGCTTAGATGGATTTTTTTTTCTTTTCTTTTAAATGATTGGGAGGGGGCAGATGTCAGTCCTCTGTTGCTGCTTTACTAAAACCATGGAACCCACTTGCTGGAGCCAGTAAACAAGACATGCACTTAGAATTGAAGAATTCGGAGCCCAGGAATTTGTTTGGAGTACCAGGACCGAATGGAACTCACAGAACTCACACGCGCACAAAACACTCTTTCTAAGCTTTCCCCATCCCTGTTTCAGCTGCCTAAGAACATAAGACGTGCCATGCAGGCTCAGACCGAGGGTCCATCTAGTCCAGCACTTTGTTCACCCAGTGGCCAACCAGCTGTCGAACCGGGACCAACAAAGCAGGACATGGTGCAGAACCCTCCCACCCATGTTCCCCAGCAACTGGTGCACACAGGCTTACTACCTGGACACTGGAGGTAACACATAACCATCAAGGCTAGTAGCCATTGATAGCCATCTCCTTCAGGAATTTATCCAACCCCCTTTTAAAGCCACATCTTGTGGTAGTGAGTTCCATAATTTAACTATGCGCTGTGTGAAAAAGTCCTTCCTTTTATTTGTCCCGAATCTCCCACCAATCAGCTTCATAGGATGACCCTCTTGGGTTCTAGTATTTTGAGAGCGGGAGAAAAATGTCTCCCTAACCACATTCTCCACACCAGGTATAATTTTGTACACCTCTATCATGTCTCCCCTTAGCCTCCTAATTTCAGGGAAATGTTTTGTTGCTGCTATTGTTACACAGCTGGCAACCTGAGCTATTGCAAATCACCCAGAGATCTCCCGGGAGATCCAGAGCTTCCTTATGGCCACCCTTTGGTTAGACCAACATGCATTCCCCAACCTGGTGCCCTCCAAACATTCCCTAGCCAGCACGGCCATTGCATGATAGCTGGCCTCTCTAGTAGAACCAGATGACAGGGGAGAGGAACAGGGCAAGGCCTTTCACCTGCATGCTCTGGTTATGAGCTCCTAAGGGAATCTGGCTGACCACTATCGGAAACAGAATGCTAGACTCAAGGAACTCTGGTCAGAATGGGGATGAACCAACAGGCATTCATACAAAGGGAAGAGCCAAATAAACCTGCCCAGAGCCACGTCTTAGAATCTGTAGAGGAGGCTCTTCCTCATATCCCAGGGATGAAGACCCCCTGGCCCGTGGGCCGAATGTGACTTGCAGTCGTTTTGTATCCTCCTCTCCTGACGCCTTTCTGCAGGGAGAGGGATCCCTGATATCTCCAACCATTGGTTTCTTTTGTGGCTCCCTGCTGTCTGAATCAAGACAGCAAGCAGTGCCCAAAGGAGGCACCTGGCTCAGTTGGCACCTAGAGGAGTCTGCTCTTACAGATGGAGGCCAAGGGAGACTTCACACCCTGCTCACAACCTTGATTGGGAGCCACGTGGCACACGAAGGAGGCACAAGCTGCGGACCTCCGTGTCTCTCTCTGCATGGAGAAAGGCAACATGGACTTGGGGGGAGGGGTGAAGTCAGCAGAGGAGGCGGAGCTTCAAGGCAATACATTTTCATATGGGGAATTCTGTGACCAGGTGAGCTGGGTGCCTGCTGTCCAAGTGCTCCATGTTGATGGGCAACCTCAAGGCCTCTGCAATCCTTCTGATGGTTCTTCATCTTTAACCTGGACTTGGACTGAGCAGCTCTTTAAATAGAGGACTGTCCTCTTGACAACGCTTCAAATAGTGGGCTGTCCTCTGTAAAGGTGGGCATTGGGCCACCCTGGTACCATAAATGCGAAGGGTGATCTAAAAATGTTTTTAATAAATAAATTAAATAAAGAGGCATGGGTGAAGTTCCCCCAATGGAAAAGCAGCCTGCTTGCACTCAGGAGCTGCAAACGTCCCAAAACTCAAGTCAACGATCGCAACCATATGTGCAACTAATTGTAGACTTGAAGAGACGGGCCATGTGACTCCTGGCCATATGCATGAGGGAGATATGCTGAATTAACTGGCAAAAAAGAAGAAGAAGAAGAAGCAAAGGTCATGGTCATTCAATTCAAAGAGATTTCGGCTGGGAAATGCGCCATTGGCCGTTCTGCTGTTCATCATGTGGTGGTTTGTGAGTATATTTATCAGAGGCCTTTGGGAGGGTTTCCACTTTTAGCCGTAGTTCAGCTCCCGACGATTCATAAAAATGGAGAGCGACGCCCAAAATAGCAAGCTGCATAATGCAGGAAAGATGACCTTCCTTTCACGCACCGAAACCTTTGCAGCCGCCCATAGACTGAGCAGGTAATGATGTAGAAGAGGGGTGACAGGCCGTGGGATGTGAGGGAGGAAGGTTTCAAATTTATAGGCACCCAGGTGACCAAGCGCCCTGGATTTCCCAGCCCTGGGAGGAAGAAGGATGTGACTTCATGGAATACTGACTGTCAATGGAGATTGTGGGTAATTCCTGATGCCTAACACATCGCCATAATTCCCTGGGCACAAGGAACCATTTGACCAAGATGGCTGCTCTGCTAACTGCAGTGTTCAAAGAGTCAATGGGTAAGCCAAAGGGTAAATTCTTACCAGGCTTGGTTTGACTGTTAAGAATTGCTGAGTATATTTTAATCGTTCTCCACCCAACTTCAGGTAAGAGACCCATCCATAACCTTTTTTTAAAAAAAAAAACTACGGAAAGTAATGTTGAACTTGTTAATGCCTCCCCACCATTCCTTGTAATTCCACCTTCCCCCCCAATTACAGTGAGAGTTAAAGACCCCCAGTTTGTTAAACCATGGGTTGTTGAAAAGGAAACAGGAGCGAACAAGCATCCTAGTTCTTGCTAGTTCTAAAGGCTTCTGCTACAGCCAGGTGGAGCTAAACAACCTATTTTTAAAAATTATTTATTTCATTTATATACCATCCCATAGCCGAAGCCCCATAGCTAAAACTTAATGTTTCATTCGTGGGTCGTTCATCGTGATGTCTGAACCCGGAATTCTGTGTTGTTGGGGGAGAAAGAACCAGGCTTGTAAACCATGGTTTGTTCTTGGGTTACAAGTCCCCCAACAATCTATAATTCTAGCTTCAGATGTCAGAATAAACAACCCCGGGGACACAGTGTCCCTCTTGATGCCCTACAGATGTTTTCAATTACAACTCCTATAATTCCTTACCATTGGTTTTGCTGGCTAGGACTTATGGGACATGTAGTCAAAACATCTGGAGAGTACCTTGTTGCCTTCCCCTTGTCTAAGGGGGACTCAAAATCTCTCCCATTCATTTCGGTAGGTTCCTGTATTCAGCCAACTAGAGAAAACTCAGGCAATGATCAACTGGCTAACCCAGAGTTGGGGAACCTGTGCCCCATCAATGTTGTTGGACTCCCAACTCCTATCAGCCCCAGCCTGCATGGCCAATGGTCAGGCTTAGTGGGAGTTGTAGTCCAGCAATATATGGAAAGCCCTTGTTTTTCCAACAGTTTCTCGTCCAACAGGGAAAAAGAAGACAGAGAACTTGAGGAGAGGATAGGGGCTGGGGAGAGGAAGACAGAAAGTCAAGAAGGTTGAAGAAGTGGAGATTACTAGTGAATTTCTCTAGCGAAGAACATTTATTAGTGTGAAACTAATTAGGCAGTAACATGAAAGGCAGGAGAGTTTTATGAAAAGGCAGGGTGAAAGAAATAGAAGGAAGTCAACCCTAAACTGGGGGAGCTGGATTCTGGGCAAGGTTGCCAAACTATGATGCTTTTCATGGCATAGAAATAAGCCTAATACCTGCACTTAAAGACACAGGACTAAGACTGATAGAAGAAAGTTGGCGATGCTAGTTCTGGGGCAGAAAATGAATAAGAAATACGTTGTGTTGTTGGAAATGCAAAACTAGTTCGGCTAATGCTGTTTAATGTGCATTAGCTGAACCAAGCGAGCCAAGAGGCAGACTACCCACTCTGAGCAGAGGACAAAGCCCGAAGGCGGAAAAGCTGAGAGTCAGTTACAATGAACACATACATAAACACACACACACACACACACACACACACACTCACACTCCTGTGGCATCTGAAAGACTCAAAGACTCATTGCGGAAGATGCTTTTGTAGATTAGAGGCACGAGACAACACACACGGAAATGCAAGAGGCACAGCCTGGAGTGCTGCTATGCAGAGCTCAGGCTCATACAAGACAAGCACGGGGGGGGGGGGGGGGGGGAATCCACAGAAGCAGTCATTGGTGTTGTGATGGCAGGGTGAGGGGAAAAGCCAGCAATTGTAGGAGTGGAACAAGAGGGATCAAGTAGCCGCAGAGCCACCAGCTAAAGTATAGCTCAGTGAAGCTAGCCTCTTTTTCACAGCCTCTCCTTCCATCCTCAGAGATGTGATTTGGGAACGATCTCTCTCTCCATTAATTATTATTATTATCATTATTATTATCATTATTATCCACCTTTTCCCCAATACTGGGACTCAAGGCGGCTTACAAATTCAAACAGAGGTCCAACTACTCTCCAAAGGCCTGCTGAAACAGAAAAGTTTTAGCCTGCCTCCGAAAGCACCAAGGAGGGAGCCAGTCTAGCTTTCCTGGGAAGGGAGTACCAGAGCCTCGGGGCAGCCACCGAAAAGGCCCTCTCCCCCGTTCCCACCAGGCGTGCCTGTGATGGTGATGGGACCGAGAGAAGGGCCTCCCCTGAAGACCTCAGGGGACGGGCAGGCTCATAAAGGAGAATACAGTCTTTCGGATAACCTGGATCCATGCCCCTACCTCCACTCAATCCACTTACTTCTTTTCTATCTATCCAAACCTACAGGGTCAGATCAAAGGTCCATCTTCTTCAGCATCCTGTTCACAATGGTGCCCAGCCACACAGCTGTAGACCAGGGGTGGGGAATGTGTGGTCCTCCAGATGCTGTTGGACTTCAACTCCCATCATCCCTCGCCATGGTCCATGCTGGCTGGGGCTGAAGGAGTCCTACAACATCTGCAGGGCCACACATTCCCCACTCCTGCTCTAGAGTGGAGCACACGCGCCCAGGCCTGAAGGAAACACACATCCACAATCATTGTTGTTCCCTGGTGTCTGGTATTTGCAGGGATACTGCCTCTGACCAGGAAAGCCCCATTTTTAGTGAGCACCAATGATGGTCTTCTCCTCCATTATTGCTTGGTTACATTATATTGCTTTGTTTTTGCACCCCTCTGTGGATGGAGTTTCTATCTTACTGCATAAAGCGTGAAAAGAAAAGAAAGAGGGTTGTACATTTCTGTTGCTCGCCCTTGCTCAGCATTGGCTTATTCTTACGGTGGTTTCTCTCTCCCCACACACCCCTCTGCCTTCCAGCAAATTGCTGAATGAGGATGAGAACAGGAAGCTGTTTGGGAAATGCAATCAAAGCCATGGACACAACTATAAAGGTAAGGAGCATGCCTACCAGACTGCAACACACGCCATCTCTGCATTGAGAGCAAAGCAAATCCCTCTGCAGCTGAACTTCCAGGGCAGGAAGAGTGCTTAGAAAGAGTTCCACACTTTCCGGTTCTGAAAAATCCCATTCAAATTTTGTCAAAAGCTGGAATATGAACAGACGTTGTCACATGCCAGGTTTGGAAGCTGACAGGGTGAATTTAGCTTCAAGTGGCAAAATCCTGGACTGTACCTCTTTAGGCTGGTGTTGCGTACTTGAATGTTCTCTTATGGGGTAAAGGGGAGCCTCTGCACGTAGAAAGACAGCAGCATGTCAAGCTAGCTGTCCCTGACATGCTACTTTTCCATGTTCAAGAAGCTATTTTATTGGGCGAGGGGGCGCACTCAATCGTGCAAATGGTATAATCCAGGAAAAAGATTAACCATCCCACCCAAGTCATGCCTGTCCTTTCCCTTATTGAAGAGGAGATGGGTTTTAGCTGGAGAAGGGATTGAACAACTCATTGCTACCACCTCGTGGCACAGAAATGAGGATGCAATCAATGCTAACGCCTTCTTGCCCACATTTCTCCCCCCCCCCCTTTGCTTTTCAGTGATCGTGACCATACGTGGAAAGGTAAGCGTTTTTTCTTCTCACCTCCCGGATTCATTTCTAAAACTGCATTCTGTTTCTGGCCATTTAGCCAGGCTGATGCCTCCACCCACATATAAGCTGGCACAAAGAGGATGCCTCTCCCCTATCACTTGTCTCTAGCAACTGCTATCCAGCGGTACACTGCCTCTGTACGAGGGGTGGGCATCGTTCTTTCTATTACAGATGTTCAGGCTGTGAGTTTTGGTTCCTCTGTAGCCAAAATGGCACCATACACACACACACACACACACACACACACACAAGCGGGAGGTATCAGCGAGCTCAGAGAAACCCCCACCAGTTTGCAGGAATACAAAACATCTTTGCGGGGGGTGGGGGAGGGAAGAACCCTCTCCCAAACATCCCAGTTAGGACAGTGGGCTGTTGGCAGGGGAGGCAGAAAACTGGGTAGGAGGGGAAACGGAGCCCTGTGGAGGCAAGCAAGGCTGATTGACTGGAACACTTAACAGGAGCACTTCATGCTACAACATTTTGTTGCTGATCCCGTGTATTAGCAAATGGGGAAAGGCTGCAACCCTTACTTTGCATGCAGGAAGTCCCGGATTCAACCCACAGTGTCTCCAGGAATGGCTGGGAAAGATCTTTGACTGAAGCCCTGGTCAGTGTAGGCAGCAGTGAACTAGACGGATCAAGGATCTCACTCAGTACAAGGCCATTGACAGACCTGCCCTTCATTGGGGGGACGTAAAAGTGGTTTAAGCCAAGCTAGTAGCCATCACTGCGATATTTCCAAAGACTGGGTTTGGGGGGTGGGGCATCGTCTATTAGTAGTAATAGTAGTAGTAGTAGTAAAAAATACTCTTTTGCAGATTGACCCCATCAGTGGCATGTTCATGAATATTTACAAGCTTCAAGAATACATGCAGGTAACAACTACAACAACAAGAGAGGACTTGCAAGTTTACCTGAGTCATGGCAGCCCTCCATGGATCACAATCCAGCCCTCCAGAGTCCCCCCCCCCATCTTGGCTACAGCCCCTTCCCAGCAACCACCAGTGGAGGCTGGTGGTTCCAATGCCAGTGGGGTGGTGAATCCACTCCAGGTTTCGGCCAGCACTCTAAAGGAGCTAAGGAACCACCAGTCTCTGCTGTTCGGTGGTTATTCCGCATTTGTGCAGTTCCCCCCACCACACACTCTAAAAAGTTGAGATGCCTTTTCTAAGGCTTAGTTACAGACAGTAAGAGCTTTAAGCTACAATAGGCTGGTGTTTTGGCCCTGCTACTTTTGCCTCTGGCTCCGCCCACCAATGGAATGCGGCCCCCGAGAGCTCTTCTGAAATGGAATCCAGCCCTCGGATTAAACGCGGTTCTGCACCCCTGTTGTATGGGGTCCTAATTCCAAACCTTGGGGGTGAGGATTTTTTGACAGTCCTTTTTAGGGAAAAAAATAATAAAAGACACCCACCTCCACTCTGCTCTTGCCTTCAGGAAGCCATCATGAAGCCGCTAGACCACAAGAACCTGGACCAGGACGTGGATTATTTCGCCGACGTTATAAGGTGAGTACCTGGGAAGGGGTAGCACATGCGCCGCTCGCGCTCAAAACAGGCTACTCTTTGCCCAAGGAGGCGCTTGAGATCAGCAGTCAAATGAGACTGGACGGATAGAAATAGAGCATGAAATACCAACTTCCCCGGTGGGAGAGCTCCACCCACCCCCCAACACGCACACACACACACACACACACACACACACACCACCACCACCACCATGGATTGTCAACTTCTGTTATTTCCAGCCTTGAGTCCCTTCTGGGAGGCCTGGGGGCCCTTAAGCAAATAAATATAGTGAAGAAAGAGCCTTGGGCTGTTTTAAAGATTTTACCAGAATGTGGGCTGGTTAGTGCTTGTTTTGGGGGGCTGGGGGATGCTATTGTTTTACTGCTGGTTCGATATGTGCCAGGGAGAGTTGTTATTTAACCTGGGCGGGGACAAGGGCATTTCCAAAGTTTTAGGAGTGCAGAGCAGCTTTCTCCAACCTGGTGCCCTGCACATTCTTTTGGACTACAGCTTCCAGCATTCCTGACCATTGGCCATGCTGGCTGGGGCTGCTGAGAGTTGAAGTCCAAAACGTAACTCATATCCCTTTCCTGCGACTAGTGGAATAAGTTATCCTAAATATGCAATGCAAAAATATGTGTACATTACTGAGGTCTATCAGGAGTGAGAGTTGAGGCTAAACAAGCACCGAACAGCTATGGAAGGTCAGAGCAATTAATCTTTACCCAGGGAATGCGTTGTTCAGACTGTACAGTTATTTTACAGGGCCAAACGGAAACCAATTGGCCTCTTTGGGATAAGCTGACTGCTCTTGAAGTAGAAGCTGTAGCGCCACCAACAGCCTGCCTCATAAGCTGCCAGTGTTTTGAGTCAGTTAACGAGAGAGATAAGGAACAGCTGAGCCGGGGAGTGTTTGGGGCATGACACTCCATAAAAGCTGGTGGAGACCGGCTGGGCTTCAGGCCAGCTGACGCTAATTGCTCATTAATCCCCGTCCCATAAAAGTCTGGCCAGAACCCAGCCAAAGGGCTGAAAGCAAACTGTCGTGTTTCAAGGATGCCACTTAGGAATGTCCAGGTCCAAGGTCAGTAATCCAGTCTGTCCATCAAAAGCCGAAGTGCCGTTCGAAGTCCAGATAACCATATTGAAATCGCAAGACGTTGAATTGTAGTCAGGAAGCCGGTCCACAGGGTCAGGATACATCCGGGCAAGTCCAAGGTTTCAGGAGCACGCAGGAGAATAGTCAGGTCACAATCCAGGGGTCACAATCCAGGCTTTAATCAAGGCATGGAGATGACAAGCACAGGGCAAGGCACAGACATCCAAGACGAACATTGCTTTCAGCCCTTTGGCTGAGCTCTGGCCAGACTTTTATGAGATGGGGATTAATGAACAATTGGTGTCAGCTGGCCTGAAGCCCAGCAGGTTTCCACCAGCTTCTATAGAGTGTCATGCTCCAAACACTCCCCGACTCAGCTGTTCCTTATCTCTCTCATTAACTGACTCACAACAGCCGTGATCGCAAAGCAAATACCTGGGTTGTGTTACCAGAGTCTCAGCTTAGAGACACCAGGTGCCTGACCCACTTTCCCTGGCTCACATACAGGTTACATCAGCGCACAATTTATACAGACTTGATCTAAATCCACAGACAAGAAGCAAGGGGCGTACACCGAGAAAGATTTGTAAACAGTTCTATTTCACCTTCTCTTCCTTGTCTCCGCCAACCCCTCTGTTCTTTCTTCAGCACAACGGAGAACGTAGCTGTGTACATCTGGAACAATCTTGAAAAAATCCTTCCTCCTGGATGCCTGTACAAAGTCAAGGTCTATGAATCCGACAAAAACTTTATTGTATACAAAGGAAACTAAATATGTATAAGCAGCAGAAAGGGGTATGTCTGGGAGAGCCATTTCCCCATGTATCATATTAACACTCATTGTGAGTTCGATGTGACACTATCCTGCAAGAGCCTTTGCAAACTATGCTGTGTCAGTGGTGGGAAGATTACCAGAGGTGGGGCACAATTATAGAGGCTAAACAGAGCACTGGAGATTTGAATAATTTTTTTTTTAGCTTGACAGTTGGAAAAATCTGCAAAAACCACAGGCCTGTAATCTTGCCCTTTGTTACAGCATTATGCGGCAAGGGGCCAGCTGTTTTCCCAAAGCCGATCCACAAATGCATGTACAACGCTAGATAATTAGCCATTAAATATCTGGGACAACTCAGCTGTAAGGTATTGCATGCACGGAGGTTAAGGGATGCAAAAGTTCTACCTGCAGTGTTTTGTCTGTGATTTGCCCACACATGGGCAAAAGCCAGCAAAAAGTGTCGGTGCGGTCACGGAGCCTCGTCCTTTTAAGCCAAGTCTGCCTTAATTAAGATGCATGCCTTGTACAGTTAATTGGCCGTTTCCTAACGCCAAGGTTGTTAGCACAATATGGACAATGCAAGACATTTTGCTGAGGTTTTATGGAATAAACAAAAACTGAACACTGAATACTTTAAGGGCTATTAAGCTTATGGATTCCAGCGGGCCTGGTCTAGTGGGAAACCGTGAGGTGCGTAATCCCAAGAAGGCATTTCACCAACGTCATTTTGGCATATTGCTTAATGAAGTGCATCATTTTGCGATGCAGTTAACATCACGGCTAGAAAAGGGAAAGAAGTAACAAGTGCATGTAAACGGGCCTATGCTTGAGCAAAAGCTCTAAATGAAAGGGGTTCAGCACCCCACCCCTTGAAATCTAAACATGCATCATGCTGGCTCTTTGCTTGTATTACCAATGATCCATGCTAACTGTTGTAAATCACCAGCATTAAACTCGATAAGCAGGAAGGAAGCATCAATAAACAGTTTGTAGTCGAAAGCTGAAGTATTCATCAGAATCCGGGTCAAACATTACTGGGTTCAGGAAAGCATCAAAGAGTAGTCAGGGTCCAGTCCAAGATCAGGATGTGTCCAGGCAAGATCAAGGAGCTGGTATGCAAGCAACAAAGATGAAGCTCCACAAACAATAGTTGCTTCCAGCGTCGCTTCTGGCATGTCTTTTACGGGGATGGTGGTGATTGGGAATTGCTGTCAGCTGCATTGGCCTTCAGCTGGCTTCTGCCTGATCCCGTGAAGGGCCACTCCCCAAACACTCCAGGCTCAGCTGTTCCTCCTTTCTGCTTAATCCCTCAAACTGAAGCACAACACTAACTCTGGGATCAACACCAGGGTGCTCAGTCTGAAAGATACACGTCCATCATGAGAAAACACACCCTGTTCTTTCCACATTATGCATATCATGTTTGGTACTAACAGTCCAAAAGAACACCTCAGAGATCACTCACGAAGAGCCACAACCGCTGCTACTGCGCATTTATCTATTTCGTGTGCTAGGCTCTATGCATAACATCAGAGTGACGGAGAGCTTCTCCACACGAGCGATTTATTGCACACTTATGATTGGTCACTCACGGAAGTTTGCAGGTCCTTTTCATGATGTCCTCAACATCTGGTGCCTCTCCCGCTGTTTTCAAGCGGGAATCTGGGATTTCATAAAACCCCGAAAATGCAGTAAAAAATGGAAAACACGCTATAGAGCACCGCTATCTGCCGGTGGTAAAATTGAAACATATGGGAATGAACCAGCAAAAACGGGAGAAGTGTATGTTGTGCCTATCCTGAAACCCGCAAAGACTCCGGAAGTCAAAGCCCCGGTAAGTCTGTGAATTTTTTTCTAAATGTGGTAAAGCCCTAAGTGTGAAAGCTGCACATCCATCATGAGAAAACAAGCCCTGCTCTTTCCACATTATGCCTGTCAAGTTTTCCAGAAGAATACCTCAGAAATCAATCACAAAGAGCCACAACCGCTGCTACGGCACATTTATTTCATGTGCTAGGCACTGCACGTAACATCAGAGTGATGCAGTCCCTGCTTGAGAGCTGACCATCCACTTATTTATACAAATTAGGTTTTGTTGCATTTCATTCCATGCAGCGTGTGGGGTGGTTTTTCTTCGAAGTATACACTTTGGGGGGAGAAAACTTACTACAACTACTTATCAGTCCACAAAACAGACACTCCATATATGCTCAATGACTATCATCCTGCAAGGATCAATGTTTCCACCACTGCCATCACAGAGTGTCAGTGAGAATGACTCAATGAGCATGGCTTACTTCTAGAATAACCTGACGGGATTTGAGCTAGCAATGACCGACCAAGAAAGAGATCTCGGGGTTGGGGTGGACGGCGCAATAAAAATGCCAACCCAGTGTGCAGCTGCTCTAAGAAAGGCAAACACACCGTTAGACGTGATTAGGAAAGGAAATGAGAACAGAACTGCCAATATCATACTGCCTTTGTGTGAATCTATGGTGCGACCATACTTGGAATACTGCGTACAGTTCTAGTCTTGTCGAGCTGGAAAAAGAAGAGGAAAGGGCAACTAAAATGATCAAGCGTGGAAATGACGTGCTAATTCTCTCATGCAGCCTTTGATCTCATTGGGTGTTCCATGCAAAGTGAGATTGGGGAGGGACTTCTCCTGCCCTTCAAATCCCAAGGAAGTTTCAGTGTCATGGCCTTCTGGAAGCAGCTCTATTTCCAAACAGCTTAAGCGTGCCCAGTCTTGGGTGAGTTTGTTACCACCATGTCACAAACACATGAGAGTGTCCAGCCATGCGATAGGTTTTGCTGCCCCCAAGTCCCCACCTTAGCATTTGATTGTGGGCATGAAAGCAATAGCCTATTCTTGCTGTATGCCAAAGGCATGTTGCCTCTGGACAAAACAGAAAAGCTGGCTTTGCACGACACGCTAACCCCTCACAGGTAGCATCTGGGAGTGACCCATGAGGGGTTAACATGTCATGTGGGGAGCGGTTTCCTGCCCACGATGGCTCTGGTACCTACACTTGGAACCCACGCTCTGCAGAGTGGGGTACAGGCCCCGGGGTGGCTTACTGCATAGTGTAGCCGTCTTCCTGTGGAAAATCACAACTGACTGTTGAGACAGTCACCTAGAATGGCCAGAAATGCCCATGACGTTCTAGCCCACTTGGCCGATCTGTATGGTCAAAATCACCTGGCAACAGCTAGCACGGCCAGAATGAACCGATTCCGGCTGCTGTGGCCAGTGCAAGGTGCGGCTGCAGCGGCAGAAGGGAGCGTGGTAACTGGGGGGAGAGAGGGAGGTTAGGTTTTGTTCATTTCTGTATTAAAAAATTGCAAACTGCCTTGGTAGCCTTGACAGAAAGGAGGTCTAGAAATGTATTAAATAGATAAATAATAGCCATGGTCTTGATCCTTTCAATATATATATATATATAGGCCTTCATCACATTTTGTGTCCATTTCTTATTCTTATTTCCCCTTTCTAAAAAAAGATTCCAAGGCCAACAACAAAAACAACATTTAATGACTACCAGTCAGGAGAATTACATCTCAATGGAAATAACACACGAGGCTAATAACAGTTAGCATTTAATTACACTAGCACTTAGCTTTACATACCTGCTTTTACATACCTACTGGTCCATTCCACTACCCTATTAAAAAAAGGGTGAAACTATTCTCCCCGTAACGCAAGGGTGATGCTGAAAAGTCGGCTTGCCAAGGGGCACTGACCGAGTTCGTGGCAGAAGCCACATCTGAACTGGGGACCCTGTTTCAGAGCTCATATTCTTACCTAAATATACTAAAGGGGAGAGACGACAATGGCTCAAAGGTAGAGCACCGGCTGCTTTGCATGCCAAGTTCAATCCGCAGCATCTCTAGCTAAAAGGATTAGGTAGCAAGCGGGTGATGTGAAAGACCGTACCTGAGACCTGGAAAAGTTGCTGCCAGTCAGAGTAAGTACTGGACCTACTCTGGATTTTGAAAAGGTGTGAACTTCTCTTGTGCCATCCAAACAGAAACAAACATAAAAGGATGGAGATCCTGCACCTTCCTCACTGTCCCGGTAGGGTAGGAAGAACTCCTGGAAAGTCACCGCTGCCAGTCAGTGTTGATAATACTGGGCTACATGGACCAAAGGTCTTGACTCTGTAGCAAACAGCTTCCTATGTCCAAACAAATTGAATACTTTGACTCTGAAGCAACAAGTCACCAGCAAATTCTGACACCACAGAACTAGATAAAAAATCTCCTTCTGGCATGATTGCCTCATTACCACTTCCCCAAAATAACATTTTAACAAATGCATGTGTTCTACATATGTGAGAGCTTAACAGATAAAGTTCATTAGACCTCTACTGATTGATTGATTGACTGGATTCTTCCTTCAACAATGGATCAACACACATCAAGAAACACATTTCATGTCTTGGGAGTGGTCTCCTCTCCCTTGTAAACAACAATGTTCTTGTCTGTTTCATACACTTTGACTTTATAAAGAGTTCCCTGAGGAAGGCGCTTCAGAAGGTTTTCCCAGATGAACACGGCAACGTTCTCGGTGGTACTGTTGAGAAAAACTGTGTGAGTTTAGTTATTCCGCCTTTCTAGTTACAGTTCTGACATCTACACCAAAACCAGCGATGTGCCAAGACCAGAGGGAGAAGCTGTTTATGATCGCTACACGGGTTGCTTCGAGTGATCGTTACACAACCATTTGCAAAAGTCCTGTGCTGACGTACACCAACACTTCCTTGAATTTTGCTCAGATTACTCCTGAGTTTCGTGAAGTGAATAGTTTTGTGGTCATCTGAGTATACAGCTATCTGTATACTCATAAAAGAAATTCTTACCAAAGTTAACCTCTCTGAGTACATATTCAGCAAGGGACAAACTAAGCCACTCACATTACATCAGCATCTATTTCCCACCCACATTGGTGTGCTGTGTGATTAGGGCAGCATGGACACACAGACCAGGATAACTAAGAATCACCAGATCGGAAAGGATATCAGAGGAACCTCAAAAAGACCTCTAGAGAACTAACAAAGGTTTTTGTTGGCTTTAAAATAACCTTCTAGCCCTCACCACTGGCACAGGAAGTTTTACAAGTGTGTAGGTAATATGCGCCAGAAGTTATGAAATGGGAAGGAAAAGCAGAGGAAACTTCGTTGTGGTTCTTCTGCTGTCATAATGGGATTTACACAAAAGGCAAATGACATTAAATAGCATAAGCAATTTGGGTTTGAGTAAGAAAAAATCAACAGTCGCAGGTCAGCATCAGGAAAGGCCCCTGCTAAAGGCAGGGACCTGAGAATCACCTACCTTACAACAGCAGCAAAGTAGGGGACATCCTTATCCAGATTCTTGTGGTCCAGAGGCTCCATGATGGCTTCCTAAGAGTAGAAAGTTGGGCCGTTACATCCACAAACTGTGCGCCACAATAGAGGGAATGCCTGCTATGCTTGTAGGTTGACTGTTGATTCTTATTATATAGGTGCAATTATTTGCAGCCGTTTTAATGGATTTCTTTCAATCATGTTGTTGGAGACTTGTCTTGTGTACAAAAGCAGGAGAGAAACATTTCATTGCTTGGGTTGAAGGCCCTACCACCATCACAGCAAAGGATTCGGAACACCGGTGCACTGTAGTCTCCAACCGAGCCTTTTCCATTGGGAGGATTCCCACACACACATTTAAGATCTCGGGAGACAAGCAGTTGGTTTGCCCTCCAACCCCCTAGCCTCAGTTTTCAAGGCTTCTGTACCTCCTGCCTCTTATCCTCCACCCCTTTGCTTCAAGAAGATACAAGCAACCTCAGGTTGCACTCAACACCATACACACACACCCCTCCATCATTAGATTTCTCTCTCGTGGCAGCCTCCAGGACACACTATTCCCCTACCACAACCACAGGGCACCTTTGGCAATCACTACAAAAAGATGGTACTATTACCTCCATGTAGTCTTTTAGATCTGAAAGGTTGATCACCATCCCTGTAGTGGGGTCGATCTACAAGGCAAATACAAAACAGAGCCTGGGCTGCAGTCCTAAAGGCATCCTTGTTTGGAAGTCCCCACTCACATGGGGCAAGCCCAGGGTCAAGTGTCCACAGGTTGGTGCAACACGCCCACCCTCAGGCAGCCATGAGATGGCACTGGTCTTTCTACCAACCTAGGGATGAAGCACCTAGAAGGCCTGTGAAGCCCAGCCCAACTGCAGGGATGATCTCTGCACCTTTTGCGGTTTGAAAGCTGGAGACTCTTTGGGCACTGCACTTCCAAGGCCATCTAAGTTTGGAACTGGGAAAAGGTCCTTAAGAAAAAGTCTTGGTTTGGCCACCAAGCCCAGCGAAACACAGTGAGCCCCTGCTTGGGATGCTCTCCGCACGTAGTTTTATTGCAGCATGGCAGGCCGGGTCCCACCTGACCCCCTGAAAGAGAGCTACCAGTTAGGTCCTTAGCCACAGTCACCATTTGCCACAGTGGCCAGCAGGTTCTGTCCATGGACAATGAGTGAGATGAGATAGGTTCCTCGCAAGAAGGCAGTTGGCGTGTGCAGACAACAGACTGCTACAAGCAGGTCCCCTGTTGTCAAAAAGTATGAATGCAACATGTATTGTTGATAAGAATTCATTGTATTTCATAGGAGTGCTCTTCCTAATCATCTATGTGTGCTAACTGTAAATTATTAGTCACAGTGTGATGCTGTGTATGCTATAAGCTCACCGTAAGTACTGGAAAGTATTTTTGGAAATGAGGCGAAGAACATGGCCACAAGTAGGTCAATTAATTCTGAGAAGTAAAAATCTCATGGCGAGATAAACCTTCATAAGGTTTATCTCACAAGGGTGCTTCTGAAACCACCAGTAAACCACTTTCTGAAGTCATGAGTACAAGGTATGACTAAGTTCAAAAAGCCGAGATGCACAGATATCTGTTTAAAATGAAAGACCTAGAGCTAGGGTAAGATGGTAGAACCAGGAGTAGTGGTTTGACCAAGGTCCCATCTACAAGAATTCGGTTTGGCGCCTGGTTGCCCAATTATGTGCATCTTCTCACAATCGTGTTTACGCCTAAATCCGGTAAACGACATGTAGTGAAGCGCATAACCGGCAGTATGAAACGTGCTTTAAAGTGGCTAAAATGCGGAGAATCGCTTGTTTACATGGTCAAAATGCGCTTTAACGGCCACGGAGAATTAAAATTTGCTATTTAACGCGCATTCGATAATGCGCATAATTGGACAGATAAAGCACCTCAACCCGATTTGTGCTCCGCTCTTGTAGAGGTAAATTAAATGCAACTTGAAAGAGCTTTAAATCACTCTTGTAGAGGCACCCCAAGTCCAAAACTTGGAATGAGGTCATCAACATAAGAGTTATAAACGTCAAAGAATTTGATCTGATTGAGAAGTCCTGGGAGAATGAGAAGCCCACCAAACATGATTACCTAAGCTCTGCAAACTGCTTGCCAGACGGGTAATTATAAGATCTTAATGAGGGCCGCTTCGTTAGTTGAGAAGAATAGAAGTTTAATTTTACTAAGAAATGTGCTAGCCATGGTTTCTATTACGCTTTTAATCATCTGAGTTGCATTGTATGTTTTGCTTGTTTTATAATTTCAAAGTTTTGTTTTGCTCTAATACTGTTTGAGCAATAAAGATATATTTTGTGGTACCACTTTGTGTTATTTAGCTTGAGAGAGGCTTCAGGGGCCACAACCCAAATAAATTAATTCTTGAAGCCCAAAACACTCAGCTAGGATTTACAGATCGGTTGCTGAGTGGGGTCTGTCCGCAGAGCCACAATTTTTATTTATTTACTGCTTATATATTAAGCTTTTTTTTCCTCCAAGGAACCTAAAATGACATAAATAATCCTCCTCCCCTCCATTTTATCCTCACAACAACCCTGTGAGGTAGGTTGGGCTGAGAGCCTGTGACTGGCCCCAAAACACAATGAGCTTCCATGGCCAAGTGGGGACCAGAACTGGATCTCCCGACTCCCAGTCCAATGCTCTAACCAGTACACCACACGGGCTCTCAATTTTGTCTCTCGGTCAGGAGAGTCACAAACACACTTGTTTAAAGAAGTGAAACAAGCCGGTTGGATGGAGCAGGAATGGGTCTCCCATCTCACTGTGACAAAAGAAACACGCCCGTAGGTTAAAAGAGAAGCAACGAGCTGCATTTTCAATAAAGGAATCCACAAAGAGATTTGCTTATCTACCACTTTAGGTCCGAGTCCAAATAAGGCACACATTTTGCCTTCTGATGGCCCCAGTTGAGACACCAGCCCTGGCAGAAGGCCTGGACGCCTTCCTGAGACCCAAAATGTAATTTTTTGGCACCTCACACTTTGTCACATGGGTTGGTAGGCAGTATATTGGAAAATGCTTGGGTGTCCAACAGCTGGTGAGAGACTAGGGAGTTCTTACATGATGTGTACAGTGAGGATTTTGCACCCTGATGGATGAGAGATTCAGGGGAGGGAAATGGGCAAGAGAATGGAAGGTTTCTCATGAAAGGCTCTTTTTCTTGCTCCAAAAACAAGGTTCTTCTTTCATGCATTAATGTATGCTATCTGCTGCTCCCTGTAAGTCACAGTTATAATTCCAACTGGAAACAAGCTCCATTCAAGGCAGTAGCATCAGAACGTTTCCTTCTGCAAGTTGGAACTAAATCTCTTCCTGATAAACATAATTGGATTTCAGAGGTCTATGATTAATGCCTGATATTGTTTTTTAAGTTCTGAAAAGACAAAAAACATTATGACTTTGGACATAATGGTTTTTTTGTGCCAAAAATGGGAAAACCCAGACATGTGGGCACCAAGAGGCCCACTCTTCCTTTTCATCAACTCTTTGTAATGCCCTCATCACCCCTGATACAAAACTGCCTTATACTGAGGACATTAGTCCATCTAGCCCAGTTTTGCCTACTCTGACTGGCAGTGAGTCCCCAGGGTCTTTCTCATTGCCTGCTACCTACAATCCTTCCACTGCATATTGACTATGAGACCTTCTGCATGCAAACCAGGAGCTCTCTTACTGAACTAGGGTCATCAGATAATAATCTGGACCCAGTTTGCCTTGTCTCCCTGATCTTTTCATTGCCATGGTAACAACCATCATGATACAAATTTGAGTTATCAAGGAATAACCGCAAGAACCACAATATACTTGATTGTAGCCTACTTGGTGCAGACGTAATCCGCAGGCATCACCTTGGCAGGACACCCAGCCATTGCGGCGGATGTCGGGTCTTGAGGTCGGGCATCACACCTTGGAAGCAAGGAAGAAATGGCCTAGATGTGTGCCATAAACAGTTTTGTGCTCAGATTTCAAGGAATCCTGAGTTAAAAGTACTCCCACCCCCTACCAGTCATGAGGGAAATCTGTTTACCTGTACTCAACAATAGTGCACACTAAGAACAACTTCCTCTTTCTAGGTCAAAATCCAAAAACCAAAAGATGGTGAAAACTTTATTAGACCTGATGAAAATTTCACAAAATGAGGACTGGATAAAATCCTGGGGGGTTGTTCTCTGGAACCTAGAAATTTAAAGTCTGGAACCTATTTCAATCTCTGAAAAGACCACACTTACCTCTCCACGTACAGTTACTTCAACTAGGAAAAGAATAAGAAAGAAACATAAGCAGAAGTCACGAGTTGGGCTTGAAGTTAAGACAGCAAGGGTGGTTTTTGGTGCGCGTGTTTTAAAAAACAATCTCTTTCCATTCATCGTCCTTGGTCAACTTTAATATAAATGTTCATTGAAAAGAATAGGTACTTGCCAGTAAAAGGAAAACCAGCTCCCTTTGATTTGCTACTACTCTGAGGGGGCAGGGGGAGGCTTTGAGTCACCATTTCAGATAAAGTTCCTTTCTGCAGCATTGAACTAGGGATGCATGTCCATCTCAAAATATTAGGATTTTGTTGTTGTTAAAAGCATTCCCTTTGCATAAAAGCTGGTGGCCTCTTGTGAGTACTCAGAAATGAATGCACTACATATATAACTTAAGAGGAGGCTTGGTGAATCAGAAGCCAACAAAAAGAGGAATCCCATAGGAAATGCCACAAAGCCAAAAGCAAAGGGATAGACAAAAAGGATGTTTTATTCCATGAAAGAAAAAGTTTCCAGTGCATTTTAGACCACATGCAGGTCCTTCCCGAGGAAAATTAGTATAATGCAGTACGTGTAGTTTTCCCTTCAGGTATCAGCCTCCTACGTTATGACCATGAAGAAGGGATAATTTACAAACAAACCTCAGCTTAGTAGAGTTCAGTATGTTTGGAGTCAAGTCCTATCCTAATGCTGCGAGTTTTAAAACTACACGCTTCTGTGGCTGTAAGTAAATGCCCAGGTTAGCTGCTCCTCACCTTTGTAGTTGTGTCCATGTCCATTGGGGTTATTACATTTTCCAAAAAGTTTCTGGTTCTCTTTATCACTCAGCAGTTTGCTGTGGAGGTGAGAGAAATGCATTAAAATCACTGGCTGCGATTTTCACCAATTCAAGGTGGAATTTGGCTGAGGCATCCTGGGAGTTGTGGGCCTTTTTCTGTCCCAACATGCATTGAGAATTTCGCCTTTAAGCATGCAATTCGGCCTTCCCCAATGTGGTGCCCTCCAGATGTGTTGGACTACCACTCCCATCAGTCCCCATTACCACAGCTAGCCATGCTGCTTGGCACTAATGGAAGTTGTGATCCAACACATCCGGAGAACCCCATGTTGAGAAAGACAGATGTAGTTCCTACACACACGTACACCCGTGTCACTGATAGTTTGCTAGTTTTAAGGTTTAACGTAACACAAGTGAACTGCCCAGAGAGCTTTGACTATCGGGCGGTTCAGAAATGTAATAAACAAGTAAAATAAATAAGTTAATGGGTTCTCTGAAAGCCACTTTTAGCCTTATTTCAAAGATGTCCTTCCTGAAAGATGAGAACAGATGGGTTTCTTTCTTTTTTTTATCAAAAGAAGTTTTCCTCCAGAAGCCCCTTTCCAACCTTATTAATCTACAATTCTTAATTCAAAGGAGTTCGGACTAAATGTCAACCCACAAACATAGTGAAGAAAGAGTGAAACTAGTCAGGACACAGCTGCAGAAATAATCTGGGTCACATTTTCACATTTAAGGCTTACATCCCCAACCTAAAGACTCAAAAGTAAGCCCCATGGACTACCCTTGAATATTTCCCAGTCAGGGTGCAGGGATTGAAAAAGCTAATGCATCAGCACCCCTCTTCAGGGATAGGGGGAGGTCTAAGTTCATCCCCCTCCCCAGACATTGGAGGGACATATGACTGAAAGTCACGGTTGGCTCCAGCTGGGACACTGCATATTTTGAGACAAAAATCTCCGCCTTTCTACGTCTGCCATGTACACAATAGTGTATTTTCATCACACAGTGCAGTGGTGAGAGGGGCTGCATTCTGCATATGCTCAAAGGCACTTTTCCTTCTTCTCTGTCTCATGCTGTATGACTCACTTTGGTACTGCAGGAGATTCCAGGGCTCAGTCCTGGCACAAATGAAATCCTAGGTAATTCCTCCAACCCCAACAATTAAAAACAAAAAAGAAGCTTCATATTGTTCTGTAACGACAGGGTGGAACCGCTCTGCACATGCCCACAGGCACTTTCTGTTACCCTAAAGTCATAACGCCAGCCCAGAGAGCTCACCTTTTCTTACTACAAAAATCCTGTGGTCCAGCCCTGACACTAACAAACCTAGGGATATTCATACCCACACCCCACTCCAAGACACACACACAGAGAAAAAGAAGGCAACCAATTATGTCTCTTTCTGATAAGTATGGAATACTACTTAATAAACTAGAAAGCTCTATATGCCCGCTTGGGGGTGTTGTGTGGATGATTAAACGGCGATTCCCTGTTGCTTATATGCTCGGCACTCTACACATGTTCAGAGTCACTCTCTCCTCTATCATAGACTTCACATGTTCTCTGTCTTGCAACCAAGACTCCCACTGATGCTGAGCCCACCCACACCCCCACGAGCTCCACGCATGCGCACAACCTCAGATCGCCCACCTCCCCAAATTGCGAGCGAGTGAGCGACCAAGCAGCCAGTGAGGGGAAGGGGGGGGGGGTCTCTGCGTCCCTTCCACGCCCTCCCTTCACCTGTGGAGCCGGTGGGAGGCACTGAAGCAGAGGCAGCGTGACACCCTGGCCAGGCGGCTAGGCCCGGCGGAGCGCAGAGGCGCGGCCATGGCAACGCTCGGCTGGCTGAGCTCTCCTATCTCTTCCCCGCTGGGCCTACTCGTCAAGGTCCCGATTGAGCAGTACTGCGCATGCGTGAAACGCCACGGAGCATGCTCAGTAGAAGCAACTGAAGCCTCGCCCTTCGCCTTCTCCCCACCCTTTGCCCTCTTGTGGAGAAAAGGAGAATTCTGCGCGGTGAGGTGGGGAGGAGTATAATGCAGTACTGTTGAGTGACTACTTACAAGAAAGCTGCCGGTCCTCCCATTTGTACCTAAATGTACCCATTTGTACCTAAACTACCACCAGCTTCTTTAAGGAGCTTTAACAGCTTAAAAATATATTAAAATTATGCACTAGTCATTTTAAATTCACGTATTCGCATCTTGCATACATGTGCAGTTTTGTTTTTGTTTTTTTGGTTAATATTTTTATTAATTTTTCCAACAAACACATACACAAATAAACAATAATATAACATACAATAACATAAAACCAATTCCCCCCTCAACTACCCCCCGTGCTCCCCCCCCTTCCGAGACCGTCTCATTATCCTTCATCCTCTTTCCAAAATTTTAATGATTCTTTTGAAGGCAATTGTCCCTTCCCCGATCTTAAAACGTAATTCAAAAGGGGCGTCCATATTTCCCCAAAATCACTCTTCCTGGACATTCCCCTCTTTATTTTCATTTTACACGTCAACATATCATTCAAAGCTAAATCCCAAATTTCTTTATACCACTCTTCTATTGTATAACTTCGTTGCCCTTTCCAATTTTTAGCAATCAGTATTCTAACAGGTGCCAGGAGGTTGTTTACCAATCCTTTATTTATTATATCCTTATTCCTACTATCCCATATTGCTAGTAGAGCTAGCTTCGGGTTTAATTCCAACCTACTTCCAATTATATCACTTATTTCTTTACAAACCCTTACCCAAAATTTTTGTACTTGTTCACAGCTCCACCACATATGAAAATATGTCCCAACCTCCTGACACCCCCTCCAGCAATTCTTGGGCAATTTTTTATCAATCTGGTGAAATCTAACAGGTGTTAAATACCATCTCCAAACTGTCTTATAATAATTCTCCTTAATTCTAATCGACAATACCTTTAACATTCTTCCATTCCATATCCTCCCCCAATTATCTTCATTAATTTTCCCCCTTATATCTTCTTCCCAAACCTCTTTTATAACCTTAAGTGAGTCCTGAAATTCTTCCTCTATTAATATTTTATATATCTCACTAGTGAGTCCTTTCTTAGCTCTAGTTTCTTCTTTATCCCACGATTGTTCAATTAAATCTTCAAATCTAGTATTGTTTCTACATTCCTTATTCTTTGTGGTCCAATCCTGTGTCCATTTTAACAGCTGCAAACACTTGAACCACGCTAGCTTTTGTCCTTTAAATAAATTTTTAATATGCTCACTATCCTTCATCTTTTCCATCCAATTCCTTAATTTAATAATATCTAGTTCTTTCAGACTCCCTTCTATCTCTGATTTTAATACACTTGGGAAGTTACCCACTACTACAACTGGGGCAAGCGGAGACTCCCCTGGTATCAACTTCCCTCTATACTTCTCCCAGATCATTAATATATTTTCCAACAATGGGTTGTCCAGTACTTTCAATTCTTTCTTTTGCATTTTAGTAAAAAATATATTTCGTAATTTATACTCCACCTTTACTGTTTGCGATTCTAACCATTCCATGTCTTGTTCCCCTAAAATAGCATGAATAACATATCTTAACTGGTTCGCAATATAATAATTCTTAATATTCGGAAGTCCTAGACCTCCTTTCTTTTGAGCCTTATACCATAACCCCTTATTTATCCTAGCTCTTTTATCCCCATTACAATAAGCATTAATCATATTTTGCCAACTTTTAATCTCAGCTGCTGATATTCTAATAGGTAACATTCTAAACAAAAAATTAATCTTAGGTAATATATTCATTTTAATAACCGCTATTCTACCAAACCAAGAATGTTTTAATTTTCTATATATCTGTAACTTCTCCCCTACCTCTTTTCTTAACCTTACTAAGTTAAGTTCCTCTAGTCTATTTAATTCTCTATCTATATTAACTCCTAAATATCGTATTATGTTTTTATATCCTAATCCTAAATTAGCTTTACATTTCTCCATCTCTTCCTTGTTATAATTATACAACATCATTTCTGACTTTCCCCAATTAACTTGTAATCCTGTAATTTCCCCAAATTCTCTCAGATGTTTCTGAATCAGATCCCCGCTTTCAAGGGGATCTTCTAATGTCAGCAACGTATCATCCGCAAACATATTTACTTTAATCTTATCATTACTACCTATCCCCTTTAATCTATCATCTTCCCTAATTACATTTGCTAAAATTTCTATAACTACTGCAAATAAAATCGGCGAAAGTGGACATCCTTGCCTAGTTCCTCGAGCTAGATTTATTTGTTGCGTTAACCCATCATTAACCATTATTTCCGCTTTATTATTTTTATACATCTGATTAATCACTCCCATAAATTTATTTCCAAACCCAAACGTTTTTATTATTATTTTTAACGCTGGCCATTCCACGCAATCAAAGGCTTTGAAAATATCCAAAGCTACTAATCCTGCTTTTAACTTTCTTCTTTTTATAATATTTATTGTATTTATAACCCTCCCAATTAAATTTGGCATTTTCCTACCAACAATAAATCCACATTGATCATTTTTTATATATTTAAAAATAAATGAACCCATTCTTTTAGCCATTATTGCTGAAAATATTTTTGCATCCTGATTTATTAAAGATATTGGTCTATAAGATGCTGGATCCGTCATATCCTTGCCTGGCTTCTGTATTAAAATAACCATGGACTGATCCCAAGATGGCGGGGTCCTTCCTCCTTCTATTATATTATTATATAATTTTAATAATCTAGGTATTAAAATATCCTTAAATATTTTATAAAATTCCGGCCCCAGTCCATCAATCCCCGGAGACTTACCTCCTTTTAGTTTTGCAATAATTCCCTCAATTTCTTTCTCAGTAACCAAGGCTTCCATACTCTCTTTATCTTGATCATCCAGTCTTATTTTCCAATTTCTTTCTACATATTCCTGTATCTTATCATTTGTAACCGCCTCTGATGCATATAATTCTTTATAAAATTCCTGAAAATTTTTTAATTTATCTTTCATTAAATTACATCTATTCCCTAATTTATCTCTAATTGTCCCTATCATATTCTTAGCCTTCTCTGACCGCGTGGATCTAGCCAGCATTTTGGAATTTCTATTATTATATTCAAAAAAATCTCTCTTTAAATACAACAAGTTCTTCTGAACCTGTTCTAATTCTTCTGTCTCCAATTCCTTTTTCTTAGCTTGAATTAAGGCATATAACCGCTTATCTTTAGTCTCCCTTAATCTCTCCTCTAGTCTCCTTATCTCTTCTTCAACGTTTTTATTACGTACTTCCTGTTGCTTTTTAAGTGTGGACATTTCCCTAATACACATCCCTCTTATTACTGCTTTCATTGTATCCCATAATAATCCTTGCGCATTAACTCCTTTTTCATTTATCTGCCATATTTCCTGTACTTCCTTTTTTAATTTCTCTACTATATTTTTATTTTTAAAAATTCTTCCATCCATTCTCCATCTCTTTGCTTGTTTATAATCCTTCTTCCTCTTCATCTCCATCAACATTAATGCATGGTCAGTGATCTTTATTACTCCTATATCGCAATCTATTAAATTTGATAGCATATTCTTTGATATAAATATATAATCAATCCTTGAATAACTCTTAAATCTAGGTGAGTAAAAGGTATATTTCCTCTCTTCTCCTTTTAATACTCTCCATACATCCATTAATTCTTTCCCCTCCATTAATTTAGCTAATTCCGTCTTCCCCCCACCTCTAGCATCTCTAATAATATTATCCCTATCTTTCCCTTTATGAATTACCATATTAAAATCTCCTGCCATCACAATATTTTTGTTCCCTAAATCTCCCCCCATATCAAACACTTCTTTAAAGAATTCCATTTGATTCCCATTTGGAGCATAGACATTAATCAACACAAATTCTTCCCCTTCCATCGTACAGTAAATTATAAGGATCCTTCCATTCTTATCTTTCTTTACACTTTGAATGTCAATACCACATTTCTTCGAGATTATGGTTGCCACACCTCTCGCTTTAGAAGTACCACATGACTTTTCATACACTCCTATTTCCCTCATTCGCAACTCATTAACCCCCTCCTTTGTCTGATGAGTTTCCTGCAAGAAGATTATATCAATTTTTTCCCTTTTCAACATTGTTTCAATTCTTCGTCTTTTAACCACCGTTCCTAGCCCCTTAACATTTAAAGTTGCCCATCTCAATTTATTTTCCATCTCTTAATTTCAACCATATGTATCCATTGATCTCGGTCGGTGAACCCCATACCCCCCTTCCCCTCCCTCCCCCCACACAGACCCTCAGTATCCCCCCCCACCCCCCCCTCCCTTCCCTCCCCCTACACTTACCCTCCTTTTACCCCCCTGCTCACCAGACCTCTGGGCACTGGTCCCAATTATTTTAGAACTCTTCAGGGGGGGGGAACCGGCCCAACCCTCAGAGCAAAGTCCGAACCTCCACTCCTTTACCCTTTCCCCACTGATCCCATTTCATTGACTAGCCCCTCCAACCGCTCCTTCTTCTTGGACTACTTCTCCCGGGTCGTTGGGATCGATTATGCCCAACTTCTCCAACAGCTGAATTCCTTGCTCACACGATGTTATTCTTTCTTGCTTCCCACACCAAGCAAATCTCAGAAATACTGGATATCCCCAATTGTACGTTATCGATTTCTTCCTCAATGCTGCTGTACATATCTTGACACTCTTCCTCCACTGGATGGTCTGCGGGGAAAGATCCTGAAAAATCTCAATTGCTGTTGCTTGAATCATTGGTTGAGGTTGTTTCCTGATTGCTTGCATCAATTTTTCTTTTTTATAATAATTTGCAAATTTAACAATTATGTCTCTTGGAAGCACTCCTCTACCTTTGAAACCAACTCGATGCACCCGTTCAAGATCATCTTCCTCCCAGGCCCCCTCCGGAAATTGTGTTTTTAACCACGACAGAATTGTATCTCTTAAATCTTTTAAATTCTCTCTTTCTTGTTCCGGATATTTTCTTATGCGCAGATTTGCTCGTCTGTCCCGATCCTCCATAGCGATAATGCGTTGTTCATGTTGAGAAAGTTGGTCCTCATGCTTCTTGCAAGTTTCAGCCAGAGCTCTTGTGTCTGTCTGCAGCACTCCAACATCCTTCACCACTTGTGTTAAGCCCTCCATAAGTTCCTCTTGCGTGTCTTTAATGCGCTTGGCCAAGCGCTCTTCAAGCCCAACAAGCATTTTATTTATATCCACCTTTAACTCGTCCATTGGGTCTGGCTGCCCTCCTCTGGTAGTCTTTGGAATTACAACCGGGTCTGCAGTTGGTATTTTTACTGGAGACTTCTTTGCTGTCTTCTTATCTGGAATGTCTGGCATGTTTTGCTCCTCCAGGCACGTCAATCTCTGCCAGGTACGATCCGAACCGCGCTCTTTTGAGGATCTTACCCAGGCTGGGGTGGGAGCAGAAGATTTCTTCTGTCGTCCCTCCTTCTTTCTCATGAATTATCCCCCACCCTGTCTGCTTGTTCCTCTTGTTTACGTCAGACTGGATTACAAGTTCACTGGGGATTGACTTTAATCATCTTCTCAATAATCAGTTTTATTTCCAACAGTCTCTCCCCCAGTAACCTACTCAGCCAGTCTGCCTTAAATCCTCATTTATAAGTCCATAAATCGCCTCAAATATGGCCGCTTCACTTTCGTTTCTCCTTCAAGAGCTGACGACTCTTACAACCCCTCCTCTGTCCCTCCAGAGATCAATCAGTTCCAGAGACAATAACAGACTTTCTTTTAACAAGTTTAACCCAGGCTGGAGTGGGAATAAAGCTTCTTATAACATCACTCCTTGTTGCTCGTAAATTATCCCCTCTCTCCGTCCGTCTGGGTTCTCCTTTACTTTTTCTTTTTTTTTTTTTTTTGCCACAGCCAGTCAGCCCAAACTGCCAGTTTACTGGAGCTTGCTCATATTGTTCTATTTCAAGTCCAAAACTCTCCCCCAGTAAACTAATCAAGTAGTCTTCCTTGTATCATTCGTAAAAGTCAATAAATTACCTCACCGACGTCTTCCTTCTTTGTTGTTAGCTCGAAGCGCCTGGTTTCACTTTAACAACCATCAAGCTCTGTCGCTTTTCAGCTCCCGGTCAGATAATTAATCACTTCCAGCCTTTCCCTGTCAACATAACATGTCTTTATGCCTCTCTTGAGACTCTTCCGTAAGGAATTAGTGCTTAATTCAAAGCTTTTTTAAGGAGCACCGAGGATCTATGACTTTACCCTGTCGCGTTCATAGCCACGCCCCACATGTGCAGTTTTCTTTGGACCCAGATTCCTCCCACGAGGCCACGTCTTCGCTAGGGTTGCCACTGTTTTTCTGGCAAGGCTCCTAAGCGTCGAACAGCTGAGTGCAATCAGAAATGTTACAATCAGAGCCTACTTGACAGATGGCCATCCAGCCTCTATTTAAATACCTCCAGCTAAGAAGACCACCGCCTCTTGAGGAGTCTCTTCCAGTATCAAAGAGATCTTTCCACCCATTGGTTTTAATCCTGCCCTCTAGACCAGCAGGAAGAAAGCCTGCTCCATCTTCTGCAAGAAAAGCTCTTCATATATTTAAGGACAGCTATCATGTCTTCCCTTAATCCTTCCCTCTGCCCCTCCTGACTAAATATATGGCCCCCTCTACAAGGATGCGCTTTTGCGCCCGGTTGTGCGATTATGCGCATTATCGCAGACGCGCATTTACTCCTAATCCCTCTGCACGGGAGGCTGCGAGAGGCGGCGAAACGCATTAATAGATGTCCAAAAAGCGCTTTACAAGAAGTTAATGCGCATAATCGCTTGTTCACACGGGGAAAATGCGCTTTAACGGCCGGAGCAAAATAAAACTCGCGATTTAACGCGCATTCGAAAATGCGCATTATCGGGGAGATAACGCACCTCTACGCCCGATTTGCGCTCCGTTCTTGTAGAGGTAAATTTTTTAATGAACCTTCAAAGCGCATTAAACCTCTCTTGTAGAGGCACAGATCCAACTATTCCTCACTTGGTTTCTAGACCCCTCACCATCCTGGTCAAGCTCTGGTTTGTCATTGTCCTCCCTAGAATTTGATACCCAGAACTGGACTCAATACTCCAGTTACATCAGAGGGTGATGAGCTTCCGAGAGTGGAAATGCAGGTTGCTTACCTGTAACTGTAGTTCTTCGAGTGGTCATCTGTGCATTCACACATATGGGCTCGCGCCGACGCCGAGCCTATTTCCGGGAAACTTAGCTAGCTTAGACTTTTGGCAGGAACCCCTCCCCCCACCATCCTACCGCGCATGCTCAGGGCTCCCACCTCTCCTTCTCCTCAGTTCTCTGAGACCGCTTGGCCTCATAACTAAGGCACAACTATGTTATTAAACAATGAGCATGGCGAACCAATTGACATACACAAACAGCGATGCCAAGAGGGGACGGTGGGTGGGTTGTGTGAATGCACAGATGACCACTCGAAGAACTACAGTTACAGGTAAGCAACCTGCATTTCTTCTTCGTGGTCTCTGTGCATCACACATATGGGAGAATAACAAGCAGAGACTTACCGGAGGTGGGTAGGCATGCTGGTTGGTGACGGTGGTTAGTCACTGGCAAATCGAGGAGAGGACCGCTCTACCAAACGAAGAGTCCTGTCTCGCTCTGACATCGAGGCGGTAATGCTTCACAAATGTGGAAGCATGAGACCAGGTGGCTGCTTTGCAAAGGTCAGATAGCGAAGCGCCCTGTAACAATGCTGAAGAGGTTGCCTGCGCTCTGGTAGAATGTGCCGTCAGATGAAAAGGAGGATCCTTATTAACAATCCTATAAGCCAGGATAATGGTGTCCACAACCCATTTGGAGATGCGCTGCGAAGATACTGGTAATCCTTTTGCAACGCCTCCATAACAGACGAATAACCTACGAGATTTCCTAAAAGAGTCAGTTCTCGACTTGTAGAAAGCCAAAGCTCTCCTTACGTCCAAGGCGTGTAATCTCGAAGACAAGGGATCTAAAGACGGCCCGAAAAATGTGGGTAACACAATGTCTTGACCCATGTGAAATGAAGAGGAAACTTTGGGAACGAACTTGGGGTCCATACGCAACACAACCTTCTCTCTAAAGAACTGTAAATAGGGAGGATCGACCAGTAGAGCCGCTATCTCTGAAACACGTCTCGCAGACGTGATGGCAACTAAAAATATAGTTTTTAGAGTTAACAAGCGAATATCAATAGTCGCTAATGGCTCAAAGGGCTTGGAAGTGAGGGCTGTGAGTACGACAGAAAGACTCCACTGCGGCACTACCGGCCGAATAGAAGGAAACAAGTTCTGCAACCCCTTTAAGAAGGCCCTTGCCATCGGGTGAGTAAAAACAGAGAACCCATCCACCAAACTGTGGTTGGCTGTAATTGCTGCCAGATAGACCCTAATGGAAGCTGGCTTAAGACCTTGGTTATGCAATGAGTACAGGAAAGAGACAATTGTAGGCATGTCTGATGTGTAAGAATCAGTGCCCTTAAGAGCCGCATATTCCTGAAAACGTGTCCATTTTCTATTATAGGACAGTCTAGTTGAGGGCTTACGTGAAGCCTCCAAGATAGATCTTAATCTTTCTGGGAGGTCGAGGATTCTCCAAGACGCCGGATTCTCCAGGCCGTCAGATGTAGAGACTGGACATCGGGATGAAGGATGCTGCCCCCCTGTCGAGACAAGAGGTCGGGAAGGCAAGGTAGGTTCCAAACTTCCGCTTTCGCTAGTCTGAGTAGCGACGTGAACCAAGGTTGCCTTGGCCACCACGGGGCTATCATTATAGCGGCCGAATTGTGGCGGCTGATCGTAGCCACTGCTCTTGCCACTAGCGGAAACGGCGGGAAGAGGTAGAGAAGGCCTCTGGACCAGTCCAATTGAAACGCATCCCCCAGCGATGCAATCCCTATGCCCGCTCTGGAGCAATACTTCGGGCAAACTGCATTGGCTGTTGTTCCAAACAGATCGATGTCGGGCGTGCCCCAACGAGCGAAGAGACGAGTGAGAACGGTAGTGCTGAGTTCCCACTCGTGCGTGTCCGTGAAAGATCTGCTGAGAACATCTGCCGTGGTGTTCTCCTTCCCTGCAATGTGCAATGCCGACAGGAGCATATTGTGAGAGATGGCCCACTCGAAAATGTCCATCACAAGCCGCAGGAGGCGGCGCGACCGAGTGCCTCCCTCCTTGTTTAGATACCACACCACTGTGGTATTGTCGGTGAGAATCCGGACATGATGCCCTTGCAGGTGAGGCAAGAATGCCTGTAAGGCTTTCCTGACTGCTAGAAGCTCCAGCATATTGATGTGGAGGTGAGTTTCTGAAGGTGACCATCTTCCTTGTGTGAGCAGGTCGTCGTGGTGGGCGCCCCAACCATCCAGAGATGCATCCGTCGTCACTATGCGAGACGGCTCCCGCGGAGCAAACCGCATGCCCTGGGAAAGGTTGTGTACGACGGACCACCACCGGAGCGAGTTCCTGACCAGGTGAGGAATGGTAAGTACTAGTTGGTGCGGGTTCAGCAGAGGCGAGTAATGTTGTAGTAGGAACTGCTGGAGGGGGCGCATCCGAAGCCGTGCCCAACGGACCACGAATACTGCTGCTGCCATCAAGCCTAGCAATCTGAGAATTGCAAACGCTGATGTCCGAGGACGGCGTTGTAAACTTAACGCCCTCTGCTGCAGGGCGGCGATCCTGTCTGCAGGGAGGAAAGCCCTTCCCATAGTAGCGTCGAGAGTCACTCCTATAAACTGCAGTCTCTGCGACGGCTGAATGATGGATTTTTTGTAATTTATCTGCAGCCCAAGCGACGACAGAAGAGAGATGACCTCACGTACGTCGGCCCGTGCCTGGCTTCTGGACTTTGAGACGATCAGCCAATCGTCCAGGTAAGGATACACGTCGATGTTCCGAGACCGCAGATGCGCTCAAACCGCCGACATGCGCTTGGTGAATACCCTTGGTGCAGATTTTAGGCCAAAGGGTAGGACGGAAAACTGGTACGCTTGGTGCCCAATGAGAAATCGCAGGTAGCGCCGATGGGCAGGATGAATAGCGATGTGAAAATAGGCGTCCTTTAAGTCTATTAGCGTGAACCAGTCGCCTGTCTTTAGCATAGGGAGAACCGATGCCACGGTAACCATGCGAAATTTCTTTGGCAAGATGAATTTGTTGAGCGCTCTGAGATCCATAATAGGATGAAGTCCCCCGTCCTTCTTTGGCACCGCAAAATAACGGGAATAAAACCCCGTTTTGAGCTGACATCGCCCAACCCTCGTGATAGCATTTTTTTGTAGAAGGGTGGTAGCCTCCTGTGCCAAAGTCAGTGAGGGCGGCGTAACTTTTATGGTGCCCAGTGGAGGAGGGACCTCGAACTCTATCTTGTAGCCCTCTGCTATGATTTTTAGTACCCAAGCGTCTGATGTTATTGACGCCCAGGTTTGTAAAAAGGGCTTCAGTCTGTTGGAGTCGGTGTAGTTGAGAGGCAGCGCCAAGTCAAAGACGACGTTTGCCAGACTGTTGTTGCTTGCTGCGTTGGTTGAAACGCGGGACTGACTTTCGAGGCTGATAAGCCTGTGTCGTAGCTGACTGGTACCGCTGCGATTTATCCTGCTGCGATCTTTGCTGGAATTGGACTGGCCTATACCATTTTTTGGGTCGATACGACTGCTGAGGCTGTTGGAAACCCATTTTCTTCGCTGTCATGCGAGCCTTGTGTAAGGTATCCATGGTCGTATCCGTGTCTATATTGAATAGACCTTCTCCATCAAATGGAAGGTCTTCTATTCTGTTTTTAGTCTCCTGCGGTAACGCAGCCGACCGCAACCACGCATGGCGACGTAAAGCCACTGAACCCACCATGGCCTTGGAGACACAGTCGGTAAGGTGCCGTGCCGTTGTCAACTCTTGTTTAGACAAACGGATCGCTTCTGCCTGGAAGACCCTAGCAAGCTCTCTTTGATCATCGGGGAGGTAATCGGTGAGCGATGAAATCTTCTCCCAAAGAAAAAGCTGATAGCGTGCCATGAGCGCCATGTAATTTGTTACCTTTACACCCAGCGAAGTTGAAGCATAAATACGCCGTCCGTATGCATCGAGCTTCCGTCCCTCCTTATCTGTAGGTGCGGAATGCACCTTACCCGATCTGCCCTGCGCAGCCTCTACAACAACTGAGTTTGGCTTAGGGTGATGAAAAAGAAAGGGCGCCTGCGCTTCCCTAACCTTATATATCGCATCAAGGCGCTTAGAAGTGGGTCCCACCGTGGCTGGGTGTTCCCAGGACTGTTTAAGGGTTTTTAAGAGAGCTTTGACCATCGGCAAGGTCAGCTGGGGCGATGGCTCCGCATGCATCACATCATAAATGCCATCATCAGACTCCTCAGCCACCTGTTGACATTCTATATTCAAGGATTGAGCCAGTCTCTGCATTTGATCCGTAAAGCTGCCCATCTCCATTGTTGGTGATGCCCGGTCCTCAAACCCGACAGTATCCAAGGGTGATGGCTCCGATGGACGAGGCGATGGGGCAGACGAAGAGTCCGACGCATAGTCCTCAAATGATTGCGAGGGCTGTCGATGTCGAGGCGATCTGGATGGTGTTCAATGTTGAGTGCGAACAGCCGTCGACGTCGAGCCCTCTCGACGTTGAACGGAGGAGCGGTGCAGAGAGGCGGTCCTACGCGGGGGAACCGGCGGTGGCGACTGGTCGCTCTGAATCCTGCGTCCCGTATACGGGTCGAACCAGTATGGAGCACGGGCAGACCGTCGAGAATGCTCAGAGTAAAGCTCAGAGTCCCGCGAAGGTGACCTTGACCGCGAACGGGACCTCGACTGCGAGGGGCGGTATCGACGTCGACGCCGAGGCTCTCTTTGTCGGCTCGGTGACGACTGGCGCATCGGCACCGGTCGGTCAGTATCCGACGGTATGAGGATCGGCATTGGCCCTGGGGAAGGCAGCGAACGCGAGGGCGACAGAGGTTGCTGCGAATGCATCCTCGGTGTCGAAGGCGTGCGCAGCAGAGAAGCGACCGAAGGCGTTCGACGTCTCGATGTCGAATGCGTCGGTGAGGCTGCGTCCCGCTGCGAAGTCTGCGACGTCGACACAATCGATGCCGAACGATGCGTCGGTGCCGACGAAGCTATCGGTAACGACGAAGACTTGTGGACCATGGCCACCACTTTCACTGACGACGAAGAAGGCATCGATGACGACCTCGATTTCGACGATGTCGAAGGCTTGCTCTTTGGTTTTGTCGCTGTCGACTTCTTTGCCGATTTCGATTTTTTTGCCCTCTTTGCCGGGGGTGGCGAAGAGGCAGTTGAAAATTCCGTTACCGATGCCGGTGCTGCCGCCCGTAACTGGGGGGAACCCGGAGGTGCTGGGCTTGAGAGGGTATGACTCTCCCCAGAAATGCCTTTCGTCGCCATGGAGGGACGAGGCTGATCGACAGCTGATAATGCCCTAGTCCACAACAGACTACGGAGGCGGTCTGCTCTATTCCTTCTCGTTTGTTTGGAAAACTTCATACAATGGCTACACGAATCAACAACGTGAGCTTCTCCCAGACAGACAAGGCAGAAAGAATGCCCGTCGTTGAGGGCGATTTTTGCCCTACACCGCGAACAACGGCGAAACAAAGTGGTCTGCGCCATAAGCTGGCGGCCGCCTATAACTACGAACCCTAAATTTATAAAAAAAAATTTTTTTTTTATTTTAAAACTACTACTATCTATCTAACTAGTACTAATAACGATAAACAGCCTAAGCTAACGATAACTAATTCTTCTTTCTGTTCACTAGGTACAACGTACCGGAGAAGTCTCCCGCGAGGCTACTGCGAAGCGGTCGAAGAAGAACTGAGGAGAAGGAGAGGCGGGAGCCCTGAGCATGCGCGGTAGGATGGTGGGGGGAGGGGTTCCCGCCAAAAGTCTAAGCTAGCTAAGTTTCCCGGAAATAGGCTCGGCGTCGGCGCGAGCCCATATGTGTGATGCACAGAGACCACGAAGAAGAACTACTAATTTCCGTGATACAGATATTATATGCTTCTGTTAATGCAGTCCTAAGACTGCATTAGCCTTTTTAGCAGGCACATCACACTGCTGGCTCATGTACCACTTGCAAAAAGAGAAGTCTTTCCTAGCCCTGCTTTTACCAGAGATCCTATTTATTTATTTATTTATTTAATTTCCATACCACCCAATAGCCAAAGCGCTCCTTTTAACTAGAGATGCCAGTGATTGACCTTTAGCAAATGTTATAGGATTGAAAGTCCCATCATCCCTTGCTGTTGGCTGTGCTGACTAGGGCTCATAGGAGTTGCAGTCCAACAACATCTGGAGGACCACACATTCCCTACCCCTGACCTTTACCATGCAGAGCATGTGCTTTATCACTGAGCTATGGTCCCTCTGAGTGAATTGATTGGTTCCTCTCTATATCCCGTGGTCTTGGCTTTCAGACTCTGGCATACACAATTTTTCTCGGCTTGATCACATGGAGGGCAGCTGGTGTTTATTTATATTGTGGAGCTTCTGCCACTATCATTAAGAGCATCTCTCTTTGTATCTCTCCCTGCCCTCCAACAACGTCTCAGCTTGGCTCTAGCAATGCAGACCCCGAGGGCTCCAGAACTTATGCCGGCGACTTCCCCTCTGAGGACAGCTGCCTTCTCCAGGATAGATACATTTAGTGCTTCCCACAGGCTGGCCTGGTAACATATTTCCTAATCTTTATTTATTTGCTTATTTACTGGTGACATTTATATCCTGCTTTTCCTCCCAGCAGCTCAAGATGGCATAAGTAGTCCTCTTCCCCATTTTATCTTCAGGTAGGTTTGGCTGAACCAAAGTTATCCAGGGAGCTACATAGCTGAGTGGGGATTTGAACTTGTGTTACCCAGTCCTAGTTGGACACTGTCCACTATGCCACGCTGGCTCTTTCACCTTTAGCAGTTTCTGACGGAGGGATATATCTGGGATCCGTAGCTATTGGCTGGAGCATTGGAACGGAGTGACTAAAAAGATGAGGCCAGGGAGTTTTGAAAAAAAAAAAATTGGAGGCTGGTGCTTTTGATATTTGATGCCAGCATCTAGAAATTGGAAATACTATTCCCATCTGGATTGCAGTGGCAACAAGAAAAATAGCCTTAGCTAAGGTGCTTGCAGAAACGTTTGCTTGCTTGCTTTTGTTTTGGTTGTTATGCCACACCATCAACAAACATGGCACTTTACAAGTAAGATAAGCAAAGAAGAAAGATCTTTACCACAAGGAGTGTACACTCTAGATTGCAAGGGTGGGTGAGGCAAGCAATAGATGGAAGAAAACAAATGGAGAGAAGGAGGTCCCCTCTACAAGAATTCTGTTTGATGCCTGGTTCTCCGATTATGCGCATCTTCTCGCAATCGCTTTTACATCTAATTCCTGTAAACGACATGCGGTGAAGCACATAACCAGCAGAATGAAACTCACTTTAAAGTGGCTGAAATGTGGAGAATCGCTTGTTTACATGGTCAAAATGCGCTTTAACGGCCGCAGAGAAAAAAAACTAGCTATTTAACGAGCATTCGATAATGCGAATAATCGGAGAGAAAACGCACCTCAACCCCCGATTTGCACTCCGCTCTTGTAGAGGTAAAAATTTTAATGCACCTTTAAAGAGCTTTAAATCGCTCTTGTAGAGGCACCCAGAGGAATGAAAGAGGCAAGGGTAACAAGACAGGCATGAGAGAAGGGGTGTCTATATGTCACTTTGTAGTAATTCCCTCAAAACCTCACTGCATTGCTGCTGCGAGGCAGGAACAATAAATTTAGATGGCAGGAGGAAGCACAGACTATTTAGCCAGAAAAATCACAGCCTCCGGCAGCCATTCGGCTTGTCAAATGCCCCCTTTGCCCCCTGCCCTGCATCCCTGCGCTTACCCTGGACTTAGATCTGCTCCCAACAATGCCCACTGGCTTAACCCAAACTGAGGCCACCACTGACATTCGGAGAAACAATGTGGTGACCTCAGCACTACTAAAAAAAGTCTTGGTAAAACAATACCGTGAAAAAGTATAGGTTTGGGAATAAAAGCCCGATGTGGCTACGAGTTGGCGGATGCACCATATAAACCATGCAGCGCCACTGCACAGCCATGATGGAGAAAATAGACTATATAGACACCCTCACAGTTATCTCTGTTTGCTGTTTTTCATTGTTACTCAATAATGTTTCCTTCTCTTAAAGATGTTCTGCACTTGCCTCTTCCCTCCACTATCAAATTGCTTGTGAAATTGATGTTTGGAACAACAAGAAAATGTACATAACATTTCACCCCAGGTCCACTGTTTTGCTGGGGTATGGTGATACGTGCCTCTCCTTCTGTGAAGTGAGTGTATTGTGTATGAACAGTGCCCATCGGCACAACCTTTTAATTGGCCATTTGGAAAACTACCCGTAAACCACCTGTGCTTGCCCAGTTCTCACGTGAGAACATTTTTGCCATGTGCTAAGCAAGCTGGCTCTTCATGATACCTCTTCAAAGTAAGTCACCCAAAGAAGCTGCTGGTGGAATGTATAGCCACCGGGAAGACCTGACTAGGGCTGCTTGAAAGCAAAGAGATGTCTGTTCTTGGCCAATGAGTGTAATAGAAATTGCCCCATCTTAATTGCGACTCCACTTAGAGGGATTGGGTGCTAGTCCTCAGCATCTTGAACTCCTTCAAGAAATAGTAGGGTTTGGGGGACAAGATGAAAAATCATAGAGTTGGAAGGCACCTCTGAGGTCATCTAAGCCAATCCCCAGCAAAGGAGAATTCTCCACTTCCTGAGACAATCTCTTCCATGGCTGAACAGCACTCACTGGTAAGAAGTTTCTCCTCAAAGTAAGCCAAAATCTGTTTCCCTGTAATTTCCGCCCACTGGTTCTAGACCTGCCCTTAGGAGCAAATAGAGACTGCTTGGCTCCAGTGAGGACTAGACGTTTCTCTCCAAAGGTATCAAGAAGCAGCTGCTTCCAAACTCACAGCACATGTTTCTCACAGAGGAGCTGAAAGGCTTCTTGGGTGGATGTCAGGCTCTTGACAGGCCTGTTGTAATGTGCAGGTGACATGTTGGGAGCTGCCAGCGCCAAGTGATGGAGCACCTGTTTTGCTGTGCCTCTAGTTGGGACCCCTCCAGACGATGGAATTCTGTTTTCACTTGTTGCAGCAAATTAACCAAGACAAAGTAAGGACTAAGTGCTTGGTTAGCAGGGCTGACTCTCATCTCATTTACTCACCAATCTTGCATCATTTTCCTTTCCAGCAAATCCTTGAGTGATGCAGACAATAAGAAGCTCTTTGGACAAAGCAATCAGAGGCATGGGCACAATTATAAAGGTGAGGAACTGGACGTCTTCACGTGCTCAGCTTACTTGCAATACTACCCAGTTGAAAAGTAATTGAGAAGGGCTGCCTGAATTTTCTCTGTCTGTTCTTCTAACCACTGGTAGCCTTGTAGTCATTTCCATCTGCAGTGCAGAAATAGAGTAGAGCAGCTGCAAATCCTGGTCGGCGTAGATGGCAGAAAGAAGTGGTGTTCTGAAAACCTTCAAGGAGATCACCATGCTGGCATGATCGCTTTGCCTTGCTCCCAATAGAGCTATGGTGTTATAGCATTTTTGCGCAAAAACGCAAATGTGCATTTCCCTCTATTGACACTACTGGCTTATTTACTTATACTTTTATCTATTGCAAAATTACATATCCCCCCCATAGAATCATAGAATAGTAGAGTTGGAAGGGGCCTATAAGGCCATCAAGTCCAACCCCCTGCTCAATGCAGGAATCCACTTTAAAGCATCCCTGACAGATGGTTGTCCAGCTGCCTCTTGAATGCTTCTAGTGTGGGAAAGCCCACGACCTCCCTAGGTAATTGGTTCCATCATCATATTGCTCTAACAGTCAGGAAGTTTTTCCTGATGTCCAGCCGGAATCTGGCTTCCTGTAACTTGAGCCCATTATTCCGTGTCCTGCATTCTGGGATGATGGAGAAGAGATCCTGGCCCTCCTGCATTTGACAACCTTTCAAGTATTTGAAGAGTGCTATCATGTCTCTCCTCAGTCTTCTTTTCTCCAGGCTAAACATGCCCAGTTCTTTCAGTCCCTGCTCATAGGGCATTGTTTCCAGACCCTGATCATCCTCGTTGCCCTCCTCTGAACTCCCTCCAACTTGTTTGCATTCTTCTTGAAGTGTGGTGCCCAGAACTGGACGCAATACTCAAAATGAAGCCTAACCAGTGCCAAATAGAGGGGAACCAGTACCATTGACATTGCTGATCACTTCAACTTATTCCCTTTAGGGAAATTGCTCTTTTCCCGCCATTGCCACTTCTGGCTTTGCCGCTTTAACGTGTTCCTAAGCGCTAAGCCAGTGAAGGGCAGAGTGGCAGCTATTTTGACCACTCATGCTATTCAGCTCTGTAACTGGCCAAAATAACCCACGTTGACCGCCAGATTACACAATAGACCAGGGTGGGTTAAATAAATCTTACTGCAGACCATGGGTTATCAGAGTGGGTTATTTTGGCAAAATAAGCCACCGTGGGTTTAAAAAAATCCCCAATAGATAACACAGTATTTAACCCAAAGTGGGATATCATGATGTCCAAACCCAGTCTTAATCTGAAATAGCAGCAGGTGTTTGCAAATTCAGGCATGGTAGAAAAATTTGGGCTGGAACATCAGTAGGCGCTGCAAGTCAGGATCAAGATGCATGGTGGGAAAGTAGAATCCAGCAATATGGAAGAAATACCAAGTTAAATAGTTGTCTGGAGGTGAAACGTATATCTGTTGTTCTAGCTACCATCGCATCCGTTGTCCATCCAAGTGCTGTGTTTGTTAGCAAACATGCTTCTGCAGGATCACCTTGATTTTCACTGCCCATCTTTTGTGCAAGTTCCCATTTTTACAGGCTTACCTTGAGATTGCAACTCTGTCCCATCCCAATACCTGCAGATAAGAACAAGCAAGCCAAGATGATCTGTAGGCCACACTGGTCTTGTGTGACTTGTTCTTTTCTTCCTTTCCTTCTTCCTTCTAGTTGTGGTGACTGTCCATGGAGAAGTAAGTAAAGCAATGGGTGGGGTGGGGCAAGGCCAATGGGTACTTGGGTGTGAGTAGGACAGTCTTAGGGGCATTTGGCTCTGGTTATGGGCCACGCATCAAAAATACTGCAAATGCCTGTGTCAGCTCCAGTTTCAGAGGACCACTGAGCAAGACACCCTCAATGGACTCTGTCCATAGGCGTGCACAGCACATTTCTTTGTTTTATATTTTGAATGGTTTTTATGGTTTTAATTTTTGTAAACCACCCAGAGAGATTCGGCTATTGGGCGGTATAGAAATGTAGTAAATAAATAAATAAATAAATAAATTAGAGTGTGCACCCAGGGAATTATTTTTATTTTTTTTAAAAAAGGCAAACATTTATTGAATACTCAATCGTAAAGGGCATTGTTTTTATTCATTTATTTATTAAACACTGTTCCATTGATGCCCTACTCAGTGTTCAGATTTTCTGACCACAGGAGGGTCAATGCAGGTGAGGGGGGGATGAGGGGACATTCCTCAAGCCCCAGCATTGGTGGGGCTTTGTGGTGACAATGGCCAGAGGAGGGGCTTACGAGGCGATATTAACCTTTGGGGGCACTCCTCCTGGCCTCCCTGAAGTGTGGCTCCCAGCAGAAAGGCTCCCAGCAGAATGATCCCTTTTCACTGCTGCTGCCGAGGACAGCAGCAGCAAAGTAACCAGAGGGCAGCCAGAGGGCTGTTCCCACTGCATCTGGACCCCCCTCTGCATCCCTGCTCAGTGGCTACCTCAATTTGGCGCTTATTGCTTGAGACATTAGGGTGTGCCTGGGCACACCCGGCACAGCCCTTGTGCACACCTATGATTCCGTCCTTCAGTGAGCCTATTTTCTCACTGCCGTCGTCACTAGCTGCCAAAGCTACTCAGAATTGCTTGACAGGCAGAGAAACTGTCGCATCTGTTACTTCTCTTTCTCACCGCCACCATTGTTTGGGCCAGAGCGAGAAGCAGGTGAACAAGCAGGTTGCAGTGATGAAGAGGAGAAGCAAGTCCAGGGGACTCTTGTCGGTGGATTCCTGCCAGTGTGGGTGGGCGTGTCCTACATCTAGTCAGCATGGCCAACATCAAGGGTAGGCATGTCAGGCACCTGCCGAGGGCCCATACTCCAGCAGGGCCCCACTGAGAAGAGCCCCCCTGGAGTTACTCCTCCCCTTCACCATCGCAACCTGCTTGTTTACCTACCTCTCGCTTTGGCTCAGGCAATGGTGGTGGTGGTGGTGGTAAGGATAAGCAGCACATGCCACTGCCTACTTGCCCACTGACTCTCTGCCTGCCAAGGAGCAAGTGGTAGCAATGATGAGAGAGAGAAGATTAAGAGGAATAGCAACTGGTGTCAGTGGGAGTGAGAAGGTAGACTCATGGAGGGAGGGGGCCCATGGAGTGTGTCTTCCCCCAAAACCCCAATGCCAAACAACAAAGACAAGTTTGGCAAGTTTCATCGATTATCTAAATGCTTGTAGTCTTCTATACACAACTGGAAAGTTTGGGCATAGCTCTTCTGTAAAAAGTGTAGTGAAATTGCATCGTACCACTGTTTTGATATTGTCGGTTGCAAATCCAATGATCGATTAAGGCCAATTACAAATTATATATAAAAATAATGAGTCCGGTGTACTGTGGTTGGTTCCTTGCACTTGTAGTGTTTGGGTTGATATGCCCAAGAGCCCTCCAAAACATGGAGCCAGCACTACTGGTCCGAGTGCTGTGCAGAAGGTCCTTGAATTAACTGCAGAAGGCACTTGTCCTCATGCAATGGGACTTCCTTAATCTCTGGGCCTTGCTCAGTTCATTTGCCTTTAGTGCCTGCCAGCCGTTTCTCCCTGATGGATGTAGAAATCTCTAGCAGCTGCCTAGAATCCCAAGTGCAGTTTCTATTTTTCCCAAATCGTCTGTCCATAGATTGCTGAGATGACTTCTGATCTTCTTTCTAGATTGATCCCACTTCTGGGATGGTGATAGACCTGACGGATTTGAAAGCATACATGATGGTAAAGACACTAGACCTGAGGGGTGCATGCATGGGAGTCTTGTGGCATAAAAATGTAAACACACATGGGAGGTGGTCCTCTAGACCATTTCTGCTCTGCACATCACAAGTTTTACTGGTGAAAGGTGAATGAATGACTGTTATATATTAGAAACTGGAATAGTAATCACAGAAACCGGCATTAATTTTGAGAGCAGATGGCCAATTACGAAAGCTCTGCATTGACCTGCAAACCAACATCTGACAAGTTTGAAATGCAAACTTAAATCTCTGCAAGATCAGACAGCATTACAATGTTTTTTCCCCCTTTGGAGAGATGGGATGGGAGGGAGAAATTAGTATACAATAAGAACATTACTGCCCTTCTAGATCAGACCAAAAGCTTACTTTGTCCAGTATTCGATTTCCCACAGTGGCCATCCAGCTGCCCAAATAGGAAACCAACATGAGGGAAATAGCCCTCTCCCACTGGTGAGGACTGGTATTCAGAGGCATAATGCCTCCTGAAGGTAGCATATAGCCATCATGGCTAGTAGCCACTGATAGATCTCTTCTCCATGACTTTACCTAATTCCTTTTTAAAGCCATTTAACTAGTGGGTGCCACCACATCTTGTAGCACAAATTCTGTAAGTTGACTCTGATCTGTATAAGAGGAACTAAAATGATAGTAAGCATCCTATTATACCACAAAGTAAAGAGGAAAGTGCTGAAATCAAAACAGATCAGTCAAAATATTTTTTTTAAAATGCCAAGGAGTGGGGGAAGGGGAATAAAGATATTTCCCACTGCTGTGGCTAAGTCTTTAATATTCTACATAGCACTTAAACCCACTCCTCCAGGAAAATATTTGCACATTTATATAAGGCCTGTTCAGACAAAATGCTAAGGCATAGTTAAGCTGCTAACCCTTTTGCAGCAAATGGTTAGTGAGCATGTTTAAACCGTGGTTATATAGCTACATGGTTAGGAATGGTTCACGTGACACACTAAGTCATGGTTCACATGATGTGCTAAGCCATAATGTTAAGCTCAAAATGCTTAACCACTATGGCTTAGTGTGTCATCTGAACAGGGTCACTGTTTTATCCAGGTTGAAAAATTAAATTATTCTCAGCATAGGATTTGGCCTGTGATGATGCAGAATTCTGATTGCTTTAGCACTGCTCTGGCAAAATAGAATTATTTCTTCACAGTTACACCCACTTTTCTACTCACTTTGCAAATTCAGACATGCCCTACTCAGTATACCTCTATGTCCCTATCCAGGAGGCGATCACAAAGCCCCTTGACAAAAAGGACCTGGATGAAGATGTCCCCTATTTTGCAAATGTTGTAAGGTAAGAAGATGGGATTCTCAGCTGCTGGAAATTTGTCAGTTGCCAGGCGTTGTTTGTAGGAATTAAATATAGTTGTGATAGCCATTTGCCCAGAGCTGAGCTGGTAATATTTTTGTAATATTACAAAGGCTAACTTGCAGTTCAAACCATTTCCAGCTCTTAGTTCTTTCCTTCATTTAAAAAAAGATTCACAAGCCACTCACCACGTTCTCTTGTATTCCTCAAAGTTACATCCAAGAAAGACACAGCAAAGCCTAACATCTTGCTTTTGTCTCTGTCAAATCCCCAGTTCAACTGAGAATCTTGCTGTGTTCATCTGGGAAAACCTCCAGAAGCACTTGCCTGTGAAAACTCTTTATAAAATAAAACTCTACGAAACAGATGAGAGCAGTTTCGTCTATAAGGAAGAAGTACCACCTCCATCAGCTTTCATGGATGCATGTGGTGCCTGTGCTCCCAGCAGATGACCAAAGGAAGTTTTGTAACAGTCCAAAAAAATCTGTCACCATCAACCATGACAGCACCCAATTTGAGTAGCCTTTTGGAAACTGTGAACATGGGGGAAATTCACTGTCGCACTCACACTGCAGACACTGTTTTGTTGTCCTTGCTTTTTGGGAGAGAGGCACTAACAAAGAAACAGGATGGGGAACGGGGGTGGGACCAATGGAGCAAGCTTGCTTGAATAGACAGAGGTTGATATAATTTGCTGAGGCAGCTACAGCATCTTGTAAATAACTGCTCACCTGAGATGAGTAAAAAATAAAAAGGCAAGGAAGCGTTATCAAAATAGGATGTGTTGTCAAAATGGGGGATCCTTGCTGAAGGTCCTTCCCCAAACTGCGAGCGACCACTGGGAATAGCGCAGCTTTGCTGAGAATGCTCCCTGTTGCAGCAAAGAGCTGGTTGTTGGAGATAGTAGAAAACATATAGAGAAGGCAAACTCTGGTTTTTCAGCCTGGAGATGGCCTGATGATTTCCCCGAGAGCAACAGATTGAAGTTGGCAGCAAGGAAAAGGGAACTGAGGGATGCAGTAACATCAACAAAACTTTCCAGAGGGGGCAGGATATTGAAGACAAGGTTGTTTCCTCTTCCCTCAACTTTATGCATTCAAAGTGATCATGATCAGATGCAAATGAGGATGACAGGGCTCCTCTGCCTTTAAGAGCTGGGTAGACGAGGAAACGTAAACAGGCGCAGCTTGTCACATAGGAGTGGGAACAACTACATCTCCCAACATAAGAGCCTACTGGATCAGATCAAGGGTCCATCTAGTCCAGTATTCTGTCCCACAATGGCCAATCAGCTGCCCACAGGAAATCCAAAAGCAGGACTTGAGTGCAACTGTTGTACATAGGCATACTGCCTCTGCTACTGGAGTTAGCACATAGCCATCAGGACTAGTAGCCATCGATAGCCTTCTCCTCCAAGAATTTGTCTAACTCCTTTTTAAAGCCATCACTACATCTTGTGGTAGCAAATTCCATGCGAAACATGCCCTCTTGCATGCAGCCCCTAGGAGACCCACTATTGCACTTTGCACCTGTGCTTCTTCCAGATGAGCAGCTCCTGGCACTACTAATCATTGATCTTCCAGTATAAGCTAGAAGCAGAATTTTCATTGGCTTTCCACACTATCAGGTTCCTTGTACAGTTTCTGTTTATATCTCCCGCTGTGATCAATTCATATGAGCAGCCATGTAAAACAAAATCCAAGCGTTTTTTAAAATCAATATTTAATAAGTGCTAAAACGCTTCTTAATTTAAGCATGATTACCTGATTATTACCTGTGAAATGTAAAAAAAAGGGGGGAAAAGAACAAGAAATGTTTAATATTTAGATCAGAACTGTTTAATTAAGAAAGGTGTGTGCTCACACTGCTAAAATAGCAGTGACCAGAAAGACAGTGGGGGTTATTATTAATAATTATCTTTGGAAAAGCACTTTGGTACTAATTAAAAGACTGGTTTAAAAAATTCATGAGGTGATAAAATGGCACCCAACCACTGCAAATTTGTAGTGAAGGTGTGCTGAGTGTATTTTTTGACAAACATCTTCCTGCAAAAAGTCCAAAACATTTTAAAGTGTGTTTGTTTTTACTGCAAAATTTTCTAAAAATGCAGTAAATACCCAAAGGGCTTTAATCACATTTACATAACAGAAGTATTATAGAGATAATTAATACAAAAATAAAGGCTACAAGATTAAAATTCCCAAAAATGTTAAATTTAAGCGTTATCATCTTTTGAGTATGGGCAATATTGATCTTATCCATCACATATATTTTCCCTCACAACATATCTGTGGAGTTCAGCAAGCGTTAAGGTTAAGTGACATACCCAAGGTCACAAAAGATACGTTTTAGGCACAGAGCATCATGGAGCTCCCTTTCTACTCTATGGTCACCAGCTAACAGTTTCTCAGTTAATGTGGAACAAAGATGCCATGGAAGCCATAGGGGATTTGGACAGGAACTTCTGCCCGGCCCAATTCAGTGAAATTCTCAGCATCCAAAATGAGCAGGAAGCTGCCTTGATTCTGAAACAAGAACAAAAACAAACAGCAATAATGAAGACCAGTGGTACTTTCATACCCAAAACATTCCCTTACAATGTTCTTTTACGTCGTTAAATTAGGAAGGTGCAACATAGGGGAATATGGAAGCTATAGAAAGAGTGGGCAACCTATAGACTGCAGGTCCCATCAGCTCTAGCCAGTATAACCAATGGTGAGAGATTATAGGAATTGTGGTCCAACAGCATCTGGAGGGCCACAAGTTGTCCACCACTGCTATAGAAAGTCCTAACAATTTGAAGCAGAACATAGTATCCTAATCTATCCACATAGTATCCACGTAGAACTCTGTGCATGCCACAGTTCGCTAGAGGGCATGATAAAACTAGATTTTAGAGGCCGTAAAATTAGTTTTCAAACAATGGCCATTTACATAGGCAGTGAGAGTAAATTACCTGCTTGGGTGTGAGCACTATGGACAGAATGACTCCACTATCTTCTGTAGAAGAGTTAGGTTCTGGTACAAACACTGGTTCAGAAGGATACATTCCATCCTCTTGCCAAATCTAGCCGGCAAAAACAAGGGGTCAGAACAGATTTCATTGTGGCTTTTAGGGCTGGATTCTCCACTCATAGAGAATCTTAAATCATAGAGAAGGCCCAAATCTATTCACCTTCATCTCCTTGGTTTTTACATCAATCTTGATCAACGAGTCTCCAACCATATGTCCAAAGCCACAGCCATAGAAGAAACGGTATTTCTTCCCATTGCAACGAGCATAGTTAATTTGTGGGAATTCTAGCCCTCCTGCTTCCTTAAGGTTCTCGTTATGTAGACTTTCATGTGTGCACCAGATCTGGAAAAGGAATTAGCACATTATAACTACACTGGAAGTTGCCTCATACCCAGTGAGACTATTTGTCTATCTAGTTCAGTGTTATCCAAACCAGGGATGGGCAGTTTGTTGGATCTACTTGGGGAGGCTTATAGGAAGAACCTCAGGATCCACCAACTAGAAACAAGCACAAAAGACATAAATGTAGAATAGTTAATATATATAGAATCAGGGTGCCCCAGCACATTCTAACCCTGTGGATGTTTTCAGTATCAGAACTAAACTGAGATCACACAAAAGTCCACTTCCTTACAATCAGCAGCTATATTTAGGTGGAAAATATCATTTTGTTGTGGTTAGGGTTAGGGTTTGTGTAGAATTGGGATCTCAACTACACGATGAAACCGTAAGTAGATACAGCAATTAACAACCTTGTACAGAAAAGCTCAGGTATAAGATCAATGCAGCAGCCCCCAAAGCATCAATTGGGCATACAGCACATACCTTCCCATCAGCTTCTTTCACAGCACTTGCTGACGTGTAGGACAAGGGGCTGAGATTCTTCCCCACGGGTGTCTTGGGACTGACATTGATGGGCAGAACAAAGCGCCATGGGTATGGCCTCGGTATTGAATTATATACCTGCCAAGGAGACAGGATGTCATTGCAAAAGAAAAAGCTGTACTCTGCAGCTCTGGTGTGGAGATGGGGCGCAAAAAACAACCATTAGAGAGAAAGGGATAATTTCTCTGTCTTCCAGGCTAGGCTTCTTTCCATTCAAAGTATCTTTTCTTTACCCAAACTGGATCTTTGCAAACTGTCTTCCGGAAAAGCTGAACAGATGGCATAGCAAACACAAAGAGCTTAAGGCTGCAATCCTATGTATACTTACTTGGCAATGAGCCCTATTAAACACAGTGGGTCTTGCTTCTGAGTAAACAAACATAGGACTGCACTGTAAATTTCATTAAAGGGGCACCAAGAGAGGTGTCTCCAGGCACATTGATGCCCTCAGGCATCACATCAGTAGGAGACTCCAGCCTTCCACAATGCTCCTATCAGATTCCCTGCATGCCCCTGAACATAGTGGTTGTTCCCTCATCAGAAAGTGGAGGAACAGCACCCAAATCCCTGGCTGGTATGAGGATGCAGAAAATTCTCTGTATTGCATTTTAGAGAAAGAGCAAGAGGAGGCAGTCACGTGTGCTTATTTGCCAATTTCCATCTTTATATGTGAATGCTGGCAAATGAGAAAGTGTAACTTGTAAGTCTTAAATATGACACCTCCAGATGAAGCCCCTTTTCTTCTATTTCCCACCTCCAATATGTCTTTTAACCAGATTTTGAATATAACATTGTCCACAGAGCAGATTTACCTGGTCCAGAGCTTCCCCTGCTTTGTGGAGGTTCTGCAGGCGGAAGATGTCAATAAGACTTCCATCTTCATTACAGCAAAGATCAAGGACAATGCATCCTTGATCTTCAAAGGCATTGATTTGATGGAAAGATAAGAGGGGCTTGCTGTGGTACTGCTCGGGCAATGCCTGTGTCAGGAACACAAAACATGCAAGTGAGAATCACAGCCTTCAGTGCCACCCACTGAACACTCCCACTGAAAACTTTCAATTATATTAATGCTGCTTGAAAGTATTTTAATACATGGGCAGAGCTAGGATGTTGGCAAACCAGCCTCTACTTTGCATCTTCCTCTTGCAGCAGGAAGCAGCTTATGTACTACTTTAATGGGGGTGGGGAGACACAAAACAGTTACCAATACTATGTGACGGTTTTTTTTGAGGCATCTTTGAGGCATCGTAAACCTCACAAAAAGACAGACAGGTAACTGTGCAAGAGGACCCTGATCCCCCCAAACTCTAGCCAGAGTCTTACCATGATTTAACTATTGATGTTTGCAGAGTTTGTCCAGTGTAGAGGATTCAGTCCAATTGCTTTGCAAAGAACTGCAGATCTCGGCACTCTGGTAAGGGTTTGGCTTTTGGAGAGCTAGCTGCCAATCATCTAAAATACGGTTTATTTTCGAAAAGCCTTCCTGGGTCAGCCCAAAGTCCATATCTAGACTAGCACTGTGTATCCAATGGGCGGCCAGAAACTTCTTGAAACCCACAAGTAGGGCATGAAGGTGATTAGGTTGTTCCCTGTTGTTTATTCTGAGAAGTACATTTTGAAGCATCAACATACTTGTGACCGCTTGCAAAAACAAAGCGGCATCATAAATAAATATACTCTGATGTGATGTTTTTCCTTCAACACTCAAGAAGTTCACACTCTTGGCTACTGAGCAATTCTGTTAGACCTGCTGTAGCAAAAGCCAGCTTTGGGGGTCTTGGGGGCTCCCTACAACAGGCACTGCAGGGAAGTCCCAGATCATGAGTCAGTGAAGGTAGAACACATACCTGCCCCGTGAGCTTGTTTATAATATGGAAGCGAGTGTTTTGCTGAGGGTCCCAGCTGATCCCATTCAAAAAGGATTTCCCGAGGAACTTGTCTACAATAATCTTCCACAGGTTTACTTTGACAGGCTGCTCAATAAAGATCACGTAGTTTTCACTCATTCCTAGAAGCAGGAGATGACAAAGCTTTAGGCCAGTTCTTCTCAGAGTGCTGCTAAGCCTTGCTACCATACTTTCTGCTATGACTGCTTACCCATGCTTCTCTGCAAATGCATTTCTACCTTTCTTCATGCTGGCTTAATCATTCCTTGCCAAAATAATTTCAAATTACCCAACAGCCTCTATATAATGTCCAGCTTCTTTCAGAAAAACAGAAGAGTAGCACAATTTTCACAGGTGTAGATGCTGTTAACACTATTATTCAATCTTTCAAAATGGGTGGAGTGTTAACGTGGCCAGTGATGTAATGGGAAAGTGAACCTATCACACCTCAGCATATATTAATTATAATACTTGTGGTGGGCACCGTTTTATGATCCATTATGTTTTCTTTGAATTGATCTTTAAATTAGCACTAAAACGCTTCCTGAGCTATAATGTTTCTTTTACTGAAAGAGAGCTGCAGCACTATAACACCGCAATGCTATAATGTTAATTTTTTTAGTGTTTTTTTTAAAAAAACAACCTTTCCAGTCATCACCATTAATCATGTTACTAAAATGGTGGTGACTTGAAACCTTTTTAAATATCATTTTAAAAAATATAGCATCATGATATCATAATGTTATAGCACTATAACGCCATAATACAGAAAATAACATTATAGCTTTATGGTGTGATAGATAGTGCTATATCCATCCTTCATTTTCTAAAAGAAATAGAGCTGGAAAACCGTTTTAGTGCTGGTTAAAAGATTGATGATGATTATGATGACACTGATGATAATCGGGAGTCATAAAATGGCTCCTACCACAGTGGTTATAGTGAATGTGCTGTGCTTCAGATGTCTCTGTCCACAGCAGCTGTCACGCCCACTGGTGTGGATGGAATATAGAGGGATTCACACTTAGAAAAAGCTACAATACTAGCAATAATTGGAAACTCAATTGCAGTTTCACTTATAGCTCACATGAAGAGCAATTATCATGTTGCACTAGAAGCCACCCACCTGGACCCAGCCCCAGAATGTTATTTGTACAAGTTATATATTATTTCTGTAACACATCTCTATATCCGATGTAATTTGTAAAGGAACTGTCATGCTAGATCAGACTAAATGTCCACTTGCTCCAGCACTCTATTTCCAGATGTCTCTGGAAAGCTCACAAGCAATGTATGATGGTCATGGCAATTATTCCTCATGGTTTGCCCCTGCAACTGACATTGAGCAATAGAGTGACTCTAAACATGGAGGTTCCATTTAACATCATGGCTAATGCCAGCTGATAGACCTGGTCTCCCTGAATTTGTCTAATCATCCTAAACAGCAAAACCAATTTGGGTCTTTCCAGACTCACGCTTATACAACCAAAATCGCATTACCCATGCACAAGAGAGAGGTATCAGCTGATTCAGGGGAACCTCTACATTTGCAGAAAACCCAAAAATCAGCAGGAAAAAAACCCTAAGGGGGGCTTGGAACCCATCCCGTTTGGGAGCCCCATAACTCAATGACATGGAATGTTGGATGAGATGGGGAAAGACTGATTAGTGGGCAGAAGGGGAGAACTGAATGGAGAGCTGGAACAGAATTACACACACAGACACATATATAAATGGGAGGAAAGAACCATCTCATTATAGCATTCTTATGACTTTGAATATCTTTGGTAGACATCTCTGATATTTCTATCAGAGGAAAAAGAGGGTAGCCCTCACCAAAGCTGTGGAAATAGGAGGGTTTCATCTTATTCTTTGGCTCAATGGTGCACAGCACTTTCGCACCCTGCAGGCTGGAATCGTTGGAGCCAGGTGTCTGCGGCGGGACACGAATGATGTTATAGTTGGAGCCTGGAAGAGAGAAAGCACTTTTGTCGGGAACAATCCAGCCAGCAGTCCAGCTGCAGATGGATTTTAAGCATTAGCTCCATTCTTGGTGATGTGCCTAGTGTCTTCAGAAATGACACCCTGCTGTTAACAAGCCTTCATCGTAACAAATGTGAGTTGGGGTGTGTGCACCTTCTGTCACCTTTTCAGACATGACCATCAATACACCACAGAGTAGAAAAGGTGGGACTGCATAGGCAATATGCTATCTATGCCCTCCTGCCCCTGTGCAAAAAAGAGCAAACCGATGGCACCAGCAATTGAAACAGGCTTTCAAGACCCCATGTTGCAGCTTTTCTAGCATGGAGCTAGAAAATGATGAAGATTCCCTGGGATAGTGAACCACAGACTACAGGTGCAACTATTCCATTTTTTCCTCTTAATGTTTTTTTATGATGGGAAAACAAGGGCGGATTACAAGAGCCTCTCTACATGAGAATTTTATTGTGCATCGTGATTCCTCACTCTCGGTAGTTTGTGGGCCAACTTTGCCTGGTTCATATGTCCTGACACTGCAAACAGAAGGGAACCAATGCAAGAGAACAGAATAATAATGCTGAAAGGCCAGCAAATTCAAGAAATTGCTGGAGGTGAATTAGAGCAAGTGGGCTAAGCTTCAACAATATCAGGCGCTGGAAGTTTCTCTCGGGAACACACAGCCCCTAGTCCTTCTCTTCATTGCAACTGTTTGATATTGACAGTTGCAATAAATACACCTAAGAAAACAAAGATAGCCCTGTTGGTCCACAGGGGGTGGGGGGACAGTGAATACTTCAAATACTTCAGTTTAAAATATATTCTCTTCCCACTTTGCACCCATCGCAACTTCCACATCACTGTCCTTGTCCAGCAATACATAGTCTGCACTTGTAAATGCACTTCCTAGAGCAGTCTTCCACAATCTGGTGCCCTCCAGATATATATTTATTTATTTATTATTTATTACATTTGTATACCGCCCCATAGCCGAAGCTCTCTGGGCGGTTTACATAAGAGCAAAACAATTTAAAACAATCTACAAACATTAAAACAGCAAAACAGAGGAAGGAAGACCTTAGATGTTGATCTTAGTGTTCGGGTAGGTTCATGTCGGGAAAGGCGTTCCGTCAGGTATTGTGGTCCCAAGCCATGTAAGGCTTTATAGGTTAAAACCAGCACCTTGAATTGGGCTTGGAAACATACAGGCAGCCAATGCAAGCGGGCCAGAGTAGGTCGTATATGTTCAAACCTTCTGGTTCCAGTAATCAATCTGTCTGCTGCATTTTGCACAAGCTGCAGCTTCTGAACCGTCTTCAAAGGCAGCCCCACGTAGAGTGCATTGCAGTAATCTTACTTGGAGGTTACCAGAGCATGGACAACTGAAGCCAGGTTATCCCTGTCCAGATAGGGGTGTAGGTGGGCCACCAACCGAAGTTGGTAGAAGGCACTCCATGCCACTGAAGCCACCTGAGCCTCAAGTGACAGAGATGGTTTTAGGAGAACCCCCAAGTTACGAACCTGCTCCTTCAAGGAGAGTGAAACCCCATCCAGAACAGGTTGAAGACCCTCCATCCAGTCAGCAGAACCACCCACTAACATCATCTCAGTCTTGTCTGGATTGAGTTTCAGTTTATTAGCCCTCATCCAGTCCATTGTCGCAGCCAGGCCCCAGTTCAGCACATCCACAACCTCACCTGTTGAAGATGAAAAGGAGAAATAGAGCCGCGTGTCATCAGCATACTGATGACAACGCACTCCAAAACTCCGGATAACTGCACTCAACGGGTTCATGTAGATGTTGAACAGCATGGGGAACAAGACTGACCCCTGCAGAACCCCATACTGGAGAATCCACAGGGCCGAGCAATGTTCCCCAAGCACCACCTTCTGGAGCCAACCCTAGGGTGACCAACTGTCAGGATTTCCCCGGATTTGTCCTGGTTTTTGTTCTATTCTGGATGTCAGGGGGGATTTTCTGTGATTTTCTATATTGTCCTGGAAAGATACACTTTCCCCTTTAAGTCCGCATTAGCATTTTGGGAGGGAATGATGTGCTTTCTGGAGGCGCATCATTTCCCTTCCATTGCTCCAATCAGGACCTTAAATGGGAAAGTGTGTCATTCCCGGAGAAGGCCCTGATTGGAGTAGTGAGGGGGCAGAAATGACACACTTTCCCCTCCTCCACTCCAATTGGGGCCTTTAAGGTGGCGGGGTGGGGGATGATGCTTTTTCCAGAGGCCCTGAAAAGTCACTTTCCTGCCCTGCCCACAGGTTGTCCTCTTTTTTGGTTTCCCAAATATGGTCACCCTAGCCAACCCGCCAAGTAGGAGTGAAACCACTGCAATGCAGTGCCTCCCACTCCCAACTCAGCCAGTCATCCCAGAAGGTGTATGGTATCAAAAGCTCCTGAGAGATCAAGGAGAATCAACAGAGTCACACATAGGTCATCATACAGGGCGGCCAAAGCTGTTTCCGTACCAAAGCCAGGCCTGAAACCCGACTGAAATGGATCCAGATAATTGGTCTCATCCAAGAGTGCCTGGAGCTGGCTCGCAACCACCCGCTCAAGGACCTTGCCCAGGAATGGAACATTTGCTACTGGCCTGTAGTTATTAAGATTTTCAGGGTCCAAGGAAGATTTCTTCAGGAGTGGTCTCACTGCCACCTCTTTCAGGAGGCCTGGGACCACTCCCTCTTGCAAAGAGGCATTAATCACTTCAATGGCTTAGCCAGCTGTTCCATCCCTGCTAGCTTTTATTAGCCAAGAGGGGCAAGGATCCAATACGGACATGGTTGCATGAACCTGTCCAAGCACCTTGTCAATGTCCTTGAGTTGTACCAACTGAAACTCATCCAAGAAAACAGGACAAGCCTGTGCTCTGGATACCTCATTTGATTCACCTGCTATAACACTGGAGTCTAAGTCCTGACAGATGTCAAAGATTTTATTCTGGAAGTGCCTAGCAAATATATTACAGCAAGCCTCAGATGGTTTTACCATGTCCTTGGGGCTGGCATGTAAAAGCCTCCGGACAACCCTGAAAAGCTCTGCTGGGTGGCAGGTTGATGATTTAATAGTGGCAGCAAAGTATTGCTTTTTTGCTGCCCTCACTGCCCCTGAATACAGCTTACCATAGGCACTTACCAGTGTTTTATTGCATCCACTAGGCATTTGTCTCCATCTGCACTCAAGTCGTCTCCTGTTCTGTTTCATCACTCTCAGCTCTGGGGTATACCACGGAGCCATACGAGCTCTACACAGGAGAGGACGCTCAGGAGCAATCGTGTCAACCACCCAGGTCATTTCTGCATTCCACAGATCAACCAAGGTTTCAACAGGAGAGCCAGCCCTATCAGCCGGAAATCTCCCCCAGAGCACTCTGGAAACCATCTGGCTCCATTAGCCTCTGGGGTCGGACCATCTTAATGTTGGACTGCAACTCCCAACATTCCCAGCCAGCATGTACTAGAGATTAAGCTTCTCTAAAGACAGTGGGGCTTACTTCTGAGTCAACAGGCATAGAGGGTTTGGGGGCATTAAACGTGGAAGAGGCAGTGCATACAACCAAGAATTCTCTTGTGTTACCTCTGACTTTCTTGGGCGCTCTGTGCAAAGTGAGAGTGGAGCGGAAAGGGGAGTTTTGCCTGTCTTGGGGCCCTTGCAAATGCCTGACATTGCCACCCACTGGAGCTGACCCTGGTTTGCTCAATGTCAGGGTGGAGCCCCGCATGTGTAGACACATTTATCTCTGCATGGGCGTGGCAGTCCCTCCTGCATTCCTGGATCATCTCAAAATTGCCCAGGCTTTCTCGATGCATTTGCAAAACACTGCTAATTAACTCTACTAGCTTAGAGCCAGGGGGTTGCGGGGAAGCCAAGAAGGGCCCAGAACAGATGGAACCTAGGAAACGCTAAGCATTGCAAACACTGATTATGTCTAAAGCTGCACATGGAGCTCAGCATCCAGCCCAACCCTGGCACAGACACACAGGAATCCCATGCAAATGTTAAGATGCTTCTCCAAAGAAGTCAGACAAGCCTGCCATGAGCCATCTGGGGGTCTCACCACGTTTCCCAAATGAGTTGCCCATGTTGTACGCTGTCCCATCTGGATCATAATGTGGGTGGGCAGTTGCTCCATTCACTGCAATGTACTTTCTCCAATTCACCTGCAAGTGCAAAGATGTTTCTCTTTTCAGGGCCTGAGTGAAAACTTATCGGTTTAGAAATATTTTTCCAGCCCTGGCATAAACATGATATGTGGCACTACCTTTGCAGCTAGCTGTGAACACTGCTAATTGGATATCTCTGCTAATCGAATTTTAACAAAGAGACCATTTAACTTCTTAACAGATGTATGTTGTGAAGAGTCCGTTAATAATATTAACTACTAATCTACTAACAACAACAATGAACACTAAATGTGAGGGAAAAACTCCAAACTCAGCAAGTATTTCTCTTAATATCGAGGAACGAAGGTCCGACGAAGTTAACCGTTGGTTGGTCGAAGAGAACTGAGGGGAGCGGGAACCAGGCTGCACATGCACAGTGGATGGTGGGGGATGGGTTCCCGCTAAAATGCTACTCAGCTTAAAATGTCCAACAGAAGCTCCGCGCAGGCACAGAGCCCATAGTGTGGGAATGCACAGAGACCACAAAGAAGAATCTCATTTCTGAATGCTCAGAGCTTGCAGGGTCAAAGTCCCAGGTAATTTGATTAGCAGGGATGATGATGTCATAGCCCACTATCACAAATCCCCTTCAGATTTCCATGTTCCTTCTGAATTTAGTAATACCGTAATCCTCACATTAGCTAGGGCATATATGGATTTTCCTAGCAACACTATTGTGATGTATCCCATGCACATATACATAATAGAGACAGACATATATAGATATATGGATCAGCACAGCTACTGCATTTTTGGATTCTCCTTGGGGGCGTGACTACAAGTATTGTCATAATGAGCTCCTGCACTTCAACATTTACCGTTACACCACTATTCAGTAGACAATATTGAATGAGATTGACAAGTAGTATGGCAGCTTTCTGTGTTCTTTACCTTCTCCTTTGTTTCAAGTGTTTCCAGATCCACCTTGTGCATTACGTTGGTCTCTGTGCTAACGTAATAGTCACCTTTGTAGATTACATAGTTCACATTGCAGTTGTCTGTTATTCCTACAACAAAAATCCCAGAATGACTTGGTTTGTGGATATGGTACAAAAAACCCAAGCTCATTAGAGTAGCATGGATGCATATCAACCATGCCCTGACCCTTCCATGGGAAAGGAATTCCTGATGTTATCTCCAATAACACTCGAAGGTCCCCTCTACAAGGATTCGCTTTTGCGCCTGGTTAGCCGATTATGGGAATAATCGCAGAAGCGCATTTACGCCTAATCCCTCTGCACAAGAGGCGGCGAGAGGCGGCGAAGCACATTCATGGATGTCCAAAATGCGGTTTACAAGTAGTTAATGCGCATAAGCGCATATTCACACAGTCAAAATGCGCTTTAACGGACGGAGCAAAATAAAACTCGCGATTTAACGCGCATTCGATAATGCGCATAATCGGAGAGATAACGTGCCTCTACGCCCCATTTGCGCTCCACTGGTGTGTAGGTAAATTTTTTAATGAGACTTCAAAGAGCATTAAACCTCTCGTGAAGAGGCACCCACAGACTGCAAACCTGATCCTTTACGACACTGTGAGCAACTTGTGACCCTCCATATGTTTTTGCCTACAACTCCCCCATCTTCCCTCACCATGTTTCCTATTTGTGCAAATCATTTATTTATTATTGTGCATTTATTTATTTTTATTTGAAAATTACCAAAGATGGAGCTTGAGGGCAGGCAATGAAAATATGGTCAGGTCAGGTTTGTACTGAAACCTACCTAAGCCCCTCCCATCTCCAGCTCCCTGCAAGAAAAATAGCTGTACGATACCCTCCAGCATTTCTCAAGAAAAGCACCAGCATCAAATGCAGGATGTGGTTGGAGCTGATCTTAGAAAGATACTTACCTGACATTTCAAATCTTGACATGAAACGCTCATAAATGGTCTTGCAAGGGTCCGGCAAGGCTGTGGTCCCAAATTCAGAAATCATGATCCGGTTATTCTTGCTGTTAGTGACATAGGAATTGCTCCGTAGGAACTTGCTGCTGTATTTCACAACCCCATCCTCAATCTCAAACTGGTGCAGCAGAGCCATGCCATCAAACCAGTGGTTAAACCTTTCATGGGAGAAGAGAAGCCCAATCAAGGGAGAAGAAAGAGATATGCAGGTTGCTTACCTGTAACTGTAGTTCTTCGAGTGGTCATCTGTGCAGTCACACATATGGGCTCGCGCCGACGCCGAGCCTGCTTCCGGGAAACTTAGCTAGCTTAGACTTTTGGTGGGAACCCCTCCCCCCACCATCCTATCGCGCATGCTCAGGGTTCCCGCCTCTCCTTTACCTCAGTTCCCTGAGACCGCTTGGCCCCAATACTAAGGCATAAATATGTTATCAGAAAACGAGCATGGCGAACCAATTGACAATCACAAACAGCGATGCCAAGAGGGGACGGTGGGTGGGTTGTGTGACTGCACAGATGACCACTCGAAGAACTACAGTTACAGGTAAGCAACCTGCATTTCTTCTTCGTGGTCTCTGTGCATCACACATATGGGCGAATAACAAGCAGAGACTTACCGGAGGGGGGTAGGCATGCTGGTTGGTCATTGACAAATCGAGGAAAGGACCGCTCTTCCAAATGAGGAGTCCTGTCTGGCCCTGACATCCAGTTGATAATGCTTCACGAAAGTAGAAGCATTAGACCAAGTGGCTGCTTTGCAAAGGTCCGTGAGCGAGGCTCCATGGAGCAAAGCTGAAGAGGTCGCTTGCGCCCTGGCTGAATGCGCTGTCACACGAAACGGCGGATCTTTCTTGGCAATCTTGTAGGCCAGGGTAATGGTCTCCCCGACCCATTTAGAAATGCGCTGTTTGGAGACCGCCAATCCCTTAGTGACGCCCCCGTAACAAATGAACAGGTTACGAGACTTTCTGAAAGATTCAGTCCTTGATTTATAGAACGCTAACGCTCTCCTCACGTCTAGAGTGTGCAATGCTGACGACAAAGGGTCCGCTGACGGCTTGAAAAACGTGGGTAAGACAATATCTTGACGTACGTGGAACCGGGATGAAACTTTGGGAATGAAGTTGGGATCCGTACGTAATACTACTTTATCTTTAAAAAACTGTAAGTAAGGAGGGTCCACTAGCAATGCAGCTAACTCTGAAACACGTCTAGCAGACGTGATGGCAACTAGGAACATAGTTTTGAATGTCAATAAACGAACATCAACTGTAGCCAACGGTTCAAATGGCTTAGAAGTGAGTACTGAAAGAACTAGAGATAAACTCCACTGAGGAACTATCGGGCGAATAGAAGGAAATAAATTGAACAGACCTTTCAAGAAAGCCCTTGCCATTGGGTGGCTAAAAACAGAGAAACCATTCACTAATCCATGGTTGGCTGCGATAGCAGACAGGTAAACTTTAATGGAAGCTGGCTTTAGACCACGGACATGCAAGGAGTAAAGAAAGGAGATGATGTTAGACATGCTCGACGCGCTATAATCAAAGTTATTAAGTAGCGCATACTCCTGAAACCGCTTCCACTTTCTATTATACGATAACCTAGTAGAGGGCTTGCGTGCGGCCTCTAAAATAGATTTCAATCGGTCTGGGAGGTCTAGACTCCTCCAGGACGATGGATCCTCCACGCCGTCAGGTGCAGAGAGTGTAGGTCGGGATGAAGAATCGTTCCCCTCTGTCGAGTCAAAAGATCCGGAACGTAAGGTAGGTTCCAAACTTCCCCTCTCGCTAGTCTGAGTAGCGACGTGAACCAAGCTTGTCTTGGCCACCACGGGGCTATCATTATCGCGTCCGAATTGTTCCGCCTGACCGTGGTCACCACCTTTGCAATCAGTGGGAACGGTGGGAAAATGTAGAGAAGCCCTTTCGACCAGTCCCATTGAAAAGCGTCTCCTAGAGATGCCTCTCCTATGCCCGCTCTGGAGCAATACGCCGGACATACTGCATTGGCAGCCGTCGCGAAGAGATCGATATCGGGCATCCCCCAACGAGCGAAGAGACGAGTGAGGACGCGAGAAGCGAGTTGCCATTCGTGCGTGTCTGCGAACGACCGGCTGAGAACATCCGCTGTGGTATTCTCCTTTCCCGCAATGTGCAACGCTGACAGCAGTATATTGTGGGAGATGGCCCACTGTAGAATGTCCATGACTAGGCAGAGGAGGCGGCGAGAGCGGGTCCCGCCCTCCTTGTTCAGGTACCACACTACTGTGGTATTGTCGGTCAGGATGCGGACATGATGCCCCTGTAGGCGGGGTAAAAATGCGCGTAAGGCTTTTTTCACTGCTAGCAGTTCCAACATATTGATATGAAGGCGAGTCTCCGAAGGTGACCACCTTCCTTGTGTTTGCAGGTCGCCGTGATGAGCTCCCCATCCTTCTAGCGACGCATCTGTTGTTACTACGCGAGACGGGCCCCGTGACACAAAGGGCATGCCCTGTGAAAGGTTGTGCCAGCTCGACCACCATCGGAGCGACTGTTTTGTCAAATGCGGGATGGTAAGTATTAGTCTGCGTGGGTTCCGTAGTGGTGAGTAGTGCTGGAGCAGAAACTGCTGGAGGAGGCGCATACGAAGTCGCGCCCATCGGACGACGAACACGGCTGCTGCCATTAACCCTAGCAACCTCAGAATTGCGAATGCTGAGACTCGAGGACTGTCTTGCAACTTTAATGATAGTTGCTGTAGGATCGTTATTCTGTCTGTAGGGAGGAAAGCCCTTCCTATAGTTGAATCGAGGGTAACCCCTATGAACTGCAGCTGCTGCGAAGGTTGAGTGATGGATTTGTTGTAATTTATTTGCAGCCCAAGCGACGACAGAAGAGAGATGACCTCGTGCACGTCGGCAAGCGCCTGGCTTCTGGAAGCGGAAACGATCAGCCAATCGTCCAGGTAAGGATATAACTCGATGTTGCATGACCATAGGTGCGCGCATACTGCCGACATGCACTTGGTGAATACTCTTGGTGCAGACCTTAGGCCGAATGGAAGGACGGAGAACTGGTACGCCTGATGGCCAATGATAAACCGCAGATAGTGACGATGGGTCGGATGAATCGCAATGTGAAAATAAGCGTCCTTGAGGTCTACTAGCGTGAACCAGTTGCCCTTCCGCAGCATAGGCAGGACGGCTGCTATGGTAACCATTCGAAATTTTTTGGGTAGTATGAAGTTGTTCAGAATTCTGAGATCCATAATGGGACGAAGTCCCCCGTCCCTTTTTGGCACCGTAAAATAACGGGAATAGAACCCTGCATGGAGCTGATGACGTGGCACCCTTGTGATTGCAGCCTTGTTCAAGAGGGCTGATGTCTCTTGCGTTAGGGTCTCTGAAGGAGACGTGACTTTTATGATGCCAAGTGGAGGAGGAACTTCGAACTCTATTTTGTAGCCCTCTGCGATGATGTTCAAGACCCAAGCGTCTGATGTTATTGACGCCCAGGTGCGCAGAAAAGGCTGTAGCTTGTTGGGGTTGCTCGTAATTAACCGTGGAGCCAAGTCAAAGGCGACGCTTGCTCTGCTGCGGTTGTTTGCTGCGCTGCTGGTAACGCGGCGTTGTCTTCCGTGGCTGATAGGGTTGAGACGAGGACGCCTGATATCGTGGCGGCCTGTCCTGCTGCTGACGCGGCTGGTACGGCACAGGTCTGTACCATTTTCGCGGACGGTAAGACTGCTGTGGTTGCTGAAACCCCATTTTTCGAGCAGTCATCCTGGCCTTGTGCAGCGTATCCATTGTTGTATCAGTTTCTGTATTAAAGAGGCCCTCCCCATCGAAGGGAAGGTGCTCAATACGGTTCTTTGTCTCTTGAGGCAGTGAGGCTGAGCGGAACCATGCATGCCGACGCAAAGCAACTGCACCGACCATGGCCTTAGAGACACAGTCTGTTAGATGTCGCGCTGTTGTCAACTCCTGCTTCGACAACCTGACTGCCTCTGCCTGGAAGACCCTGGCGAGATCACGCTGGTCGTCAGGGAGGTAATCAGTTAACGAAGATATTTTCTCCCATAAAAACAATTGATAACGCGCCATGAGCGCCATATAGTTGGTCACCTTTATGCCCAATGATGTAGAAGCATAAATCCTACGCCCGTACGAGTCGAGCTTTCGTCCTTCTTTATCGGTTGGGGCGGAATGCACCTTACCCGACCGGCCTTGTGCCGCCTCTACAACAACCGAATTAGGCTTTGGGTGCTGAAAGAGAAAAGGTGCCTGTGCCTCCTTCACCTTATATATGGCATCCAGGCGTTTGGAAGTCGCCCCAACAGTGGCAGGGTGTTCCCAAGACTGCTTAACTGTCTTTAACAATGCCTTAACCATTGGTAGGGTTAGTTGAGGTGATGGCTCCGTATACATTACGTCATAGATGCCATCATCCGACTCATCAGCTGGCTGCTGACATTCAATGTTTAGTGACTGGGCTAGTCTGAGCATTTGATCGGAGAAACTGCCCATCTCCATTGTGGACGAGGCACAATCCTCGGTACCGAAAGAATTCAAGGGTGATGGTTCCGACGGGCGTGGAGATGGAGCTGAAGATGTGTCCGATGCATAATCCTCAAAGGACTGAGAAGGGTGTCGATGACGTGGCGACGCAGACGGTGTTCGACCACGAGGCCTCGTTGCTGTCGCTGTCGAGCGATTGCGATGCCGAGTCGAAGGCTGGCTCAGAGAGGTGGTTCTCCGGGGAGGAACAGGCGGTGGTGACTGAGCCCCCCGTATGCGATGCCCTGTATAAGGGTCGAAACGATATCCACTACGCTCCGAGTGGCGGGAGCGGTCTGAACAGACATCCCATGCCCGCGATCGTGATCGAGAACGCGACCTCGAGTGCGAGGACCGGTCGCGGGATCGAGGCATTCGACGTCGATGTTCTCGGGCTGTTCTCGGCGTGGGTCCAGGCGAAGGCAATGACCGAGGAGGTGAGACAACAGCCGGCTCTTGCTGGACTCTCGGCGTCGACGGAGTACGAACCAGCGAAGATACGGATGGCGTACGCCGCCTCGATACCGAAGGAGCTGGCGACGATGAAGCGATCGACGTCGAACGGCGTGTCGGTACCGATGGTCTGGTCGGTACCGATGACGACTTATGTACCATGGCGACGACTTTTATCGACGCCGAAGAGGGCATGGAGGAAGGTCGAGACTGTTTCGACGCCGTAGTAGGCACCGATACCGTAGCTGGACCGCCAGTTTTAGAAGTTTTCTTTGGTCTTGTCTTCTTGGGCTTTTTGGCCGGGACTGGTGAAGGGTCCGGTGAAATGCCCGATAACGTTGCCGGTGCCGCCGCCGTTAAATGGGGGGAACCCGGAGATGCTGGGCTCGAGAGGCTACGACTCTCCCCAGAAACCACAGTTTTCATCATGGAAGGACGCGGCTGGTCTACTGCTGACAATGCCTTTGTCCACAAAAGGCTACGGAGGCGATCAGCTCTATTCCGCCTGGTCTGGCGAGAGAAACTCATGCAATGACTGCAGGAATCTACGATGTGCGCCTCCCCCAGGCAAACGAGGCAGAGTGAATGTCCGTCGGTGAGGGCTATCTTGGCCCTACACCGCGAGCAACGTCGAAATAACGCGGACTGCGCCATAAGCCGGCGAGCCGCCTTAACAAGCTATATATATAACTAAATTTAATTTTTTTTTTTTTTTTTTATCTATATTGTACTAACTAACAACTATATCTAAGAAAAAACAAGCCTAAGCTAACTACAACTATTCTTTTCTTTCTCTTAAAACAGGTACTGTACCGAAGAAGTCTCCCGCGAGGCTACTGGCGAAGCGGTCGAAGAAGAACTGAGGTAAAGGAGAGGCGGGAACCCTGAGCATGCGCGATAGGATGGTGGGGGGAGGGGTTCCCGCCAAAAGTCTAAGCTAGCTAAGTTTCCCGGAAGCAGGCTCGGCGTCGGCGCGAGCCCATATGTGTGATGCACAGAGACCACGAAGAAGAAATGATGTGCTACCTCTACCCCCACTTTTCCTTTCCCAGGCTCAACTCCTGTCAGCTTCTAAACATCCAAGCACACCCATACAGCTCATTACAGATGACGAAAGTGTACATGAAGTGATGCCCATATAAAATTACACCAGGAAGTAAAGGCAAGATCAGAAACATGCTGCTTTCTGCAAAAGGCTTTGATAAGGGAACACCCGTCTGTTCTCCTCTTTCCAAGCAAAAAAGAAGGGGATAAACAACTTTTAAAAGTTGTTTTTTTTTAAAGGAGAGATACAAGAAATTCTTATTACTGAATTATTTGTCTCCAGGACACTGACTTGCCTCTCTTCGAATTCCCTCCACCTAGGAAAATTGGGGGTAGGGGGACTACGTACAGGGGTAGGAAGAAGAGCAAATGCACTTTCTAAGCTCTAAGGCAGGGATAGGAAACATATTTCACCATGAGGGCCAAATTCAATTAGGGAAAAGTTCTCAGAAGCTACACCCCAATGGTGGGTAGGGCCAGAGGCAAAAGGGGTAGAGCCAAAATCCCACCCTATTTTAGCTTAAAGCTCTTTCTGCCAGTAACTGAGACTTGGGAGAGGCATTTCATCTTTTAGAATGGGGGAGGGAATGCACAAAAGCTGGGAAAGCATGACATGATCTGCAGTTGGGAGAAAGGGGGTGAGGCACGAGGGAGGGATATGGCCACCTAGGAAACTCTAGAGAGCCAGATTGGGACCCCTGAGCCTGAGGTTCCTCACCCCTGCCTTAAGGACAAGCCACGTCTGTCATTAGTACCACTAATATAGTTGCCAAAATGCCCTGTAGGCCAGTCTTTTTAATTGCCACTTCACAGATCCCCCATGGCAATATTCTGTGGTGCTTCACGAACTATGGTTCTTTTCTTTCTAGGAAACAATTGACTACCATATGTATGGGAGAGCTATTTATGTGAGGCTTATCACTTTTTTGGATAGCTTCTATGGGCCTGAGCCAGAAAGGGCTGCAGTCTTTGAGCTTTTCTACACAAGGCATTTACTGTGAGCTTATCATTCCCTATACCTGCTTGTTTACAGGTTCTTTAGACAGCATCATGACCCTCCAGTTTCGCTTCTTTTTGTAAATAGTACTTTCAGTAAGTTTTTTTAAGAGCAGGGAAAATGGGATATTATTTTTGATGGCAAAAGAAAACGCCATTTCCACTTGCATATTTGTGCTATTCTGCTATATCACAGTGCCACTTAGATAGGCTGACCATATGAAAAGGAGGACAAAGCTCCTGTAACTTTAACAGTTGTAGAGAAAAGGGAATTTCAGCCAATGCCATTTGTATGCAATTAGTTCCTAGTGAAATTCCCTCTTCATCACAACAGTTAAAGGTGCAGGCACTATACTAAAGTGACTATATACAAAAGAAGGCAGGACCCCTGCAACTTTAACTGTGGTGATGAAGAGGGAATTTCACCAGGAACTAATTGTATACAAATGGCATCGGCTGAAATTCCCTTTTCTCTACAACTGTTAAAGTTACAGGAGCCCTGTCCTCCTTTTCATATGGTCAGCCTAACTTAGACATTATGTAGTAAAACACCAGGAAAGGAAATCTTCTTGTTTAGTGCTCCAAACTCAATGCTGTGACGAAACCAAAAGTAGATTCATGAGTTTAATTGACTCATGTAGAAAAACCCATTATCTAAACAGAGCTGGGCAACTTGTGGTCCTCCAGATTTTTTGGCCTACAACTCCTATTAGCCCTCATCAACAGAACCAATGGTGAGGGACTATGGGAGTTGTAGGCCAAAACATCTGGAGGGCCACAAGTTGACCAGCCATGACCTAAGTTTTAAAATTAATGATCAACAGAGCAATAAAACAATAAAACAAGAACAAGCCGAACAAGCCTTACTTATCTTTTCCAAACTCAAACTTCCCCGGCCCATTCCTCAGCAGCTTGCCCTTCAGCCATTTGGGGACATGCCCTTCCACCTTTGTTGGGATAACCTGAGGAGTTTCTTCCACAGTGGAGAAAAACGGTGATATGCATTCCAAACCCTTCCGGTGGCTAAAGGTGACTTGCTGCTGTTTCTGGTTCAACACAAGGCTCTCTAAAACTGTGAAGAGAAAGCAAGAGGTCAGCAAAGAGGAAGGCAACAGTGTCCCCTGTGCACAAGCCAGGTGTTTTATCAACATTATTTAGGGTGCCCATCTACCCGGATTTGTCCGGACATGTCAGGGAAATTGCAGGGAAATCCTGATCCGGGCGGAAATACCATTTTCGGGGGGCAAATCCGGAAATTTAGCCCCCCAAAAAGCCCGTTTGGGGCACTTCCTGAAACAGGCCTTCCGAGGCCTGCTCTCTGCAGATCCGGGGTCCTTGTGCCTTGTTGCCATGCCGACAAAGCACTAGGGTGAAGGATCTGCTGAGGGCTGGCCTCAGAAGGCCTATTTCAGTCACTTTCGGAAGGGGCTGAAACGGGCATTCCGAGGGCCATCCATGGCAAATCCAGGGTCCTAGTGCACTGTCGCTATGGCGATGAGGCATTAGGAATCCAGATTTGCCATGGACAGGTCTCGGAAGGCCTATTTCAGCCACTTCTGGAAGTGGCTGAAACAGGCATTCCGAGAGCCACCCATGGCAAATCTGGGGTCCTAGTGCATCATCGCTATGGCGACGAGGCATTAGGAATCCGGATTTGCCATGGACAGGCCTCGGAAGGCCTGCTTCAGTGATCAGCCTGGCTTGGGCTTGGAGCCGAGGCCCGGCCTAGCGCAGCAGCCCACTAGGCGCGGCAGATGGGTAGCTGGACAGCAGCATGCAGGGCAAGAAGCTGGGGCTGGCTGGCTGGTGGCGGCATGGTGAAAGCGTGCAAGGTAAGAAACCCAGGCGAGCAGCTAGAGGACGCAAGCAGCGTGGGGAGAGGTGGTGCTAATTTTAATATGCATGATTAGTTTGTAGTGTAAATTCTACAGACAAACATAAGAGAATCTAAAAATTAAAGCTGCAATCCTGTACCCCCTTATCTGGAAGAAAGCCTCATTGTACTCAATGGGACTTCCTTCTGTGTAGACATGTGTAGGATTGTGCTTTAAATATATGTGAACACACTGAGTAAAAGGAAGGATTTTGTGGGGAAGAGAAGAAAAGATTAATTGTCAGTGTTGTTGATTAAATTGCTTTACTTTGCCTGGATTATGCCCTACTTCAGAATGCAAACCATCATAAATTTTACCTGAGTCAGCATTTGTCTACAAAATATATATACTGACAGGCTTGCTCTAAAGTCCCTGAAAGCAGCATGAAAGTTCTAAGAATTATCAACAGGTTGATCCTCACTTACAACTATGTAGAAATAAAAAATGTTGGGTTCAACCCCACCACAAGTGACACTGAGAGTGGTATATGAATTTCTCACAACTGTAAATTAAAGTATCATATTGATAATTTATCAGTGGGTGCATATGAAGTTTTTTTCCTTATTTTAAGATACTATTTTTAAAGCCCAGAAATGAAAAGGTTTAAGAGGAGTATATTATCACTCCATAGAGTTTGCTCTATCTGCAGAAGAGTGTGCTTATTGCTCCATTTCGTATGGCTCCCCGAAGTGCAAATAATATTATTTACCCAATCAATTCCTTTCCAATTTACATCTCTATTTTAACCCTTTCCATTTTCTGTGGTAAGCCACTCATCTTGGCAGAAGCCATGTAAGTTCTACATAAAAACAAAAAGACAAGAGTAGCCCCCGCCAAATTGCGCTACAGGTAAACTGCAAGTATATGACTTCAGAATTAAATTGTGAGACTCCCACACTCTCACTCCATTTTCCACTGAAGTAGCTTATAATAAGCAGATGGAGACATTGCAATACCATGCATTGCAAGAGTGATGAACTTAAAAACAGTCTTATACTTAATATCAATCTGGTTCATGTCCCAACTGAATATCAGACAGTAACATTGCACCAGGTACAAAGAGCCTCAGGTCTAGGGACTCTTTCCCATTTACTCTCTTTTCCTGGCCTCTCTTAACTTTTTGATGTCCATTTATTTATTTATTTAGTTATTTTATTACATTTAGCTCCTGCCTGTTTTCCTCCAAGGAGGCATACATCTCCTCCATTTTATCCTCACAATAACAACCCTGCGAGGAAGGTTTGACTGAAAGTCTGTGACTGGCCCAAAGTCACCCAGTGAGCTTCTATGTATGAGTGCCTCTACAAGAGGCATTTAAAGCTCTTTCAAGGCGCATTTAAAAAATTACCTCTACAAGAACGGAGCGCAAATCGGGCATAGAGGCGCGTTATCTCCCCGATTATGCGCATTATCGAACGCGCGTTAAATCGCGAGTTTTATTTTGCTCCGTCCGTTAAATCACATTTTGACTGTGTGAATAAGTGCTTATGCGCATTAACTACTTGTAAAGCGCATTTTGGACATCCGTTAATGCGCTTCGCCGCCTCTCGTGCAGAGGGATTAGGCGTAAATGCGCTTCTGCGATTATGCGCATAATCGCCTAACCAGGCGCAAAAGTGAATCCTTGTAGAGGGGACCTATGTCACCTTGGGCTCCTTGGAGGAAAGACAGGATAGAAAAGTAATAAATAAATTATGTATATGAGCAAACATTACTTAAGTCAATGTTTTAAAAGGAGAAAAACCTTGCTTGGTAGCATTTTTTTAAAAAAAAAAAAACTAGAGAAAGATTATTTTTCTATGTAGAGTCCAACCACAAAGTAATTGCTGGTTAGCAGGCTATAAGGGTTGGCTCTACTGACATAGATCTCACAATACAGTTTTGGGGCTATTGTCTTATATTACACAACCATATATATATATATATATTGCAAAAACTTCTAAAAGTCCAGGCGGCTATAGTTGGCACCAAGTGCATCAAAACCTTATACAACTTGCCTCTCAAACCCCTTAGGACTGAAGGGTGACCATATGGAAAGGAGGACAGGGCTCCTGTGCCTTTAACAGTTGTATAGAAAAGTGAATTTCAGCTGGTGTCATTTGTATGCATGAAGCAAATGATGAAATTCCATCATCATCACAACAGTTAAAACTGCAGGAGCCCTCCCTTCTTTTGTATCTGGTCTCTTTTCTTGGTGGTTTTTCTCCATGAACATGACTGGCTTTGCCAAGTCATGCTGTCTTTTACTGTTCAGAAATTTGCTGACTTGAGCATGTTTTAAGAAGGACTGCTTTCTGGATGTTGGTGTGGATGTGTTTTGGAAGGCCTAGTTTCTGAAGGTTTTCTGTAAAAAATATATATGATGTGATGCTAGTGACTGCTGTGACTAATGGAATAATTATAACTTTTCCCTCCTGCCACAGTTATTTAATTTCATAGCCTGTGGTGTATTTTCCTCTTCCTTTTCTGCAACATTTTTGTGATTAGGTATTGTTATGTCAATGAGTTAGTTGTGTTTTTCTTTTTTTGTTTATAAATGTTATGTCTAGTCGATTGCAAAGTATTGTCTTGTCTCAGATTTGTTCTGTCCCAGCATAGCATAGCTTGGCTTGACTTGTTTGAATGTGTCTGGATTTCCTAGGCTCTGAAAGCATCTTTCTGGAGAGCTCCTGTTGGTTGCATGATCCACGATGTCAGGTTCTGGTGAGTGCATAGTTCTCCTTGACAGGAAGGGCTTGCGTTTGCTAGAGTAGATGTGAAGAGGCTGCAATCCTATATTCATTTATCTGCAAGTAAGCTTTATTGAAATCAATGAGACTTATTTCTGAGGTTTCTTTGGGCAGTTTCCCTTAGTCCCTGATTGGGATTTGTGTTCTCTGCAGTGTAAATTCAGGAGATATTTGGATAAAAGGAGGGAAAGATCCTTGTCTAGCATTGTGTTAACTGGCATCTGTTTTGGCCTTTCTTTGAATTGCTACTGACCATGGGCTTGTTTACATGGCTAATGAACCAGAAATATAATGACTCGTTTTTAGATTAGTTTCTCACTGATAAACGAGAAGTTGAAACAAGCTAAGAGGTGCTAGTGAGAAGTGATTTCAACAAGCCTTTGGTCCAGTTTGTTCCAGGTGATGATGAAAGAGTGTTAAATGTTAAGAAAGGTGAGACTATGGTCATCCAGTGAAAGAGTTGCAGTCAGAAAAGATATTTGAGAGAAAGGGAGACTGTATCGCACAGAGTATAGCAAAAGCCTTAAAGTACAGCAAAAGCTACAAAAATAGGAGTGAGTGAAGGTAATTTCAGATACATTGTTCTTTATTTCAGTGATTTTACCATTAAGATGTTATGTAGAACAGGTTTGTCTTAATTGTGTGCTGTGAAATCAGACATATAACCAACGCCATGTTTGGGTGGGCACACCCCCTTGGGGGCCAGCCATGTTGGTGGACATGCCCCCTTGGGGACTGGCCATGTTGGTGGGCACGCCCCCTTGGGGCGGCCATGTTGTCCTCCTTTTTAGTTTCCAAAATATGGTCACCCTAATTATGGTTCATATTATGCTGTCAATTCAACACAGTTACAACTGTGGGAAATCATTCTAAAGAATAGATTTGTACAAGAGGGAATGGATTACTGCCTCCACATTGGGCAGCATTATAAAGACTGAATTCACAACTGCACTCTGGGCAAGGACGGTCTATTCCAATTTTCCATCCCAGACTGCACTGTCTTTGTGGCCAACAGAACATCTGAACTCTTTCATCATGTACATGAATTACAATTTTGTACCCATGTTAAGGAGATGAAAACACCATTTCATTCCAAGCATTGTCAACACGGACTGGCAGCAGCTCTTCAGGGTTTCAAGAAGGATTCTTTCCTAGCCCTACTTGGAGATCCTGGGGATCAAACTGGGGACCTTTTGCATGCAAAGCAGAGGCTCTATCACTGAGCTCCGGTCCCTCCCCAGTACTTTCAGTTATCAAAGTTTCCCATAAGCAGTATAATTTTACATCATACAAAGCATGATGACTTTTGAGAGTGGAAGCCGAAGAGAACTCTGGGGTATTCACACATCACTGATTATGAGGGCAGGGAGGCAGAGAAGTATGTCCTGCTCCTAACCCAATTTGCCTCTCCTTGGCCTGACCTACACTAAGCAGGATATTACACTTTGAAAACAGTTTGAAAACTGTATATGGAGTGTGTCCTGAGCCCCAACAGTTGTCACTACTGTTATAAAATGTTTTAAAGCAGTAGTGTAGATCCTGCCCTTATCTGGACAAGTAAGAAAACGGCACCTTGTGCCTGAAGCTAAGAGTTGGTAAATATCCTTTTTACTTCTTAATTGAAACAAAAACAACTATTTTTCTAGATCAGTTATTATTGATTGTACACCAGCCTGAGAGGTTATACTGATGTGTGGCCTAGAAATTATATAACATACAAACACACCACATGACACACACACATACACACACCACTTATGTGACTGAGCAGCTAAAGAGTTAAAGCAATTATCTCTTCAAAGTACAATTAGATTCTGCCAAAATCCGATCTAATGCCCTGAATCCAGAGCACCTTTTGGTACTAGCATAATGGGTTGGGATGATGGAGCTTTAACATTCCTGGCAAAGATAGCTAAAGGAATTAAAGATAAAAGACCCAATCCAGAGTATGTGAGTTACAATTAATGTGTCCCATTGATTTGTGATACTTAAACATGGGACTTTAAAATTTCTCCAGATTGGGACCAGAGTTTTATAGGTTTGACTTATGTCGCTGGAGCTAGTCCAACAGTATGTGTGAAATTATATAACTTCATGATTTTGCTTTCTTGCTTTCAAAAGTACCCTCACCCCCCGCACCCCCATGGCATAAATTCTTGTTTCTTTGCAGAACTGTATTGCAATCATCACTTTCTTTTATGAACAGAGTCATAGCAGCCCAGTGCAGTGAAATCCCTTCTTATATCTTTAAGGATCAAGAAGCTTGGAGAGAAAAATCCACCTGCAGGGTTAAAGCAATTATTCCTTCAGCAGCTAAGCTCTGGAGAAATATCTCTAAAGCAGAAAATCAGATACCATGAATAATGATGGAAGCTGAAGGTATCAATATAATCATACAAAATACTTAATTAAATTGGGCATCCTTCTCCCACAGATTTTAAATATTGGGTTGGATCCAGTTTTAGTCATACTTAAAGTAGACCCATTGAAATCAATGGGACTTAAATTAGTCGTTGATTTAATGTTGGTTCCACTGATTTCAAAGTGGCTTACAAATATCAGTAATAAGACAATAATATGCTTGCCACAATTCATCCAATCCTCAGATTTCTAAAGTATACTTTTTTGTTATGTATCTTAAATGGGGAATGAATCCCAAAAGCAACAGTAGCATAATACCTTTATTAGAATCAGCTAAATGTCACAAAGAAGTGAGCTAGTTTTACCATTCCTCAGTCTGAATGCAGGTGGGAGTGAAAAATATGTTGTTGATAAAGGACATGGTAGAAGGCTTGTCTACAAGACTGAGAATAATCAGAAAGCAATTCACAGAGTGATTTGGTTTGTGCCCAGTGCAAAAGATCTCAGATAACACCAAATCATATTATTGACAAAGAAGCAATGACCTTTGAAAATATAAATGCCAGATTTATCTCTAGCATTAATAAGAATTACACCCTTGTAAGGGAGACAGCAGAAGAAAAATATAGTAGCCTTATAGTAGCAAAACTGGAAATTCACTTTAGATGATGCACTAGGTATAAAAACTAAAAATGTTTTCATGACTACTGTTTGGAGAAGGGGCATTTTATAAGAGAAAAGTTTCAACAACTTCCAGAAACTCTTTTGTTTGATGGTTATAGCTTTCCAGCAGTGTTTCTGTGTACGTATTGTTTTTGTTTGTTTTGGTGATCCAAATATACAAAAAGATGAAACAGCACGTTTCCCCCAATAGGGTGAAAACTAAAGAAAACTTTTTAAGATTATTTTTGTGATTAAATGTTCCTTATCTCCCATGGAAATAATATTGCCCAATTCTTGTTTTCCAAAAGCATTACGCTGATGTTGAAGTAGAATAAGGCAAAACAATAGAGGAAAATAAATATTGCTCAAGGCAGGCATTTGTCCTCATTTATGCTTGCAACAACAGTAGTAGTGGACATATAATACCACCAAAGATTACTCTGAGCAGGCAAGCTGAATTCACTATCTATGGATAATTCCATCATGGCTTTCCCTCTCATTCTGATGAAAATCTGACAGAAATTTCACAGCAGAACTCATCAACAAAAAGGACAGATTTGGTTGAGAAATCTGTCCCCAGTACTTTCAGCATAGCCTTTGGATAATAAGGCAACTTCAGAAATCTCTGGATTCAGCCCCCATGATTCCAATGAGAAATGCATTACACATGCTTTTGACGGATCTCCCCTTCAGGTATTTGTCCTGATATTTTCAGATTTCTGTGATGTGAGGTATAGGTAGTAGCATTAGTTGGGTGTTACGTGTTTTGAACAGCTACACCCTTATAAAACTGTCTAGCAGCCTGGCTGCAGAGATTGCTGTTGGCAGCTAGTTTGACAGATAACATCCCAGTCCCAAATCTGTATTTTCTTAATTAAAGAATCAGATATAATCAGTACATGCCTTTTGAAGTATAGCTGGATGTTTTGCATAACATGCACAACCCCAGAAAGACCTCTACATCCAGTCCATCCAACAGTTTTGTTTAAAAACTACCACTAGCAGGAGACTGGGAGAAAATGAAATCTTACCTGGGATATATCGGAGCACAGACCAAAGAAAATGAGCCAAATTCTTAATCAGGAGGCTGATGAACGAAACGATATGGGAAAGCATCTGTGTGATGTGGAACACAAGTAAAGGCACCAGATCCCAGGTAACCTGCGTAAATTGTCTACACCAAAGGTGGCACAATGCATCTGGCACTGATGAGAAGGCAGCGCAAGGTGGCTGAACACATCATTTCAGAATAAAAGCTTGGCTCAGCCTTTTCTGCCCAGGGAGCAGGGATGAGATTGCACAAAGCTGGCAGAAGCGGTGATACCAGTTCCTTATGCAACAACAAGCTACCGTGTTCCCTCTCTGCACTAAGGGCATGTTGATGCCAAGAATCACTCTCCTTTAGCAAGAAAAAGAGGAATAGCCCATTTCAATGGTTTCAGAGTGATATATAAACACTCAGAATCTCCTAATGAGATTTGCTATCAGTTAATTATTTACATAAACAAATCTTAGTTACTGTGAGTTGTCTCAAGATATTCAGATGTTCATCTTGTGGCAATTAGTAAATAAGTAAGCTGTACTTTCCAGTTAATTTCCCTTTTATTTTTTTTTAACTGGGCATAGTCCAATCCAGACACTAGACTGCTATTGCTGTCTCTCCCTAGCCAACATAAAGTAAACTTCAAAGAAAGTTGGGACCAGTCTGGATTTAGAGGGGCAAGGGAGTAAATGGGGGCAGGGGGTGGGGGAAACAGGGCTCAAGCTCCCTCCAGATTTCCTTTAGAAAGTCTCTGCCCCCTCCTGGACTGCCAGTGCCAGACAGAATTGGCAGGCTCATGCAGTGGGCCCAGTTCACTCTTCTTTCATTTTCAACAACAGCTGCAACAAAGGACAGCATGGGTCCATGTTCCATAATATTCTGTATTTTATAAACTATGGGCACGACCCATAATTTCCTGCTATTTTAATGCATGCCCTCCATTCCATCTGCACAGGCAATCAAGTCCCAGCAAATCCAAGGGATAACTGAGAGCCAGGATACTGAAAAGCCCAACTATCATGCAACAACAGTGGGAATTTTTTGCTAATGGTCAGAGTAGCCACAATGGCCTGGTTCACACATAATGCTACTCATGGTTTGTTTAATCCATGGTTTGTTACCCTAGCCAGGGTTTGTCAGGCAGATGTTTGAACAAATTGTGGTTTCTCAGCCCCTGGGTTGGTTGGTTGTTTCCCTCATCCTACACTCAGTCCTCCCTGTATCCCAAGTGGCACTGTAGTATTGGCATGTAGCGCAGCCAGGATTTGTTTTTGTTTTTTACCACTTCACACAACACAGCAACCTACAATTCAACAACTCATGGTTCAATGATAAGCCACACTCAAACTATAGTCAACCCATACTCTGGCTTGTCACGTTGTGTGAGAGCAGACAGCCCATGATTTAAACAACCCGGAGTTCACAACCCAACAATAAAACCCAAAACTATGGTTTGTTAGCATGGCTGGATTTGTACATCATGACAAACCAGAAATCAACAATCCATGGATTAAATAAACGAGTTATATGTGGACTACATCTGTAACCCTTAGCCAGCAGGAGCTAGAGGCCTTATCAGAGTGTTGCAATCTGCTGGCTTGTGAAGTTTTTGAGCCAGTCAACAACTGTTTCTGGTCTATTTAGGAAAGCTGCAGGTTAAACAATAGGATGGGAAAGATTAAAGGGAAAAAGTAATTACCAGCTAAACTCTACTGGTCAGATGTGGTAGTTTTAATCCCAATTAATCTTCAATTCACCTCACTCACTAAAATAGGAAAGCAGATTAAGAAAAGTGGCAGTCAGATCCTTCAAGAATTATATTTCTTAATGACAGTGATAAACAGGTTTTAGGTAGTTGGACAGATGGAAATACCCATTAGTAGTTTAATAATATATCTTTACATGTTGTGCAAAATAATTTCACCACTTTTAGAGACCAGTTTTGAAGATCATTAAGAAAACCTGATTTTATTTGGGGACAAGCAAGTCTAGCAAATAGTATGCAGAAGTAAAACAAGACTATTGTTTAGAAAACTCTTGCTTCCTTTCTATTTTCTTTTCAACTGCTGAGTTCCCCCACCCCAAAAAACTACTATAAATTGGTAACAAAAAATACAAAATAATAAAATATACAGGAAGAAAAATCAGCATTTAAAAACTATTAAGATGTGACAGGTATTTAGTCTTAAATGTGGTTTTATCAAAATATATTAAGCTCAAACCATCCAAAGTGAAGCACTGTACAAAGATTCAGTGTAACAAATGTGTGTACATAACTGTCTGCTACTGAAAGCAATGAGACGAAAATGCTTAATAATATGTGGTTGTGTCTCCAGAATGGAAGCATCAGTCAAAACAAATCATTTTGTTGATAATATTTAGAATCAAACTGTGTAATGTTCATAACTTTCACCCCTCTTTTTACTGCATATTCTATTTAGCTATAGCATACCAGAATTATCATCTGTTCTGTCCTTCTGATATATGAGGTTATCACTAGTCAGAAACAAATGTACAACCAAACTTTTAAAAAAAACGTATAGGCAAGTGACTGCTCATAGAAACCCAATCCCATGTAACTTTCCTAAAACAAATACCCTAATTACTATTTCATTATAGCTCCTGATGCTGTTAAATAAGGCTACACTGCTTTCAAAAGGGTCGGATATCGTGAATCAATAAAAGAATCAAGGCAGATAAAAGAGTGTTCCATTCTCAGGTATAGAACTCAAAACATGCAGCCTGTGCCATAGATTTCAGATAGATTTGCTAGATAGTCTATTTTCACTTTGTAGAGGGCCTGCAATCGCTGCAAACCTGTGCCTTAGATTCTCCCTTTTTAATTTCAAGTGATGTTCTATAGAAGAAGCTTCTTTCAGGATTCCTTGAAGCTCCTCTACATACGATGCATCCATCGCTGCTCTCTCACTTTATTTACAAAAAAACAGAACACCTAGAGTTAAAATGGATATCTGTAGATCTTTAAATTCTACTGATTGTTGCTGATAGTACTCAGTTTGCAAACATTTCAACAATAAAGTAGTTGGCTGTTAAAAAACAAACAGAGCAGTATATTTTCTCATTGTTGAAGAACAGCTTTATATTCAAAAGATTCCTGGCTCAGGGAAGAAATAACTGTGTTGCCTGTACAAAATGTGATTATTTGTAATTCAATGTGCAATAAGATTGGAACAAAAAACGGTTATTGTTTTATTCTGAACACCTTGCACACAATGACAATAGTAATCAGTTCAATTTTGAAGTACATGTATAACCACAAATGTTACAACAGAAGTTACGTCCATGTACCAAGTGCAAAATCAGAACACGCTGTACTGAAGAATTCTGTAACTATACTGCCATATATCATAAATCTCAAATACAGCAGTTATTCCACTGAAAGCAAAAATGTGAGGAACAAATAGTTCATCTGTTTTGCCTTTTAATGACTAAAAAGTGACATGAATACAATTTTGAAAATATCAACAGTTTAGCTGAGTATGGGTACAAATGTTGGAAATAAAATAAATTAAATAGATTACTTGCCTTAAAATATTAGCATATTTTGATAACAGAACATTGATTTCTTTGCTTGTATCTGTTAATATAAATCTTTGTTTTAATTAAAACATAGATGCATGGGTTAATTGTAATATAGATAAGAATGGTTGATATTATTTTTAAAGCATCACCATTTAAAACTTTTTCCAGGGTTTCAGTTTTGTGAAGTGACTGGGGGCTTTCAGAAAGAGACAAATCTGTTTTTTCAAAAGGAGACAACTGTGGTGTTTCTGAAACTTCGCTCTACCAATGGAAAACAAACAGCAAAACATTGGAACAATCTTTTCATCCTGCAGAACTGTGCACACAGAATTCCACACTCACATATATTTGTATCTGTATATGCGTTAGAGGCTTAAAAACAAACAAACAAAATTGAAATGGCAATAGCTGAATTTTTTAAAATAAAAACACTGGCTAGTTCTCACCTTCCCTTCATTTTTACGCTTACTTCTATTTCCATCAGACTTTATTGGGTTACTTGTCATTGTTACCTGATTAAAAAAAATGCAGTGAAATGTTTATTTATTTACTGCATTTCTATACGCCCAATAGCTGAAGTACGAGCAGTTCACAAAAACCATAAAGTACAACCAAAGTGTAAAACTTAAACCACAACATAAAAAACACACTATAAAAGTACAACCAGAATAAAACCGAGCAGCAATGCACATATTTAAAATACAGATTTAAAACAGCAAGTTAAAAGCCTAGGATGGTAAAATCTTAAAATACTGGGAAAATAAAAAGGTCTTCACCTGAGAAATAAATATATTTGAGAAATAAGACTTTTTTCTTGTTATGGCACTGCAAGATAAAAGTATATAGAACAAAATAAGTTCACAGAGTTGTCCTCACTCACTCCCCAAAAATTGAAACAGAGGTTTTAGAAAAAGGTGACAAAATAACTTGCATAGAAGGAACAGAGAAATGTATTAAAAGATGACTATCTATCCCATTATGTGAGCAATCAAAGACTGCATATGGCAGTAATGGTTATTTCGTTATATTAATGGTAACGTAATAGTTGTACGGCTGTTTTCTAGAATCCCCCCAAATTGGAAATATTTAGTTTGAACTATGGAGAAGTGCAAAATCAAGAAAAAACAACAACAGGAAACATTGCAGGAAAAACTGAAACAATCCTTATTTTGAAATAGGGTTAAGCAATTTTATTTAACCAATCAATACTGACAAGATGAGATCTAACTCTAAACACTACAGCACTTTCATATGTTCATCTGAACATGCACACAGCAGAGGGGGGGATTAGGATTGCAGCTGCTGCCTTAGCCCCACTGTTCAGACCCATTTAATGGAAGTGTGAAATTGTACATGTATATCCCTCACCTATGTGATCAGGGAACTTTGCACAGACAGGGTCTGTGATCAGGCAGATATAGGCCACACACACATATATAGGCTGCTTTCGGATGACACTTTAGGCAAGGGAGGGGGGGATAACGTATTCACAGTACACTAAGCAGGGAGTACTCCCCACACCACATGTTGCTACTCTGTCAGTTGAGGGGCTGAAAGTCCCAGGATCCATCTGGACTGCAGCGTCTCCTCCCTCCCACCTCCCTCAGTCCTCCAGCCATATCCCAGCATGCACCGCAAGTTCTGCCGGCTGTATCAGAGCAGCCAGGAGTTTTCGGCTGCTCCGGCCAGCGAACTCTATGCCCAAACGGAATAGTACACGGAGAGAAGGGGGTTCCCTCCACACGACACTTTAAACAACAGAATTTGGGATAAACAACGTGCAAGCCCGTTTTTTTTTCTCTGTGTTTAAGTGCCCCCAATAGTGTAGTCAGTTGCGTGTGCTTTGTGTGTTGCTCTCCACACGACACAATAAGCAACACAACTGATGGTTGTCCCCCCCCCCCCCGGTTGATTATCCTGTAGTCCGAAACCAGCCATTGTTTGTATGCACGTGGGCTCTTTCAAGAGTATAGGTGGTGGTGTGTCGATGGCCATGAGCCCGTGCGGTCTCACTCCATTCCTCAAGGCATTGGGATGAACATGTGAAAAGTACTGGCATCCCTTGAAAGAGAGGATAGCCCAAAAAGCAGCAGCAGGATACTTTTTCCCTTGTGCATTTTCAAACAACTATTTGAGCCCCGTCTACATTTTCATGACATTGTAACCAACTCTTGCCATCTTTGTGGCAAATTCTGAGGAATGTTTACAGCCCTGCCTGTGCTAGCAATTTCCTCCATCCCCACCAACCTTGAGATTTCTTGAAAACCACAACTATTTTTTTTCTTACATCCCCTATTTTTTGCTCTCTTCAAATTCTGGCTTTTTTATTCATTTTCACCAAACCACAAACCAAAGAGATGTCCCTTATTTCTCAACACCACGGATTTGTATAGAAGAGCAGAAAATCCTTTTTTAAAAAAATGATCTTCAACACATACGCACACCCTGCCCCACGCAAACCACACTATAAAGGGGAAAGTTTCAGCAAACCCCCCATCTTCCTTGCACCCTTTACTTGGAACTCCAAACCTCAGGGTCACGTCCCTCAACCCCAGGGGCAGACTGTGTTCATAGCTAACCTACATCTTCCCCAGTAAATACCCTTTGACTTTCTATGTGTTTGGTACTGACAAGATGGAGGGGAGGGGGGAGTTCTCTCCACAACCTCACAGACACTTTTATATGAGGAGCCACGTAATGGGCAAACCCTATACGTCCTTTCTCTGACGTTTGGAAGGGCAACTACTACTACCTCACGTCCCAACTCTCCACACCTTCCCCCTCTCTCGAGTGTGCGCTCCACACCTTCCCCCTCTCTCGTGTGTGCGCGTGCGTGCATATGCCCTAAAAAGGTTTCCCGCCGTTTTTCCATCACTTCACACACCTTCCTCAGTATGGTGAAGGTAATGAGGGCTGACGACACCCCCCCCACACACACGCGCACACACGCTCGCCGCTTTTAGATCGCGCGCGCCTCCTCACCCCCCCCCCCCCCAGGCGACCGTTAACGGTCGTCTCGCGCTGTGGCAGTTCTGGCGGGAAAATAGAAAAGGGGGGGGCGGTGAGGCACATCTTCCCTTTCCCCTCAGGTCCTGAGGTGGAGCGGTCGAAGCGGCACAGCCGGGCAAAGTAGCTCCACCTTTAGCTGGGCTTACTGCTTTCGGTTAGCCCCTTTGCACTCTACTTGAATATGAAATAAACGTTTTAACGAGCAAGTTGTGACCCCTCCCTCAGAACAATATAAATCTCCTTCTGTCCTGGAGAGTTGTTACGTTGTATAAAACAAATGGCAGGTAGCTGCCGCGTTGGTTCATTTGAGATAAAGAGTCACAGTAGGGCGATATCATTATTGGGGCCAAATTTATTTTGGGAACTTTGGGGCTGGTTCCTTTCTAAGGTTTTTGCCCTACTGTGACTGCTGAAGGAATATTTAATTTCTAGGCTACCCTTGAGGGCGCAGCACCAATATCTGGGTAGCAAATTGTGGCTTAGCATCCGCTGCTTCTAAGTTTGTAAATAAAGCAAACATTGCAAACACATCATACTTCTCTCCAAACAAAGCCCAACAACATTGCAACATTGCCCCTGGAGAGTCTCACTGCGGATGGAAGTGTTTTAAATTGTTTTAAATTGTTTTAATCCTATGTAAACCGCCCAGAGAGCTTCGTCTATGGGGCGGTATACAAATGTCATTAAATAAATAAATATCATATATACTGATAGCAAAGTCAATTCTTTGAGTGCCAGAAACAAAAGGGAGGAGGTATCAGCAGGCTTGGGGGCACCAAAAAAGAAAAGAAAAATGTTTGCAGAAGTACAAATAAGAAGGAACCCCAAACAGCCCAATGAAGAGTGAGCTGAGCATGCTCAATGGTTGCACTAAGCACATTGACCGGTTCGCATGTAAGGGCAACTCTTAGGTTAATTAAGCTACCATCAGCCAGAAACAAGTTGAGAGCCTCTAGTCTGTTTCTCATTTCCACTTTCGGTAAACAACCTACAATCAGCCAGTTCGTAGGTTGTGAACGTGTCATGTGAACTCCGTATTCACTGATGATTTATTGTAGGGTTAACCACTGGAGTGTCTGCTGGGTGAGGGACAGAATGTAATATCCTGCAAAAGGTCATAGTTGGCTGGCACCCTGAATAGGCGCAGTCCACACTGCAACTTTTGTTGGATGTCCCACACATGTGACGCACGATTATATTAACACAACCCCTATTTCCCCACTAACACACCATATAACAAAGCTACACTCTTCTGCTCCATATTCATCAAGAAAAGCTACCTCTCCTCAGCAATTCTATATTCATATTTACTAAAGCAGATTAGAATTCTCAACTGAGTCATGATCTAAGCCAGATGAGTATCCCAAACATGCTTTAACAACTCCTTTGTACAGCTGATTGTAGGTGCTGTAACAAGAAAGGATGATGATAATAGTGGAACTAAGCAAGCTTATGCATAATTAGTGAAGTGCATTAGTGATGGTGAGCTGGGAATCCATGGATTAATTATTCTAGATTACGTCACACAGAGATTGAGGGTATGATATAGCATAGCACCCAGCATTCAGGAGATCAGGTAAATAAAGTGTACAAGAGAGTAACGAGGCGGATGAAAAGGAAATGGTGGAAGACAGAAGTATAAGTATACATTACAGGGATATACCTTAGTTTTAAATGTTGCATATTTTTAACCAACAGGTATGACATCATTCCTAACATTTCCCGATCAAAATATATCCGCTAAACATAGAATTGTTGCAGTGTGGGAACACAACAGAGATAAGACCTATTTTAACAGAGAAACAGTTCAAAACAATCTGAAAGAAACAATGGTCACTGGTCCAAAAGTATTGTTAAACAATATTTCAAATCAGGTTTGATATGAAGAAGCCTGAATTCCAAGGTGCCCCAGGTCTCTCTCAGAGAAGCTCCCACAGGAAATGTAAACTTTAAATTGCATCTAGTCAGGGAGTTCACACCTTACATTCCATCGTGATAAAGTAACACTAAGCAGAGCAGGAACCCAGAATGTCCTTCCTGATATCATTCCCTCAGCCTCTTCTCCCGTTCCTCCCAATTCATCCTGTCTTCAGTGTTGTAAATTAAGCATGACCCATCTGCCCCAACACGGATCCCAGACAGAGAGGCTCCCATCAGCTTGAGATAAGTGTAAACATGTAAACACTCCCGTCAGCAGAAAAGGCCATATATTAGCCAAAAGGCCAGCTGCAGTGGCCTTGATAGCCTTATCAAGGAATAATAAGTTACACCAAGCGTCAAGTACCCAGGATATTGTTTTATTATGTTTAAATGAAATAGTTTTAGTTTGCAACATTTATTGACATGTAATCCATCACAGGAAAGGAGGGGGCGAAGATGAGTGACATCAAAGCCCCAAGCAGGGATAAATGTTGCAAGTTTTCCTTTGTTGGTCAGACAGCAGTCCCAGCTTGCTGGAGCTGTTTCTCTCCTGCGTACATGGTGTCTAAGGCTGCCTCTACAAGAGAGGTTTAAAGCTCTTTCAAGGCGCTTAAATTTTTTTACCTCTACAAGAACGGAGCGCAAATCCGGCGTAGAGGCGCGTTATCTCTCCGATTATGCGCATTATCGAATGCGCATTAAACGACGAGTTTTATTTTGCTCCGGCCGTTAAAGCGCATTTTGACTATGTGAACAAGTGCTTATGCACATTAACTACTTGTAAAGCGCATTTTGGTCATCCGTTAATGCGCTTTGCCACCTCTCGCCGCCTCTCGTGCAGAGGTATTAGGCATAAATGCGCTTCAGCAATTATGCGCATAATCGCCTAACCAGGCGCAAAAGCGAATCCTTGTAGAGGGGAACGTCGTTGTACCGAATCACTGCCTGCTGGGTCTTGTTCAACCTCGGAGTGTTGGCAATTTCCTTGACAGTATCAGAATACAAATATCCTCCAAAAGATATCCAGCTGCGTCTTAAATCCAGTGAGATCTTTTTGTTCCTTCTTGTAAATATGCCAGCGAAACTATTCCAGAATTTTAGATCTTGTAATAGCTGAAAACAACCTTCTCATTTGCAACCAAAATATGCAGACTTTGGAGGCAAAATCTATTTATTTATTTATACTGTTTGTATCCTGCCTTTTCACATGTCAGATCACCAAGTGGCTCACAACAATTAAACAAACAAATAAACAAATGCATGATTTTTTACCCATCTCCTCTTCTAAACATGACTATGAGCTCTCATCTCTTCTTCCTCCACACATGGTGTGCATTGATTGTACTATCATAATAATTTACTACCAGGCCGGCAACTAGCATTTAGGATTGGGTTTACATCTGGGAAAAAAAAAATAAGGAAAACCAGAAATTGAATAGAAAATTGAGGCTTCTGCACCCTAACAATGAAATGGTCAAGACTCAGTCCTGAATAGGAGCTGAGGAAGTAACCACTTTATATGCTACAGACACTTCATCATGTGGTAAGTGATGCTTGTTAAAATGTGAATATGAAAGCGGCATTTTAAACTAATTTGCAAACTTAATACAGTGGTAAAACAGCCCCCCTGGCATTTTAAAGATGCTTTCAAATGGATTTTTAATAGTCTCTCAGCTGAATAGTCTGCCACATTACTAATCTGTGGATAAAGTGTCCTCCTAGGAACCAATGCCAATATTATTATAATTGTAAATATAAACACTAAAGGGAAATTAAAGTTTCCAATAAGTGAGCTGAATATTTGGCATGAACTGCTATTACAGTGATATGAGAGCAGACAGCAATTTCTCCCAACACTATAGGTTTTTCTAAGGAATTTCTTCGAAGGACAGTAATCTTAGAGACAAGAGTTTCACTGTCCCAGACAGGCTTGTAAAACTATAATTTAAATATCAGTATCAGTATAACAAGGGAGCGGATGCAAGGCTCTTTTATGAGACATGAGAAAGCCATCCCATTCTACAAATTCACTTTCCACATTCCATTGCTGCCCAGAACATACTGATACTTCCTGTATACAGAAAAATGGCAGTGTAACACAAAACAAGCTACTTCCTCTCTTTCAGTTCCTTCTTGTCAAAATGTTGAACTTTTGAATACAACCTTGATTCCAGTAATATTCCCTCTCCTCCCAATGACCCAGGTCATACTGAAACACAACCGCACTGACAACAGTGATACAAAATAACTTAATTTGACAACCTAACCTATTTAACATCTCCAACTCACATCACTGACACAAAGTCGGGAAATAAACGGTGAATTTCTTTAGTTGTATATTGTGAGATGCCCAAAGAACTAACACCCAACTTTCTTAGTAATTTACCAATTCATTTCTTCATGTAAAGTGAGTTGGAGAAGCTAAATAGGTTAGACTATCAAAAGAAGTTCTGGTACCAAGATGATACCTCTTATTTAAAGCATTTATTCACACACACACACACACACACATTATAGCAAAAGAATTAGAATTACTTGGTTTTTTTAAAGATGCACAATTTGAATTTGAAAGGTGTATACAAAGATAGGAAAGACTGCATATTTCTGCTAGTGATTTTGTACAAATTCCCAAATGCTCTGCTTGTGCCTAAAGGGAAGACAGGTGATATGTAATATATCTATGGCCTTGTGGGGGCAGTACATGCACAGATTTATTTTTTCTCATAGAATTGCAAGGATTTTGTTGGAAATTTGGAAAATACAAATCTGTTCAAAGAACAACTATCAGTAATGGCTTCTATACTAATATCATCAAAATGTATTCACATGTATGTAACCATTTTCCTGTTCTGGATAGGCATTTATGGATTAAGGAAATTCTAACTCCATTTAATTTGCCTGACTCTAAGTAAGAACCCCAAGGATGCTAAAATAAAGTATTATGGGCATTTAAAAATGCTGGTAAAGTTGGGAACGCTTCATGTATACTTAAAGGCAAAGGCAGACATATGCTTTCTGTAACAGATTAAGAGAAAATTGAAGATTACTAACGCTAGAATTAAATGTTAGTAACTCAATGATGGAGACAAGGACTTCTCCACTACTAGTTCCGCTATGTATCGACATCCCGACTGTTGTGTGACACCCTTGAGGTACCTGCATCTGCATACAGGAAAAATGAATTCAGAAAGGTCCCCTCTACAAGGATTCGCTTTTGCGCCCGGTTAGGCGATTATGCGCATAATCGCTGAAGCGCATTTACACCTAATCCCTCTGCACGAGAGGCAGCGAGAGGCGACGAAGCGCATTAACGGATGACCAAAATGCGCTTTACAAGTAGTTAATGCGCATAAGCGCTTGTTCACATAGTCAAAATGCACTTTAACGGCCGGAGCAAAATAAAACTCGCGATTTAATGCGCATTCGATAATGCGCATAATCGGAGAGATAACGCGCCTCTATGCCCGATTTGCGCTCCGTTCTTGTAGAGGTAAAAATTTTAAAGCGCCTTGAAAGAGCTTTAAACCTCTCTTGTAGAGGCAGCCAAAGATATGCAATCTGAACAAGGAGAGACCTGTGAATGGAAAGCAAGAGATCCAGGTTTGCCAACTTCTGTAGAAGCTTTCCTATTCAAGAAAGGTGACTACCAAGCAAGCACCAGCTCCATCACTTTTCTTTTGAGAAATTAGCCACTCGTGATTTAATGCTGAAAAAGATGAACAGGGGGCAGATGTGTGTTTCAAGCAATCTGATCATTCAGTTTATGGATGAGGAGAGAAATCTGAGGTCTGTAAACACCTGAAGAGTAAACACTGATATTTATTTACTTTCTCCACTTACTCCACATCATGTATAATTGTATACACCTCTATTATGTCTTCCCTTATTTGCTTTTTTCCTAAGCTCCACGGAAATCTTTAGTAACAGTGGAGTTGCTCCAACCCTTTGATCATTTTGGTTGCCCATTTTTGCAGCTTTCCCAACTCTACAATATCTTTTTTTAGGTTCAGTACCTAGAACTGGACACAGTATTCCAAGTATGGTCACATCATAGATTTCATACAGTGGCCAACCAGCTGCTGACCAGGCACCCACAAGCAGGACAAGCTGCAACAGCACCCTTCCGTGGAAAAAGAAGAGGGTGCTCTGGCAGAGTCCAGGTTTAAATCAAAAGGGGGTGGGGAGAGCAATAATAGTGATGAAGTATATACTCCATCTCCCCACACCCTACTGAAAGAAGTTTACATACAAGGAATGTGCTGAGCTGGGCTGACTCCTCTAAATAAATAGGGAAATAGAAAGCAAGTTTTGTTTTTAAAGTTCTGTTGAAGCGTTCAACAATCCCTGCTTTGACTTCGTTATTGGTAACAAAATGGCGTACTCCATGCTTTTTGAATAGGTGATTCACGGTCCTGTTTAGAAACTCACGGCCTTTGTCTGTCTGTATTTTGACAGGAACTCTTCCATCTTGTGTGAAAACAGATTTAAAAGCTGCTGACAACTGCTGGCCTGTCTTGTCTTTTAGAACCCTTGCCCATGCATATTTAGACAAAATGTCTATCACGGTTAAAATGTACTTGTAACCCTTGTTATATTGAGAAAACTGTTGCATATCGACTAGATCAGCTTGCCATTGCGCATCCACTTCAGACACGATTGTCATATTTCTTTTAAAATGGAGCCTGGCTGGTTTATGTAATGTGTAAGCATCCTGATCTGCCAACCATTTGGTAACCTCTCTTCTGCAAAGGGTTTTACTCTGTTTTTTTGCCTCCTGAAATAGGGGGTTAACACCACCCAAACCACCAACATGCCCAGGGTTATAATAAATATTTCCCAGGATTTCTTCATGATCCGCCATATTGTAGGTAAACACAAGAATGGAGGCGTAAGTTTTACAACAACACGTTTTTATTGGTGCAAATAACAACAGAAACTTTTCTTATTACTATTACTATTTTTCCATGTCCAGGTCTGGGGAAATACATGAAATGCAGGTAATGTTGACAGCCCGTGAAGTGTCAATGTGCAAATTCTCAAAAGCACCACACACATCATGTTCCTGTGTAAAAAACAAAGACACGCTTTTAGTAATCAATAATCACCATCAACACAACACTAAGAACAATTTAAATATATAAAAATACTTACATGTGTGCCACCTTTCTCAGTCATAACCTCCATCTCTTTTTCCAGAGTCTCTAGGGATGTCTGATTCGTAGAACCGGCTGTGTCAGGAGATCCCTGCTCCATTTTCTCTTCAGGTACTTGGGCTATTTTCATAAGGCCACCGCCATCCATGGTTTCAACAGGGGCCACAACAGCAGGAATCTCTGTCCTCTTTGTCTTTAGGAGCACATTTTTTAGATCACATCCGCAATCACACTCTATATCAGACCATTGATCGGTACTGTCCATTCTCCAATCGACCCCTGATGCGGTTTCAGGAACAGAACCCGGGCCTGAAGGGTACACAGCAACCGGTAAGCGCTCAGCAGTCGATGTCATCTGGTCAGTAAATAGCTTTCTAGGTTGAAGCTTCAAGGGTGCCGGTGGAAAAGAAAAACCACAAGGTCCCACAGATAAGGGTATACTCTCAGTTGCATCAGAGCTATTTTGAGGATCTGGTGGATATGAGGAAGACCGTATTACTCCCTTCTTTCTGGGTAGATTTTTCAAGGGTGTCTGTGGAAAAGAAAAACTCCCAGGGCCAGCTCTTTGCTCGGTACAATCCATATTCCAATCGCCTTTCTTCTGGGCAGTTTTCATCTTTCTGTGTTGAATCTTCAAGGGTACCAGGGAAGGCGCTGCTGAAGGGCCTGTGGGGGTGCTTGGGTTTGCCATCTGCTCAGAAAACGTGTCTGGGCAAGTAAAAATGGGGTTGCTTCTACACCGTCTGATACCCCTTGTAAATCACCACCTATTGGTCAGTGAAGCGAAGGGGTGGCGTTACAGGACCACGCGGGGCCTGTAGGGCCAATCCACAGAGGGGACATTTCCATTACTGCGCATGTCAGGGGCTAAAACCACAAACCAGGGGACTTCCGCATTGGGGGCAAGTTCTTAGAGGGGGGCACATGACCCTGCTGGGCCAATCCGGGGGACGGTTGAAAATACCACCCAAGGGTGGCATTTTCTGCCCCCACCAGTTACAGCTCTAAAACCCTTTCCTATTGGTCCAGGGTAGCCTGGGGAGTTGTTAGAGGGGTCACATGACCCTGCTGGGCCAATCCGGGGGACGGTTGAAAATACCACCCAAGGGTGGCATTTTCTACTCCCAACCAGTTACAGCTCTAAAACCCTTTCCTATTGGTCCAGGGTAGCCTGGGGAGTTGTTAGAGGGGTCACATGACTCCGCTGGGCCAACCCGGACCGATCTTGGAAATACCCCATGTTGGGGTATTTCTGCCACCAACCAGTTACAGCTCTAAAACCCTTTCCTATTGGTCCAGGGTAGCCTGGGGAGTTGTTAGAGGGGTCACATGACACCACTAGGGGGGCGCCCATGACCCTATGACCCCTGTCAGGTGATCTCTCTTTCCGGGGCAGGACATCCGGCGGCGGGACTTCCGCCTAGGGCGGGACTTCCGGTCTCCAAAGGGGCAGGGCACCTGTCACTTTTGAAAAAGGGGCGTGGTTACGAGTTTGATGGATGGTGGTCACCCCCATACTCTCACGCCTAATTCCAGATCATTGATGAATAAGTCGTAAAGCACTGGTCCCCATACAGACTTCTGTGGGACCCCACCGTTTGCATCTCTCCATGAATTCCTACTGGCTTCGGTTATTTAGCCAGTTACTGATCCATAACAGGACATCTCCTCTTATTCCACGACTGCCAGATTTGCTCAGGAGCCTTTGGCGAGGGGCTTTGTCATCCCTGCCAACCTGTTTCTTGACGCTCTCAAGGAGCTCTACAATATGCTCGTGAGACAGCTAGGACCGAACCTAGGCTTGCCTGGAACGAGCGGCCAAACTTGGAGCAAACTGTGCCTGAGAGGCAGCAGGGTGCTGGGGGCACTGAGGGCGAGGAAGAGGCGCAGTAGGACAATGTTAGAGCAGGACGACAACGGGAGCCATGAACTGGGGAGGTGGTGGGCTCTCCCACCCTAGAGGCCTTCAAGAGGCAGCTGGACAGCCCTCTGCCAGGGATGCTCTAAGGGGGATGCCTGCACTGAGCAGGGGGTTGGGCTAGATGGCCTCAGAGGCCCCTTCCAACTCTATCAGACGCGCCCTCTTCTTCGCTCACAGACCGAAGCGCGCGGCGCCTGCGATCCCCGCGGTGGTCGACCAGACAAGCAGGGCTGGAAGGCAACACCTCCCCTGCGCGCTGCCTCTAAGGGAAGGCGGGCGAGGCTGCGGCAAGGCGTCCCAGGGGAGCCACCCTCACCCCACCCCTGCAGCCTCGGGGGCGGAGATCGATCTCCTGGCTGCCTGCCTGCCTGGGTCGGTCCCTCCCTGCAGCGCTCCGCCAGCTGCGGGTTCCCCCTTCGCGAGCTGCTCACGCCGCCTTCACACACTTCCTGCCAATCGCCCGTCCTCGCCCGGCTCGATCAGTTCCCCTCGGGTCTTCGCCTGCAGCAAAAAGCAGGTAGGCTGGGGGTGGGGGTGCGTACGGACGCGCGACTGATGCTGAGTCTGGCGGGATGGCCAAAGGCGGCCATGGGGCGCCCTTCCCGGCTGAGCTGCCTTCTTGCGCGCAGCCCGGGGGCTCGTTCTTGACGGCCGGGAGAGGGGTGGGAGGTCTCCGTACGCAAAGAAGGAGCTCTTTGACGCTGCTGCAGCAGCGACCCCCGCCCCGGCAGCGTGTGCGCCCCCTTGGACTTCAGGTTGAGCCCCGGAAGACTGTCCGGGCTCCTCGTGAGAAGGAAGGAGTTCGCCGCGCAAAGGTGGCCAAACTCGGTCTAGCTGCTCGGCAAGAATTGTAGCAGCTGGAGCGGTGCATAAAAAGCAATGATGAAAGATAAGAACAGATTTTTAAAATTCAAATAGCATTTTAAAAAACATTGTCAAACGTTATAGTCCTTCCATTCTGCTTTGCACTAAAAGTGCTTCTGCCAGATGCACGAAGTTAAACGAGGCTTTAAAAATAAATAATTGAAAGGAAGAACCAATTTGATCAGTTTCCAAAAATGAATATTGACAGTCTACCAACGGAACACAGACATTTCACCTGATGAAACCTTGCTTCTTACTAACAGACACCGGCAAGTAGCAGCAACAGAAAGAAAAAGAAAAGAAAAAATTGTCCAGCGGGCCTGCTCCTATATTCCCATACTGAAACTCACAAACTGTCATAGGTGCTGGCTATAAGAAAGACCCTCTTTGGTAATATTTTTAAGAAATTACCTCAATAGGTTAAAAAGGGGGGGGGGAGAGAGGAAGAAAGAAGCATGTTCAAAGAGATGCAAGAGCAGTGTAAATAATATTCTATTTAGTTGTAACTGTTAGAAATGCCCATTCTGTTTCAGAAAAGGAAAATACAACCCAGGAAGTTGAAGCAAATTTCTTTATTGCAAAAACAGCCTTTTGCAAAAGGGGTGTGGCTATGCAAGCTTGGCACACACCGAAAATCATAAATCACACAGCATTTATTCCCTGTTCCCGGCCGGAAAAGGTTCCTCCTATAACAAGTTACAGCCTATCCGATACGCCTAATTATAATACTAAAATCTCCGCCTTTGTTCATCCTCCCCTCTCCTCCACACTTTTACACCCACACATATCATCTGTTTCCTCTATAATTGCAAGCAATCTTAGCAGAGCTTGACCTGCTGTCATGGTCTAGTTATTTCTACCTGTGTTCCCTACGATCACGCATCCTATCTTTAGCTCATGCTCTTCTGCCCCTTTTCTGACTACTGTGCATTTGGCATCTTATGTGCCTCCTAAATTAAAATTGCTTTAGCTTATTAATTATTGGATTAAATATATGTTCCTAGGCTTTATATGTGCTTACTGGATTATATATATAATTGCTTAGCCCTGTATGTTACCTGATGGAAAAGCAACATATCCCACATAACTTACTATGGCCTAGTGGTCAGATTTGCACCATTGTTTCGGAAATGTATGAAGAACTATCAATAAGAATCCTTAATTTAAATCACTTTGATTTATATCAGTTCACCATGTTAACCAGCCTCTGAACCTGTCCCCCAAATTCAAGAAGTGGCATATATCTTGGACTGTATAGTGCTCCTTTGACGCTGTTACAAATATAGGGATCCCAAATATAGGGGGTCCCAAACAACTGCTAAGATTGCTTGTGCAGTAGAGCAGGCTCTGCAGTTCCAGGAAACACTATTGTCAAACATTTTGGGAGGGGCACAACTGGCGCACTGGACAAGGAACCATGGGCAGTGTTAGAAATGTCCGACTGAGGTACGGGCCCTGGATCTTTAGAACTGCCCCAATTGCCATCATCTGCCTCAGTTCAAGCCTTTTTCTTCCCTCTGAACATGCTAGCCTTGCAGTTACATAGGAGACCTTAGGACTCACTCCCTTAGCAAACTAATTTGGAATGCAGCATGAAGGCACCACCTTTTAAACTAGAGGGGAGACTGCCACCTTTCCTTCTACAGTCTGCTGATTATTTCCATTAAATACAGAGCCCAAAATTGTTTAACAGCACCACTTTCTCAGAGCAATTGCACTGGGGAACATGGGTGGGAGAGTGCTGTTGCACTATGTCCTGCTTGTGGGTCCCTGGTCGAAAGCTGGTTGGCCACTGTGTGAACAGAGTGCTGGACTACATGGGCCCTTGGTTTGATCCAACAGGGTTCTTCTTGTGTACTTACGTGGGTTTGCTTGCAAAAATGGTTTGAATTAGCAGCAGTGTCTGAATTTGGGGCAAAGTAATGTATGAGTGCATGGCCTGCCCTGGCTTATTGAGTTGTTTGAATGTGTCAGGAGCTCCTTGGTTCTGCAATCATCTTTCTGGAGTGCCTGCTTTTTGCATGCTTTATGTGACCAGATTCTGTTCGGTGCATGGTCCTCCTAGAGAAAGGTGAATAGATGTGGGAGGAAGATGGGGCTTGTTGCTCTTTTTTGTTCAAAAGCCACAATGCCTTGTGGCACCTTAAAGACTTGCAAATTTACTGTGGCATAATAAGGCGTCCACTGTGCAGAAAGTTACTTTATTTATTTATTTATTTATTTATTTATTTATGCTTTTCATGTAACTGGAGAAAAATGACACTTGCTGAAATAACAGTACAGGAGCCCTGATTATTTCTGTCACATCTGATCCTCCTGGACTAGCTGGCTTTTTACCCACATGTGCTTCCCGTCTTGTTGCCTCCTCTGAATCTTTCTGCCTGCGTTTTTTCCCCTGAAATCAAATGCCCTCCTTTCCCCTGTCCATGCATCCCTTTTTACAAATAGTGGTGTCCTTAGATAGGTTCTTTAAAGACAAACACACACACACACATTTTAGAGCTTGAAGCAACTACCTGAGACAGCTGATTTGGGACGTCATGAAAAAGCAGCAAATTGTTTATTATTTAATTTATCAATTATTGTATTTTCACTGCCAGGGAAGGGGAGAGGTGCTTGCAAGATTTTCTGCCTCAGGGGACAAATGACTTGACTGGCTTTGAGTACTACTATGCACCTTGACTTGGGGGTGGGGAGAGGGGAGACGGCTTTACTGCTCTGTCTGAAGCAGCAAAATGTCTTGGGGCTAGCCCTCAACATGACTATAGAGACCTGTGAGGTGGGAAAAGGTAGCTGAGATGGTACAGGAAATTATGTGAGATAGGGAAACAACAGGGGGTACAGAGACATCTGTAGATGAAGAAACATGTTCAGGATCACGTCAAATTTACTATGTAATCCTAAACATGTTCTGTCAGAAGAAAAACAGTGAGTTCAATGGGATTTACTCCCAGGTAAGTGTATGTGGGATTGAAGGCTTACTCCTTAATAAATGTGATCAGAACAGCAATCTGCTTTATCCATCCTCAAGAAAGTTCTAATATCTGGATCTAGAGAGAAATGATAACTGTGTTAATTTAAAAAAAAACAACCAAAAGCAAAGGTAGCTATATCGGTCCATGAGAAATAAAAACAAAAAACAAATTCAGTTGGGCAATACCTTTGTCAGGAATTTTGGTTGGTCCTAATAAAAGTATCCAACTTTGCATTTTGGTACTTTAAGAATGTGTGATGATGAGGTTGCTAAGAAACTTAATATTACAACATCGGGTGTAGATGTTAGCATTTCAAGCTGCTAATACCCAAGAACTGTTTTTTTAAAAAAATATTCTAGAATCCCAGAAATGACCAAACTAAAGTATTTTAAATAAAATGAGAATCCCCCTTTGCTAGCCGCTCCCTCTTTTAGATACCTAGCACTACACCTGTAAGGAACTCACCTGGTCCAGGGACCAGGAGCAGCAAAGCAACATTTTCCAGTCTTGAGGTCTCTGTCTGGTGCTGTCATGCTTGTTGGTGATGGGATGGGTGGAGAGTGGAGAGTGGAGAGTGAATGAGGATTTACTCAGAAATACGCCCTAGTAATTGTGTACGTTTCCAGCCTAAGCGCATGGGTTGTTATAGTCTACAATGCGTTCCCACACTTCCCCTTGTCAGCATGCCATGTTCACTTTTCAGTTAATCTGTAAATGTTTAAGGTGCCATACAGCGCTTTGCTGGCCCCAGGCACTCCATCCTCCCCATCTGGAAGACCAAGGAAAAGTGTGGGTGCATGGAGGGTAAGTTTTAAGCAAGCACAATTTGGGACATTGGTACAGTTCTGTCCTGATAGCAAGCAAGAGGTTAATTAGCTTGCCTTCTATACAATTAAAATCATAGTAATTGTTTCTAATTGTGCACATATATTTGCATATGTAAATTAGCACATGCATTTTTTTTGGTCCTTTGGTCCTGAGCCCCAGATCTTTGAGGTATCTAGCACTGTACAGTAATTCAACATCAATGAAACACCAAAGGAGGGGACCTGCCGATTGTACCAAAAATATACAGGCCCTACAAGAATATGCATATATCATGTTCCTTGATTGTGTATACCAGTAAATTCTGACAAATCGTCTAGTGAGGTCATAACAAAGAAGGAAACTTCTAAGTAGTCTGTAACAGAGAAGTGAGAAGTCATTTCTTTCTTACAAAATGTGCAGCCACCACTTTCTAACCATCTCCCTTAAATGCCCACATGTGCTGTTGGTAAAAAAATATGATTTTTCACAACAGAAGTTCTACCTTGAAAAAAGATGTATGTATACACACCAACAAACACGTAATACATTCACATTTATTGCACAAGAGACCAATTCTCTGGGAAAACCCTAGCTCGAATAGATTTCTCGTATCTCTGACAGTTTTGTAATCAGAAATGCTTGACGATCTATGCAGAGATGTTTCTGCAATTTCCCTTCAAGATGGCATTGCCCACAGTGCTGGAAATAAACAACTTTGGTTGAAACCATACTTCTGCCCTTATAAATGCTGTCAAAAGGTGTCTACCAGCCCTGAGAACTCCTGCTCTCTTTCCATTGGTCTGATCCAGAGCCTATGTACACTACTGCTTTAAAACAGTTTATAACAGGCTCTAAGTCTCTCTTCTTATTAAATAATTGGGAGTCTAGAATCTTGGAGCTTGGGTATATCTTAAAGATATTGATGCGCAGCTGAGTGAAATACAAGGAAGGGAGCAGAAATGGTCTAACACTCCAGCCATGCTGGGGCCTTCCATACATTAGCCATGCATCACAAAAAGGGAGCATGTGTGAATTAGAAGCACCACTTATCTTTGGTGGCCAACATTTCTTTTAATTACTGCTTGATATTCAAAACTAAGTGGATAAAGTTTTCCCCATCATTTTATCTTTATTCTAGGAAAAGCCTTATTAGCTCAAATTCTACAGATCAGCTACTGTTAAAAGCACAGGAGTAAGGCTAGTAAAATAGTTGGCAACCCTGCAAAGCAGAAAAGTGGACATAACCTGCATCAATATTGGCCATATAATCCACCATCAGAGCATTTCGCCTTCTGAAATTCACAGTCAAATGATGTAGGTGTTATTCCTTATGGCAATTGTATCTACTGCCTTATTACTATAGGGTAAGGAAGCCATGGCTGTCCCAATGTTGTTGGACTCCAACTGCCAGCAGCCACAACCAGCATGATCAATGGTCAGCGATGTTGACAGTTGTAGTCCGATAACATCGGGGGGTGGGCACTGGTGTCCTATCATTGCTGTATGGGGTGCAGGGACCATCCTGGGGTAGAAGAAGCAAAGGGAAGCAACTGTCACAAGAGGAGTGGGCAGAAAGAAATCTGCATTCCATATCTCAAATGAGTCCCAAATTGAAATAGTGCAAAAAGCAAACGAACACACCTGTCATCCTTTTATCCTGAGCTGTAAGATTCCATTTTAGAAAATTTGTTCTTTCTCCAGGATCCCCAAAATGGAACCTTTGTGGTCATTGCAATATGTTCATGTGTTTAAATTTAATTTACTTATTAAATCACGTATCATTTGAAACACAAGAAATTATTTGATCGGGGAAAATGTCTTCTAGCAGTTGACAGCCTTAGTACTAATTCCAGTTGTCCTGATTCTGTACAGCAGCCTCTTCCAAACAGGCGCCCTCCACATGTTTTGGACTTCAGTTCCCATCAGCCCCAACCAGCACAGCTAATGGACAGGAATTCTGGGAGTTGGTAGTGCAAAACAGAGGAAGGGCTCTAGGTTGGGGAAGGCTGCTGTATAGTCTTCTCACTAGTTCTCACAGGCATTTTTGAGCATCTGTGAACCACCCAGAGAGCTTCAGCTCTAGGGTGGTATAGAAATATAATAAATAAACAATAAATCTGAGCATGCAGCAGTGAAGTACGCTATATCTTCGGCCACTCTGGAGAGATCTGATATCTATTCCTAACATGTTTGTTCCCCCCCACTTTCCTAGAGAGCAAAGATGAGTGCTGATAGAGTTTGCATGTTTCCAGTGCATTTCGATAATGGTATGATCTTCTTTTCTGAAGGTAACTCAGTAACTACTAGTCCTGCTGGCTTATTGAATTAGATTGTGTTGGATTCTGTGACTCATCCTTCACCCTGTCATTTTGGTGGCACTGGACAAAATAGCATCCAACCACTGCTGCTCCCAGACATTGAGAGTAGGATCCAGGCCCCTTGACACAGTTAGGTATTTTATACTGGTGCTTAGGAATTTGAACATTTGACATAGTCCTGAGCAGATCCAGTGTTTAAATGCTTAATTATACCAATTACCAAGGAACATGGTGGGCAGGTGCTGTTGCATTTGTGTCCTGATTTTGAGTTTCCTGTGGGCAGTTGCTTGGCCACTGTGCAATCAGAATGCTGGACTTTGATCTGATGCATCATGGCTCTTCTTATGTTCCACAACAGACATAATTTTGTTCGTCTCTAGTATGTCTCCCTTCATTAAGGTGGTCCGAGACCCTTCGGAAAATTGAGGGCAATATGAATAACATGTCCAAATAAAGACAATAAAAGATTTCCTGCCCGTCAGCAAGTGATTAGGGAGATGCTCTCCATTGCCTATGGAGAATCAATCCATTTTTGTTGCTACTTTCTACACTTAGAAAATTGACCTCACGCTTGTCATGAGCAATAATAATAATAATAATAATAATAATAATAATAAGCAAGAAAAAAGAAAACATTATACCCCCAACTAAAGAAGAAATAACCACATTCTGGAAAAATATCTGGTCACTCAGAACCAGTACAACACAAAGAAAGCACAAGCTCAATAAGAGAACAAGAAGAAAGACAGAGACAACTGACACAGCAAACAGCATACAAAATAACCCCGGAGGAACTGAAGGAAACAATAAAAAGGACACACAATTGGAAAGCACCCGGCCAGGACCAAATTCAAAATTTCTGGTACAAACAGCTTACATCAACAAAAGAATACTTCGCTCAACAGATCAACACAGTCATAAAACACCCACACCTATTCCCCCTATTCCTTACCGAAGGCAAAACCTATATTAAACCAAAAACTCCAAATACCCAAAACCCAACTAACTACAGACACATAACATGCCTTCCAACACTCTACAAAATTATAACTGCCACAATCACACAGAAAACTGAAGCGCATCTCACCCAACATAATATACTCACAGAGGAACAAAAAGGATGTAAAAAGAACAGCAGAGAATGCAAAGAACAGTTAATAATAGACAGTATCATCATGAAGCAAACAGAAAAACAGAAATAAAACATCCACACCTGCTACATAGACTATAAAAAGGCTTTTGACTCCGTCCCACACAGTTGGCTGAAAAAAGTACTGGAAATATACAAAATACATCCCTCGATCCAAAACTTTCTGACAAGAATCATGGAGACATGGAGAATGACAATACACCTAACAACAGACAAGGACCATATACAGACAGAAAAAATAAATATCAAACATGGCATATTCCAAGGTGACACATTCAGCACCCTATGGTTTTGCCTGTGTCTGAATCCACTATCCAACACCCTTAACAAAAACACATACGGCATCGATATAAAACATCAACAACAAGCAAAGCACAGAATCAATCACCTCCTGTACATGGATGACATCAAAATCTATGCTTCAACTTCAACACAGATAAAAGGCCTCCTGCGAATCACTGAAAGAACTGACGACAGACATGAAAATGGAATTTGGGATAGGAAAATGCAAGATGCTACACATAGAAAGAGGAAAATGGAAAGAAGAAGCAACATCAGAAACACTAAATAACGACATATTAGATAAAATGGAAGAAAATGAAACATGCAAATACCTAGGATTCCAACAAAAAACACAAAAATCAATCACACCACATTAAAAACGCAACTAAGATTGCAATATAAAACTTGCGTATCACAAATCCTAAAATCTAAACTCAACTTGAAAAACATTTTCAAAGCCATCAACACCTACGCAATACCCATCCTCACATACTCATTCGGAATCATACACTGGTCACACACTGAACTTGAAGAAATAAACAAACTCAATCACACCGAACTCACAAAACACCACATGCTCCATCCCAACTCATGCATTGAAAGAATAACAATCAGCAGGAAAGAAGGAGGAAGAGGTCTGCTGGACATTAACAGAATTCATGCTAAACAGATAAAATCACTCAGAGAATTCTTCCGCACCAAAAACACACCCATTCATAAAGCCATAGTAAAAGCAGATAAAAACTACAGCCCACTCAACCTAGCACTACAAAATGAAGATCAAACACAACCACTTACACTCACAGAGAATAAAGAAAAATGGGCACAAAAAGCACTCCATGGGAAGCACTACAGCATAATACAGAACCCACAAATAAACAAAGAACAGTTGTACAAATGGCTCAGGAAGGGTGAGCGATTTCCAGAAACCGAAGGATTCCTAATAGCTATACAGGATCAAAGTTATAGCAACCAAGAACTACCAAAAATACATCATAAGAGATAACAGTGTAACAACAGACTTACGCAGGAAATGCCATCATTTCCAAGAAACAATGGACCATATAACAGGAAGATGTAAAATTCTGACAGGAATGGACTATACGGACAGACACAATACAGTTGCAAAAATAATTCACCAACAAATTCAACCTTATCAAACAACCTACACCATACTATACATATTCACCCAAAACAATCCTGGAAAATGCAGATCATAAAATATACTGGGACAGAACAATTCATACGGACAAGGCAATACCTTTCAACCGACCAGACATAATGTTCATAGACAAAAAAGAAAAACACATATACCTCATCGACATAGCAATACCGAATGACAAAAATGTTGAAAAGGAAGAAGAAAAGAGAGACAAATATACACCACTGGCCATGGAAGTCAAAGAACTATGGCAACAGGAAAAGATCACAATTATCCCATTAGTCACATCAGTCACCGGCATCATACACACACACACACACACACACACAGAGAGAGAAAACCCCCAGCAAATGGGCCTACCAGACTACACCCACACCAACATCCAGAAAGCAGTCATAATTAAAACATGCTCAATCATCATGAAATTCCTGAATCAATAAAAGACAGTATGACTTGGCAAAGCCCGTTATGTCCATCTAGAAAAACCGCCACGAGTGAGAAAGAGATACTAATAACCATATTTATTTATTTATTTCCCGCTTCTCCCTCTGGATTAAAACTGATTAAGAACATATAAAACTAATACGTTATTTAAAATAACAATAAAATTCTTAAAATTCAACTGGATAGGCCTGCCGGAAGTGATCAGTCTTTATGGCATTCTTAAAGTCAGAAAGACTGTCAAGTTGACGAATCTCTCCCGGCAGGGCATTCCACAGTCTGGGAGCAGCAGAAGAGAGGGTCCCCTGGGTAACGGTTGTCAGCCTAGTTTTGGCTGACTGAAGTAACTTCTTCCCAGAGGACCTGAATGTGCAGGGTGGATTGTATGGGGAAGGTGATCCCGCAGGTAACCTGGACCCAAACCATGTAGGGCTTTAAAGGTAATGACCAACACTTCATACTTCGCCCAGAAATTAATTGGCAGCCAGTGAAGTGATTTTAAAGTTGGTGTAATATGGTCACCCCTAGGTGTACCTGTGACCAACCTGGCTGCCATATTTTGAATTAGTTGAAGTTTCTGGACTAGGTACAAAGGTAGCCCTATGTACAGCGCACTGCAGAAGTCGAAAGTTACCAGCACGTGTTACCGTCTTTAGGTCTTCCAACTCTAGGAAGTCTCAAGTTCCATGTCTGGCATTTCTGATTAAAGGATTTCAGGCAGACGCCAACTAGGAGATCTGGTGGTAGTCATACTACACATCACTGGATTAGATAAACCAAATAATCTGATGTAGTATAGTCTGGGAACACTGTAGAATGAGGAAGTTCTATTTCTGCCTTCAGTTGAAATTGCCTTTTTTACCCTAGGAGCCAGAAATGTGCTTTAAAGAAATGAAAGTTAACATGGAAGCAATCCCTTTCTAGAATATACCACTGTGTGGTAGCTTGCCTAGGGACTAACCATTCTGGGGGAAGAGCTGCTCTGTGGGAAAGTACCTTTGCTGGCAAGATGCTCTGTCTACTTGAATTGCGTTTATTTTCTTAGGTTTGTCAAAATCTTACTGATCAAATATGTTTTGTTTGATAAATGACTCTGGACATGAGAAAATAAAGGCAATCCAACTAATAACTAATTCATACAGTATTGGCTTGGTTTATCTATCATAAAAACACCAAGCTTGTGTTGTAATTGAATTAAATGAGCCTTCCACAAATGGTGTCTTCCCCAAGCAGTGGAGTCCCACTCCTTAACTTCAGCTCTCAAACGTGCCCACAGCCCACGTTTGAGGTCAACCTCCACTTGGAATCTTTTGCTAGTCAAACCTATATGGACTTGCTCCGTAGTCAGAAGCTAATAGGACAATTCACAGATTTGGGAATGCTGCTTAAGGGGTTGGACTCGATGGCCTTATAGGCCCCTTCCAACTCCACTATTCTATGATTCTATTATTGATACAATTTCTTTGGTCTGCATATTTCTAAACTAACTGGTGACAGGGAGGGAGAGCGGAAGAAGTGGATCCTTCCTTATTCTGGTGGGAGGTGGGGGAGGTGGGATTAAGCTGGCCAGCAAATGATCACTTGACTGCAAGTAGCATTCTAACATCTTTTCCCTTTCTCTCACCCCCTCTGCATTGATTGCTTGGCTGGAACAAAGATGACGAAGGTAAACATGAATAATCCTCTGCTACAAATTATGCCTTGATTGCTTGCCAATCTTGACAAATTAGAGCTGTAAGTTTTTTATGGTGTTCAGTTTCTCTGTTAAAAAGTGTGGTTCCATGGGGTATTTAAGCAGAGTTCTCTGCAAATTTTGTGGAAAAGCAGTTCTTTTTAATGCTATGGATTGTGCCATTTTTTCCATCACGTTAGCAAACACGCCGATGTTATGGTGCAATTTACAATACAACGCTATCCCCAAACTTTTAGTCTATAGAATATAGGTTAGATGTATATACCAACTCTAGATATAATACTATCACTGAATATAGTGTTCTGTAACTAAAAAGACAGACAAAAATGAATGAAACATTACAAGAGGGGGGTTGAAAAATTGCCAAGCCCAATTTAGATGTAATTATCTCAGCCCACCCCCACCCCCAAACTATGATTTATTAGATGAGAACAAGTGTTGTGACTGCTTGTCCCATCATCACATACTCATCTTTGGCATTTCCATTGTGCTTTTATCGAACAGAGAAACTGTGGTTTCATCTCTGAAAACAATCCAGGACTGGTTCCTAGTTTCATATCCTGGCTAGTTAAGTGTACTTTAAACCACAGCTGATGGTTTGGATGTAATGGGAAATGTGGCTTAACAAGCCTGAGAAATTTTATTTTATGGTGCACAAGAGAAGGGGAGAAGGAAACACTCCAGCACAATGCGGTCACATGAGCCTAATAAACATGGTTTATTAACCCAAGGTTACTATGCTTAAACTGTGCAGCTGAAAATAAATGAAGACAAAATGGAAAGGAAGTAATCTCAGTTCCACCTAGAATTAATCTATGCTCATGATTTGCCCAATTTTCAAAAGCATTCATGGATTATAAACAACACATTTGGAAGGTGTGTGGTTGGGGAAAATGGGGGGGGGGGGAATCTAAGTCTGCCAAATTGACTCAAGAGTGAATTTGCATGGGAAAAAAACTTTATTCTTCAGCTCATAATGACATTCAAGGGCCAAGAAATGGTGCCACTTCGAAGTACCCATTTTCTTATGAATGTAGCCATTTTTATGCACATTTTTTCCTCCCCCCTTTTTTATTGTGAATTTCAAAAAATACAGAACAGTAAAACAAAAACAAATAGTGAAAAAAGAAAAAAAAACACATTACATATACAGCGATGTCATCACTTTTCACTGAATGTTAAAAATTTAAAAAAATTAAAAGAGAGAGAATTATACATAAGTTTCAAAAAAATCAGACCATGTAGCCATATATTTATCCATTCGCAAGTTGCGCCTGTATATTACCCGTTCAAATGTTGATAAGGTTATTAATTCCTCAATCCATTGCATTAGGGGAGGTGAGCATTTATCCTTCCAATATATTAGTATAAGTCTTTTAGCTGTCATGAGGGCTCTGAAAATCCATTATGCACATTTACATTCTCGATGAGAAAATCTACAGCCCATATTCTGACTTCATGTTTCACATATCTGTTCAAAGGTTTAGAAACGGATAGCTGGAGAAAAGCTGGAAAATATGACAGCGCCCAAATCTTGCGAAACAAACAGAATGACATCCTTATAGCAAAGCCAGATGCTCATGCAGGTTGCAAGGCAATATTTGAATCTATGACTGACCAAGAAATGCGAAACGGTACAGTAACTCTTCCACGCCTCCCTGAAGTCTGAACAGCTTTTATCTATCCCACCCCAAATTTCCCCACATTTCATGCATTTGAGAAACACATTTGGAACACTGATAACCTCAGTTTATCTATTACATTTCTATATTGCTCAACAGTTGAGCTGATGACCATGCTAGTTGGGAATTATGGGAGTTGCAGTCCCAACTCCTCACACAGCTGGAGGGTTCTGGATTGGGGGATGCTCACAAAACCATCAATGGGAGTTTCATAAAACAGGTCACTGAGGACAGGGCAGAAAGCACAGTTTTTAAACTATACAGATGTATAATTAGGTCATATCTCGGGAGGTAACTTAGTAAGTATAAGAGCAGTTCAGTAATCAACCAAAGTACCAAGGGGGTTGCAGAACCCCTTTCTTTGCAGAAATTCAAGCCAGCATAGTTTAAGGAAGTGAATGCATTTTGATATTCAACAGAATATCTTAACCCTGCATATTTACTGGACAACCTGATAGTTGAGCATGCTAAAAGTGATCTTTCAAGATACACTGGATTCTTCTTCAGATGCAAGTATTCACAGCTCCTGTTACCACACTCCCCTTGGCTTAAAATGCAAAAGGTGATATATCAGGTTGAGAAAAATAGTAAGTTGATGCAGACATCTGAAGTCAGGCCCAGTTCCACCTGAATCCACTTACCTCAAGCAAAGCAACGCCGTAGTGTTGAATACATGCTCTGCCCCCCACTACAAAGCCCATCATCTAATCACAGAAAGGCCACATGATCTCTGTTGGCAGTCAAGGGCTTTATTCAGTCCCTGATACAGGTGGACATACTTGGAGATTTCTTGAGGCAATAACTCGACATTCCTTTGGCACAAGGGATAAGCTCCAGCATACAGGATTGGAGTGAGGGGCGACAGATTGTATCCTGGAGGTCAGGGTAGGAAACCACAGGCCCAGAGGCCAAATACATCCCATTAAGTTGCCCCAGAAGGCCATACCCCCTTTCTTTGGACCCAACCGTTTTCCCCTAACCCTGGACCATGGGGTGGTTTCCTGGCTTTTCTGCAGGGTTCCCCCATTCTAAAAGGCTTTGTAACTGACAGTGAGCGCTTTAAGCTACAAAGTGTTGGTCGCTTATTTTTGTTCCCATCCCCTTTGTTCCCATCCATCACTGGAATGCAGCTCCCAAGAGCTTCTTCAAAACTGAATTTGGCCCCTACAGTGAAAGAGGTTTCTCACCCCTGCTGTAGATCAAAGGAAGGGATGGGGAATGATCTTGATCACAGGCAGAAACAAACCAAACAAAAAATCAGCGAAAGTGGAGCAGCCATGGGAGCTGAACTCCGGACTCTGTTAGCTACTGCTAGATACTTTATGAAGAAAAGGAAGCCTGATAACTTGTCCTTTGTATGCAGTATCTGGAATCAAATTCGACATCCACCGTTATGAAGATACCATGCCAAGAGGATTGCCGGTGGCCTTCACCACTGTATGTGACAATAAAACGTACTGCATGTGTGTCGTGAAAGGCAGTAGTAACATGAGGGTGGAATTTCAGGTAAGCCACTGCAAATTGCCATAAGCTCTGTTTTGAAGTATGGGGGTTTTGAGGTTCGTTCCCTTTTGGCCCTCTAGTAGAGAATTCCATAGGTCAAGTATATAAACAAAAACCAAAAATCTATAAAAATGTCTGAACTTCAGTGCTTGATTTTGTTAGTGAGCAATCAACAGTTCCATATTCATATTCTGTCCCAGTTTGCTCACAATGTGTAAGGCACTTTGAATGCTTTTGGAAAAGCCCAGTAAAAAACATTGAAATCAATGAAATAATATCAGGTAGTCCCTATTGCCTCTATGTATGTGTTCATAATACACAGTGGGTTACATCCTGATTTAACCATACTTAGAGTAGACCAGCCGTTCCAGACAATTCCTGAATGCTATTCCAAACAGCAGCCTGAGAAAATGGAGCAACATCCCAAACCATAAAGTGACAGTTCAAACGCAACACCAAAGTAGGTAGTTCAAATGCAACACCAAAGTAGTTTGCCCAAATCAGTGTCTCAAATAAAGTTTCAGATCTGGGTTTAGTGGTCATCAAAAACCGTGGCTTGTCAGATGGCTCTGGTTCAGATATCATAACAAACCATGGTTTGGCTCTACATCCAAACCATCTCAGCGCATACACCAGACAATCACAAGTATAGTCCACAGCAATATTGGTGATCTGGACCAGAAATGGCCTAACGTTTGGTACCTGAAGTGCAAAATTCACTGCTTCACCTTGCAGCATGGTAGAGCTTTCTCTTGGAGGCCACTGCCAATTGCTGTTAACTGAAGTGTAGTAAGCACAATATATTTCCATATGAGTGCATACTAAGGGATTGTCAAAACTACTTCCATGGGACAGGAACCTGCTGCTTGTGCCAGTCTACAATAGGCTTAAGTTACAGATATCAGGGGTAAGGAGTGTAGTTCCTGCGGGGAGCGTGGTGTCCCCAGACATCTTCCTTGGTGCCCACTGTGACACACTCCTCCTCCCAATTTTTTAATTAAAATATTATTTTTATATTTTCTTATTGGCAGCTGGGATTGCTGCACAGCAAAACAGGAGCCTCTAGCTACCACCACCTTAATTTCCAATGAATGCTTCTGGCCGGTTTATTTGCTCTTTGTGACTAGCCATGCCCACCTATGGCAACCATTTTATGGTCACCCCAACAGTTTCTCAAATTTCCAAATGTGCTCATGAGCCCAAAAGATTGCTTACCCCTGACAGAAATGCAGATTTAATCCAGACACCAAAAAGGCCTTCTTAACCATCAGATAAAGTACTTCAACAAGCTGGCTGCTTAGCAAAGTCATGGGATGTGTTTGCTTTGAGAAGCATGCACTGTTGCGCCCCAGGTTAAATGGTCTGAGCCCTGTTTCAAGCTGTGTTTCCTGCATTCCCTTTTAGAAAGCTAGACCAAGACTGAGTTTCTCTCCATTTCAGGAAGGAGATCCTCCAAGACGCATTGACGGAACCACTAGCAATGTGATCTTCATCAAAACCCCATTTTCCAAAGGTGATGGGCAATACTTCACGTTTGAGACTGCACTGGAAAAAGGCTACTTCCTTGCCTTCGAGAAAAACGGAAACGGCCATGCCACACTGATTGTAAAGAAAAAAGAAGCAATGGATGAAGTAGATGAATTCACAAAACTAAACCACTCTCCATTCCCCGCTCAAAGACAATGAAAATGACAAATCGTAGTAAGACCAATAATGTGGAAAATTGTAATTTAAGAATATCACACGCTCAAGTGATTGATGATGAAGAATTATAAAACAACCATGCCCACAAAATTTGGCCTTAAAAATATCAAGCTAACAGTGTACAGGACCAAGTCTACTGTGGTCGTATCCATCTCCCTATTACCTTTCTGTTAAGCTGTTTATGAATGTGGATGCTATGTATAATTTTGAATTAATAAGTCATTTGGAATTGAGTATTTTGAAATACAATGTATTTCTTTCAGTGCCCAGAGGTCAGAGTATAAGGAAATGTGTTGGACATTGTATAACTCTGATTAAATTTCCCTCTAGCTTCTCTCATTTTGAGGCTTTGTCTCTCTTTTTTGGCCTTGTTTTTCTGGGGCAGTCTCCTTTTTTCCCTATCCATAATAGGCCAATATGAATGAATGTAGAAGAAGCCACCATATACCAAATCAAATCACTCGTCCATCTAATCCAGTTCCATCTCTTCTCCAAGGGCTCATAAGGTCTAGATTCACACATGTTAACCTATAATGATTTATTTTATGGAACAACCCATGATGGATTAGCGTGTTGTTTGTGGGATGTTCCCCCCAATTGGTTCCCCACCCCCAATAAGCTACCCTGAGAACCCACAGTATGCGGTAACGGTCATTTTACTGATGGTGGGTTAGCGTGTTGTCTGTTGTGCAGCGTGGGTTATGGAGATCACCTGCAGAGCTGATCAGCAAAAGTGGCCAAAAACTCTGCCACCGCTCTGCTGCTCTCAAACAATCTTTATTCCCGCTGCAAAGGAAGCCAGGATACTTGCCTGGCTGGGTGAGTGGACAAGAGGACAGGCAAGGTGTGTGTGAAATAAACTACTTGATGTAGCTTGTTTGCCTGATCGTCTGACAAGAGCACAGTAAATTGTTTGCATGACCACCTACCCAGCATAGCTTGCCACCCACCATGGGTTAGCGTAATGTGTGAACCCAACCATATTGCCCTTTCCTAGCCTAATTACCTAAAATCCTTTTACTGGAGACAGAGCATATGGAGAAAGTCCTAGGCTCAAAACACCACTCACTATGGCCAATATTCCCTGCTGAATTGTAGTGTCTGCAACAACAGCCCATTACAGAATTCCCCAAGTACAGAAAACGCTCTAAGTAGGACACTTGGTATAAAAATGATTCACACGCAGTTGACATTCATCAAGCTGGGTGGAAGTGCTTTCTTATTGTAGGCAACAGATATATTCCCAGTGAGTCATTTATAACCAAATCTGTTGCCTCATCCTTGAGAAGCAGGAAGGAGGGAGAGTGAAACTATTAAACCACACAGAGCAAAGGAAATAAAACAACTTCAAAGCACAAAATGCTGTGTTTAAAAGGCTCAAACTTATGATTAAGAACCATTCCAACAATCATAGTAAAAGGAGAGGCACAGCAATGCGCATAGAAATGCAACAAAATAGCCCATTCAGCAAAAGCAGCCATCAACAACAGGTCTGGAGAAAAATCAGCCCTGCAAGCGCTTGTGCCATTGCAAATCAATACACACCATAAAAACCCTGGCAAATATAATGAGTTCCTATTTGAATGGCAATTTACTAAGAGCTAGTTTATTCTCATAAAAAGGTGATTTCCCCCCCTCTAACTGGCTGTTATATACAACAGTTTAAAAACTCATCAGAACTCCTGCACCACATCTATAAGGCTGTAATATACAAAGGAATAATTGCAGAGCCTATAAAGCAGGGGTCTCGAACATCTTTGGACTTATGGATATATTTGGGAATTTATGGAACAGCTGTGGGCACCACCACAAAATGCCTAATCAGTGGATCACCGCTTTGGCGTCTACCTGTCGTGTCTCTGGATCTTAGGCTGCCTTTTTATTCAGCAAAAACTTTTTGTTTAGTGTCTTTTGGACACTGCAACATCTCTTTAATAAGAGATTGCTTAATTTGGCTAATTGCTGGCAGTACAATGCAGCTAATGCTTATTTTAAATGTGTGTTTTGGCAATGTCCAGTAGTTGCTTTTTGGGAGGTGGTTATTATACATAAAACGTTGCACTGCAACGGTCTTTAATATTCATGGATTTACACACGTTGTGGAAATGTAACACATGGTCAGCATAAGTGGATTCTCCATGCCCTTTTGACAGCTAAAAGACTGATATTACGAAGTTGGGAGGAAAAACACTCACCTCCTATAATACAATGGATTGAGGACGTTATATGACGCTTTCAGTGTTTGAACGGGTGGCATATAGACACCGCCTTCAAATGGATACTTATTTGGATGTAGGCATATGTATAATTGCTTTCCATATGTATTCATTGATATGAATATATACAAACCCATGTATGTATATTAAAAAAGGGGGGAAACATACAAAAAGCTTTGCGGGTGCCTGTGGATGCCCCATTGGGGATCCCTTCACAGGCCTTTAGGTGCTATGGTGCTCATAGTCACCCCATTGAAGATCCCTGCTCTAAAGATTCAATTTCACGCAATAGATGAAAGAGGTTATAAGTGACACCCCCCCAAAAAATTAGACTAACAAGTAGCACTTATCTAAAAGCAGCATTGGAAACGATAGTCAATCCTTGGCCCACCCTTGTGCCCCAAATACAAAAGGGAGAGATTTGCAGACAGAAACAAGGGTAAGTCAGCTACAAATTGAGGGTACGTAGGAGAATTAAGCATACAGATGAATTCAAAAGAGAATTGCAAGTCTAAGAAGCACTTGATATACAATCAGTACAAATAAAACATCCTATAAAGAGTTCTTGGCTCCTGGCACAAAATGTACAGCAGACACCTCTAAACGCGAGGTTATTTTTAAAGCAAGTTTCTAGACCTTGCGATCAAGGAGTTGTATGAAATGACAGACAGGCCAGAGGGGTTCAGTCTAAAGCTCCATGCTGTATGCGTGGTGATCCAGACATTACCAAAGGGAAGTCCCTGCTCATGCAGAGCTCAGCCGTGAGCACCAGAACAGCTAGACCCAGGTGAACATTCGGCGGAAGAAGGTTCTGTGACGTGAATGGGTCCATGACCACACTAATCTCAAGATAAAAATGCATTTTTTTTTATTTTTGAAAGAACCAAAGGTTCTTCTTCGTGGTCGCTGTGCATCACACATATGGGCTCGCGCCTGTGTTGAGCCCCGCTTCGGGAAACTTCTCCAGCTGAGATCGTTTTGGCGGGAACCTTCCCCCACCGTCCTACTGAGCATGCTCCACCCGGTTCCCGCTTCCCCTCAGTTCCTTTTTGACTGCTGTGCTTGGTGTCTCACGGGAACTTTGTTTGTTAAGAACTGCATTTAGTTTAGCTTTAGCTGAGATTTTTTCGATAGTTCTAGGTTTAGATTCTTGTTTATAGTTGCTTATTGTTTTTAAAAAACAAGCTAATTCCTGTATTACAATCAGAGATGGATCCCCCATGTCCTAATTTCCATAGCAGTTGAAAGTGCCTGAAAATGTGCAGTATACATGCGTACGGGGACCTCAGCCATAGATCATCTGGTGTATGCTTCAAATATTAGAGAAAAGTTTGTTTGGCAGACAGATTGCACACAGCGCAACTACTCAAAGCAGGGGTGCAGAACAAAAATAAGAGCGGGGGTTGAATTGCCCACCACCAGGCACGGCAGGCTGGATGATGTCAGTGGGCCATGCACACTGATGCCCTCCCACCCCTCATTTTGCCTGAATTCCATGCCTCTCTCAGCATACAGAAAAGGATGGCTGGTGTTGCAAGGAATGGCTGTCTATTCATTTCCAACCCCAATTTAAACTGTTACCTGTTTTTAATATCTCCGTTTCACAAATTTCCATTACTTCAATTCAGCAGAACCAAAAGAGCCTCCAAAAACTAAAGGTGCTCTTAGCCATACCAATCAATCAACTAAAGTATTAGTTGATTAATCTATCTATCCAATGAAGCTTGCAGCCTCTGCTTGCTCTGTTAGCTACCTAAAGAGAAAGTGATGTGTTGTTTTTTCAAAAGACAAACAACAGTGACAGTCGAAGGGGTAAGAAATCGATTGCAGACTCAAACAGGTGAGGGTTCTGTAAAGTCTTTATTGTACATAGACAAAACAAAAGTCTTCCCTTTTGCACTGCAACTGTCTGAGTGCTGCATGAGATGCTGTATACACAATTCACCAATTGCAATGCCAGCACCAAAAACATGAGACAGTAAATCAAGGTCAGTTTAAATCAAGCTGCCACTGGACTTGGAAAAGGTCAGCGACATGTAACGGCTGGCACTACGATCACTGCTGTTTTGCCCCCAGTTAATGCTAGAGCATCCTCTGTGTGCTTTCTCCCAATTCCTGTCTCAAGTATAATTCTGATCCTGGTGAAAGACCCTAGATGTTGCTGAATAGGTACAGCTGGTGACCTGAATTTGAATGCCTCTTTCCCTCAAGCTGTTCTGCAGCAAGCAGCGTGCGACCCTCTGTGGCTATTTCTCCCTCATTCAATGACTTAGTAATAACACAATGAAGCGGAGGCAGCGGTGAACAATCGTCGTGTTTGGCCGGCAAGTTACGTTGCATCTCAGAGGCTCCACAGCATGGCCACAGCCCTGCAGATGCCCACGTCGTGGTAGTTGAAGTAGCAGAGGCCAGCAAAGGTAATCGCCGAGAGCAGGTAGAGGCCGGTGTTGGCCAGTTTAACAGATGTCTCTCCGTGGACGTAGTCAGTTACAACCTGCCCAAGGCCCCTGCAAAGATGAAGAAAAAAACATGAAGGGTGCAGGCTGAATATACAAACATCTGCGCTCTACAGACTTCCAAATGTTTTCTAGGGCAGTTTCTGCAGGGAACAGACTCTGGCTGATCCTGAAGTCAGCAAACTATTTGGTGTTAGCTGTCTTCATCACAGAAGAATCCTTCTCCATCCTTGCATATTCTTTGCATTTCTAATGGACAGTTAATCCTCACGCCTTTACTAGCAGTGAGCAGGCCACAGACCATGGGGGAAAACACGCACACCCCGGGAGCAGTTGCTTTAAGGGGTAAATTTCACTACTCGGGTAAAAAAATAGTGTGTGTGTGTCTGTCTGTGTATGACTGTGTGTACGTTGGGGGTGGGGGGGTGCAGACTCTTTTGACCAAGAGGTCAAAAGCTTACAAACCCCTGGAATCCAGGCACTACCAAGATAGGGAATCTGCCAAAGATGCAAAGCTAAGAGGCTTTTATTGATAACCATTTCCCCAAAGTGATGTCCACAGTCCGCTGAATTCGTTTTTAGAAGTCTGTGTGCTGGTTCTGAGTCTGGTGGAAAGGAGGGACACAAATGACAGGATTCTTACCAAACTACGCCTTGAGTTAGGCCAGTGTGCCAGCCTTCAGCCGCTGGTTTGTCCAAAATCATTACTTCGGACACCACTGGGATGAAATGGGTCAATGTGGCCTAGATGCAGTTTAATGCCTGTAGAAACCTGCCTTAGGGGGCTGGGGGCATGGCTGCGGGGTGTGGACTGGCCAAAGTGATCCTCATGTCTGGTCAAGACTCGTGATCCTAAAGTTATTCATCTACAGTTGAACATAGGTAGCTGCATTTTACTAAATCAGACCATTCGTCCCTGCTTCGTATTGGACCTGAGCCTAAGCACATACAGAAAGAACACAACCTATTGCTACCCTCTTACAGCTGTCCCCACTTCCTCTATACTTTCCCCATCTGATGAACTCAACCTCCTCATCGCACCCACCTTTCTAGAAATGACTCTGAACAAAAATCATGCCCAGACATGACCAGGCATCTACAGGCACCCAAAATCTGCACTCCTGCTCAACCAAGGCTGATGCGTCCCCTTGCTCCTTGAGGCTTATGTTCAATAGGGACATGCAGGAATCACCTGGAGCAGGGTTGAAGAACCTCAGGCATGGAGACCAAATCCAATTTCCGTGGGGTCACAATCTGCCCTCTAAGGGTCCCCTTTTCCTGCCACCCTGAACACCAATTGTGCAGCGTTTTCCTAAATGTTGTGCAATTTCTCCCCATTCTGAAAGGTTGAAATGCCGTTCTTAAGGCTTGGTCATTGGCGGTGAGAATTTTAAGCGAAAACAGGTGGGGTTATTTTGTATTTGGAACCAGGCCACCACTGGCATGAGGCTTGCAAGATCGTCTCTAAAATGGATTTCAGCCCTCTGGCTGAAAGAGGTTCACATGAGCAGGCCCTCCCAAGCCACTAATGGGTGAATTTGAATTTTCCTCTCTGGCAGTTACCCAACCCCCACAGAAAAACCTGTGCTTAGCAAATATTCAAGATTGGACCCTGCCATGTTGTGGAGCCCCATTTAGGCTTTCACACACACACACACACACACACACACACACACACACACACACACACACGTAAGCTGCTTCAGTGCGTTATGTTTTAGTCAGCATTCTATATTTCCTTTTATTTTAAAACCAACTGACCATTTCTGAAGGAATGAGGACACACACCAAGATGTTGTTAGCAGGAAGAAAGCAGCTGCATGCCGAATCTTTTATTGTCTCTGAGCATGGCTTATATAGATCTTTAGCAATGCTGTCCACGCGGACAGAAGGTTACTGTGCATGAGGACACAGCGTGATTCTACACAGTAGAGCACACACACATTATGGCTTGTCATAGGATAATACAAAGGAGCACAGAATAAGAAGGCTACATTATTACTGCAACAATGTTCCTAGCCTGATGCTGGCAAGCTGGAAGCTGGAAGAGCTTGTATGTAGTGGGAACATCTTGCATGTAGCGGGAAAGAGATAACAGATAGAAAGAACAAGGTGAGAGGAAGTATCAGGGTTTGCCCTACAACACTTTTTCTCAGGATGTTTCCTTCACATTTCTAAACTACTCTCTGTGCTTGATTCTTGAAAGTCACGTACTCAATTGGAAACGGGAGCTGATTTAGTTATTTTGCCTAGCCGGAATTCTGATTATGATTTGTTGCGTTTCTATACCTCTCCATAGCCAATGCTTTTTGGATGGTTTGCAAAGATCAAAACACATTAAAGATACAGCAGACGAAGCTTTAAAAAACTACCTAAAAACACAAACAGACAGTACACTCAATGACAACATATATCTAAAAACAACTTGAAGCAATCAGCCATAAGAGAGATCCAGGACTTGTTTAAAACTCATCATATGCTGCCAAATGCCTGACAAAAGAGAAGGGTCTTAACCTGGCACTGAAAAGGTAACAGTGTGGGCACCAGACAGGCCTCGTTGGGGAGATCATTCCATAAACCCCGAAGGCCGGATTTTAAAGAGTTTAAAGGAAGCTTTGGAAAAGGGACCAATCTTTTTCCATAAATGCACCAGCCTGGATTCTCATCTGTCCAGTACATCATTATTGATCATATAGATGTACTTTGTAAAATACCATGTACACTGATGGAACTATAACTTAATTTAGTTTGATGTTTTCTATGCTACCCTTCACCCATAAAAATTCTACTACCAGTACTAAACCAAACACCCTGTGCTTTGACCACTGGCATCTCTCCAGGGACTCTGGCAGAAGGATTTCACTTCACCTGCTACACAATGCTTTTTACTAGAGATACCCAAGGTCTGAAACTAGAACCTTTGGCATAGAAACAGATGCTCTACCACTGAGCTATGCCCTCTCCCTGTCTCTGTGACCTAGAGAAAAAAACCAGGCTGAAGAGCCATCTTGGTTGATCCTTTCTTTCTTAATCCAAAAGGGAAGTGAAAAGTTCATGCATTTCTAATATGAACACAGTTGACCTACAGAAATGGGAGCAGCCAGAAGTTCACAAACTAGACAGAATGTCGATTTCAAAGCACATGGCTGCAAGGACCAAGTTCCCTTTACAAACCACAGAAATTTCCCCTATAGACCATCACATGCATATAACCGGGGTTCTAGGCTAGTCCTTTGCTTACAAGCCAAGACTAGAAGAGCTTAGTCAGATGCACCAGATTTATTCAACATGTTATTTTGCCTGTGGGTTTTTTCCCAATGGCAGGCAGGAGATGATGAAATAGCAATAGCAGTAATCAATGAGAAAGTCCAGGAAATGATGCAAAAAAAAAAGTTTTAAAAAAGGATGAACTCATGAACCTGGATACTAGAAATCAGAGATTAAATGAAGCAAGTTAGCTCCAGGCATTTGAGGTGATGAAAAACTCAAGGGGTTCAGTTTTTACAATCATCATCATCACCACAAACCCTCCTGATGGATATAATTCAAAAGTGGATCTTCATACAGACTGCTGTCAGTCCAAGGCACGAGTCTAAATCATAAATGAAAAAATACTCATTTCTGAAGCGGTAGCTGTTTGTTGCGGCAAAAAAAACAGCAGAGAGCCTTGTGACACCTGAAAGATGAACACATTTATTCTGGCATACGTTTTCATGGTTATAGCTCACTTCATCCGTCCTGGAATACATTTCCTCCTTTTCTGGGAGGCATGCTGGGGAAATGGGAGAGCTATGGATCATGTGGATCCAAGCCCTTCCCCCCAAATTCCCATAACCCCACCCCCTTTTGACTCTACCAACATCAGAGCTGCTATGCTGGAGAGGCAAGGGCCATGGAAAGGTCCATAGAGGCTAGGAGGGGAGATGCGAGGTTAGCTCTCCTCTGGGGTAGGAGCCCTCTCTCTCTGCTCTCAGAAGGAGAGATCCAAAGCAACCTATGACCCCTGAGACACCCACCCAGGGACCAGAGGAATCCAGTCCAATGCAAGTTATGAAAAGGTGCATTTCTAAAAGCGGAACATTTTTCTGGGTAGGGAGGGAAATATAGTAGTGGAATATTTCCCACCCCATTAAAAGATAATCAGGTAGCAGAAGAAGCCTCAGATCGAGACGCTTGATAGCCGCAGCCAGTCTGAATGGACAGGACAGGGCTTGAGAAGACAAATAGTCTGGGTTCAGCTTCCTATGTATCCTATGAAGCATGGACATCTCTGGGACAAAGCACCTCGTGAGGCCTGGTATGATGCATGGTGTCATTTTGCTCGACTATGTTCAAGTAGCTTCAGAGGTTGCTGAAGCTAGAAATGCAACGCTGGATGGGATGGACTAGAACCCCATCCAGGGGATAAGGGTTTTGGGGTTTTTTTAATTGGAAGGGGAATATAACATACCATACATGAGGAACGTGGAGACTCTTTTTTCTCTCTTATTTTATAGCAAGCTTAAGCAAAACACAAACACACAAGGCCTATTTCTCACAAAAGGCATGACATGACTTCCAGTTCCACATTCCTGGAAAACAAATCAAGCCAGTGTGGTGTAGTGGTTAGAGTGATGGACTGGAAGTCGGAAGATCCGGGTTCTAGTCCCCACTCGGCCAAGGAAGCTCACTGGGTGACTTTGGGCCAGTCACAGACTCTCAGCCCAACCTACCTCACAGGGTTGTTCTTGTGAGGATAAAAATGGAGAGGAGGATTATGTATACTGCCTTGAGTTCCTTGGAGGAAAAAAGGTGGGATATAAATGCAATAAATAATAAATAAATAACCCTTTAGAATTTCTACATCCTATGGGCTGATGAACTTTAAGTCCATCTCCTTAAAGTTCCAGAGAATACAAAAACTGGACATTTGTTCTAATAATTGTTCAGGATGGCAGACATACAGAACATGAGGGGAAGCGGTTATCACGTTTCTTCAATTCGTCCAACCTTTCCCATGGGTTTAGGCATTTTATCCTCATGAATCAGGACCATGCCATTCACCTGGAGCTCAGTGCTCTGCTTTGGGGAATTGATGTAATGTGCAGATCTTAATTCCATGCCATATTCCCGTTCCAAAATAAATTCATCCAAGTTTATTGCTCTTTTCACCCTGTGGAACATTTGTGTCAAATGACATTTGTAGGCGTGCCATTTTTATTTTCCTGAGAAGGTAGGTTGTTAATCTCTGCCCATCCAAAAAACGAGCTGGGGTCAGTGGAACTGCTTCTGGGACCCTTCCATCAAAGCTGGCTTTTTCTCAGGTCCTCAGTGAATTGCCTTTTAGTATGGCGATCGTAGGACTGTCATCTCCTGCACGGTGTGATCAGCTTGAAGGACTTGTCAATTTCCGGATCTCAGTTACTCTGATGGGCACTAAGGGTTTCCACTGCCTTGCAGTGGTGTGGATCCAGTGTAGGACTATGATGGAATCAGTCCACGTTTCATCCTTTTACTTGAGCAGTTCTCTCCCATACTTTACTAATCTTGCTCCAATCAGTGCTCCGATCAACTCAAGTTGTGGAAAAGTCACCCTCTTAATGGAGCCACTCTGGATTTCGACGTGACCTAGCCCACCCTCACTCCCCCTTTTCAGTCACATACCTACAGGCAGAGACCACTGTGCTGTAAAGCCTTTTCACTGGCATCACAAAATGCATGTGGCTGTCACTTTAGTGGTTGTCCCATTACTACAGCCAGACAATGCCAACTTGGTATGCTCAGTTTCTGCAATTTCATTTATTTATTCTTTATCACATTTCTACACTACCCAATGGCCGAAGCTCTTTTCCTGGCTACTAAATAGTTGTCTGGTAGGTCAGGTCAGAATGGTTTCCATGACAGCCTCACTTTGCATCTCCCGCTCTTATATTTCAATGAAGTCTCAACTACAATTTTGGTAGTTCCAGACACCAGTGATTCCACTTTCAGGCCAAATCATTTGGCAACGCTTCAGCCCATTTGAGACCTTGCTCCCACAGTTCCCAGAAAAGACACTTCGCTCCGATCATAAATGGAGGCAAGAACCCAACAGGTTCATCCTCCCAAAGCATTCGTAGCTCTGTTTCCAGACATCCATTCCTGTTCTGTTCTTCACATAAACACTGTCAGCTCCTGATACGAAATCATAAACCTAAAGACACTTGCAGACTTCCGGTTGGCAGCTGCCTGCCCTTCCAGAAGTTGCTCTTCTCACGTGAGTCTCCCATGTGATATGATCTTTATAATTCTGATTATAATTCTGAATATGATTGAAGGGCAGAATAAAAATACTTAAAATAAATAACTTAACCCAGCCCCAATACTAGCCACTACACTTTAGGGCAGCAACAGGATTAACTCAGCCAGCCACACCAAGGAACCAATTTCCCCCCCCCACCCCCCCCGGGCAAAAGTGTGAGCCTGCACAGAGATGGGCATCTTTCCAACACCACTTCCTCTTATGTGGTTCCTCACTGTTAGAGTGGGGCTTTGCCTCTCCCTCTGCTAACACACAGCTGGCAAACATCCGTTCAGAACTCCTCTGCTCCTCCTCAGTCATCTGCCAAAGGATAACAAGGCATATCCATTACTGCGGCATCCTCCACCCGGTTGCCCTCCAGGTGTGTTGGAATGCAATTCCTATCATCCCCAGTCCAGCACATCTGGATGGCATCAAGCTGGGGAAGGCTGTCTTACTGCTTTTGATAGAGCTGGCCAGCAGCTGGCATACTTGGCCAACTAGAAAGAAAATACAGGGATTTCCCCGTAATTCTCACACATAAGTAGCTTGGAACAGGGAGGAGCTGCCATTGTAGCGCAGCAGTTAAGAGCATGAGCCGAGCGGTCCCTGGTTCAAATCACACTTCAGTCACACACTCACTAGCCTCTCTTTTTCTAGTCTCAGTCCCACACTTGCAACATAGGGTAGATAACCCCGGCCTATCTTACAGGGCAGCTGCAAGCGGATTCTGAAATAATGCACGGGGCCACTCAATATGTGCCATAGAATTGCTAGTATTATTGTTTTTAGGCAGGAGTTTAAACCAGATGCTGAAAGGAGAGGTTTGGGAAAAGCAATTTGCTGTGCCTTGGCCCTGTGGAGCTCTAGGGCCTACAGAGATCCTGCTTCAGCAGCAGCGCGGCCAGCCTGCTGCCCATCACCTTCACAAGTCTCTCTCGAGCTGCACATTTGCAAATGCAGATTTTTACAGAGATGCTCGGCATCCCTCTTGCAATGGAAACCAGCCCTGATCTTCCCGCTGCTCAGCGGAAGCCGGGCAAAAGCAAAGCGGAAAAGCAACACTTTCTCCAGATTCCGTCTGCAAGGCTGAAGACCCACCAAGGGTAAAAGAGCACCGTCTTCCGCTGCTTGGAGCAAGAAAACACCCCGTGGAACTCAAACACAGAAAAGCCAAGAAGGGAAGTCTCGGTTTCTTCCCCACCATCCTTAACCCTAAATCAATTGTTTTCGAAACTGTTGCAACCTCACCCTTGGCTGGCCAAACAAGAAAAAAAAGTGTCAAAATGCCACCAGAGTGAGTCATCCCAGCTTTGTGGAGGGAATATGTTGGGCTTGGAAAAACCGCCCACACAGTACAGAACACCCGAGTAACTTCGCCCTCCAACAACAACCCATGCAACTTTCTGGTGAGTCACCCTGAGAAGGGAAAAGCCCTCTCTGGCCTGCCCCATAGTCAAGGACAACCTTTGAGCACACCTCATTTCCAAGATAATTCTTCTCTTGTAGCTGTTGGGATAGACGTGAGAGGGTCACAAGGGCAGGAGAAGGCCTGGCTACTCCCAAAGTGACTGGTATTACATTGTTCGAAGCTATGCTAGAGTCTGTTGCAGCAAACCCCACCAGAGCTCCAGAGGCATAGAGAAGTTCGCCTGGCACCTACGTCATACGCTTTCCGGAAAAAGACCTTTTTATTAGCCCAGGATTTTACCACCCTAGCCTTTCGACTCTGCGGTTTTACATCTGTATTTTAAATCTCTGCATTGCTGTTTGTTATGGTTTTAATTTTGGGTGAACCGCCCAGAGAACATTGACTGATGGGAGATTCAGAAATGAAATAAAATGAATTAATTAATATCACAATATGAGCATCCAAATGCAAGAGCTCACTTCATCAGATGCAATAAATTAACAATGCATTATTAAGCATTAAGCCACCCTAAAAAAAAACCTGTCCAACAAAAACAGCAGAAGGCTCAGCTTTTGCCTCGCCTTGGAATAGTGTTTCTTTCAAAGCAGAAAGAAAATAATTTTCAACATCAGGGTGAGCAGAAGACAGAGCTCTACCAAAAGATCTTGGATGATTTGCAGTAGAGCAATCAGTTTGACTTCCAATAGTTTAAGAACTCAAGTAAAATCACAAGTAGATTAAAAAAATCCTTTGCCATGGCTGACCTTGTACTAATCACTTCTCTCAGCCTCAATGTTCCTCATCTGTAAAATGGGAATATTAATTAATTGTCTTTGACGAAGTCTTTGTGCAGCTCTGCTATCCAGTTTTAGGGTGTTGTGTTAGAATCCCTGATCTGTAGTAGAATCCTAGAATACTAGAGTTGGAAGGGGCCTCTAAGGCCATCGAGTCCAACCCCCTGCTCAATGCAAGAATCCACCTTAAAGCATAGCTGACGGATGGCTGTCCAGCTGCCTCCTGAATGCCTCTAATGTGGGAGAGCCCATGACCTCCCTAGGTAATTGGTTCCATTGTCGTACTACTTTAACAGACAGGAAGTTTTTCCTGATGTCCAGCCGGAATCTGGCTTCCTGTAACTTGAGTCCATTATTCCGCATCCTGCACTTTGGGATGATCGAGAAGAGATTCTGGCCCTCCTCTGTGTGACAACCTTTCAAGTATTTGAAGAGTGCTACCATGTCTCCCCTCCATCTTCTCTTCTCCAGGCTAAAGATGCCCAGTTCTTTCAGTCTCTCCTCATAGGGCTTTGTTTCCAGACCCTTGATCAGATGTAGATTTGTACTTTTATTTGAAGGCTCGCTCTGTGTATGTGTGCATGCACTTATGTAGTAAATGATAGTTTAGCTACTAGGACACAGTCTTTTTGGAGGTGGCACCCTGCCTATGGAATTCACTCCCCAGAACCGTTTTTGTAGCCTCTGCTCCTTGCTCCTTTCAAAGAACTTTAAGTTAAAAAAAGAACTTCTTTTTAAGAAGACTGTGACGATACCCCACATTTCTATCCCCTTAGGTATATCTGCTTTAGTATGTCTGGAGAGTGCGGAATGTTGGACTGAATGGGTGTGGCTGCTGATGCGGGGAAAGGGAGGGGGGAAGAGTATATATACAGTGTGAGGGAGTGTTTCAGTTTATTCCTTTATTGTCTTGGTTGGGTGGAGGGTAGTTGTGTGGAAGTTAGCTGTGTGTGATCTAGTCAGGAGTGTGTGTGAGGAGATTATTAGATTTAGGATTATTAGTAAATTATTAGAAGTGTTAGAATAAGCAGGTATTAAATTGATTTGAAAGAACTATTAACAACAATAAACGTTTTCTTTTATATTTTTTGCTACCACAAACCACGTGTCAGCTTGGCCTTGTAACCTGCTCTATAAATATAATAAAGAAACACAAATCATTACCCTTTCAGCCAACACACTCACAGGAGAACCTTATTCAAAACCCTTAACACCCTTTTCCCCTCTGCTATAAGGGAAAAGTGGTGCGTCTTTTACCCTTCCCTCAGGCTTATTCAAGTGGTGGCGCTTGTCCTGAGAGGGGTGTGCTCGTCTAGGCCTGGTGTTTGAGGCCGTGGCGGCACAAAGACCTTTGGGGAAGAGCAGTTGTCTGCACTGTACTGCTGGTTGGTGGTGCCATCTATGAGCTGCTATTTGTATATTGTTTCATTGTTGAGTTGATAGCAATTTTTTTTAAAATTGTAACTCACCGACGTTTTAAACTGTTATATTTTGCAGTGCGAAGGTTTTTTCTTAGTCACCGTGGGTAATTGGTATAAGGCAGGGCAGCAGCATATAAACATATTATTTTAAATCTGTAAGTACATTCTGAGCCAAATTTGGTATTTTAAGTACGAAAGCACCCTCTAGTGGTAAATTAAAGAACTGACATGGAAAAGACTGGGTAAGAACTGGGGGTGTTCTCTCCGCCCTGGAATTATCTCATAATCGCAAACATCCGTGGTGCATTCGATCTTCCAGAGTGGGGATTGGCCTCTTCTAAACCCATCAAATAACGTCAGAGTGGAGAGGTGCCCAATCAGAGCTCCTAAAGCCTCCGCACTTATCCTACCGTGTTGTGTGTGATATGTCCCAATAAGGAACATGACCTATAAATCACTGCATGCAGGGATCTGCTTCAAAAGCCCTCTTTAAAAGCTGTCACAGTGTCAATTTTGATGTGTTTCTCTTTAAAACTGAGGGAGCTGTGAGCGTTTGTTGTTTCCCATTGACGAGGATGTAGCAGTTACCCGAAAATGGAGTGGGTCTTCACAAAACTATCCAACAGAGCGGAGGTGCCCCGGAAATCGGGGCAGAGAATATCCTCATCGAAGCGCCGCCTCAAATTTCGGGGCGGAGAATACCAGCTCTGCACACCCCTAGTAAGAACATAAGAGCCAGAGTTGTCAAGCAGATGGCTCTGACAAGTCCACTAACAAGACAGAAGCACAATAGCCTCTGATATTGACTAGTAGCCACTGGAAGCCTTATCCTCCACGGATGTGCCTAATTCCTGGTACAATGAGGAGGGAAATTCTCTCCCCCTTTCTCCATACCATGTAGAACTGTATACACCTTCCTAAGCCAAAGAGGACTAAACTTTGGTTGCTCTTTTAAGCATCTTGTCCAGCTCTAGAATATCCTGTTTGAGTCAGGGTGATTAGAGCTGTATCACAGTATTCCAAACATGGCCACTGTTCACAATGTGACTGTCACTGTTAATACTTTCTGCATACATTTCCCCAACCTCACTGTTTGCAATTCTCCCCTTCCCTATTATGTGTACTGCATATATATCTGAAACTCTCCATAACGCATCTGATGCCGTGGACTACAGCCCACAAAAGCTTATGCCATAATAAATGTGATAGCTTTTAAGATGCCACTAGACTCGTCGTTGTTTTCTCTGGAAAGACAGAACCTGAGGAGTTGGACACATCATAAGAACGGCCTGTGGGCTCCAATTAAGATCTGTGCTATTCCAGCACTCTGCCTCTAGCAATATCCAGCCAGATGTCTTGGGAAGCTCACAAGCAGAGCACGGGGGAAGACAGCTATTCCCTCTTTGACCCTCCAGTATCTGGCAGTCAAGAGCCTGGTCCTTTCTGAAACAATGTTTCAGTCTAATTCCCGTTACATCCAAATTGGAATTATGGTTTAAACTCTACATTAACCAAGATTCAAACCTGGTTTCATATCCGTTAGTCAGTAGAAACTATGATTTTGTAGGAAAGCAGGTTACAAGCATACTACGGAATTAAAACGAAACAGGTCATTGCCCATCTCTATGGAACTGAAACACAACCCTCTCTCAGGTGACAACCAGGTTCCCATTTGCAGGCTCTTCAGAGGAGCAACTTGGCAAGCCAAGAGCATCCCCAACCACTCCAAAGTACATTTTGAACTTACTACCACGTCTGAATGGCCTCTGGATCTCAAAAGGAACTCACCGGGTAGAGAAAGTTCTAGAGTTATTATGTCAAGATTACATGGACACCAGGCTTGAAAAGCTAAGCTAATCAGGGCTTTGAACTAAGCAGAAGAGACAGCATGCAGCAGTCCTGGCTGGCCAAAGCTCAGTGGTAGAACAGCTGCTTTGCATGCAGAAGGTCCCAGGTTTAATCCCCGGCTTCTCCAGGCAAGGCTATGAAAGAATCCTGCCTGAAACTCTGGAGAGCTGTTCCCAGTCAGTTTTGACAATACTGGGCTAGATAGACCAAGGGTCTGATTCAGTAGAAGGCCGCCTCCAATATTCTTTCCCTCTTGACTTACCAGTGACCATGGAGTGTGAGTGCTGCGGCCAGGGAGTAGTCCACGGCTGGTCCGGGGTACAGGTAGGCTGCAGGCAGGAGCCCAAGTAGTAGGACACTGACTGCTCGCTCACCTGTCCAGTGCAGAGATGCAGCATTGGAACCAGCTACAGAGAAAAAAAGCAGCTTTAACCTGGTGTTGCTTGAGAGTTGGGAATAAAGGTTACTTTTAGTGGTTCAAAGTTTGTAAATGTAGGGAATATTGGAGAAAGCTAGAAGGAAGTACTTACAGGTTTCCCTCCAAAAGGGCGCTAAACATTCAACAGCGAGCTTCCTCATATTGAGGAGCAAATCATTTGAGCTGCCCCAAGTGGAAATGCTAACAGTGCAAAGGTTATCCCAGACCTGGGGCCAAACAAATTGATGGGGGAAGGGGATAGCCAGGCCATATTGCCCCAGAAAAAAACAAAAAAACTGTTCCTGCAGGACTCCTGCAAAGAACAGAGTATTACTCTGTCGGTCCCCAGCCCCATCACACAGGGAGGCTCACAAAGCTACCCATGCCATGTTGATTAGGGTAGATGGGTAGAGTCAATTCCTGTCTTCTAGTCCTTTTGAGACATATAGAAATGATCTGTTTCAGTGCAGAAGTGTCCGAGATAGAGCAGGACAGGTATCTTGGTGGCCCTAAGAGCCTTATTCTCCCTTGCCCATACCCATCAAATTAAGAGCCCAAATTATAAAAACCAATGTGATTTGTGCAATTTGTTTTGCAATCATTTGCATGCATTATTCTGAACCCAATAGTGGATATTTGCGTACCTTTCTCTCTCTCTTTGGAGTTGTAGCAGGTTGGTGGCAGGAGCAAATGTACAGTTAAGAGAGGGACAGTTGAGGATGTCTCGGTAGAGGAACATGACTGGAGCTCAGAAAGGAGGGGCAGGTAGCCCTTGGGAGGGGGAGCACACAAGTGTGGCCCCCTGAATATCGAAACTTTGGCACATATGGCCTGCGTGTACCCACACATATCTCCACAATCATGAAGGCTAGAAACTTGCTTTTAAAAAATAAAATAAAATGAGAGGCGAGATGTGCAAGAATCCAAGTTGCGAGCCAGGTCACCAGATTTTATCTAGAATTCTGCATACAGCAAATGGCAGGAGCTAACAGCTTTAAGGATGCAACAAGTGCCACAGCTATGGAACTCGAGAAGACAGGAATGATTACACACTAGGAAAAATGCCAACTTCATTCAAGACTGAGGATAAACACTGCAGGATTGTGGAGACCCCAAATGCATACATTTTATTTGAGTATTTTAACTGAGACACACACCACATAATGGACATGACTGACATTATAGGGCAGTCCCTGAGTTTGCCTGTCTCTCCCTCCCAATGGGAGATATATTACAATTAAGGAGTACCATAACATAATTTATACAAGAAAGACCTTGATTAAGACAACAGGTTTAATTACCAAATAAAACATCACATGGGACCTCAAGGAAAAGAGCAACATAAACCAGTGAGCCTCTAAAGAACTCCTCCAAAATGTTCTCTTACATTAGTCTCATGTAGCTCCCATTTACTTTAATCTACCTGGAAGCCAAAACTCCACCTCCATGTCCCATCCCAAACAGGCTGGAAACATCAATGTTCATCACTGTCTAGATTATTATGGTACACAAGGAAGTTGCACTGCAGTCGAGTGATGTTTTTTCTCAACCCAAAAGAGCAGTCGCCCCCCCTCCCCCCCATGGCCTCTTTTACAGCAGACGACAGCTACCCAGTTCGTGGCTTGAAACTACAACCTTAGGGATTCAATTCAGTGCCCTGCATTTGTTCACCACACCATTTGAGTTCAGAATAAAAGGATGCAAATTAAGCAAAGTATGCATATTAATATTGGTGCAAACCATCTGTAACGCAACAGAAAACACACACATTGGTTACATGTTAGTTTTAGAAGAATCGGGATTTGTTAGTAACAACGGAGAAGCCTGAAGGCGAGGAAGGAATAGAGACTGGCAGGGAGTGCTGGAGGGTAACAACGTAGTCCAGGCAGCAGACAGAAGAATGCCGAGAATTGGATTTCTACTAAGCTGCGCCCAACTTTCTGGTGTTTCAGGTGCTCCCTACTCATTCCCAAGCTGTCCTCTGCAGCTATGAGCCCACAAGCCTAGCTGGATGAGTAGGAGCAGTGGAGTTTCTTAAGAACATCAGAGTCCTGCTGGATCAGAGCAAAGGGTACCTAATCTAGCATCCTGTGTCCCAAAGTGGCCAACCAGATGCCAGGGGGGAACCCAAAGCAGGACCTGGGGGCAACAGTCCCTCCCACTGTTATTTCCCAGCCATTGGCATTCAGCAGCATGTAGCCTCTGATCCCAAAGGTAGCCTATAGTCATTGTGGCTAGTAGCCATTGATTCTTGTAATCATGGATCCAAAGGTTGCTTTGATAATGCTATAATCAGCCCCAGACCTTCAGGAAAGGATGGAATAATCTCTACAATAAAAACAAAGTAAAATATTTGCCAGCACAAACATGACCACGACCTAGGAAACTAGAGAAAGCCCTTTGTTCTCAGCATGCTCCAGGCTTCTTGTTGAAAAGATCAGAAAAATTATTGCAACACCAGCAGCAAACAAGTTCAGCGCAGACACATGAAATAAAAAACACAGCAGGAACTTGAGGAAGACTTACCTAAACTCCTGGGGGATGTATGAATTTTGCATGCCAAAGGACGGTGCTCCTCGGTGGTAGCACAAGCAAACGCTGTCCTGGTGAACAGAACCTTATTCAGGAGGACTGTGGGTAAAATAGAGGTGTTTCACTTAAGAAAGAAGGGCTCTTTACTTCCAGATTTTACTAAATCTGCTAGGTGCAATAAAAAGCGCTAACAAAATGCTTACATGTTACAAAGAAAAGGAACTTTTTGAAGGGAGTCTCTTAGGAATAAAGGAAATAAACTCCGATACGGTAAAGAGATGGCAGCTCATCCCGTCACTGAACGACAGGAGCTTCTACTACCAACTCCAAGTCTGTACACCAGAAGTACCAAGACGTCAAGAGGGTGAAGGGGTGTCCTTTAAGTGGCACATAGTGCAGAAAAGAGGGGCCCCAGGACTTCCAAGTTCAAGGAATGAGCATGCAGATGTGATGCAGCCCAAGCGTAAACATGGATGGGGTGCTGGATAATGGATTGAACTATATGTTTTCCAGAACCCACAATTTTACAGGAATTTTGGAAGCATTCCAAAAGCATAATATATCCCATCCCACATTACTGCATACTGTACTACCGGAGGAGGGGATGGAAAACGTACCCATTGTGAAGGGAATACCTCCCATACGACATGCTAACCCACTTTGGATCACTCCCAAAAGCAACCCACGGTGGGTTAGCATTACATCTAAACCCAGCCAAAGAGAATGAAAATGGTTAGGCCCGTGCACATCCAGTTTACATGCTCTTATTTCTACGCAATATAGTAATGTTACATTCTTCTCCCATCACAAGCATGGCCACTTTCATTATGGTACCAATTGCATGTCTTGGGGCAACGGAAGATCTGACAGGCTGCTGCAAATTATGTGAGTCACAAAATGTCTGCCAAGGCAGCAAGGACACCCAGCCTGCTTAACACTGTTTTTGCCTTGAGGCAGTCATGTTTTTGTATGTAGTCGAGCTCAATTTGCCAAAACTTTAGGTGCTTTAAGATTGAGTTGTTGTGCCACACTGTCACATGTGCAGGAAAGAACACACTGTGTTGCCCTTATCTGCACAAGGCTGTTTGTCATTCACTCAATCGCCAAAGAAAAGTGTGTTTTCCTAATAAAGCAGAGAGAGATTTCAGACTCTGTCCAAAGAAGGGAATGCCACTGCTCTCTGGCTCCCACACAGCCGTTCATTCATTCAGGAAGCAGCATTATGTACCCTGCCCCAGAGGGGACCCCTTGGAAGCCCCACCTGGAAGGTATTGCACATGGAGAGAAAGCATCGGGAAATGCAGCCACAAAACAAAATGAGTCTGATCGCAGCAAAAGCAAACAAAAATCCACCAAACCCACAAGGATGGGAAAAGCCTTTTTTAGGTGTGGGGAGAGAATGCCCCATCTAGAGAACTCCAAAGATAACACCTTCCAAAGAGCGAAGCTGCAGTCCCAGGCAGCAAAGCAAGCCTTTGAAAGCAAGAGCTGCAAACTGAAAGGAAGTTTGGAAAGGAGACCTGGAAAGAAGCTTTCCTGCCCCAAAGGCGATACATTAGTGCCAGGCCTATCATTAGGTAGAGGAAGGCAGCCGCCACAGGCAGCTGATTCTGAGTATCATAAAAAGGCAGCACACAGCAAGCTAGTTAATTTACTATCGGTATATTTTTACTGCCAGGGAGGAGGAGGAAATGCTTGTGGGATTTTCTGCCTCATGTGCTTGACTGCCCTTAGGAACAATGCACTTTGACTTTTGTGTGTGTGTGTGATAGCTATTTGCTGCCCCATTTCTGTTAATTAAGGACACTCCCTCAGGAACTTCCAACCCCAATCATGGATATAGGGGGACAGGGCAGAAAGGTGCCACTTAAATTAAGAAAAGCCACCAAAAGTCCTGCCCCTCCTGCCCTTAGAGAGTACTACATAGAGGAAAGGAACGGGCCGCAGTAGCCCAGCAGCAGAGCACATGCGGAGCACCACAAAAGAACCCGGGTTCCTGCTCGTGTTGCCAGCGTCTCCACGTAGGGCTGGGAAAGTCTCCCCCCCAAGTCTCTGAATGGCCCTGCAGGCTAGGAATGATGGGGCCTGTGCTAGCCAGACCAAGGACCTGAACTCAGTACAAGGCAGCTTCTTAAGAGAACCTGCTTAAGTCCAGTGCAACTCAGAAAGTGAGAATGGGAGAGGAGGGGGGAGGAAGGGAGGGGAGAGGGGGAGAGGCAGGGAGGGGGGGGAGGAAGGGAGGGGAGAGGGGGAGAGGCAGGGAGGGGGGGGAGGATTTCTGCGGTGCCAAAATTAAGCTTCCAGCCTGCTTTGAAGGGGGGGGGGGGTTGTCGGTGCTGCAACCAGGTGCAGGAGCTGCAGACTCACCTCCCCGCTCCACTAAAAGTCACAAATAAGGATAACGGGGGGGGGGGGGGGAGATAATAGCCCCTCCCTCTTAGCCATAAAGAGCACTATGCCCGGGGGAGGGGGGAAGGAAAGAGACTGGGCCCCCCACCCACATTGAGACCCACGCACCCACCCCCCACCTTGAAGGGCGAAGGCTGACAGACGCTCCCTCCCCCCTCCCTCCGGCAAGGACGTCCCGGAGTCCTTCCCGGAGGTGGGGTGGGGGCGTGTCGGGGCCTGGTCTCCCTCCCCACCCCAGCAACTCCCCGCAGACTCTCTCTCTCTCTCTCCCTCACCGGCGCTCCCGCTTCGGGGCCTGCCCAGCCCGGCCCGTAACAGCAGCACCGCCGCCATCTTGCCGTGGTTTCCTCCCCCCTTTCCCTCCTCCCGCCTGTGCCCCCTCCTCCCGCTCCGTGAGGGGGAGGAGGGGGGAAGGCCAAGGGCACACGGCCACCCGGAAGCGCACTCCCCGCACTTCCGCTCGACGAGGCGCCGCTTCCGGTTGCGGGCGAAGACGGAACCCTCCTCGCCTCCCTCCTTCGGCCGGCTCGGCAAGGCCGGAAGGGGAGAGAGGCCGGCTGGGCGGAGCGTTCGCCGCCATGGAGGGTCTGGAGAGGGAGGTCGACGTCGACGTCTCGGAGCTGCAGTACCTGGTGGCGGCCGAGGAGCAGCGGGCCCGTCTCGCCGCCCAGGTAGCCCCCCCTTCACGTCTCCGGCCGTTCCTAGGGCCGCCTTCTGAGAGCCAAGGATAAGGGGCGCTGGACCTGAGGGCGCTTCTCCTGCGCGTGTCGCCCTCATAGCTCCGGCGGCGAATCCGTTGAGACGACGACAGCACATGGCAGGCTCTAATGGGCCGCCCCTGGCATTGCTGTTTGTCGCCTTTGGTCTTCTGTGCTTCCTCCAAGGGGCTCAGGGCCAACAACCCTGCGAGGGAGGCGAGGGAGAGTGTGTGAGGGGGTGGGGGCAGAGGCTGACCCAAGGCCATTCACTGCGAGTGGCAGATCTGAACCCAGGTCTCTCCAGGTCTACACTCATCCTTCAACAAGCTACCTTCCCTCCACCCCCACGAAATCCCACCGCCATCATCTCCCCCCACCCCTCATTTGTGTAGCAGGCCTATGGTGGACACAACACCCTCCCCTTACTATGCCCCCACCGTAGTTGGAGGTCAGTGCATAAGAGCAATGCTGGATCAGACTAATAATAATAATAATAATAATATTTATTTGTAGCCCGCTTCTCCAGCGTCCTGTTCCCACAGTGGCCAGATGACCCAATGAGAAGCCTATAGGCGGGACATGAGCTCACATTAAGCTGCCAGTAGGCTTCACCCCCCCTTTTTTTTGACTTTTTACTTCTCTGTCTCTGTATATAGACACCCCCCCATCCCTAAAAAGAGCTCTCTTAACAGGTAAATACCTGCATGAGACCCCCTAAATTGCAGCAGAGATAATATTGCTGTGGAAATGGAAAAGACCCAAGAAATCCCTGTTGGTCCTCTTCAGATCAATCACCTTTGAAGGAATGGCGTTATCATATGACCCGCACAAACCAAACTACGCCTTAATCAGGGGATCCACAAATGTTGGCTGCCCTTAATAGCCAAGCCAAAATTCATGATTACCCAAGATCTGCTCCTGATTACAGATGCTTATATTAATTCTTCCTTCCAGGTTCACAACTTCATGGAAGTCTGCTGGGATAAATGTGTTGACAAACCAGGCTCCAAGCTAGACTCCAGGACGGAAACCTGTCTGGCCAACTGCGTCAACCGCTTCATAGACACAACGCTGTCCATCACGAATCGCTTTGCACAGATACTCCAGAAAGGAGGGCACTGAGAGCTAAAGAGAGGTCCATTTTATTCAGCGGACTTAACAGTAACCCATCTTCCTTGGATCCATACTTGGTTAGAAGTTCTACCTCAGTGCAGAAATGGTTGACCAGCCACTTATGCAAGTCTGTAACTGTTCTTTCCTGAATGGCATTGAACTGGGTGCTGTAGAACAACCTCTTGACTACATGCAGGCTAATAAATCAAGAAGAGTTGTCTAAACATGTTGACTCCATTTAGCAGAAATTATGGCTGCTTTGCTTTCTTTCAACTGTAGGGTAATAGGGATGTGTCCAGGCAATGAATAGCTGGCTTTTAAAATTTGAAGTCAAAAGTATGTGTTTTCAGGAAATCATTGCAAATTATGGTTCATTGTAGTGTTTGCAAACTCACTGCTGAAGTAGTTGCCTCTTGGTCCCTGTTTATTAACGTACACCTCATATAGTCTGTCTATGTAGTCCTTCCTCTGGATAAAGAATCAAACTTGATTCACAGTTCAAAGCTATAAAGTTAAAATTTGTAGTTACTGTTGCTATGATTACAACTAAAAGATAAATCTATTCAGGTCTGGCATTTTCATAGGCTGTAATCCTATACTCTCTTACCTAGGAATAAGCCTCAATGAAATCAATGGGACTGACTTATCAGTAGACATGTATAGGATTGCACTGTAAGTCTATTTCAAAGGGACACAAATCTGCAGTGAAACCAATTTCTTCTTTCTCAATACCAGTGACCCTGCATGGCACATTTCCCCCTTGCAAACTACACATTCTGGCCTAATCCTGTGGTAGCATTTGGGGAGAGAGTTGGGAATAGCACAACCATTACCCACCATTTCACCACCATTTTTAGACAGTGCTTTCTGGATCTGTACCAGAGATCTGTAGTAAGGGCCAATGACTCTATTCTGCAACTGGAGTTTAAGATTTCCTGGCTTGCATTTGAAAGGGGCAGTGAAAAGTACCAGGGGTTCCACTCTTCCTCACCCTACCCTTAGGAACGTCTTTCCTGAACATTTATATCACACTGCTTCTCTCCAAATTCATTCTTTAAGACTGCTGGAACTTGCTGCCTCCCCATCATCCCCCAAATAATCTCTTGTGTATTGTCTGGTGTAAAAATTAGTAATGCTGCAGCACACTCTCCACTTTGATGGCTGAAATCAACACCATTTATTCTTGCAGACCTGAACATATTCATGCCAGTATTTTGCACATATAAAAAAATAGTTCAATTTTGTAGAAAGTACTTCAATTGCCTCACTTTTTATATCGACACATTACAATTATTTTCAAAAATAAGTTTTATATGCTGGTACCACAACACAGGACAGAAAACCTTGCATTCTGATCTTTGGAACATGATTCCACAGACATGGAATGCCAGGAAGTTGTCTTTGCAGAGGGAGGGAGGCCAGGGTGGGTGGGGGAAGTGGTCAAAATGGCTAATAAAAAACAAAGCTCCTGGAGCAAATTACTGAGATAAGGAATATATGGGGCTATTAAGGGTAAACAACTGGGGAGCCAGGAACGGGGAAGGAAAGGCCTGAGCCCCATTCTAACCAGCCCATTCTCCTGAGTTAGTGCCTTCAGTCTGCAACTGTCCCCTTCTGTAAAGGTTTTATAGCTGACTAATTGTCATGGCTTCCCCCAAAGTAATCTGGGAATTGCATTTCACTGAGAATGTGAAGCACCTGAGCTCTTTTGGGGGAGGTCTGTAATGTAAATATACCACTGACAAAATTAAAAAACGGGGTGGGGGGGAGAGATTATGATGAATGTATGTTAATTGTAGGCTTGAGTCTGCAGCCAACCTTCTGAACAAATACACACACACAAATCCATGTGCGTATCCGGGGGCTCGGAAGAGTTTTGCATGAAAGCCAACCCACCCCTGACTAATTACACTATGGATCCTTCAAGGATATTCTGTGTCCTAAGTTTAAATTTCCTAGAGAGGCATCCTGTAGGGAAGGGCCAGAGGGAGCAAGGTCCTGGCCTCTTCTGTGCTGTTAACCAAGAACTGCTGCTCCATCACTCCACCTGCCCTATCATCCACTTCCTAGCTTTTGCTTGGTAGTAGAATTCCTTGACTGCATGGCAAGAGCTACAAGAGAGAGTAGTCTGAACATGCACCCGTTCCCAGCAAAGATGACAACCATTGTTTATAGAAGGAATATAGCAGACGGTATCAAAAGCACTCTTGCAGGGCTGGTGTGGCTCTGAACTCCCATCTGTCCACAAGATGGCTAGCACAGGCAGGACGCTGAAGCTCATTATTGGTAGTTCTGCACCGCAGTAAGTCTTGCAGGGACCTAGGGTGGCCACCCATCCCATGCTGCTGGCTCTCTGCTTGACCTGCCATCTCCTGTCCACAACCACCTGCTTCTCCACTCAAGTGACAAGGGTGTGTGGCAAATGTACGTTTTCAGCTTGCGGAAGCCTCTAACCTCTTCATTGTTTATTGCAATTAGGTTTCTGCACTGGCTATTAAAAATACAGTCCGGTTTTTAAAAAGCAAAGGGGGCCCAACATCATCAAGTCCCCTTCTGCGCTGCACTTTTTGATTTAAGAGTTCATACTGTTATGAACAGATGGGTATCCAGACAGACTCTGGAGTGGAGAGACGGGAGCTCTCACTGAGAACTCTGCCCAGTTTCTAATTGGTATGAAAGGGAAAGATGCCCCTTGCAAGTTACCAAGGATTGCAGAGCTCAGATCCAGGAGCTGTTGTGCAGCCAGTTCAGACTGCTATTTGTTCCAAGGGGGCAGCAGTTGGAGGCAAGTTCTGTTCTCTTAGAAAACAAGCCCACACACAAACACAGAGCAAGCTGGCCTCTTTTTGTCAGTCCTCGTCCGAACTATCCTCGGAATTCTCGTCAGCCGCCACTTTCCAGTTCTTCCTCTTGCTACGCTTCTCCTGCACCCTTTCGCTGCATCTTTCTGACACAGACCTCTGCTGTTTCCTCCTCTTTTTCTTTGGCTGCCTCTCCTGTTCCTCCTCTGGCTCACTGTCCTCAGAGGTGCTGGAGGCGCCGCTGCTTGCCTTGCTAGATTCACTGCCTTGTCCTAAGGAAGAGACTGGTGCCTTGGCCGACGCCTTCTTGGCCTTTTTGTGACGTTTCCGTTTCCGCTTCCTCTTCCCAGCGTCTCCCTCTGAACATTCAGACCCCTGGGAAGAATCCGCTGCTGCGCTCAGTTGCTCCCGTTTCTTCTTCTTTTGCTTCTTGTGAGATTTCTTTTTCCGCTTCTTCTTATGTGACTTTTTGGGCTTTTTCCTTTTGGACAGCTCGAGAGAAGACTGTTTGCCAGGCTGAGATTTTCTTTTTCCGTTCACCGGGTTTTGTTCATCTTGCTCTCGTTGGTCACTGTAAAACAACCAAGATGATGAAAGCTTTGGGCTTTCTAAGCCAGCCACCCCCAAGTCATGGTCAGTGGCCATGCCGTCTGGGGCTGATGGGAACTGTAGTCCCAATGCACCTGTAGGGCACCAGGTTAGGGAAGGCTATTCCAAAGACTTGATGTAATTACTTTCCAAACTTCTAACAGCTCAGCCAGTGTTGCTGAGAAGGGTTGCAAATGTTTGAGTGCATCTCATCATTCTAAAAGAGCCGGGCATTTAGTTTCTTTGGTAGGGGCTCAGTTTTAAACAGCGCAGGACTATATCAAGTGAAATGGGATAGAGTGGCTTTTTCAATTCACCCATGGCAAATCTGGGGCGCCCTGCCCAACCCTTGCAACCCTTTTTATCAGACAGGAGGTTTGGTGAGAGGGGCTGTGGTTCAGTGCTTTGCATGCAGATGCTCTCAAGTTCAATACCTGACATTTCTGCGGTTCACTGCCGGGAAAGGCTCTCTGCCTCAGATCAAGAGAGCCACTGCCAATAGGAGGAGTCCAGGTATGAGGAGCCATTTTCAGCCTGAGCGCCGTATTCGTTTCTACATAACCCTCTAGGGGCCACATGACAGAGGTGGAAATGGCCAAAGACGAAAGCGGGCATGGTCAACGCATGCTTTCCCCCCTTAGCCCTGTTCACCCACTTCTCTCACCTATAAACACACACGTGGTTTCCTCTCTGTGCACGGAGGAAGGGACTGCCTGTCTCTCAGTGGAGAGAGGAATGCAGGCGAATTGGCAATGGAAGGAAAGTCCAATATCTTCCTGCATCACCAGATCACTGGAAAAGCATTCTGAGGGGGCATGTCCTGGTGGGAGAGGTGATGGGTGAGCTGGGCAGGCTGGATGGCTGGCAGTTCTCTCCACCGTTGGAGCAAACTGAGCTAGATAGGGCAATGGTCTAACTCGGCATAAGGCAATTTCATACGTTCACTCTGTATTTCTACAGGCACTCCAAACTTTTGACTCAAAGAAGTAAGATGACCTAAGAGATGGACCTTATTTATTTTGTAGTGCTGAAGAACAACCATGGCCCAGTTCAGGCACAGTCTGCCATCACGTGCACTAAGCCACTTTTAAGCCAACCATAGTTCCTTGTTACATACCAATTCTGCGAACCCAGGTTAGTGTGAACAAGCCAGAATCATCAACCATGGTTTGATCTTCGCTTTTTGGAACAAACCATAGTTTACCCAGAGTTCCTCTGAGTTTCGACATAACTTGGGAACTCTACTTAGTTTCAAAATTTCTGATCTTGCAGCTGCACCAGAGGAACTGAGGGCCAGGGGGAAGTCCAAGGCTTAATGCTAAACTACAGGTTAGCGTTATGTCTGAAAAGGCCTTCTTGGGTTGTTGTTTCTTAGAAAGTCTATTTGCTTTACCTGTCTGTATCAAATTCTTCTGGATATAACTCTTTGTATCCGCTGTGACCCCACCTGTAAGTAAACACCAAAACCATCTACGTGAACACAGAACAAAACACAGCAAAATCACATGATGCAACCTTTGTTGGACCGCCCCCCATCAGAATGTGTTTTAATGCCCCTACTTTGCAAGATTGCTGTGGGAGCAAAACACTTTGTAAGACTGGGAAAAGCTGCTCTCTGAATCCCCGTAGAGTTCTATTATTAACAACAATAAATAATAATCGTTAAGACCTGTCTGGCATGTTAGCTTCACATTCATAGAGCTTCTTGTTCCAGTATCGGGCATGCCGAAGGTCATCTTCCATCGTCACTGATACAGGAGCCAAGTTCCTTGCCTTCCAGTTGGCTTGCTGGCTCTCCTCATCAAACCCATCACTGCGCATTCGGCTGCTGCAGAGGCAAAGACAGTAATCTTTTTACATTTCTAAGGTGAAAGCTTTCTATAAAACAAGGGGGGACTGACTGTAGCCCTCCAGTTATTGTAGCCCTACAACTCCTATCCTCCTGTACCATTGGCAACGCTGGCTAGAACTGATGGGAATTGTAGGCCAGAATATGTGTAGGGCTGTAGAAGGAATTAAAAAAAGAGGCCAGAAACAGGGTCCTGCAGATGTTGAGCTTGAGCTCCACACGTGACCCTTGCCTTCTCAGAGATACATGGTGGTTCACTCCATTTCTTCCCGCCCAGGGTAAATCAAAAGAGCTGTTTCACCATTGCTGCTTACTCTCAAACAGTGCCGTACTGAAGGGGAAACGTACACCTTCCCAACTTCTCCCTGATGTAAAATTAATTAAGGATGAAATTGGGCATTCCTTGCTAAAACAGGATTGCCACTCCCTGGCCCAGGAACAGCCGCAGTTTCTTTAAAAGTTCCTGTTTTAGGAGAAGCCCTGTCCCTTCTCCACAATTCTACCTAGGTCAGGCTTCCACATCATAGCACCTGGGACCACCACCTGGGGAAAGGGAAGGGCTACTGAATAGCTAAAGGACCAGCAGGAGCGAAGAGCACAGCCAAGCATCTTCTAAGTCCCTAATGCTGATTGAAACAGGCACAAAGTCCTGTGCAATACAAGGTAGCCCCTACATAAGAAGTATGTCCTGACTGCTGCTAGAGAGAGGGGGAACATTTCCTGATATATTGAAGTCCCACCTGGAACTATCAGGAAGCATTCTTTTTTCCTTGCCCCAATGTATGTCTTTGCTCTGCTTTTCCATCTCTCGTATTTTCCACATTTCCGACTCTTCTTGAATCTGAGATACATAAAGAAGGTACCAAAGTGTCATTTCTAGAAGAATGATATGCATCAGATTCCAATTTAACATCCCAGCCAGGGCAACAACACAAGACTACTCCGTACCTTGTTATGTGCGTCTGTGTGCCGAATGACATTTCGCAGAAGAACTTTCCCCAAAGGGATACGAGACATCCTTTAACCCGAGGCATAAAATGGGCAGCAAACAAAACACACTGAAAGAAGTCAATGACAATTATATAAGACCTTCTAGAGCAGAAAATATCCCTATTGGGAATACAAAGTATGTTACAACTATTCAATGGCTGTTCAGAAAAGAAAATTACTACATAAATTATAGTGTTTGGTGCTGACAGGGACTTTCCTAAACAATCTTTACTTCTTTATGGATGCAAATTCTCAGGCACCCAGGAACCTGTCCTATGTCTACATGGGAGGGAAAGGGCGAGTAGCTAGCTGTGTCCATATTCAAAGAAACCCCTACATCATAAACTCGACAGCTTGCCATTCAAGTTGAGCGGGGTAGGTGGGTAATATTTATAAAGATAAGTTGTACATTCAATAGGAAAATACAAAGGCTAACAAGATGCCAGGAAGCTGGGTTTTCTGAACCCATCACTTCCTCTCCATTTAGGAACAAGGGACTTTTTGCCTTAATGTTGATGCGGTTTCCACAGGTTGGCTTCAATGACTGATCCCTAAATATTGGTCCTGATCCCATCCTGTGGGAGAAATGCCATTCCCAAAGCCCGTTACATACTTATGGGGCTTAAAGAGTACTCAACGGGTATTTGCAAAGAGGGCATGACATTCCTCTCCCAGGAGGGGATCAGGAATCACGTTTAGGGGTTGTTCACTGTTACCACAACCCACTCCTCAGGACCCTTAAGACGCTAGTTCAAACCCCCGCTTGGCCACGAAGCTCACCTTGGGCCAGCCGTCGCCTCCCTGCCTGGCCTACCTCACGGGATTGCTGTGAGGATGAAAGACCAGTGGGGGTAAAGAGAGAGGGCCGCGGCACGGCAGCCGGAAGCCCTAGGAAGGAGACGTGGCTTTTATATATATATATATATATATATATATATATATATATATAACAAGACAAAGCACGTAGCAGCTTTCCCTCACCCACAACCAGCGCGTCACCCCAGAACACGAGTCAAAGGCGAGTCACCCATTCACACGTTCCTCTTCCGATACCCGAGTTCCGAGCGTCCCTCGAGGGGTGTGGGGGACAGCTGGCTTCGCTAGCTCAGTGGGGCACACCGGGCTGAGGCGGTGCCGGCGCCGCGGAGGCTCGTGAGGCCTCGGAACCCGGAAAGCGCGGGGCGAGCGGAGCCGGGGGAAGTGGGGACGAGGAACTTCCGCTTCCGCCGGAGGCCGCTTCCGGTTGGTTGCTAGGGAAACGGCTTGGGCCGCCGACGAGAAGAGGGCGGGGTAAGGGTCCTCATGGCTCCTATATTGCTGCTTTTAATATCTATCTATATCTATCTATCATATCTATCTATCTTATCTATCGTTATTCTGAGTTTTCTTCCTTGGAAGGGAAGCCCCATTGAAGGCAATGGGACTTGCTCTCGAGTAGACACGGCCAGGGATCGATGTGTTCATGTCCCCACTGGGCCATGTGAAGCTCACTGGGTGACTTTTGGGCCACTCACAGCCTCTCAGTCCAAATCTACCTCACAAGGTTGTCGTGAGGATAAGAGGGAGGAGGCTGTGTGTATGATACCTTGGGCTCTTTGTAGGAAAGGAGAGATATGAATGTAACAAATGAAATTAATAAATTTCATTCTATTTGATTGATTGATTGATTGATTGCATTTTTATAACGCCCCATAGCTGAAGCTCTCTGGGCGGTTTACAAGAATTAAAACCCTAAAAAGCATTCAAAATATAAATCGACTGTATAAAAACATAGTATACAAGCAGCAATGCAACAGTTAATACCAATTTAAAATGCAGATTTAAAACAGCAAAGCTAAAAATTAAACTGATAAACTGTTAAAATACTGAGAAAATAAAAAAGGTCTTCACCTGGCAGTGTGTTGTTGGCACTTTACACCAGAGGTTCAGTGATTTTGGCAGTGCCATCCTATGCATGTCTATGGGGCTTAATCCCAGGTAGGCTAGTATAGGATTGCAGCCTAAAACAAAGAAATTCAGGAATATTGACAGTGCAAACCTATATGTGTTTATTCCAATTAAGCCCAATTATATTCAGTAAGGTTTATTCCCAGATAATTGTATATAGGTTCTCTCCCTCTGCCTTTTTATACCATTAGACTTTCTCAAAGCATAATTCTCTGAATGTCTCCCCAAATGTAAGTTGCGTTGGGTTCAATGGGGCTTCCTCCTAGGTAAATGTGTACAAGAACTGCAGCTTCCCATTCATTGTCTGCGTTATCTTTATAACATCTGCTGAGAGTTTCACGCTGCTGTTTTCATCAGCTGTGTTTAAATTTTATTTGTTCTGATTTTGCTATTGTATTTTCCTTGCATTGCTTTTCATTTTAGACCCTGTACTGGACTTTTCTACTTCCAAAGGGTGGAACTATAAGCATTTAAAATGAAAGAAGCGTGCCAGCAAATTAGGCCAGTATCGTTACCCTCCTATTGCAGACACAGGGATGGAGGGCAAGACTGAGAGGGAATTGGGTTTCCTAAAAGCAGGGTAAACATTCCCCTGCATGTTTACTCAGAAGTAAGTTTCACGGTATTCAGTGGGGCTTATTTGGACAGGTGTGCGGCCTTAGGGAGCTCACGGGTGGCATCAGACTTGAACTGGGGGGTTTCTGGCGCACCCTTGTGGTATTACATCATCTTCCAAGAAGTGACGCTTCTTACATCACTTCATGTCTGTGCCTAGTAAAGCTGCTTCTGCTGCATTCATGCCCATCAAGCAGCTGTTTTAAAGGGACAGGAGCCCTGCCAGAACAAAAGATGGCAAAGCGAGCCCTGCAAGACTAGCTCAATTTCTGTAGAAGTCAGATTGTAGCAAGTGTTGGAAGAGGGGGTTTTTTTCCCAAGGGGCAGGGGAACTCTCCAAAGAGAGCCATAGTATTTTTCTTTTTTTCCTCAGTTAGATTCTACACCGCAACCAGGGTGGAGAGCACTAGAAGGCCTGCAGTGTGACTTTGGAGCCCTTAGATCTAACTGGTGTCCTATATCTTCTGCTGCTGCTTTTTAAAGCTTAAGAGGCAATAATGGAGACCCTTTGTGACTCAGAGGACACTCTGGCAAAAGTGACCCAGCTCTGGACAATGCTGGACGACATGGCTGAGAGCAATCCTGAGAGTTACCACCGGTTCATGCAGAAACAACTAAAGGATGCAAAGCAGTATTATGCCCCTCCGGAGCCATACCTGTGCCTGAAGGCCCATATCTTGGTATGTTGTATAGCAAGAAGGAATGTAAAACCCATTTCTGCATTGGGCAAACCTTCACTTGACTAACAGAACACATTATGCAGATGCGATAGGCTTAAGTGTGTACTTGATTTGCATTGTATAGCCTGGTTATAAACCTCTGGACTTAATTTTTCCTAAGTTTATTTTTATTTATTTGCAATAGGAACTGAAACATAAGAGATCCATTGTATTTTTTCCATTAATATAGGCTGACCGTAAGAAAAGGAGGACAGGGCTCATGTAACTTTAACAGTTGTAAAGGGAATTTCAGCCAGTGTCATTTGTATGCAATTAGTCCCTGGTGAAATTCCCTCTTCATCACAACAGTTAAAGTTGCAGGGGCCCTGCCTTCTTTTGTATATGGTCACTCTAGTATAGTGCATGCAACTTTAACTGTTGTGATGAAGAGGGAATTTCACCAGGAACTAATTGCAAACAAATGACACTGGCTGAAATTCCCTTTTCTCTACAATTGTTAAAGTTACATGAGCCCTGTCCTCCTTTTCATATGGTCAGCCTAGTTAATACAAAAGTACATGGTCTGAATTCATGACCACAAATATACACCAGAGAATGCAAAGCAGCGCTTGACTGTGTTTCTGCCTATATGAAATGGAAGTCCTTATCTGTTAATGAAATGAACTATCCTGCTTTAATAAATGGTTTTGGTTTTTTCCCTCCAGGATCCTACTGAAAAAAAATTGTTCGTTAACCTCTGTAGGTGGAACAAGGTCCCAGCACCCCACTCACCATCTGAGCCAGTGCCATTAAGTGCAGGCAAAATGGAGGAGGTGTCTGACGAATCAGGTCAGCTTTGCTTGTTGGAGACAATTTAGCTTGCTGTTTAGCACAGTTGCAACTTCTATGTAAAATCTCCCACCAGAGTATTCTAGTGATCATTGTCCCTCTCCAAAGAAATACTGAGGGGCGGCAGCTATATTTATTATTTATCCAAAAGGTATCTATCCCACTCTTCAGTCAAAAGATTCCCAAAGCAGCTTACAAGAATCACCAGACTGCCCCTGCCTTCAGGGTCACATTCTAAAAAAACACAAAGAAAGGGTTGATGGGTATGAGAGTTGCCCAGATGAATGGGAATACATCAGTTGAACTCAGCTATGCATCACATCTATTCTTCATCTGGGCTGGCTTGTTCCTCTTTTCTTTCTTCTCTTCTTTTGAGTTCAAGCCAAACGTGTTTCTCTTCTCCCATTCGCTTGGGGCAAAATTCCCTCAGACCCCCTTCTAATGTCAGTTGGGGGAGGAAGGGGCCATTACTGGGAAATAGATGGTGGCTAACATAACGAACATTATATGCTGATATGTCTTGGTTACCAAAATAGCAAGCTAACATGCACTCCAGCCAGAAAATCAAAATTCAGTATAATCTGACTTCTTGAGAATGGCAGTGTTTAAGTTTATGCTTGAAAATCAGGTTTCCTGGCATCTTCCAAAAGGATGTACTTGGTAAAGCAATCGTATTTCTCACTGTTCTTGTAGAGCTTTACGGTGTCCTTGATATCGCATACAATCCATCCGTTCTTGAAAGGGGAAAGGATGACCCAGTAGAAAAGGACCAACTGATACGTCTGTCACTCAAGTATATCGAGGAGCATTACAACATCACTCTGTCCCACTCCTACAGTATTGCAAAATTTAAACTGAAAGGAAGCCTTGAAAGGATGAGGCAGAACTTCAGAAGAGAGCAGGCACCTGCGGTTTTGTCCCAGAAGAACACAAGGAAAGGTAAGTAACCTTCCAAGTCATTACCAAGACTGAAAGAAGAAGGTGTGTGATAAACCTTGCCATATCATTGTCTGGGATGTGAATTATATTCTGCAGAAGAGATACTGACAAATGATACTGACAAAAGTCGTCCTGGCTTGAGCATGTCTTTTAATCAGTTGTTAAATTAATAGTGTTTAAAAAAGCTTTTAATAGACTGAAGAGCCTTCCTTAAATAATTTTTTAATACAAATATTAAACTGTAGATGGCAAACGCCATCTTGCAAAGGGGATCCCTTTTTTTCCACAAAGGGAAAAAGTGCCTATTCTAAGATGCCTGCTATACCACGTATGCATTATGTTGCTTCAGAACTATTGTGTTTACCTACATTGACATGCATAGAATTACAGTACAGTCTTCTTCGTCTCTACTCAGAAGCACATAGTCTGCAGAGGGGCTTGTAACTGCATTCAGCCAAACACACTTACAGAGCTCCTATGATTGGAAACGCTGACGAGGTAGGGATCCTGATTACAGGAGCTGTGTAATTGCATACAGCTGAACACATCCTTGTATAGAGACCTTTGCACTTAATGCATGGACCCAGGGACACATGTCCATCCCTATTTTAGCCGTGGTGTGGGCAAACAGCTGCCTAGGACTAGTGTGGTAAAGGAAACTATGTTTACTGCTGGTGTATAAGAGGGAAGGTAGGACAGGCCAGTTACGCTTGTTCTATCGCTACATTTAAATACTTTTTAAAATATTTCCATGTCTGAAAATTGTTACTGAAAGAAGCAACCCTCAGCCAACTGGGAAATATTATAGCTAAGGAAGATAGCAGTGAGCTTACTTTGCTGATGAACAACAGTGTGCCTTCTAAAACATGCATCATTGAAGAGATTTCCAGTACAGAGGCACCAGAGGAATTGTGCACACCAGCCTATGTGCTCACCACCAGGAAGGATGCGAACGGGAAGCCTCTAAAGATTGAACTGAAAGTTGAATTGCCGGAGGTGACCTGTGTCTCTGAATGTAACCTGAGTGTTTCTAAGGTGAGTCAGTCATGAATTACACTTTAATCACCCTTTCTTCAGGCAAGCCCAGATCCACCTGGCACACTTCACTTGTAGGAACTGCATGTACCTCATTTACAACGCATATTCCATTCCTTTTTAGGATGATGTATTGATTGAATGCCCTGATAAATACAAACTGCAGTTGGATCTTCTGGAGTCTGTGAATGAAGAAGCTACAGCGGCAACATTTTACAAAAGGAAAAGTATCTTGCATATCACAATGCCTGTGTGCCATTAGAAGTGATATTAGCAAAGCTGATGTATGTGTTAGATATTTAGAATATGCTCACTCAGCACCTCTAAAGGTTTTGCACTGGTTAATATTAAGTCTGCTGGCTGCTTGCCTGCATTTTACGCCTCTGTGCCTTTGAGTAGGAATCCCAACTGCCCTTTGGATATGTGCAGAGGGTCAGTAACGTGCTCACAGGAGATAAGATATGTTCTTGAGTACAGAAGTGAAATGCAACACCAATAGAAAGTGTTCCAACACTTTTTAAAAATATTTTCTTTAATGCACGGAGTTTCTACTGTGTTATGCAAACTGTAAGAGACCAACAAATGTGTGAAAACTTTGTAAATAATAAACTTTATATCTTGACGGAGTCCTTCATGAATGGAAGTAATACAAGATAACAAACTTCTCTTGCTTTCAGTGATTTCTGAATATAAATTGTGCCCCAGCACCAATTTGAGAGTTCTCTAGGCTCAGTGCTCAACAGGAGACAGCAGATGTAAAACATACCCCCAGGATACTATATAGATGGGGGATGCTGGGAGGCATGTTGAGAGCCCGAGGCAAATGGATTTAGTTTATCAGTTGCTGCTGATCTCTTGAATCAAAAGCCGATTTACTTTTGTAACTGAAGCAGTTGTTCTGCTTCAATCTTGTTTTAAAAAGTTGCCGTTTGACTTAATTGATAAATCCATTTGCCCAGTGTTCTCAATATCCCCCCACCCCCGGCTCCACAAGTAGTTCCTAACTATAAGGCTGCTCATACTGTTCTTCAGCTGCAGCATCAAAAAAAGACTGGTGCGAATAGAACAGTCAGTAGGACAATGGTTCCTTGCAAAAAGCTCACTCAGGTTTTGGATTATTACAAAGCAACAGACATTCAAGGCTTTAGGCGGCGGATTCCAAAAGCAGCTGAAAAACATTAAGAGCAGCTACCGAGTTAGTGGCGCAGGCCACCCAAAGCGCACGTGACAGCTCTCTCCCCACTCCCTTGAGAGGACAAGGTTAGATTCGTGCTTTGTTGGTTCGAATAGGGACGCAGCCTCACCCATCTGTAGCAGCAGTAGGGTCGGATCCTCAGACCCTTCAGCTAAGAAAAAGCACCAGCGACAAGGAAAAGCAAGTCTAATAAATTTCAAACATTTAATGGAACACAACTGGCTAAACTAGCCAGTCTGGAACTCAGTTAGGATATTTAAGTGCAACTTGCTTCTTACCAAAATGGTAAGCTTTTTAGGCATAACTGCAACCAAATCAAAAACTCGTCAGTTAGGTCTCAGAAAAATATTTAATTTCCACAGTATAATCTTGAATAGTATCTTTAGTGGATTTGGTAGCACAGCTTTACAAGAGACAATACTTAATGCAATGCATGTGGTACAGAATCATCTGGGGCATATTTAACTGCCTACTCGGCTCTCCAGGTCATGTCACTTAGCAATTACATGATCTTCCTTTTTAAATTAAAATTTCCTTCGGAAAGCAAACATGGGAGTGTTTTCCACTAGTCTATCCTCATTACTGACACAATCCCTAAATGTGTTGGGTCACCATTTCAAACAAAATCCATTTCCAGCAATTTAATTACTATTTTTTACACTATTTACAGGACTGAAGAAATTCTGCTGCTTCCCCAGGGCTGGGATGGGCAAGACAACAATGCCAGTACAAATCAGTGGCCCTAATTCAGAAAAGAGTAGCTGCGCCTAATTTGAAACAAATCGGACTTAAGAAGCATACACGGCCAGCTTGTCCTATTGATTTCAATGGGATAGTAAACACAACTAGCTTACTTTTGATTAGGGCCAGTGGTCACAATTTACCAGGGCCTTCTTTTCTACAAAATACTTGTTTAAATGAAGGAAGACAGTGACCTCACATTCACTTCAATGACAGGACAAATACCAGCTGGACTGCAGCTAGTCTCAAAACCTCCAAGAGGTTCCTGGGGGAGGACCCTAATGTTGGAATTCAGACAACGAGGCCACAATGTTTTATATGTTTTAATTTGTACAGAACTTCAGCAGTGCCCTAAATAATGACTCCTGCTTGGAGTTAAGCAGCATCCACTAAAGGAGAGGGAAGCAGTTTTGTAAAATGAAAGGTTTAATGCAAAAAATATATATGGTGAAGTCATGAAAATTCACTAAAGGGGCATTTTGTTAGAAGTATTTCAAAATGCAATTCTGCCATATAATTTCGGTGGTTCGACTGAAGCTTCCCTTTTGCATTAAAGTACTTTAAAAGGGTTTCTGTGGCTAAAAGTCTGAATAACTGAATTAAGAAAATGAGCTGGAATGTGAACTGCTAGGAAGCCTGTTCTATACTATCCCTCACGGCAGCCTGCTAATCTAAAGGACAGGAGAACAGAACACAGAAAGAAGTTCACTTCCTGTGCCGGACTGAAGATTTCAGCCATCAGATATTTCAACTCTGTTTTTTTGCTTTTACAGCCTGGCTCCCTTGTTTCTGAAAACACAGGAGGAGTTATTCATATTGCCGGGTGGGTCTGTGTCCCCTTAATATGAGCGCTTCCACATGATTTTGAAAGACTTTGGGCTATTTAGAGGGGGGAAGTTTGCACATTCATTCACTGTATAAAATACAGTATAGCTGTACTTGGCTCCAGGAAGCCTCTTGCAAACTATTGAAATCTGTACAATAGGTAATATAAATTACCAGTATACATAGATATATTTTTTAGATATATATTTTTTAAAAAATAAAGAAAGGAACATTTGTTTTGAGAGTCTAAACTCTAGATATATAAATAGTTTCTGTAGAATGAAGTGATGTGACCTAAGAAAGTCCTGGTGGCCCTCAAGAGATTATAGCAGCATGGTGGCCGGCTTCTCGAGGAACCTTTTGAACTCGGCTAGCCACTGGGCTCCAACTGCTCCGTCCACAACGCGGTGGTCACAGCTAAGCGTAACAGACATCACACTGGCCACATCAAACCTGGGGAGAGAGAAAAACATCCCACATACTCAACCCTCTTGCAAATTAATCAGCAGAAGTAATGTATCATAGAATCACAGAGTTGTAAGGAACCCTCAGAGATCATCTAGTCCAACCCCATGCTCAATGCTGGTCCTAAAAGTTTGTGAGCACAGAGTCAACGCTCTCTCTTAATTCCAAGCATATGTCTGCCCCCACTGAGTCAGGGCTGGCCCTATCGTGCAGCAGGGGGAAATGACGTGCTTCACATTCAGGTAGATCAATAGTATCTGAAGGTGAAGAAGGTGTTGTTTTAAGTGTTAGCTCTAACCCAGGGTAGAGGGAGGGGAAGCACACCATTTGGGCTTTGATTTATGCAGCAAAATGCTTTGGGCCAGCATTGCCCTGGGCCCAGGCCGGTGGAATGAACGTATAAAACTACATAATACCGATTCAGACCATCTACACCAGCCTTCCCTTACCTGCTTTCCTCCAGATATTTTGGACTACAACTCCCAGCATTCCTAACCATCAGCTTTGCTGGCTGGGGCAGCTGGGAGTTGAAGTCCAACACATCTGAAGGGTCCCACAAGGAGGAAGGCTGATCCAAACGCATTGGTGGCAGCTCGCTAGGGTTTCAGACGGGGTCTTTCCCAGCCGTACGTGGACATGCAAAGCAGGGACTGTGCCAGGGAGCCAGGGCCCTTCTCACACAGAGAACTTGGGAGTCCTCATAAAAAAATTAAAGTAGTTCCAGCAAGTCTGAAGCCTGCCCACCTCTGCATTAGTGGATTATATATTTAAGTATCAACGCTTCAAACTACTTTTCTGGTTATCCTAAAGGAGGGAGGAAGTTTCTGTGAAGTGTAATCAACCAGAGCTACCGTTTATTACCTGCAGTCTTTTCTCCTTCACAAAATGTGGTGAGATTCCCTTATGTCAACCTTTCCCAACCTGGTGCCCTCCAGATGTTTAGGATTTCAATGGTCAGGAGGTGTTGTCCAAAACATCTGGAGGGCACTATGTTGCGGCAGGCTGCCTTAGGGGTTACCCCTTAAAGGAGTTACTTAGAAACAAACCCACTTACTCACCCCTTTTCATTATCTGCTGGGACAAGCCTTTTCTCAGAACCACCAATTGCCAAAATACAAGCCTGTGGCGGATTGATTATCGCTGAGAAGTTCTTAATGCCGTACATTCCTAAATTTGACACCGTAAAAGTTCCTCCCTGTAAAGAAACACATACATTAAGGTTATTGTACAAAGCATTGTGGCATGGGACATTAACTGAAAGAACTACTTGATAGCCCACCATTACCACTACAAAGCATTTCTCTTGTCTCTGTGAAAATGCAGAGAACAGTCACAGCTTCAGGGGTCACTTCTGCTCCACGTTCCTCACCTGAAATTCATGCGGCTGCAGTTTGCCTTCGCGAGCTTTGGTTGCCAACGTTACAACGTCTTTGTTAATGGAAGCCAATCCCTTTACGTGTGCATTAAATACAATTGGGGTTATAAGCCCTACTGGGGTACTGACTGCAACACTCACATCAACTACATGATTCCTGGAAGACAGAAGGGGGTGGGGGTCATCTACATGATGAGCCAAGCAAGATTCAAAATAAATTCAGATTTAAATAAAAATGGAAAAGCGTTTCTTACCATCTAATTGTGACTGCCTTCTACAATAAGCCAACCTCCCTCTCCCTGACCTCATTTCATTTAACTATATCCAAAAAAGGTGTCAAATAGTAACCCCAATACGTTCTATATTGTTGCAACGCCATTCCTGCCAGAAACTCCCACACACTCTCAGATGCGACCGCGTTGTGAAGAACTTTTAAGAAATATTTTTGTAAGCTGCCTTGAGGGCCTTTTTTGGCTAAAGGGCAGGATAAAAGTGCCATCATAAATAAATAAATAAACTTTATTGGCTACTTTACGACTGCACACTTACTGCCTAATGACTGTGTCCAACCAAGAGGAATTTGCTTCAGGCACCTTCAGACAAGCCAGAGCTGAAGCCTTAATAATGAAGTCATTGACAGAAAGCTTAGTGTTCTGTGGCATTTCCTGCGAAGACAAGACAGAGGAATGAAATGCTTGCCAAAGGGCTCATCTAACAGAATCACCAACAGAAGGCCAAAAAGGGACTGAGCCACACAACCTTGTTTCCTAAATAACTACAACTGAGGAGAACAAGCATGCACCTTGTTAAGAGAATTCAAATAAAGGAAACCACACGAGCAAGGGTAGGCAGAATGTCTTTTCTAATATAGCCAACCAGACAGGGAAAGCTACTGCACTCAGTTCAGAAAATGGGCCTGAGCCACGCCTCCTACTAGGCTTCCAAGCTGAACCCACCAACACTTGCCTAAGAAAGCGCCATTTTTTTTCTAACTTATTATGAGCATTTAATTCAAAGAGCACTCTGCTCCTCCCCCCTTGCTTCTATCCTAATTATGTCAACTCTCTCAAGGGAGTGTCGCCCATTCCATTCCACAGAATTACCCCTGAATTAAGTCATCTTTCCTTTACAGCCTCTGATCTCAGGTTACATATTCTGAGATCTTGATTCGGAATGCAAAGCTGCGGGAACCTTGAGGGACAGATGCTGGAGCATCCATGGGTAGCAGGCGTGTGCATCTAGCTCACTACAAAAGAAAACTTCCCAAATAACCGAGACCAAAGAAGCAGAGCCCCCTGTGACACAGGAAGCCACGATATGGTTTTATTCACTACCCACAATCCTCCTGCACACAGCATGTTACCTGGTTGAGTTCTTTTCTTAGCACCAGTATTTCTCCCACGTCTACATCGACAGAGAGATAATAGTGAGGTATCGTTTGCTTAGACTGCATCAAACGCTGGGCAATCACCTGTACGTAAGAACAGTAGGGCAACGGGTTAAGACTCAACATGTACTGCTTAGGGAGCATCAAACTAAAGTTAGGGGCCTTCAATAAAGCCTTTTTTTAAAAAAGCACCACACAAAAGCTGTTCCCTCCAACTTCCAGTCAAGCGCTGCCTTTCTCCCTTCCTTTAAATTCCTACTCAAAACCCACCATTCCTGCAAAGCCTTTGCACTGATCTCTTCATACTTGCCCTCAACTGGGAAAAAAGCGCCTAGGAACACGGGCCTCCCTTTGCTCACGTTAGCCTCTTAATAGGAACTCCTGCCCTTGGTAACCACTGAAGAGGTGTGGTCCGCAAGCCTTCAGCTCAGGCCCTAAGTAAGAATTATTGCCTATTAGCAGTCTCTCGAAAGTAGGAAAGGTGATGCCTTACCTTTCGAATATTGCTGATTGGGATATCTGTAAAGACGCCTGTGGGGAGGGCTGCAGCAGCTGCTGGTACAGGTGGAGGGGCTGCAGCAGCTGCTGCCGGAGCCTGTATGTAGAAAAGGGTTTTTTTTTAGTTCTAAGGACTGTGAAGAGAGGAGCCAAAGTATTGTTGGGGAGGGTGGAGGAAGAGCTCATTACTCTTCAGGCTATTCCAACAGGCTTTTAAAGTGCTGCCTTTGTCATGCATGCAGAAAGGCAACAGCTCTGAGATGCTGCTTCCTTCTCATTGTCTCATTTCCTACAGTGCAAGAACTGATGTTGACTCCGTTAAACGACCTTACAGCCCATTCCCGTGCCTTAAAATTTTCATCAGGAAGAGCTTGGTGCAGTTGGTAAGAAAGGGTTAACAAGGCAAGGGAAGTTTAGAGGTTTGACCGGCACCGCAAAGAGAAGACAAAAAGGTAGATTAAAAGGCTGTGAGTGCGAAGATGCAGGCTTTGCACACTGATTTGCCCTATCCAGATCTTGGCCTGTAGAAACAGCTCTACATATTTACATGCGTACCCACAGTGCTCTTATAAAAATGCATAGGCATCAATGGTGAGAAGCAAATCCCTTGCAAGGATATCTCAGCATGTAACGCCACATAGCTACATTTAGAAAGACAGATGAAAGACTCTGTTAACATCATGATATTGGTGAAGAATTTCTAAAAGGATGTCAGTTTGGCACAGGAAGTGCAACCAGTTCTGGAGTTCTAGAACAAAAGCACCAGGTTTCAATACTGCTTGAATTGTTGGGTTATCTGGCATTAAAGGACAGACACCTGGAACATCCTCAAATGCATTTCCTCACACGGACACTAAAGTTAGGTCCTGGCTCAGAGAATATTTTGGAGATAGCCTTCAGAAAGTGTTTAGGTTTGTCAAATGAATACATAGCCTCAATGCAACCAAGGCAGAAGTAACAGGGGTGCTGTAGATCTGTACACTACTCACCGGGACAACCTTCGATGGCACAAATGAGTCAATGTCTTTCTTGATTATCCGTCCATCTGGTCCTGTACCTGATGGAGACAAACAAAAGGAAAAATGCTTCATGTTATTTATTACATTTTTATACTGCCCATCAGCCAAAGCTCTCTGCGCAGTGCACAATTAAAAACCATAAAAATAACAATATAAATTTAAACATTAAAAAGTTAAAAAGGCAGTGTAAAACGAGCTACATTAAAAACCAGGGAACGCCTGTGTAAAAAGGTACGTCTTCAGGAGGCGTTTAAAAGATGTAAGGTTTTCTGCCTCCCGAACCGCACGAGGGAGGGTTTTCCAGAGGGTGGGTGCCACTGCAGAGAAGGCCCCGCTGCCGAGGTTCTTCATGGCAGCATTCTGTTTGTCTCGGAATGGCCGTGTAAGAGCTAACCAAGTGAATCGAGGTGGGATGTCGAAAGTTCACTGAGAATAGTCACTCACCTTTCACCTGTGAAAGATCAATTCCTTTCTCTGCTGCCAGTTTCTTTGCCAGGGGGCTGACTATTGCCCTCCCTTTATGTGCAGGAACTTTGGCTGAAGGAGGAGCTGCAGGCTGGGGTGGAAATGAAGGAGCAGCTGCCACCGCAATCTTGAGAGGAAGGTTAGGAAAAGTGGTTAGCTGGATGCTGGTTCATGGAGGCTTTTGAGGATTCCCCAAGAGCTTCTGCTCTTTCTCTGTGTGGCTCTACAGTACAGTCGGATGTGTGCTGGGCAAGGGGCAGTGTAGACCTCCCCCCACAGGTCCAATACCCAGCAAAACTGTGCTAACAATGGCAAGGCCCAAGACTGCGGGCCCCAATGGGAGCTGGTCAAGGAATCCATCGTACTTGGAAGAGGCGCAAGACATGACAGAGATTATTGCATACAACAGAATAAACCCGTTTGTCAGGAAATGGGCTGAACAGTCTCAACACGTCAGAAAAGGCCTCCCAAGAACAAGATCTAGCAGGCAGCCAAATCAGCCTATTAGAAATGGTTTCCCCCTTAATTAACTATTAGCCCCTTGCAATTATTTGAAAGGGGATATCGTACAGGTGAGCAGGTTGCAGAAACAATCCTGCACCTCCCATATGAGGAATAACTTAGGGTATAGGTGAACCCTAAAGAATCTGAGCTCAAGGTGGTCATGGTATGGGGTCCCCAACACTTCTCTTTCCCTTCAGAGATACTCCCAAGATTGTACATACAGGACTAGGTGGCGGCGGCATTGGAGGCTTGATATCTGCCACCCCAGCATCTCTGTAGTCTGCAAACGCAGGAATGTCAGCTTCCTTCTCCACGATGATACAGAGTGGGGTTCCTAAGGGCACATCTCTTGTACCTTCTGGCACAAGGATTTTTGCCAAGTAACCTTCTTCTTGCACTTCAAAGCCTAAGAGGAGAGAGAGAGAGAGAGAGAGAGAGAGAAATGGATTGGGCTGAAGGGAACTACTGAGATCAACATTGGAGACATCACAATCCTACCACACACATTTAGTTTTCTGCTTCTGCAGTACCATCCATTGCTATATAAAAAAGGGGGATCTTGTCCAGATTACATACCCTTCACGGAATGCCAATGGCCAAGCATCCCCCAGACATGTATTCATCTGGATTTAGAACCTTCTCACCTATCGTAGCTTTGTCCGTCTCAATTTCTGCCAACAAGTCTCCTTCGCTCAGCTTCTCACCAACCTTTTTTTCCCATCTCTGAACTGTGCCCATCGTCATCGTAGGCGAGAGGGCAGGGAGGGCAATCTAGGGAATCGGAGAGTGAAACCTCCTTTGTTACTACATCTCTTGAAATCCAGCAGCAACAGCCCCGACCCAAAAGGCAAGGCCAGCAGTACTGCTACATCTCTGATCTACCTCCCTTGATTTAAAAGAGAGGAACCGAGGGCATAAAAACCAATGGTCAATTCCTCCTCCTCCACCACCACCATTGTAGGAAATGAGGTAGAAGGCATTCCTACCCACGAGAATGGGACTCAAAGGACCTCCCTCACTCTCTCGTCAGCACAGCCAAATATTGGTGTGTGTTCTGTCACCAAGGAGCAAAGTCATCCAGCCACTAGCACTAGAGTTTCCCCACCTATCCTTGCTTGGCAATTGCTCAAGGACAGAAACTTTTTTATTCCACAGCTCTTTAGGGTCAATTAAAATGGGACACTTGCACTCCTGCTGCTAGAGCAAATGAAGCTCATGGTTTGCACTGATTCTGCAGCACAGAAATAGGAGCAAAACCTGAATGCAAAGAAAACTAAACTACAGAGGATAGATACAAACACAGAGAGGGATGAGGTGGGGATAATAAATATAATCATCATCATCATCATCACCATCTATGGCAACAGGAAATGGTTCACAATTATTCCGTTTGTCACCTCAGTCACCAGCATCACATCAAAAAACTATACAGAAAACCTTCAGAAACTGGGCCTACCAAAATACATCCACACCAACATCCAGAAAGCAGTCATACTTAAAACATGCTCAATTGTCAGGAAATTCCTGAATCTGTAAAAGACAGCATGACCTTGCAAAGCCCGTCATGTTCATCTAGAAAAACAGCCACAAGCGAAAAAGAGATAATAATAATAATAATAATAATAATAATAATAATAATAATAAATTGTACCATACCTGCATATGGGGAGGATAGGAGCTGCCTGGAGCCTGAGCAGAGGGCTGGGCTGCTGGCGTGGGGGGAGCTGCTGCTGGAGGAGGAGGAGGAGGAGGCACTGAGGCTGGTGGGGCAGCTGCTGTAGAATCCAAAGTGTAATTCTTAAAGGCATCAATAAGCTCAGGCCTAGGAGAAAGCAAGAAGGAGCCTTGAGCCAGTACAAAGAGACAACATGCCTAAACGTGTAAGGGAGCCATCTGGGACATCTGCTAACATCGCAATGCAGCAGCAACATGCTCTAGGGTACAACAGTGCAGAGCACAGAAGAGATGTATGCCTTGCCCAAAGGGTTTCCAGTCCAAGTAAGGTGGACAGGATCAAAGGTAGGGGGCTGGGCTTGAAAAAGGAGACATGGGGCTTAATTTGAGTCAGTGCCCAGTGCTAGAAGCTGTTTCATTGCATGAACATGGAAATAAGAGTGCCTCTGCTCATGCGCAGAATACTCCCTTCAGACCACTGCATAATGGCAATCATCCTCCACACATCTGAAGGGGTTTGGGGGGGAAAAGGGCTTCCAGATAGGATCCACAGTTTATATCTCATTTTAGAGATTTTAGCCCTGGGGAGAGAACTAACCAATACAAGACAATACAAGGGGCCCAGGAAAGGTTTTACCGCTGAACGGAGTTTGGAAGATGTGTTTAATCTGAAAGGAGAGAATGGTGGCTTGATAGAGAGAAGCTGCAGGAAGCTAGAAAATGGAAAAGTTTGGTCAAAGTGAGGCAGGGCTGGGAGAAGAGAAGGAAACTAAAACAGATGGTAGCAAACAAGGTAATTCTACAAAGATGCTCCCGACCCAACTCACTTGTCCACAGTGATGCATATTATGGCTCCTATGGGAACATCCCGGGTTCCTTCCGGCACCAGAATCTTGGCCAGGTAACACTCTTCCATGCTTTCAAACCCCACAGTGGCTTTGTCCGTCTCCACCTTCATACATACACACAAAGAGCAACGTCACGGCAAAGAAACATGCGATTTACCTGAACTATACCTCTTCAATGTCATGTTACTGATGATGACCATCAGAGCAAAGCAAAAAAAAGAAAAGAAAAGGAAAAAGGTCCTCCATGATTCAACTCCCAACTCCCCTTCATCCACAGCTGGCTAGGAGAAAATATTAGTGGATGAAGGAGACTGACTCCCTTGCAGGATGTTCCTCTAAAGTCTATTCTGAGAGCTTGTTCAGAAACTATCAAACAAAGGTGGCATCAGCAACACCCTTTTGCCCCAAAGGAGGTGATCAGGGACCACATCCCGAGCAGGCTTCTCCAGCCGATCAGTCTGAAAGGCTACTGACGAGCAGATTATGCCACTTTCAAGATACCTCTGCAATCAGATCCCCCTCGCTGATCTTATCCCCTTCTTTCTTCTCCCAGCGTGCGATAGTCCCCATCTGCATCGTAGGGGAGAGAGCAGGCAAAGGCACCTACAACAGAACAGGTGGTTACGAACAGCAACTTTCCATCCTGAGCACAGACTGATTCAAGAAGGTTTTGTCAACAGGAAAGAGGATATGCCTAAACAATGATTAGAGGGTTACAACTGGCAGCAACAAAAAAACCTCAAAAAGTGCTAGGTACAAGACATCACAAGAAAGAGGGTCCTACAAGCAAGGCCATGGTTATAGGCTGCCTGGTGGTAGATAAGAAATAGCCTGAACAAAAGTCACAAGGTGCCCAAGACTGGTCCCCAATACCTGAAAGGAGGTAAGATGCCTTCTTGCCAGGGAGCTTTAGGATAACTGCTGAATTTTTAGAAAAGAGATGCCAGAACTCAAATCTATCTGGAAAGACCATCTACTGACCTGGAAACCTTTCTTCCTCTTCCTCCCCGCCTCACTTGCTACTGACCTGAGGCTGAAAATCTTTCTCCCCTCGCTTTGTCCACGTGTGCAGACTTCTCTGCAGTTATGCCTGAGAGACACTACCCTTCAAGTGATAGTTCTGTGAAGGTGGACACCACGTGCTGAAAGGACCTGCTGGCCCTCTCCCTGACATCTGGCACACTGACCACCAGCCCCATCTCAGAGGGCTATGCATTTTGCAAGACTGATCACCCGGTGTTGGGGACGGGGCTAGAAGAGTGACCCTGGGGGATGCAGCTCTGCAGGAGAGTCCTTGCTTTGCATGCAGAAGGTCCCCGATTCAATCCTTGGCTTCTCTATTTTGGGCGGACTCGCTATAAGGCAGCTTCCTATGTTCCTGTGATCCTTCGACGCGTGGAGTTTTGTCTTCACTCAAATAACACCTGAAAGGGGCTGCTCTCCCCTGCTCTTACTCTGTATGCCCAGAGTGGAAAATGGAAGCCAGGAGGGCCGACACGCAGGGAAGACCCCCCCCCCCAAATTCTACTCTAAGCAGCACTTATGGGGTAGCTGATGGAAAAATACGATAAACAACCATCAGTGCAAACAACTTCAATGAATACGGAGAACCTTCTGTGTATGTGAGTAGGCTCCCATTACTTAAAGTGATAGGAGCCCCCCTCCCAACACCTTCCTAGGGTGACCAGGAGCCCCCCAACATCTACACTTGGCAACCAGAAGCCCCCCAATACCTCCAAGGGGCTCCTGGGCACTCCACACAGGTGTCAGAAAGGGGATTCCCAGTCACCCAGCGCTAGTGTCAGAGGGTGGGGGGCTTCTGGTTACCCAGTGCAGTTATGGGGGGGATCCTGGGTCCCCCTGCACAAGTGTGTGTGTGTGGGGGGGGCTCCAGGTCATGCTGTACAGGTGTCGGAGGGGCTACTTTACGCCAGTCACCCCACAGAGGTGTTGGGGCGTTGCTTTACGCGAGGGGAACGGGCGACCCCCCCGACCCCTACCACCCCCACCCCCGGTGTTCTGAGCGCGCGCCCCCGGCCCCCTCACCTTCTGGTGGGGCGGGTGGCTGCACCAGTGCCGGGCGGGGGCGGCGGGGAGCCAGGCCTCCTTCCTCCCGGCCTGGCGCTGGAGCAACGGCGTTTCTCCTCCTCCGCGGCGGCCCCATGAGGCGGAGGCGCTGCCCCAGGCGCGCCCCCGCAGCGGCTGCCCCTCCAGGCGCGCGACCTTCCGCGGGGCCGCGCACTGCTGGGCCACGCGCCGCGCCAGCGCGCGCCACATTCCGCTCGCGTCGCGCCTCCCTCAGTCGAGGAGGAGGCCCGGCCGGCCGCTTGTCGTCGCCGCCGCCCTCGCCGCTGCCGCCTCCGGCTCTCCGCTGCCTGTCAAGCGCCGAGCGGGACGACGGGAGCGGTGACCTCCCTCTTCCCCCAGAGCGGGCAGTGCCGTAAGGCACGGACGAACGGGCCGGGGCGCGCGACGTTGTCGCAAAAGGGCGGCCGCCAAGCGCGGGGCTGCCGCGCCGACCTAAGGCGACCTCGTGGGCTGCGCGCGCATCCGACTGAGCTACTCACGGAGGCAGGGGACTGGACGGGCGGGAGTTGCCTGTTTTGTTTCTTGGCTCCCGGCAAATGCCTTGCCCCCTTTTTTTTAAAGCATCTTGGTAGGGTTTGATCATCATCATCAATCATCATCATATTGTTGGCTTCGATTTTCAAAATCCAGTATCAGAGTCAGTAAGCCTATATATATCCCAATTGCTGGGGAACATGGGTAGGAGGGTGCTGTTGCACCGTGTCCTGCTTGTGGGTTTCCCACGGGCAGCTGTTTGGCCACTGTGTGAAGAGAGTGCTGGACTAGATGGACCTTTGTTCTGATCCATCATGGCTCTTTTTATGTTCCTATGTTCTAAAATCTCTTCAAACTTTTGATCAAACTGGAACCAAGTATAGTTGTCTATATTTTTTCTAATACACACAGATAAATAACATACACTCACATATGTTATCTAAATTGTATTTTTTTTACTCTTGCTTTAGGTACTGAGCTCCTCCTACTTAGGCGGTTTTACTGTAGATAATCCATAAGCATATCAATTATAGACTAATTATAATTAGTCAATGCCTTTGTTTCTTTAACGATTTTGATTTATTATTATGTATGTTCTTTTGTTACCTTTTATTATACAATTTCATAATAAAAAAATCTGTTTGATGGTGTGTGATGGGGTATTTATGCCTGTTGTTACTGTTAGGCTCAGTACCTTATTGTGACTGTTTTAGCTTTTTAAATTGTTTTAAATTTTGTTAAGAGATTTTGTATTATGGTTTTTATTTGTATTGTGATGTGTATTTTTCGTGAACTGCCCAGAGAGCTTCAGCCAGAAATGACATAGAAATGAAATCAATAATAATAATAATAATTGTTGGGTGTTGGTTTTAGGACACAATCCTATGCTGTTTGGGGAATGCTGGGAGTTCTAGGTCTAAACATGCATATGATTGCACCCTTAATCAATTTTGTTTGATGGCCATAGAGCTTGTTTATCAAGTGCTATTTAAGTATAAATAATCAATGTGTTGCTCCTCTTGAGAGTCACGATGTCATTTGGTAGCCCTGAAGGGCCATCTGGCATTGCCTGATAAAGATAATTAAACTCTTATTGACTGCTTGGCAGCCTAAAAGGCTCCAAAGACCTTTTAAGGCTAAGATACAAAATGAAGCATAAAAGAGAGATACTAAGAGCAAACTCCATGGACCAATACTTATGTAAGTGAAACAACATCCTTTCAAAAGAGTGGAGGTATCCGGAGGCTTGAGGGTTTGCAGAAGTACTACCAAAAATAAAACATAAGGATGCAATCCTGTGCATGTTTGGATAGAAAAAAATCCTACAATCCCTAGCATTTCCCAGCCAGCTATGCTAGCTGTGGAATGCTGGGAATTGTAGGACTTTTTTTTTGGGCTAAGCTTGTATAGGATTGCACTCTAGGGCAACCTTCTAAAGCCACACCTGGGATAGTAGATGCAACATAGTTAACAGTTTCTTCATTTCAGTTTCTTGCAAAAGAATGGAGCAGGTGACTGGCACACATACGTTTAGGTGGAAAGTGATTCCTCCCTTTGCCAAGCTGTTCAGTCACTCTCAAATCATGACAGTAGCCCCCTTTCTCACACCAGAGCAAGGCTACACAGCTCCTATCTGTTGCATCCTCAGAGGCTGCTGAAGTTCTTTCCTTAATACATCACACACAGTACACATGTCTGTCTACATGCAGAAAGAATTTCTGCGATCCCCAATGCACCTGGTAAGCCTCTCCACTTCCTGGCCCCAAAGAAACAAATCAGACTTTGGTTTGCAAACTCTCTTTATTGAAGGTTCTTTTCCTTTAAAATCCTGGTCCACAAATCCAAAGTATGTCCAGCTGTTACAGCACACAAACAAGCTTCAGGTCTCTGTCAGCCAGCGCACAGGGAGACTGAGAGTAATCTTCACCTTAATAGGAATGATTGCAAACTTCAGTATTTGTACACAAAATAGAGTATTTTATACATAGCTTGCATGGCTCGTGCTGCAAGGATACGAACTCAGAAGAGAAAAGAAAGCAAAACAACACCAGGATGTCTGGGTATAAATCAGCTTTTAAAAGTTGAGGGTAAAATTAATAAGATGAGAACTCCCTCCCCCCTCTCTTTACAAACTCTAATACAAATGGCTTCTGAGTCCATGAATGAGTCATATTATTCAAGGCCTATTTTATGCCTTCCCTCTCTCCCTTTACCCATGCAATGAGGACAGGGTAAATAAACGTGGGACACACCTACACTACCAGATGTCAGGGCTTCCCCCAAAGAATCCTGGGAACTGTAGCTTTTTCGGTGTGTATGAAAGATTCATTGTTAGAAATGCCTAGGCCCTTTCCTGTAGTTCTCTAGGGAGAGAGAGAGAGTGACACTTAAACCAGTTTTAAGATAACCATGTGGTTACACCCTTGGTGTTGCTGCAGGAACAAAGGCAAACCAGAGGTGTTGGGTAGAGGATACAATACCAATAAGGAGGAAAGGGTTTATTCTTATGGAAATACAAATTGCAACTTCTGCCTTAATACTAAAAGATCTGGACATAAATCCTGCACACTTTTAGAATAAATAACTCTCATCAAAGTCCATGGGATTTAAACAGCATAACAGCATGCAGGATTGCAGCTAACCATACCCATTTTAGTCCTTTCTCCCCACAACCACAACATCTCTGGCTAAGTGCCTGTATGACGGGAGAATTACTTTAACTTAAATGAATTATGTTTGTGAAAAGTGGGTGAAGGTTTGACCTTAAAGCATATCGCTTGCTAAAATAACTTGGACAATTCTTTCTCTTTTCTTCTTTTTTTAGTAAAGATAATTCCATGCTGTCTTTTTGCAACCGACTAAAACTCATGCAACAGAGAAACCAATAATCCCACAAGAGAAAGAATGATTTTTCTTTATCCAGGGAGGAGGAGGGTGTTTTCCCCTTATTAATAAACTCTCCCCCACTCCCAAGCCAGCGTTGTGGTTGCTGTTCTAAACAGCAACAAGGATTGCACTCTGAATGCTAATAGCAGGTGCAGATTCTAACAAGCGCCGGGGGTTAGAAAGGCGCTACCACTCTTTCTGTACGCTCAGCGTGTGGTAAGACGAAAACCACATAAATGCTATCTATACAAGAAATAGCAGGCAAAATATAAAACCATTAGGAACCTGTCATACCTTTATAGTAAAATAAAGCTAGTTATGGGAGCCACATGGGGTGTGGCATTAACAGGATGCTGTATAAAACATAATAGCATCCTCTAGAAAAATGGGTAAAAGACAGTACAATGTGCGCGCAGAAATATACAGGGAAAAAAGCACTTGCACTAGTATAAAAATATACACTGTCCTTGAACAACAATAACAACGTAAACAGATACAAAATAATTCCAAAAACAGGAACAAGTTTACAAAAAGGACATGTTTAAATCTACAAAATGATAAAAGCCAAGTTTTCCTTCAAGCTTTCAGCCTCACATGAAAAAAAGACACAGATGTTCGTTCAGGGGTGTTGGTGCATGCACCGAAAACATGCAGGCTTGCAGCCCCGGCGTCAAAGCACAGCGCTGCGACGCAAGGAGGAGCAGCGACCAAGCAGCATGGAGCTGGGCTGGTGGAGGCAGCGATCTGGGGTGGCGAATGTAAAATCAGGACTTCACCAAACGCCATCTGCTTTTCAGTTCAGCAATGCCAAAGTAGCAGAAGATACACAACTCGGGGGTGGGGGGGAAACAAAGTCTCTATCCAAGTAAAAGGACCGTTTTGAATTAAACAGGGTGCGCCTTTCCCTCAGTACTGGCTGTGCTAAGCCTGCGATAGCTCCGGTCTTCTGATAAGATTGCCAGGGGACTGATTTGAGCTTGTATAGATGGATGAAAGTCAATTATGCTGGCATGCCCCCAAGAGCTTTTCCATAAACCCCACACTGAACCATTCCCTCCACTATGTCTTACTGCTACCACCTCTGTCCCAATGTTATTATGCTATGCTATAGAGGTCCTCAATGGAGAGAGAGAGAGAGAGAGAGTGAGTTTGTGTATACACTTGAGGGCCGGCTCACGCCACTGCCCAGCTCATGGTGCCTGCAGTGGATAAGGCAACGGATGGACTCATTCACCACAAGCAGAAGCTGCCAATTTTGCATGCCACTACCAGCGCTTTTAGGGTGTGCTGAGTGGTGGTGGGCAAAACTGCAGATTCTGCTCGAAGCAAACAAGACAGGAGATCCATTTGCCATAAGAAAGGGAGCCATCACCTTGGGCGGAAGGAAAAAAGCAGCCACTGCAAGTGGGGTGGTAATATGCAACAGCTTTAAACCAGGGTCCTGCAAGGTCAAGTGCCTGGCGCCTTCCCCCCCCCCCCCACCTTTCTGCTCTCTCTTGAAGGTAGTTTCATACAGGCACCCCTCTCACACCAGAAATCCTGCGATGAACCCCACAGGAAACTGTATGTGATTCCACCGCCTAGCCACCAACCTCAAACAAATCTTCAAATAGCAATCAGTATTCCCAGTCCCATGTGGGTCTCAGCACAGGCTTATTGGAAAAGAGCTCTGCTAGTGCTTGGAGAATAGCAATGTTGTGAATCAATCCTGAACTATGGAAAAACATAGAGAAGCTGCCCTCTACGGGTCTCAACCCTATACTTCCCTACTGTTTTGATGGGGGGGGGGGGGGAGATACAGTTTATCAAAGAGCATCCAGGGGGGCAGATGCACAGATGGGTCACTGTTCTGTTACTTGATCCCTGGAGAAAATAGGGATCCAAAGCAGAGATGCAGAACTTTCTGTGGCCTTTTTTGCTGATACAAAAACTAAAGTTGTTTCAAGTCTCAAGATTTTCAGGACAGGCAAGCAAAACAATGAAAGCAGAAGCCACTATCCCGCCCTGATGCTGCCAAGTTGAGAACCTTTGACCTGGACCACATTCCAACCTGCTTGTCTTTCTCCAGAAAGTCCTGTTGGTTCCTGACGCTGACAAAACAGAGAGGACTTTGCTGCAGGGAAGTGTGTGGAGCACAGAGTCATCTTGAACGATTGGTTGACGAGAGCTCCTGGTGCGGAGAACATAGCTGCAACAGCTCTGCCTGTCTCTGGAGGTCACAGTATCTAGCTTTAGCCGAAAGTGCAAGGTTTCTTGTAATACTGTATGCCACCAATGAAAGTTCTCTAGATTACCATCAGCAGTGGGATTGAGAGGGAGGGAAAACACATCATTAAGGCCAACATTGACTAAGGAAAGAGAGGTGGTTTGTTCCCCACAGAATGGGACTTTTGAACTTCACAACATTTGGCTGTGGAACTCAAGCGCCGGACTTCCTTGCATGTGGCAAAATGTCACAACCGTCATTTTGCAGAGAAGCCCATTTTTTCCCTTTCTTTTGGCAGTTGGGGTCAGATGCATCTCAGTCCACACGCTTTTTGGTCAGTTCCTGGCAAGTGCTGCAGACGGCGGCAGATCTTCAGGGCAAAGAGAGTTCAGGTGTCCGATTAGTTCTCCCCATGGTCCTCCTCCACCCATGCCACGATCTTCCCCTCCCAGCCAGGTATGATGTCGTCATCGTGGAAAACCTACAGCAAAAGCAAACAAAAGATGCCTTTGTCAACGAAGCAAGGGTCTCCACGAATGCTACGGCAAACGGCCCAAGGGACACGGGTTCGAGAAGTGAGGAGTGAGCTGAGGTTTTTCCCTGAGCACCTCCCAGGCTGTGGCTTGAGTGGTCAGACGCTGGCACAGCAGAGTGGCTAAGAGAGCAAGCCAAGTGCTAGGAAGCTTTTCCACAAAGGGTCTCCCCAAGTGACTTTGGGGCAAGCGATTGTCTTCTCAGCATTAGCTCCTTATCTGAAGGATGGGGTAATAACAGTATTCGCCTACTTCACAAGTCTGCTGTAAAAAGGGCTAAGATAATGTTTGTGGAATACTTGAAATGCATTTATAAATACTTAGTACTACTAATAAAAATAAAACGATGATGACATGGTTCTCATGTTGCCGGTCAATCGGGAGCTCAATGGGACCAACATTTATTCATGGTCTTTCCTTTTTAAAGATGGGATTAATTACGTCACTCAAGCTGAGTGTTGCCCTTGCGGCAAAAACATCTTTGACAAGCCAAGTCAAACAAGTGGAGGGGGGAATCCCTGAGCTTTGACAGTCTATTGCCTGTAAAGCATTCAGCAGCCGACTTGTCTGGAAACTCCCTTTTCTTTCTGGAGTCCACGAAGGGTAACTGTTAGAGAGTTAGGTTGTTTTATGCTCATTCTGTACTGATTCTTCCCACCACCCAGCCACCATGCCATCACTGACCTTTCCGCTCCTGAGCTCCCACTTCATAAGATACAAGCCAAGCATGAGGACACAGAGGACACAATCCGCAGCTATTTGGAAGCCCTCTACAAATGCACAGCGCTGGACATAACATAACTGCATATACAAAACAAAGGTGAAAGCAAGCCCTGACTAGAGACGACCACAAACCTCCTCCTTGACTGTGCCGAATTCTGGATCCAGGGCTTTGAAGTGGTATCGATGTGTTCCTTCCCGATCAATAGCGGCTTTAAAATCCCTCAGGGTCACCTCACCTAACCTGCAAAAGCGCAAGAGCAGAAAAGGGATACGTCGGCCTTGCTGCTAGCTTGCAGCATCGAATGAGACTGAAGAGACTCCGCTACAGCTGTTCCAACGCACGCTGGGAGAGAGAACCCCAGAGGTGAGCATTCTTACAAAGTCACCCAAAACGGGAGCCCAACGCTGAGCTGCTGGCCTCACCTCTTTGGTATGTTGACCATGAAAGGTGTGAGGGAGCGATCCGTGAAGTAGAGCACTTTGGTGCAGGCACTGCTGCTCATTGCAGGGGTGCTGTGAGAATGAGGCAGTTCTGCAATGAAAGAAAGGAAAGGTTCAGCTACAACACAATGGGATGACAACCTTTTTCCATCCAATTCCAAAAGTGACTGGAGACCAGGGAAGGGAATCATGAGTGCCCACCTTCCCTCAACAGCTAGAACCACCATCCTGACATACATTGGCTGAATTCGGACCACACAATAGTCAATGGTGGGGTAATAATCAACTTTACAGTTGTTCATCTAGGGGGTATTCCCCACACAACATGGTAATAAATAATCAACTGTGATGTGGATTAGGATCAGTGCTGAGTTGACTATGGCAGCATTCGGACAACAGGATAGTCAATGCAACTGACAATTGTTTCCCCACCCCCAGTTGACTATTGTGTCGTCCGGATTCAGCCATTGTGTTCACATACTTGCAGAGGCATTTGTCTGTCACCAAACTAGGGTTTAAGGATGCTTTTAGCATAATATGACTGGATTACACAGAATCTAGCCCACACAGTACCTCTCTTGCTACATCAGCACACAAGTCATCCTTGCCTATATATTGAAGAGCAAGGTGAGAAGAGGCTGCACTACCAACCATGGCCACTAGATGTCAGGATCTGCTCGTCATAAGCCATAAATCACAAGGTCATTGAAAATAACATGGTGCTTTCTTGTTGATCTTAAGTGAGTAAATAGTAATTTTGACTGTTAATTATTTATACTGCTACAATGTCCAGAGACTGCAGCAATTCCCTTTGTGCCAACAAATGTACCTAGGCAGGCTTCTAAATCCAAGCATAGTTGGTGAGAGAAACAATCAAAGACAGGGGAATAGGGACGAGGGTGAGTAGGTGATAGGAGTGGGGAGTAAGACTGCCCTATTTTTCCATAAGCAGGTGTTCTCAGCAGCCTCTTCTCTGGAGCCTCGGGGCTTTTCTTCCTGAGGCTATTAATCTGCTGCATCTAGTTTCGGTTTCGTAGCAGAATTGAGATTCGAGCACTCCACGAGGAGTGTTTCCTTTCCTGCTACATAACCTCTAGGTGGCACTGTGATATAGCAGAACAGTGTAAATACACGTGTGGAAAAAGCATTTTCTTTCGCTTTCAGAAATAATACCACATTTTCACTGCTCTTAAAAAAAAAAACTCGCTGAAGGTGCTGTTTAAAAACAGACATGAAACTGGAGGATCACAACATCATCTAAAGAACCTGTAAACAACCGTGAGTAGGAATGACAAATGCACAATACATGCTTCCAATAAAAAAGCTCTCTGTAGCAGAGCACTCCTGGCAGGAATAAGAGAGGGTCTGGAATTGCACTCACTGGAGTTGGAGGGCCAGGATTCCCGGTACTCGCTCGTTGCATGGCCAGCAGGCGACTTCCCTCGGACCTAGAGAGAAAAACTAGAGGAATGAGAAAAAGACACTTTGCGCATGCCCTGCTCTCTTCTCTGCTGTTAGTTTGAAGGAAACCAAGGCCAAGAGCAGCTTGTACATGAAATGCTCTTGTCTGGGGTATATTTCCGGAAAGCTTGGACGACTGCTATAAAGCCCTATTCGAAGGCTCTAAATCAGCTTTCCCCAACAGGGTGTCTCCAGATATGCTGGACGACATCTCCCATAACTCCCAGCCAGGAATTATGGAACTTGTAGTTCAACACATCTGTTGGACACCAGTTTGGAGAGGGCTGGTCTAAACTGACTGTTAAAATGGGCCTCCATTTACCGGCCTTTGCATCACTGAGCTGAGCAAGCCTCATAAAGACTCGAGAGACTGCAGAGTTTGAGCCAGACATCGGTTTCGCCTGCTGAGTAACAGTTGCGCACGCATGCAGTGCCAACGGAAAGGTCACCGGAGAGAACAATAACAAATGGGGCACACTGATTAAAGGGCCTCACGCCAGCGTGCGCACCGCTCAGAAACAAAGGGGCCGCATGCCATCGTTACGCCAGCAAGAGCCTGCTCAAAAATGACCCCCTCCCCCCAAGGACAACAAGAGTTGAGACGAGGGATGAAAAAGCCCTGCAGCAACGGCAGCCCATGGAGACTTCCCAGCAGCTTCACAGCTGCCTCCAGATTGCAACCGAGTCGCCCTCAGAGCAACCTGGAAGGGGAAGCTCCAATGGGAAAGGGCCAAGAAGTCTGTCAAAACACACGTGGCAAGCTGGAACCATCATGGAAGTCAGGAGCACGAACCAGCACGGGGCTGGCACAATACGGCCCACAGGCTGCTATGTTCTGAAACCCCAAACCCACTCACAGCTCCTTATCTTCATAGAATCACAAAATAGAAGGGGCCTATAAGGCCATCAAGTCCAACCCCCTGCTCAGCGCAGGAATCCACCTTAAAGCATCCCTGACAGATGGTTGTCCTCTGATGTGGGCGAGCCCACGACCTCCCTAAGTCATTGGTTCCATGAACCACAAAATCAAGAACAGAAGGCAGGAGTTCCAAACTCCCACTATCCCCTTCCCACCCCTCTCCCTGACACTACCGAGAAAAGACAGAGCTGGCATTCCAATGACTGTGGCTCAACATGCATCGTCACCTCCTCTGACCCAAGAATCCCTCCACGGTCAGCTCAGGGTTGCACAGGTCACAATGCAAGCTTCTTTTACAACTCTTTCGCACTGTGCTTTTTCAGGTCCCCAGGAAGCACATGTGCCCTGCGCAGAGCCTACACTGGCCTGCGTGGCAGAAGAGGAACAGGGCAAAGGCAGCAGCGACACAAGCTCCAGGCGTTCAGGGAGCAACGATTCCTCCAAGCAACCTGCACAGGTGGTCTCATGAGCCACACATGCTGCTGGGGGAGGCAAAAGCTGCCCGGGTTGATCAGTCCCTCTGATCCAGGAGCACCGGCGCTTACCCTCCTCTCCTGCCTCTTCTGCATCTCCATGCGGCGCAGCCTCTCCATCAAGCTGGAGATGCCCTGCTCCAGGCTGTCGATGGTGTGGTGCTGGGGGTCGTGGCCACTGAAGCTGTTCCGCAGGCTGCGCAGGGCCTCGCGCACCAGCTGCAGGTCGTTGGTCTGTTCCGGAGACCAGGAGAGGTCAGAGAAAGCCGGAGAAGACCGCCTGGCTTCGCAAGGCCTCTCTGAGGGCTCATCACCTCTCCGCCCACCCAGCAGGTGGCACTTACCCCTCTGTGTACCGTGGAAGCGGATCCTTTCCCCGAGGTCTGGAGGAAGCCATTGCTCTGGGAGCCATGGTTGCTGTAGACGATCACCTGCTTGGCGAGGAAGGAAGAAAAACCTTTCGTGGCAAGGCCCTGGCCGCTGGAAGCTCTCAAGAAGACACAGCTAGGTAGGAATTAGGGCGGCAGCCTCATTTGACACCACTGACCCAGGCGAAAGACAGACAGAACATCTTTAAAGCAGTGGGGCCCATTTGGAAGCAGCAGAAGTCATATCGACTGGCTGGTGCCCCTGATGTCGCCAAACAACCCCCCTCTCTCCCAAATTCCCAGAGCTGTTTTGCACTTAAGATAGGATATTACCCGCCCCTGGTTTTAAAATGAATAAAGCGACAAACGAGCTGAGTAAAGGTACATGGATTTGTTAAAAAGGCAAAGAACCAGCCTGAAGTATGGGATGGGGGGAGCCTGACGGCAGCGCCAATATTTAATTTGCTAGTATGCACGTCGGTGATTTCAGGTGCAGAGCCGGAGTGGGTGGGTGGGGGGAGAGATGAGCAGAACCCACAGCTGAGGGCCTTGCTGTAAGTTCTATTTTTTATATTTTGCCTGTCTTGATCCTGCGATTTTACTGCTGCCGCCACTGCAGCACAAGCAGAGGGTTGTGCTGGATCCGCAAAAGCGGCCCCTGCGAGAGGCAAGCGACGGGAGCTCCTTGTGCCAGCCGCGCGGAGGCCTGGCGTGGCCGCACCCCCAAACCAAGACGCGGCGTACCTCCTCCGCCTCCTTCTTCATGCACTGAGCCAGAAGGGCTCCTTTGTGCTCCAGCTCCCGCTCCAACTCTGCCTGTGAAGGGAAGGGGAGGGGTCAGCGAGCCACGGGGCCAAGAGGGGGCAGGGGCTAGCGGCGGGGGCAGGGGTCACTGGTACCTGCTGATAGCTGGCCTCGGAGAGCTGCCGCAGCATCTCCTCCATCTTGGCCTGGTGCTGGTGGAAGTGTCGATCCTTCTGGCCCAGCTCCTTCTGCAACACAGTGGGAATTGGGGTCGTCAGCAGGGGAAGGAGGCTCGCGCTGGATGGGGGCAAAGTTGGGGGCAAAGGTCAGCACAGTCCACACAGCTCTTGCTACATGGCTTTCTTTGGGGGGAGGGAAGTCTGGTTGCCCCCCCACCCCCCGCCCCGGTGTACTGTGCTGCATGGATACTGTATGAGAGCACAACAGAGCCCAGGGACCGGGGGTGGGGGAAAACACCTGGAATTATAGTGGCCCAAGAGAAGCATTTCCAGGTTGCCATGCCTCTATGCTAAAAGGATGACTTCCCCAATCCCGTCCCCAACGATGGAGAGGAAGGAAGATCCTCTTACTTTGTATTCTGCAAGGAGCCGGTTCCTCTCTTCAACCTTCCTCTGTAGATCGGCCTGCACAAGTATTTATTTATGAAGACATTTATATCCCGCCCTCTATCACAAGGATCTCAGAGCAGCGTGCAGATAAAATCATACATATAAAATAGAATAAATATACAATTCCAAAACAAATTAAACCATTAATATATTAAAACCAACACAAAACTTCAAAATAGTAAAATCCAATTAAAGCAAGACAGTGTGCAGGCTGGTGGATTTATCCATCAAAGGCTTTGTTAAAAAGTCATGTCTTAACCTGGTGCCAAAATGAAGCCAGTGCCGGAACCAGTCGGGCCTCCAGGGGGAGGGCGTTTCACAGCCAGGGTGCCACCACAGAGAAAGCCCTCTCCCGTGTCCCACCATAGCATATATCTCGCATTGGTGGGGCACGGAGAAGGGTTCCTCTGACAGATCTCAGATCTTGGGCAGGCAGATATAGGGAGAGGCGCTCCCTCAAATATCGCGGTCCCAAGCCGTTTAGGGCTTTAGATGTCATTCCCAACACCTTGGATTCCAACCAGAAACGTAACATTTCAATACTGAGCCAGGTGTGCAGCTTATATCGCCTGACTCCAGGGCCAGGCACAGTATTCAGCATGAACCTTCTTGCTCTCTTGTGCAGCAGAGAGGACAAGAGCAACCCGTGCCAGGGGTTCGCTACTCCCCTGGCCCTTTGCTATCCACTGCGCATTCCTGGATGTAGAATTTACAGTAGCAGGTCAACAGATGTGGCTCCGGCAGTCACACTGAGACAATGCAGGGCTAAGCTTGTTGCATTTCTTTGGAGGCTTCTCTGGCATGGCATGCTTTCCTCTCAGCACACACTATGACCTGGATGTGCAGGATGGCTGGACTACAGGACTTGCATGTTTGTGCCAACCTCTACAGCAAATGATCCTAGGACAGCATTTCTCCCTTCCTAGCAGAATTGGGAAATGCAAAAGGCAGCAGACACAGGGAGGAGATGGGCTACGGAAGACATCAAATAGGCCCCTGCATTTGTTGCAGTGAACTTTCCCCTTGTAGTCTAGTTACTGTTGGTCTTCTAACTCCCCAAGCATGGCCATGCCTTCTCAGCATATTCTCCCTCAATGTGCAGTGCCTCCTTGTCCCATAGAAACACAGGAAGCTGCCTTGGAACATGTCATATTGTTCACCTGGTGAAGTATTGTTTACTCTGCCTGGTTGTGGCTTTCCAGGGTCTCAAGCACATGTCTTTCTCATCACCTGTAACCTGATCCTTTACGTTGGAGATACTAGGGGACCAGACCCAGGGGCCTTCTGCATGCAAAGCATGCATTCTACTATTAAGCTACAGTCTCTGTCCCAAACCCCATAACCTCCAGTCTCTGCAGAAGTCTGCAATGCAAAAAGACACACTCACATTTTGGCTATGCAGTTCTTCCTTGTCCATGCTGGCTCTCAGCAACTCTTGCTTTATCTGAAGAATCAGAGCATCCTGCTGGGCCAGCCGCTGCTGCAAGGCATCCTGGGGAAATAAGTGCACCATCTTAAGGCTGCGATGCTAAGCGTACTTACTATGAAGCAAATCTAATTGAACTCAGTGGGGGTCACTTCTGAGGAAGCATGCTTCTATAATCACAGTGTAAGCAGACTACGAGCTCTATCACACCAGTGATTTAATGCGCTCTCGCCATGCCTGTGTGCAGATTTGCAGCATGAAACTCACATGACGCTGTGCCTGTCCTGCTGACACCCCACCTTTTCCCCAGCCTTTCCTAGAACGTTAAAAGTCTGGATTATTTCCCCTAAGCACATTGAATGCGCCCTAAGCCTCCACGTAGTTTTAAAGGAACTGGGGGCTTGAATGGATTGCATCAGGTCCTGGCAGGGAAAAGCAATCTCTCCCAGCAGCCGGCTCCAAGCCTCAATATAAAACCCAAACCTTGCATCCCAGGCTGGAAAGCTTTTTTTAAAACCATGCAATGCCTAAATCTCTGCAGAGACAGGACTGTACTCCCTCGATGCCCCCAAAGAACCAGACTAAAGAGTTGTTCCATTTTTGCTCGGGAAAAAGGCGGTCTGGTTGAAGTGCTCATCTGACAGGACCTGACCTGACTGGAGGGAGAAAGAGAAGGGGCGGAGTGGAGTGGAGCAGAAGAGCAGCTCTTCAGGTGAAAGTGATCATAAACTTGACATGCTTCTGCCTTAGAGGTAAAAAAACAAGGAGGCAAACCAGGGCGGGGGGAAATTAGGTGTGATGGAGGTCTACAACATGACGGATAAGTAACAAAAGGGAGAGGGAAGGGGTGTGCAGAAGGCTAGTGTACAGTGGATGGTTCTTAGCACTGAAGGAACAACACAGATGAGCTGTTTAGACTGAACTCCAGGATCTCAGCCATCACTACTGTTGAACTCCACTTCAGCTGGTTACGAGCATCTCAAAAGGCAACTTGGTGCCCATCGTCGCTAAGGTAGTTAAAGTGAAGAAATTCAGGCAAGAAGATGTACCCCTTGGAGGTTCAGTTCGGTGGCACAGAGTCGAGTCCTAGGATCATCACCCAGCTTCCATCTATGCCATCCATGAGCTAGAAAAAGGCAAACATCAGCCAGGGCTGTGGAGCTAAGACCAGTTGGTACGCCAACTACGCCCATGCCTGGATAGGGATAGCCTTGCCACGGTCATTCATGCACTGGTAACCTCACAACTAGACTACTGTAATGCGCTCTATGTGGGGCTACCCATGTGTGTGATTTGGAAGCTGCAGCTAGTGCAGAATGCAGCTCACGGGGACACCTAGCTCTGCTCATATAAAACCTGTATTAAAAGAACTGCATTGGCTACCTGTTAGCTACCGAGCCACATACAAGGTTATGCTATTATCCTACAAAGCCCTAAACAACTTAGGACCAGCATACCTAGCAGACCGCCTTCCCTTATATAAACCTGGACAACAACTACGATCCTCAGAGGCGGCCCTACTGGCCATTTCAGGCAGGGCCTTCTCTGTAGTGGCACCCACCCTCTGGAAAACCCTCCCTCGTGCAGTTCGGGAGGCAGAAAATGTTACAACTTTTAAATGCCTCGTGAAGACATACCTTTTTACACAGGCTTTCCCTGGTTTTTAATGTAGCTTGTTTTATACTGCCTTTTTAACTTTTTGGTATTTAAATTTATATTGTTGTTCTTATGGTTTTTAACTGTGCACTGCCCAGAGAGCTTCGGCTGATGGGCAGTATAAAGATGTAATGATAAATAATAAATAAATGATGTTTTGAATGCTGCTGTACAAAATTTCTTCACAGTACTTTCAACGGATTTAATTGAACATGGTGGCCTTCTTCTCACATGCAGCAAATGAAGTGGTAAACCAGTGTTCAGGCTGTATCACTTCAGACTGCAGGCTAGGCTGCAACACATCTCCCTGACACCCTAGTTTTCTACATGCAGGCTTAAAAAAATTAACAGAGGATCATTGAATCCTGTGAGCCCCACGAGTAATATAAAATTGTACAGTCCAAACACAGGCTTATCGCCTTATCTGCTGTTTCTGAGGCCTATATGGGGGGGGGGGGGGGTCAGTTGAGAATTTGATCCCTAGTGATCTGGGTTTTGCTTTTTAAAAATTCTCTTCAAACCACAGCTTGGCTCACTTCCTTGAGAGGTCTACATTTGTTTTACTAAACTCGCCCTTTACTTCAGCATAGGATTCCTTGCTTGTCTGTTATTTGCTTGCGATAGATATTTTGAAGACCACCAGTTAAGGATAGAAAAATAACAATACATAAAATAAACCAACACGAGATGGATGCATTCATTCGCAGTAGAATTAATGTGAAGTGTGGATGCAATTTAAAAGCTCAATGGTCCAGCGAACAGCAAGGGCTTTGGGGTTAGACGAACTTCATGATCCACAGAGTGATTTCTAGCTGAGCTGGGGAGTGTTCCCACAACTCTCGCTTCATGTTTCTGTGAAGGCGATTCCTCTTCGGATAACTCTCACGGGTTTCTTCCTACGACAATATCAAGCATGGAAGCAGCACTAAAAATACCTCTTGCTCTAGAGCCAATTATTACATGGCTGGTGCAGCAGGACGTAGATCTGAGCAAGCAGGGATATAAACAAGCCCAAAGCTGCCAAACGCTGCACCTGGATTAGTGACAGATCCCTTGTATGTTACCCAGCTAGTAACAGACTGATCCATGAAGCCAAGCCATAGCAACTTTCTTCACCAGAGAGCACATACATTTATGCAATCCTATGCCCAAAGCAAGCACTTGATCTCTGCAATTGCCACGCGGTGGGAACATGACTGAACCAGCTCGTACAACAAGCGCTGGCTGCGGAGCCCATTGCTTGATGCACCCTTTCAGGCAGTCTGGTTCCACCTGATCCCTTGCACATGACAAACTACAAAGTCAGCATTTATCAGGGGAATCACTCATCTGAAGTCACCCAAAGCCCTGAATATCCTGTTCTCGGGGATGGGAAAGAATTTCAGCTCCCTGGGTTCCATGTCAGCCTCTTATTTTTTGCCAGCAGCCTTGTGGGAAGATGGGAAAAAATACAAGTTCTTAAGAGCGTAAGAACGTAAGGAGTGCCACGTTGGATCAGACCAAGGGTCCATTTAGTCCAGCACTCTGTTCACACAGTGGCAACCAGCTGTCAGCCAAGGACCAACAAAGCAGGACATGGTGCAATACCGCCCTCCCACCCACGTTCCCCAGCAACTGGTGCACACAGGCTTACTGCCTCGAATACTGGGGATAGCACACAACCATCAGGGCTAGTAGCCATTGATAGCCTTAGCCTCCAGGAATTTATCCAGCCCCCTTTTAAAGCCATCCAAATTGGTGGCCATCACTACAACTTGTGGTAGTGAGTTCCATAATTTAACTCTGCGCTGCGTGAAGAAGTCCTTCCTTTTGTCCTGAATCTCCCACCAATCAGCTTCATGGGATGACCCCAGTTCTAGTATTATGGCAGAGGGAGAAAAATGTCTCCCTATCCACATTCTTCACACCATGCATAATTTTGTATACCTCTATCATGTCTCTCTTTATCTTCCTTTTTTCCAAGCTCAACAATCCCAGTTGTTGTAACCTTCCCTCACAGGGGAGATGCTCCAGCCCCTTGATCATTTGAGTTGCCCTTTTCTGCACTTTCTCCAGCTCTATACTATCTATCCTTTTTCGGGTGTGGTGACCAGAAGGCTTGCTTCAAAAATGCCAGGGGCCTAAGTGCCCAGCCCTGCCCTGTCTTATAGAAACTGAATCCCAGAGCAAAGGCTACTTCCGTCGTTACAGATTGTTTGCAGAAACCCACATTAACGCCAACAGAAGTACTTGTAATCAGACACATAAATCAGCATTTGCATATTCAGCAGAAATGCAAATACTGCTCACATTGACTTCACATTTTCCTATTCTTCACATTTTAATTTCCCCCTGGACAATGCGCCAACAGGGAAATAGAAAGCGCACGAGATAGAAAGCGATGAACAAGACAAGATGCTCAGGGGTTCTAAGACAAGACGCTAAAGGATTCTAGTGGAGAAAAAAGTCTATGATCTTCTCGCACGTTTATGATCTGGAGGACATTGCAAATAGGTGCACTCCTTTTATCTCATTCACGCATTACGAAATACACTGTAACTATGAAACGTTTATCTTCCTGGATAGAAGTATCTTTGCACACCACCCATATATTCCAAGCTGGGGGGGGGGGGGAATTCTCACTCTCAAACTACAAACTTCAGTCTGCAAACTTTGGGGTCAGAGGTTGGAGTTAACTGCATATCACATAATTTCAAAATTGGTCCTGTGGGAATGGCAGACCCAGAAACAGAGTTGAAGGTTCCAGACCTCCAGTCTGCTGCTTCTCCCATGAGAATGCAAGTTATAAATCCTCACTGGTTCTTTAAGACAATGTTCTCACAATATGCAGTGGGAATTGCTAAAGGGATTCCAGAAGTTATAAGGCGATGCCTTCCAGGTAAGTTTTAATGTTTATAACTGGGTCAGAAGGTGGATTTCTCCATGTGTGTCAGCAGCTGAGTTTTTCCTGCTGCCAATTTGGACCCTCCCCATCACACCTAATTTCCCCCCCACCCCCGGTTTGCCTCTGTGTTTTTTTTACCTCTGAGGAAGAAGCATGTCAAGATTATGATCCCTTTCACCTGAAGAGCTGCTCTTTCTCTCCTTAGCTCTTCAGTTCCACTCCACCCCTCCCCTTCTGGCAGATGAGCACTTCAACTAGGCTGACCACATGAAAAGGAGGACAGGGCTCATGTAACTTTAACAGTTGTTGAGAAAAGGGAATTTCAGCAGGTGTCATTTGTATGCAATTAGTCCCTGGTGAAATTCCCTTTTCATCACAACAGTTAAAGTTGCAGACACTATACTAGAGTGACCATATACAAAAGAAGGCAGGGCCCCTGCAACTTTAACAGTTGTGATGAAGAGGGAATTTCACCAGGAACTAATTGCATACAAATGACACTGGCTGAAATTACCTTTTCTCTACAACTGTTAAAGTTACATGAGCCCTGTCCTATTTTTCATATGGTCAACCTACTTCAACCAGACCACCTTTCTGCCGGGCAAAAATGGAATGACCCTTTTTGTCTGGCTCTTTGGGGGCATCGAGGGAGTACAATCCTGTCTCTGCAGAGATTCAGGCATTGTATGATTTTTAAAAATGCTTCCCAGCCTGGGATGCAAAGTTTGGGTTTTATATTGAGGCTTGGAGCTGGCTGCTGGGAGAGATCGCTTTTCCCTGCCAGGACCTGATGCAATCCATTCAAGCCCCCAGTTCCTTTAAAACTACACGAAGGCTTAGGACGCATTCAGTGTGCTTATGGGAAATAATCCAGACTTTTAGCATTCTAGGAAAGGCTGGGGAAGAGGTGGGGTGTCAGCAGGACAGGCATGGCGTCATATGAGTACTGTGTTGCAAATCCGCACTCCAGGTGAGAGTGCACTAAATCGCTGGTGTGATGGAGCTCTTGGTTTCTTATTTATTTACGTACCAAATGTATATGCTGCCTAAAGAGCAACATTCTCTGGGTGGCTTATAGTACCAATAAAATGTTAAAATACAACTATCAACCATAAAACAGTAGAGCAGTTATAAAACAGAATGTAAAACATTTCAGAGTTTTTAAGCAGTCTTAAAAGGCCCAGGAAAATAATAAAAAAGCATTTCTCTGGTGCTGAAATGACCACAAAGTAGGTACTAGGCAAGCCTCTTTGGTGAGAGCTTTCCACAGCTGGGGTGCCACCACTGAAAAGGTCCTCTCTCCTTAGTAGCAACCTGCCATATCTCATTTGGCGAAGGGCACCTAGAGGAGGCCCTCTGAAGATGCACAGACGTACAGACGTTCTTGAAAAGAAAGCGTGATCCAGCCCTGAAGATTAGATGAGCTATTTCTGTGTTCTTTCTCCAACCCCACCAAATGACAATAAGCGGCCATGTTCAGTATTAAACACGTCTTTTCTCACCTTTACTCCCTGTAGGTTTCGAGCTTCTTGTTTGTGCTTCTGCAACTCCTTCTGCAAGAACCACAAAGTTAGGTTACAAGGACATCTCCACGGCATCGCCTCAAAACCAATCCCACGTCTCCCATCCCTTCAGAATTCATCTTTCTCCCTCTCCATGATTTAAAGAAGCCCTCTCTTGTGCCTAAAAAAAATTCAAACCATTTTTTTTATCAGGACCTGTTTTAATGAGTCTGGAGGAACCAAGAAGAAGGAATCAATGTCAGATGCAATGCTTGCCCGGGCATCCACGGGTCCCTTCAGCACTTGATATGAAACGGCAAGCAAGAAAACCATCAATCCCTCAAATCTCTCTTTCAACTCAGTGCTGAGAATGCTACTTCCACCAGTAGTTCTGGGCTCATAGCCAACTTCTGCGCAGGCCCCAGATGAGAAAGACATCACAGGGCTGGCTTTTTTTTCTGAGCTGCTTTATCTTGCCGATGGAAGTGTGGTTAGAACTCTTAACTATTGCCCTGGTTAGTTATCCAGCTACAGAGCAACATTCAAGAATAATCCAGTTTCAAGAATGCCTTGAACAGCAAAGGTAGAGTTGGGCTTACTTCACTCCGGTGGTGAAAAGGGATGTCAGAATGGGTCGGGGGAGGAAAGAGGGCACAGAAATTTGCAGGGCAACAATCATACGGTGGAATTCCAGAAAGAATACAGAATGCCATGATGCCAGTGGAACCCAGGACAAATGTTTCATCCTCGCAGCTATATTGGAAAACCTGAAAATACATGGGCAGGGTTTTTTTAAAAAAATCGATTTGTAAAGAAACCTAGTGGGATACTGAGAGTGCTGTAATTCTTAGGGCCAGGCATACTCTTTCAGCTGCTTCCAAAGCACCCAGTCCTGGCCTGGGCTGGGGCAGGGCCTGGGGCAGCATGGGCTGTGCAGTTTGCACGGCTGGCACTATGGGGAAAACATTTCTCCCTTTCCATGGTGGAGCATATCCTTTGTTCCTGGTTGCACACTACAGCCACTGATCCAGTCCAGGGAGAAAATGTGTGCAGGATAGTCCCATTCTGAAAATTTGGAAGTCTGGACTTCCATGTTAGATCCAAAATGCTTCCAGAACTAAGGGGGGAAAATGATTGCGCAGAAAAGCCCATCATTAGACTGAGGGTCAGGGCAGGCTGGTGTCTCCGATTACAGTGGGGCTGTGAACCATTCTGGGTTTCGGTTGGAACCAGCCAGAACTCTAGAGGAGCGATCCAAGGTGCTTAATTTGATCAGCAAACTAAGCCCAGCACTTTGGGTAGCTTCTTTGGAGTTCTGACTGAAACCCAAAATAGATTCACATCCCCAATGACATCAGATCCACCAGCCTCCACTGCTTAGGGTTGTTTAAATTAGGGTTGCCTCCCACCCGCTTCCACCATAACTTAGCAAAGGTCACTGTTGCAAAGACTGAGCAATGCTACCTGTCTCCACACCGCCTGCACCAGGTCCTGCAAAAAACTAGAAACCCCCTGTGGCCTCGAGCAGCCTTTGTTTCCCTGCACTGAGCATTCAACTCCTCCCTTGTAAAGACAGGCACTCCATTGAGAACTGGAAAATGCAAGTCAACGAAGTTTCCCATCTCACATAGTTGTTTGCTCAGTTTATATCGAGCCCTTTGACTGCGAGGTCCAGAACGTGGCCTACAATATTTTAAAATACAATTTTAAACACCTCCCTTTCCCCTATTCCCAGCACCCCAGGCTCTCAATACCACCGCCACCATTTTGTAAAGAACACGAACGTCATCATCCCCTCTGCACCAACAACTATGCCCAATTACTTCCCTGATGGACCCCCAAATGTTGGCACCTTTTGGATGCTGCCCCAAAGCTGCTGAGCTTTTATTTCCCAGAAGCCACAAAAAAAAAGCCTGTCCCCTTCTATTTAGCTGGCCACCCCTTACCTTAAGCTCCTGATTCTCCTCCATGCTCTGGTCCAGTCGGCCTCGGATTATGATCTGAATGAAAAATGTGGCGGTTATTTACCGTCTCTGCACAGAAATAACACGCACAAAGCAGTCTCGGAACGGAACCGTAGGAGAAAAGGCATATTCCCACTCACCAGCTGCTCTTCGGGGCAGGCCTCCTGTTCACAAAGGACAGACGATCTTTCTTGCTCATCCTCAGGTAACGACCCGTTGAGCAGCAAGGCCTGGCAAAACGACAATGGCAAAGGGAAATGCCTCCATGGAAACCAGCAGGGAGAAATTCAACCCCGTCTGAAGCGGATCCAGCTGGGATGGGAGACTAGTCAGTTTGGACAACTGGAGCCTCATCGCACAAAAATGGATCCTATCTCCGATGACATTAACATCAACATTTTAAAGGGAAGGAAACGGCCTGCTGCTTCAGAACCTGGCACTTTTGGTCTCTAGTCTGAAAAAATACCCAGGAGAGAACAATATAGGCAATAAGAGCCGATTATAAACAATGCAAAGATCTTCCCTTATGATATGGCTTGCTAAGAGCATAAGATGAGCTGTGCTGGATCGGACCAACAATCCATCTAGTTCATCATTCTGTTCACACAGCCACTAGCCAGCTGCCTGCAGGAAACCCACATGTAAGACAAGAGTGCAATAGCACCCTCCTGGTCATATTTTCCAGCAACTGGTGTCCATAGGCATACTGTCCCTGATACTGGAAGTAGCATATAACCATCACAAGGGCAGCGCAACTGAGATCCAGAAACGTCACACTCTGAAATCCGCAGGTTTCATGCTACAGCTCAAAGGGGGGGGGGGGGGGGGAGGCAACCCTGGCAGAATGCCAACCCCATACCCATTTATATTCCATGTTGCCCAGAGCTCCCAGAGTTTGCCCAGCAGGATATCAAGTCAGGGCTGTTCCTTGTCAGGCTTCCCAAAGGAGCACACTAAAGCCCTGAAACTTCAATCAAACCCTTCCGATCTAGAGGTTTCAAAGGGGGAAATTAGCTATTCAGATTCAATTTCCTGGGCAGCGGCATCAGCTGCTTCCTCCCTCCTCCTGGGAGATAAGGGGCAGCAATGCCAGGCAGCTGCCATCCCCCAAACCAGCTGCCTCCCTTGGCTCCCAGAGCACGAAAAAAATAGAGAGGGGTGTGATGATCTCAGAGGGTACATCGGGCCGCCAAATTTCACCGGGGCACCAAGCAGCCCTAAGCCCTTTGTGTCTCCTGCTCATAGGCTGGCAGGACAAGGCTGCCTTTGTTTACTCATATATAAACTTTTACAATTCAAAACAAGTACAGTTCCCAGAACGGAATGCCCTGTTGCTCAACAGAGAGTTCAGAATCTTTGCCATAAGGAGCAGAGTGCCTGATCTCCACATAAAGAAGCAGAGAGGAAAGGTGGGTCACGTGGCCAGAGAGAGACCAGAGGTGGAGCAACAACATTGCGGTTCTGCACCAAACAAACATCAGGAAAAGCACGAACAGTGCAATCCTATGCATGTTTTGCTCAGGAGTAAGTCCCACTGCGTTCAGCAGAGATTACTCCCAGGTGAGAGTACAGAGGATTGCAACCTAAATTTCACCATTTACCTCGGGATTCTTAAAACCTTGATTCTTCCTGCCCCTGAGCAATTACTTGAATTCCAGCACTTTGATCGGCTATTGATCTGAGGAAAGTATCACCTCCTTTGCTCTACAGATCTTTCTGTATGTCCCTTTTTTCTTTTACTAGCAGAATAACATGTACCTGGTACCCACTTGATATGCACGGTGTGGACCTCTTCACCTGAGATCACACTTCTGACATATAGAGAGATCACATTTACTCAGCACTTTGTATGTGGGAGAACACAATTCATCACCCAGATGGCGCATCCAATCGTTATTTGCAAATTGTTGAAAACATGGTCGGTGTGGTGCATTGCATTACATAGATGCCCTAAGCCTCATACCAGCACCACTTTGTAAATGTTTACTTTGCATCTTGTATGCGCAGGTGCATGCATGCTACCTCAGTGCTGGAGTATTCGCTCAGCACATTTGTTAATTAGTACTAAACTTCAAGGAGTCCTCTCTGGACTGCATCAGTATTTCTAGAACTGCATAACTCAGGACTGGCTGAAAGTCACCGCTGAAGGCTAGTAGTTGAGCCAGGAACTGAACCGGCAGGTTTTGAATCCCGTACCTGTGGCTCGCATGACAAGACCAACTTCTGCGTGGCTATTAAAGGTCGACAAAGCAACCAGAACAAATGCAGTCTGAGGAAGGGGAAGAACTGATACCTGCAAACCTGAAATCATCTTCTTTGCTTCTTCCATTTCCTTTTCTAAGTGTTCTTGCTGTTCCAGAAGCTGCTCCTCCCATGAAGTCTCCAAGCTTATTGCAGGGCCCCTTGCCTGCCACTCAGAGGGAAAGAGAGAGCCGGTCTCTTCTGCAAGCGAAACAAACAAACCTGGACTGATACAACTTCAGTTTTATCTACACTTGAAAGAGACATCGCAATTTTCTATCCTTAACAGTATCCTTTTGTTCACAAGCAGGATGCTACGTCCTAGGGTGAAAACTCAACTAGGCAAAGGTTAGATCTCAGGTGAACATACTTTCCTAAACTGAATGGCTGTCTCGCTTTAGTTACTGTATTTGGGAATCGACAGGCGCCTAGGCTAAATTCACAGTAACACAGTCTTTGCCCCACTGCCAAACATGCCAGTTCATTCAAGGCCCAATAGCAGTGCTGGTATTTTTCAGATTTTGCATCTGCAAGTCACTCTTGTTTCAATTTCTGGCATGCTTTGGAATCTATTCCCCTATGTCCCTCCTCCCACCTTTGTCTGGCCTATCTAATGCAGATTGTAAACACTCCACGTTATTCAGACTATAGATGAGCTAAACAGATACAGTAAACATTTGCTATCCCCAAAGATGGCCCAGTGGTTAGACAGCTCAACTTGGATGAAGCTCTGCTTCTCCAGGGCAAGTCCCTCTCAGCCTCAGGTCTCCGCTTGTGAAATGGTAATCATGGTGGCCTACCTCACAGGGTTATTTAGAGGCCAAACACAATCACAACAGTAAATTAAGCAGTACTATATACATGGAAATTAATAGTAGAAGAATTTGAGCAGATTAACCAATGAAATCAAACCATACTAGCCATATATGAGTCCTCTGGAGACAATAACATTTGCTTGAAACAAAGTAGGGAGAGATGGGTGTCTGGGGATCTGATATAGTGAGAAGGCTGCAGTTCTATGTATGATACTGATTTTTAGGATGGCTTACATACTGACTTTTAGTGGCTGGACGGAAGCCTCAGTGGTACATTAGGGTTTGGGTTAATCCTCGGGTTAGGGTTAGGTTTGAGGAGGCATGGCTCACCAGGCAGGAATTGGTCTCATGGAAGAGCTTAGCAGGACCAGACAGACTGAGTGGGCCACCAGGACGGCTTGCACAGTGATTTTTAGTGGCTGGAGACACCTCGAAAATGCTCACCTTAGAGGGGTGTTGTAAGGGTTACTGAGATAACAAAGTTGTAAAGTGCTTTACATGCTCACTAAAACTTTAGAGAAATTCTGCATATAATTGTTTGTTTTTGTGATTATTGGGAAAATAAACCCAAACAAGGTTCAGTCCAAGAGCCACTCCAAATGACTGAGAGGAAGCCTCAGAAGACCTCAAGCCCCCTTTTCCCAGGCTCCAGTTGAGCTCCTGTGCATTATAAATTCAGACTCACTCAGACGGGGGATTTCAGACTTTTGTTTTGAGGGTTCCCCCCCTCTCTCCGCTTGATCTAAGCACAAAGCATCCTTCCCTGCACTGTGAATAATAAAAAGGGAGTTCTCTGGGACCTTTTTTTTCTTTTCATAGCATCAACCACACAAGTCTCCCAGAGACCACTACAGATGTGCTCCAGTCACTGTGGGTTGGGATTTAAAATCAGATGGGGTTTTGGCCCAACATTCACACCATCTGCATGGAGTCCTTGCTGCAGTTTTCTGTTCCATCACTTGTTTCGTCCCAGAATCAGGGAGGAAGCTGCACAATTTACGCCTGGACCGACTGGGAGCTAGGAATGCATCCACGGTGGATCTTATTTTTGTACAGCATAAAAAGATGTTTTCAAAATCAACTGCATATTCTAGCCAATGCAGATCATCTGCATTTCAAACGTGGGAAAGTTTTGAGAGGCAGTATCGTGCAGTGGTTAGTGTGTCAGACTAGGACCACGGAGAACCAGGTTCAAAACTCCACTCGGCCGTGAATCCCTTGGGCCAGTCTTTCTTTTTTCTCAGTTTAACCTACCTCGCAGGGTAGTTGTGATGATAAAGGAGCAAAGAGAGAATCATATATGCTGTGCTCAGCCAAGCTCGTTGGATGAAGGGCAGGTTAGTCTTTAAAACCAACATCAGGCATAACCTCCCACCCCCACAATTTTGGTTCAGGATCACTGAGGGCTATTCCACATTTTACGCAGAGCTATAGGCATTGAAGGGGGAGCTGCATACAGTCACAGCTCTCTGGCTTTAAAACATCTTAGCTTTACAGTGCGCAAAATGCCATGTGGAAAGAGGCCCTCAGAAATGCCAAATAGTTCTGTGAGCGTCATTAATCCCACTTTATTGACGAGAACCCATCTTTGCGTCTTCTTCAGAGAAGGCTCCAGGCGACAGATAAGAGCAGGGGTGGGTCAAACAGCTAAAACCTGAGTGGGTCAAATAGCTAAATTCCCCACTCCTGGATCATCTCTTCCCCTCTTCCCCACCCCAAAACAGTGGGAACTATTGGCCATGGCTATAACGGCATCAGCCTTCAAGCGCTAAAAATTTGTGTGAAGGATGGCAGAGTTGCTACAGGGTACGTAAGGAACACCAGGAGGGCCTGAAAAGCCCCCCAGGCTCCAGGCTCTATGAGCTCCATCACACCGGCAGTTTACTGCACTCTCGCCATGCCTGGTGGCGGATTTGCAGCACATGACGCCGTGCCTGTCCTGCCTCTTTCCCAGCCTTTCCTAGAACGTTAAAAGTCTGGATTATTTTCCCTAAGCGCATTTAATGCGCCCTAAGCCTCTGTGTAGTTTTAAAGGAACTGGGGGCTTGAATGGATTGCATCAAGTCTTGGCAGGGAAAAGCGATCTCTCCCAGCAGCCGGCTCCAAGCCTCAATATAAAACCCAAAACTTGCATCCCAGGCTCAAAAGCGTTTTTAAAAATCATACAACGCCTGAATCTCTGCAGAGACAGGATTGTACTCCTTCGATGCTCCCAAAGAGCCAGACTAAAGGGTCGTTCCATTTTTGTCCGGGAGAAAGGTGGTCTGGTTGAAGTTCTCATCTGCCAGGACCTGACTGGAGGGAGAATGAGAAGGGGAGGGGTGGAGTGGAGTGGAGCCGAAGAGCTAACGAGCCAAGGAAAGTAGGAGTGAAAGAGCAGCTATTCAGGTAAAAGGGATCATAAGCTTGACACGCTTTTGCCTCAGAGGTAAAAAAACGCGGAGGCAAACCAGGTGGGGAGGATTAGGTGTGATGGAAGTCTATAACAGCCCTGCTTCACATAGCATTGCAAGGATATTTCATTACTGCATGGTATGAGCAGTTCTCAATCGGTATAGGGTTCCCTCCCCGCCTTCCGCCCCTGGCTGTGGGGTAAGAATAGGACTCCTACCCTGAACTGAGATACCAACAGTAGGGCTGTCACCTGATGAAAGAAACCGTAGTTGATTAATTGTATGAGTCTTAATAGATTACATTTACAAACAAGTAGAAACAATAGTAAGAAGCATACTTTCCTTGTTTTTAGATGGCACTTGCCTGATCACACTAGGCATCTATGTGTATGTGTGTGAGAGAGAAAGAGAGAGAAAAAGAGAAGGTGGGGGTGTGAAATGTGACTTCTAAGATGGTCCCTGCTGTTTGCAGTTTTTATAAATGCTTGTATTAAACGCTCCAGCCCGCCCAAGGCCCAGGACCAGAGCAAATTCTCAAACAGCGGAAGACCGTAGCAGTCCAAGTGACTGATGCGAATCTCCCACGGTCAGTTAGGAACATTAGCGGGTCGGCTGTTCACTCCCCTACCTGTTCTGGTGTCCACTTCTTCTTCACGAACGATGTCAAATCCTGCCTTCTCTTCTGAAGGTGTAGCACTGGACTCACTCTTTGCACTGTTTATGGGGCTAGGTGATGTGAGGCTGTGTGGGGGGGGGGGAGAGAAGGCAAGCCATTTTTCAGTACAAACTTGCAGCAACTCCTTCATCGCTGGATGTGAAATGAAGTTACTTTGCAAGAACTTCAATTGCAATGATACTATCCCAAGTTAATCAGAGGGAAAATCCACAATGCTAACACCTTTGCACTCATTAATAATGGGGCTTAACTCATCACCTTTGCAAGCCCCATTGTAAAGGAAGATTTCCCAAAGGTTTCCCAAAGTCATATCTACGCATCCGCCATTCTACTGCCCTTGGTGGCTCTTAAATCTGCCACCTGATACAGCCGCCTCACCTTGCCTGACTAGGAGGGTCACTTCTATTGCCACCTCCACCCAAATGTAGCCAAATGCTGGCAGCTAAACAAAGTGCTACTGGAGAAACTGCTTTTATAAATTCTTTTCCCATATAAATACACACACACAGAGTTCAGAAGGACTAACACATACCCCCAGGATTCAAGAAGCTTATTCTACACTATAAGTCACGGGGGGTTGCTTACAATCACTTTTTGCTATAACTTTTTTCCTTCCATGTTGAAAGCTGCTACCCACAATATCTTGTTTTTCATTTTGTCCTTGTTTCTAAGGGCTGTGTGCAACTGAAGCCAGAAATCAAATATATTATTTTTAGCAAATAGTTGAATTCCCACGAGGACAAAGACACCAACTCACAATCTGGCTTTACATTCTTGAACTCAAGCTTTCCTTTTTTAAGTGTTAGCCAGTTCAGATGCTCTTTCTAGTCCAACCAGTTGAATTTTCTCTCCGCACCCCGCCCCTCCAAATTCTTCCAGTATCCATCACCCAGACAACAATAAAAGGCATCTGAGACTCACTGACCCATTTAACACGTCCCCAAAGAATTTTTCCTTGCAAGTGTGAGCAAGAGTTAATGTATCATTTTCCCAGAGAGAGAAACAAAAGACAGAGCAAACAAAAGGAAAAGGAAAAAAGACTGAAGAAAACAGAATAGATTAAAAATAGAAAATAGAAGATGCTGGCCAACTCACTTGCCTGATTTCCCAGCATTTTTGAGTTGAGCCCCACAGCTGGAATGGCAATAGCACACACACACACACACACACACACACACACACCAGACTAATATCAAAGCATCTCAGAAATCTGTGATGAAGATGACCTGTTCTCAGCAAATTCAACTCTTTCCGCTTATTCTGTTGAAGGTAGGCTCTATCCAAGAGTTTGAACACAGGTTCCCACACTGTTCCCACGCTAAGACCGAGCCGAAAATGCAGGAAGTAGCAACACAAAACAAGAGGCTCAAAGTTGTGCATTTTGCACATCAGTCTCTGGAGGACCACTGATTTGGACTATGCTGTGCCACCCATACAATATAGGCTAGGAGGCTTTAGTGCAGCAATCAACCCAGTTGTTATAGGAGCCAGATATGTCAAAGCAGCACAGCTGAGTCTCAAGAAACTCCCTCTATCCAACTCCAGAAGCTCCTTTGGGATCAACCAACAGACTAGCCATGAATATCAGCAATATCCCACGGAAGATTAGATGCTAGGAACAAATAAGACAATGCCATTGCCTTCACGTTTTGCTTGCAAGCGTCCAGAGGCACCTGGCTGGCTGCTGTTGGAAACAGAACAGCTTTGGTTCGATTTTTTAAAAACAAGACATCTACATCTGCAAGAGTCTAAATCTCTCATTCTGTGGCATCAACGTGAAAATAACTTCCTGGTCCAATGGGGTGAGACAGAAATAGTCACACAGGTCAGTAATATTTGCACATCAAGCAGGCTTCTATTAAAGGCAGAGGAGCAGGAACAGTTAAAAAGGAAGCAGCCTAGCCTAACTGGACAGCCCAGAGAAGGAGAAGCAAGATACAGGCAGAAGGCAGGTGGGAGACGGTACTACTAAAGACTCTGGGAGAGAACATTTGCCAATGCTGGCCCACAAAAATAACGCTTCTCCCCAATCAGGTAAGAGATCTGCCCCCACCTTTAAGAAAGTACCTTGGGATTAGCAAACAAGAGAATGCTCAAGAACACTTCAAAATGCATCTACGACAGCAGGATTTTAATAGCAACCCTCCAGACACAGCTCGGTTTCAAGGTAGTTTGGCAGCACATGAAATAATTGTGCCAGCCGGGTTCCATTTACAGCTTTTTGGCCGATGGATTACCAGTGACAGTCATCAGACCACCCGGAAAAGAAAGCGAGCCACCGCATCAGGTGTACCTGGAGCCCAAAACACTGGCCAAAGGTCATCTCCATTCATCATGTACCCTGCTAGTTAAGAGCTTTGAGGGAAGGAAAACCCATCATCGCCTTGGCACCAGTTACCAAGAGAGGTTGTGCATTTGATGCTTTCGAATCTGATTTCCTTTTTGAAAAAAATCCACTTCGCCACCCCACATTATAAATGCAGAGAAATTAGGTCTGGGAAATTAAACCAATTCCAGCAGGATTTATTGTGCAGGAAAACTGCTCTGCATAATTCCTTCCAGCATTGCCTGGTTCCCCAGTTAAAAAAAGACGTCACCCAGACGAGCAGCTAATTAGGGACCGCTACAACTAAGTCTGCAGCATCCCCTGCCCAAACAACCTCCCCACTGCCCCCCCTATTAAATGACAGAGACAACAGTCGGTGGCTCACCATTTGACCTGCTTCCCTCCCATGATCCCCCTGTGACCTTTGGCCTCACAGGGCCAGTCTCCTAGCGAGCCTCAGCTTTCCACAGGTCCCATCCGCAGGCATGCCTCGTGCCTTCACGTGCTCGGAATTTCTGCGCCAAGGACGTCGTCTCCTGTCAAACTAGCGGAGAAATGTTTGCCAGGCGGACTCCCTCATGTGAGCCCAGAAATTCGCAGCAGGAAGAAGGGGGCGGGGGGGGGGGGGAGAACAGCGCTGGTCCCTTGGCAGAAGCAGGTCAGTGATCAATCTGCAGCCCTCGAGTGTGCCTTGGGGAGGAGGCAGAGGCCAAAAATCCCAGCAGCCGGGCTTTCCAGCACTGCTCGGTCGCCTGTTGGGTTGTTGCTTGTTTTGCACTGTTGCATTTTGGTCTGACGTATGCTCAAATTCTTTTCAGGGTGCCGGTCCCGATGGCAAGTCCCGCTTCTCATCCCATTCTGATTGATTCAGCTTCTCAACAGCCACTAAGGAAACCCCAAAGCGAGTCGCGGAAACTGTTCTCCAGCCTCGGATCCAATCTCTGAAGCACAGTATGTAGCAGTCAGCCGGTCGTGTGTATGTGTGTGTGTGTGTGTGCGCTGCCTCTCGTTCCGCTCTCTGCAGCTCCTGTCTCCCTCCTTCTGTCACTAGGGCTGTGCGAGGCAGAAACCTATTCTCCGAGATGTCTAAGCTCAGGGTGGAGAAGAGGGATGGTCGAGGAGAGGGGAGGCGCCGGGAGGAGAGGAGGGAGGGGAGGGAGATCGGCTTCATGCTCCTAGGGAGAGCAGCGTTATTTGGGCAATTCCTCAATGAATCATGCCTGCTGGTTTTCCTTAGCAGTATCTTGTTTTTCCTCCCAGATATTGTGACATCAAGAATGCACATTCACTCCATAATAAATATATGGGTGTGTGTGTGTGTGTGTGTGTGTGTGTGTGTGTGTGTTGATCGGGATCCAAGGACATGATCTCTGCCCATATCACTGTCGAGGAATGGCCCAGAGGCTGTCCATCCACATAAAATAGATTTCAGACACTAATAAAATGGTGGCATGTCTTTTCCAGCTGACTTTGAGTAATTCATTTGCTGATGTTGTTCCTTTTGGGAGAAATTTCCATTTGGCATCCAGGTTCCAAAAGGCAGGTCTCTCTCCCACACTCCCTCTCTGTGTTTTAGTAAAAACAGCAACATGCACCAAGTATAAATACAACACTTAAGACATATTCGGGATCAAAACAGCAAACGAATCATGGACAGAAATTCAATACAGAAACACACATGGCCTGTCTTGCTGCTAGCCCTTTCCATGGGATAACCTCCAAGTATTTCACAACCACCAGAGAGTTCAGAGTCACAATCAGAGGCATTGTCCATGTTTCACAGCTGGGAAAAGTGAGGCACAGAGCTAAAGAGAAATAAAATAATTTGAGCTTGGCAGTCACACCATGTTCCTCAGTTACTACTGGCAACGGCTATACAAAGATCTCACAGAAAAGAGGTTCACCTGGGCAGGACCAAAACAAATACATTTTACATCTATGCAAAAGACGTTTTGAATAGCAAGGAGGCCAGGCATCAAGGTAACCCCACGTACCTAACACGCTGTAGTAAGAAGCCATTTGTATTCAAACGTTTGGTGGCCAGGGATAGTCAGACATTTGCAGCCACAGCGGTGTAATCACTGCAGACATCCGTGTAATGGGTGCAAAACACACCCACACACCAATGTATTTTGTTTCTGCCAAACACACTGTAATTTACCCTAAACACTCAAAATAGGTCTACAGGGAAGGAAGCCAAAGCTCCATGCACAACACCACACATTAGAGAATTTGCAGGAGTTTCATCAAAACTGCCTTATACTCATCTCCCTGTGTTGATGCGTATGTGTGAAGGACTTTGGCACATGCATTTTGGAATTTGTACAAACGCTGTTTTTAACTCAGCTCGGGGTTATGTAGGAAAAAGGTGTATTTGGGCCACATTATCAGTTTCATGCCCTCTGTGCAGGCTACCTATAAATGGATGTGCTCTGCTAGACGTGCATCACCACCGTAGAGCTCTTTGCTAGTGTCTGAACTAAGCCGACGGGGTGTGTCCTCCTCTACTAACTGTGGGCAAACTTTATAGTGGGAGAAGTTATCTTGTCAATAGACATTTTGAGATTCCCAAGTGATCATGAAAATGCCATTCCTGTCAATGGAACAGGCAAAATTGCCTTATACTTGCTGGTCTGCTCATGCTAGGCCCAGAATTCCATTGAATTCAACAGGCATTAATAAGATGCTAGCAATAGAAGTCAAACAGGCTTAAAGAGAATGTGGAATTGTAACATTATTTGAACTAGTGTGAAGCCCCTGTCACCATGCGGACTAGTAGTCCTTATTTCAAAACAAAATAAAAATTTCATGACAAAAAATATTATCTTCTATATGAAGGCAATATCGTTTTGAAGCATTGTGTATCAATACACTAATTGATTTGTTTCAGTTAGAATCTTGAGTCTGTGGACTTTCACACTGATCATGCTTCACATTCTGACCCACTGAGTTACAAATTCAAGCAGGTTAGGCCACCGAATTAGCAATACTTTTGTCCAGCTGCAGCACTCCAGCTTTCAGGCAGAGGCCTTTCCTGGCTCAGCTACCCGAGTTCCTTTGTAACTAGAGATCCAAAAGATTGAACCTAAGATCTTGTGCAGGCAAAGCAAGTGCTCCATCGCTGAGCCACGCAGGGACATCCTGGGTGTCCCGTATTAATCCTGAAGAACTAGAGTTGTTAACCCAGATTAGAAACCATCCTTCACCTATAAGCATATGTTTGAAAGAGCAGGGAAGAGAAAAATCCATCCTATTGCCACTTCACTGAAAATATAACAGGGTGGTTAAAGAAGCGTGTTAAGGTGTAACTAATCTGCAGTAAATGTTCTTGAGTATATGACCTAGATTTCTTTTTTTAAAAACCTTTCATCATGTTTAAAGGCGTCACAAATCAGTCTTGATGCTGACTAAACTTGAATTCTGTGTCTATCCTGCAGCCATTAGCATCCCTAACCATACACACACACACACACACACCTCTCCTTTCTGATGGTGCTTGAGAAACATAAATCCTTTCCAGCTTGGCAGTTATTGCTGCAGTTTAAACAGGCATCCTTCCTATCTGCAGTGGCTCTGGGTTTGGTTACCAGCCTCAGACGCCTTTGTCATGGAAAGGCTCTGTCGTCTGCCTCCTTTCACACAGAACAAGTTGTGTATCTGGCACTGCTGAGAGCCAAAGACATACCCACAACGGGGTGGGGGTGGAGAGAGAACCATTCTGTTGGATAGTCTAGATCTGATGTCTCCATCAGACCCTACTCTGGAGAAATTAAAAGCATTTCCATGTTCGCTGTTTCACCCCACCCACCCACAGAAACAACAATTTTTCACGGCTATAGTATGGACACAGTCTCAAGGCCCGCTTTCAATCTCTTTCTTGGGTCTTGCTGCTAAGTTTCACAATGCAATTTCTGACCTTTGTCTGTACACAGTTACAAAGCCAGCACACAAATCCACATTTAACGGATGGAGAATATCTCCCATTCTTGAGACATTATGATTGAAATCTAATTACACATCACAGCGCAGCCCTGGGTTTAATTAAAAAGCATTTTACTCCAGTTTGACATAATCTCCAATCAATTTCCTAGCAGGCTGTCGGTCCTTCTGTCTGCTTCTCAGCCCTGCAGGATTAGGAAAACTCTGGAAAATTTGCACTCTGGATCAAACCTGTCAAACCTTTGGAGTCTTCTCCTGTTTCTGATGCTATGAGCACAGCTGTACAGGAAGCAATGTGCCTGGAGGGAGGAGTCAACGAAGCTCAAACGAATTGTGGGGAAGCTCAGACAGCATTCTGTTCATAGCCAGGAAAGGGTTATGTCTCAATAGGAAACCCAGAATGGAAATGGTTGGAGTTTTGGTCCCCCTTTACATTCAGATGTTGCCAGTGGATACAAGACAAGATGTGACATGATATGGTCAAGCTTATCCACAACCGCTACATGAATCATACCAGATGCTCAAACATGGAATTTGGTGCAAGTCAATAGGAAGAAAGTTCCTGAACTTTGGAACAGCCGCAATAATTGGAGGACATAGCCCAGGGGCGAGCAATTTATGGCCCTCAAGATGTTTAGGCCAACAACTCCCATGTTTAGGCCAGCACAGCTAGTGGTGAGGGATTGCGGGAGCTGTAAGCCAAAACATTTGGGGGACCACAAGTTGCCCACCCCAACATTAGCCAATCACTATTAACTATAGTAACAACAATGGGGGAAGACCATCAGCTTCTTGCCTTCTGTGGAAGCTTTCAAGGGGCATCTAGCTGGAAGCTGACGGAAACAGTCAACCATTTCTTCCAGAACCCCTCCTCTAGTGTCCTCAGTATTCAAAAACTGCACAGAGGTCACAATCAAGGAGATGCTCTAGAGAGAATTCAGAAGGGCACGGAGGATGAACTAATATCTGACAATGGAGGGCCCAATGCATTTAGACATGTGATAACACTATGTTCTGTGAAAAGCACAAACATATTATCTACCACTATAGCTATGAAAAAAAAAACCAAAGGACTTTGCAACATTCCCGGATAGTGGAATCACCATGTTGCCTGCTATCGAGATTCTCAGCCACTGTTTACCAGTGCGATGGCTGAGTTTAGATCAGGAAAAGGGAGGGGGGGAATTGTTGCCAATTAGAATAGCAGAGGGAACTGCAGGAGGCAAATTGTAATTACCCACCCTGGAGTCGGGCCAGGGCTCTGTGGGCCAATCACCCTAACTCTTGTGAAATGTGCCATGCAGTTTTTAATGAGCTCACATGAGCAGGGATTCCATTTTAATTCTCCTTCAAAGGATATTTTTGGTGGCACTGTCTCTCCTTACGCCACATACCCCAATCCAAGGGCAGGCACAGTTGCTGGGGAAGGCTGAAGAACTCTGGCAGATTGTCACGGCGCTGTTTCTGGTGTATATCTTCCTAGGCTAGGAGGAACCCTGCTCTACTACTTATCTCCCACAATCTGTGTGGGTCGGTGGGTTGAGTGGCATTGCCTTAGGGTAGGAGGTTGGACTAAAGACCTGTTCTATAGGAAAGGCAGCTGTGTACCTGCATTGGCTGATTGTGGCAGTGACCACTGGAACAACGCCCTGAGTTTTGCCAAGGAAAGGGCACCATATTGTTTCCCTCTGGCGTGCCTGGCCCCAATGCCTGTTATAAAAGCTCACCTGTCTATCTACCCACCTATTCCCCTCTTTTTAAGTTAAATTATTGGATGCTCATATTATTTATTTCTGGACTTAATGAGGCCTGTTATGACAACATCTGAGGATTCCCCCACCCCATCTTGTTCTCTGAAATGATTTAAGAAGCCTATACATAGCGTAGCTGCATGGATAGGTTTGAAACCAGCCACATTGTTTTTATTGTACTTGATTGCATGCTTCCTAGGACCCTTTTGAAGAAGAAAAAAGAGGAGGAGGAGGAGGAGGAGGAGGAGGAGGAGGAGGAGGGAGGAGGAGGAGGTGCAACCAAACCAGTGGACATTTTAAATTTGCATGTACGTAAATGAACTTGACATGCAAAAATGATGAGTGTTTCTTATCCCGCCATTTCTCTTATCTACATTCCTATACAAAAAGGGAGTTGGGGAAAAACCCAGGAGAACTATGTACGTACTCTCTTTCTATCCCCCAATGCTCATTGTGATCTATGTGGAAGCTCTGTGGACCACAGGTATCTCTCAGGATCACAGCCTGTAAGCTGTACTCCTCGTCCACAACAAGAGGAAGAGGTTGGAATACAGATTCTGACTCTTCAGCTAGGAGCAGCGCAGTGTGGGAAGAGACTGCTTTCGGAGCGCAGAAATCTGTGTGCAACCCACATTCACTGGGTGGGTCACACACAGCTCTGATGTGCAGCTGACCCACGGAGTTGCATTACTGCATTCGCAGACATAGCCCTAGAAGCCCAGGAGAGGAACCAGGAATGAATTCAGCTGTCCCGGTTTCACAGGCCCACAGGGCACCCTCTTTAGCCTTCTTGATCAGGCAGGCCTAAGTAAAAATAAGCTGCAATTACAGTCAAGAACCACATCCTGCAAGTTCCCTTTCCCAGGGCCTCTCTCTCAACTATTGCCCTGCCTCAAACCTCAGTTAGCTTGCGAGGTCCTCTGAGTCCACAGCCACAAGAGCAGGGCTATTTATAGCAAGGTGTGAGTACTTCACTCCCTAGTCCCAAGACTTCAAGGCAAAACGCCTGCTATAGGGACCATGGAGAACTCTTCTTTTTCCTTCACACAGGGGGTTAAAGGAAAGGGGAACAGGGGGGCTGTTCAGAAATTGATTACATGTGGAACATGAAAATCCAGAGGGGTGGGTGGGTTTGGAGGATGGCAGGGAAACAAGACAACGAAGAAAGCAATATGGAGGAGGGCATCGTAGCAGTAAGAACAGCAGCTAAGCCCCAGTTGCTTCCAGTCGCAGAAAAAGAGTCACCCACCACCACCACCACCCACCCACCACCACCACCCACCCACACAAAACACACACTTTTTTCTCATTCTTTTATTTCCCTTTTTCGCAACAGTCTCTTTAATCAGCTTTTTCTACCCAACTGGGCCATGAAAGGTCCCTCTACAGGGCATCAGACTTTCTCCACCCGGGCATCAAAGGTTCCTTCCCCTCCTCACGTCTCCCAGAGAGAAGGAAACCTCTTGTAAGAGCTGATCTATTACTGTGCCCTGTGAATTTTGCACCAAAAAAAAAGAAGAAGAAGAAGAAGAAGAAGAAGAAGAAGAAGAAGAAGAAGAAGAAGAGGAGGAGGAAGAAAATGCATGTAATAGAAACCCAGATTTGGCATGTAGCAAAAAAAGCCTAGTGAGCAGAAAATAGCATGCAAATTGGCAGATGTAGGGAAACGGATTAACAGACAATGTTTTGGGTTGAGGGGGCAGACTTTCTGATTGTACAATTGTGTGAAGGGTTTCAACAGGGACTAAAGAGCAATGGAAACCACAGACAAAGCACAGGGGAGGAGTTTTCGGGGCAATTATGGGAACGCATTTTGAGGGTAGGGTGGAGCCTGATCCTCCTCCACTGTGTCTCAGTGGAGGAATGGTGATCGCATGGAGAAATTCTAGGAAAACAGCTAAGCATGTATGAATACGATCACAGAATCGTAAACAGAATGAAGATTAGTGTAATTTGAACAGTCTGCTGCCTGTTTGTGCATTATGAACTATTTCTAGCAATGTTTGAGGAGATGGAAGGCATAGGCTTGGGGAATCTGAGGGGCGGGGGCAAAGAGGACAAACCTATGAGAGATGGAAAAACCCATCGGAAGCCCCACAGCATGACAACTGTGTTAGGAATCCTCTTGTTTCTGGGCCTTCCGAAAGCAGTGATCTTTCTCAAACATATATCTACAACCATGAGGACTACAACAACCAAAACGGAGGTTACAAAGAAGCAAAAGTCTACATCAGATGGGAGATTCCATGCAACTCATGGTGTGCACAGAAAAGAGCCTTGCATATTTTAAAAAATTAGTTCAACACTGGCATCTACGAAGGATAGGCGTGAATAAGCAGGTGAGCTCAGCGGGTGCCTTGCCTCTGCAAGTAGCACACCTATTACCTGGAGGAGTGGAACTCCGAAGGCACACTTTGCTGTCCCTCGTACTGCTGGACCAGTGCTCGGACACTCCAGTATGGATGCTCAATGTCTTCATCCAGGCTGCTGTCTCTGAAGGCAGAGATTGCATCATGAGTAAGGGCAGGGTAAAATAAAGACAAATCCCCCCCTGGCTTCATTCTAGGCTCAATCTAATGAAGCATATTTGCAGGATTTGGATAGCATCGCCTCCTCACCCAGTTTTGTTTTGGGTGTTTTTTTTTCACAGGTCACCACTCTTTTGCATATAGTAATTAATTCAAAAGTGTGCAATTATAAAAACTGCTCATGGTCTCCCCAGTTATACCATCTGGGCATCAATTAGCAAGTGCTACAGGAAGTGAAGGCTGCAGGAAAATGGAACAGTGGCAACCGTTGATCCAAAGTGAGGTGTTAATGGTATGAATGGACAGGGGACCGGTCATCAATCCCACCTGTTTGAGAAAATAAAAGCCTTGAAGCCTTCTGTTAACCTATTTTCATCAGCCTACAGCTCCAACAGCTCCTTTTCTTGGCTGACATGGCATTTTGCCATCATCTGTCTGCCTGCACAATCCACACCAGAGTGCCACTAGCAAATGGCAGGTGCAAAGCAGAAAGGTATCTCCAGATGTCTCTAGCAAGACAGCCAAGCTACAAGCTACAGAAGAAGACACTTCCTCCCCTCACCCACCCAAAACAAGGCTAACTAGCCAATCCAACCTACGGAACATTCGTTCCTGATCCCAAATACCAACGAAATCCATCAACAAAACATTCTGTTTGTGCTGCACTCCTGAAGATATCACATACCTCCGTCTGTGCCGGAAAACGTCACGTCCCAAGCGCAAGACATCCTGCCGGACATCTGCCAAGGCAGCCACTGCACCCTGGGCAACCGCAGCAGCTGAATGAGGCCTGTGATTGGCTGATGACATTCCTGTTCCCACTGAGCTTTTCCCCGTCATGCTAGACGGGGCCTGGTTGGCCGTTTTGCTTGAGCCAGGTTTAAAATGAGCAGCTAAGGCAAGGATTAACCTCATGATGCATTTCAGGTTCCCATCAACGATGTCTACAAAATACAATCAAACCCAAACAGCACGGTTATATGCCAGAAGCCCAATTTCTGCCCAACTTTAGTGACTCAAGAAGGGCATTCTAAAGGTGGAACAACATGTCAAAAAGAACATAGGGCTGTCATCAAAAATGATGGCCCCATGTTGAGTGCCTTCCTCACCCTCCATTATCTGTAGTCCAGCTTACCCTGTGTCTTGATATCAGAACATATGCATTTCCTGCTCCCACCCATGGCAGCCAGCAAAGAGGAACAGAAGCAAAACCCCACACACATTATCATGATGTTAGGACATAGAGTTGAATTGCACTATATGGAGGGAGTGAGGGTACATGATGAGCTGTTGTTTTTGAGAAAGTCCCACGTAATTCTTCTTAACATGGAGCTGCAACCATTAGGGATTGTGAGAACGCAGCTGACCAAATGGCAAAAAATAAAATCAATGCCTGCCACCTACAGGACAGGATTTTAACTGCATGGCATACATTTAAACCCGCTGGGAAACTCTCCATATCTTATGGGTAGAGATGTTGGAGATAGCGCTTGTAATCATATTGCCTTCATTGCAATATGCTAGACCCAATTTTACAAACAAGAAGCTGGGCTAAGGGCAGAGGATCAACTAGGGTAGGCACAGGGACCTTTGACAATAGAAACCTACGTACTGTTTCCCAAGACTCCATCTAAAATTGCAGGATGCCCAATCACTTGGAAATGTGGGAAGAATATCCAGGTTTTCCAGGATGCCATGAAAATCTCAGGCCCAAATTGCTCTGATGTAGCTTACGTAAAAAGTGTTGGATAACATCTCACTTAGCAAGGGGGGGAGGGAACTTGCAAGACTCCCAAGAGCAGTGTTGCTGGAACAGAGAGAATCCTGTTTCCCGCTATGGCAGACAGGCGGCCCAGCTGATGGCCATAACCTGCAGGGCTGTGCTTTTCTGTTCCTGGAAAAAGTGAGAGAGTCACGCGCCTTCTGTTTCAACTGAAGCCATTGTGCCCCTTGTCGCCAACACCCACTGCCCCAAGGTAAAAAAAACAAAAACATTTCCACTGAGGACACTTTGAAACCTACAAGAGCCGGAGAACTTCTCTCTCTCTCTCTCTGTTCATGTGATGTTTGTGACTAAGTCAATGCCAGAGCAAGGTCAAAAACCATTTAGCGACGCTTTTTATGTCTCTTTTCCACTGTACCCAGTCATGGAAATTATGGCAAACACAAGAGGTACTGCTTGTTTCTATCGATTGGAATTTATGTGCATTTCATTTCCGTTGCTTTATATACATAGGACTCAAAAGGCCTCACCTTTAGCTGACGTCTGGTGCATACGGATCTTTTTGGATGCCACAAACTGCAGGACTTTCTCCACATTCTCCTTCATTTCCTGCTGGCTGGTGGGACTGACCTGAACTCCACTCAGCTGTTCTCCCGCTGAGAAAGAGACCAGAGATGTAAAATTTCCAGAAATTCTGAGGCCATTGGGGGGGGGGGGGGGGGAATATTGCTTATTTGTCAGCATTTCCAAAGATTCCATTTCCCCCAAAAAATGACATCTTTGGAAACACTGAAAAATAAGCAATACCTTTTTTTCCCAGCGCTCTTTATAGATCTAAAGTCACTATGTTACTTTATGACATCCTTCCCCAACCTGGTGTCCTATGGATGTTTTGGACTACCGTGCCCAGCATTCCTGACCACTGGCGATGCTGCCTGAGGCTGATGGGAGGACTGCCTTAGGAACACAAAGCATTCTGTTCCTAAAATTATTTTATGTATAACTTGGTTTGTTCAGAAAATTATCATATTTGGAAACTTTTAACAGTAAACTCAGTTAAGTAAATTTGTAATTACTGTCTGAATAGATTAGAACTACATTAATGATAGCTGCAGTATCAGGCTGCCTCTACAAGAGAGGTTTAAAGCTCTTTCAAGGTGCTTTAAAAAATTGACCTCTACAAGAACGGAGCGCAAATTGGGCGTAGAGGCACGTTATCTCTCCGATTATGCGCATTATCGAATGCGCGTTAAACAGCGAGTTTTATTTTGCTCCGGCCGTTAAAGCACATTTTGATTATGTGAACAAGCGCTTATGCGCATTAACTACTTGTAAAGCGCATTTTGGTCATCCGTTAATGCGCTTCGCCGCCTCTCGCCGCCTCTCGTGCAGAGGTATTAGGTGTAAATGCGCTTCAGCGATTATGCGCATAATCGCCTAACCAGGCGCAAAAGCAAATCCTTGTAGAGGGGACCTCAGAAACACAGGATTTTATAGAACAAAACCCAAACTGTCAAGAATGCACAGTTATTGCCAGGAATGCATAATGGTAACTCTATTCACATGTTGACAAACTGAGCATAAATGTCTATTAGCAAAATATACTTTAGATCAATCATTTTAATAAGGAATGAAAGAAATAGCTATGCAGGGAATCTTACAAAGAGGATTAAAAAAACACATTTCCCCCAAGGTCTCTTAATTTCCAGACATTTTACATCTCTAGTCTTTTTACATAGTTTTACATAGTTTTTAGAAATCATTTTGGGGAGAGTAAAAACTGGGTAATAATAATCGTCCTCAGGGAAAAATGGAGGAAAACTGGGTTGTTTCCCTCCACCCCATTTTCTTCCGGATTTTTTCCAGGCCTTCACATAGGGATACTTCTGTGCCTAGTCCGGAAACTTCAACTAATTCAAAATATGACGGCCAGGTTGGTCACCGAGACATCTAGGGGTGACCACATCACACCAGTTTTAAAATCGCCCCACTGGCTGCCAATTAGTTTCTGGGCGAAGTACAAAGTGTTAGTTATTACCTTTAAAGCCCTACATGGTTTGGGTCCAGGTTACCTGCGGGATCGCCTTCTCCCGTATAATCTGCCCCACACACTCAGGTCCTCCAGGAAGAATTTACTTCAATCAGCCAGAACTAGGCTGACAAGTGTTACCCAGAGGACCTTCTCTTCTGCCGCTCCCAGACTGTGGAGTGGCCTGCCGGGAGAGATTCAACAACTTAGCAGTCTTCTTGAATTTAAGAGAGCCGTGAAGACTGATCTCTTCCGGCAGGCTTACCCAGTTGAATTTTAAGACTTGGTTGATTTTAATAATGTATTAATGTTACATGTTTTAACCAGTTTTATATATTTTATATTGTTTGTATTGATGTCATTCCCCGCCTCGATCCAGTGGGAGAGACGGGTAAGAAATAAATATATTATTATTATTATTATTATTATTATTATTATTCACATCTCTAAGAGAGACAGCCTAATTATCAAGCAGAATGGACTTGTGTAGCAATAACTATCTACTGCAGCAGTTACAGGTGGAGGGGATTGCTGTCAGTCTCCGCAATCGCTTCCCCTATGTTGCTGAGGGGAGTAAAAGCTGTGATTATGCCATCCTCTTAGGGCATGGAAAGACCAGAACGACTAAGCAGGGCATATGCCCTGCAATGCAGCTGGCAAAGAGGGATCTTTCATTATCTGCCTTAACAGTCGGAGTCCTCCTGCCGACATTCTGCACCATGAGGCCTTTGAAAAGAGTGGCATTATCTCACAGCCATATGTCAAACCCTACCATTTTCCTCCTTATAAATAAATATGGGTCTAGGAGGGAATCCAAGTTTTAAAATCTGGAAGAAAAAGAAGGTTAAAAAGATATAAGGACTTTCTGTGTCAGAAGAGTATTTTATCTTCTTCAGAAATAAAAAAGTCTTCATTCTGTAGCTTTTTGTGGAGCAAACCTCACTAGTATTTCTATCCATCTCACCTGCCTGTACATTCCAATCCCATTCTGTCTCATCATTACTTCCAACTCATCTTTTGCCTTATAAAAACAAGACGAAAGAATCGTATTTCCTTTACACTGCTACAGTTCTAGCACTTTAACTGGCTCTTACTAAATGTAGGCAATAGTACGACTATACTAATAATAGGTTTGGAGGTGATGGAAATTCTTTCATCATTTCCTTAAGATGGTTAATCACAGATAGCATTTTTGCATCAATTACACACCACAAAACTCTCAAAATGAGCAAGGGATGCACAAGGAAGGTAAGAGGAATGCTTGCTTCTGGGATCCACCAGTTGTCATTCTTCTGGCTGTGGAAATCTTGACCCTACCTGGTGCTAAAGGAGCCTTGCCTGATCTGTACAACCACCCCTTACATTTCTCTCCCCTCTTCTCAGCCACCGCTTAAAGGTCCAACCTCAGCAGTCCAGGCACATGGGGAGCCATTCTGCACACAGTTCCCCTGGAGTGCCAACAACCGATTTTCAATCCAGAGCAATACAGCTAGAATCGGGCTGCATCCTGGTGAGGTATCACTGAAAACAGGGGGAGCCCCATGCACACAGTCCTCTACTGCGCATTTTCCCATGCTGTGCTGCACTCCAGGCTGCGAAGGAGGGTACAGGTGAAAACAACCCTAAAATGTTTGCAAGAAGCAGCTTGTGCCCATCGTGTTATTCAAGGCCAGCTTCAAGGGCAGGCATGGTCAGGCAGCTGCCAAGGGTCCACATCCCAGCAGGGTCCCACTGATAAGAGCCCCCTGGAGTTGCTCCTCCTCTTCACCTGCCTTGTTCACCTACCTCTCACTCTGGCCCAGACAACAGAGGTGGTGAGAAGGAGGAGGAGGAGATGCCCAAGGCCTACTTGCTCACCGGCTCTCTGCCTGTCAAGCAACCAAGTGGGAGCAGTTACGAGAAAGAAGGAGCAATAGCAGCTGGTGCCAATGATGGTGAGAAAGTAGAGTCACTGACGGAGGGGACCCACTGAGGGTTTCTTGTCCAAGGGCCCTTAAAAACCTGGAGCCAGCACTGATGTTACTGACCTACAATCTCGATGAGAGAAGCCAGGACGACCCCATCTCGGAGATCCTGCCTCAGGTCCTGCACTGGCTTAACTGCCGGCTTCTTTTTCAGCTGTGAATTCACCCAGGCCACATATGCCTGCAGTTGTTGCTGGAAAATAAAGGATTCAGAACATGCCATTACCACTTAACAGTTGCTTGCAGCTTTGTATTTAAGCACAAGCCTGGTAGCAATAGGCAACCAGGGATTGCATGTGGGACAGCGCATGGTCTTCCACAGAGGTGAGTGCAATGGCTGGCAGAGAGTGATGGAGCTCTTTGTCCCTCCTAAACACCCAGCATATAAACCAAGTTGACTGCTGGAGGAAGGAATCCACTTCCTTTGCACCCAGCATGGAAATTCGGCTCACTGTCCTTCTGCCTACCAGCCCCTAGTAACATTTTTTTCAAGATAGTAATTTGGAGTGGGGTTGCATTTACAAGGCTGGTGGCTTGAGTGGACTAGTAGGCTGTTCATACCCTTTGCACATTTGCATCCTTACATAGAGAACAGGAATAAATAGGGCTCCAATTCTATACTGACATACAAGATGAATTCATATTACACCCAAGGTTGACTCAACTAACTTCACTCTCAGGTTCAGCAGCGCACATACAATGATAGGGTGACCATATGAAAAGGAGGACAGGGCTCCTGTAACTTTAACAGTTGTATAGAAAAGGGAATTTCAGCAGGTGTCATTTGTACACACATAGCACCTGGTGAAATTCCCTCTTCATCACAACAGGAACCCTGTTTGTATCTAGTCAAGAGGGCAGGGCTCCTGCAGCTTTAACTGTTGTGATGAAGAGGGGATTTCACCAGGGGGCTGCATGCATACAAATGACACCTGCTGAAATTCCCTTTTCTACACAACTGTTAAAGATACAGGAGCCCTGTCCTCCTTTCCATAGGGTCACCCTATACAATGAGGATAAAGGTGAGATGCAGCTCCCACTACGTTAGTCCTCTCCGAAACACAGGAGATTAAATGTACACATTGGAGCTTTCATGTATGCAAGGAAAGCCTGGATTTTGCTGATGCTACTACCTTTCAAAGACCTTGGAGGAGAGACAGTTATTTTTCAGAGTCGAAGGTGGGATGACAGAGGGTGCCTCTACAAGAATGATTTAAAGCTCTTACAAGGTACATTAAAAATTTTACCTCTACAAGAGCGGAGTGCAATCGGGGGTTGAGGCGCTTTTTTTCTCCGATTATGCGCATTATCGAATGCGCGTTAAATAGTGAGTTTTAATTTGCCGCGGCCGTTAAAGCGCCTTATGACCATATAAACAAGTGATTCTCCGCATTAAACACCTCTAAAGCGTGTTTCATACAACCAGTAAAGCCAACAGTTATGCGCTTAACCGCCTCCAGCATATAATGATTTGCTGTAAAAGCGCTTGCGAGAAGATGCGCATAATCGGACAACCAGGCATCAAACCAAATTCTTGTAGAGGGGACCAGAGGCGCTGTTTCTTGTGGTGTATTCCATACAGACACTTGCACACACTCACACACACACACACACACACACACACACACACCTGTTGTTCTACTGCTGTCTCTCATCAAACAGAAGCTCTACAAAAACCTGTGAAATCTGTGAACAGAGACAATAGCGAGGTGAATGTGCATTTCGTAGGGAAAACATAGATTGCTATCATTTATACCCAGCCTACTGTTACTGAGCGGTAAAACATTAACAATACTTTTCATGGTGTCTATAGAATGCGCAGTTCATCCATGGGTGGCAGCCAGGGCTGGAATGTATATTTTTCTGAAATGCGGATTTTAAAAAACCCTTGCCTTAAAATAAAATGAACCTACCCATAGGTTAGGTAGGCCTTCCTCAGGGATCTTGCTTCACATGCTCCCCGCAACATGCAGTACAGCAGGTGGGATAATGGACATGGGACAGGGCCTTTTTTGAATTCCCTTCCTAAGGAATTTTACTTCACTCCTTCTCTGTGTACTTTTAGATGCCAGATAAAGGTGGCACTCTGCGAGGGGACGTTTGGGTTGAATTGAGCATCGTCTCACGCACCACCCACCCCATTTCTCCTGCTTCGATCAATGTTGGTTCCAATAAGTAATTTTAGGGCGTATGTTTGCATATTTTATATAGACTTCTAAATATTTCATTAACTACTGCATTGCCTTGGAGATTTTTTTAGACAAGAGGTGGGTTTCAAACATTTTAAAACATGCATACATAAAAGCACATGCAGTTATCAGTAGTTAACATAGATGTGAAGATATATAATTTCCATCCTTCGGTACAGCAGCAAGCAGCAACCCTATTGCATTTGGAACTCCCTTGGGACAGACACGAGCCTGTACCACTCAGGGGACATAATGGCGTTTATTCCTATGACGGTATTGCCTCCCTCCCCGCTCAGCTTCCTGCTATTCTGCCGACATGGCAGGTTTTAAGCCTCGCTTCCGCATCATCTCCACAATGCCATTCACAGGACAATGCTTCTTCGCATCCCATCCGCCACAACGTCACATTCCGATCACAGCACCGCTTGTAATCGCCCTGACAAGAGAAATCCAACTTCAGTCGTTGCAATGCAACACAGCTTGGCGTGCCTCAGCCACTGGTGCTGGTTGGCTGTGCTCGCTCAGCAGAAAAGAGGGTGGGCGTTGGAAGCAGGTTGACAACATCTGATACAATACAGAAAATCCAGAAATTGGAGGAGTACATGCAGTGCTCCGTAGGGAGCACAGAATGTAAGTACTGAGGTTAGCTTCTTTGTTCAGTTCAAGGTGTTGGCATTACGCTTTCAAACTCTCGAAAAAGCCTGGTCCCATGGTACTGGGCGGAACACTTCTCCCATATGAGCTCCACACTTGCGGGGATGCTCAGTTTTGAACTCCTAGTGGAGATTATGTTTGTTTCCCTTAGAAGTAGGACTTTCTCTGTGCCTTCCCTGCAGAACATTTTCCCAAAGAAGCCCATTAGATCTGTAGATGCCTTCAGAAAATTGGTTAAAACATTCATTTTCCACCAGACCTTTGCTAATGGGTTATCTATTATTCCCATGCTGAATTGATATGCGTGTAGTTTTGACCAGTGACTGGCCCAAAGTCACCCTGTGAACTTCATGGCCGAGTGGGGACTAGAACCCAGGTCTCCCGAGTCCCAGTGCAACGCTCTAACCATGGCTTTATCATCCATTATGCCAAGAAATATGACATGGCGTTCTTTTTTTTAAAACTAATCATTTCTGTACTTTTATTGTTTGTTGTTGTTGTTTTTCATTTATTTCCTTTGCATATTTCCACACTATCAGTCCTTTTCAAAGGATGGTGACTTCATCCATTTCTACTGATGCTCATCTCACAACGAGGAGCTCTTGCCACGGCCTATCATTTATTTATTTATTTATTTATTGCATTTGTATACCGCCCCATAGCCAAAGCTCTCTGGGCAGTTTACATAGGATTAAAACAATTAAAAACAATATACAAAAGTTAAAACAGCAAAAGCATGCAAGATACACATACATTTAAAACCACTATAATAACTTTAAAAAGCTGTAAGCCTAAAAACAAAAACAAACTCAAGCTCCTCAGATATTGCCAAATGCCTGAGAGAAGAGGAAAGTCTTGACCGGGCGCCAAAAAGATAGCAATGTTGGCGCCAGGCGGGCCTCGTCAGGGAGATCATTCCTCAATTGGGGGGCCACCACAGTTTGCAGTTTGGGTAATCTTTGCCTTTCAGAGCCTAAGATTTTCCTGCAGCACTTGGAGGCTTATTACATGTCCAGGAAAACTCTCAGTACTTATGACTTTCCTGCAAGACTCCACAGAGATTTCGAATCCTACAAAAGGGAAGATCCCTAGCAGCAGCTTGTCACTCCTGGCAGCTGAGAGATTAACAGGCAACAGAAATAAGAAGACATTAAAGTTTAATGACTAAAGAATGGCAGAGTGGTGTTAAATGCACTGAAAGGAGGAAACCACAAAGCACAAGCCTCAAGGTTTGTGAACTGTCAAACTGAAAACTATTTTGTACGACACTTCTTTACGTACAAACTGTCTTGTGCATCTCGATTAAATTGAGAATATGTTATTAGTATTCTACACAGAGTCCATAATCTAGCAGCAGAACGTAAGGCTAGCTGAACCTTTATTTAAAATATCAATATGAATAAATTTATTTATTTATTTATTTAAAACATTTCTTAGCCACCTTTCAGGGCAGAAGCTCTCCCAAGGCGGCTTACAGCTATGTATAAAAACAACCATATATAAAAACAGTATGCACATTAAAAGCGATAAAAACATAAAAGTAAAATATCAGTTTAAACAATAAAAGCTAACATTAAAAACTAGTAATAAGGGTAACAGCAGCAAAACAGTATCTAAGAGAAAGCCATAGTAAAATATGTTTTTAAGGTCTTCTTAAAAGCCTGTAAGGATGGTGCATGGCAGATTGTCGGTGGGAGTTTGTTCCACAGGTGTGGGGCCACTGCTGAGAAGGCCCTCTCCCATGTGGAAACCCACCTAATATCTCTCACTGGTGGGCAAGTGAGAAGGGCTTCTCTTTCTGATCTTAAAGTGCAGGCAGGCTGGTATGGGTGAAGGCGGTCCTTCAAGTAACTTGGTCCCAAACCGTTTAAGGCTTTAAAGGTCAACACCAGCTCTTTGAATTGAATTGAATTGAATTACACTTTGAGTTCTGAAAGTACAGATACATTCCAGCATGCTACAGGAAATGGTACTTCTCCCACTTAAAGCTTGGTCCATGCATGTGAAGAGGGAACTCCTGCACCCTTCCATTTTAATGAGCACGTGACTTGGCTTGATTTCAGCAAGCTGCTCAAGAGGCAGATTTCATGTCTCAGGTCTCTCTCACTTGAGACTCAGACACAATATAGCTCTATTCGGACGACACAATAAGCAACTGGGGTGGGGGAAACAATTGTCAGTTGTTTCGACTATCGTGTCGTCCGAATGCTGCCATAGTCAACTCAGTGCTGATCCTCATCCACACCACAGTTGATTATTTATTACCATGTTGTGTGTGGAGTACCCCCTAGATGAACAACTGTAAACTTGATTATTACCCCACCATTGACTATCGTGTCGTCCGAATTGAGTCTATGTCTCATCTTCCATGTTTTGTAGTAACCAGCATGTCTCGCAATATGAGTGTACAAAATACCAGTTTTCTATCTATTGTAAAAGTGCCTTAACCACAGACAGTCCTGTCAAGCAAGGCTCAAGTTCTTTTCTTTTTATATCTAGCAGGGGTGTACATCAGATTCAGCCAAATCCCGAATTCAGAAACAAAATGGGGCCGATTATGACAAATTCGAGAGATCTCTGAATCAAAGCGGGGATCCGCTGACACAGACCAAATTCAAACCAGAACACTCCTGCAGTTTTGAGGATCCGGGGGGGGGGGGGGTCACAGGGTGTCTCCCAAAATTTATACATTTCTAGTCAAGTTCTCCATACAAGAAAAGTATCAGGATGGGGACAGGTGGGAGGGAGATGAGAGGTGGTGTTTTGTGATTTCAAAACAACACCGATGCACCTATCTCTCTGAAATTTTGCAGGTTTCTTAACTAGGGCCGCCTCTATGCCGTATCTCATTTTCATTACAACCACCACCCACAAAAAACGTATGGAGATAAGCACACCTTTTTTTGGAAACCCCCAATCTGTAAAGACTACTGTTGCACAAAGCTTCATGTACCTAGTCATCTGAAACTTGACAGACTCAATCTTGTCAGAAGGGACAACTTCCTCTGCAAATTTCATCCAATTCTGCCCAAAATTAAAAAAGTTATGGGCAGTTTCCTTTTTTAAACAATCCTAATTTAAAGGCATGTCGCACAAAACCCACTGAAATCTGGTAGGCATAATCCCCCTCATACAGGATTGCTATGCTTGCAAATTTTGTCCAATTCTGTTAAACTGAAATAACATTAAAGCTGTTAATTGATTTCCAACGATAATCAATGAGAGGCATAAAGGTTTGGATCTCAGTACCAAGATTTGGGCCTGAGTCAAAGTGGGTGGCCTCAGCCTCTGTTCAAGCCAAATTGCACTGCTTTCCAAATCGCTGAATCAGGTGTGAACTGAACCTTGTGGTAGGTACACACACCTAATATCTAGCATTTGCATATGAATGCAAACCTCTTCTTATGAAATCTTATGAATTCATTGCAGCTTGCTTCCATTCTTAGATTTTTTTTTAATTAAAAATTTCCTTTGTATGTTAAACAGAGACCAGAAGTTCCACTCCACTCTGTTTTGGCCCTGCATGGAAATCACAGCAAACTGAGAAGAATAACAGGATAAAAAGAAAAAAAGGACACCTATAACATTCATTTGGGGATTATTAACCAAGATAACTAATGTTATATGATATCTGGATACAACTGCAAGCAATGAAAACAAAAGACAAAGTCAGTGTGTTAGCTTCCATTCTCATTTTTTTCCCTATCCCTAGGGAGGATTTCTACGCAAGACTAATTAGAAGCTTTCATCTTTAAAACCTAGAAATTTACCTGCTGTTCTTTTTATTGGGGGGAATATGAATTCCCCAGAAGCCCTTACTTCCACAGCTAGTTATCTGCACCCAGCCATCTCCTTAGGCTAATATTCTGGCAGCTAATGCCAACTACTTAAGTGAACATTCACCAAGGAATTGCTACATTTGCTGCGCTTTTACTTACTGAAGAGCTTCTAGCTTGCTCCCACCCTCCGCTGCACCAATTATTTCCTGCAGGTCAGTGCCGATTTGAGGCATCCAGTACACATGCATGTGGCAATCCACAAGGCCCCTATACCATGTGCCGTCTGCACCACCAACCTAAGGATCTAACCTTGATAAAAAATGTGCAGAGAAGGAAAAAGGATTTGCAGCACACACAACTGTCTTCACCCCAAAGTGTCTGATGTCCCACCTGCCTTTTCTTATCTTGCCACACCTTTCCCTTTCTATGTACCCTGCAGACTGATGTCCTGGCTTTAGACTCCTCTGATTGTCCGTAAATTGTAAGGCCCAATCCTCCACTGCAAATGTATGATCTTACAATGCTAAGGACTAGAATCAGCACATCAGACAGCACCTCTACGCTCATCAGCCTCCTCCTACAATGCGTTTGTCAATCCCAGACCTCTCCTTCAGCATACTGTCTATCTGATGTATACTGAACACCCCTCTGAGTAGGCGCCACATCACTCTGCTGTCCTGCACAGCAACCAATACACAGCTTAGCATTAAACAAATATTAAACAGTAAAGGTAGCGACGGAAAAAGCGGAGGGATGTCACTGGCACAAAGAAAACAATACTGAGCAATCATAACCAGGACAGCCAGCAACTTCCTGCGGCTTGTTTAAATTTTATTCTCGCAGCCACTCACTCCATCCACCTGTGTCCTTCTCATGGCGCACAAAAGTCCCTTTGGACCCCCTTGCTTGGTTCTTTTTTTTATTATTTTTTTTTATTTTTATGATAGTGATTATTTTATTTAAATTTTTTTATTAATTTCAACACAATAACATACACAATATAAAACTTACACAATAAACAACTTAAACCCTTAACAATCCCCCCGTGCACCCCCCCCCCCGAGACCTTCTCATAATCATTCTTTCTCCTTCCAAAATTCCAGCGATTCTTTTGAAGGTATTTGTCCCTTTCCCGATCTTAACACATATTCCAAAAAGGGACTCCATATTTTTCTGAAATCACTCTTACTGGACAATCCCCTCTTTATTTTCATTTTACATGTTAACATATCATTCAAGGCCATATCCCAAATTTCTTTGTACCAAACTTCTATTGTATAGCTTCCTTGCCCTTTCCAATTTCTTGCAATGATTATTCTAACCGGTGCCAGGAGGTTGTTTACCAATTCTCTATTAGCTACATGCTCATTCTCAGTATCCCATATTGCTAGTAGAGCTAATTTTGGGTTTAATTCCAATTTACTTCCTATTATATCACTTATTTCTTTAAAAACCCTTTCCCAAAATTTTTGTACATATTCACAGCTCCACCACATATGAAAATAGGTCCCAACCTCCTGACATCCCCTCCAACAATTCTTAGACACTTTTTTATCGATCTGGTGAAATCTTACAGGTGTTAGATACCATCTCCAAACTATCTTATAATAATTCTCCTTAATTCTAATCGACAACAACTTTAACATTCTTACTTTCCATATCCTCTCCCATTTATCTGCCTTAATTTTCCCCTTAACATCTTCTTCCCAAATCTCTTTTATAGCATTAAGCGAGTCCTGGAATTCCTCCTCTATCAATATTTTGTATATCTCACTAGTCAACCCTTTCTTAACTCCAGCTTCTTGTTTTTTTCTTTTTAGATCAATTAAATCTTCAAATTTAGTATTATTTCTACATTTCTTATTTTTCAATCTCCATTCCTGAGTCCATTTTTCCAATTGTAAGCATTTAAACCAAGCTATCTTTTGTCCTTTAAACAACTCTTTAAAATGCTCTCTATCCTTCATCTTTTCCATCCAATTCCTTAACTTAATTATTTCTTGATCTTTCAGTCTCGCTTCTATCTCCTCTTTTAACACCCTTGGGAAGTTACCCACCACTACTACTGGGGCAAACGGAGAATCTTCTGGTATCAACTTCCCTCTAAATTTCTCCCAGATCTCCAATATATTTTCCAACAATGGGTTGTCCAGTACCTTCAATTCTTTCTTTTGCCTTTTAGTAAAAAATATATTTCTCAATTTGGAATCTACCTCCACTGTTTGCGGTTCCAACCATTCCAAATCTTCCTCCCCTAAAATAACATTAATAATATATCTTAACTGATTAGCAATATAATAATTCTTAATATTCGGAAGTCCTAAACCTCCTTTCTTTTGAGCCTTATACCATAATCCTTTATTTATCCTTACTCTTTTATCCCCATTACAATAAGCATTAATCATATTTTGCCAGCTTTTAATCTCTGCTAATGAGATTCTAATCGGCATCATTCTAAACAAAAAATTAACCTTAGGCAAAATCTTCATTTTAATCACCGCTATTCTACCAAACCATTAATGTTTTAATTTTCTATATATCTGTAATTTCTCCCCTACCTCTTTTCTTAACCTTACAAAATTAAGTTCCTCTAATCTTTCTACTTCACTATCTATATTAACTCCTAAATATCGTATTATATTTTTATGCCTTAATCCTAACTTAACTTTACACCTCTCCATCTCTTCATTATTATAATTATATAACATCATTTCTGACTTCCTCCAATTAACTTGTAATCCCGTAATTTCCCCAAATTCCCTCAAATGCTTCTGAATAATCTCGCCAGTTTCTAGGGGATCTTCTAGTGTCAATAATGTATCATCCGCAAACATATTCACTTTAATCTTATAATTTCTTCCTATCCCCTTTAATCTACCATCCTCCCTTATTACATTTGCTAAAATTTCTATCATTATTGCAAATAAGATCGGTGAAAGTGGACATCCTTGTCTAGTTCCTCGAGCTAGTGTAATTTGTTGCGTCAACCCATCATTAATCATTATTTCCGCTTTATTATTTTTATACAACTGGTTAATCAGTCCCATAAATTTATTTCCAAACCCAAATGTTTTTAATATAATTTTTAACGCTGGCCACTCCACGCAATCAAAGGCCTTGAATATATCCAATGCTAGTAATCCTGCTTTTAAGTTTCTTTTTTTTATAATATTTATTATATTTATAACTCTCCCTATTAAATTAGGCATTTTTCTACCACAGATAAATCCACATTGATCTTTTTTTATATATTTAAAAATAAATGTGCCCAATCTTTTTGCCATTATTGCTGTAAATATTTTTGCATCCTGATTTATTAAAGATATTGGTCTATACGAAGCTGGATCCGTCAAATCCTTACCTGGCTTCTGTAATAAAATAACCAAAGACTGATCCCACGATGGCGGAGTCATTCCTCCTTCTATTATATTATTATATAATTTTTTTAATCTTGGTATTAAGATTTCCTTAAATCTTTTATAAAATTCCGGCCCCAAACCATCAATCCCCGGCGATTTACCTCCTTTTAGTTTGTCAATAATTTCCTCTATTTCTTTCTCAGTAACCAAGCCTTCCATACAATCTCTATCTTGCTCATCCAGTCTTATTTTTTGAAGGTACTGGACAACCCATTGTTGGAAAATATATTAATGATATGGGAGAAGTATAGAGGGAAGTTGATACCAGGGGATTCTCCGCTCGCCCCAGTTGTAGTAGTGGGTAACTTCCCAAGAGTATTAAAACCAGAGATAGAAGCGAGACTGAAAGAACAAGATATAATTAAGCTAAGGAATTGGATGGAAAAGATGAAGGATAGTGAGCATATTAAAGATTTGTTTAAAGGACAAAAGATAGCTTGGTTCAAGTGCTTGCAATTGGTAAAATGGACACAGAAATGGAGGTTGAAAAATAAGAAATGTAGAAACAATACTAGATTTGAAGATTTAATTGAACTAATAGGGAAAAAAGAAGAAGTTGGAGCTAAGAAAGGACTGACTAGCGAGATATATAAAATATTAATAGAAGAGGAATTTCAGGACTCACTTAAGGTTATAAAAGAGGTATGGGAAGAAGATGTAAGGGAAATAATCAATGAAGATAACTGGGGGAGGATATGGAATGTAAGAATGTTAAAGTTATTGTCGATTAGAATAAAGGAGAACTATTATAAGACAGTTTGGAGATGGTATCTAACACCTGTAAGATTTCACCAGATGGATAAAAAAGTGTCTAAGAATTGTTGGAGGGGATGTCAGGAGGTTGGGACCTATTTTCATATGTGGTGGAGCTGTGAACAAGTGCGAAAATTTTGGGAAAGGGTTTTTAAAGAAATAAGCGATATAATTGGAAGTAAATTGGAATTAAACCCAAAGTTAGCTCTACTAGCAATATGGGATAGTAGGAATAAGCATATAATTAATAGAGAATTGGTAAACAACCTCCTGGCACCCGTTAGAATAATGATTGCTAAAAATTGGAAAGGGCAACGAAGTTATATAATAGAAGACTGGTATAAAGAAATCTGGGATTTAGCTTTGAATGATATGTTGACATGTAAAATGAAAATAAAGAGGGGAATGTCCAGTAAGAGTGATTTTGGAGAAATATGGACTCCCTTTTTGGAATATGTTTTAAGATCGGGAAAGGGACAAACGCCATCAAAAGAATCGTTAAAATTTTGGAAGGAGGAAGAATGATTATGAGAAGGTCTCGGGGGGGGGGGTGCACGGGGGAAGTTGAGGGTGGTAGTTTGTTTTATATTGTGTATTATGTGTATGTTTGTTTTGTGGAAATTAATAAAAATTATAATAAAAAAAAATCCAGTCTTATTTTCCAATTTCTTTCTACATATTCCTGTATTTTATCCTGTGATACCGCATCTGATGTATATAATTCTTTATAAAAATCCTGAAAAATACTCAATTTATCTTTCATCAAGTTATATCTGTTCCCTAACTTATCTCTTATTGTTCCTATCATATTCTTAGCCTTCTCTGACTGCGTGGATCTGGCCAGCATCTTTGAATTTCTATTATTATATTCAAAAAAATCTCTCTTTAAATATAACAAATTCTTTTGAACTTGTTCTGTATCTTCTTTCTCCATTTCCTTTTTTTTTGCTTGAATTTGGGCAAATAACCGCTTATCTTTTGTCTCTCTTAATCTCTCCTCTAAAGTCTTTATGTCTTCTTCTACCTTTTTATATTGTACTTCCTGTTGCTTTTTAAGTGTGGACATTTCCCTAATACACATCCCTCTTATTACAGCTTTCATAGTATCCCATAATAACCCCTGCGAATTAAGCTCTTTTTCATTTATCTGCCATATTTCCTGCATTTCTTTTTTTATTTTATCTACTGTTTTTTTATTTTTAAAAATTCTTACATCAAGTCTCCATCTCTTTGCTTGTTTATAATCCTTCTTCATTTTAATATCCATCATCATTAATGCATGGTCTGTAACCTTAATTACTCCAATATCGCAATCTATTAATTTAGGCACCAAACTCTTTGATATAAAAATAAAATCAATCCTTGAGTAACTCTTGAATCCAGGTGAGTAGAAGGTATATTTCCTCTCCTCCCCTTTTAAGACTCTCCAAACACCCATTAAATCCTTCCGCTCCATTAACTTAGCCAATTCCGTCTTCCCCTCCCCTCTACCATCTCTCATAATGTTATCCCTATCTTTCCCTTTATCAAGTACCATATTAAAATCTCCTGCCATCACAATATTCTTTTTCCCCAGTTCTCCCACCGTATTAAATACTTCTTCAAAAAAATCAATTTGTTTCCCATTTGGAGCATAAACATTAATCAAAACAAATTCTTCCTTTTCAATCGTGCAGTAGATTATAAGGATCCTTCCATTCTTATCTTTCTTTACACTTTGAATATTAACACCACATTTCTTCGATATTATTATTGCCACACCTCTCGCTTTAGAAGTACCAAAAGACTTTTCATAGACCCCTACGTCCCTCATTCGTAACTCATTAACCCCCTCTTTTTTTTGATGAGTTTCCTGCAAAAATATTATATCTATTTTTTTTCTTTTTAGCAACATTTCTATTCTCCTTCTTTTAATAAGTGTTCCTAGCCCTTTCACATTTAAAGTCGCAACTCTCAATTTATTTTCCATTTATTACTTTCACACATATCTTTAGATTGGTCTCGCTCAGTGACACACATAAACCCCCCTCCCTTACCCTCCCCCCACATACACCCCCACTATTACCCCCCTCCTCACCAGTCATCTGGGCACTGGTCCCAATTATTTTTAGAACTCTTCAGGGGGGGGGGGGAACCCGGCCCAACCTCCAGAGCAAAGTCTAATCCTCCCCTCCTTTATATATTTTTTTTCCTTCTAATCCCTTATCCTTGACTGGATCCACCAACCGCGCCTTCTTCTTGCTCTATTTCTCCACCATCCTTGGCATCGATTATGCCCAGCTTCCTCAACAGCTCCAATCCTTGTTCCAACGATGTTATTCTTTCTTGCCTCCCTTTCCACATAAATCTCAAAAACACTGGATATCCCCAGCTGTAAGTTATCGATTTCATCCTCAATGCTGCTGTACACATCTTGACGCTCTTCCTCCACTGCACTGTGTGCGGTGACAAATCCTGGAAAATTTGAACTGCTGTTTCTTGAATCTTTGGTTGACCTTGTCGTCTAATTGCTTGCATCAGCTTTTCTTTTTTATAATAATTAGCAAATTTGACAATTATGTCCCTTGGGAGCATTCCTTTCCGTTTATAACCCACCCTATGAACTCTCTCGAAATCCGCCAGTTCCCAAATCTCGTCTGGAAGTTGGAGTTTTATCCACGTCAAAATTGTATCCCTCAAATCTTTTGGGGACTCTCCTTCTTGTTCACCATAGTCTCTTATGCAAATGTTTGCACGACGATCGCGGTCCTCAATGGCGATTATGCGTAAGTCATGTTGTGACAGCTGCTCTTCCTGTATCTTACAGACTCCGGTCAGAGCTTTAGTCTCTGTCTGCAGCTCCTCCACATCCTTCTTCACTTGCTTTAAACCCGCCATCAACTCAGTTTGAGTATCATTAATACGCTTTGCAAGTCTTTCCTCTAAATCCAGTAATTCAAGCTTGAACATTATCTTAATATCTTCCTTTAATTCATGCATTGTGTCAGGCTGACCTCCTCTGGTGGTCTTTGGAATTGCAGCCGGCTCTAATAACTGTGACGCAGCTCCTTTAATAGGACTTTTCTTACCACGCAGCTTATCTGGCATTGTTTGTGCCTCAAGTCGTGTGAGTCTCTGCCAAGTTCTGTCCGATCCACGCTCTTTAGAGGGTCTAACCCAGGCTGGGGGGCTAAGGGGGGCTTCTTCTCCCGCCGTTGGTTCTTTTTGCTCATAAGATAATACCCCCTCCCCTTGTCTGCCTGGTGACACACTCTTTGCTCTTACGCCAGCCAGCAACACTGAACGTCAACTTTACTGGGGATTAACGTACTTCCTTTTCTCTTATATTCACATATGTTTCATCTCAGTCTCTGCCCCAGCATGCTGTCGGCCAGCCAAACCACCTTATGTCTTCAATTATAAGTCCATAAATTACCTTCAGTAATGGCGGCTCCTCTTCTTTATCCTCAGCTCGTTTGGTTTCGATTTTAAGGCCAGGAAGATAGTGCCACGTTCCAGCTCTCACTCAAGTAATTTATCACTTCCAGTCAATATATCATGCCTTTTATTACTCTCCAAACACTCCACGATAAGGAATTAGTGCTTAATTCAATGCTTTTTTAAGGAGCTCAGAAGATCTGTGACTTTACCCCATCACGATCAAGCCACGCCCCCCCTTGCTTGGTTCTGCAACCCAGTTAAGCAGCCTGCTCTTGCTCTTTACGGACATACGTAAACAGCACAGTATTTAACAATGTCCTAAAGATGCCCCTTGATCAGTTCCTGATGGTATCAGGCTCACAGCGATATCCAGGTGGGTTAGGGGCTATAGGGATTGGATTCCCCACTTTCCCTGACCTGCTATCTCCTTAGTCCTCAAAGATTTACCTAATTATCTACTGCTGTTAATAGTACTGATCACTCTGAGCTTTGCCAAAAAGGCGTCATCACACAGGGGAAAATCGCTTTTGCTTACCGTTGCTTCTCCGCCCGCGCATTTGTCCCTCATTACTTCCTCTTTTGAAAGAGGAAGAAAACGACTTGCACATGGCCCATTCAGTGGGCAACTTTGATCCCGCTGCTTCTCCTGCACACAGCAGGAGATAGCAGCAACTTCCATCTTTAAAAATAAGTCGAACTTACTGAGGTGGGTTTTTTGTCACCTGAAAAAGCCTAGAAGGGGTGGGAGGCATGTGGGAGGCAGGCAACATCATGAGAGGGACCCACGAAAATCCGTGAGTGCCCAGTAATGAGCGTGCAATAAAACGCTTGTCTGATGGAGCTCAAAGACCAATCTGGGGCAGGAATGTGAGCCCCAAACCAAAATACATTTTTCCCCAGCACCATTTTCAAGCCCCAGAGTTACTATGCAGGGCACTGATTGCTGGGATTGTCGTGGGGTTAGGCGTAATCCTATTTATATTAACACGGCTTTGTGTTCCAAAAGAGGGCCTACTTTACCTTAGCTCTACAGATGGGAAAGTAGCTGTTATTTTCAGGTACATGCTCTCAGGGAGCATTCCTTTCTCATGTTTAGCATGTGGCATGTGTTCTTCACACACACCTTTAAGGTCAACATAAAAGTTTTAAAAGGAAATGAATCAGGAATCCCCTGTTGCTCCTTCAGTTGTTGAATCACAATGGATCATTCTTCAGAACTTCAGAGAGCAAAGGGGCTCTGAGGCTCCAATTATTGCAACTGTACGATACACCTACATTTGTATTATTGCTATTTTAAATCCCCAGATGAAACAAGAAGTCAAAATTAGGGTGTGTCTGGACATGATCTGCTGCTGACAGAGGAGGCATGCTGTATGCCACATGCTGCAATCTGTCCCACTTTATGCTTCACAGTGGTGCCAATTCACCAAGGGAAGGAGAGGGAGGGGAGGAAAAGATGACCAAAAAAGACCCTGGCAGTTAAAGAGGAGAAGCATGATGAGCCATTATTTATCTGGAGCAATTCTTCCCCGTGCTGCTATACAGTGCTCGTCTTGATTCAGGACCAGTTGATTGATAACTGTACAAAACTACGGTCAACTGGGGAAGGAGGAACTTTTCCACAGAGGATAAAGACTGAATAATCCCTTTTACTAATTGCAGGTGCTTCCCCTAGTCCACAGGTAGGCAACTTGTGGCTCTCCAGATAGTTTGGCCTACACCTCCCATCATCCCTCACCACTGGCTATCCTGGCTAGGGCTGATGGGAGTTGTAGGCCCAAAGCACTGGAGCAGGTGTCTCCAACCTTTTTTCTTTTCTTCTTTTTGTCTCCCTGGATGCTCCTTCCTTCCTTCCTTCCTTCCTTTTAATTCCTCTTTCTTTCTCCCCCCTGCTCCTCTTCTCTCTCTCTCTCCCTCCCCTCTCTGATCGTTCTTCCCACCTCTCTCTCTCTCTCTGACCCCCTCTCTCTGCCTCCGCTTTTCCTCTTTCTTTCTGTCTCCTTTCCCACCATTTTTCAGCAGGAAGGCTTTTTCACTTCCTATGCAAACCAATTAAGCTATCTCCATTGGCTTGTATAGAGAGTGAAAAAGCCCCGGCTGATGAAAATCACCTGGAGGGAGAGCGGGGCTCACCCCACCACCACGGACCCTGCTGCCTCAAGGGTCCTTGGTGGGGAGGGAGGGACCCTCCCCCTTTAACCATTTTTCAGGAGGGGACTTTTCACTCCCCATACAAAGCAATGCAGCAATCTCCATTGGCTTGTATAAGGAACATACCCCCCTTCCCGACCAAAAATCAGCCAGAAGGAGACGAAGTCACTCCCTTGCCAAGAAATCTGTTGCCACAAGGATCCTTGGTGGTAGAGGGGTACATTTTGCTCTCACCACCCCCATTTCTCAGGAAGAAGGACCTTTTCCCCTTGTACAAGTGACTGGTGGAATCTTTCAATTCACTTTCAGACAGGGGGAAATAGATTGCCAGGTGTCAGTCTGACCTTGTGGGTGCAGTGGTGCCCATGAGCCCGTGTCGGTGACCCCTGATCTGGAAGCCTACAAGTTGCCCATCCCTGCCCTAGTCCCACAAAATTCAAAGAAGTGAAATTACCTAGGTCTCCTCTACAAGAATTCAGTTTGACACCTGGTTCTCCAATTATGCGCATCTTCTCGCAATCGCTTTTTTGCCTAATTCCTGTAAACAACATGCGGTGAAGCGCATAACCGGCAGAATGAAACGTGCCTTAAAGTGGCTGAAATGCGGAGAATCGCTTGTTTACATGGTCAAAATGCGCTTTAACGGCCACGGAGAAAAAAACCTCGCTATTTAACTTGCATTCGATAATGAGCATAATCGGAGAGAAAACGCACCTCAACCCCTGATTTGCGTTCTACTCTTGTAGAGGTAAAAGTTTTAATGTACCTTGAAAGAGTTTTAATTGCTCTTGTAGAGGCACCCCTAGATTACATAATAAACATTTTTTGTGGTAGTCAATTTCATTCTAAGCAATGCTTTGGACTCTCCTCCCCCCCCCCCACAGTTTTTTTTAAAGGGCGATATCCAGCCTTCCCCAAACTAGTGCCTTCCAGATGAGTTGTATTACAACTATGATCAACCCCCAGCCAGCATGCCGGCTTGGGATACTGGGAGTTGTAGTCAAACACATCTGGAGGATGCCAGGTTGGGTAACCTCTTAGGTGCACCTAACTTTTCAAATACATTAAAAAAAAGAAGAAGACCTGCTTTTCAGAAACTTGAAATTATCCACGTGCAGCAAAAACATTGGCCTGTATCATGATTTCTGCGACAAGAATGATGATGGTATGTACACTGGCATTATGGATGGTCTAGACAGGAGACCAATATGACAACTAAAGAAGCAGCAGAAGAAAATATTTGTTTACAATTTGCCCTGGGAAATGTTACACCGTATGGATGAGAGCGTGCAGAACTGGTAATAACATGCAGATTAAAAGCATGAATGGCAATATATATATATTTTTTAAAAAACACCTGTGGCAAAAAAAGACCCAAACAGACAGGCAAAGATTTGGGGCTAACTAAAGCATAATAAAGAACACTTTAACTCAAAAGCATAATCTGCTTTTTATAGCCTTGGGATTTTGCCTTATTACAGGACTCAGGGAAATGAATGTTGAGTTGGGGGGGTGGGGGACATCTGCCTTTGCGCATTAATATTTACTCTTCACCAGATACACCAAGTCAAAAGGCAAATGCCAACAACAAGGAAGGACAAAACTGTGGTTAACACACACACACACACAGCATTCTGCAACTAGAAAGTTCAATTCTGCAATAGGAATAAATTACACACTTTAGGATATAGTCATAACAAATACACTTAATATGTGTTCTTCACATTATGGCTCAAGCTTTGTTTTAGTGAAGTTTGGATCTCTGAGCCTCTCCCTCTGCTCTGCATATGTCTGCCTTTCCAGCATTCCTGTGGATGATACCTACAAAATTAGCTTTGGTAGGTGGCCAATGGATTTTGTATGTTCAAAGCAGGACAGGTTGCTGTGTTTACGTTCATAGCATTCAGTGCCCTGCATACCCACTACATTGAACCAAGCAACGGAGCTGAGGGCGTTAACTGCATCAGGCCATACTATGACTAAGGCCTTGCATGATTTCTAAGCTCTTAGACATTATCTTAATTAGATGAGCTCTGTAATCTCTCAGCTAGAGCTCGGTCAGTTTGCATTTTGATTGTTTTTAAAGTATTGGGATGGGGAGAAGAGTTCCTCAAATGCATGTCTGAAGGTACAGAGGAGAAAGACTGGCCTTCAAGTAAATATACTAAGATCATATTCGGCCCACAAGATGAATCTAAGAATAATCTAAGTATCCAGTTGGAATTACATCCCAGGCACATCTTAACTAGTAAGCAAAAATGTAATCACTCAGCAACTTCTTGTAAAATTCTAATATTTTACAGGTAAAGATTATTACAATTATTACTGATATAATGTATGTGGAACACTTTGAGCACACAGGAAAAGAGTTGTACAAGTGCCAAATATTATTTTTAATTATTAAAATTGGTTGTGGGTCTATATACCCTAAAAAAGCTTTTCTGGATGGTTTTGCTGTGAAAGAGATATTAAGTGTCTTGTAGTATCACTTAGGTTATATTCAGACCAGCATTCCTATTTTATCTAATTTCAGTTCACTTAGTACTTCCTGCCTGTAGCTCTAACAAGGAAGAGACAATAGGAGCCAGTTAACATGGCACAGCCGGCTCATCCGCGTTTATTTATCTCATGATGAGCTGCGGTGTGTTCCGGATGCATGTGGCAACCATTATGATTGTCAATCCCGAATCAAGCTGATTGGGGGTTGGCTGTGTTGTTCAAACCCAGTCGTTGTGGGCTATTCAAGGGTTAAACAACCCTCACTTAATCCCTACTGCAAATTGAGGGTTAAGCAAGAGTTATTTAAACAATGAATTAACCATGATGACCGGGTTCAGGCAACACAGCACAAACCCCAATCAGCCTGATTGGGAGTTGTGAAATCAAAACGGCCACTATACACCACCGCTCATTGTGAATTAAATAACCCACATTGAGCCAGCTGTGTTGTGGAAACTGGATCTAAGACTGGCTGCAATGAGACCAAGATGTCTGAGAAACGAATCCATCTCAGACTTTCTCCCCAGCCTATGATGATCCCGATTTCCTGTATTTCTGTCGCCTGACCACCTTGAGCACAGCAGTGCCTAGCAACAGGTTCTGTAAGTTTAAAAATAGCTGGAACATTTTCCTCTGATTTTTAGTCTGTTTCCAAGAACAATCATGCTTAGGTTTAAGGGAGGCATAGGTGTCAAATTTAGAGCTTAATCACCTTGAATCTGTAAGAAATAACATGAATGGTGTTTTGCATAAAGCCTAACAACTTACCTTAGCCCATTCACTTTAGAAAAATAGACAAATTCCAAGTCGCAACAGTAATGTTTCCCCCCTCAACCCCACCCCCATGAAAAACCCACCCTGCTAATATTCTGGAAATGCTCTCTGTGCCTCAGCAAAAGCAGGTTTGCATACACCTATCAATCTGCCACAAGCACTATGTGTTCCATTCTGTCTACACAGTAAGATAACCTCAGTGACTGAACAAGGTGAAAAACCCAAAGCAGAGCAATTTATTTATTTTTTAAAAAATCAGCCCTTGCCCTTCCTAAACTACAAAATCCAACCCCACCATCCCCTTTCAACATAGGATGCCTCAGAGATTTCCCCTCTGGCAGTTTTTGAAGGTGAGGGTCATTTTGTTATCATCATCATCATCATCATTTCAAGCATAAAGAATAATTCCATATTCCTGCATCCTGATTCTTAAAGAGCAGGCTCTGCACTTCGCAAGCAGACTCCTCTAACTGGTTACTCCCTGGTTCCATCACCTCAAAGGAATCAAAGGGCTATTTGAATGACTTCTAAATCACATCTCTGTCATTCTGGTGCTTTGGGGAAAGGAAATAATTCCTCTGCCCCTCTTTCCAAGTATATCCAAGTCACAGCTTCATGATAAATGGAATCAACAGCTTTACAATTTAGTCAATTTTCCCTCTCTCAGACAGCTCACTGCCTACAGAGTGAGGGGATCGTAGTACATTAGTTACATATCACATTCACATCTCTTCTTTACTCCAAGGAGGTCAAGGTGGTGAACATAATAACCCTGTGAGGTAAGTCAGATAGTGGCTGAATTTGGACAACACGATAGTCAATGGTGGGGTAATAATCAACTTTACAGTTGTTCATCTAGGGGGTACTCCCCACACAACATGGTAATAAATAATCAACCGTGGTGTGGATTAGGATCAGCGCTGGTTGACTATGGCAGCATTCGGATGACACGATAGTCAATACAACTGATGATTGTTCCCCCCCACCCAGTTGCTTATTGTGTCGTCCGAATTCAGCCAGTGACTGGCTCAAGGTCATGAGCTTCATGGCTGAGAAGAGTTTCGGACCCAGGACTCACAGATTCCACCCAACACTCTATCCACCCACTACATTAGCTCACAGCTCACTATCATAACCAAAACAGAAAAGAAAAAAAAAACAATACATAAGTCTGTGTATGTAAAATCCCAACTGTATTTTTTAATGGGTGATGAAGCATCTGCTTGGTACTTTGTGAACAGATGGGCAAGTGACAAGCACACTTGATAGAGCAAAGAATCGTTCAGACCACACCATGAAAGAAAGAACCAGAAATAATGATACCAACCGAGTTCCAATATGATAAAACTGTGATGAGATCAGAAATTGAGACATTAATGGAAAGCTTCAGTAGAACCCAGTTACCAAAGTCAAGCCTTATATCATGTGCCCTTAATTTGTTTGCTTTTGGAAGCTATAATTTCTTGGTCAAACCACAAATACAGAACTAGAGCCAAGATCTTGCTTTCGAAGATTTATTTTTACCTTGCAACCTACCCCTTGCAGCAGACGTACATTCCCATGCCACAATCCCACTAGGAGACTGAATTATTAAACTGCCATAAAGTGATGAGGGCATCCTTTAGAAACAGCAGGAAAGCACCCTAACTGCACAACACAATCCGCTAATGAACGAAGGAGCTGAGGACTCTGCAATTCCCATAAGGGACCTTCCAGCTCTTAAACTGCAACTGCTCTGATTTAAATGAACTGGAGGCTCATTTAGCTGAAGGATGCTTAAAATCAAAGGGGCATATGCTACCCTGGACCCTGCTTTATAGGGCTCCTTGCAAGTCAAGGATTATGCTAGTGACTGAGAGTCAAACTACACATTAAATTAAGTGTGAGCACTACCACTTATTTTGAAGAAAAAACTGCCAATCAGCAGCTGTTGCTGGTGAGAAGAGACAATCAAACAATAAGTAGCCATCACTCCATCCTTCCCATGTCTTGCCGCAGAGATTTAAAAAGAGGGGGGATCCCCAAATAGGAACCCCCCCCTACATTCTCCCCAGCAGTGACTCCTCAACCAATCTCCCCACCTAAGCTTAAAGGTGGATTCCTGCATTAAGCAGGGGGTCGGACTAGAGGGCCTTACAGGCCCCTTCCAACTCTACTATTCTATGATTCTCTGATAACTGAGCTCTGACATGACAGGTCGAGGCAATGGAGTGTGCAAGCTAAAGAAGGTATCTGCTGTGCCTATCTTCTCTTTCTCATCCTCTATGAACATGTGGAGTTTGAGAAAACAGGTTTTCACAGGTACAGAACAGACCCTCCTCCTAAAAGATCACAAGTACCTCTTTCTCTTTAGGTCTCGTGCCTCTTCTTCTGGGAATCTATCCATCCCTATCTGACAAATCCAGATTCCCAAGTGCCAATAACAGATGAGTGGCAGTGCAATGCAGGTGCAATGCCAAATCTTCCTGAAAACACAAGTGTATTTGGACTTGAATGAATGTAGAAGCAAGATGGGGATTACTTGGGAGCACACACACACACACACAGAGAGAGATCTCCTGTGTATTTGTATTTATGCACTTTTCCATTCATAAATATTGATATGTCTTCTTATTAAACAGCAAGTGTTTAGCCTTCAGGGTTGTATAAATATATTTAACACACAGTGACAAAAAATGCTAAAGGAGCCAATTAAAGAAATGAATGTTAAAAAGAGAGAGAGAGAGAGAGAGAGAGAGAGAGAGAGAAGAAACCCAAACTCATTTTTCCCCACTATACCTATGTCTCTACTATCAGGCCTGAACTCAGAGCTTCTAGTTTGCTGGCCAAAACTGCCAACTTTTGCAAGCTTCATGCAGCAAGAACATCAATTGCCGTTAGGCACTTGTCATGCTTATGAAGACTGCACTTAAAATTTGCTAATTCCACTCCTGATGCATGTTTATGTGGCCCTGGTGCTGGGCCACTGTCCCACTCCTGCTCCAATCGTGCCCTCAAAGGTAGGGTGACCAGATAAAATCCAGGTCAGGGCTCATGTAACTTTAACAGTTGTAGAGAAAAGGAAATTTCAGCCAGTGTCATTTGTATGCAATTAGTTCCTAGTGAAATTCCCTCTTCATCACAACAGTTAAAGTTGCAGGGGGCCTGCCTTCTTTTGTATATGGTCACTCTAGTATAGTGCATGTAGTATAGTGCATGCACCTTTAACTGTTGTGATGAAGAGGGGATTTCACTAGGAACTAACTGCATACAAATGACTCTGGCTGAAATTCCCTTTTCTCTACAACTGTTAAAGTTACATGAGCCCTGACCTGGATTTTATCTGGTCACCCTATTCAAAGGTTCTGTCATGTAGCAGGCATCCTGTATCGGCATCAGGCATTGTGATGGGCATACCCACCCGAGGAACTGCAAATGTTTCAAAGCTAGGTAAGCCCAAGAATAAACTCCCTTAACAAGGTACAGTAGAAGGAGTGTGGCTAATGTATCAAGGAAGGAAAAACAAATGAGGAGGCATCAATCACAGGAAGATAAAAGGGAGGAGAATTCTAGGTGCACAGGAAAGGGTTAATTGGGCCTGATGTATTGCCGAATAAATCTTTCTTCAGGGGTAGTATTGGCATAAATATTATTAAACTATGATACGCATATGAACAAAGTATGGTAAAACTTTGCACCATCTCATAATATCAACAACAACAACAAAGAACAGGATGAGCAAACTGTTTATCATTTAGAAAATTCCCACTGAAATACTAAAATATACAAATATACAGGAAATCAAAATATAAAAATGCATCTAAGCAAGTGGATTACAAAATATAAAACAGACCAAGCTATGCAACTGTTCATTCTTACATACATGATTCTGACAAGTTGAAACCATAGATTAGCATGACATCGTGTTTACCTTGATTGTGAGACTACTCTATATGAGCATCCCACAGGAGGAGGCTTTGTTGATCGTTGAAAAAACTTTGAATAGAAAAGAAAACAGGTGTGTGCGCACACACACACACACACACACACTTTATCTCCTGGTTGTCTGAGATTGCATTACAGAAGAACTGTTTTCCTTTCAATGATAAACTGTTTTGTCAAATCAAGGGAGTGGCTACAGGGCCCACCATGGCTCCAGAGATATCTTTACATGACAGCAAGCGCATTTCCTCTTCATACAATCCATTTTTACGATTGTTGCATATGTGGTGGCATAATATTGATGATGCATTTGGGATATGGTACCTTTAAAAAAATGGGTTAGTTCCAGGGATATGAAGGTACATTTTCAGATACAGTATGATGACATTAGTATGAACTTTTCGGAAGTTTTGGTTATTAAGGAAGGAGTACGTCTAAATACTACTATATACAGGAAATCCACAAAGAGGAACACACCTGTTTAAGATTTGATAGTTCACATCTACAGCACGTCAGACACAATTTACCTATAGCTCAGATGGAACTGTTCCAATTGGAAGATTCAGAAGCGTCCCAATCACAAGATTCTCTTCTGATTAGAGATTTTTGATATATGTCTACCATGGTTTTATATTATTTACAGTACCCCTGAAGGATTTATATACTGGGCCAAATAAACCTTTCCCTGTGCACCTAGAGCCCTCCTTCCTTTTCCCCCCTAATGGATAAAAGAATATGATTACAAATCACAGCTCCTCGTTTTTCCTTCTAACTGGAAGTGTGATACCAATAGCCAAGCTGCCTTGCTCCTTATACCTGAGGAATTCTACCTTAAAATGGGGGCAAAAGCTTCATTTAAATATATTGCAAAAATGAACACCTATTTATCCCCAGCCACTACCGGTCCAACAGGAAAATGTTTCATCACATCCAGAATATGTTCATGGTCTAGCTAAGGCTAACCAAAGGAAGAAATTCCACAGCTGGTGAACAAGCCGCCAAGAACAGCTATGCTTATTGTCTGAAAAGAATGTTAAGAGGATACTTTGGGCTGATTTTAGACATTGTGAGGGTACTTTGTTCCTCTCATGCAATAAACAGTGAAGAGAACTTTTCCCCCTCCGCGACAGCTGGCGGTCCATCACAGGACCCATGGAACTGTATCCAGACCCAAGCAGAGATATCCACCCTGCCTCGGGTTCAGATTAAGGCTTCTCTAAGTGTGACATTATGAGGGCATGGGGCCATTCCAGATAATCCACAACTGTTGTTCCTCATTTGCTGAGGGGACCCAAATGCCTTTCCTGATCACAGCACTTCCAACAGAGGGAATGCTCCTGACAGTCCAACAATGACATTTTGTCACTGGGAAAATGTGTAGACTAGGCTTGCAAATAGACGTTCACCTGGTCAAATGTCATAGGTGGTAAGAACTGCCTTCAGACAATCAGGCAGGAAAACATTACAAAAGCTGGGTTCACCCTTCCCTACAAAGTGTCCTTTTGGGCCACATAGGCATGTGTGGGAATGTAGACTAGAAGTTTTGTAGGCTAATAACTTTGACAGACTTATTTGCAAGACTGTCACATGCAAATTTAAATGTTATTAGCAGATGCCTTGACTATTTGTCTACAGTGAACTCTGGCTAGCCTCAGGCAAGTCATTTTCTCTCATGAAGCACACTCATATGCATATTTTCTTAGAAGTAAGTGCCACTGTTTGCTACTATAAACAATGAACTGCAGATCTTGGCCAGTGGCCACAGATCCTGGAAATACCCTTCAGGGTTGCTCGCCTCTTCCCCCACTATCCCAGAAGGTAGGGCGAAGGAGAAACTGAACAGCAGCCTGCCAATAGAAAACATATAAGTGGTAGCAGGCTACTCAGACTGAAAGGAGAAAACAGCATGGAGAGAAAACTAAAGGGAGAGAGAAAGCTCCCCATAAAGTTTGAGGTTGTCCTTGCGCAATTCTCAGCTCCATTTTGCTGGCTGTACTCAAGAGGGATCTGTGTTTCTAATTAAGAGGGCACAAACATTCAAGAGGTGCAGAGACCAGCAATGAACAGAAGTGGGACCACAGGCAACCAAACAAGATGCCAGGTAAAGTAAGCAACGCAATGTGGCTTCCATCAGGTGAGGAAGGAAACAACTGCTAATCCTGATCCTCAAGTATAAAGAGTGTTAAGTCTCACCTTGGTCCCGTCTTCTCGGCTTGCATACACTCAAAAGCCTTTCCCTAACAGCACTAACTTAGTTGTACCAACACCAACCTTGGTAAAGGCAAGCAGCAAACAGAGAAGATTGAACTCATTTCATTGCTTGGAATATGGACTAGGAGATGGCCCCCTCCACCGTCAACCCTGGGTCAGACAGGAATCTCCTCCTACTACTAAAAGGTTTAACTTGTCTCACTGTGCCTGCAGAAGCTGAAAGAAGTATTCTGAGTATTTTCCCCAACTGATTAGAACGAGATGGAAGAAGAATAAAAGCAACTAACACAGAAGCTCCTACTCAAGGACCTTGGATGCCCATAAAATAGACTTTACAGCATTACCAGCAGCATTTCAAACACTAATCAAGAACCTGCCAACTCTACAACACTGCACTTTACATTGCTGGATTTTACATTACTGCTGAATAGGACTGCAAAGGTTACTGCTGAACATTAGTGCATAAACAGCTAGCTAGGAATCACTTAGACAAACTCTCCAAAACTAATGATGCCCCGCAAAGCATCAGCAAGGCTGCCTAGTGCTTCCACCCTAGACCCCAAACTCTTTCTCCCTCTTATGCTGAGGTCTGACTCTCTTTCCTGTTTCAATCACAGAGGACCTTGGCTTTGCGAGAGCTGCAACGGAAGGGGAAAAAAATACTCTTTATTTACCTCTGTGAAGCCCTCGTGCAGAATATCCAATAAATTTCCCCGGGCCAAACAGGCAAGCATTCTTCAGAAGCCCACCCAAAGGGCTGAGTTCTCGCAGCATACAGAGCAAATCCTCCCGCCTGGGGCACGACCTCCTCCTCCTCCTCCTCCTAAAGACAAAGGCTTGCCGCTCATGGGGGACCTCATTCATAGTCCCATATGTGCAGCCCGTTACTGTGAACAGGATACTTGAGCCAAAGTCAAGACTCGTACTGGGCATGCTCGGGAGGGAGCCACTGGGGGAGCAGTGAGCGAGATGTCGCACCGCTCTGTTCCTATAGAAACCCTTCGGCTTACCCGGTGCAGGAACTGGATAGGGAAAACATCTGAAACCTATTTCCAGAGGCTGGCCCCTCCATCTGACACAGAGCAGACTGTGAGCAGTGAGAGGGAGGAAGGGGTGGGGGGGGGTCAAACCTGGCTCGTCTAAGGAGGGGGATGTAGTCAAAAAAGAAGTCAGGCTAAAATGAATCCCAACTCTGAACCTGTGGGGATAAACTTTGCAAAAACCTGGACAACCAATGCCCATGCAGATGCAACAAACTAGATTACCCGATTTACAATCATCTCTTCAATGAATATAATAACTAAAGGGAGCTGAAATATAGTTTAAAACATTCTCCCTGACTCGGCCACTGCAATAAATTAGTACAGCACGGGGCCGGGGGGGGAGGAAAAAATTAAGTTTGTCCTCATCAGCATCCCTGTTAGATTGCCTTTCATGTTACTGAAGTTATTCCTATGCATGCTTACCTAAGAGAAAACCCAACTGAACGGACTGGGACTTACTTCTGAGCAAACACATGCACAGTATTGCATTGTACCACTAACCTTTATCGCATGTTCACTTGGGATTTTTAAAAATAGAGGTCAATTTGAAAAACTATAGGCGTGCATACATTCTACACCAATAAACATTATGCAGCATTCAGAAAGTGCATGGGGCTTAGTATACCTCTGTGAGAATGGGTGCTTCCAGATGAGGCTTTTATAGCACTATCCAGGGAATTTTATAGGGGTCCAGACAATGTTGACTTCCACTCGTGACCCTAACGAGTTCTTCCACCACTTCTTTGGTCTTTTTTTTTTAATCCATAAAAAGAGAAAGACAGAATGGCTGCAAAATGGCTTCCAATTGGTAGCACCAGGAGCACTCCATCTGGAAGCGTTTGTGAATTATCTGGGGTATAAAATTGGGAAAGTAGGTATCTTAAGGAACCAATGAGGTAGAATGCTGTTCTGGAACAAGAGAGAGTGATGAGATGTAGCCAGCACCAGCTCCTTGTGATATTTTTAGGGTGAGATTGCATGAAGATGCAATAGTGCAGGCAAACGTTTACTCTCCTGAACCAATTACTTCATTCCCCCTTCTCTTTCACTGAATAAAATGGGATGGGGATACTTAACACTGCTTAGGTTTATAAAGCCAGATGTGGAATTATGCAAGAATAGCTCTGGGACAATCCCCCTCCCTGTGCTACTGAAGTCATTAGTTAATAATTTCACCATATGAACTTGGCTGTAGATTCCTGAACAGAATGACACACTTAAAATGGAGCATTTTTCTACCTTTCAGTCCAATCCAATGCATGGTTATCCAGAAGAAACTCAGTGGGACTCATTCCCAAATAAGTGCACACAGGATTACAGCACAAGTATTAGAAACCACAAGATACTGGAACAAGAACCAAAGTATGAATTACATACTGTTGTTGATTAATAAAGGTCCTATGCTGGGCACCCACAAACAATTTATAAGCTGTTTCCACACATTCATTTAACTTCGACCGTTCATTCTCAATGTCACAATCAAGGTTTGTTTTTTTAATTTGTTTTTTTTTAAAAAAAATAACAAGACCTAACACGAGGATGAGGGTAAAAAAAAAAGCATGTAAGAATATAGGGGACACAGCAAAGCCCAAATGGCTGTTTGACTGTAATCTTTCCCAATAAGATATGTACACATGTGTATACTGTATACTGATTAATCAGCATGTTTTTACCTTGGAGAATGGTCTGTTGACTGTCAATAAAGATTGTTGTTGTTGTATAGGGGACACAGAATGACAGGAAATGAGGCAATGACAAGGGAGAGAATGCAAGCTGAAGTAGTGAAATTCTATCTTCCAGCCAGCCATTTTTCCCCATCTTTTAGCAGAAGCGGCCCAACTCTTCTGACACCACAAGGACTAAAAACCTGATTTTAAAAAAAAAAGACAAGAAAAAGAAAACTGGGATTCCCCACTTCTGGAATCCAAACTATGTGGTGTATAAAAGGGCAGGAACAATACGCAGAACTGTTGTTATGGCAGACTGCAAGAATTCAAACAAGTCAAAATTCTGAATTATATTACTTTCTATCCTAGTGTATAGAAATAATAAGTTCTTAACAAATTTGCTAGTCTACCATTTTAAAATGCTCTATTTCCCATAAATTCTCCAGTCCAGAGGCTGACATTTTCATAGCAGAGGATTTGCTTGGATCGTTACCCCTGCTCTACATCAAACGTATGGGGGGCAGGGGCAGGGAAGGAATAAACCAACCCTTCCAATCTACAAAGACTGAGATAATCCTACTGAATAATACCGATAGCAGCATGATGAGGGAGGTACACACAGGATTTAATCCCTTCAATGCACTGTTCGAATTATGAAACAGAAGCAGCAGATCAGGCTGCTTATCAAACCAACATCTGTTGATGGTTCTGCCATTGAGCTTCAGGTAAAATAAAGAAAAGGTGAGCCAAACTGCACTCTAGTCGTGAAGCAAGTTTTGTGCAAGCTGATGCTTGAGGATGAGACTTAATTATCGAGAAATTGTTGTTATGTAAATGTGACATCAAAAGTAAATGTAGCTGTGTGGGCCAATTCAAAGGTCACAAAATACTGTGCAAGCTTTTGAGTTATCCAGAACCCTTCACTGGGGATTGGCTGATGTTTAAGCCATGGAGTCTGCATTTGGTTACAGTTTTAAGATGGAAAGCAGGAGGACTCCGCAGACACTCAAATTAGGCTCTACAAGGTACAGAGATGCTTCCAGGTTGCACCTGGGACCCACTGAAAGGTTGCTGGAAAGAAGAAACAAATAAACAACAATTGATCCCATTTTGAAAATATAAAATCCAGCTGTTACTCAAAAACTATCCCAATCCTTAAGTGAAACACATACATTCCTTGGTAGGCAGAAAACAGAAGTAGAGAGAAATTAGGCAGTTTGAAGAAAAGATTTACCGCTCTTTACTGTTTTAGGGCAAGATCCCTCAGGACGTTCTCCTACATCAGCAGCTTTGAAATGAATTGGAGACCCCTGTTCATTTCAGTGAGGCTTGGGCAGGAGAACGTCTTAGAAGATTATGCCTTTTTCCTGCAACAGTTCATACGAGACTGTCTGGTCTCATCCTTCTGTACCTGCTCTGAGGACATTTGGTGAGGAAAACCACATGTTTTGAAAGACATGTGCTGCAAGTTCCAAAGGGTCTCCTGAAAGACTTGTTTGTTGGCGCCATTGATCATGGCAGCTGTTCAGATATTTTCACAGGTTTTGCATCTGCTGTCCCACTAGGATTAGTGAGTTTTCACTGAGCATTCATGAGGCCCATAAATGAGGTTTCGTCCTGTTGGTAATTGTGAAGACCTTAGAGTCAGAAGCTATGCCTTTGATTATTAACTAGCAGATTGACCCGCCTTCATGTGGGTTGGGATAACCTTTAGTTTGATACAGAGAAGCCTTCAAGCAAATTTAAACAGCTGTCAACATTGGACATATTATGCCTTCACCATCTGAGTGAAATCATGCCCACTGGCACCCCTAGGCATGATCTCTGTCATGCTGTACCCCTATAACCTCCTTAGGGAGGAGTCTGTCTACTCCATTTCCCTGAGGGGGGCAGCCCCACAGAAGGATGGAGGGGGCAGCTGTATAACTCTGTCCCTTGGCCATCACTGAGCTATGCTGCCTACAAACACAGGTTCACATGCGCGTGGGCACACACACACACACACACTCCTTGGTGATTCTGCAGTCATCCCAATCAAGCACATGGGCCAATGCACTCTATCTTTGTGAACCATAGGGAACAAACACATTTGAACAATGCATTGCATCGTTAAAGTTAGACCTGGTGTGGCTGTGTCCCAGTAGCGCTTCCACCCTACAGGGCAGAGGCAAGGAAACATTTTGCCTGACCAAAGCAGCGGATGCTGCCAGCTGCTCTGGAAAGCTTATTCTGCCACTTAATGTTGCTGCAGACAATGTAACCTTTTATTCGGCTCTAGAAGTCATAATAAATGAGTTCACAGGAGAGAGACTACTCTGGCCTGTCTGCGATGCAAATTTGCTGACAACAGAAGTGGAACTGGGAGGGGAGGGGGTAATAAAACCACCAGAAGTACTAATCCCCAGGTCTAGCATGAGGCCCCCATATGGCACCGTTGCCTGGAAAAACCTTACAAAACAGGGACTGGACTGCAGGCAACCGTGGCTCTGTGCCACACCTATGCCATTTCACAAGGGAAGCCAGGTACACTATGCATGGCAATTCCTCATGCAAAAAGGGACAGAGGCCACCATTATCACAGTGCTCATCTTCTAGCACAAGGCCCCAATCCAGCAGGGTAATGAACCCAGGGAGGCTCTCCTGGCACCACCTCGGACGACTTCTTGTCATAGAATCATAGAATAGTAGAGGTGGAAGGGGACTATAAGGCCATCAAGTCCAACCCCCTGCTCAATGCAGGAATCCACTTTAAAGCATCCCTGACATATGGCTGTCCAGCTGCCTCTTGAATGCCTCTAGTGTGGGAGAGCCCTAGAAATGTGAAGGCCCAGAAAAAACCCGGAAAAAATGGACATTTTCAGGAAAAAAGGAAAAAACACCAGTTTTCCCCAAATGTTTCCGGTTTTTTTCTGGGCCTTCACATGTCTAGAGAGCCCACACCCTCCCTAGGTCATTGGTTCCACTGTTGTAGTGCTCTAACAGTCAGGAAGTTTTTCCTGGTGTCCAGCCGGAATCTGGTTTCCTGCAATTTGAGCCCATTATTCTGTGTCCTGCATTCTGTGTTGATCAAGAAGAGATCCTGGCCCTCTTCTGTGCGACAACCTTTCAAGTATTTGAAGAGTGCTATCATATCTCCCCTCAGTCTTGTTGCCAAGAAACCTTGTCTTTTCCCAGACCTTGAAACTCCCCCATTTTATCTGTGCTGCTTTTATCTTTCGACTTCATTGTTATTTCTTGTTATTCTAAGCATTTTATTGGGTATATTATTGTTCTGCTTGTTTGTTTCGTTTGCAAGACATCCTGAAAATATTTTTATCCAAGGGCAGAATATAAATTCTTCAAATAAATAAACAAATGACACAGCACTTTGAGAAACAGGCAAGTGGTATTATATGCAGTTTGTTAGCCACAGAAAGAAGGAATGGTTAGCAAAATAAAATGAGCTGGACTCAATAAGGGCCAAACGAGACATGATGTCATACACATCACCTGAAATACTGTCTTTGTTTTTAATAGTCACTGCTTGAGGCCTGATTTTCATCAGGTCTGAAGCCCACAGGGAGGGATGATTTAATCTTTTCTCCCCTGCCGTTGTCCCAACAAAAATCACCCCTCCACTCCCACCCCATTATTGCTATTTGCCTTGGGATGGAAGCCAATGGAAGCATCCCTCCTGATGGGGATGGTTTTCATCAGGACTGCAATGGAGGAGGAAAAGGCCTTTAAAAAAAAAACCAGGCTGTAGTCCATTAATACACACACACACACACACACACACACACTGTAGTTATTTAGCTATTTAAAAAAAGAAGAAGAAGACTCAACTTCAAGTGATGCATTTAGTGCTGCATCTGATTTGGCCGTACACAGCCCTGGCCAAGTCAGTCTCTAAGCCTAAGTTACTAAACCCCAACAGACCCCAAGGTGCTATAACATTAGGAGCTTCTTTTAAACAAAAGCTTCTTTTATAGCATGCTCGTGACTGGCCACTCATGGATGTTCATGAGTTATTTTACGCCGCTGTCAGCCACCTGCATGTCTCCCGCTCCATTCCCCAGTTTTAGTGGTAAAATATAAACCTCAGAAAACCCAACTTTTCTGAAATATATCGGTATTTGTTGGGTTTCCCTGCCATGTACAGGCGAAGTTGCACTATAAAACACCCACTAGAGGGCACTGTCCCATTGAAATGTATGGGCCAGATGATTGCTGGTCTCTTCCTCGTGTAATTAAAGCTCGTTGCAAATGTGGAAGAGAAGCAGGAAGCAGAGCCATGGTAAGGGAACACGATTTTCCCCCGTCTAAAGGAGCTCTAGGTCTTTGGGAGAAAATGATCGAACTGCTTCGAAGTTACAATGGCCAGAGTACCTGTCCTCTACTGACTTACCTGAGAAAGGTGCCATGCAAATGTTGGAGGGGAGCATTTTCTCTGACCGCTTTTTGCAGCTTTCTAGCAAGGATGTAAATATTTAATCAGCCAATGGATTTTGGTATGGTGTACAACCAGCTTCCACTATTAGAGAATTAGACCCTCATATAAGCTTGACCCTGTGCTTGGAATACAACACAGAATGCAGTGCTATCAAACTGGCACCCTGTTAAGATAGCAAAACACTGCAAAACTGAATTAGAGCTAAAATAATAATAATAATAATAATAATAATAATAATAACAACAATTTATTTCTTACCCGCCTCTCCATCTGGATCGAGGCGGGTAACAACTTTCAGGCGCCGTAGAAATAATAAACACCAACACAGATTTCAAACTTGAATACCATCTCTCCCAGACCCTGTAGCAGAGATAAGTAAACCCATTTATACAATTTACTGCACAAAAAACAACCAAGAGAATGGGTTATTGGTCCCTTTTCAGTGCTGGAAGGATTTTACAATCAAATGTCCAATGGGAAAACAAAAAATAATGTGTGGCCTTGCTAATGCTCAGAATGTACCCAGATATAATATTACTTCTAGGTCAAGGATTTGCAGGATAAAACTGCAGAAAGGAAATGCTTTGGGAATTGTAAATGCCTTTTTGTACAGCTGTTGCATCTGTTCTCCCAATCGCTGTTTGCATGGCTGAATTCAGTCTTTTTAAATTCTACATAAAGACCATATCACCATTTTCAGGAACCCTGTACAACACCCACCCGCAACAGAACTCCCTACCCCATGAGCTATAGTCCGAATGCACAACTGCACAAGATTCCAAATGTTCAGCTCTCATAATGAAAAGTCTTAATGATAAAAGCTACCACTTAAAACTGCCACAAGTGAATACAAATATAGGAAATCAAGCAAGGGTTTTATGGTAGCTATTTTGTGCAGACTGGCCACCTGTGACCTTCAAAAGAAAATTGCAATCGGTTGATGATAGTGACCTCTGGTGGCCAATTTCAAGGAAATGTATGTTCTCTCTCATTAACGAAGCATTTCGCATCTTGCCTGGACAAAATCTTTGCAAGTTATTTGAAACACAATGCTCTTCTTATCCCACATATGACACTTTTAGTCCTCATTATTAAACTACATAGCAGCCCCAGCTTCTTAGTTTATTCAAAATATAAATTAACCTGCAAGTAAGTCCCTCAAAATATGATGTTCACTTTCCAATAAATGGCATCTGTAGCTTGTTCACTCAAATACAGAACTGTATCTCTATGTGCAAAAGTGTGGTCTGTAGAAAAATGTTATACTAACACCATGTAAATATCCAACAATGGATAAAAGCTACTACTGTGACTTCAGAAATTCCACATATAGGGGTAGATCATTCAGTGCTTTCAACCTTATGTATAAATAGCACTCTCGATGCAAGCAAGTGGAAACGGGACAAAGTACATAACTGTTTAATCTTCTAGGTACACATCTTATGAACTGTAATATACTGTGCCATCATAAGAACTTAAGAATTGTGTTGCTGCATCAAATCAGGTCCATCTAATTTAGCATTATATTACCAAGAGTAACCAACCAGATGTTTCTGGGTGCTCATAAGCAGGGCATTATCATCCCATGTGCCCCCAGCATCAGGAACTGAGGTATGCTGCCTTGACATATGGAGAATCTGCTCAGCTATTAGAGCTGTAAACAAGCCTAACCTCTTTGTGGATCCTGTATATACAAACAGTAACATAAAGGAAACCATTTCAAGTTCCTTTGCCATTATCATCACCTGACGGTAACAGTGATCACTATTCCCTGGCCTGTTTTGCACATCACAACCCACCATTTTTAAAAATTTTGGGTTATCGTGAACAAGCCAGATTGCTCATGTTGAAAGCTGGAGTGGCAGAACAACCCATAGACCTTCCATCCATAGTTTACATGTGAACCAAGAACTCTGGCTTGTCTATCCCCCAACAAGCCAGAGGAACAGCATATTGGTGTTTTATTGGTATTTTAATGATGTACTGATTTTATCTGCTTTTAATCAGTTTTTGTATTTTGTATTTGGTGTTGTTCCCTGCCTCGATCCATTGGGAGAGGCGGGTGATAAATAATATATTATTATTATTATTATTATTATTATTATTATTATTATTATTCTCTGGCTTCCTGGAGGAGACACGTGCCATAGTCCAACACCTACAGCCCAGTTTGTATTAAGTATATATTTGGAAATGTGAGACAGTAGGTTGTCCTATGTAAATAAGAAATTGAGTCTTTTTTGTGGGAATTAGTTCAAAGCTAAAGGCATTTTCTACTTATCTCTACTATACTATCTCATCACAGAGAGATCAAAGACCAAATAAGGCAAGAAAAATTATAGTGATTTGGATGGAAAAGTTATTTTATATCCAAACCTTGAATTACCCCAATCCTTACCGAAGTTTCAGTTGGCTGTGATGGATTACGAGGTTCCGTTTTGACAGGGGTCCCCATTTCAGGAAGCTGGGTCAGGAAGCCAGAAGCACTGCTATCAGGAAGGAGTAACAATACTGCAGTAACAAACAACAGCCCATTTTCAGTTTTTACAAGAGATGTCTTCTCTACAACCTGCAGCAAACAACAGGAAGACAAAGGGATGTCAGGTAAAGTGTAAGTAGATATGCTGTTAAACTAACAGAACATGCCTACAAAGTGTTCGTTCTTCCACAGGCCTGACAAAATTCCCCTACTTTCAAAGCCTATACTCTGGGATTGGCATATCTGACACCAGTGATTTAAAGTAAGAAGTAATTGATGAGAATAATTAATATTGAAGACTAGATAAATCTTGAGTCCAGAGATCACTGACCTGGTTTATATGTAACATCAGTTCATGAGTTGTTTAACCCATGAATTGGCAAGGCCATGAGCAAGTGAGGGAGTGTGCTGCCTTCCATGTGTTCATCAGTTCCGCTTTCAGTCAGCTTTAATCAATAACCCAGAAGCACCCTGTTCCTGGGTTGTTTGATGTGACAGCCAAACCCAGAACTCTGGGTTGTTGTATGCTTGCTGTGCTGTGTGAACCCAGTCAAAAAAATGTGTGACAACACTCATGCAGCAGCTTGGCTGCCACACTCAGGACTACAATTTCGACATCAACGTTCATCTTTCCTGACTAATGCACAATATTTTTAAATGTATATCCCATACATCTTGATATTTTCAGTATGCTCCCAAGGATTCTGAATATTAAACATGTTAAACATTTCAAAATTCAGCACAGTAAAGTTCTTAGATCTGTGTAAAAGCATGGAAAACAGACAACTGGTAATCCAGAAGCCACATATTGGGAAGATGTGCTCCAATGCTGGTATTACTGCACTGCTGTTTCTGTGTATTGTGAGTCACTTTTGAGTGCAGTTTTCTGTAGAGAAGTGGAATATAATTTAAAATCAAATCAATCTGATACATATTGCATGCTTATATCAATGGAACAGATTGAAACAGTACTAAATTTTACAGTTTAATTGCAGGTATCAAACTCCAATGCCTTTCCCAGCTAAAATGCTCTTCATTGGAAAAAGAAAACATGCCCTAATTTACCTAATGATGGGATGGGAAGTTTGTCTCTAGTATCCCTAACAGACACACATGGATTTTGTCACCTTCCATTTAAGTTTTCCAGTACCCACACTAATGTTTATAAGCTTTTGAGAGACTGAATGAGCTCATTCATGTCTGCTCAGGGTGCAATCCTATGCATGTTTAGAGAGAGAGAAAAGTCCTACGTTTCCCAGCATGCCCCAGCCGGCATGGAAGTTGTAGGACTTTTTTTTGCTGTCTAAACACGCACAGGATTGCGCCCTTAACGGCTTTTAACTGGAAGAGTGTGATAGCAACCCATTAAATAAAAATATGGGCACAACCCTATGCACATTTAGACAGAAAAAAGGCCCTACAACCCCCAGCATTCTGCTGGCTGGGAAATGCTGGGACCTGTAGGGCTTCCCCCCCCCTCCCCGTCTAATGCCGTCTAAGCATGCATAGGATTGTGCCCTAAGTACTTCTGCAAGAGGAGAGAAAGGGAAACGCTTGAGATATCACACCACCTTGCAGATCCTTCCTAGCGCCCCCTCCCCAACCCTTGCACTGTCCTTTTTCGCCACAATTTGCAAATAACATTGCGAGTCGGCGGTGGTGGTGGTTTTATTTATTCCTTTTGTGTGCAGAATTGCAACATCCCCCAATCCCGCCCTCACCCTCTTCTTCCTGCCCTTTCCCACCAGGCTTCGTGCTGTTACTGATGGGGAAGGTTGCGGTGAGAGGAGGAGGAGGAGGGTGAGGTAAATGTGAAGGTGTCGCTGTGTTGGGGTTGCCTGTATTTTGGGGGCTCCTCCGAGGGGTTTGGGCCCATGCCTGAGGGGACGGGATGCCTCCAGGGGGAGAAAGGCTTATACCCCGGCGTCGTGGCTCCCTTACCCACCTTCGCGAAGCAGCAGCAGCAGCCAGGGAGCTTTCAACCGGACCGCAGGCAGACACCCTCCCGGGAAAGCGCTCTGGTCGCGGCTCTCAGGCGGCCTCCGCTCCCAGGCCTCCGATCCGCCGGCGCGTTCCCGTCGCCATGGAGACGGGCGCCGCGGCCTAGTCCCCCCCTGGCGGCCTGCGAGGATTTCGCTCCTCTGTGAGGCGAATGTGCCTGAAGGAATCCCCAGACCAGGCTCTCTCTGGCCTACTCCTAGAAGGCGCCTTGGCACTTTTAATGTCATTTTTATTCATTTTATGTTCATTATTATTATTATTATTATTATTATTAATTTCCATTTATATACCGCCCCATAGCCGAAGCTCTCTGGGCGGTTTACAAAAATTAAAAACATTGAGCATTAAAAAACTGATATACAAAATTTAAAAAGCATGAAAACAGGTTATAAATACAATATCATTTAAAAACAACTATTCTGGGTCAAACAGCAACAACAAAACCCCTCAACATACGCTGTTAAATGCCTGGGAGAAGAGGAAAGTCTTAACCTGGCGCCAAAAAGATAACAACGTTGGCGCCAGGCGAGCCTCGTCCAGGAGATCATTCCAAAATTGGGGGGCTACCACTGAAAAGGCCCTCTCCCTTGTTGCCACCCTCCATGCTTCCCTCGGAGGGAGGACCTTAGATGTGGATCGTAGCCTATGGGTAGGTTCGCATAGGGAGAAGCGTTCCATCAGGTATTGGGTTGGATCCAGATCTTACGTTATACTTAGAACAGAGTCCATGAAATGAATGTAGGGTGACCATATAAAAAGGAGGACAGGGCTCCTGTATCTTTTAACAGTTGTGTAGAAAAGCTGCAGGAGCCCTACCCTCTTTTGCATCTGGTCATGCTAGTATGGCTCTTGCAGCTTTAAATGTTGTGATGAAGAGGGGATTTCACCAGGGGCTGCATGCATACAAATGACATTTGCCGAAATTCCCTTTTCTACATAATTGTTAAAGATGCAGGAGCCCTGCCCTCCTTTTCATATGGTCACCCTAAATGGGACTTAAGTCAGCCTTGACTAACTTGCCCCATTGATTTCAATGGGTCTATTCTAAGCATGACTAAGGGTGCAATCCTATGCATTTTTAAACAGAAAAAGTCCTACAACTTTTTGTATGCTGAAGGATGCAATCCTGTAAGGGTGCAATCCTATGCATTTTTAAAAGAAAAAAGTTCTACCATGGGTCTATTATAAGCATGACTAAGGGTGCAATCCTGTGCATGTTTAGACAGAAAAAAGTCCTGCAACTCCCTGAATTCCTCAGCCAGAATTGCTTACTGAAATTGTTTTTAGTTATTTAAATGGTTTTAAATTTTGAACATTTTTTAGACTGTGTTGTATTATAATGTATTATTTAATGTTGTGTAATCTGGTTTAAAGAGCAGGGGCCTTGAACTTGGCCACGAGCACAGTTATCACTTGGAGAGCAGGCTGCCCAGGCACCCAGCTCAGCTGGTTAGTCTTCTCAGCTTTGATGAGCAGTAGAGTATTTTCATTTAAATTTTAATAATTATTTCTAATTTTACAGCTACAGATATTAGCATATGCAATTTTATGCAAATCTGTGTCAGCTTTTGTCCTCTGTGACCACCCTATTGAGACCAGACCCACTTGTTAGTGCCTTAAATATTTTGACCCATCACCACAACCCAAAGCATCCTTTCTTTTCTCAGCATTTCTTGACCCCACAAAATGGATAAAAGGCAGTGGTTGATGTAGAAAAGAGCTGCTGAGGCTCAAACTACACGGAACCACGTTTTGATACGTCTAGGCCCAGATGTTTAGGAACGAGTTGCAATTACCCCATCGAAAGGTTAATGCACTTTGTATGCACTCAGAGGCCTTCTTCTCTTTATCATTTTTATCTTCTGGATACCTACTCTGACGGAAGCTTGGAGGACGGCTACGAGGGAGAGGGCCTTCTCAGTGGTGGCCCCCCTATTAGGCCCACCTGGCGCCAACATTGTTATCTTTTCGGCGCCAGGTCAAGACTTTCCTCTTTTCCCAGGCATTAAGCAGCATATGTTGAGTTTTTCATCAATCCCAAATCTATTTTTAGGTTTGGCTGGCAGCTCAAAGTTGTTTTTAGATGTATGTTGTCTCTATGTAGGCTGACCAGATAAAATCCAGGTCAGGGCTCCGGTAACTTTAACAGTTGTAGAGAAAAGGGAATTTCAGCCAGTGTCATTTGTAGGCAATTAGTTCCTGGTGAAATTCCCTTTTCATCACAACAGTTAAAGTTGCAGGCACTATACTAGAGTGACCATATACAAAAGAAGGCAGGGCCCCTGCAACTTAAACTGTTGTGATGAAGAGGGAATTTCACCAGGAACTAATTGCCTACAAATGACACTGGCTGAAATTCCCTTTTCTCTACAACAAAGTTACAGGAGCCCTGACCTGGATTTTATCTGGTCACCCTATCTCTATGTATGCTATCTGTTTTTATGTTTTTAAATTTTGTATATTGGTTTTTAATGTTTTAATCTTTTGTGAACCACCCAGAGAGTCTGGGCTATGGGGCGGTATAGAAATATTATTAATAATAATAATAATCTTGTTTCACAACTGAGCACTTGCATTCAAAATAGGTTCTTGGACCCAGCATTTGTGAGGCTCTAATCAAATAACCAGTATGTCTTCATCATGACGAACTTCAAAATAAAATCATATACATCATTAAGGTGGCATCTCTTCACAAAGAGCAATTAGAAACCAACACAATCTCAAATGTTGACTATAAAAATATTTATTTCCAATAATAAAACGTGCAGCCCCTAAAACCAGGAGCCAGAAAATTCTTTATGAACTATTTCCAATAATTTCATGAATAATTAATACAATGCTGAGGGAGAAAAAAAATCCCTTTCAGAGACAATTTTCACAGACAGGCTTTCGCAAAACTTTCCATTTCTATAACTCTTTTAATTTGATTATACTTTTCATTCTACAAATCACTATAATAAAAGAAGAATGGTTCCGGATATATACAGATTTCTCCGCTTTTCAGCTTTACGATTGCTGAAAATAAACAGGAATAGCTCTCCTTCATATAATATTTAACAGAGTAACAAACTGCTCAGTTCTACATTTTGCCAGTAGAAGCCAGTCCAGAACTGCCATAATGTACCTCAATGTCACAAGGCCCATTTTATGACCCAGGAAGTTCAACTTTTATTCAATGCATGCATGAAAGTAACCATGAGCAAGAATGACAGGGGGGAAAAAAGACTTTCTGGCGTTCCAAATATATATATATATATATATATTTTAACTACATAAATTCATTATGAAGCTTAGAGTACCAAAAACATGTAATCTACCTTTGTTGATGTGCTTTGAGTCGTTTTAGAGGCCATGTATTCATAAGGCTGGCAAGCTAAAATTAATCCATTGAAGGGCCTTATACTGAAGGATCATTTGATGGAGGGATTCATATATCCCTCCATGACATCAAGGTCCACATTTCCTGAGCTACAAGTGCCAGCTGATCTGCATGTTTACATTAACATACAATTAACATAATTTAGATGGTGCTAGTCCTCAAGTAAGTGACATCATGTGCTTCCTCTGTGATGCCATTTGTGCAATTTCCGAAATGGGGAAAGCTTTCAAAATGTTTTAAAGATGATCAGCAGCTGAGATCTTTTACAGTTCAATGCCAGAAAAGAAATGTTACTTTAAATACACATGGCACTACTTCTGGTTATTATACTTTGTTCAAAGACTCCACTAACAGGTATTATCTATTTCTCAATCTTTGATAGCAGTGCAGGTCAGTTAACTACAACTACAACCATGATTCATCACCAAGAATATATAATACTGCTGAAAAGCAAATAAATAGTGGATCATATAGATCAGTTTATTGTAAACTGGGGAAACTCTTATCGTGCTACAATTTCTCCAGCTTTCTACCTTCGGTAGCATTTCATTTTCACTTAACAACCAATGAAGTATCTTCTCATCAGCTGCATCATTAAGCAAAGGTGTCTAAAGGCTTATTATTACGAATCCCAACTTTCGAAATCCAGAAATTGAAACCCTCCTTGTTTTTTCTTCCTGGTTTCTGGATGTTTATGTATTCTTTCTGCTACTTTGAGGACAAAGTACAATCTCTTAAAAGTGACGTTTGAGATTGTCAGGAGGATTCTGACTCATAACCCAAACAAAAGTATACTAGGACCCAAATACCACCAATTTCTGGTCTGGCCTCATTCTGGTTCTAGAAATAAATAGGTACAGGAAACCCAGAAGTAGTATCTGCATGAGCTATAAAATTCAGTGCAAATAATAAAAATGAGATATCCAGGTAAATTGTTTCAAAACGTGTTAAATGTTCACATTTTATCTATTTAGTGCCTGTAGAACAGACAGAATTGCTGTGTTATTTCCCTTCCCCTGCAGAACATTTGATTATCTGTTAAATACATTGTACCTCTAAAACCGAGCATGTAATACTACATCCATCTGCAAGCTTCGAGTTCCCCTGGGCCACTGGAAATAAAATGCAAGCCCTGGTTTTCTGTAGCTCATTTGAGGACGGCTTTTATTCTTGTTGGTTCAAGTGCAGAATATAAAAAAGCCCAAGGCCCTGTTTATCCAGTTGCATCAAATGACATGGCTGGAAAACAAATTTCACATGTCCCATTTCTAGTTTTGCCAGGCATGGAAGAACCAATTTATTTGTGACAACATAATGCAGTTTTACAAGTGTGTAGCCAAGACCAGAATGAGACAGCGTCCAGGTGCCTTGTTTACATGGATTGCTATTCTACACCCCAAATCTTTTTCTAGATTTCATCCATCATAAAGATTAGCCACTCTCTAGGGCTGGTGAGGTTAGCAAATTGTGGAGAGGAGGAGGTATTGTCCGGGGGAGAGGGGGGAGTGATTTTAATAGAAGTCACTTTGTGGATGACCCAACCATGGTCTGGGCCAATGTTGGCTCCATGGTTTGGAGGGCCCTTGGAGAAGATGCCCTCACCAGCCGCCCTTCTCTGAGTGGGCTCAACTCCTCTTCACCACTGTCCATTTGCTTACAAGGCAAGTGTAGGGTGATGTCATGATCCCAAACCAAGGAGACTGAATCACTCTCCAGGCCATCCCGTATCAGAGTCCTCAGCCTAAATCTTGCACCTTTTCCCCTGAACCCCAGGGAGGTATCACTACCATCAAACTCTTCCGTAGAGCAGCAAGGGCCAGAGAAGCATTCCCCGCCTAATACACCACTACTCCAAATGTCAACCCCTAAAACAGGGATGGGCAACTTGCTGGCCTCCAGATGTTTGGGGCCTAAAACAGAGATGGGCAACTTGCTGGCTAGGGCCAAAGAGAGTTGTAGGTAGAAACATCTGAAGGGCCAAATGCTGCCGACCCCTGCTCTAGAAAAAGCCAACGAAGGCATAAAAAGGCACTGGCCCTTTAATCGGATCAGAAGTAGCACTCGGAGGCAGTGCAGCTTCGAGACTGAGTCTTTTGGTCATATCGTAAAAACCTGGCAGGTGCTCCAGGCTAGTGCCGAGGTCACTTGGAAGCTTGTTGTAGTTTCCAGCTTGCTAACAGGAGTGCTGAAACATAGCCCCAGGCCACTGGACCAGCACCTATCCAGGGTCCTGACCATGTTCCTGCTTCAGGCTGCCTCCAACTCACACCTTTGCCTTTCACCATCTCACCGTTGCCGCCCTGTGGCGGTGGGATCTTTGGTAGATCAGGACAGGTGATGCTGCATGCCTTCATCCTTGTTACTGTACTGCTTGCATGCTCAGATAGGGCAGGTGAACAGGCAGTGATGGTGGGGTGGAGGAGCAACAGCAGGACCAGGAAGCTCCAGGAGTAGACAGCGAGTCCCCTGCATGGTTGTGGGCCCCAGCAGGTGCCTCATGATGCCAGTTGCTCCGAACACCTCCGCCCTGTTCTGCAGGCTTTTGCTGTGCCAAAGAGAAGCTTATGCCATTCATGACAATCATTTTTAGAGAGTAAGTCTGATGTGCAAGTTATCACATTGTTAAATATTCCAGAACAAGGGCTGTAGCTCAGAGGCAGAGCAACTGCTTTGCATATAGAGGGACCCAGGTTTAATCTCCGGCTTCTCCAGGAAGGGCTAGGCAAAAATCCTGCCTGAAGCCCTGAAGAGCCAATCAGTGTCAACAATACTGGAGGAGATTGACCGGGGGTCTGACTCACTATAAGGCAGCTTCCTACATTCCCAAGAAAGGTAAACAGTTGCTTTCTGCCAAAGTCCCCTCCCACCACTTTCCCTGAAATGTCGTGTCCACTTCGCAAGCGTCCACTACGTGGAGACCTGTAATTTCACCTCATAATGACAAGACAACCTAACTGCGTGAAAACCAGGTGGGAAAGCCTTTCTGCCTTTCTGCCTCAAAAACGATGTTGTATATCAGCCCTATGTTGACCCTGTACAATAAACTCCACACTTTCCATTTATCTTCTCTACACCTATATGCTTAAATCAGAGAAAATGTGCTAAGGTGCCAAAGATCTTGTCCACTTCTAACTTTGAACAACGTGAATTTGTACCAATATATTCCATGCAGGAGGAGATGCGCCCTGAAGATTCTAACAAATTTGACACTGCATCCCTTCCTCGCAAGAATAACCATCTTGATGTGAATGGGAGTTTGTGGTTGAGATAAGGGCAACTCAAATGAAAATGTTTCTTGTAACTGTGCCCTGCAATACCTTGCCTGAACATTTTAGATTGTGTTAGAAAATGTTTACTTTTTAAACCTTCAATCGCTCTCACATTATTTTATTAATGCTGCTCCCCAGCTGTCATTTCAACTGGTGTATATCATTAACATGGTAATGAAATCCAGCAGCTATGGATTTTGGAGAAGAAAAACAATCTCACAAATATCTATATTCTTTACTCCAGGTTTCCTGTTGTGCCAGCTTCATCACATGGCTTGTTTCCCCCATGATATCTTCATTTTGTAAAAGGACACACAGGAGAGATTCCACTTTCCTCAGATGCGTCCCTTGTTATCACGCCCCAAACGTTCCTTTTCTTGGCACACCCAAGGCAAAGGTTTTGCTCCCATTACAACAAAATTTCCCAACCAGAGGCAGCCGAAAGATGAAGGCTCTCTAATAGTTTGCAGACCAAGAGAGCCCTGCTCCCAACATCAGGCATGAAATCCACAGCGTCTCAGTCTGTAACATTCATCTGTTGTCCAAGGGCTTTCAACTCTTACACCAGAGTCCCGTTCTTGCTGTCGTACTTCAGTGTGGCTCTGGGAAAGTTGAGGGTGGCGTACTCCGTGGCATTCTGGGACTGGAAGCTTTTCACCTCTTTGACTGAATGCTCCCGGATCTTGCTGAAGACCTGAATGTCTGCGTAATGCACACTGGTGTCATCGCGCTTCACGTACTTTGGCTTGCTCACGGTGGCGTAGACTGGGAAGTTTGAGACATCATCATAAACTGGAGCAACATCAAAGCCCTTCACAGAGAGACAGAGGGGAATATTAAAGACAAACGCCTTCGACTAGATCCCACCCTAGAAATGTTGGTGTATGAGGTGGAAAATCCATATGGCACGCCTATTTCATTAATTCACATGGAACACAATCCATTGAAATGAAGGGATGAAATGAAGGCCTTTCCAGCATTGCCCAAAGGAAGAGAAGGGCTAATATACAAACTCTGGAATGATTCAGATTAAGGAATCCTGAATATCTATCACCCCATAGTTAAGCATTCACAATTGCTAATGACATCAAAACTGCAGATAAGCATGCATCAACATGAATGCAATAAAGCAGATGTATTGCAGCAATGTGGTTAACAATGGACTGAACTGTGTATATAGTCAATGACATAAGCAACTAAGCCCATGGAGTTGTGCTCACATGGTTGTGATTCATAGCTACCCATCAGGCCAGTTGCATGTACGAATTTGGGCTGAGAGGAAGGGTGTAAGGCTGGACTACTAGGCAGCAGTTCAACTCAAGGTTACGACTCACTAAGATGGGACTGAGCCAATAGTACACATAATGCCTTTAGAAGCTGAAAGCAAATGCTTGCAATTGGTAGTAAAGTCTCCTGGGAGACAGTTTACCTTTTTACTCTCTGGCTGCTGTACACTCGGCTTATGGATTCTTGAACCTGTAGAAGGAATAGTTGATAATTGGGGAAGTAATTTCACTCGTCCTAAACAAATAATTGGAGCTTCGGCTAAATTAGAATAGGATGGTTCATGCAGAATCCTAAGAATGTAAGCTTTAATTTAAAAAGACCAAGTTTCTAGCCCTCATGGGTTTGGGGAAGCCTCTAATGATATGTGGGCAGTGTGAAGTTTCCCGTAGGGTTCCTGGAGTAGAATTTCCTCATTTAAACCCAAGTTTCCATCTATCTACCTGGACAGTGGATGGATGGGAACATAAATACTGTTTACATACGTTCACCAAAAATGTTCGCAAATTGTCAAGCACATGGTTATGTTCTAAAAATGCATTTTTTTAATCGAACAGTTTACATTTGCACATTTCAAAAATTGCTTGATTCCACACTTTAGTCTATGGAGGAAAGTTGAGTAACTTTGGAGTGAAATATGCAAATTTTCTCCACAATTTTTGGTTCTGTTAGTTTTTGATTTGTGCAATTTTCTGTTGGATCATTTTTGATTTGCACAAATCGAACAGAGATCGTAAATGTGGCGAGAAGCTTCTTTTCAGAGAATCTGGGTAAACACAAACATTGCTTGCTCCCCATCCCTAATCCTGTTTTTTTGAATAATGCATTTACAATCCAAATCCAAATAAAATGTTGTTTGAACAACGTATTGACAATCGCAGAAGTGGGCTTTCAGATAACAGTATTTGAGATTCTTTCGCATGAACGCTGACCAATCTTCCCCAACCTGATGCCGTCAAGATGTATGGGACTACAATCCCCATAAACCTCAGCCAGTCTAGCCATGTGAATGATAGGAGTTGAAGTCCAACACATCTGGAGGGCATCAAGTTGGGGAAGACCGTTGCAGACCCTCAGTTAGTATTCAGTTATTTAAGGCTGAAGTGTGAGCACACACACCCTTGTGACTTTTGCCAATTTTAACTCACTAGAGGCACAGTGAGGACATGGCTCCCTCCCTCTCCCTTGAGAAAGCTCAGATTTGTTTCTTTGGCAGAAAGCTTTCCACGAGACACTGGGGTGCAGTGGACTAGTGTCCATGGCAACATCTAGCAGGAGGAACTCAGGAACAGAGCTTTCCTTTCAAGCCCTCCGAGAAAACTTAGGAACATTCTGTTTTATTTCTCTGCTAACTTTGTTGTTTGTCAAGGAATGTGTTTTGCAAGGCTAGGTCGGCACTGGGTCGCCAGGTAGCAATAGTGTTTGTTGCTCCTGGCATCTTCTTGCTTCTAGGATACAACAAACTTTTCATCTCTATACAGACTGAGTGAGGATGTTCCTTCATCCTCCCAGCTGGGTGCAGACGTAACACTCTGATCCCAACGTACACTCCGTCTCCAACTCTTTACTAGGGACTGCCCCTATTTCTGTTCACAGATATATAGAAGAGTGGGAATGTGGAAAGGAGCAATCCTTGGGATGTTATGGGCATATCCCCATGTTCATCTGAGAAAATGTTGGAGGGGATAGGACCAGGGTGTGAGATCTTGATCTTCCTCTCCCTTCCTTCTTCTCATATCTGGACCCTTCCTCCAGAGGGGCTAAATGAGGAATTAAAATTTTTACCACTCCTGTAACTGTCCTGTAGTTTAAAGACATTCCCTGGTGTTTGTAACTCAGTCCAGATACCAGAAGACCTTGAGTGAATTGCCCTGTCGTGATAACACCCGTAAGAAACTCACAAGAATTTTTTTTTGTCCCACAGTATAAAAAACATGCCTTCAGCACATCCCATCTAGTCGCCAGTGTTTATAGCTCAAGACAATCTGTTGTAAATAATTTCTGCAGACATTGTTACAAATGAGAATGTAATATTTTAACTGCTTTATACTATTTAAATATATGCACAGGACTTGCTTGCAATGTGCCCTGTGAAGCATTTATGTGAAGTATTGAAACTGTGTCATTGTTTACAGGTATGTACAGGCCGTGTTTGCAATGTTGTTTTCTAATTGAAAATTGTATTAGTTCTGCGTTGTCTCATTTATGTTTTATAGATGTATTGTTACAGCCCCTTGAAGAAGGCCTAATAAAAAACGCCTCGGGCTTTTCTGTAATAAATTTGTTTATAGCGTCCTGTCACTATTCTCTCTTTTTGAGTTCATCTTGGATGCTCACCTGCCTTGCACCCATGGTCAAGACCACCAGGAGAAGAAAGACCATCAGGAGAAAGGCAGGGAAGAATTTACCTGTGAGAGGAGGGGCTTGTGGGAGGCAGCGCATGATCTTGTGGCCGGCTCCTAGTTTCCCTGTTCCTCACACAAAGCACAATCTTCCACAGGAAGACGCATTAAATTAAATAGAATTTGCAAAAGCACTTTGATAGCACCTCCCACTCCACTAAAGTCCTTACGTTACAGGAAGAGAAGTTCTTAATCTTCTGGAAGAGGCTGTGCCCGGGATCATGTGACACCAACGGCACTTACTCTCAAGTAAACATGTTTTGTCAAAAGCATGGTGTTACTAGCTCAGTATTTCTGAGACAGAGACACCAGATGAGAGTGATACACATGGGATGGATCGAAGCTTCAAACAGTTGATAAAAGACCACATTCAAGGGCGCTCCAAATAACAGCGCTATGCCTTGCTTACAACCATGCACTGCAAACACCTGTCCGTGGGGGTATTATATTTACCTGGCTTTTCTTTTTTTCTCTTAAATGGTGAAGGGCAGCTCCTAAAATAAAAGAGACAGAGAGGTGCATGAACTTCAGAGGATTTGGGCCCTCTGGTGACACTTTGACCGCTATTTCACAAATCAGTATTAATGAGAACTGCAATGAAATGTTACAGCATCAAGATCTCCTGTTCAGCATTCCATGCTTGTAGAACACATTCAGAATTCATTGCACTATTTGGGGTTTTCCTCCCTCCCCCCTTTTCCTCCTAATTTTTTTTGGGTATTTCTGCAGGATTGCCTGCACACCTGCACACCCACCCACCCACGCACCCAAAGTTTTCTGATACCTCCTTCTTGTGCCTGTGTGGTGTCACTTCGGCTATATTAGGACAGGCACTTGTGAAATTAGTTACTATTAGTATATACAAGAGGGGACTGTAACAAAATGTTGTAGTATGGAGTATGCTTCTGTTCAGTGTTCCAGTCAGCCAGCCAGCCATGCCCTCCTCCACAATGCTAAATTCCATTCCCCCCAGATTTGTTTCTCCCAAAGGTCAGCGTTCTTTGGCTATTGAACATCCTCAGTGGGCTGTTTGTGGGGAGCACTCTCAGGTGTTCCCCCCATTTCTTTTTGTATTTGTGCAAACCTTGGGGTTCCCTCAAGCCTAATGATGTATCTCCCCCTTGTGAGTGGATGGTGCCATTTTTACTGCATAGGTAACCGGCACTCACCTCTGAACATCAGAAATAGAGGGGGTTATGATTTCCCATTGTAATAGGTGCACCCAAGATGCACAGTCTCTGCTTTGAACTCAGAAGGACACAACCAAAAGGGTTCATGCAGGAGATATTTCCGGTGTTTTGTGCAACCTGAATGTCTGCTTATTTATGTTGTTCCCCGCCTTGATCCAGAGAGAGAAATAAATAAATATATTATTATTATTATTATTATTATTATTATTATTATTAGAGGAGGAACAATCCATTTGAAAGATCTCCTAGGTGAGACCTGTTTCTGTTTATTACTGCTCGACAGCTCTGATCTGAAACACATCGAACAGAAAGTCCCACAGTTCTAGGGATAGTTGATACATTTTAAAGTGAAAGGCTTTATTCTGTCTATACCGACTTTGTCCTCGGTTGTTTGTCAGGGAAATGTGTTTGCAATGGTAGCCGGGGCAGCTCTTCTGTTTATTGGTCTTGGCCCCTGCTTGCTTGTTTTTAGAAGGGATGTTTTCAGGTCTAAAAAGGCTGAATTAGGTTGCTCCTTCATCCCCATCCATGGCAATATAGACCCTGTGCAGATTTAACACCGGTGACATTTCTCACCGTGGCTAAGAGTTCAGGAGCAGGATCATATGCTTCCTCTCCCATCCCTTGAATTTAAATAAGTTGGTGGACGGAAGAACAGGAGGGCGTAAGCTACTTTCAGGCTGGATTCCTGTAACGCTTTTCTATGTGGGGCTGTCTTTAAAAGGTCTGGAAATTTCAACTGATTCAAAAGGAGGCAGCCAGAATTCGGGGCTTTTCTGCACAAGGTGTTTACCATACATGTGTCATTCCCTACTTGTGTTTTTTTATGGGTTCTTAAGATGACATCAGGATCCTCCAGTTTCGCTTCAGTGTCTAACCAGCACTTTCAGTGTGTTGTTTTTTTTAGAGGAGGAAAAATGAGGGATTAAATTCTTAAAGCAAAAGAAAACATTTTTTTCTCTTGTATATTTGTGCTATTCCAGTATACCACAGTGCCACCTAGAGGTTATGTAGCAGAAAAACAGGAAAGAAAATGCTCCTCAGGTATTGGTCTGCCCTGAAACCGAAAGTAGAAAAGCTCTCTATCTGGAACTCAGTTATCTGGTTTTACATCATCTGCTGCGCTATTTGTTTCCAGGCTCAATTGAAAGTGATGGTTTTAGCCATTAAAGCCCTAAATGCCTTGGAGTCAGGTTATCTCAGGGACCATCTGTTCTCAAATGAGCCTGTCCCCTAGTAAAGATCATCATCTGAAGCTCTGCTACTGATTGTGCCCCATATGAGATCAGATGTATGCATGCTCATGACAGGGCCTTTTCAGTGGTGGTACTGTGAACTCCATCCCCCTCTACCCTGTGGAGAGCTCACAAACCCTTTGTCTTTTAATATTTAGGTGCTTCTTGAAAGCTTTTTTCCCCTTCTACATGCTTTTGGTCCACTAGATTTCTGCCATTACATCACTCTTGGTTCTGAATTTGCTGTTTTGGATCTGGTTTTAGCTGCTGCTGGTGGTTCTTAACTGCTTTGCTTTTGTGACAATTGTGTATTGATTATCTTTTAATTCTTTAATTCTGGAAGTTGCTTTGCATGCCCTTGGGACAGAAAAGCAGGATAAATAAATGTTATCTAATCTCCATTTTAAAAATAAACAAACATGTACATAAATAAACTCAGCAGGACTGACATCTAAATAAATATACCCGGGCTCAAGATCTGTGAACGACACAGAGGAGCCGAGAGTGAAGAGGAAGGCTTGATTTGCAAGCAGCAAGGAGGGACATGAGAGGGTTCTTTGGCACAGGAAATGCAGGGAAATAGAGGCCATGAAGGTTCAGAGAAGTACTGGCAATCTTGTTTCCTGTCAAAGGATGCCATCTTTTCTCCTGGCAGGGTTGAAATAGAACATTTAGGTGTCTGAGCAGGGCCTGGAGTGGATCGGAGTCCAGAAATGGAAGAAGAAGAAGATAGAGCTGTGTGTTGGTGGATTTGGGAATGGGTTTGGAGTTTTGTCGGGTTTGAGGGTGGAGCACAGCTGTGTTGTGAATGGAGCCCAGCATTTACATGTATAAGAGCCCCAACCTCTTTTGCACCTGATCATCTCGTGGCAAAAATGGCAAATCCCATCTAGCCAAGAAACACTTCCAGGCCGGAGTTGCTCAGCTTAAGGCAGAGTTCCCCAACCCTTTGGAGTCTGTGGACACATTTGAAATTTCGAAAGTGTGTCATAGGCACTGTCACAAAATGACTGTCATGGAGGTGGGGCTTGCCCATTCAGAAAATGGCTTCCATGGTGCACATGGCTGGTAGGCATGGCTGGTCACAAACACATTTCCCACAAGGCCAACTGGTGAGTCTAAATTACAAGTTAATTCACCCAAGCATGTATGTACAAGATGGGTTCTGAGTTCCAAACAGCCATTGGGGAAACACCATTCTGCACAAAGCTTGTTTGGATATTTAATTATGCGCTGGTGATGTGGTCTTGAATGGTCTATGGAAAAACATAGTGGCGGGACTGCAGTGAGAGAAAGGGAAGATGTTGCTAAGCTACCCATCTCCAAAGTCATTTTTCCATGGAAAGGTTTGGAAATGCCAAATCCTGCTGGGCTGGGAGCCACCGTTAGCGGCTCCGTGACCTTCTGCAGAAATAAACGCCCAGCTCTTGTAACAGCACCCACCCTCTCCCCGGAAGCCAAAGAGGGGGTGGGACACCAAAGCATCGTACAGCGAGTCCACCCCAGCTGCATCCTGGAAAGCGAGAAAGAGCAGACTGCTCAGCCCGGCTACTACCCTTACTCTCCCAGTCCCAAAATTGCACACGGCCTTTTTTTACCAGCAAGGTTCCATAATAAGAATGCCTGCTCTTCTCCACACAGACACACAGAATAGGTGGTTTCGTAGCTGCGTTTTATTTCCACGAGATCCCAAACTTTTGAGCCTTTGCTGTAGTCTAATGCGATTGTTCATGTGGTCGAATTGGAGCATTCAGTTTTTCGTTGTTGTTTTGATGGCGGTAGGGGTGAGTCATTTGAGCGTTGTACCAGGACTGGGAAGCCCAGACTCAAAACCCCTGTCGAACCAGCTACTGTGTCTTAGCCCAACCTACTAGCCAGAGTTGTTTAAAGTCTAAAGTGGGCAGGGGAGAACCGTCTACGTCACTGAGCTCCTTGGTGGAAGGATGGCATAAAAATGTTGTTGCTACTGCTAATAACACCACCAATTTGGAGAAAGAAGTGGTCACGCTTTCCCTGAAGTGTACCACTTCAATATGGGTTGTATTTGTATGTTTTAATGTCCGTGAAAGAAAACCTTGTGTAGAAAACTAGGGAGAAGAAATCCATGCCTGGCAGGCTATTTTTCTATATGGAAATTGTTCCATGGAGGAGCATTGAAACATAAGAGGACCTGTGCAGACCTATCAAGCATGCTTAGATGGGGGGGGGGGGGGGGAAGTCCACCAACTCCCAGCATTCCCCAGCCAGGATTGCAGCTTTAAGTGTTCTCCATCTAACCAGCAGTGACAGAGGAACCTGCTGCCCTCTTGCCATGTAAAGGCGAACCGGACGGAGCAGCATGAAAGATCCTCTGGCACCTCTACTGCCCATCTCTCGACACCAACATCAGCTCATTATTTTCTCTGTCCTGCAAGGCCGTACAGCGCAATTGAAATAGCGCAGGTTTAAATATAACCCCTGGGCCGCCTGGCTTCTTTCCTAAGAAATACAAGGCCCGGTATCGGTTTTCCAAACTGCTTTTCCCTTGTATTGGCTGGCAGGGTGAGGCAGTTTTAACAAGCCGCCTGCGGGCAACAGCTATTCCGAGGGTCTGTCTGCAGGCTAATCCCTGGTGCAGTGTGACCCACTAAAGATGTATGGTGTACCTCCCCACCTCGGCCGGATCAGCTAGTATTAGAATGGACAAGAACAGGAGAGCTCTTGAGCAATTTGGCCCCTGCTGCCTCTCCACCCCAAATACAAAATGTTCTCAGTAACACTTACCCTTTGAGACTTATTTCTACTCACACGCAATGTGCGCACCCTGCTTTTTCGCATGTGAACACTGCCCCACAGCTGGGACATTGCTAATCTTGACTACAGTGTCCGGCTGATTTCGCTTCCTTTAAACGATGCAAGGGTCCTTATTTTGCAGCCAACAAGACCAAACAGTGGGACTATTGCTAGGTCTCTGAATCTATTTCCTAGGACCCCAGTTCTGTTCTCCAGAGCCCCGAATATCCACTGGTGCCAATCAGGGCCGGCCCACCCATGAAGTATGGTAAGGCACTCACTGCGGGCAGCAGAGTGGTGAATAAGAAAGGCAGAGGGAGAAAGAGAGTAAGCTAACACTCTTTTACTCTCTTTCTCTCTCTAGCACACAGGGCCCAATCCAGACTGAAGTTGACTCACCTGCACAAAGCAACAAGCCACACCGATCTAAGATGACCTACGTCCACTAACAGTTTGGAACTATTTTAATTCTGAACAGGGTCCTCCCTGCTTGCTATTTGTGCGGTTTATGATTTTATGAGCCATTGTTCGCTGTTAGGTTAGTATTGGAAGATCCAGGAGTCATGCAAAATGAGAACCGGGGGGGGAGGGGGAGCGCATGGGACATGCACCTTTCTTTTTAGAAACAAACCACTGAATTGAAAAGCCACCTCTACCCCTATTTCTTTTTAGAAAACTTGACAGTCAACCAGGGGGGAAATCCTACCCTGTCTCCACTAGATGATGCTATTTCTCTGTTCAAATGCTATCCATCAACATCAGAGCAAAACCGAAAATCAGGATTTGTTTTCATGGGAGCCTTTCCTCCTCCTGCTTAGAGTAACCTGGCTCACACGCAAACGCAGGCACGCATGCTTTGCTCATCCAGGAGATATTTCCACACTTGCCCTGAAAGGCAGACCTTTCTTTCTGCTGCTTTTTTCCTGCTAGTTCGGAGACAAACACAATGGAGCACCTGAGATGACGGGGATACCACTGTCCCCCCTGGAGATCAGCCTCTCCAGATTGGGACACAAGGAGAGGAGCCAACCCCCAAATCTGGGCTAAAGGGGCTGCCAAAACAGCTGTTGGCACCCCCTAGAGCCTATCTACACTACTGCTTTAAAACATATAACAGTTTTAAACCGGTCAATAATGGTTATTATCCAGTTTAAAACTGTTATAAACAGTTTTAAAGCAGTAGTGTAGATAGGCTCTTACTTAAACTTGTTTCGTCCCCTAAAAGCAAGCGGCTGAGACTGAGGAACAACCAGGAGGCGTCGAGTTCGAGTCTTACCTCTTGTCACACACGACACTCTTTCTCAGGCTCAGGCCCTCATCTGTGGCCCCCTCCACAAGGATGTGCTTTTGCGCCCGGTTCCGCGATTATGCGCATTATCGCGGAAGCGCTTTTACTCCTAATCCCTCTGCACCGGAGGCAGCGAGAGGCGGTGAAGCGCATTAATTCATGTCCAAAAAGCGCTTTACAAGCAGTTAATGCGCGTAATCGCTTGTTCACACCGCGAAAATGCGCTTTAACGGCCGGAGCTAAATAAAAGTCGCTATTTAACGCGCGTTCGAAAATGCGCATTATAGGGGAGATAACGCGCCTGTACGCCCATTTTGCGCTCCGTGCTTGTGGAGGTAAATTTTTTAATGAGCCTTCAAGGCTCATTAAACGTCTCGTGTGGAGGAGGCCTGTGATAGGAAGGAAACCATTCCTTTTTCCTTTCTAAATCCATGAGATTTCAGTTCCCACCCAGGAACTCAGTAGCGACCGATCACACTGGGTTCCATGCTGGCGAGAAGTGCCAACTGACCAGCTCCCTCTCCCAATCCCAACGTGACTTGTAATTATGTTTTTAGCGCCACGTGGTATGCAGATGCCAGCAAGCAAAACTCGCGGTGGCATGGAGAACATAAACTCAGTCCCCTGCTAAAGGCTGTGCTCAACTGCCGTCGCAAGCACAGGAGCAGTGAAAACGTTGGCAACCTTAACTTCAGCTATTCGAGAGGCTGGAAGCCTGGCTGGGATAGCCGGCCACCTGTTTCCCTCTCCTTTCGATGGGTGGCCACCTCCCTCCAAAAGGGAGGTTGCCGGAGCACAAGCCTGCCTTTCAAACGCATGCCCTGGAACCGCCTCCTCTCCTGTGCAGCGTTTCCCAACCGGGTGCGCTCCAGACCTTTCGGAGTGCAATTCCCATCAACTCCCAGCCGGCATGGCGATGGAGGGGCGGGGGGCCGCGGCGGCGGCGGAGAGAGCTGTAGCCCAACACCTTTGGAGGGCATCCAGCTGGAGATGGCTGACGTGCAGGGTGCCGCCGTTAGCACAGGCAAAGCGCTCTGTCCATGTTCAGAGCCTCCCTTGTCTTTAAGAGGTAGTATCCCCGGGGCGAAGCTTCGGCACGGAAGTAGACAGTGCTTGGGGCTGAGCGCCAGGGGCACCTGCCTCCAACTGAGACCCAGGGGGAGCGAAAGCAGGGGTCGCCGCCGTGGGTCTCTCGTGGCGGAGACCCCTGGAGAGGCAGGGCTCTCAATGCCTACCCATATAAGGATGAGGTGGGATCCTTTTCGTAGGCTTCCTGGTATCGGTGCCTTCAGCTCCCTTCTTCTGCGGCTGACGACCCCGGGGAAGCAGCGAGCCCCAGCCTGGACCCCCCTCCCTCCCTCCCTCCCTCCCTCCCATGAGGGGTCTGGTGCGCTTCCCGGGTAGTTTGCGCGCCTCTCCAACCAGCCCCGGGGGCTGAGCGCAGCCTGCGCGTGAAAGAGAAAGGGGGATCCTGGTGCCAGCTTGCAAAAACCAGCCCCACTCCTCCGATCAGAGAGGCGCCTCCCCCTCCCCACCACCTCCAGTTTCTCCCCAAGGGCTGCAAAGCGGATCTCCAGCGCTTCGCCCCTCGGCTGCCCCAACTTTCCTTGCCCCCCTTGCCCGAGGCGCCAACTGGTGGGGACTCACCCCCTTCCGGCGCAGCCGCAAGAGTTGCCCATGTTGTCGCGCCCGGGAGGCGAAAGCTCGACTTTTCCGGAGCGATGGGAGCAGCTCACTGGAGCGCAGCGAGCCTGCATTTCCTGGTTCCCTCGCTCGGCCCCCGGCGGATCCAGTCCCAGGGAGTGCCTGGATGGACGTGTCAGGTTTCTCTCCGTCGAGCCAGGCGCGGCGGTGTGTGTGTGCCATCTACTGGACACGCGTCTCCCGAGGCGGCTGCGCCGGCGGGAAGGCGGCGGCGGCGGCGGCGGCGGCTGCTGCCCCTCTTCTCTGCCTCCGCTGTGGAGCGGCAGCTTCAGGGAGGAGGAGCTCGGCGCGCAGAGGTCCTGGGGCTGCGGAGAAGGGTGAAGGACTTCTCTACACGCGGAGAAGAAATGCTATATTTTAAAATAACGAAATCTTTCCAAATATGAAGAGATCCTCCAGGCCAAACCCTCATTCGGCTCCTTGCCCCGTGGAGCATCTTGGTGGGCTGTGGGTGGGCGCATCCTTCATTTATAGCAGGGGGGCCAGCTAGCGTTTCACTTTCCTTTCTCCAATGAGGAGATGCCTGAGCTGCACCTGTTTGATTTTGCTAAGATATATGAAGCTGTTAATGTACATGGTGCTGTACATAGTAAAACAATAAAACAGCAACGCTCTGCCACGTAGGCTTACATTCTGCTAAAATCACAATAAAACAATAAAAGGAAGGGAATGCATCAAACAGGCACAGGGGACAATAAAACTAGCAGTATAAAAGTAAAATCAAAATCGAGTTCTAAAAGCTTTAGAAAAAGGGAAAGTTTTCAATTGAGCTTTAAAGACTGTCAATGAACTCGTGGTCTGCAAATGCTCTGGAAGAGAATTCCAGGCCTAGGGGGTAGGGAGAGAAAATGGACGAGGACGAGCAAGAGAAGTAGAGACCCTTGGGAAGGTAAGAAACATAATGCTTGATGAGCGAAGGGCACGAACGGGGCAATAATGCGAAATAAGAGAAGAAAGATGGCGGCCAAGCAAATGCCCCAACGGGAAACCCATTGCAAGACAGGAGTGCAGGAGCACCCTACCGCCCCTGGTCTGCAGCGGCTGGTATTGAGATGCAAACTGACTCTCTGAGAGCAGAAGGAATATGTGATCGCGAGGGAGGGAGAGCCTGGAAGAACCTGCTGTCCAAGATTCTTGAGGGATGGCTACCTTCAGTCAGGGGAGTATCAGGGTCTGATTCAGTATTCTAAGCCAGCTTGATAGGAGATCTGCCCTTCGTCGTCCACTTGAAGACCTGCCAATGTGTAGGCAGTTTTTGGAAGAGAAGAACCAAGGTTGGACCATGGCTAGATGGGTGCCATGGAGGTGGCGCCACTGGGGTTTGCCATTTTGTTCTTTTTTAAAGCAGGGGAGATGGGCAAGGCAAGCCACACAGACTTCAACACATCGTCTGTGCTCTGGAAAAGGGCACCAGCCGATTCCGACTCTATACAACTTTTAGCGCAGCCTTTCTCAACTGGGCGCCCTCCGGATGCTTTGAGCTACAACTCCCATACTCCCCTGGCTGGGGAAGATGGGAGTTGTAGTCCCCAAACATCTGGAGGGCCCCTGGCTGAGGAAGCCTGTATCAGAGACACAGAGCATCTGTTCTTTTAAAAAATGACAAGCCTCAGCTCTACGTCCATGCACCCAAAGTGCAAACGATGCCAGAGTACCCTGGACCCCTGAATAATCCCTCCAGAAGTGTCAGGCTTTGCTTACGCGAATGCATCCCCTGGATCTGTTTTGATTTCAAAAATGCCCCAAACGTTTTCTTTGTCCTGCGTCGAGACTCGGAAATAAAACAAACTCCAGGTTTGCAAGTCTGCTCCTTTAAGCCCCTCTCTGGACATGTGCTGGGTTTTTAGCTCGGCTGGGGAAACAGAAAGGCACCGAAAACACTGTCCCTGCCAGCCGATTCTTGGCTGCCAGTCCACATTCCCTTTTCGTAATGCGTCTGCGGGCACAAAAGAGAGTCTGGGTCTCAGCGTCCAGGCTTAACAATGCAACAGTGTGGGGGTTTGTGCTTAGTTGACAAAAGTCTGGGGCTGCGATTCCAGGCTGTGCATGGGGCTAGAAGCAAGCCCCACTCCTTTGGGGCCTGACATAAGAGCTCATTGTGTGTGTGTTGTGTGTGTGTTGGGGGATGGGGAGGATAATCTGCCTAGAAAGAAACTGGACACTGACTGGAGATGGGAGACAGTGCCCATCCCTCGGAGAGTTTCATCCTAAAGTTCATTAGATCACATGGGACAAAGAAAGATGGAAGGGAGACGGAACTGCAGCTACAAAACTGCCCTGGAAGGTGAATGGTTCAGCTGACATTGCACGTATACAGACTGTAGTCCCAATGCATGAATAGAGTGCTTGACTTTGGCCAGGAAGACCTGGGTTCAAATCTCCACTTAAGGATGAAGCTCGCTGGGTCATCATGAGCCAATCACGTTCTGCCTAACATATTTCACAGGGTTGTTGTGAGGACAGACCTGCTAGGGTGGGAGCGAACTGTGTATGTCCGCTACCTTCAACTTCTTGGAAGGAAGTTGGGGTAAAATTGTTCTTAAAACTTGTGGGGAAGTCCCACTGGAAACCAGAGCAGTAACGAGGTTATTGGGCTGCTAGCCTTGGAACTAGGGAGACCTGAGCAAGTGGTAACTCTGCTAAGGACTCCCCGGGTGACTTTGGGACAGATGTTCTCTGTTTGTGTGTGGGAACGACAAATAACTATAGTTTTATTGGGAGGGGAGGTGCCCAATGCAGGAATATTCCAGACCCTGTCTCTGAATTTCCAGCTCACTTTCTATTTTATTAAGGTAAATCTCTAGCCCCTTTTCACTTGCAGAGATGTAAAGGAAAACATTACTGCTTCCTATCCAACTGCTCAGTAAGAAGGAAACTTGCTCCTGGATAATCCTTACATTCTGGCCAAGGAGCACTGTGGATGGCAGAAAGGTATGGCATGTCTTTTCAAAGTGTGATTAATTTCTTTAAATAATAACGATGATGAATTATTAAACCAAAATCCTTTAGCAAAACCCCTGGAACAGCTGCCTTTGCAGAGCATCAGCCTCTGTTATATTTGCCTTTGCCCTCCTCCCCTCATGACCCTAGGCTATCTCCGCTTCTACTGAAATGTAGATTGCAAGCTTTATGGGGCAGGGATCTACTTTTTTAATGTCATTCTATAAAGCATATATTTATGGTGCTGGCTTGGGAATGCTGGGCATTGTAGGACTTTTTTCCTGTCTAAGCATGTGTAGGATTGTACACTTAGTACATTAAATAACTTCAAAAACAGATAAGGCTTCTTGTATTCTTTTATGCTGCTTCACATCAACTTTTGATGGCTCTGACTGCATGTACACTCAGGTCCCCTGCACTACAAAGGGCTAAGTTATGGGCCTTAATAAGAGTGGCCTACCTCACAGGTTTGTCGTGCAAGCAGAAGTCATTCAAGAGGGCAAGCTTGTTTGAAGCACCAAGTCATGAAGCACATAAGCACCAAGTCATGGGCGATTAAAACATATTGGGGCTGTTGCGTTTGCACACCCAGGGACGTACCCACATGGCAACTGGTAAAGCTGTTGGGGTACACAGATACTGGCTCAGTTCACACAACACATTTTTCTATGCAGTGTGAAAGCTCCACTCAACGGTTGAGTTTGTAGGGGTTTCTCCCCACACAACATGTTCTAACTCCACTGTTGTGTGACTGTGGGCTCCCGTGGAGTTGAGAAAAAGTCAACACGACGTTCGATTGACAGTTCCTCCAACCTCTCTCCTTCCCCAGTCTTCCCAATGGTATCCCATCAGCCATTGCTGCAAAAAACCAATCCCAACGGCTCTCCTAGGGTGGTACTCCCTCCTTTCGCTGCTCTTGCTAGAGAACTCTGTAACCAGTGGGAAAAATCCACTCAATGCAACGGAAAACTCCATGGAGCCCTCCAGACAACACGGAACACAACCGTTGTATAGGAACTCTCCTCTGCACAGGGTGTATATTCAGCGTGGAGTGTTTTCTTAAAAAAACTTCACTGTGGGGTGGAGTTTTCCCTCCAAACACATTTCTCAACGGTGGTGTACTAAGAACTCCACTGTGGAGTTCTAAGACCACTGTTGAGAAGCATGTTGTCTGAACTGAGCCACTATGTTAGACTGAAAGGTTTGTACGTACCAGCACACAATTCCCATGATTTTTTTTATTTAATTTTTTAAAAAATTCAATCAGAACCCTTGACAATTAAATCAGAGGAGGGAGGAAGGTTAAATACAATAGTAATATGACAAGGGAAAGAGTTTTATTAAAACCATAGATTTCTATGCACATTACAAGATGTGCTAGTCTTTTTTCTGTATATTTCTACAGCCAGCTTAAAGTTAAGTTGATGTATTTTGCACCTACACTTAACTGCTTTTATTTATTTATTTATTTATTTATTTACTTTCTCACTTCCCCCAGTCCCTTTGGTGTTATTTATCAAAAGAGCTGAAAACAGACTCCTGTCTTTGATCTTAAAAATCACATTTAATTGACGGATGAGTAAAAGCAGCCAGGAAGAAAACAAGGTGGGGGGGGGGGGGGAATAGGGAGGCAACAGGCAATTTTAAGAGAGTATAACTAAGGGAACAGTTGATTACTCTGGAGTCGAAAATAGTACAGGCATGTGATCAGTTGCCAAACACAACCCCATATCTAAAGCAACAACCCCCACCTTTTGTTATTATGGGCGTGTGAACAGACTGATGTATGAACACTGATAGGGCGGTATGACCTTTACAGAATTCTGGTTTGTACCACAACAGCAATGCTGTAATCGTTTTGAGAGGAAAACGAAAGTTGACGTCATTTGGGGCACATATGCATTATAGACTTAAACTAGTTTAAGGGCGTTTCCCCCCGTCTTCCAAGGGAGTCCTGGGAATTATAGTTCTTTGAGAGGAGGCTAGGGCTAGCCAAAAGAAAATTCTCAGCATTCCATCAAGCAATAGTTTCAAAGATTCTTTGGGAGAAGCTGCCATACTTGAACCGGAATAAAACTAATGTACATTTGTAGAGCAGACAGGGCCTACTAAACTAAAACAAGTTGTGGCAGCATTGAAGGATATTTTAGGGGTGCGATTTCACCCCTGAGCTTTCTTCTTGCCCTGCTGGCTGTTCTTGGAACGCTATTTTCACCTCGTTGATTTTGGCCTTCACTTCCTTCCCTGTCCGCAGAGCCTCTATGCTTAGGATGCCATCATGGGTCACCGTAGCTTTGACCAACAGAGGATCGACATCCAAAGGAAGGATGTAGGTCCTGGTGAACTCGCGGGAGATGAAGCCGTGTCGGTCGGCTTTCTGCGGGTGCTGGGCCGTCACCTCCAGGAGATTGTCCACAGTGCGGACGGTGAGCTCGTCGGGCGTGAACTGACAGACATCGAGAAACACCTGGAATTTGTGGTCATTGAGGTTGACCTCTGAGATCCCTCGGTCCAACTGCTTGTTAATCCGAGGTCTGATGTAGTAGCCGTGGTATAAGGTGGGGGTCAGAATTTCCCCGGGGGAAATGCCTGAAAGGGAGAAGCAATAATCATTCATGGATTCTGCCATAACTGAGTACAGAAAATAAAACTTTTGGGGCTGTTCTGCTTGGAAAAATGGTGAGCAAGGGGAGACATGACAGAGGTGCAGAGAAAGTGGATCAGGATTCAAACATCTCTCTCTTTCATAACATTAAAACCTGGGGTCATCCCATGAAGCTGAATACAAAAAAGGAGGTCCTTTTCACACGGCGCATAGTTAAAACTATGGAATTCACTAACACAAGATGTAGTGATGGCCACCAATTTGGATGGCTTTAAAAGGGGATTGGTCAGATTCATGGAGGAGAAGGCTATCAAGGGCTACTAGTCCCGATGGCTACATATTACCTCCTGTATCAGTGCTAATACATTAACACAGAACCATCTTCCACCATATAAAGCCATAGGACTAGTAGCCATTGATAACCTCATTCTCCTTGAACCCTAGAAGGATTCCAAGAGAGGGAGGGAGGCAGGTAGGTGAGGAAGATCGTTATTATTGAAATGGTTAATTTTGCAATTTTGTTATTTTCATGCTACTTGTAAGCTGCCTCGATACGATTTGCATCTTGACAGGTAGCATATAAATAATTGTAAGAAATAAATAATAAATAAATGGTTTGGCTCAATATAAAGCCCAATGTCCAATTGGTTACCAGGCTGGGGGTGGGGGTGGGATGGCCATCTCGGTTTTGGGAGTCCCCGATTTGGAGAGGAGGGTGGGGGGAAGCCATCTCTCTCCCACGCTCTGGGCAACTCTCCCCTCCTCTAACACTGTCTTCTGTCTTGCCTGCCCCCACCCCCCGCCAGTGCTGCTATCACGCCCATGCGCATGACCTACCATTGGCGTGGGCGCACTGCACCTCCAGCCTGGCCATTCTGCTAGGCCCTGAAGACAGAGAAGCACATGGTGGTCTCTAGGCATGTGGGGAAATTCTGTTCAGTTTGGTTGGTGGGTTTTTTTTGAAGGAGGTTTTACCAAAATCTGCAAATATTTTCATCAAGGGGACAGAAAGGACTTGAGATTTTTTTTGCATTAAAAAAAATGGGAGAAAGTGAAAAGGACCGGTTCGTCCACGGCGAGCGATGATCACTGGCTGCAGCCTGGCACAAAGAACAAAGGCTCTTTTATGCTTTGTGCTGCCATCCCACCAGCTTCTTTTTGGGGGCTCCCCCTTTTCCACTGTGTCCTGATGGTGCTTGCAAGTGTGCTGAATAGTTTATGGCTGCATTCGGCATTCTTTTCCGCAGCGGCTCCAGCCGGGGCTTTGTGCAGCACAGCTTTTCGTCGCTTAAACTGGACTTCCAAAAAGTCTCTGGTTGGCAGCATTTCCCTAACGCGGCTTCTTGCCAACTGCATTCCACGAACTGTCCTGGATCAGGGGCAGGAGGAAAACCTCGTTCTTGGAGAGGGGTCTCTAGCCATCTGGCAATCTTTTTAGCTTCTTGCAAAAAGAGAAGCGAAACTGACGGACCCTTACAGTCTCATCTTCATGACTCGGTCCCTTCCCCCTTTATGCCTGGAATGCCAGCCCTCTACTCCTACAACATACACTCCAGCCCTTCCTAATTACAAGGGCCAGTTAGGGTGGGTATTTATGAATCGCCCCCAAAAAAGAGGAAATGCACCATTAAAAAAGAGGACAATGATTTATTTGCATACACTAATTCCTATGTATAGATGCAAATTTAGAAATAATTATTTGCCTGGTGAGTGTGCTAACTAGTTTTTAGAGCTCTTTAAAGTGACATTGGACAAGGCAGCCCTTCAAATAGAGGACAGACCTCGATAAAGGAGGACACCTGATCACCCTCCTCTTCCCCCCCTCCCTCATTTTTTTTTTTTGCCTTTTAGGGATGATTCCAGGTTATTTTTCTTTCTTTAACAGACCAGCAACACTTCCTACAATTCTGGACAGCTGTCTCAGGTTGCAAACCTACATAACACCTACCTGGCAATAAGTCCCAATGAACATAGTTGCGTTTACTTCTGAGTAAGCACACATAGGATCAGACTATCAGGGAAACATATGATTTGGCCTGACACAAAACCTGAAACACAGGCTGGACCGTGGGGTAAATCCAGAAAACTACACGGTTCCCAGTCTTTTATTTTTGTTTTATTTTTCAAAAAGTCTCCTCAGACCCATGAAGATGTCCATTCCGCTTTTGTTCACACCATCAGGGTGGCAAAAGCGTGGTAGAAAGACGGCCTCATCCACTCTTTCCATGCAAGCTCATAAGAACATGCCTACAATTCTGAATTCATCTGTTTATGGTGCTTTGATTTAGCCCAGATTTAGCAATTCCAGAAAATTCTCGTCATCACAGAGTTACAATCATTGCCCACCTTTGGAACAGCAGTGTGAACGCATCTGTCTCCACCCTGTGTGAAATGAAAGGGAAATGGGTGACCGGCCGGCCAACCTCTTCCTTACCTTCTCCAAAGTTCTGGTCGTAAATCTTGCTGGGGTTGGCAAACTCGTATTCTGCACTCATGGGGTGGGCGTGAGGGACGGTGCGCTCTGCCATCGTGTCGCCTGGGAACGGACCTCTTCAAGTACCTGTTGCAGCCTCTCCTCGCCAAGGCTGCAGACCGATTGTGACGTTTTCAGTGGGCAAATTCCACCGGGAGGAGGAAGTGATAAAATAGGGACCAAAATAGACAGTCAGGCCCTGGAACGGCCGAGCTGACCAAAACGCTCGTTGCTACATTCCACCCGAGAGGCATCTTTTCGCTGTTCGAAGGCAACATGTGGTTGCTGCTGCCGTCTCTGACAATGTGGTTGCAGCTGCTAGAAATGTCAGAAACTTGTGATTCTCCCAGGCCAGCAGCGTCTTGGTACAACTGGACAATCATATCCACAGGCTTTGCCCTCCCCACTCGTCCCATTGTAGCATGGCCATGTGTCCTCTTTTACAGAGGGCAGTCCTCTGTTTGAAAGGCTGTGCTGTCGAATTCCGGTTTAAAGTTAAAGAACCATGACTGGAACGGTTGTCCGTCAACAGTTAGCAGCTGAACAGACAGTCTTCCACAGTATTTAGTTATGCATTTTATTTACTTGCAAGCTTTGTATAGTGCTCCACATCTAAACAGATTCCCGAGCAGTGAATAATAAAAGATAAAAAGAGTAATTGAACGTTTTTTTTAAAAAAATAAAAATAAAGATGGTCAATCAAGGAAAGCTTCTTGAAAAAAAGATGTTTTCAGGAGGCGTCAAAAACACAATGTTGGTGCCTGTCTGACCTCCAGAAAGGGGGCCACCACACTAAAGGCTTTTCTCCAGGTGGGCTCCCATCGGGCCATATGTCCACGCAGAACCACCTGGAGCACCTCGTCTGATGACCTCATTGACTGAGCAGGTTGATAAGGGAGAAGGCATTCTCTCAGACACCTTATCTATAATGAGATGTGTATTCTCTATAAATTATTTCTAATTTAGATTTAGAATTCTAAACTATAGAGATCAATTCAAAGTTGATGCAAACCACTCTCCTTTTTGTTGGTGGTTCATGAGCGGCCACCCTGTCACATGGTGATCCCTATGATTGTCTCCGTGAGTGCCTTTAGTGACACCATCCATATGATGTATGTTCTCCTAGCAAGGGTACCCAGACAGCTGTTCTGGGTGGCTGCTCCTAATGAAATAGAAACATGCCTGTGCCCAAGCACTTTTTAGAGACCATCTCAAGTAGGCCTGTGCAATAGGGTGACCAGATAAAATCCACTTCAGGGCTCATGTAACTTTAACAGTTGTAGAGCTAAGGGAATTTCAGCCAGTGTCATTTGTATGCAATTAGTTCCTGGCGAAATTCCCTCTTCATCACAACTGTTAAAAGTTGCAGGGGCCCTGCCTTCTTTTGTATATGGTCACTCTAGTATAGTGCCTGCAACTTTAACTGTTGCGATGAAGAGGAAATTCCACCAGGAACTAATAGCATACAAATGACACTGGCTGAAATTCCCTTTTCTCTACAACTGTTAAAGTTACATGAGCTCTGACCTGGATTTTATCTGGTCAGCCTACCTCATTTAGCCCCTCTGGAGGAAGGGTCCAGGTATGAGAAGAAGGAAGGGAGAGGAAGATCAAGATCTCACACCCTGCTCCTATCTGGTCAGCCTACTGTGCAAGCCTCGGGCCTTGGAATCCCGAATCCAAAGCTTAGAGGCCATTTTAGGACATATCCATCCTAAAATGGCCTCCAAGCTTCAGATTCGGGATTCCAAGGCCCGAGGCTTGCACAGGCCTAATCTCAAGTGAGAGTGCTTATTCCAGGAAGGTTTGGTTTTCTCCCTATATGGGCTCTTGCAATCACTTTTGCCTGCATAACGTAACTTAATAAAAGCTATATATATATATATATATATATATATATATATATATATAATACTCATGGGGTGAAACCAGAGAGCTCTTGAACATCCTTTGGGGCACCGGGTGCACAGACATCTTGTCTGCCTTGTTATTTACATGAGATGAAACTGGAGAAGGAAGCCTTCCCTCGACCTTGGGGGCCTCCCCCCGCCTTAAGCTACCAGACAGAGTGCTTCTCCCGCCCGCCCGTCCGTCCGCAACCCGAAAGCTCAGTTCCATCCTGCTTCAATTGCATCTGCTCCCGGCTGTCATGGGATGGCTCGAGGGAGAGGCTCTGCCATTTCAAAACACAGAGAGCTCCGCTTCCCCAATGGAAAGCGCAAGCCTTATCAAAGGGGCACAATCCGCCCAGATGATCTCCTGCACAATCTTCATTGGAACCAAAAGGACTGTGCAATGCCACCGCTTCTGCTGGCGATGGGGAGAGAAAAAGCAACTGGATGTCACGCTAGTTCAGCCATCCATTTGGCTCCTGAGATTCCATCAAGCACTGTCCACCCACTCCCAAACATTCCTTTGCAGTCGTTAACAATAAGCAACTTTCTCAGCAAGAAGTCGGCTGAGATTGTAGGATGTAGACCTTGCTCCCTTTACCAAATTCTGTGCATCTTTGACATGCGCAGAATTGGCAGTACTCACACTACAGCCCTGCTGACTCAACCTTAGATAAGATGCCGTCCCACAAGCTCCTATACATTTACGGCACTATCCTATGCATGTCTACCCAGATGAAGTCCCACTGGGACACTCACCTTAGGTAAGTATGTAGAACAGCCTTCCCCAAGCCCTAAAGGTGTTTAGGACTTCGGCTCTCACCATCCCTGACCACTGGCCATGTTGGCTAGAGCCAATTGGTGTTGTCCTCCAACACATCTGGAGAGCATCACGCTGGGCAAGGCTGGAATATTAGATGGGTGAAATGGGGCTAACTGCACATTATGCAAAAATGAGCCCATGTTGTGAGCTCCGTGGGCAGAAATATCAGCAAAAGGGGTCAATTAGGTACAGAGAAGCTGATGGTAAGCACCCCTCTCCCCTTCCACTTCAACCATTACCCAGAGGACCTTCTCTTCTGCTGCTCCCAGACTGTGGAATGGCCTGCAGGAAGAGATTCATCAATTTAACAGTCTCTCTGACTTTAAGAAAGCCATAAAGACTGGTCTCTTCCGGCAGGACTATCTAGTTGAATTTTAAGAGTTTTATTGTTGTTTTAATAATGTATTAGTTTTATATGTTTTAATCAGTTTTATGTATTTTGGCACCTTTTTTGTTTGACTTCTATATTAATGACATGGCAAAGGAACTTGATGGCCTTCAGTTTGCTGTTATTAATGTACGTGGACGATTTAGTACTTGAGTCTAGAACTCAGGTGGGACTAAGATGGCTCCTTGCGAAGCTTGCTTCATATTGTAAGAGAAATGCTTTGACCATAAATTATACTAAGACACAGGCTGTGGTATTTGGGAAGCGCCCTAAAAAGCACGTCTGGCATTTGGACAAATATATCATAAACCAAGTGAAAACATTTAAATATTTGAGATTGGTCTATTCAGAAACAGCTTCCTTCAAAGAACAATTGTCAAACATTAAAATGCAAGCCTTTAGATCAGCCAAGGCTATTCTGAAATTTGCTGCCTCTAAAGGAGGAAATTTAGTAAATCCTGCCTTAACTGTTCATAAAGCCAAAACAATGGCACAAATCCTTTACGGGGCAGAGGTTTGGGGTACCCTGAAGGTGTCAGGTTTAGAACCCTCTCAGAACTATTTTCTGAGAGTGTTGCTAGGCTTACCTAAAGATGTATTATCTGCCACGATAGACAAAAGAATAATATGCTATTGGTTTAAGGTACAACAGATGGATAATACTAGTCTACCCAAAAAAGGTTTGATAGAACTAACTAATGGATTACCAATTAAAAACTGGGTACATCACGCGGCCCAACTTACAATCAAATACGGTTTTTCACTGACCGAGCTTAAAGGCTTCCCATCAGATATACAGAAAAACATTATCAAGAGAACTGTAAGGGAGGTTGCTATCAAAAAGGATTTAAACTTTGTTTATATATCCCCATGTGCACCATTATATTTTAAACTCAAAGAGGCTTGTGATTGTGCAGATTACTTTAACAGCTTGACATTTGTACAACTCCGGAAAGCTTTCACAGAGTTAAGGTTAAATATGATGGACACTGCTTATAGGGATGGGAGGCACAGGGACAACCCAATAAATGAGCATACTCGTATTTGTGGTTGCCCTAAGCCAGAGGACCTTGTCCATTATATTCTTTACTGTCCCCTATACAACAACCCAAGGGAACAATTTGTGGCACCCTTAATTGGAAACTACTTTTGCCAAAGCCCACTGGAAGTGATCTTTTACCTCCTAGTGGACATGGATAAATATGTGACTTGGCGTGTAGCCCTGTTTGCCACAGCTGCCAAAAAGATTAGCAAGAAATACATAACAGAGATAGCCACTAATTGTAAAGATGATTGCATTTGATCATGTCCAATTTATATTACATCACTGACGGATCACCCATGACATACCAGTCTATATTTTTAAATTTTGAATATTATGTACTATATGCATTATGTCTATATACATTATGAATAACCTTTGTGTGTGTGTTTTTATTATTATTTATTTTTATTTTTTGGTGATTGTACTGCTATTGTTTTATGCAAAGGCCATTGGCCAAAAGCAATAAACTTGACTGACTGACTTTATTTTATATTTGTATTTAATGTTGTTCCCTGCTTCAATCCAGAGGGAGAAGCGAGTAAGAAATAAATTATTATTATTATTATTATTATTATTATTATTATTATTATTTTAAATCACCCCTCCCTTAAAAGTTCTTTTCTTTTCTTTTTAAAATAGTGCAGTTCTGGTGTGTGTGTGTGTGTGTGTGTGTGTGTGTGTATTGTCCACATAGGACAATATGTATGTATTGTCCACATAGGTTAAATTGTGTGGGGTAAAACTGAGTGTCCCTTGGTATGATGTAAGTTGTAGCGTAGATACACCTCGAGGATTGTGAAATCATTGGGACTTTATTTCTGAGTAAACACCTATCACAAGGATCATGCTCTTCACACAGAGCTCATCAGTGAAGTTATTACGTAGCTTGGGGACAATATTATTGCCAAAGCATTTATCAGCAAGACACAACACATCATTTTAGTTTTAAGGTAATCCTGAATGGTGAACACGGACCTAAAACGGGGAAATGTTTCAAAGTTAACATTTCAGATTGCATCTGTAAAATATCAGACCAAATTTCAAACTGGAGCAACATTTCAACTCAGTTCCTTCACCGAGTCAAAATGCAAGTTTATTTTACATCTCTGTTGCATAAAAGCATGCGAACATTTAGCTTGATCTGATGCACGCAAGTGCCTTGAGTTAAATGGGATGTTGCTATCTAATGTGTGCTTAGGACTGCAGCCTTACTTGAGAGTAATCCCCACTTGCAAGTAAACATGGACAGGTGCTGCACCAATATAGAGATGGTTTTGCTGGAATATGAAACCCAGGGTCTATCTAGTTCTGCATCCTACTTCCCACGGGGCGGGGGGTTGGGGCGGAGAGCCAGACACCTTGGAAAACTTACAAAACAGGCCAAGGTGAAAGGGATGCCATTGTTATGTATTTTGCCCACCATGTGACATCTGGTAATGGAGATACATGGAACTTTCATCTAGCTATCACGGCTGTTTGTTCGGCTCTTCTTCTTGGTACTTGGCCGTTACTCATGGTGTCTCTACTGCTTTAAGTCTCAGCCATGACTACCAATACATAAGCAAGACTACTGATCTGACAAGAGGAAATTCTGAGCTAGGGATACCACCAACACACTGCAGAGGTTTCACCAGGGATGTGGGAGCGAAGAAAGAAGAACAGAGGCTGGAAACAGGTTTGGCCGCATTCATGTCGTGCTCAGCTGGAGGCGGCGTAATGGCTGGCAGCAGCCCTGCATATCCTTTCATGAGTCTGAGCAATCAGACTTAATGCGCCCAGTTTTAAATTTAACCCAGTGGGTTAGATGAGTCACCTCTTATTCTTAGCAGCCCGTATCAAAAGCATTTGGCTCAAGGATGGGACAAAAGGAAGTAAACACACCAAGGACTGGAGACCCAAATAGGGCAGAAGCGCCAATTGGATGCAGCCTATGATGCCACGCCTGGTGCCCTCCGGGCAGGCTGAACAACAACCCCCATCATCATCTATCTGGGGCTGATGGGGATTGCAGTCCAACCAATCTGGAGGATGCCAGTTTTGGGAAAGATGGGGATAGCAGGTACCTTCTCTCCTCAAAGAGCCTTGGAAAAAGAAAGAAAGAAAGAGAGACAGGAATTCCTTACTGGGTCCATCTACTCCATCATTATGTTCCAACAATAGCTACGTCACGTCCTATGGAAGATTACAAACAGAGCTGAAGATTGTGATGATGTCCCGTTTGTATCCAGCATCCAATCATAAAAGTCCTGGATTTAGAAATCCCGGCTGATGTCAGGGGCAGTAACCACCATGGATCAACCTAGACCCATTTCAACAATCTACCTACGCTAGTGGCAACCGCCACCACGTCTTGTGACAGTGAATTTTAAAAGCACAGTGTGCAATCATTTCATTGGGCAACTCCGACTCCTAGTTCTATGAGAGAGAGAGAGAGAGAGAGAGAGAGAGAGAGAGAGAGAGAGAGAGATCCCTAAGTAACTATTTCCTGCCATAACACAGCCAGAGAAGGCAGGCAGGAAGGACGGAAGGACAGATGGACGCCACTGGGCCACATCACAAGCCAGATTCCAAGCAACAGAGAGACAGCGGCCCCTTGTTTCTCTGTTTGTGTGATAAAGATAGTAACTGCATGATTCGTGTTGGCATCCGAAGTAGCGGAGAATGTCAGATTGGCCTGACTAAGCACTTAAAAAAAAAAAAACCACCCAGAAAGGAGCGGGATGGGGCGGTTTCATGCTGATCTGCCAGAATACAGCGATGTCCAGAATACAGCGATGTCCTTTCCCCTCGGCAACGTGGGTGCTGAGTGGAGTGTACAAATCTGCAGCTAATCTGCCAGCCAGAGCTGAATGGTGCAGATGGGGGAGCAGGGATAATGAAACGCCTGACATCACTGTTCCAGAGAGTTCAGCCTGGGCACAGCCTGGCACCAGGGAGCATATAAAGCCCTGGCTCTCCGCCTGTGAGAGTGCACTGCTGCCCACTGTCTCCTTCGGGACCAAGCCAGATGGATATCACCGTTCACCACCCCTTCTTCCGCAGGCCTCTGTTGCCCACCCTGCTGCCTAGCCGCATCTTCAACCAGACGTTCGGGGAGCACTTTGTGGAACCCGAACTGCTCCCCGGCTCCTCGCCTCTCAGCTCTTTCTTTTTGAGACCGTTCATCCTGAGGAACCCAAGCTGGCTAGAGAGCAGACTCTCAGAGGTAATATTTCCTCCCATTAAAGTGCTGTAATTCTCAGGCGGGCCCATCACATTCAGAATCGCTGCCCTTTATTGGTTAAATTTGTTGGCTGGATTTTTATGTGAGCTTAAGGCGGAAATCTGAGACATGACCATTAAAACTGGTGCCTCAACATCCGTGGCAAAACACAGCACGCTCACTAAGATTAAAGGCCAAGGGAATCGACATCTCCCTTAACCCTGGCCACTGAAACCTGTTTGCTCTAGTGATACGAAGGGTGTTTCCAGATGAAGGGCTCCTGGCCGTACCAAACAAAAAGGCGTTTTTCCTGGTTAGAAAAGACGGAAGAAGCAGTGGAAAAACATAGGAGGGCTGCAAATTGAAGACATCACCAGGATCCCTCATCAAATTCTGTGAACAAGGAAGGGCAATAGCACAATTTAAAGCCTCATCTCGAAGCACCCTAGAATGTTTTAGACTAGAATAGGTAATCAGTGAACATTATTCACACAGGATAGACAGCAGAAAAGAGAGAGTTTAACATTCAAAGGGCGACTGTGCATGTGAATGATAAACCCTGGAAATGCACAAATCGGTGTAAGAATGCTTGCGACGATGATGGCCTTGGTCACATCCCCCTACTGGGAAGCTCTCCTCTGCATGCTCTATTGAAATTAAGGAGTGCTGTTCAAAAGTATCCATTTCTATGCAGCTCATGCACGATACATTCTTGGAGGACTACAGCCCCAATCTCTGAAATACGACCAGGTTTACAGCAAACCACAGGTTTTCCAAGGAAGCAAATTCCACAGCCTGTGGGCTACCTCTGAGAATCTCCCAGGGGCAAGGAAGCTGCAGTTGACAAGGGCAGGGATAAAATCTATGAATGACTAGAGTTTGGGAACCATTGGATTGACCATTCCTGTATTTATTGTTTGCTTATGGTTATTATCCCAACCATGCATGAAGTTTCCATAAGGCTGGGCTATTTTGGTATTTACCCTTATGAGACTTTCAACTGCATCCTGCACAATTCAGATTATTATTGCAGTCCAAAATTGTTCAGTGCTATACAAAATTTAAAACAACAATGCAGGACTTGTCCACTATTTTATAATCTAAGAACAAACCGTATATAGGAAGAAAGGGAAGGTAATGTAAAAAGGAAGGAGTGTCAATCCAGACAAGTCAAGGTGAAGAGATTGTTTCAAAGAGGTGCTTGGACATAAGCAGAGGCGAGCGACCTGTGGACTTCCAGATGTTTTAGCCTACAACTATCACCACAGGCTGTGCTGGCTAGGGCTGATGAGCGTTTTAGACCAAAGTATCTAGAGGAACACAAGTTTCCCACCTGGAATAGTGGAAGAGGATTGAATATCCAGTGAAGGGCTTTCCAGTGGTAGGGATTTGCATGGGAAAAGGCACCCAGCGGGGAGCAGAGATATATTTCGTTTTAGCTTTAACAAAAAGACTGGTTCCAGCAAAATGAATGGTCAAAGAAGGGCCACACCAAAAAGCACATACCCAAGTTGGGTTTATGGGTATGTCCATGCATTTGTGTGCAATACCTTACACCAGCTTTTTCGGTCAGCAGATGCGACTGGATAAGGACAAATTCTCTGTCAACCTCAACGTGAAGCATTTCTCTCCCGAGGAGCTAAAAGTCAAGGTTTTGGGAGATGTGATTGAAGTTCACGGGAAACATGAGGCGCGCCAGGTTGGTCTACTCTTGGCATGAACATGCCTGGCAGGTGATAGGAGATGGGTGGAAGGGTGGGACAAGCCCATTCTAAAGAAGGATGCCCATCAAGGATGGAGATGCTAACATTGCCACGTTAGCTGTAACAGAGAAGAGCCTCAAAAAAATGTTGCGGGCGGAGGGAATAGGAAGGCTCACTTCATCTCTTAGTCTTTTGGTTTAAGCCTGAAAAGGCCAGAGCTGAAGCCACCAGACCAGGGGCCACTAGACCATCTAGCTCAGGGCAGCCTACTCCAAAAGGCAGTGATTCTCCAAGATGTCGGGCAGAGGTCTCTCTTGGCCCTGCTACCTGAGCTCCTTCAACTGAGGAGCCTGGGGATTGGATTTAGGAGCTTTTGAATGCAAAGCAGGTGCTCCAACACTTAACTGTTGGTTCTCCCCAAAGTACACAATTCATGACTAGCCATATTTGATTGCACAGTAAATTTTTTTCTCCCCCTCTCCTTTGGAAAGGACGAACATGGTTTCATTGCCCGGGAGTTCAGCAGGAAGTACCGGATCCCAGCCGATGTGGATCCCCTCTCCATCACCTCCTCCCTCTCTTCAGATGGTATCCTGACAGTGAATGGGCCAAGGAAGCCAGCGGAAGTTCCTGAGCGCACTGTCCCCATTGCAAGGGAGGAGAAATCTGCACTACCAGCAGGGCAAAGGAAGTAAACGGCGCGTTGAGACCCTCCCTTTTATATCCAAAGAAGCCTTTCCATTGGACACAAGCAGCAGAAGGTGTCACTGACTGGCTGTTCTTATTTGTTTGTGCTTAGATGAGCAAGTTTGTTTACTAACAAATAAACCAATGAGTCAGCATCTGGTGGCTTCTTCCCTCAATCTTAGGGGCGGGTTTCATTTGAGACAGGGCTCGGTCCTAGAGCAGGTGAATTGACAGTTGAAAAAGAGAGACTAAATCTAAGCATATGCAGAGGTCTGTTGCCGCTGCTGAGCAACCAGAACCAACATTTTGAAAAAAAATATGAAACACATTACTGTCTCTCCTACCCTTGGCTACAGAGCTCAACAAACCCAATGGCCCAAAAAGCGCAGCGTCAAGCACCCCTTCACAGAAAGGGAAGAAAAAGGGTGGGGACAAGAGCTGAAACCCAGAGACACATGAAGCCATAAGAACCACAGGGGATCTCCTCCTCACTCTGGTGTACTTTCTTTTATTTACAGACACAGTTTGTGATTTACTGCTTGGCAGCCTGGCTTTCTAGTGGATGGGTCGGGAAGGGAGACGGGAGCAAATGAGCCTTGCGAGCAGGGCCTGCCAAGCCACTCAGGTGGTCTTGAGGCCGAGGAGAGCTGCTGAGAAATCTCACTGCTTCAGCCGCGTCCCTTCTGGTTCCTTGGTCTTCTTGTCTCCCCTGCCGTGTGGAGGTTCGTAATCGATCATGTAGCATGACCGAACAGTTCGCTTGATTGGAGGAGGCTCCAGCTCTGGCTGGTGTCCAGGGAACCAATGAGCATCTCGTGTAACTCCTAAGAGCAGAGAGAGACAAGGCTGAGGAGCTCCAGGCAAGGCAGGAAGCTGGGGATTTGCAAGCCAGCCCAATGGAACACAATCACTGAGCCAACCCGGCAGACGCTAAAGCCAATCTGAGCTGCTGTCCATCTAAAAGGGAGCTGAATATCTGAAGTGACGTGTTAGGAAAGCGAAACAGGCTACCCTTCCAATCACAATTGCATTGTGGGGGGTTCTGCACCTTGGTGGAGGATGTCACCTACAGGTGGAGTTGTTCACCTTTCTCAATTGCAGTCCTGCAAAACCTCACATGGAAGCTTGTATGCTTTTGTTTTTTGCTTTTAAAACTATGGGCTCTCTCTCATGTTCCAGGACCCACCACTTTCTAAACAGGAACAGACACCCAGGACAGTGAACCACTTTGGAGGAAGAGCGAGCGGAATAGTTCACTTGCACATCCAGATTGTTTGGATATCCAGATGCATTTCACTGGATTGATTCCTGTCCCTACAGGCTCCTTCTAATCTGACCTTTGGCCCTGGAGGCACCCCAGATTATACACTGGCACTGTCTGCATTCTTCCCATTTGGACAAATCTGTTAGGAATATTTGGGTTTGGGAGGATTCAATCCCGAGGGAGGGACTAGATGCCCTCAAGACCTCCTTGCTGCCCTTAAATTCTGTGCCTGCATTTGTTTCATGCACCTACTTCTTGTACTGTGAGGCGTTTCCTTGGAGTAGTCTGACGAGCAGGTGGACTCGAAGTAGTGAGCATACTGAAAGGGAAAGCCCAGATTGAGTGCTTGTTTAGTTAAGAAGCCATCTTAATTAAATCAGGTAGAATCTTAGTAGGAAGAGCCTTATCGCTGGAGCATCTTCACTTGCAAACCCTTTGGCACATTGGCTCAATGCTCAGCAGAAAGTATAATTGGTTACAGGAGGAAATATTAAATAACTAACACTGCAACCCTATGCATGTTTACTCAGAGGTAAAACCTGTTGTGTGAAATGAGGCCTGCTTCCACGGAAGTAGACATAGGATAGCAGCCAAAGAAAATAAACCAGGAACTGCATAGAGAGAAGTAAGCAGGGACAACAGAATACAGAGGAAAGCTATCTAATATAACATTTTCTGCATTGTGCCTCCTCCTCCATGGAACTTTGAACAGTATGCATAGAGACATCATATGTAAATACTAGGCCAGCTCAGATCCATGCATGCTTATCCTCGAAGATAAATTACATCGGAGCATTTATTTTATTTAGAAATTATGTTTGTATCCCATTTGTCCTCCAAGGGGATCAGAGAGATGTATGTTTTCTCTGCCCTTTCCCCACTCCAGCCTTTTCATCCCCATAACAATGGCATGAGATGGCTTAGGCTGAGAGAGAAGGACTGGTACCAGGTTACAAAGAGTCATAGTTGAGCAAGAAGGTGAACCCAGTCCAAGAATCTGATCTCTCAAGGCTGGGTTTGAATCGGGAGGGTTAGAGTAAGAAGAGCTATGCTGGATCAGACCAAGGGTCTATCGAGCCCAGAATTCGGTTCACACAATGGCCAACCACAAGCAGGGACATGAGTGCTTCCAGATAGGAGGGATCCGAGGGTGACCAATTAGAAAGCATTGTGAGACTACTCCATCTTTTTCTCCTTAATGGATTATCTGCAGTAAGAAAAAGATGGAAGAAGTGATAGGAAATCAGGGGAGGGTTGCGAGTGGACAATGACTATGTTTGGAGACCCCTCATAAAATTCTGCAAATGAGGCAGGGCAATGGCACAATAAAGGCCTCGTCTGGAAGCATGTTAGAAATAGAATTAAACACAAAGTGGAAGAGGATCAAGTAGTCCCATTTATGCTGCAAGCTATCAAGCAGGTCAGCGGGAAGCCAGTGAGCTCACCTGGGAAGGGAGAGGCTTGGGCTGCAGCACTTTCCGAACGTCATAGCGCTCCTCGTTCCAATTCCCCAAAAGGGTTTTGTTAGTGTAAGAGTCCTCACTGGTGGTGCACCTCCAGCCATACTGGAGGAACTTGGACGTGCTGTTCCAATCCGTCCACACTTCGCCGTGGCCGTTGGCATGTAATAGGCAGCCATGAAGAGGGTTAAAGAAGCAAGACAGGGACATGGCCTAGAAGACAGTGAAGCAAAATAAAAACAGGCAACGACTGAGGGCATAGCAGCATTACAAACGTATCTGTTTTATACCACTTTAACTGTCCTGTCTTCGCTCAAAGGATCCTGGGTATTGTATTTGAAGGTGTGCTGAGGATTCTGTTAGAAATCCCTAGTTGCCTCCTCACAGAACATCCATTCCTAGACTCCCCTAGGAAGAGGGAATAACTATTAAATAAGGTTAAGGCTGCAATCCTATACTTACTAGGGTGGGGGTATGGGCAACTTGTGCCCCTCCAGATGTTTTGGAGTACAACTCCCAGCAGCCTGAACCAGCATAGCCAATGGTGAAGGATGACGGGAGTTGTCATCTAAAACAGCTGGAGGACCACAAGTTGCCTACCCCTTTGGGGAAACCCTAATTGAACATAGTGGGATGTACTTCTAAGTCAACACACACAATTGCTCTGTAATGCTTCAGTCCTATGCACACTTACTAGGGAAAGTCCAGTTGGAATTGGCGTGACTTACTTCTGAATAAACCTGCACTGCATATCTGTAGTGTAGATAAGCCCAGGGAAAACACAATGTTAACAACTGTTCATAAAAGTATGTGTCTCCTCTAATTCTGCAGCTATTCAGCATTTATTTAAGACCACACCTACAGCCTTGTGATTAAGCCCACAAAAGCTGCTAGGCTGAAAACATTTTTACTAGCCTGCTGGGGGCTGGCAGAGGAGGGCAAGGGAGCTCTGATCCTCCTGGGACACCCGGCTTGCATCTCTATGCTGGGCACAAAGGAGGGAACTTCTCTCTTCTGGCAGCCCACTTGATTCTACACTGGGCTCAGACGAGAAACAGAGCCCCCCCATGCCTCCCACTGAGTCACCTGCATGCAATTCCGTGTCATCTATGGCTACCAGGCTCAAATGAAAGGCTGCACAAATGTGTGCTTGGTACTCACGCACTAGGCTACGTGTCTTGCAATCAAACTTGTGTTTAGGAGAATTCCTTAAGGCCTGCTGTTAAATGAGATTTACTTCCGCACAAGTACAATCAGGATTGTTGCCAAAGAAGAACTATTTTTACATTTTACAGTTTGGACAGTAACTTTGCATTCCTGACACTTGTCTATTTCAGCACTATGCTTCCCCAAATTCTCTTACACCAACATCAGTCTGACTTCCTGACAACTGGCAATGATATTGTTGAAAGATATGGTTTTAACCAAAGTACACTGGGGATAATTTCAATGTATGGATAAAATAGAAACAAATTGGTCACCATGGGAATGACCATTCTATTACAAAGCAAACTCAGATGCTATTATTCTGTATGAATGGGAAACTTGAACATATCCAAGGATGGATCAGACTGAAATCCGGACGTGGAATTCAGCAGGGGAATGAATACCTCTGAATCAGAAGTAACAGTTGTAGTATATGAACTACTGGTTTCATCAAAATCCCACATTTCCTTGCTCCTTTGTCCGATTCTCAGTTAGAATTTTGCCTCCGGATCTCAGAGAAATGGACAACCTCAACTGAGTGGCTGTGAAGGCTGTAACTGATGTTAAAAGTGCCAAAGGCTTTAGCAGCTTTGACAAAGGGATGTGTGGTAGGAGCAACTGAAGCTGGTGACTAGAAAAACCGATTACTTATGTTTGTGATGCAATTTCTTGATCATCGGCTAGGACTGATGTCACTGGCCTCAGAGCATCCAAGGGGTGAAATGCTTTTATCCCACACTGCTACATTGGACTTTGTCAAAATACCTAAGTGCTAAGCAATGGCTACTGCTGCAATCCCCACAGACATACTAGCGAGTAAGCCTCACTGAATTCACTGGAAATTTACTTTTCAGTGAACATACTTGACAATACAGAGGTAGAAATATTACTAAATGTTTGAAGCACTCACATCGGCTGTGTAATGATGAGGCTTGATTTCTGAAACTATCAATGATCACTTGAGTTCTTAACCATCTTGTTAGTTAAGGCTGCAGCCTTGTACCTTAGCAGCTAAATCCGCAATATCTTTTTCTATTATATTTACTTTCCCAGACTTATTATTAGGAATTACATAGAGAGGTATGGATGGGACACAAACCTGCCAATGCAGCCAAGCTGTGTACCTGAAAGGTTTCCCACTTCTGTCCCCCAATGCAGGTTTTGACTACTCAGGAATAAAACAGAAAATACTTTGCACATGTTCTGAGGCACATTTTATTGCTCTTTCTGAGGCACTTTTAGGGACGAGCTACCTGACTGAAAAACAAGGGGTGCAGAAGGGGAACTTTGAAGGGAATGCAAAGGATGAGTGAAGTGAACTCGGCTGGAGCTTCCAGGAGCCGGCTAAGCCCTACCTCAGACAGCTGCTAGAAGGGCCAGCTGAATATGGGGCCAGTTCTCCCACCCCCTCTTTCTTTTGAGGGGGTAGGGTTGGATGTGCTGGACTGGTGGGCCAAACTGGCCTATGGGCTCGAGGTTTCCTAGCCCAATGTTAGAGCCTCAGACTCAAACTGGGGTGAATCGGCTTCAAACCCTCACTCAACCATGACGCTCACTGGGTGATCTCGGTGAGTCACTATATCCAAACCAAACATACCTCACAGAGTTGCAGTGAGGATGAAAAGTAGAAAAATGAACCCCAGGCCTTGGAAAAAGGCGGGATATAAATATCCAATACACTACGCTCAACATCAAAGGTCCTTCTCCAGGTGCCGACTCCAAGGGAAGTTCGGAGGACGACAACAAGGGAGAGGGCCTTCTCTGTGGTGGCCCCTCAATTATGGAATGATCTCCCCAATGAAGCCCGCCTGGCGCCAACACTGTTATCTTTTCGGCGCTAGGTCAAAACTTTTATTTTTCTCCCAGGCATTTAACAGCTTAAGTTGAGGTTTTAACTGCCTTTGTGGCCAGGCTTAAAAAGTTTAAAATGTTTTAAATATCAGCTGTTTTAATGTTTTATGGTTTTAAATTTTGTATATTGACTTTTTAATATTCAATCTTTTAATTTTTGTAAACCGCCCTGAGCGCTTCAGCTATGGGGCGGTATATAAATGTAATTAATAAAATAAATTAATAAATAAATAATATGGTGGGGCTGGGAGCAGTGGCGGCACTCATAGTAGAAAGGGGCATCTTCCCTTTCAAAATGTTGCTTGCAGAAGTTAAGCCACAATTTTAAAAAGTACTTGTATTTTTAAATGCATTAAAAAAAATGCTGCCTGCTGTATTAGGGGCAGAATTGATCAGAATGTTTTCAGCTGATTCATCTAACCAATTAACAGCACAGCCCCTCTACCTGTCTACTCAGAAGCAAGTCCCACTGAGTTCACCGCGGGCTTAATTCCGGGTAAACAGCTACGGTACATTCGTACGGCTTGCCTCGGAAGAAGGCTGGGCGTTCTCCTTTGCAGAGGGCAGTCCTCTGTTGGGAGGGGTCCTCTATTTGCCCGGCTGAAAGATAAAAGAAGCCTGAGGGAGAACAGTGGCAGACCCGGCCACCATCATAACCCATCATAATCACTGTTCAGACGCCCTCCTCTAACTCCTCCTCCTCCTCTTCGTCAATAATTGCTGCTAATGTGCCGACCCCCCCCCCCCTTCCCATTACCTACCGGCGACCCCCGCCCTTCCCTCCGTCTCAAAGGAGTGTTCGCCCCCCAGGGTGTGAGGAGACGGAGCGCCACCCGGCCCGCTGCCCTCCGGTGAGCAAACCTGTCGCCCGCCTGAGGAGAAGGGGAAAGAGCCGTTTCTATGGCAACCGCCCAAGCGAAGCGCGCGCCGGAAGTAGACGACCGCTTGCCGGCGGAAGTGACGATCAAATCGGCAGCGTCGGGCAGGCGGCCGGCGTTTGAGGCGGACAGGAGACAGGTGTGTGTCACCTGGTGGGAGGTGGGGGAGAAACCCTACTAGCGAGGAGAGCTGTCCCCGAGTTGGCGCCTTCCGGATGTGTTGGACTACAACTCCCATCCTCCCCAGCCGGAACGCCCATACCCATCCCGTCTCGAGGGGCAGGCTGACTCTAGCTTGTTAAAACCTATACTCTGATTGGTTGGGGTGCGATGGGAATTGTAGTCCAAGACTTATGAAGGGCACCAGGTTGGGGAAGGCTGCAGCTAATTCCTTCCCCTCGCGGAACACAAGATGTTCACCATGTGGCCAGGCTGGGGCACCTGAAGGGTTAAAAAGAAATGGCGGGGAGGGAAAAGAGGACGAGACCCCTCCCCTCATTTATTCTGTCTGCATGGAAAGGGGACTTAAATGAAGTCCCCCGACTCTCCTGTGAAATCTAATTATTGCATTTATAACCACGAGGAGTTCACGTCTGCATATGTTGCTCTCCCCCACTTGTTTTATCCTCACAACAGCCCTGCAAGGTAGGCTGTGAGGGTTGTGTTTGAGTGGGAGCGGCGGATTGATTGGGCCAGAGGACATGTTCCCAAACCTGTGCCTTCCAGATGTTTTGGACTACAACTCCCAGGATTCCAGACTGCTAGCCATGCTGGCTGGGGCAGATGGGATTTGGTCCAAAACATCTGGAGGACATCAGGTTGGGGAAGGCTGAACTGGAATAAAGTCACCCAGTAAGCTATGTGTCTTTTTTTTTTTTTTTTTTAGTATAATTTTTATTCATTTTTCAACATAACAAACAAACATACACATAATACATAAACAAACTAACTCCCTCGACTACCCCCGTGCACCCCGCCCCCCGAGACCTACTCCCATTCATTCATCTTCCTTCCAGAATTTTAATGACTCTTTTGAAGGCGACTGTCCCTTTCCCGATCTTAAAACATATTCCAAAAAGGGATTCCATATATCTCCAAAATCACTCTTACTGGACATTCCCCTCATTATTTTCATTTTACATGTCAACATATCATTCAATGCTATATCCCAAATTTCTTTATACCAATCTTCTATTTTATAACTTCGTTGCCCTTTCCAATTTTTAGCAATCATTATTCTAACGGGTGCCAGGAGGTTGTTTACCAATTCTCTATTAATTATATGCTTATTCCTGCTATCCCATATTGCTAGTAGAGCTAGCTTCGGGTTTAATTCCAATTTACTTCCAATTATATCACTTATTTCTTTAAAAACCTTTTCCCAGAATTTTTGTATTTGTTCACAGCTCCACCACATGTGAAAATAGGTCCCAACCTCCTGACATCCCCTCCAACAATTCTTAGACACTTTTTTATCAATCTGGTGAAATCTTACAGGTGTTAGATACCATCTCCAAACTATCTTGTAATAGTTCTCCTTAATTCTAATCGACAATAATTTCAACATTCTTACATTCCACATCCTTCCCCAATTATCTTCATTAATTTTTTCCCTAATATCTTCTTCCCATACCTCTTTTATAATCTTAAGTGAGTCCTGACATTCCCCCTCTATTAAAATTTTATATATCTCGCTAGTGAGTCCTTTTTTAGCTCTGGCTTCCTCTTTTTTTTCTATTTGTTCAATTAAATCTTCAAATCTGGTATTATTTCTACATTTATTATTTTTTTTCCTCCATTCCTCTGTCCATTTCACCAGTTGCAGAGACTTAAACCACGCTATCTTCTGTCCTTTAAACAAATCTTTAATATGCTCACTATCTTTCATCTTTCCCATCCAATTCCTTAGCTTAAGAATATCTTGTTCTTTCAGTCTCGCTTCCATCTCTGATTTTAATGCTCTTGGGAAGTTTCCCACTACTACAACTGGGGCTAGCGGAGAATCTCCTGGTATCAACTTCCCCCTATACTTCTCCCATATCGACATTATATTTTCCAATAATGGGTTGTCCAGTACCTTCCATTCTTTCTTCTGCATTTTGGTAAAAAATATATTTCGCAGTTTACATTCTATCTCTACTGTTTGCGATTCCAGCCATTCCAAATCTTGCTCCCCTAAAATAGCATGAATAACATATCTTAACTGATTAGCAATATAGTAATTCTTAATGTTAGGGAGTCCTAAACCTCCTTTCTTTTGAGTCTTATACCATAACCCCTTATTTATCCTAGCTCTTTTATCCCCATTACAATATGCATTAATCATATTTTGCCAATTTTTAAGCTCAGCTGCTGATATTCTAATAGGTAGCATTCTAAACAAAAAATTAACCTTAGGTAATATCTTCATTTTAATAACCGCTATTCTACCAAACCAAGAATGTTTTAATTTTCTATAAATCTGTAATTTCTCCCCTACCTCTTTTCTTAAGCTTACAAAATTAAGTTCCTCTATTCTTTCTAATTCTTTATATTAACTCCTAAATATCTTATTATATTTTTATGTCTTAATCCTAACTTAGCTTTACATTTCTCCATCTCTTCCTTGTTATAGTTATACAACATCATTTCTGACTTCCCCCAGTTAACTTGTAATCCTGTAATTTCCCCAAATTCTCTCAAATGTTTCTGAATCATCTCCCCACTTTCTAGGGGATCTTCTATTGTCAATAACGTATCATCCGCAAACATATTTACTTTAATCTTGTTTTTTCTTCCTATCCCCTTTAATCTTTCATCTTCCCTAATTACATTTGCTAAAATTTCTATAACTATTACAAATAAAATCGGTGAAAGTGGACATCCTTGCCTAGTTCCTCGGGCTAGTATTATTTGTTGCGTTAACCCATCATTAACCATTATTTCCGCTTTATTATTTTTATACATCTGATTTATCACTCCCATAAATTTATGTCCAAACCCAAATGTTTTTAATATTATTTTTAACGCTGGCCATTCCACGCAATCAAAGGCTTTGAAAATATCCAGAGCTAATAATCCTGCTTTTAAGTTTCTTTTTTTAATAATATTTATTATATTTATAACTCTCCCAATTAAATTCGGCATTTTCCTACCTAAAATAAATCCGCATTGATCATTTTTAATATATTTAAATATAAATGTACCCATTCTTTTAGCCATAATTGCTGAAAATATTTTTGCATCCTGATTTATTAAAGATATTGGTCTATATGACGCTGGATCTGTCAAGTCCTTGCCTGGCTTCTGTATTAATACAACCAGGGACTGGTCCCACGATGGCGGGGTCATTCCTCCTTCTATTATATTATTGAATAATTTTTTTAATCTAGGTATTAAAATATCTTTAAATATTTTATAAAATTCCGGCCCCAGACCATCAATCCCCGGAGACTTACCTCCTTTTAGTTTTCCAATAATTCCCTCAATTTCTTTGTCAGTAACCAAGGCTTCCATACACTCCCTATCTTGATCATCCAGTCTTATTTTCCAATTCCTTTCTACATATTCCCGAATCTTTTCTTGTGAAAGCGCCTCTGAAGTATATAAATCTTTATAAAATTCCTGAAAAATCCTTAATTTATCTTTCATTACATTACATCTATTCCCTAACTTATCTCTTATTGTCCCTATCATATTCTTAGCCTTCTCTGACTGCGTGGATCTAGCCAGCAATCTGGAATTTCTATTACTAAATTCAAAAAAATCTCTCTTTAAATATAATAAATTCTTTTGGACCTGTTCTATTTCTTCTTTCTCCAATTCCTTTTTTTTAGCCTGAATTAGGGCATATAATCGCTTATCTTTTGACTGTCTCAGTCTCTCCTCTAAACTCCTTATCTCTTCTTCAACCTTTTTATTAAGTACTTCCTGTTGCTTTTTAAGTGTGGACATTTCCCTAATACAGATCCCTCTTATTACTGCTTTCATCGTATCCCATAATAATCCTTGCGAATTAACTCCTTTTTCATTTATCTGCCATATTTCCTGCAGTTCCTTTTTTAATTTATCCACTATGTTTTTATTTTTAAAAATTCTTCCGTCCATTCTCCATCTCTTTGCTTGTTTATAATCCTTCTTTAACTTGATGTCCATCATCATTAGAGCATGGTCTGTGATCTTAATTACTCCAATATCACAATCTGTTAATTTAGGTACCATATTCTTTGATATAAAAATATAATCAATCCTTGAGTAGCTCTTAAATCTAGGTGAATAAAATGTATATTTTCTTTCTTGCCCTTTTACAACTCTCCATACATCCATTAATTCTTTCCTCTCCATTAATTTAGCTAATTCTGTCTTACCCTCTCCTCTACTATCTCTTGTTATATTATCTCTATCTTTCCCTTTATCTAGTACCATATTAAAATCTCCAGCCATCACAATATTCTTTTTCCCTAGATCTCCCACCATATTAAATACTTCTTTAATAAAATCAATTTGTTTCCCATTTGGAGCATAGACGTTTATCAGCACAAATTCTTCCTCTTCCAACGTACAGTAAATTATAAGGATCCTTCCATTCTTATCTTTCTTTATATTTTGAATATTAACACCACATTTCTTCGATATTATTATTGCCACACCTCTCGCTTTAGAAGTACCAAATGACTTTTCATACACTCCTACTTCCCTCATTCGTAACTCATTAGCCCCCTCCTTTATCTGATGAGTTTCCTGCAAAAAAATTATATCTATTTTTTTTTTCCAACAATGTTTCAATTCTTCGTCTTTTAACCACCGTTCCTAGCCCCTTAACATTTAGAGTTGCACATCTCAATCTATTCTCCATTTCTTACTTTCAACCACGTCATTAAATTGGTCTCGGTCAGTGAAACACATACCCCCCCACCCTTCCCCCCCCCCACACCCCCCCATTTTTACCCCCCTCCTCACCAGTCATCTGGGCTCTGGTCCCAATTATTTTAGAACTCTTCGGGGGGGGGGGAACACGGCCCAACCCACAGAGCAAAGTCCGATCCTCCCCTCCTTTTTTACTCTTTCCCCTCTAATCCCTTTTCATTGACTGGAACCTCCAACCGCTCCTTCTAATTGATCTCTGGAACCTCCAACCGCTCCTTCCACTTGGACTATTTCTCCCAGATCCTTGGCATTGATTATGCCCAACTTCTCCAACAACTCGATTCCCTGCTCGCACGATGTTATTCTTTCTTGCTTCCCTTGCCAGAAGAATCTCAAAAATACTGGGTATCCCCAGTTGTAGGTTATCGATTTCTTCCTCAATGCTGCTGTACAAATTTTAACACTCTTCCTCCACTGGACGGTGTGCGCCGATAAATCCTGATAAATTTCTATTGCTGTTGCTTGAATCTTTGGTTGAGCTTGTCGTCTGATTGCCTGCATAAATTTTTCTTTTGTATAATAATTTGCAAATTTAACAATTATGTCCCTTGGAAGCACTCCTTTACGCTTAGAACCAACTCTATGCACCCGTTCGAGATCAGCTTCCTCCCAGGCCTCATCTGGAAGTTGTACTCTTATCCATGTCAAAATAGTATCTCTTAAATCTTTTAAAATCTCTCCTTCTTGTTCAGGATATTTTCTAATGCGAATATTAGCCCGTCTATCCCGATCCTCCATAGCGATAAGGCGTAGTTCATGTTGAGATAGCTGGTCATCCTGTTTCTTACAAACTCCCGCCAGAACTTTAGTATCTGCCTGAAGCACTCCAACATCCATCACCACTTGCTTTAAACCCGTCATGAGTTCAGTCTGCGTATCTGAAATGCGCTTCGCCAAACGTTGTTCCAATCCAATAAGCATGTTTTTTATGTCATCCTTCAATTCATCCATTGGGTCTGGCTGCCCTCCTCTGGGTATCTTCGGAATTGCAGCTGGCTCTGAAGATTGCGAAACAGAGCCCTTAACGGGAGATTTTTTCTTATCCGGCATTTCTTGAAGATCCACCCGGGTCAGTCTGTGCCACAATCGATCTGATCCTCTCTCTCTTACGGGTCTTACCCAGGCGGGGGTGGGAATAGAGGGCTTCTGCCGTCTCTGCTTCTTCATAAAATTCCCTCCCTCTTTCGCCTGGAGGCCCCTCACATATGTCTCTGCGTTGCAGCCAATACTTCAAGTTCACTGGGAGTTAACTTAATTTCTTCTCAAACTCCCTCCAAGTGTGCCATAAAACAGGCTATCTGCCAATTATAGTCCATAAATCAGTCCAATAATGGCGTCTCGCTCCTTAGTCTCCCTTTTGCATCCAGCCGGAACAGCCAGCAATCAGCAATTTCTTGCTGCTCTCAAATCCCCCTTCAAAGATTGTTCACTTCCAGTCTATATATAATGCCTTTTAATACTTTAAGTCAAGCAGGCTATGTTATTATAAGTCCATAAATTACCTCATTAATGGCGCCTCTCCTCCTTTGTCCAGAAGAATTTACTTTCACTTTTAGGCAGCGATCAGCAATCAAGCTCCAGCCAGCTCTCGCTCGTTTCCAACTCACCCTCAGCAATTATTTACTTCCAGACAATATTTCATGCCTTTTATTAATCTTTACGATAAGGAATTAGTGCTTATTTCATAGCTTTTATAGGGAGCTCAGAAGATCTGCGACTTTACCCTGACTCGATCATAGCCCCGCCCCGCTATGTGTCTTGAGTTGAGATTTGAACCCAGGTCTCCCTGTTCTTTGATGCTACTCTAACTACGACACGACATTGATCTACAGTGTGAAATGAGCTGGGCTGATGGCTGTACTAGTAGTTGAGTAGAGCTCAGGTCGACTCCACTTGTGGGTCTTGATCTACTAGTTGAAGACTAGTTCTCTGATAGCACAGCACAGCTAGGATTGGCCTAGATGCCTTCTAACAGCCTTCCCCAACCTGGTGCCCTCTAAATGTTTTGGACTACAACTTCCAGCATTCCCTAGGATTGCATGCTTAGTTTGCTTATGAGTTCTTTAAATTTCTGGTCTGCTTAAAGAATGTTGTTTTGTTTACTTCTCTCCTATTAGCCATGCTGGCCGCTATGATGTCGTCAGAACGTGCCCTCTTTGCAGACCTTTTGTATTTTAGGATGATATCATCTTTGAAACCAGCCTCACCTCTTACTTTCTCTCCATTTAAGACTTTGGCACCATGAGGCCTCTGCATCATCAACCATCCTTCCTCCTGGTTGGAGAAGGAAACTTTTCCTTCTCAGCTGGTTTGTGTGAAGTGAGGGGCTGTGAAACTCACATTGTTGCTACCTGCTATGAGAATGAAGACACTGTTTGTAGACAAGATCTTGCCAAGTCCAACATCCAATATCTGAGGGACAGAGGTAAAAAGAAAATTAAGAAAAGAACGTGTTTGCTGTATTTGGAGAACCATTCTTCCAGGTCATATGGTTTTGGGGCTTTGGGGAGGAACTCCAGTTTTTCCCCAATTGCAGGTGAGAGGAAAGAAGTTGGATGAAGGGACTCAAGAAAGGAAGAGTGTGCAGGGAAAAGCACAACTGTATTGTCATCTCTTTCTTCAACACTTTCAGAACTATATAAAGCATCTTCAGGTGGCAATCTGGCAATCTTACCTGGCCTTTCTTGCAGTTCCTTGTTGAAGTGGGTTGATCTGCTTCCTTTAGTCATCTGGAGGTTTTTTTTAATATCTGCTGTGTACTTGTGGTAAAACAATCTGGCTTCTGTGAGTGACTGCTATGTAGGGGATCTTGTCCTAAGGCAAGGAGTGGTTTGGAGCAAGGCACTTAAAAGCCCTAAGGACTCTCTGGATTTGCTTCCAGCCTTCCTCTTCACATCACTGGGAGTAGCAAATCCTGTTGTTGTATTAAGGTAGCTCTGGAAATGTGTGTATATATATATATATATATATAGGCTGAATTTGTTTTTGTGTTTTAAAGTTTTATTGTAATAATATATTTCTTGTTTTTTGTTTTGTTTTTATACTTGCATTTTGTTGTTCATTGCCCTAGGTGAATGAACTCCAAAATTTTCTACTATCTTAAGTGACCCACCTATTTTTTGTTTAATATTTCAGGAGCTGAAGTTCATTTTTGTGTTGATTGCACAAAACTGGAAGAGTCCTTCTTGCCATCTGAGAGGGATTTTGTTTGCATTTATTTCAACTTCCCCCATTGTGGGAGAAAAGCTGGAGTGAAAAAGAACAGGGAGCTTCTTGCCAGGTTTTTCTGTAGGTGAGGACAAAACAAAGCAAGACAGTGTTCCCTTTTCTGTTACAGTGTGTGTCTGTGTGCATTTTAGTGCTATAACTATTGGTACCAGAAGCTCTGTCCTCAAATTCCCTTAATAAGAATAAAAGAGGAAGTGTGTCTTTCTATCTGCGCCATAGCTCCCAAACCAGGAAATCTAGACACCTGAAATCTAGCATGCATACTAAGGAGACCATAGGGATATGTAGTTTGGGGTTATTTTGTTAAAATGCATTAATTAGTTTTAATTAATGTAAATGTTTGAAGCCAGCAGTAATATCTTCAGTCATTACTTGGCATTCTTCCCTAACCAGTGCATAGCCATGTCTAGGAGTGCCAGCAACCTTGGCTTCACTCAGATGAAGTGGGCAAAATATGTCCAACTTTGATAGCTGCATAAGGCTTTGTTCTATCAAACGAAGGGCTATTCCCACCCATATGAAGTTGGGTACTTTTGCTAGTAAGAGCCAGATAAGTATTTAAATTTACTTGTTTTGCACAGGCAAGCAGGTTTCGAGTTTTGTGCTTTATTTTGAGCCTGATATATACATAGCTTTGACGTAAGCGGAAGATTTTTGTATGGGCAGTGTGGTGGCAGGAGGAAGCTGACAGTGTTGCAGTGAAGGAGTAGAACAAGCAGAGAACAAAGACCTCTGCCACCAGGAGTTGCTAGTTCCTTTTGCAACTTTTCCAATCTTACCCCCCCAATTTCAGGGACTATAAAAAAATCCATGTTTAGAGCAACATTGCTGAGGTCTAATGTGAAAATATAAGTGCTACATAAGTTAAGAAGAGCCGTGCTAGACCAGACCAAAGGCATATCTAGTCCAACTTTCTGTGGCCAGCCAGATGCCTATGGGAAGACTTCTTAGAAACAGCCCACTTGCTGCATCAGCCACCGGACAAAGCTACCCATCCTTTGTCTGTTCTTGTTCCAGTTGTGCAGGCGTCCTGGCAGAGAATGGAGAGGTCCGTGTGGCACTTTGCAGAGGGCAGGGTGGCACCCCTGCAGACCAGCCAGTGAGAGAGTGGCACAACAGCTGGCAAGTAGTGGCCATGGCAGCAGAGGCAGGATTTATCCTGAGCGATGTTCATCCATTTAACATCAGGGATGCTTGTGGATATAAATGCACAGGTTACAGGTAAGCTGCAGGTACTGCACAACGTTTGATGGCATCCCAGATATCATCTGGAGTGTTGCCATAGTAACCACCATATTAGCCTCTGCTCCTGCCTCTTGAGATGCCTCCTGTGATGGAAGAAATGCCATGCATGTTGTGTAGGCTGGGAAATCATACACAATAGTCTTTCATTTGTAACTTGTGTACTATAAAATTGAAGCTTCCTGTTGTTGAAGCTGTTTTTTCCTCTAGCAGTAGAGTTCTCAAGACTTTGTTGATAGAGATCGAATCCATTCCTTCTATCTCCAGTTAGGAGATAGGGAAGGAATTTGAGATCCTTCATAACTTCCAATGTCTTACTTCAAAGATCCCACCTCATGCTTCTAGACAATCTAGCATTTATCACCCAGGCATTTTCAATCTCATTGGTTTACTGTTTGTCAGTTCATGTAATTCAACTTGCATTTTTGGCTTTATGCTTATGCTAGTCAAAAGTGTCAGTTGATGTGCCTCAAAACATATTTGTCTTATTTGTAGGAGTCAGGATAAATCTTTCTCTGTAGAAGGAGCTCTGAACCACATATTCACACGGAGTTTGCCTTTTCTGCATCCCAGGCCTGTGATCTGTCAAACGGAACTGGAAGGCAAATTGGTTTCCTTCCTAGTTCCAGAGATATTTCTAGACAAGATTAACAGGTAAGTGAGTTTCCAAATCCTATGAATTTATCCATGCACAACATAGCCAGTCAACTGATGACTGTGATCAAGTAGAGAATTCAAACTGTGTGCTATTGTCTTTGCTTTGGGATGCATTTACGGTATGCAATCAATCCGCACTGTGTTTATTTGTAGGAATGAATTAAAATATTAAACTTTGTACGGTATAAAAGTTAGTATGGTTTAATGGATCCCTGCTAGATTCAAATCCTGGTTTATGGGATCTCTTTGTAACTTTGAACAAGCTGTTGCTGCTGGAAAGAGACACCACGTGACACCAACAAACAACCCAGTCTTTCTTGGTTGTGGAAGAGAGGTTTGCAACTAGGGAGTCTTTCCACCTGTGAAATGGGAATAATGATCAACAGGCAAAAGATCATATAACTCTTTGCACATTTGGGGCTACGTGACTAATATGCATTTGCAACTTGCCTGATAGTATTGCTTTCTTATATATTTTACTATTTTAAATAGGTGTTCCCCCGATATGAATTTGGAGCATCCTGTAAGGACAATAAATGAAAGGCTCATCGATGAGCTTGGCAAATCTTTCCCAGTTGAGAAAGTGAACTCTTCCATTTCCTTGGTGTTCCAAGGCAGCCCCAACTGCCCTCCCCCTCCGGATGCCTTTTGGATGGTTCCTGTTGCCAAAAGAAACCCAATCCTTAAGCCCGTGGCTAACAAAACTGCAAAGGATACAGAAACCTTTGTCTTTCCTTCTGGTTTTCCTGGCTGGGGTGGTAGTGATCAGTGCCGCGACTTGATGAGCTGGGAAAGCAACTGGGACTTGGGACAGTATTACCTCAGACCTTCCTTGCTGCTTTTTCTTCATACTGTCATACAGCAAGCAGAGTTTCCACCTGGGACCCTCATGGCCCTCAGTGGACCGGCCTTTAGGAAATGCAAGCTCTCTGCACATGCCCTGCCCATTTTTCACGAGACGGTCTTTATCTGTGTGGTTAATAAGGGCTCAGAAGCTGTAAGACTTGTAGAAGCCCTAGCTGAAAACCTCACAAGCACTTTAAGCTCGCTGCTCCAGCCTTCAGGTGTCAAGTTGGACTGTACAACAGCCGAACCAGAAACAGCACAACTAAATACCTTTGTAACTACGGAAGCCCAGCTGCATGAATTGAAACATTTTATCACTGTGACCATCGATGCTTGTGATCCTGACCCAAAGGAAATTTGTGTAGGGTCCATAAGTATAGCTCCATGGCAGCCGAAGAGCATTGATTGTGAAATTGTTTGTGCTTCATTGAACCTTGACCTTCTGGCCATGCAAGTATGTGGAATCTCTGACTGGCGCATGCTCTGGACCTCCGACAAACGTTTCCTGAATCAGTTTGTGGGAGGGCGTTTAGGCCCTTTCAAGAGCTTTTCGCTCTATCCGCCCTCCTACGTGCACGACCTCAGCTTCTGGGTTCCAGAACCAGAAGGTTTTAACGAAGCCCAGCTTCACACCATTGCAAGGAGCGTATCTGGGGAAACAGTTGTGTCTGTCCAACTGCTGGACAGCTTTCTGCACCCCGATACGGCACAAACCAGCCTCTGCTACAGGTTCACTTACCAGTCTTGTGACAAAGCGCTCAGCTGCCAGCAGGTGGCAGCCATGCAGATGAAGCTGAGGGAAGAAATACAGCGTGGTTTGCGCGTGACTCTGAGGTAACCCTTCATCCTCATTCACCACAGACAGATTTTGCCAGAGACCATAATTCAGGAACTCTCTTCAATACTACCATGGGAGTGTGCATGCACCTTTAACACTGTGTGTTGCGTCAGGCCAGCCAAATGCCTTTCATAAAGGCTGAGTGGCCTTGAAAGGTACATACACCTGGCAATTTTTCCCCATTATGCTCCTTAATGTAATAAAGTTCATCTGTTTAAACCTTGTTTATCTTGGTGGGTAGTTCTTCTACAGAGTTCATTGTTGTATGCTGTTGCGATTGCATCTAGTCCTAACTGAAGAGTTAGCACCAGCAGCCAGTCAGAAAAAACAGCAATGGGTTAGATGGACCAGTGACCTGGCATGGTATAAGACCATTTCGTGTGTTCTTCTAGCCTGTTTTGGTTTTATTGAATGGCATAAATGGAAACCCCGGAGAAGAAACTCTCAAGTTTTACATGCTTAACTATACAGTTGAAGGATAATATTTCTGAAAGTGGAGTTCTGGAGTCTTTAAGGGAAGCAATGGATTTAATTTTTAATTACATTTTATCGTGCCCTCTATCAAAGGAGCTCATGGTGATGTAGATGGTTCACTCCTTTTCTCCCTCACAATAACACTGTGAGGTAGGATAAGCTGGCTGGGGAATGCTGGGAGTTGTAGGACTTTTTCTATCAAAACATGTTTAGGATTGTACTCTTAGCAGACTTTGTAGCAGAGCAGTGATTTGAACTTGGGTCTCCCTCATTATAAGTCTGACATTCACTCCCAGCCTTGCCCAACCTGGTGCCCTCCAGATGTGTTGGACTACAGCTCCCATAATTCCCATCCGTCATGGTGGGAGTTGCAGTCCAAACACATCTGGAGTGTCAGCACATTTGAGCTCAGCAATGCCTGTACCTGTAGGCGGAAGAATGCAAAGAGAATGAGTGACAAAATCCAGAGATATTTATAACGACTGGCCTTTGAAAGACTCAAATCAAGTGCTGTCTCTTATTTTTAGAGAGGATTACTGCAGTTGTTACTTTGGCTAAAATAAGAGACTGTGGCAGAATCCTTCTGAGTCTGTTAAGCTTGAGCAGGTCCTGCCCGAACGAACGAGAAGAATGGGCTACCACTTTGGGCTGATGTCAGCCACTTCTTGGCTATTCTGGTAATTTTGGATACTCAAATGCTGGGATGAACACAGGTTTTATTGGAACCTGGACTCAATCCAATGGCTTAGCCAATGCACTACAGGGCTTCACTTTTTGCAAACTCAGTGCTCAATGATATACTTGGGGTTGAACTCAAAAGTGCACATACAGGGATGCATAACACTAAAGGTGTGACCTTGGACAGTCTTACTAGGGAATAAGCACCATTGAATGTGGTGGGAATTGCTTCCAAATAAGCATGCAGATGAGATTGCACTGCATGGTGGCAATGCTATACATACTTATTTGGGAGTAAACCTGGTTAAAATCAGTGGGATTTCTGAGTAAATCTACATATGCTCATGTTTATTTTTTCTAGTTGGGCGTTTTTCACAGTGCCTCAATATATACAGACAGCCGTGAAACACATGGAGGCACAAAACTATTTTTGTCTTGTTCATTGAGCTGCATGCAACAGGTGGTAGGTATATGGCAAGCTCTAGTCTGTAATAGGGGCCGATCACTTAATGATAGGTATGCAGGATCCAGTTAAACTTTAAGTCATGCAAAACACCATAACAGTATGTTTACTTGCAACTACCCAATTCAATAAATGGGATTTACCTTCAAATACATATGTATAGGATCTCTGCCTAGCCCCCCCACCCCGCATTTTTCTCCCACCATTTGAGGGCTTTGTTTTATTGTCACAAAATCATAATCCTGAGTGTGTTCTCAGCAGTAAATCCTACTTTGGATGTGCAATCCCTTGCTTTGCTCTCCGATGTTTTTTTAGGGGAGATAGCGGATATGTTGGCACGACTGGAGCACACACACAGTAAGGCTGCAGATTAACAGCCCTTCCCTATGCACAGTTACTCAGAAGCAATTGTTACTCAGAAGCAGTCGGGCTTTCTCCCAAGTAAATGCACACAATTGTAATCTTCCATCTACTAACAGGGAAGCAGTTGGCACTGGAGCCAATAAGGCTTACTTGGCAGGTATCTCATGAAAGGACATAACCCAGAACTGCTGTGAGGTGGTGGCATTCCAGAATGTGCTACAAAAATGCAGGAGCAAGGCCTTCGGTTAGATTTTCGAATGGTCCCTCATGTTTGTTTTTAATAACGTCCTTGCATGTAGTAAACTAGCACGGCAGGAGGAAGGTGACGTTCAAATACTAGCTTATTACATGCAAGGTGTACTTTTTTTGTTGTTTTTAAGGGAGCATTCAAAAACTGACAGATGTATCCCTCCAACCTGAAGTGGCACAGCCTAAAAAGTGACTTCCTCCTCCGTACCGCCTAATAAGTAGGTTGGACAGCAGCTCTTCTCGTCTCCTTTCCGTCTTGCAAGAACAGGCACGTTTACCCGGACAGGGGACTAGAGCAGCATCTGCGCCTGCGCGTGACTTTTGCCCGCACCCATCATGGCGGCCGCCGCCGCCGCCGCCTTCAGTTCTGACGCGTCCCGCTACTGACTGCAGGGGAGGAGTTTGCCGGTGAGGCCCGACTCTTGCCCACACTCGGCATGGCGGCCAAGGGGGCCCGGCAGCGGCCTCGATGTGGGGTTGGGGATGCAGCTGCTGCTGCCGCTGCTGCCCGGCAGCGAGAGGAGGCGCCCCCGCCGGCCCCTGAGGAGGCCAAACCCGAGTAGGTGGCAGATACTGGCATTGGGGGGCGAGAAGGGAAGGGGGGTATCAATATGGGGGGCAGACTGGCTTTATGATGTGTGGGGCGTCTGAGGTAAATGGTGGTGGAGGAGGAGGGAATAGCTGGTGAAGGGTGGAAAAGCCTCCTTGAGAAACGGAAGGGGAATCTGAGGTAAATGGGGGGGGGGAATAGCTGGTGAGGGGTGGAATCTATGCACATGTAGAAGAAAAGGGGGGTGTCAGATTTTAATTCTTTACAGATTTTAACGGTCCCCCCCAAAGACGTGTTATACTGAACTAATATCGTATTCATCGCATTTATTTATATTTTTGCTGAAAAGCTGGTTTTAAACGATGACAACCCCTTCCCCTTTTAAAACCCTATAGCCCAGCCTATGGCCCTCCAGGTGGATGGGACCATAACTCCCAGCATCAGAATGACGAAGGATTCTGGGAGTTGTAGTCCAACACATCTAGAGGGCACCTGGTTGGGGAAGGCTGCTCTAGCCCCATTGAGTCTCAGTCGGCCCCTGCCCCGACGGTTGCCATAAAGCAGGCAGACAGAATTGCCCCAGCTGCCTACAACCCCACAGGGGTCAGAACAGTGTCTCCATATTCTCTGTAGCCCCACACCGTATTACCCCACCCTGACTCCCACCCCGACCCCAATTTCAGCCTTATATAATTGTGAGAAGGCATTTTAAAAAGGAACCTGTCCTCTTGGGTGGAGATCTCATCCCTTCTTGGTTATAGGGCCAGCCAAGGTTTAGTCTAGTAGTGTTTTGATGGATTAAAACCCAGCTCCCAACAACATTTGCTGAGCAATCTGCAAATTGGGTTAGATTCTAAGAGCAGCAGCTTGGGTCTATAATTATCCAACAGTGACAGTTCTTAAATGCATGGATATAGATACATATTCAGTTGTCAGTCTTTCTGGATGCCCCATGTTTAAATCCAGAAGCCTCAGTCACCTTGGCACTTCTCTGTAATCCACTCCCCAGCACCACCTTATATCATCCACTAACAGGACTAACACCTGTGCCTTTTGGGTCTTGCCTAGGCCATCTGGGAGCAAAGCAGGCCATGTCTGGGCCCCTGAAGGATCTACGGCTTTCAAGTGTCTAATCTCGGCCCGGTTTTGTGCTGCCCTGCTGAGTAACATCTCTGACTGCGATGAGACATTTAACTACTGGGAACCTGTAAGTGCCTTCCCTGCCTGTAAGGAAGTGTTTTGCTGGATTGCAAATTGGGTAAACATTTAATTTAGCTTCTGAATTGCTGCTGGATTTAAAGTTGTGGTATCTCAGCTATATCCTCTGGTCTTGTGTGATGCAGAATTGCAGTTCTGCAGATACTGGCTTCCTAAGGACAAGAATGGCCATGCAAACCCAGCGGTTTTCTTGACAAGACCTTGCCTATAACTGGCCTAGCGTTCATCATTCTTATCTCTGTGTGTAAGCAAATATATGCCACTAAAGCAAGAATCAAGTTCTGACTTGCATTTGCCATGCGTCTTTTAGATGCACTACCTCGTTTACGGTAAAGGCTTCCAGACGTGGGAATACTCTCCCATCTACGCAATCCGCTCCTACGCATATTTGTGGCTCCACGCCTTACCAGCCTTGTTCCATGCCAGAGTTCTGCAAACAAACAAGGTAATGAGCATATCTTGAGTTCATCTTTGTGTTGGGTGGGATCTTTCTTTCAGACTACTCCAACCGGTTGCCTAAGGCCTTAGAAGAGCACTGCCACATAGGCAGCCTTCCAAACCACACCTCTTTCCTGTTTTATTCCCCAGTACTCTACTCATGAGGAGAGCTTTGTTCCCAAGAAGGCTATAGTTGCTGTTCCAAGCTGGGACAGTGCCTGGCTCGTCACACTCCTCCCCTCCAGGTCCAGTTGCTAGAACGACCTTAGTGTCTGGGCTGTTGTTCTCTTTGTGGTTCACCTGAGCTTGCCCCCACCGTGTGTGCCTCCCCCGCTGTTTTTGCCTTTCTCTAAACAGAAGAAATTGTTCTTTTAGGGGCAGGGATTTCACCAATTCAGTTGTCTAGCCAGCTGTTCTGACCCCAGAGCTCTGATATTGTTAACTTTCATTGTGGTTTAACCCATGAAAATCATTGTTCATTTTATCGTGTGGTGTGAAAACCATAGTAATCTTTGTCATACTATTTTTTTCTTGTGTATGTGTGAGTGTGAGCAAACTGTCTACTGAAGGAAACAATGTTTTTTTTTAAACAAGAAAACCACCATTGTAATTGGAGGCTGGACCATATTCTGTTAACACTCAGGCTGTTCTTTTCTTCTACATGGGTGTAAAAGCAAGCTACCTTCAGAGTTACGGTGGCAGCAACATGTATAGTATTTAATACAGTTTGCACATTGAATAGGGCCATGCTTACTGGTTAGGCTCTGTTCAAAATCCCCTGAAGTTGAAAGCAACATTTGGTTCCTTTTGTTCACCAAGTATCCTGTGCTTTCAAAAGTCTGATTAGTCTATCTGGTCCAACTTCTGGCTTTATGATATCTTACCAGAGGGTGAGGAAGGCTGGTTTTATAATACTGTTTGCTTCTAAAAGCATTAAAACTGTAACCATTTCTCCTAGGTTCTCATCTTCTATTTCCTGCGCTGTCTTATGGCCTTCCTGAGTTGTGTTTGTGAGCTTTATTTTTATAAGTGAGTACAGAAAAATGCTTCTTCTGTTACTGTTGTGAATAATACGTTGTTGACGTGGGTGTTATCGCAAGGATATTTCTTGGTCCACCAAATTACCATGCCATGGTGAACCACTGGGACAAGTACATGCCTACAATTTTTGGTACGTCCTGATTCAGTTAAAGAATGTAAAAGCTGGAACAATTTTCTGGGATGTCTTACCTAGGGTATAAAACAGTGTTCAAACTGTCGGATGAGCCAGCTGCACCCTCCAGCTGTCAATCAGAACTGTCTTTTCACATACCTGCTGCTCTTGGTAGCCCTCAATCTCAGCTGACACATGGTTGGGGCCAGGATACTGGGAGACCCTGGGAATCAAAGAAAAAGGTATGAGGCAATGGGAGCTAGCTCGAGAAATTTAAAGAACTTATTTAGATGCCAGTTTTAATAATATGTAGTAGTGTGGTGCCACCTGCATAGACCTGCCAGTATCTTAGTGTAGAATTAGCCAGAGGACATGTTATTAGCTGGTCTTCCTGTCACACCAACAGCTTGGAGGAGCCCAGAGGGTTATAACACATGCAGTTGCCTTGTACTTCCCATGGGTACATCCAGCCCTCCATGGTCTACAGCAGCTGGTAGTAGTTCTCCCAGGTCTTTCCTAGGCCAGACGCCTCAGATTCCTTTTACCTGGAGATGATCCTGGAGCTATAAGGCTAATCTAAAAATGAAGCTGCCTTATACTGAACCATTGGCCCATCTAGGCCAGTACTGTTCGTTGTGCTGTGAGTTCTCAGCTCTGCTCTGGAATAGCGCCATGTTCTGGTTCTCCTCTCTCTTCCTCAGGGCAGTGTGCAAGAAGTTTGGGCTGCATGTGAGCCGTCTCATGTTGGCTTTCTTGGTACTTAGTACTGGGATGTTCTGCTCAGCAGCTGGTAAGTTTAAATGAATTGGGTAGGGATCCATTTTGTCTTGGAATCTGATGGGTAAGGAAATATTTTTTTTGCAGAATTTGAATTGTTTTGGTAGGGACTGGGATAGTGAAGGCAGAGGGAGTTACATGGACCAGTGAGAGAGAGCAGAAAGTTGTGTGAGGGTGGAAGTCATTCTCCCTGCCGAAGCGAACTTTTCCTCCCCTCCCTTTCCAGTTCCCTGTCTGAGATTCAGCTAGTACCGCATGTAGTTCCCAAGCTTTGTGTGGACTGGAAACTTTAACAAAAATAAATACTAAATTGTTCAGGATTCTGAAAAGGACTTTGGATTTTCAGTAGGTGGTCAGTGCAGACTTCTGGACATCCAGATTCTGCAGAAAGAAATGGCAATGCACGGGGGAGTATTTCTGGACTTAGTTTCAGCAGAAAAAGAGCATGAAAGCCATTTATTTTGCTTACCATGGGTCCACATTAATTTTTGGAGAGGGGAAGAAGTTAGGTCAGATCCCTCATTTGTAGCTATAACAAGTTCCTGCCTTGCCTCTTGGGCTCTGCTGAGGATCTGCTGAAAAATATTTCCAGTGGTGACAGAGGGTGGACCTCCAATCAGCAAGGAGATGCTTAGGAAACCCCTTTTGCAGTGGAAGGATTCCAAGGGTTATTTACGTTAGTTCTTGCGTAACCTCGAGCAGAATTTGAGGTTCCTTGCCCTGAACTGCCAAATACCAAGCGAGACCACTGCATTACCTGCTTTGACATTGGCATGGAGAGAGAGGGCTGTTTTCCTTGCAGTCTGATCCTTTTAACTGGAGATTGAGCATGGAACCTTCTGCATGCAAAGCAGGTGCTCCACTTCTGAGCTATGGCCCTTTTCCCATGTTGCCTGTTTTTAGGACTGTGCTGGGAAAATAACCCCTCCTCCTCCTCCTCCTGCTGCCAATATGCCTTGATATGGCCTTGTCTTCTCCGTGAGGCAGTTGCAAATGCTTTTCAACGGGCTCCCAGATCCTGACTCCCTTTTGTTTCTTTTACGTTTCAGCTTTCCTCCCCAGCAGCTTCTGCATGTACAGCACGGTAATAGCAATGACTGGGTGGTACATGGATAAAATCTCTCTGGCAGTCCTGGGCGTGGCTGCTGGAGCCATCGTAGGCTGGCCGTTCAGTGCTGCACTTGGGTAAGCAAAAGGGGTTGGGGATGGAAGCATTCAAGGCCTGGTGATTTTGTTTGGGTACCAGAAGTCAATGGAAAGCCACTGATGTCCATCTAAGCCTGATCATATCACCACTGCATTCAGATTCTAATAGCTCTCCACATAAGACTGTGTTTTTTTACTCTTGCCTTCCTGGGGATGTAGCCGTGTAATTCCTGTTGCTTGGAGAAATGTGGAGTTTGCATTTTGGGGGCAGAGTTTTTTGTAACTCTTCCCATCCAGGCTCTATGAAGCTTGCTCAGCTTTTGAAGACTGTTTTTTAATTAAGATGTTTTCTAGCCCTCATAGTCTCAGAAGACAGTTCCAAGCATATGTGGGCAAAGTGACTTCGATACCGAAGGGAACATCCAGCAGTTAGGGGGAATTGGACATGTTCTGCTAATACTGAAAATTGATTTTTCCACAGACATGAGCGCACACGCGCACAGACACGCATATATGTATTAACAATCAACTATAAGCAATGTCTGTCATCCTGTGATCTGCAGAATTCTGAGCAGAGAGATCTTAGAAAGCTGCCGGTGCAGGTTGTTTCTTAAGACACTGCACTGTAGGTATTAAGCAGGCTTTATGTAGTAGTAGTAGTATTTCCCAAGAAAAAGGAGGGGGGTGGGGGAGACAGCAAGAAGCTTTTCTCGTACCACTTTCCCAATAAAAAGGGAATTCCCTCTGTTCCTCGTAAGAGTGTTCTAACTTTCTTCCCGCTTCTCTGCACCACATTCGCATGTTCTCACTGCATTTCTTTTTGCCCTGTGTTTGTATAGTTTCTTCTATCCCTAGAGTAGCGGGTGGGCAGAAGGTCATTTGCAGTAGAGCGGCATCGGTCTCTGACTCCCAAGTGGTTTAACAATAGCAGCAACAAAAGGTCCCTCCCACCCTAAATTATACTGCTGAAAGGAATAAAGCTTGCAGGGGGCAGGCAGTATAACGAGAAGTGGATTTTTGGTATTTAAAAACTGTTAGGTGCTACTCAGTCTGCTACTCGAAACAAATCCCTGGGCTCTGACTGCTTCAATTCTAAGTGTATGTCTTTCAGAACCAGGCTTCAAGTTGGTGGGTCTTAGGATTCCATTAAAACCAGAGTCGATTTTGCAAGGCTGAAGTCTGTCCGACCCTGTTCTAAATGACCCTTTCCAAAAAACCCTCTCGCTATATATTCCTTTTGGCCGTCTGTTTTCCCGTGCTACTTCTCAGTTCCCACCATTTCTAAATCCCATGCTCAATCAACCTTTATTTACAGTCAATAGACCAAAGGCAAAACAAATATAACATACAGTCATGATGCTTGCAACTTAGCTGATATAAAAAGGGACTATAAATCTACAAATAAATACTATAAATAGTGAGTGTTAATATTAATCGTCCGCTAATGATCTGGTTCGAATAGCCAGATTCAGAAACTTAGCTACCTGTTCCGTTATTTGCTTATTTGTACCCTGGAGCAAAATACTTGTTAGGGCCTCAGAGGAACGCCCTGGGAGGGACTGTGTAATTGGCCAAATTAAGTCTACCCTGGCCGATTGGTAAAACCTACAAAAAAATAAAACATGTATTATAGATTCGACCTCGGTGTCATTGCAGGGGCAGCATCTGTTGTGCCAAGGAATTCCCTTGTAGTGGCCCTCCAATACCCTAGACTGGAGAACATTAAACCTGGCTAGTGTAAAGGCCTTCCTATATTTGGTAAATCCCATGCTGTACTCGTCCTGTTCTTCTAAAAAGAAAGACCCTGTTCAGACGACACGCTAAGCCACGGTGGTTAAGCATTTTGGGCTAAACATTATGGCTTAGTGTGTCGTGCGAATCATGACATAGCATGTTGTGCAAACCATTCTTAACCATGGTGGCTACATAACCGCGGCTTAACCACACTCACTAAATATTTGCTGCAAAAGGGTTAGCAGCCTAACCATGGCTTAACGTATCTTCTGAACAGTCCCAAAGTTTATTGTTAAAGAAAATTATTTAGAAACAGACTATATTCCAAGGTAGGCACTTGATTAAAAGTCTCTGGGTGTTTCGGTGCTGGAGGCTGAGGGAGTTTTCCCAAGGGCAATCAATCCCTGTTTTTAAACATCCAAGTAGAGGTTCAAACGGTTGTTGCTGTTTGTTTGAGAATGGGGGAAAGGGGGTTGGGGGTGATGAAAACATCTTCTTGGTGCTCCTTTCATTAGGCTTCCAATTGCCTTTGACTTCCTCATCCTGAAAAGAAGGTGGAAGAGCTTCCTGAGGTGGTCTCTTGTGGCACTGGTGGTGTTCTTGGTGAGTCCCCCAAATTGGTTTTGGTTAGAGGGGAAAATGGGCTGATGGGAGCAGAGTGTCAAATTCAGTTCAGCAGTGGTGCGCGTGTCTCCTTCCTTCCCGCCGTGAGGACAGAACAGGAGTGAAAGAATGTCAAGGGTTTGTTAAACAAGCAAAGCAGCTGTTCAGTGGCCTGAGAAGCTGGAGGAGCGGAGGTGGTGAACGTGTAGGGTTGATGAACGGAGGAGCTGAACAGAAAAACAGGGTTGGTGCAGAACCTCATTCAGGGGCTTGGGAAAAGACAGGCTGTGCGTTTTTGGTAGAAAGGAAGTAGGCAAGGAGGATGTGGAGATCTGGGGATTGCAGGCCAGGGAGCTAAGGGGACAGAGGGGTGCTAAACCCTGGGCCACTGCAACTTTGTCTGTATGTGGTGCATATATGAATCTGTGTGAAAGAGAGTGAATTTCATATGGAACATAGGAATATAGAAATCTTACTTGTACAAAAGCAGACCATGGGTCCCTCTAGCCCATTGACATTGACTGACAGGGGCTGTCCAGGTTTCAGGTTTCATGGGACCTTTTGCATGCAAAGCATGTGCTTTACCACTGTGCTACAGGCCTTCTCCCATGATATGAACTAACCAGACAATTCTTTGGTGGCAGGCTTCTAGTTGAAGGTAAGCGCAGAGCTACGTATTACTCTGGACGTGGGGACTGCTGCTGAAAATGACATCCGTGTATTGAGTTCTCTCCTCCATGACATGTAGAATCCCCTCCTATGTCCTGATAATAACATTGAGTGGGGGCAGGGCACCATACATTGTGATGATGTCGCAACATGGGAGAAGTCACAACATGATGCAAGGATGCCATTTTCACTGGCAGTCCTGTGTCCGCTGTAACTTGTAGTTCAGCCCTAAGTTCTGGTCAGCGCCTCTCTTTAGCTTTGTTTTATAAATGAGGGAAGTTCAAGTGTTGATGTGAAATTGCCCAAAGTGTGAAACCGATTTCTAAAAGGTGTGGTGGTTCTTCTTGAAGGTGCCTCTGGTGGTTGTTGACAGTTATCACTACGGGAAGCTGGTGATTGCCCCACTCAACATTGTCTTGTATAATGTCTTCACGCCGCACGGACCAGATCTTTATGGTGAGTCTACCTGTAGGAGTTGGAGAAACGTTTTGGGATGGTGGGTGTAGAGGGGTTGATCGTACAAGCTGTGCTATGAAAATTGGTGCATGCTCTGGTGGGTTTATTCATTTATAACCTGCCTTTCAGCCCCAAAGGTGGAGTTCATAAAGAAAAAGAATATTAAACAAGTTCAAATGACGAACCAAATTGACAGCAACACTGTTATTAAAACCTCAGAGAATAGACTCAACCTATCTTCAACGCCTACCTAAAACTCTGCAAAGATGGGGCCAGTCTCACCTCCCTAGGGAAGGAATTCCACTTTTTGGGTTCTCCCACAGAGAAGGCTCTGTCGCATGTTCTCACCAACGTGTCCTCGCTTTTGGTGGCGGGGCAAAGCTATTCCCAGGGCTGACCCAATTTATTAAGCTACCAGGAGGAGGGCCTTCTCTGCTGTGGCACCCCAGCTGTGGAATGAGCTCCCTAGAGAGGTTTGCCTGGCACCTACATTACACTCTTTTAGATGCCAGGCGGAGACCTTTTTAGTTTCTCAGTATTTTAACAGTTGACCAGTTTAATTTTTAACTTGCTGTTTTAAATTTGTATTTAAATTTGTATTAATTTCTGCATTGTTGCTCGGTTTTTATCCTGGTAGGGCTCTTACACTGTATTTTAAACTAAGTTTTTGTACTGTTGTTGTTTTTTATATTTTGAATTGGTTGCCATGGTTTTAATTTTCGTAAACCGCCCAGAGAGCTTCGGCTATTGGGCGGCATAGAAATGCAATCAGTCAATCAATCAATCAATAAGCTTCTTCATACTGCTGCGCTGCACAGTCCAAGAATTGCTCTCCAGCAGCCTTTGCAGCATTGCAAAGGATTCCTAGAGCAAATGTCTTGGATTCTGCATTTCTTGACCTGCCTCCCTACAAGCATGGCCGGTCCAAGCAATGGCTTGAGTTGCTGACGCTGCCATGCTGTCTCCAGGGGAGCAAAAGGCATCCGAGCATCCTCTTAGACTTGCATTTCTGCACAGAACTGGAAGCATGGCCAGGAGGGGTGTTGGGGGGGGCAAGTGCACCCTCTGCAGGCTCTGGCTGGGATTTCTATGTAGTGCTGGTCTCGACGCCATGTGCAGTGTTCATAGGCAGGCCGTGTGTAGTCTGGGAGTTGGGTGCACATGGACATATGTGTGTCCCCCCTCCAAAGCTGCTGGCGAATGAGCCCCAAATGAGGATGCTCTTTATGCTGTAGGCCGATAAGCAAATCAATTTATAGTTGGATGTCTTGGCTAAAATAAGAATGGTTGCTTCATAAGATACTGCCTCACCCTGAGTCAGACCGCTGGTGCATATCCGTCGACGCTGCTTACTCTGTGCTAACAGTGGGCCTCCAAAGTCTCGGTCGGAGGCCTTTCTGAGGCCCTGAGGCAGTTCTGTCCATAAGGTTGCTTGGCGTTTGGCTCCTTGCGTTTGCAACGGCAGCTTGATCTTTGTCCTTCTGCGGTTCTTTCATCCCTGCAAAATGATTGCAGAACACATCACTGCAAGACCTTGGAGCCTCTTCCGTCTGTCAGTGTGTTGAGCCTGACCTTTCCACATTTCGTGCATGAACATGAGCGGGCTCCGCTGTCCTCTGGGGACCAGTGAATTCCGAAGTGTCTCATTCAGAATGACGCTCATGCAACGTCTTCATGCTATTGAGAGGGCTGCTTTAATACCGTCTAGCCTGGAAACACAGTGAAGAGCAGAATGCTGTGGACGTGGAGACAGTGTTCTGATGCTGAGGCGCATGCTCAAAGATGTCTCAAGGATGCATCCGTATTTAGATGGGCTTTTGTTTGTTTGTTCTGGCTTTAGATTAAACTTCCATGTCCCAACTGTCTTTGGGTCCACCTCTCAAGCATGGAATCTGGCATGTGTTTGTTGTTTTAAAAAGCAAGCTTCTAGATCTCATGGCTGCTAATAAACATTTGAAAAGAGAAACCAAACAGGGCTTGAAAGAGGGTTTCTGTGGGTCAGAAAAATAACATTCTGAACAACTCCCTTTCCTTTTCCTATGGCTATTGTTCAGGACTGGAATTTATCCAGGGCACCCTGGAGTGAAGTAGCTTATTCCGAGCTACTAAAAATTTGACATTGGCACCTCAGAATTTGGGACGTGTTGCTGTCATCTGTTCATGCTGCCCATGTTCCTTACCTCCATACTCTTGTCTCTATCCAGTCTCCCTCACTTCTTGACATTTATTAACCTGCAGAAGAATTCCGAATTGGTTGAATGCCTAGTATTTTCTCCTTGCAAGATTTAGTTTCAGTGCCAGCAGATGATGTGTGTGGTTGTTAACATTCAACACTAACTTTGACCTTCCTTGGTGCAGAGTTAGCTAGACCCTGCTTTGATACACTTTATTTAGCAGGAGAGCACTGATGAAATGGCATGGCAGTTTGGAGGCCATATTCTTGCAGAAACTCTTCTATCCGCTCCTGACCCAGACACCGTTGGATGTGTGCCATGATGTCATTTCTGCCCTGCTTGTGAGGCTTTAGGCCTAGACTATTTCCACATTCAGAGCCTTCCACCAAGCACTGTGGTTGCATGATCTCCACTCGGATGTGTAGGGTCGTTGCGCTGAACCTTGAACTGTCCGTGGCAAAATCCCAGTGTGGTTCCTGCTTGACAGGGTACTTGAAAGAGAGTGGTTCGGGGGCTGACAACTGAGTTTTGTGGGGAAAGACAGAAGGCAGTGGAGAAAGTCAGGTGGCAGTGAAGGAACAGGAAAGGGTTTGTTTGTTTTTATGCCGCATCATTAGTGTACTGGGCACTTAGAGTTGCATAAGCAAAGAAAGACAGGTCTCCGCCCCAGGGAACTTGCTCTCTGCACTTCCAACAGATGAGAGGCAAGGTCTGGGACGTACGAAGTTGCGTTAACCAAGTCAGATTATTGGTCCCTCTAGCTCAGCACTGTCCACCTTGCCTTTGAGCAGATCTTTAGGGTTTCAGGCAGGGCCCTTTCCCAGCCCTATAAGGAAATGATTGAACCAGGGACCCTTTGCATGTGCTCGACTCTTGGATATGAACAAAAGTTAGTGGTGGTTAAAGAGAGGGTTTGCAAGGGGTGTGAGTGGAGAGGACATTTTATAAGCACTTTCTGTGTGGGAATTGGGGCAGGGCAGGGGTGGTCCACCTGCAGCCCCTGCCACTACCCCCTCCTCCCAGCATGGCGTCCATGATGGCAAATTAAGTGCCAGCACAGGGGGAGGCAATCAGCAATTTCTGTGCTAAGAGCGCTAAAAGGATCCAATATAGCTTAAGGACAAGCAAAATTGGTCTCTTTTGATGCCCTGTAGCAGTTTGCTGCTGATTTCCCCCTCCCAGGGGCCTTGTGGAGTGTACGCCATCCCATAGAATGGGAGCTGGGGGGATAAAAATGCTCTTGGGACTCCCCAAAGATGCTCACTCCTACTGTGGGGGCTTCCCATCATACAAATAGCTTACCTTGTCCATCAGATACAAGTACTGAAGGGACATCAGTGAACTGCCCATTCCTGTCAAACCTTTTGAGTTCTAAGGCCTCGGTGGGGGGGAGGCTTGTAGACCGATGAGAGCACAGCACATGCTCAGCCACCTTGGGGAAAGCACATTCAGCTCCTGATTGCTTACCGAGGAGGAGGCGTCTCCTCCTCCCTCCTGCTCCCTGGCTGTTGGATCTCGCCACCAGGCCCTCTTTAACTGGACATGGCTTCAGCATGCGACCCATGTTGCAGTAGCACCATGACGCAAGTCCTTGCATGTCTCGGAAGTTGTGTCAGTTGGTCAAACAGGGAGGTGCGTAAACGGCCTTTGCTGCTCTTCAGGGTTCGGCACATTGCAGGCGGATCCTGAGTAGCAGCAGCAGCAGCAGCAGGACTTGATTTGCCGTCACTTTGCACATTTTCTGGTGGCCAAACTGCCCGTTGGTTTCGCTGAGGCCGTGGAGTTGGTTGGGCAGCACTTCCAAAGCAAGTGACTGGCGGGGTTTCCCTTGGAGCTACGGTAGCTGTTTCAAAAGGATGCCCAGGAAGACACTGTCACCCCAAAGGGAACCCCGGGGGCTGCTGTGGGCCTCCCGACCCCTTGCCTCCACCGGCAGAGCCCTTGCATCTTTGTCAGCTGCTTGCTAGTCCAAATGGCTCCATTTCCTAATTTCACAGCTCTCTCCTGCCTTCAAGGAGGCCAAGGCAGGAGAAACTGGTTAGGCTGGGCAAGATTGACATGTTCAAGGCCACCCAGGAAGCTCTCACAGCTGAGCGGGGATTGCTTTATTTCATCGCGATTGCATCCTCCAGGGAACTCGGTCAGGATGGTGTACCTGTGGTTCTCCCACTGGCTCCTTGCAATTACCTTAGCACGTCATGATTAGCTATCAGCCAAGTAACTCACTTTGAGCTTTCCAAGGGAAAAGCAGGACAGAAGAGTACTTAACACTAAATAAAGCAACTCTGCGAGGTGGGCTAGCCTAAGCAGTGGTGGCTGGTCCCCAAAACAAACCCTAGAACATTACGCTCTTGAACCCTTGGTGCCCCTTATCCAATGCCCTTAGACCAGCCTTCCCTAAACGAGTGCCCTCCAAACCGTTTGGACTACAACTCCCATCATCCCAACCATTTCTCCACGCTGGTTGGGGCTGAGGGGTGTTGTAGTCCAAAACATCTGGAAGGCACCAAGTTGGGGAAGGCTGCTCTTTAGGGTCCCTGCCCCAAGGAGTTTGCAATCTAAAACTCAACAGAGGGGAGGCGAAAAAAGGATGGTGGGGAGATGGGAGTGGAGTTGCACATAGCTAGGTTCATTTTTAGGCAGTGGTGAGGACTCAGACAAGCGTGACCTGGTTCGTAGCAATCCCGGCTCCAGTCATGCTATATCTGTGCTCTATTGCTACACGGCGATCCACGTGGCGGGGGCTGTGCTTTTCCGTTTGTGCCTGAACAGCATTGGGTAACAGGGTGGCCAGACTGGCCTGGAATTTAATCAGCACAGCTCTAAGGCATGGCAGCTCAGAGTGGCTTATTATTAAAGCTGTCCCCAAGGGGACGGAGGCAAGCGATGCAATCCTTGTTGCGTGCTCTTGCCCCCAGCTTGGAGGGAAGCTGTGTAGGCCTTGTAGGCCCTAAAAAAGGACCGCCGCAAGTTCAAAAGCCCACACAACGAAGGGGTTGATTTCCCTTCTTGGTGCATGTGACCGTTCGCTCCTCCTGTCTTTTGAGGGTTGTGTAGACTCCCCCCCTCCCCCCTTTATTGCGGCTTCTCAGGATAGGCACGCTGGGCAAGGAAGAGTGACAAAACCCTTGTTCCTCCTCTGTCAACCTCCTGCATCACCTTCAGGCAGCCTTCCTTCCTCTGTGGGGAGCCCTGGGGGAGAGCCAGGGCGGAGGAGGATTTTAGAGCGGCTGTTCGCTTCTCTGACTGCTCTGTGCAGTCAGCTGCTGAATGAATTGTTCTAAACCGGGGCGGAACCGCAAGCGCTTTCGTTCCTCGTGTGCTTTTTATAGCACTACATACGCAGTGCAGCGCTGCCCCAGAACTATTCTCATCCCCGGAACATCCTGCGCTTCTGCCAAACCTTCTAAATTGGGGGGAAAATGTCGTTTCTGAAAATTGAGCGGGGGTGGGTGGGTGGGAGGAACCGCTTGCGTCTTTTGGCCGTGGGGAGGAATCTGCTGCCGTAGAACTGCGGAAGGCGTTGTGACGATCCTGCTCTCTGTCCCAGATGGGTTAAAGAACGTAGAATAAAGTCCCACAAGCGCTGGACAGATTAACTTGAAAACTTAGGATAAGAAAAGGGGGGGAATAAAATATTCGCAGGCACTATGCTAGTTAAATTCGCAGGTCACGAAAAGCTATTCCAGACATTAGCCAGCAACGATTTATTATTTGTTCTTGACATCCCTATGTCACCTTATCAGCTAAAAAGCCATCAAGGTGCCATGCAACAAATCAGATCAATAAAACAATAAAAGCAAGTTCATTAAGAACAGGAACAACGCTAAAACCACATATTTTAAAAGCCTAATTGAAAAGATGAATCATTTCAGCCTTGCTAAAGGCAGGGAGTGAGTGTCGGTTGCCGTTTTTGACAGAGTGCATTCCATGCAAAAGCCTTTTTCACGCTGCCCAACAAACAGGGCTCTGCAGGCCCTGCGCCCTCAAAGGGGTTCCTCCAGCCAATCTTAATCACCGGGTTCATAACGAGACAGGTGGCCCCTTCAACAAACCAGTGTTCATCACTGAGTGTATTCTCCATACAGAGCTGCAGTCTGTTCCGCTTTCTGGCAAGTGTCCCTCCGTGATGCCCATGTTTTCAGATACTTCTCTGTCATAGCTACATTTCAGGCAAGTAGATAAAAAAAAATACTGTAGGGTAAAAAGAGCTGAGATGCATTTTAAAATACACCTATATTTTAGGCGAGTAGATAAAAAAAATACTGCAGGGCAGAAATAAACTAAAAAGGAAGTCATATGTGAGGATGGATTACCTAATGGCTATTCTTCGTGATGGGTATAGAGAGCCTTCGAGTCCAAAGTCAGCATACCCTGGAATGTGAGATACTTGGAAACGATAGCAGGGGAGGCTTGTGGCCTTCAGGCCCTGCATGTGGGATTCCCAGAGGAGGCATCCAGTTGGCCACGGTGGGAAACCGGAAGCTGGCGTGGCGTGGGTGGACCTTTTTTCTGATCCAGCGGAACTGTTCTTTCTGTTGTTAAGAGGTCCAGAATTTGTTGATTTGACAACTTTGCTATTGTCTTGGAGGCTGCGTCCCTACACTAGAGTGTGGCTGCTTCTTTGTTGAACGGCGTATATCCTGGCTCTGTAGCCTTCTTCGGTGGCCTATGTGGGAATATAGACCTTTGGAAAGCTTCCCTACCATTGCCTCTTTCTCTTCCCGTAGGTACGGAGCCCTGGGCCTTCTACTTTGTCAACGGCTTCTTGAACTTCAATGTGACGTTTGCCCTGGCGCTCCTGGCCTTGCCCTTGACCTGCCTCATGGAAAGCCTGCTGCAGAAATTCCACGGTAGGTGTTGTCTAGGGCTGCGGCTGCTGGGGGAGAGCATGCTTGTGAACACAGCTTTATTCAACGGCTCTGCCAGCCGGCAGGTGCTCGAAGGCCCACCAGAAACGGGCCAGTAGTCCACGTTCTACTTTCTGCCCACCCACCCACCGCACCCTGCCTTTGGTTTAAAACCTGGTAACCTGTACTTCCAGGAACATCCAGTAGAGTGCACCAACTCCACGTCTTCTGCAGAGGGCATTGCCTGCACCTTGGGACACAGGCAGGTCTCTTGCCAGCCAAGCCCAGGAGCGGAGGTTGCTGTAACTACCTTTCATGCCTTTCTGCTTAGGAGATCGTGTCCCTAAGCAGCGTGGGGGGGGGGGTGGTGTCCCTTCGATCGCACACCTCGTTCTCTCGGCCTTGCGAAACACAGTGGAGTTTTGATTTGTCAAACACCCAGCTTTTCCCTTTGGGGGCAATTCAATTTTTTTGACACATATTGAGCTGCATCCGCAACCCTTGCAAATTGGAGTAATTGCTGTTATTTTCAAATAAATGACTTCCTGCTTCGTTTGAGGGGAGATGAAGGGTGTTTTTGTTTTGTTTTTAAACAGAGAACGAATGTACTTTGAGAGTTCTTGGCATACTCTGTTGCTACTGTAATGAAGCGATGGAGGTTTTGGAAGTGCCCCTCCCTAAGCAAGCATCTTTGCCCTCAATATCTTAAGCTCCTGAGAGATTTCCCCTTTGGATGAACTTGCACAGCACCTAGCAGGTAGCTGGCATTCCAGAGAGCTCTCTTTTGTTGGTTGTTTTCTCCTACTGCTGGGCTTATGAACCTGGAGGTATTTGTATGTGGGACATGAGAGCATGCATGTTAGTTAATGATCTATCTTTGCTTGGAATCGGATGGCGTTATGTGTACTCAAGGGCTGCGATGTGCACCTAGTACTCCACACGTGCAGAGCATTCCGACACTGAAGAGGGATGGAAGGAGCCCCTGCTCATACGGAACTCAGAATTCACATCTATTAAGCTTTGAGGCATTCCTGAGAAGAAGATAAAAGTTGCTTTGCTGGTTTAGGCCACGGATCCGCCTAGTCCCGTATTCTGTTTCCTCTGAAAAGCTGGCATGCAGGGCACGAAGGCAGTGGTTCCCTCTGTCCCTCACATCTGGTCCTTTGAGACATGCTGCCTCTGAAGTATATGAAACCCGCACCGGCTTCTCCACCTCGTAGCCCTTGTCACAGGGAACTGAAAGAAGCAACCAAAGAGTGAAGAGTTACCTTCTGCAGTGGGGTGTGGGGTGGGCCCTGAGTCAGCTGCCTAGGGGGGTCTTTGAACCCCACCCCTCCCCTCCTGGGACCCTCCCTCAGCCAGGCTTTTGTTTCTTCCAGTTCAGAATCTGGGCCGCCCTTACTGGCTGACGCTTTCTCCCATGTACATCTGGATCCTGGTTTTCTTCAGCCAGCCTCACAAAGAGGAGAGGTTCCTGTATCCCATCTACCCCCTTATTTGTCTCTGCGGAGCTGTGGGACTCTCTGCCCTCCAGGTGTGTTATGGGAGGGAGGTGATGATCAGGTGGGGGTGAAAATGGAGAACAGTGTTCTCTTTCTTGAGAGCGCTTCATCTAAGCAAAGGACATGTTCACACAGAGCATTGTTTTTGTTTTCCTGATGGCTCCGAGGCACCAATTCCGGGCCTGAGTCCTATGTGCCTTTGTAGCCATGAGGGCTGGAAATCTTGGTCATGAAACAAAGAGATGAGATTCTCAGTAATTTGTGCCAAACATTCTGCGTAAGACTTCACACAAGCAGAATCCCACAATAGCAAGGCTCTGCCTGGTAGATCTACATATGTAGCAGCAGTTTGACATCCCAGCGATTACTTTCTTCAGACAGGAGGACAGGATATCTAGAGAAGTCTGCAGCTTTCTAAGATATTCATCAGGTGGATTTGCAGATTGCTCCGGGGGCAGGGGGAGGTATTTTGTGTCTAGTACCTTTTTCTCAAGTTTCCATTTTGGATTTGTTGATCTGAGAACCGAAACATCTTCATAGACAGGCACACACAAGAAGCCTTTTCCCCCCCTACCGTGCAGGTAGAGGTGCTGGAATGTGCCATAAAAGCACAAAGGTGTGTAGCCGGCACCAGAATAATGATGCTGAACTGCCTTTATTTGAAGTGCAGGTTGATTGGTTGGTTGATTTTTGAAAATTCTGCCACACATTTTCCGGCCCTGGTCCCATTCATCTGAGATTTCTTGAGGATTCAGAAAAGCAGTCGAGGTAGTAAAGCCACCATTTGGTGACATACGTGCTTGTTGTATTTAAAGTATTTCTAGGCTGCCTTTCAGGGCAGAAGCCCTCCTGAGGTGGCTTGCAACATTAACGTTCATACAGTAAAAATTACAACAAAAATAATGCAATAATAAGGCAGCAAACATTCATGAAACAATAGACATCAGCCATAAACCATTACTAAACCCAACATAACTGCAACTACAGAGCTGCACAGGCTGGGGAAACATCATCAGTGGAAGACTAGAGGAAAAATACATCTTCAGGGCCTTCCTAAAAGCTTGCAATGATGGGACCTGACATAACACAGTCGAGTCGCTAGTTCTCCAGAATTTTCAGACATGTTTCCACACATTACATTTTTCCTACATGGGAATTTGGGGGGGGGGGGGAATATGTTTTTAAACATCTACATAATCTCATTCAAAGGCAGTATGTATTTTGCCACAATTACACATGTCCAGGAGTTGCAGGTGCTCACAGGGGTGTGCATTCTTGGCAAACCAGAAACGCGTGTGACTTCCTCCCCCCGCTGTGTAACGGCATGCATGTCTCGTGCGCTGCCTGCATGAGACATGCACGCCGTTACACAGTGGGGGGAGGAAGTCACACACGTTTCTGGTAGAAATAACATGTGTGGAGCAGCCATTAGTGGCTTCTTCTTTGAACCTGTCTTCCGTCTCCTTAATTATCAGAGTGATCCCTGCTCTAGCCTGCCCTCTTTTAATCTAAATGACATTCATACCTTGCTTTTTTCCATCCCCTTAGAAATGTTACCACTTCGTATTCCAGCGTTACCGTCTGGAGCACTACACGGTCTCTTCGAACTGGTTGGCGCTGGGCATGGTCTTTGTCTTCGGACTCCTGTCTTTGTCTCGTTCTGTAGCTTTGTTCAGAGGTTGGTTTTGGAAAGACTGCCCTCCCCCGTTTATGAGTTGCAGACTAATGCTGCGGGGATTGTCTGGTCCTCGCCTGCAGCGATCTCTTAGGTGGACCAGGGGCGCTTTACCACCTGCGCGCTACGTGGCAAGGCATTTTTGGTGGCTGAATCACAACTTTGGATTTTACGCTTCTGGGACAGTTACCAAAAAGTCTGAGCCCGGGTTTCTTTCACCAGGGTGGGGGTGTCCGACTTTTTTGCCTGTACTGGTGATCATGATTAATACTGGCAGGAGGGTGAGATTTTAACATGTCTGCATTCCCCTCTCCCATCCTTTGCTTTTATTTTGATTTAAGGGTACCATTACCTACGTAGAGCCTTGGGGATTAGGTGGGTTGAACATCCATAAAAGCCCTTCAGTACAGGAATCCCTTTTGGAATTATAAGGACTTAATAAAAGAGCTGGTGTAGCATAGTGCCTAAGAGACGGAGCTACAAATCAGGAAGTCCCTGTTGCGAATCTCGCCAGTGCCATGAACCTTAAGCAAGTCATTCTTGCTCCAGTTGCCCCATCTGTAATTTTGAGGGAAGGGCCGTGGCTCGGGTAAGCACCACCTGCTTGGCATGCAGAACGGTCTCAGGTTCAATCCCCAATGATTCCAGATGGGGCTGGAAAACACTCTGCCTGGAACCGTAGAGAGCAGCTGCCGGTCAGTGCAGGAAATACTTACTAGATGGACCAATGCTGTGAGTTGGTTTAAGGCAACTTTATTTATTTATGTATTTATTACATTTATATACCACCCAATAGCCGAAGCTCTCCGTGCAGTTCACAAAAATTTTAACCATCAACAAAACAATATAAAAACGCGATATAAAAATGCAGTATAAAAACACAACCAGGGTAAAAAACTGCAACCACGCAGCAATGCTGATTTAAAATACAAATTTAAAATAGCTGAGTTAAAAGGCTATGGTAATGAACTGTTAAAATATTGTGAAAGTAAGGAGGTCTTCACCTGGCTTTCTCAGTATAAATGTCGTGCCATGATTTCTGGAGGCTAGCCTGGTTCTCCTAGGGTAGGTCAGCGGGAGGACATCGTTGCTAGCTTTTCAGGGGTTGCTAGCATCGTTCAGCCCCAAAGGTACTGCCAGGTCTCCTCGTTTCTTTTTATGCGTAGTGTTTCTTCCCCCTTAGGTTACCATGGCCCTCTTGACCTGTACCCAGAATTCCACAGGATCGCCACTGACCCAACCATCCATACAATGCCAGAGGGGAGGCCGGTTCATGTTTGCGTAGGGAAGGAATGGTACCGGTTTCCCAGCAGCTTCCTCCTGCCAGATAAGTAAGTTTCTTGACAAAACACAGCCAGACTTTATTCTGTAAGGGCCCATCAAGGCTTCAGGTACACATGCAAGTACCCCAGTCATGCGGATGCTAAGAGCACAAGCGATGGCTCTTTTTTTCTGGATTTGAATTCATGCAAGTCTGGCTGGAGCAAATCCCCTATAAGGAGAGGTTACACGGTCTTATGGCTGCCAAGACATATGGAAAGGAAGCCCATGCCTATTGGTTTCAGAAGGTGCGGAGAGGAAGCTGGGGCCTGAATAAGCTATCCAGTGGCCGGGGGGGGGGGGGGGGTGTCAAGGGCTTCTGTGGCTTGCATAGTTCTTTGCTCCCCCCCGACACCCCTGTATCAATTAAACAAGATAGCAACGCTTCGCAGAATCGTTTATGCAAAGTACACGATGGAAATGAGGTCAGTTTGTACCAAATGCAAGTTTCTTGACATTGGATTTGGATTGGCAGAATTTTAAGAGTTTGGGCCTTTTGGGGGGGGGGGGGAAAGGGGGGTGGCTCCTGACCGGCACAGTATTGAGTTTGAGTCTTCCCGGCAATGTGGCACATTCTCGTCAGTCTGCGCTTCTAACCGCCTCCACCGTTTCAGAACAAGGCGGCGTTCCCTGCAGAGACGTTACTGCAGCTGTAAATCCAAGGTTTTAATAACCTAAGGGCACCTCGATCATAAAGCGCCAGACGGGTGTCTTAAATAAAAAGAGAGGCATTGAATCCCAACCCCGTCACAAGGGAGCCATTATTAAAAGGGACACAACTCTACGTCAAAACTGCAGCACTGTCACACGAGCTGGGATTAGTGCTTGGCCTGCCGGCGATTCAAGCCCGGGCGGCAGCCAAGGGCGGCGTTCTTAAAGTCACTGAAGCGTAGGTTCAGGAGAGCGGGGAGCAGAGCACCTGTCCGGATCCCCAGCCCCCACGGAAGCTCCTCCTGTCAGGGCAGCGTCGGAGCTGCTGCATCAGATGTGCTCAGAATGATACTTGACTCACAAATGTTCAGTGTTAGTTACTGGTGGAAAGTGGGTTTTAAAAGGCCGCATGCCAGCAGCAGCCTGTTCGTCTTCCTTCTTCCTGACAACGGGGCTTTGTTTTGTCTGTGTTCCCAGGAACGCTGCTCTCTTCCTCTCCCCCCCTCCCCACCTTATTGACCTACCATGGCTGCCTCATTCCATTTTCCACGTTTTTCAGCCCTCTAATGTGGGGAAGGGAGAGGGAAGCGCCTAGAATTCACAATATGAAGAGCAGTGAACGACTGATAATGGGATTGTGCAAATGCACCTCCCCACCCCTGTTTTCCCACTAAGGCTACAGTCCAGAGATCCGCATATACAACAGGATCCCCCATGAGCTGCGGATCCCTGGGACTGTGAGCCGTTGCATAGCTGTCCACTGGCAAGTCCCAGCTGTGTGCATGACCCTTCCCTTGCTAGATCGCTGCCTGTGTCCTTTTGTGTGCAAGTTAACAGGGGTGGCGGAAAGCTTTTCATAGGATCTTTTTCTATCTCTTACTCTTGCAGTTGGCAGCTTCAGTTCGTCCCCTCAGAATTCAGGGGCCAGCTGCCAAAGCCATTTGCCAAGGGACCAGCGGCCACTCGCATCATTCCAACAGACATGAATGACCAAAACCGGGAAGAGCCCTCCAGATACGTAAGTGGCACTGTCTTTTTCTGTTTCTTTTCTTTCTTTTTTTTTTGGTTTTAATACTCTGGCAGACCCCCTTCCCCCCCACCATCTCAATTCTGCCCCTGACTAAGGTCATAGCAGGGGAGAGTGGGAACTTCCTGTTTGTCCCTGTATAACTTAGAGCAATAACTGGGGAATCACACTGGATTTAAATAACTTAGAAAGTGCTGCCTGTTATAAAAAGTGGTTCGGCTATTGGTGCTTCGACTCTCAATATTTCTAGCAAATGTAAATTGCTGAGGCCACGTTGTTACGGGAGGCAAAGGAGGAAGGGACAAAGGGGCCTGTAGGAATCAGGCTGATGAAACTGACGTGAGCTGTCGCCGTTCAGCATTGGTCTGAGTAGGTTTGCATTGATCAAGCAGAACGGGCACTTCTAGCCATCCAGGCCAGCCTTCTCCCAACCTGGCGCCTTCCAGAGTGAACAACAACTCCCAGCATTTGGGAGTTGTAGTTCAAACTGGGCACCAGAAGGCCGCTCAAGGTGTCACGACTTTTTGAGGAATCTTGTTTCCACATCCGAGTGAAACTTGAGGGCTCTTTTGCACATTACCATGTGCGGCCACAATGTGGATGTGTGAGATACTTGCACATCTCCTTTTCAGCTGCCCGAGCGCACCCCAGATGTCCCTCTTATATGGCTGGGACAGACAGAGCTCTTTCATACCTGCCGAGAGAGAGCCCTGATGTTTTGGGCTGCATCCCTCTCTTCCTACAGTTTGACATTTCCAAATGCCATTACCTGGTGGATTTAGACACCCCAACCGAAGCACCCAGGGAGCCGAGGTACGCAGCTAACAAAGAGGAATGGATCAGTATCGCTTACAAGCCCTTCCTGGATAGTTCAAGGTAAGAGGCTGCTGCACACACGGGAAAGGAGGGTTTTAGAGGGCAGATTCTTCTTAGGAAGCATTGAAGATCTCTGGAAGATGAAAGCAGGGAACCCGTGTCCTGCAGTGGTGAACCTGATGACGAAAATGACGGCCCCAGGGGGGTGGGGGAGTCACGCCGATTGAGCGCCCCTGCCCTTAACTATGCAGCTGTCCTGCACCTGCTCTTATCGCGCCTGCCCCACACCCATACACGCGTGATGTTGCTGGCTCGGAATGGCGATGGCATGCACTCCTGGAGGGCTGGAAGCATGAAGCCATGTCCGGCCGTTGCTGTTTGGAATGGCTCGGCACGGAGTTTGAGTCACGCTCGAGGTCAGCCTGATCGCGTCTCCATGGTCGGATGTGTTCCCCCCTCCCCCGGTAGAGAGGGCCATTAGCAGCCAGCCAGCAGCTCTGCTCCCCCCCCCAACTGTCAATAAGTGAGCCGTGGACAGCTAAAACCATGACCGGGGCGTGAAGTTAATCACATCCCCTCACTTCTAAATTTGCCCCTCCCCTGTGTTACCCTCTTCCTCCCTGCCCAGCCCACCGCAGAAATGGCTGAGCAACGCCCGTGCTGGCCACGGTTTTGCTCCCTCCCTTCCCACGCCAGGCTCCCTCCTTCCTGAAAAGATTTGCCAGCCCAGCGAGCAGCCTTGAGTTGGGGAAAGGGGTGGGTGGGTGTTTTGAAGGCTCTATGCAATCCGCTCCCTCTCCCCTTCCTGCCTAACGGTGGCGGTGGTGGAAGCGCCGTCTCCAGCTCAAGTGCTCATCGCCTGTGTGACTGGCCCGGCGTTCCCCACGTTTCCCTCTCCATACAAAAATATAGGGCGTGATTCAGAGTGGTTACCTATATATATATCTATATATATCTATCTCAGCTCAACGTGTGGGCGGTTGGGAAGCAGGCACTGCGAGAGTTTCCCCGAGGGTGACGGCGGGAGACGCGTTAGTCAGCTCCTAGCTTGGCAGAGGGGCCTGATTGTCAGCTCCGGGAGATGGCGGAGGGGTGCAGCTAAGAGCACTGGCAACCAGGATCTGCAGCAGGCAAGCAGGCACCTGTGTCTCTGGCTACTTCGGCTGATGCTGAGTCTAGCTAGCTGTGCCCTCACCTTCTTTCTAAAGCAGAGGTGGGCAACCTCAGGCCCAGCGGCCAAATCTGGCCCTCCTGAGGGGCCAAACCTGGCCTGGCTTCTTCAGATGGTCCTACCCCCACCCCGCCCCTAACTGCTTGTCATTGAGCGGTTGCCTGGTTTTTGTGCGGCGTTTTTCCCATTCTGAAAGCTTCAAGTGCCTCTCCGAAGGCGTATAGTCCCAGGAAGTAAGAGAAAGTAGGCTGGTATTTTTGACCCCAGACCTTTTGGCCCACCACTTTTGCCTTTGCAAATGGAATATACCCCCCTTCCCCCCCACAACAAAACCTTCTCCAAAATGGAATTCAGCCCTCGGGCTAAAGGTGGTTCTGAACCTCTGTTCTACAGGAATCAGGTGGCATTTTAGGGTTCCCTGACTGCCGCAGGTTGCAACATTCTGTGTGTGGAGAGCAGGCAGCAGGCCCGAAACGTTTGGGGATGTGAGCTTTTTGTGACACGTTGCTTCTGAAGCTGGTATGGACATTTCCCAAAGTGAGACGAGTATCCCCAGTACCTTAGTTCCTGGAAAGGAAGCGGTCCAGACGGATGTCTGTCTGGAACTCCCCACCCCCTTCTGCACTGCACACATTCAGGGGGATTCTTACCTTCCCCGCTTCATAGGACCCAGAAGAGAGGGGGCTTGCAGTTGAAAAGAGGTGCTGGGGCTTTAGTCCTGGCATAAATGCAGTCCCTGGATATTCCCAGAAGCAAACATCCTCATTTCTTTTCATAGGGAATCTGGCACTGGAGGAGGGAGGTCCTAAACTGACTTGCGTATAGCCGAGGCAGTTGGTCTGCCTGCCCGCTGTGCTCCTAGTGCAGATGGAGAGGGGGAGAAAGGGGGAGGGGGAGAATTCTGGCAGCTGCTCCTGTCATCCCAACGTAGAGGCTCCACATAGAGGAAGGGTGGGTGGGTGGGAGAACAGGACCATTAGTGGCGATTGGCTGTTTTCAGAGGCTGGGATTTGACCGACGAGAGGGATGATGGAGGGAGGTTACGTGGCTGTTTGCACACAGACCCAAACCTCAGGCCGGCCGGCTGCCCGTCTCTCAACCAGGCTGACCTCTGCCGCAGTGCAGCCTGACGTCCGAACTCTCAAGGGGAAGGTGCCTGCTAACAGCCTCCCTGACCTCCACACACACACACACCCTGGCCTTGTATCAATCAATCAGTCAATCAATCCGTCATTGCCCAGCTGACCACAGCTGCTGCTCAGGCAGCCTTTGACGCCCTTGCTGCATTGATCCACAGCTGGGCCCGTTTATTTGTGTGGCTGCATTCTACACCTGAGAGAGCCACGATTTTGTGCTTGGAACTGGCTGCGTGAAGACAGTGGAACACCCACAGGCCTGGAGGAAAAGGCCCAGGGGTGGTGCTAGAGAGCCGGCGGGGGTGGCGGGGGGCTGCGCTGGTTTGCCTGCATCCTCCCCACAACAGCCGCTCTGCTTCCCTGGGAAACAGAATGACCCCGGCTGCTGGATTCGCGCTTGCTCAACCAGAGGCTTCTGGGAGACAATGAGTCCCCCATTGACGTCAGCGAGAGCCGCAGTAACTCTCAGTTGGCTCTGATAAATGGTGCTGCTAATTGAATTAGAGAGCACTCGGAGCCATCGACTAATTACGCTACTCAGGCAGCAGCTTTGTCCGGGTCCATTTAATTCTGCATTGGCTGAACGCTCCAGTTCTGGTGGAGGAAGAGGCCGGGTGGATTAGGGCTCCCAGTTGAGGAAGCAAAAAGCAACGTGTGGGCGCTTCAGGCCAGGTCGCCTCCCCTCTCGACACATGGATGCTCAATGACCCTCCCCATTCTCCTGCTCCTGGAGGGCAGTTCCCTAGTCAGGAAATGTTTGGGGCTGTTGCCTTTTCATTTCCAAACTCAGGTTTTGATACATGCCTGAGGATTCCCAGAAATCCCTACATTAACCTCCCCCAACCTGGTCCCCTCCAGATGTGCCAGCTGGGGGATGATAGGAGTTGTTGTTCAACACATCTGGGGGGCACCAGGGTGGGGAAGGCGGCCCTACATTATTTGTGAGAGCCCATTTCAGTGCCCAGCTTTAGATGTGGGATCACCAAGTTTGCTAGGTGCATTTATAGCGGTATGTCATACATTTCGTTAAATCCTTCCTTGGTTTTCCAGGTCTTCAAAGTTGTTTCGGGCCTTCTATGTCCCTTTCCTCTCTGATCAACATACCACATACGTGAACTATACCATCCTGAAGCCCCGGCGCTTGAAGCAAGTCAGGAAGAAAACCGGAGGCTAGACTCTCCCAGGACCCAAAGAGAACCAGCCAGAGAACCTGGCTTCTGCTTCAGGTTTCTTAACCCCACCTGTCCACCCCCATTTTTGTAAGTGTGGCATGGGGTGGTGGTGAGAAAAAAAAAACATGCTTGTGAAGGTTTCCCAACTTTTGGCTGGTTGTTTTGCAAAGATCTTAAGGAGACATGATCTGCTGTTGTTTGGGAGTTCTGTGCTTTACTTTCAGGAATGCTTCCGGGAAAGTATTAACCAGGTGCAATCGACCAATCCCATGTCTCTCTTGCTGAGGAGTTGACAGGAGCAGAAATCTCTGTCTGTGAAGAATGACCCAGTCCCTGGCTACGGCCTGGCAGCAAGATAGCGCTGTGTTCTGGGCCTTTCAGCATTTCCCCTCCACTGCAGAACATCCTGCCTTCCCTGGAGGGAGTGGTGTGTGTGTGTGTGTTTTCCAGAGGCCTTTTTGGAGAGAGAACGCAGCGGTAACAGCAGGAATGCTAAAGCTCCCTCATCGGTCCACAGGGGAAAATGGCCCTCTTCGACTCAGAGTGAGCAGGAATAACTTGCACTTTCAAAATCGGTGACTTTTGCTAATTATGTAATTTAGTGGACCGTGATTTCTGTGTGAGTGGGTTTTTATTTTAAAGACCCCCATTGTTGTCAGCTGCTGCCAAATCACCAATTTTTTAAAGTTTTCTTTTTACTCTTATTTATATCTTAGGCTCTTTGTGAATTGTCTGACTTTATGGCCTTCCTAAATTTACAAAGAAGCGGAAAAGAGAGCTCTCGTTTTTGCCGCACACCCTTTGCTGTGGAACACGGCTGTTTCATTTGGCTTTGCTGTACTATAAGGCTGTCTTTGGTGTTCATTAAAAAATTGGTTTTGGCCTCTCCAAACACAGTGTTACATATAGAACTTTTCTTAGTTCTGCATGTATAGAAGTGAGCGAGCGTTTCCCCCATCTTTCCCCTCCCATCCTATCTAGCTGCATTCTCCGTGGACTCAAAAGTACATGAAAACTGTTTACGTCGTGCAGTAGACTGAGCGATTGGTATTTTATTTCATGATGCGAAATGGAGGCCTGTCTTCTGAAGCTGGAGTTAGCATTTTAAGTTTCCAAGGAGACTAGCCCGCACCATGTATTGATAGATGGTACAGCTGGGTGGGAGGCAGGAGGCGCTGTTCATCCTAAAATAATGCTTTTTGTTAGTTACAAAATAAGTTTCCTCTAGTTTGAGATGGTGAAAGGTGCACCAGCATTTCCCTCTTCCAGTCTAATTGAAATCTTTGAGTCTCTCCACCCCTAGGATTTGGTTGTTTCTCGAGCCATCTTATAATTCTAGATTAAGGCCCCCTTTCTAATTCTTACCCATCTCAAAGGGCCCAGTGGTTTTGCGACCAGCACCGTCGCCCTCTTCCAGATAGCACTGGCTTTCCCCTGCTTACATGCCAAAGGAGGTCTCCTCTGCTTTTTAAGTTCCGCACAAAAGGCAAACATCCAACCACGGCACTGCTAGGAATATCGCATGACACACACCAGTGACTTCTTAGACTAGTTTTCACACTTTGGGCTGAATGTCCAGTCGGCCCTCCTCTCTCTTCCCCACCCTCCCCATTTTCTCATTATGTCAGGGAGGAGTCGTACGGATGCGTTGCCATATACAGAAAGGCAAATAGAGCAGCTGGGAGTTTTGTAAGTCACGACGTCTCAAGCCGCTGTTCTGGAGACCGGAGCAAGACTTGCAGCTGGTTTATGCAACACGGCATGAATCATGCCATCAACAAGCTCAGGGCCTATTATTAGATTAGGAAACTGCAGCTTTGAGACAAGATTTGCTTATGAATATCGGTTATTTCTGCCACAGCTCTCAACTAGGAGACATTGGCATAGACAGAGAAAATGAGAGGGTCTTTGCTTCTTAGGAATTCCTTTGCTCCAGCTTCCTCTTCTTCAGCTCCACTAACCTTCCAGTTCAGAACCCATTGATTGTTACCAATATTAATATCAGCCACTATTATCTACTTACAGTGAAAAGCTGACATTGCACGCTTCAAATTTTGCTCGGATGAACACAAAAGTCTTCGTGTGTATCTCACTGGCTGCCAAATACTGTTCGGGTGGCATTGTTGCTTTCCTTCTCTGCTACCATGCATGGTGTGAATAACATGGATAGGGAGACAGTTTTCTCCCTCTCTCATAATACTAGAACCCAAAGGGATCATCCCATGAAGTTGATTGGTGGGAGATTCAGGACAGCTCAAAGAAGGACTTCTTCACACAGCACAGAGTCAAACTATGGAATGCGCTACAAGACATAGTGTTGGCCATCAATTTGGATGGCTTTAAAAGGGGGTGGGATAAATTCCTGGAGGAGAAGGCTATCAAAGGCTTCAAGTCTTGATGGCTATGTGCTACCTCCAGTATCTGAGGCAGTAGGCCCATGTACCCCAGTTGCTGGGGAACATGGGTGGGAGGGTGCCCTGCTTGTGGGTTCCTGGTGGACAGCTAGTTGGCCACTGTGTAGACAGAATGCTGGACTAGATGGACCTTGGTCTGATCTAGCAGGGCTCTTCTTAAGTTAACTCCCCAAGTTGCCCTGGCGTGCCTCTTAGGTCTTCAGTACAAAAAACTGGACATCTCGCGACTCTCTCGCAGATTCTAACTTAAGACGATCCAAGTGCTGTTGACAACAGGTGCATTCATCCCAATAGCTGGGCTGCGCATCCCCTTGGCATGCCTGGACCTATCAAACATAATGATAACAGTTCCAGCTGCCTCTGGATTCCTAATCCAAGCAATACAGTGTCAGACCTTGAGCTGCAAGAGACTAGGACTTCTCGGCGAACAGATGCTGAGCAGGTTGGAGGCTATTTCTACAGCTCTAAACATGTCAGTTCCCACCTATTCTGCCTGCTGGGCTAATGATTTATGGCCCCAGTGAGGTGCATGCAGGGGCACTTCGGCCTGTGTTACAGGGGCTATAGGCTATTCCAACAGAGCTGCTGCTGTCTTTTATCTGCTGCAGAGTGATGTCCCCTATCCTTCCTTTTGCATTAACAACGCTAGATTGCATTTCAACCCCTATCCTGCTGCCACCATCCCAAAACAGTTAGCCAGGGAACCCTTGTCATTACGAAAGGATAACCCTATTTGGGTCGGTTTCTGTAACTGTTTAATTTGGTTGGTTTTGGTATAAAACCAATTGATATCCTCAATAAAATAATGCCACAATAAGGGTATTAAACTTTAAGGTATCATCATCTTTCTATTTCCATGCCAATAAAGGTTTAAAATAACAAATAGTTATTGAAGGCTACGTAAAATGTACAGAGCTGTCTGCTTTATCATCATCCAAATGTTTCCTTTTTAAAAGGAGCGAGATGTCTAGAGAAGAAAATAATTACAATATTTATTAGGGTTGACAGACAGCAGGCTTGGTGATTTGCAGCGGAGGAGCTGGATGGAGGTGGCCCATCCAGGGACTTTGGCTACTGAGGAAAAAGTCTGCCAGACGTGTCCATTTCTTTCGATGGGCAGGAGAGTGGGGGGGTGTACAAGGAATGCATGCAGAGCCTGGTATCTGGTGCAAAATTACCATTCTTGACAATCTAAACACCCTCATACACTAGATCACACACCTTTCTGATCAACGTGGAATAATTCACCACCCTGTGAATGTCAACAGTGATCGCTTCATAAACAAGCTGGAGGGAAGACAGAGATTCTGAGGCAATGTTCCAGTAAGAGGAACTACCCGTCAAAACAAGCTCAAGCCAGCAAGAAACATTTTGCTAACAGCTTGCTCGGAAGAGCAAATATTGAAGGGTTGACGGAATGAAGCGTTTCCCGTGTCCTCTTGGAGGCGAGGTTTTGGCAGGCAAGCAGGACAAACGCTTAGGAAAGACGGACCATGTGGGGAGAAAGTGGAGAGCACAGAGAGAGAGAGAGAGAGAGAGAGAGAAGCTCAGACCTGCAAGTCTGTGAAGGCCTCTAATTTGGCCTCATCTGCTTATGACCAAGCCTCATCGCTGTGGGTTGTACTGACCACGATAAGGGGGGAAATATTGATGGACGTGATAAAGTATTGTCACACTTAACTCTTGGTTCTTGACATTCAAGATGTCCAATCCAGTGGTCTGCTCTGCAAGGCGAAAGTAGAGAGGTTTCAGTACAAGAATCCCTGGTGCAATGTTGTGAGTTCTGGTGTTGAACCTGTGCTGCCCAGGTCGCGGGTGAGTCAAGCGGGAAAGGACAGAAGTCCCTACTCCAAACTCACCTTTTCCAGGAAGCATTTGAGGCATCTCCGTAGACCCAATGCTCTGCTGTAACTACGACAAAGTACACGTAAATGAAATAATTGCATATTCCTGGCCTATGTGCTCCTGCCTCCATTTCCTCCCCCCCCCCCCATTTCCTCTGTCATTTCCTTGGGTCTAGTTTAGATTGTAAGCCCCTTGCAGGTAAGGGCATGTCAAACCTGTTCTTCCTAATGCACCATGAGGGCAAAGCAATCCAAGTCACCACCACCACCAAGCCCTTTTTCCATGCCGGGACTGGTATAAAGTTTGCAACTGTGAAAGCAGAGCATTGATCTGACTTTTAAGCCAGTTAATCATAAATACATTCGTACAGAACCAAACCTTGTAAGTGCAGGTGCCAAGAACCCAAATGGGCAACAGTTAATTCACTAGGGAAAAGGGTTTGAGGAACTCCACAGGTCCCCACAGGATCAAGCTACGAGAGGTGGAGAGATCAGCCGTTGCGTGGTGCATTTCCTTACCCCAAAGGAAAAAGGGGAGAGATGGCACCAAATGAACAAAGAGACAAAACCTCTGAGGTGGTGAAAAATGTGCATTTATTAGCACAGGCATTTTATTTAATCCAGTTGCCTGATGCGTTCTGAGCACCTGCTCTTCTTCAAAGATGCTGGGGTGAGATTCTGAAGACGGAAGGCGACCGCTATCAATCGACCATAATCCAAATTAGCACAGAGTGCCACCTCAAGCACAAAACAGTAAGTAGGAATATGGGCAGAGCCAACAACTCAAGTATAAGGGTCTCAACCACAGCCTGCACATCCAAGTTACAAAACATGCACATCTGAAGCATTTTATCAAGGAATTCAGCATCTGTAAAATGATTCTCTCCCCACGCCCTGTGCCCGTGGACTCTTTTTTCCGTCAGAGTTCACTGGTGAAATGTATTTTCCTTAATGCTTAAGAACGTAAGAAGAGCCATGCTGGATCAGACTGAGCAGTGTGTTCACACAGTGTGTTCACCAGCTGTCAACTGGGAACCCACAAGTAGCGCATGGCTGCAACAGCAACCTCCTGCCCATGTTCCCCAGCAAGTGGTGTACGAAGCACACTGCCTCTGAACTTGGAGGTAGCACATAGCCATCAGGATTAGTGGCCATTGATAGCCTCCTCCTCCTCCTCCTCCAACCACCTTCTGTTGTTTTCTCTTACACAAGTAAAAGTTTAAATGCCAAGACCCTGATAAAATAACAGCAAGGTAGCTGGACCACCCTTTCAAATAACAAGGGAGGCCAGGCGCTTCGTCCCTGCCAATTCCATCTTAGCTGCAACAACGGTTGTTGGTTCTCAATGCTCAAATTACTTCCACCTCCTTGTACTTTGAGAACCAACCAGCCTTTGAAAAAGAGAGGAGAGAGCAGAACCCCGAAACGCAGCAGGTGAGTAGATTCGAGGGAGCAATTCTGCCAATAAGCGCACCTATTTTTTATTTTTTTAGCCCCGGAGAGGCATTGTGCCTTTTGCTTTCTCTGAAAAATACACGCCTCGACTCCCTTAGCAGGAACGTGGCTTCCAGAAGGCTTGACCTTAGGCTGCCTCTTCAGCAGGCACCGGGCAGCGTGAGGGGAAGGGACGAAGCCAGCAACGAGGGCTTTGCTGGGCCGCAGCTTCTTTGGGTAAATAATCGAGGGTTGCGTCATTGCGCTTTGCCTTGTGACCACGCAGCGGGGAGGAATGTGAGGACACTGTGCCAGGGAGCCCGTTGACTTGGAGTTGGCTTTGGCTCTGTCCCAGTCCCGGCCTCAATCAGCGTTCAGAAGGACCTTCTGTTTCCTTTTGCATTCCCATCTGAGGGCAGAAAGGCAAGCCATGCAAATGCTTCAGCAGCTACCCACAGGCCTCTCTCATCCCCCCCCCCCCCCCGGTCTGCTCTCTGTCCACATGCAGGGCCTGCTACTTCTGTCTAGAGCCGATGTTGATGTTCCTCCCCGTGACTTTTTCCACGGGGGACGATCTGGCGGTGGAGCAGCCAGGAAGGAGGGAGCTAAGCCAACTGCCTCCTTGCGTTAATCTTCATGCTGTGAATAAGTCTTGCACTTGACTGAGAAAGAAAGGAAAGTTAGTTTGCAGGTCTTGGACTGGTGGAAACTCTACCAGAGATCCTCCCCCCTTTAAATCCTCTCCTGCTGTCAAATGTTGAATGTAATGCCATTGGGGCAAGGACCTTTCTTCTTCTTTTGGCTAATTTGGTTCACCAAAGCACAATATATATTGATGGCGCTGTATGCATTTAATAATTATTCACAACTGTAGACAATCACTCTGACATTATTATTTGTTATTAATATTATTATTAATAATAATATTAGGGTTTGGGTCAACTTTGGTCCGCCCAATAAGTGTATGTCTATCTGACCCATTTTTTAAGAAAATAACATAAAACGGGGGAAACGCAGAGTTGTCACAGTAAAGTGCGTTCAATACAGATTAAAGAACGAACGTTTCTTTTGACTCCTTTTTCCCTTTGCCTCTTGAGCAGCACTTGATGCGATCCATGCCGTGCCAGAATCAATTCCCCTTGGTACTGACAGAAAGAGAACATGCAATCCAACCCTGTTGGCTGCTTATCAAAAATGTGCTTGTTTTTGAGAAAAAGCGTTAACAAACCAAGAACGGCGGAGTGGGGGGCCGGGGGAGGTTTTGGACTTTGAACTGGCACAAAGATAAATAAATAGCTGATAAAAGGAAGGCAGTTCAGGAGTCACAGGGCTTTGAAGTCCACTGAGGGCAAGAGCTAAGAGGAACAGGGTGAGGAGGAACAATATTTTACATCAGGGTAATCATAATATTTTGTAACCTTCGGGAGGGGAAGACACGTTTTCCCAACCCACAGAATTTCCTTGCTCTGTTTCTGGAAGCCACAAAGCCAAAACATCTCGGGAAATGGCTGAACCATCATGGCTTTACCCAAAGCATCCTGGGAATGTCAGCATCAATGGGACAGTTATGAGAACTGGCAGAGATGCTTGAACACCGTCCAAACTGCAGCTCCGGTTGACACAGTCATAAACCCTTCCTAAGAGAATGCGGGTGGAGAGGAATTCGCATTTCTCCTGACGCGGAACTTCGTATCTCTGTGAGAATTCGCAACGTACAAACCAGCATTTAGAAAGGGCTACATTCATTGAGTCCAGCCTCTTCAGTACAATAGATGTGATAAAACAATGGTGAGATACCGATGGCCAAGTAGGAATTTACCACGATAGTCATGGAATTATTTGGCAAGGTGCTTCTTTAAACCCAGATAATCATCCCAAACTCCTGCAGGGAAAGTCTGTGGCTGGGAACATTGTGGTCAGAGGGGCATTGAATTATGAAAGAACAGCCAGAACAAGCATAGAGGTGGGTTGATATATTTAACAGTTATTTACTGTGCAATCCTATCCATGTCTTTTCAAAAACGTCCCACTGACTTCAATGGGACTTCCTCCCAGGTAAGCAGGTATAAGATTGCTGCCTTAATTGAATTAAATAGTAAGGCAATTTTATTTGGTAAACATTTTGAGAAATAAAGCGCCTCTAATGTTCAATTAGCCCACTGAGCAAATGGATAGAATCTACACGTTTTCTTTTAACAAAAGTAAATAAACGCCGAAACATCCTGGCGGGGGGCCACTTAGCTACAGATGACTCCCACTTGGGAATCTTAGTCATCGGTGCAGGGCCGGCCCGCCTCCACCCAAATCAAGGTGCACAATACCCAAAGCCAGCCAAGATATTTTGGCACATGAGGCAGAAAATCCTACAAGCGCCTCTTTCCAACGCTGGCAATGAAAATGAAATAACAAATGAAATAACTAGCCATTTGTTGTCCTCTGGGATGCCACTGAAACCCTGCTGCCTGAGGCAGCCCCTCCTCCTTCTGCCTATTGGTAGGACACCTGCATGGGTGTCCTCTTACCAAGCCGTGAGGAGGATTTTGCCACTTGTCAGGAGTGGATTTGTGGTAGCATGGCTTCCCACTTGACAGGGACATCCAACCTCACAGCCGCCTGGTTCAATATGGGGGTCCCTTTGTTCAGCTAGCCCAACTCTTAGCGGCGAAAGGGTGGGATGGGGGACTCCTGGGTAGGGGTTGTGCAGCCCATAGAGCAATTTCTTTTAGGGAAAGAGGGTGAGAAAAGGAGAGGATTGTATCTTTATTGCCTATTTGTATATTTTTAATGTTTTTTTATCCTATAGGCTGCCTAGAGGGTATTTTACTCTTAAGGTAGCCTAAAACAACAACAACAACAACAACAACGGCTCATAACTTTTTAAGTTATTATAGTGGTTTTAAATGTATGTGCATATTGTATGTTTTTGCAGTTTTAATTTTTGTATATTGTTTTTAAGTGTTTTAATCTTATGCAACCCCCCCCCCCCCCCCCCGAGAGCTTCGGCTATGGGGCAGTATACAAATGCAATAAAAATAAGAATAAAATAAAAAACAACAGGGTGGAGTGCATTTTGTCAAATTTCAGAAGAACCTGTTTCCTTGACAACATCTGTAATCCTTGCTCTGGCAGGAGGCTGGCCCCTAAAAACTCGAAGTCAGCTGTTGGGTTGGAGGGGGGGGGGGAAGTAAGAGAGCTTCAGCTCTGGGGCAGTATATAAATGTAATCAATAATAATAAATAAATAATAATAATAACAGCAAGTGGTGAACAACCTGGTTCAACCAACGGATTGCAGGATACTTCCTGAGCAGCCAGTGCCTTGAATTCTGTCCCTTTGGATGTAGGTTCACTTGCTACAAATTATTTATCTGGCAGGTCTAACGCTAACAGTGTTTATTGTCTTTCCAATTACAAAACCAAATAGGCCTCATTAACCCGTTTTACAGATGAAGTACTGAGGCCAAGAGATAAACCTGCTGATAGCCAAGCTCTGAGCCTTGGGGCCAAGTAGCTGGCTGGAAAACACGAAATTGGCTGCAGGATGCTGTCCTGCAATGTTCCCTTGAAGTAAAAATCGTATGAAGTGTCAGTCACCAGGTTTGGAAGCTGGAGTGGCAACATGGCTAAAAATGCACACCGTGAATCCACGTGTCTCCAGTTCGAATCTTGCCTCTGCAGTGAATATACTGGGCTGGGCTCTGGGCAATCAACTGTGTCAGCAAGCCCCTTACATTAGGGGGATAACTGCGGCCCACCTCGCAGGGCTCTTGCGAGGTTTACTGGATCCATGTACGCAAGCACTTGAAATGTCCAGGGCTATTGCTGTTACTGGGTCAAATGGGCTCTCCCAACAACTGGTCCAAGTTACGTTCACGCACAGTAAGGAACTTGAATTGGGAAGAGCTGGGTAAAAGGGTCAGTAAACGTCCAGACTGAATGTGAACTGATTTCTTTGGTCCCTCTGGAAACGTTCCCCAGTGGGAAATGTATTCATGCCCCGGCCGGCCCCTGGTGTGTGGTGCGGCCGCCACATGAAAGGCTGCCGAGAGCTTTATGAATTATTCACGCTAATCAAAGTGCCGCTGTAACGGTAAAGGGGGGGGAGAGGAAAGGGAGGGGGGAGGGAGGGAGTGCGCAGGGGCCGCGGCATTGCCTCCTGCTCAAGGTGATTGCAGGCCAGGCACCGAGGAGCGCTGAACAGTGTCTCCTTGGAGCCGTTACCATGCCAACACATCTGCCTAGGTGATTGCCACTTGTTGAAAGTTTGAGATGAATGAGCAGCCGGAACACAGTGCCGGGAAAGAGAACTGGCGGACTTAACCCTTCCCGCACTCGACGGATCCATGCAAAGGGCCTCATACATATCAAGCCGCTCTCGCCGGAGGGCCCTTCCCAAACCTCCAAGCGCTGCTTTGCTGCTGCAAATCTAAACGCCCTGTATGAAGCGTAGGGATGTTACCTGGAGCATCTCTATCCAGAGAGCCATCAGCCACAGAACGGCTGGAGTCAGGATTCTGTGCCTTGCCAAAGCCAGGGTGGGGGTGTCCAGTTTGGGATGTCAAAACATTTGGCTGTATGGAGGCTAGAAACTCCAAACACAAATCCTGAGAGCCAAACGAGTCAGGCAATATTTTGTACGTTGGTTTACTTTTGATGACGTTTTATTCTAGGTTAACCGAAAAACTGGAAACCTGTTTTGGAATAGCAAAGAGAGCCCTAGAAAGCAAGAGATGCTTCCAAGCTCTTATCGGAGGGCTTAAACAAGAGACCCACAAACAGATCTGCCGTCACTAGAACGCTGAACGTGGAGGTAGACGAGATTCCATGTTTGCATAGAAGGTCTATGGACAAATGGGATGGAGCCTTTGGAAACATCACTTCCTTGCTCAAAAGTTTCCACAACACCGGTGGGAAGGTTCTGTGTCTCTTTGTGGGGGGGGGGGGGCTCCTCTTCTGCTCTTTTAAATTCCTACTCCCAATTTGCGGGACATTTTGGGGTTTAAAATAAAAATGAACTACAGCACAAGAGGAGGCATCTGGTCTGTGTCGCGTTCCTGCTGAAAGGGTAATGCATACTCTGGTGATTTCAATGCATGGTATTATTTACCCGGCTGACGTCATCGGGAGCTCATTCTCTGCTTCCATTCTCTCTAGAAGTCTCCAGGATACGAGGCACCTGATCATTTTACTGGCTTGAAAACGCTGGCTAACCCTTTACGGTGCACAGCGCACGATGCAGAGAGAGAGAGAGAGAGAGAGAGAGAGAGAGAGAGAATAAAAGCGTCATCTTGGGCAGTTTGGAGAAGCAAACACCCTTTGTAGTTTTAACAACTGATGTAATTCTACTCCTTGCAAAACCCCCAGCACCAGATGGGTTCCTGCCAAAAAGAGAGGCTGCTGTCATTTTTGTTCAGTATTTTAGATTAACGAAAGATCTCCTACAAGCATTTTCTGGAACCCCCAAATGAGCCACTTTTCTAACCTAGGATGAAAGTACAACCCTAAGACAATTGGGCCGTTAGGACAATACGTTCAGAAAAAGGAACACAAATCGATTTACCATAAATGCTCTAGTTTCAAACTAACATCTGCTGCAGCATTTTCATGCTGAGAAACCTTTCCAAAGAATAAGCTGTTAGGATATAAAGGAAAATGATATGAGGTTCATTGTCTTTTCTTCTTGCAGGAAGCAACTGAATAGGATTGTGTAGGTAGCTCCATATTTATTGAGCCATGTGTACTCTGTACTTGTTATTCGTTGTTAGCATCTTGTGCTCCAGTACATCAGTTTTTAGGTGCTATGAAGGATCTTTTACGTCTTGAATTTTAGGTGAGAAAATTGGATAAAGACCCAAGCTTGAACAAGGAAGCCAGGAAAACAGCAGGCTGAGGGTCATGCTAGGAAAACCCTCCTCCGTATCCTCTTAAGGTGAATGGGCAGAACACCAAATCAAGCCCAGTCTCTGGAATGAAGTTAAAATGGCCCCAATCTGTCCCACTGGCAAAAATTTGCCTGGACACAAGTTGTTGTGTTTTGAGAGGGGAGAGTATGCTCTTCCACCACCTCCAGAGGAAATCAACGTATTATATTTATTACATTTCTATACTGCCCAATATCTGAAGCTCTCTGGGTGGATATCCCCACATTTGCAACTCTTTTGGTAGGAGGGTACCCTGTGAGTCACACACACAGCTATCTTAAAAATGGAGTATTTCGCCTCTCCCACTATAATCCATGAACTGTGGAACTCTCTGCTGTAGGAGGCAGTGGATATTTGCATTAAAGTAGGACTGATATTGGGACAAGGGGACATTTATTGGTATCTGGCATGCCCAGCGTGTTATGGTACGGACGTAGGATTGAAGGAGCTGGTGAGGAGTCCCCCAAAAACAGCCTCCTTTGGCTCAAACTCATGGCTGATTTAGCCTGCTATAGGGTGACTTCCTGGACACATCATGAATACATTCTTCCATGCCCATCCATCGCTTTCCATTTCTTAAACCACTTTCTTTCATCACAGAACTAGGGAGACATTACATTTTATGTTGCTGGTGATGCTTATCAGATATATCTCAGATTTTACCAGACACATCTTCTGATTAGTGTACAACTTCTCTATAAATCCCGGCTCTGTATTGCATTGAAAACAAGTCTGCATAAAATTACCTTTCCATAATTAATCTCTGAATCAATTTGCAATCCCAGTGTATCAAGTGAATTGAATTATTCATATCCTGACAGGGGACAGGCACAAGGAAAGGAGCACCATTCCAGTAACATTTTGCAACCTCGTATTTTGCAAAAATGCGTCATCTTCCTCCGGAAGACGACAACATGGCACGAATTACGCTAGGTGCTGCTTGATTCTTTGCTAAAGAACCGTGGTAAGAATGAGGATTGTTTTTCATTTGAGTTGCACATCCCAGCCCATGGTGGCCCAGAAAACGTTGCATTTCTGAAAGGAAACGTAATACAATTCACCTTAACACTCCCACGCCTAAGAGGGGCGGAGCTTCTTGTCAGACTTTTCACTTCCCTGCCACCATCATCCTGTACGGTCAATGCAACCAGGGAGCCCCACAACACGTACACAATTTTGTTCTTTTGGAGTGGGAAAAAGTGAATTCCTGGCTTTGCTCTATTACAGCAACTTCGCAAAACAGTCCCAAGAGGAGAAAGTGACTGCACAATAGGAAAGTGGGGGGGATCACCGAAAGAAGTACAAGAGCTCCCTTCCCAAACTGGGACCCTCAAGGTGTGTTGGGCTACAACTCCCAGAATCCCCCAGCCAGCTGTACTGATTGGGGAATTATGGGAGTTGTAGTCCAACCCAGCTGGAGTGGACACATCTGAAGTCGCTAGAGTTGTTGCCACTGCAGGCCAGGTTGCACCAGTGTGTGTGCGTGATCAGAGACCAAAGTGACTTACAAAAAGCATTTCTGCGATGGAAGCCTTACAAGAATTAATTATCTGGATTTGTTAGCACGGGTGCCTTTGCTAACAGCCAGCAATCACCGTATGCACAGAGGAAAGGTGACCAAACGCGACAGGAGAGGAAGGCCACTTCAGCGCGCCAAGAATTTAAAAAAACCAGAAGTTCCATGTTCTTTATTTTGCATGAATACACTGTAATCACTTTTACAGAGTGCAGCATACCAACTGCATGGAAATACTACGGATGGGCGCACCAAAATCGGTGCTCACAGAACTAGTGCATTTCTCCCAAAGCGAAGACTAAACCCTTTGAACTCTTTTTAAAAAAATACATTAAAGAACGTACCACACACACACATATTGCACTTGTCTCCATATGAATTGTTTGTCGTTGTTGTTTTAACCCCATGTACATCTCACCAAAGTCTCTTCAAAGGAACTTGCATTGAAACTAATAAAGCTAGTAGTTGCTATACAGTAGTATACACAAACCTTTCTAACAACAGACACAGCAGACTCGACAGAAGCGGCTGCTTTGAAGTGGCGCTAACACAGAGGGAGAGGCAGAGCTCTAGGGGCATACGTGAGTGTGGTGGAGGAGAAATGGCGTTCCTCTGTTATTGTAATAGAAACGACACCAAATGTTCAGAAACACAGGCTGGTAAGCGGAGGGAGGGGGGGACACGGGACGGGAGACGTCTGATCTAGTTTTACATTCAGAACTTCCGCCCCCATAAGCTGAGGTACAAAGCGATTGCCTACAGAAGTGATGCTTATACTTTCTCTGCCCCGGTATACCTGGCTGTAGCCACCTCCTACGGTTGGGCTACAAGTTGTGCTCTGGGTGAACCATCAGGAGAGCTGTACGAAGAAGCCAAGGCGCATCAGGCCCTTGGCAGCTCTGGGAGGCCGGTTCCCTGGTTTTCAGTAGTCCTTGGCAAGAACACATGAGCTGAGGCTCAAACAAGCTGCAGTCGGACTCCAAGCGCCCACTAAATAATCTCCTGCAATGTGATGCCCGCTCACAAATCTCTTACGCGTTAAGCCAAGGAGGGCCGTCAGCAAAGATAAAGAGTTCCGAAACCTACAGAAGATTGCTTTAGGGAGCGATGCTATGGCCACAGGACACTTCGGATTCCCAGCGTTGAGGTCGGAGGAGGGAATCGGATCTCCAACCCCTTCCTTCTTGCAGCCGGAGTGGAAAGAACTGTTCCGGCTGCTCTCTGGGAACTCAACCTCAGAGGACAAGGAAAGGGGGTGTTTCAGTGGGCAGGCAGGGGAGGGAACTGGAGAGGCCAGGATGTGAGCTATCCTGACACCCTTCTAGCCTCCTTCTCTCCCCAGCCGAAACACCATTGCTAGACAGGCAAAAAAAAGCCTGTCCAGCAAACAATGTTGGGGGGACAGGACAGGGAGGCGAAGACCGCCTCCGTTGTTCGTTCCCCTTCGCATAGGATAACCGTAACCCAACGCAACAGGATAGCGCCCTTAGAGACTCAGTAGAGGCAGGCAACGTATGGCCTACAGGTTGCATCCAACTCACCGAGGTTTTGGACAACACAAACCAGCACAAGGTGATGTCCCGGGTGAAAAGCCTTGACGGGCTGGTTGTGGCCCAAGGGCTTATGTTGCCTACCGCTGGTTTAGAGAACCCCTCCTCCATGAAGCAAAGAGGAGAAAAGTGGCTGACTTGGGTGAAGCTTCTCTCCTCCCTCCGGAATAAAATAAGGGCTTAGCAGAAGAGTGGACAGGTCTTCAAGGCCTGCGGGTTTTCCTCCCACTGCTTACAAGGAACTAAGGCAGTTGGCGTCAGCTTGGCAGACATCTCCTCCCCACGCCCATCTGAAGTGCAGAGGATACAACAGGGATGCCTTTCCTGGGGAGAAAAGCACGGCAGCCGTTTAGAGGGAGTCAAAAGGTTTTTCCTCCTGGCAAAGGAAATCTGGGTCCCTCTCCCCAAAGTCCTATTTCTCAGAAAACGGGCCATCCACAGGAAGGAATTCCACAAGGGAAGACGTCAGCTTAAGCACTGCATGGGGTGAATGCAGCACACAGGCTAAAGTAGGTCGGGGTGGGGTGGGGAGGGGAAAGGAAAACCCCTCCCCCACTAAGATAGGCCCAACTATCATCATGCTGAGCAACCTGCATCTGGGCTGGACTACTTCAGACAACGGGTGGGATGCTCCGCCATACACATTTGGGATGAGCAGGAAGTTCTCAGCAGAGACGTCTTCGATGCCAAATTTGGGAAGCCGACCCAGACATCGTCTCAGCAACATTCATGTTTGGCGAGGGGGGGATTGGGGGAGGGAATAACCTCAGGGGTGACATGTGCTTCTCTTCTCCGTTAAAATGGTTAAATGCATATAAAACCGGGCAGCAACAGAGGTCCTCTCGCCAACCACCTCATGGCGTCTGTCTCTCCCCCGAATGACGCTGACACGCCAAAGTCACGCCTGCAGTCTGAAGTGCTCCAGCCCAGGCACAGATCAAGCCTGTCAGTGAGAAGAACTGGGTCTAAGATGGCCTTAAGTCAGATCACCTCTTCTGATCCATTGTTCTTTGTGCTTAAACAAATCTGTGTTGTGCTTAAATATTTTATCTGCTCCCACCAGGGCTTTCAAGAACACCAGCGCCTTCTCCTTAACACTGTCCTTTAAAAAAACAACAACACCCTCTTATGTGACGCATTTGAGAGATCCTCGATATTCTTCCTATGGATTTGAGGCCAGTATGTCACATCACAACAAGGCCAAACGCTTGGTAGAGCAGATGCCTGTTGAAGTGATTAACAAATCAACAGTTATTGATCCTAAATATTGCTGTAATACTTTTTTTTTTTAACATTTCAGATATATTGATGTACAAGTCATAAACACTCCAAGAAAATGTTAAAACCTGCATTCCACATGGTGGAACTGGGGCTCTGAAGGGACTTTGGTGCCAGCATGGACATCAGTGGGGTATTTTCTACTTCAGAAAAAAGAGAGAGAGAGAGAGAGGGAGGGAGAAAGAAAAGGAGAGAGTCTCAAAAAGAACCCAAAAAAGGCACAGCACGATCACTTCACATGGGTTTTCTGATAAGCTCATTTTGTTTTGTCCTTAAAACGCTACATCCCTAAATATTGTCCAAATATACAAAGCATAAGAAATCACCAGCAACGCACACTGTTGAGTCCAAGTCCGGCTGCTTCTTTTAAAAAAGAAAAGCAACCCAGGGCAGCTTATAACAACTTCTCCAGTGATCAAGTCTCCCCCCCAAGCTTCCTTGAGAGGCACCACTGAGCCGCCCTCCCACCCCCAGGGTCTTTCCCCAGGTGATTCGCCCCCTCCCCCTCCCCCTCCCCCACCCCACCCCACTCACTGCCCCACTGATCTTTGGAGGACCCTCCCAACACACTCCATTCCATGGAAATCCCGGACATGAGCTTCATCTTTCGTTCGAGATAGACATGCGGACCCTTTCGCCGAAGATCCAGGGAGTTGTCGTGGTGCGACTAAAGATTGGAAATGTTCTGGCAAAAGTCACCAGCCAACAGAAGGAAATGGAGACAGCGAGGGGTGTGGGGCGTCCTCTGAGGATCGTCTGCAGTCTAGTTCAACGTCGGCGGCTCAGAGGCAGGTTACGTTCCTGATGTGCTCTAACGCCAAACCGCATCTGTGCCAAGTTCCAATGAAAAATGTATTGCTTTTATTGCCAAGAAGTATGGTATGCCCCATCTTCACTCTTCTTCCTGAACTCTGCCAGGCTTCCTCTGCCAGGGGTGACATGGTTAGCAGAAGACCATATATTCTGGAAGGCCGACACTTCCTCCTTCCTTCCTTCCTTCCTTCCTTCCTTCCTTCCTTCCTTCCTCGAAATTTCGCCTCTTTCCCTTCAACGTTGTCCCTTCTTTCGTTGGAAGTGCAGGACACTTCTCCAACCCACTGCCAGCAAGCTTCCTCACAGAGTGATATTCAGTCATTCCCTGCTAGTACCAATTAGGTGGGTTTGTACAGTCATCCATTAAGGTCCAGGGTTGGGTAATGAGCCGTGAATTTTGGGGATAGGGTGTTCAATGGAAATCCACGCGCATTGATGTCCTTCACTTCAACCAACCGGCCTTCCACCCAGAACGCTCCGAAACCTGCTAGTTCACCAAGACGTAGCCACCATGTTGGGGGTCAACGGCTTCCATCATTTCACAATCAAAGAGCCCCGGCAATTCCACCAGGCCTAAGGCCTCGTAGCTAGACAGGGACCCGGGAGGTTCAGAGCCCCTCCGGTGGTGGTCGGACACGGCTACGCTGCTCTGCTGGGCTGGGTCCAGGGGGTACGGCTGCTGCTGCTGACTGGCAAAGTCTGGTTCAGAGGGGCTGCCAACGGGCAGTTCGCAAGTCTGATAGGGATACGGCGGCGCCGGCGGCTGCTGCATGGGTATTTGCGACGGCAGCCGCAGTGAGCTGTGGATTGGAGGCGAGGAGGGCTGGTCAAGTTGCAGCTTCTGATACTGGCTAAGGAAAGGGTCGTATTGCATTTGTTCTGCAGTTGGCTCCATGACAGGGCTCAGGGGCTGCACCAAGCCGAACTGCGGAGGGGGCTGCGGCGGCGGCTGCTCTTCATGGCAGGGAAGGGGAAGCTGGCTTGACCTGGAGTACGTGCTTTCAGCTATTTGCATCTGGTTGAAGTATGCTTGCAGCTGGGATTGCTTCTGGAGAAACAGCCGCTTCTGGTGCAGCCTGGATCAGGAGAGAGACCCAGGAAAGTCAGTTCGGCCCCTCCTCAAAGCCACAACCCTCTCCCGTCACACAAAACGTAAAGGCAGCTGTGTCAGCCGTAGGGAAAATGCCAGGGTCCATACTAGCGCGATGCCTTTATTAGGCCAACTCAAAGGTCACTGGAAGGTGCAAGCTTTTGAGATCACCAAATCTCCTTGCCAGGCAAGACGTTACAAAAGGCAGGTGGAGCAGAGGGGGGGCTGCCTTCCCGTCAGAGTTTTAAGGGGACATTGGGGAGGGGGCTGCAGATATTCACATTGGGTTCCCCCAGGCAATGCGATGGTTTGCTTGGACATTTTTGGTGACCTCTGAGGTAAGCCTAAGGAAGGTATCATACTAGTATGGATTTTAGAACACTTTGGATGCAACCTTTATCCTCCCCCTGGACCTTCAGATCACCCGGCTGGCAGCAGATGGCAAAAGGTGTGAAGCTTCTGCTCCAAGCCAGGAGCAGAACCGGCCACCAGCCGTCTGCCCCCGTTTCATTACTGACTACCTCCTTTAAAAACACACTGCTGTTTTTTAGTACTCTTTCTTCCTTTCTTCTCAGGGAAACCAAGACCCAAAAAATGCTGCTTCTCCACTTCCAAGCATGGATAAAAAGCGTAAGAAGATAGGACGTGAGCTTAAGGAGCCCTTGGAAGAAGCCGGGGGCGACAGAGGTCCCACTGAATGCTTCCAAGTCTGGACAGCAGGACAACTTCAGCCTGGGTCTAGCGGCACTAAGCTCCCGCTGAGTCCCCCACCCCCCGCTTCTGGGGCTGGCTCCCAATTCAATTCTGAGCAAAGGGGGAGGGAACCCATTCATCTCAGACTCGTCTTTGTAAAGCTCCACAACCAAGTCTCTCCCTGCAAAGACTCGAAGGAACAGCTCTCCTCCCTTATCCTTAAAGAGGTGTGGATGACTGGGGAGAGGGAACAACGCGGGGCGAATGGATCATGCATGCTGAGGATGATGGGAATGGTGGTCCAACACTGGGTCAGGGAAGGCTGCCACAGGCTCACTGGGGGGGGGGGGGGGGGCTCCTGCTGCTTTTTTTGTAGTTCTTGACGGCTGAGCAAGGATCAGCGCTTGGAAAAGCTCTCCTGCTCGCCACATCTGCGCTCTGCCGGTGGGGCTGGTTCTGTTGCTCTGTGGGGCTGGCAGTTGTCCTAGCGTTCATCCGCTCACGCTCAGCCTTTCCCAACCAGGCTTCCCATTGCTCCTGCTGCAAGACGATAGGCCCAGATCCACGGCGCCTGCGCTCTTGCTCACCTGTGCTCCTGTAACTGCTGCTCAAGGCTCCGGGGCAACTCCTTGCAAAAAACCTGGCAGGCGTTCTGGGCTTTTGAAAGCAGGCTTGGCTTCTGGAACAAGACGAAAGGAAAAGATGGGGATGTTCCATCGTATGGGCGGCATTCTACCATCCCCGCTGGAAGCATTTCAAAACCAGGGCGTTGGCTCCTGGAGTTGCCCGCTCCTCCACCCCACCCACGACCAGCCAGCTCCTTCGGCCAAGACTCACACGGGATACAACGCTGCTGTCTCGGCCCCGCCTCCCCGGGCGCCTGAAAACACGGGGGGGGGGGGGGAGGAGAGGACGGAGGCTTCTTTCTGCCCCGGTCCATTTCACCTGGGGCAAGATGAGAGGGAAGGAGGGACAGGGCCGTTCCCTGCAGGCTTCCGTATACTTTAGGCCGGCTGAACGCGTCACAAGAAGGCACTGTACCTGGAGCCTGTGCTGCAAATACTGGGTTTCTAAGCTCTGCCGCCTGGACAGCAATTGGGGGTGCATGCCATTGGGGAAGGCAGAGGCCGCATCCTGCTGCTGGGATGCCTCTTCCTTGGGAGAAAAAGAGGAGGGACCAGGGGGGGGGGGGAAGAAGATGAATACACTGTGGAGAGGCCCTCCATCTTCCCTCAGGGCACATGTTCTGCCGCAGCCCAGCCAGGAGCCGGGCAACTGGCTAGAAACCCGGACGTGGGAGCGGGATGGGGAGAACACCTGTGCCTGACCCTCCCCCGTCCACCCAGCGCCAAGGCTGGAAAAGGGTTTCAAAATCCCCAGGTGCCGCCATCGCACTCACAGCTGGCAGGTCTGGAGAAGCCCCGGAAGGGTCAAGGGAGGGAAGGGCCTTCCAGGGGCTAAGGCTGCAGAGCTCCCAACCCCTCCTTCGAGGAGGGCCCCCACTTAGACCCATCAGCCCCTCATTCCCACACCATCATAAACATCCCAGTTCCAAGGCGCCCCCTTTTCCCAGCCCCCAAACGTTCTGAATTAGAGCCCCCCCTCCCCGGCCAAAGACAAAGGAATAAACATTAGATGAAAGCGCAGGACATGCGTGCGTCCAGCTCCGCTCTCGTTCTCTCCCCAGCACGCTTGTTCTCTCTCTTCGACGCCTTCCGGCACATCTAGACTTCTCCTGGGTGCAGCAGCAGAAGCAGCCCTGCAAAGCTTCCCAGAGCCCAAACCGACGCGCTACGCACACTCGCAAAACGCCATACCTGCTGGGGACCACTCCCCAGGTCTTGCAAATGAGGAGGGGCGAACCCCAGGGCAGGCTCTTCTTCCGACCTCATCTGCTCGTACAACAGCTGGACTTTGTTCAGCTCTAGGATTCCTTTGGTTCGGGCCAGATTCTGAAGGTGCTGCCGAAATGCTACAATTCCTAGATGAGGAACAGGCAGAGCAAAAGGACAGTCACTAGTCACTGACGTGTGTTAGTGCAAACCTTTTGTTTAGGTTTTTCTCTCTGCCCCTGTTCTGCCTTTTGTGTGTATCCAGGCACACACACACACACACACACACACACACACACACACACACACACACCTCTTTTCAGAAGCAGCCGTCAGAAAACACCAAACGATTGTGCAAAAAGTGGCAATGGACACTGAGGCTACGACCTTACACCCTCGAGAGTAAGTCCGACTGAAGTCACCTGGACTTACTTCTGGGTTGACACGCGCAGTGGGAAGGGAACCCGAGTTGTAGAAGGTCAGAAACAACCCTCCCCTCCCTCTGCCTGCTTCAAAAAAGAAACACGGTGCAGAATATTAAGCAACTGGACATTCTGGATTTTAAAAAGACGGGTGCAAGAGGAAGTCCAGCATGAGGGATGTTGAAAGGTGAACTCAGGGCCCGCATTCTTGCTCATTTTCACACTCAGAACCCTAATTGACCAGCGACACAGGATGGAGCATGGCTTATAGTCCACCTGTGGCCTTTTCAGGTTAAAGTAACATGAAAATCTGCCTCTTCCTGAGCACTCCCCACTATACATGCACATTATTGTTGTTGTTGTTGTTGTTGTTATTATTATTATTATTATTTACATTTATATACTGCCCCATAGCCAAAGCTCTCTGGGCGGTTTACAAAAATAAAAAGATTGAACATTAAAAAGTAAATACAAAAACTTTAAACAAACATAAAACAGCTGTTATGTAAACATTTTAAACGTTTAAGCCTGGCCACAAAGTCAGTTAAAACCTCAACTTAAGCTGTTTAAAATGCCCAGGAGAAAATAAAAGCAGGAGGTGTCTGCCCTTAAATTTGATGAACGAAGAAATGTGATCAAAGCCTCATCTGGGAACCTCCAGCCCTCCCCTCTCGAACGGGGTGTGTGTGTGGTCGGGGGACTTCCCCACACTTTTCAAGCCCAGCCAAGTTACCCCCTCCGTTTAAGGTTTTAGCTCACATGTCCGCACACAGCCGGTCTGACTCAAAACCAGCAGTGCAAACCACGTGACCTAGCGGAACAGATTCGTCGCCGGCAGTTACCTTGTGTCAGCGATGTGTCCGACGCTCTGCGCCCCTCTCGGAAACTGACAGGGGAGCGGTTGTGGGCTTCTCGCTTGTGCGCGGCCAGAGCCTGCATGGCTGGATTGGCGGGTCTCAGGCCTATGAAAGGAGGGGTCATCCTCGGAGCTGGCGGATTGGCCAATACCACTTCCTTCTGGGAGGGGGTGTCTTCCAGGAAGTTCAGGTCCCTCTGGATGGATCCCATGTCATATTCAGAGTCGACACTGCTCAAGGATTGGTTCTCGTCCATGGAAAAGACTTTCCCTTTAGAACCCAGGAAAATGCACAGTAAATGGAACGAACAGTTACCTACCAAAGCAAGCAAACAACTGGGTCTAAAGCCCCTACTGACTAACTGGGACGTAATAAAAGGCCTACAAATGAGCACACCCACCCACACCCACACACAATCACTTTCTAACTCTGAAATGGTCAATTCACATGAAGCAGCAACTCTCTCAACTGCAGACGTATAGGACTAAATCTCCTGTCATTGGCCACGTTGGCAGCAGGATGGGAATTGTAGCCCAACGCTTCTGGGGGGCACCACATTGGGGAAGGCTGGTCTAGGCTGTCAGCAGGGACATTGGGGAGGGGGCAACGTCTTCCAGAGTCTGCCAGGGGGAGCGTTGTGCTCGGCTGCCGGCCGAGGCAGGAACAGCTAGAGAGGCCAAGCGGATTCCCAAATGCAGTCATGGGAAATGACAGGGTTAAATTTCAAGCCTTCACTCTGCTGGGGTGGAGCGAAGTCCCCCCCCCCCCCCGCTGTTCTGGTGGTTACTTCCACTTTCCATGTCAGTTCTGTGCCTGCGCTCTTTCTGAAATAAACAGCTGACAAATTGGGCCTATGAAAAGGAAGTAAACTCTGCTGCCTTTTTTTTAAAGCAAGGAACTGAACCCTAAAGAGGCCATAAATGTTGCAACACTAGATCTAATCTTAGCCCCTGGACACTGAAGCATTGGGAGGGGGGGGGCTTACTGATACCCTTTTAGGCATGAAAAGGCATGGGTAGGGGAGCCAAAAACGGAGCCAGACCCCACCTACAGCGGCTTGGGAACCTGTTAAGCATTCTAGTATCCGTCTTTAGTCTTCCGCTCTTTCTTTCCTCTTCCTTGAAGCTACTCTGAGAGGCAGGCCTCCTAAACCCTTGGCTTCCAAAAGTCAGCAGGAGAAAGACTAGGCTCAGGGAAGACATGGAAGATGCCCCCATCTACTGGGCGGGCAAGACAGCACCGCTTGGACCACTAGATGGCGCCAGTACAATGGGGCGGCTTGGTCTTGAATGGGCAACGAAGACCCATTTGCTTTCTGTTGGTCTATGGCCGTAACAGAACGATTCGATCTGATTTTGACCCATTGGCTTGGCAGGACAGCCGCTCCTGATGGGAGATGAAAACTGCTAGAACTCGTTTGTTGCTTGGGAGCCACACCGCTGCCTGCCATCTTGGACTCTCCTTGGGGGGGGGGGGGTGGCTCTGGGGACTGTCACAACGAGCGCCTGCAAAGCAGGCGTTGCCACCACACCGCTGCCTTTCACAGAGCCTTGTGCTTCTGCACACGATCCCAAAGCTGCTGATCGGACCATGTTGGGGGGGGGGGGGGGGGACGGACATACTGCGTGCGCCCTGGCATTACAGGGCATCTGAAATATACAGAAAACGCACGTGTGGGTTTACAGCCATGGACCTCTGAGTGGCCCAAGCAAGCTGTTTGCTCAGCAGCAATTTGGGCAGAACGCTGCTCACTGTGTCACCACTAGGGTGTGTGTGTGTGTGTGTGTATTTGAAGCAGCCACCACTTGGGTGGAAAGGCTGGAATTTCCCCTTGCAGACAAGGAACGTGTCCTGCAAGCCACGTCTAAGAAGTGACCCAAATGATGGCCGGGGGGGGGGGGGGGGGAGCTGGCTCCTCCCATTTACAAAGGGAAGGCTGGGAGTGACTCTCTCTACCTGCTGCCAGTGCCATTAAACACCCGCGAGCTCCTGGTCACTCCTCCGCTGACACTGTTTGCTCTTCCCAGCCTTTGCACACTGTCATGAGATTGCTTGGCAAAGCAAGCAGAAGCCATCTGTACATTGACTCCTCTTATCTTCCTACAAAGCAAATTCATTGTTGGCTTCAAGGTAATAAAACACACACAGGGCTTCTCTTTGTTGGCCGGGGAGTTCAGTGGGATGTAAAACTGAGCCAAAGACCTCCAATCCAACCCTGGGCCTGCCTGCAGAGCTAACTACACTTCTCCCTGCCAAGAAGTTTCGCGCAAGCCCTTGCTTTCCTCCTGAGCTGCCACAACTGGAGCCATGTGGATGGACCTGAGGGATACGGCCCTGTCCTAAGGCGAGGCTGGTCCAGGTGACCTGGGGCTACTCTGCAGCCCTCCTCTGAAGCTCTTTGCTGCAGCCTGGACCAATGGCTCCTGTTCCCGTACCTGTGCCTGGCATGACAACCAGCTGATTGGTGACTTCTGCCAGAGTGTGACGCCTCTTCCCACAGCGAGCGGCTTGCAGGGCTGCAAACGCCTGAGCAGGATCCTCTTCGGACTCCCCCTCCGTCTCTATCCCTTCATCAATGGAGGTCTCCATCATGCTGCTTGGCAGGGACTGGCCCCCTTTCCTCCCCAGGATTGGGGGAAGGGGATCTAAAAGGCAGCCATTCACCTAGTACCAGGGCAAAAAGGGGACACTCAAGCACACACACAATATCATGCACGTAAATGCAGAGGCTCCCTGACATTTGGAATCTCTGTGAATCAAGTGACAGGCAGGTCCATCAGCAGTGGAGCATTTTTTAGAAAGAGCAGACCAGGAAGCAGATTGCCAGACAGTCAAGGCTAGTACTGGCAAGGAACATCGGAAACAAAAAACAGCGAGGCGACATGTCTGAGGGCCACCTTTTCCTGATGAGAATGGGCATGCTCTCTAGCTCAGCTGACACTTTCAATCCCTCCACCCAGACCGGTAACGGAAGTTAATCCAATGTCAGCCGTCTCTCCCTCTCCCTCCATTCTCTGGGACCTACATGGCTGCTGCATTCCAGAACAGTATTAGATTTTTCTGCTGTTTCAGGCCGCCTCGCTAGAAAGGTTTGTCAAGGAAACTGAAATGTACAGCTCCTCGATGCCAGCTCCAGCTTACCACCCAACTGAAGACTGTAAGACCTTCTTCACAAGAACTAGAGACCAGGACACAAGTGACTGGGAATTCTCCTGGGCAATCCCATGAAGGAGAACAGACATGGGCTTTCTCGCCTAATGGGGTTTTGCACAGGAGAAATTCACAGACGGCTGTGCCCCAGGTGTGCTGCTCTTAAAATAAACAGCTCTCTCAGCCGGTGGATGAGGGACCCCACTGCTCTTGACCAATTCTCAGTCATGTAAGCAGCTATTTCTGAATTCCATCAGGAACTCTGCCTCGTGGGATCAGCTTCAAAATTAGTTAATTGCTAAACTGCTGGCGTTGGGCCAAGTGCCCATTTACTGAAGAGCTTGCACGGAGGCCTAAAAACCTCTGCCAGTTTTACTCTGGTTTGTCATAAGGGAGAAAGTTCCTTAGATAGTACTTCGGTTAGGGAAGCACCCTGTTCTCCGTGAACAGGCGACCAACAGAAGGGGCACCCTGCCTGTAAAACTTAAAACAGAGGACGTCACAGAGGTTTCAGCACAGAGAAGAAATCGCATCAGCTTTGTGTATCTCCATTTCGGTCCTTCCAACTTCCAGAGGGGTTGTGGAACATCGGGTGAAGTCCACATGTGAACAACCTGGTCACAAATCAGGGCTGAGGACCGATTCTGCAACGTGTGAAAGCAAAAATGTAGAGCAAGTATGCACATGGTTGAAGGGATCTTCTCAGGTAAAAAGGTAATCACCTGAGCTTCACCCTGTCATGTGTCTGTTGCGTCAACTCCAGAAATACCAGTTGGGCTGCTCTGGCGATTGACTTCAATGCCAGTGATTTTGATGCAAGTGAAAGTTCTCTCTAGATTCTCTGCCTTGTGATGGAGCAAATTTCGTTGCCTTTAGGTGCATGGTGCTAAGGATTCACCGTCTCTCGGTTTCCGTATGATAAATTTGATTTGTTGCTGCTGCTGCTTAAAAACTCACCTAGGTCTAATCGCTTTAAAGGATTGTTTTTAATCAGCTTGTCCAATAACTCTTGGGACATTCCTCAGGCCCGTCTACCCCAGAGGGAGGGGCAGCCCTCTTGCCTTAAAAAAGGGCTCACCTGGCCATATTAGACACAAAGCACAGAGGGCTCTAGTTTGGGATGATGACAACTATCGTGGTGGCCAACAATACCATGACTTCCATTCTGTACTTGCCGTTGACCCATGACTCACTCTCTCTCTCTCTCTCTCTCTCCCTCTCTCTTTTTTGCTCTCTGTACTGAGAGGTTGAAATACAAACAGAAGCAGCTTCTGCGTGCTTCGCTAGCTCAAATAACACAGTTTTGCAATTTGCCAACTGCTGCAGGCATGGGCATTTCAGAGGCAACACAGATCCCAATGCCAAGCTACAGGGGCTGTACAGTTTGTTTTACCACAGGCCTTTTAAGACACCTCCAACTTCAATTACATTGATGACACAGGGAGGGCATATATATGCGCATTACTGGTGCGTCCACCCCACAGGACAAGGGTGGTCCTCCAGATACCGTTGGCTCCCAATTCCCATCAGCTCCAGCCAGCGTCGCAGCTGGAGTCCAAGAGCACCTGCAGGGGCTATGGGTTCCCCACCCTGTCTCAAGGCATGACAGAGGGCGCGCAGGCTGTGTGCGCCTTCCTCTGTCATGTTATACGAGTCTGTACATGCGAAGACATCTCTGGGGAAAGCGGCTTGCTTCTCTGTCATAAGAGCAAGGAACAAGGCCGAGATATACCGGCCCCACGGTGATGATGGCTGCAAGAAATACGGTAAGCGGTGTCAAGCCCTGCTTGCTAGATTGGATTTGACAATCAAGCACAGGAGAAAAACAGGTTTCAGACAACACCTACTGTATGAGCAGGTCTTGGTGTTTTAAGAAACGCAGCTGCAAAACGAGAGAGTGAGCGCCATACTTTCTCCCTGGAGGCAAAGTTGTGTTTCTCTCAAAACCCTATAGCTGCTAACTCAGCAGTGGGCCTCTGTTATGTAAGGTGGGCCCTTTGCTGGCGCACCGAGCCAGCTGCAAAAAGTTCTGTGCCAGTCTCCAACGCGACTGCCCGTGTCACAACCGCACTGGGTTATCTGTTAGCAGCAGGGCTGGTTGAGCAGCAATCGCAATCCTAGCCAACTTAATTAAGTCAGCAGAAGTGACACAGAACAAACAATTTGGTGGAAGAGAGTCCCCAGTTCAAGACAGGTTTCTCAGCTTTTACTTTTCAGAGGGCTCTTGCAGCAAGTCAGGAGAAAACAGCTTTTGACCTGTCTTAATAGCTGCTATAAAGAGAAGTCTTCCTGGATTAATGTGCCTGCGTTCTTTTTGACATTCCAAACTGTACACAGGATTAAACCAGAGCTTGCCCAGGGTCAGGATGCCCTATGGCAAGAGCTCTGCTCAAATTAATCCAGCCTTATCAGAGGCAGTCAGTTCTACACACCACTCAAGTACCGGAGACCCTCCCAAGCCATCTCTGGAGCTACGTACTTAGAAGTAGCTTATAAGGGTGAAGCACTCTAAGCGTCCTGTCTTAGGGTGCTTTTAGATGGAGAATCATTTGGGTGTCAGGCATAGGGAGACATGCCTGGCACCCAAAGGCATGGGTTCATTCCTGCGCCAATCCCTCCTAGCCCAAATGGTAAACAAAGGATTTCTTGGATCACCTTCGGCAGGAGGATCTGAAAGCAAGGTGGTAGCGCAACGGCCCTGGGGCAAGCTCAAATTCTGGCTCTCCTGTTTTAGGACTGCAACCCAAAGCTAGCCGTGGGAGACGTAACAAGCTCATAGGATAAAAAGCATAAATCATGCAAAAATAAAGTGAATGCTTATAAACCACCTTTGTGTCATCTCCTGTTAAAGATAGTGGGCTAGACAGGCCAAGTACACGCCGCTCTTGTACAAATATAGCAACCTCCCATACTGGCAATCAATGGTGTCATTTGAATCAGATGGAATAAAACATGCCCATTTAAACGAGGCAATGAATGTGCAAGGACAGAATGCGCTACTCGCTATGTACGTATACACACTGTATAAACACGCTTTGGGCCCATCTGTGCTCTTGCCACAAGAGTTCCAGAAAATGTCCCTCCTGCAAGCTCACACACATCCTAGTTATCTCTCACTTTCCTTTAGGGCCCATCACCCCAGAACTCTGAGCTTGATGTGTGAATGTGCAAAGCTCATTGGAGCAACAGCCTATACAAGTTTTCCTGTATAAGCTACAGAAAGCAAAACTAGACGGGGCTCCTGCCAAACTACAGATTCTCCTGGGTAGATTGTGAATATCTAGTTGCAGGCCGCGTAGAGATAGAAGGCTTCTAATATACTTTTTTGACAACCTGAAGGCCCCAGCAAGCTTGTTACTACTCATGAAATGAATTTAAAAGCAAAAAACAATAACACCGTTTCAATTAAAGCATCGTGCTGCATGCCAAAATTTCCAGTGTCTCACCATGTAAACAGGCAGGAAAACAGCTGCAATTACAGCTGAAAATTAATGCAGAAATTTTCGGCTCAAAGGGAACTTGAGGGCTAGTCGTTTTCAGAACACGGCGTTTGCAAGTTAACAGGCTGTTCGAAACGTGAGGAAATCTAAGACGAGCTGCAAAGTGGCCTCAACACCATGAGCATAAACTGAAATCCGTCCAACAGTGTCCCTTCAGCATAAATTACAAAGAGTCTTATGGCCTCTTAAAGATTTAGCTTATGCCACAATAAATCTGTAAGTCTTTAAGTTAGCCTTGCTGCTCAGCAGCCTCTAAAAAGTAGTAGCTTTTAATATATTTTTTTACTCACAAGAGAGTCTCCTCTTAAGACTAAAAAGCAGGCTTGTAAAACCTTAAGTCTAGTGACACAGCAGGATCCCTGTCTGCCCAATCTTGCAGTACAGGGCAGCTGAAGAGGAAGCGAAGCTGCATGCAGGAAGTGAGCTGGAGGAGGCGCGGAGTGACCCCATGCAACCTCTGCCAACCCACTGCATTTCTGGGCTAGCCAGGGAGGAGGGGGCTTCATGTCTTCTCCAGCCAGGACAGAAGCTGCATGAGCTGGCTGAAGAGGCAGGGAGAAACCCGTCCCTCATTTCGCAGCGTGTTGCATCTCTGTGCTGGACACGCAGAAGGCAAAGCTCCTTCTTGCACGCCCAGTATAGAAACAGGGCTGGCTGGTGGAGAAGGCATGGATCACTCCCTGCTGCTTGATTTCTACACGAGACATACGAGAAAAGCCTTCACCTCCTGCATGTGTGCAGCATAGGAAGGACACTGCCCCGGTTGCACCAGCCTGATCGGCTTCCATATTGCAACCAGCACATGAAGAGGGACAGATTGCTCTGTCCCTCTTTTGCCCGCCTGCTCATGACTCGTCCGGAGAGAATTCCATGCGCTCACCTGTGTGAAATTCCTGGTCTCCAATTGCGACCAGGTGAGTGCTTAAAGAAAACACTGCTTTACGTTAAGCTCTTCATTGTTTGTGCTACCACAGATTTAACATGACCGGCCACTCGCTCAGCACAAAGTTTCAAATTTTGCAGAGAATCAGGAAACTTCTATGAGGTTAAGTTCAGAAGTGTAACCACTTCTGCTTGAGACCTGCTTAGAAAGGAGGCATCAGACAGAGAATACTAGAACCAAAAGCATGGTAGGTTCCATCACACCACAGCTGAATTTTATCATCTCTCTGTGGCTTCCACGTACATAGTACGTACATAGTCACAAACACACATCCCACAGCGACAGCCAAGCGCTAGACAAATTCACTGTGCGCTTTGGGCCACCTTTTCAATCTTTCTTTTCGCGAGATTTCATTTCGAAATTTCTCTCGTTGAAAAGTCTCAACAATCTTGTCAAAGGCAGAGTTGTTAACAAGGCATTAAACACCCATGAAAAATGGATGCGGGAAGATCCAGTCACAAAAGAAGCCTTTCCTGAAATGAACTTCCTTCTCTGGCAGAAAGAACCATTTGTGAGGACAGACTGTAGAGCACAAGTTAATACCTCAGAAGCATTCCCAAGACCTGCCACTTCGCCTGTTCCAAGAGTTCATTTATCATGTGGCACGCATCACGTTCACAGGAAGGCTATGCCAACTTTATTGTATAAAAAAAATTAAATTATCAACGTTTGCTCCTGCCTTTGGCTCACAGTACATTTCTCACACGGCCCTCTGTATTAACAAAATTCCTGTTCCTGGGTAGGAGGAAGAGCTGCCCACATGGAGAGGAATTTTCAACAGGCCTGGCTTTTTAAGATGCCCTGCCTGGACACTTAGTCAGGTGCTTCAGGCACCATGTTTATGTTGTGGCACTGGAAACCGCCCCGCCGGAAATGTGAGGTCCTTTCTACCCACACGATCCACCCTGAAAAATACCTGTGGGCCTCTCATTTCCTTCTGCTACGAAGTAGCCGATGAATCCCCCTCTTTACATGCCTTTTATTAGCAACCCACTTCTGATAGCAGGAACATTTCTGGTGGTAAGCTACAGCGAAAAGAACACCCGCATAAGCATCGTAAATAAATGGGGACCATTGTGCAATGCCACAAGGAGATTTAACACTGCTCTGCCATGAGCGAGCTGTGAAAGGCAACAGCAGCCATAGCCCACAGCCCAAAAAAGAAGAAAAAGCCTAGTCATGGTGGTTTTTTGGGTTTTTTTTTTTTGGTGATCTGAAATATTTCGACCCGGCTTTTCTCCAACGTGGCTTACAACCTCAATTCACATTAATATGAATCAATGCTGCAGCTTCCTTCCCCAACCTGGTGCTCTCCAGATGTGTTAGAGTAGAGGTCCTAGAATCCTCCAGTCTGTCATATTCTGGGAGTTGTAGTGCCACACTTCTGGAGAGCACCAGGTTAGGGAAGACTGAGCCACAGAAAGCACAGTCAAAATCTATTTTTTTTAAAAAAGACACCAGCATAGCTTAAATTAATGAAATAGTACTAAACGCCCGGGTAAAAAGAACAGGGTTGTGGGTTTTTTTAAACCAGGGGCCCAGATACCAGTAGAGTCCTGTCCTGGCAGACAGATTTGAAGCGGAGTTCAACTAACAGGGTGACAATGCAGAGGCAGCCGGTTCCCTCCCAGCCACCTGTCCTATTTCCAAGGGTGGAGGCATGCAGAGCAGGGCCTCGGCTGAAGATCTTAACCTCTGGGCAGGTTCATGGGAGAGGTATCCTGGCCCCAGGCTATTCAGGGCTCGACAGGTCAAAATCAACACTTGGGATGGTGCTCATAAACAAATTGGCAGCCAGTGAAGACCTTTAAACACCAGTTACTCTAGGCTGCTTTATTCTGCATCAGTCCACGTTTCCAAATGATCTTCACAGACATCCCCAAGAAAAGCACACTGCAGTAATCTAACCTGGATATCACCAGGGCTTGGAAAACTGTGGCTTTGCCCATGTTTTTCCAAGAGGGGCTGTACTTGGCATCCTCTCTGTTATAATATCAGAACCCAGGGTAGTTAAGGAAGCCAAATGGTGGGAGATTCGGGACTGGCAAACTATGGAATTTGTTTCCTCAAGATGTGGTGATAGCCACTAATGTAAATGGCTTTTAAAGGGGAATAGACAAGTTCAGGGAAGATAAAGCTATGAATGGCTACTAGTCCTGACAGCTATATATTAGCTCTATTGTCACAGGGAGTGTGCTTCCCAGGGCCAGTTGCTCGGGAACATGAATGGGAGGCGGTTATTGTCTTCATGCCTGGCTTGTGGACTTCTCAGAGACGTAAGTAAGCAGGACACCACACTGGCTAGGCCTTTGTCCTGATCCAGCACGGCTCTTTCTATGGTTAAGGGTGCTTTGAGTCACAGAGGTGCCTTACTTACCTGGGGACCAGAACTACTAGCCCCCCTAAATGATCCTTTAAGATCAGTGTAGCCCCATCTACAACAGGCCACCTCCTTGGTCCATTGTCTTGCCAGCCACCAGTACCATCAGACAACTGTAGAGTAAACTGCAGCTCTTCTGTACCAATTATCAGAGATCAGCAGAAAAATGCTCTTGTTATTCTACTTTTGCCTTAGAAACTCCCAAATTCCGGGAGACTTGAAACACGGCACTTGAGAAATCTAAAACGTACCTTTGGCGTGTCAATTCTCTCCTCCTCCATGAAAGCTGACTCTGCGTGGCAGGCGGAAGGGGAAAAGGAGAACACTTCAGCGGCAGAGGTTGGCGGGAGGCCAGGTGACCTTAGCAGCCTGATGTTCTGGGGACGCAGGTTCACAGGAGCCACTGCAGCCTGGGCCCGTACGGGGTTAAGAGAAACGGGAAAGAAAGAGCAGTTATATTGTGCAAGGAAAACACAAATGGAACCAGAGGTTTAAAACATGGGATGGGGGGGGGGGGGCAGTAAAAACACCTGGAAGTAGCACAGTGGTTAGACACCAACAAGTCTAACCCTGAAGACAGGACAAAGGAAGATAGAAAAGACCGGACTGCTCAGAGTAGATGCTGTTCCCCCCACCTTAGACTGTATTGCCCCACATGGTGGTCAGAAAAAAATCAAGCAGGAAGGTGCTGGTTTTGCCCCTTGTCTTAAGAGGACCTTCTGTTGTGCCTAGAGCTTTTAACATTTCCATATCTCAGGCTTTGCGTGCCCAGACACGCCCCTGTAGGACTCTACAGGGGCCGTAAAGAATTAGGGCTTCTCTGAAGGCTACAGTTAAGTTGTACCTTCAGTTATTTTAAGCATGTGCTAGTTAATGCTCATTAGATTGGCGTCATGCTGATTAAAGGAAGGGCAAGAGGCCTGCCAGCAAGGAGATTGCCACGTCAACAACATGCACCATCAAAGCTCACTGCAGATCCCAGGCCTGCAGGCAGATGTGGTTCCCTTGTCTCCAGCATTGCACACTTGGTTTCTATATAATTTAGGGGGGAAAAGGGGCACACACAACTACGAGTTTGTGAAATAAGAACCATGTTCGGGGATCTACTGGGAGCTCCAACCTACTGTTAGTTCTCAGAACGTGCAAGGTCCATACTTATGTTTTGAATGAAAGGAGTTCTGATGCCATCTAATGTTTTGCTCCTAAGTGTGTGTGACTCACACAACATTGAGATGCAACAACATCAGGGACTCCATCAGCGCTCACTAGCCCCGAAGCACAGGCGAGGCCAGCAGGAATGCCATGCTAAGCATTCCCTGGTGCAATGCAGTCAGTGTGCCTCGCTGATGAGGTTGAAGGCATTTTAACAGCTTGCCTGCTTTTTCCAGACACACCGTCGGTTTCTGCACATGTTAATGTGGGCCAGTGCTTACCCTGCACCTTCTGATCTGGCACTGTTTGTGACTTGAATGTCACAACATCTCCCCAAAGCCAAGTGTGGCATGATTAGTAGGGAAAGCCATTAGTGAGTTTATAAGCATTTATACAGCACCTTGAAGTGGTCAAACAGCTTCTCGTACATGGCAATCATCCTTACAGTGACCTTGCAAGGAAGGTCAGTATTATCATTCTCGTACTGCAGATTAGAGCAGGGAGGGAGGAGCTGAGCATGGGAGATATTGGCCTACCTAAAACTATCTATCTAGAGAGTTCGTGGCAGACTTGAACTGGGGTGGGTGGAGGTGCGTCTTATTAACCGAAGGGGATTTTAAAAAAGAAAAGCTATTCTACCAACTACAAGGAAGAAGGAAGAAGACACTACCACTGGAATAATTAGTAAGGGTATAATTACTTCAGAAATCAAGAGCACAAATATCGCCAATGGGAATTATCAGATCCATTTTGAGTGAGAGAGGGTTTTTTTCCCTTTTCTACTTTAAACTGCCCTCCTTCCCTCAATCTTTCACCAATCTTCATTAAATTTTCAGGTTATGTAAAATCAACGTTCATTTTGGCACACGTAAATTTCAGGAAGATTGACCCACCCACCCCACCCCCAAATACCCCTTTGACATGGTGGAATGTGTCTTATTATGGAGGCATGTAATATAGTGTCTTGCCTTTACCCAAATTTTGTTGCATCTAGGAATTGATTGACTGATTGCATTTGTATACCGCCCCATAGCCGAAGCTTCAGAAAAACCCATCAAGAAAAGTTACCGGGGAGCAGCCTAGGTCCCTCTTACTAATTCTCTTATCACTGCAACACACAGCACCAACGTCTAGAACTCATCAGAGGAAAAAATTGATTCCACATCAAAGGACACGCGATGGGTCAGAGCAGACTTCTGTGACACGCAAACCTTCTGTGCAAGCAGCCAAGATCTGGGCTCTAAAAACAGGGATTTAAAACGGGACTCTCTAAGTAGGGAGAAACGCTTTTTGACTGAATGCTGGCTTGTATGTTGTCGTTCAGAGGCAGAGTGCCTGTTTTGCACGCAGAAGATCTCAGGTTCAATCCCCAGCAACTGCAGGTAGGCCTGGGAAAGTCTGAAACCCCGGAGTGCTACTGCCGGTGGGCGTAAAGGGCAGCTTCCTATGTTCCTACCTCTGCCAGAACAGGGTTTTACCTTGGCGACTGTTTGTTCAGCGATGGTGCTTGGTCGTCGCTGGCGGGGATCCAGCCGCTGCTCCACGGGAAAACTACTGCGGTGTGACTTGAGCCTCTCTATGAGCAGGTAATAGATAGCAGCAAAGTGGTTGTAGCTCTTGTTCTGCAGGGACTGAGAAGGAAACAAGCAGCCACGTGTAAGTCAGAGCGGGTGTTACCTTTCACGTTTCTCTAGGGTGTAAGGGGGCTGCCACAACTATGCGCGTACTGAGTGGTGCAGAGTTCCACCAAATAGCCTTTCCTTTGGAGAACGTGCGTGCGTGCATGCGCACATGTGAAGATCTTTTCTGTTCAGATTCTAGCTGAGCTGCATATTGATGTTCTTGAGGTTACTGTCACAGACACGGGGAAGTGAACTGAGGGGGTGGGAATTTGTCTACCCCCTGCGTTGTGTTCTATGCAATTGCATCAACCTGTTTTCTGTAAGTACACCCTGCAGGACCGTTTGGACGGGATGCTTTTGGTCCCTTCCAGCTCAGCATTCTGTCAGCAAGCGCGTATTGGGCTCTGGGGCTCTAACAGCAACTTTATAAGAGCCTCTGTTGCAGAGGTTGACTTATCAGCAACTTATGCCTGGTACTCTATTTGCTTTCCGAGCCTGTCTTCGGACCCTCAAAAAAACCAACGGAGACCAGCATTAGCTAAGCCATTCCAAATTCTGAGTCACAACGGGAAATGGAGCTCTGAGGAAAGAGAGGCTCACGGTTTCATTCCCTGCCCGCCCCCCCTGCCACTTTCTGGCAGGAAGCATTAACGCTGCAGACTCCACACTGGCTAAAAATATCGACCATTCTGAAGGAAGTGATCACACAGACTCCTCAGGGAGCATTTTAGCATTTATTTCTGGTAAGAGGCTTGATTTGGAATCCTAGCTAAGAAACCAAAAATAAAGAGGCAATTGCTTGCTTCTGTAAGGATGTCCCCCCCCCCCCCCCTTTGTCAAATCTCACATTTCAGAAGCTTAAAGCAAAAGGGAAGTTATTTCCTGTTTTGCTCTTCTCATTATCCCCACCATCTCTCAAAACACACCTTGGAAATATAATGCGGGGGGAGGGGGGGAACCCACCTGAACATTTCCCCTACTTTGGGCTGTGAAATATAGGAAGACTTGGCAGAGAAGGTTTAGGGAAACAAACATCATCTTTACAAAACCACAGATTTCTTCCTATAAAAACACACACATAAGACCGATAACATTTTATAGTACTTTCAGTTTGGTCCATTTGAAAATATCAAAATACCAAATCCAGGTGGGGGTTGGAGGGAGCCCCTAAAAATAGGTGAGTACTAACTACTTTGTTCAATACTGATTTCTTTTCAGCATTGAAACACACTCTTCAGAATCATCACCACCACCAAATCTTTATACCCTGCCATCCCTCCAAATGGAGCACAGAGCAGCTGACAATATTACTAACGCCACCAGAAAAACAACAATTATATCCTGTTATCACAACAAAACAATGCAAAATGTATCAACAGCAGTGTAACCTGCAAAACTCTGAAACCAACAAATCAGGAGCCAAATGTTTTCGTAGATGAGGTTTATTTATTTGTATATTGTCATAAATAAAATCCATCTTACGTTTAAAAAAGTCGTAGTGGAGGCCAGTTCCACCTCTCCTGGGAAGCAGTTCCAGAAACAGAGGGAGTGCAACTGAGAATGAGCTATCCTGCACCCCCACCCTTCTTGCCTCATTTATGGGTTGGGGGGGGGGAGAGAAGAGAAGATAGCAAGCAAAGCATTTCCTGCTGATCAAAGGGTTCTACTTCACTAGTAAACGGTTGGCCAACTACCAGCCTACTTGGCTGGTAACATCTCACCCACGGGCGCCATGCATTTTGCTGCCCTTGCCAACAGCTATACAAAGCCACTGGGAGTGGTCATTAGGGGATTTGAAGCCAACTGCCATCACTATGCTGATGACACACAGCTCTATCTCCCTGTGACATCTGAATCAGGAGAGGCCATGCAAGTCCTGGATCAGTGCCTAGACGCACGAATGGATGAGGACCAAGAAACTGAAACTGAATCCTGGCAAGATGGAAGCCCTGTGGGTGAGTGGTCCCCGAATCCAGGAGATAGGCTCACCGCCTGTTCTGGGTGGGGCTGCATTCCCTCTGAAAGATCATGTGCATAGTTTGGGGGATACTCTTAGATTCATCATTGTTGGTGGAGGCCCAAGTGGACGCGGTGGCTCGACATGCCTTTTACCAGCTTTCGCTGGGTTGCCAACTATGGCCTCTCCAGGACAGGAATAGCTTGGCCACAATGGGACAGGCGCTAATAACCTCAAGACTGGATTACTGCAACAAGCTCAATATGGGGCTGTCCTTAAGGCTGCTCCAGAAACTGGAGCTAGTACAGAACACAGCAGCTTCGCTGTTGTCAGAAGCTGCCCGTTTTCAGCATACAATTCCTTTGCTGAGAGAACTGTACTGGTTGTCTATTTGCTATGGGGGCAAGTTTAAGGTTTTGGTAGTCGTGTATGAAAGCCCTAAACAACTTGGGTCCAGGATACCCGAGAGTGTGCCTTCTCCCTCATCAACTTGCCCAGCCACTAAGCTCACCTGAGGGTATGTTCCTGGTGGCTCCCCATGGCCCAATTGGAGTCCACCAGGAGAAAAGCTTTCAGTGTGGTGCCCCCTTTTTATGCAACTCCCTGCCACTGGAGGCCAGGCAGGCGCCAACGTTTTATTGTTTTCGGTGCCTCCTGAAAATATTATTGTTCCAAGAAGCTTTCCCCGAATGACTGGTCGTGGTTCAATCTGTACCTGTTCTTTTAAAATGTAATTTTTAAGGATGTCTTTATTCTGTTCTTATTCTTTTCTTCCATTTGTTCACCGCTCCGAAATCCTCCGATAGGGAGCAGTATATAAATATTGTAAATAAAATAAAACGAAATAGAATAAAGCACTTTGCAGGAAGGTACCAGACGTTTTTGTTCTTCACTGGGCTGCAAAGTAGGGCGTTAAACCGTCTCTCTCAGCACCAGGGATTGTTTTACCTCAATGGTTTTTTGTTGGTCTATTCCCAAACTGTGCATCAGCCTCAGAACTTGCTCGTTGTATTCCCCAATTGAAGGCTCATTCTCTTGGCCTTGGGGGTAGAGAACAGGTCTCTGCACAGGGACCTCTGCCAGCATCCACTTGTGCTCCTTAATCTGAGCAATTGTCAGCCTCTTCGATGGGTCCAGGACCAGCATCCTCCGGATCAGATGCTCACACTCTACACGGACAAAGAAGGGGTGAAAAGGACCACGACAGAGCTCACATGGGATCAAGTTAAGAGGTCATTGATGCAGGTTATTAACAACAGCAAAACTGCTTAGTTTAGATGACAAGTAAATTCTTCTTGAAAATAAAAATAATCTTGAAGTCAAGGACTTTAATTTGTACAAAGAACAAAATCCATCTCTCCCACAGGTGAGCAATTAGGGGGAACAGCACGATTATTTCTAACTGCAGGAACAATAAAAGGAATAATAATTATTCGCACTCATGGGACAACTGATGCGCACAACAGCACTACATCTGCATTAAGCAGTGAAGACTCAGAACGGAGGCATAAAATATCTGGGTTTTAAAGCTGATGTAACACAACTAAGGCCACAAAGGACTTATGTGGCAAAGAACGCTGCCTTATTCCACAATTCAAGCTGTGGTGAGTGGGCACCGTGGCTTAGCGTGATGTATGAACCCAGGCAGGGTGGCTTGTTGCCATGGTTAATAAACCACCCCAGAATTTTACTGCAGCTTATGGGTTCTGGGTGGCATATTACCCATGGCAAGAAGCCACCTTGCCTGAGTTTACATGTCTTAAAAAACTGCAGTACCCACCTGCCACGGCTTGAATATTCACAAACTGATTGTGGCTCATTCACCAGCACGTACAAAGCAGTTGGGAAAAGGCCATGTGCTCATCATGGCTTAGCACTGTTAAATATGGCATCCTAGCTGCTTTCTATGGCATATCAAACAGCTAGTTTGTTATAAGGAAGTTGCTTAAGTCACTGCTGAATCAAGGAGCCAACAGAGTCCCTGACTTCACATCACATTTCATGGATGTTAACAGCTGGTGATGCGTCACCCAATTGGTCCAAGACTGGTACTTAGCTAATACAGTTGCAAAAATGGAGCAATGGGATGACAACCTGACCATGCAGCAAGCTGTACTGGGCACTAACAGATTCATTTCTGTGGGCAATAGTTGTACACTGCTTCTTGTGTGAAATAAATCCTGAAGCAGTTTATAAAAGAATAAAAACAAAAAACTACACACACAGATACACACATGCAAAATAATGTCATGAGGCTGGTACAACAATAGCTCATGGCTGGAGGAAAGCCAAAGTGAACTGATATGTTTTCAGTCAATCCCTGAAACATGCCAGTGTCCAAATTCCTCTTTTTTGCCAGAGCGACACACACACACACACACACACACAATCACTGCAACATATGACAATCAACAACAGAAATCAAAGCAAAAAGATTCCCTAAATCACTGGTACCTTCAGACATGAAATAGGGGATCCGGAATCTTCCTTCCAGCACACGTTGCCTCAGGATGGGAAGTGTTGGTCCATCAAAAGGCAATGCTCCGCAGACTAAAACATAGAGAACTACACCCATGCTCTGGAAAACGGAAGAGGAGTTCTAGGTTTGCCTTTGAAAACACGTAGACCCTCAAGGTTTTTTTTTTTTTAAAAAACAACAACAACATCTGAATGTTTAAAAATGCCAGTAAAGCATATTTAAAGCTTACCCAAAACATACTTAACCCAGAACCGCCCAGAGAGCTTCGGCTATGGGGCGGTATATAAGTGTAATAAATAATAAAATAAATAATAATAAATAATAAAGCAATGCTACTCAAAGCATCTCCAATCCTTCAAAGCCCATGTTTAGGTTTTAATAAAGTGTTGAAGCCCAATTTGGGCCCTATTTTTCCTCTTCCAGAATTCACTCTTGCATAACTTGGCTGCAGAAGTTGGGTTGAACTTGTTGTAGTATAAAAATAACCTGGCTGGACAAGCTAGACATTAGCAGCAAGTTTCAAATGTATGTTCTGAGCCATCCAAGAGGAGGCTTTTGACACTGGTCAGACATAAGAGGGGAAAGAATCCATTCGAAGTCACTTCTGCTGGCCTGTACTCCAAGCTAGTGCAGTGTGGCTTCTCCATCCCCTGTGCGCTTGTGTTCCAGCTTCCCACTTGTGGGTTCCATTTTACCATTTGGATCTATTTGACAGTGACATTTTGATACTGGCACTCAACTGCAGGGTTGCCTTGGCATCTGGAAGAAGAGCTCTTGAGTAGGGCAACATTCAGCACAATGCTATGACAAGGAAATGTGCAACTGTGGAACTAGCACCTTCCAGAGAATACATAACAGAACAGACCCCCTATCCTGGATATGTTACAGTATCCCAACTATTCTGTCAAAGGCTATAGGCATGTTCTATCCAAACTGGAAAACCTTACAAGGATTTCTGCAATTCAGGAACTGCAGAACAGACTAAACCCTGACTGGGACTGATAAGGGAGACTGGGATCTAGAGGCTAGGGCAGGATCTACACTACTGCTTTAAAACGGTTTATAACAGTATTGGGGCTCACGACACACTCCATATACAGCTTTCAACCTGTTTTCAACGTGTTATTTCCTGCTTGGTGTAGATCTGGCCCAGCTTTTCTCAAGAAATGTAAGCCATCTTTAACAGAGGCGTAAGTATTCTTAATCCACGTCTAGATCCGACTCCAACCTTTGCTTGAATTCTCATTGCTCAGAACGCACAAGTCTGATCCTCTCTAGTTCCCGACTTGTAAAAGCTTAGGGGAAGAAATCCCCGTGAAGGTCAGGATAAGAGCCTCAGATCCTGATTCTATGCAAAGCCCGTTAAGAGTTATTACATAAGAGAGGGGAGGAGATTGGGGGAAGAAGCAAAGTCAAAAGTATCAGTGACTTCACTACCGCTGAGCTCTCATTTGAAAGTATGCACATTATCAAGCATCATGAAGTGGAAGTTTTAAAATCTGCCCTGCAGATTTTAATGCCACCCAGAGACTGTGGTGATGTAACGAAAAAGCATTCATTGACTTGACAGTGTTATTCTATGTAGATTTGAAATAACTTTTAATATCCACTTTGCTTCTTTTAAAAGTCCTCCCCAGCATATTTTGGCATTCTAGGCAGAACGCTCCTTTGAATGGTTTGGCCCATACAGATTGGAGTTTGGGGGGTGGGGGGGGGGCAGATACAAATCCCACCATAACAGTGGGAACAGTGGCCAGTTTTGCAAAACACACCGCGTTCTTTTTTCTTTTCTTTTCAAGAGCCTTTACCCTGAAGTACAAATTCTTTTCTTCTTCTGGCGAAGTCAATAGCTTCCACAAATATTTCCCAAAACTTCGGTTCTTCGGGCACATCCAAACACAGCATTAGTTGCTGTAAATGACTGGGCGTGTATCTGGGCGTGAACAGGGTTCATTTGGAAGTTACAGGGCAGCGTCTGCAACAAGGCGGTTCTCGTTTCCCTAATAAAGAGCAGTGCTTGTTGAAAAGTGTTGATGTGTTAAACAATGGGGACCTCTTCATATGGCAGAATGTAGCCCTAACGTTCTGCCTTGTTTCTGAAGAGAACGGAGACTTAAGGGCCAATTCCCACATGGCAATTTTCACTGTTGGGAGTGCATCAACAATATACCCACAGTGGAAATGCTACCAACAGATGGGCTTATGCTTGCCCCACAAACAGGCAGAAGGTGTAAGACCTTCAGATGTTATACTGTTTTCCTCGCTGGGGTGACTTGTGGGAGGCATGCTCCCATGCCTGCAAACTGGTATCAGGAAATGCCAGGCTATGCGTCTGTGAGATATTCAGTCTGACATGTCTGAGCCCCAAACCCTGGAACCGTGACAGATTGCAAAATCATGCTGCGAGCGCATTGCTAATACCACGAGACACTAAGACCCAATTAGAAAAAAGAAAAGAATGAAGAATTCTTGACAATGCCTTAAAAAGTTTAAGGAACCTGGCTCAGCTCATTCTAGTTTCTGGATGCACTTTGCAAGATTGTCTTGCCACCCTGCACGTCCTTTCCCATTAGAGTAGCATAAAGCAAACGTGTGCGTGGATACACGCACTTACTTTAGCTCAGCCGCGTATACTAGCCTGCAGCAGCAGTCTTGTTCAAGGCAAATAGCCTGTCCTCTCAACAAAAAAGAGGGGGCAGATAGCAGCCATGTGCCAATGACTCAGACAATCCCTCTGGCCTTATAAAGACTTTGGCCTGAACTCTCAAGCAAGGAGGAACTGATGTGCTAAATCACAGCATGGGCCCCTGAGCACAGTCATGCATGGATTCAGTAGGGAGCGGGTCAGCTTTCTGCATCGGCTGAATAGATGCAGATTTCAAAGGTGCAAGTTCCCAGTCTCAACGCTATTAGGCCTTTGTGACGTGTCTAAAGAAGCCAGAGCTATTTGTTTTAACTGTACATGTTTTAATTTGTAAGCTGCCTTGGGTCCCAGTATTGGGGAAAAGGCGGGATATAAATCATTATCATCATCTATGGGAAGGAAATACAACGAAAGGTTAGCAGGTTCTTTAGAAAAGGGTGCTTTATTTAATATGATGAAAGTACCCAAATATCCAGCTGTGGACCCTCGTACTGCTGGCCTTCAAAGACCTCTGGAGCTGCATATGGGGGACTTCCGCACCATGTCGTAAGAGGCTCACCGCTTTTGTAGAAGTTTCCAAACCCAAAATCTGTGAAGGGGAGAAAAATGGGTAAGAGAGAACTGAGTTATATTTTGACGCCCAGGCTGAAGGTATCCCTTGAAAGGTATCCCTTTGGGTCCTCTGCCTTTCCAATGACCTTGATTAGGCTTACTTATATACAGGAACAATCCCTCCTTAGTCACGTCAAGAGTGCTTGCATAGTTATTGCTCCTGAGTACAATCAAGTGCTGTGATTTATCCGTTGGGGTGCTGTGTACGCCCCTGGCTTTTCTATTCTATCAGTCACAGATGTCCAATTCAGGTTGCGTTGCAGACAAGACCTTAAAGTAAGAAATGCCACGTAATTCTACAACAACGGGCACTCGTTTTGTTTGATCCTGTGAAAAAAGCATTGTTCTTGGAAGTCAGGGCTGAAATCAGATTTTAACTCTGACCGTGAGGAAACCACTGGGATCTCTTGCCCCCACGCCACGCCACGCCGCTTCACACTCGGCTCTGCGTGGGTCTCGGCCGTGCATTCTCAACTCTCAACAGGAAGCTGCAACTGAATGACTGCTGCACCCCTTGGCAGCCTCCAGCCCATCTATACATATCTGCAGATCCACTCCCAAGAAGTGACTGAAGCCACCCTGACGCGGAGAGCCTTAAAAGCAGCAAAAGTACAACATGCATTGCAAGAACAGTTTAAAAGGGCAAAATGTACAGCTCAAGAGCAAAGAGGAGGTGAACAATTAAGTCGCTTGAGGAAGAGGAAACAATGGAGGGAATACAAGGAGTCTCTTTGTGCCCTTTCGCATTTGAAGGTCACCTGCATAGCTAGCATGATGGTGGAAACAAAGGAGCATGAGGGCGTTCATTTGTACCAGCACGGTATTCCCGACTTAAAAGCCTGCAGGGGACAAGCAAGTGTACCCTTTCAGTTCTCTCAGCACTTCATTCTGTCAAATACTGCTGTCAAAAGTATAACGTACATAGTTTGCGTAGCACTTCTAATGTAAGATCTGTACAGCACGGCTTCGCGCACACTTACTATTAGCATAGCACGGTGCTCAGCTGATCGCTTAATGGCCTCTCTAGAGGAGCTGCCCTGACTACTTTTCTACAGAGCGCCGAGGTGGCACAAGCTAGATTTCCAGCTGCGTCTTTGCAGAAAGAAACATGCCCCAGAACAACAAGCCAAATGCCTTCCTGCACGCAATCATTTCCTTGTGAGGTTTGTGGAGCCTTGTGAGCGCCTCTTAGAGACTTTGGCAACAGACAGTGCTGTTGGCTTAGTCTTATCTCCCATCTGAACAGTTCAGAGGCATGTGAGAGCCATGTGGCATTGTCAGCAGATAGCAGGACAGATAAATGCTGCCATCAGGAGATGGCATCAGATTTTGCTGCTCTTGGACCAAGGAAGCAGAGAGTGTTAAGGGTTCGCCCAGCAGTGACTCGTGATTCAGCATTAGCAGGATGAGATGCAGCAAACCTTGGGCTCACATGCTCCTCACTCCCTCTCCTCCAGTGCAACCACAAGGAGAAGGACCACTTTAGTTTAACCAGAGTTTAATATTACATCTAACCCTAAACTGTGTTTCATTTCAGCTATGATTAATGGAAATATGCCAGCATCATAAACTCATGCTTGTGAGGGATCCTCTCTTTGTTTGCTCTTCAGCATCATAAACTACAGCATGAAATTGGCTTGTTTCCACTAACCATAGTAAAGACTAACCACAATTTGTTCAGGTTTTACATCGCAACAAGCTACGGTTAATTTAAAACGCTTCCAAATGCTTCCTTGCAGCTTTGAAGGAGGCAGCATGAACCTGAAGTTTACTGTGGCTTGTCCAAGGGACGCAATTGCGATTTGTCCAGGATATGCAATTTCTAGTTTTCCTTTAAGATAGGGTTGCTAAGATATGCCCATGTTTAAGCTTTGTAACCCACTTAGAGCCTTAAGACTAAGCAGTGAAGCATTTTTAAATAAAGAGAACCCCAATCCAAAACATGAGAATAACTAAAGCTATTTGGATGGCTTTAAAAGGGGGTTGGCCAAATTCCTGGAGGAGAAGGCTATCAAGGGCTACTAGTCCTGATGGTTCTGTGCTACCTCCAGTATCAGAGGCAGTGAGCCTATATACACCAGTTGCTGGGAAACATGGGAGGGAGGGTGCTCGTACACCTGTGTCCTGCTTGTGGGTTCCTGGTCGACAGCTGGTTGGCCTCTGCGGGAACAGAGTGCTGGACCAGATGAACCCTCAATCTCATCCAGTATGGCTTTTCTTATGGTGTTAGGGTCTTATGGGTGGTGGAAGGAGAAATATACTAAGGGCCAACATACATATCTGGTTTCTTTAAGTAGGATAGTTATAAATAGGGATCTCAAAAAAAAAAAAAAAGGAAGAAGGGTCACAGAAATTAATTGCAATAGGCATGTTATAAAGTCACAAGAGGAATAAACTAAACTTGACTTCAGCGCAGGTGATAAAGGTCTTTCCCTACAGGTATCTCGAATCTTTCAGACTGAGCTGGAATCTGACAAACAAACAAAACAAAATACCCACATACTCACAAACTTCCCAAGGCTGACAGACAGGCAATCGTATTTTGGCATGAACTAAAGGCCTTTTTAAAGCACCCTCCTCAGGAAGTTTCCAAACCAGATTCTGCATACTTCGGATAAGGTAAAAAATACAGAGGCTTGTACAAGCAGGGAATGCCTGTTTGTGTGTCAAATTACCCAGAAACACACCGTTTCTAATTTCTCTGGGCTCCCTATTCTTTCATGCAAATGTATTAGATGCAGAAGGGGGCTCCAGTAAAGAAAGGTCCCTATTTTTTTAGTTGGGGGTGGGGAGAGGGGTTTTTGTGTGTACTAGTTGCTAAGCCTCCCACCCTCTTCCTGGAGCACAACATGGCAAGGGTGCACTTTCAACCTTTTAGATAATATGGGAGCGATGCAACTAGCAACTGGATCCAAGAAATAAGATCTAACAGACCATACCTGACCATTACTCAAGTGCTCTAATCCCTACCTACACAGGAACGTCATGCAAAAATACACAGGAAACTAACCTGGAGCAATAACGCCGCCTCATACACACATTGATTTTAAATAACTTTAACCATTGGTTTGCACGTGGTGCCTCTCCCCCACTCCAATACTTAAACCAGGAGCGAGGGACCCGGTGGCCCTCCAGATGTTGCTGGGACTCCCAACTCCCATCAGACTCAGCCAGCGTGGCCACTGGTCAGGGATTGTGGGAGTTGGAGTCCAACAACATCTGGAGGGCCACAGGGCCCCGCCCCTCACTTAAGCATATGAAACGGCACCAATCAGAGATGCGGTATACTAGGCATTATTGCTGATGCCCACCCTGCATTATTATCATCTATCAAGCCTACATACACGTGAGCCTCAACAACCTGTGTTCATGCGAACAGAAGCTGTAAAGGGCTGGATGATCTGTGTGTGTGTGTGTGTGTGTGTGTGAGAGAGAGAGAGAGAGAGACTATTTCCATAACTTTCCATGTTTTGCAGCTTCTCTTAAGAACCAGAAGTAACCAACAATTAAAAAAATGTACATGGAACATCACCGCTCATATTGAGCTAGTCCATTCAGCTTGCTCACTGTTTGTTTTAACCTTTTGTGAGGAGTACTAGAACAGTATTAAATGTAAATACAGAACAACATACACATTTGTCTTTCTCTCTCACACAGGCTTGTAAATGAGCCTTCTCTTGTTCACCTGGGCTAAGGATGGTCCAGGCGGCCAAGCAAGATAGCTGAGTGCGACTTCCTGGTGCTAGTAAGCCTTTCACTCTGACCCTTCTAGAAAAAAAGGGGGGGGGGATAGTGAGCCTAGCAGGAAGCCTCGGTAACAGAGTTCTGCTTAAGAGATTCCTTTATGACCCTTCCGGCAGGCATGAAAGAACAGCTACACATAGCCTATCCAGAACACAGCTCCATAGTTCTGAAGGCTGATATTGGGGCCCCCTCTTGCCCAAAGGAGAAGGCCGTCCCTCATGCTGCCTGGTTCTGTTCTTAACACAATGTGACAGGTAGCTCGACTTGTCTTCTGCAAGAGCAGCAAAAAGAAGACACCCGATTTGTCAGCCCCACTGTGCTTGCCCAGCTGGGGACATACAGAGACACTGGCGGCTGCTATACCTTTCTACAAAGAGCACTGGTCGTGACTTGGGGAGTTGGGATCCACAGTTAAGATGATATGCCCTGACCTATGGTTGCAACGCCATTTTCTTTTTTTTTTAATTTAAGGGGGACACGGATTACCAGCTACAGAGCAGGCCAAGCCCCTTCCGGCTTTTAAATAGTTGCGTAGAAGAATGAATTTGAGCAGGCCCAACTCTCCCTGCTCCCACGTGAGAAGCTGCATCTGCTAAAGCTCCCTCTTTTGTGCAACTTTGAAAAGGGACAAAAAGCCTGTCCTCTCTTATATCTGGTCGCCTCCAGATGCTTTAGACTACAACGCCCATCAACCTCAGCCAGTAGAGCCAATGATCAAGGATTGGAGAAATTGTAGCCCAAAACATCTGCAAGGCCTACTCCTGCCCCAAAAAGAAAAACAAGAAGATGGCCATGTATGGTCCCCATGTTGCAGGTTGTACCTAAGAGGTCAACTCTGAGCCTGAGACGGTTCAAAGTAACAGTGCTGGATAGGAAGGAGAGAAAGAACCTGACAGTGATTGCTGGCTTTTCACTTCCTCCACACCATGAAAAACAGGGAGAATGGAAACCCAAATAGGACTTCCATGTTATAGAGGCCTCCAACAAGCCTGTTCTCTGGTTTTCCCTCCCAGATTTCATGACCTGCTTTTTGTTTCTGAGACTAAGTACTAAATGTGCCAGGTTGGTCTACACACGAAATCTGCTGCATTGTTTGTTTGTTTTTAAAAGAAGTCTCAAGTCCCCAAATTAGAAAACACCTTTGTCCAAAAAGAGCAAATGAGTTTAAGAAAATGGATCTGTTTGTTAGCAGAAGTCAACTTACTTGACTTCATCGGGGAGACGTGTGGATCTTTTGTTATTTGGTAATGTGAGCAAGGCAGCAATTGCGGAGAGGTGCAGATAAAAGGAAAGGAGAAGGAGAGAGAGGGAAGATAAATAAACCTGACCCACTGCAGGAACTGAATACTGATCACTGATCACCCAGGTCTGACGTCAATGCATGTTATACAGTCCACCAGCAGCAGAAAAGACTACTGTGCGCCCTTTCAAAATAACAGCCTCTCCTGTACCCATTTTCCTTCAAGTGACCCAGCTGCAATCAGATCTTGGGGATCTCTGTTCTGTACAGCGTCACGCTGATGTTCAGACTGCTCTACCGGGCTTAACCCTCCTGGCCTTTAAAGAGGCTAATGTGGACTTTAAGGAGTTAGGCTAAGAATACATGAAAGAGCATCTCCGCAGGCTCAAAGGTGCTGCAATGACTGACAGGACCACACTGCTTTGTCCTTTTGTAAAAGGGCCTCACTGAAGCAAGAATATTGCATCGCTACCTTCACAGGGCATGGAAGACAGATACTGTTCACATCACTCCTCAAAATGCTGCAAAACCTAACCAGAAGGATATTGTCTCAGAACAGCCAAGAGGACTCTATTCTCTCCCCAAAGAATTTGAAGTCTGCCAAAAAATATTAGCTGTTCTTTCTGCCACACCCACCCCACCAGAATACTTACACAGAATTTAGACAGTCATTTACTAATAAACCTACCAGAGCACATATATTACAGCTTGTTAAGTCACTCATCCATATTGTCCTCACAGGTGCTAAGAGAATTTAATCAATCTCATGGACAAATCTGGGGTAGCAGCAGGAGACTTGTAAAAATCACGACACAAATAATCAGTGTCGAAAATGGCTACACAATCCACTGCAGTGAGATACCATGCGGCAGTTTGTTATCTGCATCTACACACTGAACTTTTGATTCATTTCCTTGTCATTATTATTTCAGTAGTAGTAACAGTAGCAGTAATTTATTTTTATTTAGAAATAACTTTTCAGCCCATCTCAAAGCAATGTACAATTTAAAACATTGCAATAACACAATACGATCACCACAGGATAAAAACAGAAACAAAAGTTCTTTTTTTAAAAAAAAAACAACCCTTCAAAAGCCTGCCGAAACAGTAGTTTTTATTGTCGAGTCTAAAACTCAGTAGGGATGATGGAGCCAACCTGACTTCCCTTAGGAGGGCGTTCCGCAGTCCGGATGCTGCTATGCAAAATACTCTGTCTCATATACCCACCAACCTAGCCGCTCCAATGAAAGCCTCAAATTACAAGCAGGCTCATATGGGATGAGGCAATCTTTCAGATACCTTGGCTCCAACTAGCACCTCGCATTAGGCTCAGGAACAAATTGGAAGCGAGTGTAGCTGGTTAAGGACTCGTGACACATGGCCTCTAAAGCACACACCCGATATTAGTGTGGCCACCGCATTCTGCACTAGCTGTTGTTTTTGAACCCTATTCAAGGATAGCGCCATGTAGAATGCATTACGGTAGTCTGAATAAGAGGTAATTAAGGGATGGAAATTAAGTATTGATTACTCAGGAGAAATGCCCACAAAAATATTATCTGGAAAATACAAGTTTGTTTCAGAAAGGAAAGCGATTCAATATTTAAAAATAGGGTCATTATTAATTTGGGTAAAGAACATAAAGGAGCTGTTCTGAATCAGACCAAGAGTCTATCTAGTCCAGCATTCTGATCACACAGTGGCCAACCAGCTGCCTATGGGAAACCCACAAGCAGAACATGAGAGCAACAGCACATTCTCCACACCATGCATAATTTTGTACACCTCTGGCTGCCTCTACAAGAGGCATTGAAGGCTCTTTCAAGGCACATTAAAAAATTTACCTCTACAAGAACGGAGCGCAAATTGGGCGTAGAGGCGCGTTATCTCTCCGATTATGCGCATTATCGAATGCGCGTTAAATAGCGAGTTTTATTTTGCTCCGGCCGTTAAAGCGCATTTTGACTATGTGAACAAGCGATTCTCCGCATTAACTACTTGTAAAGCGCATTTGAAACAACCGGTAAGGCCACCAGTTGTGCGCTCAATTACCTCCTGCATACAAGCATTTACGATAAAGCGCTTCAGCGATTATGCACATAATCGGCTAACCAGACGTCAAACGGAATCCATCTAGAGGGGGTCTCTATCATGTCTCCCTTTATCTTCCTTTTTTACAAGCTAAGCAATCCCAGCTGTTGTAACCTTCCCTCACAGGGGAGATGCTCCAGTCCCTTGATCATTTTGGCTGCCCTTTCTGCACTTTTCCCAGCTCTACAATATCTTTTTTTTTAGGTATGGTGACCAGATACAGTATTCTAAGTGAGGTTGCACCATAGATTTGTATAAAGGCAGTATGATATTGGCAGTTTTATTCTCAATTCCCTTTCTAATTATGCCTAGCACGCAGTTTTCCTTTTTTACCGTAGCCGCACACTGGATTGACATTTTCAATGAGCTGGGTTGACATTTTCAATGAGATCTCTTTCTTGGTTGCTCACCACTAACTTTAGACAACTTTAGGGAGATCTTCAAGCAGACAAGACAGATCCAGCATTACACAGGTACAATAACAATTGATTACATTTCAAAAAGGAGTTCCAAAAGGCATTCAAACGTACATAGTTCATACACTGAGCATAAACAGTATGAAATGTTGTAGTGATGGACACTGGTTGTGGCGGCTTTGAAAGGGAGTTAAGACAATTTAATAGGGAATTGGTTTAGCAATGACAATGGACCATAATAAGTAAATAGAACCTCAAAGGCAATGAGAGGTTTTGCATGTCACATCAGGGAAGTGGCTGTTGTTAGACTCCAGGAATCACTGGGGTAGCCACTGATGGTAAAAGGGGCTGGATTAGATGGACCTTTGGTCTGATCCCACAGGATTCTTTCGTTCTTATGGGATACAGTTTAGAAGACAGTGTGATGTGGTGGAATGAGTGTTGGACTGAAAATGGGGGTAGCCAGCACTAAATCCCTGCGTTGCCACATTGGGCCAGTTATACAAGCTAACCTACCTTACAAGGTTACCGTGAGAATAAAATGATAGGAAGAACTAAAGCCATACATGTTTGGAGGATGGATAATAAAAAAAGTAGTAAGTACATCAAGCAAGCAGATGACTTTGTTCATATACAATGTAAACCCTGAGCCTTTAGATCAGGCTGTTCTAAGAATCCCATTTCAGTTTTGATTTCTTCAGCATTGAACGCTTGGGAGTATACAGAGGCCTCCAAGTATCACAAGAAATCGAACGAAGTTGGGTTGCACCAGAACAGAAAAAGCATCACTAAAGCCAAAAGATGTAGGAAAAATCAAGACACTCATTGTGCAGGTTCACCAGAGACTGCCAGAGACATTTCTAACTTGAGTCTCATGGTACCTGAAGTATTTTACAATGAACAATGCTACAAGGGGAACTTCAGTTGATAAACTGATGCTGCCTGCTGCAGCATCAGTTGGGAAGGTTCTTGTCACAACATGAAATGCACAGGTTCATTGATGCAAACAAGATATATGTTGATCTTTTCCTCGCAGTTTTGCTATCCTTCAACCCTTCCTTTTCTGCCTTCAGAGATGCGTAAAAGGAGATCTGGAAATAGCCTAATTTTAGCTGGCGCTGCAAACTATAAAGTCTGAGGAACTGAACGCTTCCCCATTTCCCGACTTCTGTTTTACAATGTAAATTTGGTAAAAAAATATATAATGGCGATCAAAATAGTTCTTTATATTCCATTTGCTTCAGAGGTACAAGAACAAAATGCTGACTATTCCACCTTCCCTGCAAAAGAATAGCTCATTCCAGTATTAAGTAGCCATTTTACTGCACAAACACATTTTACTTTCCTCCAAATCTTTCCGTGTTGAGATTAGTGCTTCAAAGCTTTATCATCCACTGAACTTCACTAAATTGTGTCTCAATATAGCACTTGTATCCCATTGCTCGCCCAATGTATATTGCCCAGGATCTACAGGCATGCAGGTTCTAAGTCCACGGTTTCCCAAGTGTAAAGAAATCCCTTAAAGATAGGAGCAATTTCTAAATGAAGGAGAAAGCCTTCCATGAGACCCATCAAGTCAGCCCCAGATATTTGTGTTCACTGCAGCAGTGAATATGGGCTATATAAGGTAATTATACCCCCATTTGCAGTGAGTTAGTGTTTGACAGCAGCACTGGTTGCGAGCCAGCTCCAGGCACTCTTGGATGAGACTGATTATCTGGATCCATTTCAGTCGGGTTTCAGGCCTGGTTTTGGTACGGAAACAGCCTTGGTCGCCCTGTATGATGACCTATGTCGGGAGAAAGACAGGGGGAGTGTGACTCTGTTGATTCTCCTTGATCTCTCAGCGGCTTTCGATACCATCGACCATGGTATCCTTCTGGCACGACTGGCTGAGTTGGGAGTGGGAGGCACTGCATTGCAGTGGTTCCGCTCCTACTTGGTGGGTCGGCTCCAGAAGGTGGTGCTTGGGGAACATTGCTCGGCCCCGTGGATTCTCCAGTATGGGGTTCCGCAGGGGTCAGTTTTGTCCCCCATGCTGTTCAATATCTACATGAAACCGTTGAGTGCAGTCATCCGGAGTTTTGGAGTGCGTTGTCATCAGTATGCTGATGACACGCAGCTCTATTTCTCCTTTTCATCTTCATCAGGCGAGGCTGTGGATGTGCTGAACCAGTGCCTGGCTGCGACAATGGACTGGATGAGGGCTAATAAACTGAAACTCAATCCAGACAAGACTGAGACGCTGTTGGTGGGTGGTTCCGCTGACCGGATGGAGGGTGTTCAACCTGTTCTGGATGGGGTTGCACTCCCCTTGAAGGAGCGGGTTCGTAGCTTGGGGGTTCTCCTAGAACCATCTCTGTCACTTGAGGCGCAGGTGGCCTCAGTGGCACGGAGTGCCTTCTACCAACTTCGGTTGGTGGCCCAGCTACGTCCCTATCTGGACAGGGATAACCTGGCTTCAGTTGTCCATGCTCTGGTAACCTCCAAGTTAGATTACTGCAATGCACTCTACGTGGGGCTGCCTTTGAAGGTGGTTCGGAAGCTGCAGCTTGTGCAAAATGCAGCGGCCAGATTGATAACTGGAACCAGTAGGTTCGAACATATAAGACCTACTCTGGCCCGCTTGCATTGGCTGCCTGTATGTTTCCGAGCCCGGTTCAAGGTGCTGGTTTTAACCTATAAAGCCTTACACGGCTTGGGACCACAATACCTGATGGAACGCCTTTCCCGACATGAACCTACCCGAACACTACGTTCAACATCTAAGGCCCTCCTCCGAGTGCCTCCTCCGAGGGAAGCTCGGAGGTCGGCAACAAGAGAGAGGGCCTTCTCTGTGGTGGCTCCCCAATTGTGGAACGATCTCCCTGTCGAGGCCCGCCTGGCGCCAACATTGTTATCTTTTCGGCGCCAGGTCAAGACTTTCCTCTTCTCTCAGGCATTTGGCAATATCTGAGGAGCCTGGGTCTGTTTTGTTTTGTTTTTGTAGGTTTTTTTTTTGTTTTTTTTGTTTTTTTTTTTGTTTTTGTTTTTTTGAAGTGTTGAAGTGGTTTTTAAATGTACAGATTGTGTGTATGTTGTATGTTTTTGCTGTTTTAATTTTTGTATATTGTTTTTAATTGTTTTTAATCCTATGTAAACCGCCCAGAGAGCTTCGGCTATGGGGCGGTATACAAATGTAATAAATAAATAAAATAAATAAATTTAGTGCAAACTTTTCTGTTGCTGCAGCTGCTTCTCTTTTCCTGTCGTTGTCTATCCCTACGCAAGTAAATACTAAGAAGTCTTAAAAAGCCATTATTCCCTCCTCCTTGGAGCTCAACACCATCTGGAAACACTGCCAGACATCTTTTATTCCAAGAACTCCACAGTTCTATAGAACTCTCAGCAGCTTAAAAATGTTCTGCCTTAGAGTGTCCTTCATTTTTGAAATTCTGGTCTGGCAATCCAAGGATCCTTCGCATTTATACTGAGGCAAAAGAAAATTATCCTATGCAAGGAACATCTGCTGTGTCTAAATTGGTAATTAAAATTAAATCAAGCGTGCTAAAATAACTCAGAAAGTTTCCATTTTGAGCTGCTTCTTTCTTTTTTTCGTTAGTACTGAAGAATTATTTGATTAATTTGATTGTAACCTGCACATCTGGAAGTGCTAGCGAGTTGTCATGACACTACAAAAATTAATAAAACCCTACAAATTACTGCCACTTTCCCAAGAAGAGGGGGGGAAAACACAAGTAGGAGCTATTTTTAGCAAAACCATAGTGCCAGCATCCTACAACACCCATAACACAAGGAGTGTGATCAGGCAAGCCTCTCCATCTTTCTTCTTCCTGTAGTGAGAAAGATTTACACCACAAACCCGAGCAACAACAAAAAAGAACAACATTTTGGGGGGGTACCTGCTATTTTAATATTCATGTTGTTATCAAGCAGGAGGTTTTCAGCTTTGAGATCACGGTGCACAATCTTCCGGCTGTGACAGTATTCGACAGCAGAGAGAATCTGCCAGAATTTGCGCCTGGCCTCAGACTCGCTCAAACGGCCATGGTTAGCAAGGTAATCTGTAGAAAGATGAATTGCAAAGGGTTAATCGCATGGAAAGTCTCAAGACGTCTTTTTCAAGCGCTCAGCACAGGTAGATAGTGGAAAGAGTACGCTGTGATCTCTTTCCCAAATTATCTGGCAAGCCATACTGTGGTAGTTGCTCACTGTTTGAGGTAACATGTTTGTTCCAAGGTTTAGTCACTAGGAGGAAGCCCTTTCACATTTGTTTGCGGGTTCTGCCTTTGACATGCCCAAAACATAAAGTCAATTCCTCATCTACTGGAGACTGACTGAACATTTCACTCTCCCTTCACAGTACATTCTGTACTGGCTGTTTAGTAGAGTAACCAGAGGTGTTGCCTTTGCATGGGGCCTGCCTAAAATTTATTACGCACGGCAGAAAGAGAGAGAAGAGGTTGTCTGACAAGCCCCTTCCTTTACTTACCAAAATAAAAATAAAAGGATGTGCACGCAAAAGTATGGCCTTTTAGGTTGCTGGAGGAAGGGAGCAATCTGGTATATTCTCTATCCAGTTTCAGTATTCTGAAATAAAGGACGTCTGAGTCCAAGCAGGGCTGGAAAAAATGTTACATGTTCCTAGGTGCCAATATTAAACTTTGAGTAACCATCCCTGATTTACAGAGCTATGGAGTGAAGGAATACTGAGACAGTAATAAGCAAATGGGTGTCTGGCAGCACATTGATGGGGCTCAGTAACATGCACAAAATCCAGTAGAATCTGATGCCATGAACATCAGGATGCAGCTTAGCTGGAGAGAAATATTATTCACATAGCAAACAAGACCTGGAGAAGGACTTTGGGCGTGGAGTTTTAAACACAAACTCCCACGGCGTTTGAGAGCATTCTTCCCACTTCAGCTAATAACTGTGCCTCTCTCTAAAGTCAGGGGGAAAGACATAGCTAATTTTTAAAACATATTCCTGTTCATCCCTCACTGCAATAAATGGCAACATTTCTTTAAAACAAAGAGGAAATAACTTGGAAGTCAGATGCTTCTCCATTTGTCCCCTCTGGGAAAGGAACCGAAACATCTGCACGTGCGGCCTCCAGAATGAAGAGCCTTTCTTAAAGCAGGAGTTGGCAACCTAAGGTCTGTGGCCATATGAAGCCCACGACAGGGAAAACAGATGGAAGGGAGTGAAGGGGATGAGCGAAAGCATAGGAGCTTGTATTGTTCTGTGGTTTAGAAGGTTATGATGAGAAATCCTACTGGTGAACTGTAGATTTACATACTTGTAAAACCAATATTTCTGCTCAAGGGACAAGGATATAGCAACTACAGATTAAAGGGGACACACACACACACACACACACACACATATATATACACACACACTTTTGCTAGGGAATAGCACATTTCATTGATAAAGAGGAGAAATAACCTACGGAACTGAATGAATCAACAGTAATAAACACTAAAGCATCCAAACAATAAATACCAAGCCACCCATACCCATATTTTATGGGAGTAATGCTAACACAATCTACTCTGGGTATACATTCCTTAGATGAAACATGGAATATTTCATTATTTCCTCCTAGCAGGACTTCTGTGGTAAGAGGAATGAGAAGAAATGCAAGACAAAAATAGGGATTGACCAAACCAGCCTACTAAGGGATCAGCTACTACATCCAATTCAAAGTGTCCTGCCTTTTTATTTTTTGGGGCAGAGATGAACTTGCAGCTTTCTGGTGGCTCCTTGCCTTGGAGTGCCCAACAGGAAGTAACAAAGCTGAGCTCAACGTAAGTGATGTCCACTTGTACAAAGTGATAGTCAGGCTGGAGTGGTGGAAAACGCAAGCAAGATCTTGCGTACTGCATGCCTGACTTCACTGGAGGAGGACAATTGATAGTTGAGTGGAGTCAGTACATCTGCTCTCTCTTCTGGGAGGTGGGACGGTGAGGGGGAGAGAAAGAGACCCAACAAAGCATCAAGGTAATTATTATATCCTTTACCATTACGTCTTTCATTATTATGTGGGAGAGTTGTACTGCCCGTGGTGAGGAGGGGGTCACATTGAGAATAGGATGCTATGGAACGTTAATGTCTGGTGTGATTGAGCAGGAGAATTGTTCTGAATTTTATAAGGGGAAATTCAGATGGAACCTCCAAGTGCAAAGGAACAACATCTGTGAATCTTATGGCTTACAAGTGACTAACCCCACCCCACAGAATTTAGTCATCATTTAGATCTTTAGTCTGGGGAGGGGGGGGCGCAACCTCCGCTGGTTCCCACCCCCTGAACCCAAGGGGGTTTGCACCCCGCCCTGCTGCTGCAATTCCCACTACCAATATTTCCACTGAAATCTGGCAGTACAGGAGCGGCAAAGCAGCAGCAATTTCCTTTTAAAACAAGGAGTGCAATTCCTGGGGTGGGGGACCGCATGCAGCCCCCAGCCCCGCAAGCCAAGGCTGGCATCCCTGTTCTACTTGTATCCAAATCTATGCAAATGCAAATCAATCAACGGCCTTGTCTTTCATATTCAGAGGACAGCGGTACTTAATGCACCATAGTTCCAAGTTCCATTTCCATTTTGCCCCTTACCCTCAAAGAACATAACTGTTCTTGCTTTCCATTCACCAGGAGGTGATGAATGCAGCCTTAATCATTATTAGATGAAGACTGAAGTACTTTAAGATGCTAGAGATGATGGACAAAAGGCTGTGTAATCCCCATGATGCTGGAGGGGGAATTTAGGAGCAGAGAAAAACATTTTACATCTTGGAACATGCGTAATGAGGCTTAATACACAGAAAGAAGGGACAAACATTTTCCTCTGGCAACATTTCAGATAAACAAAAAATATGTCAGAGGAACACATCTAATTCACAGTACCGGTTAAGCGGTTTGTTTGTGGCACGGAATGTAATGAAGGGAATTTAGCTGGCAAAGAACCACAAGGAACCAGGGTTGAAAATCCAGCGCAACTCATCTGTTGTAGAATAGTTGCGCTGGACTTTAACTGTATGTATTCCAGAGTGATGAACTAGGATGCACAATATACAGCAGTATTTGGCTCTCAATGTCACTGTCACTTGAAAAAGATGAATCTATACTAAGCCTGTGGTGGTCACACTAACCTGATATTAGCATACATGAAAATGGAACCCAGAATTTTCAGCTCAAATCCTCATAGTATTTTGCTGCTGGACATTTAGATTTCTCATAAGGGTATATTTAGTAAGGAGAATGACGATGACTACACTGGATGGAAATCTCACACTTGTTTCCTAGAGAAATTTGACGTGGATTTTCCAGAATGTCGGGCTGTCAGTCTTCCTCTTTGTAAAACGTTTCTCAAGCCCATGCAGGTAGCAAATGCTCAGAACCTTCACCCTGCTGGGAGCCGTGCAGGCAAGATTTAAAGAAAATGGCTGCCTTGTGGGATCAACAGGGCAGTTAACTCATCCCATCTTTTTACAGCAATCCTTGTCTCTCAAATATTCGTTCCATTTTTGCATCATTTCCCACCACAGACTATCCTTGCAGCAGCAGCAACAAAACAGAAATGTTCCGTATGCTGAGTGTGCATAGTTCTTTGAGCAGAATACTAAGTTAGACAGACCAAGGCCCCCTCTACAAGGATGCGCTTTTGCGCCCGGTTGTGCGATTATGCGCATTATCGCAGACGCGCATTTACTCCTAATCCCTCTGCACGGGAGGCTGCGAGAGGCGTCGAAACGCATTAATAGATGCCCAAAAAGCGCTTTACAAGAAGTTAATGCGCATAATCGCTTGTTCACACGGGGAAAATGCGCTTTAACGGCTGGAGCAAAATAAAACTCGCGATTTAACGTGCATTCGAAAATGCGCATTATCGGGGAGATAATGCGCCTCTACGCCCGATTTGCGCTCCGTTCTTGTAGAGGTAAAATTTTTAATGAACCTTCAAAGCGCATTAAACCTCTCTTGTAGAGGCACCCCAATACTTCATTCACACAATCAGGCATAACATTAGAACGCCTAGAAATGGGGTACTATTTAGGGATAACATATAATTCAAAGATACATAGTAAGTGATGGGCTTCACAGTTGAATTATATTTGAACAGTATACAAAAGCCCCTGGATTCCAGGTTAGAACCCTATTGTTATAAGCACTATATGAATTACTATCTTCCTCTTGATTTATATTAGAATACAATCTATGACAAGAAACAACCCCAGTTGGAGATGTATGCGTGTATGCATGTGGGGAGACATGACTTTGGTAATAACTACATAAGAAGATTTTATAAACAGCTTAAAATTAGGTCAGTGCTAAGAGGTTTCAATGAGAACTCTCAGCTGGTATCCGAGTCCATTCAAAAACAGCCCGACGAAATAATGGAATGAACTAGTTGTAAGACAGCACATTAAAAAAAATTACGAAGTGCTGTTCATCAGTTTGCTAATAGTGTGATGGATTAGAAGAAAATTATACCTACATTTTAATATATTTTATGCTCTTTCAGCATAGCCATCAGTACTTAGAGTGAAATAACAATGCAATCTATGTGGACAGTGTTTTGCATGGTAACTAAAAAATGCAAGTCTCAGGCAATTTAAAAGGTTTTATAAACTGAAGTTCAACACAGGAGAAACAATAGAGGGTGGGGGGAAGGTAATGGGGGATAAACAGGGTAAGAATATGTTCTGTTAAGTTACAGGTATTTGGGCTTAACAATCTGTGTTCCACTAACTGACTTAACCTTACTCTAGTAATTCTTATTTTTAGATCTTTCAAATGACTACTACAGTATTTAGTGTGGGCAAAGCATTTTCACGCACGCCTGTAAGCAAGAATTCCTTTACTCAGAAAAAAAGGCTCAGGAAGATTCGGGAGATACATTAGCTTTCCTGATGTACTATTTATGACTTACACAGAAAAGCTAATTCACAACTTACAACTATTGACAGACAAGGGAAATGAGACCTCAAATTTGATATGTCCACATGTTATACTAACAGAGAGGGTTGTGGTTCCCTTTGCATTACTAGTACAGATTGTCAGGACCAACGTTTTATTGAACTGATAGCCAAAGCTTTCCATAAAGGGAGCAAGTGAGTGGCCCCTTCACTAATAGTGGAATCTATACAACAATCTCCTGGCATGATGGTACAGGATGAAATGAGAAATGTAATGGCGGCTTCAGATTTGCATTAATGAAATTTGGTGTGCATTGCATACACAGTGAAGTGTACTTTGCATTTAAGGTGTGGTTTTTAAGGTGATGCTAATTACTTTGAATTGCTTTTTAAAGCTTTGGGAGAAATGTAATCCGCCCACTTTTGTTTAAAATATACTTGGCGTTTAATTAGACCAGTGTGTTTTAGGTTGAAAAATACACTTTTATAAACAGTACTGTACAAAGACACTGCTCTGACACTGGCAAGCTACTAGTACTGACATAGGAATTATAATTTTCCTGCACAGAAACCTCAGCTGAATTCACACGAATAGGTCAAAGCATTTGCTTTTTAATGTAAACAAAGGGAGATGATGTAATGATGGATGCAAGCCCTGCTTCTGTTTGTAATAATCTCATCGTAAGATCTGATTAATGGTTTTACTTACAGATTTCAGTCAAACTGGTTATGCAATTGCAATGGGCCAAACAAGGTTGTCCTAGAAAATTTAATTTCTCAATAGTGACAGGTTTGGGAAGACTCAAACTAAGCATGCCAATTTTGACTGAATTAATTCATTGACATTCTGTCTGAAATCTCTCCCTGCACCCTACGATTTTTTTTCTCTTGTGATCCCCCCTTTTTGTTCTTCCCAAACTTTAGATCAGGGATGCAAATACCAAGTAATACCAAGAAATTACTTGTGAGGTTAACTCCTCCACGAATTAGATACTCAAGTGCTGCATCCATAATTTTTCACCACGGTGTATTAATTCCACTTCAACTTGATGATCATCGCTTCCACAAATTCCTCTTCCTGATCCCCACCAAGAACTGCCAACGTTTACTTCCTGGGTTATATCCCAGGCAACGCAAGCAAGGCAAGGCTTAGGCTTGCTGTAAAAGCTTCTGTTAAGTATCTAGAGCAACACAAGAGCCATTTCTACATTGGATCTGATTCTGGCCAAACACGTCCAGCCTGCCACTTGTGGCTTCTTACCCCTGAAGGGGATTGAAACGTGTAGAGTCTGGTAGAAACATCACCTGCATATACTGGAGAACCTTTGCACAGCTTCAGCTAGTGCAACAGCTGCACACTTTCCTGGTCATTCTATATATCCTTTAGTCGTGATGATTTTGGACTTTTAAAACACGGTCTACATGAGGCTGCCCTTCGAGTGTTTGGAAGTTTCAACTGGCGCAAAATGAGAGTGCCAGATTAGTATCTGGACCCATTTTTATGCAGAATCGCTCCACTTTTGTAGCATTTGCACTAGTTACCAATACATTCCCAGGCACAATTCTAGGTGCTAGTCTTCATCTATAAAGCTTTAAATGGTTTGGGACCAGAATACTTGAAAAGCCCACCTTCTCTAACATGAACTGGACCACCCATTGCATTTGTCACTGAGGAGGGCTTGCTCCTCATCCTGTTATCAGAGGTCCAAGTGGCCACGTGCAGAACAGTGCCTTCTCTGTAGTGCAGGGACGCAGAACTAGTTTAAGGCGGAAGGCTGAATTGCTCCCCGTGACATCAGTGAGTACAGCTGCAGTCACATCCATTGACATAACCACTTCACCTATTTCCCTTTCTCTGTGCTGGGAGAGGCGCAGAGTGCCCAGCAAGGAGAAGAGACTTAATTAGCATTGGGGGAAGTGGCCTCCTCTGAGCACCAGCTGCCTCCTTCATGTGTCTCTCATTGTCTCCACTGGAGAGGTCAAGAAGTGCACAAAGGAAGTTTGGCAGGTGTAGGGAAGGGCAGCTGCTCTCTCCAGTGCTAGCGAAGTCCCCCACGGCCCATATTCATGTTGTTATCTCCAATCTGAGTTTGGCAATAACAGTAGGGATTCCTCCTGGCTAAGCGCTGCACCCTGGAGCAACCCAATGAGGCTTCATGGGACAGATGCAAAACCTCTGTGGGCCAGAAGTTCCACACACCTGCTGTAGTAGCACCCAGGTTGTAAAAACCCCTCCCCTGATTAGCATCCACAATATTTCCATCTGGATCGGCTGTTAAGGTCTTATTGTTCCATTGTGCCTTCAGTTAGTTTCCCTCCTCTATAGTATCAGGTTTCTGCTCTACCCTGTTAAGTTTTGTTTCTGTTCTTATTTTATATTGTTGTACATTAAGGGTGGGCAGAACATGGATTGGGATCTACTGGTAGATCTCTGGGTGATTTGCAGTAGATCAGCAAGGATTTCAGGCTTGCAATGGTTTAACAGCAGCAAAACCAAAACCCTTTTCTCTCTCTCTCTCTCTTTATTTATTTATTTGATTTGTATCCCACCTTTCTACCAAAAAAAATGGCACTCAAGGTGGAATTATTTATTATTTATTTCATTAGTTATTTTATCAGGCTGCAAACCAAGATTTTGTGAATGGCCACCATTAATAAGTAAAATAAGAATGTATCACTGTTTATAGCTTCTGCATTCAATTTCCCTCTGACTTTGTTGTTTACTCATCTCCACCCAGGGACCCTGCAGGTCAGAAGAACACCCTATGCATCTGACGGAGTGCACTCCGGTCCACAAAAACACAATGTGTGAGTTTTGAAGATGCCACAGGACTTTTTGCTGTTTTTGCGGCTGCTTACCATCACAGCTATCTCTCTGGAAGGAGTAGGTTTATGTAAGCTCAAGTTTTGTTTCTGAAAACCAATTCCCAGGCTGACCACATCCTCAGAGACACCCTGTTCCACAATTCTACGTTCGCCCTCCTAATCCACTATTTTGCACTATTGGTAGACCTTGGTGTTCCGATGAAAAATAAAGTAGATTCCACAAGGCTGCAGTCTGCCCACCTCTGTTGCAGATTGCTTTAAATGTCTGCTGTGAGCTGCCTTAAGGGCCTTTGGATTGAAAGGCAGAACAAAGTATTTTAAATAGAATAAATACTGGGAAGTTCCAAAGGCTAAGATAAACCCACAGGGTGGTATTCAACTGCGTCCCAGTGCTAGTTACATTGTGCAAGCAATCATTTACACTAACACAATGTTACTGGCACTGGGATACAGTTGGATACTACCCCCAAGGTCTTATGGTTGACACACCATGCTCTGTATCAGAACAGCTTTGGGTACGGCCCCTATCTAAAATTACAATCAGCGTACATTTATTTAGCATCTACCAGGCACTAAATGGCACAGTCCCCACCCCGTAGATTTACATTAAATTACAGACATGAGCAAAGATGAAACTATACGCCAGGCTATGTGACGGCATAGCAGAGATAGAAATGAAAGGAGGTTATGTGGCAACTGAAAACAAGACTGGCCATTTTGCTTATGAAATCAAATTTCAAGATGCTATTGGCACTTCTCAGCTTTGATATCTATCCTAGATAGAATTTCCAACTAGGATGGAGCTGTTGGATGTTAACTTCTATTATAAGTACAACTGAACAGGATTCTAGACAGAAGCCAACTAGTAGGTTCCAATGACAGGCAGCTACTGTTCACAACAGGCATTTTGACACACCAGCTGGACCTTGCTCTAAGGAGATTTGGAAGGGCTGACTGCAAGATAATCATTTAAGCTCCAGCTTTTCTCCAGGGATGATGGCTCGCTTATTAGGGATATTGTAAAACCAAGTCAAAGAACTAGTTTGCCAATATATACAGGCAGGTCAAACTCCAGTGATGAGCCAACCCCTCTCCCGCCCCTGCAAAGGAGCCCCTGATTAAACCAGCAACCAAGCTCAGCAATACCCTTGGCCATCTTTTTGCAAAGTAAGCAATTTCAGTACAAAGAAAGAAAACATAGTCTATTTAATATGTATTATTTATTTATTTATTCATTCATTTTGTAAACTTTCTTTTCTTAATGCATTTTTTTAAAATTATATACGTTATCCATACATATTATATAAAACTACAAAACATCCTTTCTCAGGGGTACTAGAACAAGGCATTTTGTGGATTTTTAAACCACTTTTTAGACTAGATTATCCTCCCAAGGCGGATCACAACAGTCAGTAAAACACAATAAAATCACAAAGAATTTTGTGATAATTTTGCACATAAGGCAATGCTTTAGGTAAAACAATCTGATAAAAAAGCAACAAATAAAACATTAAAATAGTGGTAGCAGATAAAACAAGAGCACCACAAATTATCCAAAAGTTGACCTGATTTGCACCATCGCTGAGGGTTAAACAAGCCACTGCAGGTTACGATCCGCGTAATGACCAGACCAGGTGCAGATTGTTGTGTCGTCCGAACCCGGGCAGCTTAGCTACTTGGGAGTGGCAAACCAAACATATTTCCCTAAGGCTCATGAAAGTGCATGAGTGCAGGCAGTTCTTCAGATAACCATTAATGCACTGGGCTCAGAAATTAATAGGCAGAACACTTAACTGTCCCAGAATAAGTGCAATGTGATTCAGAATGCCTAGATCCTAAAGACATTCTCGCTGCTGCATTTTGCACCAGCTGAAGTTTCTCAACCATCTTTAAGGGCAGCACCACAAAGAGTGTATTACAGCGATCTAGTCTGGGTATAATCAATGCATGCGTCACTGAGGTGAAATCTTCCCTCTTTGACACCAAGTCCAGGAGTACTAGGCCCTTTAAGGAGAAGCAATTCTGTACAGGGCTGGTTGTTAACAACTAATCTAGGTCAACATTACTCAACGTTAACACTTAAATTGCAGCAACTGGGCCTTCCTTTCTTTGCCAGGTCGCTGGTGTATTGCAGCTAAACTTCTGTTCTCTAACATTCTGTTCTTAGAAATCTAACTGCTGTCATTTTACGCTTGCATTATGGACACACGCTTGACCTTCTCCTCAAATTGTTTTATTTGGGGTAATTCAGTAGAAACTGGAAACCTCCTCAGACTTAAACAGAACAATAGCTGGAACAAACAGGCCTTTCACTTGGAAGTGAAACAGCTTCCTGTCCTGTTTTCATCAGCATGTTCCTTATTTGAAGGAATAAAACATGTGGAAGAATTTGGAACAGGCTGATATTTCAAAGCACATGATCCAACATAAATCAAGTCCAATGGACACACTAGCAGTTAGGACTTTCTTTCGTCAAGTATTTCTAAAGCCTTTTTCATGCCAGCCAGGAAGGCCTGAGAAAGCCAGCCAGGAAGGCCTGAGAAAGTGTTTGCTGCTTAAAGAATTGAGTGCATGGAAGGTGCTTGGTACAAGGAGAGTCTCCAGGACATCTTCAGCATCAGAGAGTAATTTGGTGGTGGTACTTTTAAGACTGAAGAATGCTACAAGGACACTATGCAGCTATCCTGACTCACATGAAGCTTTTCATTTTGGTTATGTTCATGTGCACTACGAACAGCAGCCTTAAATATTCATGGCATGTTGGACTGACAAATTGGCTTGATTTAAATCATGATGTAAATCAGTAAGAAAAAAGGCCCAGTGTATATCATTAACTTAAATTAATTTTCCCATTGATGATTCATATATTTCCTAAACAATGCTGCAAATCTGACCACCAAAACTTGTTCGTTCATAAACTAGATAAACCGGGGATAGAGAGTGAAGAATGGCAGTTTTAATACACACCAATTAAACGTTCAGCAGAAAAAGAGGAGGAAGCCGTTCAACTGCAAAACACAATTTTATTTTCTTTGCTGACTGTTTGCTGTTATCAACAAGCAGCCTTGCTTTTTGGCTCTTATTAAAAAAATAAAAAATAAAGCTTGCACATGCATGGCTGATGAACACCCAGGACAGTGAAGAGTACAGCTCAATGACAATGCTTTTGAGGAAACACAGACAACTAGAAGGGACTTTTTAAAATTGCTGCAAGTTCAGCCTCACTCAAGAGCCAAGCCACTAAACAAACAGGATGAAATCATCTCAGCCAACCTCCACCTCCTCTGTTCTCCAATGACTAGAGGTCTTTCTGCCACAAGCCAATGAACTTTATTCCAGTTGCTCTTCTTGGCAATCAAAAGACTCTGCTTCCATCAAACTAAGCCCTCCCCCAGCCTGACAATTTGAATCACCCCCAAATACCTACAATTTATACTAATGACAGTAAGTTAATGATATTATCGATGCTGCTGTGTCTCTTTGCCCTTTCTAGAATATCTAATACAGATCAGGAAGCAAGTAGTTCTAAGATTTGCAATCAATTTTTAACATTAATTCTGGAATGGATGCTGCCGAGTCTATTCTGTTCCTGGGATGGCGTAACTGTTCATTCTAAATCCATTTTAGAAACACCAATATGTAAAATCTTTTCTTGAAAAAGATTCAGAGTTTTGTTAAGTCATCTCATCTCCAAAGCAATCATCTCTTTGCTTTATACAAATTAAACCCAACTGACGGCTTTTGAATTCGCAATTTTATACTTGCTTGCAAGGAGGGAAAATGTATTTTCTAAAGGAACTCCTACCATCATGGATAGTTTATCAAGTCATTTCATAGGTATATTATAGCTGAGTTGTGCCTTCAAATAAGGTAAACTGAGCCTTTTTTTCGCTAACAATTTGTATATAGGATCTGAATTGTAGCTATGCAAATTCAGAGAGGCTTCAAAAGCAGTTTGCAGAATGGACAGGGTTCTACTGTTCAAAGAAATGGGTTGTTCTGACGACAACTGCATGGCTTCTGCTGCAGGGTGGCTTGTTGTAACCTGTGAACTCACCCATACAGTCTGCTAGACGACACACTGATCCAGTTCACATATCGCAACAACCCATGGTTTAAGTTGTGAAAGAAGCAGGAGTATGCCAGTTCTGCCATCCAATTGCTCTTGTTAAAAGCAGCAGGGCCTAAATAACCAAGGGACACTCCATTCCCTGGGTTGTTAAGCATGATATGTGAATTCTGGATTTCCTCTCCAACAACGCAGCATTGCTGGTTCACACATCATGCTTAACAACCCAGGGACAGAGCATCTCTAGGCTATTTAGCTCCACTTGCTTACAGCTTTGTTCACAACAACCCTGGGTTTTAAAAAAAATCCTGGGTTGTTGGGACATCTGAATTGGGCCTCTCATATCATGTTCAACAATATATAAGTACAATACTGTGTACAATAATATTGGTAGTTCGTATACTTGCTAGTAAATTACAGGAAGCCTCATTTATACCACATGGATATAATCCAACAATAATCACTGCAGAAGAAGATAAACTGATAATAAATAAAAGACCATTAATTTTGTCCTTGCACGCAGGCTGATGCCCTCATTCAGGAATTTCCTCTCAAGAGATTTATCTTGGAGCACTGAAGATACATATTGCATCCAAGAGGCAATAACTGGAGCTTGCTCAAATGTCAAACTCCAGGACACAGAAAACAAGGAGTACTGCACACCAGACCATCTCTTAGTGAGCTGGCACTGAGGAATTGTGTCTCTCAAGCTCTCCAAGTGGAACATAAGATAGGGTGGGATAAAAACAAAGACAAAAACACACAGTAAGATTCCGCGTTAGAAGATACTAAAGAATATCATGGGGCACCACACCCTTAAGTCTGCCAAAGACAACCTGGAGCGTAGCCCTCCCTGCTGCTGAGGAAGTGAAGGCATGACATAAATAGCTTAAATCCTCCCATTTTATGCTGTACGGAAACTGATATGAACAATTTACATTGTTACATCTGACAAGGAGAACATTCTCATCATGGACAATAAAGGAAAACACCGCATCATCCCATTTTCCAGGAGGAGCTCTAGTTTATTATTTTTCTTTTACTAATTGTCTCTTTATCCACCTTCCTCCAAAGACCTCAGGGTGGCATACATGGCTCTCCCCCCACACCTCCATTTTATACTAACAACCTGTGAAGTAGTCTAGGCGGAGAGATGGCAACTTGCTGAAGGTCACCCACTGTGCTTCATGGTTGTGTGGGGATCTGTACTCGGGTCTTTCAACATGCTAGCCATTACACCATGCCTTTATTCTGGTAAACCCAAGGAAGCTATTCCAAAATGGAATCAACCCCGCGCTGTCCACTTGCAGCACTTTGAACACACAATTATTCATCATCCAAACGATGTGCTTGGAGGCATTGTAATACAAGACGTGACCAAGACATATGATACATGAGGAAGTCTCCCTTAGCTATATCATCCATCATCTTCCATCCTTTGCATAAACTAACGGTAAAACTGTGAAGTCTGGAAGGCACCCAAACAGTTATCATATCCAGCCACCACAAAGGGTGGCTGGATTAATTAGATTAAAGCCATCTCAAACTGATGGGGGAGGAAGGGAGGGAGGAAGCAAATATAGCTCATGGGGAGAGCACATGGTTTGCATGCAGAAACTCCTGGGTTCAACCCGTCAGCAGATACAGGTAGGGCTGGGAAGGAATCCTGACGGAAACCCTGGAGAGCCTCTGCTGCTAGTCTGGGTCAACAATACTGGGCTAGATGGACCAAGGATCTGACTCAGTATAAGGCAGCTTCCAATGTTCCTGTGATGTTTAGGCATCCTTTCTCCAAAGCAGGGACAGGCAGCCTGCTTCTTCAGAAGATTTGGACTATAATTCCCATAATCCCCAGCCAACATGGTGAAGTCAGGGCTTATGGGAGTTGGTAGTCCAAAACATCTGGAGGACACCAAGTTGACGACGTCTGCCCTAAAGGCTTCCATAGCTTCTTTATACATCTTGCTCCGAGGGGATTGGAGAAGAAAAAGATTACGCTTGAATTCAAAAGAAGAGAAACTGCAGAAGAGAAGAAAGAAAAGAGGAACAGGCCAGCAAAGACATGCCAGCCCAAAAGAACAAGAGATCCAAATGTAGAACTGAGTACAATTGGTTCCAGAATAGCTATATTCCAACCCATCTGGGCAAGTGAACCAAGAACCATTATCATGGCTTTTTCCTCCTCCCTCCCAATCTCTTTCCTTGTGTCTCCTGTCCTTTTAGATTGTAAGCTTGAGGGTAAAGACTGCTAATTATTGATTCTTGTAAGCCACTCAGGGTACCTTTTGACTGACGAGTGGGATAAAAATGCTTTGAATTAATGAATAATAAATAAATTATACAACTTGTTTTCTTACCCAATTGATATCTTGCAATCTGGAAGTGCTTACTGCAGTTCCATTAAAGTCTGAACTGGTGCTACATAAATTCAGTGAGAAAATAAAGACAATACCCCCAGAGTATATGCAATGTTTTCCCCTCACCGCTGAGTAACCTCAAACTGCCCTCATGCTGTTGGAATAAGGCAATGGAGGAAAATGTTTCTAGGACAGACAGCCAAGACTTGCACCGATCTGATCCTCCTTTTAGAAATTAAATACCGCCTTTGAAACGCACGGGTTCAAAATTTACCAAGTCTCTTCTACAACCACCACTGCCAAGAGATTTGGCTTCCTGGGAACTTCTTTAAACCCCAAAGCTGCACTTTTGCTTACAACTCCAGGACTGTTTTCTGGGTTGTAACCACAAAACCCTGCCACTACTGAAATGCTAAATGCTATAAGAATTTATCGCTTCACCCCCAAAACTAAAGCACAGGTCAGTTTGTACGTTAAGAGATGTGTGGTGTAGTGGTTAGAGAGTTGGGCAGGGGCTCAGGAGATCCCGGTTCTAGTCCCCACACAGTCATGAAGCTCACTGGGTGACTTTAGTCCAACCACTGACTCTCAGCCTAACCTACTTCACAGGGTGGTTGTGAGGATAAATGGAGGAGGAGGATAATCTAAGCTACCTAAAAAGTGGATATGTATGCAATCATAAATTTAAATATAAAATAATAAATATTTGATCTGTAACAAAGAGTACTAAATAAATTGAAATAATTCATTTACTCATTCTGCAAGAGGCAAAGCAATGCTCATGAATAGGTTTAATACAAAAGCTTCCTTTAAAAGAGAAGTTTAGTCAGTCTCAACAATAGCATTAAATGTTACTTTAAGACAGAAGACAAGGTGCAGTACAGATGTAAAACTTCTATTTTTAAATGCGAAAACAATCCCCAAATAGGTCATTGTACACAGTCATTGGAATAAACTAGTAAGTTATTTTTAGAGTGAGAAGGCTTACCAAATATTTCTCCATTTTTGGCATATTCTGTCACAAGGTACAACATGCTTTTGGTCTCCATCACCTGTTGATGGATAATCATACATTAACTTAATTAGGGAAAAGAGGAAAAACAACAAAATCCTGGCAGAGAGTATAGGGCTGGCACTAAATGAAAGTTCAGTTCAGTTAGAATGTTCAGATAACCAAGTTCGCTTGTCAATTAAAAATAAGGCAGGCTAGATATGTTTTAATAAATGCAGGAAGCTGGACCTGAAACCAGAGTTATTCCTTTTCATGGCAACATTAAAAAGCATAAGCAAAATGTAGACAGGATCCATAATATGGTATGTGGAAGCCACCAACTGTGGCATGTTTTAGGCATCAGTTCAAGACCTGTCTTTTCACCCAGGCCAACCCAGGCTGATTGTCCTGCCTGTTTGTTGGTTCTTAGCTTTCTGATTCAAAATGTTTTAATCGAGAGTGGGGGTTTTGTTTTGTTTTAAACGTTTTAACTGAGACATTTTGTACTTTAAACCTTTATGCTTTCTAAAATGAGAAGTCATTTTAGATATGGTCAAGCCATCTGTAAACTGGTGAAATAAATAAAAAAATTAAAAAGCTTCATGTGTCGTCAAAAACAGCTCTGTTGGGTCTTAAACTCAAGCTTCAACAGTTTTGGTTGCCAAGACAATTATGTTGCCACCCTCTGTCGAGTGGGACAAGTGACCAGCCTCTCGCCAAACAATGAAGCCGCTGGAATGAGGATCGTCCTGACAGATGCACAGCAATCCCTGTCCTAAATCCAGTTACATGGTTGGTAGGAAATCTAGGGATGGTTCCTAGGCAGATTTTTAAAAGCTGAAATCTCAAAACGTAGCTATTTCTACAAAGCAAATGGAAAAAAAATCATATTAACCTTGCCCTTAGTAGATCCAATTTCTCTTTAAAAAATTTAAAAATGGAATTATTATATATACATATCATGAAAAGAAGTGACATACCCTTGATCACTGCTCAATGTGAGATTAGTTAACAAACATTTCTTATCCGCGTGTTTGTTGACTCTTATTAGCTAGCTGACCTCTGAGTGTTCTCACACATGTGTGGCAGGGGTTAACCCATAATAAAAATGTAGAGCTATTAAAGATGACTGCAAAAAGAGCATTAGTCGTAGCTAGCCACTTTCTCAGCAAGATCCCAGAGCAGTCTTTTTCACTACATGAAAACCCTCTCCTTTCTGCATTCCAATTTGAAAAAGCAAAGTAACACGCTTGTTTCATACCATCAGAATTATTCTCATGATTTATAGGGTGCTGTCAAGATTAAGACATGATTTAATAAAATTGAACCACTAGACTGTTTTCACTGGTAAAATTAAAGCTAACAAGACAGACCTCATTAAACCAGATCTTTCCTCTTTAAATAGCAGGAAGGTTCTCATTTTGCTTAAGGCTCAACACTTAATGGGGGCAATCCGTAAATGTCACTGGGACAACAAGGGTAGCTCAGAACTGGGACTCCTGTTGAAATTTACAACGGACACAATCCGTTGGCAACTTTTTGGACACAGCTGTGTTCTTGAGTATTTTCTGTTCATTTCACTGAGCACTGTGCAGGAGACATTCCGGAACTAGTGTGTCCTTTGCCCATATACTCAGCATATAAATTCAATTTTGGCTTACTCTATGCTGAATTTTCAACTCAACTGAAGTGCCACATGCAAAATAAAACTGCAAAACTTGAATATCAACTCTGAGCTTCGGTTTATGCTTTGCTCCCCATTTCAAACACTTGCCTACCTAACCAAAAAGCCAAAAGCAATTACTCTTATGAATCAATGAATGCTTCTTTATTACAGACAACAAAATGAGTATCTGACTACCTAATACCTTGGGCAGTTTACAGAATGTGCTGTCCTTATATAAATGCCATGCTACCACTAGACACATGGGTTCTAATGGAGGGCATTTAGCCCTAGAAAATCTTTGATGGATACTTCTAGAACATTTATCCAATTAATGGTAAAATGAAGAGCTTGCAGGTGTATGTGTCACTACATGTGTGTTTCATGAGGGATGAAAGATAAAGGCAGGCCAACATGATCTATTTAAACAGTTTCAACCTGGTTTATTTTCATGGCTCTCCATAAAGGGAACTTTCTTTCTGTGAACTATATAGGGAGAGGTCTACAAAAGAATTCTCAGAACCTTGACAAACAATTCACAGATACTTTGAGGGAAGCAATGGCACTTAAAACACATTCCATACCAATTCATATTTGTGGAGTAGATGTACCCTTAGGTTCCAAATTAAGCATCAGCAACCCAAATACTCTAGTGGTCTCTGACTAACTCATGAAAAACAACTGAGTCATTCCTGAAAGAGTGATGTTTTCCTCCCACTTCCTTACTAACCAGGTCTAGAGCAAAAGCTAAGTACTATCATGGTTAAAAGTAAATCAGACATGCTAGGCAGATTTAAATATAATAATTTCCCCAATTAACCACACACAGTAACATAGCCCACATTCAAAGCTTTAATCCATCTTTAAAAGTTCACTGTTTCACACAGTGAAATTTACTGAATCATGTAATGTACAATTGAGCTCTTAGTCATAGGGGTATTCAGATCAAGCTGCAGAGTAGATAACAAACGGGACCCCATGAAAGATGAAGTCTGATTGATCCACCTGACCTGGTTGTGTTTTATACTGTATTTGAAATTATGTTTTTATACTGTTGTTTTATATTTTGAATGGTTTTTATGGTTTTAATTTTTGTAAACCACCCAGAGAGCTTCGGCTATTGGGCGGTATAAAAATGCAGTAAATAAATAAATAAATAAATAAAATGGCAGCTTATTGTCTAGATAGAGGAAATACATTCAAGCAATTGGCCATGTTCATACAAAATGCTAAGCAAGTTTTCTCGCTTATTGTTAACAAGTAAGCATGCTGACGCACACTACTACCCAGTCACTTCCAGGTGCCTCCTCCTACAAGTAGAAGCATCTAAGCTAACAGGGAGCTCGCCTTAGTGTTATGTCTGAACTTGGGTTGCTGCTCCTCTAACAAGCCTGGGTGTGGAAGCTAACATAAAACCCTGGTTTCTTACAGGATCGACAAGTCAGGAGTCCCAGTTTTGATGCAACAATACGCTTTTCTTCCTTGTTAAGTCCCTGGCTGGCTTAGCTGGTCCCACTTGGAAGAGGAGCCAAGTGGGAGCAATCAGGCAGCGTGCAGCAGCCCAGCTGCCTGTGAATGATAAGTCAGGATTGTGAAGAATTCTGGCTTAGCATTTTGTGGGAATATGGGCACTGAGTTTCCATGCTGAGCAGATTCCCTGCAGCCGAGCCCAAACACTACAGAGGTTGTTCCTGTCAACAATAGTCTTGCACTGACTGAGTAAACTGTCAGTTGTCTAGTTCTCCTTGCCTCCAGCTGTCCAAGTCAAGGGAAGTTCAGCCCTGTGAATGGATGAATTATTCAAGGCCATTTAGATGTCGACACTCACAAATAATCAAGTAAAACACAAACCCGAAATATACAGATTTTACTAATTATTTTCAGATTTATGAAACAGCATTCATTAATTACCACATAAAAGTAACTGCCGGACAAACATATAATAAGGGACTTCACTGGGCAAGGAGTTCCATTCCGACAAATCCTTAACTCTTACGCTTAGCAGGCAAGAGCGCTACACACCTGATAGAGCTTGATGATGTGTGGGTGGTCCAGCATCTTCATTATATGCACTTCGCGGTAAATCTTTTCCAGGTTCACAGAATCTAGCTGAGATTTGTCAATGATTTTTATTGCCACCTACAACCAAATAAAAAAAGAATTTTAAAATCAGTTTTGTCACACCAGACTGCCAAGGTTGAAAATAAATTGCTGCAAGCCAATTCTCCCATTATTTAAAGAGATGTACTTGCTATGCTTTAGCATTCAACTGTTATTGCACTCACAAAAATGAAATATTCTGCAGGGAGTTTGAAGATACTCTAGCATTTTAGTAATCAGTGCTGAACACTTCCTATACAACAGAACGAACACATCCAGACCCTTGGCCAGAACTTTAGAAAGAGCAAATTTACATTTATTTATACGCAGGAAAGTCTACTTACACACTTTGTTTGAGCTAAGGAGGAGCAGGATATTTTAAAATAAAGCACTTAAGACTTGTGGTGGTAGGACAGAAACCTTCTAGGAGACAGCTTTGTCACAGAAATGAAGACCTCCATAATATTTCCCCTGTGCCTTTTCATTTTATCTGTTGCTGTTTGTATAATTACCCTGAGGAAGTCCTGACCTTCTTGCTTGCTTTTACAAGAAATGTAGGTATCACCAAGTCTGTCATTTCTTGCCATGCACGAAATGGCCAAGAAACAACAGTTCAAGTTGCCTTTTTATGAAAAATACATAATTTGACATCGTTGTAAAAGGACCCAAAGACACGCTCAACAGCAAACTTTAAAACACAGGATAAAAAAAGAGGAACCACAAAGGTCATCAGTATTCAAGTTCTTCATATCATGTTTTAGTGCTGAAACAAAAACAAAGCACCCCGGTAACATCACAAAATGTTCTTCAAAACTGTACAAGCACAGTAAGTAATATACACGAGACCAGATCCAAAAAAACCCTGCATGATTCAGTCTACAAGCTTAAGGGGGCCTTGAATCTGTGTTCCTTGAACAGCCCCCAGGCTATTTGAGAAATCACTCTTGAAACTGAAGGGAGTTTCAAAAGCAGTTGAGGGTCGGTTTGGGGAATGGGAAGCAAAAGCACACACGCATGCACACACAAACACACAAGAAAGTCAGAGAATGGGCACACACAACCCCAAAGAAGCTTTTTGGATCCCAGCCAAATTGCCTGAAAGCCTTGTCCCACTAGAAATATATGACTAGCGCCCACTCTACCATTACGAAGAATCCCCCACCGAAAAGGGAAAGTGTCCTTGAATGTAAAATACAATTTAAGCACATGCTCATATTCAGTCAGAAAACAAAATCAATGTAGCTTGAATTATTGCACACACTCCATTTTAAGTCAGTCAGAAAACAAAATCAATGTAGTTTGAATTATTGCACGCGCTCCATTTTAGCTGTGATTAATGCTTCATATGTAAAGACATTTATAATCACACTACTGAGACTTGAGCGTAAGCGCTCCTTAGGGAAACCCAAACCACTTAAACACCATAAATACAGCTCAATTCACCTACAATCTAGTTTTGGGCTTGCAAGACCCCGATTCTCTACTAATGTTGGAAAATTAAGAGTTATAAAGAAATGAAGTTACAGGTTCACAGATTCACTTTAAAGACAAATGAAAACAACAACAAAAAAGATGTTAGAAATGTGCAACTGAAATGCTACGTGGATCACTGCATGACCATTGCTGTAATGCCAGAGTTGAATGACCAATGGAAAATTATAGCAATGGTTAACACCACACGTACACACATACACAGGAAATCTTAGTAGCATGGAACTGCTTTAGTACAGAAAGCCAAGGGACCCAATTCTGGACAAAAGGGGCGTACAAAAATATGGTCAGTGGCCCATCAATGATGGAACTCTCCCCTCCACACTCACTAAAGCCCCCAAATTGTGGGACCTTGGGCAGGCTTTTAAGTATGACGACCTTACAGAGGTTGAGGTTTATGGTATGTTTTGTTTCAAGCCGATTTTAATATGGTATGTTTTGTTTCAAGCTGATTTGCCATGGTTCTCATGTTTCCTCTTTATAATGTATCATATTACTTAATAAGGCATACCATCTTATTTGGCTGTGGAGAAATTATGAGTATTATGAACAGTGTTATGAATATCTCTCATCATACTAGAACATTGGGTCATCCAATGAATGGTGGGAGATTCAAGACAGACAAACTAAAGTACCTCTTCACACAGCACATAGTTAAACTATGCATCCCACTTTCACAAGGTGCAGTGATGGTCACCAACTTGGATGGTTTTAAGAGGGGATTAGACAAATTCATACATGATACTGCTATCAATGGCTACTAGTTCCACTCTTAAAGGTGGCCTAAACTAACTTTAAATGAATGAAAATAAAATAATGGCTATATCTTATCACTGCATCAAAGGCAGTATACCTTTAAATACCAGTGGGAGGGGTACATGAGTGGGAGGGGATCATTGCATTTATGTCCTGTTTGTGGGTTTCCTGGTCACCATGGGAACAAAATGCTGGACTAGATAGGCCTTTGGTCTGATCCAGCAAGGCTTTTATGTTCTTATATCAAATAATCAGAATTTTAGTATAAGCAATATACTGATTCAGTGCTGGACCTCTCCTAGAAATGAATCTGTGTGTCTCTTCTGATCTTATAATTCCTTCATGAAAATTTCCTGAGCAAAAATATCTGTAAGAGTATATTTAGTATGCTAGAGAGATCATTTTCCATTTAGAAGACCTCTCTAATGGCTACTGAAAAATTCCACAGGAGCTACCGACTCACAGCAAATACACCAAAGGAAACAAAATTCACTGGAGGTGGACAACAATTTGAACTTGATGGAATGGAAGGCGATACCTTCCTCTTATGTGGGTGAAGTGCTACTAATTGAAATGACTTCAGTGCCTGTATATCCACAGCTTAAGGCTCCAACCCTGCAAAGAGATGTTTAAAGGCTTATACTTTCTTTGTATAAGATCATGCATGCATTTAAGAATAGTGTAATTCTTTTGAGGAGGAACAAAACCCACACATCCTTTGTTTACCCAATAGGTAACCTACCTGAGAAAATGTCACAATATATTATTAGGATTAGCACTACTTTCAAAGAAGAATGAAAGACAGATGAATCATGAGAACATCAACATTTACCAGAAACAGAATAGAATAGAAATTCTTATCCACTCCAGACACCTTGCATGTCATTCACCCAATATTTCAGGGGAAATAAAGGGTATGGAAGGCTTTGCCCCACAAAGATTTAAAAGCATTTGATAAGGAGTCAGAATAATGCTTAGGTAAGGCCTGCATCTTGTTAGCAGCAGTCTTGGATCTCAAATAGAGGCCTTTTCCAGTCCTGCTATCAATGAAACTTGGATCTGCCCTGTGTCCTTCTCTGACCCATAGTACACTTTCCCCTCTATTTGCTTATATAGATGGCAGGAACACACACCAGCAACTGGGCTACCAATATGTTACCTTTCCCAAACTGGCAGTATTGCCAATGATGTCACAAGATTTAGAAGAATCCTTTTTCGCCAACTCTCTCCCACCCAACCACAAAAGCACAGTTATAAACATATTACAGCATGAAAAATAGCCTGAGGCTAGACTATATGCATACCTATCACAGGAGAAAGACCATCACATCATTTAAATCAGCCTTACTTGAATGAATTACACATACAACGACTAAGCACCTTTGTTGTAGCAAAGCCAGCGATGCTAAGCTACTGCAGGAGATTTGGGGATTGCCATTGCATCTGTGTAGCAATTCTAAGGTATTATTTTTCATTCACAATCATAACAGCTAATCCTCCATTTTGCAGGGTGGTAGGCAGCAGCATTGACTTTAAGGTGGTTGCAAGCCAAGTAAAAGCTCAGAGGGCAAACATAGCCATTTGCTCTTGTTACTTTGGAAGCAGTTCCTTATGATAAAACAAATCCTAATTTAACAAAAAAATTCAATTATTTATAAATATTTGGCACAACAGTCTCTGCACATTCAGCTTAGTAGTTCCCAAAGTGGAACATGGTTACAGCTATGCCTTCTAAGATGTGTAATACAAGCCTAACTCAAAGGCAATGTGGAGTCTCCAAACCATTAGAAAGATATTTCTTAATGACTCCATCTAGCCTGAAAGAGTCCAAAATAAGTAGCAGATGAATATATGCCATGATGGAAGAAGTGTAACAACCAAAGAGGTAACTACAGGTTTAACTTACAATTCAGAACAGTGACAAAGATAAAGACAGAATTTCAGGTGAGGTATAGATGCTGCAACAAAAACTGAATAACCAAATCACTTTTTAAATCCAGTTTTGAAGAATAGCCTGTTTTGAAGAAGCCCCGTGGATTTGGGGCTTCTAATTATATGCATTTTAATTATATTCAAGTTCATTTTTATTTTTTATTAAAATATATTTTCAACAAAAGGTATTTTATCTGCCCAGCATGTCCACAAATAAAGATTCTAGAAAGAACCCCCAAAAGAGAGTCTATATTTAAAAAGAGTGATTAGTTTTGCTGTAAACGTTGGTTCCAGTTTCACAGTGTTAATCCAACTCATTGCAACTCCCTCATTCTCTCCACACTGCAGATATCTGCTACCAATATAACCTTTCCAAACAATGACGAAATAAATTATTTCATCTGAAGGTCTGCAAGCCATGCAGTTCCAAGAAATTCAGTTCTCAGTAAGTCAGATGCTTCTCAGCAAACCCAAGGAAGTCAGCTTTACTGGCTTCCACACATATTTCTTCAACTTCAGCAACCTAGGAGGGGGTGGGGTGGAAGACTCCATACTAAATTAATTCCAAAGCATTTTGGTTATAACTAGCTTTCCCAAAGAGGTTCCCTCTAGAAATTCCACTGTAATTCCAGCCTTCATGTCAAATCTTTCTTTATAGAACACTCTGCCACCTTCATATTTGTGTATTTTATTAACCAGCCTGTCATGTTCACTTTTCATAGTGTTCCAGTACATTTCAGATTTCTTTTCAGAAACATTGCTAGACATTACTGAAGATAAAAACAGGAAGAGAAGCAGGTTCTCAAAATGCTAAGATACTTTATTGTTCACGCCCAAAGCGTTTCGGCCTATGTTGTTATTTTAAGGTCTTCTTCAGGGGGTTGTAACATCAAGAATACATTACATTATGTTTATGGGGATAACACATAACATATCAGTTTAGGGGTTTAGTTAAGCATATTGCCTCAAAAGGCCTGTGCCCATATATAAGTTTCATTAAAAAAATTAATTAATACAATATGAAGGCTCCTGGGTCTGTCCACATTATACATTAAAATTTCTATAAATCATATAAAAACATTTTATGATGTAAAAATACTTTAAACAAAAGTTCAATATATTGGTTCTTACTTGGTAAGAGATGTCTGCAAAAAACTCTTAGCAGGATGATAGTCTCCTATGATATTCACTGGAGATTGAGGAAATGCAATCATCCCATGCCCCTCTTTTTATTATTCTAAATCATCTTTTCTCATTGTTGCATCATTTTTTTTTGGTCATTTTTTTGCTTTGCCAGGTGTTTTCCATGTGGAAACTGTTTAGGCTCGTCTCCCTTACAGAGACAAACCAAGGCATATTGCTCCTATACGTTTGCAATCACAATCGTTTCTCGTATCTGTGCCATAACCAAAATGCACCCATCTCTAAGAAACCTTTTAATCTACAAATGGTTAACACATAAGAGGAAAAATTCAATCCACTAGCAAGCAAAATACTGGCCAATATCCACCAACAACCCTGACAGATGCAATCAACACTCTGGTTTGACAAGCAGGTTCTATATTCCTAATAATGTAATACAATATGTAGTTGATGCAGGGCCTGACTTCAAAACCATGCATGATTCTATCTAAATAGCAGCTTCCCACACTGATGGTTACATAGGCTGACCATATGAAAAGGAGGACAGGGCTCATGTAACTTTAACAGTTGTAGAGAAAAGGGAATTTCAGCCAGTGTCATTTGTATGCAGTTAGTCCCTGGTGAAATTCCCTCTTCATCACAACAGTTAAAGTTGCAGGCACTATACTAGAGTGACCATATACAAAAGAAGGCAGGGCCCCTGCAACTTTAACTGTTGTGATGAAGAGGGAATTTCACCAGGAACTAATTGCATACAAATAACACTGGCTGAAATCCCCTTTTCTCTACAACTGTTAAAGCTACATGAGCCCTGTCCTCCTTTTCATATGGCCAGCCTAGGTTACATGATTCAGCACTAAAGTAGTTCAAAAAGCAGTGGGGGTAGAAATAAAGCAGCCATGGGTAGTTTTGTACAACAATCTTTCTGCCGGCCAGCGATCCTTTGCTCAAATTGCCGTCAATAGAGAACCCAAGAATCCCCCAAGATGCCATTTGAACCAGGGAGAATCATTGTGCAGCTTACAGATGTCAGGTGTGCTGCCAAATAAGAATGCTCAATACCCAGAAGAGTTCTCTAGAAAAACTACAATTCAAAATTATTTACCTTACAGACTGTCTTCTGTCAGGTACACAATCGACACATATCCACATCACACGGATATGTGCTCATGAATCAGTACATAAAAACCTCTAAATTTCCCTCCATAAAGTGTGCATAGCCATTGCATATATAGTTTCTGAATACAAAATACTACTGGACACTTCTACTAGAACTCGCCTGCTTCCACTTCCCTAAACAACACAGAAATGGGGTGTTGTTCGTTATACCCAAACCAAGAAATTCTGAGTTGTTTAGGGGTTAAACAACCCAGAGTTAATCCATGGTTTGTTGTTGGGTTAACTCTGGCTGTTTTCGGACAACACAATAATCAATGGAGGGGGGAAGAGGCAACCGTCAGTTGTGTTGCTTATTGTGTCGTTTGGAGGGTTACACATCATGCACACACAACTGATGGTACGTTATTCTGCCCAATTAAGCAATGGAGAGAAACAACAGGCTTGCACGTTGTTTAGCTTGAAGCCCGTTGTTTAAAGTGTTGTCCGAAACCAAACCAACCCCTCTCAGTGGACTATTCCGTTTGGGAATAGAGTTCTGCTGGCCGGAGCAGCCGAAACCCCCTGGCTGCTCTATACAGCCAACAGAACTCGCGGTGTATGTTGGGATACAGCTGAAGGAGTGAGGGAGGGAGGAGACACTGCAGCCAAGATGGACGCTGGAACTTTCAGCTGCTCAACTGACGGGGTAGCACTGTGTCATGTGGGGAGCACCACCTACCTAACGCATGGTCAGTACACTATTTCCCCCTCTGTTGCCTAATGTGTCGTCCGAAACCAGCCTCTGAGTTGTTTAACCCTTAAACAACCCATAATTTCCAGGTGGATGTAACGATTACTCAGGGATGGGGCATTCCTGGGTTGTTTAGAAAAGTGGAAGTGACAAGCACACAGGAGGCAGTGCAGCTATTACTGCATGGCCATGACGTATAATAATAATAATAATAATAATAATAATAATAACAATAATAATAATTTTTACCCAAAAAAAGCACTTGGGGTGGTTTACAGAACCAATGAAAATTATTTAAAACAATACATTAAAATGCAATAAAAACATAGCAATGACAGAAAACATATTATTTAAAACAGCACCCAATACACCAGACCCACTAACAGGTTAAAAGCCTTCTTAAATGAAGCAGGTTTTGCCTGCGGGTAGAAGGACATCAAAGAGGGAGCCAAGGGAGCCTCTCTTGGGAAAGAATTAAACAACTCGTAATCAGTTAGCCATTACATGTGAACCAAGTCAGTTTCCCCGAACCTTTTGCTCTCCAGATGTGTTAGACTGCAATTCCCATCATATTAAGCTGTTTATAATTTCTATTATCTTTCACTGTCTTGAGCAAATATTGTAACTTTTTTTTTTTACGGTGCACAAAACTCCCCCCCCCCCCAAAAAAAAGGATATGGTCAGTAAAAGTGAAATGCAACACAAAATTTAAGAAAGGGAGTATTAAAAAACACACCAATATCTACTCAAAATGTAATCTAGAATGTGCAATTCAATGCGTTGGACCCTGATTTAGTCAAGCTTAGAGTATAATGGGTTGTAGCCAGATTGCAAAATGCTTAGGGTACAGAATCAATGGGACTTATATTGGTCACGACTAACTTAGGTTCAATTGATTTCAACAGATCTACTCTAAACATTCCGAGGCCTGGCTACAATCCAATATGAACCCCTCTTCTTGACATAGTTTATTGGGTGAATGAAGCAATATATACCAAGGAAGAAAAGATCTCTACAGTTCTTCGCCCCCGTTTCTACCTACATAATCAAATGTAGTAATTGTGAGGGTTTCTTTTTAAATCGTATATAGCTCCTCAATCTTGTTTGGGACTTTCAGAAAGCATAAGGTAGTACTTTTAAAAACACAAATAACTGTAAAGCCACATAAAACCAGTCTGGGAATTAATTTCCATTATGAACAAACTTTCAGTTACTTAAATAAAAAAATAGCGTACGTTTGAGATAGTTTAATATAATCCCATTAAAACGGTTTCAACCATTCATTTAGTACTTAACCCAGCTACTTATTTATCAAATAAACTGTCATTATATGTACCCCCTGCTTTTTTCTCCTGTTTCTTGTATTTAATTTAGTGTGTGGCTTGCATTCAGAGAGACTCCTATGGCCTTAATTTAGTACACAGACAGAATGATTCATAGGATTGGAAGGTAAAATAGAACCATCCTTCTTTAAGTTGATTCCAGGACAAGGGAAATAGTTTTGTGATCTGTTCACAATGGATGCATAACTTAACACTTTGAGGTTTGACTTTTGTGATTTGTAATAAGTTAAACAAAGGTCTAGTTTACACAGCTGCTATCATTCCTGTCCAAGGAAAAATTGAAGAATGGAGACAACTGATTCGTAGTGTGTAACACAACAAACACCACCTCCCTGATTCCAATATGCACCCACATTTTAGGCCTGGGGCACACTGCCAGACATTTGCACTACTGGTGCTTACTAGGAGCAAAATAAGTAAAGTGTTCGAGGTCTGTCAGCATAACTTGCTTTGGAAGCTCTGAGAAGTAAAACGAATCACCTCTCTTCAATTCCTCTTTTTCCCAACTGAGCAAATAATGCCACCGGCTGAAGAAAAACTGGCAGGACTATGCCAAGACTCGCCCAGGCTTGGAGAAGGTTCTTTACCTCCTTTGCTGCTGCTATGAAAAAAAGGGACAACGGAAGTTATATATCCCCCCTCATTCCAAGCTACTGGAAAGGAAGCGACTGTGGTCAAGGCTACAAGGACAGAGGGAAGGGAAGGCACAATTCAGCTATGCCATTCAAGAGCAGAAGCTACTAACAGCATCAGACAGCTTACCCGGCGAAGAAATTATACCATCTTCCAGAGTGCCTGCAGACGACCAGTTCCTTTAGTGCCAGGAATTGTCCTGGTTGTTTTCAAGACACACACATACACCTTTGACCTTGCTGCATCTCTCATGCTCAGGGACTCCATTTTATTTTATTTTAAAAAAAACACAAGTTCCCTTCTCTTTCCATACCAGTTTCCACATGCTAACTTAGAAGTCCACGCCCTTTTTAAATTACAACACTCTTTACCCATTGCAAGGCCTCCCCTTTCTCAAATGAACCTCCCCTTCACATATGTCCCATCCAAACATATACCATGACCAAAATTATTGTAAGGCAACCTTTTCTCTAGGTGTAGCTGCCTTTCGAATTCCAAATCCTTTTTAGGTAGTTACTTAAAATATGTATATACTGCCCTTCCTCTTTAGTTATCAGTTGTTTAGGTTTGCAAAATGTGATTACATTTTTAAAAGAAAGCCCAGTATCCTTTCGATAGGAAACAGAATAATATTTTTTATCACCCATGCCTGAATGTCTGCTCCTGCTTCCTGGTGGACCTCTTCATCCATTTCTCCCTCCAGTACTAGTTCCAATCTTTTAAGCTACTCCCCCATTTTCAAAAGGAATGCTTCAAGTTTATCGCTGCCATGCCCTCTCAAGATGGAGCACCTTTTAGAGGTGTCAACCTTTTCTCAGAACACTGCACGGCTTCCCCAAAAGAGAGCACTCTCACAATGTATTTATTATTTACTTGTTTATTTATTTATTATTTATTTATATCCCACCTTTTCTCCAGGAACCCTAAGTACCCTCTCCTTTTTATCCACAGAACAATCCTATGAGTTGGTTAGACTGAAAGTCAGTCAATTGCCCAAAGTCAATCAGTAAGCTTCCTGGCCAGGTGGGGACATGGACAACGGTCTGCCCCGTCCCAATCCAACACTCTAACCACTATACCACAGTGGTTCTCTACTATTACTCTCTGGCTATCCCACACCCTTTCTCTGGGGTTCTCTTGATTCCAAAACTCCTCCACACACAAGATGTTCCTAGTCCTAAAAGGTTTCTTTCACCTTTTCTTCTGGGTACACCGTTTCCCTTTCTTTGAGGAAGTAGTCTATCACCTTCTGAAGAACAATGTTGATTACCCACTTTGAGGCTCTTGACCTTATCTGGGTCTTCTGTGAAAGGACATCACAGTGAGTCCTGCCACACATACCAACTCCATCCCCCTTCCCCTTCTGGTAAGGCTCATCCAGTTTTGGAAGGAGTGTGTAGGTACGATCTCTTTACCCCAATGTCTTGTAGACCATCACCTCTGCACACCATACTTCCACATCCAGAAGATGCACCTCATCCACTGTGTGTTGCATACAGGTAATTTCCAGGATATAATGCTCCACTCTCCAAGCTGGGAGGAAGGTAGAGATGAGGATTCTCCTTCCTGAGATGAAATATATCTTGTATGACTACACCTTTTCTTACCAGGATACAGTAGTTCTTTTTCAGGAAGCCAGACAGAATGGGCAGGTACCTCTTGCATCGAGGTGGCGGGGCAGCTGTGCTAAGGAAACACTTCCTTTTGTGTCACCATCACACATACCTTCCAAGAATCATGCTCTGCTGCCATAATGGAGTTTGTACCCTTCCCACCATTAATTGTGAGGTGAGAACATCCTTGAAGGGATATCTCCTCTCTGCTGAAGGTAACTCTCTCTTGAAATTCCCCCTACGCTTTCCTAAGGAGAAGCTTTATTTGGATGGCTCCCACACTTCCAAGAAAAAGGAATGACTTAAGAGACACAATAGTTTTAAAAGTCTGTTTAAAAGCTAACAAACATGGGGCCATACATACCTCCTGCAGCAGATATGGAGCCACCACTGAAAAGGCCCAAAATTTAATGACTGCCAGTTTCATGGATTTTGATGGTGGGCCTGCACATAGGATCTCCGAGGCTGCTCTTAAGGCAAGGGCAGGTTACTTCAAATAACATAGCCCCAAACTATTAATGGCAGCCTACCCCAACCTGCTGCTGTCCAGATGTGTTGGACTACAACCCTCATCTGAATGTGGTCATGCTGGCTGGAGATGACAGAAGGTCAATCTAACACATCTGTAGGGCAACAGGTTTATGGATTCAAAGATCTAAAGCAGCATTTTAAATTGAGCCTGGAAACAAATAAGCAACCAGCATAACCGGTACAGTATTACTGTGAATACGTTCCGTACCAGTTGAAATACCTAAACTGCCTTTAAAGGCAGCTCCATGCAGAGCACATTGAGGTAGTCTAGTCTGGATGTAAACTAAGCATATGTAACTGAGTCAAGGTCTGCTTTCTTCAGAAAGGATCACAGCTGGCAATCCAGCCTCAGCTGGTAAAATGCAACTCCTAGCCATAAACACCACATACACCTCCTGTGTACAGGAGACACCCCCCAACCTGTGCATTTGGTCATTTAGGAGGAGTTGCCCCCCAATACAAAACCAGTTGTAAACATCCATCCAGATCAGCAGATTTCCCAAATTGCAGTACTTCCAATCTTACATAGTTTCAGTTTTCCTCTCATCCATCCCAAAACTGCCTCCAGATACCTGCTCAAGATTTCCAGAGCCTCTCTTGTTCTAGCAAGTCGAACCAAGAGGTAGAGTTACGCGTTACCCATTTACCGATGACCCTGGAGCGCAAACCTCGGGGTGGTGTCTCCCAGCGGGTTGCACATAGATGTTAAGAGAATATACGGGACAAGATGGAAACTTTGAAGCACCCCAAAGGTCAATGGCCCTGACGGGGAACAGAAATCCCCCCAGCATCACCTTCTGGAAACCCCCACCCCACCCACAAAAGCACCCTGAGAAGGGCTGTCATGTTGGGGAGGGAGAAATACCATAAAGGGATGGCATCTCCTTGTCCTCTAAAGCCACCTTTTTTATATAATAACAAAACAGAACAACGAGTCTTGCGGAGCCTTGAAGACTTAATAACGTGTTTATTTTGGCATAATTTCCCTCTAGATGGGACTGTCATCCTTTTTTTTGGGGGGGGGGGGAGTTCTCTTCCTTTCATATTCTTTTACTTTCCAAAGGGAGAAAAGGTTGCATGAGGAAAGTGGGGCGACAGAGAGGCGCGTTTACTTCTCTCTAGTCCCCAACATACCTATGCAAGGAAGGGAAAAGGAAAAGGGCTACAAGCAGCAACAACAACAACAACCCCCTTGCTTTGAGGGAGGGAAAGGAAGAAGGCGGGACCCCTGACCAACGAAGAGGGGTGGAGGGGAGAGAAGCGCCCCCTGCTGGGGGAGAAGGGGGCAGGGTTCACACGTTACACCCCCCCGCCCAACACGCGTGTTCTCGGCCAAGCGCCACCCTCCCGGGCGCTCACCTCGCTGCGCGTGATGCGGTGCCGGCCCAGCTTGACCACGGCGAAGTTGCCTTTGCCCAGGGTGCCCTCGATCTCGTAGAAGCCGACGCGGACGGGGCCCGACCCTCCGCGGGGCGGCTGCAGGAGCAGCGCCGCCGCCGCAGCAGAGGGAAGCCGCCGGGGCTCGGCCATCACCATGCTGCCCGGGCGGCTCCCCGCTCCTCACCCACCGCCGTCGCCGCCGGGACCGCGGCTGGTCCCGCTCCGCCTTCCCCGCCGCTCCGTCCTTTCCCTCCGCCTCACACGAAGGACGGAGGAGCCGCCACTGAAGCCCGGCGCCCTCCCAGCCGCCGCCGCGCTCGGCCCCGCCCAGCCGCCCCGCGTCACCGTCCGCGTCAGCCGGAGGTGGGGGGGCGCGCGCGCGTCGCCACGGCAACCGCAGCTAACCGCGGCCGACGGTGCCAACGGCCGGCCCCTCGACCCGCTCCCTTCCCCCCACCCCCACTACCCCCAGTTCACGCGCGAGATCTCTCTCCCCATCAGCCCCCGCGCGATACTTAAGGGGCTTTCCGGCCGTTGGCGCCTCTGGGCGCGTGTCGGCCCCGCTTTCGGGCTGGCTGCTCTCGGCTTCCTTGCGCCGTCTGCCTTTCCCAGCCGAGGAAGCCGAGAGGCGGTTGGGCCTGAAGAGTGGTCGCCTTTTATTGTCATTGAGCTTCCCTCTCCCCTTCATCGAGGCTGTACAGGCGACCATTTTTCCACACGTAATTTTGCCGCACTCGCATTTTGGCCTCGCGTTTTACCACACGGCTGGTCTCACCTTTTGCCACACATTCTGCCTCACGTTTTACCACAGGGTCTGTCTCACATATTGCCCACACATCATCATCATCATCATTATTATTATTATTATTATTATTATTATTTCTATACCGCCCCATAGCCGAAGCTCTCTGGGCCGTTAACATAAGATTAAAACAATTAAAAGCAATATACAAAATTTAAAGCCACAAAAGCATGCAACATACACAGAACCGTACATCTATAAACAACTTTATAAACAACTATAAAAACATCCAGAATCGATGAAGCTCATCGCATGTTCCTAAATGCCTGGGAAAAGAGAAAAGTTTTAACCTGGTGCCCAATGTTGGCCCAGGGGGGGCCTTCTTGGCAAGATCCATTCCATAATTGGGGGGCTACGACAGAGAAGGCCCTCTTGTTACTGTCTTCTGGGCCACCTTTGGAGTAGGGACCTCAAGGACCTTAGATGTTGAATGTAGTGTGCGGGTAGGTTCATGTTGGGAAAGGCGTTCCGTCAGGCATTGTGGTCCCAAGCCGTGTAAGGCTTTATAGGTTAGATCCAGCACCTTGAATCGGGCTCGGAAACATACAAGCAGTCAATGCAAGCGGGCCAGAGTCTGTTGCACATTTCACCACACAGTGGGCCTCACATTTTGCTGCACACTCTGACTCAAATTTTACCACAGCTGGCTCAAATTGTGCGTTATGGGTCTGTCTTACATTTTGCCACACGTTGTGTCTCATATTTTACTACCGTATGTGCTCATGCCACATTTTACCACATAATTTCACAACTTTTTCAGCATCAACCAATATGCAGGTGATGTGGTGTGCATGATACAGCGCTCCAAAAATGAAACAAATGACCACTTGTCGCCTCCAGTTTATAAAAAATTATAAACTGGATGTGCTACTAGTGGTCATTTGTTTTGGGAACACCTTTTCTTCCTCACATTTATCACAATTCTGCACCTGACATGTGGTAACCATCCCCCTTGCCACTTGGTAGAACAATGCCAATGACCAAGCTAACTATCCATGGGATGAGATGAAAGAGCACACCCTGGAGCAATCTGGTCATCTGTTGCCACATTCTTGGTGGAAAAAGGAGGGAACGTGTTCCCCCATCCTTCATTTGGATAGCCCTATATATATATATATATAGAATGTGATGAGCTACTTCCTTCACTTAATGCCTAACAAATGTGGCTATTGTAATTTTAAGGACAAATTTCGGCGGATGAGCATTCTTTGAAGGGAGCAGCTTCTTTCCCTGTGGCTGTTTACCTCACAGGGACAGCCTTGGGTTGGTCCTTCTAATGAAGTTGGAAACTTTGCTTTGGCCTAACTATGATGTTATTTTAGGGTACAATCATATAGAGAGAGACAGAAAAAAGTCCTACAAGTTCCAGCATCCTGGCTGTGGCATGCTGGAAGTTGTAGGACTTTTTTTTTCTTTCTAAGCCTACATAGTATTGTGACCTTAGTGTAGTAAGCCAGGATAGGCTTACTAAATCATCCCTCACTATTAGCTAGGACTGATGGGAGTTATAGGCCAAAATATCTGGATGGCCGAAAGTTGCTTACCTCTGGTTTTAAGGAAAGCGAAAGACACTTTGTCTATCAACAATGTTCTTCCCCTGCAATGTGCTGCTGCTGTTGCAGATATGCAAGGTGAAGCTCAACAGTCTGGCCTGTGCCCCACATATACCTTGTACTTTAGAACATGCCCCACAATGCTCTGCAACACGCTGCATTCCCATGGTGGCAGATATACTGGGCAGAAGTTAGGTCAACATTCACTAGCGGACCACTAGCTAATATCCAGTAGATCATCTATCACATGCTGGCTGATAGGATTCCAGCCAAAACTCCTGGGATATCTGGGTCAGTCTGAACCAGCAAGGCTCTTTTTACGGTCTGACATGAGTGTGTAGACTCAGAATCTCTTAAGAGTTGTAATATAATTAATCTTGCGTTGTAAACTTAAAACACATCAGAGAACCACAGGGCTCCTAGCAAAAGAAAAAAAAGAAAGATTATACAAGACTGCTTTAACTCATGGACAGTAATTGTCATGTATATTTCTGGGTGGGTGGGTGTGTATGTTTTAAGTGCTAGTGAACATCATGTTACCAGGTTTTGTGGTTTTGGGGCAGCATCCACCACTACAAAGGGAGCAGAGAGACAGAAGATCTTTCTACTTCTAATCATATTGGCGTCATCTAGAATAGATACATTGATTTTAGTGGGATTATGAATGGGTAAATATTCATAGCATATAATTTCAGGATTTGGGTGAGTCATGGAGCTGAGTTGCAAAATACACAAAAGGGGAGTGCTACAGTAGTTTAGTTATAGACAATATCTCAGATCAACATCTTAATCTAAAGCAAAATAGCAGTTACCCTTGGAGGACAATAGCAACCTTGCAGAATGTGACCTGGGTCTGTATTCTATAATGCAACATAAATACCAATCAGTAGGATTATGGCGTTTTGCAAAAGGGAGAGAGAAAAGGGAGAGGAATCATTCACTTATGATGTTGAAAGCTATAGTATTTGGATATTACAGACATAAGCTAAATAAGATGGTTGCTTAACAAAGAAAACCAGTCTCTAGCTTGCCACAGCATATATATAATCTTCAGTCTTGATTCTGTAATTCCTGAAACAATTAATTCCTGGTAGCCTTTGTGGACTCAGAACGTATTTGAATGATTGCAAAACTATTTCCAATTATAAGGCAACATTGAGTCAGCGGTGGTTTGGAAAGGATTAAAACAGTCTGGCCTTGAGGGGATGAGGGGAAGCATGAGAGAAAATTTCATGACGAAGATTTTTCTGACATTTAAGGAAAATAATATAAAATTTTACAAACTGCTATATATAGCATGCATTTGTATTTGTGCTATTGTTTGAAAATCCAAAATAAGTAACTATGGAAGTTCTACTTTTGGTCCTGCTTTGTTTAAAATCTTAACAAATATGTAGCACTTATTTTAATTATTGTTTGATTGTACATTGCTTATGCTAATTTACCCACAGATAACAAATGTGTAGCACTTATTTTAATTATTGATTGTTTGATTATACATTGTTTATGCTAATTTACCCACAGAGGAGTTGAACTGGATGGGAAGGAGGTAGATGATCTCTGGTAGTGGTAGCCAGCTCCACCTAAATGGAAAGTGTTATCTTACCATTTTGATATTGAATCTTCTCAATCGAGAGAGAAGAAAGATTCTACAATGCTCTCTCTTCTGGCAAAAGAACATATGCGATCCAGTGGACATACTGGTTTTGCATCTAACCCGATCCTAGGCAGACCTAAGTTCCTTTATTTTAAAGCTTAGGGATACATAATAATGCATTCGATCAAGTTAGTACATCTAGATTTGCCTCCAAACAGACATGCTTTGATAGTTTTTAGTTCCCCTGCCTGTAAAATGGGGATTATAGTGGAACATCTTGTATGGCTGTTGTGAGGAAGAATGAGAGGACGAAATATAACCTGCCATAAGCCTTGGAGATCAGGTGGGATACGGAATCTAAATAACTGATACTCACTTTTGACAGCTTTTGTTCCTTTGATGTATCTCATATTTCACTCAGATCCTTTTCTGTTTTCAACAATCTCTCCCTGATTGTTACATTTCTGGATGGGGAGAAGAGCCAATGATTTACATATATGCAATTATGAGTCCAAGCCACTGAACTCCTCCCCAAAAAGTCAACCGGGTCAGAAGACTATTGTGTACCATGTTGGAGTTACCTTTATATACCTAAAACTGACAGGAGGCTGAGTCAGTCCTTGCTAGCAGCTGAATTTGTCTTGTATATTCTCTTAGAAACAAGAAACAACTCACTTGTGGGCAGTGAAGTTCACATTGGTTGTCTGGCATTGAAGGTTACATCCACCTCCCCAACTGCCATCCCACCAGTAAATCCCCTTCTCAAAAAGATGATCTGCTACTGGAACTCCCTAAAGTATACATTTGAGGTGACATTCAAGGATTTATGGATCCCACAGTAAAATGAGTGCCCTCGCCTCAAATGTTGAAGCAGAATCATGTCCTCTGTGCCTAGTTAGGCTTTGCCCTGGTCCGTGCAGCTTGGGCATTCTTCCCACCTTCCTTAGTTCAGTGCTCCCTGTTTTGGCAACACTTGTGACCTGTGGCATTTCCCAGAATCTCCCGCTTTTCTGCTTAACTTAAAAGTTTCCCTGATGATTGGGCTGGCAGCTGTTTTTATCCTCCACATTTTAATGGATGTGCCCCTAACAATCCAATCCTCTGCTGAAAACACCCTTCTGGACTCTAGTACTCCGTGGTCATCCAGTCCACAGGTTTCAGTTTGGTTCTGGTGTATTGGTTAAACTGTACAATTGGCCAAATGACAAACCTTCAAACTGCCTCTCCACTCAGTTCCCCACCATACACGCATAAACTATCAAGACTTTGTTAAAAAGCCACTCTATAATTTCCGTCTCAGCACTGAACAATGCAAGACAAAAACAGCTGATAAGCCCCAACGTCGCCTAAATTCCATCATAAAACTCAAATAATCTTACAGTTGCTTGGCTATCCCAGGGATTTGCTGTACATTGAGCTCATGTTGCAAGAGGTGTTTGGTCTAGTTCTACCCACCCTTCTCTAAAACATTTGGGGGTTAGATTATTTTAAATTGAACATTTCTGACAGCAATATTACTCTGTTATGGCTAACACTTGCTTTATTACCTTCCGGATTTATTCATTATGAAAAGTTCCGGTGGATGAGGAATTGCTGAGTGGAATTAGTCAGCGTTCCACATTCTGAGATGGTTGATGTAAGCAAGAGCAAGTTAAGAATAGTCCCTAGCAGGCTATGATATGTTACCAGACTGTCTACTCAATTCATAAACCCATTCATTACCCCTTCTCATAGATCACTGTCGTATTTTATTCATTCAAGGCACTGATCTGTATTCTTTCATGCTTCCAAAGTGACTCTGAAATGTTCCTGCGGTAGATCCCCCAAACTCAGCTTGTTCTGTAATTATAATGTTATGTACAAATTTTTTGAAGCATTTGATTCAGTCTGATGACCCTTTGTTGGCAGTTAATGTAGGTGCCCAAAATCAGCGATCAAAATGATAGACCCATCCTTAGCGGGTCAAATGAAATGTTTTCCACTGGTGTACCCCTTTCATGACATTGTGTGGGAGGTACGATTCAGTAAACATGGATCAAATGACAGCTTTTTGAGATTAAGAGAGAAAGAGAGAGAGAGAGAGAGAGAGAGAAAGGCCTAAGCCTCCTTCCTATAGATGGTTTTAATGCCCTATAAAACTATTCATTTTGCAAATGCTCATAATTCTGCTACCCAAAACTCTTAAACACTCAAGAATATGACCTTTTATCTACAAAATAATCAGGAAATTATGGCCCCAACTATGTGAAATTTGAAACACAGGCGCCCTCTAGTGATACATATTTTCCCTCTTCATGCTGTGTGTTTGCCAGAGCTTCACAGGGCTGAGCAAAAAAGGCCTTCTAAAATTCTCCATCCTATTTGCAGTAAGTCAAATGATTCAAGTGCTTATAAAACCTGCACTATCTTAAAAGAGGTAAACCCTCTTTTCATGGAGGACAAGGCCATCAATGGCTACTAGCTGTGTATTACCTCCAGTATCAGATGTAGTATGCTGCTCAATGTTAGTTGCTGGGGAACATGGTGCTATTATTCACGTCCTTCTTGTGACCTTTCCGTAAGCATCTGGTTGGCCATTATGGGGAAATAATGCTAGACGTGATAGGCTTTTGGCCTGTTACAGCATGGCTTTTATGTTCTTTTAATTTCTCACATAGGATGGAATGGCTTCTGTGCATGCAGTATCTAAAAACATAGGAAGTATGCTCCTTGCTTCTGAAATTTTGTTTGTTTAGCCATATGCAAATTGAATAAATAATTTATTCACTAAAACTCATATATGTGATTCACATTTCGTTAATTGGGTTGCAGCTCTAATTTTAAGCTCTTTGGCAGATGACGTCTGCTCTGAACAATGCCCAGCACACTGTTGTTCCATTCATCTATATAGAAAGATAATTCCTGAGTCTATTCTCTTTGAAACCCTCAAGCATGAGCAACAAATGGAATTCAAGACATGGCTATGAGGATAGAGGCAGGCAGACTCTTCCCCAGACTGTGTCATGGTCCCTATAAAATGCAGACCTTTATTCTGGCCCCGCTCCCTGCACTCCCAATGATGGGAATTCCACTAATGTAACTGTGAAATTTACAAGGCTGCTTCTCCATATATATACACTGGAAAAGACAATGTGGTGATCACACCACAAAATAATTGTATGGAATAGTTGATTTGATATTTGTACAGACAATGCTGCCATCCCACTTTAAAAGTGATTAATGAGACACACAAGGATTGGAGCCATAGCTTTTCCCAGCACAGCTCAGGCTTCGTGTTTACCTAAACCAGTAACAGATGATCCTGGACGTCCTAAGAAAGAAACATTGATGAGAAATTATTAAAACGACCAAAAAGCAAATGCCTTTAACAACTTCATAAAATGTACAATTAGTATAGTAAAAATTGGGAAGGCAGCCCAGGGGGGCTTTCCGTCATCTGGCTTTCCCTTCCCTGGTGCCACTTGGCAGATGTGGCTTAACATAGTTCAAACTTCTTGTAGCGATATGTCTGGCTTCCGAGCGCCCTGTGCATATGGTCACGGTTTTCTGGAGAATTTTGTGTCTTGGAAGATCTAGCCGGCAACAGGCATTACTCATGACAGCTAGCTAGGAAAGTCACAGGCTGATGCTGACCACTAGACAATGGCAATGGAAAAAGACTGCAATGTCCCAAAAGTGATAGGGCTCAGGTCCAGAGAACTGGTTGCCTTAAGTGTTTATACTGGCAAAGCAAGATCATCAGCGTTCTGCATTCACTTTTATGGCTGTTTCACTCTTGTACAGCACACATTTTTCCAAAGACGATGTCATACCATGGCTCCCTGGTGGCTTCTGGATAATGGCTTTAATTCAATCTTGTGGTTTAGCTCTCTCTCTCTGATGCAAAAGGAAATAAAACGCCAATCATTCAATTAACAATGTCAGTATCTAATGAGATTTCGGGCACTTTGTAAGTATTACTTGGTTGCTGATTGCATGCAAGGAGTAAGATGAGAGGAGGTGAGGAACTGTTTCTCGATGGGCAGAATCCAACAGGGTGCCTGCCTACACCCCCAGCAATTCTCTGGCACCCTGCTGTTTCTGTTGTGCAAGCAGGATGTACTGTTTGTGCAACAGAAACTTAGCACTTCCCAGAGGAAGCCCTGAAAGAAGCAGAAACGCTTCTCAATTGGGATAGGTCAGCAGATCTCCCTTATGTGAACTCTGCTGACCTGCCTTGCTCCTTAAACAAGTGTTTCCACCCATTTTCTCCAGAAGCGCTAAATCTTCATCCCACAAGTGGTGGGTACCACTTGCAACTGGGACTTGGCAGGGTGCAAGAGAATCGGTGGGGATGTAAGCACCCCGTTGGATTTTGCCTAGTACCTTCAGAAAATCAGGGGGGGGGAAATCCCCAAAAGAAAAAGCACGTGATCTTAGGTCTGTTATGGTCCCACAAATGTGCATTTCCCACATCCCCTGTAGCTTTCTCATGTTTGTCCACATTGTGCAATGAGCAATTCCTCATGATATAGGAATACAAATAGGATACGTTAGGGTGCAACCCTACACATGTTTCATTGGAGAATGCTGGGAGTTGTAGGTCATGTTTCTCTAAAGAAACATGGGATTGCACCCTTATGGATGCTTCCAGATGAGGCTTTTATTGTGCAATTGCCCTGCCCCAGTCATGTAACTTTACAGGAAGTCCAGAAGTCATTGTTTTCCATCTGCAACCCTCTCATGTTTTCCCCTTCCACACCCTTTGCTTTTAAGTAACACAGGGCTGATTCCTACATGCATATTTATTCCTTGCTCAATGTAGCATCATGAGCTGATCTGCATGTTGGAACTGAGCCATTATTATTATTATTATTATTATTATTATTATTATGCCATCACAGATCAGACTCAATGCGCTTTAATGTAGGATGTTCACACATTCTGCAGTAAGTGTGAACTACAATTAAGAGGTAGCCAGGACTCAGTCCACTGACACAGATATAGTCCAAATGTAACGATTCCTTGTTGTGAAATTCTAGCAATCTGTTCGCCAGCAAAACAAATTTATTCTCTGATAAATGACACATAAGATTGCATTCCGACGTGCAAACGAGAAACATGATAACAGTGCAATCTTTGTCCAGGATAACATGTGAAGCAACTGAAACCACAGTGAATGCTTGTGGCTGTTTCAAGAAATTACATTAGTAGGTAACAGTGTTTTGTCAATCATGAAATTGGAATGTACCTAAAGGCTATCTAGACCAACCCCAGAGCCTCACAACCATTAATCATCCTACAACCTAACTCCTATAATCAGGACATGGAATTTCCCTTGCAGGTGATTCTCATGACTGATATATATGTAAATGGATCATGCATGTCTGACTGTTCCCAGATCTATCCATTAAGATTTTCTTAGCAATCCTATATCAGAAATAAGTCTCATTGAGCTCAATGGGGCTTACTCCCAGGTAAGTGGGTACAGGATTGCAGCATTAATGATTACATGCAGGAAGCAAAGATTGTGTTTGAGCCATTCACACAATGTATCTACCAATTATCATATGCCTGGAAATCAAGCAAAGAGCAAATTCCTTGACAGCAATTGTGTCCTATGAGCATCCTACTCATAGAATACAAAATGATGCAATCTGGGAAGGATTGCATAACTCCCTTCCTTCTATGCCCAGACCCACCAATTACAAGCCTCCTAAACCATCTTGCCTGGTCTTCCCTCTTACCAAAAACATACAGGCAGCTCGATCTGTCTTGGCTAATATTTTCCTCAGCTCCTTGCCTTTACCACCCTGGTTCTCATGACAAGAAAGCACACTGTGGCTTAATTTACCTGTGGGGGCTGATGCGTCGTGCTGGGCATCCATGGGTGCCCAGCTTGCCATGTAGTGTGAATCCAGGTGGCAGGGGTTGTTTGAGGGTCAGACAACCCTCAAATAACCCACGGTTTGTTTCACGTGGCCTCTCCTTTTTGGTCCACAGCCTGCTGTATCCCAGTTCCTTTAGCTACTCCGATTCCCTATCAACAGAATAAATCTTATTAAATAAGTTCTTAAACCCTATTGCATTTCCCTCTCATTGTCACTACCCCTTCTTTGCTCCATTTCAATTCTCCTCTACCCCATGTTTACCTGAGTTCTTATCTTCTCCATCTACCTTTTCCTCTTACTTCTAGGCCCGGCGTGGGGGAGAGGGTCCCAGCCAAACTGAGCATTAATTTCCCTCACATAAACTGCCCTACTTGTGAGGATTGTCCAGAGTTCAAAAGCTAGAATGTTCATGAACATTCCATGACATCACAGCAACTCAGCCAATCACTCCCGGAGGCGTCACATACCCATATGCAGATGCCCCAACATCACCACCACACATCTTAGCACGTTGCAATATAGGTTCACCACAGGATCACCTCACACTAGTAAATGAAAAGCTTCCGTGGCTTCGTGCAGTAGTATTGTCCCAGCAGTTGATAGCAGCTTGCTGCTAGTACAGAATGCGTTTTCTGCCTTTCATCTTTCACATGACAAACAACAAAGCAAGTCAAACAAAAATGTGTGTGTCTTTGACCCACATCTGCTTCCTTGGAGCAGCAGAATGGGGAACTGTGGCATTCAGGTTAAAAACAACAACTCATGGTAACAAAATCTGAATATGGCAACAAATAATGTATTGGTTGTTTGGTTTTGTTCATTTCCAGGAATAACAGCATGGAATTCAATAAGACAACGTTCAACACCATTATGCAATCAAGACTTATGCGTTGCTTATAGCCATGGTGACCATATCCCACTTTTTTTCCCATGTGGATTTTCCAACAACGTTCACTGAAATGTGACGGAAAAGGACTCGGTGAATTTTAGTACATTTTCCAAAACCTGCATCTGCTTTCCTCCATCTTGTACTGTGCTTCCAAGTAACAGAAACCAAGCCTGTTCTTGGCTCTGGATGAGATCTCGTCAATCTTGGATCATTTCCAGATCAAAGGTAAATCTCCCACTTTAGAATCAATGGTTAAAAAAAAACACTAAATGAAAAGGACAATGTATTTAATGTTTGATGACAAAGGAGAATCATTTGCCAATGACTGTCAGTTCATTCCTCTCATACACATCGCTGTCTGGATTTGGATGCTAATCTCAGAAGAATGTTGTTCATGAAGATTTGGGACACCTTTGCTTTTAAGCCACCTCCATCACTTGTGAAAATGTGCTATTGCCAGCTTCTTGTGGTTGCTTTAAAATCTTTTTAAAATGGCACTGTAAAACACCAAAGGAACAAGAAATACTAATAAGAAATGAGGCTAAATGCACAGAAATACCTGCTTTCCATCCTCCCTATTCAGGAACCCACCAACATCCCTATAAATAGCTTTGGAAGTGCATGTCACGTTCATGTCCGGACTATGTTGTAAATGAGAATTGAATTCAATATAAAGGCATAAACCTATAACAAATAAAAACCAGGCGTGTAAATAGGAACATGCCAGGTTGCCACTGGTAAGTGAAGATGTCCTTGAAGCAAGCAATCTGGGAAACTTTAGGAAAACCATGGTTTTTAAAGGCCATATGCAAGTATGATCGTGTACCTTCCACCAGGGGCAAACCCACACTTTCAGGAGCAGAGATTTCCTTTTTGCCTGCACTTCCATAGCCTCCGCCCATGTTATTATTTTCCTTGGGCTTGTCAGCATCTCCCAGGAGATTCCAAATTCTGGTTTTGAGCTGCATTCTGCACTGTGCAGGGCTCAGGGGTTTCCAATTCAGGCTTAGCCTCCCATTGATGTCCCACCATTGCTTTTGCCTACCCAGGGCACTGCGGGCTTTGTTCCCATTCAGGCAAGGGCCCCATTTCTATTCCTCCTGATATCACTCTGGATCTAGCCATTCTACTGCCTACATTCTGCCCCTGTAGTATTGAACTTAGTTTTCTCTGTTGCACCTCCAAACACTGCCTCTAGAGCTTTCCCTGCACCTTATTTGGCAAATTGCAGTACTCTTGCTCTATCACTGTCATTAGGAACAGTCTGCCAGTCCAGTGCTGGGGTGGTGTATGCTAACCAACGCATCCGTTCTGTAAAGATTGTGGCAAAATAACAATAATAATAAAAACTCTGCTGCATACTAAAGCTTTTGTCAGTGTTCTTGAGTTACTGTCACCACTTTAGTCTAATTCAATGCATTAACCCGTCATGTGCACAACACACCCCTGGCCAAGATCCTGGTATTTCTCTGTCCATCAAGTACACATGTACAAATGCACATGTGGGGAGTATCAGCAAATTTGAGGGAACCCCAAGATTTACAGAAGTATGAAAAAAAAATGAAAAAAAATTGTAAAGGGGTGGGGGTGGTGAGAATCTCAAAAGTAGCTCAATGCAACCTCAGCGGGCATGGAATACTGACTGGTTTTTCGGGTGGTGGTGGAGAACAGAATGCCATATGGAAGGGAAGTGAGTGGAGCAGCCAGATATTTTGAACAGGAGCAATCCACACTGCAACCTTCGCTGCAGGTCTGCATGGATTACCAGCTGCTAGCAGAAAACAAGAGGGTAGAGCTATTATTTATTTTCAGTTAGGTTATTATTACATTTATATCCCAACGTTTTTCCTCTAGCAAGGAAGCCAAGGTGCCTTACATAGTCCTCCTCTCCATTTGACCTGCACAACAACCCTGTGAAGTAGGTCAGGCTGAGAGTCGGTGACCGGCCCAAAGTCACCCCGTGAGCTTCACAGCTGAATGGGGACTAGAACACGGCGTCTCAGTCCACTACTCTAATCACTACACCACACAGGCTCTGTTACCTTCATGTTCTGCTTGTAGGGTTCCCAGAGGCATCTGAACGGCCACTGTAGGAAGCCGTATGCTATACTTGATGGAGTCTCACTCTGGCACAGCAGCTCTCCTCTTACATGCTTAGTTTTTTCCTCTCACTTTTCATAAAGCAGCAATCTATGCTGTAATCTGCAATAGGAAGAGGCATATTAATGCTTGCCTTTATGTTCATTACTCACTTCCAAATGGCTCCACACCCCCACCCTCCAGGCTGCTTTTAGCCCTGTGGCAGGAAGGGAACAGGCGTCCAAATCTTTCTCTCCATGGGACCAAAAGCAGTGCTTGGAGCAATTTGGAGGTAGGAAACTAGCAGAGAGGAAAAGATTAAGATCCCACTCCTTTCCCAAGTCCTGGCTTCCAAATGAAGATGCAGCCTGGGCGGCATCTTTTTTATTTTAAAAAAGTGTGTGTGTGAGTCCAAATGATAAGTACCATGTGTACTTTGAAATATAAACATGTATATTTCCCCCCGTGGGGCAGATAGCAACTGCAGGGGAAATTCAGATCAGGAAAACTGCATGGCGAAGGCATAAAACCCTCCGACCAGTGTCACAACCTTGATCTACATTCCTCCTCCTCCAGTGGTTGCATCTACAAATAATAATAATAACAACAACAACAACAACAACAACAATAATAATAATAATAGTAAATCTGATCACGGATCTTCTAATATCACTTCTAATCTGACCCTAAGGTGACACATTGGTGCATCAGCCCTGGTTTCTACCATGACGGATTCTTACGGGTTGGGCTGCTGCGTGTGTCCAATCCACATTACATTCACTAACCTTCCATGGTAATCCTACCCACACCAGGACTCCTAGGAATACAGCTGTGCTGGTTTTTCACACGCTTGCTGGCAGCGCGAAGAGCAGAAGAGCCAACAGTATGCCAGTAGGTGGTCCCGTGTTTCCTCCAGAATTAAGTGACCAGTATTCAATCTTTCTGTCAAGGCAGACGAGCAAACCCAACACAGAAGTCTATTGTACAGCAGCCTCTAAGGACACTTAAAAATGCCTTCTTGACAAGGGCTCCCTTCAGAGACAGATGTTTCTGATGCATCTGCTTTAGCAGCATATTTTCAAATGACTGGGCTAGGGAATGCAGTCATTCCTAGGATGAAATGCACTGTCTACGCAGACACTGTAAGTTCTTCCATATTTCAGGTCCTTAGAATAAGTATTGTTGTTTCATGTCCAATACTCTGTACATACTGCTTTATTAACTTTGATGGAGTTTGTTTCCATGTCATGTGTCATGAGGAATAAGAAAGTGGATAAGAAGAGCAGAAAACTTCAGAGGGACAACCCCCCCCCCCTCCTTGCTGGAAAATCGTTGACTCTCAGGATGACAAAACAGGTAAAGATGGGAACTAGGCAGCTGGGAAAAGCCAGGTGGTGATGGAAACAGCCTGCTATACCTGTAGTAATTTTAGCTGTGGAGCTGGAAAAAACATCACAAATCCCATCTGGGACCAGGAAATTAAAAAACAACAACAGGAGTTTGAATCTAGGTGCCTGTTGTTAAGATGCCAAAATACTGTCAAGCTGTAGATTATTAGGAGACGATGTACATATGACAAGGAATGGAATCGAGATCGCAAAAGGCCATTTCCTCAATTGAACAAAAGCTCTGCATACATATATAAAACATGTTCCCTCGTGTTCCACTTTCAGGGGGGAAAACCCCCGTCATCATAAAATCCTAAGCATTGCCAAATGCAGACACACATTCCTTTGCATACAAGGAACATGTCTCTGTGTGCCAGAGTTGGCGTGAACGGGATCATTTCCCATTGCTTCGTATCCCACGTGTCATCTTTAATATCCATAGATTTCATTTTCTACCCAGGCTGACTCTTTGCTTCGCCCCACTCTGTCATTGCAGAGTTCATATATATCATTGGTGACAAATCCACTTTCAGTGCTAGCCAATGTCACAAAGCCACTCTCGGAGGTATTGACAGCCATATTATCATAGTCTCCAGAAAGGTCATCAGGATTATCTTCTCCATGACGGGCCCGGAAAGAAGAATTCTTAATTTCTGGTCTGGTCCCAGCAAGATCAGCTTCCGATTGTTTGTGAATTACATTGTGTATCTCTAAACTGGGGCTGGTTTGCCTGTTGGGGGACACCCAGGTGTCACGTTCCTTCATGTTCACCTCTGTTTGCTCCCGTCTCCTTGACAGGGAAAGAAATAAAGTGTATTAACTTCCTTCTATCTTCCACTGTAGCATGTCATACTTCCTTAGCAAGAAACTAACATATTGGTGCCATTGCAGAGAAAGCTGCTATTAAAATAATAACAATACAATGCAAGGTTGATGGCCACATAAAAGAATGGTCACTTCTACTGCATGATGTTGCAGCACGATCCAACAATCTGAACTTAAAAGCAGCAAGGAAGGCAAGGCAAGAGGTTAACATTCTTACTTTATTCACAAGTAGAATTTGACCCTGGAAGCAGACACAAGCTGGTAACAGGAAGGACACCTAGCATTAATCACAGCAGGGAGTTCAGTAATACAGGAACTGAGTGCTGGCCAAGGTGCTGAATTGCAGGTACCTGTGTGAGGATTTATCCAGCGCTTTAATGCAGAACAGGATTGGTGCAGTGCCAAGGATTTCCGAAAGCGATTCCCTGGGCCATCTCACTTGTTCGTGGCAACAAACACCTTTTTACCACTTTATGTACATGTGCAGCCCACCGTGGCTAACTTGTGCATGTATCATACGATGCCATTGCTAAAAGTGGGCCTGACCACAAAGGCATCTCATGGGCATAAGCAAAATGTTTTGCATAAAGCCTCACACTTTAACTTGCCTCTTTGCATAAAGCCAAAAGATGAAAATGGCTGTGATGACCAAGAGGAGCAGCAGAACAGGGATGCTGGGGACTAAGATGTACTCAAGGCTCCAAACGGATTCTGTGGGAGAAAAAGAAAAAAAGTTCTAACGCTTAGGGTGGGGGTGGGGATAAATAAGGCATTAATTCCCATGAAATTTGATGAGTTCCAAGTTTTCTAATGGCAGAACTTTGATAATTCATTTCAATTTTGGAGGGATGTGTGTGTTGGGAGAGCTGGCCATCCAACATAAGACATAATGAGCGCAACTACCAGTATGCTTTAAAAAATCTCTGCTGTGTAACAAAGAAGCCCTTCCATTCTTTGTGAAATGGTGAATGACAATGAAGGAGATAAATAATCCTGGCTAGTGTTTACCTTTTGCTTCTTTGAGGGTTGGATTTATCATATCGTCTTGAGTGGGTTCTTCTGGAGAAGCGAGTGTTGAAGACTCCCTTACAATCTCTAAGAAAGAAATCTGGGTGTTAACAATACAAGCAGTGTTTTTGTATAATGAAACATCGAAGAGGAGGAGCCACTAACATGTATGGGGAGGGCCTATCTGGAAGGCATAGCTTGGCAAGCTATGCCTTCCAGCTGTGTTGGGCTGCATCTTCCATTATTCCTGGCCACATGGCCAACGGCTGTCCGGGAATTATGGGAGTTGCAGGACAACACATCTGGAGGGCACCAGGTTGAGGAAATCTGAATTAGTGGTAGAACCTACGCTTCGCACTGCATCTCCAGTTCAAGAAGGACTTTTGGTAATAGGGATGGGAAACTCTCTCTCTCTCCCTGAGACTTTGGAGAAACTCTTCCAGTCTCCACCCTTGACTATATGGATCAATAGTCTGGTAAAGTGGCCACATGCATTCATAAAGATAGATGAGACGAATGTCCTTCCTTTTCTATATGTCTGGGGCAACAGCCTTTATTTGGATTGGGTTTAGATTGAAAAAAGAAGAAAAAAGAACTCTAAATGTGATGAGAGAGACTAACCCTGCATGCACTTTTACTGATTGAAAAAGAGATTACCTGGTTGAGAGGTGTTCATTTCAGAGGCAACAGTTGGCTTTTCTGCAACGAAACACACACACACACACACACACAAACATACATATTTTACAGTTGGTTACAACATGGTGGGAAAAAACAAAGGGGGACAGGGGACCTTTCAGGAGGAAGCCAGAAGCCAGAAAAATTGCACCTATCTTTAAAATGGGCAACTGAAGGGTGGAGGAATTTATATACGTCACCTAGGCAGGCTATCTAGCTGAGTTGACCACCCTGCCTCCATCACTCTCCTCCAAGCAATGAGGGAGTTGGTCTAGCTCTTACTCAAGGCAAATGGTCACTCCTCTACCCATGTCTTTCTGGATCCTGTTATTAACTGGAGGTAGTTGCTTTATTGTTTTTAAGCACTTCTGGCATTTTAGGCCCAGCTATAAGAGCTTTGGTGGGGCAGCAGATGGCTCACAGAACATGTCTTTGAGGGAAGGGTGTTTTGTGGGGACTAGAGAGCATGAGGGGCTAGTTCTTGCCTTTGGCCCCTAAACAACTTGGGGCCAGGTTATTTGAAGGAACACCTCCTCCCATATGTACCTGCCCGGAGGTGAGCCCCTACCAAAGGAAGTGAGGCAGGTGGCTACCAGGAGTAGGGCCTTCTCTGCTGTGGCACCCCGGCTGTGGAATGAGCTCCCTAGAGAGGTTCACCTGGCACCTACATTATACTCTTTTAGACGCCAGGCGAAGACCTTTTTATTTTCTCAGTATTTTAACACTTTATCAGTTTAATTTTTAACCTTGCTGTTTTAAATTTGTATTTTAAATTTGTATTAATTTTTGCATTGCTGCTTGGTTTTATCCTGCTTGTGTTCTTATATAGTATTTTTATACTATTGCTGGTTTATATTTTGAATGGTTTTATGGTTTTAAGTATTGTAAACTGCGCAGAGCGCTTCAGCTATTGGATGGTATAAAAAATGCAATCAATCAATCAATCTTTATCAAGCTTCCCAGGAAGCATTTGGCACAACTGCCTAGACTTCATGACAACTTACCAGTCTTCAAGAATTTAAGAGCACTATAAAGGCTGATCTCTTCCGGCAGGCATACCCAGTCGAATTTTAAGAGTTTTAGTGATATTTTAATGATGTATTAATTTTATATGCTTTTAATCAGTTTTATGTATTTTATATTTTTTTGCATTGATTTGGTTCCCTGCCTCAATCTGGAGGGAGAGGCGGGTAAGAAATAATAATAATAATAATAATAATAATAATGATAGTAATAATAATACTTAATGTAACTAATAAACACAACAATTCTTTCCTGTTGACCCCAGCTTCCTTTCTCTTTCTTTGTTATCTCCCTTGCCTCAATTTCTAGATTGCAAGGCCCTCAGGTCAGAGACCTGCCCACTCCTGCCTTATAAAATGGTATATACCTGGATGGTGATACATACATAAATAACTAAGCTGCAGATTATTAATTGTTACAGTTATCATATTTGGTTTCAATGGGTCTAAGCTCTTGAGCGGCAGGGAAATAGTAGTTTAAAGTCGAGTGTGTTGGTTTGTTTAATCCCCTCAAGAAAGCCGCTTACCGATTACCTCTCCTTGTGCGGCCTTTGTTTCTGGCTGGGGAAGGAAGCTCCAGAGCCTTTTCTCTCTGTGTGGTTGTTTTGTCTCTGGGCATCTGGCCAGAAAACAATTATTTGGAGAGGAGGCAAAAGGCCGTATCTAACACAGTGAGGGGAATGCTTTCTTCTCTTTTGCCCTCGACCTTGATTTTAATATACTTGATTTTAATATACTTGATTTTAACATACTCTCTATTTCAAAATGGCCTATGCATGGTCATGATTTGAAGTAAGTGGCAAACTCCAAATATTTCAACACAAAGGTCAATAGACCTAAATTTAACATCCTTTGAAAATTGGAATTGATAAAGTGTTGCTCTTCCCGATATTGCAAGTGATGGGGTCGTCGGAGTGTCACGCTTGCAGACAAAAGTAACTTACCAATATAAGACAGTGTTCCTGCTTGCTTGTTTTAATGTTTTGTTCATTTTATTGCATTTTTATACTGCCCAACTCTCTGTTTTGCCCTCTTAACAGGCCAGTTTAGGGTGCAATCCAATGCATGTTTAGACAGAAAAAAGTCCTGGCCCGCTGGGGAATGTGAGTTGTAGGACTTTTTAAAATCTAAACATGCATAGGCTCATGCCCTTAATGGGATTCCTTTAAGCAAACAATTTTGTCCCTGGGGAACTCGAGAGATAGGATCGGGCCCTTTTATACTGCACCCTTTATAAGGAGCCTAGAGAGAGAGTGGTTCTTGCTCATTAAGAACTGTAATTGGAAGATCCATCAACTCTGATATCATTTAGTTTAATAAAGGATTCTATCTATGTTACTGATAAGATAACTAAACTTCTGACTTCCCTACAAATCAGGAAGAGACAGTAAAATAAGAACTTTTTTTGAGTACTTAATTTTGGTAAAAAATATCTGTATTTTTTAATGTATTTTATTCTGTTTGTTTAAAATGTTATTGTTTGTGAGCACAATATATCTGGGAGCCTGGTTTAATGAATTCTCTTCATGGGAGAGTCATTGGAAGGCTTCCAGAGTCCTGATTTTAATCTGTTCAGGACGTTAAAAGTGCAATCCCATGCGTGTCCCACTGAGTTCAATGGGACTCCTTCCCAGCTAATTGTGCAGATGATTGAAGTCATTTTTTCCCCTTTCGGAAGGGTTGGACATTTGATGACTATTAAAACCTTTCTGGGAGCAGTACTTGCCCCAGTATTATATTTTGTGTAGATTAGGCGTTTGGTCTGACCCAGCATGGCTCTTCTTATGTTATTATCTCTTGGATACAAGAAACATCCCAAACCACCAATGACCAACCCTTGCACCAAATTGCACAGCATTTACCCTGGGAGTATTTGCAGATGAAATTGTTTCTCATGTTGCACCGGTCATCGTTCCACTGAAACATGTAAGGGCCCCCATCTCCGTCAGGTGCAGAGGGCTGGTGATACATCACAACACAGATTTCACCTCCACAGGAGGGCTCATCTGCATACCAGTTACTGTGGAAACAAAGAAGCAATCAGGTGAATTGTTTTTTCCCTGCAGGATCAAATTCCTCCCCATGTAGGACATATCTCAGAGCGGAGATATGTAAAATGAACCCAATCCATCAGCAGGAACTTCTTTGCTTTCCACCTACACCATCTGTTTATGTCGGTCTTCCCCGACCTGGGGTTTTTCAGGTATGTGGGACTACAACTCTCATCACTCAGGCCAGTATGGCCAATGGCCCTCTAGCTGGAGATGTGCTGGGTTATGGAAGCCTGGTTTATGTGTAGGAAAGAGAGTGGTGGGGGTGGCCGGGAGCTAGAAGCAGGAAGCCACACACCTGTGCATGGCTACCCTGTAGGGCTACAGGTTGAAGCATCTCCCTAGGCAGGAAAAGGTTCCCAAGTACTACAGCAGCTCCACCCATTCAGGCTATTGGCCGTCCTCAACAGGAAGGCCAATAAAAGTTTCCTGTTCAGGCTGGGAATTGGCTAGGCCAGGGATGGGGGACATGCGGCTTTCTGGTGTTGTTGCCTGCAACTCTCATCAGCCCTAGCCAGTATAGCCAATGGGGAATTTTGATGAAGATGATGATTTATTACCTTTCTATTCCACCCATTGGCAAAAGCACTCTAGGCGGTTTACAAAAGATTCAAAACTTTAAAATACAACATATAACATTATATAAAAACCATTTACATAAAAAAGCCCCAATTAAAAATCAATCAACAGTAACAAATTCCAGGACCAGTAAAAACCCTATTGGATGCTGTCAACTGCCTGGGAGTAGAGGAAAGTCTTAATCTGGAGCTGAAAGGATGACAATGTTGGTGCCAGGTGGACTTCACTGGGGAGACTGTTTCGTCATGGAAGTTGCAGTCCAAAAACATCTGGAATGCCACATGTTTCTCATCCCTGGCCTAGGCAATAGAGCTCTTTTCTGGCTTAGCCTTGAGGAGAGGAGATATGATAGCACTTTCCAAGTGCCTAAAGGGTTTTCACACAGAAGAGATCGTAACCTGTCCTCTAGCATCCAAGACTGTGGGTGCGCACAATATCACAAGCATAAGTTACAGGAGGGCAGAGTTTGATTGAACAACAGGAAAAAAAAATCCTAATGTGAGAGCCGTCAGACAATGGAACCAGCTGCCCAGGGAAGTAGTTGAGTTCTTCAGTGCTGGAAGTCTTCAGGCAAAGACTGAACAGCCATCCAAAACTGGATCCCTGCACTGAGCAGGGGGTTGGACTCAATGGCCTATATGGCCCCTTCCAACTCTATGATTCTACAAAGCCATTTCCCTCATTACCTCCTGAAGTCCAGGGAGTAGAGGCCCCCATTGGGTCACCACTGGTATACCAACTCCAACTGATGGTGCATGTTAGGTAGGAGAAAGCAATCACTCTGTCAGGAAGTAAAGGGCATGGCAGCATCCTGCATTCCCAACATGGAACTATAGTCCACACTCAGGATGTGGGAGGGTTCTCTGGAATGACCAACATCTTTCCTACCAGGGCATTTCTATTGGAAACTCACACAACTCCCAACATCCTTCCAGTCAGCAAGGAAATAGAATAGCCTGAACACCTCCAACTAAAGGATCCATCTGCACCCAGAAGGCATGCCCAAGCAAAACAAGCAAGACCCAGTAGCAAAAGCCAAAGACCTTCTCAAGGAAGTTGGATTTTTAAAAACTCAATGCTTCTTCAAAGGATGATGCTTATTTACAAATGGGAAAGAATCTCTGTTTCCCTTAATGCTATTACTTGCTAAATTCTTGGGAGAAATCTTACTCCCACTTCCTGCCCGTGGACTTACCGAAATGTGGGCAAACTCCCATCAGTCCAGGAGTATAAGCTTGGGCAGTCAGTGCTGTTGGCCAGGTCATCTTCTCTTGTAAGTCCAATCCAGAAATCGCCATCAGAGGCTGATAAACTCCCAATAATCTTCTCTATCAGTTTCTGCTCCGAGTCTGATTCAATACTGACTAGGTCGCCTCCGTCTCTTCTGCAGGACTGAAGGGCTTCATTAAAGCCAACCCTGCGCAGGACATTATGGAAATAAACAAACTTGTAGCATGGTCTCTGGGTTCCTCCCCGGCAGATGACTTGACCTGCAGAAAGAGAAACAACCCCATTAAATGAGATTGGGAGGAATTGCCCGTTGTGTGGAATTGGTCTTCCAACACTCAAATGGAACTAACATTGGTTTGAGTCATGAATGCCTATTTTACTGCATATTATGGAACTAGACTGGTTGGCATTTTTGTTTGTTTGTTTGTTTTGTTTTAATTGCTGGTGAGGAAACCATTCCTATCAGTTTCCAGCACAGTTCATAAGAACATAACAACCTACAAAAAGCCATGCTGGATCAGACCAATGGGTCCATCTAGTCCAGGAGTCTGTTCACATAGTAGCTAAACAGCTACCTACGGGAAACCTACAACCAGGACATAAGTGCAACAGTCCCCTCCTGCCCATGTTCCCCAGCAACTGGTGTACATAGACATACTGCCTCTGATACTGGAGGAAGCATATAGCCTTATATGCATAGAGCCTTATCCCGTATGAATTTATCCAACACCCTTTTAAAGCTATCCCAATTGGTGGCCATCACTACATCTTGTGGTAGCTAATTCTTTAGTTTAACTATGTGCTGTGTGAAGAAGTCCTTTCTTTTTCCTGTCCTGAATCTCCCACCAATTAGCTTCATGGGATGACCGAGGTTCTAGTATTATGACAGAGGGAGAATAATGTCTCTTTCTCCACACCATCCCTAATTTTGTACATCTCTAACATGTCTGTCCTTACTTGCCTTCCCCCCCCCCCAAGCTCAGCACTCCCAGCTGTTGCAACCTTGACCCCCTCTAGAAGGGTTTGCTTTGGCGCCTGGCTGCCCGATTATGCGCATATTCGCGGAAGCGCATTTACTCCTAATACCTCTGTACGAGAGGCGGCGAAGCGCATTACGGGTCGACCGAAACGCGTTTTAAACTTGTTGACATGCGGAGAATCGCATGTTTACACAGCGGTAAGGCACTTTAACTGCCACCGCAAATTAAAACTCGCGGTTTAACGCGCATTCGATAATGCGCATAATCGGATAGATAACGCGCCTCAACTCCCAATTTGCGCTCCTCTCTTGTAGAGGTAAAATTTTTAATCAGCCTTGAAAGAGCTTTAAACCTCTCATGTAGAGGCACCCCTTCTGTCACAGGGGAGTTGCTCCAGCCCCTTGATCATTTTATTTGCCCTTTCCTGCACTTTCCCCAACTCTACAATATCTTTGTTTTTTTAGGTGCGGTGACCAGAACTGTACACAGTATTCCAAGTGTGGTGGCACCACAGATTTGTGTAAGGGCAGTATGATCTTGGCAGTTTTATTCTCAATTCCTTTGCACAATTGTCAAGGCCCTGATTGGTTCAGAGTCCAGCCTCTTTTTGACAGCCGCTAGCTCTATTAACTATAAAATAGAGCTGAAATGCCCACTGTCAGCCTAAATCCAGTGAATTCTGTTGGTACCAAGTGGCCCCAAAGAGCTCAAATTCTGCACCTTGAAAGACCCTATTGTGAGCAAACAAGTGCTATTTGATTGTTTAGGCTCACTCAATCTGAGAATTAACATTATGGACATTTCATATGGGTCAGCCGAGTGAAGTCATCGCCTCAGGCAGCAGATGCTGGGAGGTGGCAGCAAGGTGTGCTATAAGAAAGACCTATGGCTTGCTTTGCATCTCCTAAGTTAGCTTGATGTTTCCAGGTGCAGTGGAGGATGCTGTCCTAACATGAGTGTTGAAGACAGATTCATCTGCCAGTTGGGTTGGCTTTTGTATATGGAATGGGCCGGGGCGCCATCTTATTCTTTGTTTCAGGCAGCAAAATATCTTCGGCCAGCCCTGGCTGTAACTAAAGGTTCCAGATTCAGTGCCCAGCATCTCCAGGTAAAGCTGAAAAGGGTACCTGAATGAAACACCTGACTGAAGCACTGGAGAATTGCTGCCAATCAGGGCAGACATTGCTGAGCTAGTTCATCCAATGGTTTGACTCAGTATAAGCCTCCTAGACCTCAGTATAAGGTTCCTCTAAATATATATCATCAGCTAATCGCCACCTCAGGCATTTCACAATATTATTTATTTATTTACTACATTTAATAGACTACCAGCAAGTGTCATTCTCTGGGTGATATACATAGGGAAAGTGATGACACATTAGTCAGGGTGGGTCATTTTAATTACATCCCCTATGGCCAAGCTAACCCAGTGTTTATTTCTGCTGATTCTGTGCTGAGAAGCCAATCAGAGGATGCATGTTTAAAGATAAGATGTTAGAAATCTCTGTGGTGCAAATGGGTATTTCTAAACTGGAGTTTGAGGGACGCCTCTGATTCCCCCTCTTCCTCAAAGTATAACGCAGAACCGCAAAGCACCCATTCCAAGATTTTTAATACCCTCATCTGATTACTTGGAATTACTTGTGGAAGGCATGCCAGCGAAAATGCTGAGCACAGTAAAAATAGCCTAGTCACCATCGATAATGTGACACACATGCAGCTTTGATGAAAGAGGCTACCGCTGAAGAATCAGAACGGCAGCTGTGAGGAGACCAACAAGAAGGACCCATTACTTTAATAAAATTGGCATCAACTGAGCCTGCAGAAAATCCACAGCTAAAGAGAGGGCTACTTTGGAGTGGTTCAACTAAAACTTTTCGCAACAACCTGGCAAATCGTCTGTGTTTTTTATCAGTGAAATGTGGAGTTATTTTTAGCGGAGGCACAAATGCAATGCTGGCGATTGCAGACCAGACGGTGCTTCAAGTCAACTGGCCAACCAGTGATCTCACACTTCCACATATTGGAGAGAAGTTCACAAAGCTAAAGAAATATTGGGTTGGATCCGGACTTAGACTTAGAGCAGACCCGCTGAAATCAATGGGACTTCATTGGTCATGACCATCCTATGTCCCCTTGACTTAACAGGTCTAGCCTGTGTATGATGGAATCTGGATCCAACCCACCCACTTCTCTGTAAAAATCCAAGCTTCTAACTGGTTCCTCTAGAACGACAATGGGGCAGGTGTTTTAGTGCTAGCAGAACAGGTTCAATCCCTGCTTTGAGCAAATTTGGGAAAGTGGAATAAAGAAGGGGGGAAACTTGGCTACTTCATATTTATAAGTAGGACCCCACCCACCTCTCCTCAGATATTTTTAGAATTTGCCCACTTGCAGACATCACCAAATATAGCCTCCCTTTTCATGGGTCACCCCCCTGGAAGGGTGTGTGTGTGTGTGTGTGTGTGTATTCGCTCAGCTTTATGCTAAAAACACATTGCTTGTGGTGTTTTCATTATATACCTTTTCTTCATGAATGCAAAAAGCAAATGCCTGTAACGGCTGCCTCTACACGAGAGGTTTAAAGCCCTTTCAAGTCTCATTAAAATTTTTACCTCTACATGAGCGGAGCGCAAATTGGGAGTTGAGGCGCATTATCTATCCGATTATGCGCATTATCGAATGCGCGTTAAATAGCGAGTTTTATTTTGCTGTGGCCGTTAAAGCGCATTTTGACTATGTGAACAAGCAATTCTCTGCATTGACTACTTCTAAAGCACATTTCAAACAACCGGTAAGGCCACCAGTTGTGCGCTCAATTACCTCCCGCGTACAGTCATTTACCATAAAGCGCTTCCGAGAAGATGTGCATAATTGGAGAACCAGGCGTCAAACCGAATTCTTGTAGAGGGGGTCAACATTTAAATTAAAGGGGCGGGAGAAGAAAAGAAGAAATGATGACTTTTAAATAGAAATACTTATTAACCAAATAATTTTAGCATGTGCTACTGCATTGCTGGGTTGATTTTTACGTTGCCTACGTTTCGTTTCCTGATTCTGGAGGCTGCCTACAAGAGAAACGGGCACTTTTAGTGGTGGTGGTGGTGGTGGTGGTGAGGAACAGGCAAATCCACCCAAAGCAGGAAAATCTGCCTGACTAGTATACAACAGCTGGAGAAATCTTGGTAGCATTTATTTTCAGACGCTTCCCATAGCCAGAGTAGAGGAAGAGTTTATTTAAGGAGTCTTAAGAAGGGAGGGAGGAAATAGATGTATATTCTGAGAAGATGCCTAAAATGCTGTTATGCTAGAGTGGTCTGTCCACTGCAGAATATTTCTAGGTGGAATATTTCTGTGCAAAGATATTTCTAGCACTGTGGAGTTACCATGGTTCTTGCTAAAGGTGCTCCATTTCCAGTGGCTGATTTCTGTAAATTCTTGGAACTCTCAAATCTACAAAGGAAATGATGTCCTCCTGGCTGAAGGCCTACATACTGAATCTAGTAGTGGGGGTGCTATAGTGCAGGGGTGCAGAAGCTCAGGGCCTGGGGCTAAATCTGGTTCTCCAGGGCTCCCAAAATGGTCACATTCCTTCCTCTGACCCCAACCTCTTTCCCTCAACCACCAATATTTTGGTGGTTTCCTGAGTTTTGGGAGGGTTCCCCCCATCCTAAAAGCTGGCAATGCCTCTCCTAAGGCATTGACTGGGTTCACACAACTTAATAACCCACACTCGAGGACTGAGTATGGGTCGTTGTTGAACCGTGGATTGTCAATGAAACACAGGTTATCGTGTTGTCGGAAGCCAGCTATGAAAAGCCATGGTTTGTTAACCACAAACAACCCGCAGTTCACAACCCAACGACAAACCGTGGTTTCTCTTCGTGGGTTGTTTGTGGTTAACAGACCATGGTTTGTTAGTGTGGCTAGGTTCAGACATGATAACCCACATTTCAACGACAAACCATGATTCAACAACAACCCACACTCAATCCGAGAGTGTGGGTTATCGTGTTATGTGAACTCAGTCATGGTTACTGGCAGCAAATGCTTTAAGCACTCCCTCTTTTGCTTTCGGCTCCGCCCATTACTGGAATTTGGGCTCGCAGGCTGAAAGAAGTCCAATGCCCCTGCTAGAGTGCCTCAGTGGCCAGGGAGAGGCATTCTAGGTGCGCCTGTGCGGAAGCACTCCTTAGTAGCACTTTGTGGGCTGATCAGCACTTGATGGGAGGGTCCAGACCTCGATGTAGAAGCCCCTGCTTGGCTTGCAGAAGGTGCCAAGCTTATTTATTATTGGACGTATGCATACTATTTACATAACGCTTCATATGAAAAGAAACCTCCAAGCTGATCAAACGCCGGCACCTCCAGCTCCAAATGTAGACCCTGGAGCATCGCCAGCAGCATTGAGAGACGACATGGGCCTGTTGGGCCAGGAGATTGGCTCAGCGCAAACGGTTTCCCTCTTCTTGCTTTCCCTGCGGATCCCCCGAACTGAAAATAGGCTCCTGGGCTTGATCGCCGGCTCACATTGAGCCCTGCCAAGAGCGACGGCTGCCCACCAAGAGAGCCCTCCTGCCGCACGCTGCGAAGCTGGCAACTCTTCCCCGCCACGTGTGCCAAGGCCAGCAAAGCCCCTGGCGCCCCCTCCCCCTCCCCTCGGCCCAAACCCAGCCTGGGACTGCGCCCCCCCCCCCCAACCTCGCCTTCCCCGAAGCACCGGCAGCCCAGATTGGCGCCTGGAGGGGATCCCGGTTCCTCAGCTGCGTAAACACGCAACGCTTCCACCGGAGTTGGGGAGCGCACGACTTTCCGCAAAAAGTTCCCCCCCGTCCCGCTCCCCCCGTGGCTCTCGTTCAACCCAGACACGACGGACTCCGCACATCTGCCCCTCCTCCGCCTGCCGGAGCCAGACCGCCCGCATTGGCCAGGCCGCTGGCCAAGGCCCCCTCCCCACTTTTCTGGACGGGACCCTGGCGGCTTTACGCTGGATCCCCCCCCCCCCGGGATTTGAGCGGCCAGACCGCGTGCAGGGGGTGGTGTGGGGGTGGATGTGGGGGGGTGGGGGGTGTCATGTCCTTCCAGGGTGGTGGATAATGCAGAGCTGAGTTTACCTGCTCCACTTGCAGCTGGCCCCAGCCTTGACTGCCAAGCAAAGTCTCCAAAGCTGCTTGTGCTGTCGTCTCCTTTCTTATTATTAAAACACCAAGCACAAAGCGATAGATGGCCTGCTTGCTCTGCAGCTTGCACTCCGCAAAAAGCACAGACCAGCAGTCCCACCCTGACTTTCACGCTGCCTCCAGCCAGCAGCTGCAAACCTCTTGAGGACTGGTAGCCGCTGCGCTCTCTTCAAGTTACACGCACCCATCTCACAGGGGGGAGGCGCGCGCCCCATGGCCCCCTTCTCGCCGCTCGAGGCCGTGGGGGCGGCCGGCCGGCCAGCTCGTGGCTCCGCGCCTCGCAGCAGCTCGCTCCGATCAAGCGGACCTTCTGCGCGCACCCTTCCCCTCCCTCCCCCCCCCGTGTGGATGTCTGCGGAAGGCAGCGCTGCCCCCTCACTCCCTGCGTACGCATGCAGGGGACCAGGGGAGCGCCGGCCGACTCCCCTGTGGCAGCATCTTCTAGGTGCAGTCATCGAAGTGGCACCAAGGGGGGGGGGCTGACCCCCCCGGGCCCCCACCTTGGGCGCCGATGCGGCTCATTCTGCCCCTCTTCTCCCCTGCTTCCAACTCCACATCACCTCCGCCACCCAGAAGCAGGTTCCCCGGGCCTCCCTGCGCCCCCTCCCGCAAGGGACTGGTACCCGCCCCCACCCCGCCTCGGCTCCCCATTCCAGAAGGGGGGGGAGCCCTGCGGAGTTTTCAACTCCCCCCTCCCCAATTCCCGGGGTGCCGCTCCCCGCTCCCCACCGCGCAAAACGGGACGCGGGTGGGGAGGGGGGGGAAGAGAGCGGCCCCGTCCCTCTTGATCGCCCGGGACTGCGCGCTCGCGGCGCCCCCCCCCCCCCTTCTCCCTGCCCGAGGCAGGCCACTCACCGCCGGGCAGCCGCGTCCCCTGCGCGCTCGCCGGACGGCCCAGGGTGGCCAGGAGCAGCAGGAGCGTCCGGGCGGCTCGCCCGCCGCCTCCGCCGAGCCGCATGTCCCGCCGGCGGTGCAGCAGCAGCAGCAGCAGCGGAGCAAGAGCAACGAGCCGAGCTCCGGCCGAGCGTCTGGCACCGGCCGTGGAGGAGGCGGCGGCAGCAACAGCAGGCGCGGCGGCTCCGCCTCCGGCCCAGGGGCCAGCTGCGGGGAGGAGGGACTCTGGCAGCGCGCCTTGAGACCGGGGGGAGAACAGCCTTGCCCCCGGGACTGACACTTTGGCTAGGCTGACCATATGAAAAGGAGGACAGGGCTCATGTAACTTTAACAGTTGTAGAGAAAAGGGGATTTCAGCCAGTGTCATTTGTAGGCAAATAGTTCCTGGTGAAATTCCCTCTTTATCACAACAGTTACAGTTGCAGGGGCCCTGCCTTCTTTTGTATATGGTCATTCTAGTATAGTGCCTGCAACTTAACTGTTGTGATGAAGAGGGAATTTCACCAGGAACTAATTGCCTACAAATGACACTGGCTGAAATTCCCTTTTCTCTACAATTATTAAAGTTACATGAGCCCTGTCCTCCTTTTCATATGGTCAGTCCCCACATCATGCCCAGCTGATATGGAGCAAGGGGTCCCGGGTCCCCACCACCCCCAGGCCAGCAGCAGCACCAGAGAGCGAGAAAGAGAGACCTATCTGCACCAAGCGGGCTATGTCACTTTGAAAACCTTTTGAAAACTGTTGATGGAGCGTGTCCTGGGTCCCAACAGTTGTCACTACTGTTATAAATCGTGTAAAACCGTTTTAAAGCAGTAGTGTAGATAGGGGAGACCTTCTGTAAAGCACACAGGCGTTCAGCTCCTCTTAAGACCGGATCCTCACCAAGCAGGCTATATAGCATTATGAAAGCAGGAAGAAAGCAGTAGATGGGATGGGTCTTACAGGCCCCAACAGTTGTCAGTGTGCTTCAGTACCACTATAAAGCAGTCGTGTGGCTCCTGGCTTTTATACACACCTCTTTCGTGCCGCTATATCCTGCTTGGTGTAGATTAGGCCCCAGTCTTTCATGCCGTTCGCACAGCGGAGCTGGATTCAAAGGCTGGTTTTGAAGCGTAGCTGCTGGCAAAAAAGCAGCCTGGTTTGCAACAGATGAACAGGAGACGCCTGAATCATCCCTCAGGCAGCAGCACTAAGTTGAGGCCAGGGCATATGTCACCTCATAAGCCCTAACTACGTATTCAACAATGCAATCTGTGCAGAGGATAGAACAGAACTCTCAGCGTGCCTGTAGAAATTGGCCCTCTTCACTCCACCACCAGTGATGTGTGCTGAGTGGATGCGCTTTGAAGGTTGCCTGCTGCGGCTGGTCGAGTGGTCTTTTCAAACTATGCGCCACAGGTCCAGACCATGCTTTGCCACACGGCATAAAGCTTTGGGAAACAGGCTGAGCAGGAGAAGTTTCCACTGAGTGGTCTGAGGCACTGAAAAATGGGGATGTTTGGTGAACTAATCCCACGGTGCCCGGAGGAGGAACTCAGTCCTGTGAACTGCCCAGACAGCTTCGGCTATTGGGTGGTATAGAAATGCAATAAATAAAAAAATAAATAAACCTCATTCATACAAGCTGCATCTCACCGTGTACACACCGTTATGTGAAACTGCCCTCGGTCCCCACTAGGTTTCTCTATTGTATGATGTATTTTATAAGGTTACCATCTGAAAGGCGCCCTGGACAGGACACCGTGTTCCAGTTTCTGTTTTGGAAGCAGGAGGGTAGAAAATACATGTGTGAAAAGTTATCTTCACAATGCTTCTAGTGGCCAAATGCTGACCTTGCATTTCTCCTGCTTATTTCCTGAGGGTTCGGAAACTGGAAGGCGCTTTGCTTCCTGACTTCCCGGCCAAGTTTCTGCTCATCCAGGCTTGGAAACAGTTTTTAGATGCCAGAGTAAGGACAAAGTAGGAACGGTCTCAAGCTGCTAACTGTATTCTGCACGAGAACTTTCAAATAAAAGCCTGCATTGTGGGACCCAGTTTAAATAGATTTCCGAAGGGGACCATTTCACTTGAGGTCTGGTCTGTTGGGCTAAACACGCAATACTTGCTGCTGTGAGAACTTTGTAACCGGTGGGGCATGTACAGCGGTAGTTCCAGTAAGAAATTCATACAGATATCTGGATCACTCCAACTTTGGGTAGGAGTCAGGTCACCTTTCTTTTGCTATTTTTCAAGATTGCTTCCCCGATTACTATGAAGGCTGTTTTGCACATACATTTATTTATTTTATGGATTTATTATTGCATTTATATCCCGCCTTTTTTTCCTTTAAGGAATCCAAGGTGGCGTACATAATCCTCCCCCTCTCCATTTTATCCTCACAACAACCACCCTGTGAGGTAGGTTGAACTGAGAGCTTGTGACTGGCCCAAAGTCACTCAGTGGATTTCCATGGCCGAGTGGGGACTAGAACGTGGATCTCCTGACTCCCAGTCCAACACTTTGGCCACTACACCACACTGGCTTTCAAATGTATATTACTTGGTCTCTTATGATTTGTAATCAACATTAGAAGACCTGCCTAACTGAAAAGCATTGAGGCTGAATTGATATCAGATGCTCTAAAAGTTGTATCTGTAGTGACTGATGTGGATTTGCTCTCAGTGAAACTGCAGAGGCAAAAATGATGAATACCAGTTACTCTGATCAGCTCCCTATTCACGTAGGAGGAGTTCTTTGGAAAGCCGTGCCTTAACGGCTCCAAAAAGCTAATGTTAAAATGCTGCCACACATTCCCTCGAAAGAAGTGTCAGCAACTTTCTAGACGGCATCCTGAATTATGAACAGGGGATATATATAGTGCCACTCACTCATCAACCGCCCCTGCTAAAGCACATGCAAGCCTGACCCGTGGGCATTCTGCAAAAGCTGACAAGCAGAAACATTAATTCAGATTCTGCGGATTATGACGGGAAAAAAGGCAGCGAGTGCTCCAAGGCTCACCGGGTTTTTCTTTTATCAAGCATGACACAGACAATTTGGAAATCTCACATTACTACAGCCTTTGTAATAGATCTTCGCAAATTAGATACTTTGGGGTTATGATGAAAAAGCATTACTCAATGTTTCGTTTTAACTAATTAATTGCAGAGATGAAAAAAGAATGTAATCTTCCAGGCAGCCTCTGCGAGGCATAGCCTCAATTGCCCATCTGATTTACAGTAGGGCTGGTAACAGATCCGGATCGTTCCGGACCGGATCGTTCCAGACCGGATCAATCCAGAGCCCATTGGCCTTCCAGGTCCCTGGGTGCCAGCTGTGCAGCCGGCACCCAGGGATGCCAGGCCAGCAGCGAGTCCATTGGACTCACCCCCCCCCCCGCTTACCTGCTGCCTCATTGTCATCGCTGCTGCCTGCCGCCGCCATCCGCTGGCTGCTGCTGCTTCTGCTCTACTGAGAACCAGGCCATGAAGCCTGGTTCGCAGTAGAGTGGAAGCAGCAGCGGCAAGTAGAAGCAGCAGCGGCTAGTGGATGGCAGTGGCAGAGATGAGGAGTAGCAGGTAAGCAGGGACAGTGGTGGGAGGGTGGAGAGTCCTTTTCCCCATAGACTTGCAAGTCTGGGGAAAAGGAGGATCTCCGGATCTCGATCTGGAGACCCAGATCTAGTTCCGGATCAGGGGAGATCCGATCCGATCCAGATTGTCCGGATACGGACTGGATCGGGGGGCTGTTCACAGCCCTAATTTACAGACACTTACAATGTGCAAAACATTATATAAATGATGGATGGTAAACATTCCCCCTTCAATATCCAGAAATATCTGCGTGTCTGTATCCTCCATCACTATTTTAAGAGTGTAAAATATTGCTAAAGCCAACCTTTAAAAGACAGAACGAAAAAAACCTCTTGTGCCGACTCATGGAATCATTTCCTGAACCCTGAGAACAAGGGAGCGGATTCAGTTCTTGCAAATTTATCTCAGCACATTAATGCCAAAAAAAACAACCCACAGAAGAATTACAACACAGAAGCAAACCTCCTAGGCAGAATTCATTAGGCCATCATAGAGAGAAAGTCAGTTAACATGCTGTGCATGTTTACTCAGAAGAAAGCTCCACTGAGTTAAATGGAGTTTATTCCAAGAAAGTATGCACAGAATGGCAGGGACACAATCCTATAAGATATAAACTGTAAAAAAAAAAAAAAAAGGAAACCTAGCTCTTAGAAATTGGACTATTTAGTTTGATTTGGTGGGCACGTGTTTTCCTGTTTCTGTGGAGAGACATTTCCTTAAAAATGCATTTTCCAGGTCCCTGATTACCATTTTTTGCCGCTTCTGGGTTTTATTCTTGGAGGCGAGTCTTCTTCCACACAAAGAACTGATAGAAATATGATTCCCACAGAAAGATTAACATTTCAACATGCATAAAGCAAGCTAGTGTTTCACAACCAGTTTATTGCATTTAACATTTCCTACCATACCTTATCTGGCATGACAGACCAAGAAATTTACCAGCTAAACTGAAGGATCCATCAGTTTTTGCCAGAGAGCACTGCCTAGCTCTCTAGTGAGAAAGTCAGACAAGGAATCACACAGAACCTATGTGTCTGAGGAGTCCAAAGTAGAACAGGATGAGGAACAGGATAGGAAAGGAACAAACACTCCTCCTCTCCAAGTTATTGACGTTGACCAAAATGCTCAAGTTAATGCCTTTACGCTTTCTTGATCCTCAAGTTCGGATTCTGGTATCTTTAGCTTGCTGAAACTAAACAAGAGAAAATGCATCGATTAAGGGTACAGGTTAGTGACTGTGAATGCTAGTTTAGTCCCACTGCGTTTGGGAACAATCCTTGGGAAGCGGATTTAGCCGTGTCATGCTCATGATCTTGTCAGTGGGGCCTGTGTAGAAAAAGTTCCTGTGGATTGTGCATGTTGGTGTCCAATTGTAATTTGAGGAAAGGAATGGGAAGGCTGTGCAGACAACTGCACTGTTCTGAGGGTGGGGGGTTAAATGTATTTAAGGACCTCTGAAATCCAGTTCCAATTATTTCAATGAACAGTAAGTGTACCCAACAACTTCTGGGTTAGGCCCAGTATGCTTTATTCCTTGGTTGCTCTACCAAGAAGTAAGTGATATCCTTGCCTCTGCATAAAGCTTCCTGCTAACTGAGAATCTGAGAGGGGAATATGCAGCTCATCTTGAGTACAGCAAGAGGGCAGATGGCAAATACTTCATATAAAACTGGTGTATTCACAGGTACATTCTACAAATGTGATAAATACAAAGACAGTAATGTGCTTACAGTGTTAGCGTTGGGCTTACCCAACACAACTGCAACTGGGTGTCGCCCCACTGGTCCTACTTCCTGCTGTCAAATTAAACATAACCCATCTCTCTGTTTCCAAGACGAAAATAATAAAAAAAAGCCAAAAGCCGGAGGCAAGAGGTTTTTAAAACGTCTGTCAGATTTGAAACATCCGGATTTTTCAGAAAGGACTGGTGTTATGTGAGCCGGAAAGAGCCAAGGCGCTTCCAGACAAACAGATCTGAGGGTGAGCAGCATTCCGAATCAGGGCACTGGTCAACTGCAACCCACATGTTCAAGGGGTGATCACCATTCTAACCGCTGCAAGTCCTCAGACGTGTGACTACAGCACACTTGCACTTTGCCTTGCTCTGAACTCAAGTGGCAAAGGAGAAGAAGGGGGGCATTTTCTCTGTTAGTGGAAGGAAGGAAAAGGGATTAACAGGAAGTCAACTGTTCAGCCTTGACTATATTTAGCTTGAAGACGCAGCTAAGTGAGCATCTATGAGGAACATCCAGTATAGACAGAAAGAATGAAGAGGAGGGATCATTGAAAAAAATGCAGCTAAGGCTTTTGAGCAACAAAATCCACCACACTTGTCTTTCCATGATATGGAAGGATTTCCATGGGATTAATTCCCAAACACTTTGGTATGAGGATGCACTCAAGGAACGGTTTCTTTGTTTTGGGACAGAGAGCCAGTTCTGACTTTTCTTTAGCATGTCGACAAACCTTCCATAGCGCATTGGTAGGGCCAATGACCAATGAGAGACAAGTATCTCCCTGCATCCAGTATTGGGAGAATTAACACAGTATGGAAGCTACGTTTGATGAAACGCTGGATTGCAGGCTGGGGGAAGAGATAGAAAGGAACAGGAGCAAGCAAGTAGAAGGGATTATCATTTGGGTTCATTTGATTGGAGCGGCTGGAGACTCCAAGCAAAAACACCACTGAATGAATGCAGGCTGTGTGTGGAGACTGATTGTAGAAAAATGTTTCCCAGAAAGGGAGCCTGGTAAAGAAATGCTGAACTCCAAGAAAGTCTCGAACTCCAAGAAATAAAGAAGGGATTTTCTGTTATACATATTAGCCAACATTGCTTACAGGGAAGACCACCACAGCAGCCCACCACCCCGCAAAGGCCACAAGCACTGAATCAAGGCATTTATGAAATTGACATTATCACAGCGTCTATCAGTGACAGATATCAGGAAACACTAGAGGGGAAAAATCCACAACCATTTGAAACATGGCTGTTGGTGATCAGGCCGCTGATAATAAAGAGCTCCATCACACCAGTGATTTAGTGCACTCTTGCCATGCCTGGTGTGCGGATTTGCAGCACGGTACTCACATGACGCCGTGCCTGTCCTGCTGACACTCCACCTCTTTCCCAGCCTTTTCTAGAATGCTAAAAGTCTGGATTATTTTTCCTAAGCACATTTAATGTGCCCTCAGCCTCTGTGTAGTTTTAAAGGAACTGGGGGCTTGAATGGATTGCATCAGGTCCTGGCAGGGAAAAGCGATCTCTCCCAGCAGCCGGCTCCAAGCCTCAATATAAAACCCAAATCTTGCATCCCGGGCTCGAAAGCCTTTTTTAAAATCATACAACGCCTGAATCTCTGCAGAGACAGGATTGTATTCCCTCAATGCCCCCAAAGAGCCAGACTAAAGGGTCGTTCCATTTTTGCCCAGCAGAAAGGCGGTCTGGTTGAAGTACTCATCTGCCAGGATCTGACTGGAGGGAGAAAGAGAAGGGGAGGGGTGGAGTGGAGTGGAGCCGAAGAGCTAACGAGCCAAGGAGCGAAGGCTCTAAAGAGCAGCTATTCAGGTGAAACGGATCATAAACTTGACGTGCTTTTGCCTCAGAGGTAAAAAAAAGCAGAGACAAACCAGGAGTGGGGGATTAGGTGTGATGGAGGTCGAAGTCTCCAACTGTGCAATCCTACGTATGTTTATTCAGAAGTAAGTCTCAGGCCCCCTCCACAAGGATGCGCTTTTGCGCCCGGTTCGGGGATTATGCGCATTTTCGCGGAGGCGCATTTACGCCTAATCCCTCTGCACGGGAGGCGGCGAGAAGCGGCGAAGCGCATTAAAAGATGCCCAAAAAGCACTTTCCAGGTAGTTAATGCGCATAATCGCTTGTTCACACAGCGAAAATGCGCTTTAACGGCCGGAGCAAAATAAAAGTCGCTATTTAACGCGCGTTCGAAAATGCGCATTATCGGGGAGATAACGCGCCTGTACGCCCGTTTTGCGCTCCGCTCGTGTGTAGGTAAAATTTATAATGAGCCTTCAAGGCTCATTAAACGTCTCGTGTGGAGGAGGCCTCACTGATTTCAGTGGGACTAACTCCCTAGTAAACTGGATAGGAACGTAGCCCAAGTGAGCCTGACCCAGTAACTGCGGGCAGAAGGAATGCTAACATTTTAAGAAGGGCTTTAATATTGCAAGAAGCTGGGTTTGAACTGCGATTTCTCGTGGGTCATAAGTTGTCATGTCTGAGAAAAATGCTGTCAATTAACACATTAAAATGAAGAAATTGCTGAGTGAAGGAGTGTGAGATGCCAAGTCAGCTTTTCCAGAGAGGCAGTTTTTAAAAGAGGTGGCTTTTAAACTCATAAAGGCTATACGAGGGCTCATTGCTCAATCTAAGTCCTGCCAATAATAATTATTAAGACGTGCTAATACATTATGTGAAAATTGTATTAGCAATCACATTTTGCTAGTCCATGTTGGGGGGGAAATGTTGTATTGTCTTGCAGAAAACGCTCTCTGGAGATTTGGGCATTTGATCTGGGGTGCCTCAAAACTTTATTTATTTAAATATATTTCTTAAGCCACCTTTCAAGACCGTAGTCTTCCAAATTCAGCTTACAATAGAAAACAAAAAAATTCAATAAAAAGCCACTTTAAAGTTTAACACAGTTAAAATTTAGTTAAAATAAGGTGCACATCCCCAGTTCCTTAGTAATTCGTACATGTTTTGGCTATTATTGATATTGGGGCACCATGTGTCCATGCCAAAGGTATTAGTCTGGTTGAAAATTGTCTTGTATCTTGTAGTGGACATTCACCCAAAGGTGCGATTATATGATTTGGGATAGTCAAAGCTTATTGTGGAGTGCATCCCACACAGTGCCTTATCTGTAATTGTCATCTGGGGTCATCAGACATTTATGACCATAGCACAAAAACAGCAGATTTCTTTGGAGAGAACCGTTGTGGATCTTGAAGGGAACAGACCCCCAGTCAGAGAAATATATGATACTGGATTGTCCAAAGCTTATTTTGGGGTGTAGGGCATATTAACTTTAGCTCTTTATTAAGTTTACTGATTGAACACCGTTTTGAACATTTGTGTGAATGCAAAAAGAGGAACTAGTAAACAGCTTCAACATTGTATCCCAATTAAACTCACAACACCCTTGTGAGGTAGTTTTCCATTATTCACATTTTACAGATAAGGAACCAGAGGCTCAGCCAAGACCACCTTAGAAAGTCTGTCATGGGCCACGGCACATGTTGTGGAGCAAAAAGAAATAGGTCCACATGAACTCTTAACATGTTCATGCTGCTACAGATCATGAGAAACAGCCCTGAGCAGGGAAAGCAATGCTGGCTTTCCTGCCATTAGTATCCTGTACACTGAAACTTGAGATAGTTGCAAGAACCCAAGGAAAATTGGAAAAGTTCCACTCTGTCAAAACTATAAAAATGCTTTGCCTACAGTACAAGGAATAAAAGTTACAAGTATGGTGAAATCCTTATAAACTGTATTACCTTTCCTGTGTTTTGATCTTTGGTTTATGCGGATGAGATACTGTCTCTTTCTGGGAAATAAACAGTTTGTTTTAAAAAGAGTTCTTAAGTCACTTTCAAACAGCTCATTCTTTTCATTCCCCATTCCCCCCATTCCAGGCAAGCATCTACACCTGCAAACATCCTGGTCCTTATAACTGGGACAGCTTCTGTCCACCAACTCGTCATCTTTAAATAGTTCTACAAAAGCCACCTTCTTCCACAAATCTTTTGATGACTCACTCTCTTCCAGCTCTACAAAGGTATGTATCACATTGCGGGGACCAAAAAAGCCAAATAAATGATCATTGCTGCACATCAAAAATGTATTGTTATATATTGCATACTATGACATGCCCATCCCCCAAAACCCCAACCCAAAAGATTTTCCCTCAAGAGATAAATTTTGAAAATTATAATACTCCATCTCACCATGATCCTCTCTTCCCTTTGTTTTCTTAGCAATGCTATTATTTCCTCTCTCTTCTTGGCCTGCAAAAACAAAAACAAAACCATGTTTGTGATAATTAATTGCAGAGAAATCAGGGCTCTGTCACAGGGCCTCATCCAACTTTGCAGGGTAGGAAAGTGGCCATATGGGGCAATAAATATTTCGACAGACCATTTAATGATGCGTGGAACATGGGCCTCATCTACACCAAGCAGGATATTGCAGTATGAAAGTGGTATGAAAGTGGTATATAATAGGCAGGAGCCACACTACTGCTTTATAGCAGTATTGAAGTGCACTGACGACTGTTGGGGCCCATTGACACGTACCATATACCGCTTTCACACCACTATATCCTGCTTGGTTTGTCTCCTGCCTTTTATATACTGCTTTCGTAGTGCAATATCCTGCTTGGAGTAGATGAGGCCCATGTTCCACGCATCATTAAATGATGGGTGAGCCAAAGGAGTGTCAGTGATCCCCTTGCCTCAAACTCTCCCAGACCCTCACCTGAGAGAGAGCTGGAATGTCTTGGTGGTTAAAACTATGAGCTGTATAAGTCAGGAAGCCCTCAGATCAAATCTCTCCTCTGCCTTAGTCAAACCACACTCTCTCTGCCTTGGCCTCTGACCTTATTTGTTGTAAAGGGTCACAGCAGGAGCACAGAACCTCTTTCAGCCTGAGGACTGAATTCCATTTTGGAGAAGGAGGGGGGGGGGTGGATTCCAGTGGTGGGCAGGGCCAAAGATACCAAAATTGCCAACTTATTTGGTCTTAAAGCTCTTGCTGCCAGGGACTAGGGCCTTCCGAGAGGCATTTCGACCTTTTAGAATGGGAAAAAGAAACACACACAAAATCTGGGAAAACACCAAATGATCAGTGATTGGAGGAAGGGGATGCAGCCTTCTGGGGAACCCTGAAGGGTCATACTGGGACCCCCCAGAGGGCCAGATCCGGCACCCAGGCCTGAGATTCTGCCCCCCCCCCCCCCCAGATTACAGGGTAATGGGTTGAATTCAGATTAAATTAGCTGAACGTACATCCCTCTGAACTTGTCGCACTGGGTAGTATAAAATTGTGTTCTAGCACTAGAGCTAATGACCTTGCACTAGAGTAAACCAATGCTTTTGCAACATAATTAGTGCAATGGAAAAAGTTTATTTTCTGCATTGGTTTACACTAGCACAACACCATTAGTGCTAGCCCTGGTACACCACTGGATGCTACCCATTAAGAGCAACTACCTCAGTCTGGATACAACCCAGTGGCCTGATTTACATGCCATGGCCTCCCTGTTTTTGTTTTTGTTTTTAAAAAACCCGGTTTACTGGTTTGTTGAGCCGCTCCCACTGGCAAGAAGAGCCAAGAGCAATCGAACCATATGAACTAGCATGCTGGCTTGCTCACAGTAACCTAGATTAGAAGGGTTTTTTTCCTGCGTTGCTGCGATATGCATCCCTCTCAGTGTGTTGCAATGCTAAAGCATTATTTTCTGGATCAGATTCAGCAGAAGAAAGCTAGGGACTCAGTTGGAGCCAAACACTGGTCCTCCAAACTGCCACACCTCAAACGGGATATGCCAAGTTAAGGGAAGGGAAGCTGAATGGCTCTTCTGAAGAACAGTTTTGCTCTGTACGAGATGGAATTTAGATTTCTCACGGAGGACTACTCTGCCGCGACAATCTGTATTTCAGAGGATACACACTGACAACAGTTCTCTCAGTTGTGCTTCGAAACAGATTTTTGTTCTGGCAGTCGCTTGCATGAAACAAATTAGCCTGGAAAACTCTCAAGTGCAAGAGGAAAGGGAATGAATTCATTCTTGCAATGCTCGTCAGCAAAAGTCGTTTCAGCAGCTTTCGAACAGTCCCAGAACCTGCCCTTGTGAAAATTCAATTTTTGCACAAACCTCTTTTGAATGAGATGCTTGCAATGATTTGAATCCATTCTTCTATTCTACTCAGAGCCAAACTAGAAGTGACATCTAGAAAACAACCGGCACTATTGTGGGTTTTCTTCCCAATGCAAGTAGCAGTTTCAGAGGAGTGATATTCGTCAAGACTATAGCAATGAAGGAAAGGGTTAACCTCCCCTTCCCATCTGCTGACCCCTTAATAATAATCAGGTCCCCCTCCATCGGTGCTGCATTTTTTTTAAAAAACATGCACATTAAATGCAAAGTTACATTTAAATCCAGTCTAGTTTGGTCCTTATTCTCTTTAATTTCGATGGTTTAATCAAGACTTGTAAAAGTTATATATGACATATATATAAATTAAAACCACCCTATCCCAGGTTCTGGGTAAGTTACAATACACTCCCATCACAACCACCGTGAGAAGTAGATCTGGCTAATTGATATATCATATAGCTCTATAGGATGATTTCCTAGCCAAAATTAACCAGACTTGCCAATGAATAATGATGTGCAAAACTGAACAATTTTAAATTCAATTCTTCGTTTTGGAATTATTTTACAAAATAATGGAATAATCGGTGAACAGGCTCACTTCTCCTATTCACCCAATTTCCACAAGGTAGGTTTAATGGATGCGATTGGATGAAATCCATTATATGGTTATTAATTATAATAAGTAGGAATGCTGGCTTGCAAGAAACAGCTGCAAAGCTCAGCATTTTACAGGCCCTCCTAATGACTGCTTGTATCTGGCTTCCTTCCCAGGCTTGATATAAAATAAAGCTTTTTATTTTTAATAAAAGATGGAAAAGCCCAACACTTTATTAAAATTACAGAAATGCCCCCCCTAGTTCCAGGATAGTAGCCTAAACACATTACTGTAGCATTATTTGGGTTAGCTAGAAAGTAATGTTACTTACTCCTATTAATCAGCTTAATGATAAATTAATGCAGTAGTGAGCCACAATACAAAAGATGCATAGTTTCAAAGCGTGCTTCAGGAACTAATTAGTAAAAAGCCATCGTGGTGATTCCCCATCAGGATATATACAACTGTGGTCAATTTCCCATAATATTAGCTGCAGTATCATAAATGATGTGGTCCCAAGAACTAACTGTTGCTTCTGAAGAAAACAGCCTTTGCTTCCAACATAATTTGACAGCAGCTTAATTTGAATTTTGCCAGCCATCCCTTCTCCTTGACTGTCAGTCTAATTGACTTTGCTGCTAGATTGATTGCCTATTTTCTATCATGCTGACTATAACACCCCTCCCCCGACAGACACCGAGTAGATACTGCTCTTAGAACATCTGATTGCTCCTCCTGCTTTGCTGCTGTGCTCAAACCTGATTTCCAGAATCAAAACTTGAATTAAACCATCAGCATCTGTTCTTGAATTAAACCAACAGCTTAAGTTGGACACATAAGAACTCCATCAAATTTGACCTGGACCTCCATACCAGAAGAACCAAACTTTTGGACCTGAAAGTACGTTTGCATCTCAATCCATGTTTACTTGGAAGTAAGGCCCATTTTAATAAATGTGCTTCGGTTTGAAACCTGTCCTCAAAAACTTAAGGAATAACAAATTTGGTAGTCCTTAAGGTGCCACAAAGGTCTCTGCTGGTTTTACTGAAACTGACTAACACACGGCTGTATGTAATCGTCCAAATGCATACAAAACATTCCATAACCAGGGTCAGATGCGTACTGGAATTCCACCGGAGAAGAAAGAATGTGCAGGATGTCTTAATGAGCACAGAATCCAGCTTCCCAAGAATCTCAGCTTTCATGTTTCTTTTAAATGCAAGTTTCTATCCCTTATGGCAGCAAATATATTGTTACTGGGTTGGTCTCAATGACCTTTCAAGGGTTCTTTACATCCCAGTGCCTATTGGGATCCTTTCCATCACTGTAAACTTTGAATCCAAGGTTTCTGGTAATAGAGCTATTAATGAGGGTGTTTTGAGCTAAAACTGGACAGTTGATACCTGGTAACATTCTGGTGATGTCCAGATGGCCCAAGAAGGCATAGAAGGTGGGCAGAGAAAACACATCTTTCTTCCCGTCCTAGACACTGAGGGGGACGGGCGAGTGAGGTTTATTTCGTGTAGTAGGAGGTCAGTCTGTGGTGGGATTGGGTCTGAAAAGCAGTAAAGAGCTGACTTTGCTATGGCACTATGGATTCCCCTGTACCTCGGAATGGGAAGATCAATCTGTTGGGAGTGTGAATGCCTGTGTGAACCCTCATTTTATGATCAACCTGTACATATATGTAAACAAACCTTACATCACAGGAATGCCTTAAATCGGCAGTGATTTCCTAAGGAATCCTGGGTAAAAGCTGGCACCTGTGAAACTTCTTACGGCTCAGAAGTGGGCCGTGTTAACAATATGCTTGAGAGCGTGTGGGCAATGCCTGCTGAACTCTTCGAATTCAGAGGAGTAGCTGAATAAGCTTAGTGCACAAATTATACAAATTGCAGAAGCTAGTTTTTCTTGGATTGCCTGGGCGCAGAGTTTAGTTTTCTTTTCTTTAATGCAGCCCTATGTGTAACTCTAAAGTGCTTGTTGTTAGGTGGTGTTGGGCTTGTCTGGAAAAATACATTTCTGGCCCCAAATCTCTGTCTGGGGAATAGGGTGGTACTCAAGAATACAGCTCCAAACATTTGTTCTTCCTTCGAAAATACTGCTGCAGTAGAAATGTTGAAGCAAGGCCATTACATTCTTTTCAAATTTATGTTTCTAACCCAATGCACTTGTATATCTCCCTCTCTTTCAGATTTACAATGCAATTTAATTATCTCAATACCTCTCTCTGAAAGAGAAAATCAGATAAAAAGCTTTCTAGAGTGAGGCTAAAAGGGAGGCTGCATTTCAGAACTCCAAACAGTCTCTGCAAATCTGCTGCACCATATATAAACAGTTACTTATGTACAATGATATACCTTAATTCTAATCATTTCCCAGAAAACTAAGGAGTACTGAGAAAGATCTAAACCCCAAATATAGTTGGTTTTGAGAGCCTAGGGAGCCAATCTCACCTTCTCTAGGTATTGCTCTTTCACATCACTGTTTTTGATTTCAATAGCTTTCAGGAGTCTCTCTTCTTCTCTTCCTAAATAAAACAACATAAAGTAAAACACTGAGAGGGTTTACTGAATAATTACTGAATAATCTCTCTCTCTCCCTTTTGCTTTGTTTGTGTATAATGGCAATTTGCAAAGACATAATAAACTATGGATGGAATGGAATAATTCAAAATTGTTCAGACTCACAGTCACAAATGTCTAGTCGCCGACATTAAATCAGAGGCAAGGGAATCCTCCTTATGGGGAATCTGAGGCAACAGCGATTTGCCCTCAACCTCTATTATAATAAATATTGGCAAGGACTCAAAATTGCATCAATACCTTGTTAAAACTAAACTATATATGATTGAGAGCCAAGCAGCTGTTTTTCACTAAAAAAAATGCATCTGAAATATTCACACGATAGGCATAATGTCTCTTTTGCACATCTGTCACCAAATCACCACCACTTACTAGGTTTAAGAACATCTCAGAGTGCAAAGCCTTGCACATAAGACACCAGAAATAAGCACCCGCACACATTCTCACACACAATTGTGAGCCCATACGTCCACACATAACTTTGATGGCCAGTTGCGGAGAGCAATATTTTTCTGAAGGATGTTTGTCTGGTCACCTGAAAACAATTCTTACCCATCAAAGACAACTGGGCAAATAACTATTTGCAAATCTGACAAAAAGTGACTTTTAAAAATGTAAATATTAGAGACCCTTGTGGCTAAGAGATAATTTTCCACTTAAATAATGGGGATTCGAGCAAGGACTGGAAAATAATTCCCCAGAGCAAAGAGACCACATTCCCTTCCAATCATCCCTGCAAACTGAAGCCATCCTCTAATGTTAACTAGAAAATAAGGGCGTTGCTCTCAGGGCTTTATAGGCAGAAAGTCTACACTCTAATGTGGAAGCCCTTTCCCACCGGCACGTGTGAGGGAATTAATCTCTGCATATGCTCAGGGGCGCTGTGTCCCACTCCTGCAATATTTGAACCTGTGCTAAGGAAGGCCACATCCTGATAGGGAAGCCCTTTCCCCTGTGACATGCATGAGGGAATTAATCTCTGCACATGCTCAGGGGCGCTGTGTCCCACTCCTGAAATATTTGAACCTGTGCTAAGGAAGGCCACATCCTGATAGGGAAGCCCTTTCCCCTGTGACAGGCATGAGGGAATTAATCTCTGCATGTGCTCAGAGGCGCTGTGTCCCACTCCTGCAATATTTGAAGGAGCAAGGCCAGGGTCCTGATTCCCCCCCCCCCAGGTGGGCGAGGGGAAATGCTCTCTGCACATGCTCAGGGGCACTCCACTGATTTCTCCCACCCTGACTGGAGCCGGCCAGGGCTGAGGGGGAAGCCTGCCAGCTTGGGGAAGCCACAGGCCGGGGGCTGAGCTGGGCGCCGACGCGTTCATCGAGGGCGTCCTCACGGCAGTCGGCGTAGAGGTAGCGTTGCCCGGCCGCTCCTGCGCAGGAGCCCTTCCTGGAGTTGGCCCCGCTGCTGCAGACCGACTCGCGTCGCGGGGTCAGGCGGGACTCGAGCGGCGGCTGGAGGGTGGCGGAGTTCCAGAAGGATTTGGCCAGCGCCTCGTCCTGCTGGCTGGAGCCCGAGAAGACCAGCGGGGACCCCGGATCCGAGCCCCCCGGCGGCGCCGCCATCTGAGGCGGCGAAGACGACTTAGGCCTCGCCTCGCCCCGCGCCGTCTCCATGGCGTCCGGCCCGCGAAGGGAGGAGGCCCAGGCCGCCGCCCGCTTTCCTGGCCTCTCCTGCCGCCCGTTGGGAACGGTCGTCACGCTCGCCGCCGCGTTCCTTCTCCCCTTCCACAAAAACAGATCAAATAGCCGTGTAAATATTCAGCATAGAAGGAGGCTGAAGTTTTATGTGTCATTTTTAGAAAGCGGCATCTTCATATCTGCGTACATTTCATAAGCATGCATGGAAACGGGATATATTGCAATTTATGCCCTCACAACTTCCCCCCCTTTTGTTTTGTTGAGAATGAACAATATCTTTGTTCAAACTCACACATTCCTTCTCCAACAAAAGCCGAACAAATATGCATATATTCCAACGTATAAGTACGTTTAAGTTTATATATAATTCTCAGAAAGATGCGTTTTTATAGGTGCGCACATACATGCGCACGTAGTTTACATTCATGCATTGAAACTGATATATTCAAATTTATGCAGTCACATTTTTTTCGCTTCCTCTTTTTGGTTTGGTTTGTTGACATTTCACAATATTGTGTTTAAAAACACGTTCCTTCTCTCCTTCAGCAAAAGCAGACCAAATACCCATAGAAGTATCCAACGTATATGTTGAAGTTTATGGATCATTCTTAGAAAGCTGTATTATATACACGTATGCGTGCACTGAAATTAATATATTCAAATTAACGCAGTCACATTTTCCCTTTTTGTTTTGTTGGCATTTCACAATAGAAAATTTAGTTTAAAAACACACACGTTCCTTCTCTCCTGCTTTGGATTAAGGGGAACCTGGAATGGAAACCCCTTCTGCTCCAGGGTTCGAAACAGATCCATGGAAAACTGTAATAACTCCCACCTTACACACCCTGCCCCCAAAAGAGGAAATACCTTGCCAAAAAAGAGGTCATGGATTTGCCTCCATGTGCTAATTTATATTTATAGATGCAAATGTGGAAATGATTACTAAAATTTAAGTAGAAAAATAGTGCTTCTCACCATAGTAAGAAAAACTGAGAGTATGAATTGTATACCTGTTTTACAAGACTGTTTTACAATTGAAAAATGGGGAGAAACCCTACAAAAGTGCTAAAATGACAGTGATGGAGCAGGCATATTAACATTTACAGTCTCCTAAATGGTGCTAAGTGTAGTCTAATCCTCTTGAATAATTCCAGCTGGACAATATGTCTCCTGTTGACTAACTTTACTTGACTGAGATGAGTATTGCTCTGTATGACTTGCACTTTTCTGGACAGACTTTGGGCTCCATCACACCCGTGATTTACTGCACTCTTGCCATGCCTGGTGTGCGGATTTGCAACACGGTACTCACATGACGCCACGCTTGTCCTGCTGACACCCTGCCTCTTCCCCAACCTTTCCTAGAATGCTAAAAGTCTGGATTATTTCCCCTAAGCCCACTTAATGCGCCCTAAGCCTCCATGTAGTTATAAAAGAACTGGGGGCTTGAATGGATTACATCAGGTCCTGGCAGGAAAAAGCGATCTCTCCCAGCAGCTGGCTCCAAGCCTCAATATAAAACCCAAACCTTGCATCCCAGGCTCGAAAGCCTTTTTAAAAAAATCATACAACACCCGAATCTCTGCAGAGACAGGACTGTACTCCCTCGATGCCCCCAAAGAGCCAGACTAAAGGGTCACTCCATTTTTGCCTGGCAGAAAGGCGGTCTGGTTGAAATACACATCTGCCAGGACCTGACTGGAGGGAGAAAGAGATGGGGAGGGGTGGAGTGGAGTGAAGTGAAGTGGAGGAGCAAATGAACGAAGGAGCAAATGAGCGAAGGAACAAAAGCGAAAGAGCAGCTATTCAGGTGAAAGGGAACATAAGCTTGATGCGATTCTGCCTCAGAGTTAAAAAATCGCGGAGGCAAACCCGGGAGGAGGATTAGGTGTGATGGAGGTCTTTGTCACTGGGGCAAAAGAGGCAGGACATCAAATGGTGTGTTCTTATTTCTGGGGTGAGGGGAAGAGACCATGTTTCTGGAAGCAGATCTGGAGAGCGTTTTCAGACAGCCCAAACATGCTACCTCTCTGAAATTGCTACTTTCATGGGCTATGCCAGATGTCCATATCTCTAAAGTCATCTCACATGTTTGGCTAAGGGGCCAGACTTCCGTCCACACCTCAAAAATCACTCAACAGCTGTCAGTAAGCTGTGAGCCCCAGAAATCATCCCCGACTGTGGGGAGGAGCAAGAGGAAGCTCCAATATCCCATACCCAAAGTCACCTCACTGCTTTGGGTAATGGCAGATGCCCAGTCAAACCCCAAAATCATTCCACACTTTTGGACAAGACCAGACTCCCGGAGGCACTCCCAGAATCACCCCACCCTTCACCAGGGCCAGATACCTATCTGAGCTGCCAAGAAGGTTACCAAGAAGCTGCCAAGAAGTTTTATTAGCAGAAGTTCAAGACAGTGACAGAGCAACCGATCCCTGACAGGTAAGGAATATTGGTAAGAATATGGTACCCTTGGGGGCAGAGAAGCAGACAGTGACTCAGGTGAGATCCTAACAAGGTATACCTGGGAAATGGTAGTAGCAGGATCATGGATGGATATGCCATTAGAGCTGGTGCTGGGATCTGTGTGCTCTGTGCATATGCGCTGATGCAGGAGTGTGTGCTAGGAGCATGTCCCTGTTTTAAGTTCATTAGTTTGCACCATGTGAAGGCAACATGTGGCCGATGTCGTCATCACAGAGTCTCAAATTGGTGGGCACATAAGGGTCTGGTTGACAAGAGTCTAGCAGTTAACAGTGCACTGTCTATAGGCTGACCAGATAAAATCCAGGTCAGGGCTCATGTAACAGTTGTAGAGAAAAGGGAATTTCAGCCAGCGTCATTTGTATGCAGTTAGTTCCTGGTGATATTCCCTCTTCATCACAACAGTGAAAGGTACATGCACTATACTAGAGTGATCATATCCAAAAGAAGGCAGGGCCCCTGCAACTTTAACTGTTGTGATGAAGAGGGAATTTCACCAGGAACTAATTGCCTACAAATGACCCTGGCTGAAATTCCCTTTTCTCTACAACTGTTAAAGTTACATGAGCCCTGACCTGGATTTTATCTGGTCACCCTAACACAGCCCAGGGGTAGGCAACCATTTTGGGCCTGTGGATACATTTGGCAATTTAACCTGCTGTCCTTGGCACCACCACAAAATGGCTGCCACGGGAGGTGCCGCTAGTCACAAAGCACAATAAACCTGCCCAAGAGACTGAATACTAGGAAGAGATGGGCCCCAACACAACAACTCCTTTGAACTCAAGAGTTTGCAGCACCAACAAAAACTTACTTTGCAGAAGGCAAACCTTTTTCTCATCTGATGAAGTGGACAGAGTCCATGAAAGCTTATGCCAGAATAAACATGTCAGTCTTTAGGGTGCCAGAAGACATTTTGCCCCTTTTCTCATGTCATAGTCCATGAGGAAGTGGGACACTAAGTGGACAGCCAGAAATGGCTTAAGATGTTGCTTAAGATCTAAATAAAATTGTAGTCACGAGTTTGTGAACTCACTGATTAGGATTCATTCTGGGGTCCCCCCCCCCGTGGAATTTCCAGTATTGATTTACTCACATCACTACATTGGTTGAACTATTGCAGAATAGCATATGGAATAGTTTGCAGCTTTGTATACTGGCTTTAGGAACAGTCAGCAGTGTGACACCTCTAAGTGAAAATTATCGAACACAATTAGCTTCAGTTGTGCTGATTTAAGACAAGGTGGCTCTTAGCAGGCTTTTAAAAAGGGCTTCCTGGTCAACAGACTCCAGGACAGCCTGCCTTTCCCACCATCAAAGCCTTGCCTGGAACTGACCAAAAGGTTTAGGTAGGCTGACCATCTGAAAAGGAGGACAGGGCTCATATAACTTTTACAGTTGTAGAGAAAAGGGAATTTCAGCAGGTGTCATTTGTAGGCAATTAGTTCCTGGTGAAATTCCCTCTTCATCACAGCTGTTAAAGTTGCAGGCACTATACTAGAGTGACCATATACAAAAGAAGGCAGGGCTCTGCAACTTTAACTGTTGTGATGGAGAGGGAATTTCACCAGGAACTAATTGCATACAAATGACACTGGCTGAAATTCCCTTTTCTCTACAACTGTTAAAGTTATATGAGCCCTGTCCTCCTTTTCATATGGTCAGCCTACAACTATACCCTGTTGTGGGTGAGGCAAATGCATTGCATTGTATGCTAGCCTTGTGAGCCAATGCGTTATGCTTATAAAACTGACTCCCTTTCCCCTGGTGTGGTCTGGATTTCTGTCCCTGAATACACGGTCTGCATAACCCTGGTGAACCCTTACATTGATTGGTGTTAGGGTTTACATTAGGGGTGTGCACGGACCCCCCGGATCGGATCGGGACCCGGATCGGGACCTCCAATTTTGTCCCGGACCAGTTCGGACAAAATCGGAGGCCCCCCGGACCGGATCGAGTCCGATCCCGACCCAAAAATCGTACATTTTTGGATCGGCCGCCATTTTTTTCCCCATAGACTTGCATTGCAATGCAAGTCTATGATGAAAAAATGGCGGCGGGTGGGTAAGGGGGGGCCTAACTCCCCCCCCCCGGGGCCGTCCGCTGTGGACGGCCCCGGCAGGTAAGCCCCCTCCCCCGCGCTCCCTACCCCCCCTGGGGCCGCCCGCTTCCATCCGCTGGCGCCCGCGGGCGCCAGCGGATAGAAGCGGACGGCTCCGGGGGGGGGTAAGCCCCCTTCCCCGCCACTGCTTACCTTCTCGGCCCGTCCGCTCCCGTCCGGCGCCGGCGGCTACTACCAGCGGGCTCCGCGGCCTACTCTCGAGTAGCGCGCCGGGTGATGACATCACCCGGCACGCCACCCTGGAGCAGGCCGCGGAGCCTGCTGGGAGTAGTAGGCGCCGGCGCCGGACGGGAGCCGCCGGGCCGGGCAGGTAAGGGCCCCCCTCCCCCCTCCCCCCTCCGCGCGCCCCCTCCTCCCCTCCACGCACCCCCTCCTTACCTTCCCTGCCCGGTGGCTCCCGGCCGGCGCCGGCGCCGGTGCCTACTACTTCCAGCAGGCTCCGCGGCCTGCTCTAGAGTAGCGCGCCGGGTGATGACATCACCCGGCGCGCCACCCTAGAGCAGGCCGCGGAGCCTGCTGGGAGTAGTAGGCGCCGGCGCCGGACGGGAGCCGCCGGGCCGGGCAGGTAAGGGCCCCCCTCCCCCCTCCCCCCTCCGCGCGCCCCCTCCTTCCCTCCACGCACCCCCTCCTTACCTTCCCTGCCCAGCGGCTCCCGTCCGGCGCCGGCGCCGGCGCCTACTACTTCCAGCAGGCTCCGCGGCCTGCTCTAGAGTAGCGCGCCGGGTGATGACATCACCCGGCGCGCCACCCTAGAGCAGGCCGCGGAGCCTGCTGGGAGTAGTAGGCGCCGGCGCCGGACGGGAGCCGCCGGGCCGGGCAGGTAAGGGCCCCCCTCCCCCCTCCCCCCTCCGCGCGCCCCCTCCTTCCCTCCACGCACCCCCTCCTTACCTTCCCTGCCCGGCGGCTCCCGTCCGGCGCCGGCGCCTACTACTTCCAGCAGGCTCCGCGGCCTGCTCTAGAGTAGCGCGCCGGGTGATGACATCACCCGGCGCGCCACCCTAGAGCAGGCCGCGGAGCCTGCTAGTAGTAGTAGGCGCCGGCGCCGGACGGGAGCCACCGGGCCGAGAAGGTAAGCGCCCCCCTCCTCCCCCCCCCCGCTGTCCACTTTCATCGGCGGGCGCCCGCTGGCGCCCGCCAATGGAAGCGGCGGTGGGCGCCAGTGGGCGCCCGCCGATCCGCCGATCCGCCGAACCAGTTCGGAGCTTTTTCGGACCGGTTCGGATTGGATCGGCCGATCCAGCTGCGGGATCGGAAATCGGATAATTTATCCGATTTCCCACTGGACCGGACTCGGATCGTGGATCGGGTCCGATCCAGTGCACATCCCTAGTTTACATAGGCATATTGGATGGGGACGGGATGTCTTGTTTTCCCACTGTTCTTGTATTTTCTGGTGGTGTGTTTTCCGCTACCAATTCTAGGCTGAGCATTCTTTGGATATGGTGCTGTTCTGCCAGTGTAGCGACATAATATGACTATAGGATTGCTGTTATTTACTACAATTTGTAGCCAAAAAGCAAAGACATCTGTGTTGGGCCATAAGAACAATTTCAAAATTGATCCGAACAAAGGCAATGCCCTGGTATGGATTTTGGAATAGTTTTTGTATAAATAATACTGTTGCACTCTCTCCACTTCTAGTGTTGAGATGTCCCATGAGTGCAGCACTTAACCTGGGTTTAGTTTTCTTTGGAAGATTACTGGATGCTTATTGGCAGTTTGTAATATTTGTGTTTATTGACAAATAAACAAGTTGAGTATAAGTGGAGGCATACAATTTAAACATTTCAACAGCCAGCCAGAGTCCACTGTTCCTACATCAGCTTTCTAGGGAGACTGCCAGCACTCTTAAGATCCTTATGGAGCATCAAAACTAATCTCTTGTTTTAAATCCCACGGAGACCTAGGGCCTATCTACACTACTGCTTTAAAATTGTTTATAACAGTTTTAAACTGGTTAATAACTGTTATGAACTGTTTTAAAGCAGTAGGCTGCCTCTACAAGAGGCATTTAAAGCTCTTTCAAGGCGCATTAAAACATTTACCTCTACAAGAACGGAGCGCAAATCGGGCGTAGAGGCGCGTTTTCTCTCCGAATGCGCGTTAAATAGCGAGTTTTATTTTGCTCCAGCCATTAAAGCGCATTTTGCCTATGTGAACAAGCGATTCTCCGCATTAACTACCTGTAAAGCGCATTTGAAACAACCGGTAAGGTCACCTGTTGAGTGCTCAATTACCTCCTGCATACAAGCATTTACGATAAAGCGCTGCAGCAAACATGCGCATAATCGGCTAACAAGGCGTAAAGCCGAATTCTTGTAGATGCTTCCTCTCCATAGCTAGAGGAGGGTAGTGGAAGAATATGGATGAGGAATTTCCTCTGACCATCACATACTTCTTGGGCCATCTTAGCTCCCAGGGTGATACATCACCATCACCTGAATATTAAGGGTGATGGCCAAGCTATTGCCTCAGGCCAATCTACACTAGAGTGACCAGATAAAATCCAGGTCAGGGCTCATGTAACTTTAACAGTTGTAGAGAAAAGCGAATTTCAGCCTGGGTCATTTGTATGCAATTAGTTCCTGGTGAAAATCCCTCTTCATCACAACAGTTAAAGTTGCAGGGGCCCTGCCTTCTTTTGTATATGGTCATTCTAGTATAGTGCCTGCAACTTTAATTGTTGTAATGAAGAGGAAATTTCACCAGGAACTAATTGCATACAAATGACTCTGGCTGAAATTCCCTTTTCTCTACAACTGTTAAAGTTACATGAGCCCTGACCTGGATTTTATCTGGTCACCCTAATCTACACTGATACACCTACTCCCAGAAACCTCATAGCGCACACATAACAGTACTTTAAAAATACAGAAACAAAGACAGATGTGCTGGTCCATGAGAAAAACAACCCAAAATTCACGGTGGGGGCAACACCTTTATTAGAACCAAACAAAATTCCATACAATTGTGTAAGCTTTCAAGTGCTTCAGAACTCTTCATCAGGCAAGGTGGTACAAAAAGCAGGTTGGAGAATCAGAAAATCCAAGAGGACTGCTACCCATCCAGATGCATAACCTTCTAAATTAATACGTTAATAAATCAGAATGGAGAAAAAATAACAAAATTATTAGTTAATCAGAATGAACCTCAAAGGCGTATGAAGTAAGGTTGTTTACCAATGTTTTACTCATGTAGTTATGGCCTATTCACAAAACAATTTGCATCTCAAACCTTACATTAACTAGCAGGCTTCTGTAATAACCTTGTGGCAGCTTCTGTAGGTGGTTGCTTCTGCTGTCGCATTGTATTAATGTTGCTTTGCAAAATGCCATCTCCAGGCCTTGGTTGCCAAAGCATTCCTGCAGTTAGTCCAGTCTTCCAGCCGGAGGAGGGGCAGGCCATTTTACCTGGCTGTGTCGTTAGTGACTGTTGCTTTTGTCAATCAGCTAACTACACTGCCTGGTAACGAGGCTGGTGTTCAGGCTCATGTCCAGCTTTTCTCCTTCTTGCAACTCTGAACACCCCTCACATTACCTTTTAATAGCTAGATTTAAGGCCTACTGTTTCTATTTCGATCTAATAGATAACTTGTCAAATCCATAGTTAATTTCCAAAAAGATAGGTTCTGGTGCTCAAGCTGAACTCTGTCTCCTAGGAGTCTCCCTGTCCATCAAAGCACTCAATGCTGAAGACAAAATGGTACATTTGCACTAAATGTAGCCACGGTCCTCTTGCATTATAAGCATTACGTCTGTCTTCACTTTCATCCATGGCAAAGGCACAGACCTCTTCAAAGAAGATGCAGGGATGCTCTTGCTATCATTATCAAAAATAAACACAACAAATGCTCTTAAAAGTTACTGCTTTTTTGCCATTTAAATGTGAATTTAAATGGATAATAATAATAATAATAATAATAATAATAATAAATTTATTTCTTACAAATTACAAAAAATTGGAGACCCTACTCTGTGGCTTACATTGCAGAACAGTTAATCCAGCCCTTACTTTATTACTGTAACGGAGTATTTCTCTTCAGGCCAAGTGTGAAGTTCCACAGATCAAGTGTGAACTTAGGAGTCTAAAACCAAGAGGTCAGGTTCTAGGTAGTGTTTCTATTACCCATTCTGCAGAGGCAGCATGGCTGCTGAAGGAATTGCAGGCTGTGCAATCTGGAGGCATCACCTGGTCTGCATCATAAGCCCCACCAGCTGACCTAGTACCTGGTCAGGTGACCCAAGGAACGAATGTGCTTCCGCGGGGCTTGATATAAACACGTTGCCCTCATGGGGTCTGTCCAGAGTTGCCTGGCGGGTGGCAGGTGGAGCAACTTGTGTGAAGCCTTTCTGCTGCTTTGGCATGCCTTAGACTCTTTCCAATGGCAGCCTATGCAGACTCTTCCCCTACCTTGGCTGACGGTGGATGCTGATCCCTCCCCACCTGCAAACTTGGCAAAATTCTGCCGCTCTAGCCAATAGGGCTACATCTCGTTGTCTAATAAAGTCACGAGAGACTGCCACTATGGTCATAACATGGCAGGTCACAGACCATCACAGATAGCATCCTAAGCACAACCTTGAGGTGCCCTCTCGCCATGCCTGGTGTGCGGATTTGCAACACGGTACACACATGACACCGTGGCTGTCCTGCTGACACCCCTCCTCTTCCCCAACCTTTCTTAGAATGCTAGAAGTCTGGATTATTTCCCCTAAGCCCATTTAATGTGTCCTTAAGCCTCTGTGTAATTTTAAAGGAACTGGGGGCTTGAATGGATTGCATCAGGTCCTGGCAGGGAAAAGCGATCTCTCCCAGCAGCCAGCTCCAAGCCTCAATATAAAACCCAAACCTTGCATCCCAAGCTTGAAAGCCTTTATTAAAATCATACAACACCTGAATCTCTGCAGAGACAGGATTGTACTCCCTCGATGCCCCTGAAGAGCCAGACTAAAGGGTCATTCCGTTTTTGCCCAGGGAGAAAGGCGGTCTGGTTGAAGTACTCATCTAACAGAACCTGTCTGGAGGGAGAAAGAGAAGGGGAGGGGTGGAGTGGAGCGAAGGAGTGAAAGAGCAGCTATTCAGGTGAAAAGGATTATAAGCTTGATGTGCTCCTGCATCAAAGGTAAAAAAAAAAAAATGCGGTGGCAAACCAGAGGGGAGGATAAGGTGTGATGGAAGTCTTAAAGTCCCATCGTCTTGTTTGCTGCTAAACTGGCGGCCTCTGAGATGAAACAGGATATTATGAACAAAGATAGTAATTCTTTGGATTCAAGCGGGGAAACCAGTTTTCCGGATGTTTTCTGCAGCAGGGAGGTCTGCTGTAGGGGAATCCCGTGCCTTGTTTTGATGACAGTGAAGCTAGTGATTGCCAGGAAAATATACAATCAGCTAACTACACTGCCTACAAACCAAACACTACATTGGCTGGATCCAGACCTGGAAAAGACAAAATATTTTCAGCGATTGCACTTTGCAATTCATGATGTCTCATGCTATGAAACAATAAATAATTACTGTCAGTCAAGACTGCGTGGATTGTTATCCTGCTATTGCAAGTGCAAAATGTAGAATTCAACCTTTGTTTTCATATTTTTTTATAATGACGTTTCTAGTCTTTAAGGTTGCCAAATTCAGGCTTTAAAGTTTGTAGATGATATCTGAGGAAGTTTCAGAAGCTGGTAGTGACTGAGCAGAGTCCTGGTTGCCAGGGGGAGTAACCTGGTGCCCCATAGAGCTCTTCCCCCAAATGCCAATATAAATAACTTTGCTTAATATGCATTAAGTAGGGTTCATGGATCTTTTTCTCAGCATGGAGTATATTTTGGCTGTAGTTCTTCCTATGCATATTATCGTCACTGAATATATAAAAAGCAGTCTCCATGTTTTGCCGCTCTTTAATGTTACCAAGAAACGTAACTGAAGAGCAGGTTTGATTTTTTTTTATGGCTCCCATTCAATTCTATGGGATTGCAGTCTTGGGAAAACACTTCCGTCCCCCAAGGCAGGGGGAAAGTCTAGCCCCAATGCAATGGTGCCCTTGAATTGATGTTTTAAAACGTCCTCTTGTGTAAGTGAATGGTTGCCAGGGGGCAATAAAATACCACATTTGGGGACAGTATTGTAGGAGTGGGTGGGGTGAGGTGGGGTAACACCTGTCTACCACTCCTGAAAATGGGTGGCCCAGCCTCCAGGAACAGAGCCCAATGTTCTCAATATGTAAAGTACTAAGAGCTACTTTTCATCCCAACTCAGATGTTCCTGCAATCAGCACCACCTGCCTCCACACTATCATGATCGGGGGTGTTCTGCTAGCGCTCCATTGCTTCTGTCTACAGCAGGGGCGCATTGGGCATGCAGCCCATTGGGCACCTTAATATGGCCCACACGGCTTCTTGAGGTCCCTCTGGGGGCAGGGTTGGAGGAAACCCTTCTGAAGGCATCCTGACTGCTATCTCCAAACTCAGATAGGAGATAACGGTGGATATACGCCAGCAGCGGAACTCCCACTGTTATCTCCGACGTCCGATCGAAGATAGCAGCAGAATGCCTGGTGGGAGTTTGGAGGAGTGGCTGCATTTCCCCCTGTGTGGATGAGTCCCAACCCTGATGCCAAGAAAGAAAAAAGGGGAGGCAACATCAGGGACAGGGCCACACCCCCTGCACATCATCTGGCTGGTGGGGTGTAGGGTAGAAGGTAATCAAGACCCCAACCCCAAAACAGCTCTGCACCCCTGGTCTACAGCATTCTTCCCCAACCTAGGGCTTTCCAGATGTGTAGGACCATAACTCCCATGCTGGCTGGGGCTGCTGGGGGCTGTAGTGCATCTGGAGGACACCAGGTTGGGAAAGACCAGTTGATAAGAGATTGACACAATGTTGATTTCATTTATTCCCATAACAATCCCATGAGGGTCCTCAGGCTTTGGCATTGGCAACCTGTCCAGGGCCTTCCAGAAATCCACCTTCAGCGTGGATTTCAAGCAGAGCCACCCATTTCAACACACCCAACATTATTGCCCTCTGTAGCACACTGGCTTTCCGTTCAAGCCCTGGTAGAATTCAGGCAGAGACAAAATAGCAGTATCATCCAGAAGAGGCCTGCTGGGGGGTGAAATCACACACTCTTCGTACATCTCAAAAGTCTAGTTTACATATTATGGGCTACTGCCAATACATGCCGCTAGCACAAGATACAGAAAAGAAACTGTAGAATTTGGTCCATAAGAAGCTTACCTTGCAATAATCCTGGTGGCAGGACCTACTTGGATAATTAAATGCAACAGCCTGGAATCATTTCAAAACTTGAGCTAGGAAGAAAGAATAAACGGCGCCTTTGAATTCCTTCCCGGATGGATAATCTCCCCCATTATCTACATTTCGGTTTCTTCAATATGCAAATCCCCTCAAATAAAGAAGGGTTTATTTCTGGGTAAATTTGAATAGGATCAATCCATAAAAGTAAGTTGCCCCTCCAGCCCCCCCCCCCATCTATTAATTCTCAACCTGTGAACATACAAGAGAAAAGTTTCAAATTCATAAGAAGGTTCTCCCTGTGCAGCAGACCCCAGCTGTAACGCCTCTGCTTCCAAGTCCCTTTGCACTAGCCTGGTCCAAGCCTAGTTGTGGGACATCCCCAGGTTTGACATTTGTATATACTCTGTAACCATGGATGCTCAGGTGTGGCTTGCGAGAGGAGCACAGATTCTGAAAGGGGGTAGACTTGACTTTGCTATACCGTGGCTTTATTAGGCAACGTTTCCATGGGTCACCCCACCGCAGAACACCACTGGAGCAGGAAGAAGCAATAGCCGCACCCTTGAAACAGGGCTGGCCTGAGATTGTAGTTATTCCACACGGTGGTACCAGAAAGAGAACCCTTATTTTTGAAACAGTTGTTCCTCATTTTGGACTCACAGAAAATTTAGGCTGACCCCATGAAAAGGAGGACGGGGCTCATGTAACTTTAACTGTTGCATAGAAAAGGGAATTTCAGCAAGTGTTATTGGTATACAGGCAGCACCTGGTGAAATTCCTTATTCATCACAGCAGTAAAAGCTGCAAGAGCCCTGCCCTCTTTTGTACCTGGTCACTCTAGTATAGCTCCCGCAGCTTTGCATGCATACAAATGACACCTGCTGAAATTCCCTTTTCTATGCAACTGTTAAAGGTACAGGAGCCCTGTCCTCCTTTCCATAGGGTCACCCTACAGAAATTGAGGAACGGCACTTTGTAGTTCAAAATGAAAACTTGGTAAAATCCCACAGGTCCCCTTATTTTCAAAATTTCAACGAGGCGTTGCCAGCAGGTCTCGAATGGAACAGCCATTCTTTCCTGAATTCTTGTCCCGCCACCCATCCACCCATCTTACCTGTGAAGACGTGCCACGCTCTGCCCTTCACATCTTGATTTACACAGGCAAAATGTTCTCTTCTACGCAAAGGCAATCTTTCTTCCCATTTCTGGAAAATTCAGTCCGGGCAGAAAGACGGTTCTTAAAAAGGCACATTTCCACACTGTGTCCAGGTCGGCTCCGTCTGCTGTGGCTGCAAGAAACTCCCAGCAGAATTACTGGCCACCATCTTCCTGTGTCCAGGAGAGTAATGTTTGCTTCGGGCTAGGCCTGCAGTTGCTAGAGAACTGGTGGATGCTTTTTCTCTCGGTCGTGTCTGGGCTTGCCCGGAGATCAGGGAGACCCATAATTTAATCTAACAAGGAATGCTTGGGCTGAGGTAGGGACCCCATCCAAACCCTTTTGATAAGGAAGGAGATCTGCCCTCTGATGGTGTCAAGCTTGGCATAAGGCCCATAGAACCAATGTTGCTCAGAAGGAACATCCTTCAATAATTAATAATAATAATAATAATAATAATGGCCTGTAATGTTCAGGGTAATGGTTTGTGGCATTCCTGGTGGAAGCACAAAGACCCATGGGCTGGGCTATGTCATAAACTAGGGATGAACAGATTGTGGCACCTCCAGATGTTTTGACCTACAACTCCCACTATCCCTCACCACTGGCTGTGCTTACTAGGCCTGATGAGAGTTGCCGACTAAAACATCTGGAGGGCCACAATTTGTCCATAAACATATCTGCCTCTCTCTGCAGAACCCTTCCCCAACCTGGTGTCCTCCAGAAGTTTTGGATGACAGTTTCAAGCATTCCTGACCACTGGCCATGTTAGTTGGGGCTGAGAGAAATTGTGCCCACACCTGGGGTTTCCAATGGGCCCACGGGACACCTCTATTAGTGCCCACCAGGCTCTTTGCCCCTCCTGATTTTTATTTCTTAAGATTTTTTTTTTAAAAAAACCGTTCTTAACTGGGAGGCTGTTAAGCTGCAAAGTCAAATGCTGTCCTTCAAACGCCACCTTCACTGGGGTTCAAAAGAGTAATTTTATGTTTTGAAGCTCAGAACCCACCTCTTAGGTTCTAACTTAGGTTCTTTGGCAGGTTCTGTTTTCGTTTTAGACTCACTAGATTGCCTTCTGGGAAATGAGTGTTCTCTGATTGGGCAAATGGTGGCCATTTTATGAATGGGCAACCCCACGCCACCCACACCTGCCCCATGGCAGGTATTTTGTGAAAGCGTGAACAACGCTCACTCAACACTCTCAAGTGTGCCCACTGACCTCAGAAGTATGGGGACGCCTGATTTACATTTTTCTGCTTATTTAATTGTTGAGAACCGCCTAGAGAGCTTTGGCTATTGGGTGGTACAAAAATGACAATAATTATTCTCTTGCTCAGGAGACTAGAGGCAAAAAACACACCAAAACAGGAGAGTGGGCTTTTGGGTTTGACTGTGGCACACTTACCAAAAGTGTTGGCTACCGCTGTGACGTTTGATGTATTTGTGCAGGCACCAAGTGAAACAGGATTTCAGCTCTATCAGAAATTCAGCTCTCTCCTTAAACAAAGGGTACACAACATTATAGCACTGTTATGTTCTTTGAAAATAAAATAAAATAAATAATAATAATAATAATAATGGGAAAATAGTAATTAAAGCTCCTCCATGGGAAAGGAAAATTGACATGGGGTAATTCAGAGAGGTAGTTTGCAGGGAAACAAACAGGGTATCCATCATTAATCCCACAGCCAGGATCAACAGGAAATAATGGGCTTATCTACACAAGGCATTTATTGTCCATTTGTCACTCCCTACTCATGGTAGATGGTGCTGTAACCCTCCAGAGCACTTTCAACGAGTTTTTTTTTAAAAGCGAAAGAAACAGCATTTTTTGTACTTGTGTATTTGGGCTATTCCACTATAGCACAGTGCCACCTAGAGGTTATGTAGCAGGAAAGCAGGAAAAGAAACACACTTTGTGTAGTGCACGGATCTCAGTTTTGCCAGGAAACTGAAAATAGATACAGTGGATTAGCAGCCTCTTGTAAAAAACCTCAATAAAACAGGTTGGCCTTGGACAAAAGAAGTGATTAATTGAAAGGCACAGGACTCCTGGAAAGCTGTGATGGTGCCTTGCCTCTCTGCTCTTGACAAGCCGGCACTGCCATGGCGTTTTAGTTTCTTAAATGGCCACAAAATCAGATCTGGGACAGAGGGGATCGCAATAAAAGAAGAAAATCTGGAAAAGCACACAGAAAACGCTGAAATGCAACGATTTGACAACACTGTCATGTGGATACTCCGTAAAAAATATGTGAATGAACATCAACAACAGGCCTGATCTCCAGTTCTCCTAAACTTTATGAGTTGAAGTGCTGTATCTCTGGATGCAAAGACTGGATTCCTTCCTGCTGCTCTGCGAGAGTCTCCTGTGCTGTGTACCCTTACTCACAGAATTACGCTAAAATAATCAGAGTAGATGTACAGCTTGACTTGCCAGCCCGTGGCAATTTGCCAAAGCCTGGAACTGGAGGAGGTGAAGCTGGCACGGGAGTGACCTTCTGTGGGATACAAATGCTTGGTTATTCATCCGAGCCTCTCACAATAACTGTCAGGCCTGCTTGGACAAGCTGGAATAAGGCACAGCTACAGAACAAATTCTTAGCAGCTGAGGCGTTACAGTGACCCCAAACCTACCTGCTTCTGGTTCTTTTCCCCATGGGGAGAGAGATGAAGGAAGTAAAGGCAGACCTTCCATACTGACTTTTAGTGGCTGGAGGGAAGTGTCAGTGGTACTTTAGGGTGAGGATTAATTCTCAAGTTAGGGTTAGGGTTGAGGAGGCACCGCTCCTCGGGCAGGAACTGGGGCTGCAGAAGAGCCTAGCAGGGCCAGACAGAAAGAGTGGGCCACCAGGACTGCTTGCATACTAACTTTTAGTGGCTGGAGGGAAGTCTCAGTGGTACTTTTTGGATATGGTCAATCCTCAGGTTAGGGCTAGGGAGACATGGCTCCTCAGGCAGGAACTGGGGCTGCTGAAGAGCCTAGCAGGGCCAGACTGAGTGGGCCACCAGGCTGGCTTGCATTAGTTCTCAGGAGGAAGAGTTTTCTCACCCTGCACTGCCCCAAAATTTGTTCTGGAAAAGAGAAGTGGCTTCATTACAGAGTTTTCCAGCATTGGTAGTCAGATATTCAACAAGCAGAGCTTCTCCTGCTGCTGCCCCTTCGCTGAAAAAATTACACCTGTTGAACTTCTGCCTCTCACAGTTTTGTTAAAGGCTCAGGCCCTATACCAGGAAATAAAGGTCCTGAGAAATCATCCTCATCCTCATCATCTATTTTGAAATAATAAATGTCCCATAAAGGTGTTCCTACCAAAGCCTTGCTAGATGTTCAACAGGGCCATCCTAGGCATGTCTACTCAGGAGTATGCCCTATTGGGTTCAATGACAATTAATCCCAGATGAGTGTGAATCAGGTTGCTTCCTAAACCACACCACATCTTTTAGTGGATGGGATTGTCGGGTCTGCAGCTAGCTCCCTTGCTGGACTTCCCTTCATATGCAAAAGAAGCAGGTGGAATTAAAATATCTGAGCCAAAGAGAAGTGGCTGGCAATGCTGCAAGAAGAGCTGATTAGCAATTACAGGAAACAACCCTTGTGTAATACAATTATTACAAGGAGGGTATATTCGATCCAGAAAGCTGAGATACATCTTATCTTGTCTCTAGTTAAGACTTCAGACGTACCTGCACTGATGGGAGAGTAAATCCTATTGAACAAAATGGGATTTACTTCCAAGTAAACCTACCTAAGTTTATGTTATCAAATGCCTTTCTGTCTCTTGAATCAAGCCACCTGGTTTTATACCTCTCTTCACAACGGAGACATGGTCTGTTGTTTGTCAGAGGTTTGGCAAAGGAAAGGAACCTGTTCCAATACCGGAGAAAATGGGGATCACAGCCCAGAAGCATTCCCACTACTGACATGGAGGGCTTCACCTGCTGAATTTCTGCATGTCAGCTTGTTGTTAAAGGCACAGGATTGAGACCAGTAGAAAAAAGGGGGACACCTTAAGACTGCAGTTCAGTGTACACTTATTTGGGTGCAAGTCGTAGCCTATTCAGCATGGCTTACTTCCAGGTAAAGATGCAGGTGATTGGATTTCATGTGGGAAAATAACTCCCCTCTGATCTTTGAAGAGAGCACTTTTGAGGCTCCAGAACTGAGGTGCTGATCTATTTAGACACTGGCCAAGCACTGAAGGAAAGAAACTACATTGTAATATAATAAAATAAAATCTATTTGTTTAATTTCCTGTTTTTCTTGCTTTATATGCACTCAACTCTACGACACACAGCTGCCTTGAACCCTGAGATGTTTCGCTCCAACCTATATAAACCAGAAGGCAAAACAGTCACAGCTGTTTAGCTATCAGATTAGCTATAGTTGGTTAGATAGTGCAAGGGCTGTAGGAATAAAGAAATAACATGCAAACTATCTAAATAGCATCGGACTTTTCAGATTTTCTTCTTTTCTCTCTTTGGGGATTCTTAACTCTTTGAGTGTAGCTGGTGTGCGTTTGGGTTTTGTTAGCATAGCTAGGGTTTGGGTAATTTGTTTCGGAGAGGATCTGTTACTGAAGGTAATGTTTATTGGCTTCTCTCTGATGTATTGTCGCTGTATGTAATAATTAACTATATAGATGAGGTATGAGTTAGCTGTAATCACTAGCAAAGAAAACTTGGTTCCTAAAAAGTGCTAACCAATGAGCTGTGGCAATGGAAAAGGGAAATTCAGTGTTAGGCTGCCTCTACAAGAGGCAGTTAAAGCTCTTTCAAGGCGCATTAAAAAATTTACCTCTACAAGAACGGAGCGCAAATCGGGCGTAGAGGCGCGTTTTCTCTCCGATTATGCGCATTATCGAATGCGCGTTAAATAGCGAGTTTTATTTTGCTCCAGCCGTTAAAGCGCATTTTGACTATGTGAACAAGCGATTCTCCGCATGTCAACAATTTAAATCATGTTTCGGTTGTCCAGTAATGCGCTTCGCTGCCTCTTGTACAGAGGTATTAGGCGTAAATGCGCTTCTGCGAATATGCGCATAATCGCCTAACCAGGCGTAAAGGCGAATTCTTGTAGATGAGGCCTTAGAGAAGGGATCACAAGCAAAGTGGAAAAATATCATGATGATATCAACTTGCAGGGCTGACTTAAAAGTGCTGTGTTTTGAGCTGCTCAGCTACCTCTGCTCTTTATAGAGCTTGGAATTACTGTTAAAACAATTAAGGAGGTGGAGTGTTTTTCCCTTTAAGGAAAGTCTAGAGCAGCCTTCCTCAACCCAGTACCCTCCAGTTCTGTTGGACTTTAACTCCCATAATCCCCAGCCAACATGGCAGCCAATGGGAGTCATGGGAGTTGTAGTTTAACCATCGAGAAGGCACCAAATTGGGGTAGCATTGCCTAGGCTGTCTAGAGTTCTTTATCCTAGACCAGAGAGAGTGGCTGTAGTCCTAGGCACACTTACCTAGGAATAAGTCCCATTGAATTCCATGGGACTTGCTTCTGAGTCAACACATATAAGGATTGTGCTGGAAAGAGAGGCATGATGGGAATCTTATTAACCCATCAAGGGGGTGGAGGGAGTGGACAGAAACCCCCTCTCAGACAGGTTGAGGACAACCAAAAGAATCCCAGTGGGCATTTTTCATTTAGATCCTTTTAGATGATGACCCTGTTCAGACAATACATTAAACCATCATAGTTAAGCATTTTGAGCTAAAACATTATGGCTTTGTGCGTCATTTGAACCATGACTTTGTGAGTTCTGTGAACCATTCCTAACCATAGTGGCTTCATAACCATGGTTCAAGCATGCTCACTAAGCATTTACTGGGGGTAGCGGTCTAACCCTAGTTTAGCATGTTGTCTAGGCTGACCATATGAAAAGGAGGACAGGGCTAATGTAACTTTAACAGTTGTAGAGAAAAGGGAATTTCAGCCAGGGTCATTTGTATGCAATTAGTTCCTGGTGCAATTCCCTCTTCATCACAACAGTGAAAGTTGCAGGGGCCCTGCCTTCTTTTGTATATGGTCACTCTAGTATAATGCCTGCAACTTTAACTGTTGTGATGAAGAGGGAATTTCACCAGGAACTAATTGCCTACAAATGACACTGGCTGAAATTCCCTTTTCTCTACAACTGTTAAAGTTACATGAGCCCTGTCCTCCTTTTCATATGGTCAGCCTAATGTTGTCTGAACAGGCCCGATATGTCTTATGGTGCTGTTTTATCACTGCTGTTCAGCCTACTGTTTCCTTGTTAAGGGTTGTATTCTAGCTTGTCTCTGATCATATGCTCCATATGCCTGCCTTGAGTACAAAGCTGGGATATAAATGTCCAAATAACTCACTTCTGTAAGATATGGTGATGGCCGTCAGGGTAGCTAGCCTCTCCCTCCCCCCCCCCCCCCCCCCCGTTCTTCAAAAAAAGGATTGGGAAATTTAAGGAGGGCTGGTCTACCAGCTTCTATCTTTGATACCTTACCAGCAGACACTGAAAACACAGTGCTAGGTGATTCTGACTTCTCCAGCAAGATTGTTCAGTTTGGTATATGGCTACACACTAAAGGCTCATCCGTACATGGACAGCTAGTACTAGGAATAACTCATCCCAAATCCTAGTTGATGTGGCCGTAATCCTCAGTGGGAAAAACCAATAATGGATTCATTGGAGGGCCTCTCTAAAAATGTGGAAGCTTTGCAGGGCAGGCAGAAGACAGGAAAAGTGATGAAAATCAACACGTTTTGGTCTTCTTTTCTCCCCCATTTTGTCGTCTTCCGTTTGTACTACCAAAGCAGAGGTCTTGTCTTGCGCCCACAATTCTAGAGAAGACATGAAAGATGAAATTGCTGCTACGGTGTTCTTCATCACGTGCCTGGCCAAGAAGCACAACAAGCTGAGCAAGCCCCAAATAGAGATGTTTGCATCCAAGCTGATGACGGCTCTGTTTGAGCAGTACAGAAACCACTGGTACATTGACAATCCTTTGAAAGGGCAAGCTTTCAGGTAAGTGTCGCAGGTGTTGCCCTCACCCCTTTGCCAAGTTTGTCTGCAAAACAGGGACTTGGATGCCTCTAGAAATCCATGATTCCAGTTAGTGCTGGCTCTAGGTTTGGAAGGCCCTTGGGTGAAGACTCCCTCCATCGGCCCCCTCCTAAAGCAGGTCTACCTTCTCACCACCGTTGTTACCTGCCTCTTATTGCTCCTCATCCTCTTTATCATCTTTGCCACCTGTTGCTCACTTGGCAGAAAGAGAGTAAGTAAGCCATGGCATCTCTTGTTCCTCCTCCTCATCACTTATATATACAACAAAGCATATAGGTTGTGGCATTAGGTGAAAGGAAGGAAGGAGGCTTGCACCAGAGAACCAGTGTGGTGTAGTGGTTAGAGGATTGGACTGAGATCCAGGAGATTTGGGTTCTATTCCCCACTCGGCCATGCAGGTCACTGGATGACTGTGGGCCGGTCTCTGTCTCTCATCTTAGCCTACCTGACATGGTTATTCTGAAGATAAAATGGAGAGGAGGATCATGTAAGTTGCCTTGGGTTCTTTGCAAGAGGAAAATGGTGGGATAGAAATGTAATAAATAAATGAATAAATAAATAAATCTCTGTCTCATGTAAAATATGCACAGCAAATGGGGTTAGACGTGCATCCAAAACGCCTTACTTGCACCCTGTGCCAACACATGTTGGAGACTTCAGCCAATGTTTCCAGACCCCCCCCCCCCGACCCCCTGCAACTTCCATACAGATGGAGTTAATGTGGGTCCAATGTGGGCTTCATGGCACCACTGTTCTTGATGTTAAGAGAACATTGAACTGTGTGGAATGAGGGTGTAGTGGATAGAGTGTTCGTCTGGGACTCGGGTGACCTGGGTTCAAGTCCCCACTCAGCCATGAGGCTCACTGGGTAACTGTGCGACAGTCACTGACTCTCGACCTAACCTACCTCACAGGGTTGTTGTGAGGATAAAATGGAGAGGAGGAGGAAGACTATTTAAGCTCCCTAGGCTTCCGAGGAAGAGGGAAAAGGGTGGGATATAAAAGTAATAATAAATGCGAATAAAATGACAGGGCCCGGCCTGGCCATGTTCCACTCCTACTTGTCCAGGTGCATAAGGATAAACCAGTTCAATGCTAGAGATCCTTTGCTGGAGCAGGCATGTGCAGAGAGCAACGTGGACTTCAAGAGCCTTGGCTTACCAAAGGAATTGACTGTCTGGGTTGATCCATTTGACGTCTGCTGCAGGTGAGCCCATTCAAAGGGATTTGACACACTTTCCCGGAGAATGGATGAAACAGTGTTGGCTGGCTTTGGAGAAGGGCTTTTTTTATATAGCCTCCTGTGGATGGTTCTTTTTCTTGGTCTCCTGTGGACATTACTGTGGGGCGTTCAATGCAGAACCAGTGGCAGGTTTACATTGGGGGGGGGGGATTTCCTCACTCCATAGTTTCAGTGTGTGGTGAATCCGCTCCGGGTTTCAGTCAGAGCCAGTCAGAACTCTAAAGGACCTCTCCAAGGTGTGAAGCCCATGTGGCCACCCAGAGAGCAGCAGGTACTGAAGCAAAGTCCATTTTATTCTTGCACTCAGGATAGTGCTATGTTGGAAGTGAGTTGCAAAACTCAGATGTATTTGGCTGCATTTCCCAGAATCCCCCAGCCAGCATAGGTGTTCTGGGAGTTTTAGGTTGGGGAATGCTGGGTAATGAAATTACTAAGAGGCTGAGCTATGAATCAAGTAGTCTCAGGCTTAAAAATCCTCTTATGCCGTGACCTTGCTGTCTTGCCTTTGTCAGTCCTGTCCCTCTTCACTCTCCAAGCCTCGGCCCTCTAATTCTATAGTTCTAGGCCTACCTTACAGGGCTGTCAGAAGGATTCCTTCTAGATTATGTTGTGTGAAGTGTTCTGGATGCCCTGGCCAGCTAGAAAAATGCCAGGTATTTGTGTTAAGTAAGAGTATACCTTTGTAAAACGGACTCGCTTAATGCAAATGGGCACAAACGGCTTTGTGTAGCTTGTTGCAGAGGGGAGATCAGCTGTATTCCATAAGGAAGTTTATTAACTCCTTGCCAGTCGCTTTGGTCTTCATACCTGCAGCCGCCTGATACCTTGCCCAATGCACCCCTCTGTCTAGAATCGGCGAGAAGAACCTGCCTTTCACGGTGGTGCACTTTGAAGGCAACGAAGAGGACCATGACATCTGTCAATGCATCTGCCAGGCTGTGGATAAGGCCCTGACATCTGACTACCAATCCAGCCCTTTCTCTGATGAGGAGAGCTGCATTGCACAGCCCAAAAGCATCCCCACTGTTAGCAACCCAAACAGTGTGTACCAGGTGAGTGGGCTGCATGCTATGGATGAGTGAGGAGATTTGGGTCTGTGCCTGGCTTGCCCCGAGCAAGGCTGTGGAAGCTCAGCCGTCATGGGCTCTCTTCTCTCTGTGGGCTTTTTTTTTTTTTTTGCCATTGCTAGGACTGGCCTGGACAGAACCCTGTAATGGTTGGGCCTGGCCAGGCATACTGATATCTCTGCTCTAGAGGGCTTGCAGTTTGAAGAAATGCTTGCTAAGAAAAAACCTGTTCAATGAATACCAAGGGGGCACAAGAGAGAAAAGCTAGTTTGATATCTTATTTTGTAAGTATTTTACCCTGGGCAGGATCTACACTACTGCTTTATAACAGTTTATAACAGTATTGACAACTGTTGGAGCCCATGACACATTCCATATACCGTTTTCAAACCGCTTTCAAAGTGTCATATCCTGCTTGGTGTAGATCTGGCCCTGCTCTTCAGCCAACGAGGCTCCCACAGTGACTTGCATAAGATCAATAACTGAGGTCTAAAAGTTGCAACATGAAAGGAAAAAGGGATAGGGAAGGAGGAGGAAAATGAGCAAACTGAGGCACCAGTTGTTAAAGCTGCAAAGTTCTTGTAGCGATCAGCTTGCTTGGGGAAAAGAGTTATGAGAGAAGAGGAGCCAAATGCAATTGGTGTCTCAGCAATGCTGACGGGAGTAGGGTACGCTTCTTATCTAGTAGTCTGGGAAAGGTTTTGCAGAAGCAAGCTAGGAGGGAGTTGGTGAGGAAGAAATTGTACTAAGTGTACGGAACTACAGGCAGCTGCAGGAATGGGAAGAGAAAAGCCTTGGGTTTTACAATTTGCCTGGACGCCACAGGTGACTAGAAATTTCAAGCAGGTGAGCGAACAAGCTGGCGGAGGAAACAGATGGACTGAAAAAGTAAAAGATCATCTCCTCTGTCAATCTCTTAAATTTGTTTGCTAAGATGCTAGTAAATCGATTTTCATGCTGGCATTGGAAAAGGGGAAGGCCCCTCCCCTTCAGCTAGGATGAAAGTGCAGCCTGGTAACTTCTGTGGTCTTGCTTATAAGGCTGCAGAAGGTGCTGAAAGAATTACAGATAGAGGGAAATAGAGAGGGACAGGAAAGCAGATACGGCTCAGGATGGTACAGAGGGCCTTAAATGGGAGTGCATAGTATCTTGGAACCGATACTGACAGTAATGGGGAAGGCTGTTCGCTGAGCTGGCATTTACTGATCAAATATGAAACATCGTAAATTGTCTCACTGTGCATTGATATTTAATATTTAATAATACATGTGATGTAAAGAATGGACATCAATTAAGTATCCAGAATGCCAGGATGATAGTTGGCATGAATGGAGAGGAGAAATTCTGGCTTCAGATCCCACACCCCAAATAACTTAGGGGTATTCCATAAGCCAAGGCTGCCTGAAACTCCTGACTGTGTTGAAGTTCAAAGCAGGGTTGGGTTGAGTTCTTGTGTACATGCTGAAATGGCACAACACAAACCTACTTTTCCATCTTTTCAACTTCTCTGTCTGGTCCCAGTGCGGCGAGCCATTCCAGCTCTGGGCTCAGTACTCCCGCAGGAAAGCACACGGCCCTGATGGAGTCCACCCAAATCCAGCCAGTGTTTACTACCTTCAGTACAAGGGCTACAAGGCCTGCCGGCCATCAGCCGTGTTCAGTGGTCCTCGTATAGACAGATACCACTGGGTCAACACCAACCGCTAATACAGGGACACTCCCTTCCCCATCGAATTCCGAATACTGGGGAAGACTGGACCTTTGTAGCCTGGAAGGAAGTTTGGAGCTTCACCAGGAGAAAACCTTCTTAAATCACGTATTACAACTTTTCTCTCTTCCTGTCCCCACCTCTCTTTTTTAGAAATTCCTTTTGTGTTCGCAGCCTTTTAAAGAAGCCCTCGATGCTAAAGACTCTTTCTTTTTTAAAAAATGATTTTAATGTGTTTTTATGGCACGATTGAAAACTGAACTGCAGAATTGCGCTTGTGGAAAACGTAAAAAGGAAATCCAGTTACTAATAAAATGAAGTGTGTGCTTTTAAAAAAACTGTCCTGGCTTCTTGATCAAGAGGGGAAGGTAGAAACATTGAAAATAAATATGACTTGGTTTTCTGAACGGGATTTGTTAAAGGGGGAGGGTAATAGGATGACAAACACACACATATACAGACCCTCTTCCTTGTGTACCAGGAACCAGGAGAAGTTCATAAAATGGAGGGCTCCGAGCGATAACACCCCAAACCCATTGTGCCTCCATCTTTTCTTGCCCTCAAAGAAACCGTGGAAGAACACAAGAGGGCTAAAATCGAAACCTATGTCTGGACCTCTCATAAAATTCTGTGAATGAGGCTTGCAACGAACACTAAAAGCCTTGCCTGGAAGCATCCCTTGTCTTTGAACTGCTCAAGACCACATGGGCAAATTGGATTTCAATCTGGTTTCAGAGGCCTAGTTGTGGGACAGAGACTGCTTTGGCTGCCTTGGTGGATGATCTACAGCGTGAACTGGACAGTGGGAGGATGTCCTCATTGGTTCTGCTGGACCTTTCAGTGGCTTTCACTGCCGTTGACCATGGTATCCTTCTGGGGTGTCTGTCTGAGATGGGACTGGGAAGCACTGTTATACAGTGGCTCCAGTCCATCTTGGAGGGGCAATCTCAGAAGGTGGTGCTAGGAGATTCCTGTTCGACGCTGTGGCTGATGGCCTGCGTGATTTCCCTCACTTTTTTGTTCTAAAACGCAACAACCCTGTTGCCAAGGTGGCACATGAAAACAAATAGAAATGAAGCCAGCCACTTTTCAAATTCTTTTATTGTACTTCCTTGTAGTCTATTGCTGGGCGAATTTCTAAGTCCAAACAGCAGCAAGACATGGTCAGGGAGGCAGGATCTAGTATAACTTATAAGAGACTCTTTGGCTGGTACTTACATTTTAACTTGCGCATGGAGCAGTGCTTCACTTATAAGCGCAGAGCCTTACTAACTATTTTTAACTTGTGAATGGATTTACCATCCCTGGACTCCTTGTGAGGAAGGGCAGGTTATCAATCAAGCAATCCAACCAAATTAATTAATTGTAGCTGTGCTCAGAAAAACAAACTACATTCTCACTTCTAGTTTCTTCCCCTTTTTTCTCTTATAAGGCCACAAGAGACGTAGGCCTCCATCACACCGGGGATTTACTGCACTCTCGTCATGCCTGGTGTGTGGATTTGCAGCACGGTACTCACATGACGGTGTGCCTGTCCTGCTGACACCCCACCTCTTCCCCAGCCTTTCCTAGAATGCTAAAAGTCTGGATAATTTTCCCTAAGCACATTGAATGCGTCCTTAAGCCTCCGTGTAGTTTTAAAGGAACTGGGGGCTTGAATGGATTGCATCAGGTCCTGGCAGGGAAAAGCGATCTCTCCCAGCAGCCGGCTCCAAGCCTCAATATAAAACCCAAATCTTGCATCCCAGGCTCGAAAGCCTTTTTAAAAATCATACAACACCTGAATCTCTGCAGAGACAGGATTGTACTCCCTCGATGCCCCCAAAGAACCAGACTAAAGGGGTCATTCCATTTTTGCCCGGCAGAAAGGTGGTCTGGTTGAAGTGCTCATCTACCAGGATCTGACTGGAGGGAGAAAGAGAAGGGGAGAGGTGGAGTGAAGTGGAGTGGAATGCAGCGCAAGCCAAGGAACGAAAGATCTTAGGAGAGAAAGAGCAGCTATTCAGGTGAAAGAGATCATAAGCTTGATGTGTGTTTGCCTCAGAGTTAAAAAAAAACACAGAGGCAAACCAGGTGGTGGTGGGGATTAGGTGTGATGGCAACCTCATTCAGGCCTCCCTGCTGTTTGCCACTCCCCCCTCCAGCATTTCTAGCTCCCTCAGCAAGGAGTCCTTCTCCAAGCTGATGGCCTCATCCTGATGAAGTGGTGAATTTCCATAAGCGGAACCCCTGAAGCCCTGCTGTTCCTTCTCCAGGAGTTTCACCAACTTCTGAGTTAGCACGGCCAACTTGTCTTCTGCTCCTACCACTTCAGCGACATCGGTAGGGCAGCTTTCAGACGGAGAACTAAAGAAAGAAAAGTGTACAGAGTCAGGCTTCAGTGGCTGTATGGCATTCTGCATACTGTCTTGCAGACGTAGCTTTGAGCTGGGAACTCTTGAGTTCACCTTTGCCTCAGCCTTGGATTTGCCTGGTGCCCTAGAGATATGTTTGACTACAACTCCCATTGTAGATGGGGGATTCTGGGAGTTGTAGCCCCACACATCTGTGGGGGGGACCAAGTTGAGGACGGTTGTGATATAGATGGCTTCACCTGAGACGTTATCTTCCGGCCCCCATTATCTGCCATACATAGATAGTGGTGTTGACCAACCTTAGAGGGTTCTGTGTACAGATGACTGAGATAATGTAGGCGGAACAATTAAAGAAAACGTTTTATGAACACTGAATGTTATAAATGAAGCGGGGCTCCCACATCGTCATACCAGTTCTGCAGCTGCAGGCTAAGCAAGGTGCAAAGTGCACAGGATCAGAGAGTGGGGTATGCCGTAGCAGTGAGAGCATTGGACGGATAAGGGAGAAATCCCTGCTCAGCCATGAAGCTCACTGGGTGATCATGGACCAGTCTCTCAGTCTCTGCCTTACCTACTCCACAGGGTTGTGGGGAGGATACAAGAGGACATGGCCATGTAGGCCACCATGAGCTCCTTGAAGGGCCAGTTTGAATGACATGAAAACCCATCGTGGATTAATTAACCTTCAAGGTGCCAGGGCAAGTGCCATCTGCCATTATGAATATGCAACAGTCCGGCCAGGGTTTCCTGTCACTTGCCATGTTGTTTGAAGCTGGCTGGGGAGGGTTGTTTGAGGACTAAGCAAGCCTCGCATAACCCTAGAACAGGCTGTAGGCTATGCAAGGCACGCACCGTAGCTCCTCGTGGGTAAATTAAGCCACGCTGGGCTGTGGTGTTGTCCAAACCAGGCCAATAATTCGGATCAGGAGCAGATATATGGGTCTAAGCATATGGGTAAATCCTAACACTGAAATAGCTGTGCAAGGTTTTTAGGGCCGGGGCTAAACATCACAAAAAGAAATGTTGAACTTGTGGGATAAAGCACACCACTTGCAATGGTGATGAAATTGCAATGGAGCAGGGCACATAGGTTTGTGGAGGGGGCAGGTGATCTCACCCACCAAGCCCTCAGTCATGGAAGGGGCGTGCCACATCCCTGATGTGACAAGGGGCATGGCCATGCTCTGGGACATAATTGGGACTGTAATTGCATAGGATGAATGTTCTAAGTGCGTCTGCCAGGAACTGGCTTCGCTGCGCATGGGGTGGCAAAGTGTTTTTGCCCGCATCACGCCTTCTCCCACTGGGGAAAGGATACGGGGCAGGCAAAACTGCTCCATCTGGCTTCGCTTATTTTTGGAACTTCTTCAGACAGTGTGGTGGTGGTGGTGGTGGTAAACCACGTTTCCCTCCTGTAGTTTTGCCTCTTGCCGCTGTCCCACAATAGGGACTAGCAGCTTCCTCTTTCTTCACACACTGAAGGAAGAGAAACTAAACAAAGACCATGTGGCCTGTTGAAGGGGCCATTTTTATTGCGCTGCTCTCCCTGCGCGTAGCAGGAAATGGTAGCACATTTCACTGTAGGAGGAAAAAATCGGATTTTCCAGGGTCTTTATTTTTTAATGGGAAAACGACCAGAAGGAGTGGGAGCCTGGCGGATGGTGTTGTGAAAAGGACTTGTGAAAATCCGTGAGTGCCCAGTAACGTGCGTGCTATAAAACGATCATCTGATGATCCTCTCGGTCTCCTCATGTGAGACTGGGATGTGATGGAAGGAGGCTGAGGGGGGCACACAAAATGCACTTCCATTAACACGGCCCCAGTTCCATCATTTGCAACTCTCATTGTGCTCACCTCATCATTGGGATTGTTTCTTGAAGGTTCGGGAAGACGCAGGAGTAACATTCCTTTGAAGACAGTTGGGTTTTAAGCGAATCCTCGAACTCTGCATTGAGCGAGAGTCCCTTGTGCTGTTTCAGGTGCCGGGCATTACACATGCAAAGGAAGGCGAGATGAGGCTGAATGAGTTCAGTTCTTCACATGGGCAAAGGCAGATGATATACGAGACGCTTGGCGGGTACTTATGGCTACCCTGGTTACATGCGCTGTATGGAGAGGAGCCCATCCCTCCAAAGTAGGGGCTGCCTTGGAAGATTTCTCAGAACTGTACAAAACACAGTTGCTAACTTACTAACTGGGACCAGGTAAAGCTGAGGTGATGGACCTCTTTGCACCTGAGGGCCGAATTTCAGAGACGTTCTCAGGGGCCACAAATACAAATGATGACAGTATAGTGCAGCTGAAAGCTCTTACTGCCAGTAACAGAGTCTTAGGAGAGTCATTTCAACCTTTTAGAATGGGGGTTCTGCACAAAACCCATGAAACCATGAAACAATTGCTGGTTGGAAGTAAAGAAGATGGGGCGTGGGAAGGGGGCATGGCTTTTTGGAGAACCCCAGAGGGCTGGATTCAGATTGTGGTCCTGAGATTCAACAGCCCTAAGTTGATGGGAAATCCTAAGGCAGTGCGGGTTCCCCTAGAAGTCTCATGGGGAACAGGAACATGTTGGAGTATTTGATATTATGAGCCCCGATCTTATGCTCAGCCTGTACATATGTGTGAATAAACCTTGTACGTCCTAAGGGTGCAATCCTATGCACGTTTAGACAGAAAAATGTCCATAACCCCCAGCGTTCCACAGCTGGCATGGAGTTATAGGACTTTTTCTGTCTAAACATGCATGGGATGCACCTTAAGTTTCCTTCTAAGTAAACTGAACTCGGATTATGCGCTGGCACTCCAGAACATCTCATCACTCAGCAAAGTGCTTAGTGACAGCACCAGAGAATATCCCAGTGTTCTCCGCTGCTCTTCTGTCTCGAAAGACAACCAGGCTTTCTGCCTATGTTAGCTCAGGGCAATGTGGGAACAAGTGGAGAGCAAGCTGATGTGCGTTTGTGTGTGCTGGAATAATTACCTTCTCCGAGTCTGTGGAAGGCTTCACCTTGGCATCAGAAAGCCCTGGGAGGAGATCGATTTTCTCATCGGTGATCACCTCTCTCTTCAAGAAAGCCTCATTAATTATCGTTGCAGCAGATTTACTGCCCTCCAGAATTGCTGATGTCTGGAGCCTGAGGGAGAACATTTCACCCAGGCAGGCCTTGAGTGCCTTAGAGGCAAAGATAAATCCCACGGTTAAAAATGCACATGTACACACACACACACAAAATATGATTAATGCAGACATATTTCAGGATAACAAAAATGAAGAGAAGTGATAAGTGCAAAGGAGGGGTAGACAGAAATGTGGCAAATGAGCAAGATAACTTTTCAGCTGGCGTCAATGGGACGGTTTATGTTGCAGGTAAATCGCCAATAGGAAATGGTACAACCCCCCCCAAAACACACACATAAACAATCTGATCAGAAAATAACCTGAAGGAAACTGATTCAGTCCTAGATGTCCTTCTGAGTATCTGAAAAACTAATCCAGATAGTTCACTGGGGGTCTCTAAACCCTGATGGAACAATCGCTTCATCAACTGGACTCTGGCCAGATCTACATGAAGCAGGATATAACACTTCGAAAATGCTTCAAAAACGGTATATGGAATGTGTCCTGGGCCTGAACAGCCGCCAACACCGCTATAAACTGTTATAAAGCAGGAGTGTAGATCCTGCCCATGTCGCAGGGAGTCAACTTCGAGGTAGAATGTGCTGGACCTTGGATAGCTCTTTTAGAGTCCTGACTGGTTCTAGCTGAAACCCGGAGCGGATTCATCATTCCACTGACAACAGAGTCACCCGCTTCCACTGGATAGAACAATTCAGCTGCGTTGGAGTTTTCAGGAAACTCTTGCCCAGGATTGCAGAACTTCTGGCTCATGGTACAAATCAGTTTCCCCCTCCAAGAGGAACTTAAATGGCCTCGTCCCCTTTCCCAGCTCCACCACTTCCACCTAAAGCGGATTATTGGGTGATTTCCAGCATTACTGGCAGTAAGACCAGTATGCTAAAATATGGTTGTATTTTGGGATATGTCGGCCCATTCCCTTTGACTTTGGCTCCCGAGAGTTTCTCTGAATGGAATTCGGCCCCCGGGTTAAAGAAGTTTAACGCTCCTGCTCTTTATAGAATGTTAGTCTAGGTCATATCTAAAGTTCCTGTTGAGATGTAACACTGTAGACCCATCACTTAAGGACACAAGAACTGCTGGGATGAGTTAAAACACTAGCTGACCTAGCCTAGGATTTGTGGGGCTTTAGCCGTCTTTCTTTTTTGTGTGAGTCTAGGGGACACCTTTATCAGCTGCTTCCTGACAGAAATGAATGGACTGATAACATGATACTGTATCAGTGCCTCGTTCCTGCCCATTCTGCTCACTGTCCGGTATGTCTGGAGGAGAAGCTGATTGGTGGATGATTCAGGACAGATAACAGGAAGTATTTATTCACATAGCTCATAGTTAAATTATGGAATTCACTACCACAAGACATAGTGACGGGCACCAATTTGGATGGCTTTAAAAGGGGGCTGGAAAAATTCCTGGAGGAGAAGGCTATCAATGGCTGTTGCACCAATGTCCTGCTTGTGGTTCACTGGCTGACAGCTGGTTGGCCACTGTGCGAACAGAGTGCTGGACTAGATGGACATTTGGTTTGATCCAGCAGGGCTCCTCTTATGATCTTATCTCACCCAGGATGGCACAGTCCTTCATGGCCATGCCTCAGAAGTGCCACTGAAATGCCCATAGATTTACAGCTGGGGAAGATGCTGTACCTGGTAAAAGAGTCTCCGAAAAGCTGGGCTGGAGTCTCGGCTGAGGTCGTCGGCAGCGATGTGGGCCAGGCAGTGGACGAGAAGCAGGATGAAGCTCCCCACGCAGCTCAGGCATTCTCTTAAAATGAAGAGTTTGTGGCCAGGATTCTGGGAGTATGGAGAGAAGGCAAAATGATAAATAGCCAGACGAGGGATGAAGAGTGAGCGCAGTTACAGGACCGATGCTTTTAGCTTCACCTCCTTCATCTTCAAGCTTCTACGCCAGAGGTGGCCGACTCGTGGCCCTGGGGCAGCCACATACCCATTGCCAAAATGAAGACCATGTCACCAAAAAGTAGGACCAAGGAGGACACACATTGCATAGGCTCATTTATAGAAAACTTAAAATGTTATATAAATTTTTCATGGGCTAACTTAGATAAAGAGAGATGCAAATGTAGAAATGACTAGAATTTGAATAGAAATGCAATACATGTAAGCACAGTAGGGAGGACGGTGATCAGGTGAGGTGTTCACCTGCTCAATCGGCTTTGCAGATGGGCAATTCCATGGGTCTGGATGCTCTCCTTTCTTGGGGATCTTTATCTTTATACCAGGCTTGAAATAAAGGCCTCTTTTTGGACAACCCTTCAAACAGAAGACTCTCCTCTGTAAAGTAGACACATTGGCCCCTGTTGTGGCCTGCCCGATGTTGCTGGACTGCAACTCCCATCGGCCTTAGCCAGCATGGCCAATGGTGAGGAATGATGGGAGTTGCAGTCTGGCAGTGTCCGGAGGACCCAAGTTGCTCACCCAAATAACTTCCCTCCCTCTTTTTCCTTGACACCTTCTGCCCCTTCACTTTTTCCCATCTCTGTGCCTTCTATCATATGATTATGGCATAATTCCCTGGACCAGGCTTTCTCGCTCGCTGGGTATTGGGCAGTGAGGCTCAATCCACAGCATCTCCAAGTAAAAAGACCTCAGGCAGTGGGGCTGAGAAAAGAACCCGCCTGAGAGGGGACACCAGTCGGAGTCAATAATACAAGACTGGGTGGATGGATGGTGTGACTTGATCTAAGGCAGGTCCATACAGTCCTGCTTCTTCATAGAGACCATTATCCTGCTGTAGATACTGAAGATTCCACCTAAGATGACTTACCTGGTAATAGAAAGTGTTTCGGAAGGCATTCCCCGGCGCATTGCTGGAAGGAATGCTAGAGGCAATGTACAAATCAATTTCTGGGCCCTAAAATGGACAGAGAGAGAATAAGCAGCATGATTCACTTCAGATTTGGAGGGTCACATGGATGGAACTTCTCTTGGGAATTGCTTTGCCTTCTGGAGTTTTTTCAATAGCCAAAGCTCAAGCGACGTCCTCATTATTGCAGATTTCAAAGTACACCCGCCTTCACCACCTGGTGCCCTTCAAATGGTTTGGACTACAATTCCCACAATCCCCCAACCAGGTCTGTTGTAGATGAGTCAAATACATAACGGTCATCCCTCAATGTTATTCCACATGTTCATTAATTGCAGATACAAAATCCCAGCTAAGCCAATTTACTCAGTGTTTTGGAGAGATAATTTGGATTTGCGGGATATGCGTATTTGGGAGTAGTAGTTATTTTCCTAAAAGATTGCAGAAGAAGGGCTGAAACTCATGGAAAAATGAAGAGGGAAGGGATTAATTCTATAAGGAGAGGGAAATGTGAACTCAGAGCCAGGTGGAGTGGCTGGTAGTAGCGTTAAGAGAAGAGAGCCTGTTTCTGAAGGCTAAAAATGGTCACCATTGTCTCTATTTTCTTTGCTTTTGGCATTGATGGGATGGAAAAACAGAGCAGGAACGTGAGCATAAATCACATTATTGTGCAGCATTTGTCAATCTAGATCCATTAAAACAAATGGAGTCCAACAGAGAACATATGTTCAGGTTTTACTCTGGAAATGTGGGTGTTGAACTTGCTTTTATTTCATTTTTTTGGGGGGGGGGTCTGGGATTTCTCCACTCTCTGACCACTTACACCAATATGAGGCCTGAGGAACTGCAGGATGACAATGCCATATTGGTATATTACAAATTCCCTCGCAGAAAGACTTGAGGCGAGCAGAGGTTCAAGCTGCCCGGATTTCGGAATCATCTGAACGTCCATTATATCCTGAAAAGAGCTTACTGTCTCTACAAGGAAGAGAAACACAAATCTGTTATTCTAGGTACCTTAGTTGTTTCTGATGTAGCTGCATTTATGGCAGGCAGGCAGGCAGATGGATAGACAGAGGCTGGCTTCATGCCTGAGCAGAGTTTTCTCCCCTATCTAAGTCCAACACTCTCACCGTTACAGCACCCCCCCCCCCCGATCCTATGTACTTTGCGCCTCGCTCAAACTGCAACTGCAGAACCGTCATGAGGATGGGGGGAGCTCTGTGCCATTTATAATATTCAATGTTTATATCATGAGAACAACGCCTTCAAGGGTAATAACTTGAGGTCCTAAGCCAGCTGTTGCAGTAGCCTCCCTCCCTCTAAAAAAAAAGAAAGGAAAAAAAGAACCTGTCCATGGTGCTGAATTGAAGTCTTTGCATATTGAAAGTAGACCAAGAAGTGCCCTGCAAAGGAGTTACCATGTTCTGGGGGATGGATGTCTAGCAGTCCAGCAGCTGCTGCACACTTTTGGATCTGGCAATTCACATCTTTCAGAAGAGTGAGGAGCTGGGAAGACATTATACCATCATCTTCCTTACCATCTACGCAAACTGGAACAAAACAACAACAACATGCTTTGTTGGTGGATTTATTGGCCCACTTTAGATTTTCACAAAAGGCAAAGACATGTCAGAAGAGTAGCTATGTTACGGCCAGTCCCAGAATGGACATGAGTCTCCAATCTATCAGAAAAGCCAGACACAGGATCAGATGACATGATGACAAACTCTTTGGAAGCCTTACCAGGCAGAAGTGGTCGAAACCGAGGATTCAGGAGAGCGATTCGTAAGGTCACTAGCAGTTCAGTTTGCTTCAGGATCTTGACATCTGTGAAGGAGCAGCATTAATCTCATCAGTGTAGCCCAGGACACAGAATGGCTGATGCACAAGTATTCCTTTCCCCCTTCCTGCCCAAGGTGTGACCTCAGATGGTACTCAGATGGTAGATCTGGGTACAGCCCAGCCTGTATACCTGGTTTACTTAGCCCCTGGATCAACATGGGATCCCCTGACCAGGTAAAGAACTTTCAGCTGTGGCTGTTGATTTGTAAAATCAACTCAAAAACCAGCAGCTTCAGTGATAACCAAGAAAGGCTCAACCACCATCCCTGTGTACCGATTTTGTGTCGAGAGCATCAACACCACCCACAGGGTTATGGATGAACATTTCTAGAAAAAGTAACAGGGCCAGGTGATCTTTCTCTTAGCTGCCAATGAGACCTACTTTCTGCCAAGAGAAATTGAACTCTGTCCTCCTCAGTCAGGCCAGGTTGGTTTTGCCCCTGTGAAGAGGCAGCTTCAGACGTTGGAGGATTTCCATTGTGTTGACCGGAGTATTTTCTCCTTTGCTCTTTCTCCATCCTCCCTCTAAGCTTGTGCATGTCTTGCTGAAATGCCTTGTCCAGGAAGGAAACTGTCTCTTCATGTTCTCTCATCAGTTTCTAACAAGAATAAGGATTAAAAATGGGTTGATGTCTGCAGTTGATCCCAGCCTCTTCAGATCTGGCTTCCTGGCATCTGTCCACAGAAGGCTTCTATTCACTTATTTTATTATAGTTTTAAACCACCCAATAACCCAAGTTCTCTGAGCGGCTTACAATATCTTAAAAGCATTAAATACAAACAATAGATAAAAACAGCACATAACCATTTTGTCCAGATGGAGAATTCCCATTGGCGGAATGGGGAAGGAAGTGGTTTTTCCAAATTCCTACTTCCCCAGCAGCCCCCCTGAAAATCTGCTCTAGTGTATTGGGGGATCCTGTGGAACAGCAGAGGGGGGGTCCCCAACCCAACAGCATGGGAGGTGGTACTTGGTGTTTGCAAGGAAGGAAAGGGAATTGGCAAAAAATCAAATTTCTGTTTCAGCAGGCCTTTGGGGAGTAATTCATACCTTTGTGGATGTACTGCTAATAGTTGGGATTTTTAATTATGAGTATTTAAAATATTTTTAAATGTTTTAAATATTTTAAAATTGTACTATGTTTAATTATATTTTTTATTTTTGTATTTCGCTATTTGTTTTAACTGTACATGTTTTAATTTGTAAGCCGCCTTGAGTCCCATTATTGGGAAAAAAGTGGGATATAAATAAATATAATAGTAATAATAATAATAATAATAATAATAATAATAATAACTACACGCTTCCCCTTTCTTGCCAGATGGAGGGTCTTGAGCAGTATTTTAGTCAAGGAATGCTTACACCAGTGGCAGCAAATTCTGGACCTGGCCCATCATTTCTCTCACCTGACCTGGTGACACAGGGATTGGGGGTGGGAGACAAAATCCATTTTTTTTAGTGAGCTTTTAATGATGCCTTCAAATGGTTGGAACCCTTTCCTGGATCATCTCCTTGCAAGCAATTCATCTGACAATTCAACTCTCACCTCCTTGGACCATTTCTTGATTTCTCCCCTTTCCAGCTGATCCTGCAGTTTTGCTTTTTCCTCCGATATTTGCCCCCTGTAAGATTCCTCCAGCTCTGACAACCGAGCTTCTTGGAAATCCTTCCACTTCTCTTTCCCTTTTCTCTCTTTCTCTTCTTTTTCTAACAAGGAACTTTCACTCTGCAAGGGTGGGAAATAAACCATCAGCATGAGACCGACATTTTACCCACAATGGAATGAAGCCCATGATGGGGAAAAAGTTCCCCACACCTGGTTTGCAAAATCATTCATCACCAAAAAAGTTCACTGAGCAGGAACATCTCCCTGGTGTTCTTCCAAAGGATCCTCCTCATGATCAGATTTATATTTAGGCTGCAATCCTATACACATTTCCCTGGGAGCAAGTCCCCTTGGATTCAACAGGAGTTACTTCTGAGTAGGCACATAAAGGATTGCATTGCCAACCACCTTCTGAAATACTGGTGAGATGCAAATCTAGCTACAGAGTGAGGAATATTAGCATTGTGTAGTCATCTTTCGTAAGCGGGCTAAACATAAATGATCTTGAATACCATTTTTCCCAAAGGTATAAATCTGAATATTAATGTACAGGCATATTCCCAAGGCAGTTTCATCTTGTATGAAAAATGTATCTTTTTGTAGTCCTACCTGGAGTGGACTGAGGTTGTCAGAGGTTGTTTTTGGACTACCCAGGAAATTCCTCAGCTGCTCTTTCAGTTCTTTCGTTTTCTGCTGCCTGAGCTCCTGCAGTTCACTGGCTATCTGGTGAGAATCCTCCAGGTGCTGCAGTATAAAGACCACATTGAAAGAGATAGTAAGACAAAAAAGAGGCAGAGAAGAAAAAAGAGAGAGCGTGGATACACAAAAGCAGAGGATTCAGCAAGAACAACCACTGTTTATTCACTCTTTACTCAGCCTACGATATGGCAGATCCGCATGCTGATGCACGATAAGGACACAATACACTAAAATCAAAATAAATTTTAAAACAATACAGTCACTTTTTAAAAACTCTTAAATGCAGAAACGAAACCTTCCCCAAACAGAGGAACCGCTCTGCCTTGGCCTGGCTCACCTCATCTCACCTCCTGACTGGGCCTGAAACAATGACTTCTCATTTCATCATCATCATCATCATCATCATCATCATCATCACCTTGTCCGAGGACTGAGCTCTCAGCATCTCGACCATCTCTTGAAACTGCCTCTCTCTCAGGTGTAGCATCTGTGTGGCTTGTTGCAGCTCCAGCAGGGAACGTTCACAGCCCTTTCGCTCCTTCACCAGCTGCACGATGGCTTCCATATCTTCATCCACCAGCGGCCCCTGAAGCACATGGTCCAGGTTCAACATGATTGCAACCACTCTGGATTCAACAACAACAACATCAGGAGAGCCCTGCTGGATCACACCAAAAGTCCATCTAGCTTAGCATCCTGTCTCCAGCAGTGGCCAGCCAGGTGCCTCTTGGAAGCCTGCAAGGAACGTATAAAGGCTTCTTTGCCCTGCAATTTGTACCCATCACCTGAAAGTATACTGCCTCTGAACATGAAGTTCCCATGTACCTATGAGGGTTAATAGACTCAGGGTGCTTTCAGACGAGGCTTTTACATTTTTGTGAACTGCCCACAATTGGGCACTATAGAAATGTAATTAATTAATTAATTCATTAAACTGATTGTGCAATCACTCTGCCTCATTCACAGGATGTTCCAGGGTGTTCAGGACAATGTAAAGGCTATGGATATTTATGCTATAGATTTATATACATTTCATACCAGCTTATTGGCTATTTGGTGAGGGGGGGGTGAGAATCCCTTGTTAGAGATTCCCTGCCCCCTGTCACAGAGATGCAGCTACCAGGGTTTCCTAGGGAGAGGCAATGACCATCAAACCAGTTCATATCTGTGGTGTAGAAGATACACCTTTGGTCGACTGAGATGTGCAGGCCCAATCTGCATCCATCACTGCATCCAACGCGCATCTGACCTGTGACATCTATGCAGCAATGTATTGCTGCCTGGCATTTTTCTCTTCACCAGGTATCAAAAGTATCTAGAGACCCTCTAAACCAGCCTTCCCCAACCTGGTGCCCTCCAGGTGTGTTGGACTGCAACCCCGGCCAACCTCAGCCAGCATGGGCCATGCCGGTTGGGAATGATGGAACTTGCAATCCAACCCAGTCAATTGGCACGAAGAAAGAAATCTCCTTACATCCAGAGCGAGGTCTTCTGTGGAGCTATCCCCACTTGGAGTTCTTGAACCTGCTTTCTGGAGCGCAAGGCCATCTGCCAGTAACAGGACTGCTTGCCGTAGATGCCGCTGTGTTAGCAGAAAATATGTCACGTGTTCAGCAGGGAGTCTTGGGGACTGCTTTGTTGCCTCCTGCATCACTTCTGTCTCTTTGGCTTCCAGCTGGAGGCAGGGAACATGGAGAAACTGTCTGAGCATTTCTTTTTAAACAATATTCAGAGCCAGAGCTTGGAATATTCCAGGACTGCAGGCAGGACTAGATTTAAACTTGTTGTGGCCCCCTAAGCTATAACATGAGTGAGGCCCTACCCTCTTCAACAAATAATAAAAATTTCTAAATGCAAAATACGGGCTGTACAATTAAACAGAATTTGCTAGTCGTGTAATGTTGTATTTTTTCCCAATAATAATAATAATAATAATAATAATAATAATAATATAATTTATTTCTTACCCGCCTCTCCATCCGGATTGAGGCGGGGAACAACATCAAATATAAAATACATAAAACTGATTAAAAGCACATAAAATGAATACATTATTAAAATACCAATAAAACACCAATAAAACTCTTAAAATTCATCTGGGTAGGCCTGCCGGAAGAGATCAATCAGTCTTTATGGCTTTCTTAAAGTCAGAGAGACTGTTAAGTTGATGAATCTCTCCCGACAGGCCATTCCACAGTCTGGGAGTGGAAGAAGAGAAGGTCCTCTGGGTAACAGTTGTCAGCCTAGTTTTGGCTCACTGTAACAAATTCTTCCCAGAATACCTGAGTGTGCGGGGCGGATTGTACGGGAGAAGGCGATCCCGCAGGTAACCTGGACCCAAACTATGTAGGGCTTTAAAGGTGATAACCAACACTTTGTACTTTGCCTGGAAACTAATTGGCAGCCAGTGGAGTGATTTTAAAGCTGGTGTGATATGGTCACCCCTAGGTGTACCGGTGACCAAACTGGCTGCCATATTTTGAACTAGTTGAAGTTTCCGGACTAGGCACAGAGGTAGCCCTATGTACAGTGCACTGCAGAAGTCGAGCCTCGAAGTTACCAGTGTGTGCACTACCGTCTTTAGGTCTTCCTACTGTCTTTAGGCCCCTCGTAATGTGAGGCTCTAAGCTGTAGCTTGTTTAGCTTGTACGTAAATCTGGCCCTGACTGCAGGGGTCTTGAACCACTTTCAGCCTTAGGGGAATGCAAGGGCCAAAATACCAGTGTGTTTTAGCTTAAAGCTCCTGCTGCCAGTAAGTAATGCCTTAGGAGAGGCATCTCCAGCTTTTAGAATGGGGAAAAACTGCACAAAAGCCGGGAAACCACGAAATGATGGGTGGCAGGTCAGGGAAATGGATGTAGCCATTTGGGAAACCCTGCAGGGCCTACTGGCTATTAAGCACACAGACATGTTGCATCTGAATCTTTGGGAAGGAACTTCTGGATACATCTCAGCAAATCTGCCACAGTTCTTGTACCTCTGCCTCTATCTGTGCTTGCAGCTCCTTTCGGATCAGGGCCTGCAGCTTCCTCAGCTCAGCTTCATCCCTTCCTTTGAAACAAATGAGTAGGTCCCTGTCCTCATGGAGCTTTTGGAGGAAGGCCAGAGCTCTCTCCACCTGATGTGCGTCCGTTGATTGGGCCACCTCCCGGGCCATGGATTCTCCTGTGATGTTGTAGCATAAATTGTCCAGAGCCTGTAATACATCTTTGGGGCAAGACTGTCTCTAAGGGCACAAGACAGAGAAATGTGCATCAATGTCAACAGGAGCATCTCTGCTAGAGGAGTTGCTACTGACCAAAGTTAGTTAAGGGCATGATCCTATGCATGTTTAGACAGAAAAAGGCCCTACAGTTACCAGCAGTCCCAAGCCAGCCATAGCTGAATGGAGCATACTGGGAGTTGTAGGACTTTTTTCTGTTTAAACATGCATAGAACTGCACCCTAAACATATGAAGGCAGAATATACATGCATGATGCAATTGCCTGTTCAAAGAAGGAAGCAGAGGAGAAAGGGGCCTGGGTATACCTGGAGGCTGTTGTAAGAATCCAGAACTCTGTGCATCCACACTAGTTTTGCGGCTTCTTCCTTCACCATCTTGACCACTGTGGCTCGCATTTTCTGCGCCACCGAGCCTGCACTGAATTTGACCTCCAAACTTTGAGTTTCCTGTGAAGTAAAGGAGAACATGACGGTTTATGAACGGGGAAGCTCTACAAACCGTGGGTGTGAGGTGAGAAGTTTAGATGCCCTACTTGGCTCATCAAGGTTTAGGCTTGGGGACTCTTTGATGTCAGGACTCAGCTGTGGATTGTGGGAAGGAGGCCGGGCTTTTAATAGCTGTGCAGAAGAAGGAAGTCCATCTGGTGTCCCCTCTGACGGCACCCCTGTTAGGTTGCCCTCCAACCTCTGCTTAAACAACTCTAACAAAGGAGACTCCACCACTTTCTATAGCAGCCTGTTCCACCATGAAGCAGTTTGTGCCATCAGTATGTTCTACTTAATGTCCAGGCAAAGTCCTCTGTCTTGCAATTTGAACCCACTGTTTTGGGTCCTACCCTTGGGAGCAACAGCCTTCTCCTGCATTTGGATTTTTTCTGTGTTAAGGGGCTATTTCTCCTGTGGCCTCCTTTCCTTTTTTAATGCCCCCCTTAACTACAGGTGTTGGAAGGGTAGAGGGGTTCATGATTTGGCTAAGCTTGGGGGCAGTTGGGGGTTGTGGATTTCATAGAAGGCCTCTTATCTTCCCTTGATACTCTGAGCACTGACTGAATCCAACCCATCAGCCAAAAGTATTGATGGATTTCACAGAAGGCCTCCCGCCTTCCCTTCCCTTCCCTTCCTAGAAGGATATGGATTTCATAGAAGGCCTCTGATACCCTGATCATCGACTGAATTCCACACCTGCCTGCTACAGATGAATCAACATCTTCTCAACAATGCACCAGATACAAAGAGAGGGAAGGGAGTTGCCTGCAGAGCAGAGAGAGACAGAATCTCATCCTGCTTCAACTCACGCTGTTCTCCCTCGCAACGTCGACTCTGCTGTGGGAGTCTGCCTTTTGCAAATCGGCACCGAGCGAAGTGAGGTTCTGCAGGATATCTTCCAGAGAGAATAAGTCTCCACCTTTGAGGGTCACTTCATCAAGGCTGAAGCCGGCACATTCCATTTCTTCCGACTGCTGCCGGCCAAGGTCTTCTTCAGCATGCCGGTGATGTTGAGCGAGTTCCTTCAGAAGGCTGTCCCACTCCCTGGTTGCTTCCAAGTTTTGGCCACGTGCCATTCCCTGGAAATAGGACAACAGGGTCTATACACGACAACAGGGTCTATACATGACAACAGGTCAGTGCAAGGTCAGTGCCAAGGGTAGGCATGGGTGGGCACCTGCTGAGGATCCACACATCAGCAGGGTCCCGCTGACAAGGGCCCCCTGGGCCTGCTCCTCCTCTTCATCATTGCAACCTGCTTGTTGACTCATTGAGGGAGGAAGCCCATGGAGAGGGGTCTTGTTCAGGGGCCTTCAAAATTCAGAGCTGGCCCTGGTTCAGTCCTTGCTCAAAGGAATTAATGGGCAGAGATCTGATAGGAACATCAAAAACTGTCACGGCGACAAATGACACAATGATTGCATTTAACCTGTCTGGGTGTTGTTGTTTTTGCTAAATTGCACCTGCAAAGGGCCCCAACCAGAATCGGAACAGTAACATGAAAGAAAGGTCTTCTTTAACCCCTTACCCCCCAACCCCAGAGTCCTGATCCTGATTAGGGCCGCCACGATTGCTTTTTGTGAACAAACAAATAATCATCATCATGCATGTCCAACCCAATAACCTATTTAATGTATCATGTAGTTTGGCCCCACAACTCTTGCACTTCATGAACGTTTGCTTCCACTCTTTCCAATTTCTTTCTCTGTACTCGTTTGTGTGTATGAATGCATATATTTAGATAGAGAAGCATAGAGAGAGAGAGAGAGCTCATTTGCTAGCTAACACTCCGTGCATCTAATGGAGTTGGCTCCGGGCCGTGGAAATGTCTGCCACAATAAAACTACTTGTCTTTAAGGGGCCGAAAATGTTATTGTTGTAACAACATAGTTTCACGTAATTCTGAAACAGGAGATTATCTCATTTTCAAATAACTGAGAGCGCCTTGGATAGCTCCTTTAGAGTTCTGACTGGTTCTGACAGAGCGGATTCACTGCCATACTGACATCAGAGCCACAGCCAGCGCGGGATGCAAGACCCTTTCGACCACACGTAAGTACCTCAGTTTTGCAAAAATTGGAGGAAGCTCCCAAAAGAAAATCATCCTTGCCTCAATTTAATTAATTCATTATGCAAGTGTTACTTTTATATCCCGACTTTCCTCCAAGGAGCCCACATGATCCTCTCCTTCATTTTATCCTTGCAACAACCCTGTGAGGTTGAGAGTCAATGAATGGCCCAAAGTCACTCAGTGAGCTTCAGGAAGAAGTGGGGACTAGAACCCAAGTCTCCCCATCCCAATCCAACACTCTAATCACTACACCACACCGGCTCTCCATAGATCTCTCTCTCACCAGGTTCTTCTTCAGTCCGGACGATTCACAAAAGCAAGAGATCATGTTGATTTCTTCTGCCAACAAAGACAGCTCAAGGTGCACCATTTCGCTGGCATGCTTCTCCAAGAAAACTCTGCCCAAAGAAGAGCAGAGTTATATCAGGAGGGATGGGTGTAGATGTATAAACTGTTTTTGTGGGAAGAAAAGGACTAGATCTACCAGCTACTAAAATGGGTGTGTGTAAAGAGGTGAGAGCAATGGCCATTTCTTATATTCATCCCCATTTCCCTCATATTCATCCAGTATAGCCGTGTGGGAGATACTGGGAGTTGGAGGGTGCCAGGTTGGAGGAACGCTGCATTCAAACTGTCAGCCCAGCCCTCGAACCTTCATCTGCAGGATCTCACCTGGTGTGGATTTCTCGCAGGAGCTGAGCTCTATTCGGCGTGGGCTGAGAGGGTGGCCTTGGCGACAGCGCTGCAGCGGGAGCCCTGCCTTGCCTGGTTTCGGTCCTGAGTGCTTCACCGGGAGCTTCGGAGACCTTCAAAGTGCTTCTGGATGAGTAGCCTTTAAGAGGAGGGAGAGGTCTCTCGGGAGGCTTCCACTGAAGGGTTATATAAGCACGCCTTCCTTCTTGGTCTGCTCTTGCCAGCACAAGAGGGCAGGGATAGATTTAGATCGTGGGTGGGGGGAATGTCAGCCTTGGAAGCCAAACCGCGGTCCACAGGGGTTCCTCGGATGGCTAAGCCAAGCCCTCTGCCCCAATTCTCAAAGGTTGAAATGTTTACCCTAAGACGTAGTTACTGGCAGTAAGAGCATAAAGCTGCAACATGCTGGGCATGTATTGTTGTATTTTGCTTTTGGCTCCACCCCTTTCCCTTCAACTCTGCCCACCACTAGAATTGGGGCCCCCAAGAATGCTGAAATTGAATTCAGACCTTGGGCTGAGAGAGGTGCCGCATCCCTGATATTGATGACGTTTAGTGCATATGGCGGCTATTGGCTAACTCACCTCATGATACCTGCAAACAAATGGTGGGGGCACATTTACAATAATACTGACTTTGCTGTCAAGATAATTGCTGGAAGCCCTACTTGCTGGCCCACCGTTTAAAGATCTTTAAAATTGGTGGGCTCTAGAAAGGGGGCCGTGGACTATGGAATCCCCTTCAAAGAGAGATAAGCCTGGACAGGATCTACACTATTGCTTTAAAATGGTTTAAAATGGTTTATAACAGTAGTGACAACTGTTGGGGCCCAGGACACACTCCAGATACAATGTTGAAAATGTTTTCAAAGTGTCGTATCCTGCTTGGTGTAGATCGGTCCTCTGTGGCTGTTTTTAAGAGGCGTTTGAACAGTGGAGGCTGGTGGCCCCGATGCCAGTACGGTGGTGAAACTGCTCCGGGTTTCACTCAGAACTCTAAAGGAGCTATTGAAGATGTGGAGCTCTTTTAGAGTTCTGACTGGTTCTGACTGAAACCCGGAGCGGATTTATTGCTCTATTGACATCGAGGCCACCGACCTCCACTGGATTTAAAAACATATTTGTCATCTTTGGCTTTTAACTGAAAGGTTTTTTTCATTATTAGCATCAATGCTGCTTGAGCTACTGGTTCGTTTTAAAATCGGTTTAAAAAGTAGTTTATGATTTTACGAACTTGTCGTACGGATATAGAGTTGCATGTTTTATATTGTAAGCTGCCTTGGGAAGACTTGAACCCTAGAAAAGCGGCTAAGAAATGCATTAAATAAATAACTAAAACCTTACAGGCTCGTTGTAAGGATGGCAACTAGATGAGATTTCCCCAACCTGACGCCTTCCAGATGTGTTGGGCTACAATGCCTATCATCCCCAATGCCCCTGCCTGCTGTGGATGATGGAAGTTGTAGTCCAACATGGCTGGAAGGCACCAAATTGGGGAAGGCTGAATGAGATAATACATGTGATGTGCTTTGAACCCTGGAAAGATAATACAAATGTTAAGCATGATGATGATGATGATGATGTTATATTATTATTATTAGTATTTACATTTATATACTGCCCCATAGCCGAAGCTCTTTGGACGGTTTACAAAAATTAAAAACTTTGAACATTTAACAAGATTTTAAACCATAAAAGCTTAAAAACAAACTACATATCATTTGGACTATCCAGGAGTCAGTTAAATGCCTGGGAGAAGAGAAAAGTCCTAACCTGGCGCTGAAAAGATGACAGTGTTGGCGTCAGGCAAGCCTCGTTAGGGAGATCGTTCCATAGTTGGGGGGGCACCACTGAAAAGGCCCTCTTCCTTGTTGCCATCCTCTGAGCTTCCTTCGGAGTAGGCACTCGGAGGAGGGCCTTGGATGTTGATCGTAGTGAACGGGTAGGTTCGTGTTGGGAGTACTGTTTAAGTACTGTTTAAGTACTGTTTCTGTAGTTGCAGGCGTAAGAGACAGCAAGAGAAAACGGCTGAAATTGTTGAAGAGAAGATAGATCTCTGGGCATTCCTGCATGTACATGTTTGGACTTCAGTGTCACCATTGCCAAATGAATTATACTCAAATGACCAAAAGGCACTTGGAAGCCAATCTCTCTCGTTTTCTTTCCTTGCTTTGCAATCATCCCCTTCTGCCTCCTGTTTTGTATGGGAATATAGTGAAATGACTTGAAGTATTGCAGCAGAAACTGCAATCGATAGCAGCTCAAGGAGGAAGAGCAGCGTGAAAAAGGGGAAATCCCTGCAGCCTGTTATTATCTTAATGCTGTTCTTGGTATTTAAATGATCACTGATTGTTTTGAAAGTGCTGATGAATTGTAAAGGTTCTGGGGATATTTCCCAGTTCGGACCGTATTCCCCCTACCCTCTAGCTTTCATTACAGAGAAATTGACAAGAGACAGGAGGAAAGGAAAGGGAGAGCCAGTGTGGTGTAGTGGTTAGGGCCTTCAACTGGGATTCAGGAAATCTGGGTTCTAGTCCTCACTTGTCCATGAAACTCATTGGGTAACTTTGGGCCAGTTACTGGCTCTCAGCCTAACCTACCTCACAGGGTTGTTGTGAGGATAAAACGGAGAGGAGGAGAATCATGTAAGCCACCTTGGGTTCCTTGCAAGAGGAAAAATAAAGGGGGGGATATAAACATAATAATAAATAAGACCGGAGATCCGTGCACCTGCTTGGCTCAAGAAGGGCCTAGATTCAACAGGGCAGCCTAACCATGATTCCAAGTACCCTACAGCAGGGATGGGTTGAAGTTAGACCAGAGTGGGCCACTGGTCAATTTCTGGTCGACCACTTAGCACCTACTGGTTCTAGAGTCTCTTTCAAACAATGCTCTACTAAGGTCTAATCCAACAAAGCATTTCTTCTGTTTTAAAGAACAGAATATGGTCCCTGTTAGCTACACCTTAACTGTCAAGAGATCTTGAGTATGCACTCCTGCTTTGTACAATAAAAACACTTTGTCAGACTATAGGGATTCTAGCAAACAACAACAATAACAAAATGATGACATGACTATAATATATGCACAAGACTGGAGTCTTCTGGTAAGCTGCCTAGGCAGACTAGGCTGTTGTCTAGGCTGGCAGAATTCCAGGGGCATTAGCCATGTCTGGAGCATCTGGATGGACTCTCTCTCTCTCTCTCTCTCCGTTTCCAGGGTGGCTGTTTTCCTGCTCAAACTGAAATTGCACCCCAGAAACTTCTGGGACCATGCAGGGTGGTCCTGGGCCGCTCTGTTCCATGGGGATGTCTTGGGCTCTGTGCCAGCCCTGCACAAAGGAGGCCGTGTCCAACTTGTGGCTCCTGCTACAGTTCCATGATCGAGTTCAACAGCCTTCCAGCCCTGGGCTTCTTGGCAATTCCCCACATCACAGGAAATGGCGATGGCTCCCTTATCACGACAGAGGGGGTCAGTGGAAGGACGTTCCAAACTGGTGACATCCTCCTTTGAGGTGGGGCACAGGCCAATGTTTGGAGCAGGTGGGGAAAAGCCAGGCAGGTCATTCGCATGGTAGGTCCTGGGTAAGAGCTGCATGTGTGTGAATAAGAGATGGGTGTGTATGGGTGTGTAAAAGGGTGTGTGACAATGTCTCTCTAGATGTGAATGGTGTGTGTGTGTGTGTGTGTGTGAGAGAGAGAGAGAGAGAGAGAGAGAGAGGAAGGGAGAGAACGTGTGTGTGTGTGTATATATATATATGAGGGGGGGAGATGAATGTGTGATGTGTGTGTGTGTTAATGTGCCCTGCTCTCTTGTGCATCCCCCAAAAGTGTTCTATGGGGCCACATTTGCCCATCCCTGCCTGAAACTCAGGACTTCTAGTTCAAAGGAAATGCTCACGCTGAGCCAATCCAAGCCGATCTCCCCCCCCCCCCCCGTGTGCATTCCTGGGAAGGTGGGGTACAGAAAAGCTATGGGGGCTGTAGGGTCAAGGCAGGGCAGGGCTCTTCCTCGGGTGAACGTTGGCTGACCAGGAGGGGGGACAACGCACACCTGGGAAGGAGGAACCGCATCACTGGCTCTGGCCATGTAGTTCCTCCATCCTTTCCAGGGGTGGCGGTGTGGGATTGCACAACAGAAGAGAGCAGGAGCGGCTTTCAGAGGCTTCAGTTGCAGGGGATGATATTCTCCAAGGAGCCTTTCCAACAAACCTCAACCCTCAAGAACCCTGACGGGCTCTTGATGGCAATAGATTGTTAAAAACCATTCTGGAGAGCCTGAGCTCTGCTCCTTTGTTCCTGCCTCCTCTGGGCCTTGATTCACCCATTCTCTGAGTGGCGTGGTGGGTGCAGACAGCCAGAAGCGCACAATGGCAGCAGTGTGTGTGTGTGTGTGTGTGTGTATTTTGAAGCAGCTGCTAGACTACTTTTGACCAGGTCAGCAGAACCCAGCTGCCTGCCTGCGCCTCTTTCTAGTCCCTGTCGAGGCATCCCCAGCTCCAGGCTCCTGTTGTGTAACAACACCCCCCCCCCCCCCCCCGCTAAGATCAACGATGTAACTAAAAGTCTGGCTGTATCACTATTTATGAACTTGGGATGCCCAGGGGCATGGGGGAGAGTAAAAGGGTAGCTATCGATTTTCTGGCTGCACGCTGCCAAACAGAGGATGCGAATTCTGCCCTAACGGATTCCGGTTATACGACTGAATAAATTGAGAGGGAAATTAATGCAGAGGGAAGCGGTTTCGCCGCCGTGTTTATATCGCCTCTGAATTAAAACCCTGTAATGGGGTGGGGGGGGGGCAAAAGAGTTTGAACAACGCAAGGGCACAGCCCAGTGGCCTCTTCTCTTGTGCGGCTCCTCTCTGAAAGTCTTGGGAGCTGGAGAGAAGCCAGACTGTGCAGAGGAGGCAGCAGGGAGACAAACAGAATAGCTTCCCCTCCCTCCCCTTCCAGGCTTAACTGGCACAAAGTATTCAAACCTCCGCTGAGACATCAAAGTGGCTTTGAGGATGTTTGAATGTTTCTTGGTTATTTTATTTTTTAATGTAATCTTGTTTTTAAATTGTATTGTTGTATGCTGCTTGGTGACATCTGTGAAAAGGTAATATATAAAGATTATATATTTATATATATAAATAATCCTCTTCGATCCATTTGTAAAACCTCTCTGAACTCTGTTGCATCCTTAAACTGACATGAGGCTGCGTCCTGTCATTTGCTTCATTCAAACTGTATAAGAGTTAGTTGGAGAACACCGGTGTTCCCTGCTCGTTTATTTCCTTAATTGATAGCAAGTGGCCATGTTTAGGCTGACCAAATAAAATCCAGGTCAGGGCTCATGTAACTTAACAGTTGTAGAGAAAAGGGAATTTCAGCCAGTGTCATTTGTATGCAATTAGTTCCTGGTGAAATCCCCTCTTCGTCTCAACAGTTAAAGTTGCAGGCACTATACTAGAGTGACCATATACAAAAGAAGGCAGGGCCCCTGCAACTTTAACTGTTGTGATGAAGAGGGAATTTCACCAGGAACTAATTGCATACAAATGACACTGGCTGAAATTTCCTTTTCTCTACAACTGTTAAAGTTACATGAGCCCTGACCTGGATTTTATCTGGTCAGCCTAGCCATGTTGCTTTATCCCATTTGGTTGTGGAAACCCCCCTAGATTGGTCAAAGGAAGGGTGCCAAAGGAGTACCCCCTTCTCTTTAGCCCCCACAATGGGGGAGTGCTAATGTAGAGCATCATCAGATGGAGTGTGTGTGTGTGTGTGGGGGGGGGGGAAATCGCATTTCCCTGCCATCGCTATGGCCTCCTGCTGCTGTCCCATAATAGCAACGAGCAGCTTTCTCTTTCTTCACATGGGGAAGAAAGAGGAAGCAGCAACGACCACGTGGCCCATTCAGTGGGCATATTTATCGCGCTGCTTTTCCTGCACACAGTAGGAAATGGCGGCAAGTTCCATTGAAAAAACAACAACATGGATTTACCGGGTCTTATTTTGTCACAGAAAAAAGACCAAAGGGAGCAGGAGATGCACAGGAGGTGGACATGAAAAACTGTGAGTGGCCAATAATGCGTGCACGATAAAACGCTCACCAGATGATTCACTTAGAGGGGGAATTGGCTGGATAGACTGGATAGGAAGGTTTAGCCCCTCCCCTGTGGTGGTCCCAATCCAGACCAGGGGTTTGTGCACTTACACTAGAGTAAAAGGAATTAGGATCAGCTACAAAAGTGCTCCAAAAAGAATGATGCGGCCAGACGCACCTTCTCCCGATCCGAGACCCAGAAGCGTTTCAGAGGATGACGGACCCCTTTTGACCTCCTCCAGTGCCCGGACCACAGTTTTGAGCAAGGGGATCAGTTTTCGATGGATGACCTCCCAACTCCCTTGGGGGGCGCCAGCCCCACCGTAGAACCTGTCGCCCGGATAGTTCAAGAAACACTGGGGCGATCCGGAGAGAAGGTCCTGAGACAGAGAAAATAAATAACATTCAGCATGTTGCATTTGCTTCCCGCCCATGGTGCCTGGCTCTAGGAATTGCTCATGGAAGTCATCTCTCGAGTGGAGATTTAAACGTGTGAATGAGCCCAATCTAGGGAAAATGTTTATTTCCGCAGCATACGGTTGTTGTTTGCGAGAGGAACTTCTTAGACCAGACTCCCAAGCTGGTGGCCTTCAGATGTATTTGACCGCAAGCCCCATCATTCCCAGCCGGCATGCTGACTGGGAATGATGGGACTTGTAGTCCAACACATATGGAGGGTGCTAGTTTAGGGAAGGCTGTTTTAGACACAACTGGTACTACAGCAGTTTTCAATTTGAAGCCTACGTTCAGAGGAGTGCCATACCTTTGCTTGTAGGGCCAACGTATTTGACAAGTATCTGAGATATTCAAGCCTGCAGTAGGCGCTCTCTATGCTGGCCTGCTCCTTTGCGATGTGTTCCTGGAATTCAGCCACAAGGTGCAGCATTGTCTGGAAGGAATAGATGAATACGTTTGCAAATGGGCATGCCGTCTGGCTTTAACTCCTGATTCCCACTCTTCCTCTGCTCTATTCCACCCCCCCCCCCCCCCACTCCATTCTGATGGACAGGAATGCTTGAACTGGCGTGTTTAATGTGCATCAGAGCCAGATCGCAGTAGTTCATTCATGCTGGGAATCTGCTGACCTCACCTTCCTGGATTTCTCTTTGATGGCCTCCTCAGTGCGGAGGCTTCTGCTCCATTGCCGTTCTGCTTCCTTCAATTGAATCTGGATCCGTCCTTCTTCCAGGTGTACCTTTCGAATGAACTGCACCAGTCTTTCCTGAGTATTCCTGAGCAAGAGCCGGACTCTGGCTTCCTGGTCTCTCTCATCCTTGTCCACTGGAGCCACCAAACACAACCCTCTCAATGAAGAGCAGTAGAATCATAGAATCATAGAATCCTAGAGTTGGAAGGGGCCTATAAGGCCATCGAGTCCAACCCCCTGCTCAATGCAGGAATCCACCTTAAAGCCTGACAGATGGCTGTCCTGCTGCCTCTTGAATGCCTCTAGTGTGGGAGAGCCCATGACTTCCCTAGGTCATCGGTTACATTGTTGTACTGCTCTAACAGTCAGGAAGTTTTTCCTGGAAGTACTGGAAGCTCAGAAAGCAAGTTTGACTGGAGAGCTTCCTGGGAACCAGCTGCTTAACAGCCTGTCCTCATGTGATTTGTTTTGTACTAGTGTACAAAAAAAGAGAGTACATAATAATGGACGAATGGCTTAATGAGAGTCTGTGGTTGTTCTTTCGAACCCTTGATACACTGGGAAGTTAACACTTGCATTGTGCAATCATCATCATCCTGTTAGTCACATCAGTCACTGGCATGACATCAAAAAACTATACAGAAAACCTTCAGAAACTGGGCCTACCTATACAGAAAACCTCCAGAAATTGGGCCTACCGGAATACATCCACACCAACATCAAGAAAGCAGTCATAATTAAAACATGCTCAACTGTCAGGAAATTCCTGAATCTGTACAAGACAGCATGGCTTGGCAAAGCCCGTCACGTCCATCTAGAAAAACTGCTATGAGCAAGAAAGAGATATAATAATAATAAATAATAGTAATAATAATTATTCATAGCTGTTCAGAGTGTTCATTGTACTAGCTGACACCCCTACAGGGAAGGCAGGAAGGATGGAACAACAAATTATGGGCTGGAATGGTCAGAATGGGCACATCCTGCTCTGAAGTCCAGCCAGAAGCCACATTGTCTTACCTCTTGTTTGCAGAGATTGTTCAGGGTCCCACAGTGTGGTCAGTCCTCTACCGGCTCTTCTGTGAGTTTCCTGGTTTGAAGCCTCTTCCAGGAAGTGCCAGATTTCGTCAGCAGGTTTTAATTTCTCCTTGTACCTTAACTGCATGGAGAAAATATCAAGAGAGCCTTAGCTAAAACAACACTGCGCTTCAGGGAACTGGGGAGAAGAGAGAGAGAGAGAGAGAGAGAGAGAGAGGAACCCCAGCTCAGTGGGAGAACACTCATTTTGCACACAGAATATCTCAGGTTCAATTCCCAGTGTCTCCTGGTAGGGATGTGCTTCCAGATGGTCGGGGACCTAGTGGTCACACTCCGAAGACCCTGTGCAGCTATTCCACCTTTTCTTACTTAACAAATTTGCTACGGTAAGAAAAAAGACAGAGAGAAGCAATGGGGAGGTGCAGGAGGATTACAAATGGACTGCCCACCCCTCCTAAAATTCCATGAAGTAGGCAGGGAAATGGTACAATAAACACCCCTCTTGGAAGCAGCCTTAGCCTTCCTAGAATCCAGTGTCATGCACAAAAGCAAGCGGCACCTTTTTCATCTTGCCCTCGTTGGCTGCGTCCAGGATGTCCTGGCATAAAAAATCCAGCTCTTTAAAAAGCTCCTCTTCTTTTTCCCTTTGGCAATGCCAGTATGCTTGCTTGGCCGTTATCTCCTTATTCAGGGCAGCCAGCTGTAAAACAAAGCTTCCCTTTAACAGGTTGTGAATGTCAGATGAGGCTTTAGCAAAAACCACTCAGACTCCCAGAGTCCTCATGGGTTTAAGGACCAGCACAATACATGCGCTCCCCCACCCCCCATTTTTGCCGGTTCCTTCCCGTGCGTTTCAATTTTACTGCCAGCAGATGGCACTGTTTTATAGCGCATTTTCCATTTATGAATCCAAGGCCCCCTCTACAAGGATTCGCTTTTGCGCCCGGTTAGGCGATTATGCGCATAATCGCTGAAGCGCATTTACACCTAATACCTCTGCACGAGAGGCGGCGAGAGGCGGCGAAGCGCATTAACGGATGACCAAAATGCGCTTTACAAGTAGTTAATGCTCAGAAGCGCTTGTTCACACAGTCAAAATGCGCTTTAACGGCCGGAGCAAAATAAAACTCACGATTTAACGCGCATTCGATAATGCGCATTCGATAATAATCGGAGAGATAACGCGCCTCTACGCCCGATTTGTGCTCCGTTCTTGTAGAGGTAAAATTTTTTAAGTGCCTTGAAAGAGCTTTAAACCTCTCTTGTAGAGGCAGCCCAATTTGGCAGATTCCTCCTGGAAAATGGTAGGAGAGGCACCTGATGTTGACGACGTCACGAAAAGGACCCGCAAACATCCATGAGTGACCAATCCTGAGCGCCACTAAATCGCTCATGCAGAGAAGCCCAAAGGACTTTGACAAAAAAGGGAAAACCTTTTCTTTTAAAACAAAACAACAAAATGGGTAGAATAGATATTACCAGATCTGGGTCTGGAGTTCCTCTTGGTAAACTCCCGAGGGATTGGACTACAGGAATGACAGCATTTGTCCAAGGGTTGATTTGAGCCCCAATGACTGGACCGGACTCACTTGTGATTGGATCGATGGTTCTGAAGCCAACCGCAAGAGGGGCCAGACCTACAAGTGGCCAAAGGAAAATATTGGTTTTTATACATAAAAGGCTAGAAATTCCTGTAACAAGAACCCATACCATTGTGAAAAGTGTGGGGTTATTTTACAAGAAGGGAATACTGCTAATGGAGCCTTCCCTAATGGATGCCCTCCAGATGTGTTGGACTGCAATCCCCATAATTCCCAACACATCTGGAGGGCACCAGGTTGGGGAAGACTGCACTAATCATAGCCCTCCATTAAAGTTCCTGGATTCCTCCCCACCTCCTTCCAAGCTGAGGTTTGAACCACAAAGGATACTAAATCTGGACCACCTATTCTTTTCCCACACTCACCATCTTCTCTATCAGGCAGTCATGTCAGTAGGAAAAATCCTCTATAGCTACACCCATTTAAGCACCCATCCTCTCCCATCTTTGGCCATGGGCCTGAGGATCGAAGCAGGAAGAGCTATTCCTTTAGATGTTGTTAGTTCCTTACAATGGCAGCTCATGGTTTCCTTCCAGAGGGAATGGCCTGGTGGCCTTGGCACCTTCCTCTCTAAACATTAAGCATCCCACTCTACAGTTTTCTAAGAACACAGTAAAAACAAAGAAACAACCATTTGGGAAAGCAAGCCACGTATAGCGAGAGTCCTCTCATATGGCGATAGTCCTCCATTCCATTCCTGTAACAAGGCTACCTCCAGCAGTAAGCCTATGTACACCAATTGCTGGGGAACGTGGGTGGGACGGTGCTATTGCACTCCTGCTTGTGGGTTCCTGGTTGACAGCTGGTCGACCACTGTGTAGACAGAATGCTGGACTAGATGGACCCTTAGTCTGATCCAGCAGGGCTCTTCTTGTGTTCATTGCTAAACTTTATGCAAGTGTCCATAGCTGACTGTAGGTCTATCACTTCCACCATGACCACTAGAAGCAGAAGGTGCAGAGCACTGTCCCCACCCTACCTTTCCCATCGGCGTCCTCGATGGTCCCAGCTAGAGGTATCGGCTGCCCTGTCTTCCAGTCACATTCCACGCCTAGGATGGGCACCATCAAGCCAGAACCACCAGGATCCGGGATTTTCATCCCAAACACTGCAGGGAGCCACAGTTCTGTGCTGGGATACTTGATCATCCCTAATTTGATTTTAACAACAAGGAAACCACTGAGTCAGAACTGTAAAAATACTAGCAAATGCCCATTACTCTCAATGCTTCCAGTTGAGGCTTTTATTGTGCTATCTCTGTGCCCCACAGAATTTTTCAGGAGGTCCGGATGTCATTGCCTTCTACTTGTAAGCTACTCTCCTGTGTTGCCCCACTCTTTCTTCCATCTTTTATGTTACCACAAACAGAAAATCTGTTAAGGAGGGAAAGATGGAATTGTTGAACAATGTCGTTTGTTTGATAGCATTAGGATAGGGTGACCCTATGGAAAGGAGGGCTCCTGTAGCTTTAATAGTTGTAGAGAAAAGGGAATTTCAGCAGGTGTTATTTATATGCATGCAGCACCTGGTGAAATCCCCTCATCATCACAACAGTTAAAGCCGCAGGAGCCCACTCGAGCTATACTAGAGTGACCAGATACAAAAGAGGGCAGGGCTCCTGCTGCTTTAACTGTAGTGATGAAGAGAGAATTTCACTAGGTGCTGCATGCGTACAAGTGACACCTGCTGAATTTTCCTTTTCTATACAACTGTTAAAGATACAGGAACCCTGTCCTCCTTTTCATATGGTCACCCTACACTTGGAGGCCTCAGTCTGGAAGCACAAAATGGCCACCATGGCAGTGGTCAAGCATCTCCCCACCTCCGCCACCCTTGCACACAAAATCGCTGATTTTCACTAATAAAAAGGATTAGGGCCTTATTACGTTTGTGTGTAAGATAGATAGCCATTTGCTGGCTACTTTTAGAGTGTGCTGTGTTAATATGCTTGTTTTAATATGTTTAGTTTAGTGTGTTTGATTTAACCTTTTGTAAGCTGACTTGGAAACCTGTTGGGAGGCAGGGTATAAAGCTGATATTAATTCTACCCTACCTAAGTGCATATGACCTGGGCTACTTATGGTCCACTTGCATTACATGCCCTCTGTGAAGAAACTGAGGTAAAAACTGAGGTAAACGTTTAACCTTTATGTTTTGTTTCAATGACGAAAGGGACGAATGGGTTAATGGTAGAAGAAAAATATATGCTTTTTACTCCAATCTTGTGCCTGAGGAGAATTATATTGTAAACGTGGTGAGCTTGTTAGATGGCAGTTACTATTACCACTGAGGGAAATGAAGCCAGGTTTCTGTCTTTATATATGGGAAAGTAGGATTGAAATTGGTACCATCTGACTGGTGAATAGCTGAACATTCTAAAGATGCCCATTGGTCCCAGGTTGGCCGCACCAAAGCTGATTGGCTGGAGGGTTCTGACTGGAGTGAATATAAGGAGCTCTGGAGAGGCATTTGGGGGAGTCTGTCAGAGGTGTCATCAGGAGGAGTCTTTGTGAGAGGCTGGGAGCCTGAGAAAGACAGCTGCTGGGAAGAAGAGCAGACACAAGACCGGGAAGCCAAGCTGAGAGCATATGGGAGCACCTAGGACATAGAAACTGCTCATGTTACATGCCATCTCTGTATATACGTTCATCCAAACACCTACCCAGCTTACCACCTGTGCTCTTGAGACTCAAAGCACGATCTCGCTGTTTCTCTAGGTTTTGTAGCCAGTACATCCAATAATCCAGCTTCCAGGAGAGGGCTGTTATCATGTCTTCTTCTGCAGCTTTGAGGGCTTTCTGCCCATCTCCTTCAGGGCACAGATCCTCACAAAGGGAGTCTTTGTACTCTCTTAGCGCTTCAGCCACATGGATCTGAGCTACAAGTACGTTGGCTTCCAAGACCGCCTGGTAACCTCCTGCATGGGGGACCATCTTGTCTTGCTGAAGACAAATGCCTCGCACGCGAGCCATCTTCCCACTCAGTGGTTCAATGAAGGAATCTCCGATAAGCAGGAGGCTCTCTGAGGGCCCCAGTAAGCCCCCCATTGGAACTACATCTCCTGCATTCAGAGAATAGCAAAAAGGGTTAATCAGGATATTGAAGGCTTCCAAGCCCTGCTTAAATATAAAGAGAGGCCTGTTGACAGTGTTCACCTGGTCAGCAGGCTAAGCATGTACACAGGTTCTGGTGACAGTTTTCCCTACTAGGATGAGATGTAGCATATTTGCATTTACATGATAGTCATGGTTCCTGAATTTGCAGCTATGCGTATTAATTAGCAGATGGAAACATGATGCAAATCTGTGCCCTCTTTCTTAGTGATGCATTTCTCTGGTGCTGCAGAAGGAACCGGCCTAAAGGCATGCAATCTATCACTGAGCTACACCCCCCCACACACATTATCATTCTCACAGAAGTAAAATTGGATGAACCAGGACGTGGCATGGGAGCATTGCACCTACCCGAGTCGTTATCCAAACTGACTCCAAGGATCGGAACAATTTTCCCTCCCTCCGGTGTTCTCATAGGTCCCCCGATTTCGAGAGGTGTCACAGTGCCTGTTAGAGGATTCAGGTATGTCCCACCCAGGGACAGCTTTTGGCCAGTTTGGGGGTGCATGGTAACGGCGAGTATCGGCACCTCTATCCCCGTAGCCGGATCTTGCATGAGGCCTCCCAGTTTAAATAGCTTCTCGGGCTGAAGAATTGGTAGGTTAGTCTTCACCGGTAGACCAGTGCTGGGGCACACAGGATATGGAATATAAGAGAAGATGGGGACCTCTGAGGGATGAATCTCTCCTAAGCAGAGGAACCAAAGGTGGTCACAGATGGTACGAAAACACCTTCAGATTAAGTGTTCTGTCTCACACACCCACACCCACACACCAAAATGGACATGGTAAAAGCACCTTGCGATGGTTTTGGCTTAGTCCACTCATGCAAGAGAAAGAGATGGGGATGATATGGTATAATGGACAGCACCACTTGAGTCTGCAGGTGGGAAATTCCAGTTTTGAATGCCCCCCCTAGAAATCCCTGCAAACAGAAAACTGGTGCAGAAGGGAGTGAAATTCTATCTCAGCTCTTTGATGGAAATGTTGGTTTTCTATTTGTGAGGAGGGGAACATTTGACAATGTGATCACCCACTCACAGTTTTGGTGTCTGCCTGATCTCCAGGGGCAGGGAATTCATCAGAACATCAGAAGAGCCCTGCTGGATCAGACCAAGGGTCCATCTAGTCCAGCACTCTGTTCACACAGTGGCCAACCTGCTATGCATGGGAAACCCACAAACAGGACAGAAGCACTCTCCAATTCCAAAGGAAGGAGGGCCACCACACTGAAGGCTCTTTTATGGGTGGAATCCTATAGGGCCATAGGGCCATGTGGAAACACCATGTCATGAGGCAGTCTGAAGAATCTTCCTCTGAGGAGGAAGAAGGGGCAGAAACTGCAGCTTTACCCATTCCCCAGGACTTACCGGAGGAGGAGGAACAGCAGGGAGGTTCCTCAGAAGAGCCCCAGGAAAGCCACCCTCTCCCACCCCCTGTTTCTAATGAGGAAGACTCGGGGCCTGAAGGGGTTTGTCCAGTAACTCCCCAGCAGAGGCGGCAGCTCAAACGGGCAGAGAAAGCTAAGCCCACAAGGCGAAGCATGAGACTGAGAAAACAGAGCACAGCTGATGCAAGCCTTAAGTAAGATAACGAAGAAATTGCACGCAGCTGTGAACAGGCTCAAACAAAGTATATAAGGGGGAGGAGGCAGAAGCTAAGATTCGTTGAGAACAACCGACGTATTCGGCTCTTGACATCCTATGTGATCTCGGATCAGAACCTGTGGACTGAACACCCGGCTGACTGTTTGCTCTGGACCCTGGACCCCGGAAACCTGGTTTGACCTTCGGCTTCGACAACTGGACTGACGGAACTACTGGCGTGACCCTGGCGATTGGTAATTGGATTTTCGAACTGCAAATAAAACCCTTCAAACAATTAAGGCCTGGCATTTTTCCCAGACATTCTTAGATAAGGGAGTTGGCAGGCTTCCTAGATCAAGCGTAGTAAATACGACACACCAGGGGTATGCCCTCTGATGACCTCAGTGACTGGGCAGATTGGTGAGGGGAAAGGTGCTCTCTCAGGTATCCAGGCCCCAAGTTGTTTAGGGTTTTGTATACTAGTACCAAAACCTTAAACCTGGCCTCCACTATGTGAATAAGTAATTCCTTTTATCCGTCCTCAATCTCCCACCAATCTGTTATAGCCAGAACCATGAAGTGTGGCTCTTACCAGATGCTAAATCAACCACAGGGATGAGGTTGGAGTTGGTGGCATCAAAGCCAACATTCCCGGTTACTGGGAGCAATTTCCCAGTGTCAGGATGCAGGAAGTGGTCTGTGGGCACAGGCTTCATGGATTGGTTGGCCAACAGCACGACAGCATCTTCGTTGGGCATTATCAGTCCAGTGGTAGCATCCTGGTGCAGAGCATCCTGTGCCTTCACAGAGCCATCTGGTCCTGAGGACAGAAATGGAAACAAAGAAATAAACACAGACCTGTGATGTCTCTGAAACGTCAAGCCTGTAGTAACGAGATTCCAAATCCAGACTTTCATCCGGTCAACAGTCTGGAGGAGGAATTTGCCCAGGTGCACGGGTGTGAAAAATAGATCTTAGCGAAAATGTAGCCAATTTGCATTCATTTTTGCCCTCTCCATTTCATTTTCTCAAATACTTACCTGTTAAAACAAAAACTAAACCATCTGCTTTGATATCTTTTGAAGCATCGTCAGGTTATGAGCCGCAACACTCCATTTGGTCTTTGGAATCTGATTGGCTGATTGGAATCACATGATACTGCTTGCAGAAGGGGATGCCAAATAAATACACAAGTAGGCAAAGAAAACCCAAACTCATGCCCAGCTTCAAATAGCCAATCGTCTTAGTGTGGTACTTTAATTTATTGTTGTAACCACAGATCATAACACAGTTCATCAAAACATGCACATAAAAACAGTACAGGATCTATACATCATACATAAAACAACAAGCAATTACTTGCTAAAATGCAAAGAAAGTCAGAAAAGCTGAATGTGTAACTGTGGTTACAGCTATAATGAGAACAATCCTAATACTAATTGTGATTTAACTGAAAACTGTACAGAGCGCCTCGGCTATTGGGCAGTGTAAAAATGTAATACTAATTAAACAAATAAATAATACTAAAACTAACCCTGAACTACAATTTAGCAGATTGTCTGACAGGGTTAGTGGATACGATTCTTCTTCTAATTTTTAGAGTCACCAAAGTAAAAAAAATGGCTGCTTTGTACGTAACACAAGGGAGTGCATTCACCAGCAGATAGTAAGACGGATCTGTGAATTTGGTGACAATCTGCCCCAGCTTTTCACCTCTTATTACTTCATAAAACTGGCAGTAAAGGACATAACGTTTAATGTCCTCCTCGTGCCTCTGGAATCATCTCATTGCATTGTTCAAATAATTCTTATGTGAATTGGCCACGTTTGCCAATGTACAATAGAGAGGCATACTAAGTTATAGAAATTGTCAATTCTTGTCAGCAAAATAAGTGCCTCTGTCTTTAAAGGACATGTCAAAACCTACAGATTTCAACCAGATTCATATTTGTTTAAGAGCCATGGCTCCCAGTTAAGCCGTAGGGTGACCAGATAAAATCCAGGTCAGGGCTCATGTAACTTTAACAGTTGTAGAGAAAAGGGAATTTCAGCCAGTGTCATTTGTATGCAGTTGGTTCCTGGTGAAATTCCCTCTTCATCACAACTGTTGAAGTTGCAGGGGCCCTGCCTTCTTTTGAATATGGTCACTCTAGTATAGTGCCTGTAACTTTAACTGTTGTGATGAAGAGGAAATTTCACCAGGAACTAATTGCATACAAATGACACTGGCTGAAATTCCCTTTTCTCTACAACTGTTAAGTTACATGAGCCCTGACCTGGATTTTATCTGGTCAGCCTAAGTTAAGGAATCTTGGGAGGAGGGCCTTCTCTGCAGTGGCACCCCGGCTGTGGAATGAGCTCCCCAGAGAGGTTCGCCTGGCATCTACATTATACTCCTTTAGACGCCAGGTGAAGACCTTTTTATTTTCACAGTGTTTTAACAGTTCTTCTGTTTGATTTTTAACCCTGCTGTTTAAATTTGTATTTTAAATCCGTACTAATTTCTGCATGGCTGCTCGGTTTTTATCCTGGTTGTGCTTTTATCCTGCATTTTAAATTATGTTTTTATACTGTCGTTGTTTTATATTTTGAATGGTTTTTATGGTTTTAATTTTTGTAAACCACCCAGAGAAATGCAGTAAATAAATAAATAAATAAATAAATAAATAACTGTAGTTCTTTCAAGGTTGCCTAATGAAGAATCCTCCAGTTGCAAGGAACTACAGACCCCGTGGATCTTTGGAGAAAGCCATTACTCTTCTACTACTTCCAAACTGAGACCTTTTACCACATCTACCCGGTTTGCTTCTGCGGGTTCCCCCTCCGTTTCCTATGCGAGTTCAACCTGCTGAACTTGCCTGAACTTGCCTGAAACGGACTTTGTCCATTCAGGGTTAAATCAAAATAGAAACTAAAAACGGAACACTCGGGATGCAAGAACAGCACGAGGGGGAAGACGTCATGCGAGTCCCACGCTGAAGAACTGGATCAAAGTCGCGGTGAGTGTGCTTAAAACCGAGCGTGTGATAACAGCCTAAATTGTGTGTGTGTGAGTGTGCATGTGTTGTGCAGATGCATCCTTCCTAATGATGATAACAATGATTAAAGTGTGGAAAGCAAAGAGTTACATTTACCTACAAGTTCTTCCTTGGTGAGCCACCTGGTCTTCTCTTTGTTTACAAGGTGAGCTCCCGTTCCTTCTCCCAGTACACCCCACAGCATGAGCCTCTGGCTCTCCTTTATGACTGTGCTGGACATCCGGTTGCTTGCAGCATCTAAGAGGCCTAATAACCTGAAACCACCATGATAATCAGAATGATACAAGAGTAAACCTGCTGGAAGTCAACCGTTCTAGCTAGGAAGGTTCTATGCTGACATAACAACACTCTCCCAAATAAGCAACGATGATTATGGTTTTGTTGCTATAAACTTCAGTATAGCATAAAGCCGTAGCCCTGAGATTGTTAAAAGTACTGGGAGTTATTGCTAACACTTAAAAACTGGGGTTAGATCTCTATATAAATACTGCATTTTCTTTAGGAGATATAAATGTGATATATGTTGTTAAGTGTCCAATCCTATGCATGTTTAGACAGAAATAAGTCCTGCAACAACCAGCATCCCTCATCCAACCATGCTGTCTGGGGAATGCTGGGAGTTGCTGGATTTATTTTTGTCTGAATATGCATTGGATTGTTCCCTAAATTTCCTTTCTTTTGCTGATCCATTTTAAAGATGGGAGTGGATGAAGGAACCAGAGGTGGGAGTTATGCTCTTAATAAAGGCGGAACCTGCTCACTCCCTGTAGGGTTACATTGTTCAGTTTACAATGAAATAAAGCTTTAATGCACCACAAAGCCATGATGCTGACAAGCTCTGGTCTATTGGAATGTGTTGCTCTTACCTGTGGTGGTCTTGTTTAGAGCCTGAGGCTAAGCCTTGTCCAGGAGATAGCAAATCTGCCAGGGCCTCCATCAACCGCTTTGCTTCCCGGAGAGCAGAATTAAATGCCACCCAGTGCTCTTCCTGGTGTCTCAGGTCCTGACTCAGTAAATGGAGCTGCCTGCTCACACTCTCTTCATATTCTGATGCCAGGTGCCTTCGGCGCAGGATCTCCTCCACTGCCTATTTGCAACATTAAATGCAGACGTGATCTGGGACCGCGGCTTGAAAAATTGAGACTTTTCTCTCCACGTAACCTAGCTAGCTTCCAGTGACGGTGAGCTCGAATGCTAGGTATGGGCTCACCTTGACATCAGAACACCAAAAGATCCATGCTGGATCAGAGCAAGGGTCCGTCTAGCCCAGCTGTCTGTTCACACAGTGGCCAATCAACTGCCTCAGTGGGAAGCCAAGAAGTAAGACATGAGTGCAACAGCAATCCTATTCATGTACACTACTGTTACTTAGTGTGAACAATGCAGGCATTAAGCCAGGATGACAACCTGTAGACCTAAGTCGGTAGGTGGCCCTCAGTCTAATTATTATTATTATTTATTATATTTATATACCACCCCATAGCCTAAGCTGTCTAGGTGGTTTACAAAAATTAAAAGATTGAACATTAAAAAGTCAATATACAAAAGCTCTCTGCATTAAACCTGTTCCCTCCTTGGAAGCCTGCTGCATGGGAAAGAAGAGGGAGAGAGAGAAAGGGGTGGCAGACAGAGAAAAGGGGGTGACCACTGGCTCGCCACTTGCTGTGGCCCCATTCACCATCGATATGTACCTCCCCTGGCCACTTACCCATGAGGGAATGCAGTCTGCAATAGAAAAATGGCTGCCCATCCCTGAATTAAGCTGTTTTAGGAGTTCCTTTAATCTGAAGTATCTGATCATCTGGACTAGGGCTGTGACCAGATCCGGATCCCAAATCTGAGTCGGATCGGGGTGATCCAGACCTCCGGATCCTGGATCTGAATCGGATCGGGCCTGATCTGGATCTGATAGGTCGGGATCCAGATCGGATCGGGGGTCTGTTCACAGCCCTGATCTGAAAGGGCCTTTTGATTCTTCTAGACCTCTACCTGTTGTTTTGCTTTGGCGTAGTTTGCCATGAGCGCATCGTCGGCAGTTTCCGCTGTGTCGGGGATGCACATCTTGGCTACCCAAAGATCTCTGAGGGAGGCTGTTTCATCCAGAAGTTTGTGGTACAGGCTTTTCAGCTGCAAAGGAAATGAAAACGCACAGGAGGAGCAGGCTGCGCTTGTTGGTCTGGTATCAGTTCAGTGCCTCAGGTTCACTGAGCGTGTGACAACACATGGGTCATGTCTACAGTCACATGCCAGACCACAGCCAGAAGGCATGCAGAACTGAGGGAGAGGGAGCAGCATCCTTTAAAGGAGGAATGGGGAACCATGTGGCCCACACCCCTCCTCTTCTCACCCTGCACCCTCCCCTGCACCCTCCCCCACTCCCTGCACAGTAATTTGGCTTTTTTTTAAAAAACAAAGCTTCCATTGGTGGCTCAATATGAGACAGTGACCCCCTGCCTGTCCACCACCCACCCATGGCATAGAGATCCCCCACAACCAGCTCCATTTGCTCCACTGCTTGCAAGTACCACACATGCCCTCCTCCTGTCCTCCTCCAGCAAGCTCAGTAGAATATGGAGCACCTGTCCTCTCCTCCGTCCCACCAGCCCCAATGGACACTACCCACCACTGGTGTCTACAGACTGGTGGACACGAGTGCAGCTCCGGTACTGCAGCTCCGATCCCTGCAAGGATGAGGTGGCTAAAGGGACCAAGAGCCTCCCATCCCACCAGGCTTTATAAAGCTCCTGTCTCAGGTAAAGGTTGAGCTGCTCAAAGACCACCTATCCCTGGTTCCCCCTATTTGCTGAACTATCCTCTTGCCTCCAGGACACCAGCCCTGCCCATCCTTTCTAAAGAAGCTAAATTGGTCATAACAGAAGAAATAACCAGTATGCACCTCTGCTTTGAATTGGCTCAGTTTGACTGTAACTGCCATAGACTGAGCAACCAGAATTTCAAAGAAGGCATTGGTGTTGAATGAGTCCAGGTCCAGTTGTTCTTCGGAGTCCCATATTTCACATTTACCTAGGAAGAGAGCTCAAATGAATGCTTGATTACTGGTATAAACAGGAATAAGACAGGAATAATGGTGACATAGTAATAATAGCAACAGGAAAGCATGGGGTGTGGGGAACAAGAGGATGGGACAACAACAGTCATTTTGTGTGCAATACACTTAACAATATAAATAAATTCTTGTTAATGTGTTTACTTGGACATCCCCTAGGAATAAAAGGATACTTTTCAGAACTTTCTCCATATTTTCTTCAGCATTGTTTTTTTGTGATGGCTGCATTCCCTCCCCTCAATGCCCTGGAGTGATGCTAGATATATGGGGCATTGTGGAAAATGCAAAATGGAGACCACTTGCAATGGTAAGGCAACCCCCCCCCCAAAAAAAAAAAAAAACTGGTAAGAAAAAAAGTAAGAAGCTGTTCTACAACCCTTGCCAACGGTGATGTCTACCTATGACAAATTGTTGGAGAATTTCTTGTCCTTCTGAAGAAATTCAGTGAAATTGTCTCCCCAATTTCTCTGCCTACAAATTGGGTGGAGAGTTTTGAGAGGCCGCTTGCGCACAGCTCAAAAAACGAGTCATTGGATCATAGTGGTTTTAGTAGATATCCGATGGTCTAAATTAATTCAAGAGTGAATTGGCAACAAGATGAGGATATTCAATGCATCTTGTGAAGCAACATTTTCCAGTGGAAGCATCCATCAATTTTGATTCAGTTCCTTGTCTACATGCAATGTCTTTATCACATACTTTTCTCTTTTTCGTTATTAATCATACCTTCTCTCTTCTCCATGTGGCCGGAATTCTTCTCCAAACCACCCATTTTATGTGTCCCAGGGTGATATTTTCTGACAGCAATGACCTTGGATTGTTTGGATGAATATTTATCTAGATTATATTTCAGCTGCAGCTTTCGGAAGCAAGGGTGAGAACTTCCTTTCCTGGACCACCCAATTGCTTGACAAAAAATCTGCAAGGTTTAAGGCCAGATGGTTTACAGAAGTGGGAACATTTCCATATTTCCAGGGAAACTTTGACACACACAACACACACACACACACAGGCAGAAATTTGGGGTTGTTGTTGTTTACTCACAATTAGTAGCAGGCAGACTGTGAGGAGAAAGACGAGTCCTATTACTATCCCAATAATCACTTGCCAATCGGGTTTCAAAACGACATCTGGGATCCTTGCAATACCCACTTGAACAACATGCCTGGGAGTCGTTGGGAAGAAGGGACCCTCTTCGTAGCACTGCCCACCGTATGGCATGACCCTGACATACTTCACAAAATAAAGGTACAGACACAGAAAATCCAGGTCAGGGGCACACGTCAGGGAGGTTCCCACAACCATCCAAGAACAGCAGTGACAGAAAGGTAAACCCAAATCATTTCAAAGGACCCAACTAGATGTGCCCGTTAAATGCATCTTTGCAGGGGTTTTTAAAAATGCAAATTGCATCTACTGGGCAGAGGGCTGATAATTGATGAGATCAAGGAATGCTGAAGAAAACTGAGTGTACTGGGGGAAAACCCTCCCCTGAAGTGGTATTTCTTCTGCGGGGTGAGTGGGTTGATAGGAACCTTCCATGGATGCCAACTGGAGCTTTCCTTCCAAGACCAATTCCAGCACCAGAACTGTAGCAGACAAGGAAAGGGTCAGATTCCCCTCTACACCTGCATGGTTGTCAAGTGTTGATGGACAACTCCAAGGCGCCTCTTCTCTGGGACCTTTAAACTGGACTTGGATTGGACAACCAGTTTGAAATAGAAGACTGTCCTCAAACAGAGAACTGCCCTCTGTAAATTAGGACACATGGCCACTCTAACAGATCGTGCTAAATGAATAAATGTTAATAACTTTGTTCGATTAATTCATATAGGAAGGATCATCCAAGATTAGACCAGCTGCTGCTCACTGGTTCCCCCCAATCATGTTTGCTGAGTGCCAAATGGAGGCAAGCTCATGTTCCTCAACCACCTCCTAGATGAGGACAGGGGAGGAGAAAACCATGACGGCTAAAGGACTATCTATAGACTGGGGGTGTAGAACCTCTTTCAGCCAAGGGCCAAATCCCATTTCAGAGCGGCTCTCGGGGACTGCATTCCAGTGGTGGGCGGGACCAAAGAGAAAAGTGGTGGGCTGAAGGCCAAAGGCATATTTTTTAGCATGGTGACCAACTGTCAGAATTTCTCCGGATTTGTCCTGGTTTTTGTTCTATCCTGGATACCGGGGGGATTTTCCATAATTTTCTATAATGTCCTGGATTGACACGCTTCCCCCTTTAAGGCCACCATTAGTGTGGTGGTGGGAATGATGCATTTTCTGGAGATGCAGCATTCTCCTTCACCTCTCCAATGAGGGCCTTAAAGGGAAGAGCATGTCATTCCTGGACATTATAGAAAAGGCCTTGATTGGAGCAGTGCCGTGGGGGGAGAGAATGACACACTTTCCCCTCCTCTGCTCCAATTGGGGTCTTTAAGGTGGCGGGGGGGGGGCGAGAATGACGTACTTTCCGAAGGCCCCAGAAAGCTGTTTTCCCACCCACCCCCACCCCACTGGGTGACATCCTTTTTGGCTTCCCAAATATAGTCACTCTGGCTTAAAGCTTTTACTACCAGTAACTCAGCCTTGAGGGAGGCGTTTCAACCTTTTAGAACAGGAAATAGGCTTTCACAAAAGCTGGGAAACCCTCTAACAGGTGGTGGTTGTGGGGGAAAAGGGTGCAGCTAGAGGAATGGGACAAACCTGCCTGTACCCTCTGGATTTTGTGTGAGTCCCTGCCAAAGGCCTTCTCCACCCAAAGCTAGGAAGGCAGTGACTGGAATGAGAGGGCCTGTTTGGTCATGGCCTCCCCAGGAAACTTCACCTGGTGCCAATCTTGTTGTTCTTTTGGTGCCAGGCAAATACTTTTTAAAAAATTTATTTGCCCAGGCATCTCAGTATGTTTTATAACTCTGTTCGGTTTTGTGACGTAGCACTACCAGGTTTTATTGTTTTCACGGCTGCTGTTTCTGTGCTTTGATCTTCATGTTTTTATGCTGGTTTATTGTGATTTTATCACTGATTGTACACTGCCCCAGGAGTTTGATACTGACAGGAGGTCTAGAAATTATGTCAACAGAGAAACGAATAAATAAAATGTTGGATGAGGTGCCCATCCCTGTCATAAGACATGATAACACCACCCACTTGCAGGTGTTATCAGACCGCATTGGAAACCCAACTTTGTAAGCAAACAAGCCATGACATGAAACAAACCATTCTTTTGTGCTGGTTGGTACTTAGCCTCAGGACGTAAGTTCCGGGATCATGGAACTGGTAAAAGAAGAGGGAAGAGCCGGAGGCCAACTTAGCTTCCTCAGCTAGGCCGCGGAAAGCTCCCCAGTCAAACCCATGGTTGGTATTATAAAGGTTGTTTCTATGAACAGACACAAGATGAAACAGTTGGCTACGTGGACCAATGGTCGGACTCAGTGTAACACAGCTCTCTGTGTTAACATGAATCACACATGCTTCCTGAGAGATACAGAACAGGGGACCAGCCAAGCTCTCCTGGGTTCAGAATGGGTACTTACACATCATAAATTGGATAATGCTCTTTAGAAACCAGGAACATGACAATGTCGTGAATCCTGAGGCATGTGGTTGGGTTCAAGATGCCGTTAAATGTAATTTTCAATGTCGAGTTAGAAGGCTGCTGGAACGGTAACCTGTACAATCTAGAATCTTCTTTGCCAGATGGCCCTGCGAGAACATAAAACCTCACTGAAGTAACGTCTGCACACAGGACAGTGGAGGCTTGCGGCTCCAATGATAGTGGGCCTGTACATCTACCCTGCACAGAGTCCATCATGCCCCATCATGGCAGGCTTAGAAATATTTTAAAATACACATAGACAGTGGTATATGTATACATGTATACATAGACGGTAGTACACATGCTGGTAACTTCGAGGCTCGACTTCTGCAATGCGCTGTACATAGGGCTACCTTTGTGCCTAGTCCGGAAACTTCAACTTGTTCAAAATATGGCAGCCAGGTTGGTCACCAGTACACCTAGGGGTGACCACATTACACCAGTTTTAAAATCGCTTCATTGGCTGCCAATCAGTTTCCGGGCGAAGTATAAAGTGTTGGTTATTACCTTTAAAGACCTACATGGTTTGGGTCCAGGTTACCTGCGTGATCGCCTTCTCCCGTATAATCAGCCCCGCACACTTAGGTCCTCTGGGAAGAACTTACTCAAATCAGCCAGAACTAGGCTGATGAGTGTTACCCAGAGGACCTTCTCGTCTACCGTTCCCAGACTGTGGAATGGTCTGCCGGAAGAGATTAGACAAATTAGCAGTCTTCATGAATTTAAGAGAGCCATGAAGACTGCTCTCTTCCGGCAGGCCTATCCAGCTGAATTTTAAGATGTTTTTAATGATGTATTGGTTTTTATTTGTTTTTAATTTGTTTTAATTTGTTTTTAATTTGTTTTTAATTTGTTTTAATTTGTTTTGTGATTTTTGTGTTTTGTATTTGTTGTTGTTCCCCGTCTCGATCCAGAGGGAGAGGCGGGTTATAAATAAATATTATTATTATTTTTATTAAATAAAATAAAAGAGTGCTTTTCTTGGACTGTTTTGGTTTGTAGCTGCAATTGCGTCGTAGATTCCATGATTGTCAAGGCTGAATGATTGATTGCTGGTGTGTGTTGTTTTTATGACATTTTGCAGTTTTAGCACTATTGGTTTTCACCATATGGGATTTTATTGTTGTAAGGCGCCTTGGAAGGGCTCTTGCCCTGAAGTACAACCTAGAAATATTTTTAAATTAATAATAAATATTAATAGAAAATAGAATGAAAATCAATTTCCTTTTAGCTTTAAGGTCTTACTCTTTTTTGGAAGTCAGCCAAGGGGCTACTGGAGAGAGGGTCTTCTTGGTGGTGCCACTCAAATTATAGAATCCCCTCTCCAGGTATATGTGCCTGGCAGTGGAGGCACTAAATCCACTCCAGGTTTCAGTCAGAATCAGTAAAAACTCTTCACAACACGGATAGCTCCTTAAGAATCCTGGCTGGTTCTGACTAAAACCTGGATCGGATTCACTGCCCCAGTGACATCGGATCCACCAGCCTCCCCTGGTGCTGGGCACCTCCTTTCCTATCTTTTAGGCACCCAGAGAAGTCCACCATGTTCCTCCATGCCTTTAATGGTATCAGATCTCTTTTTAAATTTTAGTTGCTAGCTTTATTATTGCTTTAAATTTCTGGTGCAGTTGTCTTGCCTGTTGTCTCGATTTGCTGCTTTTGTTCATGTTTTATTTAAACGTATTTTAAAGTGCTTACATGTTTATCACAGTACAAGGTGCCTTGGGGCCATCTAGCCAAAGGCAGGATAGAAATGTCATACACATAGAATCATAGAATGGTAGAGTTGGAAGGGGCCTATAAGGCCCTTCAACCCCCTGCTTAATGCAGGAATCCCCCTTAAAGCATCCTGACAGATGGCTGTCCAGCTGCCTCTTGAATGCCTCTAATGTGGGAGAGCCCACAAACTCCCTAAGTCATTGGTTCCATTGTCATACTGCTCTAACAGCCAGGAAGTTTTCCTGATATTTTGTTGTACTGTTCTAACAGTCAGGAAGTTTTTCCTGATGTCCAGCCAGAATCGGGCTTCCTGTAACTTGAGTCCATTATTCTGTGTCCTGCGCTCTGGGATGATCGAGAAGAGATCCTGGCCCTCCTCTGTGTGACAACCTTTTCCAGATATGCACATATGTCCATACATATATCAAATACCTGAGGGGTTCGTGGTATGCAATGCATTTTGGGAGGCCGACAAAATCCCATCTGAGGTAAGGATGTAGTGTAGTAGCTCAGGTTCGGGATCGTATACTCCTAAGAATCCCCTTCCTGGAATGATGTACCAAAAAGATTTTTTTTAAAAAAAAGGGTTTTCATTGCTCAGCCCACTTTTTTCTGCTTCGCTTCAGGCACATATTTGGAGCATCAAGGCCAACTGGAGAACAAGTCACATTTGGACTAGCACATTGTCTCTATAAATCAGTCATGAAGCCAAAGTAGTTACCTGCATGATCCAAGAAGAACAATGGTCTTTTGTTCATTCAATGACAGATTTATCTACATTGTGACATTCAGTCAACTTTCCCTGTTGTGGGAGGAAATTCAGTCAGTGGGAACAATAAAAAGGTGATGAAAGGTATTTATATATAGTCTTTGTATTTAAAGAGATATTAATGAGGTGGGGTTAGGAGGGGAAAGTTAGAAGAAAAAGATGGGACTTATTCCTTACCACTTGTTTTTACCACGAATACAGGACGGGATTCTTTGTTCTCCTCTGAGGTGCAATAACTTTGAGCATGGAGATCTAATTTTTGCAGAGAAGCTGTTATTTCTTCCAATAAAATGACAGCCTATAAAGAATTTAAAGGAACAGTCCAGTTGACTCACATCTCACACACTGGCAGTGGTATCATCAAGGAAGGACTTAGGGGGCAGAAGACCAGGGCGCCCCTCAGCAGGATGAACAGGAGCCCCCCCTCCCAACACAGCAGGGCTGGCTCGCCACACCGCAAAGTCGGTCAGCGGAGGCTGGGGGCTCCGATGTCAGTGGGACAGTGACTCCGCTCCGTGTTTTGGTCAGAACCAGTCTGAACTCTAAAGGAGCTGCCCAAGGTGTGAAGCTTGGATTCATTGACATCAGAGCTACCAGCCTTCATGGCAACAAGCCCCTTGGGAGGGTGTCTTCGGACCATGGCCCATTAACCCACCGCTGCCATGTCACAGCAGTCTTCTGGCAAAGCCAGTGATTGAACATTTGCCCTCCCCCCTTCTCTCTTTCTTTCTTTTTTTACCTGACTACCATTTCTGTAAGTCACAGAAAGCCGGGCTTGTTCCCAATCACAGACAAATTGCAAAATCCTTCTTTGCCGCCTCCTGCACTGGGGGTTGCACACGTGGTCCAGAGGATCAGCTTGGCAGAGGCAGAGGCCGAGGACTTTGTCATAACCCTGGTGGTCTTTGGGGAGAGAACACACCTGGAAGAGAAAGTGAGATGAAACTAAATCAACACGTATTCAGCAACCGCTCCTATAAAGCAGGGGCTCCAAAAATCAGGCCTGGGGCCAAATCCAGCCTTCCTGGGGTCCTAATCCAACTTCCTGGGGTTCCCCACATGGCCACATCCCTTCCCCCTGGTCACACACCCCATTTTTGTGCAGTTTCTCCCCATTCTAAAAGGTTGAAATGCCTCCCCTTCGGACTTAATTTCTGGCAGTAAGAGTTTGAAGCTAAAATATCCTGTTATTATTGGCCCTGCCCCTTCTGCTTTTGGCCACACCCACCACTGGAATATGCCCCCCCCCGAGCTTCTCTGTAATTGAATTTGGCCCTCAGGTTGAAAGAGTTTCAGCACCCCTGCTATAAAGAAAAATCTCCAAAGACTTATCATCTAGGTATCTGTTATCTAGTCCTGCTTTACACCAGCCATCTGCTGCGACCTTGATGGAGCTTCTCAGAGCAGAGGGTCATGAGAACTAGAGTGGTGGGAAGTAGCTTGGGCTTTGAAGTCAACCGGCCCACATTTGGGTGAGACATGGAAACTAGGGATGTGCACTGCCCTGAAAATCATATCGGAATCGGAATCGGGACGTCTGATTTTGACCTGTATTGGATCGGATAAAATCAGATGTCCCTCGAATTGCTTAGGATCCAATTCCAATATGAAAATTGGACATCTGATGTGAGCATCAGATGCCTATTTTCCCTCTAAAGGCTTGCATTGGGGGAAAGAACTGCCAGAAGCACGATCTTTCAAAACTTCATAGCCATGACACGCTTGCACCGATTTTCCTGAAATTTGGCACTCATGACAACCTATATCTCATCTCCCATGTGCCCAAGTTTCATTTTGATCCCTTTTAAAATAAAGAAGTTATAGGCAGTTCTTTCCCCCAATGCTAGCCTTTAGGGGAACTGTTTCCTCGTTGGGGGAAAGAATTGCCTCTAACTTCTTCATTTTAAAAGACAGAGATATGAAACTTGGGGAGACATGACTAGCAACATACAATCTGCAATGTCCCCAAGTTTCATGTTTCTATCGTTTAAGATAAAAAAAAGTTCCCCCAAAGCAATCCTATTTTCCCCTAAAGGCTTGCGTTGGGGGAAATAAACTGCTATAACTTTTGTATTTTAAAAGATTGAAACATGAAACTTGGTGACCTTGGAGATGGGATGTTGCTAGTCACGTGTGCCAAATTCCAGAAATATTGGTGCAACCGTGTTGTGGCTATGAAGTTTTGAAAGATGGTGCTTCTGGCTTTGTCAGCTGTCAAATTTTGACAGCAGTCAAAGCAAGAAGCACGATCTTTCAAAGCTTCATAGCCATGACCCGCTTGCACCGATTTTTCTGAAATTTGGCACACATGACAACCTATATACCATCTCTCATGTGCCCAAGTTTCATTTTGATCCCTTTTAAAATGAAGAAGTTATAGGCAGTTCTTTCCTACAATGCAAGCCTATGGAGAAAACTCCAAAAATGGCGGTCCGATGCTCCGATTCTATCCAATTAAAATCTGATTAAAAAATCAGTTCAGATAACATCGGAGTTCAATGGCCCAGCATCGGAATCGGAAATCGGATGTCCGATTTCCCCCAATTCACTTCAGAATCGGACATTGGATCCGATCCAATGCGATGCACATCCCTAATGGAAACATTATTCTTCCCTGTTTGTAAAGTCTGATCCAGGAGTCTCCTGTGTAGCTCGCTGTTAAAGGACCTAATGTGGAATTATGAAACTTTGCTTAACCTGAGCAGTTAAGTATGTCCAATTGAAAGCTTTGCAAGACCTTAGATCTGAGCTGCCCAGCAGTTCAGATTTTGTAATGCTATTGTAACTAACATGCGAACAAGTTGGAGCACTTGCAGAACATCCCCATGGAGCTGAACTAGGTTTCCATCTCCTCTTCCCTGCCCTGCCCTGCCCCTTTTTTGGCAGCCCAGCTCTTGAGAAAAGCCCCTTAAAGGAGGGTGCAGTTGTTTAGGAAATGTCAAATGAAGGGAAATTGACCAGAACTGAGCAAAGCTGGAAGATCAGTTACCAAAACAGGAGCATTAAATCAAATTTCACACCAAGCCATGAAGTGGGAGTTGGCTGATCTGGATTAACAGATCGATCTACATAGAGCACCTTGTCGGCACAGTAGTGTGTCCATTCTTCCTTGGTTAAGCACTGTCCCTCTTGGTTCCGGACAGCAGCATCTCTACAGATATCATAGACTTGCTTGACACAGTCCCATCTCCTGTCTTCTGTAGGGCTCTTATACCCAGGAGCACATGGGCAATGAGAATCACTCGGCTGCAATGAGACAAAGGGATGTGTTCGTTATGCTCCCCGCCCCTGGAGGAATCCCCTTTGGAGGATGACCTGAGTCCCCCATCCATGAGCCAAATGTTGCAGAGGAGCAGCTTGTGTTGAGGCAGGTCAGGTGTACCCCAGGATCTCAGCAGAGACAGCGCTCAGTTCTTCCCTTCAGAGGAGGAGAGCTCTCTCTCTGAATTGGCGGTGAGCAATGAGCAGCCATGCAACCCTTGGAAGCACAGGTGTCCAACGGTGCAGGCTTAGTTAACTGCCAAACACAGGAATGCCCACCTGAGAAATCAGGACTTCTAGTGAGTAAAGGGATAATGAGTAAGACTCTCCTCGTGACTAGACCATTGCTCAGGTGATGCTGATGACCTGCAGCTGTGCTCTGGGTGGGGCTCTGAAGACTGAGGATTGAAAGCCTTCAGTGTGAGGGGCGGAGTGCTGGAACAATTTTATGCACCAGCTTCCTGCCTTGCGTTTCTCCTGTGTTTGGACCCTTGCTGTCTGGCTCTTCTCTGGGTTCCCCTGCATTTGGGCCTTGGACTGCCCTCAGACCTTGCCTTTGGTATTACTGATCTGTGCTAATTCCTAGCTGCTCTGCCTTTGCACTGCCGGAAACATGATGGTATTCCTGTAGGATTTGAAAAAAAAAAGGCAACCAAAATGAACACAAGACAGTGGAAAGGCTGCAATGTTTGAGGCCTTTTAATTCTGAAAAAGGGGTGAGAATTGATTAAGGGAGGGGCATCCAATTGAACTGTGTGTCAAGAGTTTCCAGACAGACAAGAGGAAGTCGTGCTTCACACTACACATCAGTGGTTTATGGAATTGGCCTCCACAAGATGTGGGAATGGCCACTAACTTAGATGACTTTGACAGTTTCATGGAGTATGACTTTGGATACAATTTGCTGGAGTGTGTCAGGAGTGGACTCAGAGGTTCTGAATAGAACCAGAACACTTGGTTAGTCACAATGTGAAGCAGAATGCTGCATTAGATGGCCGTTGGGTTTGACTCTTCTGACGCTCTTATTGGTGGCTTCCATATACGACAGCTTCTTCAAATCTTTCTTTGCTTGACATCACATCCTCGGTGTGCCTGACCGATATAACCTGAAGTGTCTTCCTAAAGACCATGGGCTGATTCACATATGCGCTCCTGTTTCTTGATGACTGTAACATTGAGTGATGGCTTGTTTGTGTGAAAGGGAGGGACATGACTAAAAAAAGATGTGAGTTCTGTACCTGAAAGACTCGGCCTTCACGAAGGCAGTTGCAAGCTTTCTGGCCTTCCTTGGGTTGCACGGCCTCCGAGCCACATGGAAAGCAAGCTGCTTGACCAAGCTTAGCATTGAAGAAATTAACAGGACAAGTCACACAGCGGTGTGAAGGAGAACTTCCTGCAGAGCGAAAGGTGCCTTCCGGGCACAGAAGAGGGGGCGAATCGGCATCAGGGCAGAAAAAACCTTGAATCAAAAAGCATGGACTGAAATCAGTTTGAATATGGGGATGTCAAATATATGAGTGTTTGTTGAAAATGAACACGAGAGCTGGAATGAATATTCACAAAATGTGTAACATTACCATTCAGATTTTGAAAGTGAAATTTCATTTTTAAACATGTTTCTTTTTTTTTCTACATAACATACACAAATATTGACTTAAAACACACACTTATGCCACATGCATAATTATCTCTTAAGCCTCTTTAAATTTCATAGCATCCGAAATTCATCTTTGGTGGGATAGATTCAGAAATCGTACACTTGATGTAATCCCCATTGACTTCAATGCCACTGATTCTCACATAAATGTGCTTAGGAGTGCAGCCTAGGTTAATTGAATTTAAGTCCCATTGAAAGGAATGAGACATGCTGGGGATGACTCTGGCCCGCTTGCATTGGCTGCCTGTATGTTTCCGAGCCCGGTTCAAGGTGCTGGTTTTAACCTATAAAGCCTTACACGGCTTGGGACCACAATACCTGATGGAACGCCTTTCCCGACATGAACCTACCTGAACACTACGTTCAACATCTAAGGCCCTCCTCCGAGTGCCTCCTCCGAGGGAAGCTCGGAGGTCGGCAACAAGAGAGAGGGCTTTCTCTGTGGTGGCTCCCCAATTGTGGAACGATCTCCCCGACGAGGCCCGCCTGGCGCCAACATTGTTATCTTTTCGGCGCCAGGTCAAGACTTTCCTCTTCTCTCAGGCATTTGGCAATATCTGAGGAGCCTGGGTTTGTTTTGTTTTGTTTTTGTAGTTTTTTTGAAGTGTTGAAGTGGTTTTTAAATGTACAGATTGTGTGTATGTTGTATGTTTTTGCTGTTTTAATTTTTATATATTGTTTTTAATTGTTTTTAATCCTATGTAAACCGCCCAGAGAGCTTCGGCTATGGGGCGGTATACAAATGTAATAAATAAATAAATAAATAAATAAACTGAAGCCCCATTGATTTCAATGAGAACTAACTTAGTCTGGATTCAAACTCTGAACCTGTAACATCCAAATGCAAGAGCTTTACATGCAATTGTTTTGGCAGGCATCAAATAGGAAACCCCGTAGTCTGTCAACTGTCAGATGCTGCCAGATGCTAAAGACCATTGGATGACATCTGCCAAAAATAATTGGATATCAAATACAGATATCATATGACTGGATTTTCTTGGCAAACTCTTGAACAAACATCTGGAGAATATTTGACATAAAAATTCGTAGAGGAAAATTTCTGGGAGCAAATTCAGTTTCAGTTGTAAGTAAATGCAGTTTAAACTGAAGGTGTATAATTCTTCAAGCTAAAATAGTTCTGTTCCATATTATAAAGAGTTATGGTCATTAGTTTTCTTACAGAATAACCAGTTCTTATTCGAACACAGTCATCATTCCAACACTTAACAGACAAAAATGGGTACATTAGTCTTACATTATGTAAATAAAGATCACTGCTGGCTGGATTTGTGAAACTGTCTTAATCATTTTCCATGGAAATAAATATCCTTCATAGTCTTAAGACTATCAATGTTCAATATAATTTATCTGTAATTTTCTGTTATCATAGTTTGGCTGTTAACATACATGGACAGGGAGAAGTTGTCATTGTAAGAATATAATGATGTTACAGCCAACCGGAGGTTTTGTTCTTAAATTGGTCATTTCAATCAAAAATTTGTCTAATGGAAAGTTGAACAAATGTAGCAAACAAAATTTTAGTAAATATAGTAAAATAAACACACAGGAAATCACTCTTTTGCTACTCCTTTGTACCTGCGGGACAGGTTGATGGATTTTCTCGTCTTCCTGTGCAGTTAAATCCATTTCCACAACCTTCTTGTTGCTGCAGGTTTCCAGTACGGCAACAGATAAAAACAGAGAAAATGAAGATGGGGCCAAACATCTTTCTGTGATTCAGAGCAGAAAAACATGCAGTCCTTTAAACATATATGGATGCCCTGACAATGACAAGCTGCTGCTTTTGAATATTTCATGGCTAGGGAGGGGAAATTAAACCGCATGGAAATAGATCCCGTTTGTGTTCCTCTGAGGTTCAGATGACAAATGAGTTGCAGTAGAATAGCAAGGGCAGTCCTTGAGATTGGGTGGATTAGTTCATGTCAAAGCAATTTGTGAAATTCACACACACACACCTAACTCTCGAACCCTTCTTAGGCGTCATTGCCTGCTTACGTTTACATGGTCAGAATCCAAGACTTTTACGTCTTGCACAAAAGGCAGAATTTAGCCAGGTGCGATTACATTCAGCCCGGCAACTTTTTTTAAAAAAAGAAGTTTTAAAAGAAATTAAGACCTGGCTGTGTGAGTCAAATAGGCCTTCCTATTGAATCGGGGAACCATTTCTCTCTCCCTCTGTCCCTCGGCCCCATCCCAGAAAACGATGCCAGGGGAAGGCATCACAAACTAAAATTCTGGCTCGCAAACAGCTCCGGTCATCTGACTAGGAAATGAATTCATCTGTAGGTTTGTTCGCTACCAGGGCGGTAAGAAAAGTCAGCCGCGGTCGCTGTGCAATTTGTCAATTGCTTTCAGAAAGTGCATCGTCCATCCAGTAGGTGGCAGCACGACTTCTCCTACGTGCAAAAACGAGAACAGCTTTCCCCAACCTGTCCCCACCCCAAAGATGTGTTGAAATACAAGTCCCAGCCATGATTGTATTTATTTCTAAATTGACTGCCAGACATAGGCTGAATTTGGACGACACAATAAGCAACTGGGGGGGGGGGGACAATCGTCAGTTGCATTGATTATCGTGTTGTCTGAATGCTGCCATAGTCAACTCAATGCTGATCCTAATCCACACCACAGTTGATTATTTATTACCATGTTGTGTGGGGAGTACCCCCTAGATGAACAACTGTAAAGTTGATTATTACCCCACCATTGACTATCGTGTTGTCCGAATTCAGCCATAGACTCACCATCAGCTATTTTCATGCAAATCTGTGTCCTCTTTTTTGGGGGTGATGTGTTTCGTCTTTTTTGACAAGAAGCAAGTAGGCGCTACACTTGAAGTAATAGCAATTACGCTTGAGCTAATTTACTTTTGCATGAGTATATTTGCTATTGTTAATAGTAAGCGATGTTTTTGAACTGAAATTACTTGCAAGGTATTCTTCTACCTCTTATAGCCAGTTTTCTTTCTTTATGCATGCATCTATATCTCTAATATATTTCAACAATAGCCTCATCTTTGTCATATGGAGGGCCCATTGATTTGTTTGGTGCTCTTTCCTGGGGGCGCTCCTCCTTTCGCCTTTGCTGTGTAAGAGGAGCCATGCCGGACGAGACCAAAGGCCTGCCTAGGCCGTCATTCTCTTCCCATAGAGCAGCAATGGGTATTGAGGGACATTGTGCCTTCGCTAAAGGAGGTAATGGACAGCCATTCAAAGAGCTCTGGCCTCTTCTGCGCTGCCACACACCTGACCAAATAGGAAGCTCCGTGGGCTTCTTAATCTTGCCAATCGGACCTTGAACAGTCAGCTTTGTATTTACCATCTCAGGTGCGGGAATGGTTCTTGGTCTGTTGTGCGAGCCCCATCACTGCTCCTGAGTTCTGGACTGGGGTGTGGTCTTTGTGTGAGGCTCCTCCCTTTTTCTAAAGCAATCTTCCTCAACTTGCTGCCATCCAGGTGTGTTGAGCTATAATCCCCATAATCAGCCCAGCTGTGGAATTAGTGGCATCATGGTGGCAAATATTGAAGTGTAGGCACTCATCATGGCAGTCCATGCCCTTAAGAAGAGTCTGAAATAGCAGGCAGCTGTGTGTTGGCCCATATGAACAAACCAGTTCTAGCCGTTTACATCTCCACCGGGAGCAGGTCTTTGGTAAAATGAATGGTTCTTAATTGCCCATTCAAGATAAAGTTCTCCCAGAATTCTTTGCATTACAACAGGGAACACAGTAACATGCACCTCCCACAGGTACTCTGAGGGTTGCAGCTAAACTCAGAAGAAACAAGAAATTCTGAGTAGGGTGGCAGAGGATGTCCAGGTCCCTGCTAATGAAAAAGTGTCGGTGCTGCATCCCTGCATGCCCTGGCTCCACTACACCACTGTGTGGGATTATGGGAGTTGTAGTCCCATACAGGCTGCTCTAAGGAGTGTATGAGCAGCCCCCAAAGTTCATCTAGTCCGAGGTGGGCAGAAGGGAGATATCCAGAACTTCCAGAACCCCCTGCCAATATGGGCAATAGTCAGGAATGCTGGGAATTGAAGTCCAAACTATTTGGAGATCTACTTCCTGTCCACCCGGACAGTTTCTACCATCTTGTTTCCACCAGTGGCCAAACAGACATCTCCTCCACGAATTTCACAAGAGGGCCAGGAAAACAACAGCCTCCCATGAAGTGGTATACTATCTTTGAACTTGGAAGTTCTACTTAAGTATGCTAGCTAAGAGCCATGAATAGATGTATATTCTTAAAGCGTTTATCTACACCTCTGTTAAAGCTAGTGGGACCCTTACCACATCTTGTGACCCCAATTCCATACAGAAATTAAGTGTTGTGGGGAGAAATGCTTTTGTCTATTCTGCGGTGCAGTTGCTGCCGCTGTCTAATTAAAAATGTTCGTAATTATATTTCTTGCAGGTGTTTGTTGAGCACGCCAAAGATCTCTTGACAATTGGCGTTGGACCAGAAAGATAAGGTTTTGTTGTTGTAAAGCCAATTTCACTGGAAAGGTACTGCTGGCTGTTGCTAACAAACAGACCAAGTTCCTCAGAACTATCACACCCACTGTAAATCAACCGTTGCTTTAGCAGCTGTTGACCAAGGCTAAGGCTGTGGGTATTACTGGGCAGAACACGTTTCCTCCCTAAGAACTGGTCATTTTCAGAAACATCGAATCATAGAATCATAGAATAGTAGAGTCAGAAGGGGTCTATAAGGCCATCCAGTCCAACCCCCTGCTCAATGCAGGAGTCCACCTTAAAGCATCCCTGACAGATGGTTGTCCAGCTGCCTCTTGAAGGCCTCTAATGGGGGAGAGCCCACCACCTCCCTAGGTCATCGGTTCCATTGTCGTATTGCTCTAACAGTCAGGAAGTTGCTTTTAAAAAATAATAATAAAGTTTCTGGTCCTCATGGACATGAAGACCCAAGGCACTTCCAATCGTCCCTTTCCACAACGAGTCTACTTTCTCACCACCATTATCACCAGCTGCTATCGCTCCTATCCATTTTCTAATGATTGCTGTGACTTGCTTGCTTTCCAGGTAGTTAGCGATAGTTAGCAATGCTAGGGAGAGCTAGAGAAAGGAGGTGTTTTGTGCCCGACTGCAATGGGTATGCCACCTCTTCACCCTTTGAGCAGCCCAGGGCTGTTGTCACAACATGAAGAGCTTTTGCCCTGCCGCCGACTCCACAGGCTGTCTGTGTCAAAGGATATTTTGGTGTTCTGTTTCGGGCCCAGGTGAAAAAAAATGTTTCAGGTCTCCCAGAAAGGATGATCCCTGTAAGGTTATAAGATCAAGAAACAATCGACGCAAGTAGGAAGAGTCTCGGAAAGAATTGAGAAAAGGAACCGGAGGAGCACCCGCATTTCCTCTCAGAGAGGTCCTGAGGGTTTGGTGCCTGTTTCAGCGTTTTTGGGGAACGCATTGTGGGTGGGCGGGAATGATGTGCTCGAGGATCTGTTAGAGTGTCATCACACAGGAGGTTTAATGGACATCTGCTGTGACTTTGATCCACTTTTTCAGAGCTGGACTCGCTCAGGATGAGAGAACCGCATGATAGGGACGATGTCATGCTAGTCTAGCACTGAAAAAGTGGATCAAAGTCATAGCAGATGTGCATTAAACCTCCAGTGTGATGACACTCTTAGGTCCCCTCTACAAGATTTTGCTTTGACGCCCGGTTGCCTGATTATGCGCATATACGGATAAGCGCATTAACTCCTAATACCCATTCACAAGAGGCGGTGAAGCGCATTACGGGCTGTATGAAATGCACTTTAAAGTTGTTTACATGCGGCGAATTGCATGTTTACATGGCCATAAGGTGCTTTAACTCCCGCAGCATATTAAAACTCACTATTTAACATGCGTTTGATAATGCGCATAAGCGCCTCAACCCCCGATTTGCGCTCCGCTCTTGTAGAGGTAAATTTGGTAATGCGCCTTGAAAGAGCTTTAAATCGCTCTTGTAGAGGCACCCTTAGACTGAAAAGAAACCGCTCCTTCCCACTCAGTCTTCCCCTTGGCGGTTTCTATGGCCTTCCGTGCGGGCGGCTCTGTGCAATGGCAAGGGACCCCGCCCACGCCCGTTGCAAAAGTGGCTGTTGTTTTGCTATAAATGGATGTCAAAAACCATCGACAAACAATACTACCAAGAAAGACAAAACATATGCAACAGAGTCGGGCCCCGGGCCCCCTTCCAGACCGCCGGGCCCTGGTAATTTCTACCGGCTTCCCCCCCCCCCCCCCCCCGTCGGCCCTGCCTGCAGAGCAAGAGACGGAGAAACCTCTCCCTTGGTAGCCATCAGCATTGCGTGCCCATGGAAGGGAGAGCACCAGCTCACGAGCGTGCGTGACAGTAAGTGGCGTGCCACACTGCCAGCTCTGCTTCCCGAAAGGTTTCCAACCGTGTGGGTGGTGCTGGGGCTTCAGGATGCAACATGCCTTAATCCATGTTACTAAGAACTTCTGGGTGTCAGAGAAATGGTTTATCTGATATTCCATCGGAGCAATGAATGCTTTTGCAGGTGAGTCATCCCAATGCAAAGGTTACTCTGTTATCCCACAACACAAACATGCCTGGAGGGCTTTGGAGCAACAAGGCTCTCTTTTAGCATTCACAACAAGGGATTATTGACATGACCTTTGGGGCGGTGGAAGGAAAAAGGCCTTCTGCAGCAAAGGCCAGAGTGAGAGTGTTGGGTTGGGACTGGGGAGACCTGGGTTCAAGTCCCCATTCAGCCATGAAGCTCGCTGGGTGACTTTAAGCCAGTCCCAGACCTCTCAGCCTAGCCTACCTTGCAGGGTTGTTGTGAGGATGAAATGGAGAGGAGGAGGGGGACCTTGTATGCCACCATGGGCTCCCTGGAGGAAAAGGTGAGGCATCAATATAAGAAAATAAATAACTAATATAATATGCATGTGGCCCCATCCAGCTTCTGCTCACGCAGCTGACGTAGATGCACATCTGGGTGGCGCTGAACTGGCTGGCTACGTCTTCTTTCGTGGATGGGCAGGTGCATTCATTCCAGGAGTGGGGGATCTTCTTTTCCCCCAGCCTTTATCTACCTTCAGACAGTGGAGGATGGTGGCTCCAATGTTGTTGTTGTTACGAATTATTATTATGAATTATTATTATGAATTATTATTATGAATTATTTATTTGTCTTCCACCTTTTGCCCAATGCTGGGCCTCAATGCAGCTTTACAAAGTTAAAACATATACAGTTAAAACCTACAAATAGAAATATACAAAAGCTAAAACTATAATTAAATGCGCTTCAATGTTAAAAACTTTAAAATACAAATAGCAATGATAAAAACCAAAGCATAGACAGAGGTCCAGACTTTTCGCCAAAGGCCTGCTGGAACAAAAAAGCTTTTGCCTGCCTCTGGAAGCACACCAAGGAGGGAGCCAGTCTAGCTTCCCTAGGAAGGGAGTTCCAGAGCCCTGGGGCAGCCACCGAGGAGGGGCGGTGAATCCGCTCCAGTTTTCCATCAGAACACTAAAGGGGTTGAATTACTTTTCCTCAGGGCTTCCTTAGGCCTCTTCTTGTACAGGTCCTCAGGAAGGTTCTGAAGATGTACCTGTTTTTGCTGGCATATAAAGGGGAGATCCCATAGGGTAGTCCCTGAGGTGAATGAATTTCTCCCCTGTCCCTAATTATAACAAGGAAATAAGCATCAAGAAATCCCAGCCAAAGCACATGCAGGTCAAAGTATATGCTGTCGCTTTATCTAAAAAGCTCCATCTTTGATGGAACTCCCTGATATGGACTCCTTGCTATGGCTTTATGGGAGTGGCCATTTCAAATTAGACTTGAAAGGCTGCTGGCCAAATGCCACACTGTGAGTTAATGCTGCTACTCCCTGACAAGAATGAGGAATTGACAGTTCTTGCAGAATGGCTTTGCAAAGGAGTCCGAGAGGAAAGGCTCCAGGAATCATGGCATTGTGTTCCAAGGCCATCACTGCAGGAAAAGCTGTGTTGCCAGTGGCTTTTGTCATGCTGGTGAGATGCAAAGCAAAGTCAGAACAGGCAAGGGGTAGCCAGGATTTAAGGGTGCAGAAGTCAGACCTATTTAGATTGGGGGGAATTGGCAGTTGAGTGTAGAGTTATGGGGAGCCTATTTTGGGTGTGGTGGGCTGAAATTTATATACCAGGAGCTGTTTCAGTGAAGCTGACAAAGAAAAAGAAAAAAGAGACAAGCCTCAAAATGGTACTGGAAAATGTAATACCATTTTCAGGCTTGCCTCTTCCTCCCCCCACTTTTTTTTTTTTTTTTTTTGCATTTGGTGCTGCCCTCTTTCTCATTCTCAGTAAGGTGAGAATAAATTAATTGGGAGAATAGACTGCACCAGCAGGTGAACGCTTCAGGTTTTAAATGCGTCTCTGTGTAAACAAAAACAATCTCCCTGCAAAGGGAAAATGAGCACAGCCACAAGAAAGATTCTACCATGCCTCATTCCCCGGTGGGTTGATTTTCTATCTGCTAAGAGTTTTTAACGTAGGAGAACATATAAAAATATGATCATCCTCTTGCAGTCTGATTCTGTTGCATATATAGTAGGTCAGTCCAAAAATAAAGAGTGCCAGTAAAGCATAGGCCTTCAGTGCAAGGCAGGATCAAGATCGAAGTTGCTTCCACACTAGCTCTATTCTCTGGAATTTCCATCCTTTGTTCACTCACTTTTCACAGAGAATCCAGATGCCCTCACTGGTCCCCTCTACAAGATTTTGGTTTGATGCCCAGTTGTCCGATCATGTACATCTACTGACAATCACTTTTACGCCTAATCCCTATACACCGGAGGCGTTGAAGTGCATTACTGGCTGTATGAAAGGCGCTTTAAAGTTGTTGACATGTTGCTGAAAGTAATGCGCTTTGTTTCACCCTTTATTCTCCCCGCCCACCAGAATCTCCCGCCTTTGGTTTCCGAGGTTACCTGCTGGGAATGATGTGGTTAACCTGTTTGGCTACCTTTCTATCCTCAATTTCCCCGCCAGCTAAAGTTGTCCCCCCTCCCAGAACTGCTCAGGAGTCAATGGGAATGTGCCTCAGAAGTTTCCCCCTTCAGCAGCCTTTTAAAAAGTATTTTCGGCTGCCTCTCTCTGCCCCTCACCATTTGCCAGAGAGAGAGGAAGAGAGCGAGAGACCAAAGAGAAAGAGCGAGCGAGCAAGTAGAGATCCGCAGAAATGCATGCCCAGACAGGGGAAGCTGCTTCGTTCCTTCCTCCTCCTCCTTATTTTCCCAGCGAGATCAATTGTTTTCCCTTCTCTCCTTCTCAATCATCCATTGTTGTTTTGGTGATGTAAAACATTCAGACGTGCGCATACCCACCCACCCACCCAGCAAGCAAGCGAGGGGATGATTTTTCTAAGCGAGAGAGAAGAAGCGAGCGAGTGTGTGTGTGTCTATGGACGGGGGCAGGCATGCAGGCAAGCATGAAAACACCCTCCCCCTGTCCGCCCCCTTTTCCCTGCTTCCTATCTCACTAAAAACTTCTCTTTTTACACACACACAGCTCATCTCAGGAATCCAGCAAGAAGCGAGGGGAGGAGTTGTCTAAGCGGATCACTAATTATCCACACATACGCATGACAACAAGACCATCTGATCGTTAATGCGCCTCCTCTCAAAATTGTTTACACGGACATAAGGCGCTCTTACTCCCGCGGTAAATTAAAACTCGCTATTTAACGCGCGTTCAAAAATGCGAATAATTGGAGATTTAAAGCGCCTGGACCCCTGATTTGCACTCCACTCTTGCAGCAGTAAATTTGGTAATGCACCTTGAAAGAGCTTTAAATCGCTCTTGTAGAGGTACCCATTGCCAGAACGTTACATTCCAGCATTTTCTGGGTTTGGCCTCCTGTGTCCCCTTTCCCCCCAAAGATCTGATATATGGCCATTTGTTTTCACCAAAAAATTGCAGTTGCAACACCAGCCTATCCAGTACGACCAAGCAAAGTGCTAGTGACGCTTTTGAAGGTGACTGTTCCTTGAGATTAAAAGCCTCCTGTTTGTAGGTTCGGTTGGATTTATGACTTTCCCTGCTGGACCCTGGAAGGGGACAAGTGAGGAACTGCCCCTTAATTAGCCAGGTTTTTGTCCCCTGCAAGGGAGTAGCGGCGGTGGTGGTGACATTAAACTACATGGCATGTGTTTTCCTATTATGAGCCACCCCTTTCCTTTCCATTATAGCCCTGTGTCTCTCTAATGGAAGGAGAAGTGCGAAACAATAATGAAAAGAAATGAGTGATTTAAAACACACCGCATGGAAAGCAAAAGCTGAGTGAATAAGGGATCAATTCAGCCTTCACCCCTAGCCTAATGGTGGAGAGCTGAGGTGGGTTCCTCTCCAACCGGCAGTCTCTCCCTCGCCCCTCTTCATCAGTTCCACTCCGTTTCTTTTCCTTTCGAAACCCAAGTGAGCCGCTGAAGCAGGGACAGAAATCATCTGGCCTCCTGGGCTGGATGATAATAATAATAATAATAATAATAATAATAATAATATATTTATTTATCACCCGCCTCTCCCAACGGATCGAGGCGGGGAACAACACCAAACACAGGATACAAAAACTGATTAAAAGCAGATAAAACCAGTACATCATTAAAACACCAATACAGAGGCCAAGTGGGCTACTGGTAGAAGAGTAGATCGAGGAAAGGTCCCACGCGCTTCCTGTACTTTCTGCACAGACCAGGGAAGCAAGAAATCCACCTGAATCGGCAAAGTGGATGCAGGAGAAGGACCTGAACGGAAGTTACTCATAAGTGGATATTATAGCAGGACCTTGACCACGGGGAAAGGCCCGGCTAGTTCGTACAGTGCAGCTTTTCCCAACCTGCTGCTTTCCAGATGTGATGGGCTAAGTTTCCATCGTCCCCAGCTGCGGGTCAACTGGCTGGGGTTGATAGGAGCTGTAGTCCAAGAGATCTGGAGGGCGCCAAATTGGGGGAAGGCTGAGCTAGCGCAAGTGTTAAATGCTGGGGGGAACCTCCATTTTAATCCCACTTCCACCTAGTTTTAGAAAGAACTGCTTGTGGTGCAAAAAGACTCCAATGAGAAAGCAGCTTAAGAGCAGTAACAGCAGAGGTTTCGCCTGTAGCGTGAACCTGACACACACACACACACACACACCAGCCAGTTGTGGTTAGGACAATTTGGCAATACTTATCCATTTTATTTCACATTCTTTACTAATAAACACTGGATGTGCCAAATGTTGAAAACTATAAATATTTATTGAAGGTGAGAGATGGAGGAAATGAACAGAGCTTATCCTGTCATGGATCTGCCACAAAAAGTTGGCGACGCAGTCCTTAAGGGTGCAATCCTATGCATGTGGAGACAGAAAAAAAAGTCTGTTTGGAGAATTCTGGGAGTTGTACGACATTTTTCTGTCTAAACATGCATAGGATTGCGTCCCAATGTGCTTCAAGCAATGTGCTCCAAGCAATGAAACGTGCTGTGTAAAAAGGTCATTAGGAATCCAGAGAATTAAGTAAATAATAAGGTAACTGGTACCAATTGAGAAGATATAAAGTGAGTTCACATGGAACTTTAGGTAACTGTTATCGAAATGTAATTGGCAAAGCAGTTTGGATAATATCCAAAGAGAAAATGCTGAATTATCGCTCATCGCTAAGTTTGAAAAGTGTCATGTGACAGATGAAAAGACTTCAAACTGTATTATTTAGGTTCAAAATGAACTTAAAGTTTTCGCTTCTTGATGAAGGAGCAAAAAATACTGTGTAAGCTATAAACATAAAAAAAAAAACCCTGATATATAGATGTCTAGAAAAATGTATGCACTTAGTTTTAATTAGTCAACTTTGAGTTAGAAATTGCTTTGTCAAAGTCATACATCAAAATGAATTGTATATCTAATTTGAAAAGTGTATGTTTACGCTTTTGTAGTTGTGTTCTGATCATGAAGGATTCCTTTAGAAATCGGGATTGTGAACCTAGATTTATGAAGTAGCAATTAGCGTTGACATATTGGCAGTGAGGTAATATTTTAGAAACTGTGTGAATACGGTCTGATTCAGGGGTCAGATAACTTCTTTCCTGTCAAAGTTTCTTGCCTAGGACATTGCCAGACAACTCTATAGAGAGGTCCTATTAAGCAAAATGGGTACAGCAATGCTCTCTTTTGTAAAAACCAAACAAAACCAAACAAAACCCAAGAGATGCTTAAGAAATACAACTTTAGTTGCTTCTAAATACTTTACTACTTGCATTTTGATTGGAAATTTATATTTGCACCAATAAAAGAAAGGAATGGATTCAAAGATTCCTATACTATTACTGTTAGGAGTAGATCTGGATTGTAACCCACCAAACAAATCCTAGAGCTACACTTTGTTTTAGAATCATTTTTATCTCCTATTGGGAGTTAACAGTCAGCCAAAGATTCCTGCAGTACTGAACTAAATACAGAAAGCTGAAACAAAATATAAATGTAACGTCTGTTCTCACATATTAGTAAAGGAAAAGCCTGTTTGCTACACAGTTCACAACAAATAGATCAGTTAAAAAGAAAGCATACACGGAGAAATTTAGATTCAAAATTGAATTTTGTAACACATAAAGACAAGGCATGGCTCTTGCAGTTTCTATTCTATAAACATCCTCATAGGAATTTCCTGCCAAGGTGAATTTGCAGTTCACATGAATAATCCTGTCACTATAGGCTGACCATATGTAAAAGGAGGACAGGGCTCATGTAACTTTAACAGTTCTAGAGAAAAGGGAATTTCAGCCGGAGTCATTTGTATGCAATTAGTTCCTGGTGAAATTCCCTCTTCATCACAACTGTTAAAGTTGCAGGGGCCCTGCCTTCTTTTGTATATGGTCACTCTAGCATAGTGCCTGCAACTTTAACTGTTGTGATGAAGAGGGAATATCACCAGGAACTAATTGCATACAAATGACACTGGCTGAAATTCCCTTGTCTCTACAACTGTTAAAGTTACATGAGCCCTGTCCTCCTTTTCATATGGTCAGCCTATGTCACTATATATGAATTTCTGTTCCTCACCTCACTTGTGTGCACATAATTTGTAGGACTGCAGCTGCGAAATATTGATGTACAGTTTTTAATTACGGATCCTGGAGGAAATATTTACACAGCTATTGAAATAAGATGATTATTTCATCCCTTTTAGAAGGCACACGTTTTAGCAAAGGATCTGCTGGAGGAATTAAACATAGCAAGTAATCTTCAGTGAACTGAGCAGCTCAAAGCTATATCATCTACAGCAGCCTTCTCCAGCTTAGCAGCTGCCAGATGTCTCAGACTACAATTCCCATTATCTCCATCATGGACAAACTGGATGGGAATGATGGGAAATGTAGTCCAACCTATCTGGCGAAGGTTGATCTACAAGCATCAAAGGCCTTTCCTTAATACCACAATAATGACATTCATGAATATTTACCAATCACAAGGCTCATCCTGTCATTATAAACCATTTTTGAAAAATAATAATAAAAAAAACGTTCCCATTAACTTCATTGGAAATTTTATATGTTTACCAATTACTGGATAAGCTATTGCTTTTTTATTATTATTTGAACAAAAAGATATCCATATCATATTGCTCCATACGTAGCAACCCATGAAGTTTCATAGAAACCAGCTGTTTAACAAGCAAAGTTTACATAAAAGGATTAAATCTGGACCTGAACACAGGTCAAGTGGGAAAGAGCCATGCTCATCAGATGTCTCCCAAACAGAAAGAAAAGATGACGTAAAGCTGCCTCACATAATATTGATACTGTGCACCAAGATTCAATACACAAACCTTACATGGAAAGAATTCTCATGTTGTCCTGATGAGTCACTTTTACAGCTTCGTCGTTACAATTCCAGATGAGTAGGAAGCCCATTTGTTACACACACGCAAACAACCTTTTTAAACTTTGATTGTATCAATAACAAGGACTTTTGACTTTGCTGGAAACACATGTTCGCACTGCGTTCCTTTTTGCTTTGCTTACTCCAGGTTCACACCAGCCATGTTTGTAACTTATTGTGTGAACAGAATACTGGACTAGATGAACCCTTGATCTGATCCATCATGGCTCTTCTTATTCCTCACAGTCAGGACAATGTAGGCTAGGTTTTCAAATCAACAATGTTAAAATGAGCCACAATTGGTCCACACTAGGGCTTTTCTTTTTTAAAAAATGAAGCACACATACAATTAGACTGAAACAAGATGTTGTTTGAGTAGTAAATGGGTAAACGCAGCCATGGCCACAGATCCAGCCCCTTCAGGAATATTCTAGCCCTCTCCTTGAATGTTTAGCAATCTTTTAAATAAAAGACTTTGACCATTGTATTGCAAAGAAATCAGGGGAAACACACAAACAGAATTCTAGCCAAGAGATTAGTATGAACTGTTCTGACCTTCCAACGTTCTGGCCAGTATGTACCAAGTGTTGTGCTTCAGTTTGAGGGATTAACAGGAACGAGGAATAGTTGAGCTGGGAGTGTTTGGGGAGTGGCCCTTCACAGGAATAGGCAGAAGCCAGCTGAAGGCCAATGTAGCTGGCAGCAATTCCCAATCACCACCATCCCCATAAAAGTCATGCCAGAACTCAGAAGCAATGCTGGAAGCAACTATTGTTCTTGGTGCCTTGTCTTTGGCGCTTGCATACCAGCACCTTGCTCTTGCCTGGACATATCCTGACTTTGGACCGGACCCTGACTACACTTTGACGCTTTCCTGAGTCCAGTATTGTTTGACCTGGCTTCTGATGGATACTTTGGCTTTTATTGACATTTCCCTGCTGCTTATCAAGTTTAATGCTGGTGATTTACGACACCAAGGCTATCTATCTAATCTAATCTAATCTATCTAATCTATCTATGGTTCTTCTTCTTTAGATATGCTAGACTATTTGCATTTAGGGATTTTGGAATTCAACAGGTTTTCCTAGGTTTGCCCCCCCCCCCCCAGACTTTTCTCCAGTTCCCATTGTGGTGCCCAACTTGATCTGCAGAAGGTTGGGCCAGTTTACGGATTATCCAGGCAGTCTGTGCATTTTTTCCAGAGGTTCCACCATTTGCACAAATTTCTGAGCCATTTGAGTGAATTTAGCTGCAATTTATGCAAATTGCTTGAAATTTGCACAAATTGCAGAACGTACCAAAAATTAGCAATAAAGGCTCTTGAAGTTCAGAGAAAAGCCTGCAGCTCAGCTAGCGAACACCAGTCGAGCCACAGAACTTCATCAAGGAACAAAAACAACCACCAGATTTCCAATTGACAGACATCCCTATTTGTATTTCAGTCTTTTCTGTTTGTTGTTTGACATATGATGCTCAATTGTTGCACCTGTGGGAACCACCACCATAAAAATCTCTTTGATGGCCTATGGATATGAACTCAGGAAGTAAGCAGCTTTCTGTCGAGCCAGACCACTGGTCCGTCTGGGTCAGTATTGTCTTTTGTGACTGCCACTGGCTCCCCAAGGTCTCAGGAAGAGCTCCCAAAACCCCTTTAACTGGAGACTCCAGGGACTTAACTCAAAACCTTCTGTATGCAAACCAGGTGCTCAGCCACCCTAACCCTCTCCTACAGGGGATCACTTTGGATTTCGGCAGAGCAACCATCCGGGCTCATATATCACCTACACAAGGAGATGCCAACCTTTCTATCTCAAATCCATCTAAAATTATTACTAAGCTGCCTTGCTGGGTGGAATGTTCTCAAGGTGGCATACAGAGATAAAAAACCACACATAGTGGATACAATTTTTTTAAAAAATCCATTAAACCGTATTTCAATAAATTCTGTAAAAGAACAGTGATTGCAAATGAAAATCAGTAAAAACTAAGCTTACCAATGAAAACCAAAAGCCCCTGTGAAACTTTGTGGGCCTGTGGGCACATTTGGCATTTCTAAGAGGTGTCCTGGGCACCACTACAAATTGACTGCTGCAGAGAGGTAGTGGGACAAATCACAAATATTTTGGGAGATCCTCCCTTCTCTCTCTCTCTCTCTCTCTCTCTCTGTGACTCTACTTTCCATCTCTTTTCCTTGTCTTCCTTCCTAGCCTCTAGAAACATCATTGGTCTTCCTCTGTAACCTTCCTGCACATGTGTTTCCAGCACAGCTCAAGCCTTGACAAGTTCAAAGACTTTTACTGTCTATTCCCAAGCTATTCTTTCACCAACAGCTTAGCAGAGATGAGATATCAAGCTTTTGGAATGTCATGGCTGACTTCCGTGGACTTTGGTGCACCCAGTATACAATACCAGCCTACCAAAACACATCAGTCACACCGCCGCTCATGTCCTAGGAAGTCCATGACTACCTTGTATGCACGGGTTGTGCTGTTTACACGGCACCTCCAGGGAAATGTTCAAGGAAGCTCAGAAATGGGGTTCTCAGTGGCTGTACATCTTCTCCTTGTAAGTACAGAAGGGCGGTTCCTTCTGGTCCAAGGAAAGAGCCCAGATCCTGGACAAAGACAAGTATTCAATGCAATCAAGCATTTTGCTGTCATGGACAGGGCTGTGCGTAAGCTAGGGTTCTGGAGAATTGTATAAAACCGTCGGAATGTGGAATGGGACAAAGAAAGATAGTTTTCTAAGGATCTCAGTTTTCATTAGCGAACAAAGGAAGTTTTTCCCCCTGAAGGTGTGGCACATTGAATGTACCCCTATGGAAGCTGTAATGAAACAACCTAGTTTCTCCCTTGATGCTTGCTTAGTATGGTGTCGTCTCATTGGCTGGGACTCCAGTTTGTTGTTCTGTTGTGTGTGAGTGTAGTGTGTGAGTGTTTGCACACATGCATGTTCATGCACTCTGGTCACTTTGCAGGAGAAGACACTATTGTTTTATGGTGCTTCCCGACAGATGGCCAGGGGCATGATTAGGCCTGGACCCACAAACACCTGGCCTGGAATTAGGACCTCTAATGCACATCCTGAATCAAGTCGAATGTCCAGGAAGAACAACAGGATTGCTCAAAAGGAGTTTCCAGTGACTGTGCAATGCAATAATAGAAGCTGGGGGCTACATTGTCAGTGAGGTGGTGAATCTGCTCTGAGTTTTAGTTAGAATTCTAAAGGAGCACCTTGGATAGCTCCTTCAGAGTTCTGGCTGAAACCTGGAGTGGATTCACCACCTCACTGCCATTGGAGCCATCAACTTCCACTGCAATACAATAGACACACACACACACACTCCAAATTTCTCATAATCCATTTGAAAAACTGCTTTGACTACCCTTGAATGTCTTTTAGTTAATAATTATGGAAGAGTACTATGGAAGAGTGTGCCATAACCTGGAAGGAACGTTAGTTCCATCTTGCAAGACAGTCCTATGCTTGTTTACTCTGAAGTAAGCTTCACTATGTTCAGTAGAGCTTACTGCCTAGTGTGTTTAGACACCATGGAGTGCTGGTACCTCTCTCCTGGGATCTGATGTGGGATTATTATTATTATTATTATTATTATTATTTACACTTATATACCGCTCCATAGCCGAAGCTCTCTGGGCGGTTTACAAAAATTAAAAACATTGAGCATTAAAAAGACAATATAAAAAATTTAAAACCGTAAACATAGAACAGCTGTCATTAAAACACTTTGAAACATTTTAACTATTAAGCCTGGCCACAATGTCAATCAAAACCTCACAATTCGCTAGGGATGCTTATGCAGTGTCCTTCTTACATTTTTGTAATAATAATAATAATAATAATAGAACCCCATCCCACCAAAAAGCACATTTAGGATTGCATAGTTATCTTTTCTTTCTCTCTCTCATTCAAAGAATTTAATGACCACAAAAAATGGCAGAGTGACCAAGAATCCTGCAGTCTACCGTCCACCTTTTTCATCCATCGAACAGAATTACCTTTTGCCGTTTCAGCCTGTGAGTGTGGAAAAAACTCATCAGTTCATTATCTTCCTGGTCTTTTGCAAAACAACGCGAAGCTTGAGTGGACGATGTTGCTCCCTGGGAAAAGAATAAGAGGGCAGTCATAGTTGTAGACAATCGTTATATTCGTAAGCTGGTGTGCCGTGTAGATTGTCCTCAAAGCGGATCACAACAAACAAGACAAAAGCAATATGAATACATCAAGAATAGATCACTATTATCTACTATAGCTTCACATCATCTGAGGGGCCTTCTTTGAGTGGCCCCACCCAAGAGGTATTACAGGTGGCTCTCCCGTTTTGGGTGTCTCTCCAAGAGAGGCCTATCTGCTCTAATGTCTTTTTGGCACCAAAGGCCGCATAATTTTCCTAGGCCTTTTGAACTATATTGTGGTTTTAATAGCGATTGGCCCTGTACGTTTTCATCCCTTCATTTTAAGCGCTGTGGTTTTTAGGGTGTCTGGGTGTCCTACTTTATAGAGGACAGTCCTCTATTTTGAAGAGCTGGCAGAGTCCTCTGTTTCGAAGGTGTCCTCCCTTTAATGGGCTGCCCAGTCCAAATCTGGTTTAAAGCCAAAGAACCATAAAAAGGGAGAGCAGCAAAGGTCTGAAAGCAGGAACACACCTAGCCCATCTTCTCCACTGTGGCGAGAGGTCTTGTATTTCTACTTAAATTGGAGCTATTATTTCTAAATTTCCACCTTTACACATAAATGTGATATATATCCAAACGTTATGCAGGACAAATGTTTTGTCCTCTAGTTTTCGGTGATGCATTTCCTCTATTGTTGTGATGTGTAAACGTCCACCCTACTGGTTTGCTTCCTTGATCTCTGTTTGAGTGGACTGTCTTGATGCCATCACTGCGTTTTTGTTGGCTGCTTTTATTGCAACATGACTATTTGTATGCTGTCAATGTTCCCCAAGAACACTTGTTATAGGGTAGCATATAAACAATTGCAAGTTGGTACAATAAATAACAATGCAGGAGGTGTTTTCATGGGAACACAACGTCAGAGTAAAACAACCTTCCAAGGCTGTAGGTGGCAGCGAGCAGAGCGCAATTGGTCATAAAACCAACATATGTATCCATTTGAGGTCGTAAACTTACTTGCACCCAGGGGTCTGCTCCCATTTGAACCAAGCAGTTGATGCCATTCCAAATCTGCTCCTTACGCAGACCCTGAATCTTCTGAGCCTCAGGGGAGAGATGGCGCTTTTTCAAGTCCATCGAAAGGGCGGAATGAGCAAAAGCCGCACACTGTAATGGCGTTAAGCCTGTATAGAAGGCACAAAAGAGTGTTAGACACCAAGGAAGGGAGTGGAGGCATAGCAAAATGGAGAAATGATATCCTTTCTTTCAGTTACACGTTAATCAGAGGAGGTACTAAGCCTAGGGCCATGGCGATCCAGCTAGGGATGGGCGAGTGAGCGATGTTTGAGATCCCAAGGATTCTCTGAATATTGCACCCCTGCTCTGTGTTGTACTTCAGTTTGAGGGATTAAGCCGAAAGGAGGAACAGCTGATCCTGGGAGTGTTTGGGTAATGGCCTTTCACTGGAGCAGGCAGAAGCCAGCTGAAGGCCAATGCAGCAGACAGCAATTCCCAATCACCACCATCCCCATAAAAGACATGCCAGAACCCAGAACCAATGCTGGAAGCAACTATTGTTCATGGTGCTTCATCTTCGTCGCTTGCATACCAGCTCCTTGATCTTGCCTGGACATTACCTGACCTTGGTACTCTTTGGCGCATTCCTGAACCCAGTATTGTTTGACCCGGTTGCTGACAGATATTTTTGGCTTTCGACCATGGACTGTTTATTGATGTTTCCCTCCTGCTTATCTAGTTAACGTCCGTGAATTATGACACCTTTATTGTACCCAATTCCAGTTTGTAATCGCTTCTCACTTTGCACGAATGGGAAAACTGCACAAATCAAGTAGCAACCGAAGGGGAGATGTGTGCAATTCCTGCCAAATTTGTGTAAATTTCCCCTATAGGCTAATGCAGGGCTGATTCAGTCTACACAAGAAATTTGAGCAAATTAGGAAATTTGCGCAAATCGACCTGGGAATCAGGAAAGAGTTGAACACGTGCTCACATTCCTCAATTTGTGTACATTTTCAGCAGACACATCGTGCCCATGTTTGGAAATTGAAACAGGGCATGCTCAGTTTTTTTGTGAGCAAACCAAAATTCATATACATCCCTATCTCCAGTCCTAAATCTATTTACTAGGGCCCTTGATCTTTCACCCAGAGCCCCGAGTGTCCATTGGTGACCTCTCAGCTTATTTATTAATTACATTTCTATACTGCCCAATAGCCCAAGCTCTCTGGGCAGTTCATAAAAAATTAAAACCACAAAATACAGCATAAAATAGAATATAACATATCAAAGTGTAAAACTACAGTATAAAGGTACATCCGCAATAAAAAAAACCTAGCAGCAATGCAGAGATTTAAAGTAAAATAGCAGATTTAAAACTTGTTAAAGTACATGATGTTAATTTCAAGGCCGATCACAGATGGGAAAAGAAGGGATAAACCTTCCCCATCTTCAATGCTGCAAAAAATAATAATAATAATTAAAAAAATTGCAAAAATCTGTCCATTGGTGCTAATGGAGAATTTCTCCCCTAAATTTTATTGCATGGGGTGAAAGGGCTCATGATAAAACTTAACAGCCACCCTTTCTGGTTCATTTTATGTGTGTGTGTGTGTGTGTGTGTGTGTGAATTTCCCCAACAACACTATTAACAGTTCCCTATTGTAATAGAAATATTTTGGAGTGGCCTGGCCTTGAATGGGCAATGAAAACCCATTAGTTTCGCAAGCAACCTGCTCCTGGTGGAGATGAAAATGGCTAGAACTGGTTTGTTGGCATGGATCAATGCAGCTACCAAATTTGGAGGCTCTGCTTGAGTCCGTGGCTATGGGACTGTCATGGCAAGGACCTACACTTCAACATTTACCGCTACACCACCGCTCGCCCCCTCACAGCTTGTTTGATCCTTGAAAAGTGCCTTCCCTCTTGTAGGTAAATACATCCCATGGAAAGCAAATCTCTCTTCACAGCCCCTTCTCAGCTTACCCTGGTTGTCAGTTGCATCCACTTCAACACGGATGCCCCTTTCCTGACAGTTTCTCAAGACCTGTCATAAAGAGAGAGAGAAGCTTACAATACGTATCCCGACTTGGGTCTGCAGCCAAAGAGGAGCAAAGACTCATATTTCTAATAGAGACCATTTAACGGTAAAGCTACCATTACTGGTTGAGGAGCTGGAAACCCTAAGCACATATTTTTAAGGACTGCAACGTAAGTCAATAAGAGCAGACAGGATCTCTCTTTCCTCTCATTCATTTACATCTTACCACCAAATTCCCCCATAGTAACCACGCAGTCCTAATATCTGTACGAATTCAAAACCAGGACTATCACTTGGTTAATCTTAGTCAAACGACTGCTTATTCTATCATGTTTATCCAGAAGCAAGTCTTTCCATGCGCAACGTGACTTCCTCCCAGGTAAATGTGCAGCTAAAGTCAAATAATCTATTGATTAAATCTGCATGTGTACAAAAACCATAGTTCTGAAGCAAGGATCGCATTTTCGTTGCTTCAGGAGGATGCGCGGCTGTGTCACTAAAAGGATCATTTTAGAAGATGAAGTTAGAATGTTTTCTGTGGGAATCCTATGCAGCCCTGTGATGCTTGTTGGTAAGATCGAGGGTGACATTTGATTTTTGAGCTCGGAATATGGGTTTCCTTGGCATATAATCATGGATTTTTGTTGCTTAAAAGCACAGATGCGTATAACCGAACCAGGCCTCTGTTTCAAGGTCCACTTACTTCCAGGACTCTCACGTAACCCTTCTCTGCACAGAGATGCAACGGGGTCTTCTCCAAGCCGCTCTTTGCATTGACATTGGCTCCCAGAGAGATCAGGTCACTGGCTATAAGATGGTGATTGTTTTGAGCGGCTAAGTGTAATGCAGTCTTTGAAGGGTTAACAAAAACAGGAAAAGAAGGAGAGAAACGTGAATGACTCACAAAGGAACAGCTTGGAAAGGAGAGCTGTCAACTCTGCAATTGGCCCTTACAACTTGCCTTTGATAACAGCAACTGCAGCTGTTCAGCAAGCCATCGTATTTCTAGGCTAGCTTTCCCCATCCTGGTGTTGTTGGGCTACACCTCCTATCCTCCCCAGGGAGATCAAACTGTCTTCTACAATGGGCAGAATTTGTCCTCTACAAAGAGCATAACTTTTCTATGGTGGCTCTGGAGTTGTAGAATATTCTCCCCTATGAAGATGTTTTTAAAAATAGCTTAAAAAACTTCTTCATAGGATGAAAGTCGCCAAGGGATGAAAGTAAGAGCTGCCCCTAGGAATTGACGTGACAAAATTAAAGGATTGAATAGAGGTAAGATTAGGTACAATTGCATCCACCCCACTCCCCCCCCCCAAAAAAAAATGGATGGTGGTAAGCAAGAGCTATAATTGCATACAAGCGGTATAATTTATTTTAGGGAAGTGTGATCTTGGTAAACCTCTTGTACATACAAGCACACAATATCAAGGTTTAGTGCTTTAAAAAATTGTTTGGGGCCTCAGCTCTGGTGCACCTTGGCTGGAATTAAACCTTGCTGGGTGTTCAGACCTGTTTTGCTGCATCCGTCTCATCAATTCTGTTCAGGTATGCAAACCTCCATGCCAACGCATAAGTCAAAGCCCTTTTCCCTTGCGTAACAGCCACGTGCAGAAGCCTGGGAGGGGGAAAAAAGGGGAGGAAAAGAGAAAGGATAATTCTAAAACAGCAAGGAAGGAGAAACAACTTCAGATCAGAAGTGAGGTTTGGTCGCTGTTAAGTGATGTTTTACACTTCTATATGTGTGTGGATTCATCACTGCGGCGTACATTAACCGCAAACAATACAATGTATAATAATTGCCCCTATTGTAGAAATTAAGGATTTCAGAAGCGTCATGCTAATTAGGAAATTGGGAGGTACATGTCTTGGATGGTTAACAACTGATTATGGCTCATTATTAAGCACTCTCCTGTCATAAGAACCTGGACAGAGGTTCGCTTGTCAGCTATGACCTTACTTGCACTCCACCTAACCTCCAGAAGAGGAGATTCCCTTTATTTTACATCTGAGGAACAAATATTTGCTGTTTCAACACAACTTGTTCTGCTGAAATGACCCATAAAAGGGTGCCACTGTCATTTTAATTCCTGTGAATCAGCTGACCCCAGTTCTGTGGAAATGCCCTTAAATACACATTTACAATAAAGTAAAAGCAGGCAGCAAAGAGGAAAACACACGATGCCAAGGCTAACTATCAATCAATAAAAGTAAGCAATTTGGGAGCCAAACACTTGTTCGAAGAGAAATGTCTTCAGCAGCTGGCAGAATTCAGATGAAGAGGAAGAGGACCTAACTCAGGGGTAGGGCTTACCTCTGACTTTACTTCTTGGGGACAGGGCATATACAGGGTGCCACCACTGAGAAAGCCCTCTCATGTGGTAGTCACCATCTCTGCCTCTGAAGGCATTAACATGCGCAAGATGGTCGCAACAACTGATTTTGGTATTTTGAACTTTGTGTACATGTCCCTGCACTTGCCAGGGGCATTGCTACAAGGCCGTTTCTAGGGAGAGGCAACGTGGGTGGTCACCTAGGGCACCAAGAAATGCAGGGTGCCCAATGACCTCCAATGATGTCCATGCACGGCTTGACATGCAATAAAAAGAGCATTGCATTGGCTAATCCATGCTGCAGCCGCACGCCATTTTAAGTCACAATATTTTCCCTAGCATGACAGGCAATGAGCTGAACCAATCAGCTCGGTAACTTTGGGGTGCGTGCACCCAATGAGGGCATTGGAGTGGTTAGAGGTCCTCTTACTGCTCCAGGGCTCTTAGTGGCTGTGTACCCCCAGAGCGGCATCTGATTGGTTCAGCTCATAGTCACTCTCAAACTAGGGGAAATATTATGATATAAAATGGCGTGCAAAGATGGGCTAATACAACATTTCCTGTACATGTGCCAAGCCTTGCCTGGTCACTGCTGCTGCCTGCCTGGGTCATTTGGGGGATCCTTAGCACCACGGTCACCAGCACTTGCTGCCATTACTGATAAGGGGGCAGAAGATGTGGTACAGGGGGGCGAGGATGGAACCAGTGGTTCCCCTTTTGAAACTTTTCCCCCAACTCCCCCCTTCTCAACCCCCCCCCCCCAAAAGCCCTTTGTACAGAGGTTGTTGGGTGTTCTGGACCTTTAGTTTGATGACCTCTGTAAAAAAAATTGTTTTTTAAAGTAAGGGGCCTCTTTCTTCCTTTCTTGCTGCCACGTGATGGGAAAAGCAAGTGACTGACTGAGTGACCAGGATGGGGAGATGCAAATTGTATGCCAATTTCGGTCCCATGGGCCTGGGCCTCCGATCATTGACGTACCTAGCCCTGCCCCTGGGACTTTCTCGTGTCCATTTCCTCAATCTTGCTTCTCCTTTCCCACCTCCTGTGTTCTCTGTGACTGACTATTGGCATTGGACGGCATGCACCACTCTACAAAGCCCAATGGATGCTGATGGTACCAACCAACATCATATGTGAATCACAAGGGGGTGACAGAAAAGCTGGGGAAAAGAAGGTTGTGGTCATCAAAGTGGGACATAATCCTTAGATCCTGGGAAGAATTAAAAAGGGGGTAGATTCCCCCCCCCCCTTTGTAGTATTCTCAGGAGCAAAAGAGAACCACTGAAGACGCACCTGTTCCCATTTTTATCCAGCGCAAGCAACCTGTCCACCGAAATGTTTCTCAGCCAACTTTCCTCGTGGCAGAGCTGAAACTGGAAGAAAGAAATGGCAGAGGAGTCCTGCTTCACAAAAGACCTGGCAGCTGGCTTTAACCGTCCCCCATCATCCACGGTGGCCATGCCATCTTCCAAAGTTTCTGGCATGGCATGCCCTGATGGATCGCGGCAGTGAGGCCTACTCATGGCTCTGGCAAAGCCTTGGAAACTCGCCACAGAACGCACAATGGCGCCGTCCCCTTGCTGGTGTCCTTCTTCCTGGCACGAGTTTTGGAAGGTGTCGCCAGGATCCAAATTTCGCCGTATCGTTCTGCAGTTAAGGCCATTGAGATTCTCTGCATTTGGAAGCATGAGTGCAGCTGCATTGGAGAACTGGCAATGTGGCTGAAACCTGACAGGTCCTGAGATGCTTTCTGCTTGTGGGCCGGCATCATCTTCCCAGCACGGAGGCTGAAATTCTGCAGACCCATCCTGATGGCCCAGTTGAGCCAACGGCAACCCTGGCTTGGAATGGCTCTGATTGAGGTCTTCCTCCAGCACTTCAACCAGGATGTCGAGATCCTCAATGCTTTTTAAGGCCGCCTGAGTAGGATGCCTGCTCTTTAGAAAGGAAAGAAAGAAAGCGTGTGAGGGGTGCCGCGTGATTTGATTGAGAAATGCTGGCTGCGGAAGACGGAAAGTACCTCACGTACTTTTTTGTTTCGCTTTTCCGAGTAAGCTCTTTTTTTTTCTGTCCGGGAAGAAGGGGAAAAAAGAAAAGGAAAGAAAGGAAAAAGCATTCAGTATCCAAAACGATTAACGCACATATTCATCTGTCGGATGCGTAAGCATGACTGCACATGCGAGAAATCCAAGCAGTAACAATTGTACAGCACTTAAGGTGTGACGTGAGTGAACAATGATTTCAATTTCCCCAGGGCACCATTCTGCGTACAGAAAGCCACCATTCTGCAAGAAAAGAACTTCAAAGGGGGACTCCCGTGTGAAATGGTTGCAGTGGGGGGGTTTATCCGCAAATTTGATCCTATTCATTTAGGTCTCAACTGATGCCAGGGTTCTCTCACCAGTATTACAGATGTCAAATTCGCACAGCACCCTACGAAAACCGTATTACCACCCCTCCAGTTATATAGGAGTTTAGCTCCCATCAGCGTGAGCCAGCATGGACAATGGTCAAGAATGCTGGGAATTGTTGTTCAAAACATCTGGAGGGCATCCAGTTGGAGAAGGATACTTTATCCATTTGACATATGCACAGGGATATTGCAGATGGGGCCTCTTGTATTTCTTGGCCTTTTGACTGTTAACCATGTTAAAATTTGCCCTCCAGATGTGCTGGATCACAACCTCTAGCATTTCCAGCCAATACATCTGGACGGCACCAGGTTGGCATGGCTGGCTTTCGTTTTTGCTTGTGTGTCTTTCTTAGCAGTGATAGTATTAAGAACTTGCTTAAGGTAGCAATATTTTAGAAACACAGGAAGTTGCCTTATATTGAGTCAGACGATGTTTCCAACTAAGCCCAGTATTGTCGACACTGACTGGCAGCAGCTGCTCTCTGGGGTTTCAGGCAGGAGTTTTTCTAGCCCTACTTGGGAAGGCCGGGGATCGAACCTGAAGCCCCCTGCACGCAAAGCTGGGACTCTACCCCTGAGCCACAGCCCCTTCCACTGAGCCACAGCCAATGGTCATGCTGGCATTGTAGTCCAACAGAGGGGTTCTGGCAGGATTCTTTCCCAGCTCTACCTGGGGAGGCCGGGGATCGAACCTGGGATCTTCTGCATGCAAAGTGGAGACTCTACCATTGAGCTATGCCCTTTCTGCAAGGGCTTCTCTTTTCCCCTACAGGAGAAAAGCAGCCGGGAGTCATGACAGTTTAGCAGGCAGATGGCCAGGAGGGAACTGCTGAAGCAGATGCATTTCCACCATTCCTTTGGTCAAATTCGGAGCATCCTCCCATGCCTGCAAGAAAGTTGAAAACTCGCACCCAGCTCAACAAAGGAAGCTGCCTTATATTGAGTCAGACGATGTTTCCATCTAAGCCCAGTATTGTCAACACTGACTGGCAGCAGCAGCTCTCTGGGGTTTCAGGCAGGAGTTTTTCCTGCTCTACATGGGGATGCCGGGGATCGAACCTGGGACCTTCTGCAGGCCAAGCTGGTGCTCTACCACTGAGCTACAAGGGTGCCAATGAAGAGGCAGAGCCCAGGACTCTTTGCAGGCCTGTTGATGATACTGCGGAATGGATCCCGGATCATACAGTTGCTCTTGCTCCAAGCAGTAGTTCTTTACCTGTAGTTCCTGAAGCCCTTTGGATACCTGCGTTTACAGATGTTTCCTAAGGAAAGGAAATAAAACAAGGCATTTGGGGCATTATCCTCGATTGGATAGATCCGCCTTCTCCACCCAATTCTCCACATGGGTTAGAGACTACAACTCACACCATCCCCAGACAGCCTGGGTGACAGTGGATGGCAGGATTTGTAGTCCCACACATCTGGAGGGTGCCAGGAAACACTGAGATGGATGGTCCGGGAGGCACTGCAATGTCTCTCTTGACCAGTGCAAACTGGACATCATTTTAAAAAGTCAATGTGGATAAACGAAGAACAGGGAAATAGTCATGAACTCTCCAGGTAAAGCCTTCCCGGTGAGGTGGCCATCTTTGCTCCTGCAGAGAAATAGCCCAGAAACCCACATTTTTAGCGTGAATATCCCAGTTGAGTGGGTAGATTTCCATACAGAATATACTGCATTAGAAAAGTGTGTTATATGAACTAGCAGCCTTCAGACTTTTAAGAACAAAGAGCAATAATTTATTAAAAGGAATATGAGCATTTTTAGAAAAGGCAAATGGGATGATATCCCAGTAATGGGGGTTCACACATCAAGTAATGGATCCTAGACACACACACACACACACACACACACACACACACACACATTAAGGATTGCATATTAACTCCCAGCATGCCCCAGCCAGCATGCTAAATGGGTCATGCTAGCTGGGAATTGTAGGACTTCTGTCTAAACATGCATGGGATTGCCCCATTAAAGGTTCGTAACTTGATCAGTGTCATTATTGTAAGCCATTAAATAAAATAAGGGTGCAATCCTATGTATGCTCAAACAGAAAAAGGCCTAGAAATCCCAGGATTTATTGGCTTCTCTACAGTTCCCCCCCCCCCCTTCTAAAACATGGGAATGCTTCACTTCAGGCTTTATTTCTGGCAGGAAGAGCTTTCAGCTGAAATACGCAGGTCTTTTTGGCCCCGCCCACCACTGAAATGCAGCCCCTGAAAGCTTCTCCAAAATGGAATTCGTCTCTCGGGCTGAATGAGGTTCTGTATCCCTGTCCTACGTGAACAAACCAGAAAAGGTGCAGCCAGCACCCCACATTGGCAACAGTCCAACCTACAACATCTCCACATTTAGGATCAGGGCGCGCATCTAACCTTGTCGTCGTTGGGATCTATCCCTTTGGAGAGCCGAACTTTCCTTAGTAGTTCTCGCACGGGCATTTTGACCCTCACGCCCACGTATTGCTTCTGCAGGGTACCGGTGGTCAATGTCAAATCTGGGAAAAGTCAAAAGATGATGACCCTTAAGATAGAGTGACCATATGGAAAGGAGGACAGGGCCCCTGTGTCTTTAGTGGTTGCATTGAAAAGGGAATTTCAGCAGGTGTCATTTGTATGCATGCAGCACCTGGTGAAATCCCCTTCTTCATCACCACAGTTAAAGCTGCAGGAGCCCTGCCCTCTTTTGGTCAAGTGGGCAGGGCTCCTGCAGCTTTAACTTTTGTGATGAAGAGGGAATTTCCCCAGGCGCTGCGTGCATACAAAGGAAACCTGCTGAAATTCCCTTTTCAATACAACCATTATAGATACAGGAGCCCTGTCCTCCTTTTCATAGGGTCACCCTAGAAACCAAATCAAAAGAGGGAAGTTTGGTAGGGTGACTATATGAAAAGGAGGACAGGGTTCCTGTATCTTTAACAGTTGTATAGAAAAAGGAATTTCAGTGACTATATGAAAAGGAGGACAGGGCTCCTGTATCTTTAACAGTTGTATAGAAAAAGGAATTTCAGTATCTTTTGTACACATGCAGCACCTGGTGGAATTCCCTCTCCATCACAACTGTTAAAGCTGCAGGAGCCCTGCCCTATTTTGCATCTGGTCACTCTGGCTAGTTAAAGAGGGTGATATTAAAGCAATAAATGTCTGAAGTATAGATACACCCTCATTGTTGGCCAGATAGGTCCTTTGGCACAGAATACCATAATTATGAAGAGGTAATGATGCATCCTCCAGCTACTGTGATAGGAGGAGGGCGTGGTTTATGAACTGTGTGCCTCAGCACCAGCCAGAATGCAACCTCCCTGCCACATGCTTTTGTTTTCTCTTGCCCAAGTGGAGGAGCAAAAAGTTCTAACTCCAATAAAAGGTTGCAGAGGGCAGGAATTGCGCCACTGGCGTTGGGTGTTCGCCGACACAGTGGGGAATTCCTTGATGTCTTGCCAGTTTCAAACTCCTTTGAGGGCTGTCATCCTCATGGTTGCAATGATTTAAGGGCGCTTCAAATGCATAACTGCACAGGCTCAATGCTCTCTTCATCAGGGTTGGCAAACAGTTTTGCTGGCGTTCGAACATATCAATGTCGAAGCAGTTTTAAAGCACGGCATGCAGTTTCGAGCAGTAGGAAGAGGAACGGGGGTTGTGTGCTTCACAACCGCAATAATACACAGAGTAGGCTGACCAGATAAAATCCAGGTCAGGGCTCAGTTATAGAGAAAAGGGAATTTCAGCCAGTGTCATTTGTATGAAATTAGTTCCTGGTGAAATTCCCTCTCCATCACTACAGTTAAAGTTGCAGGGGCCCTGCCTTGTTTTGTATATGGTCACTCTAGGATAGTGCCTGCACCTTTAACTGTTGTGGTGAAGAGGGAATTTCACCAGGAACTAATTGCATACAAATGACTCTGGCTGAAATTCCCTTTTCTCTACCACTGTTAAAGTTACATGGGCCCTGACCTGGATTTTATCTGGTCACCCTAACACAGAGCTGTCTGAAGCCCTTCCCACCCCAGGCCATTGAGACCAAGGACTAAAATTAGCTAGCTGCACCGCTGAGCAGCTCCTATTAATTAACTCTTTCTGTCCACCTCCCCTCCCAAAATAATTCTAGGAACTGGCTCAGACGCTGTTTAGAATCCAGTTATGGCTGGGATCCTACGCACACGTCTTTGGGAGACTACTGACCTCAATAGGGCTTACTTCTAAATAATGATGCATAGGGTTGAGCTGGAAGCTTCTGCTTCAATAGTCTCCCTCCACTGTAATGCTAAGGGCTATTTGGAATGCAGGTTTCACAAGGGCATTGCTACACACAGTGGCTATCTCAATTTTCTTGCCTAGTGAAATTACTGCAAAACATGTTGCACAATAACAGGGAAGCATGCACAGGGAGTTGGGTCTTACCTCTTTTCACAGCAGGCAGCTCCTGAGTCTTATCTGGAAACGTATGCCAGGTCACTGGACTCACGTCATTGAACTCAGTTAATCCAGAAGCAGGCAAAGATGGGCTATGTTGCAAGTAGGTTTGGGGACTGGCAGTTTCCCCTGGAACAGGAGACCCTTGGCCCGGCCCGGCGTAGCCATAAGCCTCCTTGGCACAAGCACTCATTGGCTGTGGCTTCCGTTGGACCGTCTTCTGCAGCTTTCCCGTTGTGTGGAAATATGCTTACATTACCACGAGAAATCTGGCTTCCCTATTCCTTGCAAACGATGCATTCCCCATGCTGACGTCGCCATCCAAACTCAGCTCCCACCAACGGAGAGGAATTCTGGACGGCACCCAAAATTAAGTCATCTGTTCCCCAAAGGCAGGAGCTGGTAGAAGCAACATCCTTTCTCTTGACTTTGCTCAGCTAAGGAGGAGGAAAATATTGACAGGAGAAAGTCAACCTGGATTATATCCTGTCAGGCTCTGGAAGCTGTTTCTGGGTGTTTCTGGGTTACCTGCCTAGTTTCTTTTTTACGACCAGGTACAGCTGGAGGGACGCCAGTTGTCAGTGAGAAACCGCACCCTCGTTCCTGATTAAGATGTACAAGCAGCTGGCCGACAGTTCACTTGGGCAGGAAAAGGTGCTGAAGCTCAAGGAAGACAAAATCCCATGCACGATTACCTCGAAAGCAGTCCCATTGAACTCAATGGGGCTTGCTTCTGAGTAGACAAATATTGGATTCCCCTGTCAGTGGCATTCAAATGGTTGAGGGAAGATGGGGGACTGAAATATTAAACTAGGGTGGCCATATGGGAAGGAGGACAGGGCTTGTTTTTATGCTTTTTATGATTTAAAATTTTGTATATCGGGTTTTTAATGCTCAATGTTTTTCATCTTTAGAAACCGCCCAGAGAGCTTTGGCTATGGGGCGGTATATAAATGGAATAAATAAATAATCATCATCATCATCCTGTATCATGAACAGTTTGTATTGAAAAGGGGATTTCAGCAGGTGTCACCTGGTGAAATCTCCTCTTCATCACCACAGTTAAAAGCTGCAGGAGCTATTTTAGAGTGACCAGATTCAAAAGAAGGCAGGGCTCCTGCAGCTTTAACTGTGGTGATGAAGAGGGGATTTCACCAGGTGCTGCATGCACACAGATGACACCTGCTGAAATTCTCTTTTCAATTCAGCTGTTCAAGATACAAGAGCTCTGCCCTCTTTTTCATAGGGCCACCCTAATTAAACAGCAGAAAACAAACTAATTTGGCTGCTTCTGTTGGGGGGAGGCAGATAGATGAGTAACTCTTCAGCGAAAGCTGAGTTTTGTGGGCATTGAGATGTACCGGCTGCCTCCCCTCCCCTTCCCAACAATCCTGATGGGGGAGCAGCACATTTGGAGGTGTCTCTTGAAGTCAAGTAAGCAGTGAACAATCCCCCTCCCCAACCAACACTCAACGGGATATTTGTAAAGAAACCCAAATACTACAGAATGTCAGTAAGCATCCTGTGACCTCATCCTAGAAGACACCAGATCCAGGGTCGACGCACTCCTAAAAGTAGCCAATTCATGGAGAATTGGGGTGGGGGGCATCTTTTATCAGCCCATTTGGTATCGCGATAGACCCCTCGCCTCCTTGAGCGGCGAGACATTCTGGGGCACCATCCAGCTTGATTGGAAAATTATGAGTTCAAGTATTGTGAGTGAAAGGGGGGGAAAACCCTTATCCACTTTCTCCATACCATACATAATTCTATAATAATAATAATAATAATAATAATAATAATTTCATACCCACCTCTCCCTCCAGATCGAGGCAGGGAACAACATCAGGGCAAAAAAAAAGTAAAATACATAAACTAATTAAAATCATATAAAACTAATACATCATTGAAATCAACAAAGTCTTAAAATTCGACTGGGTGCAGGAAAAACCAGGCATTTAACATTCTCCCATTGAAACCAATGAGATCGTAGAACCCTATGCATGTTTGCTCAGACATCAGTCCCACTGTGTTCAGTGAGTCTTACTCCCAAATAGGCATGCATGGAATTGCAACCTTAAAAGTACTTAACTTTTGTTGGATCATGCCTTAAGTTTAATTTGGGCTGTGTGAGTAGGAGGGGGGTGTTGTCTTTTAAATATGTCTAAGAAAATCAACAGTATTATCATTTTTGTTGTTATTTACAATTCATTTTGATCTTGTCAGCTAGTGGCACCGAACAGTCCATATTCTGCTACAGCCACCACTTGAACACGAAGGAGATGGCTACTTTGGGGTTAAACAATATATTTTAATATTAATATTCTATGGTAGCTACTTGGGCAATTGGGGTGGGGTTAAGTCTCCATATTGAATTCTCCTCTAGCTTTTGAGAACTAGTGGAGAAATGTAATTGAGGGTCATTTTTCTGTTTGATTGCTTAAATTGTTCTTTGCCTATTATTTATTTGCATATGCTGTATGTATCCTGTACATGTATATCCTGTACTTACTTACCTGGGAATAAGTTCTATTTAAGTCAATAGAATTTATTTCTGAGTAGACACTCATAGGATTGCGCTGTTAGATAACTAAAGCTTTGATAGCTTTCTTCCTTTCCCTAGACCTTTACATATTGCTCAGTTTTTAAAAAATCCTAGCCCCCCCCCCCCCCCAATTGTCCCAGTTTTGTGGATCCAGAATATGGCAACCCTAACTGGGTATGACTGGGTATACATTTCTATCATGTCTCCCCTTCCTCTCTTTTTTTGGTGAAGCTACACAGACCCAAATGTTATAACCTTTCTTTCTTATGGGAAATTACCACATATAGTATTATTAAAAATCAGCTGAGGAAAGAAAGGCAGGTGTGGTTTCATGGCTGAGAAATCTGCCTTATTAATTGCGAGCATTTAAACCTGTTGACCAATTCTCCCTTCAGGTCGGGTGCATGAAGGCAAGTAATAGCATGTAGCAGTTTGGAATGCAGGTGGCTGATGCGCAAGGCCTTCTAGGAATCACGCTACTAGAGGATTCCTCCCAGCACCATCTTTTTCACACAAGGTTAGCATCACATGGGTAGAGTATTGTAATCACTCTGCGCGCTCCTTCAGATGGGCGGTGGGGGGGGGGATTGCGTTTCCGCTCCCGTAACTTTGCCTCGTGCTGCTATCCCGCAACAGAGATGAGTATCTTCCTCTTCCTTCACACGCTGAAGAAAGAGTAAGTAAACAAACACCACGTGGTGTTTTATCGCACGGCTTTTCCTGCACACAGCAGGAAATGGCAGCACATTTCACTGCAAGAGAAAACCCCAGATTTTCTGGGGTCTTTTTTTTTTTTTTTTTTTTAAACCAGGAATATGACTAGTAGGAGTGGGAGGCGAGCGGAAGGCAGACTGCATCATGAAATGCACCTGCAAAAAATCTGTGAGTGCCCAGTAACAAGCCTGCTATAAAACGCTCATCTGATGATGCTCCCTATGTCTTTCAAGGGTTCATCTTCTGTGGCAAGTGTTTCCAAACGTAATTTTGAAAAAATCCCTTGGCGTCTACGCACACTTACCTGGCAGTAAGACCCATCGATCTCAGTGGGCCTTATTTTGAGTAAATATGTATAGAATTGCACCATTAGTGTGTGTGTGCATTAAAAAAAATATTGACCCCACTTGTCTGAGCATGAGACGTCTCAGAGGCTGGGGTTATCCCATGAAACTGGTAGGAGCTTCTGGACAGATAAAAGGAAGGCCTTCTTCACACCATGCAGAGTTAGATTGTGGAGTTCACTGCCACAATACGTATATCATCTCTGTTTCAGGGGTCACAAAGAAACACACGATGAATTTCCGTCAGTCTTCTAGGTAACCAGGAATTACTGCATGCCTAATTCACATACCTGGAGAAATGATATCTGATTTTTTTAAAAAAGCTGGACAACACCTACACGTTCTACTAATAGTCCAAGATCATTTTTGCTGTGGGCTCTAGGAAAATACGATAGACAGCGGAGGCTGATGGCGCTAATGTCAGTGGGTCGGTGAATCCACTCCAGGTTTCAATCAGAATTGGACAGAACTCTGAAGGTGCTATCCAAGGTGTGACGCACCTCCCTCCCTTGCGAAGCACATCGTGAAAAGGACCTGCAAACTTCTGTGGGTGACTGATCAGACCACAAGTGCATGATGCTCCAGTCCAGATGCAAGGAGATAGGCTAGGTTCCTGAAATACCTGCAGGGCAGCGTACCCTAACCATCTGGCATCTTGTTCTCCATGCCATGAGAAACAAAATGGGATGGGGGTGTACTGTTATGAGCAAGAAGGGAGATCACCTCATGTCTAGATTCTGATCTATCTAACTTTACATTCAAGGTGGATCAACTGCATAGAAGTTGCTGGCATCACCTATCAGGGGAGAAAAGTTAAACCCATAGATGGAAATTAATTAGAGTTGCAAAAGACTGTAAACTTATGAGACCAGATAAAATCTATAATAATGTTTATGCCTGTGAGAAGAAATGTAATTTGGTATGTGCCAACATTTGACATATAGGGTGGACACATCCCACATTCAGGGCACAATCCTATGCATGTTTAGACAGAAAAAAAGTCCTAAAACTCCCAGGACAGACAGACAGAGAGACCACATTCTCCAACCTGGTGCTCTCCAGAAATATTGGGGTACAACTCCCAGCATTCTCCAGTCAGCCAGTGAGTTCTTTGTTTCATTTCATTTCAATACCTCCCAACAGCCAAAGCTCTCTGGGTGGTTCACAAAAATGACAAATCAAAAACGTAATATGAAAACCTTGAAGATACAAAAAAACAATTTAAAACAGCTAAAAACAGTTACAATAAAATACCAGGACCGGAGAAAACAGCAGACATTCAAATCCCATCATATACTGCCAAACACCTGGGAGTAGAGGACAGCCTTAACCTGGCACTGAACAGATGACAATGTTGGCGCCAGGCAGACCTTGGTGGGGAGTGTTCCATAAATGGGACTTCCACCAAGAAGGCCCTATCCCTTGTTGCCATCCTCCGAGGAAGGCTTAGATGATGAGTACAGTACATGAGTACTTTCATACTGGGAGAGGCACTTCTTCCAATTGAATTGATCTTCAGACTGAGGCGGATCTTGATTCACAGGGGCTTACCTTTAGCTGGTAGGATAAAAGCAATTAGCAATTGCCTCATGTCCCTTGCATGCCAACTGGGTCAGGCTTGGCTTGCTCTACCAAGTATGGTTCAGACATGTTCCTGTTGAGTGCTGAACCTTCCCCGCTGGGCAAAAGGGGCACTGATTTTCCTGAAATAAGCAGGAAGGAACAACTTGTCTCTGACTTGCATGTGTGTCTTACGAAAGCCAGGAAGCATGGAGATTTTCCAGGTGAATCATCCATTCCATCAAAACTTTTGCTCCAGATACTTTAGCTGGGGTTTGTAAAGATGGTAGTTATCTGGTCCAATCTCTAGAAAGAAACCCCCCAAAAGAAGAAGAAGAAGAAAGATGCTCACCACTGAAGTCTGAAGGGAAAACTGTCTATTGTTCAGTAGGAACTTTGGCTCAGAAGGTGGCTGTCTATTTTGGACTTAAGATACTTTTGCAACAGGGCTCTCTTTTTGTCTTACTGGCACAGAATCATGGGCCACCAAGGTGTTTGAAACGATTTCTAAACTGGGCCTTTCTGTGGGGTTATTTCAGTGCATGGAGCTATGATGATGCGTGTCTGGAAGTCTCAAGACTGATGTTGATTATTCAGACTACTACTGTACTAGCGGCCAAGGGCTGTTCCAACATGCTGTACAAAGATTTTGCAGCTGTAGCACCAACAACGTGACTTGAATACACAGGGAATCCAATCCTGGCTTTTAAGAGCTAAATACTCCAGGCCCTCTGCCAGGCGCCAGGCTAGTCGAATTTGCAAGTTTCGCTCCCTCCCACACTTTTTTTCTTAAAGTCCCAAGTTCTTTCTGTCTCTTTTATGGAGAAATTTGCAAATTTCAACAAATTCTTATCAGAAACAAACCAGACAAGATTCTCACCCACTGCTAACATCAAGCTTCTACATTCTTCGAAGGCTCGGCATCTCACCCGAATGGCTCCTTGGAGTGCCCTTTCACAGTTAATAATAATAATAATAATAATATTGCTATTGTTATTATTATCTCTTTCTCGCTCATGGTAGTTTTTCTAGATGGACATGATGGGCTTTGCCAAGTCATGCTGTCTTTTATTGATTCAGGAATTTCCTGATGATTGAGCATGTTTTCATTATGACTGCTTTCTGGATGTTGGTGTGGATGCATTCTGGTAGGCCCAGTTTCTGGAGGTTTTCTGTATATTTTTTTGATGTGATGCCGGTGACTGATGTGACTAATGGAATAATTGTGACTTTTTCCTGTTGCCAGAGTTCTTTGACTTCCATGGCCAGTGGTGTGTATTTATCTCTCTTTTCTTCTTCCTTTTCAACAACATTTTTGTCATTCGGTATTGCTATGTCGATGAGGTATGTGTGTTTTTCTTTTTTGTCTGTGAACGTTATGTCTGGTCGGTTGCAAGGTATTGTCTTGCCCGTATGAATTGTTCTGTCCCAGTATATTTTATGATCTGCATTTTCCAAGATTGTTTTGGGTGAATATGTATAGTATGGTGTAGGTTGTTTGATAAGGTTGAATTTGATGGCCAGTTGTTGAATTTTTTTGCAGCTGTATTGTGTCTGTCCGGATAGTCCATTCCTGCCAGAATTTTACATCCTCCTGTTATGTGGTCTATTGTTTCTTGGAAAAGATGGCATTTCCTGCATAGGTCTGTTGTTACACTGTTATCTTATATGATGTAGCTGTGGTAGTTCTTGGTGGCTATAACTTGATCCTGTATAGCTATTTGGAATCCTTCTGTTTCTGGAAATCGCTCACCGTTCCTGAGCCATTCATACGATTGTTCTTTGTTTATTTGTGGGTTCTGAATTATGTTGTAGTGCTTCCCATGGAATGCTTTTGGTGCCCATTTCTCTTTTTTCTCTGCGAGTGGAAGTGGTTGTGTTTGATCTTCGTTTTGTAGTGCTAGGTTGAGTGGGGTGTAGTTTTTATCTGCTTTTACTATGGCTTTATGAATGGGTGTGTTTTTGGTGTGGAAGAATTCTCTCAGTGATTTTATCTATTTAGCATGATTTCTGTTAATGTCCAGCAGACCTCTTCCTCCTTCTTTCCTGCTGATTGTTATTCTTTCAATGCATGAGTTGGGATGGAGTATGCGGTGTTTTGTGAGTTATTATTATTATTATTATTATTATTATTATTACATTTCTATATCACCCCATAGCCGAAGCTCTCTGGGCGATTTACAAAGATTTAAACATTAAAAACTGATATACAAAATTTGAAACCGTAAAAGCATAAAAACAGACAACATACAGAAACAATATACATTTAAAAACCACTTTGGACTCTCAGCCAAGCTTTTCAATGAGAGGACGGCAGCTAAAGAACTGGCCATTTCTAATTAACATTTAATCAGATTCTCTCTCTCTCTCTCTCTCTCTCTCTCTCTCACACACACACACACACACACACAGAGGTTTTCCTGACCCCCCCTCCAATGGCCACTGCTTCTCTAACAGCCCAATACGCCAACCTGTGTCTCTCCTTGCTGCCAACAGGACACACAGACTGCACCACCTTGTGGCGGTTGGGAGCCCTGCAGCCCGGAGGCCTCCCAAATGCAGTCTCAATGCCGCCCCCTTTGGGAAGGGGAGAGAAATAACATAGAGAGAATGAAACTAGGAGGACCGCCCTGGAGTGTGTGTATGTGTGTGTGTAGAAGGTGGGGTGGAGATCAGCAGGAGCAGCTCCACTGAGTAAACATCACTTCTGTTTCCTAGGCCCTGTCTGCATTTCTCTCTCTTTCTCTCACCCAAACTAACCTTTTGCTTCCCTTACAGAAGCTGCAGTATTTGTTGACGTTCTGTCCTTGACATGTATGCTCCCCAATCAATTAGAATGTTTGTGGACATTCCATGATATCATCCCTCTCCTCCAGCCCCTGTTTTGGTCCTTGGCCCCTCCTCTCTCTAGCAATGGGGCTTGAGGCAGGACAGCATCCTGTGATGACTAGGTAGAATGGAGCTACAGCCCACAAACTCCCACTTCCTTCTTCAAGTTGTCCTAGGGGCCTGCCTTGATGAGGGGAAAGCCCCAGGATGGATCCGCAGTGGCGGCAGATCATTTATATGACGCAGCAGCCATTGTGGAGCAGTCCCAGGGTATTCCCCTGAAGCTCCGGTTTTAAAAAGTTGGGGACTTACCCTGACCTTTTCAGCTTTCAGCGAGGCAATGGCGGCATTTGCCATCTGTTGCCTTGCTCTGGAGCTGCTTCACAGGCGTGTCTGGGCAGATGGCAAACCCTGATTGGTCACCATCTGCCCAGATAGGAGGGGGGGGGCAGGCCAGCAAGCCGAATGGCCGCCGACCCACCTCCACGCTTCTCCGGCATGGGGAGAAGCCAAAATAAGGTGTTTTTTTTTAAAAAATAATAAAAATAAAATAAAACCACAAGGGGGATGCAAGGGGGTGTGGACGCCCCATGCATGGGTGCTCCTCCTCACATACAACCCCCCACACTCACTCCTTAATGTGGAGATAACATGAAGGAGCGCAAATGCGGGGGTTTGGGGGTTCACAGCATCAATGGACCGTTGTCAAGATGCAGCCCCAGTTTCTGAACAGGGCAGTGGGATTTGTGCTAGAAAAGGATGTTCTCATCAACAACCACTAGATGGTGCTGTGAATTCAAAGATTAGATAGATCGCTAGATCGATAGAGATAGATAGATATATTATAATATAAAACACGCTCCATAGAGTTACACATGACAATTGGTTAAAACAATGGAAAATAACAATATGGAGTGCCTGGTCTCTGGGAATCTTTGCAATCCTAAAATCATTTACTTTGGAGTTGTTCTGTTATTTGCCTCTGTAATGTGCACAGCCTATTAGCGTATTGAACTAGGATACCCTTCTATCTTTATTGCCAAATGTATCCCCATCCTTGAGATAGTCATCCCCTGGTCTCGCTTCCCACAAAACTTCATGACCCTCAGCCTCCTCCTGTGCATATTACTCCTTCCTCCATCTCTCCTTCCTGACGACTCCACACAGGTCATCCTGTCCATATTCCCTTTCTGCATTTCTTCCCCTCTTGTACCCAAACTGATCTTTCATTTCCTTCTCAGAAACTGCACTTTTGCCAACATTCCATTGCTGACATGTTTCACACGCACACACACACACACTTAAAATGTTTGTGAACATTCCATGACACTACACCATTCCATGAGCCAAAGGATGGCAGAGAACTAGTAGGCAGATAAACAACAGGCGATTTTATAGGGTCAATGTGAGCTGAAGTTTGGACTAGAAGCATAGGCGTGCGCAGCACATTTTATTAGGGTGTGTGCACCCAGGGAATTTTATTAATTTATTTTTAAAGACAAACATGCATTGAATACTCATTATTTTTAAACATTTATTCATTAAACACCATTCCATTGATGCCCTACTCTTTGGTCAGATTCCCTGACCACAGGCGGGCCATTGCAGGTTGGGGGAGGAATGAGGAGACAATCCTTAAGCCCCAGCATTGGTGGGGCTTTATGGTGACAATGGCCGGAGGAGGGTCTTATGAGGTGATATTAGCCTTAGGGTCCCCTCCTCCTGGCCTCTTTGAAATGTGGCTCCCAGCAGAGAGACATTATTGCTTAAGACATTAGGGTGTGCCTGGGCACACCCAGCACACCCCCTGTGCACCCCTATGACTGGAATTCACCTTATGATCCCTTCAGGGAAATTGGACAGTTGGTCAGAAACGTCCTTCATCACTTCCTTCGACTAGATTTATGCAATAACAAAGAAGCTAGCTTACATTGGCATGGGACAGGAGTTATTTGAGTGGAGGTAACTCTGAGACCTGAATATATGTCAGCAGAAACAGGATTTAGGTGCCAATGAATCTTTAGAGCAAGATGCAGCAGTATTTGCACTGCCCATATTTTAGCAAAGCAAAGGCAGGTGATTCCACAGAGACTCTCACTACATGAAAGATTACCAGCCAGTTACCTCAAACCAAGCATAATCTCAGTCTGGTTATTTCAAATCAAACAGGACATTAACTTTTTCTTTTTAAAAAAAATGAAACAAGAGTTTTAAAATGTTTGTAGAGTTCAGAGATGCTGCTGATATACACCTGGGGGAGATTCTTCAAGGTTGTAATCCTCTGTAAAGAAGAAGGGGGCGAGATTATAAAGAGGAGGAAAAGAAAAGACCTGGGAAAACATTTCAGCTATGCTTATTTCCTGGTAAATTGAACCCTATTATCCCTTTGTAAGAATTTGTTTAAGAAATAGATGCAGAGAAAATTCTTTTTAAACAATATTATCTAATAAGCCATGGTTTGAGGGTACTCAACAAACCAGGATCTGAAACCACAGTTTGAAGCTGGCTTGCAAACCACTTTCGACCAAACTCTCGTTTTGTATTAAACGAAAGAACCAACAAACCATGGTTTGCAACATTGCTCCATATTCAGAGGCCACTGTTTGGGATGATGTGGGGGAAGAAAGAAACTGTGCAAACCATGGTTTGCTTGTATGTCTAGCTCCTACGTTATGGTTTGGAGGCCAAACTACCTTTATTGCACACCACTGTCTGGAGTTGCCTCTGAGTCAACCCTTTGTGTGTTTCGTTCAGTGGAACCCTGGCCATCCCACAGTAATCATTTCCTTTCATTTTATTTCTGTTTCATCTTTGCTTCAAAGAAGTACACACAGCATTCCAGTGAACACAACAAGACATTAAAATGAGACGGTAGTCACGGGGGTAAACACACGTAAATAAACGGGTGTGTATTTGAGATAATAATGAAAGAAAAGCATCCATAACATTCACAACAAAACCACCAACAATACTTATGCTAAAGGCAGCTTACTACTCTTGAAGGGGAAAAAAAACTACCTTGAAAGGCCTGGGTAACAATGGCCTGTAATCCAGGGTTAGGTTTCATAGGTTAGTTCCCACCAATAGGGATTACAATTTTATTCTCCATCTAAAATTGGCAGCAATTAATGCTTTGGGTACCAGAGCTGGATAATTACATTAAAAAGGCACAACACACACGCACCATATCACCTTCCATTGTAGTCAGCGTCTTTTGCAGTGGATTTTCTATGGTACGTAAGTACCTAAAACAGGAGAAAAGTTGCCAGCGAATCAGGAAAAAACCCAGAATGGCTTCCTCTTATGCTACCACAGTAGCCTGGTCTGCAGAAACCGGCCAGTAAATCTTTTCAAGATTACCTCCCAATCTCTGCCTATCTGGCTACTGTTAAAAGTGGAAGCACAGTGGTTGGTTTGAAAAGTTGGCAATCCTTTCTCTATCGCTGCGTCGCCATGCTGTGGGGGCGAGGGGCGAAGGAAGCTTCACCTATTGAATCTCTGCTACTCAATGAGCTGCTCAAGGCACAGGAGCAGGGGACAGTTCAACAGCTGGCAATGCTAACTGTGGTCCATAAGTTTCCCAAAGATTCACAAGCAGAAGCTGCAAACTGAAATGTAGTCATTGTCCACAATATAGTTCCCAGAGGGAGCGCAGGTGGGAGGGAGGGGGTTGGGGCTTGTTGCCCATTTGGATTAAGCCTGAGTCACGAGGACATGACACTTTGCCAACTTTTCCCTTTGTCTTCTCATATATAAAGGCGACCAGCACCACCCTGGAAACCATCTGCATAAGTTTTCATGGAAACATGCCAAATGCTTTATTTATTTAAGGCTGTATTAAAGTCCCAACTTCCAAATAATTGTGACATCTGTTATTTATCTTAAAAAATAAGGTTGTTTAAACCTAATTAATTGCCAAGGGTGAAAAATGTGTTCAGCTGCCTTTTGTTCTTTTACAGCCGAATAAACTCATTCCCAAGCGCTCCAGGTATGCAAAGTTGGGGCAGAATTTAGAACCATCACACTGTGCTTTCACCCTCGTACCTTACCCACATCCTACTCCATAAAGCGTCTTGGCTTACACAAACCTATATGGATTGGACTTCCGTAAGGAAGTGCTGATGGTCGCTGGCTGGGGGAGGTGGAAACCAAGACACAAATCAAAGAGCGAAAGGATCTGGAAAGAAAATGCGACAGAAGCTGAAAAGATGCAGGAAGAGGGAACGGTAACATTGTTCGCTTCAGCTTTCGGCAGATTTCCTGTGTCTTTAGCAACTGTAAGACAGGCAGAAATTCAACGGGTGTGTGTGTGTGTGTGTGTGTGTTTCTCAGCAGGATCAGAAAAGCTGCACTGATTGCATTCCTGTGTGTCATGCCAGTTGTCAAAAGGCACAGGAAAAGACCAAAAGAAAATAAGGTGACCACTGAAGGTGAGGGCCCAGGTCAAGTGTCCAAAGGAAACTCCATTAACATGCCTGAAATGGTTTTTAGGGTGGACCTTACAGGCGATGTCTAAGAATAAAGGGGCATTTGCAGAATATTTATTTATTTATTTCATTTTTTTTATACCGCCCAATCTCTGGGCAGTTTACAAAAATTAAAACCATGAAAGTATTCCAAATATAAAACAACTACAACATAAGAACATAGCACAAAAATACAATATAAGAACACAAGCAGGATAAAACCAAGCAGCAATGCAAAAAGTAATACAGATTTAAAATACAAATTTAAAACAGCAAAGTTAAAAATTAAGCTGATAAACTGTTAAAATACTGGGAAAATAAAAAGGTCTTCACCTGGCGTCTAAAAGAGTATAATATAGGTGTCTGGCGAACCTCTCTAGGGAGCTCATTGGCCCTCCTCCTGGTAGCCATCCCTTGATTGGTCATGGCAGCGATGACAACTCAGGCCAATGAGGATGCCCTGCAGAGGGCATGAATGGACTCTGCTGAAGAACTATAGTGAGATAACATGCAAGCTTTGGCTGCGTGGCATTGGATCTGTGGTGGCCCATCGATCTGCTTGAGTCATCACTCGATGCCACAGGCACCCAAGATGCAATATGCACGTATGAACCTACCCAAAGTCTTTTCGTTTCTGCTTCATCACTGATGGGGAGGGGCTATGGACCGCTCAGCAATGGGGCACATGCCATGCCTGCAGGAGGCCCCAGGTTCACTCCTCGGCATCTCCAGGTAAACAGAACAGGCAGCTGGTAATTGGGAAGATGCAGTGCGGGCTGGTGGCTCCGACATCAGTGGGGTGGTGAATCCGCTCCGGGTTTCATTCAGAACCAGCCAGAACTGTAGAGTTCTGGCAAGACGACTCTCGGATACAGATGTGTTGGTCTACCAGTCCCATCATTCCCAGTCTGAGCAATGATGGGACATGTCATCGAACACATCTGGAGAACACCAGGCCAGGGATGGCTGCAGACAATACTGGCCTAGATGGACCAAAGGTCTGACTCAGTATAAGGCAGGTGCATATTGAGGATGTTTATCACCTGCCTCTCTTTAAATTTACTTAGTGGACCTGTTTGTATTCTGTCCCTGTCAATTTTGCCTTGTTGCCAGCAATTCTTTGGCTGAATTGTTTGCTTGCTTATAATATCCCGTGTTGCAATGTAAAATGTTTCCAGGCATGCTTACAACAAGGTCAAAGGATTAAGGAAAACAATAAAACAATATCATTTTTTAAAAAAGAGATGATGTCAAAACAGTGAGATAAAGAAGCGGTGTTGAAGCACCAAGATTGCAACAGAGAACATGTCGGGCAATTTTCAGTGGGAAGGCTTCAGGGAAACCTCAACAAGAATATCTAATTTCTTCAGGCCAATGTCGGGTCTGAGCCGGCCCTTTCATTAGGCAGTGGGAGGCGGTTGTTTTGGGCAGCAATTGCTGGATGGTGGCAGCAAGGTCTTGGAGGAGAGAGCAGCGTTGCACACAGTCTGTTCTGTACCTAAGCTAGCCTGCTGCCTTCAGGTGTGGTGAAGGAGGCTGCTCCAGTGCCATGCTGGCTGGGAATGATGGGAGTTGCAGTCCAACACACCTGGAACATAGGAAGCTGCCTTATACTGCGCCAGACCCTTGCTCTATCTAGCCAAGTGTTGTTGACACTGACTGGCAGCGGCTCTCCAGGGTTTCCAGTAGGAAGTTTTCCAGCCCTACCTGGAGATGCCAGAAATTGAACCTGGGACCTTCTGTGTGCAAAGCAGGTGCTCTGCACACTGAGCTATGATCCCCCATATAAGTGCACCAGGTTGGAGAAGGCCGTAGTAGTTCATCTGGGAACTGTTGCACAAGTCATCACTGTCATTGGGCGGATGTTGGGTTCCACAACAAATCTCGAAGATGCTACAGCTCCTTCAAAGCCAGTGTAGATCATATCAGGCAGCTACACAGTGGCAGCTGATGCTCACTGTGGCTGATGGAACTGAAGACAGGATCACCAGAGGTGGAGCCAAGGAGTCACCACAGGCATCATCTGGAGAGCACCAAGGCCCTTTCTACACCATAGGGGTGTAGAGGGAGGGAGGGAGACCCCGGAAGTACCTAATACACACCATCGGCACACAGGGACCAGCCAGGGGCCATCCCAGGCCGACAGCCTGGTGTAGAAACTGCCCAAGTTGTGGAACATTATCCGAGGGTCTCAGACAGGGGGTTTTCTACATCACCTGCTACTAGAGCTCATTTTAGTTGAGATATGCCAGTGATTGAAGTTGGGCCCTCTCACATGCCAGCTTTTGTGCTTGATCATCAAGCTGCAGACCTCCTCAACCTTGTGCTGCAAATCTTGAAGGATCTGAGAAATTAAGATCCATGCCTCATTCATATATATATATATATATATATATCCAAAGTCTCTCGGCCACACATCAAAGAATTCATCAAAGTTGGAAGCAGTGGGGGCAGAGGGGACTTGCACACCAGATTTGCACTCATTCGATGACTAGGTAATGACTTCCATTTAAAATAATGGGCATATTTGGTGCTTAGTACCAGGTTACATTCTCCCTTGGATCCGTGAAGAGAAAGTGGCCGCTTCCTGATAAAAATGGGATTCTCACTGAAGTTAAAACCTACAGTCAGGAAACGCCTTCATTGTCCAAAACGTCACAAAATAGGGAACCAGCTTTCAACCTTGCTTCCTATGTGGTGAGTTTTTGGATGGCCCTAATAAGAGGGTACTAGTTACTTCGCCAAACATCTTACATGTCTATTTATGATCTCGAAGTAGCACGGCTGGCTGGCCAAAACCAAGCCTGCTCTTGCCCCTTTAAAAGCAACGAGAGGAGGAGGATCTTGCTGCCCCATGGAAATGAACATAGTTGCCTCCTCCTCAGCTCTGCGCAGATCAAGCCATTGTTGAACGCATAGGAGGAGGGGGCAGTTAAAAGAAGAAGAAGTTGGCAACCCTAAATGGATGCATGTTGATTCCATGGGCCAAATGAAAATATTGTTTCTCTTCATCCACCATGTTAGAATCCACTGACTGGCAATATTAGGAAGTTTTACATCTGGATTCTTCTCACTTTCTCTGCCCAGTGCTATTAGCTAGATTCATAGATAAGAAGTCGATATTTCACTTCAGAAGAGGCGATTCCAAGTTGGAACTAGTTTTCTTAGGCAATTATTGAGATTGGTTCCTTGCCACATTGTTTTCTTTCGAACAATGAGTTCACATGAAAAACCACAACATCTCTCCTGAGCTTTGTCGTCATCCATCATTCCGCACACCAGCTACATTCTTCAGCGTTAAATATAAATCAAGATGCAACTGTTCTATTGTTACATAGGTTAAAGAAACCCAGAGGCTTCCTTCTGTCATAAAAACAAAGAAGAGCCAGGCTGGATCAGACCAAGGGTCCATCTAGACTAGGCTGACCAGAGAAAATCCAGGTCAGGGCTCATGTAACTTTAACAGTGGTAGAGAAAAGGGAATTTCAGCCAGTGTCATTTGTATGCAATTAGTTCCTGGTGAAATTCCCTCTTCATCACAACTGTTAAAGGTGCAGGCACTATACTAGAGTGACCATATACAAAAGAAGGCAAGGCCCCTGCAACTTTAACAGTTGTGATGAAGAAGGAATTTCACCAGGAACTAATTGCATACAAATGACACTGGCTGAAATTCCCTTTTCTCTACAACTGTTAAAGTTACATGAGCCCTGACCTGGATTCTCTCAGGTCACCCTAATCTAGAACAGCATTCTGTCTTCTGCACTCACCGGTTTTACTGAGAGCCAGTGTGGTGTAATGTTTAGAGTGTTGGGCCGGGACTGGGGAGATCCGGGTTCAAGTCCCCACTCAGCCATGAAACCCACTGGATGAATTTGGGCCAATCACTGACTCTCAGCCTAACCTACCTCACAGGGTTGTTGTACGGAGAAAATGTAGAAGAGGAGGATCATGTATTCTGCCTTGAGCTCCTTGGAGGAAATACGGGATATAATGTAACAAAATAAATACATCCTGCCCTTATCATTGCTACAATTCTTCAGCATCACTGGATCTCCTTGGCCTCTGTCATCAAGGGCTTCATCCTTCCATGTAGCTTGGATAAATGAGCACCTGGCCAGAAAAAAAAATTAAAAATATAAAATAAAAGATGCGAGCAAGGCCCAAAGTTGTGGGTCATGTTAGTACTCTGTCATAAGGCCAGTCATCCTTCATTTGAGAAGAACGACGATCGGTTCACATATTATATTTCTCATATGAATGCACATTTTTGCACATGTATTTTGTGCATATCTGAGCACATCTGAGCATACTTGAGCCACCAATTTGGATGGCTTTCAAAGGGGAGTGGTGGATAAATTCATGGAGAAGAAGGATATCAATAGCTACTGATGGCCATGTGTTACCTCCAATTTAAGAGGCAATAGGTATATATACACCAATTGCTGGGGAACATGGGTGGGAGGGTGCTGTTGCACCCATATCCTGCTTGTGGGTTCCTGGTTGACAGCTGGTTGTCCACTGTGGGAATGGAGTGCTGGACAAAACGGACCCTTGGTCTGATCCAGCAGAGCTCTTCTTATGTTCCTTTATCTAATTGCTGAGCTTATACCTTTTTGTGCTTCATATTGAGCTGAGTGGGGGAGTCACAGTCCAAGACATCTGGAGGGTGCCAGGCTGCAGAAGGGTGTAGCTGTGCACCAGTGAACTCTTCATACCTTACCGTGCTTTGTTGCATCAGATATGTTGCATTAGATGTCAGTGATGTCTTGTGCAACAGTTTACTGATGCATTAGCGCAGCTTGACCCAGCCTGGTGCTCTCCAGATACGTTGAACTGCAACTCCCACCTTCAGCTGAGTGGAGCAATGAAACACCAAAAGGTATGAAAAGTTTGCTGATCCACTTTTCACATATTTTCATGTTTTCATCACAGATAGCCCATGTAATCAGTTCAGTACCAGGTTTGGTTGCCATAAACACAACACCTCCTATCTCCACTCCGATTCTGCTTTCTATCGAAGATTCAGCTTTGACTTGTTGCATAGTGGAGAGCCAACCCTCTCAATTCCCACCTGAAATCCAGTTCCCTTTGCTCCTTCTCTAGAACATAATCTTGCCAAAAGTCTGGATCCAGATGTTTCCCCCCACAACTGATGCCAATCCCCATTCCCGGCCATCCAGCGTTATGTCTAAAGTTGCTTCCAGATGTTAGCTAATGCAAAATGTTGAGACAAAAGAGATTTCTGCTTGGATGAAACATCCAAAGTCCTTCGAAGGAAGAAAAACAAAATTCGAAGTAAGAAAAAACTACAGGAATTTCCCAGGCAATCTGTGTGTGTGCGTGTGTGTGTGCGTATTGGGAAGAGGGATCCACACATCTCTGCTACTGAGTTTGATCTAAAGAAAAAATTAAGGCAAGTTTGAAGGTCCCTGTTTAGGCACCACCTCCAAGGAATTTCAAGGAGGCAAATACAGAACAGGAAAATAACAACTCAGGTTAGTGGAATGTCTCAAGAGGATCTCATACAGCTTTAATTTACATCCAGGCTGCCCCACAGACCGGCATCTGGGTTTCTCCAAACGTGCGTGGTTCACAGCTGCCCCTGGAGAATTTGGCTGCTCGACCTGAAACAAGAGAGGCTGCGGCTTAAGGATGCCTGCTTCTGCCGCTGCTGCTCCAGCTCAGTGTAGGACTTTACCAAAGGTGAGTTTGTATAGGGAAATGAGAGCGGGTGGCATTCACAGGTGTTCCTTGGAATCAGCTCCTCTTTATCCAGAACCAAGGGGCTCATTGAAGCCCAGCTCAAAGCAAAGAGTTGTGTGTGTGGGGGGCACTGCCCTACTTGAGATCAAATATTTATTCAGCCAAAGAAATGCAGGACTACAGAGTCAATATGCCATTTGTCCTTCCTTATCATTCCAGCAATTCACAAAAATAACCCCAACCAGAAGAGGCCCTAAAATCTGGTTATGTCTCCACACCTGTGCAAAGCTGGTGTGTGTGCTCACATTCCCCCCAAACACCCACACCCAAGCTGAGGTTTTCTGCGTAAAATGGTACGTAATGGCCAATAAGATCAATTATAATAATATTGCTGAGACCTGTATTTCTGGACATGCAAATATGAGTCTTGGAGGCTCGTAATACTCTCCTTAAATGTGAGGTGAGCATTACAACCCCTGGATTCTTCTCTGGCTCAGATTTTTAATCTCAAACAGAGAGCAGTTCCACTCCTGACTCCACCCACCACCCACCACCCCAACCCTCCTTTCTCCACCCACCCACCCACCCACCCACCCACCCATCAACTGGCCAGTCAGAATTTGGCTTGGCTTGAAAATAAGCCAAGTTATGTCTCAAAAAGTGTGAGAGCCCACAATTGTGCAGGGGTTGAAATTCTGGGGAGTGGTTATGCACAAGCAGTTGCAGACAGCTGCATCTTTTGCAGACATCTACACCAATGTGGGCAAATAGGGCCGGCACTGTATGCCGCGCATTTGCCTACGCATGGAGGACTTGTTTGGAGAAGGTTTAGGTAACTGTCAAAACTCCAAGAACAACTTTGTGCCCATCAGATAATGAAAATCTATGATGGGCGGAGCAGGCAGAAACTGAGAAGGGGCAGCTGTATGGAAGTGGGATTGCCAACTAACCAGAAAAATATGTCCCGGCCTGCTCCTGTGCCTGTACGAGCAGCATGGGATGCAGGAATCATCTGGTGAAGCTCTGCGTGACATGGAGCGAACCACAGCCTGCCACTAATGTCTGGCTACTGATGTGCTGTTAAAGGCTATGTGCAGAAGCCAGTAACAGAAGTTGGCAACTCTTGTCTGAAGATGTTTGGGATGTTGTTTCTCCCAGGATCTGACGATCCACAGAGGTAAACTCTGCCTCTTTTCCTAGGAGTTGCTGACATGTAGAACCTGCAGCCCAAAGTCATAGCGTGGACTGCCCTTTCCACAATACTCCATTACATCCCCCACCTCTGCCAACGCACCCAACAGTCAGTCAACATTCTGTGCCCATTGAGTGTGTGCAGTCCGCATTGGACTAGGTTTTTTGGCAAGTGGGGGGAGCGTCCCCAATTTTTTTTTGTGCTTCTATGAACCTTGGGTTCATAGGCTTTGATCTTTTGGCTCAAGATATATTAGAAAACTGTAACCATCCATTGTCCAGTAATGGTATTTATCCTCAGCCACAGCAATGTTTAAGAGCCAAACTAGGCATGATACTGGAGATAACAGGATGTTCCGTGTTGGGGCAGGATGGAGGGGGTGTTAGATCAAAATAGCTGGTAGCGGGGAGGGGGGAGATATGTATCTGGCCTGCAGTACTAAGACAGGGAGGGTAACCTTCCCTCCCATGCCATTTTCCTGACTTATAGCCTCACCCCATCCCAACATAGACACACACACCTGTGATTTGCTCTGTTGGGGGAAACATGTAAACAAAGAGCAACTTTGGGAAAGGGGGGTTAGACTTAAATCACCAAAATGAGATGATTGGAGAGGGCTTAATCCACCCCCCCCCCAGCTGCAGCCCTGATCTAAATTCCATCCCCACCCCCTGATTTACATTTGATTTTTTTTAAAAAAATATATATCCCCAAACAATGGAGAATCCTGCTCATGTCTAGTTGGACCCCGGAATGGCAATCCAAAACCCCAAGCAAGGCATCTTGAGGGATGTGTGCAAGACACTTCCTCAAAGTGGTACCATCTGTCCAAAGGTGCCAAAGAAAAAGACAGTGGGTTAGAGACGGGCACCAGAAAAGAGGGGCATTTCCTGCAATGGTGCTCTCGGGGCAGGACTTTGGGGCAATAGCCCAGGGTTCCCACTCAGCAGGATGAGCAGGGGAGGCTCGCCACATTTGGAAGTTAGCAAAATGAGAAACATGGCGATCTAAGGATCACATAAGGCTCCATAAGGCCACGAAGTTCAGAGTCGAACATCACCCAGTGTCGCCAGTAAGGAGGCGCCATTGGCATCGATGGAGCAATGCACACGACGATGATATGCGGCAAAAGAAGAGCTTCTGGCGCTCATGACCCAGTTGGGTTCTGCTAGGAGGACAAAGCTGCTGGGCTCCCAGACCTGTGCCACAGAACCTTCAAAGTGCAGGATTGTTGAGAACAGGAGCATTGCTAGCCTCAGGGTCCTCGGGCCCTGGCCACAAATCTATTCCCCAGGGCTCTGGCTCTTCCCTACACACCTCAGTGTCCATTAGTGCCAAGTGAAGTTTCCTCCCGCCCCAGCTTAATTGACATACAGGGGGCAATTTTCAAAGGGGATTGAAGCAGGGGAGGGGAGGGTAACCTTCCCCTCTACCAAAAGGTGCTGCAATGCCCCCTACTCACAGTTGTTTACAGGTTCTTTAAACAATGACATGACCCTTGAGTTCCACTTCTGTGTCTAATCAGCACTGTCGGCGAGTTTTTTAGAGCAGGGAAAAGCAGCGTTTAATTGTGAAAGCGAAAGACAGCGCTATTTCGTCTTACGTGTGTGTGCTATTCCGCTATACCACAGTGCCACCTAGAGGTGATGTAGGAGGTTTTTCCTAAGCTTAACTGCCCTGATTTTGGGGGGGGGGTCCAGGGGGATCACAGTTGGGGATGGAACTCTGCTCTGTGCTCCCCACTCCCCACTCCCTATGGCAGCTGGGTTTGGGGGGGGGGAACCCTTCAATTGACACCAATGGGGAAAATGAGCCTTAAGTTTCTAGCAGAACCCTGGGTGGGAGGCTCCAAACATGCCCAGAGGAAGGGCTGTGCACAGACAAAACTTCTGTGGCAATTTCTGAAGAGAGTACTTGCAGAGAGTACTTGGAAAGGGGCGTGAGAGTTTTGGAGCGACGCCTGCGATCGTATCGCATGTGGCTTTTGTTTTTATTTGTAAACTGAGAACAGGAGAGAGTCTCTTATTAAGCCATACAATTGCGTCCCACTTCTGTCCCCAAGAACTGAGCCCTTCCCTCCATGGGAAGAACAAACAAGCCAGCCGCCAGAGGCCGCGGAGCTATCGCTCCCAGCATGTAACGATAGTATCAGTTGCCTCTTGCCATTCAACTGTCTGGAACAAAAGCCATTTTGTCCCGGGAGAAAGAAGGGCTACCCAGCAAGCGTGCAAGGTGTGTGAATTGTGTGGAGCTTCCTCGCCTCTTGCAGGAAGAGGGGATGCTAAAGGGTTCCTTTCTTTGACCATTCTTTAGTATCCCTCCTTCATGTGTTTCAGCGTTGAGCCCTGATATCCAACACAAGTGCCAGAGCTGAGCTGGGTTCAAATTGGGCCCCGACCAACATCCTGCAAATATTTCCCCATTGCAGTGCTTAATTTCCAAAATGAAAGTTGGCAGCTCGATACTGATTTGCCCACCATGAAGATGAAAAGCTTTCCTACGGTGACAAAACTGTCAGGATTTCCCCGGATTTGTCCTGGGTTTTGTTCTATCCTGGGTGTCAGGGGGGATTTTCTGTAATTTTCTACAATGTCCTGGAATGACACACTTTCCCCTTTAAATTGTGCTTTCTGGAGGCCCCTATTGGAGAGGAAGGACACACTTTCCCCTTCTCCTCTCCAATTGGGGCCCTTAAGGCCCCGATTCAGGTGGAGGAGGGGAAAGCAAGCTTTCTGGGGCCTCTGGAAAGCATGTCATTCATAATCACCATGCTAATGGCTGCTGCCTATAGCTTGGCGGGGGGAATGATGTGCTTTCCAGAGCCCCTGGAAAACATGCTTTCCCACCCCACTGGGTGTCCTCTTTTATGGTTTCCCAAAAATGGTCACCCTACAGCTACTCTTGCATCATGCTTTCAATAGCAGCAGCCAATCAGATACCTCTGAGAAGCCCACAGGCAGGGTAGGAAAGCCATACGCCCCCCCCTCACTGTTGCCTTCCAGCAATTGATACCCAGAGGTCCTGTAACTGCAAAGGGTTCATTGAGGAATTATTGTCTGAATAGCTCTTTGGACTTGTCCGGTAGGAAGGTAATCCTTTATAATGATGGTGGGCAAAACGACAGCCCTAGAACCACATGTAGGAATATTTTTGGAAGCAAGCATATTATCTGTTTTAAGGATTGCTTTATTTGTTTTTTTATTAGGTTTGTAATTTTAGGTTTATAGTTTTAATGCTGCTTATATGTTGTATAGTTTCAAAGGGTTGGTTAGATGCCTTAGGCTCCTCATGACAAAGGTGGGATGTAAATCAAATTTGGCACAGCAATAGAGGGGGCACTGGTGGGACTCTCTGGAGCACCCGCTAGCGTCACCGGTCCCCCTTGCTCACAGTGGATAAACAGCTAGCAGAGCTCTCCAGAGAGCCTGCTGAAGGTGTCGGTAGTGGGCCCTCCTGGCAGAGGGGGAAAAGGGTGGGGAGCAGCACAATATAGGTGGCTTCTATTCCTTGGGTGACCAACTGTCAGGATTTCCCTGGATGTGTCCTGCTTTTGTTCTATCCTGGGTGCCGGAGGGAATTTTCTGTAATTTTCTACAAAGTCCTGGATTGACACGCTTTCCCCTTTAAGGCCACCATTAGTGTGTGTGTGTGTGTGTGTGTGGAGGGGGGATGTTGCGCTTTCTCTCCAATGAGGGCCTTAAAGGGAAAAGCATGTCATTCCTGGACATTATAGAAAAGGCCTGGATTGGAACAGTGTGTGTGTGTGTGGGGGGGAGAATTACGCACTTTCCCCTCCTCCGCTCCAATCAGGGCCTTTAAGGTGGTGGTGGTGGGAGTAGGGGTGTGCACGGACCCCCCGGATCGGATCGGGACCCGGATCGGGACCTCCAATTTTGTCCCGGAACGGTTCGGACAAAATCGGAGGCCCCCCGGACCGGATCGAGTCCGATCCCGACCCAAAAATCGTTAATTTTTGGATCGGCCGCCATTTTTTTCCCCATAGACTTGCATTGCAATGCAAGTCTATGAGGAAAAAATGGCGGCGGGTGGGTAAGGGGGGGCCTAACTCCCTCCCCCCCCGGGGCCGTCCGCTGTGGACGGCCCCGGCAGGTAAACCCCCTCCCCCGCGCTCCCTACCCCCCCTGGGGCCGCCCGCTTCCATCCGCTGGCGCCCGCGGGCGCTAGCGGATAGAAGCGGACGGCTCCGGGGGGGGGGGTAAGCCCCCTTCCCCGCCACTGCTTACCTTCTCGGCCCGTCCGGCGCCGGCGCCTACTACTTCCAGCAGGCTCCGCGGCCTGCTCTAGAGTAGCGCGCCGGGTGATGACATCACCCGGCGCGCCACCCTAGAGCAGGCCGCGGAGCCTGCTGGGAGTAGTAGGCGCCGGTGCCGGACGGGAGCCGCCGGGCCGGGCAGGTAAGGGCCCCCCTCCCCCCTCCCCCCTCCACGCGCCCCCTCCTCCCCTCCACGCACCCCCTCCTTACCTTCCCGGCCCGGTGGCTCCCGGCCGGCGTCGGCGCCTACTACTACCAGCAGGCTCCGCGGCCTGCTCTAGAGTAGCGCGCCGGGTGATGACATCACCCGGCGCGCCACCCTAGAGCAGGCCGCGGAGCCTGCTAGTAGTAGTAGGCGCCGGCGCCGGACGGGAGCCACCGGGCCGAGAAGGTAAGTGCCCCCCTCCTCCCCCCCCCGCTGTCCACTTTCATCGGCGGGCGCCCGCTGGCGCCCGCCAATGGAAGCGGCGGTGGGCGCCAGTGGGCGCCCGCCGATCCGCCGATCCGCCGAACCGGTTCGGAGCTTTTTCGGACCGGTTCGGATTGGATCGGCCGATCCAGCTGCGGGATCGGAAATCGGATAATTTATCCGATTTCCCACTGGACCGGACTCGGATCGTGGATCGGGTCCGATCCAGTGCACATCCCTAGGTGGGAGAATGATGGGCTTTCCAAAGGCCCCAGAAAGTTGCTTCACCCCCCTCTCCCCGCTGGATAACCTCCTTTTTGGTTTCCCAAATATGGTCACCCTGCTCCAGTCGCAGGGGGTAGGATTTCTGCACATTCTCAGCTATACTCTGTTTTTGTTTCATATGTTCTGCGGCTCAGTCCTGGCATTTAAACAAGTCCCCATGTGGGCTCTGTTCCCTCCTGCCCCCTGCCTTTCCTCCTTTACTGTATAATTTCAGCCTGGAAGCATGATTTGCATGCAATGATATGGCCGGTCCTGAAGAACAACAAAAACATTGTGAATCTGGGGTGTCTCTGTGGCCAGGTTTAATCTCACTTGCATAAAACTTGTCTCTTCCATTTCATCAATGAGTTGCCCCAACTAGCAACACTAGATAAATACTTGCCCTTTTTTATCCCTAGCTGGAAAGCCGGCGATGTCACTCTGCTTCTGCAATGAAGACCTATTGTGCTGAAGGCCTGGCCTCTGGCTATTGTGGTTTATGGGGAGATGAGTAGCACCTGTACTTTGTTTGAACTGCTATAAAAAAGGGGGAAAGAAAGAACAAAGCATGGGACAGGAGGTCCTTTGGGGTGTGGAGACTGTGCATTTAATCTGAACACAACCTGGAGGGGAACACAAAATGGGCGTCAAAGATCAGGTAATATATCACAGCTATGAAAATAACACTCAAGTGTCCAATGCTTTCTTTTCAGCATGGGATACTAGAGCAGGTTTTATTTTAACAAAACAAAAGAAAAAAAAAGCCAGATATCAGAGGCTTAGTGGGGGCAGCTGGCCAGGCAGTGTGGTATGGTTGCAGCTTCTTGATGGTCTGTGCTTGTGCCCTACTATAGTAAAGTGCAATCAGCCACCTAATGTGACAGTGTGGATGGAGACAACATGATGTTTGATTGGACAGCAGTGTCTGGCAGATTTTTCACATTTAAGCTTCAAGACATTTGAGCTATCTATCTGAGTAGTGAGGACTTGAAATTTCACAGCAGAACTCATAAAGATTTACAGCTCTTCTTAACTGGCCTCAGTTCTGTTTCCCTGGGTGGGTGTGGTATGACTTTGGGCAGTTATCCCATTTTAATTTCACACTTTCAGGGCTGAAAGGCTTAAGTATTGGGGCTTTTAGTTTAGAAAATAGTTCACTAAGGGAGGACATGATAGATGCTTCTAAAATGATAAAAGTATGCATGGTGTGGAGAAAGTGGATAGAGAGAAACGTTTCTCCCTCTTGGACCTTACATTAGAATACAGTAGTGTAAGGCTTATTACTTGAGCTCCACCAGACTGATTTTGCTCATTTTTGTTTTAAACCGAAGCTTGAGCAGTGTAGACATGCAGAAAATTTTGAAACTTCAAAAACATCCAAAGCTTGAGCTTCGGGAGAGGGAGGAGGCAAAGGGGAGGGTAATGCATATGCCCAAGACTGGGCATATCATGTAACATGTGACACAGTGTGTGTTTGCACATGAAAAAATGCTTACTCCTGTGAGCTCTTAGAGTGCTGGGCCAATGAAAGGACAGGCACAGCATATTGCCAAAAGGGGCTGAAGAAAAGTCAGTTGGTGATAAGAAGGAGGAAGAGAAGCTGAGGGAAAAGAGTTGAAAGGACACCAGACGGAAATTAGAAAGAAAAATATTACATCACATGTTTTCAATCTTAAACTTCCAAGAAATGGTAAATGATCTTTTTAAAATGCACATCCTTTTTGTTCTTCACCTTTGCTGGTTTATTTGTAGTACATTTATTTTCAAATCGTAAAGTTGTTCCAGTGATAAGGAAAATGGGAAAACGTATTTGTATCCAATCATTCTCAGATTATTTGCCCCTGTGGCAACATGGGATTTGCACTAGTAATAGTAGATATCGGAGGCCATCCGCTGAAGCAGATTCAGGAAGAACAAAAGAATGACTGGCTGCATTCGGACAACACATTAGTCAATGGTGGGTTGAGTAGCCAACTCACAGTTGGTTATTTTGTGGGTACTCCCCACACAACATATTCCTACACAACTGTGGGTGGTTGGGGCTGGCATTGACTGGACTAATAGTCAACCCAACATTTGAATGACACAGCCCCCGCCCCTCTCCCCACCCTCCCTCCTCCCTCAGTCCTCCCAGTTCTATCCCAGCAGCCTCTGCAAGTTGCACCAGTTGTAGCAGAGTGGCAGCAATCGCTTTGGTCGCTCTTGCTGTCTGCCTCTAAGGGCTTGTGTTTTAACCCACTCACCGCACACCATTAACCCACTCACCCCTCCACACAACACTTTAAACAACTGGCTTCGAGCTAAACAACTTACAAGCCAGTTGTTTCTCTCAGTTGCTTATTTGGGCAGAATAACATACCATCAGTAGTTTGTGAGTGGTGTGTTACCCTCCACACGACACAATAAGCAACACAACTGACGATTGTTTCCTTACCCTCAGTTGCTTAATGTGTTGTCCAAATGCAGCCACTGTCTTCCTTCAGTGCATAAGAAACTTATGGAATTTGTAGCTACAAGATATAGTGATGGCCACAGTGGCTTAGATGGATTTAAAAAGGGAATAGACAAATTCCTAGAGGAGATGATGTCTCTCAGTAGCTCAGTGGAACTTCCATCTTCAGAGGGAGCATGCCACAAAATCCCAGATGCTGAGGAGAAAAGGGAAGGTGAGGGTTAGTGCCTTGAAACGAAACAAAAGTCAGCCCCACCAATATGTATAGTCCCCAATGTATTTTTCGATTCTTCTCTTCATCGAGGGCAATTGATTCCTTCAAAACTTTGAAGTAATGCTTAGACCTCTTGGCTTCTAACTCTATGATGGAAAACGTAATTTTGGCCTTCAGAGCTGTCCTTTTTAAAGCCTCTTTGTTTTTTGGGTTTTTTTTTTTATTGCCTTCAAAACCTGCGCGTGGATTCCTGAGAGGCATCTGGTTGGCCCTGGCCATAAGATGTCAGGCTGGATGGACTTTTTGCCTCCACTCGTGATCTTAAAAAAAGGATTTAAAATTCAACACCCACAGATTGCCAACAAAATGGCCCAGGGCCGGTCCTGCCGTTACGCAGGCTGAGGCAGCCCCCTCAGGCAGCTGATTTGGTGTGTCACGAGAGGGCAAACAACTGTGAGTTGTTTAATGGATTGTTGTTGCATTTTTACTGCAAGAGAAGTGCTCATGGGATTTTCTACCATAGACGCCAAAATAACTTGACCGGCCTTGGGTACGGCCTACCTCGATCATGCGGGGCAGGGGGCCATTTAGACTGGCCCTGCTCAAAGCTGTCTTTTGTAACTCAAATATTTAAGCGTTTGTATTTTAAACGAGGCACAAGGAGCCCTTACCTTGTGGGAGGCAGGCTGGAATTTGCAAGTGGAGTTATGTGCCCGCAAGAGCTCCCCCCCACCCTCCCCTTTGAGGATTCTGGGAATCGCATTCCGATTATAAGTCAACAATAAGTCACGGCAAGGAGTGCCCACCGCGTCCCCTTCATGCCTTGAAAGCAGCTGGTGGAGAAAGCCAGCCAAGACGACGGAATACCTTTGATTCCCCCCATAAAACATGCTCCATCCTGCCGCGTTGCTAGCAAAATGTACAGCTTGCTTGAGGCAGCCTTTAGCTGGATGAATGGCAAGGACAAAGGGCACCTCTACCTGTCCGTCCCCTCCCTGGAAATCCTCCTGCCTAAAATGCACTGAAATGGGAGCTAAACACAGTCTTCATGGTCGCTTCTCACACGTTTCTTCCAGGATGCTCCATGGTCTCTGCGACGTAACCCCCTGTATCAGGCACGTTCCATAAACCCTTCTCAGCCCAAGCGCCACCGCTTGAAAAACCTGAGGGAGGGTTAAATAAAACCTTTCCACTAGCTATAAGGGGGAAAAGGTTTAATTCAGGATCTTCTTGTAAAATAAACAAAACTGTGAGTTTAATCTGGTGTGTGTGAGTGTGTGTGTTGAATAACGGTAGGGCAGGTAAATAAGGCCAAGCTGACACGTGGTATTTGGTAGCTAACAAATTAATAATAAGTTTATTTTAGTTAACTAAGTTTTTTTTCCAGAATATATCTTCAAACCTGCCTACACTAAACTCTCTGCACTAATCCTAAATCCCAAGAAAACTAAACTCTTCTCACTCTACGAACCAACACCAACCCCTTCCAAACTCCCATTACATCATAAACCACACCCATTCCATTCAACATTCATACTTACCAGATATACTAAACCAGACATATACAAGATAAACACTTGTGGTGTAACGCCACAGTCTCCCTTCCAAAGTTATCCCCACAACAACCCTGTGAGGTAGATTAATCTGAGAGACCATGATTAGCACAAGGTCGCCCACTGAGAACGGAGGAGGATAGGGTTACTAGGAATCTAGGAATAAAATCTGATGTAAGTCTTACTTATAGATAGGCTGACCATATGAAAAGGAGGACAGGGCTCATGTAACTTCAACAGTTGTAGAGAAAAGGGAATTCAGCCAGTGTCATTTGTAGGCAATTAGTTCCTGGTGAAATTCCCTCTTCATCACAACTGTTAAAGGTGCAGGGGCCCTGCCTTCTTTTGTATATTGTCACTCTAATATAGTGCCTGCAACTTTAGCTGTTGAGATGAAGAGGGAATTTCACCAGGAACTAATTGCATATAAATGACACTGGCTGAAATTCCCTTTTCTCTACAACTGTTAAAGTTGCATGAGCCCTGTCCTCCTTTTCATATGGTCAGCCTATTATAGACCCAATGAAATGAATGGGACTTCAGTTATTCATTCAATGGGTCTACTCTAAATAGGATTTATGTTGAATTTTACCCACAGCTATCGGTGACTACTAGGACTGGTGAGACACAGTGATTTGACCAAAAATTAATGAAATTGACCCAATAATTTGAATGAAAAATGTATGTTTTTCAAATAACCCCAAATGTGTTTCTCCAAATCGTGTCATTGATTCTTCAGCCTGCTTACTTGAGAGTAAGTGCACTTCCAATGGAGGGCTCCTAACATTACAAATCAAAAGGCACGGTGAAACGATTCCATCTTTTCCTCCTTCATGGATTTTTTCTGGTAAGAAAAACGGTGGGAGTAGCTTTGGGAAAACAAGGGATACAAATGGAAGACAATGACATCTGGAGACCACAGCCAGGTCTACACCAAGCAGGAAATAACACTTTGAAATATATATATATATATATATATATATATATATATATATATATATATAGTGTCTTGGGCCCAAACAGTTGTCAAAACCCTTATAAACCCTTATAAAGCAGTAGCGTAGATCCTGCCCTAGAATACCACCAGCTGTGGTTAGAAACATGACTTCTCAGTTAGCCGTCATCTTGACCAGCTCAGAGTGCGGCTCAGGAGGAGATCTCAGATATAGTTTACCCAGCCCTGTGAATGTGTGTTCCTTCCCTTGGTGTTTTCAAATTTCCAAAGCGTACCTGACCTCTCCAGGAACCTGGGTGCCGCAGACTTCCATACTTTGGATTGTTAAAGCATAAATGATTATGACATTGTTTAATGTGTAATCCAAACTACGCTGGGCACTGCCCAATATGGAAATCCTGCCCTTTGGTAAACATCAGAGCAACTTTTTAAAACAAACATTCTTCCTTTGAAAATCACCTCGTTCTGGCCTAATCCTGGAGAAGGAAAACAATCACGCACACCTGACTCTTTTTAATGAACAGGAGATCTTCCAAATGATCACCATTTCAGCCTGGGAAGCCATTTTAGATGTCCTTCCTGCCGCCCTGTCTGCAGCAGTGGGCAGGTTCAATGTGTCCCTTCTGCAGGCTGAGAGGTCAAGAGGTGGAGAAAACCAGCTTATGGATTTGTGGGAGCCCACAGGGCCTACAAAAAAGGAATCCAGGCGCACCCCCCCCCCCCAATGGGTTGAAAGAATGTGCAGGGTGCGAGTGAAGGGGCTATAGAGGCTAGTCCTACTCTGCTGCTGTCACCTGTAGCTGAAATTCCTGCATTCGGACAGCATGGGAAAGGGCTCTCCATACAAAGAAGGATTCTGGCCAGGGATGAGGGAGAATTTTGCACTTCCAAACCAATATATGAACCAAAAGTCAGCTATCCGTCAACATCTGCTCTTCTCCAAATTTCGCAATGGACTTCGCCATTCCAGTGTACAACAATGTATATATAAGGAAACATAATGTTCAAAAATGCATTGTTAGGTAAATTGCTTGCAAAAATATGGGCGTACTAGGGGAAAACGCACACATACGTTAGGAGAAATATGCACAAAAGCCTTATGAATTTTCATGCAAACATTAAACTAAATCTTCAAAGTTCGAGACAAAGGCAAAATGAGAGACAGAGAGAAACTGAAATTGACCGATTCGTCTGTCTCTACTCTGGGCTAATCAGGGCCCCTGTTTCCTCCTAGCATTTTTTGCTATAATTATTTATTGAATTTTAGTTGGATTAGGTATTCTTTTTGGTGTTCTTTCTGTTTTTTATTCATTGTTAATGTTACAGTGCTTTTATGGTTCTTGAAATTGAGTCTTATTTATATTAGGCTGACCATATGAAAAGGAGGTCAGGGCTCCTGTAACTTTAACAGTTGTAGAGAAAAGGGAATTTCAGCCAGTGTCATTTGTAGGCAATTAGTTCCTGGTGAAATTCCCTCTTCATCACAACAGTTAAAGTTGCAGGGGCCCTGCCTTCTTTTGTATATGGTCGCTCTAGTATAGTGCCTGCAACTTTAACTGTTGTGATGAAGAGGGAATTTCACCAGGGACTAATTGCCTACAAATGACACTGGCTGAAATTCCCTTTTCTCTACAACAGTTAAAGTTACATGAGCCCTGTCCTCCTTTTCATATGGTCAGCCTAATTTATATATCACATTTTGATATGTTGGAAGCCACATTGGGAGGGTGTTCTTTGATTATTAAAAGAGGCCTATAAATATTTGAAACAAATGTATAACCCTGGGGAGCAAAAGTGGAAGAGGGCGATTATCTTCGAGGCCTGCTTGTATGCTCCCCAAAGGCATCTTCATACAGTGCATAGTTAAACTATAAAATTTGCTACCAGAAGACATAGTGATGGACAGCAATTTGGATGGCTTTAAGAGGGGATTAGAGAAATTCATGGAGGAGAAGGTTTCAATGGCTACTAGTCCTGATGGCTCTATGCTACCTCCAGTATCAGAGGCAGTATGCCTATGTACACCAGTTGCTGGGGAACATGGACAGGAGGGTGCTGTTGCACTCAGGTCCCGCTTGTGGATTTCTGGTTGACACCTGGTTGACTACTGGGTGAACAGAATGCTAGACTAGATAGACCCCTGGTCTGATCCATCATGGCTCTTCTTATGGTCTTACCTGGTTGACCACTATGTGAAATGGGTTGTTGAACTTGACGGACCTTTGCTCTGATCCAACATGGCTCTTCTTCTGTTCTTATTTTGCCACTAGCTTTCTGGGATGCTTTGTGCAATGGGTGGAACCATTGTGTTGGTAGGCCCATTTCCTCATCTTGGGGGCCCAGGAGATGCCCAGCCATGCTACCTCCAGAGCTAGGGGGCAAAGAACACACGAGAATACCCAAAGCTACCTCACCTTCTGCTTAATTGGTAGGTTGAAAGGTCATATTGGGGGTTGTAACCTGGCCACCCTCCTGGCATCTGGCAACACTGAAAACTGGCAAGCCTTTTAAGGGGTCGTGTGGTAAAAGACGACATTCAATGATGGCTTTTGTTGAAGATCTTCCTTGTGCACAGGGCGGATCTAAATCTTCAACCGACATTCTGCACCATCCCCGCGACTGTATGGAACAAAAGAGATTAATCTCAATAGATTCATACATACTTTGGGGTTATTATGAGGCTTTTTGGCATTTCAGCGAGGACCTGGAGAATCACGGTTTTCCCCGAAGGCGTATTGGCTGTTGTGGCAGCAAGATTTAACGAAATATGTTTTAGTGCTGGGAGTGGAGCAGAGGGGGAGGCCTGGGAGATTTCGACTCCTAATTCTTCCACAAGAGAGAGACTGATACTTTAGCAGTTGTGAATTCCCTGCCCGCCTTCTTCCCAGAATATATGCCCCTATAAAAGTACAATATCTAAGAAGCTTTCTTACGGGTTTTGCATCAGGTTGAAGGCAGATCGATTTATTTTATCACTTTGCTGCAAAAATAAATAAATACTTTCAAAATTTAAAAAAACTGGGAGGGGGCACCCAGTCCTGTGAAGGCAACACCACAACTATTGCTCCCATATAAGTCCTCGCTCACCCATAGAATTCAAACGGGAAGTTTCGTGGAGTGTATTTGTGGGGTGTTTTGATTTCTTCACTTAGCCGGATGGATTCTCTAAAAACTGGGGTTGTCACCTGATGAAATAAATCTTCATCGATGAATCAAATGAGTTTTAATGGATTAATTGATGGGCTCAATCTGCATAGATTTGCATATGAACGGAAGCAATCATTTTGAAAGAGAAAGAGAGGGACTACTCCAATCATCCCTGACTACTGGCCATACTGGCTGGAACTAATGGAAGCTGCTGTCCATAAACGTATGCAGGGAACCTTGAAGATACTTAGGACATAACTACCAGTGACTCTAACAGGGTGATTAGCAATCATGTGTAGTTGGTTTTTGTTTAAGTCCCAGGTGCCGGCGGGGGAGGGGGTGGTGATAATTATTAGCACTGCTGTGTGCATGGAATGGAAGTTTAATCCTCCCCCTCCCCAGTGTCACTAAAACTACACCAAACAGTAGAAAAGCAGCTTGTAACACAGAAGTGCTGTTTGGGAACTAAAACTTTATGCTCTGAGCTCTTTTGATCAGGGCTGCAGTGCGGATTGCAGCCCAGATTGGCTTTGGCAGACCTTTGAACATCGGCTTGTTTTTGCAACACGCTGTTTGACACCAGGCACATGTGAGAGAGCAGGGACTTTACCTGTTCGATAGATGTGGCTGGAAACTCCATGGTTACGGTGTTATGTCAGTGTGGTTGTTTTTGAGTAGGTGACTATATTGCATGGTGCTGCCATAACCAATGTACAAACTTAATCACTCTTGTAATTCTCTCATGTATCTAAATCCCTCTACTTAACAGTTGATGCTGATCTGCTCCACCATTGCTGGGAGGGACGTTTTCTTCCTCTAATTCTGACAGTTTGAGCTCATTAAAGTGTAGTCGCCGCTAGGGAGCTATCAATCAGCTGCCACCAATAGCAACACACTCTTGACAGAAGCGTGTTCTCCGGCTGTTGGGAAGTCCTGGCTCTCTCTCTTTTTTTTAATGCTTATTTTAAGGAACGCAGTCTGGAGCTTTGGGTTTATGTTACACAGACGCTCAATTCGGACAACACGTTAAGCAACAGTTGTTAAGTTAAACAACTGTCAGTTGGTTAGCTCAACGTGTCGTCCGAATTCAGCCACACAACGGATAAACAACCCACGGTTGGTTAAGTTGGAGTTTTAAACAACTGAGTTAAACAACTCACTTGCGAGCTGTTTAAAAGTTAGTCAATTGACTAACGTGTTGTCTGAATTCAGCCGCTTGAGGTGCGTGGGTTAAACAACTGAGGTGAGTATGTTAACACAAAAGACCATAGAGGAGAGCGGCAAGAGCGGCAGAAAGCGGGCGGCTGCTCAGGCATGCTCGCAACAGACCGCTGGTATCACCGCCATAGCAACCAGGATGCCCGCCTCCCCCACCAGGCAGCCAGCACGGAGCTGAACAAGGGGCCGGCTCCTGCACTAACTCACGCAGGGTGCCCAGTCAGCTACCCAAATGGAAAGGGAAGCGCACCAGAAGGGCAGTACGGCAAAGGGGGGGAGGGGGAGATGGAATAACCCAAACCCCCAGGTGCCCTGGAGCAAGGGGCAGCCCCCCACACCAAGAGGGAGAACAACACCCCATCCAAAGTAGACCCACCACTGCACCGCCACCTCCACCCTTGCATCACCCAGAAGGACGAGGGCAGGGGAAGCGGCGACCAGAGAGCCCCCCCTCATCCGCCCAACACGGCTGGTCAGCGAGCCTTTGCCGGGCCCCGAGAATGCCATTGGGGAGCGTCGCGCCCGTGCGGAGGCATCCTGGGTGCGTGAAAGCATCAGTGCCTGGATCTGGCTGTGCTACCCCCACCCCCTGTGAGCGTCGGCTGTGGAGTTTCAACTGTGGACTGGCATCTCTCCCTGGCATGCTGCCCCTCTCCACCACATCCCCTTGGCACGTTCCGTGCTTGGCTCCCTGGGGGTGTGGCCTCGGCCGTCCCCTCTTCACCACTGTGCCTTCCAGCCGCCTCCTCCCTTCCCGGGGGCAACTGTCCTCTCCGTAGGTTCTGCCCTGGCATAGTGGTGCCCATGTGCCTTATTGCCCCTGTCTGAGCTCCCTGCTGAATAAAGTTTTCTACACCACCCCACTCTTGCCTTCTTTCCTGTGTGTGCGAAAGATGCTCTAGGAGGGAGGTGGGGGGGGTTGGGAGCTGGGGTGTGGGTGCCAACGTTGGAATTGCAGTGCTGGGCATGGGGTGCGAATGTTGTATTGGTGCTGCCGTTCCTCCTAGCAGCCTCTTTGCCCGAGGCTGCTGAGTTCCGCCCACTGACTGAGGCAGCCAATGGGGTTTGGGAGGCGTGTCCTGCATCGGCTACAATGGCGGCGCCCATGGTTTTCAGCCGCAGTGTGTGCTGGGATACCTGCTGGAGGATTGACGGAGTTCGGTAAGCGGGGAAAATGGCGGCCGGGCTGTCAGTCAGAACCGAGTATGTTATTAACCACCAGGATGGTTAAAAATTCTTTGCAGCGCCTGCTGCAGCGTGTCGTCCAAATTGAGCCCACCTTTTTAACACACTGTCAGTGGGTTAATTCCCCTCAGTTGCTTAACGTGTTGTCCAAATTGAGCCAGAGACTCACAAAGGAAATCCATTGATTGCATATACTGGTACGGGACAGAGAAAACAGGAGCTCTTTAGGGAGTGGTGTAGTAAAGAGGGAATCCCAAGGGGATTTTTCAGGCAGGAGAGTCGACGGGTACCTCTAGACTTGTCCCCGCAGTAGCTTCGGAGTGGCGGCAGGTGGATTACATGACGCTGCTGCCACTCCGAAGCTACTGCGGGGAAAAGCCCCAAAGTTCTGCTCTAAAAAAGTCGGGCATTTACCCCGACCTTTTTAGCTTGGAGCGGGCTGAGCAGGGAAGGGAGTGGACCAGCGAGCCAGAAGCTCGCTGCACCGCCTCCGCAGTCCTCCCACCCATTTTAAATAATAATAATAATAATAATAATAATAATAATAATAATAACAATACTTACCTTGGAATAGGGGGGCCAATGCTCCCAGCCGCCCCTCCAGCTGCCACTGGGCAGGCACGGGCGTGGCAGCGGCAACAGCAGCAGGAAAACCCACTATGGTGCTCCTTCTGTTATAGATGGGTGGAAGGAGTGTCAATGTGGGGAGTGCAGCCTGCCACTGACGCTGCATGGCAGAAGAGGTGCCATGAAGAGGAGGGGCATGTCAGGAGAGCTAGGCTAATTGACAGAGAGCATCTCTATGTTAAGTGGGGGAGAATGTGCCCTTCCCATTTTTTCTTTCTTCTGGGGTCTTTCTGCAATGACTATAGCTCCTTTAGGTGGCGACCGATGGCGACCACATGATTTGCAATTGACTAAATTTTTTTTATTGTAATTTGCTCGTTTTAATGTATTGGTACACTGTTGTGTTGAACTTCAAGGGTCTGTTGTGCCAATCACCCCACATCTACCACCTGGACCCTGCACTTGGGAAGGGGGGAGGTGAACAGAAGGAAGGCGGGACTCTTAAGGAGGCAGAGAAAAGAGTTGCTCAGGGGGCCCAGGACATAGAAGGAACCCTGACAATGTCCATCTGCAATCAGGCTGCACATAGTCATCTTTTCGGACCACTGAAGTGCAGTTAAGCAGCTTTCAGCCAAATTGCGGGCCAAATCAGCCCATGCCAAGTTCCAGGATGGAGGATAATTGGTCTTGCCTGCGCGATCATCCTTGAAGAGGTTCCAGTCGATACCAGCTCCAGTGTTTGAGAGGCCTTGGGTAAGATAGTCTCAATGGGCCTCTCCTTTAGTGAGTCTACCTTCTCACTGCCATGGTTGCCAGCTGTTCTTCCTCCTCCTCCTCCTCCTCTTTCCCATCATCATTCCCCCTTACTTGCTTGGCAGGCAGAAAGCCAGGGAGCAAGCAGGCCATGACATCTGCTCCTCCTCCTCTTCATCGCTGCTGTTGCCTGGGCTGGAGCGAATAAGCAGATTGAAATGATGAAGAGGAGGATGACGTTCAAGGGGTTTTGTCAATGCACACCTGGTAAGGTGTGGACCCTCAGCAGGTGCCTGACCATGCCTAGCCTTGATTACTGGTTCCAGAAATACTTGCAGTGTTTGATCTGGGAGCTGTTGCTGGAGCCCTTAAACTATAAGTGCTCCCAGATCAAATACTCAAATCACCTGGAGGTATTATTATGCCCTCTCCATCTGGACCACAAGGGTCCTTCATGCTGCCTCCAACAGAGCCACTTAGCCAGCGCTGCCAGCAGAACCTTTCCCTGAAACCCTCCTCCCCATCTCCCCACTCAGTTCTTCATGGCTGGTTGATCCACAGGCAAAGCCCTGCCCAGCCAGAGATCAGGAAACTGTGCCATTCCTTCTTGGTCCTAGCTTTCCTTTCCCTCCTGGTAGTCTTCTGGGCTGGTCCTGGCCAAAATGCCCAACTTTTGTTCCTGATTTCTCTTGTGCCCTTCACAGTAGCTAGCTGTGTAGGCATTATTTGGGGCTTCTCTCCATGCCTTGAAAACCTTTACCTGCTGATTCCTGAATTTGAAATTGCTCTTAAAGATGGGCGGAATTGGGATAGGGCACATTGCTGCTGTGGCAGTGTGTGTGTGCATGTGCTAAAATAGCCATGTGTCCTCTTTTACAGTGGAAGTCCTCCATTGGAAGGCTGCCAGAGGACTGTCCTCCCTTTTGAAGGCATCTTCAAATTGAAGAGCTGTCCTGTCCTAACTCAGGTTTAAAGAAAGACCATCAGAAAGAAGAGTGAAAGGGCCTTGGAGTTGCCCATCAACAGCACCTGGACAGCTGACGGGGCAAAGCATCCGGGTGACCTAGGCAGGATCTACACAACTGCTTCAAAACGGTTTATAACAGCAGTGACAACTGTTGGGGCCTAGGACACACTCCAGATATAGTATTCAAAGCATTTTCAAAGTGTCATATCCTGCTTGGTGTAGCTCTGGCCCTGCTCACATCGTTTTCCACACTATGGTACGATGTACTGTATTGTATTTCTATTTCAGGGTGCAATCATACAACTCCTACAATTCCCAGGGTGCCCCAGCCAGCCATGCTGGAAGTTGTTGGACTTTATTCTATCTAAATGTGCATAGGATTGCATTCAATGGAGGACGAGGTGTCCAGTAGGTGGCAGTTTCACCCCAAGAAACAGCTAGGCATTCGAACTTCATTTGTATGAAAGTTCTTTTAAAGTTCTGTTGGGGTGGATGATATATGCTAGGAGCAGAGGATGAATTACATCCTGAGGACATTGGAACCCTGTATGAATGTGATGAATTGGACAACGGGTCCATCTCACCCAGCATCCTGTTCACACAGTGGTCAACCAGTTGCCTGTAGGAAGCCCACAAGTAGGACATGAGTGCAACAGCACCCTGCTGCCCATGTTCCCCAGCAACTGCTATCCAGAAGCACACTGACTCTGATACTGCAGGCAATATATAGCCATCATGACTAGTGGTCTTTGATATAGGCTGACCATATGAAAAGGAGGACAGGGCTCATATAACTTTAACAGTTGCAGAGAAAGGGAATTTCAGCCAGTTTCATTTGTATGCAATTAGTTCCTGGTGAAATCACCTCTTCATCAAAGCAATTAAAGTTGCCTGCACTATACTAGAGTGACCAGATACAAAAGAGGGCAGGGCCCCTGCTGCTTTAAGTGTTGTAATGAAGAGGGAATTTCACCAAGTACAAATTGCATACAAATGACGCCGACTGAAATTCCCTTTTCTCTACAACTGTTAAAGTGACATGAGCCCTGTCCTCCTTTTCATAGGGTCAGCCTACTTTGATAGCCTCATTCTCCCTGAGCCTTATCCTCCATCATGAAAAGAATTCTGTCCCTCGCTGTTGCAGAAATACATTTGAAAATATAACTCAAGAAAACCACTAAACAGGAAAAAAAAAGGATGGTGATAAGGAAATCCCAGAAATCATTGGCCAGGGTCCAAAGAACTGCACTGCAACTTCCATGAGCCCAAGGGGCTTTAGGCTTGTATTTCTTGAACAGAAGCTTCTCTGGTCCAAATGGGAAACTGCCTTTGCATCAAAACCATTTCAAAAGCAATTTGAGCATAAAAGAAGAAGCCAACTTCAGGGCCAGGATTGCAAGAGCCCAATCAACTAGTTCTGTGTGTGTGTGTGTTGGACTTTTGCTTCTTGAACAGCATCCCCCCACCATCACAATGCCACACAAAACACCAGTTTTGAAACAGCTGAGCATTTCATCAAGTTTTTGTAAGAAGACATGAAGATGTTGTGCAAGTCAAAGAGGAAATAAACATAATAATAATAAAAAAACTGGAGGGCATTCGCCCTTCCTGTGGGAACACCTTGGGGTCCAACCCTTCCTTTCTGAAGAATTCGCACCATTACCTGTGAGTGCTGGCCGCTGCTTCCTATTCCTGTCCTTCATCTGCCAAAAATGCCCTGGCGTTATGCAAAGTTTCTCATGAAATGCATTCCGTTCTGTGCTCTTTTAATTTGAAGAGGAGAATCATCTGTCACTTTCTGGGTAGAGGGGTCCCATGTGAGCCGGTTACGAGACGTACTTTAGGGCAGGGTCTACACTACTGCTTTATAACAGTTTTGACAACTGTTCGGGCCCAGGACACATTCCATATACCATTTTCAAACCATATTCAAAGTGTTATATCCTGCTTGATGTAGATTTGGCCTAGGAAGACTACTCAGAAACTTTACTTGGTTCAAAATACAGCAGCTAAATCACTCACTGGGAACTGGTACAATGAAACGGATCTTGCCAGTCCTGTATCAAAATGTACAATAACTAGTCACCAATTTCTTGGCACAATCAAGCTGCAGGGTCTTACCTTTAAAGCCCTAAGTAGCTTGGCTCCTGGGTACCTGAAAGACCTTATTTTGATGCTGGAATCTTATTTTTGATTTTGTTTTTATTGAACTTTTCAAAGTAACAATGAACAGTAACAAATCCAAACACACCACATGTGCGTCAATTTCTCAGTAAGTCGCTGTCCCTGATTTGTCACGATTCAGGTCTTTGCCCAAGGTATGGAAGCACCTTGGATAGCTCTTTTAGAATTCTGGTTGGTTCTGACTGAAACCAGGAGTGGATTCAATGCCTCATTGAAATCAGAGCCACCAGCCTACACTGATTTAAAATGGCTGCTCACAGCTGCCTGCAGCTGGAGGAGTTGAATTTTAAAATGCCTTTTAATAATATATTTGTTTTACATGCTTTAAATTAGTTATATGTATTTTATGTTGTTTTGTATTTGTTGCTGTACCCCGTCTTGATCCAGAGGGAGAGGCGGGTAAGAAATAATAATAATAATAATAATAATAATAATAATAATAATAATTTTCATCTCTTTCTCGGTCGTGGAGGTTTTTCTAGACGGACATGACAAGCTTTGCCAAGTCATGCTGTCTTTTATTGATTCAGGAATTTCCTGACAATTGAGCATGTTTTAAGTACGACTGCATTCTGGATGTTGGTGTGGATGTATTTTGGTAGGCCCAGTTTCTGAAGGTTTTCTATATATTTTTTTGATGTGATGCCGGTGATTGAGGTGACTAACGGGATAATTGTGACCTTTTCCTGATGCCATAGTTCTTTGACTTCCATGGTGACTTCCAGTGGTGTATATTTGTCTCTCTTTTCTTCCTCCTTTTCAACAACATTTTTTGTCATTCGGTATTGCTATGTCGATGAGGTATGTGTTTTTTTCTTTTTTGTCTATGACCGTTATGTCTGGTCGGTTGCAGGGTATTGTCTTATTGGTATGAATTGTTCTGTCCCAGTATATTTTATGATCTGCATTTTCCAAGATTGTTTCTTGTGAGTATGTATAGTATGGTGTAGATTGTTTGATACTGTTGAATTTGATGGCCAGTTGTAATAATAATAATAATAATAATAATAATAGGGCCCATTCAGAGGGCAATTTGCTGAGGGCCCACCAGCAGTGGGTGGATTCCTCTGCTTTTATACACTGAAACCCTGTTTGGCTGCAAGAGTGAAGTGAGCCTCTGTTATTTTTTAAAAATGTGGGCAGTTTTTGGAAGCAAGAGAAACATTGTACTAGGCTCTCCGCTGTTCATACTGGATTTTCAGGTGTTGTCAGGTATGGGGTGGACTCACGTATTCTCTGTTCTTTACCTCCCTCTCTCTATCTCAGCCTGACATCCCTCCAGTAATTCATCTTGCTCCTGTATATTTGCCACTGGATGCTTAAAGGTAATATATTTCAAAAAAGGAAACGTAGATAACATTCTATTTGTTTCTTTAAAAAAAACAAAAAACACTCACTCATGCCATGGTAAGAAAGCAAATTCTTGCAGAAACATGCTCAGAAGGAGGTGGTGTTTGTAATGAAAATGCCCCAAAAATTTTTTAGCAACTTCCTTTGCTTTGCTAAGTCCCAGTCCTTGAACTGGGAACACTGGCGGATCCCCAGTGAGGCATCACAAGCAACTGTGTGTGTGTGTGTGTGTGTGTGTGTGTGTGTGCATGTGTGTGTAGGAGAAAACTAAAAAGAAAAAGATTTTCTCACCCCAGCAGAAAACTGGAGATAAAGTGCGAAAATAGTAGTTTTGCAGCCATCACGGTAAAGGCACAAGATTTCCTCAAGCCTGTAAAAACTTGTAATGGGAAAAGGAAACTGTTTGTTGCTGTTGTTTCTAACTGTTTGTTAGAAAGGCTGTCATCGAGTTACTGAAATCTTTTCTGATTAATCATACAAGATGTAGCTGATTCATCAATTGATGAATTGAATCTACACACATTCCTATATGAATATAGGAAAACATCAGGAACATAGGAAGCTGTCTTGTACCAACACAGAAAAAATGGCCCGTCTGACTCACTAATGTCTACACAAGGAATGGGGAACGCATGACCCTCCAAATGTTGTTGGACTGGAACTCCCATCATCCCTCACCATTGGCTATGCTGGCTAGGCTGATGGGAATAGTAGGCCAGCAATATCTTAAAGGCCACATGTTCCCCCACACCTAGCCTACACCAAGGCCAGCCCTATCATAAGGCGGAGTGAAGTAGTCACCTAAGACATATTTTGGGTTATGAAAGGGCAGCAAATTGTTAGTCATTTATTTATTTTTATTCTGCCTGAAATCACAGAGACTTCCTGCTAGTTGATGTAGGCCAGGGCTGGCCCAAGACATTTTGCTGCCTGAGTCAGAGCAATAAATGGCAACTCACCCACCTATCCAAGTCAAAGGGCATAGTATCCAAAATAAGCCAAGTTATGTTCGTGAATGAGGCAGAAAATCCCATAAGCACCTCTCCCCTTTTAGTTTCCTCACAGAATTTAGATCCAAGCTCTATACAAACAGCGTTCCCTTTCCTGCTTTTCTTTTACATAACCTCTAGGTGGCACTGTGCTATGGCAGAATATCACAATTACACAAGTAGGAAAATACCTTTTCTTTTGCTTTCAGAAACAATACCTCATTTTCTCAGCTCTAAAAAACCCAGGAAAGTGCTCTTAAAAGGGTAGAAGCAAAACTTGAGGATCACGGCATCATCTAAAGAATCCAGAAAAAAAACCCTGTAAGGAAAGCTTGCTATCTCTGTAGATCACCATCACTACACAAAGAGTAACAAAAATGATAGATGCCTCTCTCCCTTTGTGTTTTTCAGTTTACAGCCCTCACTTGGACATGTGTTTGTTGAAGAAATGGACATCTGTCAACGATGTTAATCTGCTTTTCCAGAAGACATTGCTCATAATCTCAGCTTTTAACTAGGGAATAGGGTTGAAAGAAAGCAGATTCTTTGCTGTTATTGTTCATATATTATTTGGCATAATAGATTGAGGCTCCAAAGGTGTCACACTGAAAGAAAAAAATGAACAGGAGTGTTTGGATAACTGACTTTTTCACATGGTGATATAAGGAAATGACTAAGGCCGCAGTCTGTAACATCCTTAGATAAGCACCATTGAACAGAGTGGGATTTACTTCTGAGAAGTCATGCATTGAATAGCACAACACGATGGGTTGGATCCAGACAACAGACTTTGAATTTTCTACATGTCTGCCTTTCCTGATGAAGAGATCTGTGTAACACAGATATTTGCACAGGTTTTTGTTAACCAGTGTTTCAGTAAGTGAGACCTCCATTTAGTCTCTTAGTATAAATTCAACTGCCTTGCTAGCATACAAAAAGAAGAAGAAACAACCATTCCAACAAGAGACATTAATTCTCAGTTGTCTGCACCTTTTCTCCCACCGAAGAACCGGCCTGAAAAGGAATTTTCAACAAAGTTACCAAATGACTTTTGGCTGTTTCATTCGAAAGCAGCGCTGGAGGGAGGGAGAATTTCAAAGTTTAGAGCTGTCATGGAAAAAAACAAGAACTAGCAGCATCCTTTCTTTCAGCTTCTTAGGTTGGCCATGTGTTTAATACTTTGAAAGAATGGTCCTTTATTTGTAAGACTTCCGGAGTACAAACCATAGTTTGTTTTCTTAATTAGTGAGTTGTTTACTTCCCTCTCCTTGTATCTCAAAAGCCTTTGCAATGCTGTAGTATTGGCATGTGAAGCCTTCGATGTTTTGACTGCTCTCTCTCGCAACCCAACAACAAACCATGGGTTCTCCTTCTGGGTTGTCCGTGGTTTGTTCGTATGGTTGGGTTCACACATCATGACAATCCAGTATTCAACAACCCATGGGTTAAACAAACTATGGGTTAGTGTTATGTGTAAATCAGGTTCTAGTGCATTTCCTTAACTTATATATTTACTTGTCTCTTTCTCTATAGATCTGGATACATTGGCATATGCAAATTTGATGCAAATATGTGTCCTCTTTTTTTGGTGTATTTCTGCTTTTTTTGGACATGTCTAGCATTCTAAAAACATTGTTGTTTATTTCTACCTCATTTTTTCAGTTTGCAAACTCTCAAAAGCTTCTTACATGAGATAAAACTAGAACCAAAGAGTAAAATCAAAGCAATAAAAAATAATAATTTGAAGGTAGAGCAGCCTTTAACAGCAGCAGACATTAAATATTGGAAACTTGCTGAAATAAAAATAAAGTTGATACTACCTAAGGGGGTTGTTGGGAAAAGGTAAGAGGGTCGAGCTCTCTCTCTCTCTTCCGGTAATTCAAACAACTAGGAGACAGCCTGTAGCAGAGATTCTGTTTAATAAGTCTCTTTCGCTCCCAGCAGCTGAATCAGTAGTCAAAGTTCAAGTAGTTGAAGCTCCATGGTGCGCAGCGCACAAAGGCCTCCCGGCAAGGTGCAAATCCTCCATTTCAAGATGCTTCTGCGTGGCAGCCATTTTGTGTGAAGCGGACGGCTGACCATTCCTCCCAAATGTGCAATGTAGACAGGCGCTCCAACTAACCAGAAGATGTACCAGGCTACCTCGTCTGCACCACACCCTCTGCCAAGCATCGAATAAAACACCCAATGTATCAAAGCACATTTGATGGCTGAGGGGATCCAGAGTTTCTTTCGTGAGGGGAAAACCACAGTCTTTCAGTTCCTCACCTGAGCTCCAGCTTTTTTAAAAGGGAGTGGGGTGGAGGGTGTTGCAGGCCTGGGTTTGTGGGGGAGGGGGGAAGGTATGTTTAGTACTCAATGCCAGGGGCTTATCTTACCTCTGTATATAAAACGCAGGAATGGATGATTGACCAGCAGCCGTCAAAACAGCGTGGGCTGTTAAGTGTTGTTGTTTTTTAATCTGTGGATAACATACCCCTTGCAACTTCCTCCTTTCCAGGGCTCTTGTTTAACTCAGTTGAATACACACACACACACACACACACACACACAGGGATCACAAAAGCTACCTTACGGGCACTTGGAAGGACGTTTGACTTTTCTTTCTTTGAGCGCATGGGGAAAGTCTCAAGATCTTTATGAAGTTGTAGCTATTCCAATTTTGAAAGATGACCCCGTGGGTTCAGGGTTGATGCCATTTTGGTCACGTTGCTCTCTCCCAACATGCTGGTTGACTTCAAATTCCTTCTTCTCTTTCCCCTCTATTTGGGCGATGCTCTTTAGAACTTAGTATTATTTACATTGTTGAATTATAATATCATGAAGTGAGGTTTCCCTTGATCAACTGAACCAATTAATTGCAGTGGAGGCTGGTGGGTCTGATGTTAGTGGGGTGGTGATTTCGCTCCAGGTTTCAGTAAGAACTCTTCACACTTTGGATAGCTTCTTTAGGATTCTGGCTGGTTCTGACTGAAACCTGGAGCAGATTCATTGCCTTAATGGCCTCGGAGCCTCCAGCCTCGACAGCTTAATTGACTAAGGTAGGCTGACCATATGAAAAGGAGGACAGGGCTCATGTAACTTTAACAGTTGTAGAGAAAAGGGAATTTCAGCCGGTGTCATTTGTATGCAATTAGTTCCTGGTGAAATTCCCTCTTCATCACAACAGTTAATGTTGCAGGCACTATACTAGAGGGACCATATGCGAAAGAAGGCAGGGCCCCTGCAACTTTAACTGTTGTGATGACGAGGGAATTTCACCAGGAACTAATTGCATACAAATGACACCGGCTGAAATTCCCTTTTCTCTACAACTGTTAAAGTTACATGAGCCCTGTCCTCCTTTTCATAGGGTCAGCCTAACTAAGGTTGCAATCCTATGCACACTTTCCTGGGAGTAAGCTTCATTGAGTAAAAATGTCTACTAGGGTGCTGCATGATTATTTATTTCATTGCATTTATATACCACCTTTCTTCCAGTATGGAGCACAAGATGGATTTCCAGGCAGTCTTCCATCCATGGACTGGCCAGATCCAGACCTGATTAGCTTCAGCAAGTTGGCTGCTTCATGTACTTCCAGATTATGACCTGGGTGCTATAACACACCCACTAGGAAGGAGGTTCTATTGAAATCAGTTGGACAAATTTCCACATAAATGAGCTAAGAACAGCAGTATTAATCTTTCTGCTCTGCTTCCTCAGGGGTGAGGGAAATGTACTCTGTGTATGCTCAGAGGCATTTTAAAATATTTTACAGGTTTAAGGCTGAGTCCTGGCACTACTTGTATGCTCCAAAGCTAAATTCTGGTGAATACCAGGGTACCACCACTTAGAAGAGGAAGGTGTTCTCTAACCACTTCAGACTGTCTAACTCAGAATTGTCTATACTGACTGGTAGTAGCTTTCCCATGTTTCAGACAGGAGTATTTTCCAGTCCTGCTTGGAGATGCCAGGAATTAAATCTAGAGGTGGATGAGTTCCATTCTTTTTTTTTTTAGTTTTTTAAAAATAAGACTTTACTAAAATCCACAAATTTCTTCATAAATGGAGCGGAAATAACTTCAGATTAGAATAAAATGAATGTGGGAGAAAGTGAAACTGATAGATTCATGCATCCAAGCTGTGGGCTTTGCATGCTTAGCTTTTCAACATCTGGCTTTGAATCCCTGTGTATAACAATTGCATTTGTAGTGTTGAACCAAGGTTGCCATCTCTTTTTTTCTGGCAGGCTCCTCATCTTTAATACCTACACAGCACACATGTACAGCAGGGTCCCAGGCTCGTGCTGGGAATAACTGTACCTATTGAATTTGGTTGATGCAGACAGATGAGAATTTCTTTCGGTTTGGTTTTTGATAAGAACTTACCAAAATGTGCAAATTTCTTCCTAAACAGAACAGAAAGAACTTGAGATCTAAACAATCTGAACGTAGGACAGATTTATACATCCTTAATTTCTGCATGTCAAGTTACTGTTGACATGCAGAAATTACTTTTGAACTCCCAGGACCGTTTGCAAGCTTAAATATGTGCTCTACCACTGAGTTTTTCATCTTCTAATAAATTCAGCCTCTCTTGCTCCTATGCCTTTTAGCATCAGCTTGTTACACACATATTAAGCAAGCTTTAGCTAGCATGGGAGAAAGTTTATTTCATATATTTATTTAAACTACGGCTGTGCACAGATCCAGATCCGAACCGGATCAGATTGGGCCTGATCCGGACCTGACAGATCGGGATCCAGATCGGAGCGGAGGGTCCGTGCCCAGTCCTAATTTAAACCATTTGTATCCTACTCTTTAGTCAAAAGTCTCCCAGAGCAGCTTAGATGAATCAACAATTATACAATCACCGCCCTCAGGATTACAACTAAAAAAGAAAGGAAATGCAAGGGAAATTTTTGGAGGAAAGGGTGGGGAGGCATGAAAGTGACGCTTGATTCACTTGCCCAGACAGATGGAAATATATCAGTTGAACTCAGGTTCGAGCTGAATCTGTTTCTTTTCCTGTTCCCTCAGGCCAAGATGTTCCCTCAGATCCCCTTCTGTGTGTACTGTTGGATTAGATTGATCCTTGGACTGATCCAACATGGCTCTTCTTATGTTATGTTCTTATGTTCTAGTGGCATTTGTGAGAGAGAAGGACCACTATTGGGAATGAGTTGGTGGCATTTCATCAGGCTGTCTGTGCTGCTTTTCAATAAGATTTCCAGAGGAGTGTACAAAATTCAGAACAAATTTCAGAGGTAGGAAACTGGCTAGGGAGGCAAATGGACAAAAGGAGTGAAAGATGTTCTAAAGGATGATAGGGGGAATGTAGAGAAGCTGATTGAGTCCTGCATGTTCGCCTTCACTACAAAAGATGTAGGGCAAATACCAATGGCTTTTTTTCATTCTTCAGGAAGTCTGAAGAATGGCGACAGATAGTGTTGACAAGAGATGTAGTCCTAGGACTTACCAACAAATTAAAAATTGACAGATTACTGGATCCAGATAGCATCCATCTGAGAATTCTTGAAGAACTCGTAAATGAAGCTGCTGATCTTCCTACAAAATTATGTACCATAACTTATCTCTAAGATTGGTTTCCATTCCAGAGGACTGGAAAGTATCCAATGTAACACCAATTTTTAAAAAAGGGATCCAGGTTGGAGCCAGGAAATTATAGGCTAGTTAGCTTCATGTCTATTCTGGGTAAACTGGTGGGATGCATGTTTAAAGATAAAAATTTCAAGCATATAGATGAACAAGGACAGACCTACACCAAGCAGGATATGATACTTTGAAAACATTTTGAAAACTGTATATGGAGTGTGTCCTGGGCCCCAACAGTTGCCATTACTGTTACAAACTATTTTAAAGCAGTAGTGTACCTGCCCAAGTCTTGCTAAAAAGGAATCAACATGGCTTCTGCAAGGATAGCTCCTGCCTCACTAGACCTTTAGAGTTCGTTCAGAGTGTCAACAAGTATGTAGATAAGGTAGTCATAGCCATCTGGTAGGCATTGTATACATGGACTTTCACAAAGATTTTGACAAAGACCCACATCAAAGAGTCCTGAATAATAAGAGTCAACCTAATAGGAAGACAGGGTCTCTTATTGATCAGTAACTGTTTAAAGAACTGGGCAGCAGCTACACCACTGCTTTATAATGGTTTATAATGGTATTGACAATGGTTGGGGCCCAGGACACATTCCATATACCATTTTCAAACCACTTTCAAAGTGTTATATCCTGGGTCCCCTCTACAAGATTTCGCTTTGATGCCCGGTTGCCTGATTATGCGCATATACGGATAAGCGCATTTACTCCTAATACCTCTTCACGAGAGGCGGCGAAGCACATTATGAAAAGCACTTTAAAGTTGTTTACATGCAGAGAATCGCATGTTTACATGGCTATAAGGCGCTCTAACTCCTGCGGTAAATTAAAACTCGCTATTTAACGCACATTCAAAAATGCGAATAATCAGAGATATAAAGCTCCTCAACCCCCGATTTGCACTCCACTCTTGTAGAGGTAAAATCTGTAATGCACTTTGAAAGAGCTTTAAATCGCTCTTGTAGAGACACCCCTACTTGGTGTAGATCTGGTCCAGGACACAAGAGTAGGAGTAAACTCACAGTTCTTGCAATGAATCAAAGTATGGAGTTGGTTTCCCTAAGGATATGTATTGGATTGGTGCTTTTTAACTTGTTCATGAATTATCTAGTGTTCAGAATGAATTGGGAGGTGGTCACATTTGCAGAATCTCTCCAAAATCGGTGCAAAGTCAGTGGATACGCAATAAAATGGCAAATGCAGCTCAGTGTAAGTAAGTGATGGCGGGGACCCTAACTTCCCATATATACTGATGGGATTTTAACCTCAGGTGAGTGGTCGGGAAAGAGATCTTGGTGTCATGCTGGATAGTTCCAGGAAAAGGTCACGCTAGTGTGCAGCTGTTGTGAAAACGGCAAATTCCATGGTGGGGATCATTAGGGAAAAGTTTGAAAATAAAACTGCCAATAGAAACATGTCCTTATACAAGTCTACGGTACGATCTCATGTGGAATAGTGTATCTCTCTCTCTCTGTGGTTACAGCCTGCAGCCTTTACTGAAACTGCTGTGACTATTTCTCCTCTCAATATTTCTGCATATTGAAGTGGCTTTAAAGGATGACTAACCTTTTGCTATGACCCTTGTCTTCCCTTATAGGAAATGTTGCATTTTAACATTCTCAAACAAACTCGAAAGAAGTGGGTCTGTTTAGTCCAATGAGGCATGAAAAGCTTACAGGTGTTTCCTCCCCATTTCTGGCATAGTGACCCCCAGGGAGTTCAGATTCTGGTAAAGAAGCCCAAGAAAGAAAAAAGAAAAAACCAAAACACCACCCCCGGTTCTCTCTTTTGAAATAGTTGAGTGCCGACAGACCGGGTTCTTCCTCTGGGGTAAATAAAGAGAACTATGGCAAACTATTTTAGCAGAGGATTTTAGCATAATGGGATGCCTTAAAACAAAGCAGACTACTTGTCTATTTAGCCCAGAAATGGCCTGTTCTGACTGGCAGCAGGACGTCTTTAGCATCATATCCTACTTGATCCTTTTAACTGGAGATGCCGGGGTTTAACCTGGGGTCTTCAGCATACAATTAGGTGCTCTTCCACTGTGCTGAGGTCCCTCCTCCATGGCCTTCGATATAACAGGGATCAATATTCTATTTCTAACCACACATTTCTTGGGCATTCCACCATTATAATCTCACAAAGCGTGTCTTGAAAAATGAATCTGAGAAAAGTCCCATGAAGAACGGGTTTTGTTCTTGGGCCTTAAATGTGTGTGTGTGTGTTTAAAAACAACAACACGCAGATAATCAAGTGGCTGTGATATGTGCCTAGTATCTTCCACATCACAGTAATCTTGGAGGAACTGGCTGCAGTACAGAGCAAAAGGGGGGGATTTGAAATGCTTGTGGTTAGAGGATGTGACAACGTCACGCCGTTCAGCGGGAACCTGGTCTTTAAAAAAAGCTGAAAGGAACATCTTCGCAGCCTGTTATCACAGAAAGGCGCAAAGAACAACCCAAAATTCAAACAGAAGAAAAAAAAGTCTCCATCCTGCACCAGACTATGCATTGGCAAAAAAGTGAGTTCTGGACTCTTCTCCTTTTAAATAACTAGAGCGAATGTATGGCGTTAAGAACAGCTAATATTGATAATATGGATAATTTCCTTTAATTTTCTATAGTGCTTTTCAGTTTTTATCATGTTCAACCCACACTGAAGGAGGACATTATTATTCAGATTTTACAGGTGGGGAAACTGAGACCGAGCGGTTGTGGCTTGCCAAGGGCTCACAATGAACTTCAGGCAAGAACTCTTCCAACTTTTGAGTTTAACTCTCCACAGCATCAGGGGAAAGTTGCTGGGGCAGGAGCTTTAGTATGGCAGACACCTTGGGTGCCTCTACAAGAGCAATTTAAAGCTCTTTCAAGCCGCATTAAAAATTTTACCTCTACAAGAGCGGAGCGCAAATCGGAAGTTGAGGTGCTTTTTCTGTCCGATTATGCGCATTATAGAATGCGCATTAAATACCGAGTTTTAATTTTCTGCGGGAGTTAAAGCACCTTATGACCATGTGAACAAGCGATTCTCTGCATTTCAACCACTTTAAAGCGCATTTCATACTGCCGGTAATATGCTTCACCGCCTGTCGTTTATAGGGATTAGGCATAAAAGTGATTGTGAGAAGATGCGCATAATCGGGCAACCGGGTGTCAAGCTGAATTCTTGTAGAGGGGCCCCTTCCCTCATGATCTCGGGCGTATATGAAGCTGGCAGTCATCCTTGGGTGATAAGGGTATTATAAGTATTAGTATTATTTGGCATCCTTTGGAGGCATTGTTGTTACTGAATCTTTTATTTATTTATGTGTTTGTTACATTTTTATGCTACTCAATAGTCGAATCTCTCTGGGCGTTTCACAACAATTTAATCCATAAAATATGAAACAATGAAATACAGTTGCTAAAATACAATATAAAAAAGTTTAAAACTACAATGTAAAAATAACACAATCAAACAGAATCTAGCAGTAAAAGGCTTAAAATAGATTTGAAAGGTTTAAAAGATCTTGGCTAGGAAGCAACCGACAGACCTAACTGTCTACCTTCTGTCTCTTTCAACCCTCACTTTGGAAATGCCCAGGTGGGCATACTAAGATAGTCCCGGAGCCAGGCAGGATTTATTTACCGCAGCGAGTGCAAAAGCTTAATGAATATTTTTTGTTTATATATGCCATAAGTATTCTTTCGAAAGTCGTTTAGTTTTTGAGTAAATCATGGATAAACGTCACACATAACCAATGTGAACACTGACTTTATACGTTCAAATGGAATTATCTCAAAAACTAATGGAGTTAACAAAAAAGGTGTAATTACAAAAAGTATTTGTCATTAAATTTGAAACATATCAGAAAAAATAATCTCTGTAGCATAAACGGGTGAAAAGTTATGCATATTTAAATGTGGCAACTACATAACAGCGTGGCAGTCATATTGATGACATCATCACGCAGCCCCCCCCCCACTGGCATTTTGTAAGAGCCTATCTGCACTACAGCTTTAAAACGGTTTATCACAGTTTTGAACCGGTGAAGAACCGTTATTAACCTGTTTAAAACTGCTATAAACCGTTTTAAAGCAGTAGTGTAGATAAGCTCTAAGACTCACTTTTCTGAGACGCTTCTGTCATATATAAACAAAAAATCATTCACAAAGCTTTTGCACTCTTCGGGTAAATAAATCCTGGTCTGGCTCTGGGGCTAAGAACTCAAACACATGCTCATTTCAATAAACTGAAGCCAGCTAGATCTATGGAAACGGGTTTTAAGAGGATATTGGCCCTTTCGTAGACTCTAGAGGCCAATTCTAACCTGTCAATCATTTTTTGGTACAGGGCTCCTGTATCTTTAACAGTTGTATTGAAAAGGGAATTTCAGCAGGTGTCACTTGTCTGCATGCAGCAGCTGGTGAAACTCCCTCTTCATCCCAACAGATAAAGCTGCAGGAGCCCTGCCCTCTTTTGTAGCTGGTCACTGTAGTATAGCTCCTGCAGCTTTAACTGTTGGGATGAAGATACCTGCTGAAATTCTCTTTTCTATACAACTGTTAAAGATACAGGAGCCCTCCTTTTTGTAGGGTCACCCTAAAAATGTGCAATATCATTAGAAGTACAATCTTATGTGAGTTTACCCAGAAGTTCCTCTCACTGACATCTGTGGGACTTACTCCCAGGGAAGTGAGCATAACATGCCAGTCTTAATCGCTAAAAATCAAAGTATGCGCAACCCCAGGACATGTCTTAATGTTGTGTTTACACACAACCTGGCAAGATTGCAATTAGGAGGATTCATGTGGGACCTGAAACAAGTGTTGCACAGTGGAGTGGTCCTGTTCAGGGTTCCTGCCAGCCAGCCATGGCCTTTTCTTAGACACTCCATTCCATTGCTTCCTCCCCCTGGTTTTCCATTCCCCTAACAGACAGCAGTCCATGACCATTGAGCATGCTCAGTCCTCATTGGCAGTGGAGGCTGGTGGCACAGATATCAGCCGGGCGGTGAATCCGCTCCAGGTTTGTCAGAACCAGTCAGGATTCTCCAAGGTGCAGAGAGCTCTGACTGAAACCCGGAGTGGATTCACTGCCCCATTGACATTGGAGCCACCAGCCTCCACTGCTTCTTGGGCTGTTTCAGAGAATTATTTTCCTGCAGATATTTTTTGTTCTTCTACAAACCTTTTGGTTCCCCGGAGCCTGCTGACTTCTCCCTCTTGTGCATGGATGGCGCCATTTTGGCTGTAGAAGCATCGGGATTCCCAGCCTGAATGGGAATAAGGGGAAACTGAGGCGGAGAATAAAGAGTTAAGTCTCCCAGGTGTTCTCATGGTGGAGGTTAGAATAGCAGTGAAGCCAGAGCACCATTCTACAGAGGCTGTGAAAGGACAAAAGGTGATGATTTACACTGCACGAGGCTAGCAAGTTTCCGGCACGTATAATAATAACACGGAGAATATTTCCAATGCTTTTGTCAGGATTAGTCACTATGAATCAAATGTCACCGAGTGATTCATGAATGCAGGCTTGTTATTTTAAGGGCCACAGTGGTTACAAACCAAAAGAATTTCCACTTTAGAAAGTGAATCTTATCTTTTGCATCTGCCTTTTGAGAGATATGTAATAAAAAAGGAAATAGTTTAAGTGGGTATCATTGGTGAGGCCATTGCCAGCGAGTGTCAAGTTAATGCAAGGATCTAAGCATGTACAGAGTGACCGTTGCCGCATCACACTCCCTTCTGCCATCCTGTGCTCGCCTTACTTTTGCCACCGCCAACTTCCTTCTGTTTGCCTCATCACTCAGAGAGCCACATGGCTGGAAAAAGCGGCTGTGGGGTTCTAGCAGGAGGGCGCTCAAATGCCGTAGCAGCAAAGCAGCTGGCAGGGCTCTCAAGAGCACCCGCTGGAGGAGATGGGGGAGCGGTGGTGAGCCCTCCAGGAAGGAGCGAGGGGAGCGGCATACTTTGCTGCATCTCCTGCTCCTCTACCTGATGTGGGAGCCTCACCCTGCTTCATGGGAGAGCTGGCCCTCTGTAAAAAACATTAACATATGTGTTTGATGGGCTAAACCAGGAAGCAGGAGACTGGACTGGACAGTGGATAGATTTCAACTTCTCTTTTTGCAAACGAACCATTGGGCTACATGACCGTAGGAGTGGGACAGAACGCCACAAAATGCCTCTTTCGAACGATACGATGCTGCTCTTGACCCTCCCTAGGTGGGGAGGTGAAACAGGTAATTTTTCTAAGACTAAAATGCAGGCAGTCATGTTCAGTGATGTTAGCCAAACAAGACATGACTGAGTAGCAAGTGACTAGCTACCCAACGCATCCTACAACTGTTCACATGAGTATGGTTATTTGTGACGACAAAGATCAGGGAATCCAAATAACTCAGCCAAAGTTAAGTACTTTTCAGACACATGGGCTTCAGGGGAAGTGATTTACTGCACTAGCCTGTACTCAGAAATGAGTCTCGTGGAATTCAGTGGGACTTATTCCCAAGAAAGTTGCTTTAGGATTGCAGCCTTAAGCATATGGTTAATTCTCCCGCTGGAATCTCTGGGATTGGGAAATGTTTATCACCAGCTGGATGGGTTGTTCACAGTTGGTTGTCCCCCCTCCCTATGATTGTATTATTATTTCCTAACGGCTTTTTATGTACCATGCATTTTCGCTGTGACCCAATGCACAATCATTTAATAATCTTTGAGGGCATTGGTGCATGTGTGGAAACCTGCATCAGACCATCACAGATGAATGTATGTAACTGACTCCCAAATGATGTAGTGTTGGCCATTCGCTCTAGATTGCTTTAAAGGGGGATTAGACAAATTAGTGGAGGATAAGGCCAGGGCTGGTATGAAGAATAATCATGGTCGGGCATCTGCCAAGGATCCATATGCCAGCAGCGACCCATTGACAAGAGCTCCCTGGAGTTGCTCCTCCTCTTCATAATTACAGCCTCCTTCTTGATCTGCTCCTTCCTCTAGGTCAGACAACGGTGGTAGTGAGGAGGAGGAGGAGATGTCATGGCCTCCTTGCTCTCCTGGCTCTCTGCCTGTCAAACAAGCAAGTAGGAGTCATGATGAGCAAGAAGATGAGGAGCAAGAGCAGCTAGTGGCAATGGTGATCAGATGGTAGACCCATGGAAGGAGGAGGCCCATGGAGGGTTCTTGCCAAGGGCCCTCCAGACCTGGAGCTGGCACTGCTGCAAAGGCTCAGCTGGGTTCAGTCCCCAATCTATGCAAGTGATCCGGACTGCAAGTGTTTCTGTACAGGAAAACCAATTTTGACAGCTCTCTATCCCAGAGCCCCCGCAGTCAATTACGATAGCCAAACTGGGACCCGGAGCCAGGAAAAGAGCCACGGACAAGTGGGTCCTTGCACTGGGTAAGGCTATCATGGGCTACTAGTCATGATGGTTTAGCGGAGCTTCTAGGTTCAGAGGTAGGATGCCGCAGAGTCCCAGCTGGTGGAGTGAGACAAATGGGGAGAAGACTCGTGCCTTCAAACCCAGCTAGTGGGCCCCATGGATGCCTCCGGTTGGTCACTGGGGGAGACAAGGATGCTGCACTAGATGCATTCTTTTCTTTCCCTGGTCCAGCAGGGCCCTTCTGATGTTCTTCAACTAGAGTTGCTCCAAGAAGTCCTTAGAAACCCAAGGCACAAACGCTCAGCCCAGTTTCTCGCGCTGGCCCTGTTGAAGCAATTGGGAGGTTCAGAAGCAGGCTAGGCAGGGGTCTGGAACCCGGTTCTGAAAGTCGTAAGCAGCGATACCGAGAGATGAAACTGCAATGTGTTCCATCATGTGCATCTCCATTCAGGCGAAGTCACCTTAGGAAAACGTGGTCAGCTGGCCGAGGCTCACTGACGCTTCAGAGAGCAGCTGCTTGCCTGCCGATGATGTCAGCCAGGTTTCACTAATTAGCTTTGATTAAAATTAAAACTTTAGCAAAGTAGCAACAAGAACTCCGCAAGAGGGGCGATGTTTAGGCACGGGGCTTTTGTGTGCTTCCCACGCTTCTATGGGATCACAGAGTGACTGGAGTGTCTGATCCCTAGGGTTGGAGCTTGGCGTCTTCTGAATCCCTGCTTTCCTTTCTTTACCTCCTCCCTGCAAAATAGAAGCAGTTCAAGCCAGGATACAAACACCATGGCCCAGAATCCTCCTGGCCCTGGAAGTCATGTGCTCCTGCCAGCCTAAGCTACCTCATAGGTCATAGGGTGGCCATATGGGAAGGAGGACAGGGCTCCTGTATCTTTAGCAGTTGCATTGAAAGGGGAATTTCAGCAGGTGTCATTTGTATGCCTGCAGCACCTGGTGAAATCCCCTCTTCATCACAAAAGTTAAAACTGCAGGAGCCCTGCCCTCTTTTGTATCTGGTCAAGAGGATGACATAGGATTGTTGTGAAGATAAAATGGAGAGGAGGCGAACCATGTAAGCTGCCTTGGGCTCCTTTGCAAGAGGAGGAAAGGTGGAATATAAATGTAATCAGATATAACCAAACATTGGAACTTTCCTTAAAACAGATCAGACTATTAGTTCCTTTAGGCCAGGTCTGTCTACCCTGACAGGCAGCTACTCTCCAGGGTTTACAGAAGAGGCCCTTCCCGTTATCCGTTTCCTGATTGTGTTGACGGTGAATGCCGAGAAATGAGTCTGGGACCTTCTGCATGCAAAGGCCATGCTCTGCCCATTGAGCTATCGTCCCTCTATGCTAACTCCATTGTGGCTGCCCTCTTCTGCATCCAGGCTTCTGCAGCCTTCCTCATAGTTGGGGCCTTAACCTTCCAGCCCTCGGAGCTGGCCTCCAGACAGATTGGCCTATGCAATTTCTCATTGGTAGTAGGTGTTTTCCTCTCCTATCATGCACCCAAAAAGTCTTGTGTTCAAGCATTTAGCATTCCATGTGAGCCACACTTAGAAATCTCCAGCACTCCAACCAGCTCCACTTTTGCCCAAAGGCTTTTGATGGCAGAACAAACACTTCCAGCAAAGTGTTTGCTTAGCATCTTTGCACTGGGTTAAACGTTTATTGAAACATCCTGCCCCAAATGTGACGAGAGAGAGAGAGAGAGAGAGAGAGAGAGAGAGAGAGAGAGAGCGCAGACCAGCTTGGATCTGTTACTCACTAGCTCCAATTGTCAGCTTTGCTCCAAAAAGTAAAGACACCCTGGGAACAGCTCTCGATGGGCCTGCAAGTCCTCTCCCACAAACAGGCCTGAACACGCAGCAGGGTGTGCAACATTGACAATGACTGTCAGGGGATCAGAGTGTTCCGGGAGACGCACACAGCGTCAAATTCAGGCCATGACTTTACTGACAAGGCGATGGAGCAAATGACAACCAAGAAAACAAGGCTTATCTTCCACCTGTTGACATAACGTTGAGCTGACACCGGAGTACGAAGGAGAAGGTATTCCCACAGAAGGTACCTGTTACAAAGCAGCATGCCAGCCAAGAAAGGAGCAGGTACTTTGGAGGTCACAAAGATATCCCTCTCTAGACCTCCTTCCAGAATGGCGTTTTTTCAAACGTTCTCCTGAGATGCTGAGATCTGCATCCGCGTGAACCAGGAAATACCGCTGTACCTACTTCTCCGGGCTGGGCCTTCTGTATTGGCCTTCTAAGCTCTCAACACCAATTGTAGCTACTTGAAGCCTCCATGTTCAGGGGCAATGAGTCACTGAACATCAGTGTCTGTGTGGCAAACAATGGGAGATAGCTGTAGATTAGGGATGTTGGAGAAATCCATCTGAGGTGTGAAATTTGACGGGTTTTCGTAGGTTCAGCTCCTCGAACTTCATTTCAGTTCCCGCTGTGGCACCTGACTCAATTTGCAGCGAGTTTGGCCAGTTTGCAGATTTGCTGAGTATTTTACACATCCCCCCCCCACATGTTCTACAATGTGTGCAAATTTTGGAGCAATTTGCGGAAATTTTGGGCAATTTGCACAAACCTGGCCAAATTGACTCAGAATTTCATGCAAATTGTTCAGAAAGTTGCAGAAATTATAGAACCTGCAGGAAAAAATGCACAAAACAGTTTCCAGAGTTTCGGGAAATGCCTGCAGCTTAGCTCACAAATACAAATCAAGCCATACACACCGTGAAATTCAAGTCAAAAAAGAACTGGGTTTCCCAATGGCAGACATCCCTATATGGACCCTTGATCCAATCTAGCAATGTTCTTCTTATGTTTGTAAAACTATATTTCCAGTTTTCCCCCCACAAGAAGGATTATACATGCAGTGAAATCATGGGGCATTATGTGGCATAGTGCTCTGCTATCTAGAAGAAAATCTCCCTCCTTTCTATGGATGACAGTGAAACCATGGAAAAGCGGGGAGGAGGGAAGCCTCGTTGGGAAAGTGTTCGACCATGTTTGATCCCGGGCATTTGCAAAGCTGCCTGGAATTGTGGTCCTTTAGCGAGAGGGACCAGGGGGTCAGTGATAGGAAGACGGCCATTGCAGGTAGACAGGGTTGGGCAACCAGTGCCTCCCCCACCTGATGTTTTGACCTACAACTCTTAAAACACCACTTGCTCTGCTGGTTAGGGCTGATGGAAGTTGTAGGCCAAAACATCTGGAGGGCCACCAGCTGCCCACCCCGGACATAGGAGGTCCCAGCTTCGAATCCCTGGCACTGCCAGTTAAATAGGCTGACCATATGAAAAGGAGGACAGGGGTCATGTAACTTTAACAGTTGTAGGGAAAAGGGAATTTCAGCCAGGGTCATTTGTATGCAATTAGTTCCTGGTGAAATTCCCTCTTCATCACAATAGTTAAAGTTGCAGGGGCCCTGCCTTCTTTTGTATCTGGTCACACTAGTATAGTGCCTGCAACTTTAACTGTTGTGATGAAGAGGGAATTTCACCAGGAACTAATTGCATACAAATGACCCTGGCTGAGGCCCCCTCCACAAGGATGCGCTTTTGCGCCCGGTTCGGGGATTATGCGCATTTTCGCGGAGGCGCATTTACGCCTAATCCCTCTGCACGGGAGGCGGCGAGAAGCGGCGAAGCGCATTAAAAGATGCCCAAAAAGCACTTTACAGGTAGTTAATGCGCATAATCGCTTGTTCACACAGCGAAAATGCGCTTTAACGGCCGGAGCAAAATAAAAGTCGCTATTTAACGCGCGTTCGAAAATGCGCATTATCGGGGAGATAACGCGCCTGTACGCCCGTTTTGCGCTCCGCTCGTGTGTAGGTAAAATTTATAATGAGCCTTCAAGGCTCATTAAACGTCTCGTGTGGAGGAGGCCTGAAATTCCCTTTTCTCTACAACTGTTAAAGTTACATGACCCCTGTCCTCCTTTTCATATGGTCAGCCTAAGTTAAATGGATCTCAGGTAGCAGCTGATAAGGAAGAGCCTCTCCTAATCAGGCTAAGCGATAATGGCCTAGTTCAAAGATGGGCAACTTCAGAGATTCTGGGGTACACTTTCAACCCCCCAGAAACTACAGGGGGCATATGCAGCCCGCTGCCCCCTGCCATAACCAAGGAGCACAATTTTGCATTAAAACAAGCCACACATTCATTTGCACCTTGTTTTAAAATGAAAATGCGGCGGTGGTTGTGGGGGGGGGGGAGACCTCAAAAAAGGACCAGTGGAGGAGGGGGCTTTGCGTGCATCCCTGTGCTAGATGGAGAGATAGTTTGAGCCCCTTGTTTTGAGCTTCTTTTGCTCAGGAATACTGGTATAGATATCTCCTTTCTAAAAGAGGTTTTGATTGGATTTTGTTTTATTACATTTCTATTGCATCAACAAATATTCTCCGGGTGGCTCACAGATGAAGACAAACGCAACAAAACGTTAAAAAAACAGAATGATTAAAAACAACAAAGAAATAAATGGCGGCCCTTCCCCCCTTCCCCTTTCTCATAGTATCCCCTACTCTCACACTGTCTGAACGTTAGGACTGTCTTTGTTGATCTGTTTCCTGTGTCCCCCAAAGAAGGAACAGTGCAGGTGCCTTGACTCGTTAGAAATCAATGGAGCAAAATTGTTGTCACCTTCACACTAATTTGGACCATACCAGGGGGAACCCCCCCCAAACCAACCAAATTTTTTGGGAGGTGGGGGTTCCCTGCGTGCAAAGATTGGGCCATGCCATGTAGAGATCTGCTACACACGCACGCGCGTTGGTACCCCTTGCGCCTTATTGATATCAGTATTACTTATAACGAATTAGTGATATGATACCGTTTCCCTCCCCTCTCAGACAACCCATCTGAAAGGAGAGCTCAAAGTCGAGGTTTTTTTTTTCTCCAGCTGTCCTGCTCCTCAGCCTTGTCTCGCTGCACCTGGGCTGTGAACGTACTTACTCAAAATCGTCACAGCTGTGATCTGGTCTGATCTGCTCCTGCTTCCCAGTAGCCTCTGCAAAAGAGAAGAAGGAAGGAAGGAAGAAATGACAGCCGGGGAAAGATGGCTGATCAACAGCTGTTTCCTCAAACTGCCAAACTTACCATTTTTATTCCTTGCATTCAGGTCTGCCTGGTTGACATTCACTTCTTTGCCCTCAGGCTTGTGCCTTCCCTGTTGCACTTGCTAGGTTCCTAGATTCGGTGCCTCTCTGCACCCTACCGGACTTGTTCCCAAATTCTTTTTGATCTCAATGGCTTTCCATTCTGTGGTCCTGCCGCTCATCTGGCTTATGCACCTATCTTCTGATCCTGGTGCTAATCTCCTGCCCAAGAAAAAGGATGAAGCTCAGGCTTGATGATTGCTGGTAGATCATGCTGCGAAGCAAGTGTGGGATCAAGGGTAGGCATGGTTGGGCACTGGCTGAGGGGCTACACCCCAGCAGGGGCCCACTGACATAAGCCCCCTGGAGCTCCTCCTCCTCTTCAACATTGCACCTTGCCTGTTCCCCTGCCTCTCACTCTGGCCCAGACAATGGTGGTGGTGAGAAGGAGGAGCAGGAAATGCCACATGGCCTGCTTGCTCCCTGGGTTTCCATCAGCCAAGCAAGCAAGTGGTAGCAGCAACTATGGGAAAGAGGAGGAGGAACAGCAGCTAGTGACCATGGCGGTGAGGAGGGAAACTCACTAAGGAAGGGGGACAGTGGAGGGTGTCTTGCCTATGAGCTTCCAAACTGGAGCCAGCAAGCTGCAGGTGGATCAGTACAGGAAAACTGACCTGGTCGTCAATTGCAATAGCCAAAATGGAACCTGGAGCCAGGAAGAGTACAGCAGACAAGAGGTTCCTTCTGCTCTGTTGAGCAGGCAAATGGAAATTGGGCTCAAACATATATATTTTTTGGAGGGAGCACTGCAAACTTGTGATATGGGGTCCCTCCCTCACATATACCACACTCCCATACCATGCATACGTAAATCTCATGAGTCACAAAAGCAAAGTTTCTGTTTTAATTCTGAAATTACATTTGCTTACCATTCCGAAATTACACCAGGGCCCACACCGGAGGTGTACTATTATGCCTGAAACCATCCCCCCTTTGTGGCTATTTTTGTTGAACATAACCAACCGGATACAATGCTTGCTGACTATTTTGTACCTTTGGAGTTGGCCCGTTTTGTTTGTTTGTTTTGTTTTGATTTGTACCCTGCCTTTCTACCACAAAATAGCACTCAGGGCAGCTTACAAAGCCAATTCAAATTGGTTAAAACAAGACATTAAAATATCCTAAATTACCATAACAATTACAGGATGAAAACAGCACCCAGCCCAATAGATCTACTGGTAGGTCAACGCCTTCTTTAATAAAGTGGACTTTGCCTGCTGGTAGAAGAATAGCAAAGAGGGAGCTTGGGAGGGATTTTAGTGCGTTGCTGAAGCCAGACTGCAAAAGGGCCTGGTCTGTTTTGAAAATAATAATAATAATAATAATAATAATAATAATAATAATAATAGAGGAATTGACTGGATCCCTTGTGCTTCTACTTGTTCCCTCTGTTTAACCTCTTTACATTTCTCGGTGCCTGATTTGCATTTACAGCCAGGTCTGGCAGCACGGTGTGCTTGTATGTGTGTACTACAACTCCTCGTTGCAGAGTATGGCTTGCCCTGAACTACCACTGCTCCTGGTTGGCTCCAGCAAAACTCAAGAGATCTGGAGAACTGGTACATCAGTACAAGGAAATGCCGTGCCATAAATACCTTCAAGCAGGATCTACAATATAGTTTAATTTCTCTTTCTCTCTCTCTCTCATGGTCATGGGGTTTCCAGGACCAGCCCACCCGTGAAGCAGGGCATCTAGCATAGGTTGACCAGATAAAATCCAGGTCAGGGCTCATGTAATTTTAAGAGTAGTAGAGAAAAGGGAATTTCAGCCAGTGTCATTTGTATGCAATTAGTTCCTGGTGAAATTCCTTCTTCATCACAACTGTTAAAAGTGCATGCATACTAGAGTGACCATATACAAACGAAGGAAGGCCACTGCAACTTTAACAGTTGTGATGAAGAGGGAATTTCACCAGGAACTAATTGCATACAAATGGACACTGGCTGAAATTCCCTTTTCTTTACAACTGTTAAAGTTACATGAGCTCTGACCTGGATTTTATCTGGTCACCCTAATCTAGCAGCAGAGCAGGAGGGACAGTTAATTGCAGTGCTCCCTCCCGTCCGCACCTGAAGGACCCACCGTTGCCTTGCCGTCTCCAGCGGGTGCTCAGAAGAGCCCTGCCAGCTGCTCTCCCCCCGCAGCATTTGTTATAGCAGGTGAGGCTCTCTGGAGCAGCCACCTGCCCCGTTTCCCTTGTCAAGAGCTTCATGGCCAGAATGCTGGGTCTTCCAAAAGTATGCTGGGTCTTCCGACAGTTCACTCAGCTCTCATGAGACCTGCGCAAGCTCTTACAAGACACAGGCAGCGGCTCCTTCCAACCATGCGGCTCTCTATAGGGTCAGCGTGGCAGCAAAGCTGGCTGGGAGTTGTAGTCCAACACATCTGGAGGGCACCATGTTAGGGAAAGATGCCCTAATTCTATTGAATGCTGCTCCTCTCCAGGAGATAGTAAGTGCTGGTGATATTAATCCTCTAGTACAGATGGCAACTCATACTACTTTCAAGCCTAGGCAAAGGCTTACTTAACTAGGCTTACGAATGGTTTTATACCACCAAGCAGCATGGATTCCCCTAATGAATTCTGGTAGTTTTAGTCTGGCGAGGTGTTGCCCTCAGAACTACAATTCCCAGGGTTCTCTGTGAAGAGGGGTATGCAGCCTCCAAGCGTTGTCTGAGAACTTAGGGTTCGAGTATATTAGGCTGACCAGATAAAATCCAGGACAGGGCTCATGTAACTTTAACAGTTGTAGAGAAAAGGGAATTTCAGCCAGTGTCATTTGTATGCAATTAGTTCCTGGTGATATTCCCTTTTCATCACAACAGTTAAAGGTGCATGCACTATAGTGGAGTGACCATATACAAAAGAAGGCAGGGCCCCTGCAACTAACAGTTGTGATGAAGAGGGAATTTCACCAGGAACTAATTGCATACAAATGACACTGGCTGAAATTCCCTTTTCTCTACAGCTGTTAAAGTTACATGAGCCCTGACCTGGATTTTATCTGGTCACCCTAGAGTATATACACACTGATGTTGCACACAAGGGATTAGACCCATGTACACAGAGTTAAGGAAAGTTTATGTTCTTTCTTTTTTTTTAAATGAACGCAGTGTGTGAGAAGGTGTGAGAAAGTATTAGTACATTTTTTAAGATACGAGCCAAGATCTTCAACTGGTTTGTTAATAAAACACGTCAATATTATTATTTTATTTTTAAAAAAAAACACACACATGATAATTCTTCTCCTTAGGGCTTTTTGTGTATGTGTGTGTTTTGTTATCAAGTGCATGTTTACTTTTCAAGGCTTCTTCAAAGAGGAAAAAGATTCCCATTGTATCTCCTCAAAAGCTTATTATCTTAATGTTTTTGTGTCTTTGTGTGTGATTATACTGGAGAAGCAAGAGGGGGGATAGAAAGACAATTGTTTGCTATGGTTTGAACCACAAAATTGATAAATTTGTCACCTGCCAAAGTGCCGGAAGGGAGAAAAAACGGTTTTGTAGAAAGTGCGCACTTTCGGGGTTGAAAGACAACCAGTCAGCCATGAAAACCCTTACAGGATGACAATGTATTTTCAAGGGAAAGTTGGCTCTATGGGCCGTTGTGGTGACTCATTGAAAAAAGACGTCCATTTCAACTCACTTGGATAGAAGAAGGTTAGGGAACGTGATGGAGACTCAAAAGGGGACCCGGCTCCATTTTTGTCTGTACATCTGTAATGAGCAGTTGCCAATAAGCCTTTTTCTGTATTCTCTTCCAATTCTCAGGGTACTTGACCATTTCTCTTTGGTTAACGTGATCTATCGCAGTAGTTTTCAAGCTTGAATCATTCTGGGGAACTTTGGGATTTCTCAGAAACTCATTCAAGCACAGGAATGAATAACAGCCAGGATGGATGGGGAATGCTGGGAATTTACGGGATTTTCCTCTGTCTAAACGTGCACGTTGCCTAGATAGCAATCCGTTATCAATTGCCCTTGCAGCTTGGCAGTAATAGGATCGTGACTATGACCTGGTGCGGAGTAACATTCCATTTCAGTTTTCAATCTCTCCCCTTGGAAACAAAAAGGCTCCCTTTCTCAGTTCTGAATTGCCACCTTCCAACGTTTCTTATCTCATGAGAAGAATCGGCCTCTGAAAGGATGCAGGAAAGAGAGGAGAAAGGACCTCACGCCGAGACGCTGCCAAAGAGAGCCGTCCAAAGCAAGGTGGTTCCTGCCATCCTGTTCCTCCCATGGCTGCTGCGCTGCTTGGCTCAAGAGAAGGAACAGTGATAAGCCTGATTCCACAGGTGAGGAAGCCGGAAGACCTGGCAGGTGCTTCTCAGCTCCTTTGCTAGCCAAAGTTTTGCAAAAGCCGTCCCTCTGCTCGGCCTTCACTTCCCTCTTTTGCCTCTCTGCTCTTTGTGCACAGTCTGTTCGTTTTGTTCCTGTTGACTGAGTGCTAGGATGCTCTGCTCTTCCTTTTCAAGGTCTAAAAAGGCGACGTTTTCATTGCGTTCATAAACAAAGACATCCATGCTAGGGTTCGGTCGTGGATGTGGCTTTCTGCTGCTGGCCCTGAAACCTAAATTCACGACGATACATTCGAAAAACTGCCCTGTCGTTCTATTGGGTGGGAACACAGAATATCTACACTCCTGCTTTATAATGGTTTATAACAGTTGTGACAACTGCTCAGGCCCAGGACAGATGACACGTACCATTTTCAAACAGTTCTCAAAGTGTTATATCCTGCAAGTGTAGATCTGGCCTATATCTAAGGCAACTTTCTACGTCGAAGACCAACGTCTCGTTCAGCCCAGTACTGTTGCCACAGACTGGCAGAAGCTCCGCGGGGCTTCAGACACAACATTTCCCAGCCCTACCTGGAGAGATATGTGGATCAAACGCGGGCTCTTTTGCATGCAAAGCGGGAGCGCTACCACCGAGCCATAGCTCCTGTGCTTGGTGCTGGGGCAGGAGCTGGACTTGTCTATTGCCAGTCTTCTTGAGGATGCAGCCCCCTGCAAGATGCATGGCATCAGGGTAGCCAGTGGCAGGGGGGCAGCAAGACCCATTTGCCCCCAATGCCTTGTGCCAGCTGTTTGTTAATGTGAGAAAAAGAATACAGAGCGGTCAGGAAGACCACGGGGTGTGTGTGTGTGTGTGCTGGCTGAGGTTTTTCCTTGCCCCCAATGACCCCAGAATTTATTTATTTATTTTATTACATTTGTATGCCGCCCCATAGCCGAAGCTCTCTGAGCGATTTACATAAGATTAAAACAATTAAAAACGATATACAAAAATTTAAACAGCAAAAACATACGATATACGCATAATATACACATACATTTAGAACCACTGTAATAACTTTAAAAAGCTATAAACCTAAAAACAAAACAAACCCAGGCTCATCGGATATTGCTAAATGCCTGAGAGAAGAGGAAAGTTTTGACCTGGTGCCGAAAAGATAACAATGTTGGCTCCAGGCGGACCTCGTCAGGGAGATCGTTTCACAATTGGGGGGCCACCACAGAGAAGGCCCTCTCCCTCGTTGCCAACCTCTGAGCTTCCCTCACTCGGAGGAGGGCCTTAGATGCTGAACATAGCGTTCGGGTAGGTTCATGTCGGGAAAGGCATTCCGTCAGGTATTGTGTTCCCAAGCCGTGTAAGGCTTTATAGGTTAAAACCAGTACCTTGAATCGGGCTCGGAAACATAAAGGCAGCCAATGCAAACGGGCCAGAGTCCTCCTCCGCTTCACTTCCAGCCTGGGCCCTGTCTTGTGGTCATGCTAGAACATGATAGAATTTCCAGAACTGGCTGAGAGGCAGAATGATCAACATGTAAAGGAGGCTGCACCATTTGTGCAATCATCAGCATCGATGGCGCTTTGCAGTGGAGGAGGAGCAGCTACAACGAAAATGTTCCTGTGCCTAGGAGCTCACAGCTGAAATATTGAAAATGGTGGAAAGGGGAGGAAGGAAGCTGAGAGGTAGTGATGAAGCTTGGGGGTAAATGGAAGGCATGGGAAAGGTGAAGGCAGCAAGGTATGTGTGTGAGCTTGTGGAGGAAGGATGGGTGAATGCGTGGTGTTCCAGATGGCTAGGATTCCCTCACCGCTTGTCTCGAACCCGATTCCTGTTCACAGCTATGACGGCTGTGGCGGCTGCTCAGGGATTTTGAGCAAATTGAGCAGCAATCAAATGTGAAATCTGTGCCACCTTTCGCCATAGACTAATTCAGCCTACACCAGACATTTGCGCAAAGTAGGAAACTTGTGCAAATTGGACTGGAAAAGTTATTCGGCAATTTACGAATATTTTCGGCGGACACATTCAGGGCTTCAAATAGGGCATGTTTTCATGTTTTGCGAGCATACATACATCTCATACATCTCTGTTGTGGAGTTCCACATACTATCGTACTTTGTTGTTGTTTGGGATGTGGTATAAGAGTGATCCAAAGGCTTCAGTGCTACCTCTGATGGGATTGACAGATTCTTGATGTGAACCTTGCTTACTTCTGAGTTGGATCATAAGATGATCATTGATTGGTGATGGGGCATTGATTATAATTCTTTTATAATTCTTGCCTGGGGCTTAGAGTGGATTTCAATTACCACCTTGCCAGACAGAAAACAACATCTATTAAACCCCATCTGTTTGAAATTGGCCATCCGCTCAACAGGTTGATGCAATAAAATGTTCGTGACTTTGACTTTGTCGTAATCGTGTGAGTAGATCGTTTTAGGATTGGATTAAAGTGCCTGCTACCGTATAAAATTGAGACTGATTCCCAGGTGAATCTTCAGACTTATAGAAACTAATATTCTTGTATAAACTAATATGTCAATCTCTCCAGAGATCTAGAAGAATTAGTTAGCCAGCTCTCATCCATTCAGCTTGCAGTAATATTGGTTTTGACAGATGGCTTTGAAATGGCAGGTTTCTTTTTGAGCTAGGTATTTGTCATCAGTTGCGAAATGTTTAAACTATATGTGAGTGAGTGACGATACACATACAAGGAAAATTCCATGAATGAGGCAGGGTGAGCTATCAATGAAAGCATCATCTGGAAGTATCTTCCATATATTCAACTCCTGTCCACTATCATGGCGGCCCCCAGCAAGAAGCAATAGAGGCTGCCATTTTTTATTGGTGGTAGCCATTTTAAATTTCCAAGAATTCAGAAGGCACCTGAGAACAGGGCTTTCTGGGAGTGGGGGAATGATGTGCGGTGTTTCCAGATGGAGCAGTCCTATAACTAACCCTTATGGGCCTTATGCAGTTCTTCTATCCTTTCTGCCTTAATGGATTTTACACGGTAAGAGAAAAGACGGAAAGAGCAGTGGGGAAACACAAGAGGGTTACGAGCAGAAGGGGACCATGTCTGGACACACCCACATCATAAAATTCCGCGAATGAGGCAGGACAGGTGGGGGCACCTTTTAAAAAGTAATCCAACCAACATAGGTATGCACAAGGGGTGTGCCAGGTGTGCCCAGGCACACCCTAATGTCTCAAGCAATAAGCTCCGAATTAAGGGGGGGAGTTGAGTAGAGATCCAGAGGGGGATCCAGATGCAGTGAGAACAGTCCTCTGGCGGCTCCTCTGTTGCTGCTCCGCTGCTGCTGCCCCCAACAGTGCGTTGTTACTCCCGGCAGCAGCAGCGAAAAGGAATCGCTCCGCTAGAAGCCTCTCTGCTAGGAGCCACACTTCAAAGAGGCCAGGAGGAGGGACCCTGGAGGCTAATATCGCCTCGGAGCCCCTCCAGTGGCCAGCATCATCACAAAGCCCAACCAATGCTGGGGCTTGAGGAGCATCTCCTCATTCTCCCCTCCCCCCTCACCTGCAACAACCCTCCCATGGTCAGGCAAGCCAAACGCAGAGTAGGGCAGCAGCGTCTAGATTGTTTGATACATAAATGAATAAAAATAATGCCCTTTATGACTGAGTATTCAATAAATGTTCACCTTGAAAAACACACACACACACACGCACACACACCTGGGTGCACTCCCTAATGAAGTGTGCTGCACACGCCTATGACACCCAACCTGGGGCCAAAGGCACCCACGCACCCACCCACCCTTTGGGCAGCGCTTCTTCATTTCATTTCCGTGAGGTTTGCGCAGGAAACTGTCCTGTGTACCCCTCATGCTTCTAATTACTTTGTGTGGTGGTGGTGAGGGGTGCCATTTGGATTTTTCCTCCTTGGGCACCCCAATGTCTTTCCATTCCACACAGGTAACGGTGCGCGTACGGAATATTATACTCCTGGCATTTCCACACAAACTTGCCCGCTCTTGTATTTTTCCATTTCTGATTGCTGTCCTCTGGACCCAAGCCATATATTCCAGTGCGTTTTGGCACCGGTCCTTAAGGGATAAGAACATTTTCTGCATTCCACCGTTCAAGTAGTTTATGTTTTGATATGGATTTGAAGAGATTGGGCGAAGTTGGCCTTCTTTTCAAGGGTTGTTGCCTGTTTGATTAGTTAGCTGTACTTGGTACAGACGGGGAAGGGGCCATGTATATCGGCTGGGATATATACATACAGATCATTTCAGTCAACGCTGTGCCCCAGAAAGGTTGTGCCGTGGCTTTGCCTGAATACTATCAAGGGATTTTTGCGATATTCCCTTCGTTTCCGAACCTTTGATATGGCGGCAATCTGTTGCCACATAATACTTTCTGTGTGATAATGTTTAACCGTGTCAGATACAGAACTCAACTGTGTTTCCTTGTGACTCACACTCTCACTTGGCTTTACTGTGGCTTTTTGGTTGGCTGCAAGCGTGATTACTCAAAGGAAAAATTAGCAATCTGTTGGCTCCAACCCCATATCTGCTATTATTCCAGTTAGCTAAAAAGCAAGGAAACATCATGTCATCTACCAGGGGTGGGCAGAAAGTCGATTACCAGGTCTTTTAGACTTCACCTCCCAGCATTCCTGACTATTGGCCGTGCTAGCAGGGACTCCTGGGAGTTGAAGTCTAAAACACCCGGAGATTTACCTTCTGCCCAGCTATGGTCTCAGTGGAGGCCGATGTCAGTGGGATGGTAAATCTGTGGCTCCTCTACAGTTCTGATTGGTTCTGACTGAAACACGGAGCAGATTTAACCCCCCCCCCCCCACACACACACACACTGCTATCGGAGCCACCAGGCTCCACTGGACTATCCACTACATATTTAAATCAGTTTAAAATTCAAACCTTTTGTGACTCCCAATCAGTGCATGAGGAATTGGAGTCCCCACAGTGGGGCAGAGAAACTCAAACGCATCATCATCAGCGCTCTCCCAAAATGGTGGTCCTTTTGGGAAAGTCATGGGATTCAACCCAAATTCAACCGAGTTTAGCTTTGTAAGGCAGGTAGATGCATCCTCAAAGTTACTGATGAGTCACGCACCAACTGTTTATTGCTGCACCCACTTTGAATGAGAGCAAACAGCATTTTTGTTAACTAAACTGAAACTACAGTTTGTACAGGCTATGGAACACGCGTGGGTAAGAGCCAGATCTTGCTACCACAACCTCACTCTCCCCTCCCCAACATCGCCCCCCCCCCCCCCCGCCTGCACATCTTGTCATCCTTGACTTCTCATCTGGAACAGCCTTCTGGCTTGTCATTTACCAACATTAGTCATTGAAATTTTGAAAGCAGGTGTTCACAATCTTACTGCTGAAATAAATCTAACACTCAATATGCAAAGAGAAACCAGACTCCCTCAGATTCCACATTCAGGTTTGGGGCACGCAATCTGCACATGATCAAGGGTACTCTCATTAGGACATGATCAAGGGTACTCTCATATCCCAATTCTGAACTTTGATTCTAAAAATAGGTTCTGCAGTTCCAGTGAAACGTGGACCGGGTTCCACCTTGACATGGGTCTGCAAATTTGCACCATCTGGGACTGCCTTGTGACACCTCACCCAACCGAAACTAGCTTCTAGCTTTGTACAAACCTAAAGCAAGCCTCAGACCATGTATTTTGCTCTGGACAGGCAATTCCAGAAAATTATTCGGAGATGATGATGATGATGATTGAAGAAATGTTTGAAGAATTAAGGAAGGAAAATAATGATAAAAATGGTTTGTCTGTTTTCTTTCAGCTTCCGCACCTGAGCAGCTGCCCCCGCCACGGCCCTATCAAGGTGTTCGAGTTAAAGAGCCAGTGAAAGAGCTCTTGAAGAGAAAGCGTGGCAGCATTCAGAATGCAGACGTGGCTACTGCAGCGACGGCGGTAGGAAAAGGCCAAACCACAATTTGTGGGCCAAAGATTCCTCTTCTCTGTCTGTTTCTTCCTCTGGGTTTCCATCATGTCACCTACACTGACTTTCCAGTTCTACGGTGCAGGGCAGCAGGCCAAGAGGACTCGGAACAAAGTGCTTTTTTGTACCAATGTTACCAGGCAAAATCCGAATCGTACATTCGGAGCCAGGAGAAGTTGCGTGTCGCACCTGCCTGAGGTGCATCTGCAAGGAACGGAGGATGCTCCTGGGACATGAATGCTTGTAGCGTGCATGGGTATGTGTGTTTTGTGTGTGTGTGTGCGTGTGTGTGTGTGTGCTCCCTGCCCTCAGCCTTTCATTCTCCAAACGAAGGCTTTTATTGTGATGGGGTTCATTTGCTTGGCTTGACGTCTGGCCACAGTTTGAACATAGAATTCATTTCCCACTAGGCCTCTTGAGTAATGGTTTCTGCAGGTTTCTTGCTCTTCGATAACTGATGTCAAACTATGTTTTGTTTCGTTTTTCCTTTAGGTGTATCTACCCCATCAGTCGCTCCCATCCTATTCACCCGCTGGTAAGGGCTTCAGAACGTGTCCTTCCCCAACCACCCCACCCCACCCCACCCCGACCCATGTTTGGCCCACTTTTTTTTTTAGCCTAACCCTCCAGTACTTCCTTTGCTCGTAGGCCAGCTTTGCACCGAGTCAGATTTCATCACTTCTTCCTTGCCCGTGATGGATGAAACGTCGCTCTACCCCGGCTGGCTGGCGCAACCGTCTCCCGCCTCTCTCCAGCCTTTGACCCAATGGACCACCTACCCGGATTACGTGTCGCATGAAGCCGTCACCTGCCCCTATACGACAGACATGTACGTCCAGCCCGTGTGCCCCAGTTACACACTCGTTGGAACGTCTTCAGTGCTGACGTACGCCTCCCAACCGCTCATCACCAACTTTGCGGTGAGTCGGGCTGCGTCCGTGGAGCAGGGCCAGTTCTTCGGGTCACGCTGTGGATAAGGCTGTAGGATGATCTTGCCCAGCCTCTTCCACTGGGTTGGATTGCAACTCCCATCATTCTCAGAATGATGGGAGTTGTGGTCCAACACAACAGGAAGGTACCAGGTTGGGGAAGGCTGATCTAGCTTTTGTTTTCATAAGGGTGTCTTGTACGTTTGAACATCTCTCTAGCACAAGGGCGCAAAAACTTAGGCCTGGGGGCCAAATCCAGCCTTCTGGAGTTTCCCATAGGGTCGTACCCCTTCCTCCGGAAGCGCCACATTTCCTCCAACTACTGGTGGTTTTGTGGTTTCCAGGCATTTGTGCACTTTTCCCCCACTCTGAAAGGTTGAAATGCGTCTCCTAAAGCTAAGTTACTGTTGAAGCTACAATATGCTGGCATGTTTTTTGCATGTACGTCTCCTCCCCTTTTACCTTTCGATTCTCTATGACTCTAATTTAAGGACAGACTGTTGCTGAATGAAACCTCCTTGTGTGTGAAAAAAAGAAGGAGGCGATCCTTGCTTTCTGCTCAGGCAAAAAGAAAGAGGCAAAAGAAAAAGGGGGAGAGAGAGAGGCAAGGGTTAACCGTCATCAGTTTACTGCATAGGCTTTGACTAAACAAGGAGTCTCATAGTTCTGATTCGCAACTTGCGAGCAGCTGTAATTGAAGGGAGCCATAAATTGCATTGTCCTGTTGTGTCACCCAGCATATCGGATATCGGATTTGAATAATACACTTCGGTTCCCCCTCCCCCCCAGAACACTGTTCCAGCGTGATATTTTCACAACGTCATCTTGCAGATGCATTTTGAATGCAATTTATAATCATTTCATTGGATGGCTTTAGGATGTTTTACAGAAATTTAAACAAACGCCTCTACCCTTTTATAAACTGCCCAGAGAGCTTTGACTGTTGGAGCAGTAGAGAAATAATAATAATAATAATAATAATAATAATAATAATAATAATTTATAACCCACCTCTCCCTCCGGATCGAGGCGGGGAACAACAACAATATAAAACACAAGAATCACAAAACAGTTAAAAAAAAATTAAAACAAGAAAAAATACATCATTAAAAACATCTTAAAATTCATCTGGATAGGCCTGCCGGAAGAGAGCAGTCTTCATGACTCTCTTAAATTCATGAAGACTGCTAATTTGTCTAATCTCCTCCGGCAGACCATTCCACAGTCTGGGAGCGGTGGAAGAGAAGGTCCTCTGGGTAACACTCGTCAGCCTAGTTCTGGCTGATTTGAGTAAGTTCTTCCCAGAGGACCTAAGTGTGTGGGGCGGATTGTACAGGAGAAGGCGATCCCGCAGGTAACCTGGACCCAAATGTAATAATCATAATCATAATCATAATAATACACACCAGAATAGACCCACGTTTGAAATGGGAACTAAAAGGTGCAAACCTGTGTATGTTTAGGCAGAAATTCCTATATATGTTTAGACATATATGGCTGGCAGGGGAATGCTGGGAGTTGTAGGACTCCTTTCTGTTTAAACATGCATAGGATTGCAGCCTAAATAGATATTCTAGATGTCGGTGGTAAACAAATATGTCTTCAGACAGCAAGATTGGCGCTCACACCCAGCAAAGAATTGCTGGATCTCCCATAGTGGGGGAAATCCCAGGTGATGCTTGAACGCAGCTGGTCCCAGACTGGTGCCCACTGTGAGAAATAGGCAGCGTGTAACACAGCACGTGGCAGGTTCAGGAGCCTGTGGAATGGGGCCCAAACTCAAGGGAGATACTAGGGACGCCAAGTAGAAGGCCTAGTCCACCTGCATGCCCGCAGCTGCTTCCGTTGGCTCCCTCTGAGCTCGCTACTTCGCCCAATTTTTATTTTTATTTTAAGTATTTGTAATTGGGAGGCTGGCATGCCACAAAGCATCAGTTAACAGAACTTATTTATTTATTAGCTCAGGGCAGCCTTCCACTGCCTTTTTATCCTCCCAGCAGCCCTACGAGGTAGGTGAGGCTGGGAAGACAGCAATCTTGAAAGCAAATGTCCCGGTGTCACCTAGGAAACTTCATGACTGAGTGAAAATTTGAGTCCAGGTCTTCCCAATCTAACCCAGGGGTGGGTGACTTACATCCCTCCCGATGTTTTGGCCTATCATTCACATCAGCCTACACCATTGGCTATGCCAGCTAGGGCTGATGGGAGTTGTAGGCCAAAAACACCCCTGCTCTAGCCCCTGCAAAACAGTGACTCTCTTGAGGTCCCCTCTAGAAGAATTTGGTTTGGCGCCTGGTTGCCCGATTATGCACATCTTCGCGGAAGCGCATTTACTCCTAATAGCAATTCACGAGAGACGGTGAAGCGCATTGCGGGCTGTATGAAACACGCTTTAAAGTTGTTTACATGCAGAGAATCGCATGTTGACATGACCATAAGGTGCTTTAACCCCCGCGGCAAATTAAAACTCACTATTTAACACGCATTCGAAAATGCGAATAATCGGAGATAAGAAGCGCCTTGACCCCCAATTTGCGCTCTGCTCTTGTAGAGGTAAAATTTATAATGCACCTTGAAAGAGCTTTAAATCGCTCTTGTAGAGGCGCCCTTATATTGCTCTTTGTTGGCTGTATGTGGTCATTGTTGTCGATTTTAGTGGGATTTATTCTGAACTGTTGATCGTCTCGCTTTTTACTGCCATATAATAATAATAATAATAATAATAATAATAATAACAATTTATTTCTTACCCGCCTCTCCATCTGGATCGAGGCGGGGAACAACAACATGATAAAATACATAAAACTGATTAAAACATAACACATATTATTAAAACTGTTCTAATGACGATTTGTTATAAGATGCCTTGGAGACCTGAAGACTGAAAGGGCGGAAACAAATAAATACATGTGTGAATGAGCTGCGGCTGTGTGCAAAACTGGTGGCTCACTCTGTTTTATCTCAAACAGGCAAGGCCCACCTCCACACCGACTGTCTTGCCTCACCTAGATGTGATGGACCAACAATCACCTCTGAGCTTCTTCCCATGGACTCAGCCAATCTCAACGCTACAGGCGCCATCCCTGCAGTATCAGCCAGCCTCGACCGCCATCCATGCGCCCCAGTTTCCCCCTCTGCCTGTTTCAGTCCCAGATCCGGGTGCCCCCCAAGAGCTGGAGGATGCAAGGAAGGAGATGGGCACCCTCACCATCGAGAAGCTGCTACTCCAAGATGAAAACAATGACACCTATGATTTGAACAGCAGCCTCCCTGTCGAAGGACTTTAAAGCTCAGAGTTTCGGCCAACAGGGGTGGTGTGGTGTATCTCAAATCTTTGGGGTTCAAGAGGAATTCAATTCTCTCTCTTTCTCTCTTTCTCTCTTTCTCTCTTTCTCTCTCTTCTTGGGGTGGCAAAGCCTTTATTGTGCAATTGCCCTGCCTCATCCATGGAATTTGGCATGGGGGGGGGGTCACCCTTCCTTGCTTTTCCCCACCGCTACGGAGGAAAAGGCCGAAGAGCTGCCTAAGGCCTTTTATTGCCAAAATCCCTCCCTCTAGAAGCACCCTCAGGGCGTGAAATCCCTGCTTCTTTCCTGCTGAGCCTCTTTCGGAAACATTGCAGGGAAATGCCGGTGTCTTCAGGTATCCCTTCAGCACCCCGTGTTTTGGCAAAGAAATAGCACACTCTAGACGTGCCCTGTCCAGCAATCGGGAATGCAAGCCTGCACTTCCTCCTCCTTGGCTGCCTAGCCAATCGGGCCCTTCTTTCTAGATGGGGAATTGGGGCGTTGAAAAAAGGCGGGGGCAGCGATAAGGCAGGCTAGCACGGCGGGATGTCGACTGAAGTGCAATCTGGGAAATCTCCTTCATTTCTATGGGCAGGACCAGGCCAACCCAAGAGGTGGCATGGTTGGCTTCCAGAGGTTTCAGGGCTCAGAGGATGCTGTTGTGGCTGGGTTACTGTAGAGAACCCTCATGGGGGTGGGTGGAGGACGCAATTATCTCTTAGGGCCAACGTCAAGGTTAGGAATGGTTGGAGACATACCGAAAACCCACAGCTCAGCATGGACCCGCTGGACTCGTTCTCCTCTTCACCCTTGCAATCTGCAAGTTCAGCTGTCTCTCACTCTGGCCCGGACACCGGCGGTGGCGAGAAGGAGGAGCAGAAGATGCCGTGGCCTCCTTGCTCACTGGCTCTCTGCCTCTCAAGCAAGCAAGTGGGAGCAATGAGTGAGAGAATGTAGACTCACTTATCCTCAGCCAGCATGGCCGGCAGAGGACACCAAGTTTGGGGAAAGCTGCATTAAATCCTCACAACCCTTTAGACTCCTGCAAAACTCACTTAAAATGCCATTTCATATTGATGTATTTTTTACTTAAAAGAAAAAAAAAGATACTGAAGTTCTCATTCGTCTCTGGAAACAGCTTTTTAGAAACATCTTTGATCTTTAGATGTTGGGCCTATTTTATGTGTTTCATTGCACTAGTCAAGATATTCAGAGTTCTTTGTAAATATGTACTTAAGATAAATCCATTAAGGTTATGAAAAGGCAAGCTGGGCTTCTGCTGTTTTTGAAATCTGGATGGAGTTTTCTTTTTTAAAAAAAGGACTAGTGCTGTATATCTTTCGGAGAAAATAATAATAAAATCTAGCATTGATGTAGCACATTTGAAACATTCAAAGGGCTTTACATACACATTCTCATAAGGATCGCTTCTGGGGTGGCCAATTACAAATTGCCAAAAAAGTGGGTAAAAGAGGGTACAGATTTGCATTAAATTTTCATATGCTAAATAATATGTATAGCTGCACAATGATAAATAATTACTGTCGTTCCAATAGAAATACTTTACTGGTCGAATTCAATGAAAGCTAGTGTAGTATAGTGGCTAAAGTGGGAGTTGGGAGATCTGGGTTCTAGTCCCCACTTGGCCATGGAAACCCACTGGGTGACTTTGGGCCTATCACAGACCTACCTCACAGGGTTGTTGTTGTTGTGAGGATAAAAAGGAGAGGAGGAGGATTATGTATGCCCCCTTGGGTTCCTTGGAGGAAAAAAAGGCAGGATATAAATGTAAATCATAACCATAATCCTAGAGAGAAGCCGGTAACAAGACGATGAGAAGGTAAACTCACTTACGGAGGTGGCTCATGGAAGGCGTTTTGCCCAGAGGCCTGCAAAAACCTGGAGCTGGCACTGATTGGTAGCCACGCTAACAGAGGGGCCGTGGTGGTGGAAAAGCTCGAAAGGGAATTTGTTCCACTGAGCCACAATACCTGTGAAACTGAGCCCTTGTAAAGAAAGGAAACCTTTCAAATGTATACTCTGCGTTATCTTGGCAAACGCCATTGCTTCATTTCCGAAAGGACTGTTGACATTCCAAGCTTTCATACTGTAAAGTTTTTTTTTAATCATGTTTACAGTGCAACAATCTGGGGACAATCATTGTTTGCAAGACCTGAAGGCCAACGAGAGTAGTAAAAGAAAGGTGTTTAAGATCTTCATCCACTCCCATCTCCTTTTCTAGCGTAGACTCCAGCTGCCAGATGGACAACTGGCTCTTTGTTTGGGGGAAAGAGCTGCTTTAATGGGAATTCTTTGGTGAAAGCCCAATGAAGTCCGAGATGTTAAGCAGAACCAGTTGGCTCTAGTGCTGTAGGTTCGAACCTGAATGATCCGGGCTGCCCCCACAGCCTTAGCTCTACGGCCTTCACTTCTCCAAGGATGCTTCCAGAGGGACAGCTCCAAGCACTATTCACAGATGGTTGTTTTGTTTTGGTGGTGGTAAGAAAAAAGGCGGAAGAGGCTGCTGGAAAACTAGCTAGTGAGCCACTGTGCTTTGCTTGGCAAAGGCACCCAAACAAGCACCTCGAAAGAAGATCTTGTGGTCCAGGTAGCCATGGAGACAAGCGATTCTGCAATTACACTAGTCCCCCAGTTCTAAAATAAAACTTGTACTCTGCTGAGGTCTGAATATAGGGGAAAGGACTTCAACCAGAAGAAAAGGTCACTCTTTCCAACATCGGTAAAAACCAAAAAAGAGGATACCCGGTGGGGGGTGGGAAAGCGTGTTTTCCAGGGGCTCCGGAAAGTGCATCATCCCCTCATGCCAAGCTATATAGACAGCTGCCATTAGCATGGCGGTTATGAATGACATGCTTTCCAGAGGCCCCAGAAAGCGTGCTTTCCCCTCCTCCACCCGAATCAGGGCCTTAAGGGCCCCAAATGGAGAGGAGAAGGGGAAAGTGTGCCATTCCTCTCCAATAGGGGCCTCCGGAAAGCACGTCTTAAAGGGGAAAGTGTGTCATTCCAGGACATTATAGAACATTACAGAAAATCCCCCCCCCCCCCCGACACCCAGGATAGAACAAAGACCAGGACAAATCCGGGGAAATCCTGACAGGACAGTTGGTCACCCTACCCGAGCTGTTCATTTCAGTCACTTCCAGACGAGGCTTTGAGTATCCAATCGTCCTTGTCTCGTTCCTGGAAGCTTATAGGCAGCGTTGTCTTCCGTTTGTAAGCCTTCTACATTTCTCCACCGCTTCTTCTGTCTTTTTTCTTACCACAGAAAATCCCTTCAGATGAGAGAAGGAACGGCTGCATGGCACCTTGCATTTACGAGCTCAAGGCACCTACTGTCCGGAAGGACCCTTCATGCCCACATTGGTGTTAAAGCATCACACACACACACACACACCTGGAAGGGTGCACTGCAAAACTTTTATGTGTGTAGTAACAGGATGTGACAGAGCAGTAAGACAATTCCGAGGTTTGCTCTTCAAGGCCATGCACACTGTTGCCTAAACATAGCATTTGCTTCCACTGCAGAGGAATATCCCACCAAGCCAGCACAAACGCTCCTGCTGCCGGAGGTGGGAGAGTGCACATGCATCTCCTTCCGTCTCCGCCACTGCTGCCCCAGCCGCATCTCCCCGCTCCTGTCACTGCTGCAAGCGGCATGTTCACCGGGCCCAGTCGAAGGTGGTGGTGAGGAGGGAAAGCAGGAGATGCCACATGGCCTCCTTGCTCCCCGGCTCCCTGCCTGACAAGCAAGCAAGTGGGAGCCATGATGGGAAAGAGGAAGAGGAGGAGGAGACAGAGCAGCTGGCGATAACGGCGGTGAGAAGGCAGGCTCACGGAGGGAGGGGCCCCAGGGAGGATGTACTGATGGACCTCTGCAAGCATTGCTGTACAAGCAAGATCCATTATCCTCCAGCCGGGCACCTGAAACATTCAGGGGTAGTGGGAGTTATAGACACCAAGCCAGTGTCAAGGGTAGGCATAGTTGGGCAGGTGTCAAGGGGCCAGCAGGGGCCCACTGACAATTGCAACCTGCTTGTTCTCCTCCTCTCGCTCTGGCCCAGACGATGGTGGTGTTGAGAGGGAGGAGCAGGAGATGCCACATGGCCTCCTTGCTCCCCGGCTCTCTGCCTGCAAAGCAAGCAAGTGGGAGCCAGGAGGAGGAGGAGGAGGAGGAGCGAGATCAGCTGGTGACTAAGGCAATGGGAAGGTAGACTCGCTGAGGGAAGGTCCCATGGAGGGTGTCACAGCCGAGGGCACTCCAAAAGCTGGAGCTGGCATTGTACACTCTGAACTAGAACCTGGGTCCATCCAATGAAGCTGAATGGTGGGAAATTCAGGACAGACAAAAGGAAGTCCTTCTTCACACCAATGGGATTTGCTAGTGATGACCACCATATAGCGATGGCCAGCAATGTAGATGGCTTTAAAGGGGGAATAGGCAAATGAATAGAAGAGAGAAATCTATGTTATTTATTTATTTATTTATTTATTGCATTTTTATACCACCCTATAGCCGAAGCTATCTGGGCAGTTCACAAAAATTAAAACCATGAAATCATTTTAAGAAATATAAAACAGACAACAATCTAAAAACACAAAATAACATACAATATAGAAAACACAACCAGGATAAAACCAAGCAGCAGAGATTAATGCAGATTAAAATACAAATTTAAAACAGCAAGGGTAAATATTGGGTTAATTTAGCTGTTAAAATGCTAGGAGAATAAAAAGGTCTTCACCTGGCGATGAAAGGAGTGCAAAGTAGGCGCCAGGCAAACCTCTCTGGGGAGCTCATTCCACAGCCGGGGTGCCACAGCAGAGAAAGCCCTCCGCCTGGTGGCCACCTACCTCACTTCCTTTGGCAGGGGCTCACGGAGAAGGACCGTGATGGCTGTGTGGCATCTTCTCATTCAGGGGCAGTGTACCACAGAACGTCAGTTACTCTTGAGCAAGAACGGCATGTATGGTGGAATCTTGGAGGCATCTGTTTGCCCACTATGGGAGACAGGATGAGATAGATCTTTGTTCTGATCCACACGGGCTCGCCTGATATTCTTGTGACAAATGCCATGGCATGCCAGCAACGTAACACTGTGAAATACTACATGCCACTGCATGTCAGCTATCAAATACAGTCATTGCTCCTTGTTCAACCAGAAAGTAAGATCCATTCCAAGTCCTGCAAGGAAGAGGACCTTTCCATTATTGCAAATGATCCCTCCCATTCAAGACAAGCCAGGTGTCTATTCTGTCCCCTGGGAAATGCCGCTGCTAATCAAAGCAGCAGCTTTTCACCTGTAGACCTGACGCATACAAATATTTACTGTAGCGCTCCGGAACCTGAGGGTTATAAAGACAAGGAGTTTAAGTAGGAGAAAGGCCAGATAGTGGAGTGAGCCATTGAAAAGTAAAGGGTAGCCCCAAGCTGCATTTTACAAGAGATACAAGGATATCACCGATGGGCAGGATTCTTGTCTTTTTCTCTTTGAAACAAAACATGTTCTTGCATATACCCACTGGCATGTACAGCTGGCTCCTAAGTGTGCAGGCTTCAAGTCTTGACCTTGCTTAATAAGGTGCAATCCTATGCATGTTTAGACAGGAAAAAAGCCCTACAAGTCCCAGCATCCCCCAGCCAGCATAGGGCATGCTGGGAGTTGTAGGACTTTTTTCTGTCTAGATATGCACGGGATTGCATCTTAATATGTAATCCTATGCAATCTTTAACGTGTGTGTGGCTAGAATCCATTACTTGATGTGTGAACCCCCATTAATGGGATATCATCCCATTTGCCTTTTTTTAAAAAATGCTCTTATTCCTTTTGATAAATTATTGCTCTTTGTTCTTAAAAGTCTGAAGGCTGCTAGTTCATATAACACATTTTTCTAATGCAGTATATTCTGTATGGAAATCTACCCACTCTACTGGGATATTCACGCTAAAAATGTGGGTTTCTGGGCTATTCCCTGCTGGAGCAAAGATGGCCACCTCACCGGGAAGGCATTACCTGGAGAGTAGGGATGTGCACTGGATCGGATCCGATCCACAATCCGAATCCGATCCAGGGGGAAATCAGATAAATTATCCGATTTCCGATCTCACCGCTGGATCAGCCGATCCAATCCGATCCGATCCGGAAAGCTTCCGAACCGGTTCGGATGGATCGGCAGATTGGCGGGCACCCACTGGCTAGGAAAGGTAAGCAGGGGGAAGGGGGGAGGGGGTTTACCCCCCCGGGGCGGTCCGCTTCCATCCGCTGGTGCCTGCGGGTGCCAGCGGATGGAAGCGGACGGCCCCGGGGGGGGTAAGGAGCGTGGGGGAGGGGGGCTTACCTGCCGGGGCCATCCACAGCGGATGGCCCCGGGGGGGAGGGAGTTAGGCCCCCCCTTACCCACCCACCACCATTTTTTCCTCATAGACTTGCATTGCAATGCAAGTCTATTGGGGGGGAAAATGGCGGCCGATCCAAAAAGTTCCGATTTTTGGATCGGGATCGGACCCGATCCGGTCCGAGGGGCCTCCGGTTTTGTCCAATCCGTGACAAAATTGGAGGTCCCGATCTGGGTCCTGATCCGATCTGGGGGGTCCGCGCACACCCCTACTGGAGAGTTCATGACTATTTCCCTGTTCTTCGTTTAGCTACATTGACTTTTTAAAATGATGTCCAGTTTGCACTGGTCAAAACAGACATTGCAGTGCCTGCCAGGACCATCCATCTCAGTGTTTCCTGGCACCCTCCAGATGTGTGGGACTACAAATCCTGCCATCCACTGTCACTCAGGCTGTCTGGGGATGGTGTGAGTTGTAGTCTCTAACCCATGTGGAGAATTGGGTGGAGAAGGCGGATCTATCCAATCGAGGATAATGCCCCAAATGCCTTGTTTTATTTCCTTTCCTTAGGAAACATCTGTAAACGCAGGTATCCAAAGGGCTTCAGGAACTACAGGTAAAGAACTACTGCAAGAGCAACTGTATGATCCGGGACTCATTCCGCAGTATCATCAACAGGCCTTCAAAGAGTCCTGGGCTCTGCCTCTTCATTGGCACCCTTGTAGCTCAGTGGTAGAGCACCAGCTTGGCCTGCAGAAGGTCCCAGGTTCGATCCCTGGCATCCCCATGTAGAGCAGGAAAAACTCCTGCCTGAAACCCCAGAAAGCTGCTGCTGCCAGTCAGTGTTGACAATACTGGGCTTAGATGGAAACATCGTCTGACTCACTATAAGGCAGCTTCCTTTGTTGAGCCGGGTGTGAGTTTTCAACTTTCATGCAGGCATGGGAGGATGCTCCGAATTTGACCAAAGAAGAGATGCATGCTGAATCCATTCCCTCCCAGCCATCTGCCTGCTAGACAATTTTGCCTCCCAGCTGCTTTTTTCCTGGTGGTTCCAGGAAGTCTCCGTCTGGAAGCGTCCCTTATCACATACCTCCCCTGCCCCCAAGACGATTACTTTCAGATTTTTAAAATTCAGTACACGCTGCCAACATTTCAAGATGTCTGTGCGCGCATGTGGCTATATAACCTTTTGAAAATACATGCAAGTTTTTCAGCTGAGTTTTTCAAACTCAAGCTTTGAAAAGCAGGAACCCTAAAAAGACTGTTCTTACAAAGCCCCGTTGAATGTGGAGGGGGGCTGTGGCTTTAGCCAGGCAAAAGGGCCCCAAACCATTTATCTTTCCTTAATATCATTCGTTCAGTCGTTTTGTTCCCACCCCTCCGTCCCACGTAGGCACAATCCTTCCTTTATCTTTCCAGAGCTACTGCATGGTGCAATAACTCATCCATTAAAGAATGTACATCTGCCATCGGCTGCTGATAATTCTGCAGATTCTCTGTCTGCATTGATAGAATTACCTGCAGATTGTGGGTTTATCGCAGCAAAATCTCCGGAACATCCATCCCATACACCTCCCTCAAGGAAAAGGCAACAATTTCGTTTGCCTTTTTTTTTTTTTTTTCACCAGTGGAAGAATTTGAATAATGTCTAAATCAGCAGCACCTGGTCGTCCTTGTTTGCTCCAGATTCTTTGGGGAGAGCACCAGACTTCCCCACATATGATCCAATCTGATTTCTTAACCAGACCTTTTCCCGCATTACCCTGAATGCACGTAGAAGGTAGAGTCTGGTTGACTACTGTGTGAACAGAATGCTGGACTAGATGGCCCCTTGGTCTGATCCGGCGTCAGGGCTCTTCTTGTGTTCTTATGTTCTTAGAGCAAGCAGGATTGCACCCAGTGCCTTTCTCTTGGCCCCTATGTTCATTCACCATAACGTGCGCAAAGTTATGTTCACTGCTACAAACGGTAATGGCGCAAGCCAGACTTTCCTATTTTTTAATTATTATAATCTGTTCTTGCTCGGGGCGTTTTTTCTAGACGGACATAATTAGGCTGACCATATGAAAAGGAGGACAGGGCTCATGTAACTTTAACAGTTCTAGAGAAAAGGGAATTTCAGCCAGCGTCATTTGTATGCAATTCGTACCTGGTGAAATTCCCTCTTCATTACAACAGTTAAAGTTGCAGGGGCCCTGCCTTCTTTTGTATATGGTCACTCTAGCATAGTGCCTGCAACTTTAACTGTTGTGATGAAGAGGGAATTTCACCAGGAACTAATTGCCTACAAATGACACTGGCTGAAATTCCCTTTTCTCTACAACTGTTAAGGTTACATGAGCCCTGTCCTCCTTTTCATATGGTCAGCCTAGACATAATGGGCTCTGCCAAGTCACACTGTCTTTTACTGGTTCAGGAATTTCCTGACTATTTTTCCTCTTATCATATGGAAACTTTGCGCTAATAGAGAAACTCACGAAACACCTTCAGGTACAAAGAGGCCGGGAGGACAGTGCACCTTTTATGGAATACGGCATCCATCAACCTCCTGAGATTCTATGCCATGATCTGTTAGGATGATGAGTGATAACTTTATCAGACAATCTTGCTTGTACTCAATAGATCTCCTATAAAGAAATGTGGTGGGTGACCACAGGTGAGAGGGCCTTCTCTGCAGTGGCCCTACACTTTTGGAACAAGCTCCCACTGGAGGTCCGCCGTGTTCCATCATTGCAGGCTTTTAAGAAGGCCTTGAAAACATATTATTCTACTGTGGCCTTCTCATGATATGACTACTGTTGATGATGCTATTGACATTGTTGCTGCTGGTTTCATTGGTTTTATTGCTATTTTCCTGTGTTTATGTTTTGATTACTTTTAATATTTTAACAGTTTTTGTGTATTTTATTGTTGCACGCCATCTTGGGATAGCGTCTGCCCTGAAAGGCAGCGAAGAAATGTTTAAGAAAGAAAGAAAGAAAGAAAGAAAGAAAGAAAGAAAGAAATTCATCCTTATGTGGTGTCTTTGGATTTATTACTGTTTCATTATTACTTAGAAAAATCCCCCCATCCTGCAAAAAATATGATAACCGCTAGAAGTGTTTTCTTATTACGTAGCAACCCAGCGGCCTGCATTTTTGGACACTGCATGAGGGTGTGCCTATGGAGGCTGTCCTGATGAGTGGCTGAGCTTCAAAATGCACCACTACCCCACTGGAAGAACCGGAAGGGGAGACATGATAGCACTCTTCCAATACTTGAAAGGTTGTGCCACAGAGGAGGGCCAGGATCTCTTCTCGATCATCCCAGAGTGCAGGACGTGGAATAATGGGCTCAAGTTACAGGAAGCCAGATTCCGGCTGGACATCAGGAGAAACTTCCTGACTATTAGAGCAGTACGACAATGGAACCAATGACCTAGGGAGGTCATGGGTAGGGGTGTGCACGGACCCCCCGGATCGGATCGGGACCCGGATTGGGACCTCCAATTTTGTCCCGGACCGGTTCGGACAAAATCGGAGGCCCCCTGGACCGGATCAAGTCCGATCCCGACCCAAAAATCGTAAATTTTTGGATCGGCCGCCATTTTTTTCCCCATAGACTTGCATTGCAATGCAAGTCTATGAGGAAAAAATGGCGGCGGGTGGGTGAGGGGGGGCCTAACTCCCTCCCCCCCCGGGGCCGTCCGCTGTGGACGGCCCCGGCAGGTAAGCCCCCTCCCCCGCGCTCCCTACCCCCCCTGGGGCCGTCCGCTTCCATCCGCTGGCGCCCGCGGGCGCCAGCGGATAGAAGCGGACGGCTCTGGGGGGGGTAAGCCCCCTTCCCCGCCACTGCTTACCTTCTCGGCCCGTCCGCTCCCGTCCGGCGCCGGCGGCTACTACCAGCGGGCTCCGCGGCCTACTCTCGAGTAGCGCGCCGGGTGATGACATCACCCGGCGCGCCACCCTAGAGCAGGCCGCGGAGCCTGCTGGTAGTAGTAGTCGCCGGCGCCGGACGGGAGCGGCCGGGCCGGGAAGGTACGGGCCCCCCTCCCCCCTCCCCCCTCCGCGCGCTCCCTCCTCCCCTCCACGCACCCCCTGCTTACCTTGCCGGCCCGGCCGCTCCCATCCGGGGCCGGCGGCTACCACCAGCAGGCTCCGCAGCCTGCTCTAGAGTAGCGCGCCGGGTGATGATATCACCCGGCGCGCCACCCTAGAGCAGGCCGCGGAGCCTGCTGGTAGTAGTAGTCGCCGGCGCCGGACGGGAGCGGCCGGGCCGGGAAGGTAAGGGCCCCCCTCCCCCCTCCGCGCGCCCCCTCCTCCCCTCCACGCACCCCCTGCTTACCTTGCCGGCCCGGCCGCTCCCGTCCGGGGCCGGCGGCTACCACCAGCAGGCTCCGCGGCCTGCTCTAGAGTAGCGCGCCGGGTGATGACATCACCCGGCGCGCCACCCTAGAGCAGGCCGCGGAGCCTGCTGGTAGTAGCTGCTAGTGCCGGACGGGAGCGGACGGGCCGAGAAGGTAAGCGTCCCCCTCCTCCCCCCCCCTGCTGTCCACTTTCATCGGCGGGCGCCCACTGGCGCCCGCCAATGCAAGCGGCGGTGGGCGCCAGTGGGCGCCCGCCGATCCGCCGATCCGCCGAACCGGTTCGGAGCCTTTTCGGACCGGTTCGGATTGGATCGGCCGATCTAGCTGCGGGATCGGAAATCGGATAATTTATCCGATTTCCCACTGGACCGGACTCGGATCGTGGATCGGGTCCGATCCAGTGCACATCCCTAGTCATGGGCTCTCCCACACTAGAAGCATGCAAGAGAGAGCTGGACAACCATCTGTCAGGGATGCTTTAAAGCCAATGCCTGCACTGAGCAGGCGGTTGGCCTCGAGGGCCTTACAGGCCCCTTCCAACTCTACTAGTCTGTGATTCTATGGTTCTATTTAGTAGGAATTCTTGAAAAGCCAGGTTAGGGGAGCAAGCCAGAACGGGCACATATGTCCCGAACAAGTCCTGCATCTCAGAGCTCCATCAGACAAGCATTTTATTGCACGCTTCTTACTGGGCACGCATTGATTTTCGGACATCCCTCTCATGTCGTCTGCCTCCCGCACACCTCCCGCCCCGGCCTCCTTCATGTGACCCCCCCCAAAAAATAACATCCCGGTAAGTCCGACTTATTTTTAAAAGATGGAAGTTGCCGCTATCTCCTGCTGTGTGCAGGAGAAGCAGCGGGATCAAAACAGCCCACTGAATGGGCCACGTCCAAGTTGTTTACTTCCTCTTTCAAAAGAGGAAGTAATGAGGGACAAACGCGCAGGCGGAGAAGTGACGGTAAGGAAATGCGATTTCCCCCTGTCCGATGGCGCTTTCAGTCATCTGCCAACTCGTAACTCTCCTGTGTTTTCCCACCGCTTCTCCCATCTTTTCTCTTACTGCAGAAGATCTGAGAAAGGGGTGGGGAGATTTGCACAATGCCTTATAATGAGTAGCACCAAGAGCCCTCCACATCTGGAAGCACACGGAACGGATTGGAAACGGCTCTTAAAAACTATTATCAGGACATTTAAAAACAGGAAATTTCGACAAATGCCCAGCAGGAGTCACTGTATCATCCATTTCTTGGTTGATACCTATTTCTTCCAAAACCAAAGTAGATGTTAAAAGATGCAAGCAGGCAACGAAAGCCATGGAGGTGCAGCTTCAGGCTGGAGGTTATTGTCTCCTCCCCCACTGCCCCATGTAATCTGCTCGAGATGCATGTTTACATGGAGATCAAGAAGTCAGAATTACAACACAACAGGAATTTGAGGCTGGGATGTGGCTTAGAACTCCTGGTTTTAGGTTTAGTGACTGACCATGAAAGGTCTGGAAACCAAGACGGTTGAAAGTGTAGTAGATGTGGTGGCCTTAAACTTCTAAAAGGCAATCAAGCAGGAGTTGGAGCAGGCTGGTTGTCTGTTGCTCCAGAAGGCAGGACATGAACCAATGGATAGAAACGGCAGGGAAGCAGGTTTTGGCTGATGTTTAGGAGAAACTTCCAAACAGTAAAAGCTGTTTAATCCTGGAAGAGACTGCCTTGGGCAGTGATGGGTTCTCCTTTGCTGGATGTATCTCAGCAGAGATGGGATGGCCACCTGTCAGGGATCGTGGAATCATAGAAGAGTTGGAAGGGGCCTATAAGGCCATCGAGTCCCACTCCTGCTGAATGCAGGAATCCACATTAAAGCCTACCTGACAGATGGCTTAAATACTTCCAGTGTGGCAGAACACACCACCTCCCTAGGTCATTGGTTCCACTGTCATACTGCTCTAACAGTAAGGAAGCTTTTCCTGATGTTCAGCCGGAATCTGGCTTCCTGTCCCTTGAGCCCATTATTCCATGTCCTGCACCCTGGGATGATGTACAATGCTGTAAGATTCCTGTATGGAGCAGGGAATTGAACTAGGTCCCTTCCAAGGCCCCTGTCCAATGCAAACATTCTGTGATTCTATGTGGACAAACTGGGTTGGAAGATCCATGATTATAGTGGAAAAATGAAAGGAATACAAACACACTCGCAGCAGATTGTCTGTTTGTTTAATGGAATCTTAAAACATACAAGAAATGTTATGATGTGACTTAAAGTGTTGTTCGCACCCTAAAATGAACCCCATAGAAAACACCAGATGAAGGCAAAGGTTGAGTTAGGTAGTCATAGGTTTGTGGAGGTAATATACTTGCTTATCTGATCTGAGCACAAGCCAGGCTGTATTTACAGGACATGTGAAGTAGGCCAGATATCTTCTATTGGTTGGAGTAGGCACGCTTCCGTGTTTCACAGAATTCTTCACCCAGCAGATTGGGAAGGGGGAAACGTTCAGGTATATACAGCATGCTAGGTTGCAAGCGAAGATAAAACACGAGGATAACCCAGATATCAGGGTTGTGGAAGCTCTTTTGGGTCAAGGGCCAAATTCCATTTCGTAGATGTTCTTCGGGGAGCATGTTCCAGTGGTGGTGGTGGGTAAAGGCAAAAAGGTCAGGGGCTAAATGCTAAAAATACCAGCGTGTTTTAGCTTAAAGCTCTTACTGCAAGTAACTAAACCGTAAGAAAGGAAGGCATTTCAACATTTTAGAACGGGGGGAAACCTACGTGAAAGCTGGGTTGGCCTGGCTGCCTGGGGAATACTAGGCATGGGGGCTATATCACGACTCCCAGCCTGAGAGTCTGCTTTCCTGTTCTGTATATTATAGGCTACATGAATGCCATGTTTCAGGTTAAGCACAAAAATATTGCAGAATGTGCTGTTGCTAGGTGCAAAATTTACTTTTCTGGAAGTCTCAGCTTTATTTGTTATTGTTTTTAAAGGCTTTTCTAGCCCTTATTATTTCAAGCATATGGTCACCGCGCGATGAACCTGCAAAAGCCAGAGGGGCTGCTGAACATGATACCCAGTAGTCATGCAGTGGGGCTTCCGTCCCAGGCACAGCCCTTTGATTCTCCTCAAAACCAGCAGTGGCAGGATAAATTATGCAAACGAAGAGACATTATGATGCATATTTGCATAAATTGCACAGGTTGCAGGATTCCGTTTTCTTGGCACAGAATTTGGATTCCCTGGTTGGGGGTGGGAAAATGTTGGTTTTTTAAAATAGGGTGACCATATTTGGGAAACCAAAAAAGAGGACACCCAGTGGGGCAGGAGAGAGAAAGCATGCTTTCCAGGGTCCCCAGAAAGTGCACTCCCACATGAATCGGGGAGAGGAGAAGGGGAAAGCATGTCATTCCTTCCCCCCCCCCGCTCCAATAGGGGCCTCCGGAAAGCATGTCATTCCCCCCACCACCCTAATGGCTTTAAAGGGGAAAGCGTGTCAATCCAGGACATTATAGAAAATTACAGAAAATCCCCCGACAGCCAGGATAGAACAAAAAACAGGACAAATCCGGGAAAATCCTGACAGTGGGTCACCCTATATGGTCTAAAATGTTGCCCCCTTTCCATTCTGCCCCATGAAGAATTCTGTGAAGCCCCAAAGCTTGCATCCTCCAACTCCCAACCTAAGTTGGCCTGATACAAGATCTGAATTCACCTACTTTGCATTCCGTGCCCTTCGGAACCCGGCTGGCAACCAAAGACTCCCGATTCCCTGTGTTTACATCAGTGGACTGATCCTTCCCCATTATCTATAACACGTGTCCCAGGCCCTGTCCCTCTGGAAAAAGTCATCTGCCACAGAGACCGAAGGGGCGTAGTCTTTGCAGTCCACAGTTGCATAGGGGAAATATTCCGGTACTCTGAAAGTGTCCAAGTGCTGAGAGCCACAAGATGTGCAGTAGCATCCGGATGGGGTAGGATTGTACTGTACATGGGCGTGTTGCTGGTAGGAGCTTCCCTCTGACGGTGGATACATGCAGCTCTTGGCCTCCAGAGGAGATGCGGAGCCGTAATTGAGGGGTGCAAAAGGAGGCAGCTGCGGTGGGGAGTAGCTGTAATCGAATGAGCTGGAGGGATCAGAAGAATCGGGGGATACAGGGCCCTGCAAGAAGGAAGAGGAGAGAGAAAAGGAGGCATCTTAGGAAAACCAACGACCTCGCAAACTCGAATCAGTTCAACAGTCCAATCTTATCCCTCTTTGCTGAGAAGCAAGGTGGGGGCGGGGCCCATAGAACACAAATTTGCATAAAAACTGCATATGGTAATTTATATGTCAATTAAAAATAATTATTAAGATTCCCTTCAATTTCACAAGGTCAAAGGCAGCCAATAAATTTCTCATGCAAAGCATTCCATATAAAATAAGTTCTTCAATTAATATGCACACCGACCATTTGTATCATCCCAAACCAATGGGATAGTCCTCCCCTCTCCCCAACCCTACCTGGAGATCCCAAGAATTGAACCGGGGACTTTTTGCAGTCAGAGCAGATGCTCAACAGCTGCGCCATGGCTCGTTGCTTAGCCTTAAGCCTCAGGATGGAGATGAACTGGAACTAGCCAGGCGACCATCTAGTCATTGAGCTGGCTGCAAAGTTTCAGTTCAGCAGCCGGGACACTTTTATACCTTCCACATTCGGCAATCTTCCTCCTGTAGTCATGCATTGCTTCCCTCTTCTGTAAGCCCCGAATGGGCACTTTCTAGGACTCCGACCATCACCCCACCCCATCTCAGACCTGGGTTTGTAAAAACTGAAGCTCAGTTACCAGGCTTTGGTTGAGGCAGGAAGGGCCTGGCTGGAAATGGCCAGGGGAACAGGTCAAGGGAGCCTGAGCGTCACCCAAAGAGGCCTCCAAAGGCGGCCCAGGCTGAAGACAGGTGTCGACAAGCTGCTCCAGGTAACTGGGGATCTCCTCGCAGGAAGTGCAGTTCTGGAACTGCCAGGGTGGTAAACAGCCCGACGACAGAGATTCAAGTTCTGCCTCTACGTACGGGGCTGAAGAGGAGGAAGACGAAGAGAAAGAGAACAGGACATGAGGTTCAAGGAATTGCTTTATGTGCCAAAGTCAGCCCAGCTACTGGGCAGAACAGAGCCCTGGACTCAGGTGGTACATTTTGAGGGGATGATTGGAGAAGGGTCTCCTGTTTCATTTCTACTGCAGGTCAGGCTGCCATGAAAGTCACAGGAGCATCCATAAGTTTAGCAGCCACCTCTGTTTCCCCCACATATAGAAAATCAGGTTTTCAAATCTCTCGATGAGCAGGAAACAGAAATTATTTTAGGAAACAATTGTACGTGAATTCTTTTTATGCTTGCAACTGTTCCCAAAGTCCTATTCCTGAAGGTTCCTATGGTTTGTTTGTATTTATTTACTTTTTTGGAGGTGGGGGTGGGGAATCCCATTCTTCCTTCAAGGAACTCATGATGAACTGAAGATATATATATTTTTTTGCCTGACGCGGATCCCACATGGTTAGAGATACTTTGAAGTCTTGCTGCACCATCCAGACATCTAGTCCTGCCTTCAGGTATCCCTTCCCACTCATAGTGCTGCCTGCAGCAGGTTGTTTCACCTTCCTGCATTGCAGGGCCGGCCCTTTGTCTCCACCCCCATTTTATCCTCATGGGCCAGCGAGGTGGATTAGGCAGAGAGAGAGTGACTGGCCCAAGATGACCTAGTGATCTTCATCGCTTCCTGATGCACATCTGCCACTCAATACTGCCTCAGGCGCAGGAAGCTACACCTGGAGTGCTATTTACCTGGAGTTACATGGATAATGGGCCACCAAGGACAGTGGCCGTAAAAGAAGGAGGCATTTGGGGTCATCAACTGACTATGAAACATGGTGGGACTTTTGAAATCACGTTTTTCTTCTGTGTCTTGGAAATGCAACGCCATTTCTATTCAACTACCTGTTCACTGGAAATCCAAAGAGTCACTTGCTCTGGCAAATTTACCCATTTGGTTCTACAGCTTTCTGGAATTTCTCTTGCATGCCAAGTTATTCATGGAAACGTCTGCTTGTGGGATCCTGGACGTATTTGGTTTTTAGTGTTTGAAAAAAGGGTTCACCCAAGAGAAGTTTTTTTTTTTTTTGAAAAACCAGCGAGAAGAAGGGTTTGAGAATTTCATGTTGCTCTATTAACATATGCAAATCTGTATCCTGATTTGTACTGACTGGAAGTATATTTATATATGCATATAAGAATATTTATTCCCCATCGGATGTAGGTTTGTGCATATGTTTGTGTGTGTTTGCAAATAACTGAACTAGAGTTTTGTTGTCGTTTAAATTGTCTTGATCATTCAGCTACCAACACCTAAAGGACTAAGAAAAAGCCAACATTCCTGCTTCTTAAATCCTGCCAGCTGTGCACCAGGAAGGAGCTGGTGTCCGCTGTGGAGGAAGATTAACCCCCTCTGGATTTTCAGGAAGAGAGATTGAAACAGAACGGGAGAGAAAGAAGCAATCTTGCAGAGCTGGGAACTAACCGATCAGTCGGGAAATGCTAAATCTGCCTGTTAGATGCCCTGGTGTGACTGATCTTTCTGGGAAAAGGACGGATATAAAGGCAAACAGCAAACTGAATTGGAGAGGCTTTAAAAAGAAAAAGGCTTGCTAGTTTCCCCACCCCACCCCGGACCCCCCCTGTATCCTCATCTGCATTTAGCAAGCTCTTTCCATGGTTCCGATTGGCCGGGTCCCTAACTAAACGCCTGTGGCTGACTCCCATGGCTGGATTCACATGCGACTTCTGGGAATAGCTTTAGGAAATCCGGGAAAAGACGCGTGGGTGTTGTGTTGCGTTGTGGGGGTGGGGGGTGCTTTTTGTACCAACCTGCACAGGGAGGAGAAAAAGATTCCGTAAACTGGACTGTGCCACTGCTTTCTCCGGAAACCTGAGAATAAAAGGAGCAGAGCAAAGCTGGAGTGTTTCTCCATGTAAAAGGCAGAAGGATTCCTTGCTTTCCCCATCCCCCCCTTCCCGCATCCCCTTACACGGTGGAGGTAAGTCCAGGATTTCTCTCCGTGATGAAGCTGAGTTTTAGCTGCATGCAGGAGCAACATGAACAGGGCTAATATTAAAAGCCGGCCGTGCTCTAATGTGAGTATGCTTAAGCGATGGCCATTCTAGACACTGGGACTTTATGAACTAGCTAATAAGGCGCCTTCTCTCCCAAAGCTGCGCCAATTTTCTTTAAACATCACATTCCTGACACCCATTAAGAATGCACCACTCCGGGACTGCAGCTTACTCTGGGGAGGACTTGCTGGGTGGTTGGTGTTTTTTTTTTTAACAATGCATTTTCAACACAGCTCTGTTTATGCAGCTGCAAAGAGCCGAAAACATAAAAAGAAGATGATGTACAACCCTCCTTTCTTTAAATCCACAAAGGCAGGCATTCACACCGCCGCTTCTGTGTGAGAGAGACATGGCAGATGCCTTGAACCAGAAGCCGAGAGCTGACACACTCAGATCTCACCGAAATACAAATTGGAAGCAAACTCGGAGACTCCTCCAGAGGAGAAATTTCAGAGGGGTTTTCAAGAAGCCAAGTGAAATTCCTCAAGAAGCACAGGAGGCAGAGCCACCTTGCTAAAGCTAAGCAGGTCCGGCTCTGCGCAGTGCTTGGAGAGGAGACCACCTGGGAGCCTTTGAGTTCCATGATGGAAGAAAAGTGGAGTATAAATGTAATAAACAAATAACAGAAGAGAGAGAGGGGGCGATGGAGCGCTTCCACATCCCCTTGGTTTGCCACTGGGTTCCAATTTCACATCCAGTTTCAAGGTTCCCTCTCCATGCGAAACACCCAAAGAATTTCGAGGGACACCAGTCGTGTTACGAGAAAGCCAGTGAGAGCCAGTGGGGATTTGTGCATCCCTATAAAGAACCGTCCCTGCTGTGCTTTTAATACGGGACCTCCCCCCACCAACCCGTATTAAATTAATTAATTAAAATATGTGTAACATTCCTTTCTGCCCCACAACATGGGCAGCTAATGAACAGGGCTGTGCTTTTTTTTTTAATGCAGATGTGAGAGCCATCAGCAAAAGAAATTGGGACCAGCTTTATGTGAGAAAAGCAGGAAGGGTACCATGAAAACAACCAAGGAGGAACCCTAGAACATGCGCTAGAACTAGGTAGTTTATTAGGCCCAATATGTTTCGAGTGAAGAAGAGTGCTGTGTTCTGTGTTTTCTGTTGCAAAGCTGCTCACTGTTACAAAAGAATTTCTTTGCAACATGAAATACTGCCTCTGATGAAGGCTCTTCACTTGAAATATTTCTAGTGCATCTCGTCAAGTCTTCTCTTCTGCTGTTTTCAATTCTTCTCAGTGCCAAAGGTCAAAAAAAGTCTAAATATCAATGGGGAATAAGGTCATTCAAGCTTCCCGGGGCAAGGAGGTTTACGTTCTGGGTGCCACAACAGAGAAGGTTCTGTCTCACGTACCCACAGAGCGGCACACAGATCAAGGCATCCCAAGTGCCAAAGGTCAAAAAAAGTCTAAATATCAACGGGGAATAGTGTCGTTCAAGCTTCCTAGGGCAAGGAGGTTTACATTCTGGGTGCCACAACGGAGAAAGTTCTGTCTCACGTACCCACAGAGCGGCACACAGATCAAGGCATCCCAAGTGGGCAGGACTGCGTGGGAGAAGACAAGGAGCATAAGTTTCGCAGTGGAAACAAACACAAATTGAGCACTGATCCACCACAGAGGAAGCGCATTCCTACTTTTGTGTGAGAGAAGCAACTCCAGAAATAAACCAGTAGTAAATTTCCACACAGAACAGCCCAAGTGTCAAAGCTTCTCCAATGGCACTACCACAACAAGTGCCTTTCCCCTCAACCAAGGCTGAAAACACATGTAGTTTTGTCTTCAATCCATTCCAGTTATCACTGCAATGACCTAACGAGACAGGAGGAGCTGCGTTAAAGGGACAACGTGCATTGTTCCAAGACCTGGAGTAATCGCTGCTGCCTTTCGCTTGAACGTCCGGCACAAAGTAAAACCACGGAGCCTCTATGTGTGTTCCCTTACACACTGCAAAGCACAACCACTCTTTTCAAAAAGGGAAAGACTGTTGCAAACTGGGAATTCTTACAGCAGGACTAATTGCAACTGGTGGATGAAACAGAAGTGATGTAGTTGTGCTGAAGCAGTGAAGGGCTGAGGGGAAATGCTTTTTGCAACTCTTACATTTGGGTCTGTCTACAAAGTGACTCTGCTTATTTGAAACTTTGATCACAGAAGAGAAAACATAAACATAGCTTTTATCTGGAGGGTTTTTATTTTATTTTGTTAACATTTGCCTTTTCCTTAAAACAATGAAAAAAAACCCTGCTTTGAACACCTGTGTTACAGTCACATGGAAAAGCTGTCCTTTTCTAGCCTTCGGTTCGATTCGTGTGCATGTGAAAACCAAATCAAACGCTGGCTGAATTCGGAAGACATATTAGGCAACCGGGGGGGGAGGGGGGGAACAATCGTCAGTTGTGTTGCTTATTGTGTCGTGTGGGGAGTAACACACAACGCACACACACCTGACGGTACGCTATGCCGCCCAATTAAGCAACGGAGAGAAACAACGGGCTTGCACGTTGTTTAGGGTGACCAGATAAAATCCAGGTCAGGGCTCATGTAACTTTAACAGTTGTAGAGAAAAGGGAATGTCAGCCAGTGTCATTTGTAGGCAATTAGTTCCTGGTAAAATTCCCTCTCCATCACTACAGTTAAAGTTGCAGGGGCCCTGCCGTCTTTTGTATATGGTCACTCTTAGGCTGACCATATGAAAAGGAGGACAGGGCTCATGTAACTTTAACAGTTGTAGAGAAAAGGGAATTTCAGCCAGTGTCATTTGTAGGCAATTCGTACCAGGTGAAATTCCCTCTTCATCACAACAGTTAAAGCTGCAGGGGCCCTGCCTCTTTTGTATCTGTTCACTCTAGTATAGTGCCTGCAACTTTAATAGTTGTGATGAAGAGGGAATTTCACCAGGGACTAATTGCATACAAACGACTCTACAACTGTTAAAGTTACATGAGCCCTGACCTGGATTTTATCTGGTCACCCTAACGTTGTTTAGCCCGAAGCCCCATTGTTTAAAGTTCCGTCCGAATTCAGCCATGCTCTCCCTTCCCCTTCAGGCTGCAGCGAGATCAATACAGCTGCCTTAAATGTGTTCTAAGACCTCCCGGTTAGGCAAAAGAGCAATTTGGTTCTGACAGCACAGCTAGAAAGCTAACAGCATTTGTGTCCATTAAACGCATTTCACAACAACAGGAGAGGTAACTCCATGATGGGTCATTTCAGTGCTAGAAGAATAGGATGAATCTCCATTTGAGAATAGAAAGTGCCTTGGCTGTCCTGTTTCTTATAGAAACGTCTTCTGTGAGGAACAGCAGGTGGGGAGAGAATGAAATCTGGGAAGGGGGAAATAACCCTCCAGTGCTGTGAACCCGGAAGCAATATTTGGCTGGTGGGTTCTTCATGCAAATAACTAAAGTAACAGGAGCCAAGACAGCCAGTTGCATGCAGAGGAGCTGAGCAATGTGTTCCTTGCATGCATTTAACCCCTTCCTTGCATCGCAGGGCAAGTTAACACTTTCCCCTTTCCCATTAAAACTTTACCTATGGTTGGTCCAGGTTGCTATTGTGGCTGCTACTACATCCTAGATCTGACATCACAGACAGGATTTTGAGATCACAATGAGGGAGTTGGTTCACTCGTGCATCAAGGCCTGTTCAGACATGTGAGATCTCTTGATCTCACCGCTTTTGGTGACCAGCAACAGGAAGCGTGAACAGACTTTCATCAGAAAGTGCTGCATTTTCGGGCAACCGGGACACTGTGTTGGAGATGGCCCATCCACACACACACATCAGTTATCCCTTGCCATTGCAGTCAAAAAATAATAGACATGGTTGTAATCTGCCTAGAGAACATTCGTTTATGGATAGATTAGAAATGGAATAAAGAAATAAAGAAATAAAACATGCATATGTAGAACTAGGCCTAAATCTATAGTAATGAAGTGCAGAGGAATCAAGGCATATACATGCATGTGAAAACAAAGCCTTCCTCAAAGTTTTGGTAAGATCGTAGTGAGGATTCAGGAAGGCATAACTACACCTGTTAAAAGATCTCGAGTCTATATCAGCTGTCCCCAGCCTAGTCCCCTCCAGGTGCGTTGGTCATGATGGCTGGGGATAATGGGTGTTGTAGTCCAACACATGCGAAGGGCGCTATGTTGGGGGAGTCTGATGAAGACCATACCGAATTAGATGAACCAATGGTCTGAGGCAGCTTTCCGTGTTACTAACCATCCCTTCGTCCTGTCTGCAAACACCATGGAAAACATTCTCACTAACAGATTCGTGTGTTGTTGAGTGCTTCACAGGCCAACGCATTAATTTTGGAGTCACTGAATATACTCAAGACTTAGGGAGCTACTTTGGAAGTGACCTACCACCCGCTTTTTCCCCTAAACTTTTTTTTTCATTTTACTTCTGTAAACCTTGGAAACTCCCCCAAGCCTGCTGGAAATCTCTCCCTTGTGTGCACGGGCAGCACCATTTTGGCTCCGTCAAGAATGGCACTCACAGCATGCACATTGGAGATAAAGGGAACGGTTTGAACAAAGAGGGTGCCTTAGAGCACATTCACAAATGCACATTCTTCCTTTGAGGGGTGGCGAGGCTAGTATGTATGAATAAACCAGTGAAGATCAAACACTCTCTTGAGTCTTGACACACCTCTACAATGTTTTTTTAATAGTTAGGCCTGGTCTGGACAAACATGATCACAAAGTAAACTGTTCCTAGATTTTGCCACTTCAGACTGCAGCTGGAGGATGGAATTGCTGAATACACATTATTATTATTATTATTATTATTATTATTATTATTATTATTATTATTGCTGTAGGAAAAGAAGAAGAAAAGAGAGAAAAATATACACCACTGGCCTTGGAAGTCAAAGAACTATGGCAACAGGAAAAGGTCATAATTATCCCGTTAGTCACCTCAGTCACCGGCATCACATCAAAAAAGCTATACAGAAAACCTTCAGAAACTAAGCCTACCAAAATACATCCACACTAACATCCAGAAAGCAGTCATAATTGAAACATGCTCAATTGTTAGGAAATTCCTGAATCTGCAAAAGACAGCATGACTTGGCAAAGCCCGTCATGTCCATCTAGAAAAACCGCCATGAGCGAGAAAGAATAATAATCCTTGCACATAGAAAGCTAGTTTGTCAGGGAGGGTTCTATCTCACACTTCTCTTTGACATGCTAGTTTCCTAGGTGGAAGAATTTTGTTTTGTTTTTTTAAAAAATGGTGGGAATGGATTCCAATACACAAGTCCCCCTCCACATCTTCAAGTGTTGCGGAATCACATGATGTGCACACTGCATCACTAATTTCTCCCACCCCAAGAAGAAGCTACCCAATAATGACCATGAAATAATTAAATAGATGTGCCTGACTGACCAGCTTCCTAGCCCTATAAATGGCAATACGCATGCAAAAGTGGGGAAGGGGCTTACGGAGTCCTCAGCCACGGCCTGCTTGGCTCTCCTCTGCTGCAGAAGCTCCTTCACAGTAATCTTGACTCGGACACCTTGATAGATCTTTGGTTTTCCTGAAACGATGGAATTCAAAATAGAACTTTTCTTTTTGTTTTATTTTTGGCAGAGAAGGGAAGCCAAATGAACACACAGCTGTGGTTGATTCGAACCGTAAAAATGTGAGTTTAGGATTCACTGGCTTTGATCCACAAATTCCTGAAAGTCGCAATTCTGCACTTTAGACGTGTGTGTGTGTGTTGAATTCTAATCCTGGCCGTGGAAGATGACAATGGGTGGACATCCCCATAAAATCCCACCTTTGAGGCTGGACAATTGCACAATCAAAGCCACATCTGGAAGCACTCCAGGGTATAAATTGTCTTACACAGCCCAACAGCCCAACCCATACATTTGGAACTGGTTTAAGTGGGAATCGAGTACATGTCAGCACAATTGTAGAGAAGCTAGGTAGGATTTTAAGCACGTTTAAAGCTGTCCAAGATGGCGATTACCCCCGCATCTTGTGGTTGTTAAACTATGTGCTACCTTTTGTCTGTCCTGAATCTCCCACTGCTCAGCTTCACTGTGACCCTGGGTTCTACTATTATGATATTATCCACTTTCTCCACACCATACTTTTATACGCCTCTATCATGTCCTCCCTCAAACCACAAACATTGTAAACTTTCCTCCTAAAGGAGTTTTTCCAGCCCCTTGATCATTTGGGTTGCCCCTGTCTGCACCTTCTCCAGTTCCTGAGATATGTTGGCCAGACCTGTACACAGTATTCTAAGTTGGTTCACACCGTGGATTTGTACACAGACATGATGATATCGGCAGTTTTCACTTCCCAATGGTCCCCAACATGGAATGTGCCTTTTTCACCATAGGTGCACACTGGGTTGCTGTTTACATGAAGCAATCTACCCAAGATCTCTGTCTTAGTTGGTCAATGGCAGCTCAGACCCTATTTATTGCATATGTGAAGATATGTTCATCCCAATGTGCATCATTTTACTCTTGGTTACGTTGAGTCATGTTTACTATTTTAATGCCCATTCGCCATTTTGGAAATATCCTTTTGGAATTCATCAGTTTTCCTTTTTGTTACCCCTATCCTGAATAATTTGGAGTCATCAGCAAACCTGGCCACCTCACTGCTCATCCTTAATTCCAGACCATTTACGAACAAGTTAAAAGTGTCTTGGTCCTAGTACGGATCCTTGCGGTGCTCTTTGAGAATTGGCTTGTGCACACATTTAGTCCAGTAGCCATTTGAGATGCCCTTTCCATGTAAAACATCTAAAATATATTCAGCTAGAATATATTTTAAACTTAAAAGTATTCACAGGTGCTTTTGTGCCATGGAAAAAGCAGGGACACACTTTCATTGGGACTTACTAGTATTTACTTACTAGTGGGTTTTAAAGGGTGGGGAAAACTCCTGCACATGGATTGAGTCGCTTCAGCGTCCCATTGAGAACCTCGCAGATGTTGGCAAAGAAACTGTAGTAATGATGCAGCAATAAAAACAAACAAACAGGCTTCCGGAAGACATTCTGGCTCCCCATATGTTTGCACAATTAAGGGACATTACCATCGTTGGCCAGATGGGATTATGAAGAAGGCATTGACAGGGTAATGGGTAATTACCAGTTCATGATTAAAGGGGATTAGGTGTTTGTTTTTCAGTCCAATCCTTTTAAATTAGTGAAACTCTACCCTCAGTGATAAGTGTGGATAAAATAAGCATTCATCCAACTGAACCCCAGAGCTGTGTGTTGTGTCACTGTTTCTCCATCAATACTATCCAGTTCATCAAAATTACCACCGATTCTCCCGGCCAGAGGAACAGGTGGTGTGAACAGCCCTTTGGTTCTACTGCCATTTTGCACAGGGCATGTCTACACTCAAACTCCAGTGGGTCTGTCCCCAATGTGGCTTTCCCCAAGGAACTCCGGGAAGTGTCGTTTTGCATCTGTACCTAAGACCCAAGCGCCCTGCCATTTAAGGCAAAAGCGAGGAGGGTAATATCGGGGTGCTGCAGATTTCTCACAGAGTAAACCCTGCTTTGTGAGTTGCTTCCAGACAGAGGGCTCCTATGTTATCAATCAACAGCTATCCTGTCTTTTCTTCCTTAACCGTTTTCTTTGGAGTAACAGAAGCAGCAGTGGGAAAAGACGGGAGGGTTACCGACTAAATATCTGCACCCCCCCCCCCTAAAATCTATGAATGAGGCAGGGCTATTGCAAAAGTCTTGCCTGCAAACACCCCATGTTTACTTTGGGAAGGGAGTAAGGGGCACATGCGTTCACAAGGGGTGTGCTGGGTGTGCCTAGGCACACCCTAATGTCTCAAATAATAAGTGCAGAATTGAGAAGGCTATTGAGTAGGGATCCAGAGGAGGATCTAGTGGGAACAGCCCTCTGGCTTCCTCTGGCTGCTCTGCGGCCACGCCGAAGAACCGCTGCCTCCGAAAGAGCGTCATTGTTGCGGGCAGCAGGAGTGAAAAGGCCAGTGTCACCACAAAGCTCCACCAATGCTGGGATTTGAGGTGCATCTCATTCCACCCCCCTCATCTGCGGGCCGAACGCAGAGTAGGGCATCAGTGTCTACAGTGTTTAATAAATAAATGAATAAAAACAATGTCCTTTATGACTATTCAATAAATGTTCATCTTTTAAAAAAACAAAACCTAGGCGTATGTCTATGGTAAGGGGAGCTCTATGGATGGCACAGTGGTGTGCCAGGAACCACATGGGCAACTTTTTTCATTAGCAGGGACCCTGATGTCATCTGCCCCCCCAATCCTTCCCTCTGAGCTTTGCTGCAATCCTCGAAGCGGCTGGGTGGGGGGGGGGGGAGAGAAATGAATCCCCCCCAACAACAATCGTGTTCCCTCTTGAAATGCAGAGTATTTTGGTGTGGCTTGATCTGGGATAGGCAATTTGGGACCCCTGAGCGTTTCCAAAAACCTTGATCCCCAGAGAAGATTTCTAGCGCTGGTTTGCAGTCCAGCCGGCTACATTCATCGGACTCTCCTTGGGGCTCTGTGGGGGCCGGCCGGCCTATCGAGCGCCTGCACAACGTTCACCGCCGCTACGGAGACGTCCTGGGGCTCAGGAGGGGGCTCAGGAGCTATAGCTCAAGAGAATCACGAGGTAGAAAGAAATGGGATTGGGGGGGGGGGGGTCACTGCGCCTTCTCTCCAATCTTTTTCAATAAACGGGAGGCTGCCAGTCGCCCGCAATGCAAGGCTCCGATGCGGCTTACTCCCAAGTAAGCGCGCGCAGGATCGCAGCCGGGCTCCCCCTTCCGCGGAGCAAGCCGTCCCTTCCGGCACCCAGGCGGCGGATCCCTGGCCGGGTCGTGCACAAGGCACAAGTGGGAAGAGCTTGTCCCGCAGCGCCCCCCCCCCTGCGCCCCCCTCCCCGGGCACGGGGCAAGGGAGGGAGCCGGAGGCCTCGGCAGGAGAGCCGGCCACGTCCCCAACTCGGCTCCGGAGGAGGAAGAGGAGCGGGAAAGCAGGCCGGCCGGGAGCGCAGGGCAGAGCAGCGCCCTCCGGCGGGCCCCGGAGCGCCGTGAGTAGCGAGCGCCCGCCGGCCCGCCCCGGATCCAAGGCGCCTGGCCGCCGCCCCCGGATCGGGGCCACCCCTCCGGCTTCCCCCGCGCCTCGGCCTTTCTGGCCGCAGAGCGACGTCCCCGCAGCGGCCGTGAGCAAAAAGCACCCAGCCCCGGGCAGCGCGATCGCCAGCTTTCCGGCTCGGGAAGGCGTGGGCGGCTCGGGTCTGCTCCGCCGGGCTTCCCCGAGGAATCTCTCTACTCGGGCGGAAGCCCCGTCGCCTTCCAAGCGGGAAGGGGGCAGCGGTGCTTCTACTCCTAAGCAAGCCCGTTCCGAGCCGCGTTTACTCGGAAGTAAAGGGCACTGCGAGTCCGCGTGGGTTAGGGGGTTGCGGCGAGCCTGCTGCCCGTGGTGGAGCACGGTGAAACTTAGCTCTAGCTCGCGGGGTAAGCGAACAGGGTGTTTACAGAGGTTCTGCAACACTCGACTGGCTTTTATTAGGTGTATGGATTTCCACCCGCAAAGTTGGGAGCAAGCGCCATGAAAACAGTGGGGGCTTACTGAGCCCCTCCATCCTACTCGGAAATCTCCTCCTCCTTTATTTACCTCCCCCCCAACCCGAAACCTTCCTGACCCTCGTTAGTTCCCACCCGCAACCCCCCCCCCCCCCGAGATACCCGCTGCCTCCCAGCGTAATGCCCCAATCTTCCACCTCTCCCTGTCTCCAATTCCCTTAGCGAACCGTCCCGGCCATGCGCAGATCGGCATAGATTGCGCACGGGACGCCACGGGGGCAGTTGGGGTGGACCAGCCGCGGTGTTTTTGCCCCGGCGGGGGGAGCGCATCGCCTTGCCCCGCGTGGATTCGGTTGCGCGGCAGCGCCGCTGCTGGACGCAAGGGGCATAGCACGGGGGACACCTGAGCGCAAGCCCTGCAAGAGGAGATCCGGAGATTAGGAGGGAACCCCGCACCCCATTTTTTTTTAAAAAAGGCCCCCTCTCCACCACTGGCATTAGGGTTTCTTTGCATTCAGCTGGCTTCTCCTCTTCCTCCAGGCAAGCAGGGAGAGTCCCAGCGGCTGGCTAAACCTCCACTCTGGGGGGTGGGTGGGTGGATGGGGGTTCGGATCGTCCCCTGAATATTAAAATCCAGGGCTAATCACCTGGCAAGTTACCCTGCCGGAGTCTTAAATTGCACCTGCGTTTAGAGGGGGAGATTTTTATTTTTTATTTTGACCTAGAGGTCTTCAGCCCCTGGTTCCCCAGACTGAGTTGCTAAAAGGGTTGCCGGAAAGGTGCAAATTTAACCAAGTTGGTGAAGAAGTAGCAGCCTGTGCCTCTCTCTGTCTGTCTCTCCGTCTCTGTGCGTGTGTTCAAAGAATGGCTTTCACAATGAAGGTTGGAGCAGCTGCATTCCAGAGCACTTTCAGTTGGGGAGAGAGCTGCTCTCCTCATAGCCCAACGCAATGGTGTTGGGTGTGTATGTGTATATTTTATGTATATGAGTTTGCATCGGGTTCAGTTTAACCTGCGTGCACTTAAAAAACATTGATTTCATAGCTCTTTGCATTTTGGAACCACCGACTTCCTTCTCGTTCCTTTTTTCTCTCCCCCCCCCTCTTCCAACCTTTTTTATTTGAAGGCAAACTATCCAAAAACGCATGAGAGAGAATTAATACCACAAACACCCAACAAGGCACATACTGAAATTCAACTTACCTGACATTTTGCAGGACAAGACGATGGAGAAACTTTATATATATATATATTTTTTTACACCCAGGAATGTTGTTGTGGACAAAAAGGGATCCTCAGCTTGGCTTCCTAATGGCAAGAGGACAACACACAAGAAAACAAAGATTTTTTCAATTAAAAAATAATTCCAAATCCTTTTTGCAGATCTTGAGTGGGAGACAAACAATATTAAAGTTTTATACCTACGGATATAAGTTTGAATTTTTCTCCCCACAAGCCAAGTATTTAAAACCTGTAGAAACCAATGATTTGACAATCAATGATTGCGCGATACTTTCAATTTGAATATTCAAAGGCTCCACAAAATGGACTACCTTGGAGTGAAATTCAGCATGTCCCCATCTAGCAGAGGGTCTGAGGGAATAAGATTCACTGCCACTGCCTCTCTGGGACCCCTGGTTTGGGGACATTTGCAACCTTTTAGGCTTCATCCCGCAAATGAAGCCGGTACCCCTGAAGATGGTCAGTATTTTCGTCGGAGAGGGAGACAGGGTCTCTCACGGCCATTCCATTTCTCCGGACGGTGGCCGAGATGCTCCTGCAACCGACTGGGCGAGTTCGGGGGATCAGGGTGCACTTTGGGGGGCCACATAGGAGATTTCTGGGAGCAAAGATGGCCCTCAGGGGCGTGGCATGGCCAGAAAAGGCCGGTGAGGCCTGTACCGAATGGTCGCCGGGGAAAAGGGGCTGTGATTTCACTTCCACTGTTATTTCCTCTATGCGTCCCCACCCACCCATTGCGTCCCCCTTTTTTTCTGTTGGCGTTACATAGACATATTTATGCCTCCTGCTGAACAGAACAGTTCTGGGATTGCATTCTGGGAACGGAATGTACTGGGGATGGTTGGATATTTACACGTTCTCTCGCCACGGCACATGACGGAGCGAGCGATGACATTTCAGGTGAAATTTCCCCAAATTTCACACCTTTCCCTCCCTTCCCCACAAGGTTGTGGAAGGTTCCAGGGACAGCTGGATCAACCAGAATGTAGGCTAAGCAGTTAATCATCTACCATGAATATAATTTGATCATTGTTCCAGTTCATTTTTTTTAAATAAAAGTTCAACAAATATCCTTGATTTGAGTTAGGGAGTGGTGTTCAGCTGAGTTTAGAAATACTCTTTTTTCCCCCCCTTCTAGCTTTTGATCTCTCCATCATCTCTTGTGCGTGCAAACACACCATCGCCTCTTTTTTCTTTCTTTTTCTTTTCTTTTTTGGATCGGTGCAAAATCTCCTGAAAAGTATCCTAGGGAGGATTAATGACTCCTGAGAGATGTCACAGAAGCCCAGGATACCTGTGCAGAAGGGAATGACAGTCACTTCACACCCACCCACCCACCCACCCACCCCGCTCATTCTCCTGGCTGCTCTTCAAAGCTCAGAGAAAACTAATGAAGGAAAGCACCAGACACCAACAAGGAAGAGGCGTATGGCACAGTGGTTCACACGATGTGTGGATTGCTCAGGGTGGGGGGCTCAGCCATGAACTGTGTAGCTATAAAACAGTTCCTTTCTAATAGCCACTGATTTGGATAAACCCACCACTCACCTGTAGCAACTGAATGTTAATTTTTAACCAAAGAGGATGCCGGATCTTAAGTCAACTGCATGAAAGCTCTGCCCCTGGATGTGGGAGAGTGGGCTTTGGTTGCTGTGGGGGAGGAAGAAAGAGATGCACTCTGCATATGCTCAGAGGCACTCTCGTTATCACCACTTTGAATCTTACACGGCAGAGTTCTGGCATTCAAAACAGGGTTTGGGGTTCGATAGCTGTTGCTCTGCTCTGTTACCACGCTCTGCAACCACCACCACAAAGGGAAATGCATTTTGTGCATTTTAGAAACAAAAGCATGGATTTATTTATTTATGTTTTTAAAAAGCCAGCCAGCTGGAGTTCTGTGAAAGGAAGCATGTGTTTGTTTGAGTTGGGTGAGTTTCCAAGCTCTTGTCTAAAGATAAATATATTTCTTGCCCCATCCTTTCTAAAACTTTTGTTTAAATTGCGTTGCTATAATGTAAGAATTGAGCAAACTGGTCTGGATGTGGTATTCCTTTATTTATTCCAAATTCATATATGCACCTTCTGTTTAAATTGGGGAAGCAAAATATTGCACTCTGCATATCCAGATAAGAAAAGTTCCATGCTTGACAGGTAGAGGGAGATGTAAAATAACATTCCAAAAATAAGCTTGAGATTTTACTTCGAGAAAGGACACACAGAAGGTCTCTTGACAGAGGTTGCTAAGATTAAATGCTAATTCTTTTATGAAGTTGAAGAAGAGCTAATCTGCAGGCAAAATGTAGCAGAATATCTTGCAAGATGTTGCAAAGGTCTTCGAGCTGTAGGACTTTTCTTTGGTCTCTGGCAATAAAATGAAAATCTGAACAGTAGCTTCTCACCCAAGAATCATTGGAAGGTATAAAGGAGTAGTTATGAACCAATTGGACATTTCCAGTCAAAACCCAGCCAGAAAACTCTGTTATTAAAAAAAAAGACCCTGTTCACTTGCATTTACTTTGGAGTAAGTACAGCTGAGCTTCAATAAAACATCTTGTGTAAGCATGCATAGGATTGGATTTTAAAGCAATAAACGTTAGTCTTTAACTCTAATCTGCAGTTTCGGGTTTCCTTTTATTTTTCTTCGCCCTGTGTATCAGTCCCTTCCCCCCCACCTCCTTCCCTCCCCCCTCTCTCTCTTAAAAAGGAAAACGTAATATAGTTCAGAGACAGAAACCAGTTGTGTAATATGCCCAGTCCATTGCAGATCAATTTTGACATGACTGTCATTGAAAATAACAAGCCACATAAACCTCAGACAAGCCATTTACAAGTGTTTAGAGAGAGAAAAATCCTACAATTCCCAGCATGCCCCAGCCAGCATGCTGGGGATTGTAGGACTTTTCTCTCTAAACACGCATAAGTGAGTTGAAGCCGCCATCTGTAGTCACCATCACGACTGCCTTGTCACTGTGAGGCATTGAAAGCTCTTTCAAGGCACATTAAAAAATTTACCTCTACAAGAACGGAGCGCAAATCGGGCGTAGAGGCGCGTTTTCTCTCTGATTATGCGCATTATTGAATGTGTGTTAAATAGCGAGTTTTATTTTGCTCCGGCCGTTAAAGCACATTTTGACTATGTGAACAAGCGATTCTCCGCATTAACTACTTGTAAAGCGCATTTGAAACAACCGGTAAGGTCACCAGTTGAGTGCTCAATTACCTCCTGCATACAAGCATTTACGATAAAGCGCTTCAGCGATTATGCGCATAATCGGCTAACCAGGCGTCAAACGGAATCCATCTAGAGGGGGTCTTAGTCCTGATCTGTTTATGGGGCACGTGGATTTGGAGGCCGTCATCGCGATACTGTAGAACCCAAATTGTATCCATCCATGATGCACATTTTTAATGCTTTTGTTCGAATATTAGTGCAAAGATAATTAACTGACTGGCTGATCTTTCAAGGTGTACTTAATGGTACCAACCGCTCATGAGGATGCGCCGGCACACTTCCTGCTGGTTGTCATTCAACGGGACCAAACAGTGAAATAGTTTGCAGATCGCCATTTTAGGAAGACCTGGCTGTTTACACCAGCAGAGAAATCCTCTGACCATTTCATGTATTGATTTCTTTAGGCTGCACTCTTCATGTTTAGACAGAAAAAAAAGTTCCCAAACACTGCTGGCTGGGGAATGCTGGGAGTTGTAGGATTATTTTCTGTCTAAACATGCATAGGATTGCGCCCTTTAATATGGATCACTAACGTTTCCAATCATCATGGGATGATCAAAAGTCGGAGCATGGAATTCCCAAGCTGTCTCCCATCTCGGCACTGGCCAATGACTAGGCTGACCATATGAAAAGGAGGACAGGGCTCATGTAACTTTAACAGTTCTAGAGAAAAGGGAATTTCAGCCGGCGTCATTTGTATGCAATTCGTACCTGGTGAAATTCCCTCTTCATTACAACAGTTAAAGTTGCAGGGGCCCTGCCTTCTTTTGTATATGGTCACAACTTTAACTGTTGTGAATGAAGAGGGAATTTCACCAGGAACTAATTGCCTACAAATGACACTGGCTGAAATTCCCTTTTCTCTACAACTGTAAAGGTTACATGAGCCCTGTCCTCCTTTTCATATGGTCAGCCTACTAATGACCAGCCTGCTTAGCTTCAGCAAGGCTCAGCTCAGTCACAAACCTAACCGGTTCCTTTAAATCCCATTTACACTCATACGCAGCCCATATACTTTAATCACAAGTTGGGAATCACTTTCTCAGTATCTGTTGATCAATTACATTTCAATCCTGCTCTGCCTCCAAGGCACTCAGAGTTGTGTACTGCTCCCCCATTTTACCATGACAACAACCCTGTGAGGTAGGGACATAGGAGACTGCTTTATCCGGAGATACTCTTAGTCCATATAGCCCAGAATTGTCAGCACTGATGGGAAGTAATGGCTCTCTGGGTTCCAGACAGGTGTCCTTTCTAGTCTTACCTGGAGATGCTGGGTATTGAACCCATGACCTCCTGTGTGCAAAGTAGCTGCTGTACCACCAAGCCATGGTTCGGGTGAGAGTGACTGATTCCTTAGCTGTTGTGAAACCATCTTGAGAAGGGCCATGCAAATAAATCAGACTTGACTTGATTTCCCCAAAGTTACCTAGCGAGTTTCCTGGCTGAGTGAGGACCTGAACCTAATCTAACACAGTGGCTCAATTCGGACGACACAATAAACAACTGGTGTGGGGGAAACAATCGTCAGTTGTTTTGACTATTGTGTCATCCGAATGCTGCCATAGTCAACTCAGCGCTGATCCTAATCCACACCACAGTTGATTATTTATTACCATGATGTGTGAGGAGTACCCCCTAGTTGAACAACTATAAAGTTGATTATTACCCCACCATTGACTATCGTGTCGTCCGAATTGAGCCAGTGAGTCCTCCTGCAAGGAACACGTCTGAGCTTTTCACATGGACGTAAGTTTGCTCTATACAGTGGAGACGGGTGGTTCCGATGTCAATGGGGCTGCGAATCAGCTCTCGATTTCAGCCAGAAGCAGCCACAACTGAAAGGGAGTTCCTCGAACCTAGCTCTTCCAAGTAACCCCTACCACTGACTGTGCTCACGTAGCATGGCAGAAATATACTCTGCACATATTCAGGGCACTTTTTTAATCCATGTATGAGCTGGGCATTTCAAAGCAGGATCCACAGCTGAGCGCCGGCTAACAACACAATCAAAAGGAAGCCACAGGTTAAAAACAAAAAGGGATGCGCAGCGGGAGTAAAATGCACATGTGTTTCAGAATTAAAGAATCCAGCCAACAAAGTTGTCAGATTCAGTTCCTAAAATATAATTTCGTACAAATGCGTGTGCAGGTTGCACTTCCTCCGTGTGTGTGTGTACTCTGTACATGCTTCTAGGACAGCCTTCCCCAGCACCTGGCTGGGCATGATGGGAATTGCAGTCTAAAACATCTGGATGGCATCAGGTCAGAAAGGCTATTCTAAGTGTTCTCCCGCTGGTTGTTAGCTCAGATATTCCACGTCTGGGCCATAGGGGTGGTGGTATCTGTTTCTAGTTGCCTGATGCTGGAAATAAAATGTTGGACTACCGAGAGATCTTTAGTTTGATCCAACTGGGATTTTCTTCTATTCTTAAACTTGGATTGAACCTGATCTTTAACAGATCCCCAGAGAATTGCGCCCAAACTCTAAGTTGCAAACAGCGTCAGAGAGTGAACTGTCTCCTGGTTGCGCGGCGCCTGAATTCCTGAACCCGTTTTTCTTGGGGGCAAAGTCCAGGCTTACTTGAAAAATATATAGAGATATTTGTCATTTCCCTTTCTGGGTCTTGTTTGATTAAAGCCTCAGATGAGATGTGGCAACAGCTCAGAATAACCAGAGGAGGTTGGGTCAGCTGCACGCACATAGCCCAAAGGGATTGAGTTTCCATCCTAGCAAGTCGAAACAGGATTTGAGGGGGGGGGGGGGGAATAAAAATCAAGAAATGTAAAGAAGCGAAGGAATGTTGAGCTACAGGTGGGTGCAGAGGTCAAACCTTTTGGTGCTGGGGCCCTGCCTGCCTGGCTACCTTTCTCATGCTTGTGGTCTGACGTTCTCGTATTTGCTGAAATGTCTCAAGGATTTGACAAAGGGGAAAGAACCGGGTGACAAAGGAGGGCGATCACTGAACTTCCTTTTGCAGAAACAACCCCTAAAAACAATATACTTACATCTTAAAGAAGATTTTGCTTTGTCCTGTTCACCTAGCCAGCAGGGATAAGGCCTACGAATTCTGGGCTGCACCGTTTGAGACTGCAGAGTGTGTGTCTGTTCCATTTTCAAACGCTCCTCTGCGTGGAAAGCTCCCTGCATGTAGTCAAGTAGTGTCTCAGGGAGAAGGCTTTGCTCAACCCATCTTTCTGACATGCTGCTTTATGACATGCAGGGATTTTGCCGTTTATAAACGGGGGGAGCGTTCAGAAATAGTCTAAAGTGGTACAGTTCACAATTTTCTGTCTACCACCTTGTTCTGCATAATAGGTAGATTGGTTCTGGGCTTTCCCCCTCCCTGGACACTGCAGCATAAGTGCATTGAAACACTGCTGACCTCCAAGACGCAACAACGGGACTCTTGTGATCCTGGGACAAATGTCCCCTCTGCCCAGTGGTCAGGATGGTTCTGAACCCAGCAGTTCTCTCCCACATGGTCATGACCTTTCTGAGAGATACAGAAGAGGGTACGCTGGTAAACGGAAATGTTTTCACCACCTTGGAGCCTCCCAGTGCAACTTGCGTGCGTGCGTTACAGCCGAAAAGTGCCATTTTCAAAAGGAACACACCGCTGTGTGAACGTGTTTGACTGTCGGCCTTAAGGAGCCGTACCATTGGGTTTTTTTTCCACACTTCCTCTCACAAGGGTGTATCTTTCCCAAATCAGTATTGCCTGCTGAGGGTCCTCTCTTGCATTCACCGTGGGATCTCTGCACAGTGCAGTTCAGGGGGTGGGAGCTGGTGACCACGTTTTGGAGGCCTCACCCTGGTCCTCTTTGAATGGAAAGTGATAAGTTTCTAAAGAACCCCGGAGGTCAGGGGGAAAACTTGTATTTGGGTTTCTTTGTGGTGGGTTTGTTTTTTTGCAAACACCACCACCTGGTGGACAGGTATGGGAATGCCAAGCTCTTCAAGATCCTAAGGGCCAAGCTAGTTGTTGTGATGTGGAACTCCCAAGGTCTTTTTCAAAAAGCAGTTGCATGATGAGGGTGGTGGATTGGGGCCCCATCACTGGGAAGGGAGATTAAACCCTCCTCTCCCTGTACATAGGAACATAGGAAGTACTGAGTCAGACCATTGGTCCATCTAGCCCGGTATGGACGACACTGACTGGCAGCTGCTCCTCAGGGTTCCAGGCAGGATTCGTTCCAAGATTCTTTAGGAGGGTAAGATCAGGGGGGCTTCCAGTTTTGATCTAACTCTGCCCCCAACCCAAATACCCCATGGGCCAAGCATGAAACACGACTCTAGGGGAAACAACAGCGGGTCTCCTGGCGCCTTTAGGAGTCATTGATGTATTATTGCATCGGCTTTCGTGGACTACAGTTCCCTTCATTAAATGCATGACTCTAGTCCACAAGAGCTAGTTCTGTCATAATAAATTTATTATGTATTTATCTTCGAATATTTATATACCAATTCCCATTCTGAAAAATCCCAAAGCGGTTTGCAGTTCATTGTAAAATGGTACATCTTTCTAAAAGCACAACAATGTTTCGACAAGTTGATGGTTGGGAAAAAGCAGGGTAAATGAGTCAGTTTTTAATAGTCGTTAAAAGCACATGAGCATCACTGCCTGACAGAGGGGAAGGGCATTCCAGAGCGCTGCTGCAGAGAAGGCCCGTCGCTGGGTTGCCATCAGATGGAACTCCGTAGGATGTGGCATAGACAGCAAGACCTCCCCTGATGATCACAGTGGACTAATGCATCTATATAGAGCAAAACTACCTTTCAAGGAACCCAGACCTAAGTTATGTAGGGCTTTATATGTCCTTGAATACAGCTCGGTAGCAAAATGGCCGCCAGCGCCATTCTTTCAGCACAGGTAATATTTGTGAGCCGTTAGGTACTAAAAGACCCTTGGTTGTTGCTGCTTCTGCTACAACAGACTTAACACAGCTACCATAGGCATGCACAAGGGGTGTGCCTTGTGTGCCCAGGGACACCCTAATGTCTCAAGCCCTAATGTCTCTCAGCTGGGAGCCACATTTCAAAGAGGCCAGGAGGAGGGGACCCAAAGACTAATATCGCCTCATAAGACCCTCCTCCGGCCAGTGTCACCATAAAGTCCCACCAATGCTGGGGCTTGAGGAGTGTCTCCTTATTCCGTCCCTCCCCCCTCACCTGCAATGGCCCTCCAGTAGTCTGAAAATCTGAATGTGGAGTAGGACATCAATGGAACAGTGTTTAATCAATAAATGAATAAAAATAATGAGTCTTCAATAAATGTTTGTCTTTAAAAAAATAAATTAATAAAATTCACGGGGTGCACCCTCTAATGAAATATGCTGCACACGCCTATGACAGCTACCTTTTTGAAGATCCTACCATGGGAAGTGCTGGGGCATTGAATCAGTGGTTTGCTCCCTGAATAAGCACATTTAGTTTCAGGCTCGGAGCATGGGTACCCTGAGTGCGCATTCACAGTGAAACCCAGGGAATTGGGCTAGCGAATGACCCATTGGGTGTCTTGGAGCTCTGTGATCCAATGAATAAAAGGGAGGAAATAGCTACCAGCATGCAAGGGATTATTTGTAGCAGAACGCAGCAAAACAGCAGTCATCACATTAATTGGACACCAGTTTATTTCCCCTAACAGCGCATGAGGTGTGCAGAGTTGTTGGTGAATGCACAGCACCCCCTGGCGGCCATCAAATATCTCTGTAGGGCCCACCGTTCCTTCTGCAGCCGTTGCCCTGTTTGTACCGCTAGCCATTTTCTGTTGCACTTGGGTTTTTCAGGGGTTTTGTTCATTTGCATGGTTTCCCAGTTATGGTTGCTTCACGTCAGCCTCACCCCAAATGGCGTACAAAAGTGGGGGATCAGAATAGGAGGGGAAAGGGAGGCTTGGGGGATAACGTTAATTTCGTCATCTTTTTGCATTGACACAACCCCAACTAAAAGCCTGTGCTGAATATGGAATAACGGGCTCAAGTGACAGGAAGCCAGATTCCGGCTGGACATCAGGAAAAACTTTCTGACTGTTAAAGCAGTACGACGATGGAACCCATGACCTAGGGAGGTGGTGGGCTCTCCCACACTGGAAGCATTCAAGAGGCAGCTGGACAGCCATCTGTCAGGTAGGCTTTAATATGGATTCTTGCACTGAGCAGGAAGTTGGACTCGATGGCCTTATAGGCCCTTCCAACTCTACGATTCTATCATTCTAAGTACTGCAACTTCAAGGGGAGACCGGCATGTGTGAATGAGCTCTTCTGTATGCCTTCATTCATATAATGCCAGAACCTAACCCCCCTCCCCTATACGTTTATCTCCATATTTTTTCCAGTGCTTAAGAAATTTCAGTAGCTTCCAGTTTATCTTCAAGGTGCTAGTTTTAACCTATAAAGCCCTGCACAGTTTGGGACTGGGGTATCTAAAGGAACTCTTTCTTCTCATGAACTGTCTGCCTGTTCTTATTTTGAGACCTTTTCCTCCAAACCAAAAAAAAGCAGGTGAAGAGGATTCATGGACTCACAGACAGCGTTAAGGTTTTGCAGTGGCTACATGGGAATGCAGGAAGCGGCTTGGTTCTAGAGCGGATGATTTTTCCGTTGGAACCCAGTACGGTCTATAATGACTGGGGGTGGCTCACTAGGGCATCTGGAAGAGACTTTCCCATTGCCTCTACCCGATCCTTTTGAGCTTGGGGAGTCCTGCAATCCAAGCATTATCCCCCTTGAGCTATGGCCCCCTTCACCAAGTAGATGTGCCTTTGGCATGGCACACTTTTCTCCCTTCCGCTTTCTACTGCAGGCCTGTTGTGATCCAGATGGTATGGCGTTGACTATGCAGGATCCAGCTTTCATCCAGGGCGATCGTCAGGTCCCTTCCATCTTTAGAGTTTTAGTATTTGCTCAACTTGTTTCTAAAGGTGGGCTTGTCTTGTTTCCTTTGCTTAGTAAGTCCTTCGACATTCATACAACCCCCAAAGGGGGCTGCTGTCTTCCTTTGGCCAGAGAGCGTTGTTGTCGTGGAGAGGTGTTGCGTCCGAGGAGTCTTCCGAAGAGACGTGGAGCATCTTGGGAGGGAGATCGCTGCCCACGGTGGTCATAAAAGAGGAGAAAGGGTAGGAGGGGGAAGAGGAGTAGCCAGTGGCATAATGGACATCTTCAAGAGCGTGGAAAGGGTAGGACTGAGATCCAGGGATGGGCGAACTCCAGCTGGGGCTTCTGTAGTGGGAAGACCCTCCCGGCTCATGGGAGACAAGGCAGCCATGGGCGGAAGACACTTGCAAGGATTCTGAACACTCATCCGACTGACCGAGGCTGTCGGGCAGGGGTTGTTCCCAGGAGTCTCTCTGAGAGGAAGAGACAAAACCATAGCTGAAAGTTCTCAAAGGTTTGCAGGCAGGGCATCCATCGCCCTGACTGTATTTTGGGAAGCAGCAGGGGGTGGGAGGCAGAAGATCCTCCCGGGATAGTTTCTTTTCTCTCTCTCTCTCTCTCTCTCTCTCTCTCTCTCTCTCTCAGAGAGAAAGAGTTAACTGTTAACACTGATATATTTGCACTTTGTATAATGTAGTTTGAATTTTTGTGAACTGCCCAGAGAGTTTCGGCTAAGGGGCGGTATATTAATATAATGAATGGATGAAATGAAATGTTAAGATGGCTGCTTGCCTTCTTTTGGGAAAGCTTTAAAAAACCAGGAAGTGAGCTGTGATCAGAGGCGGGTGTGTTCCACCGTTATGCCGTTGCGCTTTGCAAGCACAGAAACCGGCACTGAGACCAGAAAGTATCCTCTTGAGATCACAATTCCTTTTATTTTATTTTAATGACATTCATCCATGGGGGGGGCATGTGTCCTAGAGCAGACAGTCCTCATTTTCAAGGGCTCTCAGAGGACAGTCCTCTATTTGAAGGCATCCTCCGTTTGAAGGGTTATCCAGTCCAAGCCTGGTTTAAGAATGAACAACCATCAGGATGTTGTAGAGCTGGACAAGGGGCAGAAAATGATGAAGGGGCTGGAGAACCTTACAAGGAGCAGCTAAGACATCTGGGGGTTTTAGTTTAGGAAAAAGGCAAGTAAGGTGGAGGGTCATGAATGATGTTTATAACATTATGAATGGGATGTTTTTCCCCCCTTCCTGTCTCATAATACTTACTAGAATTTGAGGCCCTCCAGATGTGCAGGACTACAAGCACCATCATCATCATCTGACATGACCATCGCTGGGGATTGTGGGAGTTGTAGTCTAATTCCCAACATGAACCTACCCGTACACTACGCTCAACATCAAAGGTCCTCCTCCAGGTGCCTACTCCGAGGGAAGCTCAGAGGACAGCAACAAGGGAGAGGGCCTTCTCTGTGGTGGCCCCTCAATTATGGAATGATCTCCCCGATGAGGCCCGCCTGGCGCCAACACTGTTATCTGTTCGGCGCCGGGTCAAAACTTTTCTTTTCTCCCAGGCATTTTAACAGTTCAAGTTGAGGTTTTGATTGACATTGTGGCCAGGCTTAGCAGTTAAAATGTTTTAAAATGTTTTAATGTCAGCTGTTTTATGTTTATGGTTTTAAATTTTGTATATTGTCTTTTAGTGTTCAATCTTTTAATTTTTGTAAACCGCCCAGAGAACTTTGGCTATGGGGCGGTATATAAGTGTAAATAATAATAATAATAATAATAATAATTCACCTGGAGGGAGCCAGGCTGGTGAAGGCTGATTTATGGACTTCCACTGCCATGGGTTGTGTTGATGGCTGCTAGCTTGGATGGCTTTGGAATTAGATACATATATGATGGAGGAGGAGGAGGAGAGTTCTATCTATAACTATTAGCCATGCTAACACCATGGAACCTCCACTATCACTGAATGCCAGTTACTCAGGAGCAGCCATGGAAGAGGACTGTTGCCTTCCTGAGCAGCGTGTTGGTTTCCTGGACCCATCCAGCTAGCCATTGTGGGTTACAGGATGCTGGTTTGATTCACTAGGGTGGGGCATGGTTGGGCACCTGCCAAAGACCCAAACCCCAGCAAGGTCCCCCTGGAACTGCTCCTCCTCTTCGCCTCTGCAACCCGCTGGTTCCCCTGCCTCTCACTCTGGCCCAGACAATGGTGGTGGTGAGAAGGAGGATCAGGAGACACCACATGGCCTCTTTGCTGATTGTCTCTCTAATTGCCAAGCAATCAAATGGGTGCCATGATGAGGAAGAGGAGGAGGAGCAAGAACAGCTGGTGACCATGGCGGTGAGAAGGTAGACTCACTGAGGGAGGGGGTCCATGGAGGGACCAGAAACCTGGAACCCACAGTGGTGGAAGGACGGAAGATCTCCCTGCACAAGGGTCTTCAGACATCCTCTCCATTTGACCATCTCGCAATCACTGCACCTTACTTACGGTCAAAAAGTGTGATGAGTCACTTGGAAAGGATGGCATGACAGATGCCAGAGGCGAGGCGCCAAGGAGAGGAGAGGCTCCGGAGGTGACGGATGCCGCGCGGTGGTCGACATACTGGTCCATGAAATGGGTGTCCAGGAGGGAAGGGTAGCCCTGGACTGCCGGCGATTCATACGCAAATTGCTTTGCTATGAGGGAAGATGCGTAGACATCGCCAGAGATCGGCTTGTTGCTTTGTAAATCCATGTCTGCCATTAGGGATCTTCGAACTCCATAGTAACTGGACACAGCAGCGGAACCTTTTGGCAACGGAGAAAGGAAGTTGGTTACTAGCGTGCCAGAAGCCAAGGCGAGCTGAAGAGGGAAGGACCCACAGGTCAAAATTTGAACTGTCAAATCCGATAAAGAAAGCCTTGTCCATTAATCGCATGAAGTTCGGTCAATTAATCAATTGTTAACATTTGTGTACGGGTAAAATGATATCTCTGACACAAGAAGGACTCTCCCATTGTTTTGGGATGAGGAGAAGGATGCCTCATCTGGAAACACCCTCAGTCTCCAAATTCAAGCTACAGAGATGTTCCTTGCTGCCTCTTTGTCCTGCTCTCAAAACATGAATGGGCATCACCCATTCCAAAGACTTGGCCACTGAGGGACTTTTGGCACATTTGTCACACCCCTGGTTCCCAGCAAGTGACACAACCCATTCCGTCGAGACCAAGCTCATAACGCAAGCTGTATGGGATTTCTTATTGTTCTGTTTTAAGGTTGCAATGTGGATTTTAACTATTTGTATTTTTCTACTGTTTCCTTTTTGATTGTGGTTAATTCGTAAAGGTATATATTTGCACTTTTATAAATATCGTGCCAAATATTTATTTATTTATTTATTGCATTTTTATACCGTCCTATAGCTGAAGCTCTCTGGGCGGTTCACAAAAATTAAAACCATGAAATCATTTTAAGAAATATAAAACAGACAACAATCTAAAAATACCTTCACGGTTGCTTCTGTAATGCTTATTATCAGTCCTGCTTGAAGCTGAATTTATTTGCTGCGAAGTTGCTAGTGTTTTGTTAAGGTCTAAAGCAAACTTGTCTTTATTGTTTTATTACGCCTTCTGTTTTAAATTGTGTTTAACTATTGTAATAATAAAATCATTATGCTTAAAAGCAGTTATTAGCCATGTTCAGCTTGGCTGTACTGGGGAGAACTGGATTTGAATCCTTACCGAGCCATGATACATGACCAATCTCTCAGTCACCTCAAAGTGCTGTTGTGAGGAAAGGGGGGGGGAACCTGGATAACTACATGTATGCCATCCTGGGCTCCTTGAGGAAGGGGGGAAAAACAGGATAAAAATGTAATCCGTTCATTTCTCTGTAAAAATATACTTACCCGACAATGGGACAAATGATGACTGAGTTGTTACACCGCTTCCCTGAAAGGAAATGCATGATATATTAAAAAGATAAAAAAAAATCCCTCTCATATTTAGCAAGCTCCATTGGATTATATCTTAAGAATCCCAGTGGAATCCTAGGCTTCAAAATAAAATGTAGATAGATTAATAGGTTGGCTTTTTTCGGTCATTGATAGCCAGTAGAGGCTGGTGGCTCTGGTGTCAGTAGGGTGGAGAATCCGCTCCGGGTTTCAATCAGAACCAATCAGAACTCTAAAGGAGCTCTCCAAGGTGTGAACCCTAGAAACTGACCTTTTAAAATATATAAACAGGATATATACCTAAAAATACCCAAAGGCCAGGCACCTTGTCGAAGATTTGGATGCAGTGTTGACACCCAGATACAGATGGTTCAGAAACTTCATCTGGTACAGAATGTGGCTGACTGGGTTTTGGTGGGAAGAAGGCAATTGAGTCATATAACACCTACACTGCATCAGCTGCCCTGGTTATCGGTGTGTATCTGAGCCCAATTTAAAGTGCTGGTTTTGACCTTGAAGGCCTTAAACTGTTTGGGGACACATTTCTTGAAGACGCTCCTTCACCCATATCAGCCTGCCCAGATCAGAAAAAGAGGCCCTTCTCATTTCCCCACCTGTGAGAGCAGTCAGGTGGGTGAACACATGTGGGAGAGCCTTCTCTTCAGTGGCCCCACACCATTGGAATATGTTGCCATTGGGGGTCCACCATATTCCAACACTGCAGCCTTTTAAGGAGGCCTTGAAAACATGCTATTTTATTCTGGCCTTCTCCCAGTATGATTGCATTTGTTGCTATTTTTATTGCTGGTTTTACTGTTGTTATTGTATTCTTACTGGTTGTATTCTTTGTAATAATCATACCGGTTTTATGTGTTTACTGCTGTACATTGCCTAGGCAGGACATCTGCCCTGAAAAGTGGCTGAGAAATATTTTAAATAAAAGTAATATATTAAAACTGAGCCCTGCCTAGTTCCAATCCCAGAGGTGAGACAAGTTCCAATCCCACATTCAGTGCCGGCCTTAACCTGGTGATAATGAAGGCGTTAGGTATATTCTTTGGAATCCAACTGGACCACTTTCTACATGCTAATCCCCCATCTTATTATAAGCAAGACTACAATTAACAATAATAGAATCATAGAATAGTAGAGTTGGAAGGGAACTATAAGGCCATCGAGTCCAACTCCCTGCTCAATGCAGGAATCCACCTTAAAGCATCCCTGACAGATGGTTGTCCTGCTGCCTCTTGAATGCCTCTAGTGTGGGAGAGTCCATGTCCTCCCTAGGTCATTGGTTCCATTGTCGTACTGCTCTAACAGTCAGGAAGTTTTTCCTGATGTCCAGCAGGAATCTGGTTTCCTGTAACTTGAGACCATTATTCCGCGTCCTGCACTCTGAGTTGATCGAGAAGAGATCCTGGCCCTCCTCTGTGTGACAACCTTTCAAGTACTGGAAGAGTGCTATCATGTCTCCTCTCCACCTTCTCTTCTCCAGGCTAAACATGCTCAGTTCTTTCAGTCTCTGCTCCCATTGGTTTTCAGCCTGGAGTGGCAGAGTACAACCTCCTCCAATTTGCATACTGCAAACAGGAGTTTCCTGCCACGGCAAGCAACCAAATTTAGAGGTTTAGATTTGAATTAAAATTTGCCAGTGTCAAGACTTCCTTTTGGTTAATAAGGCTCAGCTCCCACCTGGGCATGTGTTCATCAATGGAAATAAGCTCATTAGGTCGCAACCCACACTTGAAAATAAAGCAAAATAAAAGCATACACAAAGAGACGAAGGAGACTTGATATCCTACCAGCACCTTAGAGCGGACACCTTTCTGGGGATTGTATCAGGGACTGACTCGCACAACTGCTCTGAGGGGCCTCTTAGGAACATAAGCTGCTGCTTTGTACATTCATTCACTTGACCCCACCTTTCCTAATCGGGCATCCCCCAGGGGGTTTGGACTACAAGTCCCATCATCCCCAGTCAGCACGGTCATTCAGGAAAGCTGATCCCATCAATACTGTCTCCCCTGGCTGCCAGCATCTCTCCAGGGTTCCAGGTAGAGACGGTCCTTCCCATCTGCTGCTACGTGATCCTTCGGAGACGCTCCAGGAATCAAATCTGCAGCCTTCGGTGTGCAAAGAATGGGCTGTACCACTGGGCTATGGTCCCTTTTCAACCCCTCGCGATTTGGGAGCTATTTAGAGAGTGAAGCAGATGCCTGAGCAATTCCCACATTATGCTCAGATCTTAATTCTGTTTCGAAATCGAAAGTAGATACAGTGAAGGAAGAAAGCTAGGGATAGGGCATTTGCTCGTTCGCTGGTGAAAATCCAAGCTATTTCACCTTCCATTTGGAATCTTCCTGTGTTTCCCCACAAATTCTTCCATCCTTTCTCTTACCAGAAAAAATATCCCTTTTTACTGGTAACACGAGGAGCCCCCTGTGGCCAGCCCTCACTGGGGTTTATTGGGTAGGCTGAGGTGTTTGTTAGTTTGTTCCCTTTGCGGGGGTGGGGGTGGGGGTTCCTAAATTTTTTTTGTACTTTTTAAAGCCTGGAGTTTTTCCCAATCCTACTGATATCTCTCTCCTTCTTGTTTGTCAGTGGCTCCGTTTTGGCTATGGTCCAGTTAGCAGTCACTAACTGAATTCATTAAGGCAGGGAAATGATGATGATGAAATAAAAGGTAAACTCCCTCCTTTGAAGGTCTTATAATCATAAAGCTGATATAATATTTTGCCCTGGCAGGTTGAATTCCTAAAAGGAGAAGCTATAGTGTCGAATCTCAGGCCTGTTGGCCAAATCTGGTGCACCAGAGATCCAGATCTGGCCAACCAGATGGCTACGCCCCCTTTCCCTGGCCATGCATGCCCCCTTTCCCTTAACTATTGGTTATTTGGTATTGTCCCGGCTGGTGCACGTCCCCCACAACACACATTCTAAATGCTTGAAATGCCTTGCCTAATACTTAGCTACTGACCATTAAGATCGTGAAGCTAAAATACGTTGGTCTTTTAGCTATTCTGGCTACACCCCTTTTACCTTTGGACCCACCCATCACTGGAATTTTATTTATTTATTTATTATTATTGCATTTATATCCCACCTTTTTTTTCCTCCAAGGAACCCAAAGCAGGGTACATAATCCCCCTCCTCTCCATTTTATCCTCACAACAACAACAACTCTGTAGGTTGGGTTGAGAGTCTGTGACTGGCCCAAAGTCACCCAGTGGGCTTTCATGGCTGAGTGGGGACTAGAACCCAGATCTCCTGACTCCCAGTCCAACACTTTAGCCACTACACCAATGGCGCCTCCAAGAGTTTCTCTGAAATGGAATGTGGCCCTCGCTCTGGAACGACCTCTGTGCTGGGGCATTCATTCAGCCCATTCACACCTGCTTGGCTTCTCCCACTAGCTTGCTTGGGTTCAGACAGCATGCTAAACCATTTCTGGTTTGTTTAGCGGGTCGCACTAGCAGGAGCAGCCAAGTTGGCAGGGCGAATGGTCCGTGTACTCCAGCAGCGCAGTTAGTTCACAGAGGGTGGGATCCTCCAGAATTCTGGCTCGTGGTTGCATGTGGATGCGTCCCTTGTCTGCACTCCTGGGAAATAAAAAATGCAAACTGCGCATACATCACTGGCATGCGAATAGGGCCCCCATGATTATTTGGAGGAGAAAGGCCGGACCTTCAAAATCCTGAAGCGCATTTGACAGTTCGGAGGCTCATTTAGCAAGAGACCACCTGCTAACACACACACACACACACACACACACACCCATGCATTGACAGCTCCCTGACCCGCTCTGGATGCATCTGCCACAAACAGGGATTGTGCTCCTTCTTCATCAATAGGCTGGATCACACCTGCTCACCTGGTGTTTGCTTTTGGATTATGATAGTATCTATGCTGTATAACAACTGTGTCCGTATGTACGTGCATGATAACACAGTCGCAAGCCTAGCCAGAGGGCTGTCTGTGCAAATAAGGAAGTTTGTTCTGTTTTGTAGCTTTTGGATAGAACTGAACTCCTGTGCACCACACAGACTAAGAGTAAGGGCTGCGAATCAGGACGTTCCATTCTTGCATCTGCCATGATAGCTTTAGGCCAAGGGCAGGCAGAAGCTGGGCGTTTGGGACTTTAGCTTCTAGAAGCTCCTGCCAGCATGGCCAATAGTCAGGAATGCTGGGAGTTGAAGTCCAAAACACCTCAAGGACTACGTTCCGCCCACTTATGCCTTAGGCGAGCTGTTGACTCTTTCAACTTCAGCTCCTCATCTGCAATATGGGTGTGTGTGTAATGATGATAATGATGATAATCATGACCCACCTTACAGAGTTGTTCTAAAGTTGATTTTTCTGCTCAAATTTTGAAAACAGTTTTTTTTTTAATTTAAAATCTATCTTCATGTTTTTGAAGATGAATTTTACCAAAGTTCACATTTGTGTCCTTTGAAGTTTGCTGGCCAACTCTTGAATGTTTTGTCAGGCCTCAAATATGAAATTGCATAAGCAGATGCCAAATACTAAATACCAGTCCACTGCACGTCAGCTATACAATCCGACGAGATGCTACATACCATTGCATGTCAACCATCTAATACAATCAGCTACTAAACGTTACGGCGTGCCGCCCATCAATTACCATCAAGTATGAAACACCATTGCTTATCAAATGCCGTCAGTTTCCAACTTTTAAATGCTGAAATCAAGTATCATTGGACAACAAATATAGGAAAATTGGAGAATACCTGATCATTCAGAGAACGTTTGGAGAATATTTCAAATAAAAAAAGCACAGAGAAGGATTTTTAAGGAGCAAGACGGTTTCGGCTACATTTGATTACTGTCTGGCTTGCCAACAGACTAGGACCTGCTCACTTTGGGCACTGGAATCCCCTTGGAGAAACCAAATGGCAACTAATTAGGATTGGTCCCTACATGAAGCAAGAAAGTTCTAGGTAGTTACCAGGCAGGAACCAAGGATGCTGCATCAGATGCCTCCAGACTACGGGATGTTCAGATTTTCTGAAATCCCCTCCATTTGTGTTTCGTGGATTATCAGGTGTCTTTTGTCCCGTCACCTGTTCATTGATGTAATTGGATCTTTTTAACCGGAATTTCATTCTACTTGCACTAATTCGCAAATGCACTATTATGCATTATTTTGAGTGTCCCCTCCCAAAGTGAAAAAAACAAACAACAGTTTGCAAGTCCATGGACTCAGAAAAATCCGCCCCCCTTCTGAATCCATAGGCTGGATTCATAGAAATCCGAACCCGTCTGAATCCACTGCAGATTCCTCAGCCATCCCTCCTGCAGGCCATGGCTTGTGATTAGGTTTTGAAGAAACGGCCACTTACGTTCAGCCGCGAGCCGCTTGTCTGCCTCAAACGCTTTTCAGCCAGCAGATCCTTAACCGTGTGCTTTACCCGCACTCCTTGATAAACCCGTTTGCCATAATCTGCAGAAACTAAACAAGGAGAGGAATCGTGAACGGACGAATGTAAAAAAAGAAAGGAATTCTGTACAGGAAAAGCTTCATAAGTAAAGAAGTCCACATCTAGGGTGACCAACTGTCAGGATTTCCCCGGATTAATAATAATAATAATAATAATAATAATATATTTATTTATTTCTTACCCGCCTCTCCCTCTGGATTGAGGCGGGGAACAACATTAAAAACAAATTATATAAAATACATAAAACGAATTGAAAACATATAAAAACGAATACATTGTTAAAATACCTATAAAACTCTTAAAATTCAATTGGGTAGGCCTGCCAGAAGAGATCAGTCTTTATAGCTTTCTTAAATTCTGAAATACTGTTAAGTTGGTGAAACTCTCCTGGCAGGCCATTCCACACAGTCTGGGAGCGGCAGAAGAGAAGGTCCTCTGGGTAACAGTTGTCAGCCTAGTTTTGGCTGACTGTAATAAATTCTTCCCAGAGGACCTGAGTGTGCGGGGCGGATTGTATGGGAGAAGGCGATCCCGCAGGTAACCTGGACCCAAACCATGTAGGACTTTAAAGGTAATGACCAACACTTTGTACTACACCCAAAAACTAATTGGCAGCCAGTGGAGTAATTTTAAAGCTGGTGTAATATGGTCATCCCTAGGTGTACCGGTGACCAACCTGGCTGACATATTTTGAACCTGGTGTTTGTTCTATCCTGGGTGTCAGGGGGGATTTTCTGTAATTTTCCATAATGTCCTGGATTGACACACTTTCCCCTTTAAGGCTGCCATTAGCATGGTGGGGGGAAATGACACACTTTCCGGAGGTCCCCTGCCCCACTGGGCGACCTGTTTTTTGGTTTCCCAAATGTGGTCACCCTAACATTTCCCAAGACTTAATCCCCTACTTCACTGGCAGACTGATCTACCTCACACAGGTGGTTGTTGTTGTGAGAATAAAATGAGATCATGCTGTCTATGATGCTACCTGATCAGCAAGTAAGGATGGGCTCAAAGCCAGTTGTATTTGGGTAGGTTATGGGGCAGGGCATGGTGAGCTTGAGAGCTGCCAAAGTCCAACGGAAGAGTTAAGGACATAAAACGAGCTCTGCTGAATCAGACCAAAGGCCTACCAAGTTCAGCATTCTGTTTCCCACAGGATCCAACCAGATTCCCCAATGGGAAGCTGCCAATCAGGAAATAAAGGCAAGAACCCTCTCCCACTGTTCTGCTCCAGTGACTGGTATGCATGCGGTCTCGGATCAGTATATAGCCCATTAGGGCTAGTAGCCATCAATTGGCTTATGCTCCGTGAATTGGTCTTTTAAAGCCACCCATGTTTTGAGCCATTGCCTCATCTTGTGGCAGTGAATTCCACAGTTTAACTCTGCACTGTGTGAACAAGGGCTTCCTTTCGTTTGTCCTGCATCTCCCACCTCATTGGATGACTCCAGGTTCTAGCATTATAAGAAAGGGAGGGGGGAAAACTCCCTACCCACCTTCTCCACCCCAGGTATAATTTTGTATGCTTCTATCCATGTCTCAGCTAAAAAGCTGCAAACCTTCCCATGAAGGGGAGCGGCTCCAGCCTCCTGTCCTGAGTATTTTGGTCCGTAACAGGGCTTCCAAGTTCACACATCAGCCTTTTGCCTGCAACATCATGATCCCAGCTCTCAGTGAGAAAGGGCTTGTATGTAGGTTTAATTTAGACTGGGAGATCTGCTAACTTACTGGCTATTTTTTCTTTTTTTTTATTGATTATGTTCTTAAATTAGGGATGTCAATTTCAGTTCCTCATTTTTCCAACCTTAAATTCATTTCATTTCAAACGATGAGAATTTTTTCAAAAGGTTCTTATAAAAATTCATACACATTTCTGTTTTGCCTAAATATACACATTTGTGCATACAATGTTGCCTATTCTTCACATTTTTGCAGCATTTTTCTTAATATAATGCATTATGGGTGTTTTTTTTTCGTTTATATACATATTTTTGTGTGTATGTTTCCCTAACATACACGTTTTTGTATACACGTTTGACTGGAGAACTCCACTGCAAAATTCAGGGAGGTGCTAAATTCCAAATGATAGCTGAGTTTCGGTCCGCGTATTGTTTTGCAAGTTTGGAATTAGGGGAACCCCCACTGAAATGCTAACCGAACGGACTCCTTGTGCTGTTGCTATATTCAAACCCTGGGTTACATTTTCCCAAACAGAAAATAAATAATAATAGTCGTTTTGAATGGCTAACTAGCAACAGGGCAGAGGAGGGGTAGCAAATCTGTGAATAAGATATTCAGTTTGGCTAAGTGCCTGCTCCTCTTCCTGTTGTGGAAAGAACCATGTCCCTGCTCCCTGCAACAAAGGGGATTTTTTTGTCTACCCATAAACACGCTAATCGCTCTCTTCTGGATCTTTCCAAACCTGTGCCTTCAAATCTGCCGTCTGTAGGTTTTCCTTTTCAGTGTGCCCAGCCTTGAACCAGCCAACCTACAAGAATGAGGCAAGTTCCCTTTCATGCCCTCCATTGGGGTCAGCCCATGGAAAGAACCTGCACCTGCGGCAGCCAGCGTGAGGCTAGGGAGCGCTTTTAGTCAAATGTCACAGACGTGAATTTGAAGTTCCACGTAATCCTTTTGAAAACAAAAAGCACGATCATTTCCTGAGCTAAAGCAAACACTCATGCCCCACAGGGGAATTGTTTGATCTTTTTGAATTCTGGTTTACCATACTAAATTTAGGTTTTTTTGTGGGTTGATGTTTGAGCTTTTGCTCTGCATAAAGTGCCATGGCCAGATTAGTTTTGTAGGGTGAGACAGAGATGCTTTCCCCCCAAAAAATTAGATAAGCAAGGAGAAAGAGAAGAAGTCCATCAAGTTTCTAGCTCTCTCCTATCTTCTGTTTAAGTTGTAGGCGGGTCTAAGAAGACATAGCAACACAGCATTTTCAGAAATACTTGGACTTGTTTCATTTGTAGCATTTTAAAAAACACTTTGCAAATGTCTGCTTCCAGTTTTGAAGTTTTTTAAAAATGCTGTTTACAAACTTTTGACATCACCAACTAAGAGACAGAAGAAATCACACAGCTGCCAGGAGATGATAGCAACAGTAATTTGAAAACAGGACTACAAATTCTACCTCTTTCATCTACAGACTATTGACAACAATATTCCCTCCCTACTGCGTTGCAGTCTATATATCAGCCTTACCCAAACTAGTGCCTTCCAAATGTAACCAGCTGGGGATGCTGGGAATTATAGTCCAACACATCTGGAGGGCTCCAGTTAGGGAAGAATGCTATATAGTGTATTGCATGAAAGTGAATAGAGCAATATTTTAACCCCTCTCTCAAAATACTAGAATTCATGGGCATCCCGTGAAACTGATCAGTTGATTGGCAACAGATAAAAGGAAGTTATTGTACATACTAGGTCTAGATTACTGCAATCCGTCATATGCAGAGTTGCCTTTGAAAACAGTCTGAAAACTTTAGCTGATCCAAAATAGGGCAGCGAGATTGTTAACAGGGACTGGCCTACATGATCATATTATTCCAGTACATTTTCATCTGTACTGGCTGCCAGTCCATTGCCAAGCCCAATTCAAAGTGCTGGTATTAATATTCAAAGCCCTAAATGGCTTGGCGCCAGGTTACCTAAAGGATCTTCTCCTCCCATTTATACCTGCTACCAGCCTGAGGCTATTGTTGCACTGAGTGCACGGCTGGCGTGAACTGAGACAAAAACAGCCTCCCCGCCCCCCCCACCCCCCATTTACTATCATTCAGGCAAGTCTTTGTAATATATACATGGTCAGTACATAGGACAAAATATCTATGGAAGTCTCAGTTAACCATACTTCCCCATTTAGAATGAACTGAGAAATGATGGTGACCAGGTTTGAAACAAGCCAGGATATTAAGCCACAGTTTGAAGTTAGCTTAAGATTCTGGTTAGTGCCAAAGTTGATATTAATAGTTGCCTGGTTCATATGGAACAGGGTACTATGGTTACTTGGAGACCTCCACCTTTCATTCAGGCCCACCACGAAGGATAAAGACAAGGGGCTACCTGCAAAGCCAAAAGTCTCATTTATATCTCGGCTTATTAACCAGATATATATAATCATGTGACTGCAGCCATTAACTTAGTAATCCTTACAACAACCCTGTAAAATAGGTCAACAGTATCCCCATACTGTAGCTGAAGGCTGAGCAATCGTAGCTTGTTTAAGGCACACGGTGAAGCAATATTTGAACTCGGGATTTCCCAGTTCACAGCACCGTCTCTTAGGCAGTAATTTATTAGCCATGGATCTAGCAGTAAAAACCATTTGAGGCTCCATTTCCTCTTTATGCTTTACATCTACAGAGATAGTATACATAGACCCATGCATTTTCAATGTTCGAATATGGATCTTTTAGGTAATCTTCACGTACATTTTGTCACACAAGCGTAGCCAGCAAAACGTACCAGTTTCCATGATCAACGGTGACAATGTTCCCTTCTTGATTCAGCAGGATGTCTGGGATAATCAGCCTTCATTAACTTTCCATCCGAGACTGAAGCCCCTGCTAAGGTCAAGTTCAATTTTGAGCCAGACGGAAATGTCCTTTTCCACAATTTTAGGTGATGTCTCCAAAACGGCTCACCTGGGATTTGTATACATGCAAATCCTTTGATGTCTGTTTAGATGCAATTTGCATGCCCAGCGAGAAGCTTGCTGAAAGGGTTCTTTCAGTTGACCGAAAGGATACTTCGGTAGCAAAAAAAGGAGAAAAATAAATAAATCAAGTGTACGTTTACTGATATAAATAATAAGAATTCATGCTATATAATACTTTTAACTTTCTCAAGTCTTTTTAGGGTTGTCCAAATGGGCTTGCTTGGGTTATTATTAGAACTAATATTCAGTATTTGTAACTCCAGACCCATCCTATGGTGCAATCCTGTGTTTGTTTACTCAGATGTAAGCCCTACTGAGATCAATAGGACATATCCAAGATAAGTGTGCATTGATTACAGCTTTATAGTGCAATCATATACATTACTCAGAAGTAAGTCCCATTGAGTTTAATGGGGCTAACTTCTATTAAAGATGATATAGTATTGAAGCTTTAGAGCCTTTGCAGGCCAACTTCACATGGGCTGCCTCTACAAGAGAGGTTTAAAGCTCTTTCAAGGCGCTTAAATTTTTTTACCTCTACAAGAACGGAGCGCAAATCGGGCGTAGAGGCGCATTATCTCTCCGATTATGCGCATTATCGAATGCGCGTTAAATCGCAAGTTTTATTTTGCTCCGGCTGTTAAAGCGCATTTTGACTATGTGAACAAGCGCTTATGCGCATTAACTACTTGGAAAGCGCATTTTGGACATCCGTTAATGCGCTTCGTCGCCTCTCACTGCCTCTCGTGCAGAGGTATTAGGTGTAAATGCGCTTCAGCGATTATGCGCATAATCGCCTAACCGGGCGCAAAAGCGAATCCTTGTAGAGGGGACCAGAACTACTTGAACCCTTATTCAAAGTACACTATACAATAGCAGCCCAGCTAAATCTGAGGCCCGGTCTGCTGTCAAATCTCTTGGAATTTCCCAATTTAAAAACAAATCAACAGACAAAAAATATGGAACCATCTTGCTCTGTATCTGTAGCAACAAGGGTATAAGTTCATTATCAGATGTTTATTTAATTATCAGAAGCTTATTTTCTTCCCAATAATGTTGCACTACCCAAAGAGAGCGTTTCAAAAATGTTACAGTCCCCCCCCCCTCATTTTAGTCAGCGTTCTTTTTCTTCATTTGTTTTTACTTATTTGTTTTTCATGTTTTATCATGAAAAATTGCAGTAAGTTAAGGACAGGTAATAAAAACAAATATTGTTCCTTATGCATTTATTTCATTTATTAATTACATTTGTATGCTACCCCGTAACATCAAGTTTTACAGGTGGCTTACAATGAATAAATAAAAACAAAAACCATTTAAATACAAAATAATAATAATAATAATAATAATTTATTTCTTACCCACTGCTCCCTCTGGATCGAGGTGGGGAACAATATTAAATGCAGATATAAAATATATAAAACTGATTAAAACATATAAAACTAATAAATTATTAAAATATGAATAAAATTCTTAAAATTCATCTGCGTAGGCCTGCCAGAAGAGATCAGTCTTTATAGCTTTATTAAAGTCAAAGAGACTGTTAAGTTGACAAATCTCCTCTGGCAGGTCATTCACAGTCTGGGAGCAGCAGAAGAGAAAGTCCTCTGGGTAACGGTTGTCAGCCTAGTTTTGATTGAGTGTAACAAATTCTTCCCAGAGGACCTGAGTGTGCGGGGTGGATTGTATGGGAGAAGGCGATCCTGTAGGTAACCTGGACCCAAACCATGTAGGGCTTTAAAGGTGATGACCAACACTTTGTACTTCGCCCGGAAAATAATGGGCAGCCAGTGAAGTGATTTTAAAGCTGGTGTGATATGGTCACCCATAGGTGTACCGGTGACCAACCTGGCTGCCATATTTTGAACTAGTTGAAGTTTCAGGACTAGGCACAGTGGTAGCCCTATGTACAGCGTATTGCAGAAGTCGAGCCTCGAAGTTACCAGTGCGTGCACTACCATCTTTAGGTCTTCCAACTCTAGGAAGGGGTGCAGCTGGTGTATCAGCCAAAGCTGTTAGTAGGCACTCCTGGCCGTCGCATCTATCTGAGCTGACATTTGGAGCGACGGATCAGGAGCACCCCCAAGCTGCAAACACAGCCTTTCAGGGAGAGTGTAACCCCATCCAGAAGTGGTTGACACACCTCCAAACCCAGGTTGTGGCCTTTAACACTAAGCACTTCCGTCTTGTCTGGATTCAGCTTCAGTTTGTTTTTCCTCATCCAGCCCATTACCGCCTCCAAACATTCATTCAGAGGAGACACACTATCCTTAGCTGACACTGTTATCAAAGGCATAGAGAAATATATTTGGGTGTCATCAGCATACTGATAGCACCCTGCCCCATGCCTCTGGATAATCTCTCCCAGTGGTTTCATGTAGATGTTAAACAGCATTGGGGATAGGATGGCCATACAACAGCTCCTTCTTTGAGGAGCAACTATCCCCAAGCATCACCATCTAGAACCTGTCTGAGACGTAGGACAGGAACCACTGAAGCACAGTGCCTCCGATTTCCAATCCCCTCAGGCGTTCCAGAAGGATACCATGGTTGATGGTATTGAAAGCCTCTGAGAGATCCAGAAGTACCAACAGGTACACACTCCCCTTGTCAATACTCATGCGTAGATCATCCACTAAGGTGACCATAGCAGTCTCAACTCCGCATCCTGCCCTGAAGCCGGTTTGAAATGGGTTTAGAAAATCTGTATCATCCAAAACTGCTTGGAGTTGGAAGGCAACTGCCCTCTCGATCACCTCGCCTAAAAACGGAAGGTTTGATACTGGCCTATAGTTATTAAGGTCCAGGGAGGTTTTTTTAGAAGTGGCCATACTACCGCTTCTTTTAAACATGTTGGAAAATTCCCCTCCCTGAGAGAAACATTAATAATATGTTGTAGTTGTAGTCTAATTGCATCTGCTCCCTGGGCGACCAGCCAAGAAGGACAGGGATCGAGAGGGCAAGTTGTCCTCCTCACTTGTCCAAGCAGCTTGTCCCCATCCTCGGTACTCACCAACTGAAACTGATCCAGTGTAATTCTACTCGCGGAATTGCTGGACACACCATTGTCAGCTTCTGCTATAATGACGGTGTCTGTCGGCTCTTATCCAAGAGATTTTATCTGTGAAGTGACTGTTAAAGGCATCACAGCGAACTACTGAAGGCTCTAAGATCGGCTTCAGTGGGGAAGGTGTCTGTGTTAGACCCCTCACCACCCTGAACAGTTCTGCTGGACGTGAATTCGCAGATGCAATACACGCAGAGAAGAAAGCTTTCTTCGCTGCACATATTGCCACCCCATAGGAACGGAGATGTTCTCTATATCGAAATCAGAAGCAGCATACAGGAGCAGCAACAGCAATAACAACAAAAAAATACCTCACAGCAGTCCAAGTAAAAATGCAAATTTTAAAACTAATAGAGCCTCCATCTATCCTGTTGGAATGCATTGCTGCTCAATTTTATCCTGGTTGTGCTTTTATATGGTACTTTTATATTGTGTTATATTGGGGTTTGTTTTATACTTTGAATTGTACTCGATGGTTTTAATTTTTTTGAACCACCCAGAGAGCTTCAGTTATTGGGCAGTATAGAAATACAAAAAAATAAATAAATAACCTGCTTCATCAATTTCATTGCGACTACTCTAACCATGACAAAATTGGGATCCAGTCCATTATCTTTAGTATAACCATCAATTGGATGAATAGTCAAATGGTTCATGTTTACTCTTCTTTGATAGTGAACTGCAGCTGCAAAGTACTGGATTATATTATGGGATGTTGCAAAGAGCGAGATGTTTACACAAGTCCTGGTGTCATTTTCCGTTTTTGGCATAGCAATCAACTACAGTACAATACATGACATATCATGTTCCAGGATGAAGATTTATTTTTTTTACACTTTGCCAAATTTCAATGAATTCTGCTCTCAAGGTCTGAAATCTTTGCAAGTGACTATAACCACCAGGTCCCCCAATCTGAGCTGCCAGGAGCTTGGTTGCTTCTTGATCAGATCAGAGTTCCTTGCAATCAGTAGACAAGTTCAACTTTACTAGAGATCTGTGGCAAGATTTGAGTTTAACTAACAGAGCAAACTAAAGAAGACAGTCAACTTGTTCAACCTTTATAAAGTCTACTGTTTTTACTTTTAACAAACATAAAATCAGGGTGTGTTAAATAGGAACATGGTGCTTATAATTCCTTATTCAATAATACTGGTTTTTGTTTTCTGTGTAACAACAAGCGTGAGAGATGGTGCATGTCAAAAACCAGAGTTCAGCATCCAGAAGTTTGGGATGGCCCCACTGACCCAGTTGATGCTCTAGGATGACTATTACCACTTGCTGCCTGATCACCTTGGGCCTCACAGGGCAGGTTTGTTGGGCTGTATATCTCTTTGCCTTGTTTTTCTGTTGTTGGCTACTCCTTATTATAACCTCTTGATCTTAGATTCATTCCTTCACAGTCTTTATTCCTGGATTCTGTTTCTGTGTTAAGGACATTTTAAAAAGCCCTGTTGGATCAGAGCAATGTTCTACCTCATCCAGTAGCTTGCTTTCCACAACAGCCAATGAGATGATGAGAATGAATTTTAAAAAGATTTCTAAACCTTCTTTTGGGACATGAAAGCTCTCACAAGTGAAACATATAAAACCCTCATTTCATTACAAAAAATAATAATAAATAAATAGATACACATCTTAAAACAAATATTAAAAATGAACATCATATTTCAGTTTAAGGAGAGCAATGAATAAAACACAGTTTGAAATCTTGTGGCTGCAAATTCCATATAACTATGTGCTATATGGAAAAGTACTTTCTTTTATCTGTCCCGAATCTCCCCACTTTTACACTTTACTAAATGCTGGATTCCAGTGCTCCCCTCTCCCAAGTCTTTTGCTATCCCGCTTAGCTTTTTTTACACACATTTATCATCATTAGTAATATAAGGAATTCAATACAACCCAGAACCATCCCATTAGAATCCTCTGTTCCCGGCCGGACAAAACACCGCGTTACTCTCTTTATGTTTTGACAGCCCAGCTAGGCCCCGCCTTTCTGCGCAACGCCATTGGCTAGCCGGACCCCTTCTGGCGCTATCATTGGCTGAGGAAACCCATCCGGGCGGTTGGCGAGCGCACGGGTGGGAGGGGGGGAAGTGGCTCTCGCGCTGGAAGTTGGCAGGGAGGAAAACTGACGGTAACTATGGAAACGGGGCCTAGTGCCTGCCCCCGAGCCCGGGTTCGAGGCCCGAAGGGCCTTCTACGTTCCCCGAGACCGTGGCTCTTCGGCTGTTGAGCCCCTGAGTGGGAGGAAGCGGGAGCCCCCTTGTTAAGTCCTACTTCACCCAGCTCGGAGCCCTAGAAAACTGGGTAGGAGCTCTTCGCCGTGGAAGGGGCGAGCGAAACGGGATGGGGTTGGTGAACTCTGCATTTGAGGGGGGGGGGATTTAGTATATAGAGGGGCTGTTTGTGCTGGGGGAGAGAAGGGCCTGTGCCATGAAAACATAATCACCTTTACATCCTTTGGCTAAATTATATATATATATATATATATATATGTAGCCCGCCCTATCCTTTGGTTCAAGGCAGGCTACAGTAGCATCAGCATCATAAATGCATTATAAATGGCTTGCCGTTTAAGCGCTTTCTCCCTAAGGGAGGCGAGTATGTGGAGTTGAAACCAGGTGATTTACGCCTGGTGCCAAAGGTGGGAGACCCAACTGTGAAACGAGTGAGTCTTCTGTTCACGTGTGAAGCCGCTGGTGGCTGCCCCTCCTTGGCGTCTGGAGAGTGGGGGATAATAATACTAATACTGATCTACCTTACAGGGTGGTTGTTGGACTTACTTAGTTTGCAACTAAGGATCTAGTGCCTGAATTTGCTTTCTCCCCCTCCTCCCTCCCTTCGTGTCATGTTTTTTTAGATGGTAGGTCTTAAGAAATATTTGTGTAAGCTGCCTTGAAAGCCGTTTTTGGCTGAAGGGCGGGATACAGTGCTATAATAATAATAACAACAACAACAACATCAGAAACACTTGAAAGCATGGTGTAGATATTGGTTACAGCAAAAACTGCAAAATTTTTAGCAACTGCTATTAAAACTAGGGATGCAATCACATCCAGAGCTCCAAATTGAATAATTTCAGTTCTAACTGCATTCAATGCTTTTATTTGCTTGGTGACGCCGAGTATATTTATGTTGAGGATCCCCCCCCCCGAATATGGGACATTTTACTGTCTGCTTTTTGTATCATATTTATTTTACTGTTATAAATTGCAATGGCTATTTGCATGATGCAAATAAGATTTGATTTGATGGTGTAGATATTGTTATTTTATTTTATAATTGTATTTATGTGTGATACTTTTATGTAAACCGCATTGTGAGGGTCACCTGAATAGCAGCATATAAATATCTTAAATAAATGAATAGATTATTATATTCTCCCTTAACATTGCCCCATATCACACTGGGACTAACTCATGCATGGTTCAATTCTATATGTGAAAACTCAGAAGTAAGCCCCATTGAGTTTAGTGAGGCTTACTTCCAGGTAAGTGTGTATAGGCTTGTAGATGTAATGTAAAAATGTGTTGGTGTTTAACAGACTTGAACTATCCTTGAACTATCCTTGAACTATCAATTGCTGAATATGGGTTCCTGTTCTGCCTGGTGCTGGACTTCACCACTAAGCTTTTTTAAAAAGGCAAACAAAATTTCACAGTTGTTTCAATAAGAAATGGCAACTGTTAATTTAAAAAAGAAAGAAAGGTTTAATTTAAAATTATGAGTCTTTACAGAGGTCACAGCATCTTGTTACAGTCTTGTAAAAGTTCAAACTTTAGCCAGGTCAGAAATGCCTTTCCCACCCCAATTTACAGATGTGATGCATGATGTGTGTGCATTGGGGATGAAGGAAAATATAGATAAATATATATAAAGAGAGTAACATGGTGTTTTGTCCAGCCGGGAACAGAGGCCCCTAATGGGATGGTTCTGGGTTGCATTGAACTCCTCATATTACTAATGATGATAAGTGTGTGTAAAAAAGCTAAGTGGGATAGCAAAAGATTTGGGAGAGGGGAGCACTGGAATCTAGCATTTAGTAAAGCGTAAAAGTGGGGAAATTTGGGACAGACAAAAGGAAGTACTTTTCCATATAGCCCATAGTTATATGGAATTTGCAGCCACAAGATTTCAAACTGTGTTTTATTAATTGCTTTCCCTAGACTGAAATGTGATGTTCATATGCGCTATGTTTTTAGAATTGTGGAAGCTAGGTGTTTTTCTAAAACCAAATAGCCAACAGCCTTGCAGTAAAATCCCAAGGAATAATGTGGATTGGCGGGGAGTGGGGGGTAGGGGAAACATGTTGGAGAATGAGGAATCCTTACTCTACTCTTTCTTTTAGCCTTTGTTGCGGTAATTCCACTTGTGGTACAAGACAACAAGAAGGGTGTCATTCTGTGCCTTGGAATGTAATAGAGATTGTATCTGTTCTCTGTCTTCTTCCTCAGCACTCTTACCATGCCTCCTGGGAAGGTGGGCAATAAAGAAACCTTGGTCCTGCAGTGTGAATGGGAGATGTGCGTCTTTGTAGCCTCAAAGATGGAGGAGTTCTGTGAACACGTGTCAAAGCATTTGCAGCAGCATCTCCATGGCAAAGATGAGGACGATGAGGTGGATTCTCTTGGTAAGCGGGACAGGGTGCAGTTAAAAAATAAACAAAAAACAACTAGCCCTGAATTTGCTTTTAGTGTCAGTTACAGTGCTAGTCTCTGAAAATCAAACTGTTTGCAAATGCCTTTTCAGATCTCTTTGCCTTTCCTTGCCAAAATAATTGAACTGACTTGTTTGATTTGATTCATTAGATCATAACTCATCAGAACATGGGTTACCTCAATAGCCCTGTAAGCAGTTATATTCAGCATTTCTCAAAGTGTGGCCATGATCCCACTGGGATTGTGTGGGCCGTACATGCCCTTCACTGCTATGGTCCATTTACTTCAGTGTGGAAATTAAAGGAGCCTGAGGCTAATAAAACTGCTGCTGTGGTGGCACTTAGACTGTACAGGAGCCAGGAAAATATGTCTTCTTGGTAGGTAGGGCTTAGAAAAAGGAGCAGATAGTTTGAGAAACACAGATTTGCACCAAATTTGTTTTTGTTTTTTATGGGGTTTGTCTGTGTTTTACAAAACATACCCAAAAGTGTTTTTTGTCCTGGTGCGGGGGACCCAGATACTAACAACTGCTGCAGAATAATAGACATTGTGAAGTAAGATTGTGAGGTGATGTAGGGGAATGTCCTTGAATGTTCTTTTAGTATGTGCCTGTCCCAAATGGGAGCCCTTCTCTTTTTGCATTTCAGAGGAATACGCCTGCCTCTGGCAGGAGTGTGGGTTCTGTTCTCCTGAGAGCCCTGCAGAGCTGGTCCGCCATGTTTACTTCCACTGTTACCACACCAAGCTGAAGCAATGGGGACTCCATGCCTTACAGAGCCAAACAGACTTGACCCCCTGTCAGCTGGACTTTCAGAGCCGGAACATTATCCCTGAGATCCAGGAGAATTTCCTCTGCCTTTGGGAGTACTGTGAGGTGAGAGATGCAGGGTAGAGATAGGAGGTACCTCCAGTTTGACAAGTGGTTGTTCCCCATTAGACTCCCTTTTGGTGGATGAGGTTGTAGAATAGTCAGATTCTAAGACCCAGGCAATGGGGTCTGTGAGCATACTGTGATACCTTTTTCAGACCGACACATATTTGTTCAACTTCGTTTCAGTTGTAGGAACTTCAGTCTCCACCTTTCTGCCATAATCCAGAGAACTATTTGGGAGATATTGGGCAAGCAGTGGGAAAACATGTCTTCTCCCCACATGCCATTCCGTAATAGAAAACCAAGAATGTTTTCTGAACACACCGCCACCGCCGCCGCTTAAATTTATCAACAAACTCCCCAAGCCACAGCCGTGGGACACACAAAATAACAGTGGTATGCCCTTGTGGCCTCTAACAGAGAATTTCTGGGAAGAACACAAGTGCACCGTTTGAGGAGTTCATGGCTGCTACCAGCGTGTGTCTTTCTGATAATTTGGTAGCATCACACATTTCCCTGCAAGTGGCAGCCAGTGGCGTGGTGGTGGTGGAACAGGGAGATGCTTAATACAATGACACCGGATTACTTTTACCAGATGTTGCCTGGGGGTCATGTAGAAGAGGCTGTAGGTTTACGGCAGCCACGCCTCTCTTGTAATAGGTACTTACGGCCACACCGGCACTCTGTACGCTGCATTGAAAACTGCTTTTAAAGAAAAAGGAGGAAGTCCTATTATATGCATGCAAGCCTGAGTAGGTATAGAGAACCCCTAAATAGATTGCCACCTCTATTCATTAATTTTTTTTCAAGAGCTGTTTATTTGGGGCATGAGAACACTGTTGTGGCAAAAGAGGTCCCCATGATATATGAGTTGAGGGAAAGGTCATATGAGGCAGAATACTGCTCTCCTTTTTTCCTCCGAGCGTTTGCAGATTCTTCTCGTTCATTTTCAAATGGATCTCTGCCCTGATGAAGCCTAGAAAGCCAGGTCCCAACACTCCTGGGATGCCTCCTGCTCATCTTGGGCAAGCCTCCCCGCTAACTTCCGAAGACTTCTTAGTAGATAGAGCTTCACACTGCAGAATCATTTATTTATTTGTTTATAGGCAGTTCTGTAACAGAAACTCTTCAGACAGCTTACAAGATGGATCTCTTTGTTGGCTGGGCACTAAGAAAGTATTCTAATTTCTCTGTCTTCCCATCAGCGTGCTTTTGATAACCCCGAATGGTTCTACAGGCATGTGGAGGATCACAGTTTCTGCACAGAGTACAAGGCAGTTGGGAAGGAGAACCACATGGTCTTCTGTGGCTGGAAAGGTAAGAGATTATTATTATTATTATTATTATTTCCTGCCTTTTCCCCAATACTGGGACTCAAGGCGGCTTACAAATTAAAACATGTACAGTTAAAACAAATAGAGATATACAAAAATTAAAAACATAATTAAACATAGTACAATTTTAAAATATTTAGAACATTGAAAAACATTTTAAATACAAAATAATTTTTAAAAATCCAAACTATAAGCAGCACATCCACAGAAGTCTCAACTACTCCCCAAAGGCCTGCTGAAACAGGGAAGTTTTAGCCTGCCTCTGAAAGCACACCAAGGAGGGAGCCAGTCTAGCTTCCCTGGGAAGGGAGTTCCAGAGCCCTGGGGCAGCCACCAGTTGTATCAGTTCCTTATTAACCTTTGGGGGATGCAGGAGATAGGGATGCGCAGTGGCACCCTGAACACCTTAGCAGCCCAAACTATTCCTGTTGCTTTAGTCCAGAATGAAAGGTGGAACATTTTCTGGACTTTTGAAAAAAGAAAGAAATTGCCACACTTTTATTGAATATCATTCATAACTATATCATAATATCAACATACATATAATATCACATTGTTCAACATTTACAAAACATTAAATGTCTGTAAATACTATTTTAATAATTCACAAACTTTGACCAACTTTTCTTTAAACCATATCAAGTGTGTGAGTGTGTGTGTGTTTTCCTGGGTGGGGTGGGGGGAATGAAGTTGGGTGTGTGAGAGAGAATGGAAGCATTTGCATTATCTTTTGCTTCCTATGCAGTAGCCAAGATAGACCCACCCTAATATACTCATGCATATAAAACTGAAAGCCTTCATGTTTTCAAAGGCATTTGGGAAATGTATAGAGGCGAGTTCTACAAAGGGCTGACGCCTGCATTTTTCTCCACTGGAATGCCGCATCTGCTAGTCAGTCTCTAGTCTCATACTTGTTTGGAATAAATAAAGACGCTAAGCATTGTCTCTTTGGTCTAGATTGTGACTGCACTTTCAAAGGCCGGTGTAAGTTGCGCGAACACCTGCGCAGCCACACGCAGGAGAAGGTGGTAGCTTGTCCAACCTGTGGCGGGATGTTCTCCAACAACACCAAATTCTTTGATCACATTCGCCGGCAGACTGCTTTAGAACGTAAGTACCTGAGCAGCCAATAGGTAGAGCAGCAACTGGTGGATGTGAGGAGAGGACATGGAATCGTGACAGGCATGAAAAGTTCTTCCTCTTTAACTTTTCCAAAGCACTTGGCAGGCTCTCTGTTTGCTTTACTGAGCTTACATTTGCATCCATAAGGACTAGAAACTCTAAATTTTCACACTTAAATGTATATTTTGTGCAACTAGATGGTAGCATTGAAATATTACTGTTTGCACACTTAGACATAGTATCGCTTTTTCTTTTTCTCATCTGAAAAAAATATGTCCCCCGCCTGTCCGTTCATCTCCCCCCCTCCTCCCCAGACACACTCATGAGAGCCTGGACACTGTCACTTTCTGGCTGACGTGGTGGCAGTTTGGGAAGATATAATATGGAACATTAAGACCTCATCTATCACTAGAGCCATAAAATACATTGTCCAGGCTATCTGAACTGAAATAGTCTCACAGCTGGGCTCCATCATTTAGACAAAAAATTGGCTGTTCCTCACTTTGCATGCCAGCTTAACAATATCCACAAGTTAATAAAAGCACAGCGGGGATCAAAGCAGTTTTTGTTGTGTCACTGTGGTGACTAGAGACATTTCCTATAATAATAATAATAATAATAATAATAATAATAATAATAATGGAATGTCTGGTGGAATCATTATTTTTCCGGACGCCATATTGATGGTTAGGCATGGCATAAGCAGGGCAGTTCCATGACATCTGGCTTTTGCAGTAATAAACTCTAGAAGGGGTTTGACACCCAAGAAGAAGGACAGGTTGTTAGCCTGAGTTGTTGTTGTTGTTATTAATTACATTTATATACCGCCCTGTAGCTGAAGCTGTCTGGGCAGCTTTACAAGGTTTGTAGCCGAAGCTGTCTGGGCGGTTTACAAGGATTGTTGCTGTCCTAGGGGATGGGCACCTTCCAGTTAAGCCTCTTTCGCCTTTCTTTGTTCAATATCTGGTGCACCCTCATCTACTCTTTACAGAACAGCGATTCCAGTGCTCCCACTGCTCCAAGAGGTTCGCCACAGAGAGGCTGTTACGTGATCATATGAGGAACCACGGTAAGTGGCAGTGGAGGCTGCTTTCCTTCTCCCCCCCTTCTCGCCTGCCCCCCCCTCCAGCGGTGACCTCTCCTATCGTTTCTTTTGAGCAGTCAACCACTACAAGTGCCCCTTATGCGACATGACCTGCCCTCTGCCCTCCTCTCTGCGCAACCACATCCGCTTCCGGCACAGCGAGGAGCGGCCCTTCAAGTGCAACTACTGCGACCACAGGTAAACGGAGGCTGGCCGGGGAAAAGGGAAGCCCCTGGGCTCACAAAAATTGCCGAGTAAAGGTGGAGACGCCCCAGGTGAGCTCTGAGCTTTCTGGGTGGCAAATTGCATTTTTGCAGGTGATATAGAGAAGATTTTATTTGTTTATTTATTTATTTGAACATTTATATTCTGTCCTATATCACAAGGATCTTAGGGCGGCGTACAGATAAAATCATATATATAAAATAGAATAAGTATACAATTCTAAAACAAATTAAACCATTAATATATGAAAACCAATACGAAATTTTAAAACAGTAAAATCCAATTAAAAGAAGACAATGCAGGTTGGTAGATTTAGCCATCAAAGGCTTATTAAAGCCATATCTTAACCTGGCGCCAAAATGAAGCCAGGGCCGGCACCAGTCAGGCCTCCAAGGGGAGGGCATTCCACAGCCGGGGTGCCACCACAGAGAAAGCCCTCTCCCACATCCCACCATAGCATATATCTCACGTTGGTGGGGCACGGGTTTTATCCCTGGCATGGGGGTTCTTGTGCTTTTTCCTCACACTTTAAAAACTGATTGGATTGCTGTCATTCTCTTTTCTCCTGACAAGCAACAGAAAAAAAGAAGTTGATGGTTAAATTAAATGGAAACATAGAGGCGACTGTTTATATTCCAGGGATTGGCCCAAAATGGTGTAACTGCTATTGTTCCATCAAGTCCTCAGTATACCCACTTATCTAACATGGGTGGATGAACATAATAGAAGGAACCACCGTATTTAATTAAGTTAAATATCTCTAGGTCCAAGAAGTGATCTCTTAAACCAGCCTTCCCCATCCTGGTGTCCTCCAGATGCTTTAGACTACAGCTCCCCATCACCTTTGTCCACTGGCTGGGACTGATGGGAATTGTAATCCAAAATATCTGGAAGGCACCAGCTTGGGGAAGGCTGTTAAACCCACCTTTCCCTATTCCATTGGGTGGAAGTGTTAATTTTTATTCCCAACATTTCTATGCCCCCCCCCAATATAAAATTCTCAGGGTAGTGTACATTACAATACTAAAATCAATAAATACATTAAAGAAATCACTGCAAGCATAAAAGTAGCAGAACAGCAGTCGACAGCAATAGAATTCAGAAAGATGGATAGAAGCACAGTTGAGATGAGCTTCTGTGAAATGTGGGAAAGGTTGGGCAAGCAAAGCCCTTGCCTGACGTTGGAACGTCATCGGAGTCGGCACTAGGTGAGTTTCCCTGGGGACAGTGGTGCAGCTAGGCCCAAATGGCTACCCACAGAGCGGCTGGTGATGAGGGCATCAGGACAGGAGAAGCCAACTCCATTTTATTCCTGTAGTCATGATGGTGCTATGATGCAAGTGAGTTTAAAATGCGAAGCTGTATGTGTTCAGAGTATTACCGGTATTGTCATGAAGTTTGGCGAACAGTTTTGCAAAGCATGGAGCGATGGTTGAGAGCTAAGAGAAATGTTAGCTTTGTGCTTCACAGCTGAATTAATAACATGGCCATCTAAAGGGGAGCCCCGTAAGACCATTACGTGCAGGGTCTAAAATTTCCCAGCTGCACCACTGCCTGGAGAGAGCTTTCTGTAAATGGGTCACCACAGTTTAGAAGACCCTGTCCCAGTGAACCCAAGAGTGGCCTCTGATGATGACTATGGACAGGTTTTCTTGGTGGAAGAAACTTGGATCTTAGACTGGTAGGGAAATGCAATGACTACATGCCGTGATTTGCTGTTGGGAAATCTAGCTGATCTCCCTTCCTGGGAATTCTTCTGCACCCAAAAATAGCAGAGCTGTTACGCTTAAGAGTCCAAACGCGAAATGTGCATTTCGTGACCTCTGCAGACTAATATAAGCTACTGGTCTGGTCTTTGTGCTGGAGTTTTAGATCCTTTCTTTTGCATGTTTCCTCCAGCTGCAAGAATCTCATTGATCTACGAAAGCACTTGGATACACACAGCAAAGAGCCGGCCTACCGCTGTGAGTTTGAGACCTGCAGCTTCAGTGCCCGGTCCCTCTGCTCCATCAAACTGCACTACAAGAAGGTTCACGAGGTGCGAAGGAAGCGGGAAGGAGTTGGAGTGCCTGGGGCTGTTCCTTCTTTGATTTCCAAAAGAGTGTTGATGCCTGAGGGGCCACCAGAATCTTTGCAGGATTCCTACAAGATATGGCCATGCCTAAAAAATGTGTTTTGTGGTCCAGCAAAAGAGTAGAGAGTAAAGCTGGTTGACATCTGCACCAGCTAAGTTGTGGGATTGTGTCCCTGAAAATTCCCTAGTTATAGGGAGGAGTTGTTGAAGTCGCCCCCTTGGCTGCTAGCAACCCAACTCAAACCTCCCCTTGTCATTAAAAGGTTTTACTAAAGGTGTTGTTGTTTTTTAACATAACTTTCAAGCCTGTCTTTGTGGCCATAGGGTCTAAAAACTTGCTTTAAAAACAAACCCATATCATGAAAGCTGATTTTCAGGATGCTGAATTTCAGACCCAGAATTAATTCCTGTCAGTGCAGGATGTTTCGGCAGAATACAGCAATGAAACACGGATTTGCTGTTCAGAAAACTCAGTGAAGTGGATATAGAGAAAGTCTCTGGCCTGGTTTGCACATAAACAGAAGCCCCCATGGGAAGATTTCCCTGTAGGATTTATTGTCGCCGGCAGAGGTGGGGGGAGCTGTAGCTTCTCTTTACATGCGAACCCATCAAGGGTGGGTTGTTGGGGTGGTTGACAAGCCATCCGCAACCCTAAAACAACGCAGGGGTTCCGGGTGGCTTATCAGCCACCCCAGCAACCCACCCTCGCCAAGTTTGCATGTAACGAAAAGCTGGGGGGCATGGATCTCCAATCTGGCGCCTGCAGAGCGCTGCAACCCACTGTAGCTAATAACCCTCGGTGGGTTGTGGTGATCGGGCAACCAAGGTGTGTGGCTAACAAATTTTTCATGCCATTGCTTTCCCTCTTTGCATCCCCTCAGGGCGACTCAGAGCCCCGCTACAAATGCCACGTCTGTGACAAATGCTTCACACGCGGGAACAATCTGACTGTGCATCTCAGGAAAAAACACCAGTTCAAGTGGCCTTCGGGCCACCCCCGCTTCAGGTAGGCAGACTTAGGGCTGGGCAGCTGAAATGCTGCCTCCCTCCCAATTCCACGCCCCAGTGTGCAGGCCGTGAAATTAAACGGCTTTTCTTGGGGGAATCCTACTGGAGCTTGCATGGAGCTTTGGTTGGCTAGTGGGTACTCTCTTGTATTCCCAAGGCATTCGTGGAGGGTGGGGTGTGTGTGGAAATGGCAGCTTGCCAGGCAATCAAAGTTTCAAGAAAAAAAGAAGAGGCGGCCTCTGCTCTGACTCCAAAGCCTAGGGACAACAGCGTAACCTGCAGCTCCTTGTGACAGTTTCACGGTGAGCTGGGTATTCGAGGAGCCCACAGATTCCTTGCTTTGGCACTTTTATGCAGGGATCTCAAAGGGCAGACTGCAGTACTTTCCATAAAATCGGTTCTCCCTACAGAACCGCTAGGTGGGGCAGTTGAGCACCTTTAAGTTTGGTATCGCAAATGGTTGTGTTCTCTTGTTGTCGGACAATTGACCCATTTCCTGTTATATTAATATTCAGGCAGGATGGGGAAAAATGTTCTATGGGACCATATATATCGCCTCTAAGGCATTTTATCACCTTGATGCCCAGTTTCCATATAAAGAATCATTGTGTCAATTTGCCCAAGAGGTGGCATGACACCTTTCCAGCGTGTCTTCTGGATCTGTATGAGTTGGCCCATCCCTTTAGCAGCCTTCTGGTGTTGTGACTTTCCTTTGCCCCTGCGTGCAAACAGCTCTGAATCCACTCCCCATAGCAGCCTGCCGGAATGGCTTGCTCCCCCCCCCCCCCACTAATGCTTCCCTCTGCAACCCCACCTAGGTACAAGGAACATGAGGATGGCTACATGCGGCTACAGCTGGTGCGCTATGAAAGTGTAGAGCTGACGGAGCAGCTGCTCAAGGACCGGGAGAAGCAGGGTGAGGTGCTGGATGACTCAGCCCAGTGCGTGGTGCTGGCAGGAGCCGAGGGCAGCCTGCAAGGGATCATCCTTGAGCCGCCAACGGAGGAAACCGTCGATGTGGACTTGCAAGTGGCCCTGCCTCCCCAGGGCTCTGCTCAGCAAGATGCCAACGCATCCCCAGACCGGGAACTGAGCGCACCGTCTAGCCCCATCATCCGCGTTGTGAACAGAACCAACGAGCGTGGGGAGAGTGAGACTGTGTACTACGTGATGGCCAATGCACCCCTGGAGAGCCGGGCGGTCGCGCCTAGCGGGTTTGCCACTGAGCCTGAGGAGAACGTCATGGACAGGCTTCAGAAGACAGCTGAGGAATTGGGCATTCAGATTGTGTGACACTCTGGCCCATGGCTCGAACTCCAGGCCCCCAGCCCTTGAAAAGGGAGGGCTTGGGAGGGCAAATGCCCTCCACTTGGTCCCTGTGCCTCCTGAATGCACATCCTGAGAGCCGAAGGCAGTTAGCTGGTGCTACCTGGAAAAGGGAACCGTTTTCTCCAACAGCACAGCGTTCCATAGGCCCCAGGTTCCACGCAGGTGTTCCCTTGCCACTGGGGACTGATGGTGGGTGGTCTGGCAAAGGGAAGAAGGGGAGCCCCAGAGTGGAGGGAAGGGACTGGTTCACCAGACAGTTGTTTGGGAAGGTGAAGATGATTGCTGTGTCGGAGTTTCATTGTGCTGTGGAGCCCATTTTGGGCTGCCTCTAACGCTGCCTGACTTGGATGAGTCCGGCGTCCTGCCAGAAATGTTTCCTGTTCCTTTGTATGTGGCCAGCCCCCCCCCCCCCCCCCTTCCTTGCCATGAGTGCCACACTCAGACTCCATTGTTCCTCTGGTGCATGCCTAGCTGTCAGTCTCCTGGCCTTTTGAGGTCTTGTTTGCCTTCAGCCAGGCTCTTTCTACTGCCACATTTCCCCTGCATATGCCGCAATACTTGACCCACTGGCTGTATATCTGTTCCTTCCAGACCATTCGGCATTCTCCTTCCAGCACTGATTTCTCATTGGCTCTTCTGTCCCCTGTGAGCGAGGAGCCTGAAAACATGAGAGCCTGTCGTGTCTGGTTGCTATGCCACCGTTGGTTGCTTCCTGCTTTTTCTTCGCTAACCCCTCCCCACTTCCCGGCGCAAATCTTTGTGGTATGGGAGCCATACGGGCAACGTGGAAAGCTGTGGGCTTTGTTGGGGGGGGACCCACTCTGTGCCTCCTCCCACATAACCCAAGCAATGTGGAGAAGAATGTGCCACAGGCACTCCTCCCACACCATAAAGAGACTGAGCAAAAAGGGGAGCTGAGTCTCATCAAGGGGTCTTTTCCCCCACATTGGGGGTTCCAGCTCCTGGCGTGCAAGGTTTGTGTTGCGACAGAAATAATTAAAGCCACTATCAAGTCTCGTGTTGGGTGTGATATTCCTTTCCACTTACCTTGGAGGTGTGAGTGACTGGGTCTGATAGGATCCACGTGGCAGTTCAAGAGGCCAAATTATATTTGAGTCGGGGCTATCGCAAGTGATGTTGAGTGAAGAGGAACCACATCCCGATACAAAAAATCCTTTTGGAGGTCTTGGGCATGGATGATCTTTTTATGCTCAGTGTCTGATTAATGACCAGACTGGAGCTGGAAAGACGTTTTCTGCTGCTCTTTGGATGGTCACTCTGGAAGTGGTGTGGCAAGGTGGGAGAGGCAGCCTTCCTTAGTTTACCTACCGCTCGGCTTGCTTGCTTGCTTGTTGGGAGGTATTTGCTGGCAACATTATTTATGGTCTCCACCAGTCCTGCCCCTTCCTCACCCAGAGAACTTGCAGGGAGGGACAGCAGCTCGCCTCTAGCATCACACTGAGCTTTGGAAGCCCGTGGGCAACCGTGAGGCCCTTTGTCCTGGTTCTGAGCGCCCCTCTGGCCCAGTACGCAGGCCAGGATGATTCCCTGCCCATCTCTCACTTTCTCCCGCGCCAAGCAGACACGACCTTCAAAGACATGGCAGATCTTGGCAACTGTGTTCTGGCCCCCTGCATCCATTTTTTGCTTGTGACAGGTGGCCTAGATTCCGCGTCTTGATTTTGAAATGGGGCACATGTGTTACGGAGCCCAAGGTGTGCTTTGATGCAGGTGCAACCTCATGCAGAGCTATTTATTACATTTCTATATCGCCCCATAGCCGAAGTTCTCTGGGCGATTTACAAAAGAAGTTGAGTTGTAACTTGCTGGCACCGGAATGGATCTCTCTGTTCCCATCAGAAGGCTGGGAAATGCCTGGCTCTTAGGGACTAGCAGCTTTCTCAGGCTTGATGAGACTGGCTGTGCTTGTATCTGGGCCTCTTCTAAGCCTGGCTGCGCCTCCGTGATCCAAGTCAACCCCCCTAGCAGGAGCACCTGCCACTATCCTAAGAGCCTTGAGTAATCTTATCCATCCCTTTACCAAGCTTGTTTTACAAGGAAACTGCCCTGTATTTCCGAGATGGCCTCAGGTTCAATTATCTGCAGTATTCTGCAGGCTCTTGTGGCATTTTAGTCTCACGCCACCCCTGTCGAAATGGATTAAAGCAACTGGTAGTTGCTGGTTTGCTCAAAGTCATTCAATCTTGGGCCTCCAAATCCCAAACTCTTACCCTATTGTATTTTACCACTTTCTACAGATAATCTGAGAAGCAAAAGGACCCCTACAATTTTGCAAATGGCTCTCCACATGCTGCGGCCTCTGTGTGAGATTCCAGGCCTGGTAGTCCTGTAACATTTTGGAACTAGGAGAGAGGTGTGTGTGTGTGTGTGTGTGTGTAATCCCTTTGTGCTATGGGATTATCTGCAGCATGGACAGGAGGGGGGAGGTTAGCAGAAGGATTAATGGAAGATTCCCAACCTCACCCATGTATTTCTCTCCCTGCCCTGCACGGTATCTTGGCAAGAAGCAAAGACCATTTTCTCTTTGCCAAGAATGGATCTGGGCCACTGCAAGGCCCTTGGGCATCCAGTTTAACTTGGCCGAGCCCACAGGGGAAGTTGAAGGGGTTCATTCCCCAGATCCCATGTCCTTTGAAGGGGAAGAGTTAAAGCGACTTGAGGTGAAGCTCCCTGGAAAAAAACGGGGTCAGCTCTGCTATGTGTACGATGGCGTTGAAAGCCGCCTTCTTCATGCTGCCTGTGCTTGAGTTGCTCTCAGGCGAGGAATTGGAAGGTAAGTTGACTCTCAGAGCACAAGGTTGGAAGGTAAGGGCCCTTCTTCGCCCAAGAATGGAGAGCGGCATCCAGGGGTTCGAGTAATGGAATGAGGAAGCACAGATTCCCCGATCACAGGGAAGCTGGTATACCTTTACAAGTCGGTCATGCAAATGCAATTTCCAGGTTGCAATGTATCAGTTAATGCATGACCCTGGTTTAAATCTCGTCTTAGCCAGAAGCACATTAGCTGGCCTTGAACAGCTTCCGTCAGCCTCTGCCGCATGTCTGCAAGATGTGGATAAAAATACTGAGCTTTTCCCCCCCTAAGTTGTAGTTCCAGAAAAAGATTTACTTACACACATGTATATATATACACACACACACATTCCCTGTACCATCTTACAATAAACTTACACAATACAAACAAAATACTGGCCGACTTTTCCAGGTCAAATGCAAAATTATTTGCCTTTAGACTTGTTTTCCCTTTAGTAACATTAAAAATAGGTGCTTCCATACTTGATCCTTCGATATGAATCTAGTTCTTTGTGATCCAACCCTCTTTCCCCCCCCCTTATGTTTACTTCTAGTTGTTTAGATATTATATGTAAATACCCCTTTTGTCCATTATGGTATGCAATATTCTGTGCCATTGTTATATAAATGAAAACAACTCAAAATAGTATTGCTTTTTTAAAAAGAAGCGTTTTATGTATGTGTTAACCATTCAGAGTGTTCAAGGTACTTCACATAAATGATTGCAGTATTAATTTACAACAATTCTGTAAGAAGGAGAGAGTAGAAGTATCATTACACGGAGGTGGGCGCTTAGAATAGCTGTCTAGTGCTATCCAATAAATCCATACTTCATCTGACATTTGAGCAGTGGACTTTTCAGCCCACATTGTGATATGCAATACTTAAAAGAAGCATATATATATATATATATATATATATATATATATAACCCATAGGCTGCATGCAGCCTTTATTTGGGGTGGGGCTGAGGGGTCTACTCCTGCAGCCCACCGATGCCCTGACTGTCCCTTCCCAAATACCTCCCCCCCAAACACACACCTCTGTTGTTGTTGTCTGCTATTTTTATTAATTTGAACGGCTTTATGGCTTTTCACAATTTTAATTAATTTTATTGGTTTATATGATTGCTGCTTTTTAATTGTGTCCCCCTCCCCACCGTTTTGAGTTGCTTCTGTTTTGCAATAATGGATTTTTTTTTATGGTGTGGTCTTTTTTGTTTTATGCTTCATAAAAATGCTATTGATTTTGTCATTGGGCCGTTTAACAATCTCTAACATGGATACATGGCATACAGATATTTTAAATAAATTAATTACTATTATGCCAACTCTTTTTTCATAGGTACGGTACCAGATTTACTTATTTTCTGTGTGCTGATAGCAGGAACGTGCCAAATTCTGGAGGATCCCACCCAACTGTACTAATATGGCAAGCAGGTCACAGAAACAGTTTAAACAACTGTTTCTATTGGATCTTTTGCGTAAAGGAAAAAAATACATTTTTATTACCTTTTAAATCCTGCTTCCTCTAGCAGATTTGGACACCTACTGGTCTGGCACAGCTCCGATCTGCTTGGGAGGCTGTAAAGGGAAGCACAAAGAATTGAAGAGAAGCCCGTGCGGAAATGGAAGTTGTTGCTGGTTGGGATACAAATCATTTTGCAGAGGTAGGAGCCGCTGAAAAGCCACTGGGATGGCTGATGAGTTGCCCTTAAATTTGGGGAACCTGGGTTCAAATTCCACCTCTGCCAAGAGACTGTTAGAGCTCCATCACGCCTACTTTTTTAAAATTTGTACACACCCGCAATTTTGATCTCCATTTCCCTTTCGTGGTTGTAGCTATACCAGGTCCTCTCTTTTCACTTATGGGGTCTCCCATTATTGCGCTCGCCTCACCCTGCTCCTCCTTTCCCCTCCGCTCCCGTGTGCTGGAGGAGGAGAACCGCCCTGCCCTCCCCTTTCCTCAGCAACAAGCACACCCCCAACAAAAGGAAAAAGCAAGAGGGGGGGAAATATTCCAGACTTTCTCCGCACCAAAATAAATCGCAAGAAGGAGGGGGAAGGGGCGTGATGAGAGCAGGACAGGGGCGACGTCATGTGAATCCCTTGCTGCAAATACACATACAAGGCAGGGCGAGTGTGTGATAAAACTGCTGGTGTGATGGACCCCTTAGAGACAAGCCACAACTGGCATCTTTTCCCCGGCCCAATAAAATCTATATAACAGTGACATTCGATGTTGTTAACGAGGGTAAAACATAATAGAGATTATAAAGCATTTAGCTAATCACATAGTTGTAATTGGTTTGTGTGGAGGGGGGAGGGCGATGAGACCGGATGGATGGCAGACGGATTCGTCTTTCTAAAAGGATCGCTCAAATTGATGGAATAGGAATAGTCTTGATTTGGTTTATGGCAGTGTGTGTGTGTGTGTGTGTGTGTGTACACATACAGGAACTTAAATACAACCAACCTTGCCCATTAGGAGTGGTCTGTGAATGGCAGCTTGCCATAAGGGTTAAGCGGACCCTACATATGCAGTGAACTTCTGTACACTGAGAACATACGATAGGAGTAGGCTGTTGCCTCCCTGATCAGGGCTGGCACCTAGGGTCAGTGTGTTTGGACACCTTCTGAGGGCCTGCAGCCCAGCAGGGCCTCACTTGCATGGGCACCCTGGAGTTGTTCCTTCTGCTTGTCATTGCAACCCGCCTCTCGCTCTGCCCGGACAATGGTGGCGGTGAGAAGGAGGAGCAGGATCTGCCAGGGCTTGCTTGCTCACTGGCTCCCTCTGCCTGTCAAGCAAGCCAGTGGCAACCATGATGAGAAAGAGGATGAAAAGCAAGAGCGTCTTGTGACGATGGCCGTGAGAAGATAAACTCACTGAGGGAGGGGGGGCAATTGACGGAGCCTTGCCGAAGGGGTCCTTCAAAATTTGGAGCTGATGTTGTTCCTGGTTGTGACGTTCCCAGAGGCATCTGGCTGACCACGCTTGGGAACAGAAGGCGAGGCTAGATGGACCCTTGCCATTAGGGATGTGTATCGTATCGTTAAAATGTACGATAACGATACGATAAGGTCATTATCGTGCATGTGTTTAATGATAGCGATACGATACAAAACCTATGATAATCATCAGAGACGATAATTTTCGGGCAATTTTATCAGACTGCCATATAAATATACCTATAACTTCTGTATTTTAAAAGTTAGAGTCTTGAAACTTGGTCACAGTGCTTATGGGGTATGCTTAAGTATGTTTATGAAATTTGAGATTGATCCTTCCAACCCTCGATTTTATATGATTTTTTTCAAGATCGTTTCCGTTCTGACAGGTCTGAATGAACGCACGTGGCGAGCTGTCATTCTGATCTGTCAGAACTGAAACGATCTTTAATAAATTCATGTAAAATCAAGGGTTGGAGGGCTCAATCACAAATTTGGCACATATGTGTAGCAACATGTGCTAACCTGGAACGGAGGCAAGCTTACCGTTCCGGGACAAGCATTGAAACAGGGTGATCTGGCCTACCGAATTCTCCAAGTTCGAGGGCTTTCAGCGAGAATGCCAGTCCCCAAATGCAACCCTGTGCCGGCGCTCGAAAAGCTGCCAAAATAACTCCCACCGTTTCTCTCCTCAGTCAACTGCGGCCGGCCGGAAGCGGAGTTCAATTCAGTGGTCTACGGCAACGACTGGTGGGTGGGCTCGGTGGTGCGCTATGGCTGCCGGCCCGGCTTCCTGCTGGTGGGGGATCCAGCTAGTGCCTGCCAGTCCAGTGGCCACTGGACCCCCAAACCTACCTGCCTCCGTAAGTATTGACCTGCAGCGGCAGTTAGGAGCGGGATCGGCTTCTGCCCAGAAACAGCTGTACAGCTGGGAGTGGTAGATGGATGCTGTTCTCAAGCCAAGCCCCATTTTATACTCCTAACCACCCTGCGAGGTAGGCTGTGCCTAAGATATAGTGATGGGCACCATATACAAGTGTGAGCTTCACAGTTGTGGCTCGTCTGCCTTGTATGTCTTTAACAGCTGGGTGATAGGTAGAAAGCCATCAGGCCCAGCTTTTCCAGGCCTACGGAGGTAGTGACCATGAAACCTGCATGGTGTGGAATTTCATGCAGCTGTTCAGTGGCACAAGAGTCCTGCTATGGGAGGAAAAGAAGCAGCCTTATATCTGCTGCAATTCATCTCTTACCTCTCCGGGTTGGCATCAAAGCACGGTCCTGCAATCCACACAGGAACGAATGCCTCTAGTTTGCATAAATCTGGCTCAGGACGAAACATTCTGTGTAACTCTCAAGCCCCGCCTCCATCGGAAACAATTGCCGTGCCCCAAATAAAAGGCCATTTTGTGTCGCTTTGCCAGTGCGGCCTTCGTTTCGTTTTTCTCGGAAACCCTACAGGTCCTCCTGTTGCTCTTGGCTTTTCTTTCTGTGAAGGGATCTGCCTTCGGGGTCGGATTGAAATCGACAAACGGGACAATGACGGGAGCTGCTCCTCCACCTGTCCCCACAAGGTGCAGCTGGGAGCCTTTCTCAACCACGGCTGCATCAAGATCTCCTCCTGCGTCACCAAGCAATCCGGCTGGACCTGCTGGTTCTTCCGCTGCGACTTTTGTGAGTGCGACTGCTACGTCCCATGCTGTAAGTGTACTTGCAGCAAAGAAAGCGGGATTCTCTGGTCTGCTGACAAATTAAACAAGGTTGCCTATTCTTTTCATAACACATCCTTTCCCCTTCTACTCATGTGGAAAATGAGTGATGACCCAACACGTCTGGAGGGGACCAGGTTGGGAAAGACCATAGGCGTGCGCAAGGGGTGTGCCTTGTGTGCCCAGGCACACCCTAATGTCTCAAGCCAAAATGCCTCTCAGCTGGGAGCCACATTTCAAAGAAGCCAGGAGGAGGGGACCTGGAGGCTAATATTGCCTCGTAAGTCCCTGCTGGGGCTTGAGGAGTGTCTCCTCATTCCGCCCCCCTCACCTGCAACGGCCCTCCAGTAGTCACGGGATCTCAATGGAACAGTGTTTAATAAATACATGAATAAGAATAATGAGTCTTCAATAAATGTTCACCTTTAAAAAATAAATTAATTAATAAAATTCCCTGGGTGCACACTCTAATGAAATAGGCTGCGCACGCCTATGGGAAAGACTGAGCCTTTTGCTTTGACCCACTTGGGGCACTCTTGACCATCATGTACTCTTCCCAGGGAACCCTACAAACTGTAGTTTGGAAGGGGGCATGGTTCCCTCTTAAGAGTACTCTCAGCAGCGAAGCACAGTACCCAGCCTATCAATGTAGGCTGGTTTTAAACCAATCCTTAAGGTGTCCCGTGTGTCCTATTTTACAGAGGACAGTCCTCTATCTCAAGGCATCTTCCTAGCAGAGGGTATCCAGGCCAAATCTGCTTTAAAGGGGGGGGGGACCACAAAGAGGGAGAGCAACTTGACCATCAAGAGTTAGCATCTATCTAAACAGCAGATTGGACAGGCAGGCCTACAGGGTCACCTGCTCCCAGTCTCTCCCAGTATGGTGTTGTATTTCTATTTAAGTTATCGTAATTCTTTTTAAATGTGCCTCTCTACATATCAGTTAGCATATGCAAATTGATGCCCCCCCCTTTTTTTTTTGGTAGATGAGTAGGTGGCCACCCTATCCTTTGGTTTAAAGTGGTACAAAACCAGTATACATTTATCGTGTGGATAGGGGCCTGGTGTTTGCCACAAAGATCCTGGGCAGTCACACTGTTGGTGGGAAACCAGATGTTAAACCCAAGGTGTTTTTTTTGTTTGTTTTTTGGCAGCTTCCTCAGGATAAAAGTCAACATCAAAGCAGCAGCCGGTCTGTGTGTCGCAATGTCTAATTTCTGTGTAAGTTTTAAGCACGTTTGCACCCTATGGTTGGAACCTTCAAGCCAGGGGTGGGGAATATGTAGCCCTCCCGAGTACGTTGGACTACAACTCCTATCATCCCTGCTGACTGGGGCAGATGGAAGATGGAGTTCAACATCATCTGGAGGGACTGCTTTAAGCAGTTAAGGGCTGTAATCAGTTTAAGCTTTTTTTAGGACGCAATCCTACAACTTCCAGGATGAATGGATGGGGAATGCTTGGAGTCGTTGGACTTTTTTTCCTGTCTAAACATGCCTAGGATTGCGCCCTAAATCTACAAAAAAAAGAAGCCCCCTGATTAATCAGGTAACACTTCTTTAAACAAAACATAAAATTATTTTTCATAGAAGTGGGAGGCAGCGACATAAAAGAAGCATTCCACACAAGAGAGAAATGCCTTTTCAAAGGTGCTTCCTGCTACAATGTACACACGCACCATGCAAAAGGATTAATTCGATTCGATGCAAATGTATGCAAATTTTATCCAATTTGGTCAGTTAGTGCTCTAAGGCAGGGCAGGCAACCTGCTGCCCTCCTAATATTTTGGCCTACAACTCCCATAAGCTCCGCCCAAAAGAACCAGTGATCAGGGATTCTGGGGGTTGTAGTCCAAAATAGCTAAAGAGAACTCGGTTCTTTAGCCCTAAGACGTCTTTAGTATGGTGACAGCCCCACTGACATCCTCTTGACTTCAGCAGGTCTTAAGCAAGCCGGACTTCCTCTATATTCTCACCTGAGGACGAAACTGGACTTGTGTCTTCTTCCTGACCTGTTTCTGGAACAGACGGGGTGCTGGTGACCGGAGCGTTTCCAATTGTGTATGAATAAAACCTGTGTTGCAAAGACCGTGTGCGTTTTGGCTCTTGCTATACACAGGTGACTATTTCGCATCTACGGATTGGGAGGTTCTCAGGTGATGGCAGTTCCTCGCTGTCGAGAGCCGTTGCTCTATCTAGAACATTTGCTTTGTGTGCAGAAAATCCTGGGTTCAGCTTCTGCCATCCTCAGTTCAAGGATCTCAGGGAGCTGGGTGAAGAGAGAACCTCCATCTGAGTGTTGCCAGTGGGAGTAGGCTGCCCCTGGCACCCTCCAGAGGTGTTGGACTGCAATTCCCATCATTCCCAGCCAGCATGAGAAGGCTGGATTAGGCAGAGTTGAGCTAGATAGACACAGCAGCTTAGGAATGCTCCTCCTTCCCTGCCCTTTGAGAACTGCCTTTAGCGGTTACCACTCTTTGCAAGTACGGAGCGGGTTTTTTCCTTGCCTCACTGGCCTGCAAGGATCCGATAAGATGCTTTGCTGGCATTTAGCATCTTAAAGTGGGAACGCCGCAACAAGGGGTTCAAAGGAGGTAGTTGCGGTATGTCTCTTCCTCCACCAGCCAATGCACTCACGCGACTGCAGTGTAGAAATCTTTCTCTTAATTTCCTCTGCCTTGCATTCTGCAGTCTGGCTGGTGATGAGAGAGAGAGAGAGAGAGAGAGAGAGAGAGACTGTCATGGGTGTCTTAGAGGAGTGGACACGCCTAGAGAAGAGCATCGTTGTCTCTCCTAAACAGCAACAGGAAATACTCTTGACTCTGCCCAGATACAAATGAGTCTAGGGCCACCTAGTGGCTAAACTATATAATGACATTATCCACACAGTCCTGTTCGCTGCAAAATTTCATTGCTTTTACATTTCCTGTTCGCTCCAGTGGGTGAGAAAAAGGAAGAAGGTGCACTCTGGGATACCACTGGGGTGGGGGAGGATACCACTACTCACTGTGAGTCCATCTGCATTATTTATTTTAGATTTATATCCGTCCTTTACTCCAAGGAGCTTAAAAATGCCCCCCACACTTAGGGTGACCATATGGAAAGGAGGACAGGGCTCCTGTATCTTTTACAGTTGTGTAGAAAGGGGAATTTCAGCAGGTGTCATTTGTATGCATATAGCACCTGGTGAAATTCCCTCTTCATCACAACAGTTAAAGCTGCAGGAGCTATACTAGAGTGACCGGGTACAAAAGAGGGCAGGGCACTTGCAACGTTAACTGTTGTGCTGAAGAGAGAATTTTACCAGGTGCTGCATGCATACAAAGGACACCTGCTGAAATTCCCTTTTCTATACAACTGTAAAAGACACAGGAGCCCTGTCCTCCTTTCCATATGGTCACCCTACCTACACTCATACACACATACAGATGCTTTCATTTTCACAACAGTTCAGTGGGTTAGGCTGAAAGGTATTGATAGATGGATAGATTGACTGCATTTCTATGCCACCCGTTCTGGCCATCTGCATAGCCCAACCCTGCTATGGGGTGCAACGGATTGTTGGAACTGGTTCTTTCCCATACGTACAAGTAGCTAGATCAGAGCAGGCTGTTGCTGCTGCTGCTTTCTGAAACAAAACGATTCTACTCAAAGTGAGGAAATCTTGGGCCTAACCCTACCAGATTCATCTGGAAAATCTGGGAGCAGATTTTAAAAACGCATTGTAGCAAATCTCTAATGGCCAACCGTTTGCTCTGCATGTCAAAACTCCATTCTTGCCACAAGGGGGCACATTCATGCCACATGCTGAAATTAAAAAGAAAGGCACATGTGAAATTCCAAAATCCATATAGTGTAATACTTTTATCAGACCGCCTAAAAGGTCACCCCCTCCCCCAATGTTCAAGCTTTTGAGATCACTGCTTGCACATTTCTTGTGAACTTTGAGTGAGCCTAATAAAGATTTTACGTTATATGGATAACGGGGTGGAAATCGCCATATGACAATGAATGAGGTCTATTGTGTTAAAATGAGATTCCTTTGCCTGAGCCACCTTTCTCTCTCTGACCTACAATCCTGTGCAGTGGGAAGATCTCCCCCCCCCCCCCCACACTCTTGCTGTACGCAGCTATTGTGCGGCCTTCCCTTCCACACTGGGCACAGGTTTGCTTCCCAGCATTTCCAGTAAAAAGAACCAGATTTCAGGTGATCGGAAAGTCCTGTGTCTACCTGAGACCCTGTAGACCCAAAATACCAAAACTATGAGCAAATCCATTTGCTGTACTGCCCATGGTGTAGGCCATCTAAAGAGGGATTTCTATCCTGTTTTCTTTTTCTTGTCAGATTTTGAGAACATTTATATGCTTTTAGCTAATCAGAACAAAAATGTTGCATATCAATTTCCATTATTTTCAATAGCTGCTTTTTAAATCAGATGGAATAGATGGAAATCAATTGACCCTTTATTGTGGGTTTTTTCTGGGTCTTTCCCTCCTTTCCCTCCCGTTTTGCAACGGATTTTGGTTTGAAGCAGATAAAGATTGAAAAGAATGGAGGTATTTGTATCCGTTTGCGTTTGCAGTTTGTTCGCTGGTCGTTCATGCCACGTTCTCCATCTCTCTCCCAGCCTCCCTTTTGCAGGGATACAGGGAAAGATGGGGCAACAGATACTGATTTCCAGGACTGGCATCAATTAACGCCGCTCATTTCCATATGCCTTTTGTCTTCCAGGCAAGGTGGACGTGGGTGAAGCATATGACTAACAAGGAAGCCGAGAGCTGAGCAGATTCCTCCGACTGGAGGGAGATCCAGGCCTTGGATTGTCATTTGCAGCATGCCATCAGTTTGCAGTGCTATGGGGCTTCCAGGCAAAAGGTTCCTAGCAGTTCCCAACAACTGGTATGATGCACCAATTCTGCCTTTTCCTCCTCAAAGCGTGTTGTTTCTGGTATGAGAGGGGGGAAAAAGAGAGTGGGAAAACACAGGATGGCTGGGTTCACATAACACACCATGGGTTGTTGTGTTGTCTGAATGCAGCACATTTCCCCCAGGGTGTCTTGTTAACCATGCAGTGTGTTTATTTTCCTCGAACAAGCCTTTTTGAGAACCCACAGCTTGCTGATGGATTGTTCAGGGTGGTTATTAAGCCACACTGCATGGTTTATGAGCAATGCTGTGGAAAACCTGCTATGTTCAGGCAACACGATAACCCACAGTTCAACAACAACGGACGTATGCTGCGAATTAAGGAACAGGATACCTCTGAGCACATGCTCAGCCCAGGAATTCGTGATTGGTACCAGAACCAAGCTCGCAAGTCCTTTCACACAAAACCCTTCTCCTGTTCCCCCCCAAGTCTCTGAATGTTCTTGTTCAGCAACTTAACTTGAGGGTGAAGCCGGAGGGGTAGCACATTTTAATTGTTAAGAGTCTGAAAGCCTTGCTGATCTAAGGCAAATCATCCAGAGATCTACCAGAAGATCCTGTTATACCTTCTCCCCAGTCCTGCTGGATTAGAGGACCTCCAGGGATTTTTCAGCACCTTGGAGTCTGTCACTCTGCTCCTGCCTCATGCCTAATTATATCCAGGAGGTTTGTTATTAATTTTGGCTGCCTTCTCCCCCCACCCTCCACCCAGTCAAGGACTGGTGGATCTTAGCCAAGCCAGGCAGGTTCCAAGAGCAGCTGGCGCTGTGGGCTTTGTAGTGTCCCCATAGGCACAGAACTGGAAGGTATCACCGTCTTTCTGAATCCCTTGAGTGCTGGATTGGACTGTGTTCCCAATGCCTTTAAAGAAAAAAATTGGTTCTGGCTGTCCTTGCGTCCACATGGACCAAGCTAAACAGTGACTGCTATTATATTGTTTTGAGGCATCTTGGTTCCTCCCCTTTCTGTGTACATCTGCACATGCAGCGTACCTCGCTTGCTTTCTGTATCCTCACAAAATGTACACTTGATGGCCCACTGTTGCGCGTGTGAACGGACTGACTGAACTGGAGAGCGCTGTGCTTTGAGGTGGCAAGGAAAGTTCCAGCCAAGGTGTGAAGTCCAACAAGTTATACTTTGCTTATATGTGTTGGGCATACATGTGTGCCCAACACAGCTTCATACTCCTACCTCTGCAGTCCTCCTGTCCAGTGCTCCAGAAGAGCCAATTTGGATAGTGTGGTATTTATTTACTCGTGCAAGTCCTGTGTCACCATAGGGGCTAGTAGTCTGAGGATGATTGGATAAAAATCGGTTTGCCCTTGCGAGTTGAACAACTTCACACTTTTAAAATAAATGCACTACAAATAAAACAGCGAAAGGGGTGGGTGGGAAGCGATGTTGACATAATGGAGATGCTCCGTAAAATGTGAGCTAAGACAAAACAGCTATTTCAAAGTAAACTCCTGGGGTGCTTCCAGACGGAGGCCTCTTGGCGCAATCAGTGAAAAAGCAGTGTGCCACTATTTTACTCCTTAACAGAGTTTTTGCAGAAAGAAAAAAGACAGAAGAAGGTGGTGAGTGAAACACAGGTGGGTTAGAAACAGGGGACAATGTCAGCATGTTTAGAAGTAGGTAAGATGGAATTCTCAGCCCTTAAAGGGAATTTGTTCTGGGTACATCAGTAAACTCTGGGGGTTAGCCATCTGGGCACACATACACATCCCATAAAAGTCCATGGATGGGGCGGGGGCGTGAACAGGAAAAGTGGACTTGCAAGTGGGCTGATGGCAAAGGCCTGCCCTTAGGAGCAAGCCTTCTGTGGATCCGAGTGTGCCTGCCATTGCATGGGGATTATGTCTCTGCCCACATGAGAAGTCGTCTCTGCCCGACAAAAGCTGGTCCTGTTCACATGGAGGAAAAAAACGATTGTTTGAATCAGCACCTGAGTTAGGACTGATCTTGCTGACTTGCAGGGAGATCGCATGGTCTGAAAGAGGGAGAGTCCTGAAGTTTTAATATGGGCTTAGCCCCTGATGAGAGCCCTGTGCCTTCAACTGCTGTATGACAGGCAGAAATTCAACAGGGGATGCGTCTAGCCCCAGCATGGAATGCAGCAATGGTGAAAACTGCTCAAGGCAAGGCAAGAAGCAAGACATGATGGGCCACGTCGATCTTGGGCTGGTGGTAGAACCCGCTTCCCCCCAAAAGTCTAGACACTCTTTGATTGCCAAATGACCTTCCCCAGGACTAGAAGCTTGCTGCTTTTTGTTGCTGTTGCTGCATCTGTTGTTTCTGTCTTTTTCGAGGGCAGTAGCGCCCCCCAGAGGACAGGGAGAACATACCCAGCAGACCAAGCTGCTGGGAGGCAGGATAGCCGGCCTGCTGCTGGTGGTGATGATGGCTTTTGTTCCCTCTTTTTTCCTTCCTCTTCTTAAGGACATAATCCACCGGCCCCTTTAAGGGAAGCTGTTGTGCTGGCAGAGAAGGCAGAAACCTGCCCGGGAAGCCCAGCCCTCCCTCCCCCCCCCCCCCGATGCTTGTGACATTCAGCAGGGAAGAGATGAACCTGAAGACGGAGGAGGAGGAGGAGGAGAAGACCCTCCCCGGCCAGGGCAGGGGGGCTACTAAGGAGCTGCTTGGCTGAGAAGACCTGGGGAGGGAGGGGACTCTCTTTAGCCCCCCCAGCCTCCAAGCGCGCACACGCCCCTGCTTAGCAGCTGAAGGGATGGAGGCAGGAGAAAGAGCCGCTGCAGCGCTGCTGGATGCAGCTCGCAGGAGCTGAAACGGCGCTTTCTGCAGTCACTTGGCAGCCCCGGCTGGTCCCTGCCCTGCCCAGCTCAGCCCAGCCGAGCATCCTTTGGGAGGACCACGAGCGGCCCCGCCGCGGCATCTCTGGCCTTCTTTTGCACCCCCCCCCCCCAGCACCCCCGGAGAAGCCGCGGCTCCAAAGAGGCTCTCGAGCTGCAAAGGGGGCGCAGGGGGGAGGGCAGGGAAATCTGCACACCCAGCCCACCCTCCACTTGCCTTCAGCTTGGGGGGGGGGGCGCAGCGGGGAGTTTAAGAAGACGGCCACAGGGGGGTGGGGAGGCTGACCCCCTGAATGCACTCTCGAGAGGCTGCAAAAATTATTCATACTAGACAAAAAGAGAGGTGAGTCTGAATTGTGTGTGTGTGTGTGTGTGTGTATGGTGGCGGTGGGGAAATCTACAGCATTTTTTTTTAAAAAAAAGCAACCCTCCTTTCTGATTTGGGTGGGAAGCGATTGGCACGAATTGCTTTCATGGAAGGGGGCAAATGAGATTAGTGGGGGGGGGGTGACTGACTGACTGAGGCATCCCTCCCCTACCAAGGTTGGAAATGGGAGAGCGAGGTGGAGGTGGGGAGAAAGGAAGGTGGATGGAAAACCTGGACCACCTTTCTGCGCTGCCCAGCACAGCTGGAGGAATTCGCCCCCACCCATTCCTCGGTGCAGCAAACTTTTTGGCATTCATATGAGAAAGTGTGTGTGTGTATGTTTGGGGAGGGGGCGGCAGGGAGGGATGGAGGGATGTGCCATCAAAGAATCGCCCTCTCTGTAGGATTTACCGTTGGATTCAGCACATATGGGGAGGGCGGGAGAGAGGTAAGATGGCATCCTTAGACCTGAAAGGGAATATTTCTTCCTGCTCACATCAGGAAAGTCGAGGGTGAGTTCCATTTGCTAGAGATGTTTTCCCCCTGTTCTGCAGTATGGGAGATCGCGTGAAGGGCGCTTTTTCCAGACCCTTATTGAAGATGCTGTCATGAAGGAGGCAGAAGAGGTACTCCTGAGTTAACGCTTTTGCTCCTGGCTCCGTTAGGATAGTTTATGCAGGGGGCAGTTTTGATCTCCATAACCTTCATATGTTCGTCTGCTTTGTTTTCAAAGAAGCCCCTCCTTTTAAAAAAATAATAATCACAAATACCCCTTAAGGAGAAGATTTTTCAACCTTTGGATTAGCTAAAGTTGTTTATCGCTGCCAAGTCCTAGGCATGCTTAAACAGCTCATTGATCTTGGCAGGGACTTACTTCCCAGCAAACATACATGGAATCCGCTGTAAATACTAAATATTCTAACTCTGGAGGGGTGGGGAGAAATGGAGGGGTATATGCCCAAATATCAATCAACCCCTTCGCTAGGGGGTGCTGTTTTGGGATTCCTGTAAGTTGGGAGACAGCAATTTTATTTCTTGGCACAAAGGAGGTGGCAAGATGTACAGTACAGGGCCAAGTTCTACTCCTGCAGAGATCCAAGATCAAATTGCAAATCAGCAATGCAGTTTTATGCCGTTGTCAGCTAGCTAGAAATCAAAGCGTTCCTGAAACATAATCGTGTGGTTTGAAGGGGAGAGCTTTGGATATTGCCCCCTCCCCTGGGCTCCTTCCATGGTATTTTTGTTCTCTTCTAAAAAAAAATAATAATGTATGGACTAAAAATATATATGTCTGAATGGTGTGGGTGTTTTTGTATTGTGGGGGAGGCAAGGTCTTCATAAAAGTTGGATTCGGGGGATCGGGGGAGTGAGGGGAGAAGAAAGGAGAAGATGTTGCCGGGAAATGGGCAGTGCCCCTGGTTTATTGCACAAAGGGGTGGTCTCAGTTCATCCGAAGGAATGGATCTGCTGGGATCTCTGTGCTGCCGCTGCAGCCTGAATAGAAGACTCAGCACGGGAAACTGCAGTGCTTCGAAATGTAGGTTACGGAATAGCAAGTGAGCAGAGGTGTGCAAAATTATGCCTGGTGTGGAGGAAGTGGAGAGGGAGACATTTTTCTCCCTCTCCCATAATACTAGAACCCAGTGGGGACGTCCCATGAAGCTGATGGGTGGGAGATTCAGACAGATCAAAGGAAGGACTTCTTCGCACGGCGCAGAGTTAAACTATGGAATTCGCTTCCACAAGATAGGATGGCCATCGATTTCGTTGGCTTTAAGAGCGGATTGGACACATTCATGGAGGAGAAGGCTACCAGTGGCTACCAGTCCTGATGGCTTTGTGCTACCTCCAGTAGCAGAGGCAGTAAGCCTATATACACCAATTGCTGGGGAACATGGGTGGGAGGGTGCTGTTGCACTCGGGTCTTGCTCGTGGGCTTCCCATGGGCAGCTGGTTGGCCACTGTGTAAATAGAATGCAAGACTAGATGGACCCTTGGCCTAATTCAGCCTCAGGGCTGTTCCGTTGTTCTTACGTTCTGGGTTGGCGAGGCCTGGGGGAGGCGTATCCTACTCCCCTCTCCTCCGTCTGCCTGATGGCATCCTCTGAGCAGAAAGTCAACAAGTTCTCTGCCGACCCTCTTAAGACAGCCTCCCTCAACCTGGCGACCTCCAGATGTTTTGGACTTCAGCTCCCATCAGCCACAGCCACCACGACCAATGGTCAGGAATGATGGGAGCTGTTGTCCAAAAGGGAGAGGAGGAGTTGGCTGCGGAGAACATTGATCCAGTGTGGGGCGCTTGCAAGTGCTTTGTTGGCTGGCTGGCCGGGCAAGTTGGCGTCATGCACTGTGAATACTTTGCCTTGACAGCTACGGGTGGGGTTGGGATGACCCTAAGGGGGGGTGCAGGGAGGTTTCTTCTCCTCAAAGAGCCTTCAAAAGCGTAATGCCCCATGCCCCATTCTGGAAATGTCCCCTCTCTGACCACGTCAGGTTCCTCGCGCCGTCTCAGGTTCACGCAATATGTTGGCCCCATAGCTCCGGGTCTTGGCCCTTTTTCCCTTCGCTTTGAGTTGGAGCGGTCGCATCTGCGTTTGTTCCTTGACTAGGACGAAGACTCGTTCTAACTGTCGGGGCTGGCTAGGCTTGGATGTGGGGCAACATGGCTGCCACCTCTAAGGATTTGAGGCTGTTTCCTTACTTTTAATGAACAAAACAACTCTCATGTCAAAGGGAGTCGAAAGACCAGTGGGAATTGGGGCAAGGTCTGAAGAGCTCCCGCATTCCCTCGTTTCTTGGTGGCCTTGTGCCTTCCTAACTTGCAGACCTACAAATGCAACAGCATGAGAGTTGGTGGTCGGCCGCGGAGCAATCTTTCCCCAAGTGGCTCTGATGTTCCACTCCGTTGTTTTAAACAGGCCAGGAGGACCTTGTGGCCTCCTGTCCAACTTCTCGCAAATTAAAATAGGTATACCCTTGTAACCTCCCCAATTCTAAAGCCAACAGCCACTGCTTGAGTGCCTGCCCCCTCCTCATTATGCTAGACTTGTATTTATCAACTCCCCTGGTCACCTGTGGTGACAAGGAATTCTGGGCAGGTGAGTGAGTGGTCTAGCAAAGGAGGGATGGATCACCCTGTCACTCCTCTGCTGGCTGCTTAGTTTTCACGCTGTCCATGAAGGAAGCAGGGTCTGTTCCTTTCTGTCAGGCCTGGCCCTACCATTAGGCAGAGTGAAGTTGTCACCTCAGGCAGCAGATGCTGGGAGATGGCTGCAAGGTGTTGGAGGAGACACCTGTGTGCCATGCAGCCTGCTCCGCACTCCCAACATTAGCCCTTCTACCTTCAGGTGCAGTGGAGGATGCTGTCCCATTGTTAGTGCTGAAGACAGATTTATTGGCCAATCCAGTCGGTTTTTGTAGGTAGAATGGAAGGAGGCGTCATCTTCTTCTTTGCCTCAGTCGGCAAAATGTCTTGGGTGACGCTGCTCTGTGTCCAGTGTGAAAATGCAATAAGCTGGCAGAGGAAGGCAGGCAGGCATCCCGCTTGTGGAATTCTTTTCCCAAGGAGACTCACCTTGCACCAACACCTTTCTCTTATAGATGCCAGGTGAAGGCCTTTTTATTTTCCCAGGCTTTTAACCATTGCTGTGTTTTTAATGCCTGCTGGATAAGTTTTTATGCTGCCTTTATCACTGTTTTCTGAATTTTTATATATTTTATTTATTGTATATTTTCATGGTTTTGTTGTCCACCAACCTTTTTTTTTTTAACTAAGCAAAGTATAAAACACTTTAACAAAATCAAAATAAACCCTCTCACAGCAAAACCAAGGACAAGATGGGGACAGATATTTATCAGGGACAGGAGGGACCAGGGAAGAGGGTTAATTTCCCAAACCTCCATCCCATCTCTCCCGCATCACAGTGTGACTTAATTTAAAACTTGGAGGAATGTCAGTTGGGGTGTGCATGCTTGGGGTGGGACTAGGTAAATCCATAATTCACTAATTTCCTGTCCTGCTGTGACACCCAAACTCAGCTGTCCAATTGCCTCCTAATGGTAGGACCGGCCCAGAGAGCATGCACTCTCAGCTGTGTTTGGGTAGGCCCATTTACACCTGCGTAGTTGGCAAGGATCAAAGCCATGCAGAGTATTCCAAAAGGGATCAGGATGCAAATCTAAGATGAGACCCCCCTCTACACACCCTCAGTGACTTCTGGGGCACCATCATCATCCTTAATGCAATCTATGGGGGCGAGGGGGGGAATGGAGAGAGCCCTCCTCTTGCTCTTCTCCCCAGTTGGTGGGCGAGAGGGCAAAGGAGGACACCCCAGAAGGTGTGGCTGTTCCTGTCCTGCTGCTTCAGCCCAGAAGCTGGGCCCAGGCAGCAGCAGAAATACTAACGGGAACGGCATGCATTATTAAAACATTGCGGCCCCGCTGGCGACTTTCACGTTCAGCTACTGAGCAGAAAGAGGGCCGTAGGAGCAAGACTCTTTGTGCGGAGGAAATGTGGCTCAGTGGTGGAGGACATGCCCTCACACTGCAAGAGCTTCCCCACCCCTGGAGTAGATGATATTGGATTGATGGTCTGACTCAATATCATAGAATCATAGAATGGTAGTGTTGGAAGGGGCCTATAAGGTCATCGAGTCCAACCCCCTGCTCAATGCAGGAGTCCACTTTAAAGCATCCCTGACAGACTGTTGTCCAGCTGCCTCTTGAAAGCCTCTAATGTGGGAGAGCCCACCACCTCCCTAGGTCATGGGTTCCATTGTTGTATTGCTCTAACAGTCAGGAAGTTTTTCCTGATGTCCAGCTGGAATCTGGCTTCCTGTAACTTGAGCCCATTATTCCATGTCCTGCACTCTGGACATATAACCATTTAATCTGATGTGCATACACATTACAGTTTCATGTGGGCAGATTGTGCCTTTGTGCCCTTTATAACCCTGATCAGCAACTAGATTTGGCAGGAGAGATATTGGAAGGTGGCAAGCCACCTCTACCCATGCTGCAGCTCTTGTTCTTGTGATCCTTGAGTCACAACTCTGGGGACCAGGCAACACCCATGAAGATTTCATCTGGGGGCCCCCACTGCAGATCTTGCCTGTCCAACCACCTTCTGTACATGCTTTAGAAGTGATTCATGATAGGTGCTCGTGTGCAAGGGAATCCCTCCTGTTATCTCTGACCCAAGGTTGGAGATAATGGTGGGAATTCCTCCAGGTGGCAGGCTTTGGAAGCCAAGCCCTTCCCCCTGGTGGAGTCCAGGAAGGCTCTGCAGGGCAGATGGGTTGACAGGTAGAGGAAGGGTGAGGAATGGCGCTAGGGGGGAAAACGGGCATCTCCACAGGGACACCTCCATTGCTGCGAAATCAAGTTTGCAGACTGCACAGCTAGCCCTGGGATTGCACCCATCATTCACACAGCTGGATGAATAATTCACACAGGCCCAAGAGCTCTTATCCGCGATCTGGTTCGTCCAGATTTTGGGGGAGTGTGTGTGTATGTGTGTGTGTGTGTGAGAGAGAGAGATCTGACAACCTCCTTTCCTGTCCGTCCCTTTTCTTGCAGTCTGGCAGCTATGGCCGAAAAGAGCCTCGACCCCACTTGCGTCTCCATCTCCCTGGAGGACCCCGTCTGCAATTCCGGCTCGCAGGAAGCCCCCCTGCTGACCACCCACCTGAAGAAGGTGGAGAACCACATCACAGACGCCCAGAGATTCTCCCATTTGCCCAAGCGCTCAGCTGTGGACATTGAGTTCGTCGACCTGTCCTATTCTGTCCGCGAGGGCTCATGCTGGCGGAAGAGAGGTAGGGTGTTACCCGTGCGGCATTTGGACAGGCCTGTTCCCAGGCCTCTCATTTGGAGGCTGACATTGTTCCGTGCTCACACTGAATAGGGTAGCTGCTTTTGCCTTGCTCCTTACTTCCACGCTCCCTTATGGCACGGCGCATGTGATCGCATATGCGTGCACATGCACACATATATTGAGTATGTATCTGTGTGCAGCAGAAGATGGACCCCGAGTTTGCCAGTATCTCTTTGTGTAAGAATATAATGGAAAGAAACGCTTGGACAATCGTGACTAATGTTCTAAGTGAACTGCGTCTGCCTCTGAGTCACAGGAAGGAGCCATGCTCCCTTATTGGTTGGTGAGGGCATAGCGCTTGTGTGAGCCTCTCTTTCTTCTCAATTGTGAACAGCGCAACTTCAGGGTTCGGTTGAGCGGAAATGGGTAGGACCTGCAACGAAGTGTTGCAGCGTGAAGTGCCGCAGTTCAGTCTTCCTCCGTGATACTCCATTCAGAGAAGATCTTGGGAGGTGGGGAGAAGGCAAAAGGGGTGTGGCCAAATATACTAGCATGTTTTAACTTAAACCTCTTGGTGGCCATCTCTGATCCTTAGGAGAGGCATGTAAACCTTTTCAAATGGGGGGAAAACGACATAAATAAGGAGGAAAACACCAAGCGATTGACAGTAGAGGGAAAGGGGGTGCATCTGTCTGGAAAAACCCAGTGGGCCATAACAGGACCCCAGGTGGGCCAAAATCCCCCCTCCCAGGCCTCAGGTGCTATACCCCTGCTCTACTCCATGAAAAGCCAAATGCTTCCCAGTGGAAGCCTGATCTTGGTCCAAATTGACAAGTAAGATCTTTCTCCTATGTCCTCCTTGGAGTGCCCCTATTGTCTGTGGTCAGGGGGGTGGCAGCCAGAGGGAGGGCCTTCTCTAGGGTGGCCAGAGGCAAAAAGAGGACAAGGCTCTCACACTGTTAATAGCTCTGTTGAAGAGGGAATTTCAGCAGGTGCGGCAGCCAACCGTCTCCTCTGTGGCAACCTCCCTGTGGAATTTCTGTAAAGCTTTTCTTTGGGTTTGCGTGTGTTATCATCAAAGCACATCGGAGGCAAATGATGGTCATTGGGTTCTAGCCCATGTCAGTCCTACTTAAAGTAGGCCCATTGAAACAAATGGGACTTAAGTAAGGCTAACGTTGGACACATCCCTATTATTATTATTATTATTATTATTATTATTATTCCCCACGTGCCAACGGCCACTTCTGAGGCGGAGAGGTAGCAATTTGCCAAACTAAGGTCTCTCTTGCATCCCATGGCCCTCTAGCCTGCGAAAAAGGCAAATGCCAACCCAGGGATCACTGGGAAAGGAATTAAAAATAAAACTACCAACATTGCAATGCCGTCATACGAATGTATGGTGTGATCATGTTTGGAATATTGTGTACAGTTCTCATTGCCACATCTCAAAAAAAGCATGTTGTGTAGCTGGAAAAGGTGTAGAAAGGGACAACAAAATGATCCCCTTTATTTAGTTATTTAGTTATTGCATTTATATCCCACTTTTTTTCCTCCAAGGAACCCAAGGCGGTGTACATAATCCTCCTCCTCCTCTCCATTTTATCCTCACAACAACAACCTTGGGGATTTTTAGCTGAGATAATAAAGTGACAAAAATGTGCATGATACAAGTGTGGAGAAACTAGGACCTGGGGTCCTACGGTGAGAGATTCAGGACAAAAAGAAGAAGGACGTCTTCACACAGCACATAGTTAAGCTATGGAATTCGCTACCACAAGATGTAGTGACGGCCACCAATTTGGATGGCTATCACTGGCTACTAGTCCTGATGGCTCTGTGCTACCTTCAGTATCAGAGGCAGGATGCCTATGTACACCTGGGAAACATGGGTGATAGGGGGATGGCCACCAGTTGGATGGCTACCTCCAGTATCAGAGGTAGGGTGCAGGGGAACATGGGTGGGAGGGTGCAGGGGAACATGGGTGGGAGGGTGCTGTTGCCCTCTTGCCATGCTTATGGGCTTCCTGTTGACAGCTGGTTGGCCACTGTGTGAAGAGAGTGCCGGACTAGGTGGACCCTTGGTCTGATCCAGCAGGGCTCTTCTTACGTTCTTACGCCTTTTGCTTCTGGGATGGAGCTCCCCTCGCAAGGGAATGCCTTGATTTGCCGGGTTTGTTTGGTCCCTTGAAGCATTGATGCTTTAGAGTGAACCAAAAAACGCATTCTGATAAGGAGATAAATTTAGCATCTGTTTCCTGCCCCAACCTTGGGTCCCTCCCTCCCTCCCTCTCTCTCCTCTCCTCTCTGTCTGTGAACTCTCCTGGGATCCTTATCCTGCGTAGGCGACACCGCTTGCTCCTTGCATATAAATCAGCGCTGCAGAAAAGCTGGGGGAGGGTTACGGCAGGTGGTAGGTGGCGGCCTGCCTTAATTAGCTCTTCTTAATGGGACTCCAATCACCAGCCCCCAGAAACAGGAGGGGAAATGGCGCCGAAAGGAACCCAGGGAGACCTTGGGGTTGAGAAGGCACAAGGTTGAGCAGGGGAGTGCTTTTTAGTTTGCACCTGAAATCGCTTCATGTGGATACCTTGAACTTGCCTCACCTGCAGCTCAGGGATGGCAGGTAACAGGAAAGCCAGTTTATTATACCCCCCCCCCCGAGACACACACAAATGAACACTGTGGACCGGTTCAAATGCTCACCTGGGAGGTGCCGCTGCTTTTGGCAAGGCGGGTCCATGAACGTGCCGTGCATCTTAAGGGACGTCTCATGCAGGCACTCTGCGGTCCGCACAGATGGCCACAGGCACGGCAGCTTGGATCGTGTGCTTCCCCCCTTCTCTGAAAACATATGGAAATGCCCATCTCACCAACTGGCCTACTGCGCATGCGAAGCACCCCATCACATGCTCCTTTAGCTGTGCGGTGGAAGGAAGGGGCGTGTTTCTACTGTGCCACCAAGTGAAGAGCAGCCCCATCCAGATAAATGACCCGAATAGGCACTACCTGCACACGCGCTGTAGCCCACTAGCCACTTGGGGAGGCCTGCCAGAGGCATGGACAACCTCCTTTTTTAACCACCTGCCCAGGACTACAAATGCAAGGGGGTCATCAAGCCCTCCAGGTGGGCCATAATTCACAGCTGACGATGGTCCGTCTTTGGCTCCAGGCCGGGAGTGGTGCATCCCCACACCTGGGGCTTCTTATCCCATTGCTTCAACTTTAGGGAAGAAGAGGGACAAGGCCGAATCTCTATCCGTGGAGCCCACTGGAGTTTTGCTTTGCCTAAGCCAGTGAGATCCAGGCTAATCCTACCTGGGATTGACTTTGCGAAGCCCTTGGAGAAGAACGTTCCTCCATCAGGTCTGCCTGGGCACAAACACTGAGCGTCGGCCAGGTGACCCCATTGATGGCTGGTAGATTTAGCCTCCTTGCTTCCTGCCATCTCTAAGGTGAGCAAGCCGGTGAGAAATAGCCAGGGCAGGTTTTTCAAGAGCTTGTTGGAGTTTGCCTCAATAGTTGTTCATCCGGGGGTGGGGGTGAGATAGCTTGGTGGTACAGTCCTGCCATCAGCAGTGGATAGAATCTTTCTCAACATCCTACCCTGTTCCTAGTTTTGGGCAGTTTCTCCCCATTCGTAAAGGTTGAGTTTTAAGCTACAAAAGGCTGATATTTTGGGGTGCTTTGGCCCCATCCCTTTTCCATTGGTCATGCCCACCAATAGGAGGTGACCCCCCCTCCCCCAGAATTCCTCTGAAATGGAATTTGGTCCCTGGCTGGAAGGGATTGGAAAGAGGGTAAGACTGTAACAGGCTTGGCGGACCTAGGAACTGACTCATACGGTATGTCCGCGTTTCTGCAAAGTGGCCCACGTCATGGTATAAGTCATCTCAAGACGGTGTCTCTGTCTCAGAAGTTGTTGTGCCAACCCTGCTGCTTGGCTTATGCTGATGTCAGCTGTCCTGCAAGGATGAGATCACTTTCCGCTGCACTTACAAACGCCTCTCCCCGAATACTCTTGTCCTTGGTTTACTTTGTCCGCCATGGGGCGTTGGAAAGCGCAACCAATTCCTAGAAGGGCTGGACCAATGGGTGGTATCCAATCACTCCTCTGATAATAGGGGTAGGCTTAACACAGCAACCTCCCCTTGATCTCAATGGGGTCTTCATGGGATTAGAGTTCAACCATCATGGCTTTGCACAAGGAATCCTGGGGATTGTAGTTCAGCAATGATGCAGAGCGCAGAGTTCTTTGAGCCGTACCTCTTGGACAAGATGTCCTGTTGCTGAGGTGCCATTGCTGGGTCCCCAAAGCCAAGATGCGCTAGTAGATCCTTAGATCAGGGGTACTTCCAGACGGAGGATTCTTAGCGCAGATTTTTTTTCTAATAATGAGAAGAATCAGTATGGTGTAGTGGTTAGAGTATCGAGCTGGGGCTCAGGCGATCTGGGTTCAAGTCCCCACTCAGCCATGAAGCTCGCTCAGTGACTGCGGGCCAGTCACTGGGTCTCTGCCTAACCTACCTCACAGGGTTGTTGTGAGGATAAAATGGAGAAGAAGAGGATTGTGTACTCCATCTTAGGTTCTTTGGAGGAAAGGTGAGAAGTAAATGTCACCAATAAAATAAAATGAATGAAAATGGGAGATGGAAAACCCAAACTGTTTGAAATTCATTCCCCCTCCCTGCCACTAAAACCTGGCAGAATGCAGGAGATAAATGAAACACATAAATAAAACCAATAAAAGAAGATGGGAGGGTGGGAAATGGAAGAAAAGCGTTGTCTGGATCCCCTGCAAAGTTCTGTGAAGGAGGCAAAGGCAATTGTATTAATACAAGCTTCACCTGGAAGCATCTTGGAGAGCTCCTTTAGAGTTCGGTCTGAAACCCGGAGCAGATTCACCACCCCTGACACTGGAGCCCCCAGCCCCCACTGTCTGGAAGCGGCCTCGGCAGACCAATGGGGCAGCCCAGAGCCCCACTGAAGGCCTGGGAAGAATGTGTGGGAGCGTTTCCCATGACTGCTCTGCTTCGAGCCGCCCCCCAGCTGTGTGATCGATGTCTCTGCTGTACGATCACAGCAGGAGCGAGCACCGATCCAACCTCTTCTCCACAAGCCTAAATAGCCGTGTTCACACGCCCTTTGGAGCCCTGGTGTGGCGATGTGCAGGCGCCTGGTTTGCGCTGGCGGCATGGACTCAGGCGAGCGCCATGCCACAAGCAAGGTGTGCTCCAAGGCGGGGGGGGGGGCAGGCCGGTGGGAGGGGGCTTTGCCGGCGGGTGGGATGCTGGGTGCTCCGACGGGGGCTCAGTGCCCATCAGTGGGCCTCTGGCTCTGGCTCAACCCTCTCGAAAAGCCTCCTGCAGAGAAGGCTGGCCTCTAGTGTGCCAGAGCTGAGCTGGATCCGCAGCTGCTGAGCTAGAGGCAGGCCAGGGTTACTGGCAGTCAATGAACTCAAGTAACCGCACACTGCCTGAGCCGCAATCGTGTCTGAGTGGCAGGCCAGCCACGTGCATTGCTTGCGTTGGGTGGCTGCAGCACCACAGCCTGTCGCTGCACTGGGGGTTTCTCTCACAATCTCCCATGGATTATAATCTACTGCAAAACAGACCTGGCTTTTTGCATCATCATCATCATCATCATCATCATCATCATCATCAAAATAATAATAATAATAATAATAATAATAATAATAATAATAATTCTTTTCTCCTCCTTCTCCTCCTCCCCCTGCCTAAGAGGCGAGGTGTGAGTTTCTCAGGGGCTTTCTCTCTAAGCTTGGGAGTTTGTCAGGGCTGAAACTGAGGCAGGGCTCTCTGCCCCAGAACCTGTTTCGGTTCCACAGCTCAGGCCCAGAACGCTCTCAATGCCATGGTGCTCGGCCGTGCCGATTAATGGGCCGGGGGATTTTTCTGAGCGCTCACAGCCTGGTTTTCTTATTGTACTGAATAACTACAGACTTCTGGAATTGGGATTGCCAGGAAAGAGGGAGGTTTAGAGCAAGGTTTGAGCCCCAGCACCTATCTCTATCCAAGGCTTGTTGCTAGGTGTTATGCAGAGCCTAGTTACTTTGGAAAGAGAGAGAGAGAGAGAGAGATTATGTTGTTGCTGCTGCTGTTTTGTTTTCCAGCTGCATTGTGGGGCTACAGAAGCCCTCACTTTGTGCGAAACGAAGAGACCTCTCCCTGACCCGCGCCTATCCGAAATGGAAATAAAATTTGCTTCAGGCTTCTGGCAAATTTGGCCTGACAGCTCACTACACACGGACATGGACACCCCCTTCACCTCTCAACCCCAGTTACCTGAACTTTTTAAAACAGGGTTTATCTCTTCTCCTCCACCCCATCCCTATAATCTCTGCATCGCGATATGGGTTGGGTGAAAAAAAAATCCAGCACGCTTTAGTGGACATGCCGTGTCAGGATCATTTTAGAAACCCAGATTAGCAAAACAGAGAAAGAGGTTTTAGAACCAGAGAGGATAGGATCTACAAAGAGAGATTAGATTAGGTGGATTATAAACTATTGGAGTGTGCTAACGAAACAGGTTGCAACAGGGTGGCTGGGAGTATTTGTGTCATATGTTCCCCCCTCTCCATGAGAAGAAATCGCTCAGGGCCATAACCTTCACGGAGTACAGCCTTTTGCGCAATGAGGCCCCAGCCGGCGGTGATATGGTCTTGTGTTTAAAAGTTTTATGGTTTTAAATTTTGTATATTGAGGCTTTGGAGAGGTATGTTTTCTAAACATCCGCCTAAAGCAGCCTTCTAGTCCAACACATCTGCAGGACATCAGGTTGCGGAAGGCCAACCTAGAGGAGAATTGTATGAAGCAGCCTTTCTTGTCTGGTTGCCTGTAGATGATCCTTACTCGCCTCAGGCAACGGGGTGGATGGCTATAAACCTGATATAGCAACTGTTAGAATATGGAAGCAATTATGCCTGCTTTCCTTTAAGGAATTGCCATCTTGATTAAGTTTTCCTTCTCAAATATTCTTTTAACATTCTAGTCTTGCAGTTCAACACTCTTCCCCCCAAAAGTACCGGGGGGGGGGGGGGAAGGGGGAGATCTCTCTGTCAATACTACCCTAAGCAGGGACTAAACAAATCCACAGGATAAACAGGTAGAGGCACAAACACATATGTAGCATTATACAAGGTTTTCAGGTGGAGAGGAAAAAAAACTTGCATTTTAAACAGCTTTGGTTTTCTAACTGCATGTGAGCGTTTTCATTCAGTCCTCTTATATTTTCTTTTATTTGTTACGTTTATAACCCACCTTTCCTCCAAGGACTCCAAAGCAGCATGCACGGTCTTCCTCTCCATTTTATCCTCCCTACAACCCTATGGGGTAGGTTAGGCTGAGAGACAGTGATTGGCCCAAAGCCACCTGCTGAGTTTCATGGCTGAGTGGAGATCAGAACCTGGACCACAACACAACACTGGCTTTCATCAGCAAACCATGCCTGGTGTTTTCTCTGTGATGTCTGTGGTTTGGGATTCGTCCTGAGAGAAAGAGGACAAAAAGGCTGCAGCCGACATTACCAAACGTCAGGGCCGGCTTCAGCCATTTGGATGGGGTGTGAGTTTACAAATCTCTTCATTTATCTGCTTTGCACCACATCCTGCATTTATTCCTTACTCCAAACACTTGGATCGTCTGCCTTTATTGACGATCCATCCCCACAAGACACGTGCATTTTGCCATTTGTGGAAAGCCACGTCATAGCTGCTAGGCGACTACAGGGCCGAATTCCGCATTTTGGACCACAGCAGAGCTGGTACACTGCAGAAAGTTGCTTCCAGAAGAAAGAGCTTGAGCTGACTCATGGCAGTGAGCCAAGCCACATGCAGGAGGGGAAAAGCAAGCAAATCTTTCTCGTCCCCTAGCATAGTTAGTTTGCTGCTTCCATGCAACAGCCCCTTAGCACTGCTGAGACGTTGTTTTTTCTCAATCAGCTGGAACTGGTATTAAAACACGTAATGTAGTGTTATATTACGTAACAATAGCCTTTCTCGTGCCCATGATGCTAGTATATTTTCTCTGAAGTTTACGTCTTTCACCAAAGGCCCCCTTTGCCACTTTAATTAGACGCTTCCTCCTTGTAGCTTCTGATCCTTTTATAGCTTCTTCCAGTGCAGAGATGGAATTAATTATGAATTCCTGTTCTCCATGGGTGGGGGGAGGAGTATTAATTACCAGGATTGCTGGGAGGAGGGAAGGTTGAAGTCCCTGCCTCCTCCCAGCAATCTTGAGCAAGATCATTGGGGTTTTTTTTGGGGGGGGGGGACAAGGAAAGTGCTTTTAATCATGCCCCCAGCCAAGGGATCCTACTCAGCATCTCTGGGATGGGAGCCGGGTTTAAGCCTCCCCAGTAATCTGGATCAGGGTGTCTGTACGCACATGCACACAAGCATGCGTGACCCCCATCCATCCACCATCTCCACATGCAGCCCTCAGGGCCGTACACGTTGCTAATCCCCCCTCCCTGGGTCTAGATTCTCGATAAAAAAAATTGAACTACCCGTGATTTGGCCTATGAAGGGTGTCATTTGTTTACAATAGCCAGTTGTTGTTTTCTTGGTCTCACAAAAAGTTAAGTGATAACCTTGATTAAGCCAACTTTTGTTAATAAAGGAGAATATGAAAGTTTTTGAGCCGCACAGATGTCCGTTTCGGGTAGGCCGACTGAAGAGTTCTGTGTAACTTGAAAAGCTTGCATTGCCCTTCATGCCAACAAAATATGGCCCAGAGTTGCCTTAACTGTCTAGTACAGCAAAATTGGATGAGCTTATCGTACTTGTGCAAGGCTGAAGTTCTAACTTAATAGGTATATTGTAATAACAGATGGAGACTGATACGAATTGTATTTTTATTTGTATTTCTTCTTTAGAATTTAATAAATAAATGAATAGGCTGCAATCCTAAACACACTTGCTAGGGAGTAAGCCAGGTGAAACACAGTGGGGACTTATCTCTGAGTAAAGATGAATGGGATTGCAGTGTAGGTTTATGGATTTCCTGGGGGGCTCTTTGCTCTAGAATGCCTCCCACTACCCTGATGAAGGTCCCTCCCATCCCTTCGTGCCACAAATCCTGTCCTGAAAGTGGCAGTCCCTCCAGAGAGTCAGGCTGCTATTGGCAGTCACATGGCATCTGCCTTTTTCCGGTGTCAAAAAAGAAGCAGCTAATCAGACACTTAAGTCCCTAGTAATGTGAAGTGTGATTAGCGGCTGCTAGCAGTGTGTCCCTGAACTGGATGCAAAAGAGGTCACTGATCTCCTGAGTGCAAGTAGAATTTCAGCGCTGGCTCCGAGTTTTGGAGGGCTCTTGCGGGAGACACCCTCCAATTAAAGACCTACTTAGAGCAGACCCATTGAAACGAATGGGACTTGATTTCAAGGCCTGTTCAAGTTAGTCATGACTAGCTTAAGTCCCATTCATTTCAATGAGTGCCCTCTAAATAGGCCTTTAATTGGATTCCACCGACTGGTTGCGTCCCCTGCCCCCGCCACACACGCGCTTCTGTTTGCAGTGAGGAATAAAAGCGCCTGCAAACCCATAAGTCAGCCTTTCAAAACTGAGGCCGAAGTAAGAAATCCAAAATGCACAGGTGAGTTTTTATTAGGGACCAGTCAAAACTGCACAAAATCATGCAAGCTTTTGAGGTACTCAGGCAAAAGTTAGAGGAGAGCTAGAGGGACAGAGGCATTTGTGCGATCCGGGATCCAGGGAAAGGACAGAGAGATCAAAGACTAGAACAATTGAGCTAGGAATAGGAAAGGAAAGGAAAGAAGAGCAGAAATGAATGAAAGAACGAAAGACATTTTCTCCCTCTCCCATAATACTAGAACCCAGTGGGGTCACATCCCATGAAGCTAATTGGTGGGAGATTCAGGACAGACCAAAGGAAGGACTTCTTCACACAGCGCAAGATGTAGTGATGGCCACCCATCTGGGTGGCTTTAAAAGGGAGTTGGACAAATTCCTAGAGGAGAAGGCCATCAATGTCTACTAGTCCTCATGGCTATGTACCACCTCCAGTACCAAAGGCAGTAAGCCTATATACACCAGTTGCTGGGGAGCATGGGCGGGAGGGTGCTGTTGCACTGTGTCCTGCCTGTGGGTTCCTGGACAACAGCTGGTTGGCCACTGTGTGAACGGAGTGCTGGACTAGATGGACCCTGGGTCTGATCCAGCAGGGCTCTTCTAATGTTCTTATGATTATTCCCATATCACAGATGTGCAGTTGAGACTGTGAGTGTGCCTGAGACTTGAGCTAGAATTTTCCAGTTCACATGACTATAGCCCTTATGCTATACTAACTATCATTTTGGAGAAGCAGGCCGCAGACGCTAACGTGGTTGGGCGAAGAAGCCACAGCTGAGGCAGGGAAATTCCTTTGGTCATGCGCCTAGCATTTCTTGAGCGTATGTTTCTAAATTCACTGATCGTTGCGGCCATCCGAGATTGTTAACGTTCCCATTGTGCAGATGCAGAACGGAGGCTCCGATGTGCTCAGGGAAACTGAGCACTTTCATGACAAGTAGGACAATTTGAAGCCAGGCCTTTGAGAAGCAAATCCAGCCATCCCTCACATGTGCAGGAGCTCCTTCGGCCTACAAGTGTATCTCATGCTCCTCAATGGACGGAGGAGCTTCTTGGGCCCAAAAGGAGATATGCGTGGAGCCCTGCCCCTTTGTGAAGCTAATGGAAGGAAGCCATTGCAGACATCTATTGCCCCATTGAAAAGCAACTAGTTTATTGAATGGGGTATTTGTTTAAGTGTGTGTGTGTGTGCGTGTGTGTATTTGATCACTTAAGCTGCAGTAGTCATGAACCCAGATTGATTCATGGATCCTTCTGAAGCAATCTATGCCATATTGGCCTCCTGTGGACTAGTTATGACAAAATCCACATAGAATTGCCTCATCTGTAGGCTGCTGTCTCTCTGTGGCTTTGGCTTGGACCTAGCAGCAGCTTTGGGTGTGATTTACATTGGGGGAAAAGAGCAATGGGATTAGAAAGAAGGTTTTTAACACCTTTAAGTGAGCAACGCTTTGATCATTTTAGTTGCCCCTTGCTGTACCTTTTTCAACTCTACAATATCCTTTTTTTAGGTGCATTGACCAGAACTATACGCAGTATTCTAAGTGTGGTCGAGCCATCGATTTGTATAAAGGCAGTATGGTACTGGCAGTTTTATTCTCAATTCCTTTTCGAATTATTCCTAGCATGGAGATTGCCATTTTTCTTTTTATAGCAGCTGCAGACTGGGTTGATCTTTCCATTGGGGTGTCCACCACAACCCCAAGATCCCTGTCTTGATTGTTCACCGCTAGTTCAGATCCCATCCATTGCTTACATTGAATCGCTTTTGCCATTTTGATGCCCATTCTCCCAGTCTGGAGAGATCCTTTTGGAGCTCTTCAAAACCCCCTTTTTTGTTTTAACCACCCTAAATAATTTAGCGTTGTCAGCAAACTTGTCCACTTCACTGCTCATGCCTAATTCCAGATCGTTTATGAATAAGACGAATAGCATTGGTCCCAATACAGATCCCAAAGCAATCCTTCTCTGTACTTTAAAGTAGCCCCGAGGGGCTGCTCATTAGCAAAACAAAAAGCACAGGAGATACTATTAAGCACATATCTTTCATATCTCCTAGGCCTGTATTTATTCAATTTATGTATGTACTCAGTTTGGGGTGTGCTGTTTTTCACCATCTAAACTCCCGTAAAGCAGGAGTGTAGAGATGAAACCCAACGAGCAGTTACACTGTTCGGGCATCCCATATAAACTCAATTGTGGTCAAGTTCACCTGTCCAGATGGCTGGACCCTAAATGAACATAGACCTTATACAAGGTCAGATTAATTTGTCCAGAACAGCCTACTCCAATTGGCAGTTGGTTCTTCAGGATCATAAGAACATCAGAAGAGTCCTGCTGGATCCGGCATTCTGTTCACACAATGGCCAACCAGCTGTTGATGGAAGACCCACAAGCAGGACACGGGTGCAACAGCATCTTCCCACCCAGCAACTGGTGAAAATGCATCTACTGCCTCTGATACTGGTGGTATCATATTGCCATCAGGGCTAGTAGCCATTGATAGCCACATCCTCCTCCATGAATTTGTTTTACCCCCCCCTTTTAAACTCATCCAAACTGGGGGGAGGGGATCATGATAGCAGCCGGTCCGATGTCTCTCCCATTCCCTGCTGCCAGATTCTTTTAACTGGTGATGCCGCGGATCAAACTGGTGAATATTTGGCATACATCGCAGGCAGTCACATTTCGTGGGCTGTGCATCCACAGGCAGGTCCTGCTGTGCAAATGGTCACCTGAATCCAGCGTCGGGTTGTGATGACTAATCTTTTTATTCCCATCAGTCCATGTGCTCCGTCTGCCTTCCAGCCCCATGCGGTGTCCAGGTTACCTGTTCCTCATCCTCAGCTTCTCTTCACTGTCTGGCTTGGCATCACCATTGCTGCCAGTAAAACAAAATCCTGTCCTCTTGAAAAGCTTCCAGGCCTTGCAGTCCATTTGGGGCAGGGAGGTGAGCACTGACCTCAGCTGCCTTCTTGGAACCTGGCAGCATCCAGACATTGATTCAAGCTTTCAGGTTTGGGCAGGATGTTCCCTCAAGTACTGCAAACCTGGGGGGGGGGGGGGGGGAACCGGCAGCTCCAGAACAGCGAGGGTCTGATGTAGCGAAGTTGGTGAACTAGGGTAGGTATACTCAAGCAAGGGTGTCAAATCTCTTTCATCCCAAAGGCTTAATTCAGTTTTGGAGAAACTCTTAGAGGCCACATTCTAGTGGTGGGTGGGAAGAATGCAAAGGAGGCGTGGCCAAAGGCCAAAGGGGCAGTACCGAAAATACAAAAACTACCAGCATTGTTTTGCTTAAAGCTCTTACTGCCGGTAACTAAGCCTTAGGAGAGCCATTTCAACCTTTGAGCATGGAAGGAAATAGCCCAATTGGAATCCAGCAGGGGCAGAGCCTTCAGTGTGGTGGCCCCCTTCCTATGGAATTCCCTGCCTTTGGAGGTCAGGCAGGCGCCAACAATGTGTTCCTTTCATCGCCTCCTTGAAAACGTCGTTGTTCCAGGAAGCTTTCCCTGAATGACTGGCTGCGGTTATATCTGAACTTTGTTCTTTTATACATGTCGATTTTAAATGTGTTTTTAAAAAATATTTTATTCTATTGGTTCACTGCTCCGAAATCTTTGGGTGGGGAGCTGTAGATAAATATTTAAATAAATTAAATGTATCAATGAATTAAGTAAATAAGATGTGCAAAAGCTGGAAACCACCCAAGGATTGGCCATCAGGGGAGAGGCCACGCCAGGAGAAGGGGCGTGGTCTCTCAGGCACCTCGGGAGAGAGGGATTTTAGTCCACCAGCCTGCGGTTGAACACCCCTGAACTGAAATGTTTTCTTACACCCTGTGCATAAGATCACACCTTTGCGCTCTACTCCTCCCTGGACCCCGAATTAGAATTACTTTTCGACTTCTGCTTGTAGGGATGTTCTGCTAGAGCAGCGGTTGCTTGGTGAGCTTCTTTAGGGCAGGGGGGCAGAACCCCTGCCCCACGGGCACTATCCAGCATGCTTGTCTCCCCAGTCTGGCCTGCAGCAATATGGGTTCCTCCAGGGGGGCAGGGTTTGGCCTCCAAGCCCCACCCCATGGAGGAATTCCCTCTGATCTCTCTGATGAGGGTTTCTCATGCATACTTCCCTTCCTCTGTATTCTTATTCATTAATTGGAATGTGAGGAAATGGGAAAGGCAGTTAAAAGGGGGAAAAACGTCCTAACTAAGTAAGGCGCTAAGTGGGTTCACTCCAATGTAACTGCCACTAAGTTCAATACAGATCATGGTGTGCTTAGGAGACTGCAGTCCTTATAATGTGTGTCTCATCATGAGCCCCTCCTTCCAATAACTTGGAGTCCAACGGGTCTTCTGCTTCTGCCCTACTGTGTTTCCTTCTTAGCTAGGTACAGAGTTGACCCTTTTTTTCTGCTAGGGTGCTTGTGCCTTTGACCCCCTCTACAAGAATTCGGTTTGACACCTGGTTCTCCGATTATGCGCATCTGCTCGGAAGCGCTTTATGGCAAATGACTGTACGCGGGAGGTAATTGAGCGTACAACTGGTGGCCTTACCGGTTGTTTGAAATGCGCTTTAGAAGTAGTTAATGTGGAGAATCGCTTGTTTACATAGTCAAAATGGCTTTAACGGGCCACAGCAAAATAAGACTCGCTATTTAACGTGCATTCGATAATGCGCATAATCGAATAGATAACGCGCCTCAACTCCCGATTTGCGCTCCGCTCATATAGAGGTAAAAATTTTAATGAGACTTGAAAGAGCTTTAAACCTCTTGTGTAGAGGCAGCCTTTGATAGCTGTGCCAGGCAGCAATTCAACAGGTGGAGCTTTCCCCCTGCAGTACAGAGGGGATGCTGTGATGGGAGAATAATGTCATTATGGGCTGGATCCCTACTCTCCAGTTAGGCAGTTGTTAAAGGCACAGGAACCCAACATAATCCCTAGCAAAGGAGGAGGAATTGCAAACTCTTGATGTTTTGCTTGGGGATTGCAGGAACCTACCCTGCCTTTGACCTCTGAACTTTTGCACACTCTGCCTGCCCCTCTCCTCTGGCTTGCTTTCCTGACAGATTCCACTTCTTGCCCTGTCTGCTCTCTTGGGCTGATGAGATCTGTATATTGCACCTCCGTCTTCCGATAAGTCACATACCAACGAGGTTACCCATGCAGAGTTGAGAATGTCTGGAATAACTGTGGCAAGAACAGACAGAGAAACCCCTGAGACCCGCAGAATAGATCTCTCTCTCTCCCTCTCTAATTGTTTTGCAGTCTTTGACTGACGTCTTTCTCGATGCCCCTGGCGAAGAATTTCATTGTGAAATTCAGTCTCCTGTCTGTTTTCATTGGTTACATTGCAATTGCCAAATTATTTCGGTGTGTTACCACCACCCCTCTAAGCGTGTGTGTGTATAGTAGCTAGTAGCCAACAGCCATCAAAGGTCATCAGTATCAATTTAGACAAGCCTCTTCTTGCCTTCATTGCCCATTAAGGGAATCCTCTTACTTTGGTTTATTGATTGATTGATTTTATTTGAAGATGTTTCAATTAATACACGAGCCAACATTAAATCAAGCACTTATGTCAAACATAACCACCAGGTTCCAGTCGCCCTCGGCAGGTGCCCGAACATATCTACCCTGCTGTAGTAACTTGGATGCATTTATTTATTTACAACATTTATACATTGCAGCACAGCCGAACAGATTCCGGAGATTCCAATTATTTTTGTATTTGGGCATGTGGGTCATCCCAGTGTGTGATTCATGGGGTTTGGTAGGTAATTATTTCTACTCCCTGAGTTTCTGTTCTGCATATGACTCCATTTGGGAGGACCTCATGGGTTCTAGTAAAAAAGCAAAGATCCTGCAAGCCTAAAATTTGCCCACCCTTGCTCAAGGGCTTTACAACTCTCTCAGCTTTGCGTCTTCTCCTCTGTCTCTTCCAGGATACAAGACGCTGCTGAAATGCCTGTCTGGAAAGTTTTGCCGCCGTGAACTTATTGGGATTATGGGTCCCTCCGGAGCTGGGAAATCCACCCTTATGAACATCCTGGCGGGTTACCGGTGAGGCAAACCCCCTTTCTCTTTGGCAGACTGATGTTTAACTGAAGGGTGGGTCTTTACCTCTATAGCCACCACTGCGGCTCTTCTGATTGGTGCTGGTATTGTCTGTTTTATGTCACACAGTCAATGTTCACAGCATTTTCCAAGAAGGCAGTTCCCTGCCCCAAGGGCCTTCCAATCCAAAATTTGAGACAGGGAAGGGAGGGCTCGGATGCAGATGAGGATAAACAGGAGAAGAATATGAATTCAGTTTGGTGACAGATACATATGCTAGTTTCAATAGGTGATGAGAATTTGGAGTTATCCCAAAAGGCCTCAGAGGAAAGGATGTTTTTGAGGAGAGATTTGAAGAATGAGAAAGAGGGGGATTCTGGAGAGTAGGTCCAGGCATCAGGGGCAGCAGTGGAGAAAGGACAAATTTGCAGGACACTTTTGGACGCCTTAGCATGGTAGACCTGGAGATTATGGGCTGGGATATATCTAGAATGAAACCGCCCTGCCTTCTCGAACGGATGCAAATCTTTACCATTTTTGGCTTCTGTGACGTATAGCAAGAGATTTGGCCCAACCAGATGGATGGATATACGGTGGGACTGAGAGAATTGCAATGCGTTTTGCAAACCAGGCCAATCTGTAACAGCGTCAACTCATACTCAGACCAAACTGCTTGCTACTTTCAGGGAGACGGGCATGAAAGGCCAGATTCTTGTGAACGGGCGTCAGCGAGAGCTGCGCACTTTCCGGAAGATGTCTTGCTACATCATGCAGGATGATATGCTTCTGCCGCATCTCACCGTACGCGAGGCTATGATGGTGAGTGGATATGGGAGTAGGACTCAAGAAAGGTTGGAGGTGATGATTGGGTTGAGCCAGGTCTAGAAAGAAGGGAACCAGGGTTGCTTCCAGAGGAGGTTTTCATTCTGCAAACGCCCTGCCCCATTCATGGGATTTGACTGGGATGGTGGGTGGCTCAGGATGGCATCAACTTCCATTTGTAGCCTCCCAAGTTTTCCCACCACTGCTGGATTTGTTTCTTACGGCAGGAAATCCATTAAGAAGGGAAAGGCAAATAAGAACCTAAGAAGAGGCATGTTGGATCATACCAGGGGTCCTTAAAAGTTCACACAGTGGTTGATTGGCTGCCCACAGGAAATCCACAAGCGGGATATGAATGAAACAGCAATCCCCCACCCGTGTTCCCCAGCCACTGGTGTATATAGGCATGTTGCATCTGATACTGGAGTTAGCATATTGCCATCAGGACTAGTAGCCATTGATAGCCTTACCCTCCATGAGAATAGCTGCACAGTGGCTGGTTTCATACAATATGACAAGCCAGAGTACAGCCTCAGTACGGGTTGTTGTTGAATTGTAGGCTGTTGATAAATCATGGGTTGGGGTGTTGTTTCAACCCTGCCGTATGAACAAACCATGGTTTGTTAACCTCAAGCAACCCATGAAGAGTTCCCATTGTTTGTTGTTGGTTGCAAACTGTGGGTTGTTCATGGTTAACAAACCATGGTCTGTTAACACGGTTGGGTTTGCACAACACAAAAATCTATGGTTCAACAACAACCCACACTTAAACCACACTCTGGCTTGTCATATTGCGTGAACCAGGTCAATGTCTTTTGATTGATAATGCTAGGAACTGTCCGTCTAGAAGCACTCTGCAGAAACCAGTTATGGCGTTACTAAGGGGCAGAAAGCGTGCATGGACTCTGGGTTGTATCCAGAGACCAATGCCTGTCCCCGGAAGTCAAAATAAGCACAGCTGCTGGGTCCACTTCCCAAGTGTGGTATTTACTCTTTCCCACTGCAGGTTTCTGCAAACCTGAAGCTGAATGAGAAGCAGGAGGTGAAGAGGGAGCTGGTAAGCTCACATACCTGCCATATTTGTAAATCAGAGAGAGAGAGAGAGAGAGAGGTTCACTTTGTTTCCTGATCCCCTCATCCAAAATGAGCAGAAAACCAAGAAAACTAGGCCTGAGAGTTTCCTGTTTTATTTTATTTCCCCCAGTTGTATTTCAAAAAGCTCCCACGCATAAACCCCACTAAACCATGGAGACACTTCCGGTTGCCGACTTAATCGAGATTTGAATGTTTTGGAATCCGCTCTGTTCACAAGTCTGAGAATCACTTGGCTTGCAGCTGACCTCTAGCAAATGTTATCTTAATTGAATTGCAGGGGAGCTCAGCTCTTTCCAAGGCACTTCTTAGCTGCCAGTTTTTTTGGAGGGTCAAAACCATACAGAGACAAAAATGCCTTGTAGAATGAGACATCGAATTGACCAGCTGCAGAGTCTTCTCGGGTCTCTGCTAGGAATAGTATTATTATCTCTTTATTACATTCACAACCTGCCTTTCCTCCAAGGAGACCAAGGGCTGAGATCATGGTTCTCCCACCCGATCCCAATTTATCCTTACAAGAACCCTGGCATGTAGATTAAGCAGAGAGACAGGCAGGCAGGCAGGCTCTGGTCCCAGGCCACCCAGTCAGCTTCATAACTCCATGGAGATTTCCACCTAAGCTCTTCTTTGATATTCTAAGGCAGGGGTGCAAAACTTGGAGGCCGTACTTGGCCCTCTCAGGGTCTCAGCCTGGCCTGCCTTGCCTGCCCATAAGGCCACACCTCCTCCCATGGCTCCACCCCTTTTCTCCCAACCCCAGTCAGTTGGTAGTTTCCCCAGCTTTTACGCCGTTTTCCTCCTGCCATTTTAAAAGGTTGACCTGCCTCTTCTAAGGGTTAGTATCTGGTGGTAAGAACTTTAAGCTCAACTATGCTGGCATTGTTTGGCCCTGCCCACTTTTTCCTTTGGGCCCTGTCCCTTTTGCTCCACCCACCAATGAGATGCGGCCCCTGGGAGCTTCTCCAAAGAGGTCCAACGCTTCTGCTCTAACCTTCATATCAGAGTGGCTCTCGTCAAGTGAAGGTGACCTGAGCTCGTGTCTCACAGTAACCCTCTTCCCCCTCGCTCTGCTTCTGCTGGATCCAGGTCAACGAGATCTTGACAGCGCTGAGTCTCCTGGAATGTTCCTACACCCGCACCATGTCCCTGTCCGGAGGGCAGCGCAAGCGTCTCGCCATTGCTCTGGAGCTGGTCAACAATCCCCCAGTCATGTTTTTCGATGAACCCACCAGGTAAGGCACCACCCTTTCCAGGCCTCTCTCTGGTCCAAATTCTGAAATGCCACCTGAGGAAGGCAGCAGGATCCAATCGCTACCTCCTCCCTGTGGGTGGAGAGGAGATCCCACGGATCTCCTTTTGCTTTAGAGAACATTTGGGATTGATCCTGGAAGAAGAAGGCGGGAACGCAGAGTCAGGAACAGGCCCCCTCCTCCTCCGTGAGGCCAAGAAGGGGTGGCGGAGTAAATCCAAGGAGAGGGTGTCCATGAATAATCCAAAGACCACTGGACTGATGTCTGAGCTCAGCTAAGGCCAGAGTCAAAAATTCAGACAAGATGGCAGCAGAGGACAGGTGAATGGGAAGGAAGGAACAAGCCAGAGTAGGAACAAAAAACAGAGAGAGAGAGAGAGAGAGAGAGAGAGAGAGAGAGAGAGAGAGAGAGAGAGCGATCGCAGGAGCAGGTCCAGAGAGAACTAGATATTTTGGTTCTGTCTCAGGACAGCTGGGGTCAGGGTTGGCGTCAAGCGTTGGCACGGTGGAGCGCCTGCCAAGTGACCACACCGTGGCAGGGGCCTACTGATAAGAGCTCCCTGGAGTTGCTCCTCCCCTTCATCATTCCAACCAGCTTGTCCACATTCCTCTCACTCTGGCCCAGGCAATGGTGGTGGTGAGAAGGAGGACCAGGAGATGCCACATGGCCTCCTTGCTCCCTGGCTCCCTGCCTGCCAAGCAAGTGAGGGGGAGAAAGGATGAGGATGAGGATAGGGAGCCGGAACAGCTGGCCACAAGGGCGGTGAGAAGGGAGACGCCCTGGGGGAGCATTGAGGGTGTCTGCCCAAGGTTGGAGTTCATGGCCAACATCAGGGGAGGCAGAGATGCCAAGATTGACAGAAGGAAGGCAAAGGAGCGGCATGTTGAGCAGGTCTCCTTCGGAGCCAAGGAGGCCGTTGAGCAGCAAGAGGGGCAGCAGTTCACCCTAGAGGTGCCGGCCTTGGACATAGGGCAACCAGCACCCAAACGGGTTTACCATGAAAGCATCCAAAACATGCAGGCAGCCAAGCAGGCAGCGAAAACAACCCCAAACGCAGCAAAGTCCAGCTGGGGAGAATTCCATGTGGTGCTGCACAAGGGGAGGCTGGTGGCTCCGGTGTCGGTAGAGCGGTGGATCTGCTCTGGGTTTCAGTCAGAACCAGTCAGCACTCCAAAGGAGTTCTCCAAATTCTGATGGGTTCTGGCCAACCCGGAACGGATTCACTGACCCACTGACCGGGGAATCACCAGCCTCCCCTGGCTGCCGCCCTATTTTGACCCCCCCCCCCCGGGTCTCCCCTGCCTCTCTTTCCCCACCTCCGCAGCGGGCTGGACAGCTCCTCGTGCTTCCAAGTGGTCTCCCTGCTGAAGTCGCTGGCCCAAGGTGGGCGCACCATCATCTGCACCATCCACCAGCCCAGCGCTAAACTCTTCGAGATGTTTGACAAGGTGAGGGAGTCTGCAGGCCTGCGGTGAACCAGTTTCTGGTGCTATCCTGAATGGGAATGGTGGGACTTGCAGTCCAAGACACCTGGAAGGCACCTGGTTGGGGAAGGCCGCTTGGGCAGGGTGGGATCTGGCTCTTCGTTATTCTTTCTAAATTGGAGCCTTTTCCAGGTGGGGAGGAATTTGGATGGTTCCCATGATGTCTCTTCCACATGGGACAGAGACATGGGTTTCTCCCGAGGCCTCCTCTGAATCTAGACCTGAAAGCAGATCCACAGAGCCAGGCCAAAACGTCTGTGTGCTCACGGCGCCTTTCTCCCGCTAACCTGCTCCGCTTTCCTTCTAGCTTTATATCCTGAGCCAGGGTCAGTGTATCTTCAAGGGAGCCGTACCCAACCTCATCCCGTACCTAAAAGGGCTGGGCCTGCATTGCCCCACCTACCACAACCCAGCTGATTTCAGTAAGTGATGCTGGCCACTGGACGCTTTTCTTTTCTTTGAAACGATGAGATTAAATTTACGGATCAATCACTTCATGGATTTGCTGCTCTAACGCAGTAGGTGTTGAGCATGAAGTCCATGGGCCAAATCTAGCGCTCTGGCGTTCCCCACAAAGCTCTGCCCCCTTTCCCCTGGCCCAGCCCCCTTTCCACTTACCAAAAAGTCTTGAGTGGTTGCATGTTTTCCCTCCCATTCTATAAGTGGAAATGCCCCTCCTAAGGGTTACTTAAGGGCAGTAAAAGCTTTAAGGTAAAATCTGGCCGTTTTGGTCACGCCGCATCGCCTTTGGCCCTGTGGCCCCTCGTGAGCTTCTAAGATTCCTCCCTTAGAAACGTCCTAAAAATAATTTAAAATAAATAAAATAAATTCTCTGAAACGGAATTCGTGCCTCTGTCTGAAAGAAGCCAACCCTCCTGCTCCAATGACTGTTCAGCGATGTTGCTAAATAGAGCATCTATGTTGGGAGGTTGTGTATCTATGAATATCAGTATTGGGGTGGAGACGGTATGTGGGGACTTTGGCCTTCTTGTAACTCGCCTATAAATTTCCCATTGGAGCTTCCGGTGGTCCGCCGCTGGAAAAAGGATTCTGGATTAGCTCAACCCGTGGTCTGATCTAGCAGGGCTCGCTCTCCTTATCAACTACAAGACCCTTTTCCTGCTAGCCCTTTAACACAAGAACCTCTTGAAGTGCGGGATAAAAAATGCACTTCTGGTTTTGGGAGCTACTGTAGCATGGCAGCTAAGAGCCTGAGCTGAGAAGAACCAGGTTCAAAATCTCCCCTCGGCTACAACCTCTCTTAGGCCGCCTTAGACAAGCTGCCCTTCCGTCAGCCTCAGATACCCATCTCCCTCCATCTGTAATGTGGAGATCACAGAATCATAGAATCATAGAATCGTAGAGTTGGAAGGGGCCTCTAAGGCCATCGAGTCTGACCCCCTGCTCAATGCAGGAATCCACCTCAAAGATAAAGATACATCCTCCCTCACACAGTCAGTATAAGGATTGCTGACATGGCACGTATTATTTGAAATACTGAAATATTATTGTTGACTTAAATGGTGGGAGAACCAGCCTGTTACCATGGCGGGGGGCAGAGGGTTTCTGGGGCAGGACTTGGGGAAAGGTTGGGAAACGTGCGTTTCCATGTGTGTGCGCATAAACCCAGGCCCCTCCCTCCCCCCCTTGCTGTTCCCTTGCAGTTATTGAAGTCGCCTCAGGAGAGTACGGCGATCTCAATCCGCTGCTGTTCCAAGCTGTCCAGAACGGGCTGTGCGTCATGGCGGAGAAGAAGAGCAGTCCCGACAAAACAGATTCCTCCTGCCAGGGACACTGTGTGTCGGTGAGTGTGTGTGTGTGTGTGTGTGTGTGTGTGTAGATGCGCTGGGTCAGGCGCTTGCTTTGCAGCTGGAATCCCAACTCAAACAGCTCAATGGCAGAGCACCTGCTTTGCATGCAGAAGGTCCCCGGTTCAATCCCTGGCTTCTCCAGGTATGGCAAAGAGAGAATCTTGCTTGAAATCCTGGAAAGCCTCTGCCAGTCAGTGTCATCAACATTGGGCTAGATGGACCCATGGTCTGACTCAGTGTAGGGCAGCTTCCTACGTTCCTATGATCCTGGGCCATATAGAATCATAGAATAACAGAGTAGGAAGGGGCCTGTAAGGCTATCAAGTCCAACCCCCTGCTCAATGCAGGAATCCACCTTAAAGCATACCTGACAGATGGTTGTCCAGCTACCTCTTGAAGGCCTCTAGTGTGGGAGAGCCCACCACCTCCCTAGGTCATTGGTTCCATTGTCGTCCAGCTCTAACAGTCAGGAAGTTTTTCCTGATGTTCCGCCGGAATCTGGCTTCCTGTAACTCAAGCCCATTATTCTGCATCCTGCACTCTGGGATGATCGAGAAGAGATCCTGGCCCTCCTCCATGTGACAACCTTTCAACTTTTTGAAGAGGGCTATCATGTCTCCCCTCAATCTTCTCTTCTCCAGGCTAAACATGCCCAGTTCTTTCAGTCTCTTTTCACAGGGCTTTGTTTCCAGACTCCTGTTCATCCCTGTTGCGCTCCTCTGAAACCCCCTCCAGCTTGTCTGCATCCTTCTTGAAGTGTGGTACAGTTGATGCAGCCAGAATGTCAGGGAGGAGATCACTCCATGAATTGGTTTACTACTTGGATTGTTAATCGTTTCTCTAAACTTCCTCTCCGTCTCTTTCTGTTTTGACCCACAGGATATGGATCTCATTGAGAGCCACTCTTTTGCTACCAGCACTTTGACTCAGTTCTGCATCCTCTTCAAGAGGACGTTCCTGTCCATCATGAGAGACACGGTGAAGACTGGGAGGGGGGGAGCCGGCCAGAAGGGGCCAGGGACTTGAAGCTGGGGGGTGGGGGTGGGGTGTAGAAATTGCGCTGGGTAGGTGTGAGGTTATCCTCAACCACTTTTCCTTCCCAGCTGTGGTCTCCCTTGAAAATTGCCTCCTGCATGACCATTAAGCTAATCCACACTCAGGGTCAGATGGAAGCGAAGATCTGAAGCTCAGGGAGATGGCCATTCTGTCACACGCTTTGACTACACTTGATGTGTGTTTGTCAAACTCTCCTTATTTATTTAGTTGATGCAGATGATCAAGAAGGGGTGAGAGAGAGAGAGAAGGGGTTGCAGAGAGAGAGGAAGAAAAGGGGTGGCCGAGAGAGTGAAGGGGTGGCAGAGAGAGAGAGAGAAGGGGTGACCCCACCCATTTTTGACTCTAGCCTTGGCCAGCTCGGGCATGCAGCCCCTGACAGATCCCTCTTAAGCAAATATGGCCTTTGTCAGAAAAAGGACGTTCTCCACCCTTACCAACTTTGGGTAACAAGGCTTGCCTTGTGAGCAACAGGCACAACAGGATGGGAGCAGGTGAGCTGGTCAAATAGATTTGTGAGCAGGCCACAGGTGAGAACCTTCTAGCTGCTCAGGCCAAAGAGCAGAGCGCCACCCAGGAAGCTTTTTTTTAAGGCTGTGGTGTGACCACCTCTAGCCAATTGGGAGTAGAAGGGGGTGCTGACCCAGGTCCTCTGATTCCCTTTCTCCCTTTCCCTTGTTGACACGCAGTGATCCAACCATGGCTGGGAAACTCAGGGAAACCAATTCAAGGCCAGCTGTTATGGTCTTGAACACATCTGGTGGATAGAAAGAGAACTGTAAATACGAGAATCCAGGCCTTAAATCCTACCTCTGCCATAGACGTAATCTGTGGCCTTGGTCACGTCTCCATTGCTCAGCTTCAGTTATCCCTCTGGGAAATGAGAATATTGATCAGAAGTCTGGTTTAAGATGGTAACACCCTTTGCAAGTGTCACATAAAAGGTAAAGTCAGTAACCATAAACGTCCTGCTGTGTCTCGCTTTGACAGGTGCTAACCCACCTGCGTTTCATGTCACACATCTGCATCGGCGTCTTGATTGGCCTGCTGTACCTCCACATCGGCAATGACGCCGCCAAGGTCTTCAACAACACTGGATTCCTGTTCTTCTCCATGCTCTTCCTCATGTTTGCTGCTCTGATGCCGACCGTCCTCACATGTGAGTCCTCGCACCCCTTCGCTCGTCGCAGCAGAGGGAACTGAAGTGACATTCAAAAATGGCTTCTCATTGCCATCTCGTTTAGATGGGTGGGTGTCTCAACATCGGAGGGGAGACAGTCATGCTGAAGTCCACTTCCTCAGCATGGCGTCCAGCTACTTCACTTGAAGCGACACGAGAGGGATATAAGCCAGAGGTCCCCAACCTTTATGGGTCAGTGGGCAAACTGGAATTTTGAGAGAATTTCATGGGTGCTATCACAAAATGGCTAACTTATGAAGGCTTGCCCTCATCATAAAATGGCTGCTGTGGTGGACCAGGCCAGTTGCAAAATAAGTATTTCCCAGAAGGCAAACTGGTAAGACTAAAAGAAAAAATAATCTGCTTTAGTTAGGCTGACCATATGTAAAAGGAGGACAGGGCTCCTGTAACTTTAACAGTTCTAGAGAAAAGGGAATTTCAGCCGGAGTCATTTGTATGCAATTAGTTCCTGGTGAAATTCCCTCTTCATCACAACTGTTAAAGTTGCAGGGGCCCTGCCTTCTTTTGTATATGGTCACTCTAGTATAGTGCCTGCAACTTTAACTGTTGTGATGAAGAGGGAATTTCACCGGGAACTAACTGCATACAAATGACACTGGCTGAATTTCCCTTTTCTCTACAAGTTAAAGTTACATGAGCCCTGTCCTCCTTTTCATATGGTCAGCCTGGCTTTAGTTGCATACTGACTTTTAGTGGCTGGGGGGAAGACTGAGTGGTACGTTAGAGTTCAGGTCAATCCTCAGGTTAGGGTTAGGGTGGAGGAGGCATGGCTCCATGGGCAGGAACCGGGGTCACGGAAAAGCATAGCAGGGTCAGACAGACTGAGGGGGCCACTGGGACGGCTTGCATTAATGCCGAGGTGGTGTCTGAGCTCCTCAGCCCAAGTCACTTTTTAAAACCCAAATAGAGATGGACAAAGCTTCACTTGGCAGCATGCCAGCCTCCCAATTAAAAATACCTGTTTTAAAACATCCTTTATAAATTAAATCAAGTCAGGAGTGAACATGGGCATAAGAGTGCTGTGTCCTGATTGTGGATGCTTGGTCAGCGGCTGGGTGGCCACTGAGTGAACAGAACACTGGATTGGGCGGACCCTTGGTCTGATCCAGCAGGGATCTTTCTAGGTTCTCATGTCCCTTTCCTGCCTTTCCACTACGTAACCTCTAGGTGGTGCCGTGGTACAGTGGAATGATGCCATTACACTAGTGGGTGTTTGTACTTTGGGTTGGCATAAAACAAAATACTTCCTATTCACTGCACTCCAACACACACACACACACACACACACACACACACTAACCCCTGTGAAAGTGTTCTTAAAAAACAAAAGTGAAACTGTAGGGTCCTGATGTCCTCTAAAGCTCCTGTAAACAACCGTGACTGAGGGATGAAGAGCGCACCATAAGGACTTTTGTAGAAAGGTTCTAAGGCATGTGTATCATGCCAGGTGTGGGGGCCTTGCATCATGGCCAGATGCTTTCTGGGGTCTCAGGCAGAGCAATCGTTTCTACTTCTGCTCTCTGAACTGCCAGGGATTGAAACTGAAATGCCAGGGATTGAAAGTTTGCGGATTTGCACCCTTCTGCATGCCAATCCACCAGCCTCCAGCTCCTCCGCCGCAGGGATGCTGGATTGCCTTCACCTCCTCTGCTCTGTGTCCTTGTTGTTGCAGTTCCTCTAGAGATGTCTGTATTTCTGAGGGAGCACCTGAACTACTGGTACAGCCTGAAGGCCTATTTCCTAGCCAAAACCATGGCAGATGTCCCTTTCCAGGTGAGGGACCAAAAGAGCTTTATTGACTGTATTTTGCATTCATGCCCTGGGGTCACCACATCTTCCCCTCGACAGAAGCTCTGTGCTTTTAAGAGCTGCATGGTAGGCAGAAGCTCAACAGGTGCAGCTACCCCTAAAGTTGTAGTAGAATGTTCCTGGGACTCCACTTGCCAATGGCTTCTGCTTCCATTCTTACCCCCTTCCTATTCTTGGATGCATATTTATTTATTTGAAATACTCCTAGACTCCCCTTCATTTCCTAGTCCCAAGGTGGTATACCAAATTGCACCAAATCAACCACTGAAATAAAACACAGAGATAAAAATGAGAACAAAAGAAAATCGACCAAGTTAGGTATTAAAATCGGCAAATGCCTGGGAAAACAGATAAGCTTCCAACAGGTGGATGGTGGCCTCAAGGGAGAGAGAATTCCAAAGGCAGGGGGCTACAACAGAGAAGGCCCTCCCACCTCATTGCCGTCAGATGTACCTGTGCAGATAATGGGACAACCAGGAGGCCCTGATCTGTAGACCTCAGTGAATGGGCAGGTTAGTAGGGGACAAGGTGCTACCTTGGGTATCTTGGTCCCCAGATGTTTAGAGCCTTTTTATGTCAATAGCGTCATCTTGAAACTGACCCGTTAATATATTGGCAGTGCAGTTCTCTGAGCGAAGGTGTAACATGCCCATGGTAGACTGCCTCGCTCAGAAACCCAATTGCTGGATTCTGTACTAGCTGTAGTTTCTACACCAGTCTCAAGGGAAGCCCCACACAGAGCACATTGTGGTAATCCAGTCTTGAGGTTTCCAATGCATGGATCACTGTGGCTAGTCGTATCCCTAGCCAGGCTAACCCCATCCATTGTATGGGTGGGGGAGACACGTCACACTTTAAAAGTAGTGCTAATCTGTCCCCCCCCACTTCCTACAGGTAATTTGCCCCATCACCTACTGCAGCATCGTCTACTGGATGACGGGTCAGCCCCCTGAAGCCACCCGCTTCCTGCTCTTCTCTGCCCTGGCCACCTCCACTGCCCTGGTGGCCCAGTCCCTGGGGCTTGTGATAGGGGCAGCATCCACCTCCTTACAGGTAAGGCGGGGGCAAGTGGGAGCTGGAGTTGTGTTGCTTTCAGAGCAGGGATGAAGTTCTATAGGAATACAAAAACTGCCTTCCTGAATCCAGCCAAGATCTGTCTGGCCCAGCATTAATTTCCAACAGTGGAGGCCTCAGGGAAACTTGCAAATAGGGACAACAGAGAAATCTGCAGCAGAATCAAACAAGTTCAGATTTTTAGGACTCCGACCTGCAGATTCGCAGTGGACTGGCTTTCCCCCCTTTTGGGTGGATTCCATGGACTTGCGGACTATTTACTTAACCTTTGGGAATTTCGCACAAATTTCATTGTAGAAAAATACACAAAAAGAAAAAAAATGGCCAGAAATGTGCATTTTCCCACATAGATTAAGGCATTAAAATGCACATTTTGGGGGGAAATTTGAACATGTTTGAGGAAATGACACGTTTTTACATGTATAAAAATGCGCAAATTTGCATTTGTGCAAATTCGAAAATGAAAAGACATTCAATGGGCAGATGACAAAAAAATGCACCTGACAATCTGCGAAACACAGACATAATGGATTTTAGACAGTCAGTACATTCCTACTTGCAAGCAGGTTGTGACTGAAATGGTTGCTTCCTTCCTTCGAATGGTTTGAAGGAAAAAAAATTGCACCTAATGAAATGAGCCCAAATTTGAGATGGTTTGATTCAAAATCTTAGCATGTTCAAAAATTAGTATTACCAATAATAATAATAATAATAATTATTATTATTTATTAATTTCTTACCCGCCTCATCCTCTGGATCGAGGCGGGGAACAACAATAAATATAAATACAAAGACCATAAAATAGATAAATCATTAAAAACAAATAAAACTAATACATTATTAAAAGACATCTTAAAATTCAACTGGGTAGGCATGCTGGAAGAGATCAGTCTTCACGGCTCTCTTAAATTCAAGAAGAGTGCTAAGTTGTTGAATCTCTCCCAGCAGGCCACTCCACAGTCTGGGAGCGGCAGAAGAGAAGGTCCTCTGGGTAACACTCATCAGCCTAGTTCTGGCTGATAGGAGTAAATTCTTCCTGGAGGACCTGAGTGTGCGGGGCGGATTATACGTGAGAAGGCGATCCCGTAGGTAACCTGGACCCAAACCTTGTAGGGCTTTAAAGGTAATAACCAACACTTTATACTCCGCCTGGAAACAAATTGGCAGCCAGTGGAATGATTTTAAGGCTGGTGTAATGTGGTCACCCCTAGGTGTACCAGTGACCAACCAGGCTGCCATATTTTGAACTAATTGAAGTTTCTGGACTTAGGCACAAAGGTAGCCATATGTACAGTGCATTGCAGAAGTCAAGCCTGGAAGTTACCAGCACGTGAACTACCATCTTTAGGTCTTCCAACTCTAGGAAGGGGCGCAGTTGTAGAGAAATAATAAATCTGTTTGTTTGTATGTTTCTACGGTTTCTATATGGCCTTTCAGAGCAAGTCCTCCCAAGGCGGCTCACATACACAATTAAAAACACAATATGCAACTAAACACATACCTTCACAATTGCAGAACTCAAAGCAGCAGCCTAGAACTCGCTCTACAGGCCAGCATAAGAGATCAAATGAAACAGATCAAATAATTAAAAACGGAGACAAGCATCAGTTTGGACAATTAAAATACTCCACTAAACGTCTCGATGAAAAGCAGAGTGAAACAGAAATGGTTTTCATGGCCCATGTTAAACGTTGGTAGAGAAGGAGCTGGATGTATGTCCCTTGGGAGGATCAGCACACTTGCAATCTTTGCCTGCAGGCTTACAATCTGAAAATACATGACACAAGGAAAAGGCGATGGGGAGGGGAAAGGAAAAAATAATAATAAGTAGATTTTCAGCATTGCTGGTGGAAAGGCTCTGCTTCACCTCTTATCCCCCCCCCCCACACACACACACACAAAGGGGCAGGAAGACCAAACGTTGAGGGATTCTTAATGAAAGATATGGTTAAGATTGGAAGGTGTCACTTCTGACGTCTGGGAATCCAGGAAACAGAAGTCACCACTGCTGGTGGATACAACTACTTAAAGTTGGAGAAGTTTGTGTCATTTAATTTCCTTTCGTCATTCTGTGTGAGCGTGAGATTTCTATTTTTGTCTAATAAAATTTCTTTTGATTCATTTTCTAAGAGTCTGTGCCATTTAACTCAACAATAATAGGCAGTTACTCACAAACCAAACATTTCCTCTGCACAAAGAGGTCTGTAGGAGTCCTTGTGTAGTTAAACTGGCGTTCAGATTGTTTCAGCTGCATCCAGAATGCAAGTATCAATTAGAATTATCCCACATATGTATATTGAAAAGTGGCCTGTTATTCGTTGGAATGAACAATTTAGTGAAAATGTTGATGCACATAGCTGTGTGTATGTGTGTGTTTGTATTTTCTTTGCCTTATTATTAAAACTGTTTTTTTAATTGTGCGCTATTTGAGCGAGAAGTAACAGCAAGACGTTGAAGTTGCATCTTAATTAAAAACAAACAGCCAAAACCTCAAGATTTTTGTTACTACCGTTCATTTCTATCCATAATATGTTCATTCCTCCATCAAAACCTCACGGACCAATGTCAGCTAGAGAATCTTTTGACTGTGGCTTTTCTTGACCTTGAAATCTTAAAACAGATTTGAAAGCCTGGCTTAAGAATCCGTCTTGACTAGCCTTCCCCAACCTACCCCCCCCATGTATGGGACTACAAACTCCATCGTCCCCAGCCTTGCCCACTGGCTGGCAATGATGGGGTTTGTAGTCCCACAGGTTGAAGAAGGCTGATCTTGGCCTTTTTCACTGTGCCTCTCTCTCTCTCTCTCTCTCTCTCTCTCTCTGCATTTGCCTCTCAGGTGGCCACGTTTGTGGGTCCCGTCACAGCTATTCCTGTCCTCCTCTTCTCTGGCTTCTTCGTCAGCTTCAAGACCATCCCCACCTACTTGCAGTGGAGTTCCTACGTCTCTTACGTCAGGTGGGACTTCTCGCTAACCCTAAGTGTCAATCAAAGTGCCTCCATCCATGAATTGTGGTATATTATTGCCCGTAGCATAGTGGTAACTTCTGAACTACAGGCATTCTTCATGACTGTCCCCGGACCCTTTAGGAAAGTCTGAACAATGCAGGCTTCTATATGTCTATTGTAGGACCTTTGTAAAGCTAGCAGGCTTTAATTACCCATGACCAAGCCATCCCAAAATACTTTGCATTAGAATCACTCAGACAATGAGCTTTCCTACACGGGGCTGCTAATTGCTGTATCTACTTCCACTTTCATTGCAACAATTGAGATCCGAGCTCTCTACAAAGAGCTCTCCCTTTCCTGCTTTTCTACTACGTAACCTCTAGGTGGCGTGGTGCTATAGCGGAATATCGCAGTCATGGAAGATAAGGCTATCAATATCTACTAGTCCTGATGGCGATATGTTACCTCCAGGATCGGAGGCAGTGGGTCTCTCAAAACCCGTTGTGGGGGAATTTGAATGATAGGGTGCTGTTACACTCGTGTCCTGCTTGTAGGCTTCCCATTGGACACTGAGATAGTCAACAGGAAGATGAACTAAATAGATCTTTGGTCTGATCCAGCCGGACTCTTCTCTTGAGGGTGAGAGATGTACAAATGCCCAATTTTTGGATTTTATACGCCATTGGCGTATCTTTGTCCCAATCCAGAAATGAGCGTTTTCACTTGTTTCCGGAGTTACTTTAGGAAGCGCTAATTCCTCATTGCGCTAGTGGTGGGTCCTGCTGGCGCAATGGGATGACCAGGAGTACTGGATTTTGCCCTTTGCATGTACTAAATTTAAGCTTCCTAAGTGGAAGAGAAGGACTCCAACCATTCCAGCAATCCTCGGAGAGGGTGCTACGTATTATTTTGCCGCCCTGGTAACGCGTCCTCTTTTGCGCCCTGACTCAGGTACGGCTTTGAAGGTGTCATCCTTACCATCTACTCCTTGGAACGTGGAGAGCTGGAATGTAAGGTCCCCGACTGCCCCTTCAAGGATCCCATCAAGATACTCCAGGAACTGGATGTGGAAGAAGCCAAACTCTACCTTGATTTCATTGTCCTGGGGATTTTCTTTGTTATCCTCCGGCTGCTGGCCTACCTCACCCTCAAGTACAAGGTGAAGTCCGAAAGATAAAGAGGGCCTCAGGCACGCCCCTGATGCCCTTTGGCGGACGCTATTGGCTGTGCCATGCCCATTTCTCTAAGGACACAAACTCTGTGGGCCTGCGGACCCGGGGGGGGGGAGGTATCGGGTAGCTGGGGACCAGAGTCAGCTCAGTCGAGAAAGGTTGATGAGACATCTCGGAACTGTTTTAACCTTTACAAGCATCCTCTTCATTGCAGAATGGTCTCTCCGCTCTCTTTTTGTATACTTCTGGAATGTGTCAAACTCTCTTCCCGGAGCAATATCTGTTGGAGGAAACACGTCCCGGTTCACATCCTGTCTCTTCTCCCCACCCCACAGACCGGATCTCTTTGGGGACTCTGTCTACAAGTGCAACGAATGTTTCTGATCCACTGGGGAAGCGGGTGGGGGGGACAGGAGATGCTGCAATCCATTTGGGCAGGGCCCAGGGTGGGTCGGGGAAGCCGGGGTTTTGGGGGGGGGGACGCGCCAGGGGTTTGCAGCAGGCAAAGATGTCCTCTGCAAACAGCAGTTTTGTAGTGCCGTTGTTTTCCGTGCCGTTTTTGACTTGCTCGCTTGCAGACATAATTGTAGCATGTGTATCAATATTAAGAAACCGGGAGACCTATTAGGAGTGTGTGCTGCGCAAGGCTTTAAATGTTTACCATAACCGTAGCAATGGGGGATTTTGTATTTTCCATTTTCTCCCTTCCCTTTTTTCGTGTGGGTCTTTAGGAGAAACCAAATGACAATCCATTAACTTTTTTTGGGGGGGGGGTGCAAAAGTTGTGGGCAGAAATGGAAGTGGAGAACAGGAAGATCAGCCCAGAGATGATTTCGTAGGGATAGCAAGGCCTCGTCGGTCGGATGGGGCCGGGTTTGAGCATCGTAGCTGCCCTTGGAAAGCCTGCAGCTTCTGTTGGGCTAGAGATACTCGGGAGGGCTGTGTTTATCCCATGATTTTTGCAGGAGCGCAAAGTGTTGCATTGGCCGTAGCATCTGGCTCCTGGAATGGAGGGAGTTGGGGAGCTGGTATCCCACACAGTTCTTTTAACCCTCTCGGTGATGATCGAAAGCAGAACAAAGCATATAAAAAAGTGAAAATGGCAGAAAATTATGCAAAAGTAAGAAAAAAAAATATGCAAACTGAGCAGTTTTGCATTCCTGTATGCAGGCTGTAGAATTCAGCTTTGACTTTTAATTGGTGTCTCAGTGAACTGAGTGAGTTTTATTCCTGATTAAGCACGTGTGGGATTGGGCTGCGCAAAAATCTTGGTGTGCCTTTAGGCAAGAGACAGATGCTAGCGAGAATGGACACTTGTACCGTGGCGTCACGATCAGTCCTTCTCCGCACATTTCTCTTTTGTCCCCCAGTTGTCACTCATCAAACAGGTTTTGTAGGGTTTTGAAGCACGCTATAAACCTGAGCAGCCTGTGTAACCAGAGGAAATTCTGAGAGATGAGTGTAGATCTGTCATACCAGTTTATGTTCACTGAGAAACCCATTAACTTTTCACAGAGGAAAAGGTGCTGCTTTAGATCTTTTGAAATTCTCAGAGCTCCATCACGCCAGCGATTGAGTGCACTCTCGCCATGCCTGGTGTGTGGATTTGCAGCACGGTACTCACATGATGCCGTGCCTGTCCTGCTGACACCTCGCTTCTTCCCCAGCCTTTCCTGTCTTTTCTTAGAATGCCAAAAGTCTGGATTATTTTCCCTAAGCGCATTTAATGCGCCCTAAGCTTCTGTGTAGTTTTAAAGGAACTGGGGGCTTGAAAGGATTGCATCAGGTCCTGGCAGGGAAAAGCGATCTCTCCCAGCAGCCCGCGCCAAGCCTCAATATAAAACCCAAACGTTGCATCCCAGGCTTGAAAGCCTTTTTTAAAATCATACAACTCCTGAATCTCTACAGAGACAGGATTGTTCTCCCTCGATGCCCCCAAAGAGCCAGACTAAAGGGTTGTTCCATTTTTGCCCGGCAGAAAGGCGGTCTGGTTGAAGTGCTCATCTGCCAGGACCTGACTGGAGGGAGAAGGGGAGAGATGGAGTGGAGCCAAAGAGCTAAAGAGCCAAGGAGCGGAAGAGCAGCTATTCAGGTGAAAGGGATCATAAGCTTGATGCGCTTCTGCATCAGAGGTAAATAAAATGCGGAGGCAAACCAGGGGGGAAAATTAGGTGTGATGGAGGTCGCAATCCTTGTTGGATTTCCACATTTGGCAAGATGATGCCAAGCTGCAGCCTAAGTCCTTCACTCTCCTTTTACTGGGATACTATCTTTAAGTACTGAGACAATCAATAGCGTGCCATTACTTGCTCTCCTTTGCTGCCTTTTTAATCATCTCTCTAGTATGTAAAAAAAAATGCAAAAGCACTGTACAATCCTTTTTGTGCCGGCCTTGACAATGGCCCTATGAGGAGGTAGGCTGCAGTTGTTCCCATTTTAAAGACAGAAGGACTAAGGCTCAGAAATGTGCTTAAGGTTATACAGCAGGCTCATCGCAGAGGTAGATCGGACTCAGGTCCCTGGCCATCACTCCAAAAAATCTATTGTTGATCTGAGAATTGTTAGTTCCTTTCAAGAGCCCAGCACTTTGTCTAAAAATCTAATACAGACTAAAAATGTTTCATCCCTGGCTCCAGGAATTCCAGTCCGCCCCTTTCAGGTCTTCTGCCGTAGGTGTCTTGCTATAGACAAGCTGGAATTCAGCAAAGGAGCCATTTGGTATCACCTGCTTGCTGGGGAAAGCTTGCTGGGGAAAGCTTTACCTGTTGACTTTCTGCCTGTCGGTACGCAGCTGTCAAAGGCATAGGAATTCTAGCATGGAAAGAAAAAAATGTTGACACACCTGTCTAGATACTGAGACCATCCGGTGGTGAAGCTGGGTCATTTTAGGTTCAGAGATATTGGTGGGCGGGCTCTTTAGATAGGAATACGTATTACGTCACCCACTTCAAACTGCAGTCAGCCAGTCCTGCTGCAACTGGGCCCCTGCTTGCTCACTTCACTGTGTGGGGGGGGGGATCTGTGCTTCTGCTCCAAAGCCCTAGCTGGAAGGTCCCACAGGTAGCACCTGCTGGGGTGTTTTTCCTTGCACTCTGGCTCCTGATGGTCAGTAGGGACTTAATGGCAATAGATATATGTGAGAACCAACAGGATTGCAAACCTGTAGGCTGCTCTATATGAAGGCACCCAGCGAGTACAGGAAACTACTAACTGCTGATCTGCAGGTGTGACGGGGGGGGGGGGAGCTTTCTTGCAGACTTCTGGGAAATGTAGTTTCTCATCTGATTGTGCCTGTCGTGTGGTGCACAGAAAAAGTGAGACAAAACGTGTTTTGGGGCCTACCAGTGTTTAAAAGGCAAGCTGTTGAAGTCTCTCAGCTATTAATCAGGATGGAGAGATAGATACTTCCACCTTTGGAGGTTGTGTGACACTGAATACCAGATGCTGTTGCCTTTCAAGCCCTGCTTGGTAGTTTGCGAGCTTGTCGAAGGCATCTGATCAGCCACTGTAGGGAAGCAGGATGCTCCTCTCGTTGCAGCTTTGGTCCTGTCCAGCACACATCTTTTTTTACATTCTTATGAGCCAGTGCTGTGGAAGATCCCAGTGTGACTTGCAAGCTTGCACCCAGTGTTCTAAACCTTTACACAATTTTGTTTGGCTTGTCCTGTGTGTTTGGTTCTATGTACTAGTGCAGGCACTACGGGATGTTGACGGACCAGCGTTGTTTTTACTTTCCCCTGCAGTCTGAGGTGGGTGGTGGGCGGTAGGGATGACGCAACACCTGTGGGGGCTCCCTTCCTTCCTTGTCTACCTCTTGCACTTGGGAAGACCGAAGACCCTTCTCAGGGGGACACCTCCAACCTGTGCCTCTCCCACTTCACCTGTACTTCTCTTGGTGAGGGAGGACGGAGATCATTCCCATTCTGTAGTAGCAATATCAGCCCCTTGCCCTTTTCCGATGCAACCCTGAACTGAACCGCAGCCAGCATCTCTTCCCCTAGAGGCGTCTACCCTTGTGACAAAGGCTACCAAAACTTTGGGTTGCTTTACAGTTATTTGGTGGTGGGACAGGAACCAAAGACGGCTGGCATCCCAAAGGTGTGTTTTCTGTTCCCGAGAAGAAGGGGCGGCTGTGACGCACTTTAAGAGAGGCGATTTTTAAAATGTTTTTGAAAGGGGGAAGAGGAAGAGCCTGGGTTCCCAAACTGCACCTTTCATTTCTTCAGGCTGCTAGAAAAGAGTCGTTTCTATTTGCGGGGTAGATTTTGGAGGAGGGGGGCTGGCTTGGAAGCAGGAGTATCGGAGCAAAGTGTTTTGCGACCTGCGGAAGTATTGTTTGGTCTCAGGCCGGTGTTCTAAGTTCTGCCCATTAGGATCGGAGAGGCCCCCTGGAAGGGACATTCTGCATCTATTCTCCTAGTACTGGTGATAGAAAAATGGGCTTTGTAGTAGAATGAGCCTTGTAGAAGAATAAGAAATGGAGAGGTGAGATAGCTTTCCATTTCAATAGAGACAGAGGGACAAGGTGGCTTTCCATTTTTAATTGAGATGGGTCGCCCTCTTGCCAAGGCACAGTGCGGATGTGCAATCATTTCCTGGTCTTGTTTATCCTCCTATTGTTCCCATTTTACAGACCTGGAAACTAATGTCATATAGGCACCATGAATGAATTTAGAAATATTTGCCTTATGAGATTTCAAACCTGCATTCTCAGGCAGGGCTGGAGACTTCAAGGTGATGGACTAGGAGGCACCATGGTGCAATCCAGAAAAACCATTTTTATGAATGCTTAGATAGAGGGGGAACCCTACCCAAGCCTTCCCCAACCTGGTGCCCTCTGGATAGATCGGACCGCAACTCCCACCACACGTGGCTGGGAGGTGATGGGATTTGTAGTGCAACCCCTTGGAGGCTGCCTTACCGTTTAACCTCCATGATTGTGAGTGCGACCTTATAAGTATTAGGTGGGGCGTGAACCAAAGATAGTCGAAAGCTACAAATGCAGTAAGTAGGAAAGTGATGTAGCCAAAAGCTGTAGTACTAAGATGCTGAGGGAGTGTCCGTTCCTTGAGAGGCTTGTCTGGGGAGGGAGTCCATGGCTTATCTGGGATTCCCCCCATCCTCCCCAGGCCTGTTAAGAAATTATTCTACGTGGAAAGAAATGCAGGAGGTTCCTACAAAGAGCCGTCCTTATGATTCCTGCCCCCCCCCCATCCAAAGAGCGAGTGAATCAACGCAAGATGCAATCCTTCCCCATACACAAGAAGCGGATCTACAATCCTAACCATTGGTGCTAAGACTGAGGAAACCGGGGTGCATGAGGGGGAGTGAGACCAAGAGGCCATCCATCCCCACCCCACCCTCCAAAGTCAGGCAATAAAAAAGGGGTTTTCTTTTCCATTCTGTGTAAATCAGATCAGACCAGTTCTGCTGCTTTCCAGGGCAGGCGTCTTCCTAGGAAGTGCTGTGCCCCTCGCCTCCATCATTTCAGTAGCTGTGCATGTCAGTTCCTGCTTTCCTCGCGCCTCCATGTTCTTGGTGTTTATATCTGTGGGTGGAATCCTTGTGGGAGGATTTGAGAGTATTGGAACCAAAACGAGCCGTAATCCATTTCAGTGGCCCCTTGATAGCAAGGGATCTTGCCATTATTAGTTTATTGTTGTTCTTAAGAAGGCACCTCATGTCAACGCTGGAAGCACAAGATCCTAGGCCTGCTTGCTCAGAAGTAAGTCCCACTGTGTTAATGGGGTTGGCTCCCTAAGTAGGTGCGCCTGGGATGGTGTCCATTTTCAGCGCAATCCTAAACAAGTTTACTCAGAAATAAGTTGCGGTGCTGGGAAGCCTGATGCCCTTGAGATGTTCTTGGCGTGCAACCCTCATCATCTCTGACCACGTTGGCAGGGGCTGATGGGAGTTGGAGTCCAACGACATCTCAAGAACCACAAGTTCCCCGTCACTGTCCCAGTGAGTTCAGTGGGGCTACTCCTGAGGAAGTGTGTTTCGGACTGCACCTTAATATATATTTTTCCACAACTCTGCCGGGCATCCTTGGGAGCCTCTTGATCGTTTCCCCTTCCCCCCCCCCCAAAAAAAAAGCGTTGGAGGTTTTGCCATCTTCCATTTTGAGCCTGGTTCAATTCAAGCTGCTAAACTGGGTCAAAGGGCTCTTGAATTCCCTCCCCATGTTCTGTGTCTGTCTGTCTGTCTTTTTTGTTTGTTTGAATTAAGGAAAAGCAAAACCACAATCTGGAAAAAGCCAATCTCTCTGCCCTTGGAGAGTTTTCCATGATCACACACGAGGCTGGGGGAGGAAGCGGGGACCCACTTAGAGGACTCCGAAACAGATGGCTGGGCTGAGAATGTCTAGATTTCCCAAGCCTGGCAGTGGGTTTTTCATGTCGGGTCGGAGCGGCTTGAGACAGCTGCTGATGTGGCTGGTCTTTGCTGTCCGTTTCAAGTGTTCATGCGAGGCCTGCTGTATACGGTTGGATTTCACACATTAATAAAACCTATATTTATACTGTAGCTCTCTCGTTCTCTCTCTTTCTTTCTCTCTTGTTTCTGGGGGCCTGTGAAAACTGCATGAGGGCGGAAACGGGCCTCATTGGTCAGGTGCCCGCTTGCGCCTCGCCACGAAACGGAAAATGCATCACAAAAGAGGACCGAAGAGGAGGGCACATTTTCCCAAAATGTGCATGTGCTAACTTATACGTAGAGATGCAAATTTGGAAATAATTGTTATAATATAGATAGAAACATAGCCCATCTCAGCAGAGAGGAGATGACTGGGCCATGCTGTGTCCCTGCCCGTTCAGTCTGCTGTCCGGGTATCATTAATGGGCAGCTTCAAGGCCCTTTTCCCCTCCCTTCGGATGGGTCTTAATCTTGAAACCACATTTGGACAGGTCAGCCCTTCAAGTCGAGGGCACCTTAAAATAGAGGGCTGCATTCTGCCAACTCTTCAGATAGAGAACTGTCCTCTGTAAAGCGGGACACGTGGCCACCCTACGTTCTTGGATGCAAATAGCACGCCCTGCAACGTATCGCAGGCAAAAAGAAGAAGAGTCCCCTTTTCGTACCCCTATTCCCAAACTAAGGATTGCTCCTTGAGCACCCAATCTCCTTATACCAGGGATGTACAACCTATTGCCCAGGGGAGCACGTGACACATGCCCCCAGGCCTTATCTGCTCCCTGGTTTTCAATACTGCCTTCCTTGTATCATCATAGTGATTCTTATTCTTAAAGCAAAATGAAACCATCTCCCTGTGGGCCTGTTCAGAAGACACCTTAAACCCTGCTGGTTAAGGCTTTTGGTCAAGCGGCAGGGTTTAAAGTGTCTTGTGTGATGCGTTTTTGCTAAACCCTGCTCACTCACTAACTACGGTCGGACCGTCTGCAGCAGGGTCAGCGGCTCTAACCGTGGCTTAAAGTGTTGTGTGTGACAGCACGGCTTGTGGTTAGTGTTAACCCCATAGAACCACAGTTTCACTAACCACAGAGCCTGAAGTCTCATCTGAACAGGCCGTGTGTGTGTGTGTCAGGGGCTGGAGAGAAACTATTCAGAAATCTACTTACGAAAGATGAACTGACTCTTGCCTTTCTGTCCTATTCCTTTGTCACTTCTCACTTCTTACTGAGATTCCCTCCCTTTGGTCCAAAATACATCACTGCTTGTGTCTTTGGTTGCTGAGAGAAGAAATGCAGGAAAACAGGGGAACAGATCAGGGTGAAGAATATAGCCACTTCTTCCAAATTATGGAGTGATTCTCATGTGTGTGTGTGTGTGTGTTTGAAGTGGTGAATCAATACAAGGCTATTTTTAAAAGCAGTTTGGGTGTGACAAATAAGCCTAGCAAAAGTTCCAAGATGTGCGTAGAATCGGAGCGGCCCACCAAATCCAACCCCCAAAGCAACTTTCCCCCTGCCCCTCCCCACACACAAAGGCTCTGGCAAAACTTTTATGAAATGAAATATTATTCATATTTTCACTTTGAAGGAAATGCAATGACGTTTCCTCTTGCATATGCCATATCCATCTCATTGCATTTTGCAAGCACATTCTCTAGAGGCAAAACAAGCTCGCTGCCAGGCTGCCTTGCGCAATGATCTTTTAGGCACCGCATTCATTCCTCATTCCACCTCGCCCCAACTGATGCCGTCATAGCATCTTGGGTCCTTCCCTTCCTGTAGGTCGTCGACTTCATCCCTGATCAAGCCCGTCTTAATTATGGGCCAAACCAGAACAGCTGGAACACAGTCATTTCTGATGGTGTGATTTCACCCGGAGTGGTTTTGCAACTTCAGAGTGTTGCAAACGCCGTCCACGGCTACGGGTGGAGTGTGGCTCCCACTGGGCTGAAACTGACATGCCAAATTGCATCACCAAGGGACCAAAGATTCTCTTGACCATATCTGCAAACCACATGGTGCCCAGTCTTAGCCTCTGTTGATCTTGTTTGTTTATTAATTGCATTTGTCTTTCAACAGCCATTTTTTCTGAGTGATTCACAGCATATACAAATACAGTCAATTAAACCAAAGCAGCAGTATCCTGCTAACTCAATAAGCCAGGGCCTTTCTCTTCTTTCTGTTTGTGCTAGGGACAGAAAGAGTTGCAGGCCAAGTAGCACCAATTTAACCGTAATGACTAGCGGTGAAACCTCCAAATTCAGGAGAAGTCTATACTATCATTCCGAACTGGATGTATATTTATTAAATCATTTCTTACCTCCTTTTCATTATAAAATAATCCCAAAGTAGACTACAAGCAGGAGGCACCTGTCTCAGTCGTACCTGGCTTATGATCTATTTTGGAGCATCTGTCTGACCACAGCTGGAAGGACAGAGTTGTTGTTGTTGTTGTTGTTGTTGTTATTAAATAGATTTATATACCACTGAACATATTTTAAAACATCTCTTAGCGGTACACGAGAAAATCCCAAGTACTTCCAAATACATGACCGTCTACATAACAATTGCTAAAACGTTTATAGAAAGCTTTACTTAAAACATTCAAAGCAATTAACACCAATGCAATGCCATAATTCCAAATAAACAGGCCGGGCCGCAAAAAGAAGCTGACGACACCCTGTTTACATTCACTCGGAGAAGGCCAGGGTAAAGAAACGGGCTAGGCTGACCTTTGGTCTCATCCCATAAGTTAGGCTGACCATATGAAAAGGAGGACAGGGCTCATGTAATTTTAACAGTTGTAGAGAAAAGGGAATTTCAGTCGGTGTCATTTGTATGCACTTAGTTCCTGGTGAAATTCCCTCTTCATCACAACAGTTAAAGTTGCAGGGGCCCTGCCTTCTTTTGTATATGGTCACTCTAGTATAGTGCCTGCAACTTTAACTGTTGAGATGAAGAGGGCATTTCACCAGGAACTAATTGCATACAAATGACCCAGGCTGAAATTCCCTTTTCTCTACAACTGTTAAAGTTACATGAGTCCTGTCCTCCTTTTCATATGGTCACCCTATCCATCACCCCTTCTGACTCTAAAAAACATTTCTGCACGACGGGCGTAAATGCAACCTCTGCACCATTTCCTTGTGCAGCAGTGCAGCAGCCCCTGTTGAATCCTTGCCTCTTGTTCAGCCGTTCAAAGGTACAGGCATCCTGTCCGAAAAAGAAACTGACGACACCACGTTTACATCCTCTGCTCCTTCTGCAGAGGCTCCATTTGAAGCCAGTCCAGTGGGACGGGAAGCTGTTGTGTGAGCCGGAATAAATCTCCCTTCTCTCCCTCTCTTGTTCTGTTCCGCTCCTCCTTCCCCTCCCTGCTCGGCTTTTGGAAGCGTTGCCAGCTGTGTGAGAGAGACAGTTGTGAGGCTGGGTGGGAAGGGCCAAGCTTGCAGGAAGTTACGGTTGCGGAGAAGCTGTCAGAGCCGCTGGGAGAAGCTTTCGCAGGGCCAGAAATAAAACCACGGGCTCTAAAGAAAGCCCCACTGGCACCCGACCGACAAGAGCGAGTCCCAAATGGAGCAAAGGGCAGTGGGGCTCCTCCGAACATCAGCTGGCAAAGAGCTTCAGCAGAGGTAACCCTTCAGGGTCAGGGGGTCACGTCTCCAGAGGACCAAGCCTCTTCCGGCCCGGCTCTCTCTTGGTGGAGCTTGCAGCTTTCAAAGATCTAGTTGTGTTTGCGATCTCCCCATGATGGGCAACAGGCCAGGGTGTTCTGAATAGTGGAAAGAACGCACAACTTCCGAACGAGGCATAAATGGAACCCTTTTTTTTGGGACTGCATGTGGAAGCTGGAGCAGCCGGGAGGGGATGCAAGGCAGGGTTGGCGCTGTGTGGCGCAGGGGCAGCGGGAGGGGTAAAGCGAGCTCGGCTGTCACAAGTTTCTTAGGGTTTGAGTCCTAGGCTAGAGGCTCAGGAAGGATCCTGACAGATAACCAGCACATCCCAAAAAGGTACAGTTCCTTCTATTGTGAACTTTTAGAACAGATTATATTCTGGGCTATATTATCCTGGCTGCCTTGAGGGCCGTTGTTCTTGGTAGAACGGCGGCCTACAAATCAAGTCAAGTCAATAATGGAAGAATATGTAGAAAGGCAATCTTGGCTCACAGTCGCATAGCTGTGGGGGACTCCCTGCCCCTGGAGACTCACCAAAGCCCCAGCCTGAACACTTTCCAGGCCTGCTGCAAGGTCCTCTTTGAGTGACCGGTGTTCATTCATTCCCAAAGTGAGGACAGAGAGAGATTGATTGATTCCAGGTCATCAAAGGTCCACACTGAAGAATACCTAATTTACTTTTGATTTTAATAACTGTCTCCGTTCTTTTTAAGTTTGCTCAGGATCCATGGGTGGATATTTTTCTTATTACTTTCTTTATTAGTCTTTCCCATTTTCAAAGAGCTTGGACATTTGGGGTGGGTAATTCTTCATGCCGATCTCTGCCCTGCCCTGCCCCAAGGGCTGAGGGGGAGTAACAATGCAGTATTTATCTCACCTGTACCCGTACAAATAATCTGGGGATCAGTCGGGTTGCGAAACAAGGGCTGGTGTGCCCAAGATCCATCGCAGTGCACCGACACTGTCCTGAGAAACTGCAGATAAATTGGAGTTGGTGTCTCTAGAATCCCCTCCAAGACCTCTGTCTGGATTTGTACTGAATGTCCGATAGTGCAAACATTCGCAGGGCGAAACTTTGGGGCAGAGATGCAAGGCCCCACTGAGCAGAATGAGCAGGGGGCTGAGAGTCTGTGACCGGCCCAAAGTCACCCAGTGAGTTTCCATGGCCGAATGGGGACTGGGACCCGGATCACCTGATTCCTAGTCCAAAACTCCCACTGGCTCTCCCGCTGGCTTCAACTGGATTCAACCCATATGGTATTTTGAGGGGAGGGGGTAAGACATTAAATCCAGAGACTGTGAAGTTCTCAGGTCATTGTTTGCTTTGAAAACAAGAGCACTGAAGAGAGCCAATGAACAGCAGCAGGCACAACTCCTTAGAGACAAGCCTGGATTTACAGGTAATGATAGGTGTGTACCGACACAGCCCAACTGCTCAGGATTCTCTCTTAACTCTTTGGTGTCTGCTACCCAAGGACGATGCTGCTGCCTTCACCTTAGCCCAAATTCCAGGCTCTGCCCTTGACCCTGGTCATCCTTCGCCAACTCGGAACCCTCTCATCATCCCTGGCTGGGGGAGGCTGGCCTAAATGCGCCTAGAACTCTAGGATGCTATTACCATTCGAACAGATGCATAAACACAGGGCTGCATGAATTGCATCCATCTGCCGTCTTCTCAGCTGGCCGTCGTAGCAGAGCTTGATGTGCAGGCCATTGGGTTGTTTATCGCCGTGCTGTGAGGCCAATGATTCCTGCACATAGGCAATGTTAGGGTGACCATATGAAAAGGAGGACAGGGCTCCTGCATCTTATAGGGGAAATTATACAGAAAGGGGAATTTCAGCAGGTGTCATTTGTAGGCATGCAGCACCTGGCGAAATTGCCTCTTCACCACAACAGTTAAAGCTGCAGGAGCTATACTAGAGTGGGCAGATACAAAAGGGGGCAAGGCTCCTGCAGCTTTAACTGTTGTGATGAAGAGACAATTTCACCAGGTGCTGCATGCATAAAAATGATACCCACTGAAATTTCCTTTTCAATACAACTGTTACAGAAGCCCTGTCCTCCTTTCCATATGGTCACCCTAGTTAAAAGTGCAACAGAAGGACAGGCTGGCTTCTTTCTGGTCAACTGCAAATGCCAGCATGCTGGGAGAGAGGAAATGTCTCCCTGCTCTTAGATATTCAGGCACTTACCTTCAATGTTCAGCTTTCTTTTCAATTTTGAAACCCTTTGGAGAAGATGTGGGGGCAGGTGAAGTCCTTAGCACGCCACTTGCCTTCCCAGCTGGAACAGTGAACAGTGCACTAAAGGGAATCCAGGTTATCTCCGATTAGTGATTGGAAATAACAGTGGGGATTCCCTTTAGTGCACCCCTCATTGTTCCCAATTGTTTTCGGTGATATCAAAAAGGATTCCTCCCTCCAGTAGCCTACAGGGTATGGAGGCTTGGGGAGAAAGTTGGACGGACCTGTGGGTCAGAGGTTCCCATCCCTGATTTAAAAGAAAGTTGCGCTTCTAGCCTTTCTGTTTTTGGGAGTAGGGTTGATGCTGTTATTTCAGTCCAGTAGGAAATACCACAAAGATCATGATGTCCTGATCGGCAGCTAGGGCTGCCTGGCAGGAGGGCAATTTTGAGGAGGCCATGGATTAGCAGTCCAGGTTCTGTTCCTTAATTTCTTCGTCTTCCTGTTAGATCTCCAATCTGCTCATTTGATTTTGGGGGGGTTTTTTCGTGTTATGTTGTATTTCTGTATTTGTGTAAGTCACCTTGAATGCTTTTTGTGGTTGGAAGGGATTAATAATAATAATTAATAATAATAAATCACTGCCCCATCTCAGCCTTCTCTACAGGCTTCCTTTTGACGGCCACACAGCAAGCTACGAATGTCCCAGGTGTTGCCATTCTGCACAAAACATACGCAAAAATGTGTGTTGATTTGCAGAAGCAGCGGCTCTGGTTTGCATGACTACTTAATTCTTCTGGGCGCAGCCTTGAAGGTGCTTTGGCTTGCAAGGACCTGAAATGTCATTAATGATTTGTTTTGAATTGGCACAGCGTATGTCTCCACCAGGGCGCCCAGTGTCAGGAATTGCTGCTAAGAGTTATTTTCTGCCCAGCCCTGTGTGTGCTCCAGTCCAGACCTCTGCGTCAAAACCGGCTGTAATAAATGTGTCACTCCGGCTCGCTTGGAAGCCTTTCCCGGCCTGCTCCTTTAAGCCGGGGAAGGAGGGAGGCCCAGATTATTCTCCAGCCTGCTGTGACTTCAGGAGGCTGTAATGAGCCAAGCAGCTGGCGGAGAGAACTGAGGTCTCCCGGACAGCTGGCATTGCAATGAGCGATAGGCTGGCGCTGGCACGGGCCAGAGGAGATCCGCTGCTTTGCCCAGCTGGGTAAAACAGACCACGGTTTGTCCTTCCCTGCTCTGGATGTCAGACAGAGGACAGGCAATCCTGGAAAAAACAACTCTGGGCCAAGAGGTATGTTTGAGATTTTTTTTGCAAAATGGCTCCTCCTGCTGCATTTTGTTTGATCTCCCTCCTTCCCATCTGCAAGTGGTTCCCTTCTCTTCAGTCCTTTCTTTCTCTTTCCCCCCTTCTTCAATCCTCTGCTTTTCTCTTGCCTTCCCTGCCCTCCTGTCATTCACAGCGCCACTTTTTCTTGACAGTAGCGGCCGGGTGACTTTTACACTTTTATAGACTGGCGAAAATCAACAGCTGACACTTGTCCCAGTTTAACAGATTGCAGTTTTGAGAATCTCCATTTCTTCATGCAATGTGGAGCTTGGCCTGTTGCATGTTTACTCAGAAGTAATAATCATCATAATAATAGTAATAATAATAATATATTTATTTCTTACTCGCCTCTCCCTCCGGATTGCGGCGTGGAACAACATCAGTACAAACAATATAAAACACATAAAACTAATTAAAATCATATACAATTAATACATTATTAAAATCAATAAAACTCTTAAAATTCGACTGCCAGAAGAGATCAGTCTTTATTGCTCTCTTAAATTCTAGAAGACTGTTAAGTTGACGAATCTCCTCCGGCAGGTCGTTCCACAGTCTGGGAGCGGCAGAAGAGACGGTCCTCTTGGTAACGGTTGTCAGCCTAGTCTTGGTTGACTGTAGTCAATTCTTCCCAGAGGACCTGAGTGTGCGGGGCAGATTGTACGGGAGAAGGTGATCCCGCAGATAACCTGGACCCAAACCATGTAGGGCTTTAAAGGTAATGACAAACACTTTGTACTTCGCCCGGAAAGTAATGGGCAGGCAGTGGAGTGATTTTAAAGCTGGTGTGATATGGTCACCCCTAGGTGTACCAGTGACCAACCTGGCTGCCATATTTTGAACTAGTTGAAGTTTCCGGACTAGTAAGGTCAATGTGACTTACTCCCGGGTAAGTGTACATAGGATTGCAAGCCAAAATGCCCTGAAAATGAAGCCCTAGTGCTGGCCCTAATTGTTGGCTACCCCAGTCTTCCCTAATCTGATGCGCCCCAGAATTATAGACCATGACTCCCATCAGCCCCAGCTAGCATGGCCAATGGTCAGGGATTATTTGTAGGCACCTGCTGAAGACCCAACTTTTTACCCAACCTTCCTTGGATGATTGTGCTGCCCTGTTAGTCTACTTCTTAATGATTGTTCATTTAAGTTTAGGCTTTAAATATTGCAAATAATGTAAACCTTTTAAATGATGAGGTTTTGTATTTGTGGATATATATTTTAATCTGTTTCTATAAACTGCTTAGAGATACCTTTCGATGTGGTAAGCAGTGAATAATAATAATAATAATAATAATAATGGGAGATGTAGTCCAAACGATATGGACGGCACCAGGTTGCCTGTCTCATTTTGGAAGCCTGAGGGCTGCGCCCTTTTCTCATAGTGTGGTCTACTAGTTAGAGGATTGGACTGGGACTCGGGAGAGCCGGGTTCTAATCCCCCACTCGGCCATGAAGTTAATGGGTGAATTTGGGCAGTCACTGATTCTCAACCTAAGCTGCCTCACAGGGTTGTTGTGAGGGTAAAATGGAGAGGAGCGGGATCATAGAATCATAGAATGGTAGAGTTGGAAGGGGCCTCTAAGGCCATCGAGTCCAACCCTCTGCTCAATGCAAAAATCTACCTTAAAGCATACCTGACAGATAGCTGTCCTGCTGCCTCTTGAATGCCTCTAATGTGGGAGAGCCCACCACCTTCCTAGGTCATGGGTTCCATCGTCGTACTGCTCTAACAGTCAGGAAGTTTTTCCTGATGTCCAGCCGGAATCTGGCTTCCTGTAACTTGAGCCCATTGTTCAGTGTCCTGCACTCTGGGATGATCGAGAAGAGATCCTGGCCCTCCTCTGTGTGACAACCTTTCAAGTCTTTGAAGAGTGCTAGCATGTCTCCCCTTAGTCTTCGCTTCTCCAGGCTAAACATGCCCAGTTCTTTCAGTCTCTCCTCATACGCCATCTTGAGTTCATCTAATCCAGTATTGTCAAGTGGGATAAAAATGTAAATACATAAATAGAGGCAAGAGGTACTCCTACTTAAGAGGAGCCTGCATGTCACTACCTATGTCGGGACCAGCAGGCTTGTACTGGAGGGGATCCCAGTGGTACACTGTGGTTTTAGGAAGGGGGACGGTGTGGGGTCGACAGGAAAATGAAGAACCAGCTTGGCTTTCTAACCTTGCTGCATGTATTTCAGGTAAAGGGCTGGATCTGTCCGCCATGCCGTTCAGGAGATGGCTACCCCAGGCGGGGACCAGCTGGAGCAGACTGAAGCGGATCGACTCCAAGCACAATGGTGGAGGCGTTGTGGCTTTGACGATGCACTTGGACTTCATGACAGGTAAGGCAGAGTCCTGTCCTAGAGTCCTGTTTTGGGTGTCAAAAGGCAAGGGTTGAACTAGGTGGCTCATGACCGGCATGTGCGGGAAGGGGAAGTAAAGCCCCTATGGCTTTACTTCCCCTTGTGACCACGCCAACTGGAACTATGTATATTTCTGCGATTATTTCTTTAAAGTGATGTTGGTGACACTACATTGCCTTGACAACACGACATCGGTAGTAGATAAATAATAATTAGTAGCATGGAAGTCATGGAAATAGTATAAAATAAATAGGAGGCTGTATAATAATCATGTTTGTGTTGGGCTTCCTTCTCTGAGGTGCCGGGAACGGCCTCGTCCTCAAGAGGATCTTGCACATGGAACGGACTTTGTGCTCCTCAACGTCACCCCTCAGGTAAGAATGCGGTGGGGGGGGGGGGGCGAGCAAATGAGCAAGCAAAGGTCAAGGCTTAAGGCTGGCTTCCCCAACCTGGGGCCCTCCAAATGGGTTGGACTACGACTCCCATCATTCCCAGACAGCTTGGCCATTGGCCCCGCCTCCATTTGCCTTCGGCCCCACCAACCACTGGGACGTGGCCCTCGAGATCGTCTCTGAAATTGAATTCGGCCCTCAGGTGAGTGAGGCTCGACATCCTTGCTGTAAACGGCTCCAAAGACATCTGGGTGGAAAAACCTGCCTAAAAATACTCATATAAAATAAATAAATATTTGGGGGAGACCTTACTGTGCAGTGGTAAAGCCCATGCTTTACATGCAGAAGGTCCCCATTTCGATCTTCTGACCAAGGCCCTGGAGAAGTGCTGCCTGCTAGACTAGGTATAAGTAGGGTGACCATATGGAAAGGAGGACAGGGTTCCTGTATCTTTTACAGTTGTATTGAAAGGGGAATTTCAGCAGGTGTCATTTGCATGCATGCAACACCTGGTGAAACTCCCTCTTCATCACAACAGTTAAAGTTGCAGGAGCTATATTAGAGTGACCAGATACAAAAGAGGGCAGGGCTCCTGCAGCTTTAACTGTTGTGATGAAGAGGGAATTTCACCAGGTGCTGCATGCATACAAATCACACCTGCTGAAATTCCCTTTTCAATACAACTGTTAAAGATACAGGAGCCCTGTCCTCCTTTCCATATGGTCACCCTAGGTATAAGGCACCTTCCTAAACTAATGTTCACATCGCTTCTGTTAAGAAGTTCCAAGGGTGCAGCACTGTGGAAGGAGGTCAATTGGAAGCTTATTGGCATTTTGTAATGTTTGCATTGATTTACAAATGCACAGCCAATTCAGTTGGGAGTTTCAGGACAGATAAAAGGAAGGACGTCTTCACACAGCGCATAGTTAAACTATGGAATTCGCTATCACAAGATGGAGTGATGGGCGCCCATTTAGATGGCTTTAGAACGAGGGTTGGATAAATTCCAGGAGAAGGTTGTCAATGGCTACTAGTCCTGATGACTATGTGCTACTTCCAGTAGCAGAGGGCAGTAAGCCTATATACACTAGTTGTTGGGGAACTTGGGTGGAAGGATGCTGTTGCACCATGTCCTGCTTGTGGGTCCCTGGTCGACAGCTGGTTGGCCACTGTGAACAGAGTGCTGGACTAGATAGACCCTTGGTCTGATCCAGCAGGGCTCTTCTTATGGTCTTATACAAGGGGAGGTGCACAGCTTTAACGGTCCTATGCTTCAGAACACCAGAGAGAGAGGCAGCACCTTAAGAAGCTTTTACAGTGCCCAAACTCTGCTCTCTGGATGCTTCAGGACAAGGTTGTTATTGGGTCATTGCCCTGCCCTGCCCTGCCTCCTCCATGGAATTTGATAGGGGGTTCCAGACCACAGCGTCTTCCACTTGTAGCCCTCCCATGTTTTCCCCGCCATCTTTTTTTTCTTACTGCGGAAAAAAACGTTAAGGACAAAAAGACGCCATTGCTGCACGATGCCTCCTCATTTTGCTGCAGAGACTCCGGTCCTTCCCTGAAGGCCTCATCAGCCCTGGAAACTTAGAACTTCATCTGGCGAAGAACTGCAGTCGATACCTGATGCCGAATGAGCAGGGCTAACACCTGTGTGAAAAGGCCATTCTGTCTCCCTGGATTAGCGATACATGAGAATTTCGTTTTTGCTTGTGAAACACGCGAACCTGCCCTATTCGCAAACCTAAAAGCGAGAACGCATCCCCCCAAAACATTCGCCAATTCCCGTTTGTGTTTTCGTGTTTGAGTTGTGCAACTTTCTCCATTTGATTTCTAAATCAGCCCTGCTTTCTTCTTTTGGGGGAATCTGCGCAAATTTGGAGATTTCTATGCAATTTTAGCATTCGATCGCTGTTGGTTTTGTGCAGTTCTCTCATTTGCGCAAAATTAGCAGCGATCACAAACGTGAGTGTAAATCAGGTGCAAGGTGAACAGCGAGCCAAGGTTTGGAGAATCTTAGCCAGTTCAAACATCACCTGTTTATCCCTCCCTTCTCTGGATGGGTCTCACCAACATGGTTGTATTGCCTGTGTTCGGAGGCATGATGGCCAAATATCTCCCGAGCCCTCCTGACGTTCAGGCAGCCACATCAGTTTTCTCATGGCTTCCTTTTCTCTGTTCCAGGGGCTTCATCCGTCATCAGGGAGGATATCCGGGGGCACCATCTCATCCTGTGCCCCCTAGGCCAAGCCAGATGCCGCTGAAGAACGTGGCCACTTCTGGTATAGCCATGGGCCTTATGGCTCTAAGGGGGTGACTGGGTTGCATTTCCTGGCCCAGATGAGTGGCCGGCAACTAGATTGGCCAACGGGCCTATGTCCAATGTTGTAACTGGGGGGTTGGACGAAATCCTGTTATGCTCTCTTAACTTGTGCTCAGAAATGTTTGTAATCCTGTAATTCTGTCCAGGCATGCAATTTGATGCAGTACTGAGCAGCTTTTAATTTCTTAAAGAAATAATAATTAAAAAAGCAAGTTTCTAGATCTTATGAATGAGAAGCAATACTTGGGAGGTTTTAGGCAATGCTTATCGGTGTCTCGAGAAGCTGAAAAGGTGGCTGGGGGGGATTTTCAGTGATCAGAGGGGAAGGTTCCAGAGCGTTTAGGAGCTCTGGGCTGCTCCCCGCAACCAGCAAAACTAATTATGCAACACAGTTTTAAAATAGATAACAGATTATGCAAGATAAGAGGAAATCGTGTCACTGTGGGAGCCTTTGGGTGAGATTCTCAATAATTTGCATAATTTATATTGGTTTCACAGTTGAGCTTTCTTGGAGCAAAAATCTCTCTTTCTCTTTTATTCCAATTCTGAAACAAGAAAATGTCCATGGTTTCTCCCAATTTTGCATGACTTGTGTTTCATTGATTCTGGTTTGGCTAGAGGTGTTGCAGGAGGTAGGTTGGAGTTCCAGAGGCTAAGGAAACTTTCCCTTCCAATCTCTGGGAATCTAATCCAGCCACCCTTGAAATTTCAACAGGTGTCGCTCACATCCTTTCGACCCTTGCTTCACCTCCATAAGGACTAGAAACATTGTTGCTGGGTTTTTTAAAAAAATTCTTAGAGCAACCTACAGCCAGCGAACCACCACTTCCTTCCTCATGGAGCCTTTGTATTTAGCTGGATTGGGACGGTAGTGCGGAAATGTACCTTTCTCTGTCTTCTTCCTCCTGCCCCTCTTCAGATGCCATCCAGAAACACCGGAAAAGCCTGGCCGATTGGTTCCGCCAGCAGCCCAACGAGGAGCGGCAGTTTGGCCCGTCTTTCTCGCTGGACACGACCCACGTTGACCCCGTGATCCGGGAAAGCTCCCTGGAGGAGATCCTGAAGCCCTCTCCCGAGATGACCATCCAGAACCAGCTCCAGGCCTCCTGCAGCCGCACCATTGGCCTCCAGAACCTCTTCGACGCAGACGCCTGCGGGCACCAGGTGAGGAACGTGGTGCTGTACGGGACGGTGGGCACCGGCAAGAGCACCCTCATCAAGAAGATGGTGATGGACTGGTGTCACGAGCGCCTGCCGCGCTTCGAGCTGCTCATCCCCTTTTCCTGCGAGGACCTCTCCCAAGGCAACGCACCCATCTCCTTGCGGCGCATGATCACCAAGAAGTACCTCCACCTGCGGGAGGTAGTGCCGGCCTTGAGCTCCACCAACCTCAAGGTGCTCTTCATCCTCAATGGCCTGGACCGCCTCAACCTGGACTTCCGCCTGGCCCGCACCGAGCTCTGCTGCGACCCCAACGAGCCGGTCCTTCCTTCGGCCATTGTGGTCAACCTGCTCCGGAAATACCTGCTGCCAGAGGTGGGTCTTAGGGACTAACTGGCGGGTTACAAAGCCAAGTCTTTCTCGCCTCTGTCTGCCGTGGCCTCCCGCCAGTGTTTGCTGGTGCCTCCGATGTCGGTGGGGCGGTGAATTTTCCCCGGGTTTCAATCCGAATCAGTCAGAACTCTAAAGGAGCAATCCAAGGCACTTCCTTTAGGATTCTGCTTCCACACCTTGGAAAGCTCCTTTAGGATTCTGGCTTAAACCCAGAGCAGATTCATGACCCCATGACATTGGAGCCTTTACCCTCTCATTTCCTGGGTGGGGGGAAATGGGGGACAGGACACAGACAGTCCAAGGGGGGCAGGCGCTGATGTTCCCTAGGCCTGTTCCTGCCCCCTTCATGCCATCTTCTTACCCAGAGGGCCGTTGCTGTCAGTTAGTCCTGTTAGGAGGCGGGGAATCCTCCGACTGGAGCAGGCCCTGCTGTTCCCTGGGAATCCCTTAGAGTCGTATTCTGTGAAAAACTGCGCCTCCCCCTGTTATAACAAACGGAACGCTCCGAACTGGCCTGCCCTTGACCGACCTGTCTGTGTGCATGTGCTCCTGTTCCTCCAGGCAAGCATCATCGTCACCACGCGGCCCTCCGCAGTGCGCCGGATCCCCAGCAAGTTCGTGGGCCGCTATGTGGAGGTCTGTGGTTTCTCTGACATCAACCTGCAGAAGCTCTACTTCCAGCTGCGCCTGCGCCGGCCCGAGTGCGCTGGCGCGTCCGGCCCTCCCACGGCGGAGGAGGCGAGTGAGCAGGACAACCTGGTGGAGATGCTTTCGAGGAACTTGGAGCGGCACAACCAGATCGCGGCCGCCTGCTTCCTGCCTTCCTACTGCTGGCTGGTGTGTACCACCTTGCACTTCCTGTACTTCACCAAGGTGGTGCCCCCGACTCAGACCCTCACAGGCATCTACACCAGCTTCCTGCGACTCAACTTCAGTGGGGAGGTGCTGGACAGCACGGACCCCTCCAATATCTCCATGATGAAGTACGTGGCCAAGACGGTGGGCAAGCTAGCCTACGAGGGAGTGATGTCCCGGAAGACCTCTTTCTCGGAGGTGGACCTGCGCCGCTGCTTCGAGGTGGAGATGAAGACGGAGAGTGAGCTCAACCTGCTGAACGTCTTCCGGAGCGACATCTTCCGCTTCTTCCTGACGCCCTGCGTGCAGTCGGGCAAGGAACACACCTTCGTCTTCACCATTCCCGCCATGCAGGAGTACCTGGCCGCCCTCTACGTGGTCCTGGGTGAGAAGAAGACCCTGATGCAACGGGTGGGCAAGGAGGTCTCCGAGATCATCGGCAAGGTGAGCGAAGACGTGACCGTGGTCCTGGCCATAGTCTCCAAAGTCTTGCCTTTGCGCATCCTGCCGGTCATCTTCAGCTTGGTCAAGATCTTCCCCCGCTATTTCAGTCGCTTCAGCAGCAAGGACCGTGACACCATCGCCCACACCATGGCAGTGGAGATGTTCAAGGAGGAAGACTACTTCAATGATGATGTGTTGGACCAGATCAACTTCAGCATCCTCGGGGTGGAGGGCCCCATGCGCCACCCGGATGAGGCGTCCGACGATGAGGTCTTCGAACTCTTCCCCATCTTCATGGGCGGGTTGCTGTCGCGGCGCAACCGGGCCATCTTGGACCAGCTGGGCTGCCCCATCAAGAACCTGGCAGCCTTCGAGATCGCCAAAGCCATGAAGAAGACCGTCATTCGCAAGAGCCGCAAGGGCCTGCCGCCCTCGGAGCTCCTGGACTACCTCTTCTTTCTGCATGAGTTCCAGAATGAGCGCTTCACAGCCGAGGCCGTCCAGTCCTTGAGGACCATCAACCTCTCCTCCGTCAAGATGACCCCCCTCAAATGCTCCGTCCTGGCGTCTGTAGTGGGCACCACGAGCCACGAAGTGGAGGAGCTGAACCTGGCCTCTTGCCACCTAGACGTCAGTAATCTGAGGACTCTCTTCCCAGTCTTGCTGCGATGCAAAAGGCTCCAGTGAGTGTTGGGACCTAATGGGGGGGGCAGGGTTAAAGTACAGCAGCCTTCCTCGGGTTGCACTACAACTCCCATCAGTCCCAGCCAGCGTGGCCATCGGCTGTGACTCAGTGGAAGGGGCCATGTCTCAGTGACAGAGCACCTGCTTTGCATGCAGATCCCCGGGTAGGGCTGGAAAAGCTCCTGCCTGAAACCCTGAAAAGCCATTGCTGCCAGTCAGTGCCGACAATACTGGGATAGATGGACCAAAGGTCTGACTCTGTATAAGGAGCTTCCTATGTTCCTAGGTAATACTGAATCAAGAAAGAAGATCCTTTTTAATTGCTCATTTGAGAAATCCAACTATCCCTTAAAACCCCCGTAAAACTGTTAACCCAAATCTTTTAATAACCAAGAACGTTGGTTTTTTGGGGTTTTTTTGGAATATAGACTCAAGAAATTAATTTGATTACTAGAGAGATCTGTTTCCAGCAATGGTAACTCTTCCTGGAGCCGATTTACGGCCATGTAATAATTCTGTAAAAACAGTCGTGGCTTATTATTTTCCGGTGTCCCGTAGAGTGCAGTCTCGCCTTTCACCAGAGGGTGGCAAGAGGTGATCAGGAGAGACTCGAGGCATGGGGGTAATTGACTCTGAACTAAAATGCTCTTCCATTTTTCTTGTTCAGCTTGCAACTCAACAGCCTGGGGCCAGAGGCGTGCAAGTTGATCAGAGACCTGCTCCTGCACGAGAAATGCGTGGTTAGCACCTTACGGTGAGTGTGAAAGGGGCATGGCCTGGGGGAGCCGCGCATGCGTGGCTGGAGAGGGTTGTCTTTTCTACACCTCGAGGAGTTTCCAGGCGAGGCGTCTATGGTGCAACAGCCCTGCTCGTTCACGGGATTGTACAGGGTTTTGGACGACGACACCTTCAGTTTGTAACCCTCCTGTGTTTCCCCACCGCTTCTGCTTCCATCGTTTTTCTTCCCACGAAAAATCAGCAAAGGAGGAAAAGATGGACCACCTGGAGCTGGGAGGCCTCTGCCTCGACGGCTTTCCTCCCCTCCTTGAGCAGAGCAACTCAGACATAAGAAGACGCAGAATCCAAAGGAAGGGTTCGCTCGCGAGAGACACCCTATCTGATGGAGGAAACGGTGCTTCCCCAAATGAAGGGAGGATGAGGAATAGGCAGCGGCTTTCTACAAGGCCTTATGCCTTCTCCATGCTGCCGCCAGTATTGTCAACTCTGGACGTTAGCAGCTTTTCCACCACTGGATCCTTTTTGAAGCAGATGCACCAAAGGTGGAACCTGGGACTTCCCCCGCTGAGCTCCGGCCCTTCTCCTGGGAAATGCAATCTTTGAGATAAATCCCCCCTTTTTTCTTTTGTTTAAGTTTAAGAGCAACTGCAAGGAAGGGGAGATGAATCAGAATGGGGTCAAGGAGCTGGGGAAGGGATTGGTCCCCCATGCCTTTTCCTGGATGGTACCTGGGTGGTTTCTCCCATGGGGCAAAGAGAAGAGGCCTGAATGTGGTTTCCAGGGCTACTTTAAGCTTTGAAGGAGCCCTGGGCAAAATGTCCTCTGTCAATGATTCCTGGTTGTCTTTCCCGGCTGTAATAACAGTGCTCCAAACTAGCCAAACTTTCAATTTCCCAAAGTGCTCCAGAGTGATGCGAGTTTAGGACCCTGCCAAGATGTCAGGGCCAGGGGTGCCAAAGGTGCCAGGTGACGACGCCAGGCCTGGTGATGTTGATCAGGGAAATGGCTCAAACTACCTCCCTGAGCACCATTGTCCTGCTGTGCATGTGCTACACACCCCTGCACCTTCACTACAACTGCAATTAACTTTTTAAAAAACAACAACAAGGGTGATTGTGATTACGGCTCTCATGCATCACATGCCTTGTCAACTCTGGCCCTTTGAACGCAGGGTCAGACTTCTATTTCCCAAACCTAATGCTAGTGCTTATCTGTGACATAACAGCCTTTACACACATTATCTCAGTAAGCATTACAAGATCCCTGGGAGATGGGCCTGTTTCCTTACCCCATGTTGCTGGAGGCCGTGTTATGTGGGAAGAGGCTGAGGGGACTCATCACTAGCCTAAGGCTCGCTGATTAACTTGTGCGGAGATCCCAGTGACTCACTGGGAATTATAGAATCATAGAATGGTAGAGTTGGAAAGGGCCTAAAGGCCATCAAGTCCAACCCCCTTCTCAATGCAGGAATCCACCTTAAAGCATCCCTGACTGATGGTTGTCCAGCTACCTCTTGAAGGACTCTAGTGTGGGAGAGCCCCCCACCTCCCTAGGTCATTGGTTCCATTGTCATACCGCTCTAACAGTCAGGAAATTTTTTCCTGATGTCCAGTTGGAATCTGGCTTCCTGTAAATTGAGCCCATTATTCCATGTCCTGCATTCTGGGATGCTCGAGAAGAGATCCTGGCCCTCCTCTGTGTGACAACCTTTAAAGTCCTTGAAGAGTGCTAACATGTCTCCCCTCAATACCTGGGAATAAGTCCCATCGAGACTTATTTGTGAGGATACCAGCCTAGGCAGGTCGGAGAAATCTGCAATGGAATCAGATCAGTTTGGATTTCTATGAATCCGAACTGCATATTCCACAGCAGGTCAGCTTTTCCCAAGTCATACAGATTCCACGGGCGTACAAACTATTTCCTTTCCTGGATTTTATACAGATTTAATTGTAGAAAAATATGTAAAATAGAAAAGGCCAAACATTGGCATTTCCTCCATAGGTTAAAGCATGAAAATGTGCATTTTTCTGTAGGATTTAAGCATTTTCTGAGGGATTTACGAATTTGCGCAAGTGAGAATTTGTGGAATTGCGAATTTCTGCAAATTCAGGAAATGGAGGAAAATCCAATTCCGTCAATAAGCAGATGACGGAATGAAAGGCACCTGACAATTGCAAAATCTGTACATCCCTAAACATCCCCTAGGCTGGCTGGGGATGATGGTAGTTGTAGTCCGACGCCTCTGGAGGGCACCATCTTGGGGAGGGCCGGAGTATGGGAAGGCTCACGTCTCCTGACTTTCACCACTTGCCCTCCTTTCGCCCCGCCCCCAGGCTCGCGGACAACCCCGTAACAGAGCAGGGCGCCCGCTACCTCGCTGAAGGCATTGCCGGCAACAGCTCCTTGAGCCACCTGTCGCTGCTGCACACCTCACTGGGCAACCGGGGCGTGGAGGTGCTCACCCAGCGCTTGGCTGAGAACCAGCACTTGCAGGAACTGGACGTGGCCTACAACTCGGTGACCGACGAGGTCGCGCTGGCGCTGGTGGAGGAGGCCAAGAGGCATGCGACGCTGGAGACGGTGCAGTGAGTCTCGCCATCTCCCCTGCAAACTTCTAGCTGAACTGTGTGCAGGCACATGCCCAGAGGCCCAGGGCTATGGCGCACCCCTGGCTAACTGTGCATCTGTGCAGAGTGGGGGATGTTTTTCAGTGGTGTAGTCAGTACGAGGGCTAAATGCCATTTTGGAGAAGTTCCCGGGGCGGGGCAAATTTGGTGGCTGGGGTGAGGCCAAAAGCAAAAGGGGGGGGGGGCAAAAATACCAGCATATTTTAGCTTAAGGTTCTTAATACCAGTAATGAAGCCCCTTAGGAGAGGCATTTAACCTTTTAGAATTAGGAGAGGGGATGTGCCCCAAACTGGTAATCAGGGGAAAGGCGGCAGGATGTGGGGAAAGGGACATGGCTATCCAGGGGCCACACTAGGATCTGAGGCGGGCTGGATATGGCCCGCAGGCCTGAGATTCGACATGCCTGGTCTAGTTCCACTGGCAGTGGCTTTCAGGACATCAGGCGGAGAAAAGGTCTTTCCCATCTCTGGGCTACCTGATGGTTTTAAGTGGAGACACCAAGGTTGAACCTGGGTCCTCCTACATAGAAAGCATGTGTTCACCCCCAAAGTAGAGAGCTCCCCAGCTTGGCTTTCATGAGGAAAATCTGACTGAAATCTATAACAGGGGTGGTTCTTGGGAAAAGAGGGGGTATTTGGGACCAGTTCAAAGCCTCTGGAAGTTTGGTGGGCAGCCTGCACTAGAAATAAATAAACGGACAGTTCCTGTCGCCAAAATCCTGCAGGGTTTGAGAAAGACGCAGAGAAATGAGCTTCCACTATCCAAACTCCTGCTCCATCTTAGTTCTGACCACGGGGATTTCACCAATCATTGTCCATACGCTCTTAAGCTTCCATTGGTCGTCATGAGGACTAGGGCCTTGGGTTTCCTTTTGTTCTTAATAGGAGCTGAAATATGACTGATGAGGTGGTGGAAAGGCAGGAAGAACTTAAAATATTTGTCTTCCAACTTTTCTGGAAGTGTGTGTGTTCTAGCTAGATATCTAAGGCTAGGCCACATGTAGTAGAGAGAATTGACTGGAAGAACTCTTGCTTGAAACCCTGGATTGCCACCGACAGTCAGAGTAGACCAGGGATGTACAGATGTCAGACTTGTGGGAATTATTATTATTATCTACATTTATATACCATCCCATAGCCAAAGCTCTCTAAGCGGTTTACAAAAATTAAAAGACTGAACATTAAAAATCAATACACAGAATTTAAAAACATAAAAACATAAAAAACAGCTAATATTTGAAACAATTTTAAACTCTCAGCCAGGCCAAAAACTCGGTTAAAAACTCAACTTAAGCTGTTAAATGACTGGGAGAAAAGAAAAGTCTTAACCTGGCACTGAAAAGATAACAATGTTGGCACCAGGCAGGCCTCATCGGGGTGATCACTCCATAATTGGGGGGCCACCACAGAAAAGGCCCTCCCCCTTGTTGCTGTCCTCTGAACTTCCCTCGGAGTAGGCCCCTGGAGGAGGACGTTGGATGTTTAGCGTAGTATACGGGTAAGTTCATGTCAGGAGAGGCATTCCGTCAGGTATTGTGGTTCCCCCCTGCCCTGGTCTACAGTGAATAACTCCTTCCTAACATCCCCTCCCCCTTAAATGATGGTGGTGTGTGAGTGTACATTTGCTGAGCCCTTATCTCCACTTTAACCCTTCACAGGGAGGAGGGGCTGTGGCTCAGTGGTAGAGCCCCCACTTGGTATGCAGAAGGTCCCAGGTTCGATCCCCGGCCTCCCCGGGTAGAGCTGGGAAAGAATCCTGCCTGAAACCCTTTGTTGGACTACAAATGCCATCATTCCCAGCCAGCATGACCATTGGCTATGGCTCAGTGGAAGGGGCTGTGGCTCAGGAGTAGAGCACCTCATTTGCATGCGGAAGGTCTCAGGTTTGATCCCCGGGCTCCCCAGGTAGGGCTAGAAAAGCTCCTGCCTGAAACCTCGGAGAGCCACTGCTGCCAGTCCGTGTCGACCATACAGGGCTAGGTGGAGCCAGGGCCTGAGCCAGAGCAAGACAGCTTCTGATGTCCCTAAGGCCCTGGCCGCGTTTCCTTAACCATTTCTGTCCCTCCCTGCAGCTTGTATTTCAATGAGATCAGCCCTGGAGGGAAGCAGGCCCTGCATGAGATGCGCAAGGAGCCCAGCAGCGTCAAAGTGCTCATCTTCTTGACGATAGGGGCCGACGTCTCCGATTACTGGGCCATCATCCTGAACGTGGTCCAGAAGAACCTGCCCATTTGGGACCGGGACCGGGTGCAGCAGCACCTCGGCCTGCTGCTGGAGGACTTGCAGTGGAGCCGCCGAGCGACCGCCAACCCTTGGAAGAAGGCCAAGTTCCTCCGCGTGGAGAAGGAGGTCAAGAGGATGCTGGGAAGCCTGCAGCAGGGGGCAGTCTAATGCCCTGCTCCTTGGAGCCTTCTGGAAACAGCGTTCTGCCGATACCGGTTCAGGGACGCCTGTTGCAGGGGGAGAGAGCATAGCCATATAGCGTGCATACAAACACCCATTCCATCTGAAGTCGGAGCAGATATTTCTCCCACGGGGGTGAGCTGTTGTCTCACTTGTCCTTCTCGTGGACTTCCGATTGGGGCACCTTGTTGGCCAGTGTGGGAAATGGACGCTCTGCTACATAGGCCTTGGGTCTGATCCAGCATGGCTCTTCTTCTTACGTTCTTATAAGCGTCTTCCTACCTACGCCATACAGATGTCAGACTGACATACCAGCGATTCGGACGGGTTGGCATTTTGTTCCTCATCACTTTTCTGTGCTTTCTGTGTTCATTTGTCATCTTTTGGGGCCATTGTTTGTTTTGTTTTGTTTTAATTTAAAAACACAAACAATTTCTAAAAGCCGAAAACCTGCTCCGGGTGGGAAGGAGGTGGTTTATAACGGCACAGGTGCTTGCCACTCAATGCAATGCCGAGAGGCTAAGAACCCACAGAAATGTTTTCCTGGAGAAAATGGTTTGTTTGAGCAACAAGCAGGGATGTAATCCCAAAGTGGTTCCGCCACGCAAATAATGATGCCTCGTTTGTGGGCACCCATAGGCCATACAGGTCATGCAGGGACTAGTTAGCTAGCTCCCTTTGACAGATCGGAAAAGGGATACCCACAGTATCCCCAATACCTAGGTTATTATTCTCAGCATCCTTACTTGGTATGAACATGAGGTACCAATTTAAGTTTAGGAAGAGGCCTAGCTCCGCCTCTTCCTGAAGGGTGCGTTCCTGAGGGGTGCTTCTGTGCTGCCGTGAGGAAATCCTGCAGCTCCTCACCCGCCCCCTGGCACTGTTTTCTCCAGGTCCTGTCTTCAATTCCAAACATAAATACCTCACGAGACTTGCGTTATGCCCCACGACACTCTGGTTTCTTCCCAGCTTGTTTAAGATTCATAATCGTGGCATGATGGAACTTGCAGCCACGTTTGGGGCCAAAAAGTAAAACAGTTTGTTTATATCGCTGAGGACTAGCAGCATGTGGAACATGGTGGGCTATAGCCCCGCTGGGGTTGTTTGACCCCTGCTGGCAGCGCAGTATGCAAGTCTTATTCCTCACTCTGGGGTGGTTGAGTGGTGAGTTGGATTCTCTTGAAAAAGTGCAGAGGAATATTAAGGTGGTGGGATGCCTGACCCTCATCTCATGCCAGATTTCTAGGCTGGGGTTCGAATCAAACCTGTGGGGATGAAAAAAAAGCATAATATAAAGGAGGGACAGGGTGTTGTTGGGTGAGGATCGTTCTGCTGTCGTGCCTCTGCGAAAATAAAAGCACTTTGTTTTAGCTGAACACATCTGTTTCCTATGCATCATTCTTTTACTGTCAGAAAAATATTCTTTAAAGAGATTTGGTGTGGCAGTGGTTATGTGTGTGTCTGGAGCCCAGCTGCTACAGGGTGAGAGCAGGAGGATCAGATGCAAGGAAGTTCTGTTTCGCACAACACATAATGAACTGACAGAATTCGATGTCACAAGATGCCGTGAAGGCTGCTAGCGTCAATGGCTTTGTGTTTTGTTTTTTGTAATGTTAGGTAAAGTCATGGCAAATAGGTATCGACTGCTCTTAGCTGTGGGACCTCCAAGTCCAGAGGCAGTGTACCTTGGAACACCAACTGCTGCTTCCTTCACGTGTCGCAGGAGTGGGCAAGCTTTTTTTTTTCTGTCAGGAGCCACGTTCCCTTGCAGGGAGCTGCGTATTGGGAGTGGCAGAGCTAAAACCGGCAGGGGCAGAACCAAAAGTGGGTGGGTCATCCCTTTTCTCTCTCTTTTTGCCACCCCTTTTCTCTCTCTGCCACCCTGTTCTCTCTTTCTCTCTCTGCCACCCTGTTTTCTCTCTTTTTGCCACCCCTTTTCTCTCTCTGCCACCCTGTTTCTCTCTTTTTGCCACCCCTTTTCTCTCTCTGCCACCCTGTTTTCTCTCTTTTTGCCACCCCTTTTCTCTCTTTTTGCCACCCATTTTCTCTCTCTCTCTCTCTCTGCCACCCTGTTTTCTCTCTTTTTGCCACCCCTTTTCTCTCTCTGCCACCCCTTTTCTCTCTCTGCTACCCTCTTTTCTCTCTCTTTCTGCTAACCTGTTTTCTCTCTCTTTTTGCCACCCTCTTTTCTCTCTCTTTCCCTCAGGCTGCAGGTTGCCCTCACTGATATATTACTTGTGGGTTCCTAGGAAGCATCTGACTGGCCACTACAGGAAGCAGAATTAGGCTGCCTCTACAAGAGGCATTTAAAGCTCTTTCAAGGCACATTAAAAAATTTACCTCCACACCAGCGGAGCGCAAATGGGGCGTAGAGGCGCATTATCTCTCCGATTATGCGCATTATCGAATGCGCGTTAAATCGCGAGTTTTATTTTGCTCCGTCCGTTAAAGCGCATTTTGACTGTGTGCATATGCGCTTATGCGTATTAACTACTTGTAAACCGCATTTTGGACATCCTTTAATGCGCTTCGCCGCCTCTCACTGCCTCTCGTGCAGAGGGATTAGGCGTAAATGCGCTTTAGCGATTATGCGCATAATCGGCTAACCAGGCGCAAAAGTGAATCCTTGTAGAGGGGACCTTAGCTAGACTGACCTTCTTCAGTCTGGTGCCCTCCAGGACTATGCTGGCTGTGGAGTTCTGGGAGTTGTAGTCCAATATATCTGGAGGATACCAGGTCGGGGAAGGCTGGGCTATATATATATATATATATATATATATATATATATATATTGTGGGTTTGTTCTTGTGCAGCATTGCTCATATGAATGTTTACTCAGAAGTAAGTTCAGTGAGATGTAATCCCATGTGTGCATACCATTGTAGCTCTAACGTCCAATCTTGTGCATGTGTACTCAGGAATTCTATTGTGTTCAATGGGGACCTATGCCCAGATAAGTGGCCATATGACTGCAGCCTTATTTGTTTAAATTTCTCTCTCTCTCTCTCTCTCTCTCCCAACCAACAACCTGCTGGGCTCCAGGCAGGCAGCAAATAAAACCTTTTTTTTTAAAGGCCATTAAAATAAAGTTCAAGCAACCTGAATTACATTATAATTCCATTCCATAGCATTCTTTAAGTTTATGATTTTTTAAAAATTCCCTCTGGCAGATTTTTTTTTAAAAAAAATCAACTAAATGGAAAGATATGCTAAAAATTTCTTCTAAATTGAAGTGGTGAAAATTTGTAAAGGATTTTTTTTTAAAAAAAAAGATGTCCACTCTACCTTGCCCCAGAACCTATTTTCGGTACTGGGGTTCAGCCTCAGAACATGTTAATTGTTCATATTATTGAATTGATCACACTTTTTAATTGCATTTCTGTAAAAATGCCCCCGCTGGCATACGATAAAACATATAATAATCAAACGGACAAAGAAAGCCACAGCCTCTGAGCATGTGCGATCTGCTCTTCCTTTACCAGATATCTGGTTCGCGGAGCCAAAGGAATTTGCTCCCGTGAGAGCAGAGAACCTATTTAGTCCCGTGGGAGCTCAGGTATTTTTAGGCTCCTACATGCCTTTGCTGGCCTGTCTCCCCTTGCCAGGAGCGAAGACATAATTTTCCTCTCCTTGATCTGCTCTTCAGATAAGGGGAAGAAAACACTCCCAGTGAAAATGCCTGTCCCGTTTAAATATTAAACTTGCATGATCTCTTTAAAAAGGCGGGGTCCCCAGGTAAAGCTGCCACTTCTCGCTGGACCTTGGACTTCACAGACTCCAGCAGCCAAGAAGCAGAAGGAAAGGTAAGTGGCTCAGGACATGGCCGGCCTCAGAGCGGCACACTCGGATTTCTTGGGCACGAACCATAATAATTTTTCATGAAGCACCGATGACAACTGGGTGCCGAGCAAAATTTACGGAGCTCTGGCAGTGTGATCTCGCTATAATTTCTAGCTTGCCTTGAAATTGTAAGGCACCCTTCGCCGACCTGGTGCCCTCCAGATGTTTTGGGCTACAACACCCATCATCCCTGACCATTGGCCATGCTGGCTGGGGCTGATGAGACCTGAAGTCCCCAGAACCTGGAGGGCACCCGGTTAAGGAAAGGAACGGCAGAGCCTCCCGAAATAGGTAGCCACCTTTTCTTCTAGCAAGGGTCCTTTGTTTTTTCACAGCTGCCGGACAGGCAGAAATTCCACGGGTAGATGCATCCCCCATCACTGCGGACCCAAGTGAAGGAGAGCTGAGCCTATTGATTTTTCTCTGTGGTACAGCTGTTAAAGGCATAGGAGAGGTGGAGGAAATCAAACCCAGTGGGTAAAGTTCCCACTTTAAATCAACCTGCTTTTTCTTTGCTTAAAAGAAGGGGAGAAGTGACTCTTGTCTGCTAAAACAAAAACAAAAGCTTGCTATATCAGTAACTGTGAGATATATATGGCTGGATAGCTCCTTTAAAGTTTTGACTGAAACCTGGAGCAGATTCAACGCCCCCCCTAACATCAGAGTCACCAGCCTTCATTGGTTAGACTCAAGTTGCGCCTCTGCCCCTGAACTCTTTAAGTACAATTGCTGGGTCTCATTTGAAAATATGAAGCTGAGTCGGATCATCACTCCAGTATTGCTTACCCTGGCTGGCAGCACCTCTTTGGTGTCATTCTTAGCCCTGGATCTGAGGTACTTTTTAGCTAGAGGTGCTGAGGATTGAACCTAGGAGCCTGTGCTCTGCCACTGAGTTATAACCTCTTCCTAAAACTATAGACTGGGTTCACATAACACGACAACCCATACTCAAAGTTAAGTATGGGTTGAGTGTGGATTGTTGAACTACGAGTGGCTGTGTTGTGTGAACTCAGCTGAGCTAACAAACCATGGTTTGTTAACCATGAGCAAGCCATGAAGAGAACCTGTGGTTTGCTGTAGAGTTGGGAACTGTGGATTGTTTGTGGTTTCTTCGTGCACCTCCTTCTCTGGCCAGGCTCCCAGGTCTGAGATGGAGTAGGTAATGAGTACAGGATTAACCTGGGCAGTGAGAAGACAGCCAAGGCAGAGGCGGCCATTTTAGCTGCGCTTCGCTTCACTGGGTTCTAAACCAATCACTCTGGATAAGGTCACTGGGTGGACTGGAGGCAGTAAGGCATGAGAGGGAAGCCACCACCCCCTTGGTATTTTTCCTCATGGTAGTCAGAGATAGATTGTCAACTTCCCCAACCTGGAGCCCTCCAGATGTGATGGGTTGCATTTCCCATAATTCCCAGCAAACATGTATTACACTCTGTAGATTTCATAATAAATTGGTTAATCTTTAAGGGTGCAATCCTATGCCTGTTTAGACGGGGGGTGGGGTGGGGAGAGAAAGCCCTACAACTTCCAGCATGTCCCAGCCAGCTATGCTGTCAAAACATGCATAGGATTGTGTCCTAAATTGCCACAAAGTTTCTTTCTTGTTGACTGTGGACCAAATTAGATGAGATACTAAATCAGAGTTGGCAGTCAAGTCAGTGTTCTTAAAAATGATTTAATTAATGGGGGATGATTTTCATCAGGACTTCAGCAGAAAGGACTTTTTAACACTTTCCTTCCCAGGGTGGTTCTGATAAAAATCTCCACCCTCCTACTTGCTACTTATTTATTATTATTATTATTATTATTATTATTATTATTAAATAATTAAGATGATTCCCAACAACACGTTCAGCATCCTATCGGGTTTAGCCGCGTAAGTGTAAGAATTGGGAACTTGTGGAGTTAGACCAGTAACGCTCAAGGAAAAATCTTGAACAGGAGACGCTGGTGACTCAACTTGGAAAGGCAAAGCATGAGTTCAACTCCTGAGCCTACCCCCCTCACACACAATGGCCTACAAGCATGTGCAGAGTGCATTTCCCTCCCCATAATGTATTAGCCTAGCCAAGTTTCCATAACTCTGAGCTAGTGGGGGAGAAAGCTTCAGAGCAAATTGAACACCCCATGCATCTGAGTGTGCAGATTAACTATGCATGTCTACTTACTCCCAGGTAAGTGTAAATAAGATTGCAGCCTCAGTCCTGATAGCTAGATAGAGATTTCTGATTCTCAGTTAGAAATAAAATGGAGGTACTTCCATAGATGGGGAGGGGGTGAGTGCTTTTGAAATCAGGGGGGAGTCTCTGCTTTTTGGTGTGTGTGTGTAATATTCTTTGCTGACCCCTTTTCTTTCCTTTTTGCAGGGCTCCAGGACATCACAGAGTTAACCATGTAAGTGCCGAGTCAGGTTACTACTCTGGAAATGAGTGGGTGTGAGATCCTGTCCTTCTCTTCCGGGTTGCTTCCACTGGCCATCAGTTAGTGCATGGGCATACACAGCACACGTGAGGGCCACTTTACAGAATCAGATCGGCATGATGGGTTGATATTTTGGCACATGACCCAAAGCTTCTATATGCTGGTGTAGTAAATTTGGAAGCGCGGGCACCCATCTTGTTAGTCCCCGTAGCCATCTCCCTCCAGGGGAGTCCAAAAATTCAGGCAGCTGTGTCGGTCCATATCAACAAACTAGCAATTTTCCTCTCCGCCTGCAGCAGGACTTCATTATAAAGCGGATGGGCCTTAACTGCCCATTCAAAACCAAAACACCCCCAAATACTTTGCATTGCCACAGGGGACAATATATTATCACTGTGAAGATTGAACCTAAACTCAGAGGGAACAATGAAGTCTTCAGAGGTGGGGGTGGGTGCGTGGGAGTCAGCATCCCTGCTGATCAAAGAGTCCTGGTGCTGCGTCCCTGCAAGTCCTGGTTCCACTACTCCTATGGTAAGGTTTTTGGGTCTCACGCACACAACGACAACATTTTAATCCACTTATGAGAAGGTTGAAAGTCCCGGCGAATCAGCCGGCAGACTGAATTTGTTTGCCATTGAAATGAAGTACATTTGGGAAGCTAAAACCCCTTGACTGTCGCCCAGCAGTCGGTGACCGATGCTTGCCTTTTCTTCTCATATTGCAGGAAATTTGAATTTAACCCGAAAGACGGGATCGATAACCCAGCCCTATCTCTGGCGGAGGATTCTGGTAATGGGGGGGAGGGAGGCATGGGGCTGCGTGGGTGGGAAAGGAAGGACCAGCTGTTTCCCTTGTGGTGTTTGCCAAGAGGGAGGGTGGCTCTTCCTTCTGCATCAGGGATCTGAACAGTGCTGGCTGTATTCCTTGTCCTACCCAGGGGTGATTCTGGCTCACCTCGCCTCTCCTCCTGGGCCAAATCCTGGGCAGGATTACAGAGCCTACCCTGCAAGCATCATGAGACAACTGCTAAAGTGACACAAAAATTTGTCCTCCGGCTGAAAGAAGCCATCTACAGAGGGGGCAGCCCATAGGGGTTCTGTATGAGTCACTCTTCTGGGGAAATGTCATTCTCCTGGGTCTCTGTATCAGATGTGATCAGGCCATCCAGTCGATACCAATGCCAATTCAGCAGAATAACCTGCCATCAGAGGAGCCTGCCCGTTGCTTCTCTGCATGAGTGATAGTTCTGGCCTTGCTTCGTTTCACTGAGTCTGTCTCTCACCATTCAGTCATTCCCAATGCAAAGACCCCATAGAGCGATGCACACTTTAGATGAGGTGTCCCATTCTGCCCCTCTGTGAGTCAGTCACATGCTTCCTTCCAATGAAGGAGTCACACCAGAACAGTGACTCATGCAGAAATATAGAGAAGCAAGTCTCCTGTTCTCTTCCTGGCCAGCCAAACAACTTTTTGAAATAGATTAGGCTGAAACAATGATTATCCAATAATGAGACAGGATTTGAAACCAGGTCTCCCCAGTCATCGTCTAATCCTCTAACCATTATGCCACCCCACCTCTCTAAAGGTAAACCTTTTTTGGTGTAAGAATGAAAAGTGGCTACTACTTACCGAGGGTTTTCCCAGTGAGGAAAGGAGAGCAGGCTTGGCTCCCCTTCCTCTATGAACACAGGACACCAAATCAAAATTTTATTAGGCAACCTAAAATAGGTTTTAGCCAAAATCATGAACAATAAACAATACAATACATAGCAGAATAGTATAGGAATTCAATCACAGTAAAATATATTAAATACAGTACAGGTAGTATATCAGAATATATTATTGTGAATGGCACATATCCTAAATGAGACCATTGTCCTCTAAAGCAGTTCTGAGCTGAGCTGCTTTCGCTGCAAACCTAACTATATTTAACATAATGGACTTAGATGGGTTTGTAAGTAGATATGTAATTTTATCCATATCTTTAAGATTAACCAAGAGTGCTAGGTATCTCTTTAGGTATTTGTCTGTAGGGATTTTATACAGTTTACAATTTAGAATACATAATGTATAGTGGACATGCCCCGTGGACAGGACACAATCCACGGGGCATGCGGTGCAAAGTTGTTGGAAACAAGGACATGTGAAGGAGAATGGCCTGGAAGGTTGTCCGTACTACAGTGGGCCCTCTTCTTCCCATTTCCTGCTTTGCCACCCCTGACAACAGCACCCAAAGCCCACTGCCTGAAACGGACTCAGGTCTTGGGGGTTTGGTTTGGTGCGGGATGGATCGAGCCAATCGCCAGCTGTAGGTTTTGGAGGGCCCTTGGGCAAGACCCCTCCATGGGACCCCTCCCAGCGGGAGTCTACCTTCTCAGCACCATTGACACTTGCTGGGTTTGCTCCTCATCCTCTTTCTCACCGCTCGTTGGCTCGGCAGGCCGAGAGCCAGGGAGCGAGGAAGCGCTGGTATCTCTTGCTCCTGCTCCTCTTCACCACCGCTTCTGATTGGGCCAGAGCAAGAGGCAGGTGAACAAGCCGGTTGCAAAGGTGAAAAGGAGCAGCAGCTCTTGTCCATGGGCCCTTGCTGGGATATGGACTCTCAGCAAAGGCCCCACCATGCCCAGTCTTGGCGCCAGCCCTAGATCAAGAGAGGAGAGGATGGATGGCCCAGCCTGCTGAGCTGCGAAGGCAGGAAAGGCTTCGCAGGAGGCCCGGCGTCTTCTACATCTGGCTACAGGATCTCCAACCTTGTCCTCCGCAGAGCCGGACGGAGCTTCGCAGCTGCGCTTCTGCTTCCTGAAGAAAGGAGACGGCGAGAGCTTTGGGTTCTGGCTGCGCCAAGAGGTGGGCAAGAGCGGGCATATTGTGCGGCAGTTGGCGCCGGGGGGTCTGGCCCACCGCAGGGGCCTGCGGGACGGCGACCGGATCCTCGAGGTGAATGGTGTGGAGGTCGAAGGCATGGAGCATTTTCGGGTAAGGTGCGATGGGCTAGGGGAGCAGCTTGCCTGGCTTTGCTGCCCAGGTCTTGTGACTTTCCCCCTTGAAACCTTCTGATCTAAACTATGTTTGCATTATGGGGAGTTCATGTAATCTGCAAGCCCCTTCCCCTAATTCCCCACCCACCCAATTTTAGGCAAAGCATTATTTAATTCATGTGCCAGCCCTATAACATGCTCACACACAAAAAATACAAGTTAAATACAGGTTAAAATGGTGTAAACAATAGAAATTTGTAAAGGCCTTGAAAAAATAAACCCAGAAGCTTAAACATCTACAGGCAGGAAGTTCGATGCATTTATATCTCACCCTTCTTCCCCTCTTGCAAAGAACCCAAGGCAGCGTACACAATCCCCTTCCTCTCCATTTTATCCTCACAACAACCCTGTGAGGTATCAGGCTGAGAGTCAACGACAGGCCCAAGGTCACCCAGTGAGCTTCATGACCAAGTGGGGACTAGAACCCGGATCTCCCAAGTCCCAGTCCAACACTCTAACCATTACACCACATTGGTTCTCAGTGGCTCTGAGCGAAACAGCCTGTGAACCTATGTTAGAACAGTCTCACGCCTCTTATTAGGGGAGGCAAAACTCGAAAACACACGCAGAGCTTCACAACACCCTGCAGCAGGGGGTGGGGGGCGGACGTAAGAGAGTCAGGACGAAAGCAGAAGAGGCCGAGGGAAGAGGGCAAAGGGGAAGGGGCCAAAAGCTCTTACTGCCAATCATGAATCTTGAAGAGAGGCATTTGAACGGTGTAGGAAGGAGGAAACAAAGCATGAAAGCAGGGAAACAACAAAATGGCCAGCGGTAGGTGACGGTGGAAGCTGGCGGCTCCGACGTCAGTGCGGCACCTGGGAGAGCTCCTTGAGTGTCCTGACGGGTCCGACTGAAACCTGGGGTGGATTCTCCGCCCCACGGAAATGGGAGCCACCAGCCTCCCTGGTAGGTGGGGAAGGGGTGTGGCCAGGGAAAGGGGGCGGGTTCTGCACCCTGCTCAGGAGTGCAGCCCTGGCTCTCTCTTGCAGGTGGTTTGGAAGATCAAGCACAGCGGGACGCAGCTCTCACTCACCGTTCTAGATGGAAACGCCTATGACATAGCCAAAGCCCTCGACCGGGACCTGGCCCAGCTCTTGCCCTGCCACAACAGGCCACGGCTGTGCTGCGTCACCAAGGACCAACGTGGCTTCGGCTTCAGTGTTTCGGCACCAGAAGGTAGCAGAGCGAGCCATTGCCCAGCCCCATAGGACGTGAATAAGCATCGAAATTGCAAACGCTTATTTATATTTATTTATTACACTTATATGCCACCTTTTTTTGCATAATCCTCTCCTCTCTATTTTATCCCCACAACAACCCTGTGAGGTAGGTTGGGGTAAGAGTCTGTGATTGGCCCAAAGTCACCCAGTGAGATGCCATGGCCCAGTGGGGACTAGAACCCGAATCTCCCGACTCCCAGTCCTACACTCTAACCACTACACTGGCTCTCATTAAGTGTGAACCACCCCTAAACGTCCATCCCTCTCTCCAGGGGCAGAGATCTCTAATGAAGGATTCACGAGATCCTTTGGAAGCTGCCTGTCGTGCATGAGGGGAGAGAGCAGGAGCATTGCCTGCAACACTCCTGCCACTTCTGCTTTTACTCAGCAACCCACCATCGGCTCCTTCCTAGGTTGCTGAGCATATCATCCAAACCCAGCATGCTGGGACTAAACAACCCAACAGTTAATCCACAGCTTGTTTTAAGGTCTTTTGAAGGTTGCCTAACACAACCTGCTGTCTGGGTTCACATGACCCAGCAAGCCATGGCAATTTGTGTGCCTGTGATTCCCCGGCATGGCGCAACAGTCCCTGCAAGTAAATTAAGCCATGGTGGACTGTCATAACATGCGAACAACCCTATGACTACCAGCTGAACCTAATAATTCAGGTATTATGTTATGCACTACTGCTCTTTGGGGTGGAACAGGGTATGTATCTACATACATCCATACACACATGCATGCAAATGAGGTGTTCAAAACGATGCATGGTGTCGAAAATGTGGATAGGGAGACATTTTTCTCCCTCTGTCGTGATACAAGAACCCAATGGGGGTCATTATCCCATGAAGCTGATGGGTGGGGGATTCAGCACAGATAAAAGGACTTCTTCACACAGCGCGTAGTTAAACTATGGAACTCACGACCACAAGGTGTAGTGACGGCCACCAATTTGGATGGCTTTAAAATGGGGGTTGGATGAATTCCTGGAGGCGAACGCTAGCAATGGCTACTAGTCTTGATGGCTATGTGCTACCTCCAGTAGCAGAGGCAGTAAGCCCATGTGCACCAGTTGCTGGGGAACATAGGTGGGAGAGTGCTGTTGCACCATGTCCTGCTTGTGGGTCCGTGGCTGACAGCTGGTTGGCCACTGTGTGAACACAGCGCTGGACTGGATGAAGCCTTTGGCTGTTCCAACAGGGCTCTTCTGATGTTCTTATGATCAATGGAGCTCCCTGCATTTTGGACTCTCCTCTAGGATGTGGCTAAATGCTCTGTCATGATGAGTGTCTGCAGTTCAACGTTTGCCACTGCATTCCAGCAGGGTCCCAATTCTTGTATCCCAAAGCGGCTGCTCCTATTCTCCTGTCCTTCTTTCCAGGTGTGAAAGGCACATTCCGGCTGTATGTGAGAACGGACGGGCCGGCTCACAAGGCGGGAGTGCCAGATGGTTCCTGGCTTCTGGAGCTCAATGGAGTCCATGTGGAGAGTTGGGCCCTTGCCCGGCTTAACAAAAAGGTACCAGACCTGCAACATGCTTCGAGAAATGCCAACCGGTTCATCATGAGGCTTTTAGTCGACTGACTGAGTCATCCACCCCATTAAATGTGCGTGAGAATAGGAACAGTTTTTCAACAGAACCCCCCCCCCCCCCCCCGTTTCAGGAAATAGGCATATTTTACTGCAGCCTTCCTTCAACCTGCTGCCTTCTAGATGTTCGGACTACAACTCCCTTCTGTCCCAGCCAAGAATTCTGGGAACTGTAGTCCAAAACATTTGGAGGGCATCAGGTTGCTGTAGAGTATTCTTGGAGCTCTGTGTGTGTGTGTGTATAAGAGTTTTACCTCCCTTAATAAAAGACATTAGAACATTTTAACATAGGTGAACAGTATGTTTAGAGTGATGGACTGGGATTCAAGAGGCCTGGGTTCTAGTCCTCACTCAGCCATGAAGCTCACTGGGTGAATTGGGGCCAGTCATTGACTCGCAGCGAGGATAAAATGGAGAGGAGGAGGATCATATAAGCCGCCTTGGGTTCTTTGCAAGAGGGTAAAACCCAACAACAGACCATGGCTTGTTCGAGAAAGATAAGCCATGTTGCATGGTTAATAAGCCACCCCTGTTTCCCTGCCGATTTGGGCTCTGGCCAGCCCACCCCCAGGGCGTGTTGCATGTGACTTCTCCTCTCCTGCTGCAGTTGCTCTGCACAGTGTCAAATAGGATGACCTGGTGCCGGATCTAAGATCGAGACCCATGTGTTGTTGTTTTCTTTTGCTCCCCCTGTTTGTGGGCCTGACACGGATCCCAGCTCAAACACAGCAGCAACCCCATCGGATTGTTGGTAATTGATGCAGAGTCGGAGGAGTTTTACCAACAACGTGGCATTAAAGTCACAGCAGCCATGGCTGACGCCTCTCAGGTTCCTTTCGAAGTGCGCAAGCTCCAGATGGTGAAAGGGCCAGATGGCTATGGATTCCTGCTGAAAGAAGAGAAACGCGGCTCCGGGAAGACCGGTAACCCCCCCTCCCCCCCACAACGGGAGACACCTGTAAAAGACCCAAATGACACATCATGTGTAGCTCTGTTGTAGCTTTCCTTTAAAATACGAAGCGGGGGACCTCGAGGAAAAATGGAGGACTGATGAGTGGAGAAGGTGCTCAATCCTTTCCACTTCCATGCAAAATTCCTCCCTCTTCCAGCTGCTTTTCCCCTTAAAGAGGAAAAGATATGAGGCCCAAGTATCTTTCCCCCTGTAGTTGGGAGGGATGATTTCAAACAGGACGTCTTTTCATCCAAGGGCTGTCTTCCATTTGGAGCAGCTTTCATGGCCGTGTCCCAGTGGCGGGGAAGGCAAAAGGGAGGCGGGGCTGAAGTGTTGTCCTATTTTAACTTAAAAGTTTTTATGGCTGCTAATTAACAAGGGGCGTTTCAACCTTTTAAAAATGGAGAGGGAAATGTGCAAAAAGTTGGGGCGAAGGAGTTGGGATGTGGGGAAGAGGTTGGACACCCCTGATTTAGAGTATAAAAATGGTGGGAGTGGGGAAGTGGCGTGGGATTTCATGTATTGTGTAGGTGGGCCCGAAGTCTCACGAGCTGACAGCAGCCAGTGGAGGCCTGTGGCTCCGATGTCTCTGGGGCGATGAATCTGTTCCGGGTTTCAGTCAGAGCACCTTGGATAACTCCTTTAGAGTTCCAACTGAAGCCTGGAGTGGATTCACCACCCCACTGACATCGGAGCTACCAGCCTCCACTGACAGAAGCCACATCAAGAACAAGGCACTGCCTGGGAGAGAGTAGCAGAATTCACACCCAGAGCAAAGCTTAAATTTAGGGCCTGGGAGTTGTCAGCTATCACCCATCTCTGGAAACTGCAGGGGTGTCAGTGTGGAACTTCTTGACAATAATAGGTCAGATGGGTGGATCAAGTAATGTTCTCTGGCCCTTATAAACACTTCCAAGTCAGGCATGCATGCTGGTTTTCACATGCTGGTGACTCTACCGTGGCCATTTTAGCCTTCTGGCCTTTCTGGATTGACCCCCACACAATGCCTCACCTAGCCCCTGGTTCTGTCTAGTAAGGGGTAAGACCACTTGTGGTGCTCCAGATGTTTTGGCCTACAACTCCTATCAGCCCCTGCCTGCATAGCCAATGGTGGTGTATGATGGGAGTTGTAGGCCAAAACATCTGGAGAGCCACAAGTTACCCACCCTTGATCTAAATTGGGCCTAGTGCCAGGCTGCAATTGCCATGTAATTACTTAACGCTTCACATAATAGTTGGTCTCCTCTACTAGGCCCTTCACTTAACTGAGTGATAATAGTGAAAAGGGAGTAGTAGGCAATCCTACTCCAGAACTGTTTGAACAGGACCAGAGTATGGCCTTGTCCTTCTCTACCGCTTCCCAAATACTTTCTTTCTGTGAACAAAAAGGCAGGGAAATTACATTGTTGTCCAATAAGTAGAATGGAGGAGAACCAGGCATGTTCTCCTACTACAGCTTGATGTAAAGGCACCCATGCACACGAAGTCACCCAAGCACACGAAGTATGACCAGCCTGTAAGGGGCGACCTCCAGAATCATCTTGTGCAAATGCAGCCTCCATCATCTAACCTTTCTGTGACTTTGCAGGCCAGTTTTTGGGGGAGGTGGATGCTGGGCTGCCCGCTGAGAAGGCAGGGATGAGAGTCGGTGACCGCCTCCTAGGTGTGAACGGTGAGAGCGCCGAAGATCTTGACCACCAGGAGGTGGTGCTGAAGATCCGAGCAGATAGCATTCGGGTGACTCTGTTGGTCATTGATGCAGAAGGAAGCAAGTTCTACGATTTGGTAATATGCACCAGCTTGAGCATTGGGGAGCATTAAGTGGGAGTGGATGGGTGGGATCCTATATAAAAAGGCTACCCCTCCCCCTTTGCCAACTTCTGCCAAAAAGACCACAAAGTTGTAGAATGGGGCAGAGATGCTACCGCACTTGGGAACTGGGCAGGCATCCCTTGAGGTGGGACTGCCGTGCGCTTCTTTAGGTATATGTGCAATCCAGACAAACTGCCTTGACGGTACTTTCTTTCCCCCCGGGGAGCTGTGGATCAGGGGGCAGGAAAGAGGGATCACACAGAATTCTCAGCACTTCCATTAAACTACAACCCCCAGGAACCTTTGGGGTGGTGGTGTAATTAAACCATTATAAACCTGATTCAAATGTGTAGCATAGATATGGATCCTTCGGATATTCTGTCTTGGGCATCTTATGGATGAGAGGATTAATTGGTTCCTTTCCATGGTTCTATATATAAAAAGAGGTAAAAAGAATAGCCTAGACATTGATGGATTGGGAGGATGCTGTTAGATTTGCTGACGCTGCCCCAAACTTGTTGGTTTGAGTCTCTCTTGATTTTCCCAGGTTGGGTTATCACCTCTCCTTTTCTACGATGACCCGGAGCCTCCGTCGAGCTTGCATGTCATCCGTGCTTCGTCTCCCAGCATGCTTCAAGAAAACAGCAGCCCCACCTGGACATCCTGCCTCGGTCACCTCAGTACACACTCTGAGAACGGACTGCCACCTTACCAGCTTGATGACAATTTGCAGGCCTTTGTGAAAGAGGTAAATTATACGTACTACTTCAGGAGCTTCAGGGACCGTATCCAATTGCCTATAATTCACTACATTGCTTTCAGCATCTAATTCAACCTCCTTTGCCTTTTACATTTGAGGTTCTTCATGGTCCGGACTTTGCCAACAGTGGATCACATGGTGGTATTATTTTTGGACTGTATTACTTCAAGTGAGGGTTCACATGACTGAATACTCTCTCTTAAAAAAAGAAGTAAATACCAATAAACACAAGTACATTGCAAAGAGGCAGGTTGGAGCCTCATTCTCTCTAACATCTAGTTGTCTATATGTGGGGGAAACAAATAATGTGACCCCCCTCCCCTCCCTCAAGTGTTACAGTCATATACACAAGATGGCTCTGCAGTTCTGGCAATATTAGATATGGAACACTTATCACTTCTCCTAATAGCAGATTCAAGTGGCGAGCGCTGACAAAAATAGAGCTGAAGTAAGGGCCATCAAGAAACAATTGGCGAGGAATCTGCCAACGTGGGGGAAAGCACACGATTTGCAAAATACAAAGTTGATTTTAAGGGGGCAAACCCACTAAAAACTGCCTCAGGAGGACTGAGCATGCAGTGGCCATGGAATGTTGCATTCCAATTATGGCAGGGGGCAGTGCAACCCCCCCTCCCCGCTTAACCTCCTTACAGCTTATCATTTCCTAGAGGAGGGTTCAACTGGCTACCAGGAACCCTGAATAGGAACACACCTGCTAGGAGGTAAGGAGGACATAGTACAACATTGTGTTGCAGGTCTTACTTGTAAAAGCGGCATGGTTTGCCATGAATTCTTCATGGCAAACAAAGCCTTTTTAAAAACAAACAAACAAACAAGTAGACCCTGAATGTTCTGTTCAGGAATAACAATGATTCCAACCAATCGCTTATCTTTCTCTCAAGACCAGAGATATTTCCCGTCTTCAGTGTCAATGCTGGATTGTAGCAAGTTTCTGTGAGCTCAAGGTGCAGCGTTGACTTGGGGGCGTCCAACATTGCATCACATCTTCAATTTTTTTTTTTATTTAATGCTACCAGCACACTAGATTAGGATGTTCATATCTGAACTTCCTTCTCCAGGTTCTGCCACAAGAGGGCTGAGCTCTCATGCGGAAAGAGAAGTCCCAAAGTCAATCGGCCAGAGGTAGCATCTGCCATATGATTTTTCAGGGAGCTGAAAGGGCGAGGCAGGGTGACTTGCACACATTTACTCATGAGTAAATCATACTGTGTCCAATGGAGTTCGGGTTAGTTGTGTTTAGGATTGCAGGCTGTGGTTCACAAGATAAACGCGGAGGAGGAAAGTTACAAAGAGGGGATGAAGGAAGCCCCTGTGTGGGCGATGCTGCTACGGGATAGCTGGCAGAGATGAGCAATGCTCTCAACCAAGATCCACTGGGTTTTTAAAAGGTGCGTGCCTTGCCATGCTCTTGCATGGATCCTGCTCGTTGCAATGAAGCTTGCGGAAGAGACCTTCCCCTTTAGTGCTGCAGGGCTTGCTCAGATTTTCCGGTCTTGCTGAAAAGCTATTGGCAATGGGGGAGCCCCCCCTCCCCTCATGGGAGACCAGCCTCTGTGCTGGCTCTCACAACTGCACAGAGACATCCTAAGGCAACCTTGCAATAATCTTACAAAAGATGCTGGCCGGCCTGAAAACAGCATAAATTCTTCCATTTCCCAAAAACTTCTGTGTTTGCTTGCATGGAGGCACCTATTACTCACCACGTGCAAGTGGTTATTTTTATATCTATCCTAAACGTTGCCTTCAAATCACAGTCATGACTTGAGCTACATTCCCTTTGTTTCCCACAGGGACAAGATGGTCTGAGCCAGGCATTCTAGAGGCTGCCTCGTTATCGTCGCCAAGAGTGCAACCCAATTCCAGCTCTGCATTCGTGGTGGAAGTGAGATCCTTTGCACAGATACCAATGTTGCAATTTGATCCCTGTCCCCACAGTCTGATTTTTCCTGCGTCACACAGCTGCTTCATGGATCAATCCACCTCTGCGCTCTGAAAATGCTTTCTGCACATCCTTGGAATCAGGCCATAGACTCATGGCAGGTTGCGATTGGAGATGGAATCCACTGAGACTTCTCTGAAACATGTGAGAATCAACAGATTATCCTCATGGCTGCTTTGGGGCATGACTCCAAAAACTTAGAGGCAGGAAGTCTTGGAACTCAAGAATGACCTTCTGTCCTCACATTAGGTTTGCCATCAGTGGGAAGAGGAACTAAGTTGCGTTAAATAGAAATTAACCACTGTTTTGAAATGCTGCCGTGGCTAAGAAGAGGAAGGAACCAGGACTCTCTGTTCTGAAACCTCTTCCCCCTTGATTTGAGATGCAGAAAAAAGAAGATTTGGTTAATGACAGAAAAGCACTCTGCACACACTCAGGGACACACACTTTATTACTCCACAAATTCTAGGGCTAAACTGTGTTGAGGATGAGCCCGACATAGTGGTACACTTTTCTGAACCCTTGTTCAGATCTCCAGCGGGTTGAGTCCAAACTCTTTCAGCCGGTCCTTGTACTCCTGATGGATGGATGTAGCTTCCTTTTCCCAGCTGAACTTGGCGGTTTGCAGCTTGGAGAGCACACGGTCCAGACTACCCTGAGGAAAGGAGAAGCAACCAACAGACAGTGAGAGGGGCGTGCATGCGAGGTCGAAGCCTGATGGCCACAAGTCGAAGGATCTGCCAGTTCTGTGGCTGCATTCCAGAAATGCGGAGAGAACTAAGCAGCTACTGCAACTCAGCTGTCAGAATGTTGCTTAAGATAGAACCTGCTGCCTTAGAATGCCTGTTTCTAGGGCCGTTTATTTGACTAAATGACTTAAAAATTGGAGGAGTAAGCCTTCGAGTGGCACAGAACGTTTCTTCAGGCACAGGTGGTTAATTTTGTTTTTAATGGTAAATCTATTTCAACAAATGGTACCAGTTCAGTGAAGCAGGGCAGCAAAGAGGGTTGACATTCTCCAGGTTTGAGAGCCAGCCATGAGCCACAAAAGTATGTACAGCATCTAGCATATCCCAGAACTAAGCAATTGTGGGAATAATAGAACCATTTTCTCTAAGCTTCTGATAATGGTTCCTGAACTGCCCCCACCCCCACTTGGATGGCTCACGATCTAGGCGTTCTCACCCAACTCACATGCAGGATTCTTTCATATTCTGTCTCCATCTCATCAACCTTGCGCTGCATCTCAGCAACAGCCTTGTCCTTCTCCTCCAGCGTCTTCACCTTGTCTGCCTGGCTCTGCTGCACATCTTCTTGGCAGGCAGCTGTCGAGCAGAAGCGGGGGGGGGGGGGAGGGAGTAAGATGTGCGGGACAGGAAGTCGAGGAAGAAAGGAGGTTGCGGGTCCTGCACATCTCAAAAGGAAGGAAAACTAAAAGCTAAAGACAAAGTGAGTTGGGGAAGCAGACCATTCCCCTACAGGGCTTGTGAATACCCACTGCCTTTAAATGTGACAAAGTCCCAGTGTGGACTGGACCTTGATTTCCCTAGAGGAGGATCATATTTTGCTGGGTTTACACTCTAATTTCATTGGAAGTAAGATGGGCCAGAATATGTCATCTTAAAGCTGCAACACTCAATTTGTATTAACATGATTAATGGGAATACACAAGCCAATTTACCATTTCTAGACTGGGGGAGGGGTTTAAGATTAATTCTCCCTCCACATTCTCCAAAACAGGCTCTCTTGCCAGTTCATTTTCTGGAGATTATGGGCCCTGGAATTGTGCATAGAGAAATTCCACATTCAACAACCAATTGGAAAACTTTTCTTATCAAGAATTGTATTGGAGATTTGTATATTCATTAAAAAAGATACTGATTGGAATAAATTTATGCAAATACCTGTTGCAGATTCCAATTGCCCCTCCCCCCACATAAAAGCAGTTTCTTAAAGGGAAGATCAGTGATGGTTAAAGTTGGTTATTCTACATCCATGTTATCATGGGCAAGGCTGAACATGTGCATCTAATACCAAGTTGTTCCTGCAAGTTCTGCCTCTCTGCTTCTAACCGCTGTATCCGAGTATCAGTCTGGCGCTGAAGTTGCTGGTACTGACGGATCATCTCTGGAATGCAAGGCAGAATAAGGAGATGGCAAGGAGAAAGCGACACTCTCACCCGCCACGACTGCCCTAGACTAAGTAGGCCTAAGAGATATTTTTAAAGCAGCATCTCTATATGGTGCTTGACAGTGTAATGTAAGCCAAAGTGGCAGGTCTCTGCCCCGAGGAGTTTACAATAAAAGTTGTGCCGGTGCAGGTAAACAATGAAAGAGTGGGTCGCCATGGAGTTCTGGGTGCAGAATGATTTGACAGATCATACTCTCAGCTGCAGAGGGAAACTTTGCCCTGGTCTAACTTTACAAAACGTCTTGACGACGTGCATCATTGACAAAGAGGCTTGTGACAGTTTAAAGTCCAACTGGTTTATTGCATCATGAACTTTCACAGGCAAAAGACTTTGGCATCAGGTGGAAGAAGGGAATCGGGAAAGCAGTGTACATGTAGACCTGAGGTACGGTGGGGGATAAACCAAGTCTCCATGTTAAGAGTTAAAGAGGGCAGCTATGCAAAAGACGCATGCCAAGAGCTGCCCTCAACGGATGAGAGTCTCTGTGCTAATAAGAAACAAGACACCCACCCCGCTCCAGTCCCTTGAATGCAGCATCAGGGATTTTACTAGAGTCACTAATAGGTACCCCAGACTTCTGTAAAAACGTAATGCTGGGAGTAAGACCCATTGAAAGCAAGGGGACTCACTTCTGAGTAGACATATGTAGGATTGCACAGCCAGTCTATTCTCTCCATGCCAACAAGAGGAGAGAGCAGGGAAGCACCCCATGTTGATGGGTTTGATCTCCAAGGCAGAAAATCCAAATAGCTCCCTGAGGAATTAGGTAACTAACCCTTTAAGGGTGCCTCAAATGTGCTGCTTAGTGGCTTCACTTAATAGAGGGTATTGAGGGCAACCTCCAGTTGGTGACCGGGCACAGGACTGACTCGAGATTATAAACACACCTTCATAAATGTCCTTTTTGTCCCCTCGCGCTTCCTCCAGTTCTTTCTCCAGAGCTTCCAGCCTGTGCTTGAGCCCGTCGCTGTCAGCCATCACCTGCCTGGCCATATCCCTCCGGAGAACTGCAGGCCAGAAAGACACACGCAGCAGCCATTCCCGTATATCCAGCTGGCACTTTATCTGTTTCCTCAGTCTCCCCAGTCCCTTGGTACAAATGGTTATTATTTCCTCTTCAGAAGCATGTGATGCAAAACAGCCAAATGCTGTATCTTTTAGTGGGCCAGCTTTTGTTCACGCACAGAAGCATGCAAATTTTCAGGTTACACAGAGCTCTCCATTAAGACAGAATGGAAAAAGGAAGTACTCTTCTTGAGGGGGTTAGGATAACACTTTTCAAGTATCTAAAGGGTTGTCACACACAAGAGAGCTCCAACCTGTTTCCTATCATCCAAGACGGTAGGCCCTTTCTACACCTAAGGGTGTAGAGGGAGGGAAGATTTACCTGCTTCCGGGTTCGTCCCCCAGAGTACAAAAGGAAGTGTGACGTCCCAAAAGGCAAGAGGGACATCATGCCCATCTTTTTTTTTTTAAAGGCACAGAGGAGCCGCGCATGCCAGAAAAGATAAGAGAACGCCTGCCACACCATCCTGGGGATGGCAGAATTGCTTCCCCTCCAAATGGGCGCGGAACCAGCCTGTTTTAGGACCCAGGATGGCGGAAAAATCGGGATATCCCCGGTTTCGCTATCCTGGGGTTTTCCCCGGGATCCCCTGTGCGTCATTTCAACACACACGGACGACCCAGGGATGACCCCAGGAAAAATCCCAGGTGCAGACATGGCCGAAGTAACAGGCTTAAGTTACAGGAAGGGGGATTTCGGTTGAACATCAAGAAAAAAATTGTGATGGTCAGAGCAGACAGACCGTGGAGGGAGGTGGTGGCTTGCCATCATTGGAGGTATTCAAGGAGAGACTTGACAACCGTCAGCCAGGAATGCTTGGAACTGGGTTCCTGAGAAGAGGGTTGGACTGAGATCACCTTTGGTCCATCTAGCCCAGTGTTGTCAATACTTGACTGGCAGCAATGCCTTTCCAGGGTTTCAGGCAGGGTTCTTCCCTAGCCCTACCTGGAGTTGCCAGTGGAGATTGACCCTGGCACCTTCTGCGTGGAAAGCAGGTGCTCTGTCACTGAGCCACGGCCCCTCCCAACTAAGTACCAACATTAGTACTAGCAGTAAAAGCTCAAGTTTCCTCACCAAGGTGCTGCTTAAGACTGTCAACCTCCAGCGTTGTCTTTTTGTACTTTTCCTCATCTGCAGAGAGAGGCCAGGGTGGGGGTGGGGGGAGGGTGTTAAGGGCATAAGAGAGATTAAAGATCTTGCCTGGGCACCAATTGCCACTAATACCGGTTCACCCTTTGAGCATACCTGTGATGTGAGTTATTTGGCAAATTCTGAACCGGAAAAAAATTCCACAGCAAATTAGCTTAATTTGCATACAATCATTTTCAGTTAGCGTTGGAAATTGTTCTGATGCCCTAGAGCATCAAATCATCTGGAGGACCAGATGTTGCCTACGTCTGCCCTAGATGTATCTCATTTAGCATATTTTGCATATATTTAGTAAACAACAAAGCTTTTTTAAAAAAGGCACCCCGTGTTAATTTTTTTAAATCCCAATACGCCACAAGTATTTGATCTGAAATGTTTGAGGGGGGTGGAAATTAAAGTACACTTAATGTGATTTAAATGCTATATCGCATAGAACATTTTGTTGGCATACTTAAGACACAATCTTATTGATGGCGCCTTCGGTGATCAGAAGCCCCAGAGCCTGGAGGTATCCAGTCATCCAATGCAGGGTGGGAGGAAAGGCAGAGGCGATTTTTTTCCCTTGCCATCATCCCACCTGCAAATTTTGCTAGATGGGCTATTTAGCCAGGCTACTGAGGGCGCTTTGGAGGGGGCTCAGGATAACTTGCATCCTAGCCTGTCTGTTCTCTTCCTCTCCCTGCCCCACCCACAGGAATTCCCCCTTTCCTTCTCCTCCCAGGTTGCTTTTCCCACCTTGGAGCAAAGCCGGTGTGGTTCTCCTTCCATGCCAGCTGCGGGGGATGGGGTGTGTGTGTGGATCTCCAACTCCCCCTTCGGAGATGGGAACGTTAACTCTGATCTCGGAAGAGGGGATTGGAACAAGCCAATGGTCACTGTGTCGCTCGCCCAGGAACCTTAAGATTGCTCTCTTAATTGTTTAAATTTAAGGGGGGAAAATAAAGGTACTGAAAACTGTTTATACATCAATTAATTTTTAGCAACCCAAAGAAATGTGCATGCTGCGCTAAAAACTCTCATTTATTTCAACAGAGTTCAACTCTGTTCCATTGTGGTTGTTGGGATACCTTCAGTTTCACTATCAATGTTAGTTGCATTTCACTCTGAGGCATATATGTATGTCACGGATAATCATTAGGACTGTGAATGGACCCCCCGATCTGATCCGGATCCCGATCTGTCAGGTCCGGATCAGGCCTGATCCGACTTGGATTGGACCTGATCCATTCCGACTCGGATCCGGATCTGATCCTGGTCCCTTCACAGCACTCCCTCCCACTCTCCCCCCTCCCCTCTCTCCCTGCTGCCTCCTCCACATCGTCCTGCCATCGTTCTCCCTCGTTGCTGTGGGCCGGCCGCTTTCCCGCTCGCATCAGGTGATGACGTCACCCGCCGCGACTGGCAAATGCGGCGGCACACAGCGAGGAGGACGACGGGTGACAACACGGAGAAGGCAGCAGGTAAGCAGGGAGAGTGGGGGAGGGAGGAGGAGAGCGGGAGAGAGTGCTGTGACCGGATCCGAATCGGATCCGGATCAAGAATGCGTTCCAGGCCTGATTTGATCCAATTCAGATCCGGAGGTCCGAATCAGCCCGAACCGCTCTGGATTCGGGATCCAGATCCAGTCACAGCCCTAATAATCATCTGAATTACAATGTTGGAACTACCATATTTGCCTAATACTGTACTTGCAATGGGCATACATTCATTTTTACTAATGGACTTATTAAATGGGAAATTTTCTGCAGAAAAATTAAACACTGGAAAATTTTCCAACCCTCATCACTGGACCTTTTTTAGTTGGAAGGCCAAATTCCAATCTAGGAAAGGTCTCAAAGGCTGCTTTCCAGGAGGGTGTAGGAGGAGCCAAAACTGTGATGACTACTTAGAAGTACGTCCCATTGCTACTCAGAAAAGCACATGCACAAACCATACAGACATAACTCACCATTCAAGCTATGTATCTCTCTCTTTCTCTCTCTCTCTAAAATACCCAGGAAAGCACAGCACATCCTATGCATGTCCACTCAGAAGTCCTACTGCCACTCAGTAATACTACTTGGAAGTAAACCCCACTGCACTTTCAGATAGCCCCCAAAAACCTAAGCCAAAAGTAAGTTAACCCCCATCCCAAAAAGGGAAAATATTAAATGCAATACTATCCAGAAGTAACACAGTAGTTTCTGCTCTCCTCACCCCTTTTCAAGGATTCTTTCATTGATTCATTGAACTTTGAAAGTTTTAGTCCTCCCTAAGTAGAAGCATCAGCCAAAGATTTTACCCATAACTGAACAGGACATTTGAAGCCGCGCTGGGGTCCAGAGATTAACAAAGAACCCCGACACAGGTCCAGCGAAAAACGAGAGACACAGAAAAGTTCAAAGCGCTCCGGAAAGATGGATCGCTTCCTGGAAGGTCACACCAGGTCAGGACAAGTTGGAATGTGTCCGAAAACAGAAGGTTTCGACTACTGGGCGGTATAGAAATGTAATAAATGACCAAATAAAATAATAGAACTACAGACTGTGTTCTGGTAAAGAAGAAACAAAGGGGGGGGGGGGGAAACAAGCGGAATAAAAGAATAGGCAGGGCCAAATATATGAAAGGAAAGATGCCATGACTAGGTCAGGCAGCCATGTGGGCCAGATTGGTGAGCCAGCTTAGACCTGTGGGCTGGATGTTCCTCATTCTTGATGTACACAGTTCAGAGGCGGAATGGATTCCCAGGGGTTAGCAACACCCCTGAATGAGTGAGTGTGAATAAATAAGATCTAGAAAAGAGATGCAAGGAACGCAGAACTAGGAATCTGCAATTATTGGAAGCTGCATAAAGACTTACCTGGCACAGATTTTTGCTTCTGCTTCCCTGTTCTCTTCGCTTTTCCTTTCTTTGTGGGGGGCATCCTCCTACGTCCCCTGTAGCCTACCAATGGGAACAGAATAAAAGCACTGTAGCTCTTCCTGACTTTCAACAAGAATTGGCCTATTGCCTGCATCTGGTACTAATGAAGAGAGACCAGAGGGCAGTTTTATACGCAAGTCATAAATCGCCCTTGAGCTGTTCATATGAATGCATAAAGCCTGCTGGTGTGGAAGAGCAAGCTAGAGAAAAAGTACCTGGAAGCGGAGTGCTTTAAGGCTTTGCAGATTGCTGTAAGTTAACACCGTAGGAAAAATTTAACTCTCTTTCTGTGAGTGTCGTTCCATGCAGCCAATGAGCAAAGAGGGGGAAGAGACGCCTAGATTTTGGCAAGCCTATCCCAGCTGGTGTAAGCTGGGACTCCTCACATTGCTAGGCAACAGTCCCTGCTTGCTGCCATGGTGACCAAGGGAAGCTTGGCAGAAACCTGCTCCAGAAAAGGAGGTTCGCAAAGCTGCATCCTACTGTCCTGTAAGAAAAGACAGGATGTTCAGACCCATGGGAAACTTGAGGAGGGAGGGGGTGGGGAGAGAGAATCAAATGGGCACAGAATTCTTCAGTTCACAGAGGTGCTCACAGTAATTCCATCTTCTTCGTGAAATGTTTGGGCTTAACGTGACCACAACCACAACCGTAACAAAGCCTAAGAACGTGTTCATGTTTATCACTGACATATCTTTCCATCGTCCCTTCTACTGCTGAAGCTTCAATCAGAAGCTCCCCGGGGGCAGCGATCATTTTTGAGTTTGGTTTGTTGTTGTTTGTGTTCCTCTGGGAAGTGCCATATCCTTTTGATGCCACTATACCAGATTTTTTAATTGAATATTACAAGTAGGACCTGCACCAAAAAGTTACAACGTGGAATGCCCCTCTTAGGGGCCCCAGCTCCCCAGTTTTCCTTCCCAGTCCCATTTCAGCATCCTGTGGCCCCAAAGCATGTTCTGTTTTGGGGACCTTCCCTGCCTTATTTTATTTCTGCAAAACGTGGAGATCCCCAGGGCCACTGAGTACTGAGAGAGAAGATGAAGGAGGATTACGCTTCCCGCTCATGCACGCCCCTTTTTGAGGCCAAATTCAGGCTCCTCATCCCTTGCTCTGGACACAAACGGGGCAGACCCATGAACAAAGCTACAAGGCTGCCACTGTGTATTGGTGCTGAAGTGCAGCTGCCAGTCAGAGCAGACAATACCAAGCTAGATGGGCCAGTGGTCTAGTTCAGCCAAAGGCAACTTCTTATGTGCCGAGCAAGAGGGCAGATGTCCTGCACCCCACAGATGCCTTCCCCCAACTCCTGAACATAAGAGCAGGCCACGTTCATCCACACGGCAGCAGAGATCGCAGCCGGAAAGTGAGAAATAGCTGATATGGGTCAACTGTATGCAAAACACAGCACAATGGTGTGGCTACAAGAGAAGAGGGAAATGCACTCTGCTCTCTTTTGATCTTGCTAGACTTTTTTAAAAAAACAACAACTTCTGTGTGTGGTGCGGGGACCACGAAGGCCCATTGTGAAAGAGCATTCCTTGCCATAGGATGGTGCATGATCAGGATAGGAGATATGGCAATGGTACTACAGTGTTATAGCTGCAGTACATGAACAAAATGCTCAGCAGTTCACAACATTGCAACTCCTGACTGCTTTGTTTCAACTCTGACCAATTGACTTACACTGGACTTCCAACAGGAAAAACAGACCATGTAATTTAAGGCTACGGGGCATGGCAGGCTTCCCCTTTGCTACAGAGCTAGCCCTTCCTCACATTCTTCACGTGGGGCAGTCCCTAAAAAAGATCTTATGCTGGATCAATTCCTCTTAGTTGCCAGAAAGGTGACCCATTCTCTTATTTCAAAACAGGAAGGCCTCTCTCTTCTTACTCTTTCCATTTCAGTTTCCCTTGTGTCAGATCTGTTTATCACTTCCATGCCCTTCTGTGTCTATGGAAAAAATATCAAACGTTAGGGTTATTACTTATTATTATTAACACTCACATACAGCCTCATCTGCTAAAAAGTAATAAAAAAGTAAAAGCATTAGAACTACACATTTTAAAAGGCTAAATTAAAATGATGCATCTTCACACTCTTCCTAAAGGCCGAGTGAGTGGGAACCATCATAGTACTTGGGGGAGCATGTTCCATAGTTTGGGGGCAATACAGGAAATTTGCCTGACAAATTTCTGCAGTTAACAGTGCCCTCAAAAGGGCCTCACCTGTAGATCTTAATACCTGGGCTGGTTCATAACAAAATAAGTGGTCTCTTAAATGCCAGATAAATGCCTTATAGAGCTTTAAGGTGCTATCCTATGCATGTTTCGAGAGATAGAAAATGCCTACAACTCTCAGCATGCTGGAACTTGTAGGCCTTTTCTCTCTCTCAAAACATGCATAGGATTGCACCTTTCAAAATTAAAATCAACCCTTTAAATTGGCCCCAAAAAGCAATTGGCAAACAGTTTAGGTCTTTCAAGACAGTTATAACATGGTCCTGATGCTTGTGCAAATTTACACAAGTTTGCAAAGCGTACTATTTGTCATGCAGTGTGATCCACGTGAATTAACCTAAGAAATGAGGAGAAAGGGGATCTACTAACATCTTTTCTTTGCATTTGTGTTTACTACACAGCCACACACCCCTCCCTTCCAATGCTTGGCATTCACTGCCCCATCAGGTTGTCTGAGAGTTGGCTCAGGTTCACCAGCATTCCTTTAAAAACACGCACCTTAATTCATTACGTGCCTTTCCCCGTATCCTTGAATTTCTCTATAGGCTTTGCCCCATTGGGAACTTTCTATGAAGAGAAACCTGGCCAATCTTCCCAAACCTATCATGGCCACTCTGGTTGCCATTCCACAGAACTGCGCATGCCAGGGATCGCTCCTACTCTGAGCATGCGCAATTGCTGACACAACAACGTAGTTTTTTTAAAGAGCCAAACCCCAACAAGGCGTGGCCATGCTAATACAACGCCGGTTGGGTGTGGCTATGCTAATAAGACGCCGGTTGGGTGTGACTTTTTCTTTCTGGGTGCGGAGGAACCGGTTTTCTTCCCTCACGCCTCCACCGTTGACAGTCAAAAGAACGGGAGTGCGCGCGCGACCCCCCACCGTAATGGGGGAGAGAGAACTCAACACGAACGCGCGCCAAGAATGAGCCGACCAACCACGGCCGGGCGTACCGGCGCCTTTTAAAGACTTTCGTTTGGTCGCGCGCACGCCCCCTCCACCTTCTCCTCCTTCCCCCGCGAGAGGGTTCAGCGGCGGCTACCCCGCCCCCTTCCTTCGGTGCCGACCAATCAGAACGCGCATCACCTCAGGGACGGCTCTTGAAGCGCCTGGCGAATCAAAACCCGCCTTCCCTCAGGGTGTGGAGTGGGTGGGAAGGGAGAGGAAAGGGTGCTGTTGAGGCGAGCAGCCAATCAGAATGCACCTTGCCTCAGTGGGAGGCGGGGAGGTTTGCGAAGCGGACGGCTTTGCTCTCTCTCGCCCCCTCTCTCTCGCGCGCTCCACCCACTCATCCAATCAGAACGCTCCGTCGGAGGAGGCTCGCGCGCCTGTCACGGGCAGCCCCTCGCGCCCGCTGGTATGCGCACGCGCGCGCGCGCGCGCGCCTGCTTCTACCCTCTTCCTGCCCGCCTCTCTCCCCACCCCCTCCTCCTCCTCCCCCCTCCGCTTCCCTTTTCTTCGTCAGTCGGGCGCGTCCCCGGCGCTCGTGGAGCCGCCTTCCTCCTCCTCCTCCTCCTCCGTCGGTGGCAAAGCCGGGGAAGCAGCAGCGGCCCGGCGAGAGGGACACGCCTTAGCCGCCCTCCCTCTCAGACGACCCCCCCGGCGTGGGCGCCCCCCCGCCCTCGCCCATGTCGGCACCGCTGAAGAAGGGCCCCGGTGGGCTGATCGGGCTCATGAAGGACGCCTTCCAGCCCCACCACCACCACCTCGGCCCCCACCAGCCCTGCACCGTGGACAAGAAGATGGTCGAGAAATGCTGGAAGCTCATGGACAAGGTGAGAGGGGCGGGGCGGCGGGGGCAGGGGCGTGGCCCGCCAGGGAGGGAGAGAGGGGGGCATGGGGGTCCCCTCCCTGGAAATGAGGTGGGGTCTAGAAAGTGGGGGACGGCGAGGCTGGCTGGCTGGGGTAGGGAGAGCCCCTGACGAGAGGGGTCGTGGGGAAGCGGGGAGGGGTCGTGGAGGGGCTCCTTCCTCACCGTGCCCAGGGGTCATGGGGTTGTGGGGTGGGCTGACTCCCAACGAAGCCCCAGTAAGGTCCCCCACGGTGCTGGATTCGAACTGGCTCCCCAGTGTTGCCTTTCCCAGCCTGGTGCCCTCCAGATGTGTGGCACTACAACTCCCAGCATGCCCCAGCCAGTAGTCTCAACACATCTGGAGGACACCAGGCTGGGGAGGGCCGCGAGAGTGACTGGATTGCAGCTTTAACTATGTCTCCTGAAAAATCCCAAGAACCTCTGTGAATTCATTCTGACCATCTCCAGAGTGTTTCCTCTTCCTCCCCCTCCCTTCCTCTTTCATTTTTCGTTTCCCCAAAACATTGGGAAACGGATCCAAGCCCAATAAGAAAACAAACACCGTGTACTTAAATTAAGTTCAGGAACAATTACAGTTTCGGTTCTCATTGTCATCATCGCTTTTGTAAAAGGCCTGATACTTGCTAGGCACTGTGTAAAACTAACAAGTCCCTGATACTTTTAAATTATGAACTTATGGGTCGGGTGTTGTGGTTTTAATTTTTTTTTTGTACAGCGCCTTATGCATACTAGGTAATTTACGAATAGAAGGCATCGCGGTGGTGGTTATAAATACCAATACCGCTCCAGAATAAAGGATTTGTACGTTGTATCCTGTGGCTGTCAATTTGAAGATCGAGGGGAAGGGAAAGAGGGGTGAGGCTGATTGTGGTTGGACATATAGGTGGGCCTCAGGGGCAGAAGTGCCAGGGGCAGGTGGTGGTAGGAAGGAGTAGACTAGAAGAAGAGCAGTGGGGTGCATGGGGTCGTTGGGCTGAGGGGGATTGGTAGACAGGCTAGCAGGGGCTTTTAGTATTGTGTTAGAAGCGAAGCTTACTCATTGCCACGTCACAGAAGGTTTGAGGTGACAATTGTGCGTAAAGTGCCATCTGTGTACATGGCCCTTTATAGACCCTCTGAAGTTTGGAGAGTGATGTAAGCAACAAATGGGCCCCTTCTCTGAAGAGTTCACAATCTTAAATTAGATGGGGTGGGGGAGGTGAGAAATAAGAGGGAGGTGAGAGAGAAGCAAAAGTTTAACTGCAGAAGTGCGAACAAAATCAGCTAGTGCATGTCTTGTGTATTTGCTGAGGGGGAGGGAAGAAAAAGAATGGAAGCTGAGTGGGCTGGGGAAGGTGTGGCCTTACTTGTGTTGTACATGGGGTTGTAAGGGCCACAGGGACTGAGCTGAGGGATTTCTAGAGCAGGGGTGGGGATCTCCGGCCTGGGGGGGGGGTCAAATCTGGCCCTCTTTGGTCCCAATCAGACCCTCTGGAGCTCCCCAGGTGTTCACACTTCCTTCCCCAGACTATCAATCATTTGATGGGTTTTGTGCATCCCCCTCCCTTCTAAAAGGCCAAAATGCCTCTCCTAAGCCCTAGTTACTGGCACTAAGGGGTTTAAACTACGATGTACTGGCATTTCTTTGTATTTTGGGCCCTGCCCACCAGGGGAATCCAAAATTGAATTCTACTCTTAGGCTGAAAAAGGTTTCATACCCCTGATCTAGAGGTTGGAGTGTTGAGAAGCTGTTGGAGAGGTGGTTTAAGATTGTAAGTTAAAATAGGGGGAGGAGGTTGAGAGAGGGCTCAGATGGATGACATAGGGGTTTGTTGGACTTAGGGTGGTGAGGCTCTGTAAGGGAAAGGGGTCTTTGAATGATGGATTAATTGGTGATAAGAAGATGATAGGCGTCACAGATAGATGGTCAAACTTCGTGATTTACCGGACTGTAATATGGTTGCTGATCTTATTGGCTACTGAAGGGAATAAAATAGTGGGAGACCTTAGGAGAAGACTGCTCATAGTTTGAATAATAGAAGGTGTAAAGGTTGGGAGTAGCAGAGGAAGAGGGCCTGCCTCTATAACTTCTAAGGCAATGTGTTCTGGAAAGGTAGACTTGCTGCTTTGCTTGAGGGTCTGCTTCCAGCCATTGTGAAGGCAAATTTAGAGTTCTGTGAAGCACAAACTCTGTAATAGGCTGGAATATGTTTCCAGTGATATCATGCCTCAAAGCAGTAACGAAACACAAATGACAGCTTTGCAGTCTTGAAAGCTTTCATAATCCTACTTTGCAGACATGCATTTGTGTTAAACTAAGGGAAACTGATCTTTAAGGGATGCTCTGGCTCTTGTAGGTTTTAGACCAATCTCTAATTTCTTGAGCCTTCCAGTATAATAAATTGATTCATTTGGGAATGTTATCCTCTTAGGCAATCACTACTGCCGATCTTAGGATTCTGGGATAGATGAATTGATAGTTTGGCAAGTATGTCATTAAGTACTGGTAAATAGAAAATATAGATTAAAAGTAATGTTAAGTATTTTATCATGCTTTTAAATAGGTGAATGTAATATCCCAGTTTGAGAGATTTAGATTTGAAGCTGCTTTAATTTTAATAGGTCATTGAAATAGAGGAGTAGGTCACAAGTTAGCATGCTACACAGTCTTGAGTACTCAAATTGTTGGAGATAAGTGGCACAGAACCATTAGACCCAACTGAGAGGGTAAGGCAAGTAAGGATAAGGGGGGACATGATGTATAAAATTGTGCATGATGTGGAGAAAATGGAAAGAGAAGTCTTTTCCCTTTCTCATGCTAGAACCCCGAGGTCATCCGGTGAAACTGATCAGGGGGAGATTCAGGACAGACAAAAGGAAGTACATAGCGGAATCCACTGTGATTGTCTCCACAAGCTTAGATGGCTTTGAAATGGGATTAGACACACTCTAATCCCATTTTAGAGTGTGGCCTCTGCCATCGGCCATGGGGCTAAGGGCCAGTGGGAGGCTGCACTCCCTGCCTCCCAGGTTGAACATCATGGCATGATAAAGGCCGCGTTCAGGTGATGCAATAGTCAACCATGTGTTAATCCACTCCACGGATGTCTATTAGCATGTCGCATGGGGAACCCCCAACGCTACATGCTAATAGTCATCTATGGAGTAGACTATCAACACATGGCTGAGTATTGCTCTCCCCCCACCAGTGCTCTCCCCACCGAATGACAGGGCTGGTTCCCACTTCCCATATCTCCGTGGCGTCCTGAAGAGTAGCCTCCCCATCCATTCAGCCAGAGAAAAGCAACTGCAAGGAGCTTCCTCGGGAAGTTCACTGAGCTCCAACTTTCTGAATTTGCTTGCTTTCCTCTTTTCGTTTGTACCATGTCTATTAGATGTAACCCTGCAGGCAGAGACTGTCTTAATCTGTATAGCACTTAGGCATCTCATGGTGCTTTAAAAGTGTCAATAATAATACTAATGAGAGAAATTCATGAAGGATAAGCTGTCAATGACTATTAGTCATGATGGTTATTTACTACTTCCAGGATCAGCATCAGGATGCCTCAGAATACCAGTTACTTGAGAACAATAGCAGGAGAGGGATATTGCCCTCATGTCCTGCCTTTGGGTTTCCTGAAGGCATCTTACTGCCCACCGTGGGAAACAGGATGCTGGGCTAGATAGGGCTTTGGTCTGATCCAGTACGGCTCTTCTTACGTGCTTATTATATGGTATCAGATATGCCTGAATAAAATAAAAGAATTGTTTCACTGCCACTTTGAGTAAAGAAGTTAGTAGAAAGATCAAGCTTGTATGGGAATGAGCTGCATATGAATTTATAACTAGATATTTTTCAGTGCTGTGTATTGGTAAGATAGGTGTTTGAAATGTATTTGTAAATTACTTTGGGATGTGTCATTATTTACGTCTTTCTCCAAGAAAATTATCTGCATTGCCATGCATATACCATTATACTGCTTGAAGCTTATGCTTTTCACATCTGAAACTGGTCTTTTATATCAAAACATTTCTCTCTCTCTCTCTTTCTCTTTCTGAAATTTTAAAGCTATAAAACTTTAAATTTATAAACTGGATGCACTTGTGGTCACTTGTTTCGCTTTCCACTTCTTTTTTCGAAGCAGCTATATGTAGTCTTGCTTTGTTCAGTTAGACTGTAATCTTATATCCAGTTTCCTGGGAGTAAGTGTGATTGAATTCAGTGGGACTTACTTTTGAGTAGGCATATATGAGATTACAGTGTTAGTGGTTTTCTTTGGGTCTAGCAAAGGAAGCAGGCAGTACATAGAATTCTAAAGGTGGAAGAGATCAAGAAAGTAACTAGAAAAGACTCAAGTAGATGTGTCAGTAGTGATCAACATCACATATTGCATTTTAGGATTGTTGGAGGACATCAGCTACAGTCTTGAAATGAGTTTAAACCCCTATGATTGTGCTGAGATGACTATAAACAGGAACCAATTGCAATAGCTCTCAAGTAACTTAATGGTTTCTAATCCTGTGTCGTACATGATTTTTCTGATATGCAGCCTGATCTATGCATGCTTCTAGTAAGTAAGCTTTATGGAGTTCAATGCAATTGTGCCTTGGATTGCAGCTGTATTCATTTGGGCTTTGCAGGCTTTTTTGAAGACTCAGCTGCTTGTGGAAAAGGAAGAATTGCATTTCCCACTGTTACAGGATTTCCCTATTCTCCCCCCCCCCCCCCCCAAAGATCAAGCACTGCATCCAGTATAAAGAGATGAAGTTGATCTGCAAAGACTACAGTTGAGTTTTAAGGAAGTTTTCCTGTTTACAGAGAACAGGCAACGCTGTTGATTGATTTGCCTGAGTGTTGAAATCTCATATTCAAATGGGAGTTAACTGACCTGGAATGCCAGCAGATTTTGAGCAGTAGGTGTCTGATGCTGGAATTCTGCCTTTCAGCGAAATGGGAAGAAATAGAACCAATTGGTCTTGTAATGTGTTGTTGAACACTTTAAATAGTGCACTTTAATTAATGTAAGCTGACTGACTTCATTCCTCATGAGCACTGTGATCTAGTGAAGAAAAGGAATCATGGTAGCTATTAAATGTAGCTGTGCAGCACAGATGTGGAGAAATGTTGGATGTGGACCGCCACATCTACTTTCACGAATATATAAATGACAATTTCTGATGGGAATTTTCATGTGCACTATGTTTGCTTGGTGCACATGAAAAGGAATTTGTTCAACAGCATGAGTGATTGCCACCACAGCTGCCTTGCATTGCTTAATAAAAATGGGAAGTGTGACTGGCAGATTGACAATTCCCTTTTGCTAGCTGAGTTTTTCCATCAAGCTGAGATGACCAAGAGATGTTGTTGTTAACCCCAAATATGTCGTACTACTGGCAAGTTTCATGATTTTGTCCACAAGTACAAGTCAACATTTAAACGTTTAATGTGCTACAGAAACACATTTTTGTGGGGTCTAGGATCCCCTTTTGATGTTTTCTTCCTAGAAGCTGGGGAACAGAAAGATGAAGGCCTTATTTATGCCATAAATAAAATTTAATCTGGTTTTGATCCAGTTCAGCTGTTGTGGCTTCAAGGAAACCTGGAAAATGTAGTTCTGTGAGGATAAGAATGATTCCTAAGATTCCTTCTGAAAAGCCATGAGAGGCTAGGGTCGGACCTGGACCATGAGCCTACAGCCTATTGAGCAACAAGGTGCTAGGAGCATGCTAAGAGTTCGTCTGCTTATGTGTGCTAGCAGTGGATTTGTGTGCCAACATAACTCTGCACACTCATTTTGCCTGTGTTACTCTTTCCTACCTTTTGTGTTTGCTTTAGAGTGCTGAGGCCATTGAAGCTATGCTCTGTTGTCTCATTCTTGTTTTCCTTAAAGAGCCTTTGAGCTTGAAGGATATTGGAGACCTATGCAGCCCCATTTCCTCTTTCTTTTGATCTGCTTAGCTCAAAAGCAGCAGTAAATTTTGGTGATGTTAGCTTAGTTTTCTGCCTTTGTTTTGCTGCAGTTACACTTAGTACTACTTGGGGGTAGGGGTGGTAAGGGGGTTCTTGGCCATTATTCATGTTCAAGCTGTTTTATAATTGATAGGCCAGTTTCACAGGCTCAGTGGAACTGACAGTCTTTATTGTGTTAAATTGTGTTTTTAGCAATGTCCTAAGGCTGCATGCAATGTGAACCACTTGTACTGGACTAGGAATAAAGTATCCCTGAAATTTTCAAGTAAGCGTATTTAGGATGGGGTATAAGTCCTATATAACACTATTTTATATTGTATGGTATTCTTTGAAATAATTCACGGTTTTACCTTCGACTTTTGAAAATGTGTATAGGTATGTCAGTGGATTTCTATATTTTTAAATAAGGTATCTTCATGTTTCAGTCTTAAATAAAGTTAGGGATCCAAGCAAATTATGCTAATATAATTGATGTGGGCTGTTGTAGGATTTAATTTCAGTTTAAACATGCATAGGATTGAGCCCTTATATTGTTTTGTTACAATCAGGGGTCCAATTTAAATATTAACAGCCACTATGTGTAGACTGCCAAGACATCTCACCTGTATTGGTGTAGCTTACTGTGACCTTGTTCACACGACATGACAACCACCAGAGGTTATCACTCTTGTTTCGGAGTGGCTTGTTATGCTGTCTGAACCTGGCATGATAGCTTGAGTGTGGGTTGTTAACCATGCCCAAGCCACCCAAGAACCCATTTTAGATTGTTGAAACTCCACCCCTCCCACCCATGTGTGGAGGGTTTAAAAAAGAAGGGGAAAAAACACAATTTTGGGATTTTTAGCATGAAAACAGGCATGAAGATTTTGGCATGAAATCTCCATGGTCCTGAATTAGGAGCATGCATGCTTACCCAGAGGTAAGTCAATCACGCATACACACATAGCTGTGCTGGGAAGAGCTTTGCTTTTCCCCGGCTTCAAGGAACAGCCAAGGAGGCTTTTTTAACACTCTGAAGGGCTGACATGGATCAAGCTTTGCATGGAGGTTCTACCATGCCTCTGAAGCTCTGTGTTGATAAGTGCACTTTGCCTGCTTGCAGCATGGCATACCTTTTTAAAAAAAAGTCATTATCTTAATTCTCCCTGTAGCCACCCTATACATTTTCTAAGAATAATTGTTTTTCTTGGGTTTATCATACTAGTAGTTTTCTCCTGTTACATGCAGCAATTAAATCAGCCTTTTTATAGCATAACATGTAATTTGACAATACCTTTTTCAGTACCTTGGCTGGAGGTGATATATTTTAACTTAATAATGCAGTTGATAATTAGGAGTTGAAATATAAATTACAGTAAGGTAAAGCAGAAGTCCAACACATGTTATTTGAGGAACTAAGTGTCGAAGGTCTGAGAGGTTTTGTAACTGGTTAGGATGGAAGATTTAGATATGATATAATAGGCTATGGTGGAGGAATGATCCCTGAGCTTGAACACCATGGGTGTGCAGCAGTCTTTTACGCTAGCCTTTAAAATACCTTTGCAGATCACAGTCAGGTAGGTTAGTTCAGTGGAGACTGAAAGGTGCTAACAGAGAGGTGGCAAAGCGGTAATGCTTATTCTGGCAAAGCATAATGGTTAGGGTTCAATAAAAATGGCCTTTTTATTGAAAAGGAAACTCTGAGACTGGGTTCACATGATCACAGAGGGAAAATAAGCCACTGTGGCTTATTTTCCCTCTATGTGCAGACTGGTCACAGCCCACCGAATTAGCATAATTATCTCACAGAGTACAGGCTTTCATGACATCTGAGCACAGTCTCAGAACCATGGGTTTCAGGGTGGTTTGTAAATTACCTCGGCCACTCACCCTTCCCGGGCTCGGATGCACGACAACCTGCTCTTTGCAACGGTAATTATGCTAAGTAGGTGGCTCATGACTGGCATGTACAGGGAGGGAAAATAAACAGCCTTGGCTTATTTTCCCTCCGTGATCGTGCAAACCCACCCTAAGATTTCATCTTCCTGGTCATATGGATTGTTTAAAAATATAGAAGGTTTTGGGGAACTAGCTAGTAACCAGAAAACGATTTGTGAGTAAAAATGGTGTAGCCTTGCAGGTTCCAGCTCTCATGGTAGATACTGAGTTTCTGGATATTCTGTTAGCCATGTTGACATCTTGATCATTAATACGTTCCTTGCATTTCAGAAAATGCTGTGTCAAGTTAAGGTAGAAACTTACATTTTATGTTTAATTTTTTACTTTTTGTAGGTTGTGCGTTTGTGTCAGAACCCCAAGTTGGCACTAAAAAACAGCCCACCCTACATTCTAGACCTGCTTCCTGACACTTATCAGCACCTGCGGACCATCCTGTCACGCTATGAGGGGAAGATGGAGACTCTGGGAGAGAATGAATACTTCAGAGTGTTCATGGAAAACCTGATGAAAAAGACCAAGCAGACTATCAGCCTCTTCAAAGAAGGGAAAGAAAGAATGTATGAGGAGAATTCCCAGCCTAGGTAATGCAGTTCTGTCTTAGTATTTGCTCGTAGCGTTTTAAAGCATACATGGGAAGTGGAGAAGTTCTCTGTTCCAGTGGTTCTTGAAATCGTATACTCCTGGTTTCTTCCTGTACATAATGTTTCTTTGACAGTTCATGATTGTAAGGTGAGCTCGTTATTCTGAGTGCAGTGTCTCACTGAAATTTCTACATCATTGCTACAGTTTTCAGTAACTTCTTACACGTTGAAGATGAAAGAAGAACGTGTTTTGGGAGACAATACTTTGACTAACTTGTGACTTAGCGTTTGCAAAAGTATATTTAGCTCACAAAGTAATTAGCACCAGTTAAACAGTTGTATTTAAAACCCAACTTATAACAATTTTAATTGAATATAGATTGAAATAAATGATTTTAAAGGTCTGTTTAAAAATTAATAAAGATGTGGCATATATACTCCTTCTGAAGAGAGTTCCAAATATATAAGCTACTACTGAAAAAAACGTCCCTAGATGGGTGTTGCAAGCAGGACCGTGGAGGCTAACCTTAAGGCTCAGGCAAGTTTGTATAGTTGCTGGTGGTCCTTCAAATAACTTGATTCTCAAACGGGATGAAGGTGAGAAAAATTGATTGCCTAATTTTTAGCAAGCAGGCAAAAAAGAAAAAAAAAGAAAAGAGGAGATGGGTATATTTACCTTGATACACAGTGGCTTGAGACAGTGGTCTTCAGCTTTGCTCACCATGGTGAGTGAGCACCATGGTCTCTTTGCCATGCCAGATGGTCTTGGTAAGTGTGATGAGGCCAGGCTTCTTCTCAACCTTGGAGATGCAGGATCAGTGGGGAGGAGTGGGAAAATTTTAATCCTTCCCCCCTCTCCCCATCTTAAGGTTTTGCAGAAGATAAAGACCACTGGAAACTAGCTCACATCACTGTTCATAATCTTGCCTTTCCCCTCACAATCCTGGCAATATATGGAAATGATGAGGAACAGAAAAGCAGAAGCAATGGGGAAAGCAATCTTGTAATTATGCTTACCTACCAAAGAATAAAATCAAAGCTTCTGCTAGATAATGACATAAAAAGCAGTGGACGATATTTAACTCGCTTAAGATTTTAGGTATAACCTAAAATCTCAGTGAGAGTCGTGTGTCTACAATCCTTCTGTATAGTATGGAAAATGTCTCTGCCAAAGAATAGTTGACAGTCTAGGTAGTGCTAAATTCCATTAGAGAATTCTATTATACTATAGGAACCCATAATAAATTGTGTGAACAGTTCCAGGATACAAAGCAACAGCTCTGTTATAAAGAGGATCAAAAAAGTTTTGTGGAGGCTGAGGGAAATCCTTGTAGTTTTAACACTATGTTCATAGGTACTTTGAATATTCACTGTTATAAGGCAGTACTTGAATCGGCTGCTTGGAGGACATTTTCACAAGTTCTCGTGGCAGAGGCGGTTCCCTTTTTCCAAAAGTGAATAGTTCCAGTCCTAATTTTGATGTACTTTAATGTTTACCTGAGATTATCCACAACATTTTCTGTAGGTTCCCTGATTTTATTTTTTTTAATTTAACATTAACGTATTTTGCAGTTGTTGTTTCTTGTATGTGGGGAGTGAGTGTGGCTGTGCTCTTTGGTTCTTGCATGATTTTGAGCGGAATTTATAGTTCTGTGTATATATAGGTAACTAGCATTCAAGCTGTGCATATATGTAAGAACCATTAAGCATCTATTGTTGAATTTCGCTAGGGTGAATCATCCACCTATATCAGGGACACAGCTTCTTAGTTTTGTTCTCCTTTACTGAACTTCAAGAGACAGTGGTGTTGGTAGTGTCAGAACTGTGGGAGTATCTGAAGTTATGCATGCTAAGCTGTTCTGGTTAGGTCAGCTTTTATTTTGTTTGTCAAGCCAATATACAGACATTTCCCTTGTGCATTTCCTGAGTGCTTATGCATGTCATCTATTGTGCTAAACGATGATGGCAGGAGTGTGATTTTTTTTGCTGTGTTTGCCATGAGCATGTACTATACAATGCAAATTGGATTTTGTTCAGATAATGAGGTGGTGCGCATTGGAGGATGTATATGTTCAATAACTTTCACAAGGTATCTCAGGGAAGCTGTGTGTATCCTGTGTGCAGTACCCGGAAACTTTCCATTTATTTCATTCCAAAATGTATAAGTTGTTTTCGGGACAACCCTACAAAGGCTTACATAAAATAAATAATGTCACATGGCCCCTTTGACTCCTTTACCTCTCTTATGAGGAAGAGGTGCCATCTCAAGTCTGTCTTTGAGAGTTGTCAGGGGTTAGGTTTTTATCTGTGGGACAAAGGCACACTTTTTGCATTTTTAATAGTTGTGCATCTTATTAATACCTTACTAAATACCCAATTCCAGGTAGGAAACTGGGGTAATTTTCTAGGGAATAATACTGTGTCAAACTTTGCAGATTTTTCTAAAAAAAGTCTCTTAAAGTTTTGATTTTTGTGCGATGTTAGGGAAACTCTTTAAAATAAAAGTTTGCAATTTGGTTATTACCAGAGTACAAGCTATACTTCCCACTCTTCTGTTTCCAATCCTCAGAATTCAGTGTTCAGAAAGCATCCCCTTTTGTGGTTAAAAGCATAAATAGATGTGCGTTCTCTCCAACGTTCTATGAGCTCAAGATATTAGTTTCATTTCTAGGCTTATAGCAGTTTGCTACTTGATGTGATAAAACTGAAGTCAAGAAGTTCAGTGGAAATTACAGTTGGCTTTTGTTGAGGTTTTGATATCTTCCTCACCCCATCTATCTGTCTTGCTTAGCGGCTTTTGCTTCATCCAAGATGTTCCCTTTTATATATGTATTTAAAGTCCACATTCATGCACTGTGGCATGTAAGCACGTCACACTGAGCAGGTGCCATGGTGTTTGGGGTACTATTTCTCACTGCTCTGTGAGATCAAATTAGTATTGTATTAGTATTTTCTCTGCAGCCTCAGCACGTCTGATTCTTTACCAAGTCAAGGACTGAGGGGATGTAGTAGGCACGATGTTAGTGGCCAGAATTGATCAGGGCGTGGACTGAACAGGCAGTTTCAATCAGTGAACTCAAGAAGACCTTTTGATGGCTAACCTCTGCAGAAACTATCATATGCATGAGCTTCCTTCCTTCAGTGTTGGTTGAGTACAAATGTAAACTATACATTTCAATAAATTCATCATTCCTCCAGAGAAACTGAGAGGCAAGAACTCAGCTCTTAACACTATTATCGGACTGTGACCAAGGTGAAATTAAGGATGGTATGCTAAACAGTTCAATTGCTGTAAGGGTATGCGGTCCTGCAACTCTAAAATCAAACTCCTCACCCCATTCCCTTTATGGGAGTTATATGACCTGGCATGAATAGAGAGAGGTTGCTGATGTGCTTGGCATTTAAATTCTAATGACAGCCAAGGTGTTGAGCTTGAAACATTTGTTGTCTCCCTGCAACAAGGTTGGTGGGACTGCCGTCTCAGCAAGATTTTATTCGCCATTAGCTCTAGGGCATAAAGGAACAAATACATACAGGAAAAAGCTGCAGATAGTAAATATCTTTCTGTGTATAAAATGTGCATAGGCTCTAAATCTGCACAGCCTCGCCTGAGAAGGAACTGATATTACAAAGATGGTTGTTTATTGGCTTGTTTTTTTTTAAAAAAAAACTATCTCAGAATGGCTGCAGTTTTAGAACTGTATTAAAACCTCCAAACAATAAAAACAATTTATGTACTGACAATTTTGTTTCTTAAAAGTGGGGAGCTGGGTAAGGCAAACACTGGAAGGCATTGTTGAGGCAGCCTATCAAAGCCTGGTGTGAAAGAGTCCCCAGTTGCTTCTCTCAAATGAAACTTGCACTTCAGAATGTAGAAAACATGTGGAGGCTACTTCTGCATTTCAATTAGAGAAAATTCAAAAGCTGCCCATAAAAAGGGAGTCTTGACTGCCAGGTTGCTACATACAAACATGAACTGCTTGCTGCCTACCCATTGCCACGCAAAAAAAAGTGCTCAATTTTGATCTGTATGCTCAAGTTAGGAAGGGGATGAGCAAATGTACCCAGGCTCCTGTTACAAACCTTTGGAGTCCTGGCCTTCATTTTAAACTCCACAGTCCTTGTGGTTGCATATAGAGTTGAAAACAAGGTAGTAAAATAAAAACCGAATTAAAAAGATCAGCTTTAGCTTCATAATTTCCACAGTTCTTTGAAGGGATGGCTGAAATTGCACAGTTCTGAAGGTAACTGCTTCAAAATGCAAATAAGCTGTGGTCCCTCTGGAGTCATCCTTGGTGCAGAACATGTCTGTCTGCGCCTAGCGTGGTGTTAGCAATGGAAACCACTTCCACTTTCCATTATTTCCATAGGAATTACATATAGAGGTGATTCTAATGTTGACAAATGAGACTACTATACTGACTCCAGTTCAAAAGCCCCTTTATGTGCAAATCTGAGCTTGGTTATGTGGCAAGTTTTTAAGTACATATTATGCATTCCCAAATGCTAGTATGCCCTCCTCTTCTGCAACTCATCTCATGAAATTCACCATTTACTGTTTCTTGCAATGTGGTCATAGTGCATACTGACAAATTTGTTTAGAATTGTTGGAGTTTCCCTACTTAAACAAATATTCGATTCAGATATCTCAGTTTAGCACTCTGGGGTTTAATGTAATTGTCAGCAATTTCAAATTAAAGTTGTTTTGTTGAGCAAAGCCACCAAAAATAATTTTTGGCTGGAAGTATAATTTAATATAAATGATGATGTCCATTTGTATGAAATCTTGCTGTCCAATATAAAAGCATTGAGGTGCTGTATTCAGAAACTGCACAATTGTTTTTTTTCTAGCGAACATGCTAGAAGATCCTAATGCATTCACTAGACAAATTCCAGCATGCTCTGTTTGTGACATGGCTGTGAAAGAATATCATGCACTTTTTCCAGCTATATCTGTGATCTGATTAGAAAACCTGTAGTCAATTATATGACTAATATGATTAATCGTTCATTGGAGCTGGTGTAGTGTATTGGCTAAAGGCTGAGCCACAAATTTGAAAGTTCCTGATTCGAATATTGCCTCTACCGTAAACTGCTAGGTGCCCTTAGGAAAATCTTTCTCTCTCTATGTGTTTCTATTTGTAGTATGGGGGATAATACTGACCTACCTTACAGGGTTGTAAGGACTACAGGTAGAAAATGCATCTGAAATGCTTTAAACATTTCAAAGTGCTGTACAAGTATATATAGTTAATCATCATCATCATCAATATTTTAGCCAATTCGTTTCTGCATAAATTTGCCTTTGAATAAAAGCATACTTTATTCTTAGATGATGTATCGTAGCAGGAACCCCCTTAGAAGATGCATTCTCCCTCTGTCTGAAAAAAGGAGAAATGTCTCTTCTAAGGGGATATCGGCCTTCTCTGCCACCCTCTCCCCCCATGTGTGTTTTAAAATCTAACCTTTTTAGAAAATGTACCCAGTGTATTAGGGACATCTTTTAAATCAAACAAGCAGTTGAGCCAATTGAATATTGCTACCCTGTAGTAACAGTTGCTTTTTTATTTCCTGTTGCATCCTATTAGGTGTTGTAAGGAAGTGCTGAGGTCCTTAAACCCATCTGTGGTAATTCTTGTGTGTGTGTTTCTGAACACTTTGTAAAAATAAGCATGTTTTAAATACTTAGCTCTAAAAAATCTTGTGAAATATTTTAGAAGGGGTTTAGGGAAATAGCTGCACAATCCATGTTGTTTGTATAATTTGAGCATTTTCCAAAGCTTATGTGAACCTCAGTCTTCTTTTTGTTAGTAGCAGAACATACAAAACCATAATTAGTTATGCAGACAGTGGAACTGTTTGTAGCTTTTAACTTTTAAACGTTTGATCAGCCATGCTGTGGCATGGAGCTGTAAGAACATCTACAATTTTCTACAGAAAGACTACTTTAAGTTCAGAAGGCTTGAAAGATAGCATTGTATTTCATGAACATTAGCTCCCACAGTGAAATGTATATCATTATGATGCATTAAAGCTTTGGCTAATTGGGTGGTATAGAAATGCAATAAAACAAATAAATTAAAGCCCATTGTGATTTCATGACAGTAAAGAAATATAATGTAATAATTGTAGCCTATGAAGTATTATGCTAGGTGCCACAATAAAATAGACATTGTGTCAAAGCTTAAAATATTAGGAAAAAAATGATTTTTTACGGTGAAAAAACTGAAGGACCTATGGAGACTTTTATTTTTGATAACAGATTTACTGCTTCCAAATATTATGTCTGCTTCCTGTTTCATGCTGGTGCCTTGTTGAACCACTCCACAAAATCAATGTAATGCTAGCTGACTCTGCAGACTGGCATATGATGGGCATATAATTGGAGGGCTCTAAAATCTGTCTGGGTAATTCTAATAAGTGAGAGACAATGGATGTTTCTTTTTGTGTATCAGTTGCTCTGTATCTCTCTGGACGGTGACTTATGCTATCAGTAAGGGCGAAATGGAATTTAATTCACTTCCTGTGTTGAAAGTTTAGTCGAAAGTAGTTCCGTTGTGTATCTATTTTTAAAAACTGATTACTCTGTGAAGCAGGCTCTGAAGCTGAACGAAGCTTATAAATGTTGACATAGGATGTTTAAGCCTGACTATTCAGCACTTATTTGCAAAAGTCACAGCTACACATATCAAGAGGACAGTTGTTGCTTACGCGGAATATCCTGCTATTGCAGGAATGCTATGCAGCCATTTATCTGCCTCGGTTGAGTCTGACATGTTAGATCAAAGGTGGAAAACATATGGCCCACAAGCAGCCTTTGGGGTTCTTTTGGGAGGCCAGAGAAATCCATTTAGAGGACACCCATCAAGCCATGGCCATTCACTTTGAAAACAATCTTCTAATGTCTTCAGATAGAGCAAAGTTGCAAAGATACAACTGCAGTAACAGCTGAGGATCTAATTGCAGGAATAGCTCAGGAACAGCTAAGGTCTAGGTTGTAGCTTGGAGGTTCTCCTAGAACCATCTCTGTCACTTGAGGCGCAGGTGGCCTCAGTGGCACGGAGTGCCTTCTACCAACTTCGGTTGGTGGCCCAGCTACGTCCCTATCTGGACAGGGATAACCTGGCTTCAGTTGTCCATGCTCTGGTAACCTCCAAGTTAGATTACTGCAATGCACTCTACGTGGGGCTGCCTTTGAAGGTGGTTCGGAAGCTGCAGCTTGTGCAAAATGCAGCGGCCAGATTGATAACTGGAACCAGTAGGTTCGAACATATAAGACCTACTCTGGCCCGCTTGCATTGGCTGCCTGTATGTTTCCGAGCCCGGTTCAAGGTGCTGGTTTTAACCTATAAAGCCTTACACGGCTTGGGACCACAATACCTGATGGAACGCCTTTCCCGACATGAACCTACCCGAACACTACGTTCAACATCTAAGGCCCTCCTCCGAGTGCCTCCTCCGAGGGAAGCTCGGAGGTTGGCAACAAGAGAGAGGGCCTTCTCTGTGGTGGCTCCCCAATTGTGGAACGATCTCCCTGACGAGGCCCGCCTGGCACCAACATTGTTATCTTTTCGGCGCCAGGTCAAGACTTTCCTCTTCTCTCAGGCATTTGGCAATATCTGAGGAGCCTGGGTTTGTTTTGTTTTGTTTTGAAGTGTTTTTTAAATGAACAGATTGTGTGTATGTTGTATGTTTTTGCTGTTTTAATTTTTGTATATTGTTTTTAATTGTTTTTAATCCTATGTAAACCGCCCAGAGAGCTTCGGCTATGGGGCGGTATACAAATGTAATAAATAAATAAATAAATAATTGCTTCCCATTCACTTTCTCACTATTTAGGTCTGTAGCTTAACCCATTCCACGTAGGGTGGGTAACTGAAGCATCACTAACCCTCCCCTCACAAAAGTATAATATTTATGAGACTGTGTATGGGTAATTTTGTTTGCTTATTTTTAACCCACCCTTTTGATATGGGATATAAGAATGAAATAATTCCACATAAAATCACAATCAAGTATTAAATCAGCATTAAAGCTCAGGAAACTGATTAAAAGTGAACTACTATCAATTTAGGACTTTTCAAGATTAGTACATGAACCTTCACTTATGCTGGAAAAATAGAGATCCAAGGCAGATACCACAGCACAGGTTCAATGTGCTTCTGGTTGTCCATCACTATTAGGAGGCAGGATGCTGCATTTTGTAACAGCTGAAATTTCTGAGCAGCTTTTGAGGGCAGCCCCACAGCGATTACATTGCATATTCTCTCTTTCTTGTGTGTGTGTGTGTGTGAGAGAGAGAGAGAGAGAGAGAGAGCAAGAGCAAGCAAGCAAGAGCGAGCGTGCATGTATATATGCTTCCAGCACCAAAGCTCAAAGCTAACAAACATACCAACCAGAAGTTTGGAGACTGCGAGGATGGACTTTTTCTCTGTGGATTTGGATACTAGGCTCTGAAATCGAGCTTGTTTTGTTCCTTGATTCAGAGGATCTTTTAATGAACGTTTGGATAGAAAAGCTCACTGAAATTGACTCTTCAAATGTTCCTTTGTCAAGAGACCTAATATCCATATAATTTAATTTTTCTGCATAGGCTAGCTTCCTTTCAAAGACAACTGTTGGATCATGTTTACTGTAATAGTCTGCCTTAAATCATTGATACAGTAGGCAAGCACATGACACTGGGAGGTAACATCACATGCTGGCACTGCTTATAACACCCAAAACGAGTACCTCACTTTCTGGATGTAGGAGTTCTTACTTTGAGGCCCATGCTGCTCGTCATTCATAGTATAGCTCAAAAAGAATACTGCAAAACTGGAAAAGGTGCAAGAAAGTCTAACCCAAATGATCAGTGAGTTTGAACACCTCCCCAGTTTGGAAAAGTTAACAATCTTGGGGGCTAAAAAAAGCTGAGTGAGGGGGACACATGGATAGACATGTATAAAATTATGCCTGCTGTGGAGAAAGTGGATAGGGAGAAAACTCTCACAGTAATAGAACCCAGGGACATCCAATGAAGTTGAATTGCAAGAGATCCAGGAAACGTAAAAGGAAGTATTCTTCACATAGTGCATAGTTAAACTATGGAACTTGTTACTACAAAATGTAGTAATGGCCACCAAGTTGGACAGCTAGTCACGATGTCTGTATATTTCTTCCATTATTAGAGGCTTCCATTATTATGTCAATTAAGGGGGAGCACCAGCAGGAAGGTGTTGTTGCACTCATGTCCTCCTTGCGGGCTTCCCATGAGCAGCTGGCTGACCACTGTAGTCAATGTTGGCATGGCTCTTCCTAATTCCTTATGTATGCCTGGATGTTGCATACTCACTTTTAGTGACTGGAGGGAAGTTTCAGTGGTATGTTAAGGCTAGAGTTAATCCCCAGGTTAGGATTAGAGTTGAGGAGGCAAAGCTTCCCAATCAGAAACCGGAGTCACAGAACAGCCTAGCAAGGCTAGACAGACTGAGTGGGCCACCAGGACAGCTTGCATACTGACTTTTAATGGCTGAGTGAATTCTCAATGGTACATTAGAGTTTGGGTTGTTCCTCAGGTTAGGGTTGAGGAGGCATAGCTCCTCGGGTGGGAACCAGGGCAGTGGCAGTATCTAGCAGGACCAGACAGACTGAGTGGGCCACTTGGACAGCTTGCATACTGACATTTAGTGGCTGGAGAGAAGTCTCACTGGTACATTAGGGTTTGGGTTAATCGTCAGGTTAGTGTTGAGGAGGCATGGCTCCATGGGTAGGAACCAGGGCTGCAGAAGTGCCTAGCAGGGCCAGATAGACAGAGTGGGCGACCAAATGAGCTTTCATACTGTTTGTGGCTGGACGGAAGTCTCAGTGGTATATTAGGGTTTGGGTTTATCTTCCGGCTATGGTTAGGGTTGAGGAGTTACGTTGAGCAGGAACCGGGCCCATGCAAGATTCTACCTGGGCCAGACACACTAAGATGGCCACCAGGACAGCTTTTATTATATGTAGCATTAATTGTGTATCACTTGGTTAGACTCAATCAAGACTTGCGAAAAATTGCCAAGTTTGGAGGAAAACACAGTTGAAGCTCTGAATTTTAATTGGATTGCACTATATTGGGTGATCTTTGACAAATTAATTTGCTTTCGTTGGGTTCTCAAATCACTACAATTGTGATTGTGCTGCCTTGCCGTACTGTAGTTTTCCTAATGGTACTTTGTTACATCAGTAAAATACTTTTGCAAGTCTGGGAGAGGGGACAGTCATGTAAAAATAGTTGTTGACTGTTACAAGTACAAATAAATTAATTATAAATAAACAAGTAGCTGTCATCACTACCCTGCCAAATCTACACTGAGATGGTGCTGCTGGTTTTAAAGAGCCCAGGAATTTGAGAAATTATTCCAGCTCTGTTTTTTCCCCCTTCTTGTAGATGATAACTTCCCTGGTAATGTTCTAATATGTGTGTTCATCATTAGGGCAGCAATGAGAAACTAACACCTTTATTTACGTGTAAACTTGAGATTAAAATACTTTGTACTAAGTGAGCCATGACATAATTTACCACTTCAGGTGTCTTTAATTCAGTGTTCCTAAATTACATGAAATTGCATTCTACATCTATCTATCTATCTATCTATCTATCTATCATCTATCTATCTATCTTCTCTCTCTCTCTCTCTCTCTCTCTCTTCTTTATTGGCCTTTAGTTCCTTTTCAGTGTTAATCTGTCTAGTTTGTACAAAACCACTCACTCAACACAATCTCATCTCAAGTTTGGCATGGCTTGATCCAAACTGGTCAGGCGTGTGGTCCCTTCTTCCATTCATTGATCCAAGCAGGCTCATGATGTTCATTTTGAAAGATCCTGAGCCTCACCAGTACAGTGTAAAAAATGGGTGCTCTGTCCCCATAGGAGAAGTTTGGTTTTAACTTGTAAACATCTTGTGACTCCCTTCATCAGTTTGTGACTTGAACTAACTTGCTGCTGAGCCAGAACATCTGGGTTACTTGTGAGAAGCATGTTTAAAGTTAATAAAAGAGTAGGTTAGTTGTGAGAATATGCATTACCTTTGTATGATGGGAAACTAGAATGTTACTTAACATTCTAGTTTCCCATCATACATCTTGATCTTGGACGTTTTGAATAAACAGTGCTTCAAGAGGCAAACTTGCTTACATAAGCTGTCCTCAGGTACATTTTCAGTCTTCCTCTCAAAATATAAATAAGGAAGCTGGGTTGTTATTTTTAAAGAGTATATTTGGATTTCCAAAAGTCGCTTGTGCCTTTAAATACATTCATAACATTAGTATTTATGGAAATTTAGGCATTTCTGGTATTTCTTCTTTCCATTTGTGCATAGTAAATTAATGATCTATTTATTTCAGGCTTTTAAAATACGGAATCAATCTATCACCAAACTGTTCTTTATTTAATTCCATTAACATCTTAAAATTGGCTAGTCTTCTCTAATTATAAGATACTGGGAGTACATTATTCTAAGATCAAGAGTGGGTCAGTAATTACATGCTTAATTCTGATGCTAATTTGCAAATTGCAACATGCAATTTGAGCTCTCTGCTGCAGCTGCTGCTAAATTTGCAAAGTATATCAACTTCTTTCTGCATGTTTTGAGGAAAACTCTTGAGATTCTGACCATCAAAAATCTAGTTGATAACATAAGGTTGTACTGGGGAGTATTGTAGGTAATAAAGAGCCTTATTTTGGGCCATCTAATTATTTAGATGGTACGTAGCATTGGTACTGGAACTTATATATCACATTCTTTAAAAATTCTGTGCCCAGAAAAGCTGAATTCGATGAGTTGTTTAAATTGTGCAAATTAAGTGAGGTTGCATATGTTTTCTTTTGCTTATTTGCTTTCTCTCACTTGCTCACTGACCACTGAGAGATTCCAGTGTGCCTATGCTTCAAAGCCTTTTGTATCCATGAGAGCTAGAAACTTCCTTAAAAAAAAGAAGAATGCTGAGATTCTAAGAATGCGGAATCGTGTGCCCAGTGCTAAATTCTACATTTATTTTGTACTTGCTTTTACTCTAGTTGTTGGTTTGATGTTTAATTTAATTCTAGATACCAGATGTCAGCCTTGTGCTGATAGAAGCAACCTAAACCATGCTTCATGAGCAGTCTTTCTGCTAAATATGAACTATAATAGCCCAGTTAGTTGTCTATTCATTCTGAAAGTTAGAATTATTCTAGGGACAATTCTTTTCAGAAGGGACTTTTGTGAAGTACTGAAGGTCCTGGTTGGGAGTATGGAATTGACCTCAGTGATAGTGTTAAAAGGAGATTTATTGGTGCAAATTAACACAATGGGTTAAAATGTGACTCTGACTTCTGCAAGACGGACTCTTGCAGTGTAAGAATGCTTTTATCCAGCAAACAGGAAACCGGAAAGGAACAGCCTGCTACAGGTCAGAGGGGAACAGCAACAGAAAGCTGAAGTAGGGGAAGTGAGGGCCCATTTAGGGGCTGCAGTGAAGGCTTTCAGTGGAACTAGAAGTACTCGGTTGACCCGTTGACTTCCTGCAAGACAGATGGAGCCAAAACAGTAATGAAGAGGGGAAAGAAGTAGTACAACCACAGCACAGAGGAGGAAGAGAGCCGAGGACAATATCCGTTTAGTGTCTTCGGAACTGGATCTGGTGTGGTTTGTCTAATCTTGCTATCTGATCAAACCTCTTTGTCTACTGGGGTTCTTGATATTTCCATTTTTGTAAAACTGGACACTGTAAAGCTAGAGTGGAAAGCATAGGAACTGAGCATCACCGCTCCCTCCTCCACTTTTTAAGTATCTGCAAAACTCACTTCACACAAGGACTGAGGTAAAAACGCATTGTTTTTCTTGAACACTTAGGCAGTGTTTAAAAGAGCCCCCACACCCATGACTGGTCAGTGGTTGTTTTTTTTGGGGGGTGACTGCTCACGTGTTGGATGCAATTGCCTATTCAGGAAGCATTGGCTCTCAATTATATCATTGCATATCGGAATCTGATTGGCTTCAGAGTATCATGGCATGATCCCTGATTGGCTTGGAGCACCTATGTGATTAATCCCAGAAGTAGAGGTAGTAATTAGAAGGGAGAGAAAAGCACAGAAGCAGTAGCAAATGGGGAAATAATATCAGCAAACTGGATTGAAAAGGATTTGTCAGTTGTTTGTGTCCTACCAAAGTCTACTTCCTACCTGAAAATTGAAACAGGAGATTATTTTGCACAGCACTGTCCTTCAGTAGATTTAAATATTGAAATGTAAAATAAATAAATAAATAAATACAGAGAGTCTTATTAACTGCCCCTCATCCCCAACAAGCCAAAAGGAACGGCTACTTCTGAATGACAGATGCAGCTCCAAAGTATCCAGCAAACCATTGGTGCGATATACATTTTACTAATAGAATGTGTATCATGCTGAACGTGTGCTGAGCTCTTCTTCCATATGCTCTCGTATCTTATGCAAATAGGATTTTGATTTTTTTTAAAAAAAAAATCCGCAGTAAATGCTGCCATGATATTACCATTGTAGTTGTTGATAACAATATTTTTTTTCCCATCCTTTTCTTTCTAGAAACCAAAGCTAACCACTGAATCAACCTTTCTCATTAATGAGGCCCAATATAACATTGCTTCAAGGTTAGGAAATGCTATTACAATGTTTGTAGTAGTAGTAGAAGTACTAACCTACAGGGTGGAAAAAGTATCATAAACACCTAAAACTCCATATCCTTTGTTGAAATAACGACTAGGAAATATTAATGTCAACACTCTGCTTGATATCGAGCAGAGCATAAGTGTCAAAGTCTTTGCCCAGAGATCTCACAAAATGTTAGTCGAGGCAGGCCATACAAGATAGATCCGAATTAGCAATGAATTGCTGGGGAAAAGCAGTCAGATAATGGGGGAAGGAGTCAGGCAAAAGGGAGAGTGATTGCGGAAGGAATTAAAACAAATGCTGAAGGTGGCAAAGGACGCTAGTGCAAGTTTGCGCAGGAGGCTGTAAAGTTGGCTGCAGGGACATAACCTTCATGGCTTCAGCAGCGATTTCAGGCTGCACCTATAACAATTCCAAAGGTTTTTTTGATGGAACTCCTCAACCCCGCCCCCAGCATGCCTTTGGCTCATGTAATCAGTTATCAGATAAGTAATTGCAGGGTATAATCAGGCAGGGATGTAAAACCTTTTTCCTGGGACTTTGTGCCTGTCAAAAATAGCATATACCAGCTTGTTGGAAGGGATTAAAGTTCAGTGCAGGAAGCCTTTTGATAGGGCTCTGCACTTGGTGCCTAATCTATCACAAATTGCAAGACCAGACTTGAGTAATTAGATGCACCTAGCTCTTACTAGCAAGTCCTAGTTACTCATCATGATGCTGCTATGTGGATGATGGCTATTGTGATATTCTCCTAAGTGAAGCAGCAATGAAGACGTGGGTATTTTTAAGCAGTGGATGCTGACCTGATGCATCCAGTTTCCTTTCCCACCCATCACCTGATGGCTCAAGGAAAGTAAACCACAGGCTCATAAAATCGTCATTTGGTGTTTTAGCTTTCCCTCAGGCCTGCGTATGTTGTAATTTTATGTCCTCGTTTATACTTGCAAATAACATTTACATTTATGGCGCTTAAGCACCTGAGAGCAACTGTTAGAAAGTGAGCTTGGCTAATCATGTTGCTTAGTTATAATTACTTCAGTTTCCTGGAGGGAAAAAAAACACACCATTCTGTCAACATGATCCAGTGAGGCAAGAGATCACTCTTCATATTCAGATTTTAAAGAAGCTGCCAATGAGTTAAATATACATAACCAGAAAGTTAATTGAGTTTTTTAGTTTTTTTTAAAAAAACCAACAATATTGAAGTTCTCCTTTTATGTCTTGCATATTGCATTGAGTCCAACTAAGCACTGCTCCTTCCTAAACCTCTCCATAAAGAGAGATTAGACTGAACTAGTATATATACGTAAGGCAGTAACAGCCTGGGATGGTGAAAGGAATAATATGTGAGTTTGTGTGTCCTTTCCAGTGAATGTGTGTCAAAAAGCTATCCTCAAAAGCATCTGCTCAGGGTACTGTTGAAATGCTAGTCTTAATATCATGCCTAACATTGATTGATTGTTTGGAAATAAGAGCTGTGGCCTTGAATTATACCTGAATCTTGCAGGAGATTATTGTTGCACAGTCCATTGGAGATCTGGTCAGTTTTCTGTTCTGCAGTGTCGAATAGCCATGCCTGTTTTTGGGTTCTTGCAGGTTCTGGAGATTTCAAAACTACCCTAATGTAATAATGAGTTCCTAAATAAGAGCAAAACTGTTTTGTGTACATGCATTCGTTTCCCATCAGTATCATAACTGAACTAAAATAATTGCCGTAGCCAACATTCTGTGCTCTCACCTCAGCCACAGCTGAAGGCTGGCAGATTAAAGGGAATGGAAGAAACAGGACCATCACATTCATGTGGACTTCTGTAACACTTCCAGTGAACAGTATTCTAATAAAGCAAGAAGACTAAAATTTGGATGAAGGTTGTGTCTTCAGTGTCTTAGCACAAGAAGTGAAAGGGTAGACGATAGAGATGTAAAATTTCTGGAAACGTTTTTTCCCTGGGGGGGGGTTCCCTCCCCCCGGAAAAAATGAAAAAAATTGGGGGGAAAATGCAATATTAGCACTTTTTACAGATTGAAAGACACTTCATTACTTTAGGAACATAAAATGTAATTATGTACAAGTGAAAAAATTGGTATATTAAAAGTACAGTGCATTCAAACAATTACTACAAATTGAATTTATTTTTTACATTTTTACTTTTTTGGGGGTAACAAGTGGAACTACAAGCTCCTGAACTGTAAAGAACCTTTTTGGTTTTGCCAGTTTATGAGGATCAGGCAAAAACAATTTTAAAGAACCCTGAAGAAACCATCAACATTACTAACAAAGAAAATTATTTATGTCTCTGCTAGTCCTTCACAGTGTCACGCAGACAAGCTTCACATCTCTAGTAGCCACCTTGTTAGAGCTGGTTTTGTTGTGATGAAGGTTGGCGCACTGGCTCAGTCAAAATCCAAACAAAGGAAAAGAAGTCATGACCCCTTTGATGAGGTTCACCTCTCACTTAATCCCATGCTTAAACCAGGGGTCTTAAACATCTGCACAGAAATGCCCACTAGCAGTGTTCACACATTGATAAGCAAAAAATTCTGGCTTCATAAACCAGAATGTGAGCAGGCTGCATGTTAGTGCAGGCAACCAGTTCGCTCCTCGCTTTACATGAACACGTAAACAAACCAGGAAAGGATAGCTTTGTGTGATGTCCAATTGAGGATTATTATGGTTCAGTGTGCCAAAACACACTAGGGATTTCAAGCCCTGTCTGCCAGGTGGGATTATAAATGAAAGAAATATGTAAAACAAAGGTGCCTGGCTTTTTATGCATCTTTGGCTGTTGTTTTTGTATTATGTTTTACTAGCTACCAATCTTTAAGGTAGAATGGAATGATGGAAACATTTTTAATAAACATTTACAGTAGGTAGGAGCCATAATTAAAGACGAAGTATAAAGTACTGATTTTGTTGTGAAAACGGGCATGGCTTTGTTAAATTCTTTCAGTGATATGTTTTTCAGTAGAGTATCTGAACGCAAGTTAGCATACTCAACACACCCAGCATTTGTCAGGTTGTTTCACTATTGTGACATACATGAATACTTTCCTATTATGATGAAATTACTGATACAAAGGATTATCCATATACTTAGCCTGGAATAGAAAGTATTCATTGGGTTTTTCCTTGGTACCGCTAAATTTTCAAACATTGCATTTTTGTATGGTGGGATATATTTACAAGAAACCGAGTCCTAGTACATCACTAGTTTGGGTGTTTTTAAAACAACAAAAATGCATCTATGAGCATTGCAAAAGATGTTAATGAGTTGTGTTGGTTTTGTAAGCTCTTGCCTCTTGTGTGGATCCCTATTGTGACTCTGTCAGAGAAAGCAGTCCTAAATGAGTAATAAGGTATGAGGAGCACTTGGGAGTTCAACTGAATATTTACCCCTACCTTCCTTCCTACACCCCAAAAACCATGTGCATATAAATGAGCCCTTGTAGCAATCATTGATTTCATATTGTATGGTTTTAAGCTGTATTTTGCAAATTGTCCAGAGGGCTTTGACTACAGGGCAGTATAGAAAAGTAATAAAGAAAGAATAATAAAACAGCGCAGAGCAACTAACTATTCAGTTGACCTGTCTCAATTCTTGATATAGAGAAGGATAACCAAAGAGTTACATCTTTAAGGGGGGGGGGGGGGAAACTATCTCATGATTGGAAGCATCTGGTGCTGGAGATTAGACACATGGGGGGGGGAGCCCACCCTCCCACTGTTGCTGCCTAGAAGATCAGTAATAAACACAGGGCAGTGGTAGTTTCCTTGTAGCTGTTGGCAAATCTGTTGATGGGAAGCCAGTGTGGGCTTCTGGATATTTTAGTTAACTGCCCCCTTGCTTTTTTTGTGTGTGAAAATAAAACAATAAAAAAATCATGTGATATAAACCTTTTTAAAATGTCCTTCATAGTTGGAGAAAACTTTGGGAAAATGAAAGTAACCATGTAAAAGGCAGCAGCTGTAGCTCACCTTGAGTGGCTTGTATGATTAGGTATCAAAACAGGAATATACAACCAAGTGAAAGTTTCCTTGCGAAGGAGTCACCTGGTAAAATGCTAGTCCTGGCCTGGAAGGTGGGTGACTCTTGCTAGCTTGAAGGCTAGATGCATTATAGGCTATGCATGTATTCTATCATGTCAATAATCCATTCACTTCCTCCATACTTCCCTCTCACCCCATATGCCCTTGTTTTTTCCTTTTACCGTCTTTAGATATGAGGAACAGAAGGGGATTTCCCTGTGTGTACACCTTTTCTCCTATGAAATTCTGAACTCTGTATTTCCCTATCTTAGCCAGATCTAGGTTAGTGAGAAATGACACACTGGATTTGCCTGATTAAGTAGGTTTAAATTGCAAATGACATGCAAACCTCCTTTAAATCTGGCATTACAGAGGTGAAAGGTAAACAAATACGAAAGCATTGAGCAAAGGCCATATGAGCTCTAGGTTGATCATAGACTTCCAGCATGACTTCGAGTGAATTTTTAAACCTTTCCATTGCATAGCTAGAAGTAATTAAAATATTTGTCTATAGGGGACTTGCGAACTGAAGCCAAGTCTCCAGACTGTTGTGAGTTACAATGGATAGCAATAAATATAGCAAAGTTAGAAAATGTGATCCAAAATGTGCCTGGAAAATCAGATTTCCTGCTTCCCTCCCTGCTTCCTCTGGCTGCTTGTTTCAAGGCAGATCTGCTTTTGTGATCTTGCAGGCGCAACCTTACAAAGCTGTCCCTGATCTTCAGCCATATGCTAGCAGAATTGAAAGGCATCTTCCCAAGTGGACTCTTCCAGGGAGACACATTCCGGATCACAAAGGCAGATGCGGCAGAATTCTGGAGAAAAGCTTTCGGGGAGAAGTAAGTATCATTGCAAAATATGCTTCTGTCTTCTAGGGCTCCAGCAAGTCTTTAGGTGAAGGGAACTTCTAAACGTGGGGCTTCTGCCAAAGCCTTTCAAAAGGTGTGTTCAGCATCTGTGAATAGTATAAAACCGAACCCCGAGGGGAGCCCTCAGGGAAGATTGCAAGGCAGGGGCTAAAAATCTCCCCATTGTCAGGAAGAGATGGGACACACGCACACACATACCCCTGTATTCCACTGAGCACCTTCTAGCTCCTACCATCGCCACCACCAGCTTATGGCCAATAGGCGCTACTGCCGAAAGATCCACCCAGACAGTTCCTATGTCTGTCTTCAGACTTCTTCTATCACTGCAATATGGCTGCTGACTGTTGTGCTGGTGTTTTTGTCTGTAATGCTGCCTTCATATTAGGGAGTTTTTGGTTGAACACGAAACAACGTTGAATAGCAGTGAAATGGGCCAGTCCACTTAGAATATCAGACAAACGAACCAGATGTTTCATGCCGTCTCACCAGTTCTGTTGGTCACAGTTCTACTAGATCCGTGTGTTTTTTTGTAACCGCTTTAGGCAAAAGTGGGAATTAATGTCTCTCGACTCCAAAGAACGAGACTCACATAACTCTAGATGGTTGTCTCTAGAGATTAATTTAAGTGTAGTTGGAGGCCAGAATCATGTTTCTTCCTAATAGAGCTTCCGTTTATGAAATATGCATTTTAATTCTATAAAAAGATACTTGGAAAGTGCTAGTTGTCAAAATGTTTACTTGTAGCCCTTGCTTGTAAAAGGTTAGGTTTCTTTACTTCCTGAAGTTAACTTGTCACTAGCTTAATATCTGAAAACAGCTAATTAAACACCATATACTTGTTTAGACAAAGACTGACACATCCCTTTATCTTGCTGTTCTACAGATATAGGGACAGCTGTTTCAGTAGTCAGTTTCCTCCGTTACAGAACAGATTTAACATTAGAGCTGATGTTGTCCAGTTGCACTTTAGTGTGAATCATTTTTCTTAAGCAATGTGCCTTAAGAAAGCTTACATGCCTTTATCTCTTTCCTTCATGGCTGCATATATAGAATGTTATGGTACTATGGCAGAAAATAGGATTCTCAGGACTGCTTTTCCCCCACTGCTAGGACCATTGTTCCATGGAAGACCTTCCGCCAGGCCCTACATGAAGTGCATCCTATAAGTTCAGGCCTAGAGGCAATGGCACTGAAATCAACTATTGACTTGACATGCAATGATTACATTTCGGTGTTTGAATTTGACATCTTTACCCGTCTTTTTCAGGTAAGGGAAAAAGGGACACTGCTTGCTTTAACCTTAAGGTGCAGCTTAACCTTATTTTCCCAGGCAGTTTAGTCTTTCTGTTGTTTAAAATCTACGACTGTATTTTAAATCTTTGCGTTGCTGCTAAATTTGCTTTAGTTTTTATTTTTATTTTATACTGTAGTTTACAATTTTTAAACTTTTATATGATACCTTATGTTGTATTTTATGATTTTAATTGTTGTGACCTGCCCAGAGAGACAGGTCACAACAACTGAATAAATGGTTTCCTCATTTTGTAGTACTGTTATGTCAGTATTGTAATAATGTAATAAATGAATAAATTGTTTCCTCATTTTGTAGTACTGTTATGTCAGTATTGTCATTTTTAATCTAACCATTTTGCACTTGCTCAGTCCTCAAATGTTTCTCTTCTCCATTGTTAGCAAATTCCTCTTTTCCAAAATGGCGGCACTAATCTGTTGGACTTCCACTGCCATTTTAGAATTGTGAGAGTAGGAGGATTTAAATGCTGATACCTGGAGAGTTGCTCCATGGGGCAGCTTTGACAAGAAAGGTGCCATACACCAGTAGACCTTGTTCTGAGTCCAGGGGGTCGGAATTCACTGAGAATCTTAGCTGAGCCATTAACTCATGTTCAGCAAGTCATTAGCTTCCAGCTTCTGACTAAAAAATGAGAACAACTCATTCTGGAGGATTGTCGTTGATATAAATGAGAGCAGAATTGTAACGTCATGTTGCAGAATGCTGTAAAATTGTGCACTGTGATTTTAAACCCTATGCATGCTTACCTAGGAGTAAGCCTCATTGTAAACCTACATGGGATCTGGCTGCATGAGAAATAGCAGAGAAGCACTAATCTGATGTAAAATGAGTTCAACTTGTATTGTGATGGAGGGGGATGTGATAGGCAAGCACATTTTCCTGCTGGAAATTATTAGTTATATGTCCCCCCCTTTCTCTCCTCCCGCCCCCCCAGCCATGGTCATCTTTGCTCAGGAACTGGAATAGCCTTGCAGTGACTCATCCTGGTTACATGGCATTCCTCACATATGATGAGGTCAAAGCACGGCTTCAGAAATTCATTCACAAACCTGGCAGGTGAGTGAGTGCTTGAAGGCAGCATCCCTTCCTTGCTATTCTACTGTACTCTGTCAAAAGAGGTTTGATGTAACTCGGAGGCATTGGAAGGCACTTTGGCATTAATTGGCAGAGATCTAAGCTTAAGGCAAGTACACAGAATCTTGCCTTAAGCTTAGAACTTATTGTCAGCACTGACTGACAGCGGCTCACTGGAGTTTCAGGCAGGATTCTTTCCTGGGATGCCGGGGTTGAACCTGTGACCTTCTGCATGCAAAGCAGGCACACTACCCATTGAGCTATGGCTGAGCTATGAGGTTTTATCAGCAGGCTTGAATCCATTTGCATGTATAAACTTTCAGCGTAAAGACAGTGGGACAGCAGGAAAAGTTGCTTAAGCAAGTGGTGGTGTAAGGCAGGGCTAACTAAGGTTTTTGCAAGTAAGTGGTGCTGGGTAAGAATGTACGAGAATTTCTTTTTGATTCATTTTTAACTTGAATTTGCCTTGTTCACAGCAGTTTGAAGAATAGAGCTCGCACATTCTCTATCTTGCATTTGCAAAGTGCATACTTTAGAAAATTGCACTTGTTCTATGCGGGGAAAGTGCACATGTGGATGTGCGCTTTCAAAATACACGTACCAAAATACGTGCTTTCTCCATTTACAAGCCAAGAAAGACAGATTGGAATCGGAAACGGGAGCAAGGTGATGCGAGCTTCAAGCTGGACCCCAGTAAATCACTGATTCTCCCATCCCTAGTGGTGGGTTGCTGCCCACCCAGGTGACTAGGTGTGCAAACTCACAGGTCTTGCTTGGATGGGATGTACAGTCAAACCATCACTTTTTGTGCAGCCTGAGTTGTGCAGTCCGAAGTAATTGCCAATGCTGGCAACATGTTTTTTCAACTCCATCTACATTCAGTCAGCAAACCTTACCTCTGCATTTCATACTCCAGTGGAGGAATTGTGTGAAAAGTGTCTAGCCTTCTGGAGGTCCAGAAACATTGTCCTGATTCCAAGTAGTAGTTTTGGACTCAGTCGCAGGACTAGAGCCACACTAGTTGCAAATCTTGATCATAGAACTCTTTCTGGGAATGAGTTTATTGCTTTCCATCACCAAAGAGTTGAATACGGAAAAGCTCCTATATATCTAAAGCCAACTTGCAACATCAGAGAAGTGAAGAGCATCTTGTAGTGATGGATAAGGCTCAATTTAATGTTGAAAGGTGTTTTCTTTTTTAAAAATCCTTTCTATCTGGCTGTAGGTTCTCATTTTAAGTCTACAGGTGGAACTGATGTGGAAAACTTAAGACGAACATGAGAGATTTTCAGCTGTTCCATCTTACTTTTTTAAAGGCTCTATCTGTAGGTAATTTAGCTAGCAATGTCATCTTACCAGTGAAGTCCGTGTGTTCCTTTTGTTTTCAGTTATATTTTCCGTCTGAGCTGTACGCGACTCGGTCAGTGGGCAATTGGTTATGTCACTGCGGATGGAAATATTCTACAGACAATCCCCCACAATAAACCTCTCTTTCAAGCACTGATTGATGGCTTCAGGGAAGGCTTGTAAGTAACTTCCACAATGTGGTGTGTCACGACTCCTGTCCATTCCTGTTAGTGAGTCTGTAAGACGATACCTTCTTCTGTCATTGGAAGGCAGGAGAGAACCAATGGATGAATCTTGCTCTATTATTATTATTATTATTATTATTATTATTTATTTATTTATTATTATTATTATTACACTTATATACCGCCCCATAGCCGAAGCTCTCTGGACGGTTTACAAAAATTAAAAAGATTGAGCATTAAAAAGACAATATACAAAATTTAAAACCATAAACATAAAACAGCTATCATTAAAACACTTTAAAACATTTTAACTGTTAAGCCTGGCCATAATGTCAAACCTCAACTTGAGCTGTTAAAATGCCTGGGAGAAAAGAAAAGTTTTGACCTGGTGCCGAAAAGATAAAAGTGTTGGCGCCAGGCGGGCCTCATCGGGGAGATCATTCCATAATTGAGGGGCCACCACAGAGAAGGCCCTCTCCCTTGTTGCCATCCTCCGAGCTTCCCTCAGAGTAGGCACCCGGAGGAGGACCTTTGATGTTGAGCGTAGTGAACGGGTAGGTTCATGTCAGGAAAGACGTTCCATCAGGTATTGTGGTCCCAAACCGTGTAAGGTTTTATAGGTTAAAACCAGCACCTTGAATCGGGCTCGGAAACTACAGGCAGCCAATGCAAGCGGGCCAGAATCGGTCTTATATGTTCGAACCTTCTGGTCCCTGTTACCAATCTGGCCGCTGCATTCTGCACAAGCTGCAGCTTCCGAACCGTCTTCAAAGGCAGCCTCACGTAAAGCGCATTGCAGTAATCTAACTTGGAGGTTACCAGAGCATTGCCTTAGGTATTTTTCATTCTGTGTGCCATGTAACTTCACAACCTTTACTTTTGTGTTAGGACACACCTCCAACTTAAGCACATAGTGAAGTGTTGTAACCGGATTAAAGGATGGAGTCTAAATTTGACACTTGCCTTGCAGTCAGACTCAGTTTCTCCTTTTAGCCTTTCCAGTCTGATGCTACACTTAGACCAAAAAGATCAGAATTGTGCTGCAAACATGCTTGTGATATCACACAGTCTGGTTAAGGTATTGCAGCAAGATCAGCTGAGAGGTTCTTGAAGCTGAGAGATATGTCATTTTTCAACACATTCATGTTAGCGGATAGGGGAACCACAAAGCAAAGTATTTTAAGCAATCTGGGTTTTGCAAGTGATGCCTTTTAAGAAAGTTCATTTTCACAATACCCCCCCCCCCCCCCCCCCCCCCCCCCCCCGGTAGCCAAGGCTTTCCCAGCAAAGACACTTGGCTGAAATTGTGCCACATTCATTTGGTTCCACTGTAGTTGGCAGAAGTTATTTCTGTTGAACAATCTCATGTTCTACTCTGTAGTTACTTATATCCTGATGGACGGAATCAGAATCCTGACCTGACCGGTCTGTGTGAACCCACACCACAGGATCACATTAAAGTTACACAGGTGAGCAAAGGCTGCTACCTCTTCCTCCTTTCCTTACTTGCAATCTTGGCCAGCAGCATTACTCTAGTCCTATTGCAAGCAAGATTCGAAGGCTTGTTTTGGGTCTTGTAGTATGGATACCGCAAGGGCTTGGATTTGGGAAGAAATAGGCTGAATTTGGACAACATGATAGTCAATGGTGGGGTAATAATCAACTTTACAGTTCTTCATCTAGGGGGTACTCGCCACACAACATGGTAATAAATAATCAACTGTGGTGTGGATTAGGATCAGCGCTGAGTTGACTATGGCAGCATTCGGGCGACAGGATAGTCAATACAACTGACGATTGTTTCCCCCACCCCAGTTGCTTATTGTGTCGTCCGAATTCAGCTGTAGAGTAGAAATCACAATTTGAGTCTGGGACAGTCAAGAACATGGATCAGAGTGGGAGAGGTTGCAGTGATTTCTTGGTATGTTAACTTTTCCTCCTTGTCCAGAGAACGAAGTTTGTAAACTTCATGTTTAGGAGGGGTTGGCTGTGTCATAATCATGCCATATTCCATTGTGGCACAATTTGGACTGCCTCCTCCTTAGAGGGGAAAATAGGTGGTCATAGATAGGTTGTTTAAATACATGCGATCTTTAAAAAACGTCAGTTGCCAGCAATGAAGCTGAGCTTGGTAGTAGTAAAGGACAAAAATGTTATCTCCTTGTAAGTTTGAGATTTCATTACCTGCTAGATATTATGAGGGGAGACATGATCAGACACCATTCTTTCTCCCTTTTACTCTTAGGAACAATATGAATTGTACTGTGAGATGGGATCCACCTTCCAGCTCTGTAAAATTTGTGCGGAAAATGACAAGGATGTGAAGATAGAGCCCTGCGGCCACCTCATGTGCACTTCGTGTCTCACTTCGTGGCAGGTTTGGGATTGGCTCTCTTTCAGAGGAGGGGGTTGCTTGGCCCTTGCCTCTCTGCTGTCTCCATTGAAAGCTGCAGTCGCTAAGCTCGCTTGCCTGGGCTTCATATGTATTGACGTAGCTGCTGATGACTTCACGAAAGGCCTCTGGGGGTTGGGGGATGTCGTCCCTAGGCCCTGTTATCTTCAATGCGAGTAAGCCGTTGCATGTAGTTGTGTGCCAAAGCAATTAGATTTTGCAGTGTGGCACGAGCGAGTTGTGAATTGTAAGCCACTGCAGTCATCCTGGATATCTGGGAACAGTAGTTTAGGGTCCCGTTATAGCTTGTTGAAGGGGAACAAAACATAAAAAACCATGATCTTTCTCCCCCTTTTTGTGTGGTCTTATGAGAACCAATAAACGGGGACAAACTTGTTCTCTTTCTATCGCTATGTCAAACCATAATTCTAACATGCATTTTGGTAACTCTGGGGTAGTATGGTTTTCCTTTTCTTCCCTACCCGGTACCATGGCGTTGTTATAACTAGTCCTCCTTGTCTTTTCCTGCAGGAATCTGAAGGGCAGGGTTGTCCGTTCTGCCGGTGTGAAATTAAGGGCACAGAGCCTATTGTAGTTGACCCGTTTGATCCCAGAGGAGGGGGAGGGTTACTGAGGCAAGGTGCAGAGGGGGCCCCCTCCCCAAACTACGATGACGACGATGACGACAGAGCGGACGAGTCGCTCTTCATGATGAAAGAACTGGCTGGTGCGAAGGTAATGGCCCTATTGCCAAACCCTCTTCTGTAAGTAGAGTGCATGCGGCTCCCTGGGGGGCTTCCATCCAGGCACCGGCCAGCCCCATGCCCTGACTTGATTGTCTTCCAACATGACTCACTTGTGCTGGGCTTGCCTCATGTCCCTCTAACGGGGGGGGGGGGGGGCTTGTTGCCCTCCAGGTGTTTTGGCTTGCAACTCCCATCAGATAAGCCAGTACTGGGACCACAATACGTGACGGAACGGCTCTCCCGACACGAACCTACCTGTACACTACGTTCAACACCTAAAGTCCTCTCCGGGTGAATACTCCAAGGGAAGCTGGGAGGACGGCAACAAGGGAGAAGATCTTCTCTGTGGTGGCCCCCCAATTGTGGAATGATCTCCCCAGTGAGACCTGCCTGGCGCCAACATCATTATCTTTTTGGCACCAGGTGAAGACTTTTCTCCCAGGCATTTTAACAGCTTAAGTTGAGGTTTTTAACTGAATTTTTGGCCTGGCTTCAAGTTTATAATGTTTTAAATGTTAGCTGTTTTTATGTTTTATGTTTTTAAATTTTGTAAATTGACTTTTTAATGTTCAATCTTTTAATTTTTGTAAACCGCCCAGAGAGCTTTGGCTATGGGGTGGTATATAAGCAACAACAACAATAACAACAACTTACACTCACAGAGAAAAAAGAAAAATGGGCACAAAAAGTACTCCATGGGAATCACTACAGCAAAATACAGAACCCACAAATAAACAAAGAACAATTGTACGAATGGCTCAGGAAGGGTGAGCTATTTCCAGAAACCGAATAGCTATACAGGATCAAGTTATAGCAACCAAGAACTACCAAAAATACATCATAAAAAATAACAGTTTAACAACAGACCTATGCAGGAAATGCCATCAGTTCCAAGAAACAATAGACCATATAACAGGAGGATGTAAAATTCTGGCAGGAATGGACTATACGGACAGACACAATACAGCTGCAAAAATAATTCGCCAACAACTGGCCATCAAATTCAACCTTATCAAACAACCTACACCATACTATACATATTCACCCGAAACAATCCTCGAAAATGCAGATCATAAAATATACTGGGACAGAACAATTCATACAGACAAGACAATACCTTGCAACCAACCAGACATAATGTTCATAGACAGAAAGGAAAAACACATATACCTCATTACATAGCAATACCGAATGACAAAAAGGTTGTTAAAAAGGAAGAAGAGAGAAAAATATACACCACTGGCCATGGAAGTCAAAGAACTATGGCAACAGGAAACGGTCACAATTATCCCATTAGTCACATCAGTCACCGGCATCACATCAAAATATATATGTATACAGAAAACTTCCAGAAACGGCCTACCAGAATACATCTACACCAACATCCAGAAAGCAGTCATAATTAAAACATGCTCAATCGTCAGGAAATTCCTGAATCAATAAAAGACAGCATGACTTGGCAAAACCCGTCATGTCCATCTAGAAAAACTGCCACAAGCGAGAAAGAGAATAATAATATAATAATAATAATAATAATAATAATAATGTCAGTGCTGAAAGGACACGAAGTTGTAGGTCAAAACATCTGGAGGGCCACATGTTGCCCACTCTTACCTAGCACTTCTTGTCTGCATCCAGATTTCACAAGGAGTCTGTAGTAAATTACAATAATATATTTTTTGTAGACTGTCAGATATAACTTTTTGGTGTGATTGATGGCCAGACATTTACTGATATTGTTGTGTTTTAAAACTTATCGATTGTCTATTATTGACAGGACTGTTCTGAGTGATAATTCAGTTTGATTGTACCATCCAATATTATATGTGTTGCAAAGAAAGAAAAAAGCCGTTCACTGCTCCAGCCCAGCGTTCCTTGGCCCTTTGAACCTGGAACGTTTGTTCTGAACTTGTTTATTGGGAACTTTGATTTATTTTATTTTTTGCATCCTGGTGTTGGCATCTGTTTTGTTGGATCAAATGATCACTGTGAGGTCTATACGTGTATATATAAACAAATCTGTCTGAAGTTCTCCTTCAGGCTTTAATAATCTATAAAAAACCATAAATATATGTGCGTTGGCCTTCAATACATGTTGCAGCGTGGAGTTCACCTGTTCAGTGTGCCAACCAGACATGCCCTGTGCCACAATGCTCCATCCTGTTTTTGGTCCTCCCCCCTAGATTTCCTTTTCTGAAGATTTTGTTGTACTTCTGCAAACCTCGGAATCCCCTCTGAACGTGCCCCTTACACACAGGTGGTGCTGTTTTGGCTACGTAAGGGTCTATACATGGGGAAGTTCACTATTACTATACAGGACTTGGCCTTCATTAAAGCTATTCTGTAATTGCATATAGACATCTTGCATTTGGTTTTAATTTAATCACCTCACTTTCCACTTTATGGGGGAGCAGATCAGTGACTTCTGTGATGTCGGTGTCTTGGCAGAGGGCATTTGCGTGCCTCTGCCCTGCTCCTTCCTCAGCTAGGGTCTGCACTTCAGATGGCAGAGCTTGCCACCTAGTGGTTCTAAAACAAAAGTGGCTCTTGTGTGGTGTGCACATTCATGGGCAACGCAGAAGAGATTCTGTATTCAGAGTAAACCCTTTTAGAAATGAACTGCCAGGTCTGTTGGGGTGGGGGAGGGACTTGAACATATTAGCGTGTGCTCGGTTCGTAGCAGTAGATTGTCAACTGAAGTTCATTAAGGGTTGACTTGCAGCTCCAACGCAGTGGGGAGTTGGGCTATATTGGGTTAAGAAATGTTTTGACAAGGGGCTTCCTTTCGGCTCTTTGCAGGTAGAACGTCCGCCTTCTCCTTTTTCAATGGCTCCGCAGGCATCACTCCCCCCAGTCCCCCCACGATTAGATCTTCTGCAGCAACGAGTATCCAACCCCCCTGGGGCTTCAAGTCCCGGGACTACGTCTAAGGTAAACACACAATCTCTCTCTCTCTCTCTCTCTCTCTCTCTCTCTCTCTCTCTCTCCTATAAAGTGATGCAGATGTGAACGAGTGCAGACTTTCTGAATGTGGCATTCCTTCATTTGTCCAGGGAGATCCTAATTTTCTGAATTTGCATAGAAACGCTCTTGTCTTCCATGATTTTGCCTTCCATGCTTTTTCTTCGCTCGCACCCACAGGTGTGTTTGCGTAAGGCCATTTAGCGAAGCATCAGCTCGCCATCTGGCTGATGTTTGATTTTCAGCCAGGGTACCACTTAAGACTTGCAACTGTTCTGATAGGAACAGCGTTGCTTAGTGCAGCCATTTAGCTGTGCTTCAGGTGGCCTCAGAGGCTCTTTTTCCCCCGGTTTCGTCTGCCTGGATTCCTACTTGCAACCACAGTGTCAAGTTCCGGTAAGGTGACAGTATCCTGATCACAAGACTAGACATTGCTTGGAAGTTTTGCCATTTTCTTGTTTTGTAGGCTGCACCTAGCTCCCTTCACAAAGATAAACCTTTGCCAATCCCGCCAACGCATCGTGATCTTCCGCCTCCTCCACCTCCGGACAGACCGCATTCCATTGGGACAGAGAATCGACCTCAGAGACGGCCCTTGCCTTGCACGCCGGGAGATTGTCCTTCCAGAGACAAGTTACCCTCCATCCCCTGTAATCGCCAGGGAGAGCTCTGGCCATCGCGACCCATCCCCAAAACTCCTGCTGTAGCTCCAAGCGCTGGGGGTGAACCTTGGCCGGGTCGGGAGTTGACAAACCGGCACTCGCTCCCATTCTCACTGCCTTCTCAGGTGGATTCCAGAACTGATGCTCACAGGCACGGGAGTACTCTGAGCCTGGACACCACGTTGGTAAGTGTGCCTCAGACCACCATCCCACAAGATTGCTTGAAAACAATGCAATTGCTTTTGTGTGTAATTTGTTAATGAATAACAACTCCATTTGCATGTGATGCCCAATTCCTAGGTTAAACAATCCAGGAATTGGTGCAGCCCCATGGGAGCAAGCTTCCTGCCTGTTCGCCACTTGCACCTCCAAAACATCCCAGAAATGCCCTGTTATCCAGTCATTAATGTGATGTCTGAACCCAGAACTCTTGGGTTATTTAGGGGTTAAGCAACCCAGAATTAGCCCATGGCTTGTTGTTGGGTTAACTCTCAATTGTTTGACTTCTAAACATCTCAGAGTTCCAGGATCAGACATCACTAAGCAGTAGTGGCAAGAGGCTGTACCAATACCGTCGGCTTGTTTAACCCAGGAATTAAGCATTATGTGCGAACCAGGACAACTTCATTGCTCCAGGAAACGCTTCTACCTCTGACCTAGTGAGATTTGAAGGAAGTGATTGCCTAAGAGTTGGCACGCTTAACTGAGACAGGCCCTCCCTGCTTGTGTGTGTGTGGGATGTGAGAGTGTTTATACATCCCCACCATGTACGCAACGTAATGTATGGTGATGCTGTCTGTAGACACTATCACCCTGTGATCTTTCCCCACTCAGAAATCGTGCATGCACATGGCTTATGCCCCACATTATGATGTAGACATGTTTAGTAGGGTGTATGAGTAATCATGCTTCCCCACCCTTATAGACAAAGATAGAGAAGGCCTACAGTGCACTGGGCCACCGCATTGCACATTAAATGGTTTAATTCATGGGCTGAAACTCCTCTAAAGTTAGTACCAGGAAAGGGAGTGGAATTCTTAGGAGAGTGGGCAGATACTTGTCTCACAGACACCCACATCATCCTCTGTTTCCAGCAGCTACCACCGAAGGCTGGCATCGCCGTTGATAGCATTTTAAGCACTGAGCTAGCAGTTTCAAGTTTGAGCAGGATCTGCTTCCCCTGTATCTGCTTGGTCATGTATTTTTTTCCAAGCAAGTTTCCAAATTAACACTGTTTGGAAACTGCGGAGCACGTCCGTCTCCCGCCAGTCAGTTTTTCTTGTTGACATATAGTTCCTTGAAGTGGGCATCAAGTGATGCCTAGAAATACCTCCTTACAAGAAGACGATAAGTATGGAGCTAGTGAGGATGTTTTTCTCTCTTTCTCAAACCTTCTGCCGGTGGTAGCGTTTGACATCATGTTTTCTTTACAGAACCAACCCAGTGGTCTCCCAGCAGGGTCAGACAGTGAGCTTTCTAAAATAAAACCTTCTTCTTCTGCCAACGCCATCTATTCTCTTGCTGTAAGGTATGTGGTTCCCTAGCAGAGCGCTTGCTGGTGGAAATTTCTTGGACTTGCAGCCAGTGTAGGGTTGACTGACACAATTAGTCAACGGTGGCTACATTTCTGTAGAAGATTTTCTGTTGTGTTTGCTACTTTAAGCACGCATCTTCTTGGTATTGGAGCATGTCACTTACTAGGATGCTAAAATGCATGGAATGGAATGGATTATTTTGCATTAACCTACTTACGTCTGACTAAATTGTTTTGTTCATTTATTTAAATGGTAAAAACTACTGCGATTTGCTTTGAGGGATTTTAGTTAAAAAGATCCATTAACAGTGCTGAGAGCCCCCAGAGGTGTCAGTTTCTAAACTATCTGGGACAGTGGAGGGGGAGGTATCATGACCCTAAAAGATGCAACAAATCAAATCGGATCTCAGCCATGCTGAAGTGCATCCCTTTTATGCACTGGGATATAAGGCCTTTTCTTCCTGGAGGATGCAGCCACACACTCTGAATGCAAGTATGGGCCTTACAAGCAGAGCTGCTTGGCATTCCCGCAATCAGACGCTTGAATCAAAAGCATATCTGGCTCCTTGCTTTGAAGCTATATTCTCAGATAGCTGTAGCTGCTCTTTTGTCTTCCTTAGATTTTGGTGTTTAATTGTGAGCCTTTGTCCCCTCTCCCCTCGCACACCCTAGGCCATTGCTTGTGCCAAAGCTGCCACCTGGAGAGCACTCTGGAAATGACGAAGACACAGAGTACATGTCTCCGTCTTCCTTGCCCCTTGTGCCGCCACCTGGGTCTGCTGGACAAAAGCTTGAGGCCAAATTGCCTTTGGAAATGAGTCAAAGTTCACGGTGAGGCAGCCCACCCATTCAGGACAGTATATGGTGGCTTTGTTTCAGTGAGATTGTGTCAGCTCACCTGTCATGTTGTTGTTGTTATTATTTACGTTTTTACATTTGGGAGCTCTGAGTGGGCTGGAATTCTTAAGAGCAAAACCGAATCCCTTTAGAATTCATCTTAACATGTGACTGACTGTTTCTGCCCTGGTGTTGAAAGGCGGCCTCGTTAAAGAATCTTGCTGCTCATCTGCTATGTAGATTGAGGCCCGTTTCGCGTGTTGCCTTCTGAAGCAGTCAAGTTGCTCTTAGTCGGTTTTGTATGGTGAATGCATGAAATCCTCGCTTTGAATGTGACTGTACGTCTTGTAAGCTGGAGTTCAACATGCTGGGGTGAACCCAGTGTTCTAAGATATTTATTTATTTATTTATTTATTTATTACATTTGTATACCGCCCCATGCCGAAGCTCTCTGGGCGGTTTACATAGGATTAAAAACAATTAAAAACAATATACAAAAATTAAAACAGCAAAAACATACAACATACACACAATCTGTACATTTTAAACCACTACAACAATTCAAAAAGCACGCATCTAAAAGCTTGACCTGGTGTGGCAAATGCCAGCTCTCCATCGCAAGATGACTCATTTAAAGAGCATATAATACAGCAACATCACCTTGTGGTGACTTGGGGGGAAAAAAGTGAATTGTGTTTTTATTTAAAATATTTATATATCGCCAGCTGAGTTCCTGAACCAAATGCACTTTCTTTTCCTGTGCTCAGAGTGTTGGAGTGTGGCCAAGAAATAGATGGGTATACCTATGAAGCCATGTTCAACATCCAGTCGCAGGCCATCATGCCTTCTGCCTCTGAGGCTTCCAGTGTTTCTGGTAAGTGTCCTGAGAGGAAGCATCACAACTTAACCAGGTGAAAAACTGCAGACCGCTGTGCTTCCAAGCTTTAACCCATGGGATTTTTGCTTCGTGTGGAATGAAGAAACTAAAGTGTCAGGAAAGAAAAGCGAACAGAAAAAGGTTTCCTAGGTGCTTCCAGATCTGTGACATTTGGAAAACGTTTAGTAACCTGCTGCTGTTCATTGCATCCTTCCTTTCTGTGTTGCTTCCTCAAGTTTGGGGTTTGGGCTCTTGGTCTTCATCTTTGAAACATTTATCCTTTGAATGTGTCTGCAGGAAGTAGGGCTGGAGTTAACGGTGTGCTCCTTTTCATTGGTTTTAAGATGGGGGCGATATAGCTGCTGCCAATGACATCAATGGTCCTGAGGAGTCGGAGAATGAAGAAGATAGTTACGATGTGCCTAGACCAGCCATCCACATGGCCATGGCTCGCCGCACGCTATCTGATATTTCCAATGCGACCTCTGCCTTCAGCCACGCCTCTCTGGATGGGGATGTTCTAGCAGGTGTGTCATCTTGGTTCTTACTGTTCTGTGGTGTGGCATGTACCCTGCAAATTCATGGCGCACAAGGTTATCGATGCCCGTATGCTGTTTCCGGTATCAGAGGCATGATGCCTATGCACACCAGTTACTGGGGAACATGACTGGGAGGGTGCTGTCGCACTCGTTGGTTGGCCACTGTGGACTAGATGGACTCTTGGTCTGATCCAGCACAGCTCTTCTTATGTATGAACCAGTCCTGTATTTCCTGAAACTGTATCAGACAAGGATGTGTAGTTAGGTGTTCTCAGCTTTTCCCGGAGGGGATGACTATGCAATGGATTTTGATATGTCAGTCCTGGTGGTCCCAACTCCAGGTCTGAAAGAGCAAATCCCTCGGCCTTTTCGCTGCGGAGCAGTTACACGCCGCCTTCTCCTCGCTTTGTTTTTAAGATAGGCCAGGAGCTGGCCAGCGATGTGGCTTTGAGCCGTTCCTTTTTCTTGCCCTTCGCCGTGCATTTCTCAGAGGTCCCTCTAGCGTGAGGGCTGCTTCTGCCTGACATCAACACGCTGGACATGATGCGAGGTTGGCCATTTCTGCGCCTTCGTGTAGTGTCAACAGGGAAGCAACCCAGCGATTGGGTAGCAGACCAGCCAGGAGTACTTCCAACGACTGAATATCTCAAACGCATAGCTGCACATCATCAAACAAACTCACATTTGTAGTGTTGCTCACTATGGAATGTTGTTGCGAAGAGTTGTAACCTTGAAATTGGATGTCGTAGCCGTGGATTCCTTGTTTGCCCCTTTCCTCATGTGGTTCTTTCTCTTCCAGGTTTCTCTGATGGCTCCCAGGTTCCAGAAAGGCCTCCCAAGCCCTTGCCTCGGAGGATTAATTCTGAACGGAAAGCGGGCAGCTGCCTGCAAGGCAGTGGAGCAGGGCCGGTCCCTGCTGCCTCCCCACAGCTCTCCAGTGAGATTGAGAACCTCATGAGCCAAGGCTACTCATACCAGGACATCCAGAAAGCGCTAGTCATTGCCCATAACAATATTGACATGGCCAAAAATATTCTCCGGGAATTTGTCTCCATTTCCTCCCCTGCCCACGTGGCCACATAGCACACACCCCGGCCCTGCCTGGGACACCCCTGTGCATCCACCTGCCTGGGCAGTTTCCTGCCCAGCTTCTACCTAGAGGAGAGAACGGCCTCCTTGAGAGACTTCCTGCGAAGTCAGGCCTGCCTCTACAGAGAATCGGTCATCAGGGTTTTACGCAATTCCAGGTTTCAAAGCAAATAGGATGAAATGGAGCGGCTAGGTGTGCCCTCGGCAGTCTGTGTGTCTTTTTGGGGTCTGCTCTGTCCCGCCTCCCTCCCCCCCCCCCCCCCCGCACTTTCCAATGGGAGAGAACCAGACGTACGGCTTTTGATAGATATATCTGTGGGTTCCCATGCTGGTGGCTGGGATGTTTGTCTTGTGCTGTGAATTCAAACTGGATGCCCTTGCGTTGAACGGCGTCTCCACACCGCTCGTGGTGTGCCCTCCTGTGGTTCAGGGCACTAGATTTGGGCCTCTTTGCTGCTGTATGTTCTGGCTCAGGCTTTTTGACCCCCTGCTACTGGGTACAGGCTCTTGACTAAGGAAGAGGTTTCAATAGCTTCCTTCTGCTCCAGCATCCTCTCCCTTTTTCCTCTGCGTCCCGGCTTGCTCCCTTCTGTGTGTTCAGTCACGTTCAGCTCCTTATCGCTCTGAGTCGGGCTGCTCCTGCTGCAAGCCAGCATTACTTGTCACACACTGGATTCTAAGGCATTGTAGATTCTGGACTTCTCACCTGTGCTGGGGGGAAGGCGATCAGATGCTTCTCGGGTTTCTAGCCCTGCTTTTATGCAATCCAGATAGCTGCGGGGGGGAGCAGCTGTCTTTCAACACTCCCAATGCTGTTGCTGGTCGACATGCTGTGTCGCCTTAGCGCCCTCTTGACCTCTTGCTGCCATCCATGCCGTAATTTCGCCGAAGAGCTTCCTGCAGACGGGACATAACCATGCGCTTGGGTCACTTACGCATGTCTGTGTTTCCAGCGGTTAAAACGCAACAGCTTTCTGCAGGGCTGTCGTGAAACGATGCAAAAGTCCAGGATCTTTCTCTCTCCCTGCTTGTTACATGAGGAAAACACACATTCAGATCATTTGCCAGGCAGCAGGTCAGAAGGAACTTTGTAGGGAGGCGGGGGAAAGACCTGTACTGCTTTTGAAAGGTGCTGATTTAATACGTTTTAAGGTCTTTACGTTCCTCATCCGCATCCCAAGCTTTCACGACCATCTGCGCAATTACATTAGCCACGGCGTGAAGATTATATCGTGAAATACGTCGCTTGTGTGGTTTTCCCTGCACTTGCCCTTTCAAACAGTACCGCCTCCTCTGCCCCAGATAAGGATACTGAGACTTCCTACCAACAGAGGAGGCTGAGCTTATAGGGTTTGCGGTTTCTCTGCACATCTAACAACCTTGCCTGTTCACAAGCGCTTCGAATGGCAAAGGATGCCAGAGACGGTACCTGTCTGTTCGGGTCCCCTTGTTCGCAACCAGTTGCCACTGTTTTCCAGTGTGCTGGCAGTGCGGCTTGCATGGGCAAGTACGAAGATTTGAAGACCAGGGGAGAAGCCACTGACTTGGCCAACCGGGGGCCCTTGTCGATGTTCTGGCTACCTAGGGAAGGGGTTTTCTGAAGCCAACGCCTGCAGATGCTCCAAGGACCCCCCCCCTCCATTCGTGGGACCAGACAGTGGCAACGCCAGTCCAATTTTTTGCTGCTTTCGTGTGAAACACTGTGAAGATTTGTTTTAACCTAGCAGGCCTCATCCGGAGTGTATTTCGGAGTTCTTGATGATCCTGATGGCATTTAGGAGCAGGAAAATGAAAGCTTTCCTTTCTCTTGGAAACTACTGCAGGGTAGGGCCTTGTAGCCAGGCAGTTTCTTAAATATCCACTGGCTTGTGCTTTTCTCCGCAGCCTGAGAAGTTGGGGAGGCCCCCAGGGTGTTTCTGTTCGATATTTCTCCCAAAGTGGCTGCTAACTCATGTCAAGTTGGGGACCAGTTGGCTGAGGATTAGCTCTTTGCGAAGCCAGATTTCCCAGTCAGCTGGAAATGCTGTTGGTGTAGCCCTGGGGTTTGTTTGTTTTTAACAGCCTACCTTAATTGCCAGCCAGCTCACGAATCCCCCCCCCCCTTTGCGCAGAGCAGCCACCGCTGCTGCCGCCACCACCAGGCCTCTGTAGTTGGGCCAAATGTGAGATGCTCTAAACATCCCCAGCAGGGCAGTGCTTGGCCTGTTGGGATCATTCCACAGACTAGATATTTGAGCGTGAGCATTGTAGCATGTATAGGAGACAGGGCTCTTCTGCATTTGTCCTTTTTATCTACTTGTGTCTTAAATTTACACGAGGAAACTTTTAAAGTGTCTCTTTGTCCTTGAACCACGTGAATGTCTCCGTTGGCCAAGCACAAGGGAGGCCGAGCGAAAACGCTTCCTGAGGTGTGTTCCCTGCGGCTTTTAAGATTTGACCTTAATACATTTTCCCCCGTGTCTCTTCGTCTGAGAAGGTTGACTTGTTTCACTTAAAAGCCAAACGTATAGTGCCTTTCGTTAGGGGAAATGCTGTATTTCCAAGCTTGAATCTGAAGAAGAGACAGATTTAAAACTTGACTGGGGAACCCCATGGAGCTGCTGCTCGGAAGGAGAGGACCGTCACCCCCAAAGCTAGCACGATGGTGTGTAGCAATGCCGCCCCAGCAAGCTTTTCTACCCTCACCCTGTTACTAACAGTGAGTTGTTGGTGTTGCTTGTTTCCCTAAGCTTGACTTGAAGGCAGTGCAACTCTAGTGCAGGATTTTAACACAGCCAGTCTACCCCGTGGGTCATCAACACAACAACCACCCAAATTGTCCCCAAGCTTCCCATCCTTGAAACAGGATGGATGGAATGCACAAACAGACTGCACAAGGCTGGAAGCAAAATGCAGCTGAGCCTCCCGGCACGTGTGGGATCCATCTTGTGCCAAGTTTGCTGCCATCTTCCTGACCTCTGTCTGCAAGTGCTGTGCGGATCAAGAGCAATCCACCAGGATCTCTTGCGAAGTGTGCTGTTGAGATTCCCATTGATTTTCGTGTGTGTGTGTGTGTGTGTGTGCAGTTATGCAAGGCGTTTCCTGTGGATTTTTGCCCTTAAGTATTAAATATCCCGTGCCTGTTCAGCTTGCAGTTTCCTTTTTTTTTCATTTTGCAACTGCTGCCTGCCCACATCTTAGAGCTGCAACTGCATTTAGGGAATTAGCGTGTGGCTATATGAATGTCATCTTGTAGTCAATTTTGGAGCAGTGCAATCTGCCACGGGTGGCTATTTTAACCCACCAATGAACAACTACTGTTCTTGTGACTGAAACTGCAAAAAACCAAGGGGTGGGGGGATACGGAGACCGAAATGCTAAATTTATAAATTACCTTTGGGTGGGAGAGAAGGGTTAATAAGTAGCTTTATTTCTCCTGAAGGTTGAGAAACAATTTAATATCAGTGTTGAGAATTTCAGATTTTCACTATTTTAAAGGTTATAATGTCATTAATATAAAAAAAATCTATATTAGCAGTATTTAATCCTTTCAGACCTGTAAAGAATAAGAACAGAAGGTAAATATTCTTACAGAATAGCCGAGCTTTAAGGTTCATTTGATCTAAAGGCCTCATTTTGTTCTGCAAATGCATTGTTAATGTTTTAGAGGTTATACTAATGTTATTTATTTTTTGTTCTTGTAAGCTGCCCACTAAAGAGCTTATGGGGGTGGGGGAGGATTTAGGGTATTTCATGCGTGTCAGTAAAAGGAAAAACAAAAAACAAAGTTTTATTTTTAAATAAATTTCTTTGTTGTAGCACATTGCTTGCGTTGTGTCCGTTGAAACTCCTGGAAGCTGGACTTCTTGTCCTGGGTGGTGTTAGTGACTGAGGTGTGTCCAAACTTCACAGAGGCAGGTAGTTTGGTGGTATGAAACTGACCCTTCCTCCAGCGGATCTCCACTCAGGTCCTCTACAAGTCACTCCCAAATATAGTTTGTTTATTCAGTATGTGTTTAAACGTTGCAAATTTTTATAGTATGTGAAATACAGCAGTTGAGGAGTGGTTTAAGCTAGCGTCTGTGTGTAGCCCTTTCAAAGCCATGCAAATTGTTGGCCATCGCTGTGTCTTATGGTAGTCCTGAGTGAAGCACTTCCTTTTATCCGTCCTGAATCTCCCACCAATCAGCTTCATAGGACGGCCTCTGGGTTCTAGTTTAATGACCGAGGGTGAAAAATGTCCGTAGCACGTGCATGGTTTTGTACACCTCTATTATGTCTCCCCTTACCTTTTCTCCAAGTTGAACATGTTCAATGCTTTTTGCTTGCAGCAAAACTGTAAGCAGTAGAGACCAAGGAGTCAGGCTCAGCGGCCAAATCCAGCTTTTCTGGAGTTCCCAGGGGGCCACATTCCTTCTTCCTGCTCCACCCCTTTCCCCTAGACCACGGATTGGTGGTTTCCTCTATTTATGTGACTTTCCCCCCATTCAAAAAAGCCGAAATGCCTCCTAACGCTCAAGAGTTTGAAGCTAAAATATGCTGGTCTGTTTAGTCCCGCCCCTTTCACCTTTGGCTCCACCCACCACTGAAATGCAGCCCCAGGGAGCTTCTGTGAAATAGAATTAGGTCCATGGGGTAAAAGAGGTTAAAGACCCTTCCTGTTTGTTGTGGATGCAGGTGTGAGTGGTGTCTGCTATTGTCTCGTTTCATAGCATGAAGCAACATCTCAGATGAAGGTCTGCATGCACTGGGTAGTCATTGCTCAAATGCGTATTGATGGCTGGCTGAATAAATGAAATTCGACGTTTCTTAAGTTCTTCAGTAGCTCAAATCACTGTGATTCCGTGCGCCACAATACTGGTTTCTAGACCAAAGTTTGACCGAGGCATGAAGTGCTATTTATAAAGAGACGTTTCAAAAACACCAGTTCTCCCTCGTCCCCCTTTTTCCTTCCGCTTAGCGTCGGTTTTTATCCATCCAAAGCTAAATCAAAGTTAGAGCATAAAATTAGGGTTACTTTGAATCATGAATTGGGTTGCCATACAAGGCAAATGAGGGAAATACTGCTGATCTTCTGGACAAGGGTGCAACCTCTAATAGGTACACAGCACCGTTGGGTGTAGCAATGTGAAGGACATCTCCAAACCATGCAGAACATTTTCAAGAAAAAATATGCTCCCAAATTTCCCATGAAAAACCTTCCTCCCCCATTACTATTGCCAGGCAGAAATTGCACCATTAGTCAAGAGCCAATTCCTAAATACTTTTTAAACTTTTTTATTTTTCATATATATATATATATAATATATATATATATATATAAACCCTGCAACTCAGACACTCTTAAATTTACACACACATCAACAAAAATATATATAACAAAAGCTTTTTTGATAATTTTTCTAGCTTACAAGTAAAGCGCAAACATTTCCTTCTCTCCTGTTTTTGGTTAACAAATTTGTACTTTTAACCAGTAAAAAAAAAACACCACACACCAGTATTTCTAAAGTGAAATCTTAAAATCGTTTTTGTCCACTTTCTGTGTTGAAGGCTGCTCACTGCTGAAGCTTGAGGGAAGTGGGAAACCAAACCTCAGAGGAAATAAGATGCTATATGTAAGCAGGTGCTCACAATGTATTTCCGTATGATGTCCTTTTTGAATATGGAGGTGGAAGATGAGGGGCAGAAAACTCATCTTTAAGCACTGGGCCAGGGTGATGAAGGCAGGGGTCATTTCTGCATAGGCCTTCTTCCAGCTACCCGAGCAGAAGCGGAGGAATCCAAGAGGAACGTGTAGAAATTGCCCCATCTGCTTAACACCCTGCTTTGGGTCCCCATTTTCTTGCAGTGCAGCCTAATTAACAGGTGGGTTTTCCAAAGCCTTGTTGGAGTTGCTAAGTAAGATTTCACAGGAGCTGTGGAGAGGGGTCTTGGGGTTAGGGATGCGGGGAGAATAAACTAAATCCTCCAATATAAACACATGTGACTATACAGTTTGTACAAAAAGAGGCCTGATTTCTATGGTAACTTCTGAAGTGCAGGCAGACTTTTTCCCTGTACAGAATTGCCCTATGTCTTTACTTGGAAGTAAGCCCCACTGCCTTCAGTGGAACTCACTCCCTAACAAGGCTCCTGAAGCCGGTAGCCTTGCATCCCCCTTTTTTTCTCCTTGAGGTCCAGACAATTTAGATGCATGCCCTCAGAACCTTGTCTGGGCGGAACAGGAATAGTTCAGGGAAACTGGCTTTCAACTACAGCCCAGACGCAGTCTTGGTGGGAATCATCAAACCCTTCTTTAGCCGGTTTCTAATCCTGCTACTGTATGATTTACGTTCCCTTTCAGTTGAACAGTGACTCTTAATGAAAAATGGAACTGTTGGGTTCTGCCCAGTCCTGCTTGGCAAGCGCTTATGTGGCTGTTATAACAACTGGTGGATTTTTTCCCCCTTCTAAAACAGGGCCTGAAAATAAACTTTTAACGCTACGTGTACTGTAAAGCACAGGTTCCCCTACCCGCCAGCTCCTTCAACCGATGCTCTAACAAAGTAATCTTCAAAAACGTCTTCCCTTTTTTGGTCTGCAAGAGGAAAAGAGTGCCGGTCTGCTGTGGCTAATCTTGTCTTCCTTCAAAGCCATTAGGGTGGGCTGCAAAGTATTCTTTGCCGTGGAGTTGTCTCATGCGTTCGTTGCTGTGCGTTTGAAAGGCTGGCCTTGAGGGCAGGGGAAAGAGGCTTTCAGAGGGGCAGGAGAAATCTTCAGAAAACGCACATGGCTGTCCCTCTCCTCAGTTCCTCAGATCGATGTATCTCTCTCCCTTTTAAGGCAGCGAAAGAAACACAGAGTTACACGGTGATGAAACGCCAGTAAAAAACAACAACACATTGAATGCTGGTCAGACTCCAGCATTTCCCCACATTATTGGGATCGCAGGTAATCCAGGTAGGTGATGGGAGCTTTTTTGTGAATGAAAGTGATGCAAAGCACGTGCTGAACAGTTTACTGGACTTCAAATACCCCTCTAGACAAATCAAGAGAACGAGCCTGACCTTGCTAAGGGAGGCAAGGCAGCAATTAGGCAGGGCACAGAAAGGAGACATGCGCTTGCACGCCCGTACGCACCCTTACTACTAAGATGGAGAGATGCGCAGGGCCAAGAGAATAGCCTGCATGCACGCCCTGTCCAAACAGAGCTCCAGAACCTGCTCAGTGGGATGATGGTCACCTGCAATGAGCCTGAAGTGGCGCCCTGCAATTGCCTCCGTCACCAGTAGGCAGAGGAGCAGCATGGGGAAAGGGGAAGGCTGGTTTATACAGACGGAGAGCAGATGGGTGTCTGCTGCATTTGTCTCTGGCAACGCTAGGCCGTAGCGCTACTAAGAAACCCACCTGCAGCCCATGCAAAGGTATGGGAGAAAGGCTAGTGTTCCATTCCCAGCGCGCAGGGACCAGCTCTTCTTACGTTCAAGCCCAAGCAGGGTCAAAACGTTAAGCCTCGACACATCTTTGGTTTAGTTCCTGGTGGCACCTGCATTTCAGCGGGTTGCAAGCGAGCGCTCAGGGCCTTGCGTCGCTTTAGGCGAGGCGAAAGCGGACAGATCTACTCTGGCCACTGGGTGAGGAGGGAAAGAGCCGGCTGTGACAATCCACGTCACGCACGAAGGGGCCAATCCGTCACCCCTTCTGGTTTTTAACCGCTGGCACTGAGCCCCAGGGGGATTGCACAACACAGGAAGGTGGTGGAACGGGCAGTTCTATGTCCCGGGGTTTGGAAGACGACTCTCTGCACAAAAACAACCGAAGCGCATAAGCTGTCTCCTCTCAGCCGCCCCCTCTGCGGGCAGCTGCCACGAGCCACGGCAATCTGGCCTACCTGGTCGCCTGCCGATCTCTTCTCGCCGTTGGCGCCCTGCAGAAGCACCGCCTCCTCGGGAAGTTTATCTGACTTAACTTCAACTACAATCTCGTCATTATGGGCTTCAGGCCTTGTGCTAGGGAGGAGGGAGGGCAACAGTGTTCAGAATGCATCTGGGGGGGGGGGCACAGGAAGGGCTGTGCAGTCGGTGGCGGGGAACTGGCCTGCTTCCCCCTCCTGGGACGAGGAGGCACAGCATGGAGCGCTGCTGCTCAAGAAAGGCTGAGTGAACAGCGAGGGGCAGACCCACTCCAAACAAGCAGCGTCAGGCTGAACTGGGTCCCTCTCCTAGCCCATCACTGGACCCAGCAGAGGCCAGAGACAGCCAAGAGGTTGAGAAAGCAGAGGGCAGCGCAACGGAGCCCTTGTCCCCGTGGAGTGCACACTCCCGCTGCCACAATTAGTTAATTGCATTTCTATACTGCTCAATAGCCCAAATCTCTGGACAGTTCACTAGTCTCCGGCCCCGTCTTGTAGGGTGTTTTTTTAAAAAATAGATCTTCAGTACACTTTTTAACCAGTGGTTATGCTGGGATTGACGGGAGATGTATACCAGCCGCTGCCAACCTGGTGACCTCCAGCTGTGACGAGACTAGAACTCCCAGCATCCCCCAGTCTCGACACACCTGGGGGACACCAGGTAGGCAAAGGCTGGTGTGCATCTTGACCAATGTTTCACCCTACGACCTCCAGCAATTGTGGAAACGATTGCCAGACTTTGCCCGTAGCTGCTCCAGCTTTGAGTTCCTGCGGAGCTGCTTTTCTCTACAATGCTGCTGAGCCCCAGAGGGCGTGCCGAAGGCCCCAGCGGACGGAAGCAGCTCAAGCTCCCCCCTCCCCACCCCCAGATCAGGAGAAGCGAGCTGCTTGGTGCAATGAGATGGGGAAGCGTGTTCTCTGGCGGGTGGATGAGAGGGAGGCGGACGGATGCTGCGGGGGACCGGCGGTGCTTACATCTCCTGCTTGCCGGAGCGCCCGCAAGGCAGCTTCCCTTTCTTGTGCAGGAAATAAAGGACAGCACCCAGGATGGATATCACCAGGATGCAGATGATGACGGCCACAATGATCACACCTTTGCTCTCTTGCGTCGTGGGCTCTACGTGGAGAGAAACAAACAAACAGAATCACTCTCCAGTCCAGAAGACGGTTCTTCATTTTCTCCTGGCTTCCTCCCAAAGCTTGAGGCAGGGCTGAGCCCTGAAAGTTGGAAGTCAAAATGGGCCTCTGAGCATGTGCAGAGGGCAACTGAGGCAATTTCTACACAGACCTGAGTTCTGGAATGCCTGTTTGTCATTTCAGAAGACATTAAGCTTTGAAATGCTGACATAGTCACCAATAATGTTTCTTCCAGCCCCCAGGCTGCTTTGGGACCACGTGCCATTTGGGAGGAAGAGAGAAAGGTTTTCTAAACAGGTCTTAACTCTAGGGCCTGTTCAACTGGTCGCTTGAGGTGAGTAGCAACAGCTTGTAGAGGCATTAACGAAGCAGCGCAACACCACAGAATATGGTTGGTGGAGGTAGTGGGGGGGAAGAGCTCCTAGATCTTGTGGTAAAGTGGTCTCCCCCCTCACTCCCCACAGCAAGATTATTATATAGGGGTTGGGTATGCTGCTGTCAGGACTGTGTGTCTGCTGCAATTCTTTGGAAGTACAGAAAAGCTGCAAAACATGGGACTTTGAATTCAGCTTCTGTTTCTTTTTTTCTTTTCTTTTTTTAAAAAAGCAGGTTCCTGGCCCTCATGGCTATGAAGCGTACGATCAAGGCCTATTAAAATCTCAGGAACTGAATTAAGATTGCCAGAAGGGCAGGAAGATAGCAGCCTTACCACTCCCCGCAACCAGCAAAAAAGAAATAATGGCAAAATAAGAGAAGATCATGCACGTTTCAATTTATTTCGAAATCAGAATTGGAAGCATGTTTTTTGTTGTCATTTTTTAAAACACACACACACAGCCCTGACTATTGCCTTTGAATGTGGTCTCACAGGACCGGCCTGCAAAATGCCGGCAGGCAGCAAGAGCAACGCGCGTTGGTCCAATTGACCGGGAGGGCCCTCCGCTGGGCCGCCCAACGCCAATGGGAGAGAGGCCATCCCAGCGGAAGTGAAACGGGTACCTTTCTCCGGGTTACTTTCCGCTGTACCTTCCTGCGCCTCCCCAGGAGTTTGGGGAGGTGCTGTCTGGTTGTACCCCAAACTTGAAGTATCGTTTCCTGGCAAGGTGGGGGTGGGGGAAACATCTGAAGAGCCGTGAGCGAAGAATGGAAGCAATGTTAATGCTCAGTGCAAAGGACTGTGGGAAACTCTGCTTGAGGGACAGGGATGGGTTTGTCTTTTTTGTAAGGATGTCAGAGCCCTGTGCTGGATCAGGAACAGCATTCTGTTCCTACAGTGGCTGACTAGATGCCCCAACGTGAAGCCTGCATGCAGGACATGAGTGCAATTAACTCACCCACCCCCACAACCCCCAGCCTCTGATATATAGCCACCATAACTAGTAGCCGCTGATAGCCCTATCCTCCATAGCTCCATTCACCAAGGGGCAGGGGGCTTATGTGATCCCTTTCTACTTTTCCCCTTTCTGGAGTGGCAGGAACTAAAAGCCGGGAAAGAGTCACATAAACAGTCCTTGACAAAACTCGCTTGTAATACGAACCTGTTGCAACACAGTAAGTCAGAAGACCAATGGAGGCATTTCAAACGGGCGGCCAAGTTTTGTCAAGTCATCAAGTAAAGATCATTTTAATTAACTAAAAAGATGCTTCCCCCCCCCCCCCGACTCAGTCAGCAGATTCTGAAACATTTTTAAAGGGCTGCAACCAGATGAATGAGGTTTTCAATCCGTGGATTATTACATGTTAGCTCATTCACATATCGATTGAATTTGTAGCAAGTTCTAGATTTCTAATGAATTGTTTTATTTTTAAAAATTAGGCATGCGGTCTTGTTCTTCTACTATAGAGAGCAACTGTAAAGGCTAAGATTTTATTTTTTGGAAGTACCTGTCTCCGCGGTGGTTCCATTTGATAAAGGGACATAAACGACAGTCTTGCGGAATCATGGCAAACATTCATCATCGATAGCAACCCATTCCCCAAATGATCAACCAGATGAAACTGCCCCCTCCCCCACCGCTCCAGCTTTTAAAAGAAAAAGGTGTGAGGCGAGCAGGACTCAGCTAAACTGTCTTAAGCCCCACGAAAAAGAATAGCAGGAAGAATTTGTCCCCAAAAGTCACCCTACCTGAATCAAGAAAACAACCCTGGCTTCCTCCAAAAGCTTAGTTTTTGTAAGGGCTGAGCCTTGGAAGAGCGTGGCTCTGAGCATGTGCAAAGTGCCATGAAAGCAATTTCCATACAAGCCCATGTTTTGGCTTTCTCTCTCTCTCTGGAAGAAATTTAACTACTGGTTGCGAGCCCAAATACTCACAATCATTAATATTTCCTGGTTGCCTACAGGCTGATCTGTTAAGAGTTGCAGCTGTTTGGAGGAAGAGGGCATTTCTAAACAGGCTCAGTGCCAAAACCACCCAAGCAGTTGCTGCAGATGTGAGGTTAGTAATATCTTTTAGAGCAGGAATGTCGAATCTCTGGCCCACAGCCTGGGGTCTCGATCTGGCCACGCCTGCTTCTCCCCTGATGTTTGATGATTTCTTGGCCCAATTCTCAAGGGCTGAAATGCCTCTCGTAAAGCCTATTTGCTCAAAGATGCTGGTATATCGGGCTCGCCCCTTTCGCCTTCGGACTGGACACGGCACCCCAGAGGGTGCCTCTGCCAAAGAATCCAGCCCTCAGGCTAAAAGAAATTCAGCACCCCTGATTTAGAGGTGCAGGGGAAACGACGCGACTTTTGAGAAGGTGCAGAAGGGAGCCTTGAGCCTCCTTTGGCAAAGCTGCTCTCCCTCCCTCACGCCCTGCAGCAAGGCTACCCCTGAATTCATTAGAGCAGGGACTGGATAGGCAACTGTCAGGACTGTGTGTCTGCTCCAATTCTCCGGAAGTACAGAAACACCACTGAAGGTGGCCTCTGAATTCAACTTCTGTGCCTCTAAAACAATGGATTAGGAGTGTAGGGACCTGCCTTGGACCGAGTCGGCCCGTGGTCCGTCTAGTGCAGTACTGCCGACTCGGACTGGCAGCAGAGGCTCTCTAGGGCTTCAGGCAGCACCTGGAGACGCTGCCAGGGTTCGAACCTGCCCCCCTCTGCATGCAAAACAGGGGCAGGACCAAAGCCTCACGGCTAGAAAGACATGCTTGACCACAGAGGCTCAAGTCCCGTTGGCTTTCCAGACGCTCAAGAAGATTGCCAAAAGAGCAGCGTGGCTTAAGAGCATGAGAAGAGTCCTGCTGGATCTGGCCTTCCAAGCCCAGCGTCCTGTGGATTCCCACATGAGGGCAAAAGCAATCCTTCAGCAGCAACTGATATTCAGAGGTGGTCGCCCTGAACCACCGTGAGCTGCTTCTCCCCAAGTTTAGGAGAGATTGTGCAAAGTCAGAGAAACCGTCTGCGTGTACATAGTCGGTGCGGCTTTGCTCGCTTCAGAATTGGCTCTACCGTGGCGAGAAACCGTTTTGACCTTCTAAAAGCACACACACACACACAGCCCTGAGGATTGCCTTTGAATGTGAACGTGCAGGCTGGCCTACGAAAAGGCCGTGTGAGCATGCATTGGTCCGGTTGGCCGGAGAGGCCCGTCACAGCGCCCCTCTCTCCACCAAGAGCGGAAGCTGCCCCAGAAGAAGTAAAACCGGTACCTTCCTTCGGACTGCTCTCGACTTCCTCCGCCCCTCCGGAAGTGTCATTTCCTGGCAAATTGGGGCGGGCAAAACATGAGGAGAGCAGTGGGCGGAGGACAGAGGTGCCGGAGGCTCCCCGTTTGTTACCAACAAGAACCATTCCCCCTCCCCGTTCTGTGGGTGCGCCGGTGGCAAAACTGGCAATGATTGACAAATATTCTTCGCGCCACGACAGTCTTGACCCTTGCTAAGGCTGTGCCTGCTACAGAAACCTGTTGCAGGTATTTTGTGGCATGTTAATATAATAAGGCAAAGGGATGACCGTAAGGCTCTTGCGAGCCAAAGAAATGTCCCTCCGTCTTACTTGGGAGTTTCCTGGCTGGCCACTCTGGGACACAGTGCTGGAGGAGTCTGATGGACAGCCATGCCTGGGCAGGGATGGAACGCAAGAATGTGAGCTGTGTCCATCAGACCAAAGACATGTCTCCTCCAGCACTGTGTCCCAGAGCGACCAGCCAGGAAACTCCCAAGTAAGACGTGAGTGCAATTCTGGGCCAATTTGTATAGCAAAGGACCACAGCATCTACCACAGCCTCTCTCAGGCCTTAGACCAGCCTCCTCCAACCTGCTGCCCTTTGGACTTCTCCCCATCAGTGCCGGTCAGCATGGCTAATGGTCAGGAATGCTGGGAATTGTTGTCCAAATCATCTAGATTTGGTTGCATTCAAGCCTAGAGATCAGCTCTTATCGCTCTCCTTCAGAGAGAACAGGTGACACCCCTTTTCTGCATATCTTGGGTGTGGGGATGTTCTCTCGTGGAATGTGTTTGTGGCCAGATTCGAGAGAGGGAAGAGAGGCTTTCGTTGAAGCTCTCTTAATGACACCTCACCTGACCTTCTCCTCTCGGGCGTTACTGATTACTTTCAAGTATATCCCCATCTTCCTTATATAATAGAGCCCAAAGCTGTGTATGGGGTGGTTACTGGACGGCCTCCTTTCCAGACAACGGCTAGGCACAATCCTGCTGAGCTTCAGGCAGGTTTGCTGCATGAGGTGCCCTCAGCCCTTGGGCGGAGGAGATAACTGCTGGCTACTCCCACCCCAAACCCGATCCTCTTGTGCGGAAGGCACCTGGAACACCAGTGGCCTGCAAGGCTCATTCGATAGCACTTAAAGAAGGAGAGGGAAGAACTTACCAGGCCTCTTAGTGGGATCTGTCTCTTCTGGTTCTTAAAGAGAGAAAAGGAAAAATGCAGGCATGAAATGGGTGTTTTGTAGCTTTCGTTCCTCCCACCCCTGGACCCCAGCAACTGGCAGAGCTGCTTGCTTCAAGCAAAGAGAGAACAGCCCAGCTTACAGAAGTTTGAATAGAGCAGGCCGGGAGATGTAAACTCTCATCCCTACTCACAATACCCATCTGCCTTGGTTAGCGGTATGTTTCCACGCTCAATTCAAAGTGCCTGTTTTGCCCTTTAAAGCCTTAACTGGTTTGGGACCAAGGTAGTCGAAGGGCCGCCATATCAGAACGCCCGTCCTTTGGGCCCTTCTCACTTGCCCATCGCTGAAAGCAGTAAAGTGGGTGACCACACGTGAGCGGGCCTTCTCTGCAGTGGCCCCACACCTTTGGAACAAGCTGTCACCAGAGGTATGCTATGCTCTGTCGTTACAGGCTTCTCAGAAGGCCTTGAAAACATATTATTTTACCTTGGTTTTCTCTTGATTTGACTGCTGCTGTTGCTGTTCCTGCCTTTGCTGTTGGCTTTTATTGTTGTTTTAATTGCCTTTTCTTTTACTGTGTTCATGTTTTTATTGCTTTTAACGCTTCAACTGTTTTTATATATTTTATTGCTATAAGCTGCCTTGGGAGGGCTTCTGCCTTGAAAGGCGGCCAAGAAATATTTTAAATAAATAAATGAACTCTCAATCCGGTCTCCCTCCTGCTAATGGGACAGAATTACAGGGCCCCTCTCAACAGCAAGAGCCAGTGCTCCTCACTGAAGTATTTTGTATAAGCGGACTTCCACAGCCTGGTATAAATTGCTCAAATGGAGTAACTCTGCATAATCTCTTTGTTTTGCGCAACTCATTCAGCAAGAAGCACGGCAGCGCACTGGCGCCCCAACGGCTTGCAATCTCGCTGCTCTGGCATTGTGCATCCCGTTCAGTCATCATCAGAGGAGAAGCCCAGACCAAAGAGCTCGCATCCTTCCTAGCTTCTGAAGGAGTCACTCATGGCCTGGCTTCTCCTGCATTTGTCGTCTTTGACATTTTGTGTTTTCGTTTCCATTTTAATAACTGGAAATCGTAAACCTCCTTGGCGAAACAGGGAGGTATAGCAACGCAACCAATCAATGTCGCCAAAAGGATAGAAACGTGTGGTGTTGTTGTTTTTCTAAACGAGAGTTGAGATTCTTGAAAGCGCATTCTGCATTTGTCCTGCACTCCTGCGGTAGATCCGGGCTCCAAAACACAAAAGAGCTCTTTCAAACCCAAATAACATTTGGCGGTACCGGAGGGCATCAGGACTACTTCACTTTGCAGCTTGCCGGCCTCCCAGTTTATAAATAGCGATTAAAAAAACACATTAAATAAAAGTAAAACCAGGAGGGGCATCAACAGAGGAGACCCCTCAGCCTCTGGGGTGAAGGTGGGGGACTGGTCCGGCACACAGAAACTCCAGGCCTGACAGACCGATGCAGCCGCAAACCTGGGAATCGCGGCACATGTGCCTCCGACGGAAAAGGGAGAACAGCAGGAAAAAGACGGCCGGGGGGAGGGGGGGGGCGCCGAGGCAACCGCTCCCCCCTGCCACTTACTCTGCTCCAGTTGGAAGTGGCGCTCCGTTTTGCCCTGCTTGTTTTCAACCGTGCAGTTGATTCCGGAGTCCAGGAGTTCCTCTGTGACCGTGAAGGTGATTGTGCTGTTATACTGGTGGTTCAGGATGGACAAAAGGGTCTGGAGGAAGGAAGGGAACTTTAAAATACATGCCCACAAAGAAACCCAGTCCCTGGAACGGCAAAGCCCAGTGATCCTGTGCGACTTGAATGCAGGAGCTTCAGGTCCAGATCCGCCCCTGGCCTTCCAGAGGCCCATCAATCCAGATCTGCTTACTCAAGCTTCAATACCTCACTTCAAAATACAAGAAAATAAATGTTTGTTGATGGGCAACTTAAATCCACCTAAACAGGGTTTGAACACCTACACGCTCTGAGCGGGTCCAAACCCGAGGGAAAAGCACAAAGCAACGGCATACGTTTTTAGTTATTATTAATAATAGTTAATAATATTTTTTAAAAAATAAACAGACATAGCACATTTCACATCTCAGAAAATGTGACAACAGCCCTGCCAGGTTGGCCAGTGTTCGTCTGCTATATAATTAGGGGGAGGGGCTGAGGAACCAGCGGCTTGCTGAAGTCCACCTCGTGAGTCGTGGCCGAACTGAGATTTGAAGTGGGGATCTTGCCCTTCGCAAGGGTGGCGTACGAGAGGCGGCTTACCGTTCCGTTGCTCGGCTTCCAGAGGAACTTGGGCCTGTTGACGGAGAAGACGCTGCACGTCAGGTTCAGCGTCTGACCCATCTGCACAAGCAGCAGTTCCTCCTGTGGGGCCAGCTGCGGTTTTGCTGCAAGGAGAGGAGACGGCGGACTGTTGGTGCTGCCCCATTGCCCTGGGGAGAGGAGGGGGGAGTGTCCCTCTGCCACTCTCACCAAGAATTGCAACTGCAACCTGTTTGGAGCGGGAGAGGCCAGGCTCCTCGAGCATCGTTGCCACGCAGGTGTAGTTGCCGGACGCTTTGTAGGTGACGTTGTTCAAGTTCAAGCGATTCCCCTTCGTGATGTTCTGCCCTTCCTGGAAAGGGGTTGGGGGGGTTGGGGGATGGAAAGAGGACGGAGCAAAGAAAGGAAAGAGCCCGTGACGTCTCTCATGCCCCGAGACGTGGCCGCGTAAAAGGGAAGGCGAAAGGAAAGCCGGTGGTGGGCCACCTCCAGCCGCTGCCGGACTCCAGGTCCCATCAGCTCCAGCCAGCGTGGCCAAGGGTGAGAAATTATGGGAGTTGTAGTCCGGCGACATCTGGAGGTTGGCCAGCCTATAAGCCACTAGTGAGAACCTCGCATTTAAACAGCTTTGTTCATTTATCTAAGGAACAATGGAATGCTTTTGTGCAGGCATCGTCAAATGCCTGGGGAGGGAGGCAGCCAGCAGCCCATGCCTCATGCGCCTGCCTGGCTTATTTGGCTTCTCGTCACACCCCCCTCCCGCCCCCGTCCAATTCACTGCCTTTCCAGTTTGGAAACAGCTGATCTGTGAGGATCACCACAGCTGAAGCAGTGGAGCTGGCCAGGGCCCAAGGCAGGTTAAAATTCACAGCTAGCTGGTGTTCCATACAACCCTTTGAAAAAAAATACATTAATTTTTCTAAATACAAGGGCAACAAAAAAAAAAGGGGGGGGGAGTAAATAAAATTATATCAAGTTGAAGTCTGGCTGTTGCCAGACGGGAGTACATTTAAGACCCCCCCACTTTGCTTGACAGGCAAAACAATTTCCCCTGCAAATCCACTAGTTGCTTGGAGATTTTCTTTATAGTTTTTCATTAAAACAAACAACTTTTAGTCTCTTTTCTATAACCTGAGGAACGCCTTTGATAGACGTTGACACCTTGAGAGGTTTCTCCCCTTAAAGGCAACCTAAAAATAATTTAATGATAAAAATAATAACGTTGGTGCATATGCCCGATTTATGCCACAAGGTATAAAAATCAGATATTTTAACTGTGCCTTTAAGTAATTTATGGAGCCATCCTATGGCTCCTAGACAGCGTCTGAGGGACTGTGAGATACTTTGGATTCCCAGACAGCGCTTCAACCCTGTATTGTTAATAGAGCCAAATACGTTAGAGTTTCATGCCACCATTCAGGGATATACCAGACTTTCCTTGTCAGAAACACACACACACACGCTATAATGCTTATAAAGAATGGGAGAGGCCCTGGAGGGTGAGGATGTCATGTAAAGCATCAACAAACTGCCGTAAGTGAGGAATCACGAGCGCACCATAAATGCTTCATGTAGAAAGGCTCTTAAGTCACCTTTCAATCAGTTAGCATCTGTAAACCAAGAGTACCTTTTCCCAATGGAATTCCAAGGGCTGGGAGCTTGTTGCATTACAGGTAAGGAGCAAGCTGTGTCCTTCTTTCAGATTTTTGGGAGACTCCGGGACAATCATGGGCACATCGAGGTCTAAGGGAGAGAAATCATATGAAGGAGGTGCCACAAACAAGACCTTCCCGCCTTATCCCCATCTTTGCGCATTCCAGGTTCATTGCAGGCACTCTGATCTTCATACAGAGCCTCCTCCACCGATTCGTTTTTGGGTGTTTTTTTCCCCTTTAACAACGACAGGAAGAACCCCAAATCGTTGCTCTGCACCTAAGCTTTACCGTAAACCTTAAATTTGTGCCTGGAAAGAAGTTTAATATGAGGAAGCTTCACCTGACACCCCTCATGCGTCAACAAACACATCACCACCACCACCACCCTCACCTGCCATGCCACGAGCCTACGGGCTGTGCCTCTGCTAACAGCATGTGAAGGGGCCGTGTGTGCAAACGGATGTACACACAGAGGACTTGTCCGGGAAGGAACCATCCTATCCTGGGATAATCACAATCCCTCCTCACAAGAAGTTGCCTGTCGCACGTACAGCCCCATCTCCGGCTGATGCTAAACCTGCAGCCGGCAGAGGGTGTGGCCAAGAGTGGGAGGGGGAGGCACAGGGTTCCCAATCCCACTCCCCCTTCATGCATTTTCAAATGTGCAAAAGGGGAAGGCTCTGTGACCCCCCTCCCTCCCTCCATATACATGATGGCTTGATCACTCAGCAGATTTTGGGAATTACGGCATTCCAAGGCGATAGCCTGCAGCAACACCACTCAAAACAAAAAGGTGGGTTGCTTTTCCCTTTAGGAATATTTTATTTTCTGATCTGCACATTTCTCGTAGTTCTGCAATCAATGGGCTGAAGGTCGGCTGAGGTTTCTTTCAATCGGACGACAGCTCTAGTGGAAACCCAGTGGGACACGGACCGCCCTGAATAAACTTCACAAGCCGTACTCACAGTTCACGAACAGGTCTAAGCTGGCAGCCAGGTCCGCAGAGAGCTGTACGTCGAACGCTTTGCACTCATAAACGCCGCTCTTATCCCGCTTGATGTTGTGAAACAACACTTTTCCACTGGTGTCGGTTGGCACTGGCTTTTCCTTTCCATCCTCCAGGGCACAAAACAGAGTAAGGGAAGCTCAGCAAAGACGTCATTAGCATGAACACTTCTGTCAAGGAGCAAGTTCTGCCCCAGTTTAAGAAACCTATGTCCTATGGTAGATATGTCCACCAATCTGAAAAAGGGTGTCCTCTTTAGAAAGGGAAGGGAGAAATCCACCTGGGCCCTTCTACAAAATTCTTAAAGCTTTTACTGGAGAAGAAAACTCATGTTTCCAGACCTCATGATTTGGGGGTGGGGGAACCTACAAGTCATACGAGCTTTGAGCTGAGGATCCAAAGGCGAGGGGAAAATTTTCTGGAGATTCATGCAACCCTTTTCTCTGCCCCAAAACAAGCAATAAGAAACAAGCCAGCTTATCCCTGGATTAGATACCAGCTTCTGCCATTGCTCAAGGGGACGGACGTAGCTTTGCAGGCAGAGGTCAGGACTGGGAAAGACTCTTGTCTGAAACCCTAGAGAACCGCCGGTCAGTGGAGACTACGGATAGGCAATACGTGGCTCATGAGGCTCATGCAGCACCCCCTGCCCTTTTTGCACCTCACTCTCCCCCACTGGTTGCACCACTAAAACGTGGCAGAACATTGAGTAAGAAAAAAGGCCTGTTTTCAAAGGAAATATCAGTGCTTTGCCAGCGACGATCAGTGGGGCTGCAAAAGGGGGGCAATTCTAAAGCAAAGTAGCTTCTTTTTCCCATTGCTGAACTTCGGCAGCAAACAGCAAGTTTTTCCTTTTAAAACATGGGTTCTCCCACCCACCGACCCCGGATTTTGGCAGCGGCAGGGACGTGGACTGGGGCAGGCACAATGCAGCCCTTAGACCCTGCCCATCCTGAGCGAGGTGGAACCATGGTCCGACTCCATGTAACATGGCTCCTCTGGGCTCTGCACACTCACCACCAGTGCGAACAAGGTGTACTCCGGCTCCGGGTTCCCATCGGCTTTACAGCGCAATGTCACATTGTCCCCCTCCTTCACCGGGCTCAGTGCGTCCATCTCAAAGCTGATGTTCTCCGAGGGGTCTACAGAGAGAGGCAGAACGAAGCGAACCTTGATTCGCCTTCCGAAGCGTCGCCTCCCCCAATGCCCAGCACAGGCAAGAGAACAAAGGCGGAGGCACATCCTATCTCAGGAACCCACGTTTTTCTACTTCCTTTCTCGACTTCGTAAGAACATCAGAAGAGCCCTGATGCTGGATCAGACTGAGGCTTCACCTAGTCCAGCACTCTGCTCCCACAGTGGCCGACCAGCTGTTGACCAGGGAAGAACCAAGCAGGACGTGAGTGCAACAGCACCTTCCCACCCATGTTCCCCAGCCACTGGTACACACAGGCTTACTGCCTCGGATACCGGAGGTGGCACATAACCATCGGAGCTAATAGCCATTGATCGTCTCCTCCTACAGGGATTTTATCCAGCCCCCTTTTAAAGCCATCCAATCTGTTGGCAATCACTACATGTTGTGGTAGTGAATTCCATAATTTAACTCTGCGCTGTGCGAAGGACTCCCTTTTATCTGTCCTGAATCTCCCACCGATCGGCTTTACCCACATACAAACTCCAAGGCTCTTTGAACCTGTATGTTTTAACGGAGCCTATGGCTGACCCTGAACGAGAAAGTGCAGCACGTGGGCCCGGGTTTTCTGCCCAGGTCCTCCAGTGACCCCACAAATGGTGATTCCTTCTTTCAGTGGCCAAGGAGCGCCTCATTGCTTGGACCACCCGTCCCAACCAGAGTGCCCAGCAGTGACCTCAGCCTCGCTTCCCAGTCTTACAATGAACATTGATTTTGAAGCTCTTTGACGTGAATGTCCGGTTAGTTCCGCTCAGGCTGTAAGTGACTTGGCAGGAGAAGTTGGCGTTACGGTCTTCTTTGGTGACTTGTGCCAACAGAGTGCTAGTGACGGTGATCAGCCCACTGGACTCTCTGGTGACCACAGGCCGGATTTCAATTTCTGGTGGAGAAAAACAGGGAGGAGAGATGGTATCTATCCCAAATTACTGACCCCCAGAGAAAAGCGTGTGGGCGATCTCGCGAAAGCCGCCTGAAGGAGGGTCAAAGGAACAACTACCCTGAAGAGCAACTGCAAATCTTACAAGCTGCTTTGCTAAGGCACGGTTTATGTTGCAAGGGACTTCTGGCTTTGCGATGCAACTAAGATCTGCCTTGCCGTGAACTCAACATGGAGGATGCATGTGTTGAACACTCAAAATCTGCCCCCCCCCCCATTATTCTGCTTTTTCCACAAGCTTCAACGCCCCAGTCTGTATCGCTAATCCTTCACTGTTTGTTCATTTGGACCCTGCGTTTCAGCCAAGATGAGTTCCCAAAGTAACTTATAATTACAGCCAACAATAATTAAGGATATGTTGGGGTTGGGGGGGTGCAAATCTCTTCTGGCAGTTGGAATGGAAGTCATCATGCAGTTCCAGACTCTTCTCTCTGCAGATAGTGGACAGGGAGCGCTGCAGATGAACTAAAGCGCTACCTGGTGGTGAAATACGAATGCATAGAAGCCCCCCCTCCTTTTCCTGCGAACTGCAGTGCCCCGACTTCTAGCATGAATCCTTCATTACTCACAGTGCCCTGCAGCGGGACTTGTGCCCTTCTCAGTATCCTAACCTATCACTCCAACGTGAACACATCGAGGGCTTTCGCTTCTCTTGCTAGAGACTTACCTTTTCCATCAGGGCTCAGAGGTTCGTCATCCTTGTACCACGTGATGGTTTGGGCCGGGTAGCCGTTGCGGCTGATACATTTTCCAATCTGAGAGGCAGACAGGCAGAGAGACTCACTGCATAATCTGAGCGTCTTATGGTCCAGTGATTAACAGTTTGGTTTGAGGTTCAAATTTCAGGTTGGATGGGATACAGATGTCTTGCTGAGCACAACAGCAACATCCCCATACATCTCTACTGGGTAATTTTCACATGATGTGTTGCACTGCATCCTGTTTGCGCTCATACTAACACCACGTCCTGCGCAATTCATGCTCTGCGCCAAGGATTTCCAGTGCTAAAATTAGTAAGCCTTCTCTAGTTCACCCAAAAAAGTACATTCTTTACTGCAACATCCCCCTTCGTGCTAGCAATGGCCAAATGTGGCATCTTGAGAAGGCTAACGTAATAGAAGGGAAAAGCACCAACAATAGTTGAGGAACTAAAAGAGACTGGCTCTGGTGCTAATGTAAAAATGTTCTTTTTTCAATTATATATAAAAAAAGTTTTAATAATCCTTTAGACAGCCCAACATTTCGGATTGAAAACAATCCTTCTTCAGGAGCTATATTAAAATAACACAAACAAATATTTATTAATATATACGCGAACTATTCTTGTCATTGGAAACAATACCCTACTTTTTCAATTGTAAAAATATGAAACTAAACTAACTTAATATACTCTCTTTATATGCTCTGCCTATTTTCTGAAACCTGATTTTATAATGAGAACTCTCATTTAAAACAATGAAGAAGCTTTTTTTTACATTCACTTAACCTACAACCCCCAGACAACCTGCCTAAATACTTCCTTATATACTGTCTGAAGCTTAGCTGATTACATTTTTCAATTCTTCTGGAGACAAGTTTACATTTTGCTCTTAAAAGAGGGATTCCCCCCCTGTAATTAATCCTTTACAAAGTTCTTTTTTGTCACGTCATCCTGCCATGTACTGACCTGTATCTGAAGGCTAGCTGTAACGTCTATTATGCAATATTTTTCGACACAAATGTGTCCTGGCATTTTCTTGCCTGAGAATAAACTCTTAGTGCTGCGTTGCTGTGATAAGAGGCAGCTGCTTTTTATTAGTATTTATAGTAGACGTTGCCTTTTTTGATCTTTGAGGAAAGATTCTGTTACTACTTATTGTGAAGGTAATGTACAGTTGTAACATATGAAATTAGACCTATTTTTGATTACTGCCACATTCTGCCACGCCACATCCGTTCTAGCCTGACCTGCTAGGATACAACCTGCAATTGAAATTGATCTGGATCTTCCCAACCCTCTTGGCATAACAAACAAATTAACACATAATGCAAAGATCTGTTTCTAAGGTTTGTCAACCGGTTCTGGATGGGGTTACACTCCCCCTGAAAGACTGTGTTCGCAGCTTGGGGGTGCTCCTGGATCCGTCGCTCCAAATGACAGCCCAGATAGATGCGACGGCCAGGAGTGCCTACTATCAGCTTCGGCTGATACGCCAGCTGCGCCCCTTCCTAGAGTTGGAAGACCTAAAGATGGTAGTGCACGCGCTGGTAACTTCGAGGCTTGACTTCTGCAATGCGCTGTACATAGGGCTACCTTTGTGCCTAGTCCGGAAACTTCAACTAGTTCAAAATATGGCAGCCAGGTTGGTCACCGGTACATCTAGGAGTGACCATATTACGCCAGCTTTAAAATCGCTCCACTGGCTGCCAATTAGTTTCCGGGCGAAGTATAAAGTGTTGGTCATTACCTTTAAAGCCCTACATGGTTTGGGTCCAGGTTACCTGCGGGATGGCCTTCTCCCGTACAATCCGCCCCGCACGCTCAGGTCCTCTGGGAAGAACTTACTGCGGTCGGCCAAGACTAGGCTGACAACTGTTACCCAGAGGACCTTCTCTTCTGCCGCTCCCAGACTGTGGAATGACCTGCCGGAGGAGACTCGTCAACTTAACAGTCTTTTAGAATTTAAGAAAGCTATAAAGACTGTTCTCTTCCGGCAGGCATATCCAGTGTAATTTTTAGACTGTTTTTAGGATGTTTTAATGCAGTTTTAATAATATTTGTCATGTTTTAATTAGTTTTATGTATTTTATCATGTTGTTGTTCCCCGCCTCGATCTAGACGGAGAGGCGGGTAAGAAATAAATTGTTATTATTATTATTATTATTATTATTATTATTATTATTATATTGTAATTTCCCCACTCCGAAGATTCATTTAGTCCTTTTGGTGCCAGTTTTAAGAGACAACATCCAATAAATTACTCTTTTGTTGAGCGTAGCCTCATTCCCTCTGACTTTTTCGATAGCCCAGAACCGCATTGAGTCTGGTGCATGATGATTTTCTTCAAAATGTTTTACAAGTGATGCTCCTTCTTTTTTATGTCTGAGATTGTATATATGTTCCTCTATTCTTATTTTTAAAGTTCTTGAAGTTTTTCCTATGTACAATTTGTTACAGGGGCAAGCAATCACGTAAACTACTCCTGTGGAACTGCAGTTCAAAAATTCAGAGAGAGAGAGAGAGAGAGAGAGTCTGCCATAGAGAGAGAGAGAGAGAGAGAGAGAGAGAGAGAGAGTCTGCCCTGGTTGTTGTCTGTAAATGAAAGGGTCTTTGTGGTCATTTTGCAGTAAACACATCTCCCACATGGATGGAAACCATGTGGTTTGGATGCGTTGAAGATGGTTTGTTGCACCGTATTCCTGCTGATGTTTTTTTAACGGTCCGTATGGACAAAACGGTCCTTAAGATTCTGTGTTCTCTTATACACCACTAAGGGTTTTGTTCTTAGACTGGGAAGATCTTCTAGTAAACGCCAATTTGAGCGGATGTGGGGTTCCAGTTGTTTTGTGATGGTATTATATGGTAAAACGCACCTGATTCTATGGTCTTGCGTTCTATTTCTGGTTTGTAGGAGATTAGACCTGGTACTGAGATTAGCTTTTATCTTTGCGTTTTGTACCGTTCTGTCCGGATATCCCCGACTACGAAATTGTTGTTGAAGGTCATCTGCTTCTCTCCTATAGCCTTGTTCACTGGAGCAATTCCGTTTATGATGTAAAAACTGACTATAAGGTAAACTATTTCTAAGGTGCGGTGGATGATGGCTATCGTATCACAAAAAATTGTTTCTATCCGTTGGTTTCTTGTGTGTTTTTGTAGTGGACCCTGTCTTATGTTTTATTAATGTTATGACTAAAAAATGAATCTGTTGTTGACTATAAGCATGCTCAAAAGTGATGTTGGGATCTCTGTTATTGATCCATTCAATGAACGTATTTAATTTCTCCTCTGTGTCTTTCCATATAAAAAAATATCATCGATAAACCGTATCCAGGATGTTAATTCTTGGTCATAATTGTTATTTCCAAAAAATATGGGATAATTCAAACTCTTGCATGTACAGGTTCGCGACCTCCGGGGCCATTGGACATCCCATTGCCACTCCCTTTGTCTGTAAATAAAATTGTTTGTTAAAGGCAAAATGATTTCTTTGTAAAGCCAAGTCGGCCAAAGCTGTTAGGAAATGAGACGGTGGATGCTGATGTACACGTTTCTGCAATGTTTGACTCACTATATCTACTGCTTGTTCTTGAGGAATGCTTGTATATAGAGATATATTACATCAAGAGTCACCGAATATATATTAATAAATATTTGTTTGTGTTATTTTAATATAGCTCCTGAAGAAGGATTGTTTTCAATCCAAAATGTTGGGCTGTCTAAAGGATTATTAAAACATTTTTTATATATATAATTGAATAAAGAACGTTTTTACATTAGCACCAGAGCCAGTCTCTTTTAGTTCCTCAACGATCTTGAGAAGGCTGCCTTTTGTTGTTGGTTCCCCCCCCCAAAAAAATCAAGTTTCTGGTCCTCATTATTGGAAAGAAAAGCTTGGACATACAAAGCCTAAGGCAAAGGGAACCGTGAATCAGCTAGTGGAGCTTCAGGACTTCACCTCTCTGTGTGTCTTTCTCTCAGTTCCTTTTGGAACATCACTAGAAGAGACAAAGGCACTTTAACTGTGAACTGGGATTTGACTCTAGGTTCAGTTTTGTTTGACTGTAATGTGAGAGACCTTTTACTCAACAGAGAGTCCAACGTTACTACTACCCCTAGAGCCTTTTCCCTGCACACATAAGCCAGGGTCGAATATTCCAAGCCCCAATAAATGCTCAATTATGTACCAAGATTATCCACATTGTATGATCTTAAAAAAGCAGGCATAAAAAGCATGTTTGCCACAACCTATTCTGTGTCACCTTTGAGGTGAAGCTAATGAGAGAAAGGAAGCCCCAACTCTGGATTTACCATAGGAAATCCTATGCCGAACTCATGGAGCCTTGGAGATGTCCCAAGCATTACAGCCTCACCCACTGAGCCACATAAGGACTAGAAACTTGCAAAGTTTTATGTTTTTTTTAATGAAAGCACAGAATGCCAAGAATGGGGAATTCTGTGCCAGATACCAAATGCAGTGTGTCCATGAAAGCTTGCGAGGCTCAGCTGCAGATGAGATAAATGCAGACATGCATGAAGCTGGCCCGGTTCTTACTTGGTAAGTCTGGGAGTCTGAAGCCGTGATGCTGCTATCCGTCTCCAGAATCTCGGGCGTTTCTGGAGTTTCTAGAAAAGGAAAGTAGCCAGGCTAGGATTAGTGATGAGGCAGAAGGGATAAAACAATCACAGCCTGGATTGTGCTTTGGCAGTAAGCCGCTTGTCCATTTTACCTATTCCACTGCCTCATGCACAAAGCATCCTCCCCCATGACTGCTGCGCATCAGTTACACTAAAGCTCAACTTTCTCCATTGCGCCACTGTGTGCGTCGCAGTTGCCTATGGCTTGCCTTGTGCACATGTATGGGGGAGAGAGATGCTGTGTGGAACCTAGCAAGAGTAAAGGCTCCTCTAAACGAGCAATTTATTGCATGTTCAGGATTGGACACTCATGGAAGTTCTGGGGTCCATTACATGATGTCATCAATGACCACAACATCTCATGCACTACCCTCTGGAAATCCTGCTATTAAAGAACCACTTTTAAGGTGGTAATACCTGGGGGGAAGTGGGATCTTCCACCACTAGATGGCACTGTCTCAATAGAAGGGAAGGGAAGTATTCAATTCAAACCATGTGGTCGCCCCTCTCTGCCCATGTAATGCAGCCCATAACAATTACACCAAAGAACCAGGAAGCACAAAGCCTCGGGTAAGCAATGAGATTTCCCCTTAATATAGAGACGACGCTTTAAATCACACATTCCAGCCCCAATTCCCCACAGTCTGAGAAATAAGCCAGGTAGGGCTGGAGCAGCGCTATGTTTTACACCTGCCATAGGGCCCAGAACGACTCACTGGAGACGTGCAGTTTGGTCCGACTCTCGCCAACACCGACGCTGCCTAGCCCCACCTGGCACACGTACACCTTGGCATCCTGCAGGATCACGTCGCTGATGACGAGGGAAAAATTGGTTGTCATGTCCAGCCGGTCCTTGAATTCGGACTTTACACGGTGTTCCTTGCCTTGAATCATGTAGATGATCTTCTCCCGCGGGCTTTTGCCCATCTGAAACATCGGGTGGAAAGATAGCAAGCATGGCAACACCAGAGCATGGGGTCAGCAATGAGAGGGCCAAATCCAGCCATTGCTCCCCATGGGGGTCCTGCCTGCCCCACCTGCTGCTGCCAACCCAGGGTCAAGGGAGGTGTGGAAAGGGAAAGCAACATCTATGGCAAGAGGCCGTGCCACGAGCCCACTGGGGGAGAAGGCGGCGGGGAGGGAAGAGACAGAGCTATGCTTCCAATCACAAAGAACTCTAGTTGCTGGCAAGGATCCCGTGGGCATCAGAGGTGGCTCACTGCTAGGGAAACGTGGGAGGCCGATGACGCCTGGGATGAATTTGAAGCATTTTCGTAAGCGGGACTACAACAACCCCCTGCCCTTTGGAACCCTAACATTGATCAGACCCTAACATTGATCAGACATATATATATATATATATATATATATATATATATATGTTTGGTTTCAAACGTTTCTCTTCTGCTTTCTGTGGGGGACACCACATGGGCATGAAAAAAGGACAAGCCAGCCTTTCTGATGGTTCGAAGAGCTGCTGGTGCATTTATAGATTTACAAAAATCACCTGGGCCCATTCGGTTTTAAAGCTTTTTTTATTTTCTTTTTAAAATCTGAAAATCTGCACTGGGAAAGGTAGGCAAGTCGCCGATGTCGCAAACGTCCAGCCAACGGAGACAGCACACAGGGCTGCCTCCTGCCACAAACTTGACAAAAACAGCATCCCCTTGGGATGGATCCCACAACCAACAACGGAGTGAGCATGCTTCCAGGACACGGCGATGCCTGTACGTTTGTCCTCGCTCCATATTGAATTAATGTTCAGAAATGACACACTGAAGATTTTTTTAAAAACTGTCCTAAGTGTCGCTTGTAAATATCACATAGGGACATAGGAAGCTGAAGGGTCAGATCAATGGTCCATTTACCTCAGTATTGTCAACACGGACTGGCAGCAGCTCTCCAGAGTTTCAGGCAGAGTTTGTTTTTTCCAGCCCTACCTGGAAATGCTGAGGATTGACCCTGGGACCTTCTCCATGCCAAGCAGGTGATCTGCTCCTGAGCTAAAGCCTCATCTCCTTTGGATGTCTGCAAATCCTCTATTTTACAACTTCATTAAGATCAGTTTAGCCCTGTCCCTACTCTAGACAAACCAGCTTATGCACTTGCTATTGGGTTTATTTGGGTTTAATCCTGCACACGCTAAATTGAGACTAAGCCCCATTTAATGGGACTTACTTCCAAGGAGACATACATAGGACTGCACTGTTAAAAAGGTGTCATCACTGTTCCTTTGTGTGGCACTTTGAGACAACAGTTTTGCAAAAGGCAGCATAAAAGCTTCGCAAATAAATACATCCAGTTCTGACATTTTATTTAAAAGGCACAAATATTTATAACATGAAAGGGTTCGCACTGGGCCTTTGAGGCGGAGGCCACCCACGGCTTTAATTATGTCTGCATTCAAACAAACCGAAAGAAATGGGTTTATTGACGTTTCTTTTAACCAGGGCTAAACCATTGCGGAGTGCGTTTTTCCTCCTGGAGTGACCGCCCAGTGCATGAGCTGTCACACGGTGGCAGTGTTGGGCTTCCTGGACCAAAGTGGGGTGCGAGTCTTAAAATTACCTAGCCCGGCTTAACTTTAAAACAAATAAAATGGATTAAGTAATCATCGATCCTAGTCGTTTTTAATTTTAAAAATTTTAAACAAAATAAAATTGGCAACCTTCTAAAATGGGTATTCCTGTCCGCTAGCATAAGAGTATGCACACTTTGTAGTTATGCAGCACTTTTCATCAGGAACCATTAGCTGTGGCTGCTACTACCGTTTAATAGGGATGTGCACTGACCCCCCGGATCGGATAGCGGATCGGAATCGGACCTGGGGGGTCGGATCGGATCGGAGGATGGTCGGGTCGGATAGGACCGGATGTCCGATCCGGATCGGACGCCATTTTGAATGCTTTTTCCCATAGCCAAGTATTGTTTTACAAAAACGCCTATAACTTTTTCATTTTTAAAGATAGAAGGATGAAACTTGGTCACATTGTAGACTGGTTAGGGATAGTTATCTGTGAGAAATTTCAGAAATATAGGTGCTTGCCTTGTGTGGCAATTAATTTTTTAATAAATACCCAGGAATGCCTATAACTTTGTCATTTGTAAAGTTACACACATGAAACTTTGCCACATTGTAGGTGGTACCTTGGGAACTACGTGTGTGAAATTTCAGAAACATAGGTGCTTGCCTTGTGTGGCAATTAATTTTAGAAAAATGGTTAGTAGTGGGGTAAATACAGTTACGCCTCCCACTTTTTATTTTTAAAGATACAAACAGGAAACATGGGCACATTACAGGGAACACTTTGCTTGATATGTGTGTAAAATTTCAGAAAGCTGGGTCCAGGCATGTGGTGGCAAGGTATTTTTGAAACAATGAGGAAAGAAACGCCTATAACTTTTTTATTTTAAAAGTTAGAAGTCTGAAAGTTGCTCACTTTGTAGATGGGTTAGGGGTAGATATGTGTCAGAAATTTCAGAATGATAGGTCTAGGCATTTGATGGCTATGGATTTTTTAGATTAAGTTTCAAAAGTTTTTCCACAGAGGCTTGGTCTCCCTCTCCTCCCCCTCCCGCCTCCCGCGAAGAAAAAGGAAACACTCTCTCTCGATCTCTTTGATCCTTGCTAGTATCCATTACAGAAGGAGAAACAAAAGAACTCGGCTCGTGTCTGCTTTCCTACTTTCACTTTTTACTCAAGCAGAACGGCTGAGCCTAGCTCAGTTTTGCAGCCATGCGTGCAAGGATCACTCTCTCTCAATCTCTTTGATCCTTTGTTCCTCCCCCTCGCCGGCGTTGTGTGTGCGTCCCGCCGGTGCCCTCGCGTGCGGGCCGGTTCCTGGGCAGCAGAGCCTCTGCCTGGCTGCTGTGAGACTCCTGGAGGGCTTGACTAATGTGGGCTGTTGTGCTCTGCTGGGCCGCGGGGGTAGGTGATGATGAAGAGGATGATGGGGAGGGCGTTCAATGCACCGCCACAGCTCCCTGAGGGGCGGCCTGAATGGCCCCTCCGCTCACCAACTGACAGCGCGTGCTCCGCTCCAGACACCCGGCCTCGGCCGCCAGGATACGCTGCCAAGCCCGCCGCTGCCCGCGCGCGCACACACACACACCACCCGTCCATTATCATTTGGGCAGCCCTAATTAAGGAGCTTGAGTTTCTCCTTCTGTAGAAGACTTCTAACTTTTAAAATAAAAAAGTTATAGGCGTTTCTTTCCTCATTGTTTCAAAAATACCTTGCCACCACATGCCTGGACCCAGCTTTCTGAAATTTTACACACATATCAAGCAAAGTGTTCCCTGTAATGTGCCTATGTTTCCTGTTTGTATCTTTAAAAATAAAAAGTGGGAGGCGTAACTGTATTTACCCCACTACTAACCATTTTTCTAAAATTAATTGCCACACAAGGCAAGCACCTATGTTTCTGAAATTTCACACACGTAGTTCCCAAGGTACCACCTACAATGTGGCAAAGTTTCATGTGTGTAACTTTACAAATGACAAAGTTATAGGCATTCCTGGGTATTTATTAAAAAATTAATTGCCACACAAGGCAAGCACCTATATTTCTGAAATTTCTCACAGATAACTATCCCTAACCAGTCTACAATGTGACCAAGTTTCATCCTTCTATCTTTAAAAATGAAAATGTTATAGGCATTTTTGTAAAACAATACTTGGCTATGGGAAAAAGCATTCAAAATGGCGTCCGATCCGGATCGGACCTCATCGGATCAGATCGGATCGGAGGTTGGTCGGATCGGATCTTCCCGATTTTGGGGCGGATCGGATTCGGATTGTGGATCGGATCCGATCCGATGCACACCCCTACCGTTTAACATTTTGATGGCCTCAAATAATTCACAAAAATGCCTATGCCACACAGCTCCTGCCTTGAGGAGACACAAAGATGGGAGGGGAGGGTCAAGCACAGAGGAAACGGAGTGAAGATGGGAGGAAAGTGTTGCTGAGAGTCTGGGATATAAAATGGAAGGTGGCCGAATGGGCTTCACGATGATCACAGAAAAAACAGAGGCCACCAATTATGTGTATTTGACAAAGAGTTCTGCATTACTCAAAAGCTTCTTCACGCTTCCAAGGTTTGTCTGAGCCCGATGAAAGCACAAAGCCACAACAAATATTTCCCCAAACCCACTCTCTCCCACCCTCAAAGCTTTCCCAAGCCCTCGTTTTTTTACTCACAGTGAACCAGTTGACATAAGCATAGCTGCCATTCTCGGGGAGGGTGAACTCGCACTTGATAATGGCCGTATTCCCGATTTCCACCTCCACCACGTCCGGCGTGGTGACGACCACGTTGCTACCCGCTCCTCCTGAGACAAAGAGACAAGCCAGAGTTGATGATCTGATGCAACATCCAACCTGCCTTCGAAGATGGAGAACAAATCCTTCCTCCTTTTCTACACCTGCCTTGTGAGGAATATTCTTCTATCGGACTTGCAGGAGCCTTTGAAGGAATGCAAGGGATATTAAAATCCTGTACTGATTTAAAAGAGAACGGACATTTGTTCTTCGAGTTAAAAATACATCAGGACAATGCAAATTGACCTGTAATATGTTATCATGCTCAGAACAGGGCTATAATGTTTAAATCTTTTTTTTAAAAGTTAAAGCAAGATAAAATGTTTCCCCTGATTAATCAGGAAACAATTTTTTTCCATATATATGAATACAAATTCTTATAAAACCTGCAGATAACAAGCACCATCTTAAAAGCAGCATTAGACACCCCTCTTAAGGTGATGCCTGCTAGAACAAACCTTGTGCATCGTCTAGAAGTGAAGAAAAGATGCCAGCTGCTTCAAAAAAACTTTGTTCATCCATGTGCAAACGTTATTTATTTATTTATTGCATTTGTATACCGCCCAAGAACTGAAGCTCTCTGGGCGGTTCACAAAAATTAAAACCATCCAAAATATAAAACCAACTACAGTAGAAAAAGTTATGCAGGTTTCAACAGCGATGAATCCGTTAATCAACTGAAACTCAGGGCACAATCCTATGCATGCTTAGACAGAAAAAAAGTCCTACAACTTGCAGCATAACGCTCTAGTTCAACCCTAATGATATTAGTGCATTACATGTTACCATGTCTTGGTGTTTACGCATGGCATCGCACCAGAGACGAAATGGATCCTCCTCATCCATTTGACTTCTAGAGTCTTCGGAAAAGAGTTGAAAGCTGAAGACGGACATCTCTAACAACACACCCTCACACTTAAAAAGACACACACCCCAAAAGAAGATGAGGGAGTAGCGATTTATCAGACGCTGGTACTAGGCTAACCATATGAAAAGGAGGACAGGTCTCCTGTATCTTTAATAGTTGCATAGAAAAGGGAATTTCAGCAGAACCTAGTGAAATTTCCTCTTCATCACTACAGTTAAAGCTGCAGGAGTCCTGCCCTCTTGACCAGATACAAAAGAGAGCAGGGCTCCTGCAGCTTTAACTGTTGCAACGCAGAGGAAATTTCACCAGGTGCTGCATGCATACAAATGACATCTGCTGAAATTCCTTTTTCTGTGCAACTGTTAAAGATACAGGAGACCTGACCTCCTTTTCATATGGTCACCCTAGCTGGTACCATAGGGGACCACTGAAAGTCCACCCACTTATTCAGGATTAACTGAAGCAAAGCTTAGCTAACTCCCATCACAAAGACTGTGCATTTCTCATCACTAAAACAAATTAGAAAAAGAACTCCCCTCTAAGGACCAAGAACTTTTATATGAATTCTCCACAGTGGTAGTGGTTGCCTGGCAACAGGAAGGTTGCGGCCTGCACCAAAGGCCTCCATCCTAGAGGTTGCTAGAGATGAAGCTGCATCTATGCCAAGGTTTTAAAACTGTGGCCTAGATTTAATAGGCATTCCCTCTTTCTCTCTAGGTAACTATTTTGGGAGAGAAGGAGAGCTGCAGACCTTCTGACAGATATACAGCATCCTCACTAGGATTCCTTGTAGGAAGCCATGATAGCTAAATCGAAATAAAACCAATTTATAATGTACATCTGTATCAGAAAGCTGCTGCTGATGGAGTGAAATAGAGTGTTTAATAATAATGTATTTATTTATATACCGCTCCATATCTAAAATAGATTCTGGAGCGGCGAATGTAAGAAACAGGACATAATTATAACCCTAAGGTTATACCCCTAGGCATGCGCAGAATACCTGTCCTTTACAACAAAAATGCTTCCTATTTCAGAGTGACATCTCAGTTTTGTTGAAGGTGCTCTCCTCTCCCCCTGATCAACAGGTGTAGCTAGCTTGGCCAAAACATCCTTATATTCTAGGGTGACCAGATAAAATCCAGGTCAGGGCTCATGTAACTTTAACAGTTGTAGAGAAAAGGGAATTTCAGCCAGTGTCATTTGTATGCAATTAGTTCCTGGTGAAATTCCCTCTTCATCACAACAGATAAAGTTGCAGGCACTATACTAGAGGGACCATATACAAAAGAAGGCAGAGCCCCTGCAACTTTAACTGTTGTGATGAAGAGGTAATTTTACCAGGAACAAATTGCATACAAATGACACTGGCTGAAATTCCCTTTGCTCTACAACTGTTAAAGTGACATGAGCCCTGAGCTGGATTTTATCTGGTCAGCCTATTATATTCTATCCTCCAAACATCTACATGTGAAGAATTCTGTATAGCACAAAAGCTTGCCTCCAATCTCTTATTCTGAAGACTAGTTGCTCCAGTAAAAATGCATCTTCTCATTTGCTCCATTCCCTAGAGGCAGGTACCGGAGCTGTGTGGAAATCCTTTCTTTCAAAACTGAGTCACATAATTGGCCTTTACCCAAAATTTTGCCCTGGATTATTATTTGGGGGGGGGGGGGGGAAGAAGCTAGCAGCTGTGCTTCCTTCAAGACACACAGGCTGCTGTTCCCATCAACAAGGAGAAGGGGGAAATTGGCTGCACCCACTGAAGTGACTTCCCAGATGCTGTTTGCAAGAGAACAGGTGGGAATTCAGAGATTCGGCCTTCTGCACAAGGGGGCTTTTATTCAATGCAGGCTGCAAGCAAACCTGCCAGACCTCTCCCATTACCCTCACTTCGTCTCCCACCCACAAATCTCCTGTCCCACCCAATGCTTTCCCTGCCTCCCAATTGTTCTGGGATTTCATCAGAACCCCCCCCCCCCAAAAAAAAAAGCAGGATGTCAGACTCAGCCGAATTTGCTCCATCTGGGAATATGGCTTTTTTTTTTGGTGTTGAACATCTGCTGGGTTTTGAGGTGTCCAGACAGACAGTCAGAAAAAGCCTAGACATATGTGGCATTATATATAAATGTTGCAGGTGGGATTAGAAGCCTCCTGGTTCCATCCTTGAAAAGAAATGCCAAATTACTTCCATGATATTCTTTGCTTTATCCAGGAGAAAAGACGTTGGTGTTTGTCCAGGCTGTTGACGCGATGCTTCCTCAAACAGGGACTGAGACCCAGTGAGTTGTGGGTGGGTAGAAGAAGAAACAATTCATGAAGACAACATCTCCCGTAATGAACCTCCCTGTACACTATGCTCATCATCTAAGGCACTCCTTCAGGTGCCTCTTCAGAGGGAGGCTCGGAAGGTGGCAACAAGGGAGAGGGCCTTCTCAGTGGTGGCCCCCCAATTATGGAACAATCTCCCCAACGAGTCTCACCTGGCACCAACATTGTTATCGTTTCAGCACCCAGTTAAGCCTTTCCTCTTCTCTGGCATTTGGCAACATATGGAGCTTTAATCAAGTCCCTCGATTTTTCTTATTGTTGATTGTTTAAAAATTACTAAGATATGTGTATGCGTATGCGTGTGTGCTGACTGTTTATATGTTTGGATGTAAATATTTTTATACTATGCGTAATACTGTATTTTTAAGGTTTTTAATCTTTGGTAACCACCTACACAGTTTCTTCTATTGGGTGGTATAGAAATGCAATAAATGAATGAAATGGGGGAGGGGGGACCTCGCCCCCCTTTTTGCTCTTGGTATGTGGTATGCAGAAGGCACACAGCCTCTGAAAATGGCATTTCCGTTCTGACGGCTAATATCTAATACCCCACCTTCCTATGAAGGAAACAGCAATCAAAGCGGTTAACAATAATAAAAACCAAAAATCATAAAATAAATGCACAATTAAAACCAAACTAGTACAAGATTGAAAACAGCACCCAGAGGCCTGTCTGAACAAAAATGTCTTTGTCTGCCAGTAGAAGGATGTTAGAGAAGGAAGCCAAACTTGCCTCCCTCAGCATGGAGTTCCACAGCTGGGGAGCAGCCACCGAGAAGGCCCCTCTCTTTTCTGATGGAGGCAGTATGGAGAGAAGGGCCTCTCCTGAAGATCTTAAGACCTGGACAGGCTCATATAGGAGAAGGCGGACTTTCAGGCAGCCTGGTCCCAATCCATATAGGGCTTTATTAGACATGAATTTGTCTTAATAGTTTTAAACCATATGAAGCAGTGTCCGTGGTCACATCCTGTGGCAGTGTATCTCACAAGTTAGTTACACGCTGCATGCGGGAAGTACTATTTTTATTTGGTCCGCCCTGAGCTGTATGTCGTGAACGGACCCATTACGTGGGATCAGCCAATAGCGCCTTCTGCATCAGTGACGCAGCGTGCCGGAATCCCAAAGCTGAAGGCCCGGCTTGAAGGTACAAATCTTTTGGCTAAGATCAAGTGTAGTAATCGCAGCAGCGTCATTTGCTAATGCATCTTTATTTAAATCGTTAGCATTTTAAAGAAGAGGCTTACCTTCCTTCCCAGCTGGGACTGTTACTGCTGAACACAACCCCAAATGCAGAAAAGACATTTTACGGGTAGAACAGCAAAAAGCTGCCCTTAAGCACTTCGTAAGGCTACATGGGTCCCAGCTGTCACTCACGTACGTGGCAAGAAAAACCTTTGTGGACCTGTGTGACTGTAAAACACGGCCCGCCATGCCTCACGGGTCTTCTGAGCTTTGCAAGGGCAGACAGAGAAACAGCATGGCTGACTTAAACGGCTTGGAGGAAATTAGTTAGCATTTATGAAAGAAGGGGACAGCGTGAGCATGCTGAGTTGGCAATCCAGGTCATCGCCCAGCCCAGCCCCTCCTCCGGCCCCTTCGATACACCCTCAAAATATCTCCGAGGAGTCGTGGAAGAACGAACAGAAACTCGCAGGTGGGCCTGCGGTTGGCTTATTCCCGGCTCAGCACAAATAATGGAGCCTCTGGCTGGACTCCAGAAGAGTAATGGGTTTAAAATCGATCCGGTGCTGGGATTGGGCCCAGGGGAGCTGAGGTTATAAAAGGGGGGGGGGGGTAAAACAATCCACAGTGTATAAAACAGGGCAACCAGACCTGTGGGAGGAGGCCCCTGGCGCTCGCAGGGCCCTCTCCGCTCCAGACAACATGTCCCTTTTCCCCAAGGTTCGATTCGGCCCAGCTTCTGTTGCTCAACCGAAAGAAAGGACAGCTGAAAGACATCTACGACTAGAGAAGAGATGCCCCGAAAGGATAAGCCTGCCTTTTCCTCCTCCTTCAGCCAAGGGGAGTGCTCACTCCAAAAAAGTAATTCCAGATTTCATTAAACTGTAGTAACTACCACCAGGGATGTGGTGGGGACGGGGACCATCACCCCACTCCAAAACAGCAAGGGGCTTTGGGGCCAGTGCAACAGACTTTGGTGCCAGGAATGAGGGGCTCAGGGCAATTAACCGGAAAAACCGGCCTCACGCTTGCGGTATGCAAACAGAGACACTTGCTTAGCAAACAGACAAGACGGATGGACGCCACCGATGGATGCTGGCGGCGCTGGGGAGGGTTTGCTCTGTTAAATGGACGGAACGTTGGGCCTCTTCAAGGGGTCACTGGCCAGGACTGGGAAGGACCAACCCAACACATTTGGCCACTGGAGAAGGAAAACCTACACTGGCACCTCCTCCGCCTCTGCACCCTGCGAATTCATGCAGAATACCGTCTACTGGGGAGATCTGCACAGGTGTCACTGGAATGAGCAGGGGCAGCGCGAGAGTTCTGCCTTGTATTTACAAGCCCTGTTCAGACAACGTGCCCACTTGAATGAACATGGAGGGAGGGGGGGTGTTAAGTTCAGCAGTTACGGTGAACAGGTGAGGGTCAGGTGTGGGGCCACCAGGGAGGCCCCCTAACTCAGCGGTAATGCTCTGCATGCAGGAGAAAAACCATCAGGTAGCAGGTTGGGAGACCCAGTCGCTGCCAGAGCAGACAAATACTGGTGAATGAGCGTGCGATGTGGCACGAGGGCCGCTTCTCACGTCCCTGTGATCCCGACACACATACATCGCTGTGTTCATTCTAGGTTGTCTGAATGGGGCTGGAGACTATCCTGTAAGAGCTATTTAAATCTCCACATCCTCCGATGAATTAAGCAGAGGATTAGAAAAGGCAGGAAATTATTAAGACCACGCCACAGAGGAAACCTGGGGCAGAGGGCTGATAGGAGGAAGCCTTAATGGACTGCAACTTGGAGGGAAAAGGCCATCTCTCTTGAGCACCACAGGCTGCCCTTCATCAGGGAAGGAATTCTCTCTCTCTCTCTCTCGTTGAGCCGATCCTGCAGCCCCATTACTGTAAAATGTGATCAATAATCACTACTTTTAGCCTTAAGACCATAATAACCTTCCACCACAGCAAAGTTACTCCTGTAACAACAAGGTCACTGAATCCAGATATTACAGCAAGGACGGGAAAAGAGGGCCCTTGCAGTATTGTTAAGATTCCCACCATCCCTCATCACTGGCTAGGGATGATGGGAGTTGCGGTCCAACACTGTCTGAAGGGTGGCATGCTCCCTCTTCCCGTATTACGGGGTCGGGTAGATTCCTAAGACTTCCAAGAACGACTTTCCCAAGTCTCTACAGGGATGTAAAAGTCTACTTGCTGCTTATGAGTGAAGTCCGGATGGATTCCTGTGCTTGATACGGTCTCCCAGCCTCTACCTGCATCCCACCACCCTTTGTCCGCAAGCTCCAATCCATGCCACCTCATCTCTAACAAAAAGGGGAGGGCGGAGGATACAGCAAGTGTTTCTTAAAGAACAAAAAAACTGCAACATAAAATAGTCTGCATGGAAAAGAAAAGGCTATCAGTGGCTACTAGTCCTGATGGCTATGTGCTACCTCCCGTGTCAGAAGCAGTAAGCCTATATACACGGGTTGCTGGGGAACATGGGCAGGAGGGTGCTGTTGCTGTCACATCCTGCTTGTGGGTTTCCCATGGGCAGCTGGCTGGCTGCTGTGTGAACAGGATGCTGGACTAGGTGGACTCTTGGTCAGATCCAGCATCAGGGCTCTTCTTAGGTTCTTAGATGTAAATTCTGTTCTAGCGGAAACATTTTGGCTGCTCTGCTCGTAGAATGATGGGATTTGTTAACAGAGCCAAAGCAGGTGAATGTCGTTCACTGGGCCAAATTGGTGAAGATAGGAAAAGGCGAGGCTTCCTTCGCCTTCAGAAATCATGGATGCCGCGCTCGTCTGCTTGCTAGCCCTCGCTTGACACGGCCCAGAGCGCAGCAAAGCCATGGCAGGGTCGACGTCAGAATACCAGGCCCACTGTAAGGCCTCCTTGCCCATGTGCCCCCGTTGGCACTGACGGTTTCCTGCTTGTGTTGTGAGCTCACGGCACAGGAATGCCCAGCATGCGCCACTCCGCACAAGTCAGAAAACGTGCCTTTGTTAGCCCTCTGCCCCCAAAGTTGGCACGCGACGTGTGGCCGGCACGTCAGAGCAGCTGCTGCCAAAACCCTCAGGGAAGGGCCGGGGGTCACGTGGAAAGGAGAAATGCCAGCTGGCAAAGTTGGTCAGACAAGAAAACCAACAGAGGATGAAAGCATGAAAGGGTCTTTGCGTTTCTGGTTCAGAAACACGGCGATACCCGCTTCATGCTCCTTTAGAAGAGGGAACCAGCTACCTCGGGCCGCAAGCTTGCACCCTGCCTCGGCCCGAAGCAGAGTTCAGAGGGGCCTGTCCCCCTCCCTCTTTTCAGGAAGGCAGGGGGAGCCCACCAACACAATGGCCTTATTGAAGGCACAGAAGGCCTGGAGGAGCCCTGGGGAACTTTCCGAGCTGGGGCAAAGGACACGGAAAAGGCTGGCCAGGAACAGAGTCCTCATTCTCCCTGAAAATCTCTCCCGTTTCCAAACGCCCACCAAGCTCTGCCTAAACGAAGGGGGGAGGGAGGGGAACGGAAAAGAGAGCCATCACGGACGACCTCAATAGTGACAAGATCCCACTGCAATGAAGGCCCACCACAGGACCAGGTGGGCTACCCTGTCCAATTGAACGGTCCCATAAAAGTTTCACAGACGAGACATCTGGGGGCAGCAAATGTTCAAAGTAAGATGCATCCCCCGCACGTTTAATGGGCCCGTGGAAATAAGAGACAGTTGCTATGTACTGGGGATGCCGGTGTTTTGGAGCAATCCTTTAAAACATTACTTATCATCAGGAGCACAACCATTCGGAAGGAGACCCCCGTTTCTCTCTGCTCCCTCCCCCCCCCCCCCGAGGTTCTTGATCTGCGGTCAGGAACCAGGATGTTTGACACATCTCCAGAATGCGGTAATAAGAAGTCTCTCCGGAACCTGCCATTGATTCCACTTTTGGAAATAATAATACCCAAGGGTAACATTACCATATTTGTCGAACTAACTCTGTCTTTTATTCTCCAGCAGCGGCGGCCCCTGTACAGTCATTACTTGCAGGAAGGCGAAACATGAATACGAAGGAGCCGCAAGCCCACAACTCTGCTCTACTAGTTTGGGCTCTGTGCACAATTTAGAGGTTGCAATCCAGTTGCCAGCTATGGACAAGTTTATTTATTCATTTATTACATTCATATATATTCATTTATTACATTTATATACCGGCCCATAGCCAAGGCTCTGTGGATGGTTCACAAAAGTTAAAACCATCAACAAAACAGTATAAAAAACAAGATATAACACAACCTGGGTAAAAAACCATGCAGCAATGCAGGTTTAAAATACAAATTTAAACACACAGATTTAAAACAGCAGTTAAAGACTATTACAAGTTGAAACACCTTTTGCAAATTCTCCTCTCTTTCTTTCTCTTTTGCAAACTACTTCTGCCTTTTAACATGATTTCTGAGCACGTCCGTGATGTCTTCCAGTCCAACTGCCTCTGATTCCTTTTCCATTTCATTAATTTATTGCATCTTCATTCCCACCCTTCCCTCCAAAGAGCTCAGTCTGGTGACGAGGGTCCCCTATTCCCTTCAACTTCACAAAGAGCTTCATCACACCAACGATTTAGTGCACAATCGCCATGCCTGGTGTGCAGATTTGCAGCACAGTACTCACATGACGTCGTGCCTGTCCTGCTGACACCCCAGCTCTTCCCCAGCCTTTTCCGTCTTTTCCCAGAACGCTAAAAGTCTGGATTATTTTCCCTAAGCGCATTTAATGCGCTCTAAGCCTCTGTGTAGTTTTAAAGGAACTGGGGGCTTGAATGGATTGCATCAGGTCCGGCAGGGAAAAGCAATCTCTCCCAGGAGCCGGCTCCAAGCCTCAATATAAAACCCAAACCTTGCATCCCAGGCTCGAAAGCCTTTTTAAAAATCATACAACACCTGAATCTCTGCAGAGACAGGATTGTACTCCCTCGATGCCCCCAAAGAGCCAGACTAAAGGGTCGTTCCATTTTTGCCCGTGAGAAAGGAGGTCTGGTTGAAGTGCTCATCTGCCAGGACCTGACTGGAGGGAAAAAGAGAAGGGGAGGGGTGGAGCGGAGCGGAGCGGAAGAGCAAAGGAGCGAAGGCTCGAAAGAGCAGCTATTCAGGTGAAAGGGATCATAAGCTTGACGCGCTTCTGCCTCAGAGGTAAAAAAAACAAAAACGTGGAGGCAAACCAGGGGAGGGAATTAGGTGTGATGGAGGTCTAAGACGGTCTATGAAGGGACTCTGACCCACAGGAATAGTCAATTAGGGGCCACAGCACGGTCCATTGGTGGGCAGGATTTGAGGCATGGCAGGATGGCCCTAGTTCCTTCACGAACCGTGCCACCTCATCCCCTCTCTATCTCTTGCCCAGAGCAAGTGACTCCCAGCGGGGCAGTCTGAGGAGGATGTGTGGAACCACAGCATGTAGTCAGCCATAGCTGTGGAGGGCAGGATGAACTGTGAAACAAAATGAGAGTTAAGGGTCTCTATTAGGATGACCCTATGAAAAGGTGGACAGGGCTCCTGTATATTTAACAGTTGCATGGAAAAGGGAATTTCAGCAGGTGCCATTTGTATGCATACAGCACCTGGTGGATTTCCCTCATTATCACAACAGTTAAAGCTGCAGGAGCCCTGCCTCCTTCATCAGATACAAAAGAGGCAGGGCTCCTGCACCTTTAACTGTTGTGATGAAGAGGGAATTTCACCAGGTTCTGCATATATACAAATGACACCCGCTGAAATTCCCTTTTCCATGCAACTGTTAAAGATACAGGAGCCCTGTCCTCCTTTTCATAGGGTCACCCTAGTCTCCATCATTCATTCTTCCCCTAACCAGTGCCAAGTGAACACCGTCTTCAGATCTATGTTCAGGTATAATTGGCAGAGATCCTTTCGGCACCAATCTCGAATCTGGGTGCAGGAATAAAGGCTGAGCAATGGCCACTCCAAGGCCTTTATGGGAATCCACCATTAGCTGCATGACCCTATTATTCAAGACCTCTGCTTCCACAGAGTCCAGGCCAGCAGACTTTCATAGTCCCAGAAAAGGAGTCCTTAATACTCATTAGCTTTTGCGTAATTGAATGAAGCCGAAACAGGAAGAAAGAAAGAGCAGCCCAGAAATACCGTACAACATCAGAGGGAGAAACATCAGGAACTGGTAGCTCATATTTTAATTGCTTTAAAGGGATTTTGTCAAAAGCAGTTAAACCAATCAGGCCCAGAACAACATTATGGCTGGACAGCAAAGAGCAGCAGACCTCTGAAGGTGAAAGGGAATCTGCAGGCTGAAAGCAGAGGTCCCACGTCTAAGTCTGTGGTGGTCAACCTGCAGCCCTCAGCACCGTGCGGCTTTCAGGCTCGCTCTTGCTCGCCTGACTGCCCCTCTGGGAATCGCTTCCTCTTCTGCAGTGTGTGTGTGTGTGTGTGTGTGTGAGCTACGCCATCTTGGTTCCATCATCGTTGGATCTCATTCCTCCTCCCTCTACTGGCTGTGACCCCCAATTGACTTTTTCTGTGGGTCACCAGTCTAGGGGCCAAGATTTTCCAAATTCTGGCAAGCAAATAAATAAATCCAAATGCTACGTCAAGGGATGAATCCAAATTTCTAGCTCACGTATCCGTACAGCAGGTTAGTCTAAAGACTAAACATGCAATCCTATGTATGTTTAGACAGAAAAAGAGTCCTATTTATGCTCAGACAGAAAAAAAGGATTGCACTCTTAAGTGGTCTATGGATGGGAAATGGTAGCATGGTGTAAAAGCTTCATTCCCCCCCCCCCCCCCCCCCCGGACAGCAGCTGCAAGGAGAGCGAGAGATGGTGGATTAAAGAGGCCCTGGTGGAAATACAACCAGCAGAATAAGGTCCTTGTTAAAGCAAGATCTGGGGAGGGTCTTTGGAGAAGGGCGCTGTGCCAGGTTTGGAACGGGAACAATCTGGAAGCTTCAGCTTCCCGTTCTTTCCGGCTTTTGCTTCCCCACTCCAGGCCCCATCTGTTCGGCGCTTCCAGCTTGGACATCGCCAGGTGACAAGTCCTGGAGCCCAACACGCATCAAAAACAGGCCTTTCGCTGCTGAGATTTCTTTGGCAGGCGAACCTGGACTGGTGAAAGATGCTTTTGGCCTCCAGGAACTGGGAAACTGAGCTGCTGGTACATGCACGTACCTATGTGTGCTTTATAAGCCTTCCTGCAAAAACGGAAAAGGAAACCTCACCCTTGCCTTGAAGATTTTTTTTAATTTATTTTTTATTGTAAAATTTCAACAAAAAAAGGGAAAAAAAGATTTATTTTTCTTCTTTCTAAAGTGCAACGTTTAAATGCTGAAGGCTCCTCCTCCCTCAGCTGCCATCACCCACAGTCATTCCAGCAGGCTGGAAGCGAGAAGGGAAGTGGGGCCATTCTATTCAGCCTTGATGAAAGAATTTCATTTTTTTCTCCTCTTCCCTCCCCATCACTTTTTCCTTGTATGTCGTGTCTTTTTAGACTATAAGCCTACAGGCAGGGACTATCTTGTTTTGGGAGCCTCTTTGTTTGAGGAGCGGGATAAAAATACTTGAAATAAATAATTAAATAAATACTATCTTTAACTCTGTGCTGAAAAACCATACAGATCAAGCAGAGAAAAGATATGCACAAAGACTAATCTGACTACTAGGTTATTAGTAAATAAACATTGTTCCTGCAGACAAGTTGGAGGGGGATTCAGAGGAGGGCAACAAGGATGATCAGGGGTCTGGAAACAAGCCCTATGAGGAGAGGCTGAAAGAACTGGGCATGTTTAGCACTGAGAAGAAAAGACTGAGGGGAGACATGATAGCACTCTTCAAATACTTGAAAGGTTGTCACACAGAGGAGGGCCAGGATCTCTTCTTGATCATCCCAGAATGCAGAATGTGGAATAATGGGCTCAAGTTACAGGAAGCCAGATTCCGTCTGGACATCAGGAAAAACTTCCTGATTGTTAGAGCAGTACGACAATGGAACCAATGACCTCGTGAGGTGGTGGGCTCTCCCACACTAGAGGCCTTCAAGAGGCAGCTGGACAGCCATCTGTCAGGGATGATTTAAGGTGGATTCCAGCAGGGGGTTGGACTCGATGGCCTTGTAGGCCCCTTCCAACTCTACTATTCTATGATTCTGTGATTCTATGAATGGTCCCATTTTCTCTCCCCATGACCCAATCTCATACATAGCCGATCTATACTCCTCCCCCATTTCTGGCACAGAACCAACGGTTCTGGGACGGCAACCCGTGGCTGCAGCGGTGCCGTTTTGTTCGGTACAAGCCAGCGAGGTAACGAGAAGCCTCACAAGCGGATCCAAGCTGCCCTCACCAGCCCAGATGATTTCCAGACGGGGCGCAGCACACCACTCTCTCCAGCATGCGCAAAACGGCTGCACAGGCAGGACCGAGCACAGAGGGTCATGGGAGAAGCGCGCAGCCTGACTCACACAGAGGCAGAGTTTTCTTTTTTGTCTTGTTTTTTAAGGGTGCCCAGCTTCGGTTAACCATATTTAGCCTGCCTGGGAACGGGTCGGGACATGAACTTCGCAACCCAGCCAAGCATGATGGAGTATTAGCAGTTCCCCGAGCCAGCTCCAAGGACCGAAGCAGATAAAAGCGTAATCCCGCGGGACGGACGCGAGTGAAATGGGGAAGAGAAGCTCCTGACTGTACGGACAGGGGGACGACACGGAACGGACGGGACACTCTGGCCATGTGGGAATTTATCTTGCTTTGTTAACGGAAGACGACAGGATGGGGAGGGAGGGAGAAACGAAGCAAGCTGCAAGTGGACGGGAGGAAAGCACCGAATAATATGCATGCCAGAAGGGTGAAAAACAGCATCTGGAGGGGATAAAAAAAGAAAGGGAAGGAAAAGGGGGGGGGGAATCTCCATAGAAGGGAAAACTAAGGCTTTCTACCAGTAAACCTGGTTCAGAACGGGGGCAGTTCTGCATGGATATGAAGATAAATAGAGTAGGGTGGCCAGATAAAATCCAGGCCAGGGCTCACGTAACTTTAACAGTTGTAGAGAAAAGGGAATTTCAGCCAGTGTCATTTGTATGCAATTAGTTCCTGGTGAAATTCCCTCTTCATCACAATAGTGAAAGTTGCAGGGGCCCTGCCTTCTTTTGTATATGGTCACTCTAGGATAGTGCCTGCAACTTTAACTGTTGTGATGAAGAGGGAATTTCACCAGGAACTAATTGCATACAAATGACACTGGCTGAAATTCCCTTTTCTCTACAACTGTTAAAGTTACGTGAGCCCTGACCTGGATTTTATCTGGCCACCCTAAAATAGAGCACTATCACTGTTCACTGTGTTACAGGTTGTTGGTATGGTGATTTTTATTGACATAACACCACCTATGTACACGAGGAAAGGTCCCCACTCCAAGGAGCTTACAAGCAATAAATCAATTCCGGGCACAGAAATGGGAGGAAGAGGTAAACGGGGAGAATATGCAGTTATGCACATATAGGCAAGTTGGTTCCCTACAGGTGTTCTTTTTTTTTTTTTTTTTTTTTTTTTTGAAGTGTTGAAGTGGTTTTTAAATGTACAGATTGTGTGTATGTTTTAATTTTTGTATATTGTTTTTAATTGTTTTTAATCCTATGTAAACCGCCCAGAGAGCTTCGGCTATGGGGCGGTATACAAATGTAATAAATAAATAAATAAATAAATAAATAAATAAATTCCCCCACAATAGGGGCTGATGGGGGTTGTAGTCCAAAATATCTGGTGGGCATCAGGGCACCTACCCCTAGGGCAAGGAGACTAGGGGGCTGGGCTAAAAGGCTTACTAGAAAGGGTGGGATTTGGAGGGAGGATGGGTCTCATGGACAATGGGCATTTCCGTCCCACGAAACCACGTGTCCGGCTTTGCATACAATTTGGCCAGCCGGTTTGCGAAGATTGCCATGAGCTGCGCCTGCCTTCATGGTAGTAACAGGAAAGATCCATCCTACAGGGAAAGAAATGAAGTTGGGGGTCTCCCCAAACTCACAGGAGGGGGATGCGAAGAGCCTGGCTCGGCTGGAACACACAGCCATGCACACAAAGTCCCAAGTTCAACCCCACCTCTCCAGTTAAAAAGGTAAGCAGTTGCTACCTTTTAACTCTCTGTTGGCCTGAGATCCGGTAAAAAATCCAGCCACCCTGGATTCTGGAACGATGGGGTTTGTAGTCCAAAACATCTGGAGGACACCAGATTGGGAAAGACTGAGTGTTAGATTTGGGTGGTCCGGGTTCAAATCCCCACTTGACCATGAAGCTCCAGGGGTCACTTTGGGCCAGTCGCTGAGTCTACCTCACAGGGTTGTTGTTGTGAGGGTAAAATGGAGAGGAGGGGAACCAAGTAAGGCGCTTTGGATTCCTTGTGAGAGGGAAAAAAGGGCGGGATGTGGATGTAATAATAGAAATGACAGACAGTTCTGAGCTAAAAGAAAGCCTGGCCTGACTCAGGGTAAGGCAGCGTCATCTGTTCTCAATCCGCAGTGATGGAATTGCTCCCTTGCTGGGAAAAGCGAGTGAGAATTATCGGGAGAGGCCGGGCAGAGTTACTATCATACCAGAGTCACGCCTTTTTCCACCCCCAAACCGAAGCTGTTTAACATTCCTGGCCCTCGTTTGACATAGCAATCCTCCCCCAAGGTTTTTGCCATTTCTCACCCTCACCTTCTTTCAGACCTCGCCCTTTTGGTTTTGAGGGTATAAAACCAAGAGGGTTGAAACTCAAATAGCAATAGAATTTGCACTGGCGATATTTCATCTCCCCCAAATCCTGGATCCCTCAGCTTCTCACGAAAATAAAAAACGTTCCTAGCTTTCATGGTTTTGCACAAAAGCCGGCCAAGTTGAAGGACACGAGGTCATATTTACACTACAAACGTGGGTTGTCTTAAGAGTCCTGGCCTGTGCCCTATCCCTGCTTGTACTTCTGAACTCTCCGCATCCACATCAATTCCCAGGATTCCTTCAAGCCACAACGATTAAACTGGTTTCAAACTGCAACGTGTTTCAAGTACTTTAAGAAGCCAGAAGCGATTCTGAAGACTCTTTTAAAAAGCCAGAAGTGAATCTGGAGACCAGAAAGGAGCAGGTACTGGACAAAATCCTTTCCATGCCTCTTCAGTCTAAGGGCATGAGATGACACTTGCTCAGTCTCTCGCTAGCGTTACTTTGCTCTTACACCGTTCCTGTGAGGGAGGACACTGTTTTAATTCTCATTTTCCAGAACCAGCAGCTATGCAAAGAATCCAAGCAGATGTGGAACGTGGGATCAGCCCCATCTGGATCCCATCAAAGTATCTCTATTCACTGATCTACACAGATGCTCTCTTGAGAAAACCAGCCAGTAGTCTGAGAGTAATGAGTAGACAGTCCTGCATTTGCCAGAGGATTCGAAAGACCAGGCACTAGAAACATAAAGTGCAGATGGCTATAAGAAGGGAATGGCCAAGAGGCTGGTGGATGGTGAGCTTTGAGCAACGAGTTCAAATCCTGACTCAATTAGTCATTATCTCAGCCATAGCCCCTTGCCGCTTCTACAATATGAAGTTTTATGGTGGCCTACCTTACAGGGTTGTTGTAAACTTTACTAACAAGCCTATTTTGACCTTTGGGGTGCTTCTTAGCAGCTCCAGACACCATTTTTGTCATTTTCTGCACCCACCTGGGTGTGTGACCCATGGAGGGGTGTGTGCCCAGGGGCAAAAACAGCCCCTGAACCCCCCAAAGTTGTGCATCCTTGTTATAAAAGATAACAAGACAACGTCTGTGAAGTGCTTTGAATATTCTAAAGCGAAATATAAATGCTAGGTACCATGATGGATTCCTGCATTGAGCAGGGGGTTGGACTCAATGGCCTTATAGGCCCCTTCCAACTCTACTGTTTTGTAATTCTATGATCTACTGTGCCAGCTAGCCTGCCGGCAGCTAGTCAACAAAGACAATGTTATGCCAACTTAAGAGAAATGGAAGTTCGGAGGTCGGCAACAAGGGAGAGAGGGCCTTCTCTGTAGTGGCCCCCCCAACTGTGGAATGATCTCCCCGACGAGGCCCGCCTGGCGCCAACGTTGTCATCTTTTTGGCGGCAGGTCAAGACTTTCCTTTTCTCTCAGGCATTTAGCAATATCTGATGAGCCTGGGTCTGTTTTGTTTTTAGGCTTACAGCTTTTTAAAGTTGTTATAGTGGTTTAAAATGTATGTGTATATTGTATGTTTTTGCAGTTTAAATTTTTGTATATTGTTTTTAAGTGTTTTAATCTTATGTAAACTGCCCAGAGAGCTTCGACTATGGGGCGTTATACAAATGTTAATAATAATAATAATGACCAGAAATACTTTTTCCTCCAATACAAGGATATACGAAGGAGATATAGAAGGCTGGAAGGCTCCCAGATGGCAGGCTGCCCTGAGCTCCTTAAAAAGGGTGATGCTAGGAACGGGCCCCAGCCCTGCACACATAGACTGAAACATCTCCTCCACTCCCTCATCGGCCTTTACACCAAATTCACAAAGAAGCCTGGAAGCCCAGCCTGGGTGGGAGGTGTTGAGTGGGGCCTTTCCCATTAGGAAAGCGGGAGGGGAGTGTGGAATTTCAGGCAGGAGTCCCAAAAATGGAGCCTCTCTTTGTGGGTATTTTATGGCTCAGCTAAATGAGAGTCCATGGGCCACAGGGGACTCAGACTGCAAATTCTTCCCGGTTGCAAATGTTATTCTTCGGCTTCTCCGAAGGTGCATCGCACACAGGCACACTTGTTTTCTGGGGGAAGGCGGGGCGGGAGAGGAATTTAGAAGACATCGTTTCGGTTGAAACTTGCCCGGAAGCACACCGAGCGACCCCCCACAGCCCCAGGGAGGATTGCCGTACTAGTCTGTGAGAACGTTGGACACGGACTTGTACTAAGCCAGACGGCTGGCCCGTCCGGACTCTCCGACTAGGAGCAGCTCTCCAGGGACTCAAGCAGAGAGAGGTTTTTCCCCAGCCCCGCTATGGGAGATGCCACAAATCAAACCTAGAACCCTAGGCGTCCCAAGCACCGCTGGCATCAAATGCCTTCCCCACCTCGAAAGCAAGGAAGCCTGCGCGGTTGGGAGATTAGGCAGGCCAGTCGCCCAAACCTCCGGTTGAGGGCTGGCATCCTGCAGCAGAGAAGGTATCTACCTTTGGACAGAGATCCCCTCAACTCATGATATGGCCCAGCCCTAAGGATGAGAATGGCTGAACCAAATCTTACGGATGCTCAGACGGAAGCGGCCAAAAGGCACACACACACACGCACACTCCTCCACAACAGGAAGCCCGTTTTTGTGGCCTTTAAATTTCCATGCCATCAATGCTCCGCCACATCGTACGAGACGGCCTCATAGAGAGCAGAAGGGCATTGGTTCATCCAGGGCCAGATTTTGGGGTCCTTGGGTAAGACACCCTCAAGGCCCCCCTCCCTCAGTGAACCTCTTTTCTCACCAGACCATCTGCTATTCCTCCTCCTCCTCCTCTCTCTCTCTCTCTAATCATGGCTACCACTTGCTTGCTTGAGAGCCAGTGGGAAAGTAGGCCATGGCATTTCCTGTTCCTCCTTGTCTGGGGCTGCCTCTACAAGAGGCATTTAAAGCTCTTTCAAGGCGCATTAAAAAAATTTACCTCTACAAGAACGGAGCGCAAATCGGGCGTAGAGGCGCATTTTCTCTCAGATTATGCGCATTATCGAATGCGCGTTAAATAGCGAGTTTTATTTTGCTCCGGCCATTAAAGCGCATTTTGAAGCACATTTTGAAGCGCATTTTGACTATGTGAACAAGCGATTCTCCACATTAACTACTTGCAAAGCGCATTTGAAACAATCGGTAAGGTCACCTGTTGAGTGCTCAATTACGATAAAGCGCTTCTGAGAAGTAGCGCATAATCGGAGGAACATGCGTCAAACAGAATCCATCTAGAGGGGGTCTGGGTCAGAGCGAGAGGCAGCTGAACAAGCAAGTCCAGGGGGCTCTTGTCAGGTGCCCAACCATGCCTACCACTGACGCAGGCCCTATTTTCATCTAGCCCAGTATTGTTTTTCTCTGACCGTCGGTGGCGCTCCGAAGTTTCGGGCCGAGAGGACACTTCCCCATCACCTGTGACCTGTCCCTTCTTAAACTGGAAGTACTGGGGATTGAATCTGGGCCTTTCTGCTTATAACACAACCTCCCCCAACTGCTGCCTTCCAGATGTGCTGGCCTGCAACACCTAAACATTCCCAGCCGGCCTGACCAAGGGAACGATGGGCGTTACATCTGGAAGGCACACGGTTGGACAAGGCGGATGGAAAGTACAGTTGCTACCCTTGAGCTATGGTAGGAGTCCTCTGAGCCTCAGCCACAAGTTTCTAGTACTGGTGAAGCAAGCTTTCGAAAGACGTATTGATCCATTTGCAGGAAGGGGTACAAGCCCAATGTCCCACATCATGAGTGGAGAAGAGCATCCTGTAAAAGTTCATTTCGACGGACTCCTTCAGGCCCCCTCACTGTCTGAAGTACGGAGGAGGGGGCCTACCCAGAACAGAGTCTTTTCTGTGGTGGCAAGACAGCTGTAGTATTCTCTGTGGAGGGCCAGAGAGAGGGGGTAGATTCCATCTTTGCTGCTGCTTTTTAAACAGCAAGCCAAGATCATTTGATTTCAACGGGCTTTGATGGCTCTGAACCGCTATACTGGGGCTTGGTGGGTTTTGAGGATTTTTATTTATTTTTGCTATTGACCCTACTGTAATTTTACCACTGCTTTTTGGAATATCATTCTAATGTTTTTAATGCATACCTCATTTTTACGTTGAGCCCTACCCTGGAGTGCTTTGGCACAAAAGGCAGGTTATGAATATTTTAACGAGTAATAAATAAACCAATAAAAACGGGTGCCCCTTCATGCACAGAAGTTTTGCTGCTCCTTTTACTAAAACGGAAACACACCTTTAAGAACCCGTAACAGGAGGCAGCTCTGCGAACAAAGGAAAAACGCATTGCAAGGGCAGGACTGGAACAGAGGGTTGGAAATTGCACAGAAGCAGATTTCAGCCAAATGCCCTGACGATGGTCTGAAGTGAGAGCAGTGAACAGAGACTCTACCTCAGGAGCTGGTGGGTTTTCCTCCGCTGGAGGCATTTAAGCAGCGGCTGGATGGGCCACCTGTACTGAGCAGGGAGTTCGGCTAGCTGACCTCCAAGGTCGCGTCTAGCTCTCAAACCCTCCGATTCTACGAATGCCTGCTTTTATCCACGTCACGTGGCATGAAGGAAACACATTTTTGCGATACCTACTGTCGTCTCCCATGGATGATCAGACAACGGCAGCAAGGGAGAGGCTGACCTTTGGTTTGGAATGGGTGGCAGAAAGAGACCCGCCCTGAGCTGCACTCCAAGAAGTTGCATGAGGGAAGCTGGGTGGTGTGACACCCCCCCCCCACCCGCATGTCCACTACGGGAAGATGGTGTCACCGCACTTCTTACGGCCTGGACGCTGTCATCAACATCTCAAGCAACCACCTGACTCCTCTGACTCCATCTCCGCCGATGCATTCTGTTCTCAGACAGGCGCTGGGCTTGTGGCGTGTGCTCAGAATCCCCCAATGACCTGGTTTCTGTGGACAGTTGGTGCTGGATGCAGAGCAGATCCACCTACCAGGGGTTTCATTTTGACCGGCCACCAAAATCTATGAACCTTCCCTACAACCTGATCTGAGCCAATCCTTGCCTTTTCTCAGCCGTGGGGTGGGGTGGGGTGGCGAGGAGACACTCTCTTCTCGAAGGGTGAGCATCCCTTCAACAGCATCTCTGCTACAAGCCCCCTCCTTCCAGGCATGTGGGAGCAACGCCTGCAGAACCCGGGGCAAGGCAGCCACTGTGCTATTCCCCCACAAATCCCTACTTCACCCAGATCCTTTCTCCATACCGCCTGGAGTTGGGTGGGGTGGAAGGCTTTTATTCCTTTCCTTCCTAATGCAACCAAATTTGCAATAAACAATCCCGTTAAAAGCACAGGGACTGGGCCTTTGTCTGGTTAAGACTCATGGGGTAGGGGTGGAGAGAAGGAAATCCTTTATTTCAGAACCGTGTCTGCCAGATAATAATCATTGCCATGGTAAGACTTAGCAGCAGCCGCACGGCGGAAACGTTAGAAACTACTTGTGTACGGTTATTGCAGAATTTGCAATCCACCAGGTACGCCAGGCGCTGTACACAAGAAAGATGGATCATGAGGTGCACCCAGAGGGCCTCAACATATACACAAATGTGCGTGTTTTAATGGGTTGTGGCCAGACTTAGGTACATTTAGAGTGGTCCAACTGGAATCAATGGGACTTAAGTCAGCCAGGACTTCCTTGCCCTGTTGGTTTCAATGGGTCTACCCTAAACAGGCCTAAGTCTGGATTCAACCCAGTACGTTTTCATCTAACACGAGATTACTGCCGGTTGCTGGTACACACCCCTTTCCGCCCAGCACACCTGCCAGCACACAAAATCTAAAATAAAAAAGGGGGCGCTTCTGGAAACCTCCTTCCTTAAAACTGGTGTTTAAAGCAGGCAGTTTCTCCACTATCAACCCCCCCCCCCCCGACCGTTCCCTGCGAGGAGTCACTCGCAGAAGAACTACGACGGTTTAATACCTAAATACTCCAGCAGCAGATAGTAAATCAAAAATGGGGGAAGGAAAAGCGGGGGGGGAGTAACTTGCAAGGGGAGAGGGAGGCGCTTCGGAGGCTGCGTTTTTTGCTCTTCGCACAAACCTGACCCGCACATACAGAAAAGCCCCCCGAGCTGGTGGATTCGTTTTGCACACAAGCGCAACGCAACCGCCGCTTCCCCCCCCCCCCCTTCCAACAGTTGTAAAATTGCAAAGCACAGAAGCCGCTGCACGCTGGAAAGGGGAGAGAGGTGGGCGTGTGTGCGCGCGCGCCTGTTTGCAAACCCCACACCTCTCCTTCCTCTCAACAGAGCCGAATCCATCCCCACCCCCTACACACACAGCCCTTTACATGCATGGATCCAACCCTGGCCAGCTAAATGCAACCCCCCCCCCCCGATCTTAAGAGAGGAACCCCTCCCCTTAGGCTCCCTCCTCCTCCTCCTCCTCCACTATCCCAGTTTGGAAATCCCTGCAGATTTAGGGACGCTGAGATGCGCTCGCCGGGCAATCGCACCTTCTATTCCCCCACCCCGCCATCTCCAAATCACAAAGAGGGCTGCAAAAACCCAGCCTGGCTGTTTTGCAAACCCGCACCGCTGACTTGGGGAGGGGGACGGCTGCAAACCCGCCGCCGTCCCTCTCCCCCCCCCCCCCCCAGGTCTCAAAGGCGAGCCGCCGGGTCTGTTCTTCTCACCTCTGCTGCAGTAGCTGGCGAAGAGCAAGCAGCCCAGGGCGAAGCTCCCGATCCGGCGGCAACTCATTGTTCCCCGTGCCCGAGCAGAGAGTCCAAAGGGAGGCAAGGATTTTGGAGGAGAAGCCCAGAAGCTGACGTCAGGTGCGAGGGGAGGGCGTTGCATGCGACCAGGGGGTGGGGGTGGCGGCGGGCGGGATGGATGGATGGAGAAGGCTGCGCTGCTCCGAGGGGGCCACCCCCTAACAGCGCCAAGCGCCCGGCCTCTCCCCCCTCCCCTCCTCTCCAGAAGGCTGGGCTGCGCCAGCAACAGGGGGAAAGGAGCCAGATCCCAGCAGGGGAGGCAGGCAGGAGCCTACCCTAGTAACCCTCCCTCACGCCCCCCCCCCGGTCCCCGCCCTACCCCCCACTCCGCTGGGAACGAGCTCTTCCCAAATGCAAAAAAAAGGAGTGTCGTTTCGCGTGGCCAGCCGGTTGCGCGCTCGCGCCCCGGTTCCTTTGATGCTGCAGAAGTAGCAAAATATATATATTATACGGGAAAGGTTGCCTTGAGCTGCTGCGGTGGATCGCCTCCTTCGTATTCAAAGCAAAGAGCTTCGGAAAGATGAAGGCTGCAATCCGAAACCCCCTTCCCCGGGAGGAAGCCCCACTGAACTCAGTGGGATTTATTTCTGAGTAGGCGTGTATGGGATTGACCGGCAGAGTGTTGGTGGCACCTTGGTTCCAACACATGGATATACTGGGTGCATCCAATAAAACCTACGCCCCAATACATGTCTTCGCCTATCATGGACGGAGAGAATTGCATCTATATATATATATATATATATATATTTCCATCTGCAGAACCCATTGTCTTATCTGCTATTATATTGTTATCATCTTCTGTTCTTTTCACATATTGGGCCCATTCGCCTTTTGACTGATGTTCTATATTGTTCAGGTTATCATAAGCCGACTTGAGGCTCGTTTGCGATAGGCAAGATTAAATTTTTTTTTAATTAAATAAAACTAGTAAATAAGTAAAAGACAGATGCAACCAACTGACCCACTGGGATAGCTATATTGGTAGATTATTTCTTTAGGAGCTAGAAGGTTGAACCTTCATAAACACTTAGCCCAAGTTTGAGCTCAGTGGTAGAGCGCCTGCTTTGCGGTCAGAAGGTCCAGGGTTCAATCCCCGGCAGCATCTCTCCAGGTAGGGCTGGAAAAATTCCTGCTTGAAACCTTAGAGAGCTGCTGCTGCCAGTCAGTGTTGACAATACTGGGCTAGATAGACCAAGGGTCTGGCTCAATACATGTTCCAATGTCATCCTGACCACTACCTACTTCTGAGAAAAATGGGAGTTTATACCTTTTTCTCTTTCGCTCACACACAAACACACGGGAAATATGAAGTGTAGCCCAAGATGGTTAAGATACTCGCACACTAGTTCAATATCTGAAATGTTGCAAGTTGCATCAGAACAGGAGTTCAAGGTGCCCACTGCTTGGGATACCCAACTGATTCAAGCGACCTCCAATGACCAGGGAGTAGCAGCCCCCGCCAATAATGATACCCTTTCACGCAACTTTTGGAGATCCACAGGTGAGATGCTGTCGTTACCTCTTAAAGAGGCCCAAAGGGGGCAGAAGTCAAGGGCTCATTGGAGCCATCTGGTTGTCCTGAATACTGCACTGTGCCTTTCTTGGGTTGCAATCCCAGCATCATCCCAGATGTCGCATGGGAGCTTGGAGCATGGCTACTCTTGGATCATGCAATGTGCCCCTGGTCATCTCTGAGAACATTGCTGCTTAGCCCACAAAAGTTACTAGCCGGCTTTTTGAGGCTAGTAACTAGGTTTCCTCGCTGACCACAGAAGAAGGGAAGTTTCCTTCTTCGGGGACAGCATAAAAACACAGGCTTTTTTCTAGTCTCTTTGCAGGCTTAACCTGAAAGTTGCCTTCTGCCAAGCAGGCTGGCAAAGGAAACACAGCCAACAGCGTGGAAACCAAACAAGTGGTTAGCGGAGCACTGGAGTGAACTATGCCTCCTCTGCCAGTCCATTAACTCACCTGGCTCCACCTGGCTGCCAGTCAACCTCCCTCCCTTGGGACTCCTGTTTGCACCTAAGAGCTGTTAATTCGTTCTGCTTGACCCTTGCTATTGCACAGAGCGGATTAACTCTTAGGCTGCACCTTTTTTTCAGGGGGGATTGGAATCCTCTGCCAGCATTATTCTAACAGTATGGGCAGCGGGCCAGTGTGCATTCCCTTTATAGGCTAATGTCACTTGCACCTTCTCGTCCTCCAATTAGCCCATTAACTCCTTGATTGATGCCAGGAGCATCCTCAGAGGAAGAGGAGCTTGCTTTTCTCCGGAGTTGTGGCCTGCCCTTCAGAAGCACCTCACTTTACGACCAAACTTTCGGCTTTCCATTCCATTGCTGCTGCGCCTTTCCCTGTTTGCAAATGCATAATAAGTCAAAGATTCTTGAAGTGCAGGCTGGCCTGACCTATCTCCCTGCAAACTGCCAAATTGCTGCAGGGAGCCCTGGATCACATGGGAGACCTAGGTGGAGTGGTCCTGGCTGACCGTTTGCCCTAGTTTAGTGTCCAACCTGCTTTGAAGAGATTTTCATTCCACTCTCCTCCTTATGTCTGTCAACTTTACTTTAGACTCTGGGGTTGCAACTTGTGAAGTAATACGTGGTGTGTGTGTGTGTGTCCGTGTGTGCAAAGATCAATTTGAACTGGAGTGCCCTGCAAGACATACAGCTTCATCATCCTCTTTGGTTCCTTGATTTTATTTTGCATTTCTTTGCTTGCCCATTTTTCAGCTGTGAAAATAATAATAATAATAATAATAATAATAATAATAATAATAATAATAATAATACATAAACAAATACAATCATTTATATAGTGCTTTGGGTGTTTAAGACACTTTGCATACATTATCTTGCTGTCCTTCTTACAAGCAACCCTGCAAGGTAGATCACTATTACCCTGAACCCCTCCTTTGATCTGCAAAAAGAGATAAGAGAACAATAGCTTGCCCGAAGCCACCTAAGCTCCTTTCAGAACAAGTAGAGGGAAGAGCAGGATCATGCATAGCTAACCTGATTTTTGTCCAGGGGTCCCAGATTGCACTGAGAAAGTTGTATGTGTGGGGGCCTTTCCAGATCTTACTGTGAACGTATAGAGGCGTGGCATGCATGATTCATAAAACATCAGAAAGGAGTTCCAGAAGTTCATGTCAAAAGGGCGAGAGAGATTCAAACCAAGGGCTGGTCTGCTTGTTTCCCAGGCCAATTGTTTAGCCATAATGCAATTTTACCTCTCTGAAAGCTTTCAGAAAGCTGGAGCTCTTGTTGCAGCAGTACCCCCCACCCCCACGTCCAGTCCTGTTGGTGCACACTTATGAGACGCCATCAGGTTTATTCTCCATCATCATAAAAAGCTCTTGTAACTCTAACCTTAGACGAAATGCCAAGCAGGGCTTTGGAACATTCAATTGGTTGCATTGCTTATGCACTGCCTTGGCTTTCTAATGCCCATTTAGCTGAGTCGGCTTGGCATTACAAAGGCACTTGGAATATCTGTTGTGCAAACAGAATCCCAGACATTGCATTATTATGTCTCCGCTGTACCCCTGCCATCATCTTTCCCCCTGCTCAGTCTCAAAATCTGTGTGTGTTTATTTTTTAAGCAACCTTCCTTGGTCTGCTCAGTGCAAACTTCTGCCGAGCGAGAAAACACTTCATGGCATAACTATCGCTAGGCAATTATCTTACCCTGGCCAGTTTACCCGGTCTGCTAACCTGAGATAAATACTCAATTAACTTGCTTTAACCTCCTCACGTTCTTTACACACATTCAAAAGCCCCGTCAGCAACAGAGGGGAAAGCAGGCAAGAATGAATGGATGGAGTGCCAGCAAGATATTATGCTATTGTGGCAACACAATTCACCTTGCATTTATTACCAACCAGGCTTAATCATTCATAAGAACATCAGAAGAGCCCTAGCCGAATCAGACCAAGGGTCCAGCTAGTCCCAGCTGCCCGTGGGAAATCCACAAGCCAGACATGAGTGTAACAACCCCCTCCTGGCTGTGTTCCCCTGTAACTGGTGTGCCTAGGCTACTTACTGCCTCTGATACTGGAGGTAGAATAGAGCCATCAGGACTAGCCATACATTTGTCTGGTCCCCCTGAAGTGTTACCATCGATTTGGATGGCTTTAAAAGGGAATTGGAGGAATTCTTGGAAGAGGAAACGGCTATCGATGGCTGTTGCTCTGCCTGTAAATATGGTGGAAGATTTCAAGAGGCCACCTGCATACTGACGTTTAGTGGCTGGAGCAAATTGCCAGTGGTATGTTAGGGTTAATGCTCAGGCTAGGGTTAGGGGTGAAGAGGCACGGCTCCCCCGGCAGGAACAGGGGTGCGGAGGAGGCTAGCTGAGGCAGATAGGCTGAGTGGTCCACCAGGACGGCTTGCGTACTGACTTTTAGTGGCTGGAGGGCAGTTTCAGTGGTATGTTAGGGTTAAGGCTGCGGAGGTATGGCTCCCCAAATAGGAAACGCGGCTGCGGAAGAGCCTGGCAGGGCCAGACAGACTGAGTGTGACACCAGGACGGCTTGCACGTTGACTTTTAGTGGCTGGAGTCCTCTCTCAGTGGTTCATCTTTGGGTTAGGGTTGAGGAGGCACACTTTCATTTTGGCTCCTGAATTTCATCAATAACTGCCTGCACACCGTTCCTCAGTCTTAATGGCAGAAACTTGCTTTTTAAAACGGAACCATGCTGAACTGCGCATCAGGTATGGAACCCGACGTTGCCTTGGTGCGGTTGCAGAATGCGCGAGATGCCGTCGCGTGCCGGGACAGCCCTGGGAAGGGAGTCGCTCTTTGTCCTTCATGGTGGCCACTGACCAGAGAAGCTTGTGAGCGAAACCTCACAGCCGCAAGGATCCTCTTGCGTTTTCCCTCCTCCGCTGACACATGGATGCCGGATTGGAAACGGCCTGGGCACAAGAGCTCTGGGGGGAGAACGAGAGAGGACATTTGCCTTGTGCTTCTCCCTGCTCCTGTGCTTGAAATGAGGCATAGCGCAGGGCGGATCTCCCACCCACCCGAACCAAGCCTGCTATGCAGCTGTCGGGTCATGCATAGCGTGGCGGCTGTGGGAAAGCCGTTCCCTGTCCCATAAGGCGGTGGGGGAGGTGAGCGCAGCGGCTGGAGCCTCTTAGGACGCGCTGCAAGGCTCAGACAAAGCTCTCACTGTCCAGCGATGAGCATCTCAAGCCCGCCTCTTCAGCACAGCTCGTTCCAATGCCAGTGTGGGCGTGATTGTCCTGTTCCTGTGTTCGGAGTGGTTCATTCAAAGCCCCTCATGGCCGCAGGGCCGCTGCCGGTCAAAGGATGCTGCCGGGACTTTGGCCGGGAAAGGAGGCAGGCCTCGAGCGCCAGGAGGAGGCCTGGGGGCCACGCCAGAGCCACGGAGAGAGACTTTCCCTCTCCCTGGCACCCAAGGCTTTTTTCTTTCTGCCCGTGGCAGCTGCACCCACCTGGCACGTTCGCTTCGGGTGCAGGCTTCGTAAGGCACATCCGGTCCCTTAAGGAAAGTGGGATGGGTCCGTCCTCAGCCTCTGCCAATGCTAGTCTTGCAATGATGGCGGCAGGTTAGGTGGGAAAGTGGGGGGGGAGTGGGAGGGCAGGCTCAGCACACAGTTTGAGCAACTCTGATTCATAGCATCATTCATTTGCGAGCACTGGAGGCTGGTGGCTCCGATGTCATTGGGGCGGTGAATCCGCTCTGGGTTTCAGTCAGAACCCTAAAGGAGCCATCCGGCTCCTTTAGAGTTCTGACTGGTTCTGACTGAAACCCAGAGCGGATTCATTGCCCCAATGACATCGGAGCCACCAGCCTCCGCAGTCTGCATGCCTTTTCATACTTCCATCCAAGGATCCCCTCCCAACTTTGTCTTCACAACAACCCTGTGAGCTGGTGCAGCCTCACATCACCCAGTGAACTTCACGGCTGAGCAGGGGATCCCTATGGGCCTCTCTCAACCAAACATAATCTCCAGCTGACACCAGGCCCCTTGCCAAGGTGTTTCAAAATCTGCAAACCACAAGCAGTAGAGGTATCTAATCAGTTATGCACTGACTCTACATTACAGCCATTGATTTCCACCCATGTACTGAGATCGGTTGAGTTTTCTTTGTGTCTAGTCTGAGTGAATCTCCCCCCCCCCCCCCCGTTGCCCTTTTCGTTCTACATTTTGCAAAATCCGAATATCCATCCTAGGCTGTTCCTACTCTGTGGGGGGGGGGGGGAAGGGTTCTCAAATTCATTCAGTTGTGCTAGCTTATTTTGCAAGAAAGAGGGGGGAGAAAGGACATAAGGTATACCTTGACCGTTTATTCCCAGCACAAACATTCCGGTTTCACAGAAATTGGAGTTTTCCCCCCAATGGATGAATTTGAGAGGCGGAAAGGGAAGAATTAACAACAGCATTTCCTTTCCTGGAGGTGTTCTCTCAGGACTGCTGCTACTGTCTTGGCCCTGGTGAGATCACCTGACTTTGCCCATGGAGAGATCCAATTGCTCATTTGCCCCAAACCGGCAGATCACTTAGGCCCGGGATGAACTCCAGTATTTTCTCTTGTATTTCATTGTCTTGTCTCTTCTCCTCTTCTGTTCACTTGCCCTGATAATCAAAGCACAGTCTGCTTCCCTCGGCTTTTGTTTCTGCAGCTCTGTGCAACTGTTTTGTCTTGGGCACAGACGGGGAAAACAAAGGGGGAATGATGGGGTGTGAGGCGTAGAGAGAGGAGATGATTGACAAATGGCTTGACAGTGAAAAAACAGAGGCAGAGAGAGAAGTCCAGAAGGAGACTGAATCAAGCCCTGGGCTCACCCAGGGTTTATGAATCAAACAAAAATCCCGGAGCACCATACCGGTCCTTTGTAGTAAAGAAACAGCCCTATACTCCTACGATCGCTCTTATTGGGTGGTTTAAAAGTGCAATAAATAAATAATTGCCTTTATTAGTACTGCAAAGCTTTAAATTGGTCAGTCAACCACCTAAAGTTTGAGTTGATTCATTGATGGGAAGCATTTTTAGGCAGAGAGGAGAGAACTTTAAAAGAGTGGCAGACATTATGAAGGTTGCTTTTAAAAAAAAGTTGTTCAGTTCTGAAGTGTTCCTGCAATTGAAATTGAAAACTGAAAATGATAAAGTGGCTTCTCCAAACAATGAGTAGGCACTTGTAAGTTAATTATGGACACCTACATTGAGATTTTGGCAGTAGACACTTTTATCTAAATTTTGATTGATCTATTTGTTAAAGGGTAGTTAGTTGGTTATCCAAGTCAAAGGTCTTTAATTGGTTGATAGTCTGAGTCTTTATTGCTACATTGCCTGTTCCACAGACAGAAGCGGAGATGGCTTTGCTAATCCAAATGATCCTGGTAGTTTTGGCCTCATAAAATGACCCCTTATAGTCTCAACTCTCGCCAGTTCCAAGCACGTGAGCCAACATCCAGAATACCTGAGCCATAAGAGCTGATAAGCAACTCCTTGAAGGCCCAGACAGTTGCAAGCTTCATGTGCACCTTACAATGAAACCACTGCTCCTTGTAAAATATGCAAAGGTCAATTCAGTCATACTCCTTCCCACCCCAGAACCAAGTTTCAATGGAACATACATTTCTCCCTTGTCCTTCTATAGATACATTTTCTGCTCTATCACCATCCTTTCAGCCTCTCTTCCTCCTCCTTGGGAGTGGAATGGAATCAGATGATTCATCAGAAATGATTAATTCCCCCTCCAAATGAGATTAGTTGCTTAAAATGGCATCATTGGGTCGAGATAAGATTCCGGGCACCAGAATGTTCCTTTTGTAAAGAGAAAGGCTGGTGCATCAGCTGGAAAGTGGACTCTAGGCCAGCAGCAAGTACAGTCTGCACACAAACAATGGGTAAGGAAGAGTGCCTTTACCTGAAACCCAAAGGAAAGGCAATCAGGGGGCAGCAACCGCCGTGTTTTTAATGCGATGTGCTGCCCTGGACATGCATCGGTTTGAGAAGACCCCTTTGCCAAATACAGTCTGGTTAATGACTGGATGCAGCAAAATATTGCCACATGACACACAAATAAGCACACCACCCTGTACAAACAGGTACACAGGGGAACGATGCGATTCAAAAGGATTCCACTTTTCAAAATTGCACTCGCTACCTCTCCTTCGTTTCGCAAGAGTTCTGTGCCGCTCAAAGGCTGATTGATTGATTGACTGACGAGAGCACAATTCTTGTGATATCCTGCGCGAGACAAAGCAGAAAGGGAGCTGCGTGGACTGTGGCGTCAGCACAATGGTTGTGATTTGTGATATGGCAGCAGCATCGTAAAACATGCGTCTGGGCGGCTCGTCAACGGGAACGGGCAATTGCACCATGTGAGGCTTTACATGAGACAGATGTGGGTGGACAGAGGGGCTGAGCACACAAGGCATCTCCATACAATCAGGGCCCAATATCGCCTTCTCTGCAATGTGGCGCTCTCAAAGCAGAGGTCTCAGTGGAGGCCGGTGATTCCGATGTCAGTGGGGCAGTGAATCTACTCTGGTCAGAAGCAGCCAGAACTCTAAAGAAGCTATCCAAGGTGCTGATTAAAAGCCAGAGTGGATTCACCGCCCCACTTGTATCGGAGCCACCAGCTTCCACTGACAGGTGTTATCTTAACAATTGCCAAGATCTTTACCCCAATACAGATCCTAGGATGACAACAACTACCTTATCGTGGCCCAAGGGCTAGCACATGTGTCAGGCTCCCTGAAGCATCCCGCTTGTGGTCTGGGAAACCCAATACTTTTACGTTTCCCCTCCACATCTCAAGAGTTCTGCGGCATCAGGAGAAAACACACACACCACGCACACACATCCGTGGTCTGTACAAGGACCACAGAGCGCAAGGCATAAGAGGGAGCCAGCTGCCTTGGTTTTGTCTTTCCTCTTTTTTTCCTCTTGGGGTCATTGGCTTAAGCCCTGCAATTTGCTGTCAAAACAAACAGCTGAGTAGAGACTGAAGAGGGTCAGCCAGTTTAATTCCCATTCAAACAGCTAGAGATCAGAAGTTCAAACCAGACCGGCATCCTTTGGATCATGGCCAGTCCTGCCAAGGACAAAAATCGGAAAGGTGTGCCGTTTTCAGAAACTGCCTCTGGGCAGTTTCTACGGGGTCAGATGGTCTGGACAGAGGATGAGGCGCTGCAGGATCCAAGCTAAGACTTGTTGTGCCAAATCAAACCAGCATTCCACCTGTCCCAGTGCTCTGCCTCTGCAAGTGGCTAGCCGGATGTCCTAGGGAAAGTTCATAAGCAGGCAAGATGGAATAGCGATGCCCCTGGTTCTTTTGTCCCCAGCTACCACGTTGAACAGGAACACTTCATTTTTTATCGGAAGCAAAGCAGGGAGATAAATTTTGGAGCGCTCGTTCTTAAATAGTATGAGGGAGGGCTCTTTAGAGAGGGGCAAAGCCTGGCCAGGAGCGCAGTCAACTTCCCCTTTGGCATGGATGGGACAAGAGCATGCCCAGTCAACGCGCTGGAAGAGGTTGTGGTGCTGGTGGCTGAGCGTGTTCTCTGTCAATTACACCTCTCTGCCTCACACACACATGATGCCACTTTCAGAATTCCCTATTAACACATTTAGCCCCTGGTTAATTTCTAAAGTGTGAGTTTATGTTATCAGGAATAAATACATACGGTCATGGCCACCTATTGCATTACAAAATAATGCACACACTATGTGGAAGAAAATGTCCTGGCTTCCACATAATGCTAATCCCGCAGTTTATTTACGTAATTTATGGTCATCCCATGGTTTGTTGCCCTACCCAGGGTTTGTCTGGCAGAAAAAACGACAGTTGTTCCATCGTTTTTTCAAACACTGGGCTGTTTCTTTCTCTCCTTCTTCGCCGACTCCCTCCCTGTATCCCAAATACTTTTGTGGTACTGTAGTACTGGCATGTAGAGCAGCTGAGGTGTTATGGGTGTTGCTTACCACTCTTGTCTACTGCCTTTGTAACCTGACAAAACAACCCATGAATCCGCAGTTCTGGATTCACAAATAATTACAACTCATGGTTCAAACAACTCAGAGTTTATAACCCAACAACAAACCATGGGTTCTCTTTCTGGGTTATTTGTGGTTAACAAAACAAAACAAAACATAGGGTTAAATAAACCACGAGTTAGCATTGTGTCTGAACCAGGTTTAAGAAGCATGAGAAAACAGCCCTTGACATCCATCCTTTGGGTGCTGGAAACTCTGCTCTGCCCTCCTCTGCTATCCCAGTTATTTCAAGATACTGCGTACCCATTTTCAAATAGTGCCCCTTTAAAAATGACAGAAACTTGCCATGTCTTTTGTCAGACAAGAGGTCAAAATTCCAGACTGGGGCTGTGAGTCAACACAGTACACGTTCCCCTGATGGAACGTGAATATGCACACACTTTAGAAGTACTCGCACTGCCTCAATCTATTTGAGAGCCAACTCTCTTTGGAAAAAAAGTATGCATATTTATTGTGAGGGCTTAACATGTTTAAATCAAAAAGACAGGCCTTGATCCATGCAGGCTTGAAATCTGGGTATGTTTGGGTCAGATGTTTTACTTTTCTCATGAATGCATATGAAAATAAATGTAGCAAAGCTCTATATATGTGGATGGTTGGGGGGGGGGGGGGGAAGCAACAGAACCCAAACAACATTTTTACCCAGCATGAAAACGGGTGACTGCGCAGCTGGTGCAGGCTCTGTGTTGTCTTGCTGCAGTTAAGAAGTGTATGGAAATAAAACTGCGATGTTATAAACATTTTGACAATGCTCCAGCTTGTTTTAGCCACAGCAAAAGCTGATCTCTTGGTTTCAAAGCAAACACAGAGAGGATCAGAGGGCATGAGGCTGTTTATGATTTCAATTGGGGGGCGGGGGGGCGGGAAAGACATGTTAAATTGTGTTTTCCTGCACTTGCTTCTGCTCTAGCGCTCTCCATCAAGGCTATTAAGAAAACACCATGTTAGGAAAATGTGACCGGCACAGGAGACATCTCCCTGGGTTTGGATAACATCTGGTTACCATGGTGTTATCAGGCCTTTCCAGATATGTGGGCAAAACCTGAGATTAAATTTGCACTTTTCACTCTCTCTGGGTCCATCTGTACTATGAAACTGACACCTGTTGAGCCTTGATTTTCCTCCAATTGTGGTAAACAAAGGTGAACATCACCTGTCTCCCTTTAACCGCTTGAGAACACAGAAAGTTTTGAACAAATCATCACTGTTACGCAGTGACCACTGTTTGCTGACGTCTACTTTATCTATACATCACTGATTTGAGAACCAGTAAAGCTACATGGTATTACTTTGCTGAAATTTGTACCTATTTAGGCCATCTGATCACGTTGCCTTGCCAGGGTAATGACCAAAATTCCATACCTGTGTGTGTGGTTTGATTGCAGAACCACAGAATAATTACTATTCCAATAAAAGTAAGAATATTAGAGCAGCCCTACCGGATCGGAGTCCCTCTAGCAGAATAACTTTATGCTTTAAGGTGGATTCCTGCATTGAGCAGGGGGTTGGACTCGATGGCCTTATAGGTCCCTTCCAACTCTACTACTCTGGCCACCAGATAGGAAAGTTCACAAGCAGAAGATAGCAACCATTTTATCAGACATTCCCCATTTTTTAAATTTTTGGACGGACACGCCTAGTTCAGTTGAACGTGCGATTGTGTGTGTGAAGTTATGTTTCTCTCCTTCTTTCTTGCTTTATTTTCAGATTATTAACCATGGCTACAATGGGCATTGTTTATACAGCATGGAAGACGGTGGGGGGAACTGAGCCAAGAAGGAAAACATGAGCTGAGGAGGAAAGAGCCGCGTTTAAAATAAAACATATCTGGATTTTCAGGTTGGGTGAACGTAAGGCTGCTGTCACCCTTCAGGGACTGACTTGCCTCGCTGCAAGACAGGAAAGGGGGTATTGAATCATTGTCACAGACCCCACCTTCTCGTCTTGATGCAGGCAAGGAGGGAACAATAAACCCGCTGTCTAAGCCCTGAGACCCACCTCCAGGTGGGAAACTTGGGAACTGGGCTCTACTCCAACTCTTTCCCCAGAGCAATGAATTAAGGGGGGGGTGGGGAGAGGAGGTGCAGAGTGAAACAAATTGACTGAGGGCAAAGGAAAACCACGAAACTGTTCCACAGCAGCAAGCAGACGCGGCCCAAGACATTTTGCTACCTGAGGTGAATCACAAGATGGCCCCTTCCCATTCCTTGTTCAAAAGCCTACTGGACTAGCAGTTGAATCTTACTTCAACACTGACAATGGGATGGCATGTTCCTTTCCACTTGAAGGCAGCAGGCCCACTTCAGGGGCAGATGGCAGGCTGCATGTCGCACAGGGCTCTCCACCAGTACCTTGCTGCCATCTCCCAACTTTTGCCGCCCGAGGCTACGATTTCACTCTTCCTAAGGGTAGGGCCGGTCCTGGCAGCAAGGTTTCCCGATTCTATAAGGAAGAAGGATCCTGTGGCTTCAAGCATCTATCCTAGTGCTACACATGTGTGATAGCACTAGGGGGCGTAGCTCAGTGTGATAGAGCACATGCTTTGCATGCAGAAGGTCCCAGGTTTGATCCCCGGGTTCTGCAAGTAGGGCAAGGAAAGAATCCTGCCTGGAAACCTGGAGAGCCATTGTGTCTACAGTACTGGGCTAGATGGACCAAGGGTCTATCTAGCTTTGTGGGAAAGCCCTGAGATGGCCTGGAAACTGGGCCCACTAAAGGTCCTCTTGTCCAAAGCCTCCCTTCTCCCCACCCCCAAAATCCATAACGAAAGCAAATGTTATTCTGGACAGGTTTGCTTCTGGGAAGGGCGACCTTCCAGCCCATTCAGGCTGAAGGCACCTTCACCAAGAGGCAGGATGTAGGACCAAGTGATGTACCAGATGCCAAAGAGCAGCCACAGCTGGGGTGGGCAATACGAACGTAAAACTCTGCTAAAAGTATTGGTAGGAGGAAGAAGGTGTGGAACCATTTGGTCAAATGACTATTCTGGGCAGCAAAAAGGGACATTGTCATATATTGTACCTCTTTTGCCAAGTATAAATTTTAGCATACTTCTGCTCTGAAGTACTACTAACGAGCATTCATGTAGAGTGCTTTTCCTAAATATTCAGAGTTTTTCCACTTATAATAGTTCAGTAACCTTGCAAACAACTCTTAAAGTTGGCTCATCTTATTGTCCCCAGAATACAAAAAATGGAGAGTGAGGCTCATAGAGCTGTAGCTTGCCTAAAAGCCACCAGGTGTGTTCATGACCTGCACTGAGCAGGGGGTTGGACTTGATGTCCTTATAGGCTCCTTCCAACTCGACTATTCTATGATTCTATGACTGAGGTTAGACTTTGAACCAGCGACATTCTGGCTGACAGCTCACACCTTAGATAGTACACATAGTTCACCAACACTCTGGTTTATCTTCACAACAGTCCAGTAAGGTTGGTTAGGCTGACAGTGTATGACTAGCCCATCCAGTAACTGAGTGGAGATCTGAACCTGCGTCTCCCCAGTACGAGTTGGGCATGCTAACCACTATACCGCACTGTCTCTGAGTCAAATCAGTGCCAGCCTAATTTCAGCACCAGATGATAACCAGCTGATGTGGACACACCTAACTTGCAACCTTCAGCTTGCCACCAGTTATTAAATCTTGCCCGGTTGATTAGGCTCTGTTCCATCCCATAACGAGCTCTAAGCAATGTGCAATGTGTTTAGCTAAGCAACATCCCGTTGCCGCTGCCTCTTGACTACAGCACGCACCCATTTTGGTTTCCAGAGCAGCAGGCAGCATCTGTTCACACAAACGTCCCTGTCCTTCATTTATTTCCTCCTGATTAAACAGTATCTCACAAAGCCCTGGACTCCTCAACATACGAGAGAAGGGAGGCAGAAAGCGAAGGAGACGAAGGGAATTAGCAAGATTGAAAATTATCTTGAACGTGTTCAGCACTGGTTAAATTTCTCAAAAGGCAAGGGCTGGGGGATCATATTCTCCCCTGCCCCTCAGTCCCAGATAATTAGAGTCAGGTTGTCGTTACACACAGTGGAGAAGGAAATGAACTTTGCACAAGCTCAGGGGCCTATGTTTTCACATTACATCTTCACATGTGCAGACACGGAGCCCTGACATTGAAAGCATATTCTGGAGTGAGCTCTGGCAGAATTAAGGGCCCAATAATAGTTTTGCTTGGATGACGGAAAGAATGCAGAAGAGACTTTGGATGTGATGCTAGAACAGTGCCAAAGCCATGCGAAAGACCCTAGGAACAGATACAAAGATTCAGGAACGGCAATTGGCTGCCAACCATCAGGTTTGTGGGATCTACTTTGTTTTTTCATTAGAATCTTGAGATCCACCAGCTGGCGGCTAGTGCAAAAGGCACACACACTTGAATGTGAGAATTCTGAGATCAAGGGGCTGCCAAATGATCTGAAAGCCCTGTGGTGGCTGCGAGGTGCTGCTGCATTGATTATACGACGCAGCAGCCATCTCGCAGCCATCGCGGGGCTTTCCCGCTAAGCTGCGACTTCCCTGACTTCCCCACCCCACCCCCCGGAGCGAGGTGAGTATGGTGTATCTGCCATCTATCCTTGCTCTGGAGGCATTCATGGGCAGATGTCGACCCCTGATTGGTCGCCGTTTGACCAGGCAGAGGGCGGGCCTGGCTAGCCAATGGCCGCCGGAAAGCCCACGCCCTCCCCCTGTGTTGGGATTAGCCGCCTCCACCCCGCCGCAGAGAAAAAGCAGGGTTTTGCTTCAGGTGGCAGCAACCTAGTGCTGTAAAGGCAGCTGTCAAGATGATGATGATGATGATTTCTTCTATTCCCCCTCCTCCTCCTCCTTTACCAGGATTGAACTGGACTCACAGTCCTTCCACACGAAAATCCACTCCTGTCCTCCCTTCTGCCCCCACAGTTTTCTTCATTTCAGCAGTTTAATTTGGGGGGAGAGTCATTCAGTGGTTGCTCTTGTCAAGCGATTGGGAGTGGGTGACATTCAGTTACAAGAGCGGAGCGCTGATCCTTCCTCCAGGAAACGGGCTGTTCTTTTTGGGATGGAGGGCAGCAAGAGGGAGCCCCCAAGGCCTCTATTTGTAAGCTTTCTTTTTTTCTTTTTTTCCCCTTTGGAAAGAGGGGGGAACCCTCTCACATTCATTTTGCCCTTTAGCATGTTCATGGGCAAAAAGCTTCCATTGTCTCAGAGCCAGAGGGATGAGTGAGGCGCTCGTCCCCACAAAGGCTGGGGTTATGCGGCCAGCCCAGCGAGTGCAGTCGGTGGCGGTGGGAGGAAAGCAAAGCCACAGGCAAAGAAGGGAGCAGCTGCTGAGCCGCCTTCCTGTGCTAATGAACGAATTAATCACAGCAAACGGGCTGGCAATCAACCCCACCCCAAAGAAGCATGCCGGGTGGGGGGCAGGCAAGAGGGAGGCCCAAATAGCAGGCTGGGGTGCAGAGGCGATTTATCTCTATAACAAGAAATCCCCTGGACCTGGATGGAGACGGGACGGTACGTCACTGTCAATCAGCTTTCTGATCCCTCGATCTCCCTCTGGTAGCTCCTGGCGCACAGATTTGGATCCTTTAGCAGCTTCAGGTTTTTGAGGGCCCTTGGGCAAGACACCCCGAATGCCCCCTCCCCTGGTGCCGCTGCCTTCACACTGCCAGGGTCACTGGCTGCTTGTAGGCCCTGGCATCTCCTGCTCCTCCTCCTCGCCACTTCTGTTGTCTGGACGTGAGCAAGAGACAGATGGACAATTAGGCTGCAAGGAGGAAGAGTAGGAGGAAGACCCTCCCCTGACAGCGGCTCTGCATGGATCAAAGCCTGACCGAACAGTGCCTCTCCTCTCCTTAGGATAGGCTGACCAGATAAAATCCAGGTCAGGGCTCATGTCACTTTAACAGTTGTAGAGAAAAGGGAATTTCAGCCAGTGTCATTTGTATGCAATTAGTTCCTGGTGAACTTCCCTCTTCATCACAACAGTTAAAGGTGCAGGCACTATGCTAGAGTGACCATATACAAAAGAAGGCAGGGCCCCTACAACCTGTTGTGATGAAGAGGGAATTTCACCAGGAACTAATTGCATACACCCTACCTTAGGAACCTGCTCAGCCACTCAGAAATCGTAGTATTATTTTATTATTATTATTTATTTCATTTCTAACCCGCCTCTCCATCCAGATCGAGGCGGGGAACAACAATAAATATAAATATAAAAACAAAATAGATAAACCATTAAAACAGATAAAAACAAATACATTATTAAAAACATCTTAAAATTAAACTGGGTAGGCCTGCCGGAAGAGAACAGTCTTCACGGCTTTCTTAAATTCCAGAAGACTGCTAATTTGTCGAATGTCATCCGGCAGGCCATTCCACAGCCTGGGAGCGGCAGAAGAGAAGGTCCTCTGGGTAACACTCGTCAGCCTAGTTCTGGCTGACTGGAGTAAATTCTTCCCAGAGGACCAGAGTGTGCGGGGCGGATTATACGGGAGAAGGCGATCCCGCAGGTAACCTGGACCCAAACCATGTAGGGCTTGAAAGGTAATCACCAACACTTTATACATCGCCCGGAAACTAATGGGCAGCCAGTGGAGTGATTTTAAGATTGGTGTTATGTGGTCACCCCTAGGTGTACCAGTGACCAACCTGGCTGCCATATTTTGAACTAATTGAAGTTTCCAGACTAGGCACAAAGGTAGCCCTATGTACAGCGCATTGCAGAAGTCAAGCCTCGAAGTTACCAGTGAGTGCACTACCATCTTTAGGTCTTCCAACTCTAGGAAGGGGCGCAGCTGGCGTATCAGCCGAAGCTGATAGTAGGCACTCCTGGCCGTCGCATCTATCTGGGCTGTCATTTGGAGCGACAGATCCAGGAGTACCCCCAAGCTGCGAACACAGTCTTTCAGGGGGGGTGTAACCCCATCCAGAACTGGTTGACACACCTCCAAACCCAGGTTGTGGCCTTTGACAGCAAGCACCTCCGTCTTGTCTGGATTCAGCTTCAGTTTGTTTTTCCTCATCCAGCCCATTACCGCCTCCAAACATTCATTCAGAGGAGACACACTATCCTTAGCTGACGATGCTGTCGAAGGCACAGAGAAATATATTTGGGTGTCATCAGCGTATTGATAGCACCCTGCCCCATGCTTCCGGATGATCTCTCCCAGCGGTTTCATATAAATGTTAAACAGCATTGGGGAAAGGATGGCACCTTGTGGTACACCACATAGCAGCTCCTTCTTTGAAGAGCAGCTATCCCCAAGCATTACCATCTGGAACCTGCCCGAGAGATAGGACCGGAACCACTGAAGCACAGTGCCTCTGATTCCCAATCCCCTCAGGCGTTCCAGAAGAATACCATGGTCGATGGTATCGAAAGCCGCTGAGAGGTCCAGGAGTACCAACAGGAACACACTCCCCCTGTCAATACTCAGGCGTAGATCATCCACTAAGGTGACCATAGCAGTCTCAACTCCGTATCCTGCCCTGAAGCCGGTTTGAAATGGGTCTAGAAAATCTGTATCATCCAAAACTGCTTTGAGTTGGGAGGCAACTGCCCTCTCGATCACCTTGCCCAAAAACGGAAGATTTGATACTGGCCTGTAGTTATTAAGGTCCAGAGGGTCCAGGGAGGGCTTTTTTAGAAGCCATAACTTTCTGGATGAAGGCCTTTCCTGGGTCCTAGAATCACTGATTTAGGAGCAACACACCAAGGACAAGTTCAATCCAACGAGGTGGCGCCTTAAAACACAACAAAACAAAGCCATGGCGGAAGTCACCATATCTAGATGTAGCCTCTGAAAAAGGAAGTCTGAGCAAGTGAATCAACACCTTTATCTGGATCTCTTCCAACTGTATGCTGCATTCGGTCAATAGGTAGTGTTTTCAAAGCAAACCCCAGCTCAAGAATAATGAGAGCGGAGGAAACACCAGGACATATTTCCTCTGGAATCATTCCCAGGGCTTAATTTCTAAAGTGAGAGAAGCGCAATAGCTCAAGCCAAGCTGGCAAGTCGTTTTATCTGACCTGAGATCCCTTCAGCTGAGGGCCAAGTATGGAAGGGCTGGCTGTGGTTACAGAGTGGTGATGGGGCAAGCACTCTCTACGTGAATAGAGGCACTCTTGCTCAAGTGCCTGTTTCTAGGCTGAGCTCTGGTATTCAAAAACAGGCTACACAGCTGTGGCTCTCGGCTCACATCCAGCCATATTTGTCTCTTCATTTCAGAAGCTGACACAGCGCCCCTACGTCATCTCCAAATTCAGGTGTGGATCAGGCCTGCCACTCCCGAGTAGTATGGCAAGCTACAGATCTCAAAAAAAAAGAGGGCGAGCATCACCCACCCACCCCAAATAAGGGGCACAAAAGAAGACACGAATTTTCATAAAATCTACGCGTGCTAACTGGTATATTATATTCAGTGGTATATAAATGCCACAAATAAATAAATAGAAATACTATACTTATTACCATAACATGAAAGACTGACCCTGTTCAGACAACACACTAAGGTGGTTAAGCATTTTAAACTAAATGTTATGGCTCAGTGTACCATGTGAACCATGACATAGCGTGTTGTGTGTACATTCTAAATCTTGGCGGCTACATATCCACGGTTTAAATACGCTCACTAACCATTTGTTGCAAAGGGGTTAGCGGCCTAACCATGGCTTAGCGTGTCATCTGAACAGGCCCACTGTGACCAGGTGACCTGCTTGCCTGCCTGTGTAGTCTGCTATTTGGGTGCCAGCGGTTGATGGCCATCCTCAAGGTCCCTGCCTCTGATGGTACTTTATCTTTATCGCAGACCTGGACTGGACAACCCTTCAAATAGAGGGTGCCTTCAGAATAGAGGACTGTCCTCTGACAGCCCTGCAAATAGAGGACTACCCTCTGTAAAGTAGAACACATGGCCACCCCACTCCAGAGCTTCGCCATTGCTACAGGATGAGGCGTTGCCAGAGCCAACAGTAGCCTGAGCACCTCTGTTTTCCTCGCAGCTTCTTCCTTCCTGTCCATCAGACATAACCCAGACATTGATGGATGCTGTATTCACTGGTAAATGGGGAACGGGCAGGGTGTACAGCAGTCCCATCCCGCCTTGGGCTTTGTGCCAATGGCTATTCATAAGCCGCCTCATAACCATAGCAGGGGAACCGGGAGATAGAAGCAGCCAGGGCCGTGGCTCTGTGATCCGTCATCCTTCCGGACAGGGTTTTAAATAATCCTGCCTGGCACGGCTTCCTCGCTCTTTGGCATTGCACATTTCACCCTCAGCAGCCCGACTGCTAGCCAGTGTGCCAAGATACCCAATGACTTCACATTTTCACCGTATGGCTTGGCTTTCCGGAAGTGTGTGAATGATTCTGCGGTTGGTTTGCGTGGGAGAAATGGGGCCAATAATAGGCAAAGCTGGGTTGAAACTGAGCGTAACTGGGTATTGACTTATCGTTTTCATTTCTGTGTTTTTCATTTTTTTTAGTAGTTTAATGGAAAACTTATGCAGAAATTTAGCCCTCCAGTTTGCTTTCTTAACCAGGATTGAACCCTGGAATAAATCAATACTATGGAATTAGGAACAGAAAGTTTTTTTGCAAGGTAACCATCTCCTTCATAATGGAGAGCCAATGGGGTGTAGTGGGGTCAGACTGGGACCTGGCAGACCTGGATTATCTAGTCCTTACTTGGCCATGAAGCTCACTGGGTGGCTTTGGGCCAGTCACTAACTCTCAACCTAACCGACCTCACAGGGTTGTTGTAAGGATAATATGGAGGGGAGAAGGACTGTCAGCTGCCTTGAGTTTCTTGCAAGAGGGAAAAAAGGCAGGATATAAATGTAACAATAAGCAAATAAATAAAGTTTCTGAGCACCTGCAGAGCACCTTTCCCCTTATACGACTGAGCTACTGCATCCTGTCCCCACTCAAGGCCCCCTCTACAAGAATTCGGTTTGACGCCCGGTTGTCTGATTATGCGCATCTTCTCACCATCGCTTTTACGCCTAATTCCTATAAACAACAGGCGGTGAAGCGCATAACCGGCAGTATGAAACGCGCTTTAAAGTGGTTGAAATGCAGAGAATCGCTTGTTTACATGGTCATAAGGTGCATTAACTGCCGCGGAAAATTAAAACTCGCTATTTAACGTGCATTCCATAATGCGCATAATCAGACGGAAAAAGCTCCTCGACCCCCGATTTGCGCTCCACTCTTGTAGAGGTAAAAAATTTAATGCACCTTGAAAGAGCTTTAAATCACTCTTGTAGAGGCACCCATTAGATGATGCAATAGGACTTATAAGGCATATAGGGGACGGAACGAGAGTGCCCAAGGCCATGCAATGAATGCTTTTGCAAAGGAGGGACGTAACATTGAGAATGTAGGTATAACGACATCGGAAGCTGCTGTATACTAGGTCAGACAATTAATCCTTCCATCCCAGTTTTGTTTACTCTGACTGGCAGGAGGTCCCCTTAGGCTCCCTGGCAGAAGTCTTTCCAATCCCTTGCTACTTGAGCCTTTTAACTAGAGAGAACAGGAACTAAACATGGGGCCTTCCCCGTACAAAGCTGATGCTCTGCCACCGAATTATGGTCCCTTTACTTTAGGAACATTAATAAGACTACAAAGAATTATTTTGGCTCCTAAACATTTCAAGTCCTGCTGACAGTGTTTTCACGACAACCGCGTTTGTTCAGAGAGAAGACGTGTTTTATTGCTCCTGTCATCGTGGAGAAACAGTTCTCAAACTCTCCTGGCTACACAATCCCAAGGGCCAGCTGGCCGAACTCTCTCCACTTTGCAAGAATCACACTGGGCAGCCAGAAGCAGTTCCACACTTATCGTTAGTGTGCAAGGTCACCAGTTTTTGCAAGGTAACCAACCATCTCCACTGTGTTCCCACTCAAGGATATATCTGTGCATTGCAACACACCATTTGGTCCGTCTCCTAGTCGAGTTTGGTCTCCTCTTGACAGGCGGCTGTTCTCCAAGTTGGAGGGAGAAAATCTTTCCTAACTCTGCTATCTGGTGGGACACACGAACCAGATTTCTTGGAAAGCAAACATGGGACCTTCTGTTTAGTCTCTGGCATCTCTGTTGATGATGTTGTTCTTGCTGCCGGTTGTATTGTTGGCTTTTATTGTTTTCATGGCTATTTTATTGTGTATTGGAGTATCTACCTGCTTACCGTAATAGGAAAACTCAGCAGTAGCAAGTACGCTCTTGAAATCTGGGGAAAGATTAGCTACCTTTACAGCTTGGGTGATGAGAAATTGTGTGCATGTTAACAGTATGGATACTGTTATGACAGCCGAAAAAGTGGACCAAACATGGGTGAAAAGTTCTTCAAACTACAACCCTTTAGCACCTATCTTCAAAATGTTTAGTTTTTTTTTTTTAATAGCAAAGCGTTTCCCAACTGTTCACCCTATTCTGCTTGCAGCTGCAGGGTTTTTAGCCAAGGGATCCAGTGTAACTGACGACATTCAGCCCAGTGAAAGGGGGTGTCAGTGACAAGGGGAAGGAGAAATTCAAGAGACAGGAGGACAAGCAAGGCTTATCCACACATTTTTTTCCCAGAAATGTGAAGAGCCCTTTCCCAGGGATATTTTGGAGAACTTCCAGAATGACTGTTACAGACCCTTCATCCTTTTAGTTTAGGATCATCCTGTTGACACTTGAGGAACCTCATAATCCTGCAATTGTCAGTAGGGTCAGACCATGAGCAGTAGCCAAGAAACTCCTTCAAAACTCAGTTACAAGAGAGCAACTCCAAGTAAGGCAGGAAGGCAGCAGTTTTTCCTTGGAAGGACCAGATTTGTGTCTTGGTCAGATACCTTCTTTTGGTGCCAGTCAAAGAGCCAATCCTTCCCACTTAAACAAACAAACAAACAAACAAACAAACAAACAAACAAACAAACATGTTCTTACTAGCAGTTAGGATTGTTTCAAAGCAAAGTGAAGGCCTCCAGCTTCTCATGAATGCCTCCGAGCTGCATGATGGGGCTCAAATACATTCTTAGGAAATGAAGACTAAAGAGATAGAGAGTGTGTGTGTGTGTGTGTGTGTGCGCGCGCGCGCGTTAGGGTGACCAGATAAAATCCAGGTCAGGGCTCATGTAACTTTAACAGTTGTAGAGAAAAGGGAATTTCAGCCAGTGACATTTGTATGCAGTTAGTTCCTGGTGAAATTCCCTCTTCATCACAACAGTGAAAGTTGCAAGGGCCCTGCCGTCTTTTGTATTTGGTCACTCTAGTATAGTGCCTGCAACTTTAACTGTTGTGATGAAGAGGGAATTTCACCAGGAACTAATTGCATACAAATGACACTGGCTGAAATTCCCTTTTCTCTACAACTGTTAAAGTTGCATGAGCCCTGACCTGGATTTTATCTGGTCAGCCTAGTGTGCGTCTGTGTGTCTGAGTGAGAGAGAGAGAGACTCAGAAAACTCAGCCATACTTTGAAACAGGACAAGGAGGAGGAAATTAGCTTTCCAGTTATGAACCCAAAGGTGCAGGCCTAGAGGATGTCCCCATCAAGAAAGGAAACTTCACAGTGGAAGGGAATTCCTGATAAGGGTCCAGAGCCAAAAGAAAGGAGATCAACTCAACAAACTGATTAGTTCAGAGAGTACAAAATTCACCTTTAGACCCAGAGGTGGAAACGCTGCCAGATGGCAATTTAAGATTGCAGCTCTAATGAGTCTCCCCGCCCCATCACAACCCTGCCTGGCACTGCTGCCTCTTTGTTCCAGTCAAGCTTGGCCCTGGCTTAAACGAACCCATCTCCTGTGGCACAGTAGGATTCAAGGGGGCCCAGGCCCAGATAAAAATGGATTTGGAGATGGCTGTGAAATAAGCAACCGTGAAAAGATACTCCTTTGGTTCTATTAACAGTTCATAGCGGGCTACAAAATTATTTCTTTAGAGTTACCGGTTGACAAACCAGGGCACATTCAGATGCTGTTGGTGAACTGGAAGAAACTGGACTGAAAGTCAGGGGTGGGGTGGGAGCTTCCATTTTGCCAATAAGATGCCTTGGAAGAATTTAGGAGGAAAGTTTTGTTCTGAAACTGGACTTAGAGGAACAGGTCAGGGAAGAGCCAATGGCCACTCACAGAAGAATGGAGGAGACCCTGTCGCTTGGGACCCAGTTTTTATTACAAAGAATTCCACGGAACCTACAATGGAATGGACGTGTATGTGTATAGCCCTCTTCGTTCCATTGTTGTGTATCTTGGGGGGGGCAGGTTTGAGTAGGAATCCATGAAAGGTAGTGCCTGTTCAGCCCTGCTAACTCTGTTGCTAAGCATGCTTTTGCATTGATCAGGGCCGCCTCTTCACAGCGCCTATATTGCGTCGCACTGGCGGCGCGACATGCATTTGCGCTCCTTCCGTCGATCTACACCAGAAGGAACGCCAAGGCGGCTTTTCCTGGTGCTGCTGGAGGGGCGGCAGGGAGCACCGGCTCCCCTACTCTAAGGTCCCCTCTACAAGGATTCGCTTTTGCGCCTGGTTAGGCGATTATGCGCATAATCACTGAAGCGCATTTACGCCTAATACCTCTGCACAAGAGGCGGCAAGAGGCGGCAAAGTGCATTAACGGATGACCAAAATGCATTTTACAAGTAGTTAATGCGCATAAGCGCTTGTTCACATAGGCAAAATGCGCTTTAACGGCCGGAGCAAAATAAAACTCGCTGTTTAACGCGCATTCGATAATGCGCATAATCGGAGAGATAACGTGCCTCTACGCCCGATTTGCACTCTGTTCTTGTAGAGGTAAAAAAATTTAAGCGCCTTGAAAGAGCTTTAAACTTCTCTTGTAGAGGCAGCCTAAGGTAAGTGGGGGGGGGGTTAATTTATTTTTTTTAATGGGGGGAGGACTGTGGAGGCGCGGAGGTGGTGCAGCGAGCTTATGGCTCGCTGGTTCATCCCCTTCCCTGCCCAGCCCATGGCGACCAATCAGTGGTCGCCACAGACTGGGCAGGCCTCCCAGAAGCTCCGGAGCAACAGCGATAGACGGCAAAAGCCGTCGTCGCGTCGCTCAAACCTAAGAAAGTCGGGCTAAATGCCCGACTTTTTTAGTGCAGAGCAAAGCCCCTTTGCCCCTAGATGGCTTCGCACTGGCGGCAGCGTCATGTAACCCAACTGCCGCCACTGTGAAGCCATGTCGATGGAAAGTGTCCGTCTAGAGGTACCCCAGGACTTTCCCCAATGCAAGAAAACCGGCTCACCAGAGAAAACATACCAAATCTGGTGAGAAGAAGGTGACTTGGTTTGAGAGATTTCATAGCTGTTCAGACTTTCTGCAGCACAAAATACTTGGCTGGAAATAAGGAACACAGGAGGGGCCCGTGGGACACTGCATATCTAAAGAACGCTTGGTAACTCCTTGATATATTACTAATGTACAACAGAGGCAAGATTATCCAAGAGTTCTCCTCATTCAAATGGGTTTCAACCTTGGTTGTTCCGCACCTCTGTGATAAGGTAAACCAAACAACAAAGAGGGCAGGCATTATCTTGGGACAGCAAACTCCAAGAAGGAGAACCGGAACAAATACTGCAGGTTTCTTTGTATGGTGTCACTCATTCTGTTCACTAGTCGATGCCTTTGAGAGACAGACAGCAATGGTATTGCTTATACTGGATCCTTCCACCAAACATGAAAAATGTGGCATTAGTCATATCCGGCGGGGAAGCTTCAGCGGGAAATGCTTTCCTATGCATTGAACAATGCTTCTGTTTCCTCCATGAAACCCATTTGTCATCCACTGGGGATCATCAGATGCTAAACTCTCCAGCTCTTTGTTTTAGCTCATTTCCCCATTCCTCTGACACCCACACAGTCCATTCCCAGAGATCCTTCTTGGGATCAATCCAGCAGCCCCCTTAGTCAACCAGAATCCTCTCTGTCTGCTGATTTGAGCTGTGGCTCATGGTCTAACCCTTAAAAACACATGTTCTCACATGGTCACTTCTATGCAAATGCTATTGAGAGACTCCCTTAATCATAGGATTTATCACAAAACTTGTTTCTGTTTTGTCTTCATGCTGTTTAATTGATTGATTTATTACCTTAGCATCTTCGTGGCACTCTAGTCGTTTGGAAATGTGGAGCAACGTGCTATACACATGTTGATAACATCCAACTCTGCTTCTCCTTATCATTTGGTCCAGGTTAAACAGTCAGTTCCCTTAATGCAGACTTCCCCAACCTGATGCTGTCCAGATGTTTTGGATTTCAATTCTCATCAGCCCCTTCTAGCATGGCCAATGATCAGGTATGCTGGGAATTGCTGTCTAAAACATCTGGAGGGCTGCCTTAATGGGTGATTGCCTGGATGAGAGCAACTAACCTGAAGCACAGCCCAGTAAAAGACAGAGCTACTAGTGCAGGGAAACCCAATGAGCAAAGATGCACGTGGTTCTGCCTGTTTTGGATGGGATATCTCCTTTTTAAGGACATATTTGGGGGCATTTCTGGATCCATTACTTCCACCTAAATACTCTAGCTGACACCCGAAGTGACATTTTTCAGCTTCAGCTGATACACCAGCCGTTTTCTCCAGGAAGAAGAGGGACTACACAACCATCACACATGTTTCGGTAATTTCCAGATTAGAATACTGCAGTGCACTCTACATGGGCCCCCTCCACAAGGATGCGCTTTTGCGCCCGGTTCGGGGATTATGCGCATTATCGCAGAGGCGCATTTACGCCTAATCCCTCTGCACGGGAGGCGGCGAGAGGCGGCGAGGCGCATTAATTGATGTCCAAAAAGCGCTTTAGAAGACGTTAATGCGCATAATCGCTTGTTCACACGGCGAAAATGCGCTTTAACGGCCGGAGCAAAATAAAAGTCGCTATTTAACGCGCATTCGAAAATGCGCATTATCGGGGAGATAACGCGCCTGTACGCCCGTTTTGCGCTCCGCTGGTGTGGAGGTAAAATTTATAATGAGCCTTCAAGGCTCATTAAACGTCTCGTGTGGAGGAGGCCATGGGGCTGCTCTGAAAGGCAGTTAAAGCAACCTACGAAGGAGCTGATCATTGGTTGTTAAGTAAAACCAGAAGTGCTCTCTACCACTTGTCCCCAACAGCCTATGGGGTGTCATATTGTGCAAACTGTCCCTCTCTCCCCACTAACACCCCCTATGTGCTCTCTCGACACCTTCTCTTCTCATTCTAGCGCTGCCTGTTGGGGCTTTAATCCCTTCCTGCCCTTAAATCCTTTCCTCTGAGCTCCACCTTGTGAGCCATATTTCCTCTCCAGCTGGCTTTCTAATTCACCGCCTCCTCCGTTTGAGGACTCTTGCACTTTTACTGCAGCACTGTCCCTTTCCTTCGTCCTGGTCCTGAGCGGCCTCACCCCACTAGTGACAACCACCATCTTGTAGGAACATTATGAATGTTGCAATTGTTAGCAGGCCCGTAGCCAGGCTAGAGGTTCTGGGGACGAAGGAAGGGGGCACCAAAAAAGTAGGGCAGGTTAACAGTACGGAGACAAAACAGAAACATGTTTGTCTGCGGGACTTTTTAAGACAAAATCGTAAACGGTTTTTATTTATCCCTTATTTTTGCGGCCATCCTGCAATTTATGTACCATTCGGTTGTTGACACTGGTTAACAAAAAAAAATCTAATAAATAAATAAATCAGGACTTCAAGACCCTTTTTACATGTGCTATTGTGAAGCCAGCTATCACCCATCTTGTATCTGTGCATTTTGTTTCTTTTACCTAAATGAAGAACTTTACACTTGTCTCTGTTAAATATCATCCTGTTATTTTCTGCCCAGTCTTCTGACCTCTCAAGATCGTTTTGAATTTTGTTTCTGTCTTCTAAGGTATTAGCTATCCCACCCAGTTTTGTATCATCTGTAAAATTTGATAAACATTTCCCCCACCTTTTGAACTCATCTTCCTGTTGGTTTTTTCCTTCCACAGAATCCTTCTTATCAGTGCTCTGTGTTTATTAAAATAATCTTCCCTGAAGTTCAAGGGAGATTATGATGATGTTTTCATACTGCTTCGTGGCTAGCTAGCAGATTCACATGTTTCCGTGCCTGCTTCAAAAGTGTTGTTGAAAACAGTATCATTTTGCATGTCTTCCACCTGCCTCCCAACACAATCAGTAAGTAAGTTTCAATGTTGCCTCAATATACAGATTCTTCTGCTTCAGGCTTAAAATATCTCAGTACTTCTATCATAATTTCAGAAAGAAAAAGGGGGAAATCCAATAGCTCAGTCTTTAGATGAGAAAAAAAAAATAACAGGGAAAATGCACTGATTAATTTGAGTGTGGAAAGAATAAATTCTTTATCTGAATGTATAACCGTAATTGAATCCAAGTGTCCAGTCCATCATTGAACCAAGAGGTGCTTTTAAAGAACTTCTCTTTATAAAACTGAGCAACGTGGCCCATTCTTAAAAAAATAAGCACAACTGTTTGCAGAAGTCAAAAAATCCCTTCATTTTAGGCACAGCCTCAATTGCATGTACTATTATTTATTTATTTATTTATTTCCATTTATATACTGCCCCATAGCCGAAGCTCTCTGGGCAGTTTACAAAAATTAAAAACACTGAACATTAAAAACACCGATATACAAAATTTAAAACCATAAAGCATAAAAACAAGTTAAAATTATATTATCCTTCAGGGTCAAAGCACAACAACAACATAAAAACACAAAACCCTCATCATATGCTGTTAAATGCCTGGGAGAAGAGAAAAGTCTTGACCTGGTACCGAAAAGATAACAATGTTGGCGCCAGGCGAGCCTCGTCGGGGAGATCATTTCAGAATTGGGGGGCCACCACTGAAAAGGCCCTCTCCCTTGTTGCCACCCTCCGTGCTTCCCTTGGAGTAGGCAACCGGAGGAGGACCTTAGATGTTGAGTGTACAGGTAGGTTCGTGTCGGAAGAGGCGTTCCATCAGGTATTGTGGTCCCAAACCGTGTAAGGCTTTATAGGTTAGAACCAGCACCTTGAATTGGGCTCGGAAACGTATAGGCAGCCAATGCAAGCGGGAATCTGTGGGCAGATTCCATTGCGGCCCCACCTCAAAATAATAGCATCTGTACATTTAAGAAGAAAAACATAGGCTTTCTGTAATTTCCATAATAAATTTATTTATTTGTAAAAAAAATGGGGGGGGGGGGAGAGAGGAAATTTAGAGGTGAGGCACATCTAACTGCTCCCCCCAGGTATGGGCTTGAGTTAGCCCTCTGTGGATCCACTGGATAAAAAGGTGGGATACAGACACTGGCTTAGCTAGGCAAATTTAGATGCTGAACTTCATGGTATTAAGGGGCAATCCTTTTAGATGGTCAATTGTATTATTTCAGGCCCCCTCCACAAGGATGCGCTTTTGCGCCCGGTTCGGGGATTATGCGCATTATCGCGGAGGCGCATTTACGCCTAATCCCTCTGCACGGGAGGCGGCGAGAGGCGGCGAAGCGCATTAATTGATGTCCAAAAAGCGCTTTAGAAGACGTTAATGCGCATAATCGCTTGTTCACACGGCGAAAATGCGCTTTAACGGCCGGAGCAAAATAAAAGTCGCTATTTAACGCGCATTCGAAAATGCGCATTATCGGGGAGATAACGCGCCTGTACGCCCGTTTTGCACTCCGCTGGTGTGGAGGTAAAATTTATAATGAGCCTTCAAGACTCATTAAACGTCTCGTGTGGAGGAGGCCTCAGTTGCGAAGCAGAAAACTAACATGTTTTAGTTAGTTCTAACTAACTAAAACTCCGCCAACCACGCTTTACGATGGTTTCTTCATTCCTGATCTGAGCAAACAAATTGCCATCCTTAATTTTTTTTAAAAAAGCACTATGTGCGTGTGCAATTATCATTTTACATGCACTTAAATTTTGGCACCATCATGGGTATAGGAATAAAATGCCGTTTGTTTCTTCTGTCCTGATGCTAAGCATGTTTACTTGGAGAAACACATCATTTGTTGTAGAAGAGGATATATATTTGAAGTAAAAATAATAAAATGAGCACTTGTAACCACGTACAGACTATAATAAATAAATAAATAAATAAATAAGAAAGATGCAGTAGCAAACAGCATTGGTCCTCATGATTCCAGCACACCTGAGCTCAAGTGATGACGGTGGTCGTGTTTGCTGCTGCCCCATCACCTGCTGCTTTCTGGGTGATCGTTTGGGGCATCCTGGGCTGGGGGCTTTGGACTTTGGCCCTGAGGTCCAACATAATTAAACCACTGCACTAACAGTACACACACACCTATCTTCCAATATTGTCTAATATTGTGCAAACTACAGTTGGGCCTCATTCTCACTGAGGTGGTGAACGTTCATCTGAGCAGCGCCACTTCAGACTGCAGTTTCCCATAAAGGAACAATTTCCATGCAACAAAATTCTCATGACGACAACAACAACAACAAAGTTGTTAGGACGAAGGTAAGCCTGCAGCCCAACATTATACAACCCAGACTCTATTTGGGAGACCAAAAACAAGTACCAGGCCTGAGTTTCTCCCCGGACGCAGCTTTTCTTCAGCCTATTGATTCATTAAAATCCTCAGTTCCCTTTCTGAAAAAATATATTTCTAGCCCTTTGATTCTGGAGCACAAGACTATCTAGATTTTTGTTGTTGTTTTGGTTTCTGTTGTTTCGCTCTCTTAGTATGTGCCCGCCATCTCCCTGCATCCCTGAACAATCAGTACATGAGGCACACTCTTGACAAAATCAGCCCACAAGCAAGCACCTTCGCTTGCGCCCCCTTAATAAGAAGAGCTGGGGAATCAGGCTGCTCGCAATGTCAAAGCAAGAAACAGATCTTAGGGGTGATTCCTGTTGGAGTTCGCTGCAACGTCCCGTTTCTGCTGCTGATGCCGCAATCTTCCCCGTCCCATGTCATAGCTCCATTTTTTTGTAATAACTGCTCAGAGAGGCAGACAGCTGAGAAAAAGCCAGCTCAGGTTCAAATGACAAAGCAATGAAAGAAGTTGGAGAACTGGAAAGGCAGCAGGGGCTTCAAGCAGACAAATATCAGCCACCTGCCCAACAGTGACAGATTTGCTGGGTTTACCACCAGCTGGACACCACTCATCCTGATAGTCTTCCAGTCCTGCCTGCTTTTTTTCCACCTTCCGCAGCTGGGGTCTCTCCGTATGCTCTCTGGAGACCGCAGCACCTGTTCCTTTCCCTCTGCTATCTAGGATTTCCATCTCAGTTTTAAACACATAATAAGCGCTCGGGGGGGGGGGGGGAATGTTGAGAGCAGCAAAAATGCGCAAGTCTAAGAGAGAACACAGTACAGCATGTAACCACCAAAGAATTGTGTTAAAAGCCCTATTATACATGTTCATTATTTATTTATTTTGGGAAATAGTGGGTCATGGCTTGATTACATTGTGATCAATAGATAGTAGGGAGCCCATGGGCCTCATGCAAACACATTCTACACAGCTGCCCTAATAGCAATGAATGTACGAATAGAAGGAATTGTGCCATTTCATCTTCAGTGCAAAACATGGTGGTTTGAGCTCAAAGAAAACATGGTATCCCTGCAAAAATAGAAATGTGCAACCTTGTGCATTCACTGCTCAAAATGATTTCATGCAAAGACCCCCTAAATAAGAAGGACAGGTTGCTTACCTGTAACTGTGGTTCTTCGAGTGGTCATCTGTGCAGTCACACAACCCATCCACCTTCCCTTCTTGGGTGGATATTCACAAATTATACGGTTATTTCCCTATGAGGAAAGTATATGTCATTCTTGTCCCTTGGAACATAACCCGCAATGTGGGTCTCAGGAGAACTGAGGGACTGGGCGGGAACCCTCCTGCACATGCGCAGGGGATGGTTGGGGGAGGATTCCCGCCAAAAATTTCTACCAGCTATAGAAGATTCCTGAATTGAGCTTCCGCGTAGGTGCGGAGCCCATATGTGTGATGCACAGAGACCACGAAGAAGAATAGTCCATTATTGTCAGCTGCCACTCAACCACCTTGAAGTGGCTATCTTTCAGTATCAGAGAATGCTGTAGAGCCTCTTAGCTCACATGAATACTGCCAACCATGTCACGTTTGTAAAACACTTGGAGATAAAGTATTCTTGCTCACACACTCTTTCTGCCCTGGGATCAGCAAGTCGGGTCAGTCATTTCTGACTTCCCAGCTTCCTACCACAGATGATGTTGCCTGGAATTCTGGCTAGTCTCAATGCCAACTGCCAGAACTGTTATGTTCCATTGCTCTGCCCACATAACAACGAGCTTAAATTACTCCTAATGAGGTTAAATAAGGGTGGCTCAGGCTGTTCTTTTCAGAATGAAGTATGAAGCAGGTCTGGAAAGTTCATTCAATTCTCAAAATCAAAAGCAGAGCTGTAAATTACCTTGGAGGCGTCTGGGCCAAACAACTGCTTCAGGCTGCAAGGAATTGCTCTGGGGAAGGCTGGTGATATATTGGAGATACCCTATCACCATTTTGTAGCCCAGTTGTGAAACTGACCAGAAAAATCAGTTTGAAATTGACTAAACAAACCATATCAAGTGGCTAAATTGGGATGATTTTTCAGGTTGGGAAAGTCATCCCATGAGCGAGAAAAATGTCTCCCTAATACTAGAATCCGGAGTCATCCCATGAAGTTGATTGGTGGGAGATTCAGGTCAGATAAATAAAAGAAAGTACTTCTTCACACAGTGCAGAGTTAAACTATGGAATTTGCTTCCACAAGATGTGGTGTTGGCCACTTCGGATGGCTTTAAAAGGGATTGAACATATTCATGGAGGAGAAGGCTATTAATGGCTACTAGTCCTGTTTCCAAGCAGTAGGGGAAGTGCATTTCCTGTTAGTCCTTTCATCCTGTGGGAAGTACTCAGCTACTTAGATGGGAATAAAGATGCCTTATTGCCAGCATATTGCCAAGAACTAGTCATGGGCCTATAAGAGAGAGATTCTCAAATCCTGTGACGTAACCAGTAAAGTAACGGAGACTTTGTCATGACTCAGGTATTGTGTTGCTGCTTTGGGATATGACTGACACATCGGTGCTAATATTTGTCTCACAATGTGATGACGCTGTACATTGGGGAAGCCAAACTGTGGCTCTCAGTCAGTTCAAAGAAGCAAAATGTCAGAATTAAAAGAACTGCCCCAAATGTGAGTTTTAACTTAAGGTCTGTGGCCATCCATGTTTTTAGTGGAGGTTTTGGTGAGCTGGTCCCAATTTTACCTGGTATTGTTATTTGCTCTGCCCATCTTCCATTTGATTGATTTTGGTGTAGTGGTTAGAGTGTTGGACTAAGACCCAGGTCCAAATCTCCACTTCACCATGAAGCTCACTGGATGACTTTGGGCCAGTCACTGACTCTCAGCTTAATTTACCATATACAGTTGTTGTGAGGAAATGGAGAGGAGGAGAGGAGCTGCCTTGGGTTCCTTGCAACAGAAAAAAAGGGCAGGATGATAAATAAATAAAATTATAAATGTTTTTGCAATTTTAATTTGTTGTAAGCCACCCTGAGCTCTGTTTCTATAAATATAGCTACCATGAGTTCCAAAGTACACCGCGAACATCTTGCCTTTGTTTAAGATCTGCTTAACATAACCAGTGTTTAGTCTGGAAACGGAACTCAGGCCTTTATCACACGGGCGGTTTGATCCATGCCTGCTGCAACTTTGATCCAATTCTTTCATATGATGTTGTCCCCTTCGCGCTGCTCTCGCGCCCCCAGTGCTCTGTTTCCCGTTTCACTTTCGAAATATCCCTGAACGGCGATAGTCCGTTTTCTCCCCTCCTCTGCAGGCTTTGCTGAGGTATTGGAGCAAAACCGACCACGTGTGAGCAAAAGGCTACACTAGCATAGGAAACGGAGGGGGAACCCGCATAAGCAAACCGGCTAGGTGTGATAAAGCCTAGGCAGAAGAAGAATCCAGCTCTGGTTGATATTTTCAGGAGGGAGCTATGGATCTGGCTAGAATAAGAAGGAAAAAAGCACACCGTGGCACAGAGTGATAGAAATAATGTTTTGTTTAAAAGAAACAAAAAGAGAAGCATAAAAAAGAGAGGGGGCAGAAGCAAGAAGAGGAGCGGCATGCCAGGAACATGTGGATATAAGGAACTGTTAGGTTGTCCTGGGATGCCTCATATTTGTGTTATTTCACCACTTGAAGATCCCTAACAAAACTGTGAATGAAATGGACAGAGGCCAACTTAAAAAAAAAAGGGGGGATGGAGAGAGAAGAAATCACAAATCCAAACATTACCATAAATGCTGAAAGCGTTTCCATCTCCATCACAGTGAAGGGGGGGAGGAGAAAGGGGGGATGGCACAAAAGGAAAAGAATGTATGAAAATTAAAAGGAGAGGAAAGATGATCACACTAAAGAAATCCACAAAAAGGAAATTGGAGAGGGAGACTCAATATCAACACAAACCCCAAAGTGTGTTATGGTGAGAAGTGGGGATATTAACTCACTGCATTCGTTTATAATCCTGGTGATGAGAAGTTAGCAATTGGGTGCCTTTTTTTGGTAACGGTTGACTGGTTTATGTTATTAGAATGATAACCCTGTTGTTGTGTATGCAGACAGTAATGATGCTATGTAGGGAAAGAGAAATACATAACCAACAGAGGTGATGGTTTTCAAGGGCTCACATGCTACATTTTCTCCCCCTCCTCCTGTGTCAACTGTTAAGGGCTTAGAGCATGTGGTTGGGTGCTGGGTAACAAAAACAAACATTCTCCCTTTGCTCTTTTTACTCAGGAGTAAGCGGCATAAGAGCCAAATGCAAACTGATGTGTGATAGCAGGGATGAAGCTGTTGTGTGTAGTACTAATTTCAGAGCAGAGGTTTTAAGGAGGGGGATGTTCAACTCTTCTAAAAAATAATAAAATCAAAATAAAGACAATAAGTGGTTTGCTTAGTCCAACTAATTCATGTTCCGTGGCCAGCAATAGGGAGATCAGAGAGAAACTAGAACATGAGAAAAGGTAATGAAACCTGTGGGGAATCCGTTAGAAAGATGTTCTGATGGATCCCAGGAAGCGTCCATCAGTATCATCCCCATGTTGCAGTTAAGACAAAATAAAAACCTGGGTTCCTCTTCTTCCTTCCCCATTTCAGCGGTTTCAACTTATAATGTATCAATAAGTGACTTTTGGACCTTGCTGTCCCCCTCTTCCCAACAAAAACGACACCTGGGCAGGATCTACACTACTGCTTTAAAATGGTTTATAACACTAGTGACAATTGTTGGGCCCAGGACACACTCCGAGCCTATCTGCACACACAGGATAAAACACTTTGAAAATGTTTTGAAAACTGCATATGGAGTGTGTCCTGGGCCCCAACAGTTTTCAAAACTGTTATAAACCGTTTTAAAGCAGTAGTGTAGATAGGCTGTCCGTATACAGTTTTCAAACCGTTTTCAAAGTGTCATATCCTGCTTGGTGTAGATCTGGCCCTGGAATCACCAGGAAAGAGCTGGTTACATTAGCAATGGGTCAATCATGCCTGGAAAGGCCCTGCCTAACATTTCAAGAACCATATTTTCAGTCTAAACTCTAAAATATGACAACGGCTTTCATCCCAAGCCTAGGCTTAAGAGGTGTTTACAGCTTGAAAACTGTGATGTACCTTGCCTCAAGCTAAGAGTGCGATTAACAAGGATCCACAAGGATGCCTCCCTAATTGGACAAGCTGAATGGTTCCTGACAACTTGGTGAGAGGACCAAATTCTCTGCTAACTTTCCCAAAGGTCATTCTTTTTTAACCCCTTTCCTTTCCTTAAAAAGCCTTGGGCTCATGGTCTTTCTCAAAGAACGAGCAGTTTATCATCACCAACTTAAGAGTGTGATGGGTGTGGAATGTTTCTCTCCAGGAGCCCTGAGTGTGAACCCTGCAGTTTGCTTTACAAGCTCTTAACCTGTAACTCTCAGTCATGTGGACAAAGGAATGTCAGGGTCTGAATACTTGTGTTGGGAACCAGGGAGTGGAATGTAACCTTGATTCCTTGGGGAGTCTTGTGTCATACTTGGGGTGAAACAGGATTATGGATGCTTGGGGAGGAAAGCAAACAAAGGTCCTTGAATTCGAAGCAAGCCAAAGCTTCTCGTAACAGGTGCAATCCTATGCATGTTTGGACAGAAAAAAGTCCCACAGCTCCCAGCATTCAGGGTGTGAGTTGGGCTGTGGGGAGTCATGCTACAGGAGAAGTTGGAAGCAGGTTATAAAATGCAATGCATGTGATAGATAAATAAATAAATAAATAAATAAGAGCATAAAACTGGCTACGTGACTGTGCTGAACTGTGGTGAGGGGCTGACCATGCTTCCTCCTCTGCAAAACACACACACGCCTGCTTTTCATCTCAGGTGTTTATATAATCTTATCCATATATCATGTTCTGAAGTTCAACTCTTGGAAATTGTACCAATGCATCTCTCTTCTCTTTGTCTGCTGCACCCAATCCCATCCCATTTCAGCCCTGGTGTTCCCTGCACTTTAATTCTTCACATGCCAGATTTGGCTCCCTATGGAGAAGATGCTAATCGACATAATGTACACAAGTTTTCCGCAGTGGTTGATCTGAGACTTCAGTGAGATAAATGTTATGTATTGCCTTGAAGTGAGACGTGTGTTGCATTTGTTTTTTTGTCTTTTCCCCATCTGTAAATAAAGTGTTCAATCTATATTGAGTAAACTGTACATCTGATTTTAAAGGACTGTCCACTTTCTATCCAGTCAGACTTTTATCCTAATAAAAATATAGAAAGGAACATGGCCCAGTATCTGCATGGCCGCTTTCCCTGTTTCTTTAAAACCACTCTTTCTGTACATTTCTGATCCAGTGCTAAGACAATAGCATAGCTCTTCTATCTTAGCCCAATCTTTCAGACCTCTTTGTCCATCGTCCTCATCAGTGCTAATCTTTAGTTCAAATTTCTTTTCTATAACAAATGAAGCAAAGCAGGACCACGTGATCATATGCATGCCTGTCTCTAAGAAGACCAGGGCATCTGGCTTTAAAAAGGACTCAAATTCTGCTAAATCAATTAAGCTTTGCCTCTCCCAAAGAGCCCAGTCTTTGTTTACGCAGGTGCCCTTTCTCCAGAGTACAAACACCCATCATGATGGAAAAATACAAACATCAAAAAGAGCACCGGGAAACAGGGAACGAACAGACAAGGCAGCTTTGGGAGCAACAGAACGTTTCTAGGGACGCCACTGTAGAACTCTGAACTACAGTGGAGTCAAGATAATTTTCCATTACCGCAGAACAAGTCATGATTAACCCTATAACTTCCCTGTTTAAAACACTATCTTTTAGTACAGCTACGAATTTCTTTCGCTTCTGGAGGGTCAACTTTTCCATCACAACTAAACTACAAGTGTGGAAAACTGAACCACAAGATGCAATGTGTTTTGCATGTTTTCAAGCAACCACAACTTTAGGGAGAAAGGTGATTTCCCTGCAACAGCACAACCTGGAGGGAAGAAGTCTGTGTTCCACTGCACAACACCCAAGTACGAAGGTACGCAGATCATTTGTACATGATCCAGGGCCAAAGGAATTTAAGACAAGCCTGACAGTTCAGTCACAACACATCATAAAGCCTAGCAACAAACAAACTGAAAGAGGGACTTTCCATATCAGGTCTTTTACTCAAGTCCTATCATATGCTTTTCTCTGCAAATAGTCTTCTAAACAAACCAAAACATTTCATAAATTCTGGGAGGGAAGTGAAATCTTAGTCTGCTTTGACTATGGCTTTGTCTGAAGAACTGTCAACTGTTTCAAAAGAAGGTATATACACACTTTAAAACAAATAAATGATTAAAAACAAGCATTATTTTTAAATAATCTATTTTGCTTTATTGCAAATAAACTGTCACACCGCTTCCTTGCTTGCTTTCTACGGCCAGATGGGAAAAGGTTTCTATATTGCTTGGAGCGTATCCTGGGCCTGGCTGTTAAATTATTAAGGTTGCTGCTATCTGATTCAGTTGTATACAGTATTCATAGTTTCATTTTATATGCTACTAAGATTGGGGTTTTTACTGCATGTTACACGTAAAAAGTAGTAAAAGTTTTATTTATATACAGAACATGTGGCATTTCCATGCCTCTGCAGAGCACAAAAGGTAACAGAGGAGGAAGAATGAGCATTTAGTGTAGAGACTGTACTCACATTATCTGGTTTATCGACAGAGTATCACCAAGAGGCAGTTATAGCATGATACATGAAAACATTGGGTTAAATGAGCCTATAAAACAAAATATGTGTTCAAAGAAATTGTGGTTACGCCTGTTTATATGGCATTAAAAATAGATCACACAAATTCATGGAGGACACACTTATAAACATCTATTGGCCATGATAACTAAATTGAACCTCCAACGAGAGAGCCATTGTGGTAGGCTGACCAGATAAAATCCAGGTCAGGGCTCATGTAACTTTAACAGTTGTAGAGAAAAGGGAATTTCAGCCAGGGTTATTTGTATGCAATTAGTTCCTGGTGATATTCCCTCTTCATCACAACTGTTAAAGTTGCAGGCACTATACTAGAGTGACCATATACAAAAGAAGGCAGGGCCCCTGCAACTTTAACTGTTGTGGTGAAGAGGGAATTTCACCAGGAACTAATTGCATACAAATGACACTGGCTGAAATCCCCTTTTCTCTACAACTGTTAAAGTTACAGGAACCCTGACCTGGATTTTATCTGGTCACCCTACACTGTGGTGTATTGGCTAGAGCATTGGACTAAGGAGAATCGGGTTCCCACTTGGTCATGAATATCACTGGATGGCTTTAGGCCAGTCACTGACTCTCAGCCTAAGCTACCTCACAGGATTGTTGTGAGAAGAGGACCATGTAAGCCACCTTGGCTTTCTTGCAAGAGGAAAAAAGGGGGGATATAAATGTAATAATAAATCAATAAAATAAATAAAATTCAGAGGCACCCGGAAAGCATAGTGCGGGCATTTTCTTCCTTTACAGATTTTCTGCAGGAAGGAAAAAGTGGGGAAAACAGAGGATTATAAAATGGAAGACAATGACATCTGGACCACCATAAAAGCCTCATCTGGAAGTGCCCAATATGTCCAGGATTCTAGTTGCTGGGAGGCAATTGCCAGAGATGGTTCTTGCCTAGGCTGATCAGATAAAATCCAGGTCAGGGCTCATGTAACTTTAACAGCTGTAGAGAAAAGGGAATTTCAGCCAGTGTCATTTGTATGCAATTAGTTCCTGGTGAAATTCCCTCTTCATCACAACAGTTAAAGTTGCAGGGGCCCTGCCTTCTTTTGTATATGGTCACTCTAGTATAGTGCCTGCACCTTTAACTGTTGCGATAAGAGGGAATTTCACCAGGAACTAATTGCATACAAATGACACTGGCTGAAATTCCCTTTTCTCTACAACTGTTAAAGTTACATGAGCCCTGACCTGGATTTTATCTGGTCAGCCTATTCTTGCCTTCATAGCCTGCTACCAGAGGCATCTGGCTAGCCATTGTGGTAAACATAATGTTGGACTAGAGGGGCATTTTGTCTGATTGAACAGAGTTCTTATGTTCTTAAATGACTTTGCTAAGAAAAATGGAAGAAAAAACTCTTTTGCTAACCTTATTATAGTTATTGTGAGGTACAAAAAGTTAACTTAGCAAATACTGTTAAAATGTGCTACTTTTGCTTGCTTTTCGCAATTTAACCTTGAGTGTATTCAACAGTAGCCTTGAATTCTTTCTGAATCAGAAGTTTTAGTCTTCTAGGGTGGCCATATGGAAAGGAGGACATGGCTCCTGTATCTTTAACAGTTCTATTGAAAAGGTAATTTCAGCTGGTATCATTTTTATGCATGAACACCTGGTGAAATTGCCTCTTCATCACAACAGTTAAAGCTGCAGGAGCCCTGCCCTCTTTTGTATCTGGTCACTCTAGTTAAGAGGGCAGGGCTCTTGCAGCTTTAACTGTTGTGATGAAGAGGCAATTTCAGCAGATGCTGAATGCATACAAATGACACCTGCTGAAATAAGGTACAGGAGCCCTGTCCTCCTTTTCATATGGTCATCTTACAATCCTACTCCACCCCTTGCAGGAGACATTTTCTTTCTTGGGTAAAATTACCATGCAGGTTTAAGACTCGTCAGAACAGGTTTTATGAACGCAAGAACCGAGCAGGATTTTTTAAAGTGATCAGTGCAACCCTCATCACAGGCTAAGAGCCAAGCATACCTGCATGGCCTTGTAGTGTAGGTTGTTCTCAATCAGAGGTAAACATTGGCTATCTGTGTGTAGGCCTGTTAATGTTTGTGAGAAGGGAAACATAATGTGTTATTGTGAATAGAGTGTAACCTTCACACAGAATTAGGGTTATCAGTTCGCCTGAGGTTCAGAGTACAGAACTTGAGAACTCAAGGATGGTACTTGTGGAGAAAGCTGTGGCCGCCATATTGGTGAAATGTGAAAATGGATCCCCAGTTGGAAGATCACTGATCTAAATCTTTGCCATGTCCTGATAGAGGTAAGCTCTTCTTGTACTATAAAACATGGGTGAATCTATGTCTGAGTTCGGTAGAAAATGACTTTCTTCCATGTTTCTGGCCTCTCAGGATTTAACTTTATCTCCTAGAGTCCCTGAAAAGCAAGCTAAATCCTTGACTTGGCAATCATACTGCAAATACACTTTGAAATCCCTACGGAACAACAAATTCTCTTACAATTGGTAAAACTATGCTACTGTGTCAATTGTTTCCTCAGGATTTGCTCTGGCTAAATAAATCCTTGTTGGAAGTAACTTGTTTCTATCAATTGCTATACATTTTTTAAATCCTTCAATAAAACTATGAACTAAAAAAAGAGGAGTCATTCTTCACATTTTAACTACAAAAAATAAAAGTCCAACTGAGATAGGGTGACCATATGGAAAGGAGGACTGGGCTCCTGTATCTTTAACAGTTGTACTGAAAAGGGGATTTCAGCAGGAGTCATTTGTATGCATGCAGCACCTGGTGAAATTCCCTCTTCATCACAAGAGTTAAAGCTGCAGGAGCCCTGCCCTCTTGCATCTGTTCACTCAGGCTATACTGTTGTGATGAGGAGGGGATTTCACCAGGAGTTGCATGCATAAAAATGACACCTGCTAAAATCCCTTTTTCTATTCAACCTTTAAGAGATGCAGGAGCCCTGTCCTCCTTTCCACATGGTCAGCCTACCTGAGAGGAAGGGGAAAGGGATTCCTTAATTCTACAAACACTACTGTGAATCTTGCCCCTCCCTCCCCCTCACAAAAAGAAAAGAAATGGCGCCTCAGTTTGGATCTGCTGTCCACACTTGCCCATCCCCCCACCCAATTCAAATTGTGAGGGGGGGAAATCTGTTCAGAGAAAAAAGGCGGGAACTCACACTGTTCCCCCGCCCTCCGAATAAACAGTTATTGCAGCCCTTCGAAGGTGGAGAAAAAGGCGGGATCCCCGCCCCATCGGTACCACGTGATCCATTAACAGCTGGGCTGAGTCCGTCTCTGGCATTTTGCGTCCTCCTAACGGGGCGGAGCTCCCAAGCCGTCTCCTTCGCCAAAGCCACGCCCCCTCGCCACCCTCCGCCGAGCGTCCTCAACCGCCTAACGGCGTCTTTTCAAAACTGCCCAATCGCGACGCGGATTGGAACAAACAAACAGACAAACGAGCAGCAGCCGCCGAATCACAAGTCGAGGGGTTAAACGGCCGCCGGGTTCCCTGCTGCTGATTGGGCGCGGGGCGGTAGCCCCGCCCACTAAGATGGCGGCGCCCATCGCGGCGGAGGAAAGAGCGTCGGATACAGACGCGAGGGGAAGCGACTGAGGGGTTTAAAAGGGCGGCTGTGCTTTCCTCCCTGCTCCGCATTCTGCCCTTTGTGAGGAGAGAGGCCGTAGCAGCTATTGCCAAGGCGGGGAGTTGACGCCGGCCCCTTTTCCTTTGGGGAGAGAGGGGGGGCAGGGAGCGCCACCCCCGCTTTTGGGGGCTCCACCATCCGACGTTGCCCTCACAGACCTTCCTTAAGCAGTGCTCCTCAGGGGGAGGGGATTTCAGTGGGACCTCTCATCCCCTCCCCCCACGACCCTCAAGCAGCCCCCGCTTCGTTTTGAAGGTCTGCCCTATTACATCAAGGGACGTGCCTCAACTTGCCTCTCCCATCTGGTGTGTGTCCCCATCAGAAGCTGCCCTCAGTGCAATCCAAGAAGTTCTTCCTTTTCTGACACCATGGAGAGACAGGAACCGCTGCCTTTCGTCGCATTGAGGTCTATCTAGGATTGCACCCCCTCCCCTAATTAAAAGCTTTCTCCCTCTTCCGTGGTCAAGGGAATCTTGAAACAAAAATCTTCTCCGCAGAGAGAAGAAGCTGCAACTCTCCTCCATAGTTTATGAGACACTCGCTCAGATCCCAATAATTCAAAGAAGTGGAATGAGAGGTACTTTTTATTAAGGGACTGTGATTAGGAGCCAGACTCTATTCAAAGAGAGGAACTGTTACTGCTTGGCCCAGAATATATTCTTAGCTTCAGTGGGAGGGTTAACTACCTTAGGAGAGTGGTGTATATGCCCCGTAATCCTTGGTTAGGTGTAAGAGAGAGCTATACCTGTTTGAGATATCTGTTGATAAATAAACAGTCTCCCAAATCAGGCCTTTATTTTAACTGTGAAGAACGGGCCAACCCCCTAAACCAAGGGTGTACAGTGCTCTATCTTCGATGAACTTTCCGTTTCGTTGTTAAAGCATTCCTGTTTTTCTTAAAAATTAGGTACTATTCATACCTAGAATACAGTGGTCTCTCCTTCCAAAAGTCTTCTGGGAACCGGCACAGGATCAGTTGAAATCCAGCCTGCATCCGTCTCATCTTCACCACCTCCATTTGGAGATCAGCTATGGATCTAGTTTTCCTGGTAATCAATGGCATGGGGATGATTTTGGACCTCCTGGTTATCTTGCTGGATGTCAACTTCTTCCTTTTTTCCACTCTGGTCTCCATCCTGCTCTGGCTTGTCGCATTTGTTTACAATCTGCCCAATTACTTGATAGCCTGCGTGTTCCAGTGTTGGAATGGGGTTGTGTTGTTATTGCTATGCATAGTTGAGGCATTGTATTACATGACTCTGGGCTCTGTGCATACCACTGTCAACCTGCTGCGGGGCTTCTGCTCCAGCATGGAGAGCTTGAAAGTAGTGGGCCACCTGTTCAATCACCTGACGCTGAGAAGCAAAGAAATTATGCATCGAAGTTTCTGGAACCTGGTTGGTTCCGGTCAGTCACTTCTGAGGCAAGTATGTGAAGTATGTGCCATTGTCATGAGCCTCGTGGCTTACTTCATCAACAGCATCATCAACATCTGCCTCATTGGAACCCAGAACTTTTTCTCTTTGGGGCTGGCCCTGTGGGAAACCATTGTTGGCCCCTTTCTGAGAGTCACAGACATCTTTGCTGCCTTTGTTGCACGCTTGTCGAGCACTGTCATCGCTATGGCCATCCTCCTATGGACTCCTTGCCAGCTGGCTTTTGATCTCTTGGCCTCTGTGAGCAAGTTGCTGATTAATATCTTCTTCCTCAACCTTTATGGCTTGGTATTGCTGTCTGTGATTGTTGCCACCAGTATATTAATACTTAACCCTCAGCTGACATGGACACTGGCGAACCAAGTGTCTGGCTACTTGAACACCATGCCTTCTTACCACCGCCTGCTCAGGGACATGCGCCGCCTCTATCAGGTTTTGCTCTTGTCACTGGAGATGGTCTTGAGCTCGCAAGCTTGGCGCAGGTTGGCTGACTGGAGTCTCCAAATGGCCACCTGGAACACAGGTGACAGGGCAGCAAACCACCATGGAGAGCAGGAGCAACAGTTTGCGGTTGAGCCCAACCAAGAAAGGCCAGCTCCTCCTGGAGCAGCTCATCCTAGAAGACAAGGGCCACCTGTGAACAATCAGCAGGCTGCAGCCCGTGCCCGCCAAAGAGGCAGCAGGGACCAGCACAGAATAGATGTTGATCTGGGATCAGCTGCACAGCGGAGTGTGCTGTTAGGGCAGCACCTTCAGCCTCAAGCAGAAGGACCAAGCACATCTCATACCAAATCTGCAACAAAAGAGCAGTTAAATGCTCTGGAGGATGATGACAATGATCCGTGGCTGCTTCTCAAAGAACAAGAAGAACGGAAAAAGTGTGTCATTTGCCAGGACCAAACAAAAACAGTCCTGCTACTTCCATGCCGGCACCTTTGCCTCTGCCAAGAATGCACTGAAATCCTGCTGCAGCAGGCCATATACCAGCGCAACTGCCCGCTCTGCCGGCAGGTGATCCTGCAGACTCTCAATGTTTACCTGTGAGCTATGTGGGGGATAGCTTTATCTACATTCCATCAGGATTTCCAGGTGCATTGGTTGGCCAAAGCACATGGGGTCACTGCCTTTGTACCTGTTTTCTATGGCAGTTGGTGGAGAGCAGCTCCACCCTGATAATTAGTGTCAGCGTTGGTTGCTCTTTTTTATTTCCAAAGAACTATTGTAACCAGTGGAACTTAGAAAATACTATGAATGGTTTCTATGCACGTATGTTTTCATTTTCTTGTTGCATCCGAAAGAACAATAGCTGGTCACAGTCTGAAACTTTACTGTTGCTAGGAGTGTGGAGTTTCTCAGTTAAGCCATCATGTTGAGTATTAAAAAGCGGGGCTTGAAAACAGATCAGATTCCTGTCTGCCAGAGGCTGACAGGGAACATATGTGGTAAGAGATACGTTGCAAAGAGAGCATTTTGGGTTTTCTAGCGCCTAGAATAAAGAATTCCATAGAGGTTTGATTGGTAAACATGCCTGGAAAAAAGACTTGGATAATTTTGCCTCTTCTATTCCTTTATTTGGGGGAGTATGGAAGGTTATCACTTCAGTATCTAGAGGAACAGGTGAAACTGACCAGCAGACCAGCTTTGTAGATCTCTACAGAATATTTTCTGATTAACTTAACATGCGTGTGCATTCTGCCAGTAGGAAAGTCAGTTGTTCCAAACCCTGGTCTGTAGGTTTGTGACTTATCCACATAAGGAGACATTAACTTAGCTTAGTCTTATAGCAACCATGCAGTACAGAGGTCCTTCTTCTAAGAAGCATGGCCAGTGTGTTAGATCGCAACTCTTACTGACCATCTTGTTGATGTGTAATTTTAAAAGAACAGTGGTAATATTGTAAGTCAAAACCATTCCCCCCCTCCAGATTTTCTGTGTTCATGTGTTTTAGGTCTTCAGATCTATAGGAAAGGCAAACTGGACACCAAATGTGCAGCTGTGGAGCACATCAATGCCTCCCCGAGTAGTTAGCTTGGGAGTTAAGTAAGATCTTATTGCATCCTCTGGCATGTAACTTCCACAGGTCACTATGCAAATCTATGACATTCTACCCTTGTTGCAGAACTGATTCTCCTTCCACTCCCTTTGGATTAAGTTGGGAAAACTGATGTTATGATTATATTTTGTTTGCTATCAAATGACAATTGTTCTATCAATAGTGCTGGAGACTGAATGGTCTGGTTCCATGCCTTCTCAGTCTAGGATGTGGACTGAGATTGAAAATTACATTGTTAATCTGTAATCTCTCCCATGTTTACAATGGAGAGGTGAGAAAGACAGGTGGTCGTTGAGACACACACACAGAGACAAAGCCAGAAGCAGCTGGTTTCTTTAATGTTTAAATTGGAAAGAGAAATCCGAGAGGCATAAAATCTGGATGAATGTTGTTTTCCGCTTCCGAGTTACTACATTATTGATAGCTTTCCTAATGTAAATGGAGCACTGCACCTGGGCCATAGAGATTTTTGCAGCCTTGTAGATACCGTGGCATAATGTGGCTTGATCCTGGCTGGCTGTATGAATGCACCAAGTTTCGGTGTCCTCAGAATAATTGTAATAGCATTAGAATGTGGGTGGCACCATGGTCCTAAATGTGTTTGCTTGGAAGTAAACCAGTTTTCAGTAGAGCTCACTTCTCAGTAAAGTATGCTTAAGAACAGGGCTCCAGTCCCTTTGTTACAGGGAGGTCCAGCAGCTGAAAGGTCAGCAGCCTTTGTGGCAGGCTTGTGCAATGCGTTTGGAAGCTGTTGCCCTTGTGACATTGCTTGATGCACTCTGGGGAGGTTGAGCAACTCTCACCCCAAGTGCTTCAGGGTGCTAAACTTCACTTTGCAAAATGAGAGTGAAGTGTGGAATCTCAAAAGCAGATTTTCCAGCCTTGAAAACAAGAGTCCCTGTCTTGGCTGCAGCACACTGCCCGATAAAGTTGCAGTCAGTTGCTAAGATTCTTCAAAGCAGTGTTTTAAGGGCTATAACTGGTGCCATTCACAAGCAGGGAAGAAATCTCTCTCTCTATTGGGATGTATTGAACATCAGTTTGCAAAAGAAGCGCTGTGTTCATAAACTAGATTTTGCTGCTGTTTGTATCCACTTTGCCCAAGGCAGACGATACATGATTTGTTTCCTATTCTTTTATCTACGTTTAATATTGAAATCCCTACTAAATGCTATTTTTGTTTTCATTTTATTAACTTGGAAATTCTTCTGCGTTTCTTTTTGTTTTTAACACTGGAGTTAAATTGGCACAGCGTTGCTGAATCATAGCAGAGCATTTGCTGAGCTCCTTGAACTTGGGGGAGAACCGCAGCACCTCTCTGGATGATATGCGGTACTTTGTGTGCAGCCAAAGATTTGGAAGTTGGAAAAACTGATACGTGCCAGTGCTAAACTGAGTGCCTTAATGGTGGCAGGTCAGAAGGAAAAACAGCTCTGAAGGTACGCTGGCTATAAAACTAGCAAACTCAAGTGAATATGTGAGTGTGTGTGTGTGTATAAGATATGCAGGGATCAACAAGAGATTATATAAGCTGTAGTAGTACAGGCTGGAACTAGACATGCACTAGATGTTACAATACTGAGGTGTAGAATAGACTGTACCACTCAGGCTGCAGGTAGGAGATGATGTTTTTGTAATGGGCCACTTAAGCAAAAATTCTATAAAATAAAAAGTGTGTTGTGTCATAGAGGAAGAGAGGTTATAAACAACCCTGCCTCTTCCTAGCGCTCCACTTGTATAGAGTTTTTTTTGGTTTTTTAGTGTAGGGGGAGTATTCAATAACGCGATCCTTACCACCTGAAATCTGAATTGATACAACCCACTCTACAGTTCTCCTGCGCATGTAGACCAGGAGTTTACGTCTTTGATCTTTACTAAGGATCTAGAGAAATTGTGCAAAGAGGAGAGAGATCTTGTTGAGAATAACGTACTATTCTCTTCTCCCCCCCCCCCCCCAAATATCTGTCTGATAAGTTTTATTCCAACCTTTCTAAGCAGTTAGGATGATTTTTAGCATTCACCATTAATTGCATACTGCTGAGGATGGAGGGAGATGTTGGGAAGGAAGAGAGATGCATAGTTTTGCAGCAAATGCCTGCCTGTTGTCTTTGTGGAGCTAGCTGCTCACTTCTGATTTGTGCCTTGTTCACACTGCTGCCCATTCTCATCATCTTTCCAGGTGTTACTTTATAAAAAGATAAAGATGTGGGATTGCCATTTTTTTATCCAGCATCTGCTCCAACCCCTCACACAATTCTGTTGTAATTGCCTGTCTGCTGCTGCTGGAGGGGCTCTTCATTTGCTTATGTTGTCTTTGCAAAATGTAAACGACTATTTGCATATTGAAAGGTACCCTTTTTCACAGAATCAGTTCTGCCTACTGGTCTTTTTAAGTGATAAATTGGTATATATGTATATATAGGACAACACTCTGCCTCACATTTTTGTCTGCAAGCTCTTGTAAGTCCTCTTTATACTCTCTTAGCTTATGTATTGACTCACAAAGACAGTGAGGTGTCTTGAGCTAGAGAAACTGGGTCCAAACCCAAGACAGAGTCATGGAGTAGCCTAGGCAAGTCTCTGTCTTAACCTCAGTTCCCCAACTATATTATAGGGTTTTCTCCCTCTCCCATAATACTAGAGCCTGGGTTCATCCCGTGAAGCTGATTGGTGGGAGATTCAGGACAGATAAAAGGAAGGACTTCATTACACAGCACATAGTTAAACTATGGAATTCACTTTCACAAGATGTAGTGATGGCCACCAATTGGGATAGCTTTAAAAGGGTGTTGGATAAATTCCTGGAGGAGAAGGCTATCAATGGCTACTAGCCCTGATGACTATATACTACCTCCAGTATCAGAGGCAGTAAGCCTATATACACCAGTTGCTGGGGAGCATGGGCGGGAGAGTGCCATTGCACCTGTGTCCTGCTTGTGGGTCCCTGGTCGACAGCTGGTTGACCACTGTGTGAACAGAGTGCTGGACTAGATGGACCCTTGGGCTGATCCAGCATCAGGGCTCTTCTTATGTTAAACGAAACCCTGGGAGTCTTCCAAAAGCAAATGTAAGCACAAACCACTTTCCCCATATTGTAGACTAGGGATGCCGTTTTCTACATAGGGTACCAGCTTCTGTATGAAATTCTAGGTGGATAACTCCTGTTTCTCCAGTTGGTATTTTCGAGCCATAGATTTTAATCCTTACCCTCTGTTTGATGAGGTGGTTTCCGGAGAGCTTTGGCTATTGGGTGGTATAGGAATTATCATAGAATTGTGGAATTGGAAGGGATCACAGGGACCATCTAGTCCAACCCTCTGCAATGTGCAGGAAAACCAATGAAACCATCCATGAGAAGTGGCTGTCCAGAACCTCTATAGGTAGACTGTTCTACTTCTGTACAGCTCTTAACTTTAGGAAGTTTTTCCTTCTAATCTGATTTTGGGCTGCTGAGTGTTGAATTTCAACAGTAGTTTATGTAAAGGAGCACAGCTGGAATCCAGCCAGACCAGATCATTGTGGTCTCTCAGACAGCCGGTATGTTTTCATGAAATTCAGCCAAGAAGGCAAAACTTAAAACAGCTCACCATGGAATTCTCCACTGCAGGAAGAGAGAGCTGGGTGGGTTTCCAAAGCAAGTTGGGAAAATGTTGATAAAACGTTGAGAATACACCTGAGATGATAGCATTTGTTATGAATAAGTTGCTTTGCTGTTTGCACCACTCAAAATACGTTACAGTCAATAATAACAAATTCTTGGTGTTCAAAATGCTTTGAATATATTACGTTACATACTGTACATCAGCCTTCACTAACCTGGTACTTTTCAGATGTGTTAGACTACAACTCCCAGCATGCTGCCTGTGGGATGCTGGGAGTTGTAATTGTACACATCTGGGGGGCACCAGGTTGGGGAAGGCTGATCTATAACAATCTTATAAATTAGGTTGGTGTTATTGTCCCCTAGGTGGAGCAGGCCTAAAGCTGCCTCTTGAGTTCATGGCAGATTTGAAATGAGGACTTCCTATTTTGTAGCTCAGGGCCAACCACACATTACACGCAAATGCATGTAATGCATCCACAACTTTTAAATGAGAAACAGCCTTAGCAGGTTGTGATTTTACACAAGGAATTGATAAACACTCCCTGCTGGGCATTTTTTCCTCCTTAATTTTACTCCCCCAGTTGCAGATGTTTATTTATAAGCACAAATATTAGTCAGGGCAGAATCCTTGAAGGAGGGGGGGGTTGGTAACAGTATGGATGATGGGGCAATTTTAACTAGGAAAATGGCTTGCAGAGAGAGGGTTAAGCACCCCTTCCTTCCTGCTTTTCTCAAAACTGAAAACAAGTGAGGCTTTTGTACACATTTGCGTGTAATGTTGTAGTTTGCCTCTCAGTCCTTTAAGTGTTATGTGACATCAGCTCACTAAAGAAACAACAGCTGAAACCAATATGAAAGTGACAAAAACTAGCAGCGGCAGAAAAAAAAAGTATGGGAATAACTTAAGTCTGGATGCACTGTGGCATCTTTCCCCAACATGGTGCCTTCCAGATGTTTTAGACTCCCGTCAGCATGGCCAGTGGTCAGGAATGCTGGGATTGTTGTCCAAAACATCTGGAAGGCACCAGGCTGGAGAGGCCTTTGGTGAAGGACTGGATGTGGGTGAACAAATTGAGGCTCAATCCAGACAAGATAGGTTCTGTTGATCAGTAGACAAACCAGTCTGGGGCTGGAGATACCATCTGTTCTGAATGGGCTTGCACTTTTTCTGAAGGACCAAACTTGCAGTTTGGGGGCACTCTTGGACGTAGTATTACTCTTGAGGAGCCAGGTGGCTGCTGTGGCCAAGAGTGCCTTTGGTCAGGGTCAACTGGTGTACCAGCTGGATCCCTTCCTAGAAAAGGTGGATCTGGCCTTGGTTAATTACCTCTCATTTAGACTACTGTAAAATGCTCTATGTGAACCTCCCTTGAAAAGTATGAAGACACTACAGCTAGAGCAACGTGAACCAGACAGACTGTTGTCCGATGTGCATTTTGGACACCATATTTCACCAGTCTTGAACCAACTGCACTGGCTTCCATTTTGTTTCTGAGTCCCAATTCAAGGTGCTGGTTTTCATCTGTAAAACCCTAAACGGCTTGGATATCTGAAGGACCGCCTCTTTTTATATGAGCCTGCCTGTAATTTGAGGTCTTCATCAGTGGTCCTGCTGTGCATTCCTCCACCAAGGGAGACTGGGTTGGTGGATACATGAGACAGGGCCTTTTTTGTAGCGGCACCCTAGCTGTGGAACTCCCTCCCAAGAGAGGTGAGTCTGCCTCCATCCCTACTGAGTTTTAGGCAGAATTCTTTGCTCAGGCCTTTGGCTTTTAAAATTATATTTGGCCTGTTTTAAAAGGACGATCTGTTTTTTGCTTTTATTTTGTGATTTTATGGTACATCACTTTGAGGGCCTTGGTGGGCAGAAAAGTGGTATATAAATACTATACATAAAATAATAAATGAGTTCAGGAAATGCTTTTTTAAATGAAATATTTTTACTTGCCTTTGGACCTCTAGTAATGAGGGGATCAAATGGGCACCTTTTAGAGATAGAATTCTGACGGGCAGATGACACCGTAGAGAAAGCACAAAAGATATTTTTTTAAAAAATGGGGCACATAAGACAGCTGATCCATGATTACGCTTTTTAAGTATCATATCAGCAAGGTTCTGTACTTTGTGGTTCCAGGAAATAGTTTGAAAATGCATAAGCTGTGGTTGGTTTTTGTTATACCTTTTGATGTTAACAATAAATTGAGATGGGAATGCAGAGTACAGAAACTTGATATGGGTTTTTGTGGTTTAATATATTTATTTTTAAAGAATGTTTACCCCCTTCTGCAACTGAAAGGCTTGCAATGCAGTTTACCGAAAATCAATAATAAACAAAACACTCCCGATCTAAAAGACATGGTGTGGAAGGAACAAGGCACCAGTTATTAACATTATCAAGCTCTTAGAATGACCAGCTTGAATGGAAAGTTCAGGAAGAAGAGGAGCCAAATGGAGCTGGTGTCTCAGCAGAACTGATGGAGTTAACAAGATAACAACTGAGGAAGAGGAGGGCTCTTCTCATATTCTTTCCCTGTCTCTCTTCTTTTTGGCTTCGCTACTTTCTATTGCTCTAGTTAAGGGGTGGGGAACCTGTGGGTTGGACTCCAACTCTCATCAGCCCCTCCAGCATGGCCAATGGTCAGAGATCATGCAAACTGTAATCCCAACAACATCTGGAGGGCCACAACTTCCCCCACACCTGCAGCCCTTACTGAAAGATGGACTAAGCTATGTGAAGACCCAACTATTGTGATCACAAGCAAAGGAAAGACCTTGCAATAAACCTAAATGCCAACTGAGCTCATTAATTAATACCAGTGATAATGTAAGTGGACTGAATGGTGCTATCCTCTGCATCCAGGGCAAATATACCTGTGCATCACGGGATATTGTGTATCTGATTTCCTGCATCAAGCTCCCAAAAGCCAGTTACATCAGCCAAACAGGACTATATTTAAGACAATGATTAAATGAACACAGATGAGACATCAAGCTTAATAAACATCAATAAACCTTTCCTGGACATATCAAGAACCTCAGGGTGGCCATTCTAGAGAAACTGATCTCAGGGACTCGCTTGGAATGCGAGATCACAGAACAAGAGATGATAAAAGAAATTTGATTGTGTTACTCAGAGACCCAATAGGGACTGTGGTTTCTATGCACGTTATAAAGACTCTTGTGTGCTTAACTGTTGCTTTAAGAGAATGGAATGCTTGCTGCAGGTCTACCTGTTTAATTGACTTTTCTGCTTCAAAGCTTCCAGCTCCACATATTTATTACATTTCTATACTGCCCAATAGCCAACGCTCTCTGAGTGGTTCACTGAAATTAGAACCACAAAGTACAGCTTAAAAACAGTGTAAAATATAGAAGCTGAAAACTACAATGAAGTGGGTTAACCCCTGAAAGCTGATGCTAAACAATTTAAACAACTAAACAGTCTATATCAGTGCTACATTTTAACCCTTGAATTTATACAGCAAACATGGTTACACTATAAAATCATTTTACAAATTTGCGGCTCATATTAAGTAAAAGATTAGGGTCTCGTTTGTTGTTTTTAAGGACTGCAGCTGGGCACTAGAGAAACCTTGAAGATGTATCTTAAGAGGGTTGTTTTTGTATTTACATATCAGTGATAGCACTCATTTGTTGTCCAAGAGGGAGCAGACATCCCGTCACCCTTTCGAAACACACGCACACATGTTCCTCAAACAGCTGGGTGTGTGTGTAGTGATCTGGTGCTGAGATAGCAGCTATATGGAAATTTCCTGAGGAAGGACAGCAGCAGCAGAAAGAATGGCTTGATGTTTATCCACACGGAATCATTAGCCCTGCGCTGCAAGGGAAAACGATAAGGTCAGAAGGCCTTTCAAAAACAAGTGTCTCAGGCCATCTCAAAGACTAATCTAGCCCACGAAAGCATCTGCCACATTAAATCTGCCTTGTCTTAAAGGTGCCACAAGACAGTTATTTTTGCTGCAATGGACTAAACACAGTCACCCCTCTGGAATAAGAAAGCGCCAGGCTCCCCTGTTTGAAAACCACAGTCTTCTCTGATCTTGACTGATTCAAGGTTGCCTCTCTTTATTGATACTTCTTTCAAATTCAAAACAAATAATGCATAGATCAGGCTTCCACAACCTGGTGCCCTCCAGATGTGTGGGACTACAAGTTCCATAATGCCCAGCCAGTATGGAGATGGTGTAGTAGTCCAACACATCTGGAGGGCACCAGGTTGGGGAAGGGTGATGTAGGTGATGGTGACTAAAGCCTATTGATCATAGAATCATAGAATAGTAGAGATGGAAGGGACCTATAAGGCCATCGAGTCCAACTCCCTGCTCAATGCAGGAAAAAGGCCCAGTTTGAATCAACAAGATCAGGAGATTGTATCTGAGCATTGTTCATACAGCTGTTGGAAAGCAGGGAAGGAACAACATTGCTTTGCAGGCAGTAAAGTGAAGCTCAGGCAAAAGTGATCGTCTCCTATTAGACTGTACAAACAATGGCATCCTTTGGACCAGTCTGGACCTTGAGCTGCTGACTTATCTCAGACAAAAGGACATCTTGGCAATAAAGGAGCAGATAAAGTCAATTAAGCCGAGGAGTAGCTGTTCCCTTGAAAACCGTATCCCAGCTCAAGGCTCACCATGAATATTGGCTGTAGAGCAGAGCCCTATCACCTGCACCTTGAAATGCGCAGCTAACGCCCTTCTTCCACCCTGGTATTAATTTCCTCACTAGTGCAATCTGTGAATAACATTGCTGTTAGAAAGGATTTGCCCTGGCACTTCCCCCCCCCCCCCCCCACTTACCTGAGTTGGATACTGGGGAATTATCCCTGGCAGCCTCAAAAGGCAATCCCTGGTGGTGGCTAGTTGAAAAGACCTGGTAAGCAACCCCCCATCTTGATGGGCAGAGGAGGAAAGTGCGTTGCTCTTATTCTCTGCAGTACAGTGAAATCGGCTCTGCTCCCTCAATGTTACAAGGCAGAGCCAGCCGGCCCTAAAACCCAGCTTTTCAATGCTGGGAAAAACAAATTTCCAGGTTGGGGTGTGTGTAGAACCAATGTCATCAATTAGAGAGGCTTGTGACCTGCCCCATTCCAGGCTCCCCCTGCTACTAGTTGTATGAATGGGAATGGAAAGGAACTAATGCAGCAGATCTCTATTTTGATAAACTGGAGATGCGCAACAGCAAAGGAAAGAATAAAAGCTCTCTGTGCGCAAGTCCAGAGATGTGCAGTTTTGGATATGCAGAAACGTTCCAAAAAGGGGTGGGGGTGGTGGATTGGAACAGAGGCAATAGCTGAATGGGGTGATAGGGGAAAATGGCTTAAATTTATTTGAGGAAGCAAAAATACCCAATGATCCTGGATAGGGTCTGAAGGCTCCCTATGAGAGCACCCCACCGCCCCAATTTTGCCGCATTCCAGCAAATTGTCACTGGGTTATAGTTTCCTAGCAATATTTACTCCAAACATCAGAGAAGCTAATTGACACAACATCAGAGAAGCAAAGTAAGGCAGCGTCACTTTTTAAAAACAAAGCACGTGAGATCTTGTTCATTGGTAGGTCTGTTGCATCTTATCCAGTTGCTGGCTGACTCAGGTGTCCCTTGTGGCTCTTGGAATGGCTCCCGGTGGAAGAGGAACATGGAACATTATGGGGAGTCCATCGGGAATCATCATTGTGATGGTGAGAAGCGGCCCAGAACTAACAACCCTTACAGCATGAATGCACGGAGAGATGAAATTGTGCAATGTCACTTGGAGGACATTGCCAAAACAGATAAATGCGCATTGTTTTGAAGGTCTTGTTACAGTCCCTTGTTCCCACCACTTTAAAACGATTTGAAATTCCACTGGGACTGGAACTCTTTCTAGGCTAGTTTATAAATAGGATACGATTGGGGGGGGGGGGAAGAGAGAGAGAAGAAAATCTATCTGCAAAAGATCTACACCGTCAAATCCCCTTCAGCTTTAGCGTCTCCAAAATCTGTTCCCCAGCTGGATGCAAAAGAGGAATGTCTTTTGAATATGGATCCAAGTGGAAGGAAATAATTTTATACATTCTGTAGAAGGAGGAGTGTCCACACCCAGATTATACCTACACAGGCTACATCGCCTTAGGGATTTCAGAGTGTCCAGGAAGATTTGTTATCACGGTGGCTGGGCAGCTGCATGTGTGAACTTAGCATGGAAAGCCGATACATCAATTCAGGCAGGGCCTCAGTTTTTGTTTTTGTTTTTAAAAAATGGGCAAAACTTTTCTGTTGGAAAGGGAGGGAGGGAGGAGAAATGGGTGAATTGCTACCCCTGATGACTTTGAGACAAATAAATTCTGACCGGGGTGCTGCTAAGCCTAGGCCTAAGGGGCCCAGCCCTAATCCTTTTCCCCAGAGCCCCAGATCTATTCCCCAGATCTATTTTCCCGGCTTAATTTTTGTGCAGGGAAATTTCAAGGGGAATTGCAGCTGGGGAGGGAAGGGTTAATTCCTTCCCATATGCTGCAACCCACCCCCACCCCCACCCCTGCGTGGTAATTAAGCTTAGAAATAATGCTTCCATTTAGTACCAATGGGGAGTTGTTGTTTTTTTAAAAAAGCTTAATTGCAGGGTTTTGATGGGGAGATGCAAATTTTATGCACCTTGCTGTTTTATGGCTGGGCCCCAAATCTTTTAAGTGCATGGTAAAACTCCTGATCCTGACTCACTTGATTCAGAGGCCGTACGCCTTTGCGTACCACTTGCTGGGGAACATGGGTGGGAGGGTGCTGTTGCACTCGTGTCCTGCTTGTGGGCTTCCTGTTGAGGCGTCTGGTCGGCCACTGTGGCGACAGGATGCTGGACCAGGGAGGCCTTTGGGCCTGATCCAGCACAGGGTTCTCCTTGCATTCTTCTCACTGAGGTTGGGAATGAATGAATCGATCCATTCTGGGGCCCGAGGAGTGCGGGGTGGGTGGGATTAATTGATTCTGCAGAGAGAAGAATGGATCAATTGATGTGATTGCTGTTGATTGAACTGAGTTCTGTTGCTGGTGGCTGTGAATCACCACTGTGGTTAGACAGTCAGTGCTGGAGAGGGAAGGGAAGAATGCGGTGTGTTCTGCAGGAGTTGTCTGCCCTGTGGAAGCCTGTGTCGTTGACTCACCCCTTGGCTGTTGCAAAGAGAGAGAGAGAGAGAGAGAGAGAGAGAGAGAGAGAGAGAACACACCCATCTGTCCTACAATGCAGCTCCGCTTTGCAGGCAACTCAGACCTCCATCACACCTAATCCCTCCCCCTGTTTGCCTCCATGTTTTTTTTTTTGCCTCTGAGGCAAAAACACGTCAAGTTTATGATCCCTTTCACCTGAAGAGCTGCTCTTTCACACCTTTGCTCCTTGGCTTTGGGTCCACTCCACTCCACCCCTCCCCTTCTCTTTCTCCCACAGGTCAGGTCCTGGCAGATGAATACTTCAACAAGACCGCCTTTCTCCTGGTCAAAAATGGAATGACCCTTTAGTCTGGCTTTTTGGGGGCATTGAGAGAGTTCAATCCTGTCTCTGTGGAGATTTGGGCATTGTATGATTTTTAAAAAGGCTTTCGAGCCTGGGATGCAAAGTTTGGGTTTCATATTGGGGCTTGGAGCTGGCTGTTGGGAGAGATTGCTTTTCCCTGCCAGAACCTGATGCAATCCATTCAAGCCCCAATCCCTTTAAAACTACACGGAGGCTTAGGACGCATTAAATACGCTTAGGGAAAAGAATCCAGGCTTTTAGCGTTCTAGGAAAGGCTGGGGAAGAGGTAGTGTATCAGCAGGACAGGCACGGCATCATGTGAGTACCGTGCTGCAAATCCGCACACCAGGCATGACGAGAGGGCACTCAGTCGCTGGTGTGATGGAGCTCTCGGGGCAGCTATAGAAGAGGGATGAATAGCTGCACTATAATGCAGACCTATCAGCAGTGCTGCCTCGGAACTTGCTGGTGTCAGAAACGCCCCTCGAAGGATACAGAAAGGGCAAAAGGAAGGTACGTGCTATACGGGCCTGGAAGCTGAGGAGGGTGGGAATGTGACCCCTGTATTTCTTCCATGCATGCTGCGGCTGCCCCCTCCTGTGTTAATTATTTGAGCAGATCCAGAACTGCTACTTACCAACTCTTCAGCGTTTGGACAAGGCAAGCTCAAGTTGTGGAAAGGGGAGCAATGTGTAATGTAGCCTTACCTCATCATTTCCCTTTTCAGGGCAGAGAAAACAGCGCACCCTCTATAGCGATCACCAACGTCTAATTTTCTGTTTATGTGAGATGCACTGGGTCTAACACATTCCGTTTCTACTCCTCTTCCTAACAATGCACCCCCTTCCTCCAGGATAGACATCCCAGCAAGGGAGAGAAGAGCCTAGCCCTATATACTGAACTCCGAGAAGGGAACCTTCGCCCTTCTCCATCAGAATAATCTCCTCGAAGAACTTTGAAAGTAAGAACCTGGTGCCTGAGCGTTGCTCTTTTTCCCCCTTCTCCCTCCTAATCCCTCTTCCTTTTGTGTCGTGCCTCTTAGATTGTAAGGCTACAATAATCTATGTAAACCACTCTGGGAGCCTGATTTGGCTGAGGGTCAGAGTAAAAATGCTGTAAATAGATAAATAAATATGGCCTGGGTGGCTTTTGGAAAGGATTGGGCAAATTCACCAAGGACAGGTCTATTGGCAGCTGTTTGCCATCATAGCTGAATGGAACCTCCATGTTCCTAGGCAATGTACCTCTGCACCCCTTATGCTGGGGACATATCTAGAGCAGAGTTGCTGCCTCCTTCATAGATGTGTGCACATCTGACTTAAAGAGAAGGAAAAGCATTTCCCATACATTCAAGGTTGGGGGATGCAAAAATCCAGCCTGTTGAGGAGAGCCGCAAATCGGTTTCTGTTCCTCCAGCTGTGTGTAAGACCGGGATACCTCCTCCCCTTGGCCTCCCCTTTCTTCCTTAATCTGGAGCAGGCTTTCTTAGGGACTAGCACCAGATCTTCTTTCAGTGGCCAGGGATCAATTCTGGAATAGATGGAGAAGGCTGGTGTTGATGGGTCATCCACAAAATCCCTACTCACCTGCCTGCTGTCAAGTGTGCTTAGGCCGTAACTACAAGGGAGAGGGCCTTCTTAGTGGTGGCCCCACAACTCTGGAATCAGCTTCCACCTGGGGTCCATCAGGGCCCTTCTTTGCAGGTCTTCAGGAACGCTCCAAAGACCCAGCTGTTTTTGCTGGCCTTCCCTTCAGTCTGGGGCTACTGATACTTTATTGGTAAATTGAGTTGTTAATTTTCTTTAATTGGCAGTCTCTGTTTTTATGGATGGTATCTATGTTTTTATAGACCTTTTATTGTACTCAGAGTGTGTGTGTTGTGTACTGCCTTGAGAGGGTTCCACCTTAAAGGCGGCCTATAAATCATTTTAAATAGACAGAAGACTGGGTGAGAGTATACCCAGAGCCTAAGCGACGGTCGGCATGGAAGAAAGGGCACCTGTTCTCAATTGCAAAGCCATTGCCATGGCAAAACAATGGAGGCCAAATTCTAGCTCATCCCTTCAGATGCATATGCAAATTTATTTTCCTGCGTCTATTATAGGAGTCCAGATCTTGTGGAGTTTACTGGAACCAGTCTGCAGGAATGTTAGAACAGGACATAATGGCTGCTGTCAACTTTTTCAAGTGGGAGATCCACTCCACTGAGCAGGCAGGGCTGCGGCATCTCCTGTTCCTCCTCCTCACCACCACTGAGCCAGAGAGAGAGGCGGGTGAAGAAATAGGTCACAATGGAGAAAAGGAACATAGAAGCATAGAATGATAGAGTTGGAGGGGGCTTCTAAGGCTATCCAGTCCAACCCCCTGCTCAATGCAGAAATCCACCTTAAAGCATCCCTGACAGATGGCTATCCAGCTGCCTCTTGAAGGCCTCTAGCGTGGGAGAGCCCACGACCTCCCTAGGTCATGGGTCCCTTTGTCATCTTGCTCTAACAGTCAGGAAGTTTTTCCTGATGTCCAGCTAGAATCTGGCTTCCTGTAACTTGAGCCCATTATTCTGTGTCCTGCATTCTGGGTTTGATCGAGAAGAGATCCTGGCCCTCCTCTGTGTGACAACCTTTCATGAGCAACTCCAGGGGTCTTTTGTCAGTGGGTCCGTACTGGGGTGTGGACCGTCGGCAGGGGCCCATGTATACCTACCCTTGATGCTGACCTGTGGACTCCCATTACCCATGAACATTGGCCATGCTGGCCAATGGGAACTGTAGTCCAAAACCTCCAAAGATTTGTCTTCCCATCTCTCCCTTGATCTCAAACTTCTGTCTCTCTCCACGCTACTGACAAAGAAAGAGCTCCCCATCATGTAAGCTAACCCAGGGACTAAATTACCCTCCTAAGCCTCTCTGTTCTACCCCCATCTGCTTCCTTTGTCTGGCCAAATCTGAGCCGGCCCGTGCTGTGGGGGGTAAGATCAGGCGGAAGCTTTAATGAGGATGGAAATGTTTCATGTAACGTTTGCCTGCTCCCCCGGTAGGGAAAGTGGATGCGGTGATGTGTCACCCCCTGTGGCCTGGGGCCTACCTTCGCCACATCTCTCTCTTATCTGTAAATGAGGAGGCATCCGCCCCCGGCCCCCCACCCCCAGGCAAGGGAATAAACTAATGAGGCTGTGTGCAGCCAGACATGAAGCAGCTGAGCCATCAGGCTTAAGGCAAGCAGTCGATTTTATGTGCAAAGGAGCACATGAGCATAAACATATGGCTTAGGTTCCTTGCGCCTAAGCTTAAGGGAACAGGCCTCCTAGGCCAAGGAAATGGAGACGGATGGCTTAGGGCAGGCAGAGAAATAACCCAAGCCCAGTGTATGCAGAGACAAATTAATTCTGTCGGCTTCTTTCGTTGTCATTGCTCTACAGATTTTCTTCTTTCTTGGCTTCGTCTATTGTTCTGCTTGTGTTATGCCTTAAGTGCTGTTTATTATGAAGTTGGCTATGGTATTTTATATTTTATTTATTGATATTTTTATGTCCATGTCATTAGCTACTGTTAGCTGCCGTGAGGGTTGTCATGGGACATGAAATTGTCTATCTATCTATCTATCTATCTATCTATCTATCTATCTATCTATCTATCTATCTATCTATCATCTATTGCACCTTTCCTAAAAAGTTCAAAGCAGCCAGCAATAAAACACCTTAAATCAAAAATAACACTAAAGGCACCAGAACAAGTCAAAATAACATCAAACAGCCTCAATTAAAATACTAGCTATCCAGAACAAACATCTACTTTAAATCCCGCAACAGAATGAAAATATTAGCAACACTCAGACAAGCAAAGCCCCGGGATTAGACTTTCGCTCCTATACCCAGGTTGGATAACCGGTTTGCACGTAAGGACTACTACGCACCTCCACCAGAGTTTCCTCTGGTTTTGACTTGTCCAGGCATAGTTCACCATCTTTCAGGTCCTAGCGTGCACACTCATGCTCCACCAGGATGGACGAGATGGGCCGGTGGTATGTCCTCCAGTTGGCGATCTAGAGATCCCAGCAAGATAAAAACCACTTACGGGCCAAAAATCCTAAAGAGGAGAGTGTTTGCCACCTTTCTATAAGCACTCTTATAGAAGAGATTGCACAGCGTTCTCTCGGGAAATATGCTTTCTTCAAATATTCTTTCTTCTGCCTGGACAAATGCTCACAGGCCTAAAGGTTTTAGGAAATCTTTCATCAGGGGGATATGCATGACATCCAGGCAAATGTAAGACCAAACTCTTTTCTCTGAAGCACTATGTGGGACATCCCTATTAACAGGGATGGAAGTTGCATTGGAGACTCCCTTGATAATCATACCTGCGAAATACCACACAGTTGGAATCCAGATGTGCCATTAAACAAAAACTGATAGAACTTTCATGCTCCTATATCAACTAAAATGAACCTTCCTTGTATAGGACAGGTATTTCTCCCACCTACCAGATGCCTGGAGACAAATTATAGGGCATGGCAAAACACACACACACCCTGGAAAACTCCGGGAAACATTCCCTACCTCCTCCACCCCCACCCCTCACAGAGCAACGTCAGCTAGCCATCGATCTGTGGATTCACTTAGGCACTGGGTAAACATCTCTGCTTCAGAAAACAGATCAAATTGAAACATGCAGTCAGCAATTATTTAATCTACTTCCAGGAAAGATGGTTGGGCACCCGTGGGAGAATGAAATGACCAAAGGCAACTTGCTGGTGATGTTTCTGAAGCAAGCAGCCTTAAGTGTTTCAGTTTGGAAAGTGTGTGTGTGTGTTAGACAAATGAGAAAATAACAGAGAAACCATGTCCTCCCTTTTTCTCTTTCAGTGGGAATTGTATCCCAAACCTACAATGATAGTCTCTCTCTCTCTCTCTCTCTCTCTCTCTCTCTCTCTCTCTCTCTGTCAATCTCAGTTTTCTGTCCCTCTCTGACTGGCTCTTGAGAAATTGCCACAACTTTCTGTTGTCCAATAAATGCATCGCTGGCATGTTCAGGGTGGACACTGGGAGGCATATTTTCTTGGAACGTCTTATGAAATTAATTTCCACCAGAAGTTATGTTGGCCACAATCGCAAGGGACTTAGAAAGGAAGGAAGAGAGAAAGAAGATTGGCTAAATAAACGGAGTACATCAGTCTCTCAACGGCTATTAGCTGTGATAAATAAAAGTCAGAACCAGTCAGAACTCTAAAAGAGCTATCCAGGGTGCTGAACCATAGCCCCAGAAATAGGTGCCATCAGCATCCACTGGATGGAGATGTGAAGGCCTGGGGAAAAAACTCAGAAAAAAAATGAATTCCTACTATGGGAAGATTTATTGTATTATTTTAAATTCTAGGGTTTCTTTCTAAATGTGCATTTCTACCCACCAACCCACCCCAGATTTTTGGTAAATTTGGAAAAAAGTGAGTGTTTGGAAATTTTTTTTGGGGGGGGGGGAAGTGGGTGTCCCTGAACATTTTTGGTTGTTGATTTTTTCAAGCCTTTATATCTCTAGCAAGGCAGCTTCATATGTGAAGATGTTGGCGCTAAATCAACAGAAAAGCCGTCGTTTCCCGCCCTGGAAATTCCCAGAGGCATCCATCTGGCTGGGCATTACTGGATATGTCCCAGTGGACTAGGCAGACCGTGGGTGTATTCCAGCGATTCTGACATTCTTATCAAAGCAAACACAATTGGGCGAAGCTATGAAGATGGACCGCCATGGTTTGCTCTAGATGTTTCCACAGACGAGGATGAGAAAACGGGGGATTGTGGCTCCTGATAATGCTCACCCCCAGCCCCACTGCAAAAGCCCTGGGATGCAAGACATAATGTGTCTTTGTTGTGATGCTCTCACCGCCTGGGGCTCCGGCTGTATGATCCAAGCGTCATTTGGAACAGATGCCTGTCGTCAGAGTTGACCCCGATGACACTTTCCCTGAGCAAGGGAGGTCAAGGTCATTCCCTGGAAACGGAGATCACCTCAGGTCAATCTGAAATTCCACACCTCCCAGTTCTCAGCTCTTCTTCTGGTTGGATGATCTATCCCCCCCCCCCCCCAATCATTCATTCTATCCCTTGAGACCAAAACCAAGCTCAACAATTGCATTTTTTTAAAAAAGAAGAGGGGGGAAGTACACAGGCTGTTGACATTTACTCTGGGTGGGGGGAAACCCTCTTGGTTAAGAGCCGAATGGATTTGGTACCCAGAGCTTGGGATGCTGGGTGAAACCACCGTGGTTCTTTCTTCCCAGCAGCCTTGAAGCTCTAGGTGCAACTAGAAAGTTTGTCACTGGCTCGGACAATGGGAAAGTCCTGCAGGCAGCTGGGCGCATTCCAGGAGCATTTGGGAAAATGAGCGCGAGGCCTATTTTGGAGCAAGAATGCAAAAAGCGTGCTTCCTCCCCTGGCTAAAAATAAAGGACCTTTCCCCCAAACCGGGTTGCTGTTCTCACACTGGAAAAGCTGGGACCAGAGAGGAAGTGATGCTTCATAGGAAGGGCTGAGCTAGGGTTGTCCCCACACACATTGTTTTCAGCACTGCAGAGCGAAAAATGGGTTAGGGATACTGTTTTGGAGAACCATACATCTCAGAGTAAGCTGCCTTATACTATGGCTACCTTTGTGCCTAGTCCGGAAACTTCAACTTGTTCAAAATATGGCAGCCAGGTTGGTCACCGGTACACCTAGGGGTGACCACATTACACCAGTTTTAAAATCACTTCACTGGCTGCCGGTCAGTTTCCGGGCGAAGTATAAAGTGTTGGTTATGACCTTTAAAAGCCCTACATGGTTTGGGTCCAGGTTACCTGCGGGATCGCCTTCTCCTGTACAATCCACCCCGCACACTTAGGTCCTCTGGAAAGAATTTACTCAAGCCAGCCAGAACTAGGCTGGCAGGTGTTACCCAGAGGACCTTCTCTTCCATCGCTCCCAGACTATGGAATGGTCTGTCGGAGGAGGTTAGACAAATTGACAATCTTCATGAATTCAAGAGAATCATGAAGACTGTCCTCTTCCAACAGGCCTATCCAGATGAATTTTAAGATGTTTTTAATGTTGTATTTTTCTCTTGCTTTTAAGATTTTAACTGTTGTGATTTTTGTGTTTTATATTGTTGATGTTCCCCGCCTTGATCCGAAGGGAGAGGCGGGCTATAAATAATAATAATAATGATGATGATGATGATGATGATGATGTCAGGCCATTGGTTCCTCTAGTCCTGCATGGCCAGCACGGACTGGCAGAGCTTCTTGAGTGTTTCAGGCAGGATTCTTTCCTAACCCTACCTGGAAATTCCAGGGATTAGCCTGGAACTTCCTGCATGAAAATCAGGTGGTATTTATTAAGGCTGCTAATTTTAATTGGTTTAATTCAGGGGAGTCAATCATTAAGCCCAAGGGTCTCATTTGCCTGTGGGTCCCCAACTTTTGAGGATCAGGGGGCACATTTGGAATTTTGATAAGTGTTGTGGGTGCTCTCACAAAATGGCTTCCATGGCTTGCCCATTCATAAAATGGTTGTCATGCTGGGCATAGCTGATCACACAACACTTGTTTCCCAGAAGGATAACTGGAGAGACTAAAAGAAAAGTAATTTGTCCAAGAACCTAAATACAAGTTAGAAGTGGGATCTGAACTCCAAATAACAAAACCACTCTTTTGAACACAACTAAAACATGATGGGAAGCAGCCATTTCATTGAAAAAAAAGTCTTAAGAAATAAAATAAAAATCAGGTGAGGCAGGGAGTCTGGAGAGGTGCTATAATGGCGACTCAAGTATTAGGCCTTTTTGAAGTTTCTAGCACAGAACCTGAATTCTCTGCTAGAATTGCCAACTGAACTAAACCTGGCTATTATTATTATTATTATTATTATTATTATTATTATTATTATTATTTACATTTATATACCGCCCCATAGCCGAAGCTCTCTGGGCAGTTGACAGAAATTAAAAGATTGAACATTAAAAGTCAATATACAAAATTTAAAACCATAAAACATAAAAACAGCGAACATTTTAAACACTTTTAAACTTTCAGCCAGGCCAAAAACTCAGTTAAAAACTCAACTTAAGCTGTTAAATGCCTGAGAGAAGAGGAAAGTCTTGACCTGGCGCCGAAAAGATAACAATGTTGACACCAGGCGGGCCTCACTGGGGAGATCATTCCACAATTGGAGGGCCGCCACAGAGAAGGACTTGTTGCTGTCCTCTGAGCTTCCCTCAGAGTAGGCACCCAGAGGAGGACCTTAGATGCTGAGCGTAGTGTATGGGTAGGTTCATGTTGGGAGAGGCGTTCCATCAGGTATTGTGGTCCCAAGCCGTGTAAGGCTTTATAGGTTAAAACCAGCACCTATTCCTTTCTATGTGCTGGATCTCATCCCATGGGCCACCCAGAATCACTGGGCTCCATCCGTAGAACCAGACAAAACTATTCCTCTCTGGCCTCTAGCTCCAGCACCCAATCTCTGTAAGCTCCACCCCCAGAGGGCTCCACCCCTTCATCCTACACTACCACCAGAATGTGTTAAGGATTGGGGCTCCTTCGCACCACACCAAATACTGAACGCTCTTCAGTGCTAGGGACATTGTGCCCTTAGAATAGGGGGAAAGGGATCGGTACCCCAATGGCTGCTAATGAGTGCCCCAGCACCTACCAAATTCCAGTGATCTTACAGTGCTGGAGTCAAAGAATGCATAACAGTCATTCAATAAGAAGAGCATGGTGCATTGTCTTGGAACAGAGAACGGAATTTGCAGTGTGCCAGGATTTGCAGCCAGGAACCGGAACGGCTGTGGGGAGGCTACGTTTGAGGTTTCGATGTGGCAAATGAGAAGGTGGAGATTGCAGCTTTTGGGATGCCCAGGTTTGGGGGATAGCAAGGGACCATCAGCAGTGCTGCTGCTGAGATAGGGTGACCCTATGGAAAGGAGGATAGAGCTCCTGTATCTTTAACAGTTGTATAGAAGCAGGCATTTCAGCAGGTGTCATTTGTATGCATGCAGCACCTGGTGAAATTCCATCTTCATCACAACACTTAAAGCTGCAGGAGCCCTGCCCTCTTTTGTATCTGGTCAAGAGGGCAGGGCTCCTGCATCTTTAACTATTGTGATGAAGAGGGAATTCCACCAGTTGCTGCATGCATACAGTTGACACCTGCTGAAATTCCCTTTTCTGTACAACTATTAAAGATACAGGAGCCCAGTCCTCCTTTCCATATGGTCACACTAACTGAAGGGTGTTATAGCAAGAGAGAAATTGCGGGGTGGCACAGTGGAAGAAAATGCAGAAAGCAAAAGGAGGTTTGATGCTGGGTTTTGATGAACCATTATGGGTGGGAACACTTCTGAGTGCAGAATTTGGCCTATATTAATCAACTACCACTTAAGTTGATTAAGTGATACGACCGATTTTAAACAGTGGCAAAAGAAGCTAAAGGCGCACTTTAAAAATTGTTTTGAGGTTTTTTGATGTGTTGCTGTATAGGGAACAAAAAGGGAAATATTATCAAAGGCCTTTGCTTCTAGGAAGTGCAGCTTTTGGCTGCAAATTCTACGGAAGGCCCAAGTACCTTACTTCTGAGTAAACTGCACAGGGCCGGCCTGCTAAGTTTATTCCATTTCAAATTCCCTTATACATCCTTCGACATCCCCCAAAAAGCACTTAATGATGAGGTTGTGATTATATGCAAACGTGCTTACATTAATTTGATCAATCAGTTCAAAGGTGAAGGAGTTAATTGACTCAAAGGTTGGTTAATTCCTGGCATACCAGAAATTTTACAGGTGAAGTTTCTCTGATTTCTCTTTAACTCAACACTTGGAAAAATGGAACTTACTTCTTTTCGGCTTATTTGGCTGCTGCTAAAGCTTCAGGACTAGAGCCCAAAAAGGAGATGGCAGTCCCCTTACCCCACGCTCCTATGGCAAATAAAAACTCAACGCATTCTCCAGATACTGGTGTATTCTCTCTTTCTTTTTTCCCCCCCTATACGGAAATTTAAAACAAAACAAAAAATATTTTCAATCTATTTAAGAAATGTTTAGAAGAGGGGGAAAGAGAGAGACACAGAGACCAAATATATACGTATAAACATTCATTGCACATCTGATAGACTCACGTCTCTAGGTAGGAAAAAGTGTCAAGTATGGGGGAAAAAATGGTTAGATAGAAACCAGATCCACTTTAGGGTTAATATTTTTGACCAGCAAACTTTTAACTCTGGGCTCAGGGAGCCCCCTAGTGGATAATTCCATGAATCCATCTTAACTAAATTAGGGAACAATCCTATGCATGTTTAGACAGAAAAGGTCCTATAATTCCCAGCATGCTGGGAATTGTAGGACTGTTTTCTGTCTAACATGCATAGGATTGCACTCTTAATTATTTTGTTTTTCCTGCTTGGGGCGTGAATGCATATTTGTGGTATATATATATATATATATATATATAATACGCACACATACACGCACACACACATACTGGACTGTGAGCAGGGTCAGCCCTCTTGGTATTCCAGTCAAGTGTGGCTGGAGAATTTCCTTTCAATTTCCTTCAATTTGCCCCATGCAACCAGTTTGGAGAGAGGCTCTGTCTATATACCTTTTCACACCAGAGGGAGGGAGAAAGGAAACACCAAAGCAAAAAAAATAGGGAATTGTCAGTTCTTTTCTGATTAGGAAAAAATTGATGCCGGAAGACTGAGTGAGCACTGGAAGCTCTAGCATTATTTGGACAAGGCGAGGGCTATAGTGAGACTTGCTACCTGTAGTGGCTGTTGGAACAACAGATCCTAGGAGGCTTCTGTGCATGTGATGCCCAATTAAGAGGATAATGTACAAATGGAACTGTTCAGATTATGACAATTATGATGATTGAAAACAACATTGTGCATCTTTAGCATACAAAACATTTTTCACTTCCTCTCATTTCATCTGGCAACAAGCCTACGAGGCAAATTACCCTATTTCTTCGATTCTAAGATGCACTTTCCCCCCATATAAACGTCTCTAAAAACGGGGTGCGTCTTAAAATCGATGGCGATTTCCCCACACTTAGAATCAAAGCTTCTTTTCTGTTGGTGGTACTGAAATTAAGGTGCAACTTACAATCAATGGCATCTTAGAATCGAAGAAATAAGGTAGACTGATTTCATGGCTGAACAGGTATTTGAACTCGGCACTTCGTCCTCTGCCCCATTCTGGTCTTCCTTAGCCTTCAGTTGGGAGTGGAGGAGCCAGAGGACATGTCCAGCTTTTTCCATTTGGGCTGCTTCTGAGGTCAATTGAGGACAGGGTGGCATTCTCTGTTTATTAGGGCACGCAGAGGTGACTTAGCTTCTCCATCACATGGTTAACCCCAGCTTTCTTGGGCTGGTGATAATGGAAGGGCCCTAGGGTCCTAATATGGACATTAGCTAAAGGAGCGTCACGCCCCTTGGGTTAAGAAAGCAAGTTTTCCCCATTGATGGTGGAGTAAGAACCCGGGAGTTCTCGTGAATTGCCTGACAGGGAAGACAGGGGATTCATAATTGCTCAAGCAAAGACAGGAGAGTTTTGCCAGTAGGAATACACCAGGAATCCAGTGAAGGTGCTGTCCGTCTTTACACTGGAGTAGAAGCCGGTGTAGTCTCCCACGCCAACTTGCACCCAGACTTCGTCCTCCGGCTCAAGCCGCACCAGGGTGCCGCCAGACAGCGAGGTTGGTTTGGGCCAGTTGCCATAGAACTGGAAGAAGGAGGCCACTGACTTGCCGTTCTTCATGATGTCGAACTGGAGGCTCATGCGGTACACGGTGGCGTGGACGGCGAAGTAGTAGAGCCCCGGGATCTCACACAGGAACTTCCCCGTGGTCTGGTCGTAGTGGCCTTGCTCATTGACCAACACCACGTCAAAGGTGATGGGCTGGTCGGCCAGGGGCGGGCTGCGTGATTCGGAGCGCTTGGCGCTGAAGGCTGAGCGGGGGGCTACGGCGCACTCCCCCTGCGTCCCCTTCTCTCCTGGAAACCCGTTGTTGCCAGGGCTGCCTCTTTCCCCTCTTTGCCCCGCTGGTCCTTCAGGAGGTGAAAAAGTAAAACAACATGAGGTGGGTGAGACACATAAAGTAGGCTGACCCTATGGAAAGGAGGACCGGGCTCCTGTATCTTTAACAGTTGTGATAAAGAGGGAATTTCAGCAGGTGTCATTTGTAGGCATGCAGTACCTGCTGAAATTCCATCCTCATCACAACCATTAAAGCTGAAGGAGCTATATTAGAGTGACCAGGTACAAAAGCAGGCAGGACTCCTGCAGCTTTAACTGTTGTGATGAAGAGGGAATATCACCAGGTGCTGAATGCATACAAATGACACCTGCTGAAATTTCCTTTTCAATACAACTGTTAAAGATACAGAAGCCCTGTCCGCCTTTTCATATGGTCAGCCTATTGACAGAAAGACAACCACCGGTTGCATCGTGCCACATCACTGGTACTGCTGATATGATCTAGCCAGCTAGCTTGTTTAGCATTACAGAAATTGTTCTGGCATGATGGAGCCTCTTCCAAGGGCCCACGGCCCAGCAGGGGCCCAGGGACAAAAGCTTCCTGGAGTCACTCTTCTTCTTCACCACTACAACCTGCTTGTCCATGTGCCACTTGCTTTGGCCCAGCGGTGGTGGTGAGAAGGAGGCAGCAGAAGATGCCACCATGGCCTCCTTGCTCAATGGCTCTCTGCCCGCCAAGCAAGCAAACGGGAGCCATGATGAGGAAGAGGGGGAGGAGGAAGAGAAGCAGGTGAGAATAGTGGTGAGGAAGGAGACTCATTGCAGGAGGGGGCCCATGGAGGGTGTCTTTCCAGAGGCCCTCAAAAACCTGGAGCCAGCACTGGTTCTGGAAACATAATTCTTTGGGCCCCTTCGCTGCATTTATAGGCCAAAAGATCTCTCTCAGACACCCGTTCAGGCATAACCCTCCCAGCAAAGAAGACCAACCTCACCTTTGTCTTCTTACCTGGTTGGCCAACTTCACCTTTTTCTCCTGGGGTCCCTGCAGCTCCATCCCGTCCATCCCGTCCGTCTCTGCCTGGCAGGCCTTGGTTTCCATGGACACCGGGGGTCCCTGGGATTCCCGGCTGTCCAGCGCATAGGCTGGGGATCTTGTTGTCTTCAATTTGAGCTGAGTCCTCAGTCAGTGTCAGGAGGAAGAGGATGAGGTGAAGGGCGTACTCCATTTCCATGGGGCCTGAGGAACCATAGAATTGGAAGGCATCTCAAAAGATCACCTTAGTCTATCCCCCTGCCAATGTAGGAAATCCACCACTACAGCATCCCTCAAAGGTGGCCTCCAGCCTGTTTAAAAACCTCTAGTGATGGAGAGTCCACCCCCTCCCGTGGTAGTCTGTTCCCCTGTCAAAGAGTACCGCCGGGATGTTCCTCCTAATGTTTCATCTGAAGCCTTTCTTCCTTGTAATTTGAACCCGTTGGTTTGGGTTCTACCTTCTGGAGCAGCAGAAAATCAATCTGCGCCATCATCTATGCGACACCCTTCACATCTTTGAAGGTGGCTCTCGTATTGTGCCTTTTAAGACGTGGGGAGTCTGCCAGCTCAAAATAAACACGAAGGGGTTTCGACAAATAGGTCCGTAAAAATGTTTGTAACTGACCTGATTGCATGCATTTGAGTCCAGTTATTGGTGGACTTAGAGCCTATCTACACTACTGATTTCAAATGGTTTAAAATGGTTTATAACAGTAGTGACAACTGTTGGGGCCCAGGACACACTCCAGATACAGTTTTCAAAACGTTTTCAAAGTGTCGTATCCTGCTTGGTGTAGATCGGTCCTTAAAGTACCACTTTTAGTAAAAGTTTCTTTCCGTGGACACAGGCAACTGGGAGAGTGGCTATTTACAACTCTGGGACTGGGATGCCTCCTGGACTGCCGTCTTCCGTATGAAACTTCCCAGCAGCTGTGACCTGTATCAGAGGTTCTTCTCAGGTGTTCCTGTCTTGTGAGACTACGGTTGGGGTCTCTAAAGTAGTATATCCATCGTCACCTCTCCTGGTACCCACCAGACTCCCTACTCCTCTCTATTTTAATTTTAGTTCTTAAGATATATACTTAAACAAAATTAACTGAGATGGCTGCCTCCCAGCACCATTTTAGTTGGGTACAAAAGAGTGGTTTTAAGTTTCGGAGCTCATATCCCACTTTTAACTTGAACTTAGGTTCTTCTTGGACAGATTACTTCTCTTTTAGTCTCACCAATTGCCTTCTGGGAAATGAGTGTTTTGTGACCAGCTATGCCCATTTTATGAATGGGCAAGCACCATCCCCTGTGGCAGCCATTTTGTGAGAACACCCACGACATCCTGTCAACATTCCAAATGTGCCCACGGAATCCAACGCTTCGGGACTGCAAGACAGGTAAATAACTCCCTAACAAGAGTGCCCTGAGTGCAGAACTCCCTCTAAAGGGATGTCCTTCTAGCAAAGCCCTCCAGGTGTGTCGGAACACAACTTCCAGCATCCCCAGCTCTAAGTCTCCAACCCATGCTCTCTTGTTCACGTCTCCTGAGCCGCTTTTATATTTGTTTCTGGCTGATAAAATCCAGTACCTGGGATGCGATAATATTTGGCATGTGGGAATTTAGGATTAATTCATCAGAAAGAAGAGATTACTGCTGAGCATGTGCAGAGTGACTCTCCCTCTTGATGGGGAGGGAACCATCACCATCTTGATCTGAGTTAAGGGGGAGAGCTTCCAGGCCAGATCAGGCTCCACCAGGGAGGCCTTCCATTGCCTCTTGTTGCAGAAACGAATCAAAGCACTTTCCCAAGAGAAGTTATAGGGCCTCCCTGTCATCCTAGGAGGCTGGTACGTCCCCACATGGTTCCTCTCCCAGGGACTTGCACCAGTCCTAATCCAGTTGTAATTATGAACTGTGCCTAAGAAGTCCATCAGTACATTTGATTCTCCTTCACATCTTCTTCCTTGCAACGTTTGGTGCTTCTGCTGGCTTAGAAGAACCCTTTGCATTTCCTGTGCTGTTTTTGCCAAGGGACTAAAAAGTGGTGAGTGAAGGGATTGGGGGGGGGGAGCGGGCAGGAAAGGCCAAAGCGGCTGATAGTTCAGCAAGAGCTTGGGATGTCACGCTCCCTTTTCCAGTCTCCCCCTGCGGAATCAGAGGAAGGAAAGAAGGAAGCCTCCCAAGTGACTAGTCCTCTATACTGATACCAGGAGCCAGCTGGGCACGCAAGGAGGCCTCGAATTGCAGACTTAGTGGAGTCTGGGAACTTTTGCTCCGTTCTCACCCCCCCCCTTCTGCTGGCGGGCCCGTCCTGCTCGGAAGCATCTGCTTGTCTAATTCACTCCTCCTCCTCCCCACGATTGGCCTCTTCTATGACACACACGCTCATGCATACAGACCAAGATCTCTTGCCATGTTTTGCAAGTGCCTAGCTTGTCATCGGAGGCCTAAACGTTTCGGTTCCTGGGTTGAGCTATAGCTAATGGTTCTGGAATGTACTGATCCTGCCCAAAATCTCTGCTTTACATTCCTTGCCGGCATCTGCTGCCCCTGATTGGGACTGGGGACATGGGGGCTTGTAAATGCTTTCTAGCTCCTGTATTTCCTTCGGGGCTGCTGGGCCAGGGGCCAGGGAGGGCAATACGGTGGGGAAAGAGAAGAGGCTGAATTTGATCCCTAATTCCTGGTTCACTGAAGCTTCTGTGGTCTGGCTGCCCCACAAATGAAGCTTTGGGTTACCCAATATCATACAGCTGCATGACTGGGCGATGATCCCCTTCAAGATGAACCAGGAATTTCTCCAGCCCCAAACGCTGGTTTTGCACAATGCACTTTAATATGTCCTTCGAGGCCGTGCTTGGGGATAAGGAACCGGGGAATAAATCTGGGACTGAAAAAACTGGGAGCTGGAAGCCACCTTCAGTCCCATGGAAAGGCAGTGGTGTGAGCCCCAAGCAGGCTGCAGCCTTCCCCACCTGGAGCCTTCAAGATACGTCGGGCTACAATGCCCTGGCTGGGGGATGCTGGGTGTTGTAGCCTAGCCCATCTGAAGAACCCCAGGCTGGGGTAGGTTGGTGTGGTGGGTTTGTGGTAGGTTGGCCTACGTGAGCCTAATGGGTATGTGGGAGTGCTGGGTTCAAGTGCCACTTTTGCCACCAACTGGCTTTGAGCAAGTCAAGGAAAAACACCTTCACAGAACTCCGAGCTCCTTGAATGAAGAGAGCAGCTTAAGAAAAATGTAATGAAAATGAATACAGTTCGAATCCTAACCATTTTCTGGAGGGGACCAGCTTAGGCTGTGCCTTCGAAGCAGCCCGGATCCTGGCCATTCTGACTGAAGAAAGCATGAAGCGCTAGGAGCTGCCCCCTTTCCCATAGAAGCGGCTGCTTTCTCCCAACCCCCCAACCCCCATCCACCCCTTGCTGATGCGCTTTCCCTCAGGCTTTTTGCAGAGTTGCTTGACAGTGACACCCTCCCCCCATGAGCCCTTCCTCACCAAGAAGCAAAGCGTCTCCTCAGTGGGGCAAGAGGCTTAAACGTGTCTCAGCCCCCACCTCTCCTATGGGCCCCTGTACACCTAACAACAAAAAGCAGGGTGGTGTCAGCAGAGCCTGAATCCAGAGAGAGGCTACAGCCCAAAGCTGCGGCAGGGAGGAGAGGAGGAAAAAACCCAGAGTCTAGCCACATACCCACAGCCTCCCTCCTTGGCACATCTGTGCATCAGCCAGCGGCGTTCGCCCTACCTGTGGCTTGGCCCTCTGCTGCGGCTTCACTCTCCCTGCTTCTTCGGAAAGGGCTGGGAAATGCGCTGCTTCAAGCGCACCAGTCTTGCTCTTGCGAAGGCCTCGCAGCAGCATAGCCAGCCAGCCAGCCGGCCGGCCTGCCTTACTCTCCCTCCCCCCTCTGCCCCCCCATCCCTCTTCCCTCCTCTCTCTCCTCCCAAACTCCAAAGGAAATCGGAGAGTTACAGGCTGGAGCCAAAAGCTACATTGCAAAGGGGAACAGCTCGCTCTGTGTCTCTGAGCAGCCCAGAAGGGAAGCTGGGAGAGGAGGATGCACGCCCTGGGGAGAGGGAAGGAAGAGAGGGGGATCTCAAGGGGCCAATGAAAGGCCAGAGAGGCCTCTCCCAAAAGCGAAGAACAGAAAATCACAGAGGAGATGGAAGGTACAGGATCCAGGATAAATCTTAAAAGTCGTGTTCAGTCGACACCTTGGAAACGCGCGTTAACGGAGGCTATAAGTCCCATACGTGTCTGATCTGCGCCCTGCTCGTTGAAAGATCTAAAATCAGTAGTGCACGCGCTGGTAACTTTGAGGCTCGACTTCTGCAATGCGCTGCGCTGTACATAGGGCTACCTCTGTGCCTAGTCCGGAAACTTCAACTAGTTCAAAATATGGCAGCCAGGTTGGTCACCGGTACAACTAGGGGTGACTACATTACACCAGTTTTAAAATCTCTTCACTGGCTGCCAATCAGTTTCCGGGCGAAGTACAAAGTGTTGGTTATTGCCTTTAAAGCCCTACATGGTTTGGGTCCAGGTTACCTACGGGATCGCCTTCTCCCATACAATCCGCCCTGCACGCTCAGGTCCTCTGGGAAGAATTTACTACAGTCAACAAGAACTAGACTGACAACCGTTACCCAGAGGACCTTCTCTTCTGCCGCTCCCAGATTGTGTAATGACCTGCCGGGAGAGATTCACCAACTCACCAGTCTTCAGGAATTTAAAAGATCTATAAAGACTGCTCTCTTCCGGCAGGCCTACCCAGATGAATTTTAAAGTGTTTTATTGGTGTTTTATTGGTATTTTAATGATGTATTGGTTTTATATGCTTTTAATCAGTTTTGTATTTTATGTTTAATGCTGTTCTCCGCCTCGATCCATTGGGAGAGGCGGGTAATAAATAAATATGTTATTATTATTATTATTACAAAATGCCGTCAGAACGAAGTAAAGGCGACCCAAATAAGGCTGCCTCTACACGAGAGGTTTAATGCTCTTTCAAGGCGCATTAAAAATTTCCCTCTACACGAGCGGAGCGCAAATCGGGCGTAGAGGCGCGTTATCTCTCCGATTGTGCGCATTATCGAATTCGCGTTAAAGCGCATTTTGCCTATGTGAACATGTGATTCTCCGCATTAACTACCTGCAAAGCGCATTTTGGTCATCCCTTAATGCGCTTCGCCGCCTCTCGCTGCCTCTCGTGCAGAGGTATTAGGCGTTAATGTGCTTCAGCAATTGTGCGCATAATCGGGCAGCCAGGCGCCAAAGCGAATCCTTGTAGAGGGGGCCTAAGCTGTGAAGAGGTACCCCCAGAGGTCCCAGCTTCGAATCTGCCTATATCACGCCATCTCCAGAGACCATTTCCACAATGCAGTGAAAGCAGAGCAAAACAGCCTGATCAAGAAGGGGACAGGTGGCTCCGTTGGTTCTGTCTTTTGCTTGTTTGCTGCACAAGCAAAATGATGTTTTTTGTTGGTTTGATGTTTTTCGTTGGTTTGATGTGTCTACCTTTGGGTCTGGATTTGTGCCAGAGCTCATCAGGGTTTAGTCCCAGAGTTCATTCCAACATCTAGGTTGAGCCCCAGAACAAGTAAAATGACAACAAGGAGATGCGCCATTGAGCATGTACAGAGTGCCGTTTGTTTGCTGCTGAGCCAATGTAATTTGCCCTTCCGCATGCATACGATTTGTTTGCGCCAGCATCCTTTGTACGAGGCAGCGATTCTCCAGGTTTCAGGCAAGTTTTTTTCCAGCTCTCCTTGGAAATGCCAGTGTACGATAACCCTAAGTGATAAAACATTGTGGCATCTCTCCCCCAACCCCTTAAAGGCAGTCTGAGAGAGGAGCCCTTGCATGGTTGTTTAAGGCTTATGGGGAGGGGGAGGTTTTGAGTGGTGATATGAGAAAAAAGAATACATTTTTCCTTATGTACTTTCCTGATAAATGGTGGCGCAGGCCACTGGATCCACATGTATACTATACCACCATCTGGGCAAACAGGACCTCTTTGCTAATGCCTATAATGACTACATCTTCTTATAATGAATAAAAATACATGTCATGCATTCACTGATCTAACCACCATAGGAAGGATCCTGCCGATACACCATGCAAACACTCAAACCTCACGCGTGCCGAACAAACACAAACACGCATACCACCCGTGACCTGTTTGATTGACCGAACTTGGCACCCAGTTCCTCTGTAACATTCCCAGGGTGTTTTTCTGTTTTGACAGCAGCAGCAGCAGCAGCAGCAGCAGCTGGCCAGGCATGCCACTCCCTGATCACTTTCGCAGACTCTGATGTTGCCAGCTCCCTGCTGCAGAAACTCCACCTCTTGTCTTGGGGCGATGCTTCCCAGATTTAAGAACGCAGGAATTGCTGTGCTGGATCAGACTGAAGGTCTACCCATTCCAGTCTTCTGGAGGTACAACACTTGCATATCACCACTGGTTCATAAAGATCTGCTTGGGCTATGAAAAACAGTGGAAGACCGTGAAGCATTCATCTGCTCTGTTTTTTTCGCTTTGGAGGACTCCGCTGTAATAGCTTCATCTCAAAGGAGACAACTCCTAGCTCTTCACCATCCCAACACAGTCATGATTAATTCAGATGTATTCTGCTTTGAAATACTTTCAACAGGGATTTGCATGCTACCCGCGAGAACAGAAAACTCACAAAATGTGGTTTGGGGTGGATGATTCAGCTTCCTTTGGATCATAGCTTTCATTTTAAAAAATAGTAATAATCAAGCATCTAGTCTTTAAAATAGGCTTCAAAGCATGCAGACCAAGCTTATTGAAATCTTGGAAGGCACAGCAACGGGTGAATAAAGTTTCCAATGCTCCTGAAGCAGGACTTTGGGCCCTGCATATCATAGAATCATAGAATAGTAGAGTTGGAAGGGGCCTATAAGGCCATCGAGTCCAACCCCCTGCTCAAAGCAGGAATCTACCTTAAAGCTTCCCTGACAGATGGGTGTCCAGCTGCCTCTTGAAGGCCTCTAATGTGGAAGAGTCCATGACCTCCCTAGGTCATTGGTTCCATTGTCGTCCTGCTCTAACAGTCAGGAAGTTTTTCCTGATGTCCAGCCAGAATCTGGATTCCTGTAACTTGAGCCCATTATTCCGCGTCCTGCACTCTGGGATGATCGAGAAGAGATCCTGGCCCTCCCCTGTGTGACAACCTTTCAAGAAGAGTCCTATCGCGTCTCCCCTCAGTCTTTTCTTCTCCAGGCTAAACATACATGGCATACGTTCCAGAAGTGGAATACATTTTGCAAAATTCGGGAAATTGTGCTATGTTTGGCTTGATTTATATAATTTATAAAAGATGCAAAATTTAACTTTTCTCGACAATTAATTTTAAAGGGGGTTTGGGGGGGAGGGGGAGTTGTTTCAAAGACAGACATTGTCACAAGTAAAGGGCAGACCAGAACAGAGAGTTGTGTAAATCCATAATCCAATAAACTGCTATAGTGCAACAGCATCTTGCTTTGAAAAATTCCACAAGAGTTTCTTGTTTACTGATAAATAGTCGGAAATTATTATCTGGGCTAGCACTCGATTAATAGAATCTTAGCGGGTTAATTGCATACTTTTAATCAGTTAATCAGTCAGTCAGTCAAGTAAATCTGAATGAATTTGCATATAAATAACATAATCTTGATGGAGAAATTGGTCATTTTTTGTTTTCAACTGATGCCTGTATGCGCTCTGCAGGCAACATCTCTACTGTGTGAGAGAAGTAGGAATCCCATCTTTACGAAAGGGCTTGCAAGCCTTGCATTTGTAAGTATTTACATTCAAAACTAGGGTGACCCTATGGAAAGGAGGACAGGGATTCTGTATCTTTAACAGTTTTATAGAAAAAGGAATTTCAGCAGGTGTCATTTGTATGCATGCAGCACCTGGTGAAATCCCCTCTTCATCACAACAGTTAAAGCTGCAGAAGCCCTGCCCTCTTGACCCAATACAAAAGAGGGCAGGGCTCCTGCAGCTTTTATTGTTGTGATGAAGAGGGAATTTCACCAGGTGGTGCATGCATACAAAGGACACCTGCTGAAATTCCCTTTTCTATGCTACTGTTAAAGATACAGGAGCCCAGTCCTCCTATCCATATGGTCACCCTATTCAAAACCATCAACCATCCTTTTACTACCCAGTTAATGTAGAAGCCCCCCCGACGCCTTTTAAAACCAAAGAGGCGTTTAAATCAATGGCCAGCTTTATCTTGCAGCTTTAATTATGATTTCAGGCCCTGAAGCCTCTATTATAGCATTATTATTATTATGATTATAATATTTATTTAGATAGTGCCATCAAAGTGCATAGAAATTTACAAAGGATATGAGGGCAGGCCCCTGCCCCGAGGTGCTTGCAAACTAAAATTCAACACAGAGGAGACAATAGAGATGGAGGCAAAATGAAGAGGGCTCATTATGGTAGTGGTGAGAATGGACCTTCAGAACTGCTGTTGTTGAAACTCCACTCTACTGATTCCCTAGAGCAGAGTAGGGAACCTCAGGCCCATGGGCTGAATCCGGCCTCCCTATGGGGCAAAACGGGCCCCTCTGTGGGTCATATCTGGCCCTCCCCAGCTGGCCACACCCCTTTTTCCTGGCCACACCCCTCTGGAGGTTTCCCAGCTTCTGCACATTCTCTCAATTCCCCTCCACTTGACTCTAAAAGCTTGAAACACTTCTCCGGGGACTTAGGCTGCCTCTACACGAGAGGTTTAAAGCTCTTTCAAGTCTCATTAAAATTTTTATCTCTACATGAGTGGAGTGCAAATCGGGAGTTGAGGCGCTTTAAACATCCGATTATGTGCATAATCGAATGCGCATTAAATAGCGAGTTTTATTTTGCTGTGGCCCGTTAAAGCGCATTTTGACTATGTGAACAAGCGATTCTCCGCATTAACTACTTCTAAAGTGCATTTCAAACAACCGGTAAGGCCACCAGTTGAGCGCTCAATTACCTCCCGCGTACAGTCATTTACCATAAAGCGCTTCCGAGAAGATGCGCATAATCGGAAAAACAGGCGTCAAACCGAATTCTTGTAGAGGGGGTCTCTGTTACTGGCAGTAAGCCCTTGAAGCTAAAATATGCTGGCATTTGGGGGGTATTTTGACCCCTCCCCCTTTGCCTTCATTCCTGCCCACAACCAGGACGGAGCCCCAAGAGCTTCTCCAGAATGGAATTTGGCCCTCGGACTGCCCTAGAGAGACTTTCAGGAGCCACCCCCTATGGTGCCACGTAGGCCGAGTAGACGCGGGGTCGGCACTTTCACTTCAGAATCGGCGGCCCCCAAAGAGGCATTTGGACCCCCCCTCCCGGTGCCTCAAATGGAGGGAGTCCCTCTCAGGGCATGAAGCACTCCAAAGGGTTGCTGGAATCGGGCAGGACGTTACAGTTCAGGGGCCACGGCACACCCAGGAGGGTGAGGGACGGCTGGCAACGTTGTTCGGCCCCCAGGCAGACGGAGCGGCAGGGCTGCAGGATGCCCCCGTCTGGCGTGCATTTTGGGACAAAGAGGCTGCACATCAGCAAGCGCAGAGACGGGTAGCAAGAGAGCTCGTTCAGCATCTGAAAAACGAGTGAGGGGAAGGAACCGGTCAGGCGGTTTTGCACAGGACGATCTAGAGAACTGAGGTTCCCTCCGTGGCGTGGGAAGTACCTTCCTTTGGCTCCTTCCCACTCCACTCTGGAAGGGTGGCCACGGGCCCTTGTTTGCAGAGAACAGTCGTCTGTTTGAAGAACTGCCCAGTCCACATCTGGTTTAAAGAGCTGTCAGAACTGTGGCCCGTTAACAATCGGCACCCGAATAGGCGGCTGAATGGGGCAGGCCGGCTGGCTGGTCACGTGGTCCCAGACTTCCACGGTACGGTGACGTGATGTGGAGACTGGTGGCTTTGTCCTCAGTGGGGCGAGGAATCTGCTGTGGGTTTCAGGCAGAACCAGCCAGATCTCTAAAGGAAGCACCAGAGTTCTGACCCAAACCCGGAGTGGATTCAGCACCTCGGATGGCTCCTTTAGAAGCCTGCCTGCTCCTGACCAAAACCTGGAGCAGATTCAGCACCTTGGATGGCTCCTTCAGAGTTTTGACTGCTTCCAAAATGGTACCGGAGATGCGTGGGAGGAATCCACAGGCCCACGGCTCCCTCACCATGGTAGTAACAGTTTAATCAGATGCGGGGCTGCTCAGAACACAATTTTGCTGGCATTCTTTGCCAAGGACAATGCAAGCTGTGTGTGTGTGTGTCTGCAGAGGGAGTCGATGAAACATCATAGGATGCTGTGAAGATAATGCCTCCTCCTCCTACTCGTATGTACATTACTGGCAAATAGCATGAAAACCCCGCCGTGTAAAAGAACCCTAAGGGACGATGTGCTAGGAGGAAGCAAAACATTAAGGATAAGAATGGCAAAAGCCCATCGTGGTCTTTCGCACTCGCCTCCTCCCGACAAGGCAGCATACGAACACAGGCAGCTGCTTTAGATTGAGTCACACCTCTAGTCCAATATTGTCCACACTGACTGGCAGCAACTGTTTCAGGCAGGGTTTTTTTCCTGCCCTACCTGGAATTGCTGGGGATTAGGGCTGTGCATGGACCCCCCCCCCCCGATCCGATTCAGATCCGGAGCCTGATCCAGATCTCCGGATCCAGATCCGGAGACCCTCCTTTTCCCCACAGACTTGCAAGCCTATGGGGAAAAGGACTCACCACCCTCCCCCCACTCTCCCTGCTTACCTGATGTCTCCTCATCGCCGCTGCCATCTGCTGCTGCTGCTTCCTCTCTACTGAGAACCAGACCTTGCCGGCATTCTCTACTGAGAACCAGGTGGTGGCGGGCGGCGGCACCCAGGGACCTGGAAGGCCAATGGGCCCCGGATCTCCGGATCGATCCAATCTGGTCCAGACCAATCCGGACCTCCCCCAATCCAGTCCGGATCTTGGAGATCTGGATCTGCTTCAGGTTTGGGATTGGGATCGGGATCCGTGAACAGCCCTACTGGGGATCGAACCTGGGACCTTCTGCATTCTGAGCAGGTGCTCTGCCACTGAGCCACAGCCCCTCCCACAAATAGAGAGTGTCCATCACTCTCCCTTCTCCCACCCTCCCTCTTTCTCCCGCCTTCTGCCAGGCTCACCAGATAGTCCTGGAGCAGCTTTTCAGCCCCCTGCTGATCTGGAATAGTTAGCCAGATGTTGGGGAAGGAGGTGGTGTTGTAGCTGAGACCCAAACACATCTCCACTGTGACCGGCTCGCAAGACAGCTCTGTAAGTGGAAGGAGAGGGACCCTGTGTTTTGAGTAGCACAGGAGCACACGAATGTGCTTGTCTGATCGGATGAAAGTTCCAGCCCGCTCAAGGTGTCGCAACTGGGGCTGAAGTCAGCGATATGCTCATGACACCCAACTCAATGCAAGCATTTTCCGTTCATGCCAAGGAGGCTGTGAAAGGCCTAAACTGGTGAACGGGTGGCAGCGATGAACTAGATCTGAGTTGACAAGCTGAGACCTCATCCAGACAAGATGTGGAATGGAGAATCCTGGAGCACGTCTGGCCGGCATCCTCATCCTTATGAGGTGAGGATACATTTGGAATAATAAACAACAATAAAGAGCATATGTTTTATATTGTGCTTTGGAGCACTGGGCTTCCATTGGTGGGTCGGGCGGGACCCACCATTGGGTTGCAGCTTGACCTAAGATGGGTTGGAACCATGGTTAAAAGTTACGAAGAGGGTCCCATGTTTCATGTGTGGGCAAACGTTGGGCCCCAGGTCTGAAACAGCTGAATACCATAGGTGTGTGCAAGGGGTGTGCCGGGTGTGCCCAGGCACACCCTAACGTCCCAAGCAATAAACACCAAATTGAGGGGGCCAGTGAGTAGGGATCCAGAGGGGGATCCAGAAGCAGTGGGAATGGCCCTCCAGCGGCCCAGCAGCAGGAATAAAAAGGAATTGTTCTGCTGGGAGCCTCTCTACCTGGAACATCACTTCGGAGAGGCCTGAAGGAGACCTCCTGAAGGCTAATATCACCTCGTGAGCCCCTTCTCCGGCCAGTGTCCCCACAAAGCCCCAACAATGCTGGAGCTTGAGGAGCATCTCCTCATTCCCCACCCCCTCACCTGCAAGTCAGGAGTAGGGCATCAGTGTTTACAATGTTCAATAAATAAATGAATAAAAATAATGTACTTTATGACTGAGTATTCAACAGATGTTTGCCTTAAAATACTGTGTGTATATATATATATATATATATATATATATATATATATATATCCCCGGGCGCACACCCTAATGAAATGAACTGTGCACACCTATGTTGAAGATGCCTGCTTGAGGGCGTTCGCATCAGAGCACACCACATGTGTTATCTTGTTGTAGTGATGGTGCTTTAAGGTAGGCCAGTATTATTGCTCACCGCTAAGAGATGGAACGGTCAAGGCTGAGGGACTGTGTCTTATCTAAGGCCACCTAAGAGCGATCACGTCCCAGGTGAGAGTTGAATGGGGGCTGCCTTGACTTGTGGCTTAGTCTCTGAGACACTGGGCCACGGCTGGCGACAAGGGTAGGTGTGGTTGGACACCTGCTAAAGGTGCCTCCAGCTCCCCTCCTCCTCCTCATGGCTTGTTCACCTGCCTCTCACTCTGGCCCAGGCAACGGCGGAGGTGAGAAGGAGGAGCAGGGGATGTCTGGCTTGGACATCGCTTGGCCGAGGCAGGGATCCCGTTCCGGGGGGGGGGGGAGGATGGCCACTCACCCAAAGTTGGGTAGGAGAGGCTAGTGCAGTTGACTTCATCGCTTCCATCTGGGCAGTCGCTCCAGCCGTCACACACCAGCTCCTGAGCCTGGCACTCCCCGTTTCTGCAGGCAAACTCTGAGGGGTTGCATGTTTCTGGTGATGGGGGTGAGAGAGAGGGGCAGCAGAACTTATGGCTGGCCAGCTTTACACTAGAACTCTGAACATGCGAAAAGGCAGCATTTGAGTTGCACTCGGACGGCCATTTTCAGAAGAAGGGCGAGGGCCTAGCTGCTATGATTCCCAGATCATTTGGAGAGTCATTCCAATCTCTGTCACCAAAATTTCCTGGGACACCTCACTTAACCATGGGGGCAGTTAAAAGATAAAGATTTTGCAATTCCATCACAGTGGAAAGAGGGGCGGAGAATCTAGTTGGACTCTCCGGCCCAGTTTGTACAATACAACAACCCACCATGGGTTATTTAACCCACAGTGAGGCTGTGGTGCATGCAGGGTGGGTGGGTAGCGGCCACCATTTTGCATATCCCAGCGACTGAAGATTAAGCAACCCTGTCATGACCCTAGAAGAGACCATGACACAACAACCCCAGAACATGAGTTTGATATGCAAAGTGGTGCCTGCGGCAGCTTGTCATAGGTTAAATAACCCATGACAAGCCGGGCTGTGTCGTGTGAATCAGGGCTGTGCGTGTGAGAGGATTTAACTTAAATACTTTCGAACACACTTTGTTTCAATTCCTTGTCAAATTGCTGCTTTGCTCCAGCCAGCATCCATATTCCCAGAATTCTATTTGCACGCTTTGATTGCAAGCCTTGAACCCCAACATCACCAGGACAGCAAATGTTTGACATTGACTGAACCTCGCAACGCTCTCTCTCTTTCTGCCTTCGTCTCCATGGGAGCTGAGGTCATGCAAGGCGGGCTTGCATGTTCCCAGTCTGGATGAGTGACTCATGTACTGTTTAGATTGTAATTTTCAATGTTAAGATGCCCCTGGGTGGAAAGAAATTAAAGCTTCTTCTTCGGAAATCTGTTTCTTAGGCAACAATTTACGTTTTGTCCAAATCAGTAATCTGAGTGTCTGACTCCCAGCCAGACCTGGGAACTTTCAAACTCTGGAAAGGAGTGTTAGGGCTTCTGGTCAACTATTATTTTGTTAGGTTAATAGTCCATATAGGGTGGCCACTTATGCATTGCCAGAAAGAGGACAAAAATTAGGCACAGATTTGCATGGCATTTGCAGATGTGTATACATGCAAAATAATTAGGAATAATTACTATAAATTAAACAGAAATACATCTCCCCATAGTGCGGATGACTGTGACCAAGAGATCTGTGTATCTGTTCAGTCTGCTGTCCAGGTGCTAACACTGTCCAGGTGTTAAGGGAAAAAAAATATGGGCCAATGGTGATGACGTGATTTGTAATTGAAGACTTCCCCTCTGGGCACTGCTCCATAAAGTTCAATGAAACAACGTCATCTAGTGGCTCTGTTATAGTGCAATGCTGACTTTACACACTGGGGATATACTGTGATGATTTTAAATATTGCATTATCTCTGAGCTTTTTAAAAGCGAGATTACCAGGGAAAGCATGGGAGAAGTCCTGGAGCTCAAAGGTGTCATGAAAAGGACTGCAAACTTCCATGAGTGGCCAATCATACATGTGCAATGAACGGCTCATGAAGAGAAGCTCTAAGTGTCGATGGGCACCTTCAAGGCCCCTGCTGCTCTCTCTTCCTTAGGGTTCTTGATCTTCAAACCAGACTTGGACCACACAACCTTTCAAAATAGAGGACTGTCCTGTATAAAGTAGGGCACAGGGCCACCCTATTTCTATAATGGTCGGCTGACAAGGGCTAATGGTTGGGAAATAGATGGCAAACTTTCCCTCTTATCGGGGGGGGTGGCATCCCCCAGATAAGAGGAGGGGCAGGTATGTAGCTGTGTGTGTGTGTGTGTGTGCGCGTGTGTGTAAGAGAGAGGCAGAGCAGTTTGCAACACACAGACAGAAGAAGGGAGAAGAAGTGTCTTGTGAGTTGACTCAAAGCTCCTTGAGGTGCAGGATCCATCTCTGCGGGCCTGGTGTGCCATTGGCCTCCCCTTATGCTCTGCATATATATTTGCAGATAAACACGACAAAGAGAGAGGTGATGTCACTCGTGCCCTATCCTCATTGTTCGAGGGAGCAGGGAGGGTGCCAGTGTAGCTTGGGAGTTCATTGGTCCGGTTGGGAGTCAGAGATGAGCCTTTTTCTTTTTACCCTCTTGGGATGCTACACATTGGCACGAGAAGGCTTTCAGCGTGGGGGGTTGCACTGTATTCCTATAACTGATTTCTCACCCCTCCCCAGATGGGACTTTCCGGCTGGGAAGAGACAAAGCAGTAATTAAGGAAACCAAAAGACAACACCCCCCCCCCCCAACTGCCAAAGTGTATGTAATCCCAGCAGGCCTGGAGCCTGTGAATAAACAAACGCCGTTCTTCTCAGGGGATGTGAGCCTACCCTCCTCCACCCATGGGCCACCTCAAGATTTTTAATTTCTAGAGCTGAGGAATCTCTTCCATCGCTGAGAGGAGTGGAAAACTGACGTGGCAAGGATGGAAGACAGAGCCTTCCTGCTCTCGGGGTTGTAGTTTCTGGAGACAGGGCTGGGCCCTTTCAGAGTGACTCAGCACCATCGCTTGGAATGTTCAGCTCCCATTTAAAGGGGAAAAAACAAGTTTCTAGCCCTTGTCATTAACCAGATGTGCTGACTATGCTACCCAATTTTCCCAGTAAGCAGCAAACCTGTTCTCAGGTGACCTCTACCCAATGAATGCCAAGGCACTGAGGGGCGTTGATAAGCCTTTGGCACTTTTAAAATGTCTTCATTGCATTGCAATAAAATTATGTCATACTTTAAAATTATTTGATTTTAAATACCCCCCCCCCTCCCAACCCTGCTTCAAATGAACCAGACAACTTGACGGTTGGGGGCTTGGCTCGTTTGCATTGACTTTTGATGCCTCTGCCCCCCTTCACCATGTGACCTCAGGTACGGGAAGTAATCTATTATAGTACAAGAGGATGTCTGTCTGTCCGTCCGTCCATCCATCGGTCAGCATCATAGTGCCAAGACTGTAAAGCTTAGACACCTGAAGCATGGCATGCATACTAAGAGGACCCTATGAGTATGCACCTTCGGGTTATTCTGTTCTTAAAACCCATTGATTATTGGAAATTCATTTAAATATGTCCATGTAGTTAAATATGTCTACAGTGACATCTTTAGCCACTAGGTGGAAGACTTCCATAACCAGCACACTGCTTTGCAGTCCATACAGTTTGAAGCCAGGGAGGATTAGGAGCTTGAGTTATAGGCCTGCCCCTCCTCCCTGTTATGGGGCAGCTCCACCCTTCAAGAATGGGGTGGACAGGCCCTCCCTCAGGGAGTTATAGGGGTGTACCATGGCAAGGGTTGTACCCAGGGGTGCCAGCGAGTGACCATGGCTTCACTCAGATAGGGTGAGCACACTGTGTCCGACTCTGACGGCTGTGTAAGTTCGCTTGAAGGTTTTGCTGCACCAAACGAAGGGCCAATCTCCTTTTTGAAATTCACTAGTAATTTCAAAAAGGAGGGGGTGCCTCTGAATAGCCCTCCCCCCAGTGCGCATTCATAGCTGCCAGCCCAATGGCATCAAGGCCTACCTGGGGAAGGTAAGCGCGAGCCACAGGAAGTCTCTTTTGATGCAGCCAACTCTCCTCTGAAGAAAGGGTATTCGTGGCAAAAGCGGAGGAGAGAGCTGCCACCCCCCATTCTACCTCAGCTGGTGGCAGACCAGAGCACCAGAAGTCCTCATCACCTACTTTCCATGGCACCGCGGGCACGGTAGGTGGCAAAGAACCCGTCGTCTACGATTCCCTCATCCGCCACAAAGAGGACCGTCATGACGTGTTGCGACGAGGTTAGGACAGGGGGCACATTGGAGCTGCAGAATCTGCGACAACAAGAAGGGAGCTGGATTTATAGACAGGCACCCGCGTTGAGATGCGGGGTTGGGGAGACTATTCTTTGGAACCAATAAGCACCGAGCAGACAGACAATGCACAGTCTGAGGGACGTTCCCTCTTGCCTCAAGCGATGAATTCCTCGACCGGGGGTGTTGCTAGACACAGAAATGATTTGGGCCCCAGGCCCGTAGGACACAAATCTGCATAAAATCTGCATATTCTGATTTATATCTATATATGCACATGCAGAAAGAATTACAGGGTTTGCTTTAAATTTCACAGGAGGCAAAGGCAACCAATTGATTTCTCACCCATATAATCTAAAATAAAGCACATCCTTCAATAAATTTGCTGAACGTCCTCCAGTCTAAAAGCTCATAAAATTGGGCCCTAGTAGAGGAACAGACGCAAAACTGGGAAAGGGGGGTAAAAGGCATTGGGAAGGGGAACATGGGAAAGGGTGCAGGAATTATCTTCCCCTGCTCTCATTTGCTGTGGCCGCTCATTCCAAACTCGCGCAACCTGTCTGAAACCCTCCCTGGAAACGTCTGGAGGAACAGCTGGAAAATGGCAACCGTCGGAATTCCCCGACGCAGGATGGGACTGTTGGAATTCCCCAATGCATTATGGGGGACAAGAAGCCACTGTACCTGCCGAGGAGGCTGGCCGTCCCTATCCCCACGCTGTCAAAGACCTCCACGAAATCATAGTTGCAGTCTTCCTGCGACTCCAGGCTGAAGTTGAGGAAATGCAGGTCGATCACATGGCCCAGGGGCACCGCAATATGCCAGAGGCAGAACTGGAATGGGAAAAAGCAAGTTCAGGAGCTCCTTTGCTCTCCTGCTACTGTGTTTTAGCGGGGCAGCAACAGCCATTTCTCTCCCCCACTCCCTAGAACAACCTCGCCATCCCATAGGCCACACTGGCTGGGAATTACTGGGATCCGCCACATACGGAGCATGGAGAAAGCTTCCCCAGAAGTTCCATCTGCAGGATGCTGGTGAAATGCCCCCCCCCCCATTTTTCTTCCCCTTCACACTAAGGGGGGTTCTGGGGAAGGAACTCTAATGGTGGCTGTGATCCCCCTAGAGATACGGAAGTCTCAGGGGTGGGGGAACCTGGGGAAAATGGGGAAAAAAACTGGAAAAAAATGTAACCAATATATTTTCTGCCCTCCCCCCACCCCAGCAGAAGGATTTGTGGAAAATTTGGAAGAAAAATACCCCCCCCCCGAAAACTCTTCCCTCTGCATGTTTCTGTCCCTTGCCCAGGCCTTCACATCTCTGGAACCTCTGCCCCACACACCTCCCCAAATCTCCGGAGGCACATTTTCAAGTGATTCAAATTGAACCACCTTTTTCATTGATCGTCTTTCTTTTCAACTTGTGCGAACGGAAATAAGAACCATCACATGAACAATGATATGATCAAACGAAAAGTGTACAACGCCACTCATGAAAAAACATTTCAGAATAATTGCAGATTAATCGACGGCAAATATTGCAGCTCTAGCGAGTCTAGAAACAGATGGATTGGGGTCTTTTTGTTTCACTACCCTTAAAAAAAAAGATGTTATAGTATTACGTTAACATTATTACCTTGAATATTTAAAGTTGTTTTTTTAAAGTATATCTAAAATCTGAATTTCGAAAGCAAAATTTGATTGCATTTGAAATTCAAGGCAATCCTGGAATATTGCAACGTTTTGAATTCCTGTGCACATCTCGTTTCAGCTCAAAAGGCAAGGCAGTGATACCTTTGCAGTTCAGCTCTTGCTAATGCAGTTGCCAATAAAGGGCAGTGTCTGAACCACTGTGCCTCCTGGCTATTTCTCAAAGGCCCTCGATTGCAATGATTCTGCAAGACCTTATGCAGGGGGCTAGTTCACATCCTGCCTGTTATTAGAGTCTTGTATCGCTGAGAGGCAAAAGTATCCCTGCGCACACAGGCTAGTGTGTCACGGAGACAGTGAAGAGGGGGCTCTCTCTCCCGGCCCATGAGCCGACTCTAGCTCATGCTCACCTGCAGGTGTGGGTATGGCTGGGGATAATTTGGGGTGAAGAATTGTCCCTCCAAGCTGGTCAGGGTCCCCCCACAACCTGGAAGGAGAAAAAAAAACATTATCGGGATAGATGGGCTTTCATCACAGGGTTGCACCTAATTTGCACGAGCTAAGTTGTATGTATATGCTCAGATTTAAAAATCATTAGCATAATTTAAATAAAAACGCAATAGATACAATAGCCATGCCTTCAGTCTCCAGGGTCATCTCCTCTGCTCCAAAGGGAACTTTGTGTCATGGTTGAAATGAAAAGGGGACGGGGTGGGGGAGGGGAAAGGGGTCTCAGGAAATCATGCTGGAGGCAGATCAGAGCATGCAGGGCGTGGAAAAAGTGGACAGAGAGGGATTTCGCTTCCTCTCAACTACAACCCAGGGTCACGCAATGACCCTGATTGGCATCAGATGCAGGACAGAAGAATAGATGGACTTCTTCACACTGTGCAGAATGAATGGGCGGAACTCACCGCTACAAGATGAAGCCACGGCCACTGGTTTAGATGGCTTTAAAGTAGGAGCAGAGAAATTCATGGAGCAGGGAGGGGGAGTAGCAGTAGTAGAGGTCTATCAGTGGAGAGGTCTTCTGTATAGCCATGATGACTTTATAAAACCTCCATGCTCAAAGGCAGTCCACCAGTGAATCCCAGTTGTTGAGCAGCAACAGAAAGGGAGGCTTATGGCCTTCATGCCCGGCTTGTGGGCATCCCGGATCTATCTGCTCGACTGCTGAAGAAAACAGGATAATTGTCCTGACTAAGCATGAGGCCTAGGGGAAGAGGACTGCAACATGGCGCTGTCTGTTCAGGGCAGGGCAGGGCAAAGCTCACATCAGGACCTTGGAGAGCACCTGGAGGAAGTGCTGGCTGGAGCATTCTCCTATAAAGAGCTGTTGTCCCAGCAAAGAACTGCAGTTACCCGAAGCCATAAGAAGGCTGGCAGAACCTGGTCTTTCAGTTGCTCACAACCCCTCCCCCAACTGCTTCTGAAGTCTCGTGCTCCAGTCTGGCTGAGGGATAGGATAAGTGACAGTCATTTTCAGGCTGTGATGATATAGAAGGAGGTGCCAAGGGTTCTCCTGGATGTAGGACAACCTACGACTCATCTGAGTCCTCCTTGGGGGTAATGTGTAGCCTCAGAACCTGAGGGCATGACAATACTGGACTAGATAGACTTCAGTTCTGATCCAGCAGAGCCCCCTAGATGTTCTTAACTAATTCATCATTAGAAAAGGCAAATCACATTTTTGTTTTTGAGGTTGTTCCCCCAATATTTGCATTTGCCACCCCTTTGTGTCCCTTCTCCCTCCCCAACAATTCTTTGAGCATTACTTCATTGCATTATTGGGTATCCCCCTGTGTTGCTACCTGTAGGTCATACCTTTGTGCTTTGTGCTACAATTGGCTTCGTCTTTGTTGTCATGACAGTCATGGTAACCATCGCACACTTCGGCTGGGAGGAGGCACCGTCCGTGGTCACAGAGAAATTCATCCCAGGAACAGTTCTCTAGAAAAGACAAATGCCCCAGGAGGCCAAGAATTCAAATCAGATTGTTTGGAACTTTTTAAAAAAACAACTCTCATCGTTTCTCACTCCTCTCTAAGGGACCTTGAGAATTGTAATTTTGTGAGGGGTATATGTGTGAACTCTTAAAAAAGAAGTGTCAATCCTGTTGTTTCTAGGATGGTGATGGTAGAGGTGGTGGACGAACCATGACAGTTCAATCTGGTTTCAAAACTGCTTCATTCCAGTTTGGAATTATAGAATTGGTTTATCTATCAGTTCATTACCTAACTAGAACTTTCCCAATCCCTGAGAACAAAATTAGTAGGGCTAGTAACAGATCCGGATCTGGATCCTGAATCTGGACTGGATTGGGGTGATCCAGACCTTCTGGATCTGAACTGGATCGGGGGAGGTCCAGATCATTCTGGATCGGATTGGATTGTTCTGGATTGATCCAGTGATCCGTGGCCCATTGGCCTTCCAGGAACACCAGGCCAGCAGTGAGTCCATTGGACTCACCGCCCCCCCTCTCCTTACTTACCTGCTGCCTCATCGTCGTCATCACCGCTGTCCACCGCTGCCATCTGCTGGCTGCCGCTGCTTCTGCTCTACTGAGAACCAGGCCTTGGGGCCTGGTTCTCAATAGAGTAGAAGCAGCAGCAGGCGGCGGGTGGCAGCGGTGGGCGGCGGCGGCAAGATAGCTGGTAAGCAGGGACAATGGGGGAGGAGGGAGGGTGGTTAGTCTAATGGACCACCACCAGCCTGGTGTCCCTGGAAGGCCAATGGGCCACGGATCGCTGGATCAATCCAGATCAATCTGATCTGGATCGGGGGGCGGGGGTGTTCACAGCCCTAAAAATTAGCCAAGGTACTCACAGGGCCAGAGTTTATAACTCAATGCTTGGATAACTTCTTTGATCCATTTCTCATCTTGCCCACCCTCTCGTGATGTTTTGGCTATTATATTTCACTGTGTTAATGGATTTGAATGGCAACTTCCTCCTTCTTTGCGAATTTCTCTTGCTGTTTATGTTTTATTTAATTCATTAGTGGTTGCGTGGGGTTTTTTTTATTGTGCATTTTATTGATTAGTTTTAGCTTCGATTGTTGTTAAGACACCCCAGGGATCCCTTACGGGACTAAATATCAGAATATTTAATAATAAATGAAGAAATAAATACTTTCTTCCCACGATTACCAGGAATAGCCAGGGTTTGGATAGAACGTTTTGAAAGCTCTCTCTTTACCCATGAGGAGAATTGCTCATGCTCTTCCTTAGGCATGTACGGATTGTATAAAATCCATCCCACCTCTGTTTTGCGGTTTGCCAATTGCCTTTTGTTCCATCAAAGGAATCGGATTTTTTTCCTGTTTTCAAATTTGCGCAAATTCGCTCATGTGAATGTGTGCAATCCCTCCCCCCCCCCCCCCATGCACATCTCCACACTTTAGCCTATGGGGGAAATGTGCATTTTTGGCCGGGCTTTTATAAGTATTTTGCATATTTTTCTACAATGAAATTTGCGCAAAATTCCCAAAGGTTAGAAAAATGGCCCGTAAGTCCAAAAAATCCACCCATCAGGAGTAAAGCCGGTCCACTGTGGAATCTGTGGGTTGGATTCATAAAACCCAAACTGATTTGGTTCCGTTGAAGATTTCACTGACATGTCTACTCTCCCCCCACCCTTCTCCTGTCCCCCCACATTGAGGGCACTTACTTTCGCTGGGTGGAATGGCTCGATACCTGGCTCTGAAGCCGGAGGCAGCAGTGTTATCATCCGACACAAAGATGACTTGCAGCCGGCTGGAGTCGCTGTTGATTGTGGCAGGTGCCACGGAGCCACAGAACCTGCAAAAGCCACCTGGTAAACAAGGGAGCCAAGAGCAACAGCTAGCATTTTCCCATGGCCCCCTGCATAGGTGTGCGCAAGGGGTGTGCAGGGTGTGCCCAGGCACACCCTAATGTTTCAAGCAATAATGTATCTCTGCCAGAAGCCATGTTTCAAAGAGGTCAGGAAGAGGGCCCCCGAAGGCTAATGTCACTTTGAAGGATCCTCCTCTGACCAACGTCACCACAAAGCCCCACCAATGCTGGGGCCTGAGGAGTGTCTCCTCATTCCCACCCCCTCCCCTGCAATGGCCCTCCCCTGGTCAGCCAAGCTAAACATGGAATAGGGCAACAGTGTCTGCAGTGTTTAATACATAAATAAATGAATAAGAATAACGTCCATTATGATTGAGTATTCAATAAATGTTCTCCTATAAAAAAAATGAATAAAATTCCCTGGGTGCACATCCTAATGAAATGTGCTGCGCATGCCTATGGGTAGGTGTACAGCAGGGGTGTTGAATTTCACAGGCCAAATTCCACAGATGGCCACTCTCCTTTTCCCAGGCTATACCCGATTACTCTCAACCCCTTAGATCTTCAGGGGAGGCCCTTCTCTCCGTCCCACCACCATCACAGGCACACCTGGCGGGAACGCGGGAGAGGGCCTTCTCGGTGGTTGCCCCGGGGCTCTGGAACTCCCTTCCCAGGGAAGCTAGACTGGCTCCCTCCTTGGTGTGCTTTTGGAGGCAGGCTAAAACTTTCCTGTTTCAGCAGGCCTTTGGGGAGTAGTTTGTACCTCTGTGGATGTGTTGTTTATATCTTGGGTTTTAATGATTGTATTTAAAATGTTTTAAAACATTTAAAATATTTTAAAATCGTATGATGTTTAATTATATTTTTAATTTGTACATATCTCTATCTGTTTTTAACTGCATATGTTTTAATTTGTAAGCTGCCTTGAGTCCCATTATTGGGGAAAAGGCAGGATATAAATATAATAATAATAATAATAATAATAATAATAATAATAATTTATTGGTTTCCCAGCTTTTGCGCAGTTTCTTTTTCTCCCACCCTAAAAGGTTAAAATGCCTCTCATACGGTTTCGTTACTAGCAAGTAAGAACTCTAAGGCAAAGAACGCTGGCATTCTGGGTAGTGGAGGCTGGTGGCTCTGATGCCAGCAGGGCAATCCGCTCCGGGTTTCAGTCAGAACCAGTCACAGCTGTAAAGGAACTATCCAAGGTGTTTTGCAAGGTGCTGGGTGAAGCACCTTGGATAGATCTTTTAGAGTTGGGCTGGTTCTGACTGAAACCCGGAGCAGATTCACCACCCCACTGACATCGGAGCCTCCAGCCTCCACTGATTCTGGGCAACTTTTGGCCATTGGGCAGAGTCCCTTCCAGCCCAAGGACAGAATTTAGTTTGGAGAAGCTCCAGCTGCCACCACTAGGTGTTGGGGGAGACAGAGTTATACGAACTAGCAACCTTGCAAAATTCAAATCCACAAGCCGGAAGACATGAATTGGACTAGAAACCCAACCCTCCTCCCTGTCAGATGTGTACGGCTTGTGACAACTGCTACTCATTCTGTGCTTTTGTCGCCCCACAAGCTGGCAGTGCAAGCAAAATGGATAGAAGGCAGAGGAGGAGGAGGATCATGAGCACGGCCTTGAGTTCCTTGGAGGAAAGGCAGGGCATAAATGTAACTAACAAACCGATCAATCAGTCAAACAGTTTTCTCCCTCTCTCAGATTTCATGGTCACCTGATTCAATTGCTTGCTGCTGTTAGATTCATGGAAGACAAAAAGAACCGTCTCCTGGCTACTCCTCCTCCCCTCTCTTCTCCAGTCTTCTGTTGTTTTGCTTTGTTCCCCTCACATCTCTCCAGCATGGATGACAATGGGGAATGGACCCTTCATTTTATTTATTTATTTATTTATTACATTTATTATATCCCACCTATACATTTATTATATCCCACCTTCTTTTCTCCAAGTCACCCAAGATGGTGTATATAAACCTCCCCCACCCCATTTTATCCTCACAACAACAACCCTGTGAGGTAGGTTGGGCTGATAGTCTGGGGCTGGCTCAAAGTCACACAGTGGACTTCCATGGCCGAGTGGAGATTAGAACTCAGATCTCCTGACTCCCAGGCCAACACTCTAGCCGCTAAACCGCACTGGCTCTCATCCCTTTGCCTGCAGCTTGTGCAAAATGATAACAGGAACCAGAAGGTTCAAACATATAAGACCTACTCTGGCCCGCTTGCATTGGCTGCCTGTATGTTTCCGAGCCCGATTCAAGGTGCTGGTTTTAACCTATAAAGCCTTACAAGGCTTGGGACCACCATACCTGACGGAATGCCTCTCCTGACACGAACCTACCCGTACACTGCGATCCACATGTTAGGTCCTCCTCCGGTTGCCTACTCCGAGGGAAATTTGGAGGACGGAAACGAGGGAGAGGGCTTTTTCAGTGGTGGCCCCATGATTATGGAATGATCTCCCCAATGAGGCTCGCCTGGTGCCAGCATTGTTATCTTTTCGGCACCAGGTCAAGACTTTCCTCTTCTCCCAGGCATTTAACAGCGTATGTTGAGGTTTTTGTTTGTTGTTGTTGTTGTTGTTTGACGCAGAATAGTTGTTTTTAAATACATATTGTGTTTATAACCTGTTTTTATGCTCTTTATGGTTTTAAATTTTGTATATTGGTTTTTTAATGTTCAATGTTTTAAATTTTTGTAAACCGCCCAGAGAGCTTTGGCTATGGGGCAGTATATAAATGCATTAAATAATAATAAATAAATAATAATAATATCTTAGGCTTGCTTTGCATAAACACACCCACCCACCCACCCACACAATCCCATGCCCCCCCCCCCACACCAGGCCTTTGCCTCTGCACTGAATGCCACCATCCGTCCTTCCTTACTTGATGCTCCCGTCCCACAACGAGGCTGCATCCTGCTCGTCAAATATCTCTAGCCGGTCGTAGAGGCACGAGGCCGAATTCTCCACGTCCAGCACCTCCACCTTCAGTTGGATGGCCATCCCAGCCGTCACCTGGATGTGCCATTTGCACAGGACGTTGGGAGGGTAGTGGGCGGGGTAGCCGGGGGAACTGAAGGAGCCCTCGGGGCCATGTAGGGCCCCACCACACACTGTAAGAGGAGATAAAGAAAGGCGCCGGTTTGAGTCCCGCAAAGAATCCAGAAGCAGAAGACCTGGTAAAGATCTAGTGTAGAAAAGCCCACAGATTCAGCTCCGTGGGGCGACTCACAGGGTGCTGGCGTTGTGGTCCCACGTGGTTCTCCCTGGGACGGTGCAGCCATGGATTCTGGGCTCGGCCAGGTCCTGGTGATGGGAGTTGAAGTAGCGTTGGTGAGGGTGTGGGCATAAGAAGACCCCGACGAGGGTTTGATTGGGCGAGCAGCAGATTTCAGCTCTGCAGCCGTGCAAAAGAATGTGGAGGCAAGAGGATGAGAAGGCTGAGGTTAGGGAAGAGAGACCCGCTGGCGTTTGGGTCCCAGCATCCCCAAGCCCCATCAGAGTCCCATCTGCCCCACCCCCTCCCCATTCCCCTAATTTAGACATTGTGAATGTGCACATTTTCAAACTAACCTAAGAACACGACAATAATGTGTGAGGTTTAGTTACCATCTTTGCTAGAAGTGGCACTAACAATACCCTGTTATTTGTTTATTTGAAGTCCTTTTTATGCCATGCCTTAGCCAAACAGGCTTCCAGAGTGGCTTACATATAATCAATTAAACAAGGCAGGCCCTGCCTGCAGGCTTACAGTTTAAAAAGACGCGACACACAAGGAAAAAGGGGTGAGGATGGAAGAGGAAAAAAAAATTAGGGGATTGGTGGAACGGTTTTGCTTCTCTCTCTCTCTCTCTCTCTCTCTCTCTCAGCTCAGCCTGCTAGAATGGCTGCTGGTGGTAATTGTTGAGGCAAGGATGCCTTCATGAGGGAATACCCCATAATAATAATAATAATACTGTAAGGGGTAACTGTTTATGCAGTTATACAGGCATGGCACACCCGCAGACCCTAGCCAACCACCACTAGTCAGGGCTAACCACCCTGTAAGTGTGAAAAAATGTTCCAAAAACTAGAAGAAAAGCCTTGGACGAGCAGCGCCAAGGCCACGAACGCTGCATGAACCTAACAGTCAACCAAAATGGAAACAAATAGGCAATAAATAAAGAAAAGAACAACCACCCAAATTCCTCCAGATGTGGTTTGCCTGTTAGGGACACCTAAGGCAACGCTTAACTTGGTCAGATGAAATGAATCACAACGTTATGTGTTGTTACTATCAAAGCACACAACTCAAAACAATCGCATCAGGATACATGTTCAATAGTCAGGAAATTCCTGAATCAGTAAAAGACAGCTTGACTTGACAAAGGCCATCATGTCTGTCTAGAAAAACTGCCATGAGCAAGAAAAGAGAGATAATAATAATAATAATGGACATACTCAGTGTTCACTTACCTGCTGAATTAATCGTGGTCCCCCCATCATCATGATTAAGCCCAGGATTCTCAGGCCCTGGGCCCTGTTCAGACAACAACGAAGCCTTCATTGACAGCAGGGATGGGCAGAACAGGGATCACATCCTGCCCCAACCTTTGTGTGTTCAGCCAAAGGTCCAAGTAGTCTTGCTCAACCACTATGGGAATTGTAGTCCAACCCATTTGGAGGATGCTAGGTTGGAAAAGGCTATTTCAGAGCCTATGCACATGAAAGCTCTATTCAGACCTTTGGATCAATGCCTGGATATCTAGAGTGAGAACAGATCCCACATATTGGGGCTGTTCATACAACATGCTAACCCACACTCAGTGGTTGAATGTGGGTTGTTTTGAACCACGGTTTGTTTGTTGAACTGTGGGTTAGCGTGTTGTCTGTATGCAGCACGTTTCCTGCGGGGTGGGTTATTGCGTTGTCTGAACACAGCCAGGGTAGCTTGTTAACCATGCGGCATGGATGATTAACCACTCTGAACAACCCAACAACAAACCATGGGTTCTCAAGGTGGCTTGTTTGAGAAAATAATCCACACTACATGGTTAACAAGCCACCCTGGCTGAATTCAGACAACACTCTAACCCTCGGTTCAACAAACAAGCCACAATCCAAAACAAGCCACACTCAACTACTGAGTATGGGTTAGCGTGTTGTGTAAACAGGCCCATTCAGTGTGCATATGAAAAAACCTACACTGTCCACAGGGGACTTTCCCCCCAACCCCCATTCCTTCCCCATTCCATTTTCCTTGTGTGTTGTGTCGTTTTGGAGTTCAGGGATTGTCTTGTTTCACTGATTATATGTAAGCCACTTCAGGATACTTTTTGACTGAGAAGTGGGATAAAAATACTTGCAAACTACAACTAAATGGTTTTTAATGGATTGTTGGGTGGTGGTGGTGGTAGCGAGTCCCCTGATAGGCATCAAGGATTTTCCCAGGAGGACTAACTGCTTGCCCTGGACAGTAGGAAGAAGTTAGGCCTGAATCGAGGAAACGTCCCAGAGATGTTGTGCTGCCTGGAACTTACGGGAGATGATGACGATGCCCGCCAATAAGGCCAGCAGCAGGAAAAGCACGGTGCTGAGGATGGCCACGCAGAGCCAGGAGAACTTGCAGTCTGGCTTGAACTTCCTGCTTGTCACATCCCGAACATGTTGGGCTGCAGGCGGAGAAGAGGGGCGCAGAGTCACAATGCGGCCATTGTGCAGAACTAGGGCGGCCGCTTGTAAATCACCAGAAAAGAGGACGGGTGACACCCAGTCCCCCCCCCCCCCACAAAAGGAGATACCAATTTGCATAAAATATGCCTTTGCTAATTCAGACATAGAGATGTAAATTTAGAAATGATTATTATAATTTAAATAGAAATTCAGTACATCGCCCCATAGCGGGGGAGTCTCTGACCAGGTGACCTGCGAGCCCAGCTCGGCCTCCTCTGCAGGTGCTGTTGATGGGCATCTTCCAGGCCCTTTGGCTCTTCCTTCTTTTTTTTTTTATTATTATTATTATTATTATTATTATTATTATTATTATTTTGCAAATATAAAAACTTAAAAATTAACACAATACAGAAACATACATGCAAGGAATAATGGATTATATAAGTGCTTTTTTTTAAGGAAAAAAAAAGAAATTACTACACAGTTCAACACTATAAAACACACAGCACACATTATTTAACATTGGTTATTAGGAAATTTTAAAGGGTGATTGATTGATTGATTGATTGATTAATTAATGGGAGGGTAGGACCCCCCCCCCCAATCATGGCTATTTATTTCAATTATTGTTATTATTATTTTCCTCCAGAGAAACTCTTGTAACCATAAGGTGTGTTGGTGCTGTTGTGGTGTGTGTGTGTGTGAGTGTGTCTAATAAAACATGACCATTCCATAGCAAAACTGTCTTTTTTCTTCTTTTGTCCTCTTAGTACATTCAAACGTTGAACAAGTTTCTCGGAGAGCGCAATTTCCCATACTATACCCTACCACTTCCTTCTTCCTTCTACTTGTTCTTATGTTTAAACTGGTTTACGAAACCAGTTTAAACCATATTTAGCATTAATTTATTAACAAGTTTGTATTTTTTAAAAATTGACATCGGTTTTATTTAATGTTATGCAGACTGAATATGATTTGAATCACTCCCCAGTCACCTTTGCACTTGGGGGGGGGGGAAGACTGGCTGAAGGGATCCCCCCCACCAGACCATTTCCTCATCCTCCCTCATGCTATGGAGCAAATGGTTTGGTCCCTTGGGCAGAGCCCTCACTCAGAGGGAGGGCTAGAAAAGAGAGAACGAAAAAAGGGAGAGTTTGTTGGTTCTGCTGGAAGCTGAATTTTGGAAGATTTCTGTTTAATTAGAGGCTCTTGTCACCTTGTATAAGGGCTAGGGCTGTGCGCGGATCCGGACCTGACAGATCGGGATCCGGATCGGATCGGGGTGTGTGTCCATGCACAGCCCTAATAAGGGCTAATACTTTGAAGGGCTATGTTGAAATACTGATTGAGGATCGCCTTGAGAAATGAAAGTTAAGAACAGTCTACACAAAGGACTTCCAAAATACTCAGTGCTTGGAAATACAGAACCATGTGGGACTGGGCTTCAAGCAAGAGATCTCTATTTTCGTTGTTGTTGTTTGGACATAGAAGGGCAAATTGTGGCATGTTTTTGTTTTGTTTTGTTTTGTAAATTAATGTTTACTAAAGACATATTTTGTTCAAGTTATATTTTGTTGTTGCAAGTTGAGTCTAATCAAGCCCCATAGAACCCACACAAGTATAGTTTAGACTAGCTCCTCAGATCTCTCTAGCAATCCCTCCACCCTCTCCCAACACACTGACCGAACCCCCCAACCCTCCCGACCCAGCAATACCAAAGCCGTTGGCCGTGAGTTTCATGCTGCTTCTGTTCTCGCCATCTGGTTGACTCTGGGCCGCTCCCTCACTCTCCTCCTCGAAGACGGGGTTGGAGAATTCCGTCAGCAAGAACCGTGGCAAAGGAGGTGGACCTGGAGAGCTGGCATTTTCCTGGGGGAAACCAGGCAGCAGTGAGATATAGATGGATCTCTCTACCTTCTCCCCACCCGGCCAATTGCTAAAGAAAGCCGCACTAACGAAATTACATTTTTACCTGCCCTTTCTTCAGGAACCTCAGGGTGGCACACAAAGCTCTTTCCTCCTCTCATTTTATCCTTACACTAGCCCATTAAAGTAGGATGGGTTGAGAGATAGTAGCTGGGTTTGCAGATAATTCTAACCCAAGGTTTGGGTTGTTGAATTCTGGGTGGTCGTGATGTGTGAACATGGTTGCACTAACAAACCATGGTTTGCTATCTGTGAACAGCCTAGAAAGAGAAGCTATTGTTTGTTGTTGGGTTGTGATCTCTGGGATATTTAAACAATGGGTGGTTGTTACATGTGAGTCCAGAACCATGGGTTGTTTGTGGGTTGTCTGTGGACTACGCAGTGGGAAAGAGTGGTAAAAACAACTACAACAAACCAGTTGCTCCACATGCCAGGATTACAGTGCCACAAGGCATTTGGGATACAGGGAGGGAGCAGGCGAAGGAGGAGGAAAACAAACAACCCAGGGATTAAGACAAGAAACCACGGTTTGTTTGATCGTCTGCCTGACAAATCCTGGATAGGCCAACAAACCATGGGGTAACCATGGGCTAAATAAACCCAAGCCATTGTGTGATGGAACAGGTGACTGATGAGTATTTGGGCTTCACAGCCAGAGTGGAATTGAAGGTGGTGAAATCCCTGTGCCAAATGACTTTGAGGCGGAAGGGGATCTCTCGCTGACTCAGGGCTAAATTAGACATGAGCGTAATTTATTAGGGTGCAATCTTATGCATGTTTTGAACAGAAAAAAGTCCTACAACTTCCAGCATTCCCCATCCAGCACAAGATTGCACTCTTATTATTTGTTTAGTTCAAATATTTCTATCACCCCTTTCATTAACAAATCCCAGGGTGGTGTACAAAATTCATTAAAAACAGCAGTTAAAACTGAAATAGAAAACTACGCCAAAAACAAAAGTCTCAATAAGCTGGGTAGTAAAATCAACAAAGAAATGTCTAAAAGGATAAGTTTTTAGTAGGTTTTTAGTGTGCAGGTGGGTCCAGCTGGGAGGGCTGATAAATAATGATTAGTAGCCAGTAAGGGGGGTGGGGAAATATAATTCTTTTGTCCTCTGTTCTGTTCCTGGGGGGAAATCTGTCCACTGAATATGCTTTTGCTGTATGTGTGTGTGTGTTTGTGTGGTGGTGGTGGTGGTGAAATCCTCCATCTGTGCAGAGGGGGATTTTCTTCTGATGGAAATATCCCCATCTGAGGAGGGATCTTCTTCAGGCTTGCAAGCAGGCAGGAAAGGGTTTATTGATTGATTTATTAATTATTATTTATGAAAACATTTATATCCCGCCCTCTATCACAAGGATCTCAGGGCGGCGAGCAGATAAAATCATACATATCAAATAGAAATATACAATTCTAAAACAAATTAAACCATGAATATATTAAAACCGATATGAAATTTTAAAACAGTAAAACCCAATTAAAACAAAACAGCGCACAGGCTGGTGGATTTAGCCATCAAAGGCTTTGTTAAAAAGCCACGTCTTCACCTGGCACTGAAATGAATCCAGTGCTGGCGCCAGTCGGGCCTCCAGGGGGAGGGCATTCCACAGCTGGGGTGCCACCACAGAGAAAGCCCTCTCCCGTATATCTCGGATTGGTGGGGCATGGAGAAGGTCTTCTCTGACAGATCTCAGGTAGGCAGATATAGGGAGAGGCGCTTCCTCAAGTATCAAGGTCCCACTTTCCTTCCACGGGGGGGGGGCAAAGGTCACATTTCCCCTCCACATTTCCCCCCCAACACCCTAGCCAATGCTATATGCATTAAAACAAGCAAACAAACTTGCATGTAAATGTCAAGCCACATTTGATCTTGCATGAGAGAGAATCCACATACAACACTACCCTGATCTCCCTGGAGGAAGGACAGAACCAGCACCATGAAGATCAACGACTGTAAACGAATAAAACAATAAAGCAGCTGCAAAGTACATCAACAAGAAATCTGGCCCTGAGCATTTGTCAATATTTGATGTCAACCTATGTTCACGAGATCCTGCTCAGAATTTTGAAAAACACGTGATCTCTTTGGCTACAAAGCAAGGAGGCCTTGCTGTGCGAAGATGCTGCAGTCGGAGAGCCTGTAGGTCGCACCTTTGCCCTCCCTGATGGGTCGATCTTCAAACCAAGAAGGCCGTGGCTTCTGACAAGGGAAAGAATAGGCTGGATCCGCTCGGGCGTACTTTCGCAATCGGATCATTGGGTTTATTTTTAGGAGCACACGCCAGCAAGCAGTTTTACATTGACCCAGCCCGTGAGGAATAAATAACATGTTACTATCAGTGATATCCATGGAAAAAGATGCCCTGCTAATTGCATTCATATGGGAGAATCCAGATTGTTTGAGGCACTCTCTCAGTCAACCTTGCAACGGGGGCAGGCAACGTGAGGCTCACGACACTACTGTGCCCCTGGGCACCTTTCCTGTCATCTGCTGAGGTGCCTTAACTCTCCTACTTTCTTTCCCTTTCAGTCATACATTTTCTTACTGGCAGTGGGGGCTGGGGGCTCCAATGTCAGTGGGGTGGCGAATCTGCTCCGGGCTTCAGCCCGAACTCTAAAGGAGCTATCCAAGGTGCTGAATCCATATTGAGGATATGGTTCAGCACTCTGGAATGCTGCTTTTGAGTTCAGTCTGGTTCTTCCCGAAGTCCGGGCTGGATTCTCCCCCCCATTGAAATGTGAGTCACCAGCCTCCACTGCTTACCCCCTTATTGGTACTGAAAATGGTGGGTTCAAGTAATTGTTCTGTGTTTGGGGCTCGAACTCCACCTCTGTCTTCCCTTCAACCTTTTGGGCAGGACGCTTGTCCTATTGCCATGCCTCCCACAGGAGCCATTTTGTGGCAGTGCCCACGATTGTTTCTCACATTGCCAAATATACCCACGGCCCAAGAGATTTGCTTTCCTTTGCCTCACAATAACCACCCTGCATAGCAGACCAGTACTATTTATTTGATTAATAACCCACCTTTCTCTCAAATGGCACTCAAGGCGGCTTACAAAACACCCACACATTGGGCAGTAGCAACAGTCTCACTACTAAGATTAAACTTTTAGAGATTCCAGGGAGGGAGTTGAACCCTGAAGTATGACTAAGCTAGCAACTCACACAAAACTTTTTTTTTGGGGGGGGAGTTACACTTTAACACCCCCCCCCCAAAAAAAAACCTCCACCGCTAAATGGAAACAAAACTGGAAGAGCAGGGATTTTACCAAGGAAAGGGACAAGAAAAATGGGACATACGTTAACCGTGAGACCACAGTAGGCCGAACAAGGTGAAGTATAATATTTATCTGATGTTTGTCCTTTTGGTAATATAATAGCAGGTGCTCTGTGTGTTGTTGTGGTGTAGGAATGTTACCTATAGCTGGGATTACAGGGTGAGATACAGGCTGAGACTCAAAATCCAAATGCAATTCTAAAACACCCTTATTTACATGGAATTGAAACGCATTCTCCCTATTCACATTTCTACATTTGCTTGGCTAGTTACCCATGTCGGAGCAAGGGACCCTGGCGGCCTGGAAGGTCGTTTACTCAGACACAGGAGGTGTCGTGTGTGCGGATGATTCTTTGGCGTTCCGGTCTTCATCAGAGTTCTGCTGATTTGGGAGGCATCCAAAAGACGCTTCCCCCCCCCCCCCCCCAGACATTGCACAGTGTGGAAAAACACGCCTGCTGACTACGTGCCCTGGTTGTACATTAATGGAGCTTTTTCGAAACCCTGCTGTTAGATGCTAAAGGGCATCAGTTTTTCTTTAGAAGCCTTGGACACCTCTTTACCTGCAAGGCATCATCCCTAAATGATCTGTGCTTTGCCTCAGGGTTTGGACTTTTCTTGGAACCCATAAGCAGGACACAAGCGCAACAGCGTCTCCCGACCCATGTTCCCCAGCAATTGGCGTACATAGGCCGACTGTCTCGGATACTGGAGGTTGCACTTTGTCGTCAGGATTAGTAGCCATGTGCTCCTTCTTCCAGTATCAGAGGCAGTAAACCTATGTACACCTGCTCCAAGATTTAACTTGTAGAGACCCAAGCAGTGGGGAGGAGAGACTGAAACCAAGGGGGGGGGGAGGCAACTTTAACTTGGCACATGACCAGGTTTTGAACAGGCACCCTAAAAGGACAACCATAAAGACAGGGGCAGTGTTCAGGTGCTATGGGCACGTACGCAGCTCCCCGGACACATACCTTGCTCTGATCCTGCACCTCAGGGTAGAGGATGATCTCTGTGAAGTCCTTCACGACAGTGGGGAAAGGTGGGTGGAAGGTGGACAAGACACCTGCCCTGCCCAGGTTGCTGCATCCTCCCGCCTCTTGTGGCATCGGTCCTTTGGACGTCCGCTTTTCACCGCATCGACAAGGGGAGGGCTGCCGTGGGGGGGGGGTCTCCTCCTTCCCCACAGAGGCCCAAGGCAAGTGTGGGGACTGCGTGGCCCAGGCTTGCTTTTCCCGACGAGCCTGATGGGGGAACTGAGCCAACGGTGCCTGCTCTTGCCTGCCTCCAGCCCCAAAGACCATTCCCTGGCAGGCAGGCTCAAGGGGAACGAAAGAATTTGCAAGCATTAAAGTCACCAGCCTTCCCCCCTCGCGCCTTAATCCAACTCAGCTGAGGACGCCGAGGTCAGGGACCCTGGCATGGGCCACGGCCGCCTGAAAGGCTCCAGGCGCCAAGTGCTTTCCTCTTGCTTGGCATCCCCAGGGAGCCGGCAACTGGACAGCGAGAGTCCGAAGGGGGTCACTGTGGTGGAATATTATAAATAGTGGTTCTGCGCCGATCCAGAAGTAGCTGCATTTCCCTGCCACCTACTTTCAGGACACTTAGAGAAGCTACATGCGCCTGCCAAGTGCTGATGCAGAAAGGGACTCAGGGCCGGACTAACCCCTTTTGCCGCTCTGGGGAGCCCCCCCCCCCAATGTATTTGGATTCCACACCCTCACCTTACACATCAGCATCTTTCCCTTACCCTGGAATAATGGTTTTTCAAAATGGCAAGGCCCAAAGCAATCGCTCTAAGCTACATGCAATGCGCATGGGCCTGCACCTTCTTGGAGGTATTTATTTTCCTCCAACATCACTGGCTAGAGCTGGACCCCAGGGCTGCATGACAAATGTATCCAATATGTGTGTCTCTCAATAGAATAAATCAAGCCAGCCTTGATTATACCTCCCGGAACTATCAAGAAAATGGCCCAAGTGACCCACGTCTCTTTCCTTGCAAAAACATTCAAAATACTGAAGATCAAAGCCACAAACCAGTCAGATTGGAGATAATGTATCAGGTCTGTCAACCCGTTATTAAACAATTTATCATTGATTTAACAAGCAATTCAAAACAATTTTGCATTATCACAAAAACCTCGGTTTCCCTTTTTGGGATATCAAAGGAAGTACATAGTCAATCAATTAACAAACTAAAGTTGACACTTGTTGACTGGAGGACAGATCATCCTTAACATTACAGTAACACACCAGGAACAAAATAGCCTTTCCAAATTAAATGTGGCCTCTTCTGCTCAATCTATGGATGACTCAATTAAAGGTTTGCTTAATTAATTGCCTGAATAAATCCTGCAGCATTTGCATAATGACCTGGCTCACATGTTATAAACGTCAAGAAGAGACAAACTCCGGTGCTTTGAAGAGGTGCGAAGACTTTATTATTGTAAAAAGCTCTTGGAATTTTTAGAAAATCAATTTTCAAAAAGCTCAACATTTTGGAGAGGTACTATCCTTTGTCAGGAGCTGCGAAAATTGATAAGATGCCTCAGAAGGCTAAAGGCTAGGGAATTCAAAACTTTTGCTGGACGTCTTGTAAGGGAGCTGCGTTTGTTTTAGTTTACCACAGTTTGTTGAGTCATGGATTGTCATTGAGTGTGAACCCAGAACTATGGGTTAACTATGGTTGATTGTTGGGTTGTGAACTGTGAGTTACTTAAATCATGGGTTGTCATTAGGTATGCTTCCAGGACCGTGGGTTGTTCATGTGTTGTTTTGCCAGGCTAAAAGGCTGCAGTGCTGCAAAGGCATTTGGGATATAGGGAGGGAGTAGGCAAAAGAGAAGGAAACGAACAGCCCAGGGCTGAGAAAACAGACCATGGTTTGTCAAAACATCTGCCAAACAAACCCTGAATAGGGCAACAAACCCTGGTTTAAATAAATCATGGGTTGCATTACATGCAAACCAGGCCATTGTCTTCAAGCCCCCGATTCTCTTTGCATTACACTTCACTCCTTTGCAGCACTTGGCCTTGTCAGACAATAGCCTTTGTCCCTCCTACTTCACGTTAAAAAACAAACACACCCCACATACTGGAAAACCTGCTTTATTTTTCTAGTCCTGTTTAGAAAATCCACCTTTGGTTCCCTTTTAGTACAATCCTCATGTGTGATCTGGGAATCTTGTTTCCACATGCAGGCATCTGGGCTCTCTAGTTGCATTCTACTCTCTGTGCTGTTTTAAGGACTCCCAAGTGCCAACTTGCACGGTGCTAGGGACGCTTCAGAAATAAAAGGGTATTACATGATCCAAGGGAAGGCCACCCAACTCCCGGGGAACAGCTACCTTCTCCCTGCTCCCCTCAGCACCTGCCTCGCTCCTGTGCTGACATTATAGCCCGACAGTTATAGAGTCCAGTACTGTTGCTAAGTCATGTGCATTCCAAGAGACTCTTAGCACCAAATCTCTTCCCCTGGTTACCAAAGCAGGGGAGAAAGAGTCCATTGTTTTGAGTGCTGGATTGCCGAGGCGGGAGGGAAGGGCTGGGGTGTTTCACGGGCACCAGTGGTCGGAGGAGCACGTTTTCGAGGGATTAGTGGGGAGCCTCGTGGCACATTCCCTCATGGCCTTACAAGACAGCCTTGGGAATCTTTCACAACACAGGAAGAGGTGGTCCTGCCAGGCCGCAGGGAACCACCGGGGCATCGCAGGAAAGAGAAATAGCTTGTGTAAGTGGCCCAAGTGATGTGTGGGAACTGCAACACCACCTCCGCCTGGGCTATTGCCAACCAAGTGTGACCCAACCGGTAGGAAGGGGAAGATGACCCACTTGGCGGTCAGATCCTTTCCAGCATAGCCAGGGGCAGCACATGACTTCCTGACCTGCAAACTCCTCTGCCCACACTACGCCTAGGACTTGTCTGAACTTGCAGACAATGCGATTTCACCATCCCCTCCTCCCCGCCTGCATTTGTAACCTTTGGCCTGATGAAGAGATCTGGCAATCTCAAAAGCATGCACCCCCCCCCCCCTTCGCTAAGCTTTCAGATGTCCTAATAAAAGTATCACAACAACATGGATTCCGAAAATGTTATGTTCGACACGGCTACTTTTGCCTTTGCTATGGGACGATGAATTTCCATATAGTATTATATTTTGCCATCATGCAAAATACTGTGTGTGAGAGGTGCAATTTGGATTCTTTGCCTCGGGCAGCAACATGTTTTGGGCCGTCAATTCTACCAGCCTGATCTGGAGAAAGATTCCTTCCTGCCCGAAGTCTGGTTTGTTGGCAAAACCCTGGTTCAGACCTATACATCCAAGTGGCTGTCTAAACGCTTGGAAAGCCCCAGGGTGAGTGTGTTTTGGTGCGGCGTCAATTATATGATGCAGCAGCAATCGCGCACCCACGCCGGGGGGCTTTCCACCAAAGCTGCGGAGAAAAAAGGTCTGGGACTTGCCCCGACGTTTTTCCTCTGGAGCGAGGCGAGAGCACGTAAGATGGCATCCAGACAGCCTCTAAGCCTTGCTCCAGAGTTGCAGCGGTGGCATGGCTGGGCAGATGGTGACCCAAGTGGTCGCCGTCCACCCAGGCAGAGGACAGGGGATGTGACCGGCACTGGAAATCCCATACTTTCCCTGCGGTGTTAAGATTAGCTGCTGCTGCTCTGCAACATGAAAGTGTGGGGGTTTTGGATCGTTGCGGTAGCAACCACCGCCGTAAAGACAGCCCCCAAGATGAGGTGACTACAGCATGGAGTGATGCTTTGCATGTGTGAACAGACCAACAACACAGATGCATCACAGAAAAGAGCTTTTGGATCACTTCAAAACATCCTGCTTAGCAGAGGCTGTTCACGCATACAGTTGTCAGCCATTGAGTGCAGAGAAAACGAAACACCATAAAGAGTCGGTCACACAGGCACAAATATACACGCAGAACCCAGTGAGGTGTTCATCAAGCTACCGTTTTATTTCTGTACAAGTTTCCCTTCTGAGTGATAGGAGTCCCTACCCTACCCTTGCTTACACAGTAAGCAAGCCGTTAAGTCAAACTGAAATAAAAACACAGAGAAAGGCTTTTCTCACGCGAACCATGTACATCTTGCGTTACCACCCGGCCCTCCCCCCGAAGTCCTTAGCATCAGCCATGTTGAAATGGTGTGAAAACTGCACAGAGACTGAAAGAAGAAGAAAAGTAAGAAGCTTCCCTTTGAATGCCACGAGGAGGAGGACCCTGAGGGAGGGGTTTTACAGGAAAAAGAAAGGGTGAAGGGATTTTCGGCGCTACCGGCCATTTTCCGTTCCTTGGCTGATAACAACAATCAGTATGCCCACACTTAGGCATCTAGTACATTGCCTGATTCAATATGCAGGTGGAGGTGGCTTAGGTTGCCTCCTTACTTTCCTGACTGAGGCTTGATGCCTTTAACAGCTTCATGATAAGAAGAGAAAAACACGCAAAAGCTGCTGGCTTCCCCCGCCCTCAGCACACCTGTTGAAAAAAGCTCATACCTGTTGAATTTCAGTCCAGCACAAAGCTGTTAAAGGATCTCTGTGGGTTCTGCCTGTCAGGTACATAGTATTCTGGACGTGGTTTGGAAAGCATGTGCGCAGATGTGTGCAGAGAATAAGAGGAAACAGTTAAATGAGGTTATTGACATCTCTTGGCTGACCAAAGGCCATAGTTCCAAAGCTGGCTCAGTTCTCTCTGTGAGGAACATGCTGTTGGCAGGACAAGCTACTGCCCTCACACAGCTCATGGCGGGGGCCTGTTGCCTCAGAACCAAACCCAAACCCAAGCAACTGTGTTCTTGAAAACCCAGCGCAAACTTCCCAAAGCATTTCTGAATGGGCCTTTCTCCGTCCCAGGGTAGGAGCGAGGGAAACAGATGTCTGTGCATTGGTGGAAGGGAACCATGAAGAAGGAAGAAGAGCGTTTCTGCAAGTTACACAGGGCACTTTTGCTCACATAGAACACCTCGCATTTCCCCCCCCCCCCCGGATGGTTTAAGGCACAGTCGTGAAAAGAGACAGGTAGAAATTCACCCAGAGCACATTTGCCTTTGCTGGAGTCCATAAAACCCAGCTGGAAGCGCATTCGGGTTTTATTAGGAAGTTTGTTGAAAAATAAAATGAAACCAGTAAGCGTCCCTTAAAACGCGAGGGGGTGGGGTGGGGGAACAGTCGCTCGAGATCCTCAGCCCCCGTAGGATGCAAAGTTGTACGCCCGTGTGGGCTTGTAACAGAGTCATGAAGCGTCCCTCTGCGAAAAGTTTATGCGTCGTGAGCGCCCTGCCGATGGAGCAGGCATCGAAGGTGGTGAATGAGCCGTTTTATTTGCCAGTTTCATTCCTCCCGCCTCGCACCTCCGTCCGGGTACAGAAAGTGGAGTCGGAGGGTCCATAACGGGGAGAAATGCAGAGGCTGGGTTCCGTTACGGCTGTCCAAGTTGCAACGCTCAGCGGCCGTCTCCAGGTGGCGCTCCATCCCACGGGGAGAAGAGCACATGGGAGACACTGGTGCCATTCCGGGATGCGCCAACTCAAATCCCTTCGCATCGCACTTTTGCCCCAACAACTGGGCAGTCCCTTGGGGGAGCTGTGTGGAGAGTACGGGACAGACAGGTTCCTGCCCCTCAGGAGTTGCTGTTCGCGGTTGATTACACACCACAAGGGGAAAAGAAAGAAAAGAAAGAGAATGGATCAGGGAATAAGAGAGAGAGAGAGAGAGAGAGAGAGAGAGAGAGAGAACTTAAAAACCGCCCTCAATAATACTAGGAGGTTTCTGGAGCCATGAGGCGCACCTGCCCTCCAACTGTGATGTTTCGTCCTGGGCATCTGTGGGGCCGATGGGTGGGCACGCTACGTCCTGAGCCCCGAAGCAGGAGAAAGGGCTTCCCATAAAAGTCGACATCTTTAGTCAACGCTTTATTAGGACTTTCTCCCTCTTTTTTTTTTGGTGGTTTTTTTTGTTTTTTTTTAAGAAAAAAGAAAAACCCGGCTTAGAAAAAATCCCTTGAGTCACCATCGTCCTGGGTCTCCCCCCCCCATTCCTCATTCTGTCAGTGAACTGGTCCTCATCTTTCTTCCCTCTTTTGGGGCTCTGGGAAGGGGGGGCGTGTCTGTAGAAGCTACATCCGCGAAGATGGGCTGGCCAACTCGTAGAAAAGCAGGTACGCGTCACTGCTCCGGACGTGACTTGAGGAGAGTGGCGTGACGCTGTAGGGAGGAGAGAGGAAAGGGCGTTAGGGGACGAAGGCTAGTGTCTTTGGGGGCAGCGGGGGGGGGGGGGGCGGGGGGGAAGAGCTCCAGAGAGACACAAAGCAGAAGGAGAGCTTGAGAGCGCACAGCCCTAGAACTAAAAGGCCGTGGCAAATAGTTTCAGGCCTGTTTGAAAACGGGCGCATGTTCGAATGTCACATCCAGAATTTCAAAAACATTCTCCGTTTAAAATTGAGTTTTGAGGTTCACTTAAAAAACAAACAAACCCTAGATCTTAAGTCATTGTTGAGACAAATAAAAAAATAAAATAAAGATTTATAGACCTCACCTCCACCCCACCCCCAATAAGGCAATCATCCACTTTCTGGTTTGGCACAGATAATTCTGCTGTTCTACAATTCATTCAATTAAGGTGTCTTATATAGAGTCAGGCCGTTGGTTTGTCTGCTTTGGTATCGTCTTTTCTGATTGGCAGCTGCTCTCCAGGCACAAAGAGGGTTTTCCCAGAATCAGCTACCTGGGAACTGAACTGCTGCTGAGCTCAGGGTCCTCACCCTGAAAACAAATCTGCCTTATAGTGAATGCAGAGCCTCAGTAGCTGGTTTGTTTGCAGGGATGGGTTGAGACATCACAGCAAACCAGATTCCAACAAACCACACCATGGCTTAGTGTTGTTTGTGAACCAGGCCACAGTGGGTCGAATTGGGAACTTCCTGCATGCAAAGCCACAAGCTCTACCATAAAGCCACGGCTCTATTCCAAAGACATTCAGCAGCAGCAAACACCAGCTTTACCGTGAGTCATTGAAGGCATGCCACTCTCCAGACAAGGGGTTCTTGCAGTAGGCTGTGTAATGACCACCCATGGTGGTTCCGCTGTGATTGGAGACGGCGTAAAGGTTGTAAATAGCATGATCTGTAGGGGGTCAGAATAAAAGAAGACACATGCCAACCTTTTATGTTCAGATCACAGGGATTATTTTATACCAGCTTTCCCAAACCTGCCCCCCTCCAGGTGCATTGGGGTACCCCTCCACATGTGTTGGATGACAGGTCCCATTGTGCCGTGCTGTCTGGGCATGATGGAAGCTGTACTCCAAGGCACCAGCTATAAAATGGAAACAGAACTCGGAGGCTGATGGGCTTGCTAAGCAGAGTGGGAGGAGAGCGGAGTTGATCCTCGCCTCTGAGCGCATCCTGCTCTGCATTTTTGCTAGATGGGCTTTTTCGCCCATCTAGCTGGGACTCCGTAGAGTGGGAGGGAAGGAGCCTGGGGAGGCTGGAGGATTGTTTGTAAGCCAGCCTCCCCAGTCCACTCCGCTCCCCGCCCACCTAACTGCTCCCTTTTCTGCCTAGTGACCTCGGTGAGGTAACTGGTGCCATTCTCTCTGCGCCAGCTGCAAGGGGCAGGGAGCTCATACTCCTGGGTTGGAGGGCTGTTTCCAACCTTAGATCCAGGGATCTGAACTATTCTATAGTCCCCTAGATGCTGCCTTGGGCCCAGAGGATCGCTCTCTTGACAGTCTTATGGGTGGCCACCTTCAGACAGCCGTGTGCATGACATCTGTTGCTCTTCTCTCTCCTCCCCCAACCCGGCCATTCCATGCTTTACAACTGCTTCTACATTCCTGATAAGTTTGAAGGGGGGAGGGGGCAGGGAAACCTGTCTTCCACCCCCCCTTCTGTATGCCCTTGGGCTATGGGGCCCTGACTTCGGCCCCTAATTGCACTTCTGCATCGAGCAGTCTGGGTTCATAGAAACGGACATGGACATGGACAGACCCTTTTGCCCTGTGATGTTCCCCGCTGTCCGTCTTAGGCTGCCCCCTGCTCCTTCTGCCTGCACAGCCCCCTCCCTCCATCTTCCCCGCCAGAAAAGCACTCACTGCAGCTTTGGGAAGCGAATTCCCTCAGGTCCAGGTCCCTGAGAGGGAAATTAACGAACGTGGTGAGCTTGCTGGATCTCATCCTGGCCTCGGAGAAACGCTTCAGGTCTGGGGCGAGGCGTTAAGGAAGAAGAACGGCTACAGCGGCAGGGCTTTTGGGGGGAGGGAAGGGAGGCCCTGGGGAGGTTGCGTGGCCCGTTTCTCACTGCTGGAGCATGGATCTGGGCCCACTTGGCGATCTCTGTTTTGTTGAAGGGTGCTCTGTGGGAAGCGGGCCGCTCCGCTCGTGAGCGAGTGTGCCGCTGGACTCTATAAATCAAAATTCTAAGAGAATAATGATTCTGTGTCCTGCATAAATTGAGACTATCTGCATTCACCTGGTTTATTTTGAATATCTTCTGTTATTCTGCTTCTGCTGAGTTACTTCATCCTTTTTTATTTATTACATGTTTATCCTGCCATTCCTTCACATCGCTTAGAGGGCTGTACAAAGGCCCTTCCCAGTTTTCCTCTTCACAGTTACCCTGTGAGGTAGGTCAGGGAAAGGGCGAGATGGGCAAAGGCCAGCCAGTGAGCTTCAGGGCTGAGTGCAGAGTTAAACTTTGCCCCGGCCCTCATCCAGCACACTAACCACTGCACCACACTGTCCCTCAAATTATGGCAAGTAGCACCGGAGCCCCACTGCCCTGGCCACCCATGGCTCTGGCTTCCAAGATTTTAGCAGGCACTGTTCACATGCTTTGGAGCCTCTCCAAACCAATAAGGACTAGAACCTTGCAGATTTAAAGTAACTTTTTAAATATGTATTGGGCGCTGAATTGTGTGCCCAATACAAATTCCTGAATCTGGACATGGTTGTTGCAGAACAGCCAGACACACACACACACCCAATGCCCCTGTCTGTGATTCCCTTGCAACAATGGGCTTAATGATGATGAAATGCCCACGGGGACAGGAAAGGATACGTAACACCAGGATTTTTGGGAACCTCTGGATGCTGAACTTCTTGGTGCATTTCGTCCTGGCCTTGCAGTGACAGCAGGTCTGGAGGGAGAAACGGAACCAGGTTGAGCAGGAAAATATAATGAGGACACTGGGCTGTAGAAAGAAGAGGGAGACCAGCCTATTTGCCATCTCGATCAGTGGCGGAGTGGAAAACCATGCAGAGCAGCTGCTCAGCATGACGGTTCCCAGAGGCATGGAAGAAGGGCCCTGTGGGGATCAGCCCAAAGGCCTCCCTAGTCTAGCACTTAGTTCCCACAGCGGCCAACCAGATGCCTCTGGGAAGCCACAAGCAGGATGGTTCCCCAGCGCCAGGCATAGCAGAGGTGGGGAATCTTAGGTGCATGGGGCAACACTAGCTCTCTGGGGTTCCCAGGATGGCAACACACCTTTTCCAGCTTTCGCACAGGTTTTTTTCCCCCCGTCTAAAAGTCTGAAATGTCTCTTCTGAGGCTTAGGCCCTTTCCACACCAGGCGTTCTGCCTGGAATTGCCCCTGGGTGTTCCCTGTGAGTCCAAATGACGCACGGGGATCCCGGGGGCGGGGGTTTGGCCACAGGATTTTCCAGGGATAAGGGAACCCTGGAAAATCCTGAACCTTTCATGGTCCCGGGAACTTCCCGGGACCGCGGAAGATGTGGCCGCCCATCCCGGGTGCTGCTGCGCTTCCACACGAGTAAGTGCAGCAACATCAATGGGCATGGAGCCACACCGGGTGGCTCCGTGCCCATCAGGGGAGGGGGTGGAACCAGTTTCACCACCCCCAGGAGGGCAGGGAGGGAGGTGCGGGCCCATGCGCAAGAGTTTTTTTGTTTTTTAAAAAACTTACATTTTGTGGAGGAGCACTCCTGCACGCCTCCCAGGTTAAAGTGAAAAAATGGCGCCCAGGTTATCGCACAATTAGGTATGTATCAGGGCGACGAACCCGGAAGCAGGCACTTCTGAGTTTGCCACCCCTCCATCCCTCTACACCCGTCTGGTGTAGAAAGGGCCTTAGTTACCAGCAGTAACAGGTTATTTATTTATTTCCTTATTACATTTCTATACCATCCAGCAGCCGAAGCTCTCTGGGCGGTTCCCAACAATCAAAACCACAAAATTCAACAAAATAAAATACAATAGTAAAGTTTAAAGGTTTAAAACTACAGTCTAAAATAATAACACTAATTTAAAAAAAAACAAATCGAATCTCGCAGCAGCGCAAAGACTGGAAATACAGTACCGTATTGAATACTAAAATGAAAAACTAAAATGCCAGGGAAAATAAAAAGGTCTTCACCTGGGGCCAAAAAGAGAACAACGTAGGCGCCAGGCAAGCCTCTCTGGGAAGCTCATTCCACAACCAGGGTGCCACAACAGAAAAGGCCCTTTTCCTGGTAGCCACACACCGCTGAAGACTATCTTAGGGTCTGGGCAGGTGTATTTTAGGTTTAAACAGAAATATGCTGGTATTTTTGGCTCCACTTATTTTGCCTTTGGCCGTACCCACTACTGGAAATGTTGCTCTCAAGAGCTTGTCCAAAATTAAATTTGGCCCTCCGGTGGAAAGAGCTTCTCCACTTCCGTGGTATATAATCTTTGTAAACCGCCAAGAGAGCTTCGGCTATGGGGCGGTATTGACACAGCAATACCGAATGGCAAAAATGTTGTTGAAAAGGAAGAAGAAAAGAGAGACAAATATACACCACTGGCCATGGAAGTCAGAGAACTATGGCATCAGGACAAAGTCGCAATTATTCCGTTAGTCACCTCAGTCACCGGCATCACATCAAAAAATTATACAGAAAACCTCCAGAAACTGGGCCTACCAGAATACATCCACACCAACATCCAGAAAGCAGTCATACTTCAAACATGCTCAATCGTCAGGAAATTCCTGACTCTGTAAAAGACAGCATGGCTTGGTAAAGCCCGTCATGTCCATCTAGAAAAAACGCCACGAGCGAGAAAGAGAATAATAATAATAATAATAATAATAATAATAATAAATAATAATATATAGAAACAACTTGGAATAAGTGACTGCCTGCAGGCACACTGTTGTGAATGCATCCTCTCTACATTTCATTGTTCTCCTTTTCCCCCAGCCTTGGCCTCCCTTTCCTATCTGGACTTTCATCTTACCGGTTTCTCGTCTCCATCCAGGACGTCCTCCTTGGTGAAGAGCCGCATACAGTCAATCAAATTCACCTCCCCGTAGCTCTTCTGGAAAAACAGAGACACAGAGGTGGAGGTTTTTTGAGATGCTGACTGCCCGAACTGGTGATTTGGGGATCTGAGGATGGGGCTGGAGGTGAAGGAGCACGGAGGCCGGGCAGTCATGGAGAGCGCATGGTTACCTTAGCAATGGGCAGAGACAAGTCCCAGAAGGGATCGAAGGCCGTAGAACAATACCCGCACACGCTGCACGTCAGAGAACTCTTCAGCTGCCCGACGAAAAGATCTAAAGAGGAAGAAAGTTGGGAAGGTCAAGAGAGGGGGCACACAAGGATGTGGGGTGGGGGCTGTTTACAGCTGCTACCCAGCCTAGTCAGGAACGGTCTTGAAAGGGTTGTCAGAAAATGCAACCCCTTTCCCACAGCCAGGAACACCAACCAGCCAGCTCTTCCCAGACATACCCGGGATCGGCCCCTGGTAGCCGGAACGCTCAGTCTGGCCCTTATCTGCCCTTAGGGCCATGAACAACTGCTTCCCCTACCCACAGCAGAATTTTACTGCCATGCATTCTACGTGGGGCTGCCTTTGAAAATGGTCTGGAAACTTCAGCTGGTCCCAAATAGGGTATCAAGATCGTTAAAGAGGATTGCTCAACGTGATCCTATTATGCCAGTACTTTTCCATCTGCGCTGGCTGCCAGTCCATTTCTAGGTCTGACTCAAAGTGCTGGTATTTACATTCAAAGCCCTAAAAGGCTTGGAGCCAGGTTACCTAAAGGATCGTCTCCTCCCATACACACCTGCCTGGACCCTAAGGTCAGATTCAGCGGTCCTTCTCCAGGAACCCCGGCCAAAGGAATTGAATTGGGTGGTTACCAAGAAGAAGGGCCTTTTCTGCTGAGGCACCCCAGTTGTGGAATGAGCTTCCCCGAAAGGCTCACCTGGAACCTACATTGTGCCTACATTGTGACTTTCTAATTTTCCAGGCCTTCACGTTTTTCTGTTTCCGTTTCAAATCTGATACTGTATTTTAAATCTTGCACTACTGTTAGGTTCAATTTAGTTTTTATCAATGTTTTTTTTATACTGTAGTTTTAAACTTTGATATTTTTGCATTGTATTTTACCACCTTGTATTTTATGGTTTTAATTCTTGGGAATCACCCAGAGAGCTTCAGCTATTTGGCAGCATGGAAATGTAATAAATAAATCTGCATTTTTATTTTTTGCTGTCCTCTGCTGGCCCCTGTGCACGGGATGGGGTGGGGGCGATGGCTTTTCAGGCATGCTGACCCAAGGCTCCCAGTTTCTATCTTGAAGACCACATGCCACCTTAGCGGGCATCTCCTGCCCGTCTTTCCTAAAGGCTGTGGCTACAACTTGTGCGCCCCAATTGGCCTTAATGACCCTGAAAACAGTGTGGACTCTAACCCTTTCCCTCAAAGTCCTCTCAACTGCTGGATCTGATCGCTCTCCCCCTTTGAACGACTGCCCTAAACCTACCACCCCCAAAGTCTTTCTGACCACCACCGATCTCCAGCTGCACACTTACCCCCAATCCGGCTGTCTTCTCTAGCCAGGTATTTCATCCACAGTTGCCTGCCCTTTTCGTCATCGCTGGAAGAGGTGAGAAGGAGAGGGGGTGAAGGGGGCTCCCTCACTGGCCTCAACTAGCCTGAAAGCTGGGTGCAAAACCTCAGGTACTGGAGCCTAATCGGCCCTCCTGCGATCCCCAATCTGGTTGTCCAGGCCTCCCCAGACGGCCACCCCCACAAAGTGTAACGATGGCCTCCAACTTGGGACAGCTTTAAAAGGAGATCAGACACCTTCATGGAGGAGGAGGAGAAGGTTATTGAAGGGGACTAGTCATGATGGCTCCATGCCACCTCCTGCATCATTGGCAGGACACCTCTTTATACCAGGTGCAGAACTCGTGTCCTGCTTGCAGGCTTCCCATTGGGATACCTGGCTGGCCACTGTCGGAATGGAGTGCTGGTCTAGACAGGCCTTTGGGTCTGATCCAGCAGAGCTCTTCATAAATTCTTTAGCTTGCAAGCAATTCTTGCAAGAAAGAGGAACATCTGCTCAATTAAGATGTCCTTGCCCAGACGGGCGTAGTGCTAGCGGCCTCTGGACCCAGGGCCTCTCCTGCTTTCCCCCGTGACTCACGCAAGATGGTCCAGGTTGTCGTTGCCGCCTTTGGGACGCACCAGCACACGGTTCACCTCGCTGTGGAGCCCATCAAGGAGGAAACGCAGGAACTCCTGAGCATCCTGCTGGCTATAAAGAGGAGAAAGGCAGACATTAACCAATCCCACAAAGGTCCCACAAATGGAGCATCGCGCTTGGATCTTGAGAGCTAGGAACCCTTCGATTGGCTGGGTTTTTTGTTTTGTTTTTTTGTCTTCGTTTCCCTCCCAGTCGAGCTCTGTTACCAGAATCAGAGAGAAAGGGACCCAGGGAGTGGCCTTTTGCAGGAAGAAGAAACAGAAAGCACAGGGAAGGTTAACTGATCCCATCATGCAAACGCTATGGGCTCCTCTAAACGAGCAGTTTCTTGCACGCTCGTGATTGGTCACTAACGGAAGTTTTCAGGCCAATTTCATGACGTCGTCAACAACCAAGACGTTTCCTGCGGAATCCCCTAACAATCCCAGGATAAAAAGAACCACTTTTAAAGTGGTAATACCTGGAAACAACATGATCTTCTGCCACTAGATGGCACTGACTGAATAGAACTTAATGGAACTGAACAGAGGGGAAGTATTCAATTCAAACCCTTTGTCGCCCCTCTCCTCCCGTGAAATGCAGCTCATAACAATTGTGCCAAAGAACCAGGGAAGCTAGACTGGCTCCCTCCTTGATATGTTTTCGGAGACAGGCAAAAACTTTCTTATTCCGGCAGGCCTTTGGTGAATAATGTGGACCTCCATCTATGTTAAGATTTTTAAAATTGAATATGTATTTTAAATGTGGAAATGTTTTAACATTGAAATCTATATATTTTTTTAACTTTTGTATATTCTTATTTATAGCTTTTAACTGTATAGGTTTAAGTTTTGTAAAGCCAGCTTGAGGCCCAGTATTGGGCATAAGGCGGGATACAAATAAAGATAATAATAATAATAATAATAATAATAATAATAATAACAACAACAACAACAGGCCCAGGTAAACAATGCAATTTCCCTGATTCTACATTCACATGAACTAGCAGCAAATCCTTAGCCATGTTCACACAGAAGCAATTCCTACACATTTCAGTGGAACTTACTCCTAAGTAAAGGGGCATGAGCCACCCTGGCGCATTGTCTCTGCCAGATTTTGAGCAGGAATGGTATGGAGAGGAATCCAAGGATGTCTGCAAACTGAAAGCACGGTCGGGGTTTCACAGGGTTAAGTAGCCAACCTACCCACCCACCCATCGCCTAGCAAAGTACCATCCACGGAAAGTGAGAAAGGAGGAGGCGGAAGGCTCTCTTACTTGTAACCCACAAAGCGGGGGGCATATCTTTGAATCTGCGTCTTGAATTCGGAAGGGCTCACGGATTCATTAGGCGATGACGTCCACAATGCTTGGATGAGCTTGGCAAACTCTGGAGGGAGCAGAGTGGCGGTGGGGCAGGGTAGGAAGAGAAAGAATTCCAGAAGGTGAGCTTTGTTAGGGGAAGACCGTGGCCTGGCCACGGAATAAACCTGCCAAGGACACACCTGTGCAGCCTGCCTTACCAAAACAGGGTTCGGTGGAGGGGGATTGACAAGCACCCAAGACAAGATACAATACGGACCCTGGGCCTGGTTCATCTTTGTGGTTGTGCAGTATTCTAGCTGCAGCTACATAAGGGCAGACAGATGCCGATAGAGATTTATTTTTTCTTTTACAAGGCCAAGCGCATTTAAATCTCTTAGGGGTACATTGAATTGTGCATTAAAATCTGCCTTGCAAACAGGATGACTCTCCCCCTGCCTTTTGAACAATCAGTTCTCCCCTGACAATCCTCCCACGTTTTGGCAATCCTAGGCAGGCAGCAAATACATCCGGGGGTCTCTCATCACTGCTCCAGAATCTCTTTAGATGAGGAGCGATATACAAGGCTGGCGCTTGGCAGAGGAGAGAGCAGGAAGGAGGCTGCACCCAAACCAAAAGGCCAGCTTACGATTTCATCTTTTGGTACCCCTTTAAGAAGGGTGACCCTACAGAAAGGAGGACAGGGCTCCTGTATCTTCAACAGTGGTATAGAAAAGGGGAATTTCAGCAGGAGTCGTTTGTACGCAGGCAGCACCTGGTGAAATCCCCTCTTCATCACAATGGTTAAAGCTGCAGGAGCCCTGTCCTCTTTAGCTAGAGTGACCAGATGCAAAAGAGGGCATCTGTGATGAGTGCCGTGATGAAGAATGAATTCCACCAGGTGCTGCCTGCATACAAACGACACCTGCTGGAATTCCCTTTGCAATGTGCTGTGTACGGGCGTGCGTGCGTGCGTGCGTACGGGCGGCCAACACTCCTCGCCCTTACCTGCCATGAGAGCCATCTGCATGCGGCTGTTATTGTTGAGGTCCCGGAGATACTGGCTCTGCAGGCAGTAATCCCGAAGCTCTTTGGTGTTACTCAGGCACTGCAGGATGGAGTTCATGAAACACTGCAGGAGGCAGAAACAACAAACTCGAGTAAAGCAAAGGCCCTACCGGGACCCAGATGACCGGCTACTGAGAGGCGGATCAAATCTGGCCCCTTCAGAGCGGTCTTCTCCAGCCTGGAGCCCTCCAGTTGTGTTGGACTACAAACCCCATCACGCCCCAGCCAGCACAGCTGCCCGGAACCCCGCGGAGTCGATGCCCGTTAGTGTAGGCAGGACTGAGCTCTATGCTGCAGACCACCCTCCGGTAACCTGCTGTCTGTTGAACTGCAACTCTCAAGATTCCCAGCCAGCCTGGGCTATGGCGGCTGGGAATGATGGGCGTTGTAGTCCAACGTAATGGGAGGGCACCAGGGTGGGGAAGGGTGTTGTAGGTAATCCTGAACTTGATGGACCAATGGTATGACTCCGTGCACTTAGCTTCCTGAGTTCCTATGAATCTGGCAGATAAACAGAGAAATCCATGAACCCTACAGAGCCGCTCAAATCTCCTATTCAGTCCGGAAGCTCTCTGGTTGATCTTTGGCCAGTCCTGCTCTCTCTCTTTCTCTTTCCCTCTCTCTCAGCCTAACCTACCTCACAGAAGAAAGTGAGTGGGAGGAGAAAAATCGTTCCTCCCAGAACTCCTCAGAGGCTGGGCGAGATAAAAGATGTAATCGATGAAACTGGGAAAAAAATATGATGAGCAGTAACTTTTGTGGGGTGGGAGTGGGGAAACCAGGTACAACGTAGCAAGAGATTTTCTGTGCTCTGTTGTCTCTGTGGATCGCGCGCCTTGTGCACACAAGCTCCCGGTTTCCCATGCCTGCGTGGACATGCCTAGAAGTGCTTTCCATCTATTTTATCATTGCAAGCCTGGAGGGGGGTTGGGGCAAAGTGGGCCAAACACAAGTTGTGTGCAGTTTTATAAACAAAAGCAAACTTTCTGGAAGGCCGTTGCTCATTTTTCAGTCCTTCTGTGGTCTGGATATGGAACCGTGGGGCAGTCAAGGGATGTGAAATGCTTCTTTGCATTTGATGTGCAGGGTTTTAAAATGCGAATTGAATTAGCTGTGTGACTGTGTGTGTGTGTATGTGTGTGTGTGTGTGTGTGAGAGAGAGAGAGAGAGAGAGAGAGAAAGGAAGAGAGCCCGAGAGCAAGATAATTATCAGGCTTGAAGCAGCAGAGAAGGAGAAATGAACCTTCTCCTCCCTGCTCCTCTAAAGCTTACTTTTTGCCTTGGGAGAAAAGCTCCCAACGGTGTCAACTGGGGTCCCTCCCAGCCAATACCACCGAAGTTCTGTTGCAGGGGAGGAAAAGCTGAACTCCCCCCCTCCACGCCTGCTTTGATCCTGTTCATGATCACCCGCCACCCAGTCGATGCAATCTGCATTTTTTTTAAAAAAACTCTGCACCTTAAATGTAAATACGAATTTAACAGCATCACACCCGACGCGTTTGAGGCTGGGTCGGATGGGAGGCGGCGGCTGCACGGCACAGTTTCCTGAGATGCTTCTGCAAAAAAGCGCTTTTTGCTCTGCATGTATGTGTGAAAAAAACCAGTCAAGGGGATTCCCAGCAGTATCATCACAGAAGAGGAACCAAGGAAGAAATAAACAGCCGGGGAAAGACTTGCAAAACCTGCCGCAGCTGCTAACGCCCAAAACCACCTAGCAGGCTTGGAGGAGGCCAGAACGGTTAGCTGCCACACGGGTCCAACCATGGATGTGGGTTTGGCATGGCTCGGCCGGTTCCATGTGCACAGGGAAGTGGCGTGCAAACCTCTGGGGTAATTCCCCCGCGGTAATAAGCCCACACTGTTGCCCCCGGGGCCTCTCAGAACCTGAGGAACGACCATTTGAGGAGAGGCTACTAGTTGTGCCTAGGGTGACCATCTGAAAAGGAGGACAGGGCTCCTGTAACTTTAACAGTTGTAGAGAAAAGGGAATTTCAGCCAGTGTCATTTGTATGCTATTAGTTCCTGGTGGAATTTCCTCTTCATCGCAACAGTTAAAGTTGCAGGCACTATACTAGAGTGACCATATACAAAAGAAGGCAGGGCCCCTGCAACTTTCACTGTTGTGATGAAGAGGGAATTTCACCAGGAACTAATTGCATACAAATGACACTGGCTGAAATTCCCTTTTCTCTACAACTGTTAAAGTTACAGGAGCCCTGTCCTCCTTTTCATATGGTCAGCCTAGTTGTAGAGTCACGCCAACTGTCCCTACAAGGTGATCTAGGAGAGGAGAATTCAGCCAGTGAGGGCCCAAGAGTCGTGCCTGGGAATCAGGCCCTGGGCCATCCCTGCGGTAAATGGGTTGACTCGTACAGAAGCTATACCGAAAACGGCAAGCTCACGTTAACTTTCAACATCCGTTTTGGGGAGCTTTTGTGTCGTGATTAAGAGTCAGAAGTCTGAATAAGGAAGCCCCCACTTTGAATCTCGCTTCCGCCAGGATCTCCCTAGATCAGTGGCCCCAACGCAGCGCCCACAGGCCCCATGGTGCCCACGACGCTCTTCCCTTCCTACGTCCTTCAGAAAAATAATTTTACAAAAGACCTGGGAAACGTTAGGGGGCTCTTCTCCCCCCCCCCCCTAGCCTCTGGCTTTGTTCTTTCTCTCCCTTCCGCCCCTTCGCCTCGCTAGTTCCACCCCGCCTCTTTAGCTTGCTTTTGACTAGCCAGGCCCCCACGGCAGCCATTATGGGACGGGCCACATGCTCCACGGGATCCATTTTGTGGCGGCGCCCACAGCAGTTTCTCAAATTCCCAAATGTGCCCATGGGTCCAAAAATGTCCAGGACTCTTCAGTCTCGGCCTCAGTCATCCATCTGCAATTTGGGAGTAATACCTGCAACGCAGGACAAGAGCGGCAGCAGGAAGACCTCCTGGGCTGGGCAGGAGATGCTGAAGCACAGCAGCTGCTCTCCATGAACAGAGGAGCCTCCCTTATAGCTGGCCAGCCTAGTTGTCCTTCCCATTCCCTTTTTGAAACCGGGGACGCCGGGGATTGAACCTGGAACCTTCTGCATGTAAAATGTGTGCTCTTGCCACTGAGCTAGGGTTCTTTCCAGGCCTCCCTCTGCTTTCACAAGCATCAGGGCTAGGCTGACCCTATGGAAAGGAGGATCGGGCTCCTGTATCTTTAACAGTTGTATTGAAAAGGGAATTTTAGCAGGTGTCATTGGTATGCACGCAGTACCTGGTGAAATTCCCCCTTCATCACAATACGTACAGCTGCAGGAGCTATACTAGAGTAAACAGATACAAAAAAGGGCAGGGCTCCTGCAGCTTTAACTGAGGGGATTTCACCAGGTGCTGCATGCATACCAATGACACCTGCTGAAGTTCCCTTTTCAATGCAACTGTTAAAGATACAGGAGCCCGGTCTTCCTTTCCATATGGTCACCCTAGGGCTGGGAAGAGGGCTTTGTGCATGGTTGCCTCCAGCAATCATTGCCCCTGAGAGATGTACCTGCTGCGAACTGTTGTTCACTTCTGTGCAGAGAAGCAGCGGCTGCAGTTGGGCCACCAGGAAGACCTGCTGGACCAGTGGTGGTGATGTCTGCCCTACAGGGCCACCATCCCCTATGCCATTGTTGCTGCTGCCACCACCACCACCACGTCTGAGAAGAGCCACAAGATATTCATCATTGGATCCCATCAACAGCAGCTTTGCGTTCTGGATCTCTCCTTGCGAGGGTGGTGGGATCTGCCTATAGATTTTTATGTTTGTGAACTGCTTTAGGAGCCATTACGGTTGAAAACTGGTGTACAAAGATGGCAAAATAAAATCAATGAACACATAAATAAAAAAGGTCACCTACCTTACAGCACCGGTGCAGAGGCCAAATCTACACCCATTGGGCGGCAAGAAGTTCAGCAGCCCTGTCTTACAGGGTTGTTGTAAGGATTGCAACAAGGCAACAGACACAAAGCACTTTGCAAAAATATTCAAAAGCGCTATACAAGTGCTAAATCTTTATTGCATGCCGCTTTAACCTCCACAGCTAGGAATTGTAGGACTTTTTGCTATCCAAACATGCACCCTTAGGATTGCACCCTAAATGCATTCTAAAGCATTTGTCCAAGTGGAGAGGTAGAAGGAGATAAAAGAAGGGCACTTACGGTATTGCCGAGGTTACGGAGGCCGGTCAGACCCTGCACCGTTTTGGAATTCTGTGGGGAAAGGAGGGAACTTCGTGAATGAGAATGCAGCATTCCGTGTTGGGGTGTATGTGAAAATTGGACCAAACTCAAGGAAATGGGGGACAAAGAAAAAGCAGAGGGGGGGGAGTTGTGTTTCCACACATCTTGGATGATGGGGTGAGGATTCCAGGTTGAAAAGGCTGCCGCTTCTAGGAAGACTCAAGTCCTGGCACCTCTCTTGTTAAGACCAGAGTGCCTGACACGGAGTAACGGGCTCAAGTGAAAGGAAACCAGATTCCGGCTGGACATCAGGAAAAACTTCCTGGCTGTTGGAGCAGGATGACAATGGAACCCATGACCTAGAGAGGTCCTGGGTTCTCCCACACTAGAGGCCTTCAAGAGGCAGCGGGACAGCTATCCATCAGGTATGTTTTAAGGTGGATTCCTGCATGGAGCAGGGGGTTGGACTCGATGGCCTTAGAGGCCCCTTCCAACTCTATTGTTCTATGATTCTATGACCTCATGATCAGAAACACGATTTATAGAGAGCCAATGTGCTGTAGTGGCTAGAATGTTGGGGATCTGGGTTCTAGTCCCCACTCAGCCATGCAACCCTCTGGGTGACTTTGGGCCAGTCACTGATTCTCAGCCAAACCTACCACACCGGGTTGTTGTGAAGATAAAATGGAGAGGAGGAGGAGGAGGAGGATCATGTAATAATAAAGAAATTAAAAAGGGCCAGGAAAAAAAAATGGTTTCGTACCACCACATAGGCTGAGGGGGCTCAAGCAACAGAGCGGACATGACAAAGCTGCCTTCCCCTTTTCCCGCCCCAAACACCCAAAACAGACAAACCTGGCAGTGGCTACTATATCCCGTGGGAAATTTCTGCTATCACAGGCTCTGTAGCAGCAGCTCCAGAGATCCGAAGCTTGGCCTCAGCCAAGAGATTTCGGCGCTTGGACTCAACAAGAAAGGAGGGAGAACCACTGAGCAAGTTCAAAGAGCTTTTCCTTTTCAAGACCAGCCCCCCCCCCCAAATCTCGTCTAGGTTCTGGGGCAGCCTTCCTCAACATGGTGCCCTCCAGATTTCTCGGACCCATTCATTTGAATAAGCTTGGCCAATGGTCAGGAATGCTGGGAGTTGCAGTCCAAAACCCCTGGAGGGCATCAGATTGGAGAAGGGTCCCCCTCACATTGTCATATTTTCGGCACCAAGTTAAGACTTTCCTCTACTTTCCAGAATTTGACAACATATGGTAAGGTTTGTAACAAGTCCTGGGTTTTCTTATTGCTGACTGTGTAAAATTGGTTTATATTTCTGTATGTAGCTAGGTTGAGCGATAGAGTAGAAAGCTTCTGCTGAATATTGGCAAAATGACGATGATGGTACGGAACTGAATATATATTCTTGCTTTCCTACTTCCTAAATGATTGGCGTAAAGGCATGCGATAGTTGACGTTATGTGTTGTTTATCCTATTTGGTACTCAATGAGGGATTTATATACCTGGTGTTATGCAGTCTTTTTGGTAGAGTAGCTTGTATCTCTTTGACGATTTGATGTGAAAGATTGATAGCAGTTTAGAGTGTATATTGAGATGATGTTATATATTTCCGAGTTGGATATTGTTTTTATGTATTACTAAAAACGTACTTTGAAAAGGTGGACATGCAAAGGAATGCCTTGAGCCCCGGATCCAGAAGCATGAACATTGCGCCGCCAGCGAGTTCCCAAAGGCCTGCATTAACTCCTTGGCCTTGCACAGAGGTGTTCACAAAGGAACTCTACTGACCCCTCAGCAAAGGGGAAGGCAGAGAGGGCGAAGTCTCATTTCCCGTACACAGGCTGCCCCACACGTGGCCGCCAGGTGTGTGACGGAGCTTGCAAGTCGTTGCTGTGTCAGCTTATTGGATCTGGGACATAAAGTCCCGCCACAAGTGTTTGGAAGGAAGCCAGCTGGCAACTGGCGATGGGACAGAGGTCGTATTGGCCTTCCCCGATCTCCTTGGGGAGGGGGGAAGTGAAGCAGCAGGAGCTGGGAGGGAAGACGTTGGCATGAGAGAGAGAGAGAGAGAGAGAGAGAGAGAGAGAGAGAGAGGCCTCCCTGTTCTCTTGCACCCTTGGGTGGCACAGCATTCCGGCAGCCCCAGCAACAGGAAAATCAGGGAATTGGAGTGTCACCGTCCTGGATAACCATTGAACTGCAGAGTAAGCTACGCAGAGCTCAGCTTTTGGGCTTCGCCTAATGGATTTCGGCTGGTCAGATGTTTGGAAGCAGCAGATCCCGGGTTCAGGATCTGAGGCCCAAAGGGAAGCGACGCAGGAGATCCACAATCGGAATTTCCCAAGCCCTTTTGCTTTGGTTCTAAGGGGCAGCTAACTCAATGGGGAAAGTGGCATTGGGGGTTATTTAACCCTTTCCCCAGCACAGTTTCCCTGACCTAACTTCCCCCCATGCCGCTATTAGCACCGCAGTACGGTGCCTGCATTTTTTCGCAGCAGCGCTAAAAGGAGAGGGTGGGGGTTGATTAGATCAGGGGAATGGCATAGGAGGAAAATGATTAGACATTTGCCCCTCCCACTCTGCCCTGCTCGCCATCCCCCCCCCCCCGGCTACATTGCAACAAAGAAAAAGATGCTAGAGCTCCGTTTAGGGATGTCACGTATCCTCGTGTCTGCTCTGAGAATGATTGTGGGAGGAGCTTTGGTGACATCACAGAGAGCAGCAGCCAATGGGCCTGTTCAGGAGACACCTTAAACCCTGCCAGTGCGATGTGTTTTGCTAAACCCTGCTCATTCACTAACCACAGTTGGACCATCTACAGCAGGGTTAGCGGCTCTAACTGTGGCTTAAAGTGCTGTGTGTGACAGCATGACTCGTGGCTCATGCTAACCCCAGCGAACTACAGCTTTGCTAAGCACAGAGCCTGAAGTGTCGCCTGAACAGGCCCACCAAGGAGAGACCATGCCATGCTAGGCAGGAAGCTCCATGCGAGCCACGCAGACGCTCAAGCGGCAGACCAGGAACAAGATGCCTGGATGTACCCCTGGAGGTGTCAAACGAGGGACGACAATAGAGTTCAGGGCCACGATCTTTTCATATGAAGGTATGCATTGCCAAATAAGAAAGAAAGGAGGAGGCATAGCGATGGACTCTGGTTTAGATGGCTTTTAAAAGAAAAGGATTAGATGAAGTTCAGATGGGTTTAGCTCTATTAATGGCAGGTAACCACCATGGTTTGATGCAAGGGGCAGGCAACCGCCTCCATGCCCCAAACAGTCTTCTAAAAGCGGCTCCCTAGATATTTCAGACTTCAGTTCCCATTAGCCCCAGCCAGGGTAGCCAATGGTCAGGGATTCTGGGAGCTGTAGTCCAAAACATCAGGTGGGCACCAGTCACCTACGCCTGGTTTAACGGTACTGCCACGTTCACAGAGGCAATAGAGTACCCAACGTTGGGGGAAAAACATCCAGGAGTGGCTACTTCCATCCTGGCCCAGCGGTTTGGGCACACTGGTCCGGCCCCTGGTGCTGGAGACCGAGCGCTGCCCTTGAAGGACCCTTCGCCTGTCCTGGAGGAAGCGGTTCCGAGTCAGCTCCCTTCCGATGCTTTCTCGCCCTTGGCCCAGATTTGGGGTTTGGTGGGTTGAAGCAGCGCTTTCATTCTGAAGCTGCTTGCTTTGCTGCTGATACCCCAGAAACTGAGGAGGAGGGATGTGGTGGTGGTGGTGGGGGGGATGGCTGCAGTGCCAGGAGCTCCAGAATAGCAGCACTTGGCATACATGTGTAGGAGGGAGCAGAGCTCCTGCCTGTCCCTGACAACAGCCCAAAATAGACCAGCTCGAAATGCTTCGCTCTAGCAACGCCGCCTCGTGTCACGTGTGTACGGGGGAGTGGAAGTGGAACCCCTGTCCTCCATCTCTTGGGATGGGCAGGGCTTGACTCATCCAGGGGAAGGGAGGGGGGCCCTCAACGAAACGTACAAGCCCCAACCACTGCCAAATCCTGGATCAGGGCTCTCCTTGCCTCTATGCCCCCAGCAGTTAAGCCTATGGCTTAACTATGGGTCGTTGACCATGCAGGAAGAGAACCCATGGTTTGTTGTTGGACTGTGAACGCTGGGTTGTTTGTGGCTGACAACCCCATAGTTAAACCATAGTGCAGGGTTTGCACATAACGATGACCCATGATTCAACGACAACTCGTGCTCAACAAATAGGGTCAAGGCCTGGATCCAGAATGGCAACTGAGTAATTCGCTGCCGCTCAATTATTACGCTAAAAGCAATCAAGGTGGACGGATCCTAAGCAGGCGTCACCTCAGGGGCTGCGATCCTAAAGGGCAATCCCTTCAAATGACATTCCACTGGCGTTGAAACCCGTTGGCACTGGATTTGGCTGCCAGGATCGGTCAATCAAGACAAAGCCTGAAAAGCTCAGATCCGTGTTCTTTTCCGAGGGGTGGATGAGGGGGACGAGGGCGAAGGAGGGCGGCGGTGGAGGAGCGTGCCGAGGGATGAGCCCGTTTGGAACAGCCGGGATGAGGTCGCCTCATGTTTGAAGTTCTGTGGAACGGCCCTGCCCGGCTTCATTGTCTTTCCCAAGGCCTTTCCCAGCCCAAGGGAGTGGAGAGGAAACTCCACACGGGAAGGGCCAGGAACCGAGAGCGTTTTGGGGAAGGGCACACCTTCAAGGCATGCCGGAAGAGCCAGCTGGCATTCCTCCGCTCAGGGCAGGAGACAGGTCTAGGATGAACAGCCCAGCCCACGCAAATGCAGAGGAAGGAGGACGGAAATGGAGCTCCCAGTCTTACACACACACAGGGATGCACAATCTGGGACCTAAGATGCAGTTACCTGGCACCACGCGCTTCAGGACGTGCAAATCAGGGAGTCGCTCTTTGCGACTCAGAAACCCTGACCTCTCATCGAACTGTAGGAAGCAGCCTTCTCCTGAGTCAGGTTATGTCTATACAGGGGTAGGCAACCTGAGGCCCTCCGGATGTTTTGTAGTACAATGCCCATCAGTCCCAGCCACCATGGCCAATAGTCAGGAATTGTCGGAGAATGTGGATTCCTGCACCGAGCAGGGGGTTGGACTTGATGGCCTTAGAGGCCACCTTCCAACTCTACTATTCTAGGCTTCTATGAGCTGTAGTCCAAAACATCTGGAGGTTTGTACACTAAATGGCCGGCCCCAACTCTCCAGGGTTTCAGAAGGGCTGCCTTTCCAAACACTCCTTGGAAATGCCAGGGATTAAACCCAGGACAGTGTGCATGCAAAGGGAGGACTCTTCCACAGAGCTACAGCCCTATCTCTCATCCCAGCGACGTGGGAGCTTGTCGAGGGAAAGTCTACACATGCTCAATGGAATGCTCTCTCTTTTCAAGGACAAGGAAGATCCTTATCTGTATCACGGAGGATATCAATGGCTACTCGTCTTGATGGCTATACGCTCCCTCCTGTATTGGAGACACTTTGCCAATGTACACCAGTTGCTGGGGGACATGGGTGGGAAGATGCTGTTGCACCCATGTCTTGCTTGTGGGTTTCCCATGGGCAACTGGTTCGCCACTGCGTGAACGGAATGATGGACTCGACGGACCCTGGCTCTGATCCAGCAGGGCTCGTCTTACGTTCAAATGTCCCAAGGTGAACTCTTACATTAGAAATTCCTTCGGGCACAAATTCAGCCCTGCAGCTCTCCCCCTCCCCCCGCAACACTGAGCGAGGAAGGGTCCTGACATACCCCCCTCCCCACCCCTATTCCCAGTAAAGCGTGCAAGCTGGCTCTTCCATTCCACCCACGTTCAAGCATGTAGGCGGTCCCTCGTGTCGTGCACGGCTTGACACAGTCCGTGGGCCCCGCCGAGGCACACGGAGTTTAACGGCGATCGACCGGGATGTATCCACACATTGCAGGCAGGAAGCTGTGCGACCTGGCAAGAACCAACCGAGAGACAGTTCCCATGACTGTCCTGGGACGGCTGGAACCCCTTACGGCTCTTGTTTTAGAAACTGAGCGCTGCTTTTTAAAGGGTTGCAAGAGCACGGGCCCCATCATTCCCCTGCTCTTGTCCCAGGGAAGCAAACACAGGTCTATGGGATGGGCAGCAAGGAAAGAAAGCCTCCCCCTCCCTTTTCTGCCTTCTACAGGGCCCTGGCTCCCTCCCGGCTCTTGACAGCTGATGTCTCTCTTTTTTCCTTCCCCAGCAGCCTCTGATTGGAGCTCTCTCTCTCTCTCTCTCTCTCTCTCTCTCTCCACCCCCCACCCCCCCCAGCTGCTTGTAGCAGAGCACGCTGGAGCCAAGGAGGCTCCAAGCTGTGCAGAGGGCAAGAGCCACTGACAGCTCTTACATAACCGTCCCGGCTCCATTCATCGGGCGGACAAAGGCGCTGACCTGCCCAGAGCCACAGGTGCCGCCTCGGAAGGGAGCCCGTTACGTAAGGGCGGAACAAAGGCGGTCCTGGAGGGCGCCAGCCCAATGAGGTCAGGAAGGTTCCTGCTGCGTGGAGGAGGGGGGCGGGAAAGGACACGGGGCAACCACCGGGCACAACCCAGGAGTCCTGGCGCCCGTTCCTTCCTCTCCAAAGCTATGCCATGAGATCTCAGCTGCAAGCTCCATTGCAACGAACCTGGAATAACCACCATACTTTGCATTCAGAATGCAGTCTCTCTCTCTCTCTCTCTCTCTCTCTCTCTCTCTCTCTCTCTCTCGCACACACACACACATGCACACTTCATACATAAGAGTGTGCCCTGAAAGGCTTTGAGTGTGTCAGGAGAGGGCAAAAGGCAAACTAATCTGCAGGAGGTTGTCTGAGATTGTTCCCCCTAGATCAGGGTTGGGCGGATTTCAGGCTTGCAAGAGCTGCACCCTGAGGTCCACCAACTGTAGCCAGGTGCAGAATCCTGGCTCAGGTTTTATGGGGGGGGGGAGGATATGTGAAGAATTAAGGAACAGGGGTGCCTCTGAGCCCAGCCCAGGGATTTGTGATCAGCAACAGCGCCAAGCTCACAAGTCTTTTTGCGCAAAAATCCGCTCCTGGGTTTCTCCCCAGCGTTCCTTCCCAGCAGCCATTTGGAAATCTGGGAAAGCTTTTCCAATTACCTTGTCAAATGACTCAAAGATCTACCAGTAAATCCCACTCTACCTTCTTCCTCTCTCCCTTCCTCCTAGATGTCTAGAGCTGCCTGCCCGTTCCAAGAAGTGAGCACAGGACCACAGATGTCCTGACTTCCAACCCCCCAACCCCCTTTCCAGCTGCCCCCCTCTCAAAATGGAGCCACTGTGGCCATCAGCCGTGGGATGGTCATACAGTGGCAGCACTTGGAAGCGAAGCTGTTGCAGGAAGTAGCCCTACTGCTTTAGCCATTATTTCCACAACCACACATGACTCTTGCAAACTCCATCTTCCACGGGGTCTCCTTGCCTCCTCCAGCTCTTGCAGAGTCCCTAATCTTTGACAGCAAGTGCATGCTGTGCCCTCCTACTGATAATCGTGGTACTGGAGAGAGGGGTGGGTGGGACATCACCCCAACCCCCCAATCACCTGCTCTAGCAGATGGCAGGAGCCCAGGAAGCCCACCTAGATCAGCCCATGTAGCTTATTGTCTACAGCGACAGGCAGTGGCTCTCCAGGATTTCAGGCAGAAACCTTTACCAGCACTACCTGGAGATGCCAGGGATTGAACCTGGGACCACTGGGATGCGAGGTTGGTGCTCTACCACTGAGCTACGTCCTCTTCCTTTATGGATCTCCCGCTACCTCCCGTCTGAGGGGAATGAGGAGGCAAGAGCCGGAATTACGCTGTTTCGTGTCTTCTGGTTTTGCTAAGGTCGGGCAGCGCCTTCACTTTAAGCAGCTGTCCCAAGTCCATGGGGCAAAATCAGTGGTGGAGCACAGAGGAGAACCCAGGTCTCCACTAAAACTGCCCAACCTGTCAACGCACCGCTCGCTAAGCAGCCCCCGACGCACGGGACACAAAGCAGCCCCCTCCCACACTTCCCCAGAATGTGTGGTTCTGCCCTACAAGCTGGGCATGACCCCTGGCCAAAGCCAGTGAAAACATCACGAGCGAGGCTGGGCACGGAAGCTGGGGGTTCATGTGGGGGGCTGGCTGGGTGGGGGCGTACCTTAGCCTTATTGAGCACCAGACCCACGAAGGTCGACAGCAGCAGCGATCCAGGCATTTGTGTCTTGGTCCGCAAGTCCTTTGGCATGCCAGGGAAAGGCGAGACGGGGGGCTCTTCAGGGAGGGTGACCGTGTAGGAATTCCGCATGCTGCAGGGTGACAGTCCACGGCCACCCCAGCTCTCTCCCCGCACGTGGGCCTGCTCCCAAAGAAGGCAAAGAGACGGGGAAGGAGGAGAGATGATGGGGCTGAGACAGCTCTCTTCCACGCCCACCCAGCTCTGTCCGCCTGGAGAGCAAGACGCGGTCCTTCAGGAGCAGTGATGGACCCGGTGCGGCCAAGGAGAGACACCGTTGATGCAGGACCGGAGCAAAGTCAGAGCACTGGAGCAGAGCAGCGTAGCTTCGTCTTCGGCCAAAGGGGAAAAGTTTGCCGGGTCCTTCTGGCCACCCGTGGAAGTCCAGGAGTGTCAGCCACCAATCTCGCTCCAGTCTGGGAAGCCACACCGGCTCTGCTCAGCACCCCCCAAGTTTCAGAGGGTCTTTACAAGCTGCTCCTGCCGTTGAGCTGTCACTCCTGGCGAAGCTAAGCTGCTGCTGCTGCTACTGCTGCTGCGTTACTGAGTTTGCTGACGGCACCTGAATGGCTCTGACATCACGCAGAGGAGGTGGAACAGATGCCTGGGCAGGCCTGCACAGAAGGGCTCCCTCGAGGGAGGTGCGGAGGGACAAGGCTGCAGGCACCTTCTGAGGGGGGAAGCCAGGGGGGAGCACGAGGAGCGGCTCCACTCGGTTCAGTTAGGACCAGCTGTCATAGCAACCTGGCTAAACAGGCCCAGAGAATGAAACAAAAAAACCCACCCCAGACACGGAACACGTAGAAACGGCTGCAGTTTTTCCTCCCAGGTGGCAGGATGATTCGATGAGCCCTATCTTAGTAAGGCAAATACTCTGTATTTCTCCCTGGCCTTTTCCTTTCGGGGAGGGGGGAGGGGCAGTGGCAGGAATTTTCGATTTTGAAGTCCGTGAAGCAATGCCTAGCATCATCTAAAGAGACCCTCCCTGCCCTCCCCATAAGATCAGAGTCTAAAATAAGACCAGAGTCTAATTGCATCACCGAGAAGGGAAGGATGTGGGCGGAAATCCCGCATTTAAACCCCCTGTGCTTTTTTTGTCATTTTGTTTTACAAACTCAAAAGCAGAGCTAAGTGACTCCCCTGAGTCCACGCATCGAGACAGCGGCACGCTCGGAATAAAACTTCGGTGTTCCAAAATGCACGCAAAGCCGTCACCAAATCGGGAGGGTCAACCGGTTGTTGCGGTGCCTGGTCCCCAACACCATGTCTGTGCGTATGGGTGCCTAATTTGGGTCCCTCTCCCCACGGACATGGTACTAGCCACGTTCCACCAGTGGAGAGCCAATCACAGCAAAGAAGGGAGCAAGCCATCCGCGCTTAATCCAACTGGAAGCAATGGTGCAGCATAATCTATAGGGGATTCCGCCAAGGGTGGGGGCAGTCGCTGTAGAGGAGAGCAGTGACATTTCACCTTTTTTGGGGGGTGGGGGGCAGCCAACACCCAAGGCATTCGTCCACTAATGCTCCACTGCAGATCAACCTAAACCATCCATACTTCGGTGGGAATGTCACAAGCAGAGATTAGGAGAGGGTTGTTTTGAGACCTTTCAAAATTCAGGATGAAGTTTTGGAAGGTTGCAAGCAAGAGAGTTATTCATGACCCAGAATCACGGCAACTCTTTCCCCTCAGGGCTCCTCTAATGGAGCGATTTCTTGCACGGTCATGATTGGCCACTCACACAAGATTTTGATCAATTTCAAGATGCTGTCAACCAACCAGGACGCCTCCTGCGGAACCCTCCGGAAATCCCAGAATGAAAAGAACCACTTTTAAAGTGGTAATAGTCGGGAAACAGCAGGATCTTCTGCCACTAGATGGCACTGACTCAACAAAACTCAATGGAAGTAAACAGAGAGGAAGTATTCAAGTCAAACCCCTTGTCGCTCTCCTCCTCCCATGTAATGCAGCCCATAACAATCATGCCAAACAAACAGGGCAGCACGAAAGCCCCGGGTAAACACCATGATTTCCCTTATTGTAGAGATGCTCTCAGTCTCCCACTGAGTCCCAAAACGACATGAGAGACCACATCCCCTTGAATTAATGTAACCAATTACCACCAAGCAGAGTATTAAAAAGGTATTCTAGGATTTTGCCATATAAAAAACATACTCATCAACCAAACAGTAACATTTTCAGTAAGAAAAGTGCACTTTTCTTTTTAGAAAAGCAACACAGCGTTAAGTTTTATTTGTTTTATTTGATAGATTTATAGTTTGCCTTTCAGGGAGAGAACCCTTACGAGGCAGCTTACAACAAATGGGGGAACATATCAAATATAATTTAAGAACAAGACATTAGAAATAAAAGCAACCTTGAAAAGCAAGAGGTAATTGCAGAAGAATTTGCTCCACATTCAAATTAGTCACACCCTTGCCTTGTTCCACCACAACCCCAAAGGTAGATCGGGATCTAATAGTAGATTCCTGGGTGACTTGGAGTCAGTGATGTGGGTTTTCCGGACAATGCTGAGATCGAAAAATTTCCAGTGCACATTAAGGTAATTTGCATAAGGTCATTTGCATTGAAGTTGGGGAATAGTTCCTATTGGAAAATTTTCCAGTGCAAATTTGATTCATTTGCAAAGGAAATTTTTCAATTTGTATCTGGAAATATTCTGATGCCCTGGAACAGGGGTGAGTAATTTGTGGCATCTCCAGATGTTTTGCCCTACAATTCTCATCAGCCCTCACTACTGCCAAGCTCACAAGGGCTGCTGGGTGTTATAGGCCAAAACATCCGGCCAGCCACAAATTGCCCTCCCTTGCCCTAGAGAGATCTAATTTTGCACGTTTATTTTATGTGTATTTAGGATTTTTTATTGCTATTTTAATAATGTGTACCATGTTTTTAATCAGTTTTATGTATTTTATCATATTTTATATTTACTGTTGTTCCCCGCCTCGATCCAAACGGAGAGGCGGATAAGAAATAAAAATTATTATTATTATTATTATTATTATTATTATTATTGTTATTATTAAACAAAGCTAAAGTATGTTAATCTTTTGTCCCAACACACCACAAATATTTGAAATATCTGAGGAGGGAAATTAAAGCAGAATTAATGCAATTTAGAAGTTATGTTACGTTGATTTTTTTTTAAAAAATGTAATACTTGTAAAACTTTAAAGATGTACTTCTTTTACATTGTTTAAATTTAAGGAAGGAAATCCAAAGGTCCTGAAAACCGTTGACACACAAATTAAGCTTAGCAACCCAAAGGAATGTGCATGACACACCGTCAACCACTCATCAGTTTCAACAGAGTTCAACTCTGCTCCACTGAGGTTGTTGGGACACCTTCAGTTTCACACTCTCTATATTCATTCGTTCCATTTAACACTGAGACATACGTTTATTTCAATGCCACATATGAATGCTAGGGACGATCGCCTGAAAAACATGAACTGAAACCACCAAGCCTTCCTGATATTATATTTGCAACTGGCATACGTTCCTTTTTTTACTAGTGAGCTCACGAAACGGAAGATTTTCCGTGGAAAAATAAAGCACCGGGAATTTTTCTAGCCCACATCGTTGCTTGTAGCGAATCAGCAAGGGTTTTAACTGCCAATTCCTGGAGTGAGCATACGCTCACAGAGGTACTCTTTACCTTTCTTTAATTCTAACTGCACATCTGCTCCACTTAGCAAACTCTCGGTTCTAATTGGTGGTTCTTGGAGGTTTAGTAAAATAAAGAAACTCCAAAGTAGATCCCACAAGCTTGAATCTGCTTATCGCTGGTCTAGTTATACTCTTAAGCTAATGTTTGCTGAGAAGGTTCCAAACTCCAAGTTAATTTTGAAGATCTGAGCCACCGCTGATGCAAAAGGCGGATTCCTTCAACCCGAGTTCATGATTTAAGGGCATGAACATTCTAGTGTCACAAATGCTGAGTAATAGCAGTAGAATACTTCTTGCCAATGAGTAAAATTTTAAAAGATGTCAGCCATTTTCATGTTTACTTCACAATCTTTACAGTCTTTACTCTGATGTAAATTCCACTATGTTCGATAGAGTTTGCTCTCAGTCCAGGTAAGCGAGTGTAGCACTGTCGCCTCAGCGATCCTTAGTTTGGGCTTAAACTTGAACAGGGTCTGAAAGCACTCCCAATTCCCTCTTCTTAACAAAACACGAACAGGGACTTCTTGCTAGTGGCTCCCAATCGTGAATGCTTTCCCCAGTGAGTTCCGCCTGGCACCAACATTGTCATCCTTTCACCACCAAGTTAAGACATCCCTCTACTCTCTGATATCTGATGGCATATGATGGGCTTCTTAATTTAGTTTTATCGGGTTGTGGAATGTTATTGTTAATTGTGTTTAGCTGTTTTAAATTATTTTAAATGTTTGCATTTATTTTTGTTTTAAGATGCCTTGAGCCTTTTCTAAGGAAGGCTAATAATAATAATAATAATAATAATAATAATAATAATAAATATCCTATCAAGCCTAAACTGGAATGGTTTGGATGCAGAAAGAGTGCCTCTGAGCCTGCCCAGAGGGCACTTCCCTCATTACAGCCAACTTCTACACATCTGGGGCAAGAAAGCAAAGCATGGCGTACAGCTTCTGAAAAACAGAACAGACCATCTGCCTTTCTCTTTTAATAAATCAAGCCCCGTCCAATGTGTTTCGTATTGCCTCCATCCGTCCTCCAACAAATCTCTTTTTGCCGACACTACAAGGAAACTAACTTTAGCTTGGATGAGGCAGAGCTATTTTTGGCAGTGCTAAAAATAAATCCAGGGAGGCAGGGTGTTGGTGTGTGTGTGTGTGTGTGTGTGTGTGTGTTTTGCAGCGTTATGTATCTACAGGAATTTTAAACCTCCGATCAGCACGCCACTGTCACTCCAGTTAATGTAGTCGATGAGCCCAGAAATAAAAGTGCATGGTGTATCAGACAGACTGACGCACCAAGAGACACAAACGCTCCCATACGCACACAGAACAGAGATGTGCGCATGGTGCATTGTTAGACAATCCACATGAAGCCAAGCGATAGGCGGAAAGTGTCATTAGGGCTCTAAAACTGCACACAAAGGGTGATGCGTCGCACTCAGCGTGAGATGAGATGGTGTGCAGGGAAGGAACGCAAGCTTGCTATCCACACAGAGCTGTGAGTCCAGAAATGCAGACAACTGGACAATTCAATATTCAGACACTCCAGGTATCATACGGGCAGACGGACTGTGGGCACCTTTGTTTATGTGGCTCCCAGAGGGCCAAAGATAGTCACAGGGGGAGCCCCAAACGGAGCCGTTAAGAGATTCTTGCGCCATCCCCACCCCCGCTAATTCATTTCAAATGGGGTTGTTGCATGAGAGAATGACCAGAAATATCCAGAGGTATCGTTTTCTCTGGGAAACTCAGCAGCAGAAGAGGATGCAAGAGTCCTGACTCCCTGCCAATGATCAAGCTACAGCTGGACTGTGGGGGTGAAGTCCACTCCCGCAAAGTGACCCACCCAGAGAGTGGCAGATGACGAGAGCATCAGGACAGCTGAAGCAAGCTCCATTTTATTCTTGTGGTCATCATGGGGCTAAGATTTAACTGAGTTTAAAATGCAAAGCAGGAAATGCTCAGAGTATTAAGAACAACCAGCCCTGGCAGGGCGAAAATCTGCCAAACTGCACCCATCGTGGTCTCTCTTCAGCATCTCATGACCACAGGTACACTACCTCTGGACATGGAGACTCTGCGGAGTTCTCTTGGCTGTTTGCCATCCATAGTCCATTCCTCCACCAATTTGTCTTAGCTGGGGGACACTGGGAAGACTTCACCATGCTGGCAAGCACTCTGCCTGCCTCCGGGGCTGTTGTATCTGCTCCGGGATCAGAGATCACCATGAGGATTCTCCTGTGCACAGCCCAGTAACTCTGATCACAAGAATCCAGGAAGGCTCCTCTGGTCTAAATCCGAATCCTTCCCCCCACTCCACTAAAACCACAAACTGAAGAGTCGTGTACAGGTGAGCATACGGGAGAGATTGCTTTCCTAGTTTTGTAATGTCTTAAACAGCTCCACTCTAAGTCTCAGATGGCCAAAAATTCCTAGAAGCTGAGTTACAGAAGGAACAGGAGGCAAACAGCAGTGGAGGCAAGTGAGGGTAAGGCAGACCTCATGTGCCCTCGTAGCCCCTGCTTGTGGGTTAAGCACAAGCCCCTGGGGCCTTTAACAGTTGTGCAGAAGTGGAGGGTTCAGCAGGAACAAAAATGTCCCTTGCATGGTTAGATGGTTGTAGTAACAGGCTCTCCATGGAGGTGCCCTTGAAGGTGGCTCCGAAACTTCAGTGGTCCAGAATACGGCTGCCAAAGTAACCAAGCGGAGTCGTCAGCACGTTGGATCACATCATCTAGATCCTTCATGATCTATGCTGGTTGCCGACCTGTTTTGGGAGCCCAGCTCAACATGCTGGTCTCTGACCTTCAAAGCACGAAACACAGCCTGAGAACTGAGTATTGCAAGAACCGCTCCCCGTACCAGACCACCCTACTACAACCCTCTCTGCCGTTGGATGCACGAGAGACGGAGCCTTCTTTTTTAAAATGTTATTTGCAATTAGAACAACCCCCCCAAAAGAGGAGAGGACACAACACTTTGTTGGGGGCGGCGCTCAGGATTTGGAAGGGCCTCCCAAGAGAGGTCTGCCCAGCTCCGTCACGTTGCTCACCTCCTTTTGGCTGGGATGCGAAGACGGATTTATTTCAGGGTTGTTTCCTGCTGATCGTTTTTAAAGGTTTTATTGCTGCCGCCATGCCCCCCCATAAATGCTGTTGTTACTTTGTTTTAGAATCACAGAATCATAGAATGGTAGTGTTGGAAGGGGCCTCTAAGGCCATCAAGTCCAACCCCCTGCTCAATGCAGGGATCCACCTTAAAGCATCCCTGGCAGATGGCTGTACAGCTGCCTTTTTAAGGTCTCCAGTGTGGGAGAGCCCTCGACCTCCCTAGGTAATTGGTTCCATTGTTGTACTGCTCTAACAGGCAGGAAGTTTTTCCTGATATCCAGCCGGAATCTTTCTTCCTGTAACTTGAGCCCATTATTCTGTGTCCCGCACTCTGGATTGATCGAGAAGAGATCCTGGCCCTCCTCCGTGTGACAACCTTGCAAGTATTTGAAGAGTGTGATCATGTCTCCTCTCAGTCTTCTCTTCTCCAGGCTAAACATGCTCAGTTCTTTCAGTCTCTCCTCATAGGGCTTTGTTTCCAGACCCTTGATCATCCTTGTTGCCCTCCTCTGAACATGCTCCAGATTATTTGCTGGATGTCTTATTGTACCATTCTTCTTGGGTTCTACGATTTTTCTTTGATTATTTAGTAGAAAACGTTAGAATTGAAATTTGAGTCCGTGTGTGTGTGTGTGTGTGAAGGGAGGGAGAAGGAAAAAGCTTAGAGCAGCATTCCCCAACCTGCTGCCCTCCAGATATGTTGGACTACAACTCCCAGCATCCTGTGCTGGCTGGAGGATGCTGGGAATTGTAGTCCAACACATCTGGAGGGCAGTACTTTGGGGAAAACTGGCTAAGAGGGTCATGGCCTTTGTGACTTTGCTTGGTGAGCTTCCGATTTGGCTGCTGGCAGACACAGGAGGGAACCTGTAGGTGGACGTTGGTCTGATTCAGCAACGCTCTTCTTATGCTCTTGCTATCTCTTTCAAGTATGTCAGGGGGAAAGGGCTGCAAAATATTAATCTAACTGAATGCCGCACCGCTGCTGGACACATGCTAGTGATGCTGGTGTATCATGATCATATGTAACTTGCGTCACTCATGGCACACAACCCAATCCTGGTCACAGGAGGCTGCAGCCTCTCTCCACGCCACACGCCCATACCACACACACACACCTCCCGTTCCCAGAAAATTTGCATTGCAATTTACACTTGAATTGAATCCTCTTTAAAAATTATTCGAAGATTGCTTCCTGGCTTGGACAATCAAAAACCAAGGCCGGAAAATAAGCGGCAGGGGTCATTAACTCCCCATAAACTCCCCTGCATAACCCCAGGCGCTGCCGTATCCGGTTACCAAATAGCTGAACAAGGAGGCAGCAGAGGGAATTCAGCCTGGGCCTCCGTGACCCCCGGCCACCTCTCGAAGGACTGCGTTTCAGAGCAACTCCTGCATGTGGCCTCCTGCAAGGGGAGAGGGCAGCGGGCTGCCTGCTGTATAGGTTGGACTACAACCCCCATCAGAGGCACTAAGCCTATATACACTAGTTCTTGGGGAACAAGGGTGGGAGGGGGCTTTTGCACCTATGTCCTGCTTGTGGGTTCCTGGTTGACAGCTGGTTGTCCACAGTGTGAGCAGAGTGCTGGACTAGATGGACCTTTGGTCTGATCCAGCATCAGGGCTTTTCATATGGTCTTATGGGTGGTGGAAGGACCAGAATGCGAAGGGTCAACATACAAATCTGGCTTCTATAGAACTCACTGCCACTCATTTGGACGGCTTTAAAAGGGGGGTGGAAAAATTCCTGCAGGAGAAGGCGATCAATGGCTACTAGCCCTGATGGCTAGGTGCCACCTCCAGTAGCAGAGGCAGTAACCTGGTTGCTGGGGAACATGGGTGGGAGGGTGTTGTTGCACCTGTACCCTGCTTGTGGTTCCCTGGTCGACAGAATGTCAGCCACTATGTGAACAGAGTGCTGGACTGCATAGTCCCTTGGTCTGATACAGCATCAGGGCTCTTCAAAATTGCTTTGAAGAGGCGCAACTTTTCTCTATTTCGGGCTCAGGCTGTTTCTTACGTGAGACCAGGGCTGGGGAGAAAGTAGGCTGGATGTCCACCAGCGGACAAGAGCTCATTTCTGGCAGACCCTCGAACGTTCACCAGGGCTCTGGGTTGAACCTTGGCCTCCACTACAAAAGTGCGTCTTCAGTCCTCAAGAGTGTAAAAAAGTCTGCACGTGTGGGATCCCGGAACACAAGAGTAGTTACACCTTAACTACTATTGAAGCAGAGGTCGACTACCCCGAGGTCCGAATACCGTTTCGGCAAAGCTCCAGGCCTGCTTTCCAGCGGTGGGCGTGGCCAAAGGCAAAAGGGGGTGTGGCCAAAACACCAGCGTCTTTTAACTTAAAGGGCTTCCTGCCAGTAACTGAGCATTTGGAAAGGCGTTTTAACCTTTTAGACTGGAGGAATAAAAGGATACCGGGTGTGTCCCTATAGACAATTCCACGTGCCACCAATCCGTAGGCATTGTGCGAATATATCGTCATTCCCTCCTTAACATTTGGTGGTTTTTTGTTTTTTTAAAAGCAATGGGAAAACAAGGGAGGGGTGGAAATTGAAGAAGATGCCATCTGGATCCCCTAAAACATTCCATGTTGGAGGCAGGGCAGTTGCACAAGAAAAGCCTCTCCCAGAAGCACCCTCGGAGTTCATGCCTTCGCGCTTTGTAAAATGTAGGCACGCTCTGACGGCCTGCGGGGATTCTAGTTCCAAAAATGAGCAGGCGGCGCCAAGTGGATGCTAGCCAAGCTGCACCTGATAGTAGGAGACCTGCATGCAAGAGCCAGGCTTATCGCCCGAGCTGATAGTCTTGTGAGTTTGCCACCTGCTTTGTGCTGAAAAGGTCTGGGGTGCAGGAGTGATACCGGCACATTTTATTGCAGCGCAATTGTGCAGGTAAACAAACCAACCCCAAAGGTGAGCACACAGGTATGCACAGGTCGACCTATGCCTGTACCTGCCCAGAAAGGACGACCTTTGCAGTGGGGAGGACAAAATCCCTCTCATCCCCCCTGCCTTTTGCAGCTGCTGCCCCCTTTTCTTCCTCAAGGCTCCTCCGCTGTGCACAGGTGAGAATGACAGCTGCCTCCTGCCAAGCCCCTCGCTCATCCCCCCCATAACCCAATCTTCCTTCTCAGCCAGCCCTCTCAGCGCCTGCCCCAGATGGAGCCAGATGGCGTGTGGGTCCGTGTGAGAGGGTGTGGGCGACGCCAGCCGGGAGAGGCGGGATTCAGCCTGGTATCTTGGCTGAGCCTCGTATGGTATGTTCAGCTGCCAGCCAAAAGCCAGAGAGGGTGGGAGCAACTGAGGGAGCGGAGGAGACAGGGCAGAGAGTTTCTGGGTTGCAAACCAACCCTGCGGTGTGGGGAGGGAGGAGAGAGAGGATTTGGGGAGAGAAAGGGAGGGACAGAAGGGGAGGAGCAGAGAGACTCCCATCAATAATAATAACAATAACAATAATTTACATTTATATACTGCCCCATAGCCGAAGCTCTCTGGGTGATTTACAAAGATTAAAAGACCAAACATTAAAAATCAATATACAAAATTTAAAACCACAAAACCATAAAACCATAAAACATAAAAGAGATGCCTGCAAAAGGGATTAATGGGGAGGATCTGACGCGGACCCAAGACGTACGTTTCTTAAATGTGGGATGCCAGGGTTCGAGCCACAACTGCGTAGGATGGTGAATCAGATGCCAATAGGGGGCACACACAAGTGAGAGCAGATTATAGCCAGGCATGGGGAACCAGAAGGAGGTTTGGCTGCGGAACTGGATGGCTGTTGTGCCACAAGCGATGCGCTATTATATTCCACATCCACTCATAACAAACCCTACTTTTGGATGCTGGCAAGGGAGGCGAAGGAGGCAATGCTCAGGGTCATGCGCGTGTGCGCTTTTAGCCACAGAGTTTTGCCAGGTCTCTGCTCTGGATCGGAGCCTTTGCTCTTGGTCTCCGGAAAGTCAAGCCCGCTCCTTAATTCTAGGCAAGGCCTCATCTTCACGCCGCCGGGAGCGCTGCGCCTTGATGCCTCCCTGGCGTCGCACGGCGCATTTACACCCCTTACGCCAGGCGACGCAGCAGCTGCTGGAGTGGGTACTGGGAGCCTGGCTCCCTTACTCCCAGGTAAGTGTTTTTTTTACAAATGGGGGGAAGGACTGCGGAGGTGCATTGGGGTTTCCCCCAACTTTAAATGTGGGGGGGAGGACTGCCGCTAACTAAAAAAGTCGCGTTTAATGGCCGACTTTTTTAGTTTGTGGCAAAGGGCCTTTGCCCCTGCATGTCTTTGCATTGGCAGCTGCATCATGTAACGCAACTGCCGTCAGTACGAAGACATGTCAATGGAAACTCTCCTTCTAGAGGTACCCCAAGAGAGAAGGCTGCGGTTTTTCAGTCATCAGAGGAAAGGCACTTTGTACATACTCAGAGATGCTTCGGCTATGGGGCGCTATAGAACTGCAAATAATAAGAAAAATTATAATAACCGTTTCAGAATGAAGACTGAAGTGGAAAGTTACCAGCTTGGGTGTGCGAGGATTGGAGTTTAGAAGATAGCCCACGTATGCAAAAGAATATGAGCCTCTGCAAAGATGGCTTAAGTGCTCTGCTACCCCTATGTCTAGACTACGGGCTTACTGCAAACAGGCCTGGCCCCATGGAAACTTCACTGAGCTAGCTGCAGCCAAGCAAACAAACAGAGCTGTTGGGGAAGGGCTCCATCTGAACAAGCCGTTCTCCAGGATTGAGCCCTCCTAAGCTCTTCTGCATGCCTTGGATCATGCATGGCGACAGCGTCCCTAAACTTGTCCTGAGCGGCTTCCCGCTGAAACCCACAACCGGTTCCCCATCACTGAGATTGCATCAAATGTGGCCCACATGGTTCTAACCCGTTTTGGCCTTGGAATAGCCTTGAAGACTAGAAACTTGCTTTTAAAAAAAGAAGATGCTGCACCCCTCACACAATGCCAGTTTTTGTATTTGCATGGAATTATTAAGTACGATCTTATTATTGATAATGATGGATAATCACAGCACACACATGGCAATCCTCATCCTCACAGCCTGCATATGGATCCTGGTGATGCCCTCTCATCAATATACCTTTTGCCCCGGATAGGTGGAGACGGGCAGTGAGGCAAAGACACTCTGCATATGCTCAGGAATGCTTTGTTACTCCTACAATGTTCTCAGGGTAAACCTTGACACTGGGAATGCCGGTTCTGGGCCTAAACCTTGGCTTGCATTCGCATTGCAGCTCCAGAGCATCCGTGCTATTCTGGGGAGAGGCAATACAAGAGCTCCTCCGCAGAGGGGAAGGAGGGCTCAGGTCACCAGGGAAGGACAGTCCTTCATGAATGGCAGGAAACCTCCCTTGTGCCCAGGGAGTAACGCCAGCTGGATTGGCCGTGCCAAAACGGCCTTTTCTAGTGGGAGGAACATGCACGGGGGGGGGGGGGCTGATGTCACCTCTGCTCTGTTGACAGCCAGCGGTGGCTGAACGCATCAGCAATGCAGCTGTGGATGTTCTGCACCCAACTCTTCCTCCCCCCTGCCCAGGGCCTTGATGCTTTCCTCCTTTGCTCTACCCTGTGCTGACTGCTCATCAAACACTGCTGAACCATGAGCCGCAAAAAGGGGCCAGCTAAACACTCTTCCACTCTGCTTCTCATGCCTTTCCCAGACCGGAACCTTCATCCGTTCACATCTGAGTCCAACCTCTCCTGAAATTCCTGTTAGTCGATCCCCAAAATGCCAAAGATTAGGCTGACCAGATAAAATCCAGGTCAGGGCTCATGTAACTTTAACAGTTGTAGAGAAAAGGGAATTTCAGCCAGAGTCATTTGTGTGCAATTAGTTCCCGGTGAAATTCCCTCTTCATCACAACAGTTAAAGGTGCAGGCACTATACTAGAGTGACCATATACAAAAGAAGGCAGGGCCCCTGCAACTTTAACTGTTGTGATGAAGAGGGAATTTCACCAGGAACTAATTGCATTCAAATGACACTGGCTGAAATTTCCTTTGCTTTACAACTGTTAAAGTGACATGAGCCCTGACCTGGATTTTATCTGGTCACCCTACCAAAGATAGATTCAGAAAGCATCAAAACACAAGCAAAGCCCTGCTGTCCAGATCAATCTCTGTCGCAGAAAAAAGTGTGGATAATGGATTTCTTCTTCCCTGCTTTACCCCAGAGTGACTTAGGGCGCAAACCTATGCATGTTTGGATACGAAAAACACCCCCCAGGCTTAGCAATAAAGTAATAACTATTTTTTCCTAATTAATTATTACGAGTCGTATCTTGCTGCTTTAAGAACTTTGCCCTAAAATGTAGGCATTCTAAAGCACAACACTCAAAGTTGGCTAAAAGCAGCAATGCAACTCATAAGGGTAATTACCTAGTTATAGTATTTAAGCTATTAATGTTATACGAAGCCTAGGATGATGATGGCACAACCAGGACCACTAACGTCTCACATGAAGAGCTTCCTAAGGTTGGAAAGCAGAAATAGGAGATGCCATGTGCAGGAAAAAAGTTCTGGGGCACGATCCCTAGGGGGAGAACCGGCTCAGAAGAAGACTCTACTGTCGCAATTCGCAGACCTCGTCACGCTTGGGTCCGATCCTGCCGGAAACGTTGCTTGCTTCAGCAGCGCCTTCCCAGGAAGGTCCATTTCCGGCAGTGAAAGGGTGAATACTACAGAGCCTCTGTAATCAGGTCTGTCTTCCTGTCAGTCTTTCTCTCCCTGGCACTAGTCCCTGGTGTTTATGTAACAGGTATAATTGTTTAATACTCGCTGGAGAACGGAAGCGCACACACACATACAGGGACTCTTGTCATGTCAACAAGCCCCAGAGGAGCCGATTAAGGAAGGCTTGGGGAGGGGCCGACCAGCAGCACTCCCCAGGGCTCATCGGGACGGAGCCAGCGGTCTCAGCACATGGAGGGGTGCGCAGCGGGCGTGTGGGGAGGTGCAGCTTCCTTGGTGCAGGCAGGCCAGCCCTTTCCCTGGGCGTAACACAGCAGCAAAGTGCAATCCGTTCATCTTTATGGGCGCAAGACGCACAGGATGTTTGGTGAAGTCCCAGGGAGACTGATAGGAATCTTGGAGCCCCGTTTAGGGAAAACCTGGGTTTAAGCCATGCACGGAGAAGGTGGAATCTCCAGATATCGTCGGACTGCCACGCCCATTAATCCCTCAGCACTGTCCAGGCTGGGAGTTGCCGTCTGACAGCGTCTGGAGAACCACACCTTCCCTAGCTCAGCTTCAGCAGGGGCAGGAGAGGAGTTTTAGAACAGAAGGATGAGGAGAGCTGTACCGTTTCGGTGGAACTTAAGGATCCACTGGATCAGGCCCATCTCATCCAGCACTCTGTTCAGAGAGGGGACAACCAGCTGCCCCTGGGAGACCCACAGGCAGGGCATAAGTGCAACAGCACCCTCCCGTCCATGTTCCCCAGCAACTGATGTAAACTGGCATACTGCCTCTGATACTGGAGGTAGCGTATAGCCATTGATAGCCTTCTTCTTCTCTTCCTCCTCCAGAAATTTGTCTAATTCTCTTTTGAAGCCATCCAAATTGGTGGCCATCACTACATCTTGTGGCAGTGAATTCCATAGTTTAACTCTGCGCTGTGTAAAGAAGTCCTTCTTTTTGTTTGTCCTGAATCTCCCACCCATTAGCTCCATGGGATAAAGACCCCCATTGGGTTCTACTATTACGGGAGAGGGAGAAAAACTGGAGAGTCAGAAGACAGCTTGGTGTAATGGAGAGAGTTCTGGGGATCTGGGTTCAAACGTTCGCCCTTGGCAGCAAAGCATCCTAGGGTGAATTCTAGGGTCAGCCTAGCGCATCTCACAGGATTGTTTTGAGACGAAAGTGATGGTTAAGCAGTTGGGAAAAAGACACACACACACACACACACTGGTGTCAACATGCACCAAGACTTTGGCCCAAACACACATGATGGAATAAATTGTCCATGTGCGTGGGGTGTGTGTGTGTAAAATACACACCGGTACGTTTGCATTTTACCTGTCTTCCACTACCACCCAGCCTCTGCAACCAACAGCTGTTTTGGGAGGGGTGCATTTGGGGTGGCGGATTCGAAGGGCACAATTTCTATAGCCCCTGATCCAAATTGTTGCCTCCCCTCACTCCCATTGCCCGCGATGGCTGATTTCAAGTAAAAGAAAGGAACACCAGGGCTATCTGATCATGGGCATCCTAGATCATGTGAAGTTGGGCCCTTGAGAACATTTTAATGCTCAAGGCCAACGTTATCTTGTGTGACTTATGGACTTGCTTTTCAATGTGAAAGAGACATGTGGAGGAGAGGCATTTGTCCTGCAAATGAACATTCTGGCCAACACGGTGCAGGTTGTTTTTTTGTTTTTTGTTTTTTTTACAAGAGCATAGCAAAATGATTGAAGAACTTCAAAACCTGAACGCTGCTTTTCGTTTAAGCCCTGCTATTCCGCGCGTAAGAGTCACAGGCAGCATGAGGAGTTAGTGGGTGACCGGAGGCTGTTCTTGATGGAGCCATTCCTCATGGCCTGTCACCCAGGCGTCCCTAACCTGAGAACACAGGCAGCCTGAGGCAAAGGCTGGCTGCAGGAACAAGTGATCCATGGTTCATTTGACCCCGGCATGGCAAAAGCAGGTGGCTGAGCCATGACCGTGTCGCCAGGTGGGTATGACGACGGCAACTCAGACCCGCCCTGCGTCTAAGCGGGGACTTCAGAAGGTGTCCTTCGGCTCTGCAGATGCTGAGGCTGGAGGCTGCACGGAGCATGTCAAAGTTTCATGCGGAGCACACGTAAAGTTGCATGCAAGCCACGGTTTACCTCTGCTCTGCTCTGGACCCCTGGGTGGTTGGTTTGGCACTTTTTTTTTTTATGCTAATAACCAGCTCAAGAAGTTGCGAAGTAGGAAGGCAGGGCCTGCAGGTATTCAGCATTTTAAAAAAAACATAGTAACTACACACACCGTGGTAAGCCAGAAAAACTGACTCAGACAACTTAAAATGGGGGTGGGGTGGGGGTGGGGGTGGGGGGGGGGAGGAGAGAGAAAGTGGAACCAAACTCCTGCTGCCCGGAAGCCATAGCGGGCGAAGTACTTCCACGCCTGAAGTAAACCAAATTCTGCAAACTGTATTTGTCAGGCGAATTAAACAACAAGGCAACGTTAAGCAAACGGATGCTGAACTTGGAAGGATAACACGGGAGCCATAAAATGTGGGGTTGCCTCCGGATGAAAAGAAACCTTATAGTCAGTCAACTCAGTTTGTATACGGGTAAAAAGAAGAGCTTTTAAGAAAAGAAAAAAAAACATATACAGCTGGGATCATCTTAGAAGAGGCATTCCCCTGCTTACAGGATGCATCTTCTAAAGGTGGCACCCAATGAATCGGGGCACCTTTATATTCTATTGAATTTAAATAAATAAACCCATTCATCTAACCAATGAACATAAGACGAGCCCTGATGCTGGATCAGAGCAAAAGTCCATCTAGTCCAGCGCTCTGTTCTCACAGGGGCCAACCAGCTCCCCATGGGCAACCCCCCAAGTGGGACTGAATGCAACAGCACCATCCCACCTATGTTCCCCAGCAACTGGTGTACATAGGCATAGTCACGCTTAGTCACAATTCCATTCAAAGTTGCAGCCCCAATTAAATTAATTTGTGCTCTTAAAGCCCGGGGGGGGGGCGTTGTGCGTTTGTACATGTTTCAAAGGAGGGAATCCCCTACGGAAATTAAAACCTTGCACAGGCCTCAGTTTGGCTGGGGCTGTACTCTGCAGCGTATTTAGCAAAATGGCCAATACGTTTCTTTTCGGTCGCACAGAAAAGGCACAACGTGGCACATTCCCCCCCACCCCCCCGGTAACATGCCCAAAGTGACCGGAGTGCCTTACCGGAGCCTCCTTGGCCAGGATGTCTGTCCGGCTCTCTGTCCGCTCCCACTGCTGAACGGAGCAGCGGCTGGTGGGGCGCAGCGTCGGGGTGATGACCTCTGGGGTGCAGCCATAGAGGCCGGGGCCTGGGGAGCGCCCGCCCTTGCGGCCGTAAGACTCCAGATAGTCTTTGACGTAATCCGAACGCTGGGCAGACTGGTAGAGGCCCTGCAGGGTGCACAGCTCCTGGCGGGTGCGGGCGACGAAGGGTCCGCGGGTGGAGGTGGATGGCTCGGGGCGGTATGGGTCAGATGACAGGTGCATGCTGGACAGGTCCCGAGCCAAGTCCGAGTGGCTGCTGGATTTCTTGCGGCCCAGGCCGGCGGTGCCATAGCTGTTGCTGCCGAAAGAGTAGCCGGTGGCTCCACCGCTCAGTCCTCCACTGCTTGGGGGTCTCACCGGGATCCTACCATAAGCGGGGCTCAGCCTGGTGCCGGAGTCTGGGCGCTGGAGCAGCCGCCCTCCGCCGTCGTAGCTCAAGGATGAGGACGAGGAAGTGGCCCCGGACGTCCGCAGGTGAGAGGAGCACAGGTAACTGGAGGCCGTGGTGGGCTTGTAGCCGACTTTCTCCTTGTCCGGGTACGAGGCGGAGAGGTTGGAGGAGTACGAGGAATAGTTGCCATAACTGGTAGAGGCCTTGCTGTACGAGGAAGGCGCGTCAGAGTAGCGGGGGCAGTCGGCATAGCGCTTCAAGGTCGAGGAGATCTGGGACATCCTGAGGGACGGAGCATGGGGGGTCGTGCTGGTGGCATCGACTGGAAGGGAAAAAAAAGTAGAACAGAGGCTGAGGGCGGCTGGTGTTTGGAGCATGAGAGGTCTCACAAACAGAGCGTCAGGTGCACCACCCGCCAAGGGTCGATTCACACATATTGGTACACCCAGAGCCACGGGGGTGTGGGGGGGGGGAGAGGGAAATTCGGAGCGATCGGTGGTGTAGCAGAGCCAGGGGGGAGTTAAAAGATTCAGGGCCCAATTTTTCCATGAGTGTCAACGGCAGGTTTTATAACGATTATGCTATTATTTGCTACATGCATCTACCGTCCCACGGCAGAAGCTCTCTGGGCGGTTTACAAAGATTAAAACATTGAAGACATGGTGCATTATTTACTATATTGTCCCCTGTATAAGGAGGTTAGGGCCCGCTTTTTGGGGGTCCTTTTGAAAGTAAGAGCAGGTTGGCCAGTGGTTGATAAAATCTGTGATTTGTTAGCAGGACACTCCAAAGCTATTACAATTGAAGTAGCAACTTCTGCAGTGGCAGCAATAAAAATTCGCCAATCCCTCCTAGAGGAAGCTGGAGTGGACTGCAGGGGGGATCATTTGTATTAGGTAAACTTTAGCTCTCATATCAGGCGGTATTTAGTATGGGCAAGTTGTAAGGATGGGATTGATTTTATGGTTGTGACGGCCTTTGTGCTATATACAAATAAAAAAATTGTTGTTGTTGTTGTTAACATTGAACATTTAAGAAAACAGGTATACAAAATTTGAAACCCATAAAAACATAAATAGAATAATAAACAAAATACAAAAAAACCATAAAAAATAAAAGAGATAATAATAATATATTTATTTATTTCTAACCCGCCTCTCCCTCTGGAACGAGGCGGGGAACAACAATGAATATAAATACAAGGACCATAAAATAGATAAAACATTAAAAACAAATAAAAACGAATACATTATTAAAAGCATCTTAAAACTCAACTGGGTAGGCCTGCCGGAAGAGATCAGTTTAAAAGAACATTGATCTGGCGTCAGAAAACTGAACATACGCTGTTAAATGCCTGGGAGAAGAGAAGAGTGTTGACCTGGCACCGAAAAGATAACAATGTTGGTGCCAGGCGAGCCTCGTCGGGGAGCCATAATTGGGGAGCCACCACTGAAAAGGCCGTCTCCCTTATTCTAAGTTTAATTGCCATGTGGAGGAGGGATTTCATGTGGGGACAAAGTAACCCTTCCCTCCCCAACTGTGCTGCCCCTGGAAATGCCCCCTGCCCCCGGCATAGCAGTTAAACTTGGGAAAAACAGAATTCCATTTCCCCCCTAAGCATAATTGCCATTAAGCAATTAATGGAGGGGCAATGCAGCCACATGTGGTAAGGAGGGTGGCTGTTCCAGCGCTGACTCCAGCACCAGGCTGAGCCCCACTTATGGTCTGATCTCGGTGAGACCCCCAGCACTGCCCCTGAACTGCAACTAAGCAGAGAAAAAAGCTTTCTATTGACACGAAGGGATACTTAGGTCCCTGGGGAACAGACCCCAGATCATGGAAATAGATCTGGGGCCATGAGAAATTGATCCAGGGCCATGGGAGATAGATTGGGGGCAATGGGTGAGAGCTTTGAGGGCCATGGGAAATAGATTCAGGACTACTGGAAAAGGATTTGGGGTCATGGGAGATAGATTCGGGGGCATGGGAGATCTGGGCGACAAAATTTGTAACGCACCCTCAAATCCTAATGGGAGTATTAGTAACGGAGTACGTTCAGCCTGGAAAAGAGACGAACGGGGAGAGGTAGCCTGACAGGTGTCACACCAATGAGGGCAAAGGGTTGTTGTCTGCTGTGCTCCCCAAGGACAGATGAGATCTAGTGAGATGAAGCTACAGGAGTGTGAATTTCAGCTGAACATGAGGAGAAGTTTCTAGACCGGAAGAGCCAGTCCCATAGTGGAATCCATGACCTACAGGGGTGCGGGGCTTTTCCCTCGCTGGAGCTCTTCATTTGTTGGGATGCCTGGCTCTCCGCCAGGGCCATCGTGCCAAGACCGTGAAAGCTACACAGCTGAAACTTGCCATACATACTAAGGGGCCCCTAAGGGTGTACACTTTGGGTGTTTTTCTTTAATCACATTGATTTAAATTAATTTCAATGCAGTGCCAGATTCAGTTGCTAGGTGGCAGACTTCCTCAACCAAAACAATAGCATTGCTGCCACAAGTTTGATCCTGGAGTGGAGCAATCCGACGGCCAGTTACATGCCTTCCCCCTTGTTTGGGGGCAGCCCCCTCTCAAGGAAATGGAGCGGACAGACCCCTCCGTTGGGGGCTATAGCAGTGCGCCATAGCAGGGGCCGTGTACGTTTGCTCGAAGGCTTCGCTGTATTAAACTAACAGCGATTCCAACCCGCGTGAAACCAGGTTCCGTTCGCTAGTTTAAAAGGAGGGGGGGTGGAAATAAACCCAGCCACCGACTGTATGGGGTGTGTGCAGAGACAACCACCACGGAGCCAACTTCAAAACAGGAACAGCAGGTGGCATAAACAGAAACTCAACACCCTACCCTGGTTTCTTTGCAGACTATGTTGACATTACTACTAGCGCCCGCAAGAATGCGTAAAGGGCCCTGATGCCCCCTGCTGGCTAAGAGCATTTTTGCAAGAGGGCAGCGATTGGAGGAAGACCAGATTTCCTCTTGGGGATCTCTTTAACTGGATGCAACCTATATAGGGCAGCGGGGTGGAACTTCAGGCTTGACTCCGCCGCCCCGATTCAGCTCTCTAGCCCACCCTCTTTCACCGGACCACGGATCATTTGGTGGATTTCAGGCTAATGTGCAGCTTTCCCCTGTTCTGAAAAGTTAAAATGCCTCTCTCCAAAAGCTCAGCGACAGGCAATAAGAGCTTTTTAAGCTACAAAAGACTGGTATTTGACCCCCATCCTTTTTTGCCTTTGATCCTGCCCACCATTGGAATGCACTCCCCCACCCGCCCTCCACAAAGCTTTTCTGAAATTGAATTTTGACACCCCTGCCTTAAAGATGGAGGCAGTTCTGAGTAAAATCTGGATTTTACATAATGTCTATTTCACAAATCGGAGATCAACCCTTGCTTGCTTTTCTCCCAACAGACTTAAGGGCTGTCCCAGGTGCAGTCGGAAACCATCACATCACTTGGCAGGTAGTGCTTAATTTGCATGTCTGCAACCCCCGTACTTCATCTTAAGATGCCGACTATGCAGATTGCATGACTTCAACATAGCCAGCCCTTTAAAAAAATAAAATAATCTTGTTTCCTCCTCCCTTCTCGGCCAACTTGCTTTTTGTAATATCTTGCCTGGTGATGAAGAGACCTGGAGATCTTGAAAGCTTGCAGATTTTTGCAACCTTTGAGCCGGCCTGCGAAAGGTATTATTACCCCAATATGTACATTGGATTTTTATCTGTCATCCAACTGTTTAAGATACAGCACCTATCTCAGGAAATAATGTTTTTTTTATATATAAAGTTGGCAGTCCTACAGCAGATCTGGGAACATGATGTTCTTTCTTGAGCTTCCTCGTTTTTGATACACCTGCAGAGATGCTTGCAGGTAAAAGTTCTCTAGCAGTACCTGCCTCCTCCCTCCCAATGCCTCGCCACCCCATGTGACCACTGGCTGCCAGGTGGCCATCCGTGCTTGAGCCATGAGGTGGAATCATGAGGTGTGTGCCGATCCCGTGGGAGATTGTTACAGTACATTGTGTGCATGACTGCAGCTGCCCATGTGTGGCTCAGGCTGAGAGACCCGGGTAGCTTTCGAGGCTCAGTACAAGACCAAACTGTTTTCTCACGCCTGGGACTCCAGAGATGGAAGCCTGCCCTCTAGCGTTACTCCTACTACGGCATAACCCTTTGCTTGTTCTTGTAAACTGAGCGCTTTTTCTTGCGCAATTACTTTGCCTCACTCACGGAATTTGACAGGGGGTCCAGGTGTTGTCCCTCACCTGTAGCCCTCCTAAAATCTCCCCCCCCGACACTAATTCCACCTGGTTTCCCTTACCACAGGGGAAAATTAGCAACTAAAGCCTAATCTACACCAAGCAGGATATGAAAGCGATATATAAAAGGCAGGAGCCACACCAAGCAGGATATAGCGGTATGAAAGCGGTCTATGGCAGGTGGCTTATGGGCCCCAACCATTGTCAGCGCACTTCAATGCCGCTATAAAGCAGTCATGTGGCTCCTGCCTTTTATATACCGCTTTCATAGTGCTGTATCCTGCTTGGTGCCTGGTGAAGTGTGTCCAAAAGCATACGCCGGAATAAATAAATATGCGTCGCACCTTGGATGGCTCCTTTAGGGTTCTGACCGAAACCCGGAGTGGATTCACTGCCCCACTGACATCTGAGTCGCCAGCCTCCACTGCCCCTTCTACTAACTAGAACCACCTCTTGGGTCCATTTTCTTTTCTTTTGGACACGCCAGGGATCGAAATGGCGCCTTTCTGCATGCGAAGCGTCTGCTGCTCCGCCACTGGGCTACATACCGTCCTTGGCCAGGCTGGGCCTGCCTTTCAGAGGAGCCCGTGAGCAGCCCAGCCTCCATTACTCGGCTCGCACACACCACCTGCCCATCAATAATTCAGACCCGTCACCAACTGAATGCAGCTTGATGCAAATGGGAAAGGGAAGAGCCGTCCGTGCTGCAGCCAGAAAGCCAGCCTCACACTGCAAGAGGAGGGAGGCATGCTTTCAATGAGCTTTCTCCTACCCCTTCCTGCAAAGAGGGAGGGGCTGGTACTCCTGGGGTACAGACTGATGGTCCAGGGGCCAACGAAATTAGTATTATTATTATTGTTATTATTATTTCTCAACCGCCCCATAGCCGACACTCTTTGGGCACTTTACAACAATTGATAAAAAATGAAACACAACATAATAAAAATAGTCCAAAATGAAAACTATGTATTATTATTATTATTATTATTATTATTTACATTTATATACCGCCCCATAGCCGAAGCTCTCTGGGCGGTTTGCAAAAATTAAAAGATTGAACATTAAAAAGTCAATATACAAAATTTAAAACCATAAAAAGCATAAAAAACAGCTAACGTTTCAAACAATTTTAAACTGTCAGCCAGGCCAAAGGCTCAAACTCAACTTAAGCTGTTAAATGCCTGGGAGAAAAGAACATTTTTGACCTGGCGCCGAAAAGATAACAATGTTGGCGCCAGGCGGGCCTCATCGGGGAGATCATTCCGTAATTGGGGGGCCACCACAGAGAAGGCCCTCTCCCTTGTTGTCGTCCTCCGAGCTACCCTCGGAGTAGGCACCCGGAGGAGGACCTTAGATGCTGAGCGTAGTGTAAACAGCTGAAAACAAATAAACAACCCCCCCCCCCCCCCATAGACCTGTTCTAAAGCAGCAGTCATAGACTCATCAAAGGGAAGATCTGATCAGTACAGGAAAGAGAAAACTGGACTAGGTACGTTGGGAGCATTTGAGAGCCCAGGCAGGTCTCACAGACGGTGGGCCACTCCTGAATTTCCAGTTGAATTGCTGATATGAATCATTTATATGTCAGCATTTTTGTCATCGTGGTTCTGGCGCACCATTTTGACAGTCTTTACCGTGGTGGATGTTACACAGGAGCAGTGGATCCAATGCAAGCTAATTCAACGTTGCAACTGCGCTACAGACTCATTGAGAGGCCTTGAGCAGGTCACTTAGAATGCATTCCTATACATGTCTACTCAAAAGTAATCCCCTTGAGTTTAGTGGTGGTGACTCTTGGGCAAAGGGGAACGGAACTGCAGCCTTGCTCACTCTGGTAGCTGAGAAGTTTCCCTACACAGAGAGCACATCTATAAAGGAAGAAGTGTGCAAACCGATTTGCACGGGTGTGCATTTCACGGCGTGCACACAACTTGGAAAGTCGCAAGGAACTGCAGCTTCATGGCGCATGCGTGATCTTCACTTGTCACCAGCGTGGGGCTTACATGCTTTTTACTAAAGGAAGTTAGCTGTGCATTAAGCAACTGGGCCTTAGTTTCCCATTTGTAAAATGGGAATAATGCTGGTTTTTTAAAAAAATACATAAGGCTTCAGCACAGAGGAACACAATTAAGGATGATGAAAAGGACTTTGCAAATTTTAAAAATGTGATATAAGCAACAGCAGGATGATAGGATAGGCCTGGGGAGACAGCTAGGTTGAACCAGAACCCAAACTGCCCTGTAATATATACATTCACCATTCAGTTTTAGGCTGACGCACCCAGCAGATCTCCAAACCGGTCAAACACAATTCAACTCTGCCTTGGTTTGGGATCTGGCTTACTCTGGGCCCTGCAACTGTGAAGTAATAAATTAACAAGACTATCTTGGAGCATGTGCAGGGTTCAAACAACTCCATCTTCCCTAAAACACACACCTTTGATTACAGCTGCAAGTTCTCTCCTGGTGGAAGGAATGAAGTTCAGGTAGATTTGAGCCTTGGGATCACAGACCGTTTTTTAGAAATTAAAGCGGAGCAAGGAACAATAATAATAATAATAATAATAATAATAATAATAATAATAATAATTTATTTCTTACCCGCCTCTCCGTCTGGATCGAGGCGGGGAACAACAACATGATAAAATACATAAAACTGATTAAAACATAACACATATTATTAAAACTGCATAAAAAATCCTAAAACATCCTAAAAACACCCTTAAAACATTCTAAAATTCCACTGGATATGCCTGCCGGAAGAGAACAGTCTTTATAGCTTTCTTAAATTCTAAAAGACTGTTAAGTTGACGAGTCTCCTCCGGCAGGTCATTCCACAGTTCTTCCCAGAGGACCTGAGCGTGCGGGACGGATTGTATGGGAGAAGGCGATCCCGCAGGTAACCTGGACCCAAACCATATAGGGCTTTAAAGGTAATAACCAACACTTTATACTTCGCCCGGAAACTAATTGGCAGCCAATGGAGCGATTTTAAAGCTGGCGTAATATGGTCACCCCTAGATGTACCGGTGACCAGCCTGGCTGCCATATTTTGAACTAGTTGAAGTTTCCAGACTAGGCACAAAGGTAGCCCTATGTACAGCGCATTGCAGAAGTTGAGCCTCGAAGTTACCAGCGCGTGCACTACCATCTTTAGGTCTTCCAACTCTAGGAAGTGTAGAAAGACAAGAGTCTTCTGTGATTCCAGCATGCAAAGACTCGCGTAGGGCTTGAAAGAGAATCATAGACTAGTAGAGTTGGAAGGGGTCTCTAAGGCCATCCCGTCCAACCCCCTGCTCAATGCAGGAATCCACCTTAAAGCATCCCTGACAGATGGCTGTCCAGCTGCCTCTTGAAGGCCTCTAATGTGGGAGAGTCCATGACCTCCCTAGGTCATCGGTTCTATTGTTGTACTGTTCTAACAGTCAGGAAGTTTTTCCTGATGTCCAGCCGGAATCTGGCTTCCTATAACTTGAGCCCATTATTCCGTGTCCTGCACTCTGGGATGATCAAGAAGAGATCCTGGCCCTCGTCTGTGTGATGGTGTGTAGACCTCGCGACTGGGCAGAGACAATCCAAGACCACCTACCTTAGTTGGACTTGGTTCGCCAGTGAGGAAGACGCCGGGGCTGCCCCAACAAGACACAACGCTTTGGGAAAAGAGTCCTCGGCCAGGCCAGATCAAGTGGGCTCAGGCCATGTTCCACCGCACAACTATTGCCCCAAAGTGCCAAGCGGTCACCAAGGGGAAGCGAAGCACCCTCACGGGTCTATCTCTTTTGCCCTGGCCGGCTGGGCCTTTTCCTCGCCTCTTAACTTCCAAGACAGAAGCTGACACAGCCGAGAGTCTCTGGTTGCTGGGGAAACAGCCCTCTTTCAAAGCCCTTTCAGGATGGCCGGGCGTAAACTCTGGGATTGGCTGGCAGCCCTGGCTGAGGTCCAGCTGGCCTTTGGTGTGCGCTGGGGAAACAAACAGGCTGACGGGCCCGCGCCTCAGGAAAGGGGCCCTGGCATATGGCATGGCTTTTCTAGGGGTTCCTCAGAAGTTTACGTGGGGGGTCCTGCAAGCGACGCTTCGCGGCAGCCTGCACATTTCCTCTTGTATAAAGCAACAAGCGGTGCTATCCACACGATGGAATAACAATAATAATGACAATAATTCCATTAGTCACCTCAGTCACTGGCACCATATCAAAAAATTATACAGAAAATCTCCAGAAACTGGGCCTACCAAAATGCATCCACACCAACAACCAGAAAGTAGTCATACTTCAAACATGCTCAAATTCCTGAATCAGTAAAAGACAGCATGACTTGGCAAAGCCTGTCATGTCCAACTAAAAAAACCGCCACCAGTGAGAAAGAGATATCATCATCATCATCATCATCATCAATAATAATAATGCCCAAAGGTTTCCCTGATAAATAATTAGGCACGACTGACCTTCCCCCTGTAATTCACAGCTGCAGAAGAATGTTTGCTGAGCAAGAGCAAGGCCTAAAAATGCCTTTCCAGCGCCCCATATGAATCGAGAGGGGGGTTGCTGTAGTTTTATGGTGCAGCACTGACCGTAACGTGCCACGGTTTCTGGGTAAAAAGGTGGAGATGGTTACTGGCAAGCAGAATTGTTTTTTTACACAGAGAGGTTTGTGGCACTGTGATGGTGTGATGCTCACATCATGGCCAGCGGTAAGCTAAAAGCTGCAGAGACTGCCCACAGGGTGTGAGATTACTTGTCTAAGGGCGCAATCCTATGCATGTTTAGACAGGGAAAAAGTCCTACAACATGCATAGGATTGTGCCCCAGGAGACGCAGCGCCCATCTCAGGATTTGGTTTATTTCTAGAGTTGCTGGAGCAGAAGCAAATCCACAAGGAGTAGTTAATCACACTGATAGAAAGGCATTCGGCATTCTGTTGCAAGATTGGCTCCTTACACCGAAATTGGGTGTTCAAGTCAAGGCCTGGCTCAGATGAAGCCCCTGTATCTCAGGGCCTTCAACTGCAGCCACCACCCACTCTTGGGGTGTAGACGGGGAAATGCCCCACATGACGTCTCAGCAGTTTACTGGGAAAGAGGTAGAGTTGGCAGATGGGAAATATTGTCCTGTGTGGGCTTTAGATAGGCTTAGATCTGAGTTTTCCAAACTGAGTAACCCACTGGAATCTTCTCTGGATGATGAAGGAGGGGATCAGCAGTAGTGGGCATGTGTCCCCCAAGGGGAATTCGTGGAGAACAATTGTGACAGCATTCTGAGTCAACTGAGCATGTGCCCAGCCTAGGACATTTCCCAGACTCCTCTGCAGCGCGTGTAGTGCATATGCAAGAGTTCCTCAGCTGACAAATTGACAGGATGGCCGTTTACGCATCACCCCAAACACGGGACAAAGATTAGCATAAAATCTGGATAAAATACTAATTAATATCTATAGGTGAACATTTAGCCTATGCTAATTTATATGTACAAAGGCAAATCTGGAACTAATTACTGTAACTTAATTAGGAATTGAATACATCTCCCCCATGGTGGGAAACCCTGTGGCCAGGTGAGCTGAGCACCTGTTCAGTCTGCTGTCCAGGTGCTTACTGTCCATGATCAACTCCAAAGGTCAACTATTGATGGCCCATTTCCCTTCTTAGGGTTCTTTATCTTTAAACAGGATTTGGACCGGACAGCCCTGTAAGTAGAGAATGCTTCCAAATAGAGGACTTTCCTCTGACGGCCCTGAGGGTAGAGGACTGTCCTCTATAAAGGAGGAAACATGGCCACTCTACAAATGAATAGATCCATGGAGGACTGGCCAGTTAAAGGCATTTATTGGCCATGGTAATTAAATGTAGAGCCTCCATACCACTAATTACTCCTCCAGCTACTCACTTGAGAGATGTTCTGGGGTGTTAGGGAGGGAGCTGAAAGGCAGGAGACCCCAAACATACACATACATACACACACATCCTTCCGGCGGTGATCAGATGCAAAGGAGATTTGACCTCCCATTTCTTCTTTTCAAAATATTGGGGCTGAAGAGGGGAATTTCAAAAACTGCAGCTTTCCCCATCCTATGATGACAACCGGCTACCTCTGCCAAGGTTCCCTCTTCTACACAAGCATTTTTTAATTAAAGGCACAGAAGTCCCATCCTTCTTTGCAGCTGGTCACTCTGGCACCCCCTCCATTCTGAAATAACTTAAAAAGGAGGGATCTGTCCACTGCCACCCTTCCAGGGTTGTTAGCTGGATGAAACAATCCCCAGGGAAGAATGATAAAAAAAAAAATCCACTGAAAGAGAAAACCAGGAGCAAAGCTATCAGGGCCTCCTCATCTAGCCTGTCTCATTCTCCTCATTTTGCTCACCTTTCCATGCAAAAAATAATAATCAAAGGCCGATTTGTATATTCAGTCGCCGCACTGCCAAATCTGTGGTTTTCATAACAGGTCTCGGCACTACCATACACACAGGCCCTTAGCCAAAGGGGCTGTTTCTGGATAATTAGCCAGCATGTGTTGGACTGCAAGTCCTATCATTCCCAAACAGCATGGGAATTGCAGTCCGACACATCTAGAGACCACTAGGTTGGCAAAAGCTGCTTCAGAATATCACAAGCTCCATAAAGCAATTATGATTTTTTAAAACACACACACACACACACACACACACACAAAAGATAATCTTGTATCACTAGGAGTTGCTCAACGCAAGCAGCTCCCATGTGCCAGAAAGACTCACTCCGCCACGGCATCTGAGGTTTGCCATGGGGACTGCACTGCCCAGTGCAGAGGGCTTCGCTGTGCAACCTGGATTTGAAACGGTATCCTGCCACTTACGCCATGTGGCTCTGCACAGACCACCTGTGGATGCCACAAGGATCCTAGGATGCCCCACACATTGTTGCGAGAGCTAAAAGAAAAGGAGTGAGGGACTCAGCAGGCAGCGTTCTGTAGCAGGACCGCTACAGGATGAATCCACAAGTTCCTAACGCTCCTGAGGCCCAGAGAGTTCTGCTCATGGCAGTTCGGGTCCAATCCAGACACTGCACTCTGCATTTCTAAAACGTTGTTATTACAACGTTTTTGACCTCTCGCTCCAGAACGCAAACTAGTCGGTTCTTAAAGTAGTAAAAAAGAAAGAAATATGCCTTCGCCAATCCCTTCCCCCTCCTTTGCTAATCTCCCAGGTTGGTCCTGGCATAAAGGCAGGAAAGGATTTAGGTACCTTTTTCGTCCCTGGGGGTCATGTCTTCCTTGCTAGCTCTCGGAGGCAGCCGCTTCTGGGGTGGAACGCACTCTAACCGATAGTTAGCAGGAGAATGCGAATGGGTTTTACGAGGAGAATTGCCAGGGCAGGATATAATTAAGAGGGATGGAATTTGGCACGAGCCGCCAAGCCAACACCTCAGAGCATAATGCTAACGCGTCATTAGCGAAGTAATTATAACAATATGTATTTTTAACGTAACCGGTGATCCCACGGCCCTTTCACAGGGTGGTGAGTATGAGCGCACATGTGCAGGAGGGAAAGCGCCCTCACAGCTCTCTTCACAGGAGAGAAAGAAAAGCTTCTTAAGGGCCAGTACTCAGGGGCACAGCACATCATTTTGCATGGAGGAAGGACACAGGTTCGATTCCTGGCTGGGAAAGACTTCTGTCTGAATCCCTGTCATTTTATATTTCATATTTATCTCTTCTGCTGCTCCCAGACTGTGGAATGGCCTGCCAGGAGAGATTAGTCAACTTAAAAGTCTCTCTGACTTTAAGAAAGCCATAAAGACCGATCTCTTCTGGCAGGCCTACCTAGTTGCATTTTAAGAGTTTTATTGTCATTTTAACAATGTATTAGTTTTATATGCTTTTAATCAGTTTTATGTATTTTATATCTGTATTTATTATTGTTCCACACCTTGATCCAGAGGGAGAGACGGGTAATAAATAATAAATTATTATTATTATTATTATGTTGTTGTTGTTGTTGTTGTATTTTATCATGTTGTAGTTTATGGTTTTAATTGTTGTGAACTGCTCAGAGAGATCTGGCTATTAGGTGTATAGAAATGTAATAATAGTAATAATAATAATAATGATAAATAATACATTTAAAATAGAAATCAATAAAATTAATAAAAATACTAAATAATAAAATAAAATAATTAGACCCATGGTCTGACTCAGGAGATGGCAGCTGTCTATGTTCCTAAGTCTACGTGTTGCCCATGATGGTTTCACAGCACAATAAAAGACAAAGACCGAAAGGCGATTTTCTGGCCTCAAGCCTCACTCGCTTCATCTCCCAAACCAGTCCAGAATCCCCCCTCCGCCGCCACCCACCGACCCACCCCCGGCGCTTACCGTCTGTGACTGCCACGTCTACGAGAGAGTTTCGATCCCTGTGGTGTTAGAAGCAACTTTGCATCATAGCATTCTGGCTGTTGGGGCTGCGAGAGAAAGACAGAAAAGGCAGGGTCAGCCCCACACGCCCACGAACACCGTGAGAACTCAGGTGCAGGCAGGCGGAGGCCCCAGCAAAAGGGAGAGCGGCACGCCGAGAAAGCCCCCGGGGGACCTGTGCCACTTCCTGGCCTTGGCGTGGCTTCTCTCTCCCGGCGTCACAAGGATAATGATGGATGCCTGCCTGCCTGCCGCGTTTTTGGAACACTTCCTCACCTGACGGCTTCAAAGGGTTCCGTAGGTGTTGCGGTTTGTGCCACCCGGCCAGGTATGCGTTGATTGTTCTCACTGCACAGGTAAGGACACAGAGGCACACCAGAGGGGAGAGGGGAGGCCTGGGGAGAAGCCACGGACCAGAAGTGGGGAAATTCCCACGCTTCCGAACGAGCCAGAAGCCTTTGGAAGAAAAGTCTCAGCGATACTCCCGATCAACCCTTTTCCAAACGCCTCACCTCGTAACTCTATGGGCCTCAGTGAAGCCCTTTCGCCTTCTCTCCGTAGCTGCTCCATGTACATTTATGGGTGCATTGTTGCCCCATCTTTTCAGCAATAGGAAGACACCCATAATCCTCGACCTGGGCCAAGCCCAAAGCCACAGGGAGTGGAAAGGAAGACGTTCAAGAACCTATTCAGCAACACAATTTTTCTCCAGGTACATCCCAAGACATCTCTTTTCCCCCCGAAGACCAGCGCCTATTTCCTGACCCGACCCGAGGCCTGGAGTAAATTCACCTCTTGCTTCGTGCCGAACTCCAAAAACAAGCATCGCGGACAAAGGCAACTCAGTTCATGCAGCCCCATACACCGCCGCCCAGTGTGGCTTGCTAAAACAACAGATGCTAATATGTAAAGGAAAAATGGGGCTGGCCCCAAATCCATTCCCAGGCAACTTATTTTTGTCTTACGAAAGAAAGGCTTTAACCCCTTTCCGTCTGGACTTTAACTCTCCCCTTTTCATCCGATGGCATCTACCATGGGCACCTGCTAGCAGAAAGAGCCGTGTCTGCAGCGCTCGGCTTGCAAACAGGGCCCGCCCTTACCATTGGGCATAGTGAGGCAATTGCCTCAGGTGGCAAATGCTGGGGAGTGGGCAGCAATGGCCACCTCCCAGCTGCTCCTCCAGAAGTCCCTGGCTGTTCCCCTCTGTTGGAGGACCCAGCTGAGTATGCTACAAAACCTGTCCTGGCCTCCCCAAAATTGCCCTTCTACCTCAGGTGTAGGAGAGGACACTAGCCCATATCCAGTCTTGAATTAAGGTCCATATTATTCATTCATTTGATTTATATGCCACCTGTTTACCAAAAAATGGCACTCAAGGTGGCTTACAAAAACAAAGTAAAATAGATTAAACCAAGAAAACACATTAAAATGCAATAAAAACAGAACAATTACAGAATTAAAAACAACTCCCAACCCACAGACCCACTTACTGGCCAAAAGCCTCCTTGAATAAAGCGGTCTTTGCCTGCTGTCGGAAGGAGAGTGGAGAGGGAGTGGAGCTAGCCTCCCTTGGGTGGGAGTTCCACAGCCAGAGGGAGCAGCCACCAAAAAGGCCCTCTCTTTTGTGTCACCACCAAAAGTGCCTCTGATGATGGTCTTGAAAGAAGGGCCTCACCAAAAGATCGTAAGGACTGCACAGGCTCGTATAAGAGAGGGCAGGAAAGGATCTTTTGCCTCAGGCAGAAAATGGTTTGGGCTGGCCGTGCCTGCAAACAACCAGTAGCCCATCAGTCTCTTGTGGTAAGCTCATAGCCAGAAGCCTTGTAGTGAGGGTAGTCAAAACATGGTGGGATTGTTGTAGAACACCAACACAGGTAGCCCTCATAACTTTAAAGTTGCTTACAGAACGATCCTCTACATGCTGTCAGAAGCAATTCCCACTGAATTCAATAGGGCTTACTCCCAAGTAAGTGAGCATAGCAGGGTTAGCAACACATGAACCAACTCCTTTGAGCCTGCAGTTTTCAGCTCCAACAGAAATCTATTTCACAGCAAAATATGTTTTTTTTTTTAAAAAAGTGGGAAGGTTATGGCACCTTGCAGTTGCCATAAAACGTGTCCAGGGGTGCATTGGTACCCATGGGGCACTATGCTATCTACCCCAGTATAGGAATGCAGCTTTAATAGTTGTATTGCTTCTTAGAGATCAATGGGGTGGAATCCAGCAATCCACCTTGCCACCAGCAAGGGCTATTACGTTGGCGGGTAGTCAGGATAGGGCTTTCTCATTGGTGGCCCCGCACATTCAGAAATCCCTCCGTAAGGCCTCAACATTGCTAACTTTTTTTGTAAAAAAATCTGAAGACACATTCATTCCATTCTGCGCTGGGTGCTTTAAAAAGATCAGCTGCCGTCGCTGTGTATATATGTTTAATTGCATGCTCATGTTTTGGTAATATTGTAATCTGCCTTGTGAGGGCAGTGTGCAGGTTTAAAAATAGGAACATCAGGCATTGCCATACAGTGAGTCAGAGACTACTGGTCTCTCTAGCCCAGTGTCTGGGGTTTCACGTCAGTGTTTTCCTGCCCTACCTGGAGATGCTGAGAATCAAACCAGGGATCTTTTGCAAGCAAAACAGGTGCTCTACCACTGAGCTATGGCCCCTTGCCTCTTTTACATCGTTAAATAAAAATGAGTAAATAAACCATCTTGCCTGTAAGCTCTTCCTTATATCTCAAGTCAAAGGGAGAGAAAGACTCGCCTAATTTTTTTAAAAAAATGAAAGCCGAGCATTCAAAGAGAGGGACCTGGACTATCACCCCCACCACCACCACCACCACCGACGGTGGGCTGCGATAAGCCAAGGTTCCCAGACAGGCAAAAGTGGACTCAGATTGGTTCTTTGTTTCTGTTATAAGAACATCTGAAGAACAGGATCACACTAAGGGCATATTTAATAGCAACTCACTTCCCACAGTGGCTAACACAATGCCTTCAGGGAGCCAACCAGGAAGAGCGTAGAAGCGACTGCCCTTCCTTTTTTGACCCCAAGGAATGCTATTTGCTGATGTTTGGCCTATTGGCTGTGAATAAAGTTGTTGTTGTTGACCCCAAGGAATGGATGAACATGAAGGTCCCATCAAGGCCTCATGGCGAAGAACCGTGGACAGACCGCTCTTCCTCTGTGGATTTTATGCCACAAGTACGCTAGAAAGACTGGTGTGTAAGCATCAAAACAAAACACACAAAACAAATTGAGGCTTCATAACTACGGAGGACTCAGCTGATTGCTGAAAAGCCACTTTGCCATGATAGAAGTTTGTTAATAGTTTAGCTGTGAGTTTGGAAGGGGCATGTGCAGGACAGGCCGGGCCTTAGCGGCTGCCCCCTGTAATTAGCTGCTCCAGTAAAGTTGTCAATAGACAAAGAGGCCATGGAGGCTGCAGAGAAAGCATTTTTTACAAAATAAAAAAACCCCCATCAAGATGTTTTCAGTCCTCTGCGACCAGAGATTATTATTATTATTTTTGCTTTGTTTAACGGCTTGGAGGGCTGTATCTGCAGGAGCGTCTTAGCTGTATGAACGCCTGCAGCGGTTTTGCAACATCTTAGCTGCCTGAGCGTCTGCAGCAGTTCTGACCTGTTATGTTCAACCAGATATTTAAGGTCAAACTGTATGAGACCAGGGAGATCCACACTGTATGAGACCAGGGAGATCTCCCCACGTTTTTATTTTTTAGCTAAAAACAGCTGAGGTGTGGTGGAAGAAAACCTAACCCTTTCTCCCAGGGATGTTTCCATGATCTAAAAACCATCCCCATTATTCTGGAGCAGCTATTTGCACCAGGAGTAAACGTGGCATGGGTGGGTGGGTGTAAATCCCCATGCTACCCTCCCTGATCTAATTAAGCTCCCGACCACCGCAAGGAATTGCAATTAAAATTAGCAACATCTGGAGATCCAAATACAGATCTCTTGTGTAGTTTGGCTATTAGTCAGGCTGAATGGTGCAGAGAAAGTTCAGAGATTTAGGGTGGCCATGTGCCCTCTTTTTTAGAGGACAGTCCTCTATTTGAATCCATCCTCTGCTTGAAGGATGTCCTCTCCAGGCACAGCTTAAAGATAAAGAATCATAAGAACTGTTGCCCATCAAAGGTTAGCATCCAGGACAGCTGACTGAACAGGACACCTGGACACCATCTTCTGACCATGATGAGATATACTGTATTTCTACTTAAACTATAATTATTATTTCTAAATTTCTGTTCAGCACCATGGATAGCTCTTTTTTAGAGATTGGATTGGTTCTGACTGAAACCCTCTGGGAGATCTTTTGACAGCATGAGCGGGTTGGCCCACCGCTGTTATTATCCGTGATGTGTTAGCAGATTCTAGTAAAGCGATTACAATCAAGGTCATGACATTTGCTGCAGCAGCCCCCAAAACCCGCCAAAATTTTCTAAAGAAATCAGGCATAGATTGCAGAGCAGAGCACCTGCTATAATTTTCTGTTATCATGGATACCAGGGTCCGTATCATTTTTTTCCCTACCGGTATAAATCTCAGCCTTTTCTCTCACTTTGATCCTTTTGTATAAATTCTCTCCCTCTGAGTTTGTAAGAATTTTGGCTGTCATAGAGACACCTCACTTTATTGTTGAGGTTGTAACGGCCTTTGTGCCATAGACAAATAAAATGCATTCAAGACTGAAACCCAGAGTGGATTCACAACCTCACTGACATCGGAGTCACCAGCCTCCAGTGTACAAAGGTGTCAATAGTTTTGGGGACAGGACTCAGGCTGGGGTTGAACAAAGAAATCAATAGTCTTACTCTCTGGAAACAAAGGAGAGCTAGTGGAAATTCCTGGCTACTTGATTTGAGTTGAAGTGAGCTGCCTGAATGCTACAAAAGCCATGCGTCTGGGGGCTAAAAGAGACATTAACTTTAAATCTAGATCTAGTAGGTTCTCTTTGCCTCATTTTTACTCTAGAGTAGGCATAGAGAGCATCTTGATCCATACCAGGATCCTAGAGTGGAGGGGTAGCTTTTTTGTTTTGTTTTGAGAGACAGCTGGATCAGGCTCCCTGTGCCTAGTCTAAGAGCAAAGAAAAAAAAAAGATGCTGCGCCTACATTTAGATTTAAAGGAATGCCTGTTTCAGCCCTGGGATGCAGTTATATGAAGGTATAATAGGACAAAAGACATATCAAAGGGTGGCCAGGTGGGACTTTAACCAACTGGTCTATCTTGTGGTGGAGATGCTTCAGGATCCGGCCATATTTCTCACCAAGGCTTTGGATTGGTAATTTTAAAAGATACCCTCACGGGAAACCTGCCTGGGCCAGTGACTTGAAAGCCAAGTGAGCATTTGCTATGGGAGCAACTCCTTTTGATGTAATCAGTAGAGGGCACACACACACACACACACACACACACACACACTATTAGGGACTGGCTACCTGTCCCCTGCTACCATCTGGGCCTTTCTGGCTGCTGGCAGCCTTCAGGCCTCTGGTTTTCACTGCTTATTGCAGAACAAAATGGATTCTGTAGCCAGGGCCATGGCAATAAAAATACAAGACACAAATTACACATGTACAGAAAGCCGATATGGTAAGATCCTCTGTAACGCCTCCCACAAAAGGGCTAAACTGGCCCATAAACAACGACTCCAAAGAGGCAGCCAGGCACAAAGGAGGCCCGGAGCGGGAGGTTGGGCCATCTAAGGTCAGAGTGCGAGGCTTATTTAGGAGAGTTCCTCCCACTGCATCATGCTCCAAAGGCACTCCAGGCAGACGCCTTGAGTTGGCTGGATGTCCACAAACTGGCTCACGGAAAGAATGAGCCTCCCCGCTGACGTCATTTGGAAACTCTCGCCTCCGCCCCGCGACGCAGGCGGAGGGCCACTGATCCAGTCCTCACACAGGCCGTGTCGCAACTCACCGTGGCTGGCCTTGCATAACAGCGACTCCTGATTCCCTCAACAGGAGCTCCACACCCAGCACAACACCCTCAAAAATGTGGGCTTTGGGGTTTAAAATCAAATCAAATACTGTGATCAAATGGGAGGACATTGACTCAAGTGAGGGCAGAAAACTGATGGGGGGGAGGGAGAAAGGATGTTGTGATCGGTGCATTTCAGGTAGAGCATGAACGGACTGCGTGATCTCTTGGAATCCTGTCAAGTAGCAATCGGGGAAGGTGCAGGAGATTCCTTGAAATCTGCTTTCCCCATCTGGTGCTCTCCAGATGTGTGGGACTACAAGCCCCATCATCCCAGCCAGCTGATGGGAGTTGTAGTCAAAGACATCTGGAGGGCTGCTCCGGATATACCAGGTAACCTGCTGCCTTTCCATTCTGCCTGATGAAGTGCTCTGCATAACCTTAAACCTTGCTTATTCCTACAACCTCCCACACTGGTCCAACATATATACTCAAAAAAAGGTTGCCCACTGGGCATCGCTTAACAACGTTGGCATGAAGTAAATGATGTGCTGGAAACCTAAAGGCAGTTGCAAGCATTATTTTTTTGGGGGGGGGGAAAGCAATACCTAAACCTCCCACCCTATTGCCATGAAGTTTCTCAGGCTAGGAAGAAATCCCCTTTAAACTCGTCGAATCACTGAGAACCCTCCTGGGCCCCTTCAAGCAATCCCACACGCCTCCGTCTGGCTTGTCACCCACCTGTGCGCGGAACGACAGGCTTGAAGAGTAGTGGCATAAGGGCTTTTGCTGCTCAGGATGCACAGAGGGGCTCAGTCCAGTCTCAGGAAGTTGTGTTTTCTGTTGCAGAAGCAGAGAGAGGGGAGGGGAGCGAAAGAAGGTAAATTATAAAAGAGCCAGAAGGTACTAACCTGTTTGTAAGACAGATATGTAGGTGTATATATATATATTTGGGTGGTTGGCAGGGGAAAAGATCTACAGCAGCACAACTTCTCCAAGCAAAGAATGAACTCGAACTCTGGAAAGAGCCTGGCGGTGGTGTAATCCACAGCAGAAATCCACAGCTCAGGTTACCAGCTAGATAAATATAGTGTCTTATCTGACCGCACAGGACGGCTGGAGCACTCTCACATTCCAGTACCGGGGAGACTTAAAGGGGCAGCGCATGAGGGGCCTAGGTAGGCATGATAGAAAACAGGGTGGGCGCAACAGGACCAGCAGCCCAGACTGGAGGGTCTCTGGGGTGAGAGGAGAAAGAAGAATGCTTTGAATGGGAACTCATGGAGGTGCTATGGTGAACACAAGGATGTCCTGGAGAGAAACCGATGAAGAATGGGATCCCTTTGAGCTTGAAGTCAAGCTAATCCATGAGGACTAGAAGGGTGCGAGAAAGATTAAATCACTTAGTCATAGGATACCAAGCCCTGCACACAGTATCTATTTTTAGGTTGGCTCTTGTGTATGGGTTTTTAATGCTTTAATTTAGCCTCATGTTTTTTTTAAAAGGCACTTAAGAGATATTAATAGTAATAAAAATATTATTACAACAAATGCCACGCTCATACAGAGAGAATGAGGAAATGAGAACCGCATGATTAACTTTCATGACCCTGAGACAATATCTCTCAGTTGGCCGTCTGTAAAATGGGAGCATTAGCAACCTGCTTGCCTCACCACACTGTTATGATGACAAAAGGAATAACCTGATGCCCTCCAAATGTGTAGAATGACAACTCCCATCACTGATTGGCTATGCTTGCTAGGAATTATGGTTTGAGGAAGGTGGGAATACAACAAGCAAGTTAGCCATCCCGATCTTCAAGGACAAGGGTAAGCCAGAAATCTAGGAAATCAAACACCAAAAGGCATTTCCATCCCGCCTTTTATCCAGCAGCCAGGAGGTGCCAAGAGGTGAAAGGAAGAGGCAGAACTTTTATTTTTTTTAAAAAAAAGACAGTGAGAACATTTGAAGGTTTTAATCCCTTTGGAACACCCCCAGAAGAGTTGCAAGGGTTCCCCATGGACATCTACACCAGGAAAGCCTTTTTAGAGAACACCCTGCAAATGCCCACGGAGCAACGTAATACAGAGTTGTACCACGGGGTGTTGAGGCATGGAAAAGAGTTCAATTGCTGCTCTCGCGGTCTGCTGCAGGGCATATTCTCGGCAGTGACTCAGCCTGCAATAATAGGGGAGGATTCAACAAAGCTTAAATCATCCCTCCTGCTCCGACTTCACGTCACAAGCACAGTCTCAGAAACCGGGCCTGTTTGCACATCACAGCCAGCCGCCGACCCTGTTCAGACAACATGCTAAGCTATGCCGTTGAAGCATTTTGAGTTAAACGTGATGGCTTGGCGTGTCGTGTGAACCATTCCTAACCATGGTGGCTACATAACCACAGGTTAAACATGCTCACTAATTATATTTGCTGCAAAAGGGTTAGTGGCCAAACCGTGGCTTAGCGCGTCATCTGGATAGGTCCACTGTGGGTCAATCAACCGTGGCTTGCATATGCTGGCTACCATTTTTTGCATATGCAAGCCACGGCGCACAAACCTGGGTGTCGTGGGTTACATGAGGGTTAAACAACCCTCGGATAACCTAGAACAACTCAAGAGTCCGTTCGCCTGGACAGCCGTTGGGTTCAGTGAAAGCCTTGAGCGAAATGGGTCTCTCTTTCCCTCCTCTGATCTGTAAAGTGGGGCTACAGCGCACAATCTTTTCTCCTAAAAATAATATGCTGTACCCCTTACTCTATTTGGCTAAGTCCCTTCTTTAAGAACACACAGAAAGAAACGTAGGTCTGGGCCCCGGCACCTCTTTTTTCTTTTTTCTTTTAAAAAAGAAATTAAACATATCCTTTGGCAACAGAAAGACAAATAATAATAATAATAATAATAATAATAATAATAATAATAGAAGATGGAATGTTCTAGACGTTTTGCCACTTCTCCTCACTTGGTTACCCCGCTTACTTTTCCCACAGCCTGTATTTAACCCGCAAGCGTGCAACCTCGCAGAGACCTCCGGGGTGAGGTGGGGTGGTAGTCATTTGGGGAAGGGGGTCCCCTTGCGAGACGGCACCACGACTCTCCACGCCACAGATCCACACCGATCCAGGCGCGGGGAGCGGACCGAGGGCTGGGCCGGGGCTCCTCCGCGCCTTCCGGGGGAAGGAGGCGTTAACTCCAGAGTAAGTCCCCGCGACGGGTAGGCGCTCTGCCCCAGGGGAAGGGGGGCGCCTCCCCGCCCCGCCTGCCCGCCCTTAGGGGTGGGGATCGGGGCGCGCCCCGCACTCACCTGGCTCTCTCCGGGGGGGACGAGCCGAACCCGGCCGGCTCCATGGAGCCGCTTTGCCTGCCGCCGGACCCTGATGTCACAATCCCGGCGCAGCTGACGCGGAGCGGACGAGCGGCCGCCCGGAATCGCCGCCCCGCGTGGCAGGAACGGAACCGGCTGCACGCGTGAAAGGTGCCGCCGCGTGGTGGGCCGTGAAGACGGCGGGTGCCCCGATCGTCGAGAGGGCAGATAGGGTAACTCAGCGTGGGATAGGAATGCACTCTGCACACGCCCTGGGGCACCCCTGCCCTGATCATTGATACAAGCCTTCTCTTCCCCTCCCCTGATATTCGAGGAACACCTTAGCTAGCTCCCTTTAGAGTTCTGGCCGGTTCTGATCGAAACCTGGAGAGGATCCGCCGCCGCTCTGATATCAGAGCCACCAGCCTCCACTGCCTAAATACAGGGGATATGGACAGAATGGGCTGGCTCTAGGCTTATTAGGCATACTTAGAGTAGACCCACTGAAATCCATGGGACAGAGACATTGGATGGGAGGAAAAGCAACAAAATTGCCTTAGGGGGTTCTGTTTAGATCAAAAGATGACCTGTAAATGTATAAATAGATTAACTTATTTATTTATAAGTTTATTGTCCCTGCAGCTACTCAGAGTTGTCCCCCCCCCAACGAATTGGATGATGATGATGATGATGATGATGATGATACAGTTCCAACCACACATTCAGGCTTCTGCTGCAAAAATGACCCCCCATCCTTGCACTTTCTCACATGTTTTTTTTTTTGCCTCTTAGTCCCAATGCAATGGGTGCCATCTTGTTTGTCCACTAACCTTATCAATGTGAACCAATATGCTGAAGGCCCTCAGCATTGTGGGACTGAGGGGCTCCCGATGCTGCCTTTGCTCACATTCTCTGCACCCCTGGCAAAAGCTGGGAAAAAAAGGTGGGTGTGGGATTCTTAAATGTTCAGACAAAGTAATAGTCCATGCAGAAGCAAACATGACAAGACTCAGTGGCAGAAAACAAACAAACAACCTTGTTTTGAGCAAGATCAAAAGCCTGCAATCTTATGTCCCCTAACAAGGCAGTAAATTAACTGGACACAGGACACAGACCTGCCTTCCAAAGCAATTTCCACCCCTGTCCTTTGAAGGATCATTTGAATCAAGATGGGAGTTTCACTTATATTTTTGCTTGAAAAGCAACAGGAAGCATGTTTAAGTATTTTAAGAGGAGGAGAGAGAGCACAGCAAAACTCTTTGGTTAGTCAAAATAATCAATACTTGGGGCCTTCGGCAATATACAGGGACTGCATTCGGACAACACATTAAGCAACTGGGGGGGAAACAATCGTCAGTTGTGTTGCTTATTGTGTTGTGTGGAGGGTAACATGCCGCTCACAAACTACTGACGGTATGTTATTCCGCCCAAATAAGCAACGGAGAGAAACAACTGGCTTGCAAGTTGTTTAGCTCGAAGTCAGTTGTTTAAAGTGTTGTGTGGAGGGGTGAGTGTGTTAATGGTGTGCGGTGAGTGGGTTAAAACACAAGCCCGTAGAGGCTGGTGGCAAGAGCAACCAAAGAGGCGGCTGCCACTCTGCTACAACTGGTGTAACTTGAAGAGGCTGCTGGGATAGAACTGGGAGGACTGAGGGAGGAGGGAGGGTGGGGAAAGGGGCGAGGGCTATGTCAGTCAAATGCTGGGTTGACTATTAGTCCACTCAACATCAGCTCCAACCACCCACAGTTGTGTAGGAATATGTTGTGTGGGGAGTACCCACAAAACAACCAACTGTGAGTTGGCTACTCAACCCACCGTTGACTTATGTGTTGTTCGAATGCAGCCAGGGATAGCATAAAAGAGATACAGAAACCGTGGGGACATACGGGTCCCCCAGAGAGGCCTGTGTGCAAAAGGGATAATGTGGAATATGTTGACCCGATGCGGGGGCACAACCGAACCAGACAGCAGCAGAAAAATGTTTGCAGTATAGAAAGATTAAGAATTAAATGCAGATATTACCATGTCAAGGCTGTTTTCAAGGACAGTTTCTTGGATTAATCTGCCTTCTACTTTGATGTTGAAGCACACTGTATACCAACTTGAGTAGCAAAGGTGTAAGATCTGGCTAGACAGGACTCTTAAAAGGAGAATTATCACTAGATATATTGTTTTAGCTTCCTGATTGAGGACATCGATAGATTGATAGCTGAATATTTACAGTGTGATCATTTCTGCTGTAATGGTGAATATTTTTCACAGAATCATGGCAATAGGAAATTGGCTGGTATCGCCGCTGGCTATTGCGTGTATATGAACTCTATTGAAAGGTGCTGTATTGATCATGATGTCAGTTTGTATTGGTATATTTATGATCTTATAATTATAACACATACCGCAATAGAAGCAGATAAAGAGATTGATGCAATGAAGATGTAGAAAGCCAAATTTCTTTTTTGGGTATTCATTTAAGGATTTGTAATGGGCAGTTTGAAACACAGCAATACAGGAAACCTATGAAAATAAGAATCCTATGAAAAGGGAGAAGTGTAGCGCACATATAAAACTGTTTTAGTGGTTCAGATCGTTTAATGGATTAGCATGAGCTTTCATGGATTACAACTCACTTCATCAGATGCTGTAGGCGGAACTGGAGGTTTTGAGTATGAAAAGACAGTTAAACAGGTAGATCTGCAGCAAAGCGTTCCATTCTCTTAAAGCAACAGTTACAAACAACAGAAGTCTTTTATAAAACCTTCCAACTCCAGGCAGTCTTGGATGACACTGATTTTCTAGACCCATTTCAAACCGGCTTCAGGGCAGGATATGGAGTTGAGACCGCTTTGGTCGCCTTAGTGGATGTTCTACGCCTCAGTATTGACAGGGGGAGTGTGTCCCTGCTGGTACTCCTGGACCTCTCAGCGGCTTTCGATACCATCGACCATGGTATCCTTCTGGAGCGCCTGGGGGAATTGGGAATTGGGGACACTGTGCTTCAGTGGTTCCGGTCCTATCTCTCGGGCAGGTTCCAGATGGTGATGCTTGGGGATAGCTGCTCTTCAAAAAAGGAGTTGCTATGTGGTGTACCACAAGGTGCCATCCTTTCCCCAATGCTGTTTAACATTTACATGAAACCGCTGGGAGAGATCATCTGGAGGCATGGGGCGGGGTGCTATCAGTACGCAGATGACACCCAAATATATTTCTCTATGCCTTCGACAACATTGTCAGCTAAGGATAGTGTGTCTCCTCTGAATGAATGCTTGGAGGCGATAATGGGCTGGATGAGGAAAAACAAACTGAAGCTGAATCCAGACAAGACGGAGGTGCTCGCTGTCAAAGGCCCCAACCTGGGTTTGGAGGTGTCAACCAGTTCTGGATGGGGTTACACCCCCCCTGAAAGACTGTGTTTGCAGCTTGGGGGTACTCCTGGATCTGTCGCTCCAAATTACAGCTAAGTTAGATGCAACGGCCAGGAGTGCCTACTATCAGCTTCGGCTGATATGCCAGTTGCGCCCCTTCCTAGAGTTGGAAGACCTAAAGACAGTAGTGCACACTCTGGTAACTTCGAGGCTTGACTTCTGCAATGCGCTGTACATAGGGCTACCTTTGTGCCTAGTCCAGAAACTTCAACTTGTTCAAAATATGGCAGCCAGGTTGGTCACTGGTACATCTAGGGGTGACCACATTACATCAGTTTTAAAATCTCTTCACTGGCTGCCAATCAGTTTCCGGGCGAAGTATAAAGTGTTGGTTATTACCTTTAAAGCCCTACATGGTTTGGGTTGCCTTCTCCCGTACAATCAACCCCGCACACTTAGGTCCTCTGGGAAGAACTTACTCAAATCAGCCAGAACTAGGCTGATGAGTGTTACCCAGAGGACCTTCTCTTCCACCGCTCCCAGACTGTGGAATGGTCTTCCGGAGGAGATTAGACAAATTAGCAGTCTTCATGAATTTAAGAGAGTCATGAAGACTGCTCTCTTCCGGCAGGCCTATCCAGATGAATTTTAAGATGTTTTTATTGATGTATTTTTTCTTGTTTTTTAAAATTTTTAAAAACTGTTTTGTGATTCTTGTGTTTTATATTGTTGTTGTTCCCCGCCTCGATCTGGAGGGAGAGGCGGGTTATAAATAATAATAATAATAATAATAATAATAATAAATCATAATCTCTATTGAGTCCCTGGTTAATTCAGCAAAATATCTTTATCCTGCAATCTCACATTCCAAACAAGCCCCTGATTTCAATTCCTTTAGAACGCTCGTCCTGTGGCCCTTGATGGTCCACTCTGTGGTCCTTTATCCAGGGAGGTTAAAGTGTTCGCTAACAGGGCTTATTGATGTTATCATTCTTGATGTCTGATTTATGCCCAATTAAACTTTGTCTTAACAAGAGACCTGTTTGGTCAATGCAAATCATTTTGGGGCACTTGATGCAAGAAATCAAATGTACTACATTCGAAGACACACAGGTATCGCTGCACCAGACTCCATGGATAGCCTCAATGGGTCTACTTACATATTTTATAAAAAGGGACATACTTTCGAATGGCAGCTCTGCACACCCTGTGCTGGCAAAAAGACAGGTGGTAAAGAATACGATTCAGAAAACGGTTGAAGTAGCCATAAGTAATTACTCAGAAGAATCCAAACAAAAGGCAGTAAAATTGACAGAGGTTAATGGTTATAAGTCACCAGTTCCAGCTGTTAAGAGAGCGCAATATATCAAAGGATGAATACATTTGTATGGGAAGCCCAAAAGATCCTTAACTACTGTAATTTCAAGGCTAATGTTTGTACCGCTCAGTAACGTTGAAACAGTATTACGAAGTTTCTCAAGTTGTATGATTACACATGCTGGACCTGGGAATATCTGATCTGAGCTGAAGGCAAGAGAGAGTGTGCGGTTAAGGGTGTTATCTATAAAATGGAGTGTTTGGAATTGTAATGGAATTTTAATAAAAGGTTTTAGTAAGGGATAGAATTCTACTACAAGACTGTACAAGCTGGAATGTAACTGTACGGGCTAAAATGTAACTTATGAGCTGGAATGTAAATTGATAAAGCCTCTGTATGGGAAGTTATTCTTTTCTGTGGGAAACACTTAAAGTGCTGAACAAGCTTTTGGCTGAGAAGTAGAAAGCTGCTAGCACACGCGTAGTAATAACCTATAGTAATAACCTAGTCTCATCAGTTTAAGCTGTAACCGGATTTGTTAAAATCATAGAATGGTCGGTGATGGCATTTAACCTTTATATGTTACTAATAGCAGCTGGACAGCAGACTGTTCTTCCGGCATGTCGAAGAGGCTCCACTACAGCATGTGGTCTGTCTTACTGATAAGAAATAAAGGCCGTTTAGGCAAGAAAGCAACCTGAATCGTGTTTGGCGTTCTGAAATTCCACGACAGTCTCGTCTGAAAAGATATAAGGAATACCTGGCCGATATTCAGCATTTCATGTGAAGGAGAAAAATGCTGGTTGGCTAGCCACAGACTCAGTTAAGATTTCTATGCTGGAGGTTGAACAGAACCTCCAAAGGAGAAAGATTCAAGAGGCAATGTTTATTGATCAGCTGAAACCTGTGAAAGGTAAAATGAAACAAGCCATGATGATTATTACAGCAGTTTCATGGGTTGTTTAACACTGGTGCTGGTGGTTAATTATCCACCCTGGCTTGTTTCTGGTCTATTCCTGATCGGTTTGGGTTCAATTTAACAGTTCTACTGTAGCACACTGACATTTGTGACTGAAGCAGCCATTGTATGCCGAAACATTTCACATTTTAAAAAATCTTGTTTATAATTCCCCCCCCCCCTTTAAAAATGTATAAACTGGGTGTGCAATTACTGGCTTTTTATTGCATTTTGGAGCGATGTGGCATGCACGTCGCATGGGCTACATACTGGTCAATGAAAAATTCAGAATGTAATGAGGGTGTTGCCATGTCTGGGCACAAGGAACAGGCTGTTCTTTAAGGAGAGAGTTCTTTAAGGATTAGGATGCCTTCTACTTCATCAGGCCTTGACTGGCCTGAGCGGGTTGGAACTTAGGTTTGGAAAAGGGGAATTTCTAGCAATGTCCCCTGCCCTGAGTATATGGAGGGTTCAAAATCACAAGAAGGGAGAGGAACAAGGTAGAAGGTGTGAAAGGATAGATAAAGATACCTGGGATTGGTTTTACAGACTCTGCATGGGAGAAGCAGATACGTAAGCAATAGAATGATCACGAAGAAGTGCCTTGGCCTTCTAGCCAGGTTTAACAGGTAGAAAGAGATAGGTAGGTAGGGGTGTCCCTTGGATGGATGACTGTAGTAGCCTAAATCCCAGAAACACTTTGGCAGACTTTCCCGCAGGGGCTCCCACCAGCCAATCAGATTAAGTATCCAGAGGCGGGGTGTCCATCACACAGTGATCATATTACCAACTCCCCCGGAAATCTAGTGGGGGGGATAGGGCTGTAGTTCTGCCACCCTCAAGTTTACACCCTTGATTTGGGAATAATTTCAAGTAGCACCTGTATCCAATACAAGCAATGGAGGCTTTGCTCATATGCCTGCCATGATGGGAGGTTAGGCTGGGCAGGCACGAGGAGGCACGGGCTTTTCCATGGTGGCCCCCTATTTGCAGGCAGCTATTCTGACTGGAAATGGTGCAGCACATCTGGCGAATGTCTGTTTGGGGAAAGCTGGTCTAAATCATTCAAGAAAGACTCAATTCAGAGGAGGATTTCAACAATTTAAGGATTTATTTTGTGCAGACATACTTTTTTTTTTTTTTGGTCTTTTAACAGAATTTTCTTTGACCATAAGCTGTGGAAAACATTCTACAAATGTTCACGAAACAAGACTAGGAGAAAGAGCAGCATTTGGCTCTGCCCCCCACCTCCTCCCCTTGCAAATTCCAAGTCCTCAGCTGGTGAATTTGCAGTAAAATCAAGTCTGGCTGGGCAAGAGATGGATATGAGAGAGGTTAGCAATACCTGAGGCGTTTAAAAACCAGTGGGCAGTAAAATAAGCGAAAGGCATCGGATCAGAAGGGAGAGCAAAGGTACTAGAGCAGGCCCGTGCCATGTTTCTATCAAGACAACTGCAGCGTTGGCTTAGCAAGAGCTCAGCGAGGCAGGATAGGAGCGGGGAGAGGGGGCACCCCAAAACAAGGGGAACCTGGTTTTGTTCGCTGGTGCCATTTATTCCCTTTGACCTGGTGCCTATTTGTCAATAGACTGCCCTTCTGCTGTGGTACTGTGAGTCCCTACAGGTTTCCTTATCCCCAAATGAGATACTTGGACATGCCAACTGCCTCTTGTTATACTCAAAGGGATCCGCCCATGGAATTTGTTTTTGTGGAGACCCCACTGGCTGTCCTCACTAGCTTCTCACCAAGAAATCGCAATCTGCCGCAGACTCCATTGACATCCGTGATAGGTCTCTAAAACACAAGAAGAGCCTTGCTGGATCAGACCGAGGGTCCATCTAATCCAGCACTCTGTTCCCATAGTGGCCAACCAGCTCTCAGCCAGGGACTCACAAGCTGGACACGGGTGCACAAGCCCCCTCCCACCCATGTCCCCCAACAAATGGTGTATTTAAGCTTGCGTCCTCTGATACTGAAGGTAGCACAGAATCAGTGCAAGCTGTAAATTCTCCAGTACCTTTTGCTCCCTTATCCTGTCTACAACTACAAAAGAAACGTGTTCCATGTATGACTCCATGCTCTCCGCTTTTATCTTACACACACTGCTGGCACAGCCTGGCAAGAACGGCATTTCCCCAACTTTGCTTCCATCATTTGCAGTCTGAAAGAAAAAGAAAATCCCACAATTTTCTCTTCCTGATCGCTTGGAGGCAATTTTTAGCTGCCATAGACGACCAGGAAGAGGGGCTCCTTCTACACCAGTGCTCCAGGAATCCAGGCTGCAATTTCCTTTTTTAAAAAGGGAGAAAGAGACCACTTTGTCTTCAGCAGCTTTTTGTGAGAATGACAGGAGATGAATGCAGTCAATCTGCTATGGCCTGGCTAGAATGCAGCAACAGAAAGTCAACATCAAGAGAGCGTTACCCAGGTGGCGATGGCACTTGCAGGACAAGCCCTTGATTTCTGGAGGATGCGAATGGGAGCTCACGCTGCCTCCTACTTGGAGAAGCTCTGCATCTAATCTGTCCAAATCTTTGCTGATTGAACTGTTTTTAGTTATTGTAACCCACCCCGGATACGTTTCAATTGTAGGGTGGTATAAAATGTTTAAAAGAAACCACGAAGCAACCTATGGTAGAGCTTGCTCATCCGTGTGGGTGGAAGGATTCTTTGTTCAGCATCTTGGCAAATTAGGGCCAAACCTAGCGTAGCGCTTAGTGTGTTGGATGGGGACTCAGGAGATCTGGGTTCTGGTCCCCACTAGGCCATAAGCCTGAATGGGTGACTTTGGGCCAATCACCGATTCTCAGCCTAACCTACCGCACAGGGCTGTTGTGAGGATTAAATGAAGAGGAAGATTGTGTAAGCTGCCTTAGGTTCCATCCAAGAGGAAAAAAATATGGGATATAAATGTAATAATTCATAAACCATCTTTGTGCCAAGCTGTTTTCTCCCCGGCCTGTTTCATTTCAGCTGTGGGCTGGACAAAAACTGTCGGGATTGAATAAGGGCTTGGAGAACCTCTTTCAGTCCAAGGGCCACATTTAATTTTGGAGACACATTCAGGGGGCTGCATTTTAGTGGTGGGCCAGGCCAAAAATGCCAGCTTATTTCAGCTGAAAGCTCTTATTGCCAGTAACTTAGCCCCAGGAGAGGCATTTCGGCCTTTTCGAACAGGGGAAATACTGATGCAGAGGCCAGGAAACCTCAAACGCTTGGGTTGCATGGGGGAAAGGTGGAGGGTGTGTGGCCATTTGGGGGACACTGTTGGGCCAGATTGGGACCCAAGAACCTGAGGCTCAACGCCCCTGGTATAAACCCACAGGGCTGCCCCATCATGTCCAGCTTTAAGCCTTCAGTTCCCAGTAGCGTTGAGTCCAGGCTGGTCTCCCCATGCAAGACTGTGTCAAAGCCAGGGTAGAGCAGGGACTGGAGTCACGTGAGCAGCTAATGAGTCATTACATTCTTACACCAGAAATCCAGTGCATATTTACTCAGAAGTAAGTTCCACCATGTTCGATGGGGTTTACTTCCAGTCCTTCACATAAGAACTGTGCGATAGGAGAAATGGATAAAGCTGCCTTCCTTTTATATATTTATTTTATCCTTTTCATGTCATGTCCAGCTGGATCACTGCACCATCTGACCTACTCCTCTCAGCCACCACGGCTTACGGCGGCTTTCGAGGTTTCCCCCGTCTTGCTCAAGGAGACCTTTTGACCTGCAGCTGGCAGCCAGCTCCAATGATGTCCAGTTGAGCTAAAGTAGGTGACCCTATGAAAAGGACAGGGCTCCTGTATCTTTGACAGTTGTATAGCAAAGGGAGTTCCAGCAGGTGTTGTTTATAGGCATGCAGCACCTGGAGAAATTCCCTCCTTCATCACAACAGTTAAAGCTGCAGGAGCCCTGCCCTCTTTTGTATCTGGTCATGCTAGGCAGGACTCCTCCAGCTTTGTGATGAAGAGGGAATTTCACCAGGCGCTGCATGCATACAAATGACACCTGCTGAAATTCCCTTTTCTATACAAGTGTTAAAAATTCAGGATCCCTGTCCTCCTTTCCATATGGCCACCCTAGCTAAAACATCTTCCTAGTTAAATCAAGGGAACAAAGCTCTGAAGCAGAAGCATTCAGAACAGAAATGTTACATTTCATCTTGCTCTCCAGTTTAGCCCCACCAACCCAACGCAAGGGCTGCAGCCAAAACGTTTGCCCCTGGGGGAGTCCTAAGGATACATTGGTGGCGGGGAGGATGCAGGCCTTGACAACATTAAACATTAACAGCCTCCTCACAAGTATGGAACATCAGAAGCTGCCTCGTACGGAGTCAGGCCCTGGGTCCACCTAGCCCAGTATTGTTGACACTGACTAGCAGCCACAATGTGTCTCCAGAATTTCAGGGGGGATTCTTTCCTAGCACTACCTGGAGATGCCAGGGATTGAACCTGGGACCTCCTTCATGCAAAGCAGGGGCTGTACCACTGAGCTATAGTCCTAGCATTTATCTAACACCTTTAGACACATTCACTTTAATTTTGAAAAGAGAAGAAAACACCCAAGTGCCCAGGTGCCTTATCAAGTCATCCCGGTGCTTTGGCATCAGTTTGCCAGAATATTGGGAGCAGCATACTACGCTAAGCATAAATACTGCCTGCCTGGGATTGCCCCCTTCCTTTTCTTATATCTCCATAAATAGGGTGACCATATGAAAAGGAGGACAGGGCTCCTGTATCTTTAACAGTTGCAAAGGACAGGGAATTTCAGCAGGTGTTGTTTGTATGCATATATAACCTGGTGAAATTCCCTCTTCATCACAACAGTTAAAGCTGCAGGAGCCCTGTCTCTTGACTATGTACAAAAGAGGGCAGGGCTTCTGCAGCTTTAACTTTGTGATGAAGAGGGAATTTCACCAGGTTCTGCTTATATACAAATGACATCTGCTGAAATTCCCTTTTCTATGAAACTGTTAAAGATACAGGAGCCCTGTCCTCCTTTTCATATGGTCAGCCTATCCATAAAGAAAAAAAAAGGGGGGGGGGAGATACAGAGATTCAAAAGAGGAGAAGAAAGTTGAACATCTAAGGAAGGGCTTGGAATTTCCCTGAGTGGGCTGAGTTACAACAGGGTCCCATCTTGCCTCTGTGGTTGCAGGCCAGCAGAGAATTTTGTTTGGTCACACATTTCCTTGGCAAGAAACTGGCTTTTTTTCCAGAAAGGGATATTCCAGAGTGGTTTGAGCAGTGGCTGACACAGTTAATGCAGCCACCTGCCCATGATCCTATTAGACGTTTGCGGCTGAAAATAAGAGAAAAAGAACCAACTTAAAATGAAGGGGTATTTTTAGCCCGGTTGCCTATTAGCTATTTTCTTGGCTGCAAGTAACTGGCTATTTACAAGCCTGCATGAGGAGAAGGCACCCTTCTCTCTGCCTGGGAGCTGCAGGACGGGAGAGGAGGTGGCCCCTTTTCCCACTCTCTGCATGACGCGCGGTGAGATGTTCCGCCGTGATCAAAGATGTTTCGGCTTTTAATTCAGGGACGGCACTGCTGCTAGGTCTTTTGCAGGCACACCGAAAAAGAGGTCACCTCTGGATTGAGTTAAGATTATCCAGAACACTTTGGTTGGAGAGTTGCTCAGTATTGAAACTGTACCTTCCAAAAAATATTATTAGCTTTTGTGCTTTTGTGAAATCCAGGAGTGACCCCTTTCCCCCTCTTCTTATTCAGATCCTAGCTGATGCAAAAGTTCTACCATTCCATATACAAACTGGATGATGGACAAAAGCCTAGGTTCCTGCAGACAAGCTGGAGCGTGTTCAGAGGAGGGCAACCAGGTTGATCAGGGGTCTGGAAACAAAGCCCTATGAAGAGAGACTGAAAGAACTGGGCATGTTTAGCCTTGAGAAGACTGAGAGGAGACATGATAGCACTCTTCAAATACTTGAAAGGTTGTCACACAGAGGAGGGCCAGGATCTCTGCTGGATCAACCCAGAATGCAGGACATGGAATAATGGGCTCAAGTTACAGGAAGGCAGATTCCAGCTGGACATCAGGAAAAACTTCCTATTAGAGCAGTACGACAATGGAACCCATGACCTAGGAAAGTGGTGGGCTCTCCCACATTAGAGGCTTTCAAGAGGCAGCTGGACAGCCATCTGTCAGCTATGCTTTAAGATGAATTCCTGCATTAAGCACAGGGTTGGACCCGATGGCCTTAGAGGCCCCTTCCAACTCTACTATTCTATGACTCATCCTCTCTCCATCAAAGCATCTGAATTCACACATAGACCAGCCAAAGGTCTTTGGGAAACCCACAAGCAAGATACAAAGGCAAGAGCCCTCTCTTGCTCTGGTGCTCCTTGGCAAAGGGCACTGAGTGAGCGTTCAGATGATAGGGGTTTAATTTGGAATGTTCTGCATGCAAAAACCTTTCTCCCATCACCCCCTGCAGTGAACATGCAAGCCAGCCGGATTTCCTTTCACAACCTGTCTGGCTTGAAAACGATTCCTCAACCCCATGCAGAGGATGTCTAGCAGATGTCTAAGCTAAAGACCATCATGGATTCCACCAAACGTGCCTTTCTTTTAAACCAACAAAGCAGGATGATGCATTAAGGGAGCAGCTGAGACTGTAAGTCAAGCGTGTTGAACCTCTTTCAGCCCTAGGGCCAAATTCAACCCCAGAGAAACTCTTGGGGGCCATATTCCAGTTGTGGGTGGAGCCAAAGGCAAAAGTGGGCAGGGCCAGATGCAAAAGGGGAGGGCCAAGGGACAAAAATACCAGCGTATTTTAGATTAAAGCTTTTACTGCCAGTAACCGAGCCTCAGGAGAGGTGGCTAGAATGGGGGAAAAGACAGATACAAATCCAAGAAAACACCAAATGATTGGCAGTCAGGAGAAAGGGGGTGGGGCCATTTGAAGAAGGCGGGGCCTGAGGTTCAAAAGCCACCCACGCCCTGTGTGTCCTCTTTATCCAGTTGGGGCTAAACTTCCTTCCATCCGTCGCTACGCTGCCACTTTGCCCAACGCCTTTTTGGTTTAAACAAACAATGAAGAAGCAGAAGCCGCAGTGCACCCAATCTCTTCCGAATCGTTTCCCTCCCTCGAGCCTCTATTCCAGCAAGTCATCTACTTTGGAAGACAAAGCTGGACGAGACCCGTGGTGCCCCACAAAACGGCTCCCATCGCCGTTCTTTGGGGGAGGCCGGGTGGGGGGGGGACACAGACAAAAGAGACAAACCGAGTCGGCATGGGGGGGGGGGAAGAAGCAATGCCACGGGAAACGCTGCCATTCTTGCATCTGATTTCCTTATGCTGTGCTGATGACCCCCTTCGGCAGACAACCCGCCCTCCCCGTGATGTGCGGCTTGCATGTAACGGCGTGATGGCTGCTGCTAGCGCAAATTAGTCACTTTCATGAGCTATGCGGCTATATAGAGAGATATATAGAGAAAGAGATAATATTGAGAGATACAATCCGGGTTCGGCGTCAAAGTATCATCCTTCCTGGCCACCTCTTTCCCACCCATCCCCGAAAGAGCCCCCCCCCCACATTCTTGCGGTCGATCTAGGTTCACTTGCTAGGCGGCCACGTTCTCCCTCCCCGTCTCCACCTCCTCGGTTTCGTTCCTTCCTTTCCTTTGTTCTTCACAGGGACACAAAATCCACCACCTGCAGGAGAGGCCACGAGAGGAGGAGGAGGAGGAGCCAGGAGGTGTTTTGGATCAAGAGACTGATGCCGGCACACTTCTCGAGCTGGTCTGTAACAGAAACAAGGGGAGGGAAGAAAGCATGGCGGCTCGTCAGACCAAGGACCCATGGCGTCCGGCACGCTGTGGCCAACCAGGTGCCCCAAATGGGAAGCCCGCAAGCGGGACGCGGAGGCAGGCTCACCCCCCCTGGCTCATATTCCCCAGCAAGTGTTATAAAGAGGCATCCTGCCTCTGACGCCGGAGGAGATACAGAGCCCAGGGCTGGCGTGAAGGCAAGGCGTGATGGGGCACGTGCCATGGGACCTACACCACAGCAGAAGCCCCACTGAGGAGAGTCCCCTGGAGCAGATCGTTCTCTTCACTGTTGTAAACAGTTTGTTCCTGTGCCTCAAGGGGTGGGGTGGGGAACCGCCTGGCCCCATCATTGCAGGCCTTTAAGAAGTCCCTGAGAACTGGCTGTTTTACTCTGCCCTTCTCCTGATTATGTGTTATTAGACTGGGTTGTGACTCCAGTTGTCTGTTGTAAGGTTGATTTTGCTCTGGTGTTTGCTGTCCTTCTAGAACGTTTGCTGTTGTTGCTGTTTTGACGCTGCTTTGACTACGTTTTCACCGTTTTTCCTACCACGTCTGTTTTTATTATGTGTTTTATTGTTGTATGTCAGCTTGGGAGGGCTCCTGCCCTGAAAGACACCCGAGAAGTATTTTAAAGACTAATAATAATAAAAGATAATACGTTCGCTTCAGCCCTAAACTCAGCTAAGAATCTCCTTGTCCCAATTCACTCAGGATGGGGGCGCAGCTCATGGCTCAGTCCCACCGTGACTATCCCTGCTTACCTTTGATAACGGAGACATTCCTGGAATCAAGGCCCTCGTAATCGCCAGTGATCTTCAGCTTGCATATGTAGACACCCTCATCGGCGGTGGTGAAGCCATTGAGATGGAGGCACACAAGTTTATCTGTAGTGGTGAAGTTGGTGCGGCTCTTGTAGTTGTTACTGGCGACGTTCAAGTTGCCGGCAACGACAACCCCATCTCCGCGGTTCTTGTTCAGGCGGAATTCCCAGGCCAGGGGGTGATTGGTCTTTCGCTCATAGTGACAGTCCAAGCGAAGGCTCTGCCCGCTCAAGCAAGCCGTCAAGTCTTTGACCCTCTGGCATCGGGCAATTTGGAGCACTGGGGGAAGGCAAAGAGGTTCACAATGATAGGCGGTCGAGCCGGTGGCCTGCCAAGCTGAGCCTATGAAGGCTGCAATCCTTAACAAACTTGTCGGTTGGATTAATCAACTCTCATTGGTTGGATTAATCAACTCTCATTTCCTGGAGTAGTTGATTAAATACTTTTTCAAAAGCACATTTGAAAACCCAGAGGCATCCCTAATTAAATGGGTAAATGAAAACAACAACAAAAAAACCAAGAAATGCAAAAGCGGGAGAGAATCCAAAATAGACTCACGAATGGAAGAGAAACGTCTCAAGATGCTAAAATAAAAACAAACTGTTTTAGCATCTTCAGACCCAGGATCAAGGCCCACTATCTCCACCCAAAAGGAACAGGTTCCAAGTGAAGGGAAAACCTTCTCTGCCTGAGATGGTTCTTGGTCCAGAAATTTACCTCTTCAAACCATTAGATGGTAGCACAAGGCTTCCCCTTCCAGCGTGGCCTTACCTGTCACAAGCACTGCTATGCTTAAGGTAGACTTCATCTTCCCTTTGGAGTCTCAGCCCTGGAACACAGTGAACACGTGGAAGGAATCTAGGGGTTGAAAATACATCTGGTTATGGCGACTCCAAAGCATGCAGCTGTGCAATCACAAACAACGCCAGCGTGGGCTCCCATGTTGGGCATAATTAGGAAAGGAATTGGGAATAAAACTGCCAATATTATGCTGCCTTTGTATAAATCTATGGTGCCACCACACTTGGAATACTGTGTACAGTTCTGGTCACCGCACCTAAAAAAGATATTGTAACGCTGGAAAAGGTGAAGAAGTGGGCAACTAAAAAGATCAAGAGCATCTCCCCTATGAAGGAAGGCTACAACGGCTAAGGCTGTTTAGCTTGGAGAGATGATGAGTAAGGAGAGACATGTCAGAGGTGTACAAAACTATGCATGATATGGAGAACGTGGACAGGGAGACATTTTTCTCCCTCTCCCATAATACTAGAACCCAGTGGAGTCACATCCCATGAAGCTGATGGGTGGGAGATTCAGGACAGACAAAAATAAGGGACTTCTTCACACAGCACAGAGTTAAGCTATGGAACGGGCTACCACAAGATATGGTGATGGCCACCGACTGGGGTGGCTTTAAAAGGGGGTTAGACAAATTCCTGGAGAAGGGCAACCAAAATCATCAAGAGGAGACGCATTTTCTGTGCAAGAAAAAAGGGCCAAGCATTTGGAAGTTTGTAGTGGCAAGGCAAAGAGAGAGCGAGAAATTTCCCCACAGAACCTGCGTGTGTGTGTGTGTGAGAGAGAGAGAGAGAGAGAGAGAGACAGACAGACAGACAGAGAGAGTGTCAATGAAGTTGACGGGCAGATGATACAGGACAGAAATAAGGACGGACTACATTGCTCAATGCATAATTAAGGTGGGGGGAAACCAAGAGCTGGATTTGGAGAGGAGGTCTGTAGTCTCTTGCCCTGTCTCTCAGATAATAATATTAATAATAACAATAATAATAAAATTTACAGAAAGCCTCCAGAAACTGGGCCTACCAAAATACATCCGCATCAACATCCAGAAAGCAGTCATACTTAAAACACATTCAAAAGTAAGGAAATTACTGAATCAGTAAAAGAAAGCATGACTTGGTAAAGCCAGTACCTTATCATGCATGAGAGCTGCAGCTAATACCCCCTCTAGATGGATTCCGTCTGACGCCTGGTTAACCGATTATGCGCATAATCGCTGAAGCACTTTATCGTAAATGCTTGTACCCAGGAGGTAACTGAACGCACAACTGGTGGCCTTACCGGTTGTTTGAAATGCGCTTTACAAGTAGTTAAAGCGGAGAATCGCTTGTTCACATAGTCAAAATGCGCTTTAACGGCCGGAGCAAAATAAAACTCGCTCTTTAATGCGCATTCGATAATGCGCATAATCGGAAAGAAAAAGCGCCTCAACTCCCGATTTACGCTCCGCTCTTGTAGAGGTAAAATTTTTAATGAGACTTCAAAGAGCTTTAAACGTCTCGTGTAGAGGCAGCCTAAATTAAAACGTCTGGTGAATGATTCTATCTACCATTTTGGAGAGTGACGTACAGTTCTTTTACTTTGGGAATACTTAAGTCAGCTCCCCTTTTTTCTGAAAAACTTTTTCTGAATACTCAACAGCCTAGTGAGTGTTCTTTGAAAATATTAACAATTTAATTTTATTTGTATTAAATTTCATTTTATACGCACATCCTTAACTTTTTTTCCAGTCATCTAGAAAAACCGTCATGAACGAGAAAAGAGATGACAATAATAACAACAATAATAATAATATCCCTTTTTTCCTCCTCCAAGAAACCCAAGGCACTGCACAGGGTCCTTCCCGTCTCCATTTTATCCTCACAACAACCCTGTGAGGTCGGTTAGGCTGAGTCAGTGGCTTGCCCAAAGTCACCCCATGAGGTTTATGGCTGAGTGGGGACCAGAACCCGGATCTCCCGAGTCCCAGTTCAACACTTTAACCACTATATCATATTGGCTTTCTCTCGCTTTACTGCTCTGTTCCCTTAATCTCTGCAGCAGAGGAGACAACTCAGCGCAGGGTGAGCTAACGATCTGATGATTCATCCTGTCCATACTGCAGTGGGGAAAGAGGCCAAAAATTAAGGAGGAGGGGAGAGCAAGAGACAGGTTGTGTGCATTTTGGGCAAAAGAGGGAGACAGATAGATCTTCAAGCCTTCTGAAGACAGCTCTGGGGTGGGATGGAGGGGGATGGGATGATCCTATAAAGCCTGAGCTGAGGTTTCCCTACCTTTTCTCTCCATCTCTCAAGCTAAGGTGCAGTGGGGAACATGTAACCTCGGCAGCTGCACTCTCCCAAAGCGATTAGCCACATGGGAAAACAACAGTGCAATGCTCCCCATGTTTACCCAGTTGTAGGCCCTATGGTGGTCTATAGGGCTCACTCCTAGGAAAGCGTACATAGAATCACAGCCTAAGTCTTGCATCCTTAGGACAGAAATGCAAGCTAGAAGCACAAGTGAGCAAAAAGCGCCACACGGCTCAAGGAAGTGAGTCAAGGTGCAATCCTATATGGAAAAAGAATTGCTGCTCGCTCCCAACAGTCCTTGGTCCGTTCCATTTAACCTTCAAAGCCTTTTCCTGGGGATCAACCTTCCACCCCCCCCCCAAGTCTCTGATTAAACACGCACACCATCTTTGGACTAAAAAAAATCCCCCAATCTGACAGCTCCAGCCCTGCCTCTTATCCAAGGAGGGTAAGGTTGAGCAAACATGTAGCGTACCAGTAAATGTCCCCTTAGGTTTCTCCTTCCTTAAAATTCCAGCCCAAACACAATGCCCCTCGGAAGATGCTCAGGACCAGAGTTTGGCAAGTCTCCAGGAAGCCTGTAGATGTTGGATGGCCATTGGTATGACATTTATTATTATTTATTGGTCTTGCAAAGAACCTAAGGCAGCTTACATGGTCCCCCTCCTCTCCATTTTACCATCACAACAATCCTGTGAGTTAGGTTAGGCTAAGAGTCAGTGACTGGCCCAAAGTCATCTGTTGAGCATCCTGGCAGAGTGGAGATTAGAACCTGGATCTCTTGAGTCCCTGTCCAGCTCTTTAACCACTATGCCACATGGACTCTTCCATTGCCCCCATTGCCTGGATGGAAGGATGGTGTGTTGATTTTGGAAATAAAAACATACACAAGCAAAGAGTTAACGAAACTGAAAGTAACAAATTGTTTCCAATCTGTATCAAATATACTTAAAATGCAATACAAGTGTACAATCTTAAGGCACAACAATGTGCTACAATCAAATTTAATACAATATATTTTTTAAAAAAACCAAACACAAATAAAATTCAGGCCAAACGCGTTTCAGCACCTGAGGGTGCCTTCTTCAGTGACCAATACCAATCCTTTTTGTTGCAAAAATAAATTGTAAGGAGGGCTTTCTTAGAAGAACACCCTAAACTGGGTAGCCAATATTTCTCCTTCAACTGGATGTCTAAGCTGTTTTAAAACAGGTACTCCTGCTATCTGGGAGATAATTAAATAGACATCCAGTTGAAGAACAGGAGAAATATTGGCTACCCAGTTTAGGGTGTTCTTCTAAGAAAGCCCTCCTTACAATTTATTTTTGCAACAAAAAGGATTGGTATTGGTCACTGAAGAAGGCACCCTCAGGTGTTGAAACGCGTTTGGCCTGAATTTTATTTGTGTTTGGTTTTTTAAAATATATATTGTATTAAATTTGATTGTAGCACATTGTTGTGCCTTAAGATTGTACACTTGTATTGCTTAAAATGCAATACAAGTGTACAATCTTAAGGCACAACAATGTGCTACAATCAAATTTAATACAATATATTTTAAGTATATTTGATACAGATTGGAAACAATTTGTTACTTTCAGTTTCCTTAACTCTTTGCTTGTGTGTGTTGATTTTGGAAACCATGATGGAAGAAAAGAGAAGGAATTGTGAACGCGAGTGTTTCTTTTTCCTTTCTCCCTCAACCGATGTAAATTATAATCTGATTCGTTTATTAGATTGACACCTCTTTCAAACTCCGGGAAGGTTACACCGATATTGACAGATCTGTTTAGGAATTTGGCACAACTATCCGCTGTCCTGCTCTCTTGGCAGTGAGAGGGATTTTCAACTCAAGCCCCCTCATCCTTTGAAGGGCTATTTCCACCAGACTTCCAGCTCCACACCCTTCTCCTACTATCCCGGACAAAGAACTGCCGCTCTGCCTGGATCCAGCTATTCCAGGGCTTTGTTCACCCAGAAAGAGATTCTGAGACTCAAGCCTGCTTAGAAAGTCATTTTGGGACAGATCCTCCTTCATAATTCCAGAAGAGTGGAAACTGGCGGCTCCAGTGCCAGTGGGGTGGTGAATCTGCTCCGGGTTTCCATCAGAACTTTGGATATCTTTGCACCTTGGATAGCTCCTTTAGAGTTCGGACTGAAACCTGGAGTGGATTCACTGCCCCATTGACACCGGAGCCACCAGCTTCCACGGTATATTTATTTATGTATTAAAACATTTATATCCCCACTCTATATCATTGGGATCTCAGGGCGGCATACAGATAAAATCAAACAGTATAAAACAGTAATAACGTACAATGCTAAAAATGTATTAAAACCATTAACTAGCTAAAAACAATATTTTTTTTTAAAAGCAATTAAAACTATGTGCAATTTTAGCCCTCAAAGGCTTTGATAAAAAGCCATGTTTTAACTTGGTGCCGAAACAAGGTCAGCGTTGGTGCCAGTCGGGCTTCCAAAGGGAGGGCATTCCACAACCAGGGTGCTACGGTTCCCAACACATGAGGACTGGTGCCTTATTGCAGCTACTCAAGTGAGCAAGGAGAGGCACTTTGCACATGCACCATGCCTCTGACCCGCTGGCACTAAAAGTAGTTTGTTTTTCTCACTGGTGATCTTTGCTATAGACCAGATTTCCCCAACGTGGCGCCTTCCAGATGGGAGTTGTAGTCCATCCCATTCAGAGGGCAGCAGATTGAGGGCAGCTGCTTTAACCCCTCGTAAGAGCAAGATGGGACAATGGGAGGCCCGTTGAGCCAAATGCAGCTGCTTTGCCGTGTGTAGCAGCCCGCTGGGGGAGGCAATGAAACCTCCCGTGTTGGCAGCCTGCCCGGGACAGCAAAAAGAGGGAGTTGTCCTCAGGCACGTGGCAGGCTGGCAAATGTGGCTGGCGAGCTGTGTTTGGCTTGGAAAGCCACCATTTGTACAGAACAGCAGAAGAGGAAGGAACGGAGACCAGACACAGATGTTTGAAAGTACATCTGGGTTGCCGGATCATCTGAATGCCTTTTAATTATTGGATATTATTTATATCATGCCATTCCTTTACATGTCCCCCCCCCCCCTCCAAAGATCAGGTTTAATGAGCCTTTTGCCCCATGGGGCTTACAACTGAAAAAGTGGACCCAGGGAAACAACAGAAGAAGGGGGCAGGAACTGGAGGTGGGGCTAAGAAGGGCAAGAATATGCCATCAATTTCAATGACAAGAGGGAAATCTTCCCCAACCTGATGCCCTCCAGATGTTTGGGGCTCCAATTCTCAGCTTTTCTGACCATCCGCCATGCTGGCTGGGGCTGATCAGAGCTGTAGCCAAAACATCTGGAGGGCATCAGGTTGGGGAAGGCTGGAATAGGGCATTAGCTTTTAACCTCCTTATATTCTTCTCCTGCATTGCAAAGAGAAGGAGAGACCATTTATTGGTGGTAAGAATACACGCTTTGCATTCCAAACGTCCTGGGTCCAATCATTTCCAGGCAGAGCACAAGAGGTGGCTGGACAAAATAAACTGACCAGGGTATGAAGGGTTTTCCTGTGTTCTTTTATTTTCGTCTCTTCCCGCCTGTATGCAGTTCAGCGTAGGAGCTATGGATTGAAGCACAGGGCTCATTTTGCTCTACGGTCTACACCAGTTAGGTGGTTTGGACTCAGACTCCCATTAGCCCCAGTCAGCATGCCCAATGACAAGTTCTGGGAGTTGTAGTTCAAAACATCTGGAGGGCATCAGGGCATTGCCTGCAGGGCAGGTATCACACATCGGCTACACCCAACACCAGGGTGCGCATATTCGACAGGACAGGGTGAAGGAGGACTGTCTAGGGAGCCAATCAGACCTCAGATATGCAAACTATGTGCTGGTTATTTTGTGGTTCTAGCCCCACCCACCTGGGATACGGCTTCCAAAAGCTTCTCCAAAGTGGAATCTGGCCCTCTGGCTGAAAAGGTTCTGCGCCGTTATTGCAGCCATTGGATTTATAGTCCTTGTCATGTATTCAAATTACGCTTGACATTAAAGGGCCTCTCTGACCATTCAGACCTATAAAGTCAGAAGTTTCTAGTTTATCATCAGAGGAAGCTTACAGGAGGCTGAATTTCTGAGTTTGTCAAGAAAGAATGCGGGAAGTCTTTTGTAAAGCTGAGGGATCTCAGGCCCCCTCCACAAGGATGCGCTTTTGCGCCCGGTTTGGGGATTATGCGCATTATCGCGGAGGCGCATTTACTCCTAATCCCTCTGCACGGGAGGTGGCGAGAGGCGGCGAAGCGCATTAATTGATGTCCAAAAAGCGCTTTACAAGAAGTTAACGCGCATAATCGCTTGTTCACACTGCGAAAATGCGCTTTAACGGCCGGAGCAAAATAAAAGTCGCTATTTAACGCGCATTCGATAATGCGCATAATCCGGGAGATAACGCGCCTCTACGCCCGTTTTGCGCTCCGCTGGTGTGGAGGTAAAATTTATAATGAGCCTTCAAAGAGCATTAAACCTCTCTTGTGGAGGTAGCCTTAATTGCCTGTTCAAATTCAAGTCATCCCAAAATACTTTGCATTGTAAAAGGGGGCTGTATAACGTTGCAGGAAAAATCCCCCCCAGCTACTGGGGGCATCGCAGCAAACCTCAGAAGGAACCGGGAAGTCTGAGGGGAGTGGCAGATGACATCAGGGTCCCTGCTAATAATAATATAATAGTCCAGCTGCTGCCTCCCAGACAGCAATTGTGCCATTACATCCCTGCGGAATGCATCAGGGTGTGTGGCTGGAACTTCAGCTGGGGACCAAATGACTTCAGGGGCCTGGCATGTTTAGCCTGGGGAAGAGAAGACTGAGGGGAGACATGATAGCACTCTTCGAATACTTGAAAGGTTGTCCCACAGAGGAGGGCCAGGATCTCTTCTCGATCATCCCAGAGTGCAGGATGCGGAATAATGGGCTCAAGTTACAGGAAGCCAGATTCTGGCTGGACATCAGGAAAAACCTCCTGACTGTTAGAGCAGGACGACAATGGAACTCATGACCTAGGGAGGTTGTGGGCTCTCCCACACTAGAGGCCTTCAAGATGCAGCTGGACAGCCATCTGTCAGGGATGCCTTAAGGTGGATTCCTGCATTGAGCAGGGGGTGGGACTCGATGGCCATATAGGCCCCTTCCAACTCTACTATTCTATGATTCTATGATGTTATTTAGCCTGGCCAGGAAAAGCCTGTACACAGTGAAGCCACCCCATAAGGGGTGTCCGAGGGGTATTCCAGCCTCCTCCTCCTCAACTGGGTCTGCTTCTTCCCCACCCTGTGTCCTCCCCAAAGGTACCACCATTGGATCGCAAAACAAGAAGTCCTCAATGAGACAAGCAAAGCAATGGGTATCATTTCTTCTTTAACATTTAAATGAGGATTTCCTCCCTCTCCCCACACAGTGGTCTTCTAAAGCGCAGCCTTATGTGGAAAAGAGGAAAAAGCCCAAACGGAATTAGAAAGCGTCATGTAATATTCTGCCGCCACCCCCGCTCTCCACCGCCAATCTATCCCACATGTTGGGGCTGAGCAGTAAAAAAGTCTGCCAAGTAAAGGCTTTTTTCTTGTGTTACTGTGGTGACAGCCACAATTGTGGGCCACAGAAATTAGACACAGCTGTGAGAAAATTCAGAAAAATGCAGCCAGATCCTGGGTTGGCTGGACCGTGATCCTGAGCGCAATAAGAAACAGAAGGAGAACTGAAAAGACTCCATGGCAAATCACAAAACTTCATTCCCATCGGTGCTTATGTTCTAAAAGGAAAGATTCCCAGGAGGTTTGCCTTCCGACCTGGGATTCCGTCCATGTACGGGTAATCCTGTGTGGTGGGAAAAGGCGCTCTGCACATGCTTAGTAACTCTATATTATTACCAGCAGCTCCTAGATCTGTGGGCCTCTTGAGGATATTGGACTATAATTCCATCATCCCTAACCATTGGTCATACTGGCTGGGACTGATGTGAACTGAAGTCCAGAAACATCTGGAGTGATACAGGTTCATCACCTCTTGCTTTAGGGCTATGTCTTGGCATTATTCAGTGTCCAAGGGCTGACCCCCACCCCCCGTAAAGATTATTTCAGATTAAGAGCTAAATCAGGGAAGGACTGTAGCCCAGTGGAAGCAGGTTCTGGGTTCAAGTGTCTGGCATTACCAGGCAGAGTCTGGAAGAATCCAAGAGAGCTGCTGCCAACCACAATTGAGCTAGATGGACCGATTGTCTGACTCTGCACAAAGCAGCTTCCTAGCATGCAATGAACGGAAACCTTCTAGATCATGTCCTTGTTTCTAGGTCTCACCGTTTCATACTGTAGGGGTGGTCCAATGTTCAACTGCTTTTCCCACTTAGAATACTCCATGCAAACCAAACTGATGGTGTTACTCCGTGCATACAAAACTAACATGTCGGAGAAAGGCAGGGTTGCAAAACCCAGGCCAGAAAGAAAAACAGCCTGCTCTGCTCTTTTACCTTTAGGGGCAACTGCATCTACAGGGTGGGCATGGATAACCAGGGCCCGGAGACAGGCATTGTTGCAAGAACAGATGTTAAAGGTGGAGGAGCAGAGGCTGACAAAAAGTTGGAAACCCTAGATTAAAAAAAATAGCGGTTTTGCATTTTGGGGATGTAATGTATTTGGAATAGCAGGCATAATAACACCCCACTGTCCACCTTCATCCCCTGTACATATCCCTCCATCAGACTGGGACTTTTTGATTGCATTTCAACATTTGGCTTTGCATTGATCCAAAAGGGCTTTTTCTGCTTGTGTGGCATTCCTGCCTCCTCTATGGCAACTTCGTCTCTCCTCCTCCCCCCACTCCATGAAATCCTCTCTTCTGTGATTCCTGACAATGCAATTCAAAGCTCCATGTCGGCTCTTTGTGTTTCTGTCTCTGAAGTGGAGAGATGAAATAAAGATGAATTATAGGCCCGTATGTTGGATGTGAGGCAGGATATCTAGGATTCGGATCCACCGCATTATTTTAAACAGCCCCAGGTGAAAAATCTGGAAAGTGCTGGAATGGGGGGAGGGGTTTAACTCTCTTCCTAATGTAAACCAACCCCACTCCCCAAACTGGGATTAGCTCTGTAGGGAAAAGAGACCGGTGTGGGGGGGGAGGGGAGATATTGCATCTGGAAAGGGCAGGGAAGGAAAGGTTTAAAACACCCACTCTGGTAGGAGAATGTCCCCAGTTTTCTAAGCAGATTGTATTGCGTTGCTAACTGGTAAAGTTAAAACCAACGGAAGGAGGGAAAAGATGATGGACGAGCCAGGTGAGTCATTCAAGATGGGCGTTTGGAGGAGGTGGGCATGGGTTGTGAATCACCCCCCACCCACTGACCATCCTCCCATTGGATTTTCCTCCTAACAGCCATGTCTTAATGAGATATCCCATCTTCCCTTCCCCTGCTATTAATCTCTCTCTCTCTCTCTCTCCCCCCCCTCCCCTCCTTCTATAGTATCGACAGAACCAAAGCCGGAATGAGAAGCAAAAGGGAGGGATCACCATGCTCAGCATCACCCCAAGGCGTGCAGCAGTACGAACCTGCAACGGAGCGACCCCTCTAAAAAAAAAGCAAACGAAACAGCTGGATGAGGGCTGAGCATGCCCACTAGCTGCAGAATGTTAACTGCCCCATTGGGAAGGCAAAATGGAAAAGGGGTAAGCCAGGCACAGGTGGAGCGGAGGGTGCTGGAGGAGGCGAGCACACGCTGGAACCTTTTGTGGCACAGGTCCCGATCCTGCACGACCGCCCCACCATATACCGGCAGAGAGGAACTCAAGCCTTTCAGGGGAGGTAGGAAGGCAGTTTACGGCCAGGCCTTGGCCCCGACAGGTCTCTTGAAACGCGACCCACTCTTTGGATGCAGAGAGGACAGGGATCTGTTGCAAGGCCCCGGCTGGGGCGGCTGGGGGAGGGTCTGCCTGGCCAGTGACTGTGCCATCAAAGAGATCCTCCCACGCCACCAAAGAGGCAGACTGCCTGCCTCTGTCCGCTATCTAAGAGGTCCGACAATAGCAGCTGCGTCCCCAAAATAAACTCGCCAATGCCCTCTCTCCCTCCGCCTTCCCTGGCCTGCCCCTGACTGATCCTGCAGCCTACCCAAGCCCCCCCCCCCCTCTACGCCCGGCCTGAGCTGCTCACACGGCCGGCCCCTAGCGCCATTGCAGGAGCTGGCGAAGGCGCTGCCCTCGCAGGACAGGGCTGGGAAGAGGCAAACGCGCGGCCGGCGGGGCGAGCGCAGCAGCATCCCCAAGCTGCGCCTGCAGCCTCGATGGCGGGACCTTGGCGGGTTGATGGCTGCAGCCCTCCCCGGCGAGCATCGCCGCCCCCGTCGCCCAGGAGGCCCAAGGCCGCGCTGCCCGAGCAGATCCGGTTACCGCTTTCTCAGCGCCCGTGCCTCCCCGCGGGGCCACTGCGGCAGTCGCTGCGGCCACGTGCTGCTGCTGCTGCTGGCGTCTCGCCTTCGAAGCCCCGGTGACGCAGTCGAGAAAGGCTCCGCTGGATCTGGTCCATCATGACCCCCCCCCCCCCCATATGCCCACAGCCTTTGGAGAAGGACACACGCTGAAACCTCCCCCTCCTCCATTTGCCCCTGGAGCTCGCCTTCCAAAACCCCTTCTTTTGCAGACCCCCTCCCCTCTCACTCTGTGTGTGTGTCTGCGCACGCAGGGAGGACAGATTAAGGGGGAGAAAAGGGGGGAGATTGCGCCCCCTGTTAGCACCCCCCTCCCCGGAGCCCTTCCAGTGCAGTTTTCGCATCCGAAAAAACCGCAAGGCGAGGAGAAAGATGGGCCCTTCCTCGACGAGGCTGCGTCAGGCAGGACCCAAGTGGGTCAGTAAGGCAGGGAGACGCAGCTCCCTTTTGTCCTTTGCAGAGGGCGAGACCTAGAAACCCCCTCGGGGCAAAAGAACCGCACGATCCCGATCCCTCTTTCCCCGCGCAACCCCCACCCCCCCCCCGCCTGTCGCTGTTCACCGCGCCCCCTTCCAGTCGCACCTTCCCCAACCCTCCCTCTCCTCTGCCTCCACCCCAGATGCTTTGTCCTCTAGGCCCGTGGGTCTCCCCTTCACCAGGACCCTATCCCCTGCTTCCTATTTTTCTCTTCCTCCTCAATCCTATCAGCCTTGGCTTTTACTACAGTCCTCTGCATGTTCGCTCACCAGCCAGCCCTCGCTGTGTCCAACGGTGTGCACAAATTGCGCGCAGGGAGGCGATTTGCCCACCCCCTTCTCCATCCCTCCCCGTCCATACTTGTCTCCCACTCCCCATCTCTCTCTCTCTCTCTGTCTCTCTCCCCCTGAGCTTTCCCTTCTTCAGCCACCTCCCCGCCTGGGCCCCCTTTCGCCCTCCTCCCTCTGCATCCCGCCCCACTTGGAGCAGCAGCGCCAGCAAACCCCGTTACCTGCGTCTCGGCTAGCGGCTCAGCGCGGCTGGCGCTCCTGCAGTCTGGGGCAGGCAGAGACTACCGCACGAGGCGGCACCGCGCAGGGGCGGGGCTCCGGGTGCCGCCCCGCCCACTCGGCCGGGCAACCCCTCCCCCTGCGGTACAAAGGGACCTCTCTGCAGGGCCGGGGCATGCTCCCGCTTAGGTTGGGAGGGGGAATCGGGCATCTTCCGACGCCCACCCTCATCCTATGGTAGGAAGTGGGGTGGGGCGGGGAGGGCAGGGCAGGGCAGGGCAGGGCAGGGCACTCTTTTCCCCGGGGTTTGGGAGTGGGGGTGATAGCGTAACATCTTGCAATAATGCGCAGAGAAGGGGCATGCCGTCTTTTTGATTGGGGGGATCAGCTTTGTGAGGAGTCAAAGATGGAGGGGATGCACATTTCCCACCTCTCATTCCTGCCTTGTCTGGATTGCACTCGGGGAGGGGGAGGGGGGAAGGCCCCCCACTTTCTGTCCTGCGCAAACAACATTCGCACCCTGTAGTTATAGCCTGTGGGTTAAAGACATGCTGATTCGGAGTGTAGCAGCAGCAGCAGCTGCTCTTTAGTGGCGTGCCGGTGTCTGTCTGCAAATGTGGAAGGATGGAGTCAGCACATGCTGGGCAAGGCCAGCCCAGCCCACTGAAAAGAAGAAAAATAAAAATAAATAAAACTGAGAAGCCCAATGGAGGAAGAGAACGAGACTGCAGTACTGAAGCCAAGAGGTTGCGGTGAGATTTTTTGTGGAGAGGACGGAGACTGTGTTCATGGTGCTGTTGCAAAGGGAGAAGCCACGTGCTTTGTAGGGCAGGATGAATGACAGGTCCTTAGCTCATCAGCAGGGTGGATAGTGATGGGTTGATGTTTTTATCAATGGAGAAGGAGCGTGAATGAGGAAACGAGGGCTGGAAAGGAAAGATGAGGAGGTTGGTCAGCAGGGCATCCAAGCAGAAAAGTCAGAGCATCTCATGATGCTCCAGTGCCAGCACTTCCCATACTGGGGAAGTTGGGGGGGGGGGGTTCCATGCATCCCAACAGAGCCTGCCTGGGCTGAGGCCTTGCTTGCCTTCGGCTTGGTGTAGATGTGTCCTGAGCTCCAACAGTTATCAGTGCACTTCAATACCACTATAAAGCAGCAGTGTAGATCCAGCCTATGTGGGCTTACCTGCTGTCAGGCAAACCTTCTTATGAGGAGGAAGCAGACCGCAGCCCCCTGCCTCTTCATCAGCTGCAGGTTTACCCACCTGTCTGGTTCTTGTGCCCTCACAACACTGTCACCCCTGGGTAAGCCTGTACCCAAGCACACAAAGGGAAAAGGCTGGAACCTGTACCGCTGCTGCCGCTAGGGGCCCAGCAACACAGAGGGAGGCCCACTGAGGGCATCCTTCCTAGGACCCCCCCTCCCTAAAATTTGGAGTCAAGCCAGAGATGGGGGAAGGGATGGGGGACAAAGGTCCAGGCAGGAGAGAGGTAGGGTTGGGTGGCTTCAGCATATAGGTGGTTCTGTAAGGCGTGGGATGTGACAAAGCTACCCAGGGAGCAATGTAGGTAACTAGGAAATAGCAGAAGAGCCATCTGCAGATCCCAAAGGGGACCCAACAGACAGTGGAAAGGAAGAGGAGTCTCTCCCCACCGCCCCACCCCAAAACCCCTGTCATGGTTTAGCAGGTTTGAGCTCAACCCGAGGATAAATGAGGGGGAAATCTGTTTAGCAAAGTCAGTAGGCAAGCAAAAGTTCAAAGATCACAGCCCAAGAAAAATGGGAAAGCCAACGGTTTCACAGTATTAACAACTAAAATAAAAGTGTTGTTCCAGCCAGCAGCAAGTCTCAACTGAGAGTTTGTAAGGTGGAGCTTCAAGAGCCCCACCCAGGACTCAGCTGAAGCTCATCAGAGGCTTCTGGAAGGAGTCTTTGACTGACAAGGAGCCCTTGACTCATGAGGAGCCTTCCTTTGCACACAGGGCACTCCCTTCTACAGGGGTTGTTCTGGACTGCCTCTTGAGCTGCTGCATTCTTGGGCTAGGGGGTCGCTCAGCCTCATCTCAGAGGGTGAACTACCCCATCTCTTGTGGGGATGGACCTGTGGTCATCTCTGCTGAGGGCCCAGCCTCCTCCTGGTCTTCTGGCATGGCTGTTCGTGGATGTTGTTTGTCTTTGGGAGCTCAGTTTCCTCCTCTGAGGGTGATTTTCCCAACAGGACATGATAGAAACATGACCAATCTGATGAAATCAGAGCGGGTAGGATCAAGGGGGCATTTGGAGGGGTTAGACGGGAGGGCAGAAGAGCCCTGATGCTGGATCAGACCAAGGGTCCATGTAGTCCAGCACTCTGTTCACACAGTGTCCAACCAGCTGTTGACCAGTAGGCTGACCAGATAAAATCCAGGTCAGGGCTCATGTAACTTTAACAGTTGTAGAGAAAAGGGAATTTCAGCCAGTGTCATTTGTATGCAATTAGCTCCTGGTGAAATTCCCTCTTATCGCAACAGTTAAAGGTGCAGGTACTATACTAGAGTGACCATATACAAAAGAAGGCAGGGCCCCTGCAACTTTAACTGTTGTGATGAAGAGGGAATTTCACCAGGAACTAATTGCATACAAATGACACTGGCTGAAATTCCCTTTTCTCTACAACTGTTAAAGTTACATGAGCCCTGACCTGGATTTTATCTGGTCAGCCTACTGACCAGGGACCCACAAGCAGGACTCAGGTGCAACAGCACCCTCCCACTCATGTTCCCCAATGATTTCCCAATGGAGTGAGAGCTGCAAGAGCGGAGAGGAAGACTGTTAAAGGAATTGGAGTGGAAGGAATCAATCGTAGCATTGAAGAAAGAGGCAAAACATTAAGCGGAGAGCAAGGAAGGCGTAGTGGTAGAAGAAGAGGTGACGGCTTCCCTCGAGGTGCTGCGGATCCATAGGCGTACGCAGCACATTTTATTAGGATGTGCACCCAGAGGATTTAAAAATATATATATTTTTAAAGGTGAACATCTATTGAATACTCAGTCATAAAGTACATTATTTTGATTCATTTATTTATTAAACACTGTAGACACTGATGTCCTACTTCACGTTCGGCTTGCGTGACCATGACAGGACAGTTGCAGGGGTGGGGGGGGGATGAGGAGACACTCCCCAAGCCCCATTGGTGGGGCTCGGTGGTGACACTGACTGGAGGAGGGGCTTACGGGAGCAGCCGGAGGACCGTTCCCGCTGTGTCTGGATCCCCCTCTGGATCCCTACTCAATGCCCCCCTCAATTCGATGCTTATTGCTTGAGACATTAGGGTGTGCCTGGGTACACCCGGCACACCCCTTGTGTACGCCTATGTGCGGATCAGAGAAATAACATTGTTTAGCTGATGGTGGAGGAGAAGGAACAGAGGATGAATTTGCAGTAGAGGAAATAAGCAAACTTTTTTCTTCTCCTCTAGAAGTGTACAGCCACACGATACATGAACGAAGATATCAAGCGGAGTGAGTGAGCCATCGCTGGGAAGAACAGAGTGCATTGCTTGCTTGCTGGGTGGGGCCAATATGCCAAGAGCTGAGGATAGGGTTGGACTGGAGGTGCAAACTGGTGAGTCGATCGTAGAGGGAGCTGCCACAGAGAGGGCAATGCTAGTTGATCAATGGCCTGGAGGTCACAGAAGGAGCAGGGTGCAGGGAGGCTGGATAGTGAGCAATGCCAAAGGAGTTTAAGCTGATTCCCAGACAGAGGGAATGCCACAGCAAAGTGGTCAGAGAACAGTGGAGTCTGGTGGTTCTGATGCCAACAGGGTCAGAACTTTAAAGGTTTGCATCTTGGATAGCTCCTTTAGGGTTCTGACTGGTTGGGTTCTGACTGAAACCCGGAGCGGATTCACTGCCCCGCTGGCATCGGAGCCGCCAACCCCCCACTGCCAGAGACACAAGAGTTCTTGGCGAAGGCCAGATCGAGAGCGTGCCCAAGAGAGAGTGGGAGGTGGATTTCATCCAACGATGGAGATTGAAGGGAAAGGTTAGGGAGAAGAGAGGATGCAGCTGGCCCAGATGGGATGATCACCACCACCCACATTGAAGAAATCTGATCTTGTCCTGATTCATCTCTTCATGCTCATTTCTGATGCCCATTGCCTGGGATGTTTGGCCAAACCAGATATTTCCCCTTGGATGGGCGGTGCATGGGTGGGAGGGCTGGGCTTTGGCGATGACTCTTGCCCTGTGTTTAACATTCTCCTCCACCTCTGAAGCATCCCTTAAACTCACGGTTGAAAATATCCTGGAAACGATGGGGCGGGGAAGGAGGAATGTGACTTTCAATTCAACCCTCCCTTTCCCCATGACATTTTCACAAGCTCCAAACGATAGATCGTTCCTTGCGTGCCGTGGATTCCTTGCCAACATCTTGTCCCTTCCTGTTTCATCTTTCTGTCCTAGATTTCATATTCCTGGAGACGTTTGGCAAAAACAGACATTTCTTTTCGGAACGGAGAAGCAGCAGACTCATTTTCACGGAAGCGGTGGGCTTTGCTGAAAGGTCACAGGCTGCGATATGCTTTATGGGAAGTGAGGGGGAAGGGGGGGTCACAGACCCCTTTAGAAGGAGGGGGCAGAGAATGGAGGGGGCTAACCGTATCTATCACTTGCCCCTTTTTCCTGGGGCCAGTTTGATGAAGGAGGTTTGAGGTAGCAAGGTCAGGTTGAAATGTGCTCTGTTAGAGCCACATTTTGGAGGGCTCCTGACTGAGACACCATCCGTGGCTCCCCTCCCTTCTCACCACCTTTGCCACCAGCTGCTTTGTCTTCTCCTCCTCTTTCTCATCATGGCTACCACTTGTTTGTTTGACCGGCAGAGAGCCAGAGAGCAAGGAGGCCGCTGCATCACCTGCTCTGCCTTCTCACCACCGCCGTTGTGTCAGGGCCAGAGCACGAGACTGGTGAACAAGCAGGTTGCAGTGGAGGAGAGGAAGAGGAAGTCCAGGGGGCTCTCCTCAGTGGGGTGTGGGCCTTTGACAGGTGCCCAACGATGCCCAACCTTGACGCTGGCCTTGTCCTCCTCCATTCTGTTCAGTGACCAGAGCAGGGGGCTTCTGGGAAAGCCATACACAGGCCAGGAAGGCAACTTCAGCATTTGGGGTCATCCTCTAAAAAAATGGGGCCCTCTTTATTCTGTGCTGATGAGTACCATGTCCTATTCTGGCTGTCCCATTTTGAGAAGGACATTGACAAACTGGAGAGCGTCTAGAGGAGAGTGGCGAGGACAGAGAGGAATCTGGAAACCAAGTCACATGAGGAAGGGTTGAAAGAGTTTCAACCGGGGAGGAGAACGTTACGGGGAGATGTCATAACGGCCTCGAAATACCGAAAGGGCTGCCATGTAGAAGGTGGAGCAGAGTTGTTCCTTGTTGCTCCTGAGAGCAACAAGGAACAATGTTGGACTATGTTGAAATGGGAAGGTTGCTTATTCTTGACCCTTGGGAAGCAGCTTTTTGTAGCCAGTGAGATTGCTTCAAGGGCTTTCACGCCTGTAACACCCCCATTGAAAAAAAAAACTGCAATCTTGTTGAAAATTGGTGTGAGAAAACTTCTATCTACTGCACATGCCCTCCTAGTGACATTCACCTGGCGAGATTCAGTTTCTGCTGTCTCATAAACAGGAATTTTGCTGGGTTTACAATATTCCCCCTGCCAGCTGCTTTAGTCAGGTGGGGTTTGAGTACTTTTGTAGACTACCTCAGCCCTAAAGTAAAAAGAGGAGATGGGAACATTATCATCATCATCATTATTATTAAGAGTGAGGTAAAAATTACTCAGTTTTTACTTAGGTGAACATTTTCATCAGTGTCAAAAATGGCTTCCTTTTTGGTTAATTTTTTGTCGGCGGTTATTCATTTATATTACCCTTACTCGTTCTCACTTGCAGTTGCCATCATTTGCTCTCGGTGATTGTCGTGTTTCTCAAAACCCCTCACTTTATTGGGAGGCAATAAAGAGGTCTGGCACATAATCCACCAAGCTTAATTCAGGAAATAAACATCTCTTCCCACCTGAAGGGACTCTAAATTGTAGGAACTTCTCTCTAGACAAACTTTTGCAAACTAAGTGAGACAATTGACCTTTCAAGAAAAAGGGAAAGTCCTTTTCCCAGCATGCTTTGCCTCCAGGGAGATTGGTTCTGAAGAAGCCTTTGGTAAGAAGCTATCCGGACTAACCTTCTCTCACTTTCCTTTAACTCCGTCCATTTTAGTCTGCGGCGTACTCTAGGATCGGCTAGCCTTTCAGTGCCCTCCCCCTTGGAAGAATCCTCAATTCCCAGAGCTTGTGGGTTGCTTACACTTTCAGAGATAAGGTCTGGCGAATGTTCATTCCCAGCTGGTGAAGAGTCCATGAGAGTCACCTCTCCCACTCCCCGTATAGGCTGGTATGTTTCTGGCGCCGACTCTTCTGCTTCAGAATCTGATCCGGATTGATGGTCTGAATCTCCTCCTTCCAGTCTAAGGGAAACAGGCCTAGCCATCACAGTGATGTAATCAAATCTTAGTTGTTATGTAGTAAGGCTGCTGTCTTTGATTGGATAGATCAATGCATTAAAAACCTTTACATTGATGTAAAGGGACCCCCAGTTACTTGTGCAACATACATGTGAATTCTTTTTAAAAATAGAGGTAGCTATGCAAAGTATAGGTGGAAGGCACCATCTTGGAAGAGGCCTTAGCGCCTGTGCGAGAATGAAGGGAAAAAGTGAGTTTCCCACATGCATCTGGCCGGCCGCTGTGATAGGCATTTGGTCTAATTCAGGATTGCTCTTCTTATGTTTCTTTTAAGATAGTGCCTCCTGCAACAGTCACACGTGCCTGTTCTAGAAACATGGAAAGTATGCTCCCCCCCATCAAAAACAGTTGTTTTAGTACATGCAAAGTAGTGCAGATTTTTTATAGTTGACTAATTAAATATATTTAATCAATTAAGAATTGTTTAATTAGATGACATCCTTAGAACACAGCTATTCACTCTGTGATCCCTGAGAATGGCAACACTCACATTACTAATGCTGTAATCACTGCCCTCCATCTCAATTGCCTTCATTGGCCTTCACTGATGTCATCATGTCACCCAATCTGACTGGCTGCATTGTGTTATGATGCCATCACAATCACCACGTGATTCCTGATTGGCTGGGATCACTCAAGTGATTGATCCAAGAAGGAAAAAAGCTGCAGCAGATGGGGTTGGGTGGGAAAGTCATCAAAGCATCTGGCCACAAAGTGTATTCCAAGAAAAACTTCTTAGCTGCTAAAATGGCTATTTTCAACCTCAGCACGGTAATTTGACAATATTTGGTGCATCTGTATTAATAAAACCACAGCTTAACAAATGGGAGTTCAGCCCACAGACACACAAATCTGTGTTGTAGATTCAATTGTAATTCTTCAGAGTTAAGGTTCATCTGGAACTCACTGGGCTTGTTAAAAGCCAGGATGTGGCATCTTTCAGGAACAGATGGAGGCGTTCTAAGAAATGTAATGGATTTCTGGCCTTCTTCCCATCCTTGTTTTGAATTTTTGAAAGCTGAGAAACAGGATGGGGAGTGTTCAAGCAAAGAGCATGGCTCTCGTTGTTCAGGCTTGAACAGAAGGAGGGCTGTGTCAGAGGCACGGCAAACAGGTTGTTTGCGTAACAGCCCCAGACTTCAGGCAGGTCTGCTCTGTTGGATGACGCTTCTTCAGAAATTATTCAACTTTTAATGGAATGAAGGGGCCATCTAGCCCGGGGGCTTGGTCCCATTCAACTCTATGGTTCTTACTCCTGAGGAGACATGTCTAGGTTTCCTGACCAGAACAATGTCGGCTTCCCCTTGCCATGCCAACATTGACCACAAACTTCTCCCAAAACTAATTGTAATACTTTCTCTTCACTTATCTTGTTTAATATGATCTTAGGGGAAAGCATAGTGTGTTGTTTTACCGTAATTGCTCAGTATCAGGCTGCCGTACTGTTGTATTTGCGCATCTATCATCTATCTATCTATCTATCTATCTATCTATCTATCTATCATCTATCTATCTATCTATCTATCTATCTATCTATCTATCTATCATCTATCTGAGACAGGAGATTTCACCGGCATAGTAGCGATACAGGTGAAAAGAGACATGACCTGAAATAGTGCAACAATGCACAGACATGAAAGTGGCCAGTGCTCAACTCGTGAAGGAAATGGAGGGGGAACCTGTTGATGCAAACTGTGGGGGGGAAAAGCAGGTGTGATGGAGCCCTACAACTCCCAGCATTCTGCAGCCAGGCTAGTTGGGCAATACCAGGAGTTGTAGGACTTTTCCGCATCTAAATGTGCCTAGCATTGCGCCCTTAGACTCTGAGCATACAGAACCAACCCATCTTTCCCACCAGTTTTGCATTACAGACAGCGACTCTGAAATAATGTCCCCAAACTCCTTCAGCATGTGATTTATCTGGCCCTTGAGGCTTGAACTCATTTAAAATAGCTAGGTGTTCTCTCTTATCTATCCTGGGCAGAACGTTCCTCCTTATATAGTTTGTTCTACTTTCCCCAGGTCCATCCGACACAATTCACCTTGCAGGAGAAGACAGAGGCGAAAAAGGAACGGAAGACAGGCAAAATACCTTATCTCCATCAACCATTAATGCTTTGCCATCTTTCTCAAGCTGTGGACCTACGCTTTCCTTGTTTTCTTCTCGCTGGAAATATGGGCAAAGAGGCTCCCCTGGCTAGAACTAGGAGAAAAGGGGGGAAGTGGGGAGGCTTGAGTTCAAATTAGGCCACATTGAATGAATGCCAATGGAAATGAAGTGGGACATTTTTGGGTCCCACTAAAAAGTGGCCTCTCGTCCCATTCTTCATTGAGCACTGGGTGGGCAGGGGACATAACTAGACTCAACCCAGCACCCCCTCTTGCGCTGTTCAGAGAAATGGAGGAGGTACCTGTGCCAAGGTAGGCAACAGGCTTTTTACATTTTCTAGGGCAGCTTTCCCTAAACTGGCGCCCTCCAGATTTATCCGACTACATCTCCCATTACTCCTAGCATCATTCCCATTGGCTATGCTGTCTGGGAATTATGGGAATTATAGTCCAACACATCAGGAGGACCTCAAGTTGGAGAAGGACCAGGGATTACATGTTGAAAACCTATGTAAACCCTAGCAAGAGATGACAATCTGAAGGTCAGGAGATATTGTTAGCGGTGCAAGCCTGCCATCTAATGGCCAGTCTTTGGAATAGCAGGCTGCTGCCTTTATCAAATCGGAGAGCCGCTTTGCAAACTCCGGCAGGCACGCAGGGCTCCGGGGAAATCTGTGGGGCCCCAAGCAGCCTAGATTTCCCCACACAAGACCTCGCCCTAGAACAGATATTGGGGTGGGGTTCACCCATCCCTACAGGGCACAGAGGCAGCCCATTCCCTGCCCTTGCAGATCACCTGTCTCTGGTATTCAGAAGTAGAATCCCTCCATAGCTGGAAGTAGAATTTTGCTATTGTTGTGGCTAATGGTAGGCTGTCCAGATGGCTCGGGATTTCCCGGTCCTAACCGGGAATCCAGGGGCGAACCGGCCCAACCGGGGGGCGGGGGGGGCAAACCGGGGTGGCGGGGGGTCACGCGGCAGTGGCAGCAAGCAAGGAGCGGCGGTAAACCCGGCGGCAGTGGCGGCGGAGGAGCCCAGGAAGCGGCCGCCCCAGCAGGTAAGTGCCCTCCCTCGCGCCTCACGCTCCTTACCCGCAGGGGTGTCCGCTTCCCTCCGGTGCTCGAATCTACTGAGAAACAGGCTTTGTGGCCTGTCCCTCAGTAGCGCGCCGGGTGATGACGTCATCACCTGGCGCGATACTGAGAGACAGGCCGTGAAGCCTGTTTCTCAGTAGATTCGAGCACCGGAGGGAAGCGGGTAAGGAGTGCGAGGCGCGGGGCGCGGGGCACTTACCTGCTGGGGCGGCCAGGTCCGCCGCCACGCCGCCGCCGCCGGGTCCGCCGCTGAGTCCGCTGCCGCGCCGCCACCGCCGGGTCCACCGCCGGGTCCGCCGCCGCGCCGCCACCGCCGGGTCCACCGCCGCGCCGCTGCCGCCGCCGCCAGGTCCCCCGCCGCGCCACCGACGGGTCCCCCGCCAGCTCGTAAGGCCAGCGGCCGCGCGGAAGAGGCGGGGGAGGGCCGATTACGTCACTTCCGGATCCGGCCCTCCCCTGCCTTTTCCACGCGGCCGCTGGCTTTACGAGCCGGCGGGAGACCCGGCGGTGGCGGTGGCAGTGGCGGCAGCGGAGGCAGCAGAAGAGAACCCGCCCCGGTAGGTCCGGGCTGATGTTTTTTGGGGGTGGGTGGCTTGGTGGGGGGGTTGTTTTGGGTGGGTGGGTGGCTTGGGGTGTTTGTTTTGGGGGGTGGCTTGGTGGGGGGGTTGTTGGCGGGAGTGGGGACCGGGATTTTGGGTTCCAAAATCTGGTCACCCTACTAATGGGTGTTGTGGGACAGGCTCCATATGCCACTCAGAGCTGCTTTGACAGGGCGGCCTGTCACACATCACCAAAGAAAGAGGTTGCACTGAAACTGCATGTGCTAATTTTTTATGTATAGACTCAGATTTAGAAATAATGACTGTAATTTAAACAGAAATACAAGACATCTCATTGTAGTGGGGAAGACTGACCAGGTGAGCTGTGTGCCCTGCTCAGTCTCCTGATCAGGTTCTCACCATCAATGTGCAACTTCAAGGCCCCTCCTTTCCTGCCTTATGGTCTCTTGTGGTTGTTCATCTCTACACTGACAAGGATCCCAATAGAGAACCCCTTCAAATAGAGGGCTGCCCTCCTCTGGCAGAACTTCAAACAGAGGACTCTCCTCTGCAAAGTAGGACACCTGAAGTAGGGTGGGCTGGATACACATTTTGAAATTAATCCTCATACTAAGACAGAGACCTGCAACCTCCATGGGTTTGTTTACCAATGATTCAGAGCTACTTTCGACATGTGTGTGTGATGAAAGATCTATGAGTCTCAAGTATCAAACAAAATAACCGTTAAACTTTCTGTGGATTGCCCCTGTTATGAAAATTGAGGCTATTACCAGCCCAACAATCCCAATTCAAGCTGCTGGTTTTGACCTTTGAAGCCTTAAAGAGTTCAGGTTTAGTTTATGTGAAGGACTCCCTACACCTATAGGCAGCTGCCCATGTTTTAAGATCATCATCAGATGCCCTGCTCACTGGCCCACCAGCGAGGTCAGTAAACCTGGTAAGCACTAGAGACAGGGCCCTCTCAGTGCTTGCTCCTACACCATGGAATTCCCTCCCAAGAGAGATATGGCTGGCCCTGTTCATGGTTGTGGCATGGGACAAGCTACACCTGGGCCATGAATGGAAGGGAGACCAGGCCAAATAGATGGCCCATGCCTGTTTTTCCTTCCCTTGCCGGTATTTTTCCGCTGCTATCAGTGGATTTCTTCCCTTCCAGGCTGCCTCCACCAAACAGCCTTAAAATCCCAAGAGTCTCTCGTAAAAAACTTTTAGGTAGTGTAGGATTTAGCCTTTAGGCATAAGGTGGGCAACTCAACAGTAAAATAGATTACAAAGTTTCAAGAATACAAAATTAAAAGTTTACTGAAAAGAGTTTTTAGGGAAAAAGGGTTTGGAGATCTGAATAGTTACAGCACATAGACACACACATACATGCCTGTATGATTTGCAAACAAGAATGAAATTATCAGACATCTCAGAAATTCTTGGTGGTAAGCCTGTATTCGCCGGGTGTTGGGGAAGATGGGCGGGAGGGTGCTGTGGGTTCCTGGTTGACAGCTGGTTGGAACAGAGTGCTGGACTAGGGTGACCAGATAAAATCCAGGTCAGGGCTCAGGCACGGCTCTTGGGCCCTCACTGGCTGAATTCGCCTCTCCTAGATCACCTTGTAGGGAAAGTTGCCGTGACTGTACAACTAGACTGAACATATGAAAAGGAGGACAGGGCTCATGTCACTTTAACAGTTGTAGAGAAAAGGGAATTTCAGCCAGTGTCATTTGTATGCAATTAATTCCTGGTGAAATTCCCTCTTCATCACCACAGTTAAAGTTGCAGGGGCCCTGCCTTCTTTTGTATATGGTCACTCTAGTATAGTGCCTGCAACTTTATCTTGGGCCCGAACAGTTGTCACTACTGTTATAAACCGTTCTAAAGCAGTAGTATAGATCCTGCCCCAGTCTGATCCAGCAGGGCTTTTCTTATGTTCTTATCCCTTGTCTCTCCAGGTTGCAACATGGAGCAAGCATGAGTAAGAACGCCTAGCACATAAAAAAAAATTAAAATGTACTCCTGTCCACATCCTGTATGTAATTTTGGACACATAGATTGCATACATTCACCGAAACAGGTCTCTAACCACTGACTCAACAGTTTGGCAGAAAACTGAAAGGCCTTAAGCTCACGTCGCGTAAAATTCTCTGGTTTGGGAGGAAGAGAGAATTGCTACAGAGGGAGAGGGAGAATAAAGAAAAAAGGGAGGCCTCACATACGCAATGAATGTTCCTCTGCATGCACACACACATATACTTTGGCTGCAGCTTAATGAAAAGGAGATTTATTAAATATTTGGAAGGATGTAATCTGCTTTTTGCAGCAATAATGTTTAACAAACACAGCTATGGACAATTTAAATGCACGTATTCCCCACCGCCCCAGCTACATTTGCAAAAATACATTTGAGATAAATCAAGAAAAGAGGCATTAAAGCCTACCAAAGATCTGCAAACAGGAATTAAATCAAGTGTGCAAGTGCCATAAATACTTCAAGCCCCTGTGAACTATCCCCCCCTGCCCCCATCCCGGCAGTCTCTGAGGCGGGGGCGCCGGACGGCCTTCTGCATAAAGCTATTTTAATTGCTTTCCCCTGAATGTGTAAACTGAGAGTCGCAAGGAAGAGGTGATGGAGTTCGCCCAGCTCACTCTGTCCTGCTGCGCGAGGCCAAATTGGAGAGGATCAAATGCCGTGGCCGAATGCATGGGGACGTTGCTGCACTTCATCAGCCCTCTTCAGGGTGTGTGTGTGTGTGTGTGTGTGTGTCATTCTTCCACGTTGGGGAGAGGAGCACTCCAGCCCCAAACCTGCCTGCTCCCTTGCTGCGTCCACCATCCTGTATATGTGGAGGGCGATAGTTTGAACAGGACAGCCTCCTGCATAGGTGGGGGCTCTCAACGTGACTAAACACCCTGAGAACTCATGGTTCAGCCCGGAAGAATGAAGGCCTGAAGAAGACTTGTCATCACAACAGTTAAAGCTGTAGGAGCTGTACTAGAGTGACCAGATACAGAAGAAGCAGCTTTAACTGTTGTGATGAAGAGGGAATACGAACCACACCTGCCGAAATTCCCTTTTCTATGCAACTGAAGAGGACTTCAGTTAAAGCTGCAGGAGCTATACTAGAGTGACCAGATACAAAAGAGGGCAGGGCTCCTGCAGCTTTAACTGTCATGATGAAGAGGGAATTTCACCCGGTGCTGTGTGCATACGAACAACACCTACTGAAATCCCCCTTTCAATAAAACCGTTTCCATACGGCCTCCCTAAAGTATGATGAAGCGCAGTTTTCTGCAAACCTCTGTGGTGCATCCAGGTCCATGTCAGGCGACCAGAGGTGTGGAAAAAACAACCTCTCTGATGGAGCGGCCTGCCTCTCCTGGGGGCTGCTGCCTTTCTGCCAGCGAGCAGCAGAGGCCGCTGTTACCCTTTGCTACAACACACAAGGGAGAAAGTGAGTGGACCACGGTTTGGAAAGAGAAAACCGGACATTGCAGAAAGAGGTGGAAGAGGATGGAGCTGCCTTTGGGTTGTCCTTTTTGGTAGCTTTTCGACCACCAGGAGCTCTTTTCCTTCTGCTGTGTGTGTGTGTCAGTCCGTGTGTGTCGGTCCATGCGTGATGGTGGATGGGGAAACCAGATTGGCACGCATGAAAATAAAATAGGGCCACACCACAGATTCACTGCATTCCAACATTGGCCATGCTATTTTCACTGCAACCATGGCTGGGTAAATGTGTACAAAACCCCTGTTGTGTATTCAGAAGCAACGCTAATATGCACAGAAGGAGTATTCAACAAACACATCCGATGGGGGGAAAAAAGGGGTTATTTGGCAAAGGAGACTGCCAAATTGACCAGGACCTGATTAGCGGTTTGTTCAAAGGGTATTGCTTTTGCTGCTGCTAGCTCAGCACCCCTCCTCCCCCGCCCATCCCCCTTTCCCGATTGCCATAGGTCTGCAAACTAGAGGATTCTGGGGAGGGAGTGTTAATCAAGCCTCATTTGTGATGGCTATGAACTCTTGCGTTTCATGGCCAGCATCCTAAAACCTGCGTTCTAATTCCCCACAGGAGCAAGATTTACACTTTCAATTTTATGTGTAGTTGGTTAATGGCCCATTACTGTCAGAAGGATCAGTAGCTAGGAGTTAAATCCAGCTAGATTTATGATAAAGAGGGAGCGAAAGGCTCCAACTCAAAACAAGGAGAGGGCAAGGCAACCATAGGTGTAGCCCTGATGGGGGGAAAATGGGCCTCTGAAAGATTTGATGGATCAACAATGCTGGGGACAAATGCACCAGTTCAAAATTTGAAGTATAACTGCAAACAAATGTACTGTCGGGTGGATGCTCCAGTTTGCCTAGTAAATGGATGTCTTTCCTAGGTCCTGGATAGACCACATGATGGACATGCAGAGACATTAGTACCTCTGAATGATGTACTGACCTTCCCAGAATGAAACCCATTCATGTTCCCCTGATCAGGGACAGTATTTGGCACAGTACAAAACCTGGTCTTAACACATTACTCAGCCCTGGAATACAAGACAAAAGAGGACCCCCTGTGCATGCAAAGAGTGTGTTGCAGTCACAGAACTGGAAGTTAAGGGGACAGGAAATATGGCATCGATTATTATAGAAATGAACCATTTTAGAAAAAAAACATGTTTGGGTCATATCCTTTGGGTTGTGCCAGGATGTATGCGGTACATGGTCAAATGTAATGCATGGTGCAACGTGCGTCCTTCCCACTCAACCATCACCCAGTCAGCAGGAAGGATGGTGTCCTTAGTACAGGGGTGTTGAAACGGGGTCAAAACCCGCTGCCTGAAACTTTGGAGAGCCAGAACTGCCAGTTAGTGAAGCTCAGCGGTCTTCAACCGGTTGGTCGCCCCCCAAAAGTGGGTTGCGAGATCAGTCTGGATGGGTCGCGGCAAAGCTATTGCTGCCATGTGGGGCAGTTGTGAAAGTGGGCTCCATGCTGCAGGTTGGGAGTCCAAGGAGGGTCTTGAGTCTAGACCAGTTGAAGGCCACTGGGGTGGATGGTACTGATGGACCACGGTCTTGACCCAGTATAAGGCAGCTTCCTACGCATTGCTGAAAAGAATGAGTCTGTAACAAGGAAATGGCAATGTGCCTCAATAACGCTACCCTGCACATTGGCATAACTCCAGCACATACATGGTCTAGAGGAGGGGTGCAGAACCTCTTTTAGCCTGGGGGCCACATTCCAGAGGAGGGCGGAGCCAGAGGCAAAAGGGGGCAGGACCAAAATATTTTTAAAAAATACCAGCACATTTTCGCTGAAAACTCTTAGTGCCTGTAACTAAGCCTCAGGAGAGGGCCTTTCGACTTTTAGAATGGGAAAGCGGTGCAAAAGCTGGAAAACCCATCAAACCATGATACAGGGTGGCTTATTTTCTCAAACGAGCCACCTAGAGAGCCCATGGACTGTTGTTGGGTTGTTCAGCCTGATTAACAAGCCACACTGCATGGTTAACGTACCACTCTGGCTACGTTCAGGCGGCACAATAACCCATCCTGTGGAAAACGTGCTGTGTTCAGATGGCATGCTAATCCACATTTCAACAAACAACCCATGGTTCAAAACAACCCACTGGGTGTGGATTAGCGTGTTGTCTCTGGCCCTATTTCCACAATCATGGGGGTGGGACTATGCTGCAGGGAGGGGTTGAAAAACCATGACATGTGTGCCCCCCACATGACTGGGAACCATGCAGTGCACCTGTGATGGCTTACTCATCCCTGTTCTGTAGGGACATCCCTGTCCTCCCACAACTGCGGCCACTCCTCCCATCGCTGTGCTACAGCAACCATAGAGTCTGGATGCACTTCTTAGAAAATTGCTGGAAGTTCTGGATGCTCTAGGTGGCCATCTCTATGGTTGCCATGTTTTTTTTCCCGTGGAGCGGCTTGATTTAATTACTCTGTTCCTGCCACATGACATGGCAACACACCCGAGGGCCCTTTACCCCCACTGCAGAGGATGGCTAATGGGTGGGTATAGTATCCATCATGGTGGCAGTGATGAAACACCCCCACATGACATACCAACCTACAGTGGATCACTCTTCAATGCAGCGTGATGTCTGAACCCAGCCTCTGTCTGCTTCACTTGAACCCATCTGTGGAAACTAGGGGTGTGCACGGACCCCCCGGATCGGATCGGGACCCGGATCGGGACCTCCAATTTTGTCCCGGACCGGTTCGGACAAAATCGGAGGCCCCCCGGACCGGATCGAGTCCGATCCCGACCCAAAAATCGTACATTTTTGGATCGGCCGCCATTTTTTTCCCCATAGACTTGCATTGCAATGCAAGTCTATGAGGAAAAAATGGCGGCGGGTGGGTAAGGGGGGGCCTAACTCCCTCCCCCCCCCGGGGCCGTCCGCTGTGGACGGCCCTGGCAGGTAAACCCCCTCCCCCGCGCTCCCTACCCCCCCTGGGGCCGCCCGCTTCCATCCGCTGGCGCCCGCGGGCGCCAGCGGATAGAAGCGGACGGCTCCGGGGGGGGGGTAAGCCCCCTTCCCCGCCACTTACCTTCTCGGCCCGTCCGGCGCCGGCAGCTACTACCAGCGGGCTCCGCGGCCTACTCTCGAGTAGCGCGCCGGGTGATGACATCACCCGGCGCGCCACCCTGGAGCAGGCCGCGGAGCCTGCTGGTAGTAGTAGGCGCCGGCGCCGGACGGGAGCCGCTGGGCCGGGCAGGTAAGGGCCCCCTCCCCCCTCCGCGCGCCCCCTCCTCCCCTCCACGTACCCCCTCCTTACCTTTCCGGCCCGGCGGCTCCCGTCCGGCGCCGGCGCCTACTACTTCCAGCAGGCTCCGCGGCCTACTCTAGAGTAGCGCGCCGGGTGATGACATCACCCGGCGCGCCATCCTAGAGCAGGCCGCGGAGCCTGCTGGGAGTAGTAGGCGCCGGCGCCGGACGGGAGCCGCCGGGCCGGAAAGGTAAGGGCCCCCCTCCCCCCTCCGCGCGCCCCCTCCTCCCCTCCACGCACCCCCTCCTTACCTTTCCGGCCCGGCGGCTCCCGTCCGGCGCCGGCGCCTACTACTTCCAGCAGGCTCCGCGGCCTGCTCTAGAGTAGCGCGCCGGGTGATGATATCACCCGGCGCGCCATCCTAGAGCAGGCCGCGGAGCCTGCTGGGAGTAGTAGGCGCCGGCGCCGGACGGGAGCCGCCGGGCCGGGCAGGTAAGGGCCCCCCTCCCCCCTCCCCCCTCCGCGCGCCCCCTCCTCCCCTCCACGCACCCCCTCCTTACCTTTCCGGCCCGGCGGCTCCCGTCCGGCGCCGGCGCCTACTACTTCCAGCAGGCTCCGCGGCCTGCTCTAGAGTAGCGCGCCGGGTGATGACATCACCCGGCGCGCCATCCTAGAGCAGGCCGCGGAGCCTGCTGGGAGTAGTAGGCGCCGGCGCCGGACGGGAGCCGCCGGGCCGGAAAGGTAAGGGCCCCCCTCCCCCCTCCGCGCGCCCCCTCCTCCCCTCCACGCACCCCCTCCTTACCTTCCCGGCCCGGTGGCTCCCGTCCGGCGCCGGCGCCTACTACTACCAGCAGGCTCCGCGGCCTGCTCTAGAGTAGCGCGCCGGGTGATGACATCACCCGGCGCGCCACCCTAGAGCAGGCCGCGGAGCCTGCTAGTAGTAGTAGGCGCCGGCGCCGGACGGGAGCCACCGGGCCGAGAAGGTAAGTGCCCCCCTCCTCCCCCCCCCCGCTGTCCACTTTCATCGGCGGGCGCCCGCTGGCGCCCGCCAATGGAAGCGGCGGTGGGCGCCAGTGGGCGCCCGCCGATCCGCCAAACCGGTTCGGAGCTTTTTCGGACCGGTTCGGATTGGATCGGCCGATCCAGCTGCGGGATCGGAAATCGGATAATTTATCCGATTTCCCACTGGACCGGACTCGGATCGTGGATCGGGTCCGATCCAGTGCACATCCCTAGTGGAAACATAAGAACATCTCAGCTTTTGTGATCACACACACACAGACGCCCCACTGCGTGGGGATTCTTAGCTTCTGGAGCCATAGTCTTAAAGCTGCTCCACAGAAAGGTCTGTCAACATTAACGACCTCGCCGGCGCGAGGGTTTATAGCTGGGCTGTAAACATGCGCTGCGGCCTTCGCAGCACGCTAAGTGAGTCCCCAGACAAGGCAGGGAGATGGAGGCTTGTTATTTATTTTACAAACAACAGAACCATTTATTTTGGTGGCTGTCGCGATGTAAACAAGAGCTGCAAATAAGAGAAGCTGGCAAGAGACTGGCTGATCTCGAAAGTATGGTGAGGCAGCGGAACAGGCAAAGGTTGGAGAAGGGAGGAGGGTCGTGGGCTGGCAAATTCTTACGCCGTTCATCATTCTGGAGAAGGGGGAATTTTGGCACATGAAGCTTCTCATGCCATCTCATGCTACAGAGCTAAGGAAGCCAGATAGATAGATAGATAGATAGATAGATAGATAGATAGATAGATAGATAGAGACAGATCAATATTAAAGTGCTAAATTGGTGTTCTTTTCTTTTTTTAATTAAAGAAAATATCACAGATAGGTAACAATTCATTTAAAATCAAATAGCTAAGTAAAATATACTCTTGATAACACTCTAAAATATATTTTATTTCCATTATATTGTTTTGCACTCACCATTTCCCCTGCTGGCAGGACATTTCAGGACATAGAACCATAGCACTGAAAGGGACCTCAGAGGTCATTTAATCCAACCCCCAACTCAATGCAAGCTCTGCACTCCAGCATCCCGGACAGCTGCCTATCCAGCCTCTGATTAAATACCTCCAGCGAAGGAGAACCGACCACCTCCAGGGATAAACTGTTCCACTGCTGAACAGCTCTTATCATTGGGAAGTTTCTCCCCATGTTCTGTTGAAATCTGCTTCCCTGCTGTTTCCACCCATCATTTCTAGTCCTGCCTGAGGGAGCAACAGAGATGAAGTCTGCTCCGTCTTTTGCATGACAACCTTTCAGATATGTGAAGATTGCTTTCACGTCTCCCCTTAATCTTCTCTTCTCCAGGCTAAACAAACAGGGTTTGCGTTAGGTCTCTGCATGAGTCCCTGTTCCCACCTTGTCTCCTTTCTGTTTGGCTGCCTCCACAAGAGAGGTTTAAAGCTCTTTCAAGGCGCTTAAAATTTTTTACTTCTACAAGGAGGGAGCGCAAATCGGGCGTAGAGGCGCACTATCCCTCCGATTGTGCGCATTATCGAATGCGCGTTAAATAGCGAGTTTTATTTTGCGGCAGGATGTGAAGCCGGCGCCCTGCCTCCCGAGTGCTGCTGCTGCTGCTGCTGGCTCCCCCGCTCGGCTCCTGGCTTCCCATAGGAAGTTTAGCCGGCTCCTCTGGCTCCGTCTTTTGCCTTCCTCGCTCGCCCACGTCCTTCGGCAGACAGCAGGGGGAGACCCCGGCCGGCCTCGGCCAGCTCCTGCTCGCTCCCGCTGCCCCCCGCGACGGACGGACGGACGGCCAGCCCAGCCCAGCCCCTCCTTCCCTCCCTCCGGCGGGGGAGGGCGAAGCAGCCAGGCACACAGGCAGGCGGGAGAGCTTCGCGTGGCTGAAGAAGGGGTTGCCCTGCTGCCCCCCCTCTCCCCGCCGCCGCCGCCGCCCCCGCCGGGAAGGAGACACTCCCCGTCCAGCAGTGACAACTCCTCCCGGCTCCCCTGAGCGCCCCCCCCCCCCCGGTTTCTTGCCTTTGCGGAGAGAAAGGCCGGTGGAGGACTCTCGCTGCCCCCTCCGCTGCCCCCCGGCCGAGATCGGCTCCTGCCTCCGGGGGTCTGCACACCGCCCCCCCCTGCAGTCACTCTTTGGAAGCCAGCAGCAGTTTTCCGGGCTGATCCGCCCCCGGCCCCCGATGTAGCCGTCCTGCATCAGCTGCCCCCCTCCCCGCTCCATCCCTCCCTGGGGTTCGATCTCGCCTCCCCCCTCCCCCCTCCCCTCTCCCCTCTCCCTGCCTGCCTCTCGTGCAGAGGTATTAGGCGTAAATGCGCTTCAGTGATGATGCGCATAATCGCTTAACCAGGCGCAAAAGCGAATCCTTGTAGAGGGGACCTTTGTCTATTGCAATCCCGCTATATCTCTGCAATGTCTGTGGGTGGATAGAGAGGCACAGCGGAACTACTTGCCCATAAAGGAGGCTGCCCATTCCAACTTGGTCTGATTCCCTGCTCCGGCCTTGCCTGCTTCCACTCAGCCTCTGTTGAAGGCAGACAACCCGGTCATGTCGTCTCGGCATGTCAACACTTCCCAAGCAGAGATACAGCAGTGTGATGCATCTGCCTTGGAGGTTTCCCATCGTCTCTCTGCATGGGTGTGCGTGTCAGTATTCTGGGTTTACTTCCTTCCAGTCTGTACAGTGACTCACACAGAAATCTGTTGTTGTTTAAAGAACATGTCATATTTACCCTTTCCTGCTTTAAATCCCGTCGGGTGTAACAAGAAACACTGAGCCTATCTACACACGCAGGATAAAACACTTTGAAAACGTTTTGAGAACTGTATATGGAGTGTGTCCTGGGCCCCAACAGTTCTCAGAACTGTCAGCCTATCTACACTACTGCTTTAAAACGCTTTAAAATGGTTTAAAACTGTTTTGAGAACTGTTGGGGCCCAGGACACACTCCATATACAGTTCTCAAAACGTTTTCAAAGTGTTTTATCCTGCGTGTGTAAATAGTCTCATTGTTCTAGGAGGAGGAGAGAGCTGGTATAGGAGTACCTTGTTGGCTAAAACGTCTACCACGGCAGCTGCACCAGGAGGTAGATGGAGCTACAGGCAGTCATTTGGACCGGGCTGCCTTGCGCGGGATCAGTCCCTCCTCTGATTGTGTCCTTCAGCTCTGGAGAACCTTGCCTGCTGATTAAAAACTAATTACCTCCCCTTCTTAGGAGTGACTTCAACTCCAAGGTCTCCCAGGCCTTAATCAAGCCGCCTCTCCCTTGAAAGAATGACTTAGATTGCAATTTTGTCCATCCTCATTAGCTGCTCCGAGTACGGATGATGTGGCAAAACATGAGAGCCGCAACAGACAAAAACGGATGGGGACATTCAGTTAGGAGTGGTTTGAGTGACATCCGGGACACAGGGCCCTCTGATCTTTGATTGGCCCCTGAGGCCGGAAGGGTGGCCCAGGCGGAATGTCCCACATGGCCACGCCTCTCCGATTCTTGGTTGGCCCTTGAGGTGGGGTGGGTGGAGCCAGACGGAATGTTCCATGCGGCCACGCATCCCTGATTGGCTCCTGTGACCGGGGGTTGTACGTTTTTTACCGGAACCTTCCGGCATCTCAATATAAATGGAACCAGCCCTGGAACGGTGACTCTGTCTGCTTTAGGCACAGCCTAGAACGGCGAGCCGCGGCTAAGGCCATCCATCACCACTGTGTTCGGAAAGGAACTTTGTTGATAAAAATTGTTTTCTGCACTCGGGGATCTATCATGTTGGCAGGCGGTTTTGGCATATAATAAAACCTAGAGTCCTCCTTGTTCGTTCCCCCCCGCCTCCGATTTGGCTATTATTATTATTATTATTATTATTATCATCATCATCATCATCATCATCAGGAAGCTTAATGCCATGCATCTTGCTGCTTCGTATAAACAACTCCCCAAATAGGACGGGAGGAACTGGCAAACGGGTAGCTGTGTTGTTGGTGTCTTTTTGTTTTGTTTAGTTTCGTTGCAATGGACTTGACAAGACAGATCTATGGGAATATGCCACCACATCGGAAAGACAGATAGGGCAGTCTTGAATAAATATGTTTAACTGGGTGACAAACAGCTTGGCTGGGTGGCAGGCACTATATTAATCTATGCAAATGGCATTGGATGCTAAGTTATTTAATTATAAGATGAGCAGGGGGCACCACAAGGGGCTGCTACAGATCTTGGAAAGTGTAGGGAAGGGGAGACACCTTTCCCCATGAAGACACTAGAACATCAAGGGGAGGAAGGCAATAGATGCTTTTTAAAATAACAACAAAAACCCAGACAGCTCATCTGACTTTGATTCCTCCTGGTTCATGCACACATGAATGTAGCCATTTCAAACTGGTCGGGGCATGCTGTCAGGACAGCCCCTGGACAAGCTGTGCACCAGGGGCTGTCCTAAGTAGTCAATCAATGTGAATGGGAGCGCCTCATTAGGGTCTCTAAGCTTCCTGCAGCTCGGAAATTGAACTGCGGGGCTGGATTTGGGAGTTAAGGGCTAGGGCTTGGTGGGCTAGGGGGTGGAGCCGAGTAGTGGGGATGGCACCTGGCTGGTTGGGGAAGAGCCTGATTGGGCCTGGTATCTCGGGGTGGAGCCTGGTGAGCCAGGAGGCAGAGCTAAGAGCAAAAGCTTCCATTGAGCCAAGCAGAAATTAGAACCGAGTTCTGGACTCTCATGCTGAGATTTTACTCCTTCTCCTGGAGATCCTGAGAACAGGTTTGGGTCCATGTAACGTCAAGCAGGGGGAACTGTATAAATCCTGATCCTGTTCGATGTTCCTTGAAGCATGCAATGCCCAGCAACTTTAGGGTGCACCGCCAAGGTTTGAAGTCCACCCAGACTTCTTGCGAACATGGTCCTGCCTTTCCTGTGGCAGCCAGGCAGGGAATCAGGCCAGAGAAACAGGCAGGTGAGGGCTCCAGCAAGGAGAGGGTAGAACTGGAGAGCAGCAGGCAGAAAGGAGTAGCGTAGAGATATGAAGCAGCAGTAGCAGCAGCTGCCACCCCTGCTGCCCACGACCAAGAAGGCTTGGACCTCTGCTGGGACTGACCAGGAGTCCCAACAGCCGATTAAGGTGCAGCTGGTCAGCAAGCGAGAAGCAGGGGTGAGGTCTGTGTGCAGGGTGGTCACTCATGAATTGCCCAAACAGAGGAAGACTATCACCAAAAAGGAAAAAAAAAGGACACCAATTTGCAGAACATTTGCATATGCAAATTTTAGATCTATAGAAGCAAATTTGGAAAAGATTACTCTAATTTAAATAGAAATACATCTTGCCATAGAGGGAAAAACGATGACCAGGTGACCTGAGTATACCTGCTCATTCTGCTGCCCAGGTGTCTTCTGTTGATGATGTGTTTACGCTTCCTAGCCAATGATTAAATCTGTTTTGTTTAGTAACTCTTAGTTCTGGGTCTCTGAGCTCTTTTTTTAAAATCCTGTTTTGAGTCTTGAGGTGTGGGGGTTATTGATGTAGATATTTTAATGATTGGATTATCATTATTTTCTTTTTAACTATTGTGGGTTTTTTAAAAAAGATCTCGTTTAGCCCCGTTGTGCCTCTCCATTGAAGCGGAAGAGTGGGGAAGAAATGTTTAACATAAACAAAATAAAAAGGAATATGAAACAAGAGCTTAAAACCCCCGGACTGGAAACTGAGCATCATCTGTAGACAAAGCAACCAGCTGGCAAACTCGGTAGTGTGGAAAAAATGGCAATGCCACCACTTTGGATGGCTATAGGCTACCTCCAGTACCAGCGGCAATATGCCCATGTGCCCCAGTTGCTGGGGCACATGGGCAGGAGGGTGCTGTTGCACTTGTGTCCTGATTGTGGGTTTCCCGTGGGTAGCTGGATGAGATGGACCTTGGTCTGATCCAGCATCGGGGCTCTTCTTAGTTCGTTGGTTCTTATTAATTGGGTTATTCCCCGCAATCAAGGCATAGTCCTCTGGGTTGAAGGTTTGGAACTTGGGCAGAAGCTTTTAGAGGCAAACATGCGGTTGGCCTGTGGTAAAAATGCATGATGGGTTTCATAGTCTTCAGCCTGCACAGCGGCCACTGTGGCACATTTGTTTCCCCAGTTTTGAGTGGCTCAGCATACTCAACGCCACAGTGCAGATCTGGCACTGATCTGGGCAAAGTGTGTGTGCATGATCACAAGGGAACATGGCACCTGGGAGCACAGCATTGGCAGACGCTGCCGGAAGCAGACACATGGCGGCAAAGGATGGCTCCCATGGTACCAGGACATGGGTTTGCCTGCCCTACTTACATCGTAATTGCGTTGCACTGCCTGGGGGGGGGGGGATCTGTTTTTAGGAAGACCGGGGTGTACACTGATGCAGTCCCACCGCCAGCCAGCAGAGGGCAGCACATGAGAACCAGTGTGCTGTAGTGGTTACATTGTTGGACTGGGACTCCGGAGATCCGCGTTCAAATCCCCACTCAGCCCCCCACTGGGTGATTTGGGGCCAGTTATTGTCTGCTGCAGCCGCCGCCGACCAAGTTAGCCACCTTGGGTTCCTTGCAAAAGGAAAAATAAAAGGCAGGAAGTAGGTATAATAATAAATATAACCAATGAGCACCCTGCGCTTAGGTGCAGCAAGCATTTCAGCATCACCATAAAGGTGCGGGTATCTTGTGTTCTGGGGAAGGGGAGACCAAGGGGAGAGGAAGGGGAGTGTGCCGCACAGCTAACCAACAACAGATGCTTAAGTAAGAAGTCCACAATTAGATTTTCGATTCTGGCAGGAGCGCAGTGATCAATCATCATCTTCAAACCAGCGGCCGTGACTCCGGCTAGCAATCATCCAGGGAGTCTCATCTGCTGGGGTGGATGCTCCTCCCAGGAGGGTTCTAATGGTCCAAATGATTCAGAAGAAAGATCTGCCAGTCAAAGGGATCTCACAAGCCTCAAGAGAAAACACGAACGCCTAATTGATGCAACTCTTGATTAAGTGGGGAGGAGAAAGTGGGACCACGCCCGCTCTGACAACATGCATGCTGCTGTCCTTGGCATCGGCCCTGCAGCATCGGCCCTGGGATCCCTGATGATGTGGGACATGTGAAGAACAGCACCCTCCGGATCAGGGCCCACCCACCTCTTCCGTTGCAAACCCCGAGCCCTTTGTCTTGTTTTTGTCTTGGCTTTGTTCTCCAGCCTCAGCTGGATGGGGCTGGGCTTCATTTTACTCTCTCGTGTGCTTTAATGGAAACGTGGAGAGTTGTGCTTCGATTAATTAATTTGCCGCTCTTCGCCATTTGCCGGCCCATCTTTTATTCATGCCTGCGTGGCACAGATGCGAGTCGCTGCTGTAACAGAATGCAGCCTTGATATATAATCCCCCAACCTGCCTGGACAAAGCAGCGCCGGTGAGCCAGGGACTAATTTGTGCCTGGTTTCATTAGGTCTTGACCCCACAACCCCTTCCATGGAGCCTTCAATGTTTCAGAGATGAAAACAGACTCACGCATGTGTACATTCATCACCCCTGTTCTTAGCACCATGGATTATCAGCAACTCCATAAGACAAAGGAACAACAAAGGAACAAAGGAAACCCTGCACATTCCCTCCAGTTATTATTATTATTATTATTATTATTATTATTATTATTATTATTATATCCCGCCTTTTCCTCAATACTGGGACTCTAGGTGGCTTACAAATTAAAACATGTACAGTTAAAACAAATAGATTTGCACAGAATCTAGCTATTTCTCGGAAAGGAATTTGTAATTGGCGACCCGAGAGCGCACACGCAGTTAGGCGGCAGCCTGCTTGGAAGCAACGGAGACGGCTCGTCCGGATTGTGCCTCACAAGACAAGGCCTTCCACCTGACATTTACCATATGCCGACTGACTTGGTCATAGCTTCCCTTTCATCCGTCCTTTGTTGACAAGACGCCTGCAGCTTTGGAGACTGACCACAGGTGGACCAAAACACCACTTGGCACCGATTTCTGAGCCGTCTGGTGGTATTCGTCAGTCCCTGTCTCCCAAACGTAGCGTCTGTTCTTTTTTCTTTTGTAATGTCCTCTTCAGAAGCGCACAAGCTCTGCACCGTGAAAAGAAACCCACTATGGCTGTTTCATAGGGCATTCTCTCTCTCCCCTGCCCCCCTGCTCCAGATATCAAGCACACAAAAATGTTGAAAACACAGTGAGGATAACCATACGGTGCAGCTGTGGATGTCCAGAACCATTTCACAGTATAAGTGGGGAACGAGGATTTGTGTGGTCTCCATTATTAACCCCCCCCAATAAATCCCTGTATATAAACAGCTAGCACATCAGGGAAAATATGTAGTTGTATCTTTCTTCCTGACATGCTAGCTGTGAATGTGCAGGGACTTTTGTTTATGCAAGAGTATGAGACTGGCGGAATGAAAGTCTCGTGTAATTGCATAATTCCACTATACTACACTGCCAGCTAGTGGCTGTCTACTGAAACATATAGAAAGGCAGACAAAGAACACCCCCAGGAAAAAAAGCACATGTAAAGGAGCCAATCTTAATCCTGCAAAGAATCCAGAAGCCTCATGGAGAAATGCCCCTGATCACTGTTTCCCCCTTCTATGGTGAGGGGTATTGTATTTCTGTTTAACTGATAGGAGTTTTTTCTAAATTTGCACCTATACCTATAAACGAGCATAGCGAAGTTTGTGCAAATCTGTCCCTTTTTCTCCCCTTTTTTGGTGATACATAAGTGGCCACGATATAAGCAATGGATCCGATTATTCGTGGCTCCATCTGGGAGTTAAAGGTAGAGAGAAACGAAGGGGGAGGATGAAAGAAAACACTTTGTCCTTGTATTGCTTGTTTGGGGTGGGAGAGCTGAACATGTTGGATAGGGCATGTTAATGCCAAAAGCAGACTTTATGTGGGGTGGTGGGAAGAATGAATTAATGCAGCGGAAGTTTCCGGACTGCGAAGGCCTGCAATCAGCAGAATTTCCCTGAAGCCTCGATAGATGCGTCTAAATTAAATGTCAGATTTGCATATAATTTTTGCATTTTGGAAGCCTATTACACAGCAACAAAGGAAGTAAGCTGAGGAAGAGATGAAGTAAAGAGAGACCTATGCCAGTAAAGAGATTTTGGAATCTACCCAGGAGATACAGGCTGGTGGGCCAGTTTGCAACGAGAAGTTTCAACTTGCACGCCAATTAACATTTCCACCTTCATTCCAATGAAATGTGAATCTTTATATACCTTATCTGCATTCTTACAGTAGATTAACCTCTTTGCATTGCATTCTTCTGATATTTTAACTGTTTCCCTCCAAACCCTCTTCAGCCTCACAAATATAACATGTTCCTAATTGCAATTGTCTTTGCAAGACTACAAAACCAATGATGCAGGGAAATCACAGGGGAAACGTTCGTGCACAGAAACACCCAAAGCCCTTCCTCAAGCAAGGAGTTGATAATACAGAGTTAATTGAAATGCAACAGTTACCTGCTGAAATTAACGCACAACTCTCTGTATAGAGCTAATGTCTACAGTTCAGGACACTTTTGATAAAGCAACAAGCAACAGAGAACACCGCCCAATAATCTGGAGGCTCTTGGTGGTGTTTTGCATTAACATGGCACTGGTTAATTTTGTAAAGGGATGCTGCTGCAACCAAAGCCTACCTGAAAGGTTATCCCCTTCTGGCGTAGAATAATGGACATGGAAAGGATCTTGCAGATAATCTAATCCAACCTTTTACTCAGTGCAGGAATCCTGCAATGTCAGCATCCCAGGGCAGATGGCTGTGCATTCTCTGCTTAAATAGCTCCAGAGAAGGAGAGACCAGCATCTCCTGAGGCCGGTTGTTCCACTGTTGAAGAGCTCATGCCATTTAGACATCACTCCTAACGCTTAGCTTCCCTGCCATTTCCACCCATTGGTCCGGATCGTGCTCTCTGGAGTAACAGAGAACAAATCTGCTCTGCCTTCTGCGCGACAGCCCTTTAGACGGCTTTAACCCCCACCCCATCCCCAATCCCATTGTAAACAGGCACTCTGCACATGCTCAGGGGCACTCTTGACATCATTACTGCTTTGCATGGTTCGAAATTGGGTTGCTGAGTGGAGCTCCCGGGTACCAAAGCTGAGACCTGGGGAATTCTGAGTCGTAATGAGCTTCTGCTGTGTTTCTTTTTCAGTTGTTCATTTCTGATGATACAAGTCCGGTTACATGAATGAACACGATCTAAGTCAACCCTTTACACATGTCCCAAAATATGCCACATTCAAAAAAAGTTCACACAGGCTTTCTACCTGCAGGGATGATCAATGTGGAGAGCATTGATCAGCCTGGGTACAGGAACACCCTCTAGATGTGTTGGATGCACACTGGAGAGCATCAGATTGGGGCAGACTGGTGTACAGCATGCATGATCTCACCCCCACCCTTCACACATGCAGCCTACACACATTTCCAGCTAGTGTCAATGGCTCTATTCTAGTACTGTCTGCATTACTGCGATAGTTCAGCCTTCCTGTATCAAACCATCCGCACTCTTCTGCCGTTTGAACTTTTTAAAAACCAATAAACCCTCTGCATGCCAACAATATTAACCCCCTTTCTGTCCAACCATCTGCGTTCCCATTACACTTTAACCCGGGGATGTGGGATATGCACAGGAAATCAGCCGTTCGTGTGAATACCTTTCATTCAGGAGAAGGATGACAGTGAATGGGTTAAAGCAGAGGCAGGGAATATGTTGTGTTCCAGATGTTATGGGACTGCAATTCCCATCATCCCTCAATGTTGGCTATTCTGGCTAGGGGTTGATGGGAGTGTCAACCCAACAACAATTGGAGGACCACCTGTCCCCCAACACTGCTTTAAGCCTTTCACTCCAGACTATTCTGTTTGTCCTGAATGAAATGTGTTCCCAAGACCAGTGGATTTTCCGTGTGGTTTCAGGACAATAAAGCCCATGATGCCACAACCCAACTCCAATGAAATGCAGGTGCACAAAGCATGTGAGATTCCCCCACCCCCCATAAAGCAAAAAGCTGGGCATACCGAATTTAATGGATTTGGAACCTGCTGAAAGCTGAATTTGCACCTGGATTTCAAAATCAAATGATGAACCACCACGGATGGAATTTCCCTGGCAGATTTCGCACGTATCTGTTGCCACCTTTCCTCAGTGGATCAAGATTTGCAGCGTGCCAAATGGGTGCTCCTCCTCCCCCTCCCCTGCAAACATAATTTAATGTATTTTTTTAATATTACACCCCCCTGAAGAAGGCCTTAAGAAACAGCACAGGCCGAAACGCATTGGGCTTTGAAATAAAGTATTTTAACATCCTGAGAACCTGCGTCTCCCCCTTTTTTTTGGTCCTGATTTGGATGCTCTCCTCCTTTTGGTTTCTCCTCACCCCTCTGCCTGCTCTGAGAGGGGCCCGTTTTGATCTCCTTTCTGCTGGTGCTTCTTGGGGACGGAGCGTTTTAGAGCTTTGTCTCCCTCCTTTCAACTAGGATGGCAAGAGGGTGGTGCAAAAGGTTTGTCCCTGGAGCCCCTCCGGCTCTGGTAACTTTTGAGTTTCCACGCAGCGATTCTTCTCTTAATGACCAAAACGTGGCATGAAAAGGATTGATGCAATTACTTGTTCAACGAGTTCCTCATTACGGCAAGTTCCAAGAGGGATTAGACTAGTGCGTCTCCCCCATACTGCCAATTTAAGGCCTGCATTCAGATGAGCACAGAAGAGGGAGAGGCAGCCTGGAGGAGAGCGCATTGCGTCCGACTGGGAGGTGGGGAGCGGCAGCTGCCGGAGCCCTGACTTGTGGCAGTTCAGCCTGTGTTCATTCCACCCACACCGGCGCATGCAAAGGGCCAATAGCTAAATCTGAGCCAAGCCGTCCATCGGGGGCAACCACGATTTTTAGGCACCAATGAAACACACCCCCTGCCTAGAAAATGTTAGCTCTCACCAGGAATAACGCAAGAGGATGAGCTATGGTAGAACCTGGTATCTGCGACCTCTTCAGTGTGGCGCAGCAGGTCGCAAGACCACGTGTGCCTGCTCTAAGAGGTGGTGGGAAGTTTCTTGATTTAAAACATTTCTTGGCTGCCTTGCAAGGCAGATGTCCTCCCAGGAAGAGCCCTGCACAACGGCCTACTGGATGCCCTAATGTGAAGGCCGCAAGCAGGTCATTTGTGCAAGAACCCCCTCCTGCGTGTGTTCCCTAGGAAACGGTGTTCAGTAGCAGACCGCTTCTGATACTGGAGTGAATGTAGGGCCCTCATGGCTAGTAGCCATGGATAGCCTTGCCCTCCATGACAGCTTGATCTCCGAGCCAGCGTAGTACATGGGCTAGAGTCCGGAACATAGACTGGGGAGGCTTGTTTTCAACCCTCTGCTCAGCTACGCAGATTTCTAGGTGACCTTGGGTCAGACACTGTCTCTCACCGGGTTGTTGTGAGGATAAAACGGAGCTTGGAAGAACCGTGCAAACCACCCTGAGCTCCTTGGAGGAGGGGCGGGGATAGAAATCACCAGCTGCTATTCTAGCAGGATACAACAGGGGAAGATGAGAGAGCCCTGCTGCTTACTTTTTTTCCTTATCCTTCCCCTTCGCTTTTCCCTTGTGTGTCGTGAAGCCTGTGAGCAGGGACTGTCCTGTTTAAGTGATTGCATGGAAGCAGCTGGGGAGTGGGATAAAACTACTTTACAGAAATGAATGAAGTCATGGAAGCTGGAAGAACGTCATGCAATGTGGAGCTGTTGCTGTCAATGACACCGCCTGTTCTGGGGTCTCCCCTATACTGTACGGGGATCATTTACCCCATTTGAACCACCCTTATAGGTGACGTGTCTTCCTGCCCATGTTATTCCATACCTCTGGCAGTCCATTGGGCACTAGCCGGTAAGAAAGGGTGACAATACATCCATGTTCAGAGGCCGTCTATTGCTGCATATCAAATGCTGGGAACATCCAACCTGCTGACTTTATTCCCTCCATGTCATGCCTCTGGCCAGTCTCTGTTGGACACAGAAAAAACATTGGGCAAGGAGAAGCCCATAACTGGATCCTTCCTCTGTTTATTCATTGTCCACAGGTTTCACAGTGTATAAAACATGATCAGATGTATATGCAGGGGGGGAAAACCACCAAACAGAAACAAACGGAAGAGACCGGAGCTTGTGCAATGAAGCCAAACAAAGGCAAGCGGTCGATATTCCGCCACAGAATTGGAATTGCCAGGAGAACAATGCGCAAGGGGTTCTGTTGACTAATCGCTTCGTCATCTTACGGTGATGACTGGGATGCGTCGGTGCTCATCGGATGGGCATTCGGCTCTCTCGGGATGAGAAACAGGCGCCTCATAGTTCCCATGAGCAAAGAAACACATAGAAAATGTTTGCTGTCTTGTACGTCGCACACGACCGGTCAGCCAGGCACGTGCAGGGGTAGCGCACACATTTCCGCAGTGGGCCCCACTGCTGACCCCCAGAGACCCCTGGCCTTTCCTTCCCTGCTTCTTGCTCTCGCTGCCTGTTCGTCTGCCCTCCCCGAGGGAGAGAGCAGCGGCAAGAGGGAAGAGATGGAGCGGCTGTTCTCCCTTTGTTCCTCTTCCTCTTGGCCAGTGGTGTGGATTGGGGACACGGGGTCAGGGCGGGCTGTACATCTGCAGCAGCATCAGGGATGGGGGAGGAGATGGAGCCAGTCAGGGAAGGCCCAGGGGCCTCCCCAAGCCCGGAGCTGACAGTGGGCACTGTCCCATGCCGAATCCTCACCCCAAAGGAAATAAAGACAGTGTGGCAAAGTAGTCAGAGCGTTGGACTGGGATTGGGGAGATCCAGGATCAAGTTCGCACTCAGCCCTGAAGCTCACTGGGTGACGTGGGGCCAGTCACTGACTCTCAGCCTAGCCTACCTCACAGGGCCATTGTGAGGATACATTGGAGAGGAGGAGCATCATGTTCACCAACCATGGGCTCCTTGGAGGAAAAGGTGGAATCAGTGGAGTCTGAAGGCTCTGACATCAGTGGGAGGGTGAATCCGCTCCAGGTTTCAGTCAGAACCGTTCAGAACTCGAAAGGAGCTATCCAGGATGGAGTGGTGAATCCACTCCGGGTTTCAGACAGAACTCTAAAGGAACTATCCAAGGTGCTTCGGAGAGCTGCTTTAGAGTCCTGACTGGTTCTGAATGAAACGTGGAGTGGATCCACCACCCTATTGACATCGGAGCCCCCCCCCTCTACTGGGTGGGATATAATTTTAATAAACAAGCAAATAAATAGAAAATAAAATAATAAACCGACACAACCAGCTCCATACTGGTCCATTGTACTTGGGGCTCTGGAGTTTGCATGCTGGGGGGGGGGAGGGGAACCCATAACCACGGAGGGAAGAAGCCTTTGCTTTTCCATAATCATACTAATCATGTTCTAAAAAACAGCAGCGGCAACAAAGACACGTCCTGCTCTGCTTCAGGTTCATCTGAGGCTACGTTTCTCCCTGAGAAATCAGCACTGCCGGATTTCACTGTAGGCTGCCCCCCTTCCCGCCCCCAGCTTCCGACATAAAGGAGAGACTTCTTGTTCATAGCAGCTTGTGTCGAGAAGGAGCCACCAACGCCGCTCCCCTGTCTCTCTCCCCCCCACACCCCGAGGGGGCAGCCGGCTTCTTAGAGCTCTGTGTCTAATGAGAGATGACAAGATCTTTTGGGCCAAAGGAGAAGAGGAGGCAGAGAGAAGCTTGCGCTGAATTTTTCCGAAGCTATTTCTGTGCCTGCCAGTTCCGTGGCCTTCCCTTTGGGGTGTGAAGCCACTACGTGAAGGGCTGAGCCTTGGGCCTCCATTCGAAGTGTGGGGAGCTGGTGGGGCTACAGGCAGCCAGAGAGGTTTATTTATTTATTTCCTGCACCTCTATACCTCCCAATAGCCGAAGCTCTCTGGGCGGTTTGCAAAAATGAAAACCATTCAAAACCATTCAAACGGAGAGGCAGGTAAGAAATAAAATTATTATTATTATTATTATTATTATTATTATTCCAAATATAAAACAACGACAGTATAAAAACATAATTTAAAATGCAGTATAAATGCACAACCAGGATAAAAAACTGAGCAGCCATGCAGAAATGGATAGGGATTTAAAATACAAATTTAAACAGCACGGTTCAAAATCAAACTGAAGAACTGCGAAAACACTGTGAGAATAAAAAGGTCTCCACTGGGCATCGAAAGGAGTATAAGGTAGATGCCAGGCGAACCTCTCTGGGGAGCTCATTCCACAGCTGGGGTGCCACAGCAGAGAAGGCCCTCCTCCTGGTAGCCTGTACAATGAAAGTCAGGACATTTGCCTACACTCCTTGCCGCCCTCGTAAGCACAAGAAACGCAAACCCAACCCAACAGAAGGTCTCTGAAATGTCCCTCTCCTTTGAATTCAGTTCCTAAAGCAATTTATTTTCAACCAAATGGAATGAGAATGGTTTGGGGGAAAAACAGGGGAGAAATTTTTGGCAAAGCAAAGTCTCCCCATCACCTGAGGCAGCAGGCTAGTTTAAGGGGGCCCAGGACAGACGGTGGGGCACACACAGCTCTGCCTTTCAACAGAGAACAAGAGGAAAAGCTGCCTGACGTGATTGCTTCACTCTGTCTAATAGCAGGGCCAGCCCTGCTCCCAAGGACTGGCCTCGTCCGCCCTCTCTCCAGAGAAATACGAGAAGACAGAGACCGTCAGCATTCTGCAACTGCAGAGGCTCAGCTCGTCCCTGAGGGTCGCACATCTGGAAAGCTTGACACATCTTTAATGGGCCAGATGTCACCAAACAGTCTATCGCGGAATATCCTTAACAAGGTCAGGGAGAAAGACGGCAGGGTGTGGCCCCGGCTAATTTGGTGGCGCTGATGCGATGGAACCTCAGAGACAGAAGATGCCCGTGGGGCTCAGGCGGCAGAGGCGGTGTGTGCGTATGCGTGAGAGGAACAGCAGCTGATCTCGCCACAACGCCTGTCCCTGTCCGCCTCGGTCTGGCGTGGATCCCGTCCGTCCGCGGACAACACTCAAAAGGGGGAGGTGTGGGGGCTCGAGGTTGCCTAGCAACCCCTAGCAGGGCACAATCCCATTGGAGTTCCTACTGGCGTTTCTGTAATAAAACTGAACTGGTTTGCCGCTCTGTTTTCCCATGCACAATACAGAGGGAGTTTCAACGAGGAGCTCTGTGGTGCCATGCGGCATCCACCAAGAACGGAGGCTTTCAATATCCTATCGGACGTTCAGGCTGAGCGTGCAACTTTAGCCTCGCCACATCTTCCTTGACAGGAGGCCAGGGCTGCCTTCTAACACAGCCTCCTGGATTGATCCACATCCACAAACCTGTTCCAGCATTTCTATCTCCACCAGGAGCAGATCGTTTGTAAAGCTCGTAGGTCCGAACTGCATATTCCAGACCGAGTCACCCCCAAATACCTTGCATTGCAACAAGAAACAATATATTGCTGCAGGTTGGGATTTATTTCTCTCCCAGCTGCTGTGAGAATTACAGTTAAGCTCAGAGGCAACAGGGGATTCTTAGTGTGTGTGTGTGTGGCAGGTGATATCATAGAAGCACAGCATCATAGAATCGTAGAGTTAGAAGGGACCTATAAGGCCACTGCATCCAACCCCCTGCTCAATGCAGGAATCCACCTTAAAGCATCCCTGACAGATGGCTGTCCAGCTGCCTCTTGAATGCCTCTAGTGTGGGAGAGTCCATGACCCCCCTAGGTCATTTGTTCCATCGTCGTACTGCTCTAACAGTCAGGAAGTTTTTCCTGATGTCCAGCCGGAATCTGGTTTCCTGTCACTTGAGCCCATTATTCCGCGTCCTACACTCTGGGTTGATCTAGAAGAGAACCTGGCCCTCCTCTGTGTGATAACCGTTCAAGTACTTGAAGAGTGTGATCATGTCTCCCCTCAGTCTTCTCTTCTCCAGGCTTAAAATGCCCAGTTCTTTCGCTCTCTCCACATAGGGCTTTGTTTCCAGACCCCTGATCATCCTTGTTGCCCTCCTCTGAATACGCTCCAGCTTGTCTGCAGGAACCTAGGCTTTTGTCCATCATCCAGTTTGTACATGGAATGGTAGAACCTTTGCATCAGCTAGGATCTAAATACGAAGAGGGGGAAAGGGGTCACTCCTGGATTGTGGGCTGGGTCCCTGAGAGCCCTTTTTGCAAGTGTGGGAGAGGGAAGGGGGGGAAGCAGACTTCCTTGCTCCAATGGAGAGCAACAGGCCAGCATCCCTAGAAGAAAGGAGGAAACAAGCAAAGCGCTTCAGCCTTGCTGAATGGGAACGGCGCAGGCCGTTGCTCCTTCCCCAAGGCGGGCCACAGCTCAGGCCACAGAGGGGGCCGAGTTCTAGGTATCCGTCTTGCTGTCAGAAAACCCTTTAGCCTTTGAATAGATTTATCCTCTGTTCTGTAAGCTATTTAGCACGAAGCCCGGCTAATAAAAAGGGAGGCAAATGAGGCTGGCACATTTTATCGGCAGGACTGGAGAGCCCGATCACTTCTCATCGACTGCGCTATTTTTATCCTGAGATTACCAGAGGCTGTGCCGTGTCTCTTGCCGGCTTTACAAGACAAACTTGGCAAAGGTCAGCTGGGGGGGTGGGGTGGGGGGTGGAGGAAGGAGTCCCTGCCTGCTAGAACTGAATTTGAAGGCGGGTACAGTGCCCACCTGCCTTTGGGCCCTAGTTCTCAGGCCCAGGAAGGATGGCTGCAAGTCCTACTTTACAGAGGACAGACCTGTATTTGAAGTTTGTCCAGGCCAGCTCCAATTTAAAGATAAAGCACTCTGCAAAGGGAGAGGGAGCCTTTGAAGTTGCCTCTCCACCACCAGCACCTGGACTGAACAAGCACTCAGCTCACCTGGCATCGGCATCATGTGCCACAAGCGACCTCAAAATGCTCCCAAACTGCAGTGAATCCCCCATGAAGACTGTTCTCTGGTTGCTGTCTTCTCCCCCTTGGGGAGAAGCATTTTATTTGTACTTCAGGCATATGAATTATCTCCAAATGTGCATCTATACATATAGATTAGCCTTGCAAATGTATATGAATGGGTGTTCTTGTTTGTCTTCGTTTCAGGTGAGGCATTTCCTCTTTTAGGCAATGCGTAAGTGGCTACTTTAGGCCCAGGATGTGGGCAGGAACAGCACAGATGAGGATGTCTCTGTGCTTGCCTAGAGTATGTTTTCTTCGCCCACATATATTCAAGGCAGCTTTGAAGGTGCACAGGTACTTTCTTTGAGTATTCGCAGTAAAAAAGCTGGAACAGAATGGAAGATCTGATCCTGGTACTCAGGCTGGCATTAAGAACATAAGGAAAGCCTTGCTGGATCATGGCCACATCCTGCTTCCTGCAGTGGTCTTCTAGTCCACATGCCTCTGGGAAGCCCAGAAGCAGGAGAACATGAGGGCAATAGCCCTCTGCTATTGTTGCTTCCCAGAAAACAGTATTTAGCAGCATACTGCTCCTTCACGTGGAGGTTCTGCATCATGACTAACCTCGCGTCATCACGACTAACCTCTCCGAAACAAATTGTGTTAACCTTTCCAAAACATGGGGGATTATTTAAAGAAGAATCCAACACGTTGGTCGGATTAAAACTGCCTGGCTTTGCTGGGAAGATCAGTTTATACACTCACCCTGGAAACAAGGTAATAAAAAAAAAATTGGGTCAAGAAAAATAGAAGAATTGGATTGTGTGCAGCTCTCCAGCTCTCTAGTACATCGCTTGCAAAGTATCACGGAGATAATAAGGCACAGCTAAGCATTATATTAGCAGAGCTGGGGATAAGTTTTGAAACCACTTTATTCGAGAATGAATTCATATGAAAATCAATGGTATGACCTACTGGCCGGAAGGCTTGGTTGGGTGTCCAAATTAGAAATGGTGTCTTATTAATAGCGGAGCCTGGACATGTTGCTCCAGAAGAGCTGAACTGCATGTGCGTCCTTTAGAACCCAGACAAGTCTTAGAAAGGGGCAGGTTGAATAATGACAACAATGAAGAATTCTTATTCATACGATGCCAATAGTGTACATTGCATGATATTTATTTCACATCCCAACTTTTCCCCATTGTGGAACTCAGGACACACGGAGCCCCCTGGTGGTCTCCCATCCAAGCACTGATCAGATTCAAACCGGCTTAGCTTCAGCGAGATTTCTGCATCATGTACCTCCAGCCACGCCCCGTTCAAGAGCAAGATAAACAAAACAATAATGACAGGCCTCCGCCCCCAAGGTCCTTACAGGTAAGAACGCTACAGAATATGCATGATTTTGCTGAACCCCAAACCATGCATTGGCAGTGGTGAATAAATACTCTGGCTGATTGGTAGTTTTTGGTAGGGATGCGCACGGCCTTCCAGAATCGGATCGGAATTGTAACTTTTGATGCAGATCTGAATTGGTTCGGATTGAAACGGACTTGCCTTGATTCGCTTCGCTTCGGATCCGATTACGATGCGAGAACTGGACCTCTAATTCGAGCATGGGATGCCTATTTTCCCCTATAGACTTGAATTTTGGGAAAAATGTGCCTATAATTTTGTTATTTTAAGAGATAGAAACATGAAACTTGGCCACAGTGCAGATGCCACATAAGTAGTCATGTCTGAGAAATTTCAGAAACATTGCTGCTGGCGTTTACTCGCAAAGAAGTGTTGAAGTGCAGGTTTTCAGTTTGCTATAACTTTCTCATTTCTCAAGTTACGTACACGGAAGTTGGGGACCTTACAGATGGGCTGTTGGTACTCATCTGTGGCCAATTTCAGAGGCAGAGGTGCAGGCGTTTACTCTCAAGGTACTTCTAAAAAATCAGATTTTCCAGGAAATCCAGTCCATGCAAAGTGCTATTAATTTCTCATTTTTAAACATACACACATTAAAGCTGGAGTGATCAGCAGGATTGGATGAAGAAGCTGGCAATTAGACCCGCTCCTCCCTTCTACCCTCACTGTGCCCAAGTTTCATTTTTTTTTAAAAAAAGAAGACATAGGTGTAATGCAACCCATTTTTCAAAAATTCATTGACACCAAAGGCCTGCACAAATGTTTCTGAAATTGCACATACATGACTACTTATGTGGCATCTGCAATGTGGCTAAGTTTCACGTTTCTATCTTTTAAAGTAAAAAAGTTAAAGGCATTTATTTCTCCAAGGCAACACTTCGGGGAAAACACCTAAAATGGAGGTCTGATTGTCCAATGCAATCTGATGCGAATCGGATCAGAAAAAACTGATCAGAAAGAATCGGAGCTCCTTGGACCAGCATCGGAATTGGAAATCGGATGTCCGATTTCCCTCAAATCATATCAGAATCGGGCATCGGATCCGATTCAATGCACATCCCTAGTTTTTGGAATGTTTTAGGGGGAATCCAGATTGTTTTCCTCCCCTGGATTTCCCATTTGTCCCCTGCCCAACTGTCACCCAGCATTCCATGTCCACCGAACATGCTCAGTCCTCATTGAGCTGGGTTTTTTTGGACATTTTCTTCCGGTCCAGTTTCAAGGGTAGGAATAGCCGGGCACCTGGCAAAGGCCCACAATGCAGCAGGGGCCCACAGTCAAGAGACCCTGGAGTTGCTCCTCTTCTGTACCATTGCATCCTGTTTGTTCCCCTGTCTCTTGTTCTGGTGGTGAGAAGGAAGAGGCGGAGATGCCACGGCCAACTTGCTCACTGGTTCTCCACCTACTAAGCAAGCAAGTGGTAGCAATGATGAAAAAGAGGATGCAGAACAATGGTAGGTGACCCATGGAAAGGAGGATGGGGCTCCTGCATCTTTATCAGTTGCATAGAAAAGGGAATTTCAGCAGGTATCGTTTGTATGCATGCAGCACCTGGTGAAATCCCCTCATTATGACAGTTAAAGCTGCAGGAGCTAAACTAGAATGACCAGCTACAAAAGAGGGCAGGCAGGGCCTTAAGATGTAGTGATGGCCACTAATTTGGATGGCCTTAAAAGGGGGTTAGATAAATTCCTGGAGGAGAAGGCTAGTAGGGCAAGGAGAAAGAGGCCAACTTACTCAATTCTTGCCAACCAGCTTAACACCTGAGCAGGCTTTGAAACCAGGTCTTCTGCTTTCAGCACAGTCAGGAAATTTCAGTGGCAGCTTACAGGTGTCAGGGCCAATCAGCCCTTCTGGAATGCCAAGTGCTGTAGTTGGGCCTGGCTACCCATTCAGCACTCTATCCCAAGGGTGTCAAGTCTCTTTCAGCCTGAAGTCCGAATTCCATTTCAGAGAAGCTATTGGGGCTACATTCCAGTGGTGGGCGGAGCTCAAGGCAAACTAAGGATGAGCCAAAATACCAAAAATGCCAGCATATTGTAGGCTGACAAGGTTGCAACGTTTGCTGCAGCAGCTAAAAAATCCGCCAACATTTCCTAAAGAAATGAGGTGTAGATTGCAGAGGGGACTGCCTGCTATAATTTTCTGTTATTATTGCTATTAGGCTTTACATCATTTTTTTCAACAGTATAAATCTCAGCCTTTTCTCTCAGTTTGGTTCCTTTATATGCATTTTCTCCCTGTGAGTTTGTAAGAATTTTGGTTGTCACAGCGATCTCTTGTTTTATCGTTGCGGTTGTAACGGCCTTTGTGCCATAGACAAATAAAAAGTATCACAGTTGTAGGTTAATGCTCTGACTGCCTGTCGCTAGGCCTTAGAGAGGCATTTCAACATTTTCCAATGGAGTAAAATGCGCAAAACTGGGGAAATTGATGCACACAGGTTATCTTAGCACAATGGAGGAGACTATACCCTTCTTCAGTAAAGGAAAGGGGAAAAACACACACCCCAATTTGACTCACAGATAATCAAGCATATAAAATGCAGGTACAGCATAGAGTTTCAAAAGGAGATTTTCCAGCCCACGTTGTGTTCCGTTACAGCGGCAGGAGGAAGGCATGTGCTCCCAGCAATGGAAGAAGTCAGAAAGGGGGGAAGGAAGAGGAGGAGCCAGAGGAGGAAGTCACAGGAAACCACATGGTAGGCCATAGAGGTTCTAAGGCTGGCTATGGTCAAAATTCCCATGAATGAACTAACTGCAACATTGCCCCCTTCCTGTAACCTGTAGATGAGGTTGCAGTACTCTCAACAGAAATGGCAGTGGGGCTAAGGGAAGGGGTTTGCAGCTATCTGGGGAGCCCTAGATTGGGAGCCAGGCAGGCAGAATTTGGTCCACGGGCCTGAAGCTCAACACCCCTGCTCTAACCACGACACCACAGACAAATTGCTTACGAAGGCCCCAGCTTCCTCCTTTTTTTTCTGATGCCTTTTCTTTTACTTCAGATACTAATCTCTGCCTGGAACAGTTACATAAATCCCTTCCAACCTCCTCCATCCCCCACTGGCTGTTGAGGGTAGATTTCCCCTCACTCCTCTTCCAAGGCGCCTCCTCCCCATGGCCCCACGGCGCTCGTATAGTGACGGCCGTAAAAAAGATGACATTCGTGGGGTGAAGCTGGGGACTCCAGATCGTTATACGCAACATTAAAATTAAAAATAGGGCCAAACTAACCAGGCTGCTGTCATTAAAAAGGCAGCGCTTTATTGCTCTTTTTTTTATTGCCAGATAAATAATGTTTCAGGTGTGGTTAAATAATTTCAGAAAATGAACTGTGTGGATGGAAAGACGGATGGAGGTAGAGAGGCAGGAAGAAAACTTCATCTCTGGCACAGAGCAACAATATAATCATCCCCCTAAATGCTCATAAGAACATAAGAAGAGTTTTGCAACCCTCCCAGCCATTGGTAGCCTGCTCCGCCATGCTCAATCAATCCATCTCCCTCCCTCTTTTCCATCCATCACTCTCCAGGGCCAACGTGAGTTTTGAAAACGAAAGCCTCCTTTTACAAGGTGCGTCTCAAAATACATTAGGTCTTTGAGCCAAGGGACAACAAATCAAGTGAATTTAGGCCTGTTCAAGTTGCTAGTCCAGCACGGGAAAATGCAGATTGCTCTATGGAAGAGGCAGATTCACGGCTGGCAATTTGTTGGACAGAATAGACAATGGTGCAGGATTTGCTGAGCCTATAGCAATTTATTTAAGTCATATAATGCATTGCTTAGCCGTCTTCCAAGACTGCGGTGTTCGTAAGAAGAGCCTAGCAGGGCATGAGGTTGCTCCCAAGCCACTGGAGAGGCATTGTGGTGTAGTGGTTAGAGAGCTGGACTGGGAATTGGGAGATCAGGGTTCTCACCCTCACTTGGCTATGAAGCTTACTGGGTGATTTTGGCCTGTTGAGAGGGTAAAATGGGCAGCAGGTGGATCATTTAAGCTGCCTTGCGTTCCTTGCAAGAGGAAAAAACAGGCAGGATATAAATATAATAATAAATCTAAAAATAAAATTTTAAAAAAACTGGTATTGAGTGGTAAATTTTGTCTGTGTTTATTTATTTTTTTAAAAAAATTATCCACCCCTTATTGGTAGGATTCTAGGGTGGTGTATGTATGTATGTATGTATTGCATTTCTATACCACCAAATAGCCGAAGCGATGTTTGAATAAAAACAATCTTCACAAACCTATGATAAGAACAGCATGTAACCATCATAAGATACAACAACAAATGAAGCAAATCAAAACAATCAAAAAGCGTAAAAATGGACAGACCAAAATGGTGTTCAAAATAGTACGACCTGGGTAATAGTCCAGCTCCCGCCATAACCATCTCCCCGCCCCAAATAGATTTTGAGAGGCGAGGAGCAGGAAGGCAGTTGCCTAGCAACAATAAGATGTTCTCTAGATGTGGATGGATGTGCAGTTGCTAAGCAACCACAGGCTGCTTCCTCCAATCCCAGAACTGGCAAAATAAGTTTCTTGAACTGTATCTGGGGAGTGTCCAATGGAAAAATCTGCCAACCAAACTATTCAGTGCATCTATGCAGGCCCACACAATAGTCATATCAGCTCTGATCACAAACCAACCTATTATTATTGTTGTTGTTGTTGTTGTTGTTACTATTATTATTATTGACATGAAATTGGGGGCATTGTCTCATCTATGGTGTAGAAACAATGTGGTGTAGTGGTTAGAGCGTTGGACAGGGACTCTGGAGACCCAGGTTCCAGTCCTCACTTGGCCATGGAGCTCATTGGGTGACTTTGGGCCTGTCACTGATTCTCAGCCTAGCCTACCTTATAGGGTTGTTGTGAGGATGAAAAAGAGAGGAAGAGGATTATGTAAGCTGCCTTGGGTTCCTTGCAAGAAGAAAAAAATGGGATATAAATATAATAATCAATAAAATCAGAATACATAAATAAAACCTGAAGGAAGAGCTTTTCTCCAGGCATGCAAAATTTGTGAATGCGCCGAACAAATGGATTGCAACCCCCAAGGCACATATAGCGGCCTACCACCAATGAAAATAAATCGGGATGCTCTTGTGAACCAACATCCTTCCACTTCCAATGTGGATTGCTGTCAGAGGCACGTACCTCAATTAACTCATTGCTGAAGGCTTGCCATTAAACCGACCACAGTAGTGTTGCTTATTTCAGAAAAGAAAAATGTTGAATAGGATGTTTAATCTCCCGGTGGATCCGGTGGCCGTGCTGATTACAGAAAACTGCAACTTAACTGCAAATGCTTTTAGCAACATTTGCCAAGTACAAACTGTGTAGGTGGGATGGAAAAGAGGCAGCACAAAACGGCATTTTGCATCCACACATTTGTGTGCATCTGAAAAGGATATTGTAGAGTTGGGAAAAGTGCAGATAAAGGCAACTACAATGATCAAGGGGCTGGAGTGACTCTGCTATGAGGAAAGGTTACAACATCTGGGACCGTTTGGCTTAGAGAAAAGGTGTGAAATGATAGAGGTATACGAAAATTATGCATGGCGTGGACAGGGAGACATTTCCCCCTCTCTTCCATAATAGTAGAACCCAATGGGTTCATCCCATGGAACTGACGGGTGGGAGAATCAGACAAAGGAAGTACTTCTTCACATAGCGCATCGTTAAGCTATGGAATTTGCTACCACAAATGGTGACCATCACAAGAAGTACCATCACTTTAAAGGTGATTAGACGAATTCATGGAAGAGAAGGCGATCAATGGCTACTGGTCCTGATGGCTATATGCTACCTCCAGTATCAGAGTTAGTATGCCTATGTTGCTGGGGAACATGGGTGGGAGGGTGCTGTTGCACCCATGCTCTGCTTCTGGGTTTCCCATGGGCAGCTGGTTGGCCACTATGTGAACAGAATGCTGGACTAGTTGGATCTTTGGTCTGATCCAGCAGGGCTCTTCTTATTTGCTTATTTTTAAGATTCCTTTCTTCAAGATGTTTTAGAGTGCAATGCTATAGACTCCTCAGAAGTAAGTCCCATTGGGTTCAGTGGGGCTTACTCCCAGGTCAGTACGCACAAGGGTTCAGTTAATCAGTGAGCATGTACGCTTGTGAACTTTGGTCACCTGTAAAGTGTGGGAAGAGGGAGGAGAGACAGAATCTGAAAACTGCAACACACTGTATGACGCATGCACTGACTGTAAAATTAGTTTGTAGAAATACTCAAAGTGAAACTAATAGACAGACAGGGTGGAACACAGGTCAGGGCTAATCCATGGAAAAATAATGAGATGGCACATGCAAAATCCTCTTATCCCTAGGCTCAACAGTGGAGGATTTGAAGTTAGAATGGTTGGAGGTCTTCCCAAGCATACACAGAGTGCATTTCTCAAAACCACTGAGTAACTTACTGGAGGAGAAAGGCTCTCAAGCAGTTACAAAGGCAGGCATGCTGAGCAGTGTTGGTTTATCATTTCACAAGTGGAGTATACACATGGCTGTCTAAAGCAGATCCCTATTCCCTATACTTGTTTAGACAGAGAAAACTCCCAGCATTCCCCAGTCAGCATTTGTGCATGTGCAGAGTGCCATGTGGAGCTGGTGGGAGGCATTTGGCTTGGTGCTCTCCAGATGTGCTGGAGTGCACTTCTCATCTTTCTGGCCTCTTGACTATGTTGGCTGAAGCTGATGGGAGTTGCAGTCCAACAATCTGGAGGGTGCCAAGTTGCAAAGGCTGCTTTAAACTAGGGCTGTGCATGGACCCCCCAATCTGGATCCGGGGCCTGATCCGGTTCTCCGGATCGAGATTTGGAGACCCTCCTTTTCCCCTTAGACTTGCAAGTCTAAGAGGAAAAGGACTCACCAGCCTCCCCCCACATTCCCTGCTGCCTCCTCGTCGCTGCCGCCTGGTTCTCAGTAGAATGACGTCACGCCGGGTGACGTCATCACCCGGTGTGATGTTGCTCTACTGAGAATCAGGCTGCGAGGCCTGGTTCTCAGTAGAGAGGAAGCAACAGCGAATGGCGGTGGTGGTGACGATGAGGCAGCAGGTAAGCAGGGAGAGTGAGGGGAGGGCAGTTAGTCCAATGGACTCACTGCCAGCCTGGTGTCCCTGGGTGCCAGTTGCGCAGATGGCACCCAGGGACCTGGAAGGGCAATGGGCCCCAGATCTCCGGATCGATCTGGGCCAATCTGATCTGGACCGATCCGGACTTCCCCTGATCCGGTTTGGATCCAGACCTGGGAGGTCCGGATCATAGCCCTACTTTAAACGCTCATGTTGGTGGCTGTAAGGTCACTATGCAATTACTGGAGAGAAGCTACTTTGATAGCTGAATAACCCAGTGGTGGACGCCAAGACACACAACACACACACACACACACACACGTTTTAATCACCCCATCCTGGTTTCTGAGGATTCAAAGTGAGGGTTATTCAGTCTCTTTTACACAGCACAAGGCTTTGAAAGCTTGTACATTAAGACCCTGGCCTTGGATGGGTCCAGACATTGAATGCAGTCTTTCAAACCCCTGGAAAGTTGAACTGTTTATTTGAGTTTCTTAGTGCTTTATTCTTAACTCCCCCTCCCCCTCCGCTGCCGCCAAATTGCTTATTGCTTTTTAATGCCAAGAAATAGCCTGCAGGAACAGAAGCACTTAGCTCTGTCCCCTTCTTTATCTCCCAACAGAGATGCACCCAATCTGGGTGCCTCCCTTCCCGGTCCAGACTTGAAGAAGACGCTGCTGGCAAAAGCCGTGTGGAGCTTTTGCGCTGCTTCTAATCAGATGGAAGGACATTTCCCTCTCCCTTAATGCAGCAATAATGAGCCAAAAGCTCCCTGCAAGGAAGCAAATGCACCCACATCCATTTCCTAAGGCTGTCAACCAATTAACAAACTTTTTGTTTATTAGTCATCTGCCTTTGAACTGATGAATCAATTCAGTTCTAATAAATGTGCCTATTCCCCAAAGAGCAATATAGGCACTCCTCCTTTTTCTCGAGATAACGAAGGAAGTGTAAGGTAATTTACAGTTTAATAAACAAATGGTACCGCTCAGGGCTAGCCTAGAATAGAAAACGGAGCCCCGCCAGATCAGCCCTAACGCCTCCTCCACTGACTGGGCAGGGGCAAACTGCCTGTTGGTTCCTGTCCTTGCTGAGTGGAGCCTCCATCGGTACCCCTTTTGCTTAGAGGCATCAGGAGGGGAGGGGAGACCGCATGGCCCACCCCGTCTGCCTACCTGGGACTAAGGTAGCCACCTACACATCTTCAAGGAAGAGGAAATGCATCACCTCCCCAAAAGAGAACAAAAGAGGACACAGATTTGCATTGAATTAGCATGTGCTAATTAATATGTATGGCTGCAAATTTTGAAATAATGACTATAATTTAAGGAAATAAACTAGGTAACCTGAGTCAAAAACAAGCATTCGTAAACAGGTTCTATCGTTAACCATTTACAACCACAACAAAAAAGCAGAATTAGGGCAGGTGGAGGAATCTGTCCAGGGGTCGAGTCCGGCTCAGCCCCCTGGATGCTAGCTTGCTTGTCCACAAGCTGGCCTGGTTCGACCCAGGTCAAGTCTGGCCAGCTTTCGGATTTCTGTCACCACCATCGCCATTGCTGGCTGTGCTGTACACAAGTCTCTTCTTCTCCCTCCTGGGTCCTGGGAAGGAAGAGGAGAGATTTGTGCACACTGACCCTGCCGCGACTGGGAGTCCGTGAGTTCCAGCAGAGAGTCTGTGGCCTGGCTTGTGAACGTAAGCCATGCCACAGGCGCCGGGGAAATCCGCCGAGCCCGAGAGGGCTGGATTTCCCTGCGCCAGACATCCCTAAACAGAATAGGTTAGAGGAAAAGGATGTATATCCGAAAATATAACAAGGTGTTCATATAAATGCTAATATCCCACTGAAAATTAAAACAATTGATTAGCAGTCTAAAATGCCCGCCAAGACATCACCTACATAGGCTGTGCATAGTCACAATACTCATTGCCACATCCAAGACTGTACAAGTATACAGTCTCAAGAACCGAGATGCGTTTCTTCGACCAATTTGGTCCTCTTTGGTGGGAGAAAATAAAAAAAGGTAAACAGTCATTACAGTCCTTCCTGAAATAAAATTAAGACGATGTTTGAATTCCTACTTGGAACCAGTAGTTGCTGTATATGAAAAAAACGAGATGCAAGTGGTAACTGCATAAAAGGAGGAAGAGGAAAGGACATTCCCTCCTACATTCAACAATTACTAATTCCTTCTGTCTGAAGCAGCCGTTTAATGTAACCAAAATAAACAAACCTTGGGTTCTAAACAGGTTTTTTTTTAAATGCCAAAATACCGAGTAACTCCTGGAGATGGCTTAGATGCTGTGTGTGACCCTTCGAACAGAGGATGTCTTCAAAGAGAGGACTGTCCTCCGTAAAGTAGGACACTCAGCGGGCATTCTGCCTGGTCACTATAAACAGGCTACAGCTTTATGCAAACATTGGTACTTTGACTTGCTTATTTTCCACTTCCCTCCCTCTTCCTTTTATATTGCATCTATTAGATTGTATGCCATTATTGTAAATTCTAAAGTGCTTCAAGTGTGCCTTAGTACATTAGTAGTTCAAACAGAGTAGGAAGATCAGCTCTCTCTGTGTGTGTACATGCATGCTGGGAAACAGCACCTGTTCTGCAAAGTCAGTGAAGAGACCCTCACTCTTTATGCCCTGCTTCCCATTCGGCTGGAGAAGCTACTGTTGAGTAATGCCCCCCTCCCCTGTGACTCAGCTTCCTTTCCTTCCTCATTACTGCTGAGTAATGCCCCAACCCCTGTGACTTGGCGTCATTTTCTGCCTCTGTAGCTCTGGGTTTAATCCTCTGCTTGTTTCCACAGAGAGAAGCTTCATAGAGGGCCCAGACATCTTCTAAAACGAAATGGAGAGAAAGCCAGCAAGGCGAGAATACATTTCTGATTTTGTTTTCGAAAAAGAAACGCGGATTTTCAACCCTCCGAGGTGGCTTCCGTGGAACACAATCGCTGTTTGTGTGTCTCATTTGCCCCTGCCTATCATTGTATTGCTCCATTGTAAAAACAGGCCAGGGAAGGCTCTCTGCAGCCAGCCATCTTGATGGAAGATGCATCAGCCCTTCCACTCAGGGGAAGAGGGACAAATGCGAGCCTGACGTGCCCAGCTGCGGCGGCGGCAGCAGCCATTTGTATAATGGGCCATTGTTACCGGATTTAATTAGCCGTGGTTTGTTCACTCGGCAGACGCAAATGAGGTTTTAATTTTTTGTGTATGGGTTGAGAGGTGTTTTTTCTTTCTCTCTTCAGCGGATTCCTTTTCTTCCTCTCCAAACAGCCTTACGATCCTGCTGAGGCCTTTCTTTGCAGAGAGCCTCTATTGATGAAGGGCAGGTGGAAAACAATGGATGGAAATGAGCTTGGCCCGGGTGACGAGGCATCCTTGCTCAGGCACAATGGGATGGAGAGGCGGGGTAGGCTTTGAAGGGAGGTTATCTATCACAGGCACACGGTTCTGAGGCCCAAATCCTCTGGCATCAGGGGTGATGCGAAAGGCCCCCGCTTGGCAGAGCAAGAAGGCCCCTGGTGTACGCGCAGCGTCCAGAGATATAATGTCACCTTTGAAAGGAACGATTGGGACGCAGTCCGATGCCATCGCTCCAAAATGCTGCCCCGACGGGAGTAAAAACCGGCTCCCAGGCCTCATGGAATGAAAAGCAGGGATGGCCACCTTGGAAGGCCATCTGTGAAGGCTTGCCAAGGGTTGAACTTTGACCTTAGGTGGGCATGGCTCTCAGACCAGTCTGCTTGGTGAGAGCACTAAAACCAATAGGCGTTGTGGATTCGCTACCACACGATGGCCACCGATTTGGATGGCTTTAAAAGGGGTTTGGACAAATTCATGGAGGAGGACAAGTGTAGCAATGGCTGTTAGTTACGATTAGTGATGGGCAAACTCACCCAGAGTGAGTTCAATATTTTTGGGGGAAATAAGGACCACCTTCACCCACATCAGCCCTGCCCACACTTTAAGATCAAAAAGAGAGGCCCTTCTCACCTGCCCACCAAGTGGGTCTCCACATGGGCCTTCTCCGGAGTGGCCCCACACCTGTGGAACAAACTCCTACCAACAATCCGCCATGCACCATCCTTACAGGCTTTTAAGAAGGCCTTAAAAATGTTTTATTTTACTACGGTTTTCTCATAATGGAATACTATTTTGCTGCTGTTGCCCTTGCTGTTTTAATACTAATTTTTATTGTTTTTATTGATATTATACTTTCTATATTTTTATTGCTTTTAATGTGTATACTGTTTTATATATGGTTGTAAGCCGCCTTGGGAGAGCTTCTGCCCTGGAAGGCAGCTAAGAAATGTTTTAAATGAATAAATGAATAAATAAACTCACCCAAGAAGGGTCAGATGAGACCCTCTAAACACATGCTTGTTCCATGTAAAAAAATCTTTTGTGTATTGCAGTGGAGCACTAGTGGCTCCGATATCAGCGCAATGGTGAATCCACTCTGGATTTCAGTCAGGACCATCTGCAGTATACAAATAATAACACACATCAGCCTGAAAGAGTTGCGGTAAGAATTGTGAGATAATGGCCTCATCTACACCAAGCAGGATATAGCACTATGAAAGCTGTATGAAAGTGGTATATAAGTTAGATGACTGCAATGCGCTCTACGTGGGGCTGCCTTTGAAGACAGTTTGGAAGCTGCAGCTTGTGCAGAATGCAGCAGCGAGATTGGTAACAGGGAACAGAAGGTTCAAACATATAAGACCGATTCTGGCCTGCTTGCATTGGCTGCCTGTATGTTTCCGAGCCCGATTCAAGGTGCTGGTTTTAACCTATAAAGCCTTACACGGTTTGGGACCACAATACCAGATGGAACGCCTTTCCCAACATGAATCTACCCATACACTACGCTCAACATCAAAGGTCCTCCTCCGGGTGCCTACTCCGAGGGAAGCTCGGAGGACAGCAACAAGGGAGAGGGCCTCTGTGGTGGCCCCCCAATTATGGAATGATCTCCCCAATGAGGCCCGCCTGGCGCCAACACTGTTATCTTTTCGGTGCCAGGTCAAAACTTTTCTTTTCTCCCAGGCATTTGAACAGCTTAAGCTGAGGTTTTAACAGACTTTGTGGCCAGGCTTAACAGTTTAAAATGTTTAAAATGTCAGCTGTTTTATGTTTATGGTTTTAAATTTTGTATATTGTCTTTTTAGTGTTCAATCTTTTAATTTTTGTAAACCGCCCAGAGGGCTTTGGCTACGGGGCAGTATATAAATGTAAATAATAATAATAATAATAATAATAAAATAAAAGGCAGGAGCTACACCAAGCAGGATATAGCGGTATGAAAGCAGTAAATGGTCCATGTCAATGGGCCCCAACAGTTGTCAGTGCACTTCAATACTGCTATAAAGCAATAGTGTGGATCCTGCTTTTTATATACCACCTTCATAGGGCTATATCCTGCTTGGTGTAGATGCGGCCAACATCCTTTGAGCACGAGGTGTACAGATGCTAAGGCAGCCTTCCCCAAGCTGGTGAACACCAGATGTTTTGGACTGCAATTCCCATCATTTGCCTACAGCATCACCAGGTTGGAAACGGTTGTGTGAAGGACGATTAAAATGCATCTCATCACTCCCACAACACCCCAACTTTCCCCGTTTTGCTTTTCAGGCAATTGGCCTGAAAGCAAAATTAACGGAGAAAAGCAACCAAGCTGTGAAAGCATTCCCCCTTTCCCAGTTTAATAATAAAAGGATACAGAATTTATAGATAAATGAGTCAAATCCAGGACCCGGCTCCTCGGTCCAAACCGGAAGGCTGCCCTCTCCTTCTGCTGCTCACACCGGGGACTAAAGGGCATCTCTTACAAGAAATGGAGCTCCCCCGTCCCCACTCAAAAGTGGTCCATGGTCGCCTCTTGCTTCTGAAAGGCACTTTTGACCATTGGCTAAGAGAATTATAAGGCCCCAAATGTCAACCCAGCCCAGTTCCTCCTGGTGAGACAAATTCAACACAGAAGAGCAGAATCCTGGCAGCAGGGAAATGGCTATTTGCAAATAAAATAAAATAAAACGAAGCCGCTTAAAAAACAGCAACAGCATGCCTCACTTTTTTATCGTTGTTGGGTCTGCTAGGCTTTGCGGCATGAATCGCCTCCGAAATGCCTCCGCTGACCTTTCCCATGTGGGCCTGCTTTGCATAAATGAGACGCAGCGGCGCAGGAGGCCCTGGCCTGGCAGGTTGGAAGCCCAATCGTCTGTTGCCTTCGGGCAGATGGGAACAGACGACAAAAGGAAAGGTTGGGGCTCTCTGGGGCATTGCCCGCTCCTCTTCTCCACCACCCCCTGCAGCCCCACTCTGTCGGCCGCAAAGACCTGCTAGAAGCAGATGGTATTTGCTTTCCTGACTAATGCCAACATTTAGCCACATCTGGAGGTGGAGATGTAACGGTACGCCGGGGGGCTGCCGGGATGGAGAGAAAATGCAGCGGATTAGAAAGGCCTGCTTCATCCAACATCCCAGCAGCATTGCCTAGTGGTCAGAGCAGGAAATAAGGCATCAGAGAGCTGGAACACAGTGTAGTGGTTAGGGACATAAGAACATAAGAAGAGCCCTGCTGGATTAGACCAAGGGTCTATCTAATCCAGCACTTGGTTCCCACAGTGGCCAACCAGCTGTGGACCAGGACCCCCTAACCCACCCATGATCCCCAGCAACTGGCATACATAGGCTTACTGCCTCTGCTACTGGAGGTAGCACATAGCCATGAGGGCTAGTAGCCCTTGATAACCTTCTCCTACAGGAATATATCCAAACCCTTTCAAAGCCATCCCAATTGAAGGCCATTACTACATCTTGTGGTAGTGAATTCCACAGTTTAACTATGCATGGTGTGAAGAAGTCCTTCCTTTGATCTATCCGGAATCTCCCACAGGGTGAGCCAGGCCTTTCCAGGTTGAAATTTCGTCTTGGACATTAGATGGCTGAAGCCAGTGCTGGGGAACCACTTTCAGCTCGAGAGCTGAACTCCGTTTTGGGGAAGTTCTTGGGGGCCACATTCCAGTGGTGGGTGGAGCCAAAGGCAAAAGGGGTGGGGCCAACATACAAAAAAGAACAGCCTATGTTAGCTTAAAACACTTACTGGCAGTCACTAAAGCCTTAGGAGGGGCATTTCAACCTGTTAGAAGGGGAGAAAAATGCTCAAAAGCTGGGGAACCACAGGAGAAAGGGGGTGAAGGAAAGGGAAGGGGGCGTGTCTCTCTCTGAGGAACCCCAGAGGGGCTGGTTGGGCCCCTGGGAAGGCCGGATTTGGCCCATGGGCTTGAGGTTCCCCACCCACGGCTTAGGCCACCTGAGAAATGGGGATAATTATTATAATGTTTTCATTGACTACCTTACCTCTACTGCTGCTGCTACCATTTGTGATGGTATTTTTGTTTTATTCTCATTAGTGTCTTATTCTTGTTTTGATTCTGAACCTGTTAGCCTGCTCTGGGAGTTTTTTTTTTTTTTTACATATATTAACCTGCAAATCAAGCCAAGGATTTCCTAAAATAAGTGAATTATGAAAGAAACAAATGAATGGCACTGGCTTGCTTCAAGGGTGGTTGAGAACGCGCTATAAAAATGCTCTTCCCCAGGAGATCCTCTTGGCATCATCCACACTGCTATCTTTTCGCTGCCAAGCGAAGATGCTTCTCTTCTCCCAGACAACTTTTTTTTTTTAAAAAAGAAACACAATTTGTATTATTGCATTTATTCCGTCAATCTCTATTTTAACAAACAATCCGGATTTCAAGTTGGGGAAGAGGTCTACCAAACCCGTTTGTTGAGACTGTTCCGTTGACAAGCCTCCGTGGGCCGGTCCGAAGCTATCGGTTAAAGAGAGCCGTCTCTGTTCTGGAGCTGGTCCTTCCTCCCCTTTCAAATGCTCCCCTCCCGAAGCGTCAATTGCACATGATGGGATGCGCAGCTGTGGAGGGAGATTGCAATTTTCCTTGGCTTGCCAGCTGTCAATCAGGAGAACAATACCCTTCTAATGAAATGGCGAGGTGATCGCCGCCGTGATGCCTGGCGCTGGAACGGGACAATCGTTAGTGGTTTTCACTGCCCAGGGAGAAGGGAGAGGAAGGGGACGGGAGGGGGGGAATTGTGTCTGTGCTATATTTAGGCCTTTACGCCTGTTACACCGACTCATCTGGAGAGCTGCAGCTGGGGTGAAAGAGTCCTGCTTTCTCTGCTCATTGAGAGCTGACGTGGCATCATGAGTAAGAGGCCAACATGGCTGTCCTTATCTCCCATTCTGCTGGCTGGTGGGGGTTAGGATAAGGTGGAGAGGGGCTCTTCCTCTGGTGGAAAGCACTCCTCCTGGGGGTGGAGGTGGAGGAGGCCCTGGCTATGCCTGCGGAAAGCTCTGTGGGTTTAGATTTACTGCTGCCGGTGTGTCCCCCCCCCCATTAGACCCCACCCACCCGATTGGCACAAGCTTGTCAAGGCCTCAGGTCATCCCGGGATACGCTAACCAAGAGCTCCTTCAACCCCATGGTTTCCTGCATGCGAATGCATGCGCTGTATGCGCTAAGCGAATGGCTTTCATTGACTCCAAGACTGGCCTGCCTTACAGGGCTGTTGTAAGGATTACCCAGGGGTCAACCAAGAGGCCCAATAGCGGCGCCTCCCACGTGTTTTAAAAACTTCAAAGCAGCTGGTGGGGGGGCTAATTTGATCAAAGAAGACGTATTGGGAAAATGTTGTGTTGAACCCTTTCTTTCTGCACCTTTTCCCCTGGTCTAAATCCCCCCCCCCAAAGCTGCCATTAGCTCTGTTGGGAGGAGGAGGAGGTGAGAATTCACTGCCATTAGCTTCCCTGCCCAGGGAATGAATAGCAGCTTTGGTGTGTGTGAGTGTGGTGTGTGTGATTTAGATCAGAAAAACAACATGGGGGAAAAGGGCATAGCATTGTCCTGTTCCCAGTCTTCTGGGGTAGAAGAGCAGTTCAGCTGACTCAAGGACCTGGTTCACACATAACAACAACCCATGTTTTAAACAACCCATGGGTTGTCATGCATGAGTGGGAGAGAACAAGTGTTCTGCCTCCCTCATGCCCGCCACTTCCACTTTCACCTCACAGCCTACTATTGGCTCATTTGAAAGTTGTTGAGTGTGACGTGCAAACCTGAACCAATGGGTTGTTTAAGGTCTAGCCAACCCAGTGGTTAGCCCATGGTTTGTTGTTGGGTGATCCGCTGGGTTGTTTAGCCCCTAGACAACCTAGCGCTTGGGGTTTGTCCGTTACATTCATGGGCTGGATCATAGGTTGATAATGAAAGGCAAACATGGTTAGCTGCTGCAAGCAGCGCGCTTACTCTCTCCTGCTCGTACCTGACAACACATGGTTTGTTTTACCCATGGGCTGTCGTTATGTGTGAATTGCCCCAGCGAGGCTTTGTCAGTGTCAGAAGTCAGACGGGGAGCCTTTCCAGCAGTGCCAGCTAAGCTGTAATGAATCATCAGGGCCAAGCGCTCAACCGCAGTGGAGCTGTCCAGGAGGTTGATAGAAGTAGGAGCTCACTAATTGTTGAATCAGCAGCTTCCAGGCAGCAATTGTCATCTCTGAGCAGCTACGATTTTTTTTCCGCCGATGTTTAGTATGGAAATAAAGGAAGGAAAAGACAAAGCAGTGTGTGCCTGCACTTTATGTTTATCATTTCGTGGTGGTTTTTTTTTTTGTATGCATCACTGTATTGCTTCAATTAATGGGAACCCTGCAGAATGTATTTATTTACTGATTAATTGTCTTTCTATGCTGCTGTTTGGAAGCCAATCAAGGCGGTTTACAAAGATTCCAGAAAATAAAAAACCACAATCTAATAATAACGGCAACATAGTAAAACATTAAACAGAATCTTAAAAAGCCATAACAGCCACAGTAGCAATTTTAAAAAGCCATCTTAAAAAAGATATGTCTTGATCTCCTTCCTGAATGAAGAGAGAGCACGGACCAGTTGCATCTCCAAGGGGAATGCATTCCAGACTTTGGGAGCAACAAAGGAGATTTTCTCGCAAGAAAGTCTCTTCAAGTGATAATATATGTACAGCATCTAGCATGTGTACAGCATCAAGCTGGAGGGGGTTCAGAGGAGAGCAACATGGATGATCAGGGGTCTGGAAACAAAGCCCGATGAGGAGAGACTGAAAGAACAGGGCATGTTTAAGCTGGAGAAGAGAAGGCTGAGGGGAAACATGATAGCACTCTTCAAAGACTTGAAAGGTTGTCACAGAGAAGAGGGCCAGGATCTCTTCTTGATCATCCCAGAATCCAGGACGCGGAATAATGGGCTCAAGTTGCAGGAAGCCAGATTCCGGCTGGACATCAGGAAAAACTTCCTGACTGTTAGAGCAGTATGATAAGGGAACCCATGACCTAGGGAGGTCGTGGGCTCTCCCACACTAGAGGTATTCAAGAGGCAGCTGGACAACCATCTATCAGGGATGCTTTAATGGGGATTCCTGCATTGAGCAGGGGGTTGGACTTGATGGCCTTATAGGCCCCTTCCAACTCGACTCGTCTATGATTCTATGATTCTGTAGCATAAGGTAATTTTGCCAGCAGTTTAGCAGCATATTGGGCTACAGCCCAGAGATAGGCTATATTCTCTTAAAGATATGGGAGGAAGTGCTCTCAGGAGCAATTAAAAGGTGAGTTTTATTCCTGCCTCTGTTATTATGTTCTGCTTCATCACTCTCTATTTCTGTTCCAATATATATATACCCCTTGGAAGAGGAATATAATGATCTGAAATCTTTGGGTTGGGAGACAAGGGAGAGGAGTATTCAAGAAGTTTGAGACTTTTCTATACTTCGGCTGCCTTCCACGATTTCTGTTCTGCTCCAGTTTTCCCCTCTTCCCATTTCTATTACCGTTCTCATCTGAGAGCCAGCTTGCTGAATATCTTTTCCTCTCCTCTGCTCTGCCGGTGCATTGGAAAAAGTGCATGAAGAATGATCAAGGTACAACCTCTTGCCATTGTTGAAAAGATTTTAAATGCACTTCTAGAAAGAAAGAAAAAAGCGGGTAAATTTTTTGGGGGGGACTTCAAACAAGGCTGGAAGAGATGGTGGTGGAAAAAGCAATTTTCTCTTTAAACTGCTGGCTGATTCGAAACAGATACATCAGGCAGAGGAGGAAAAATAGAAGAAACTCTGCAAAAACTTCATATTTTTTTTTAAAAAAAGCTTGGTGAGATGCAATAAAATGGAATGTGTTGTGGCTCTATCTGCTTTCATCTCCTGTAAAACAATATTCACCCTATCTACAGAATGGAGATCTGTAATTTATTGGTGTGCCTTTGTGTAGCATTAAAAGTACACAGAGAAGAAATTCACACTGGCTGTTTTTTTAAGAATGCCCCCCGCAAAATGACATGGCTGCTTCCTCCCTGCATTGCTTTCAGGACACTTTGGGAAAGAGCTGGCCAGGGTGGGGGAAAAATGGTTCATCCCTCCCACTCGTGGCCTCTATTTATTTAGGGGCACCCCTTAGAACAGCCTTTCCCAACCCAGTGCCCTCTGTACAGCACCATCCTGATTGAGCTGGCTAGGGATGATGTGAGTTGTAGTCCAACACTTTTAGAGGTCACTAGGTTGGAGAAGGTGGCCTTAGAACATCAGAAGAGCCCTCTTGGAGCAGTTCAAATGTCTATCTAATCCGTCCTCCTGCCGTCCCCCTCTGTGGCTTGGCCACAAGTCCAAGGAATGGGAGGCTTCTGAAAATGGAGGTTCTGTTTAGCTGGTGTGGCTAACAGAGCTATCCTCCATGAAGTCTTCTCATCCAAAGGCTACCACTACATCTGGGGGCACTGGTTTCCATACATCGATTCTGCATCATTTCATTCATTCATTATGACATTTATATCTTGCTTTCCCCCCTCTTGCAAGGAAACCAAGGCAGCTTACATGACCCTCTGCCTCCTCCTTGTATCCTCACAACAGCCCTGTGAGGTAGGTTGGGCTGAGAGCCCATGACTGGCCCAAAGTCACCCAGTGAGCTTCATGGCCGAGTGGGGATTCGAACCTGGTTCTCCAGGGTCCCAGTCCAACACTCTAACTACTACCCCACACTGGCTCTCTAGTGTGGGACAAGTGTTTTTCATTTGTCCATCCTGCATCTAAGGCCCGTCAATTTCTTGGGTAATCCTGAGTATTTTGAGAGAAGGATAAAAACTTATCTCGGTCCACTTTTGGCACACCTTGCCTAATATTACGAACCTCTGCCATCTTCTCCTTTAGTGGTTGCCTTCTCCTAAAGAAAAAAGTCCCAAACACTTGAGCCTCCGCTTGAATAGTTGGCGGTTGTTCTAGGCCACTGGCCCAAACAGCTAGGCAGCACTGTTAGGCTTGCGCTGATCCCAGTGAAGTTCAATCGCCATAAATCACCTTCTCACCACCAAAAAACACCGTCATTCTGCTGCAGTCCTTCTGCTGGGAAAGAAGGAGGGCTGGGAATGAGCGCCCCCTTCCCAGCTGAACTGGGCTCCACGTGGCTGGCCAAATAGCTGTCATTCAACCTGCCGCCCTCTAGATGTGATGGACTAAAACTATCACCATCCCCACGAACAGCACCTGCGACCTGATCTTTAAAACAAACAAACAAAACTTAAAATTGGAGAAGCTGGTGATTGAATCTGACATCTTCTGCAGGCAAATCACATTATCTACTGAAGAGCTGTGGTCTCTCACAGGATGGGATGCACTTGTGTGGTAACAAGCAAACAAACAGACATAAAATGTGCTTCGGCCATGGGGCTGTATAGAAATATAATAATGAAATTAAATTAAATGGATGAATAGACAGAGAGAAGATTAGGTTACTAGAAGCTTTCTCTCCAATTGCTATATGCAAGGAGGTTTTCTGTATGCAAGGAGGTTTTTGTGTGGAGGAACATCCAGTTTTTATGTGCTATCACCTGCACTCTGAAGTGTGTGAGTGGTCCCGTTTTCTTTAACTAAGAACATAAGGAGAGCCTTGCTGGATCAGAGCAATGGTCCATCTAGTCCAGCATTTTGTTCACACAGTGGTCAACGAGCTGTCGACTGGAGACCCAGAAGCTCCTGCCCATGTTCCCCAGCACTCTGCCTCTGATACTGGAGGTGGCACAGAGGCATCAGGACTGGTAGGTGTTGATAGCCTTCTCATCTAGGGATTTCTCTGATCCCCGTTGAAAGCCATCCAAAGTGGCGGCCATCAGTGCATCTTGTGGAATTGAATTCCATAATTATTCTGTTTTAAACTGCTTTGGGATTTGTTTCAAATTGAAAGCAGAATATTAACAATAATAATAATATAATGTAAAGTTCTGGCAGGAATGGACTATACAGTAGGGATGTGCACTGGATCGGACCCGATCCACGATCCGAGTCCGGTCCAGTGGGAAATCGGATAAATTATCCGATTTCCGATCCCGCAGCTGGATCGGCCGATCCAATCCGAACCGGTCCGAAAAAGCTCCGAACCGGTTCGGCGGATCGGCGGATCGGCGGGCGCCCACTGGCGCCCACCGCCGCTTCCATTGGCGGGCGCCAGCGGGCGCCCGCCGATGAAAGTGGACAGCGGGGGGGGGGGAGGAGGGGGGCACTTACCTTCTCGGCCCGGTGGCTCCCGTCCGGCGCCGGCGCCTACTACTACTAGCAGGCTCCGCGGCCTGCTCTAGGGTGGCGCGCCGGGTGATGTCATCACCCGGCGCGCTACTCTAGAGCAGGCCGCGGAGCCTGCTGGTAGTAGTAGGCGCCGGCGCCGGACGGGAGCCGCCGGGCCGGAAAGGTAAGGAGGGGGTGCGTGGAGGGGAGGAGGGGGTGCGCGGAGGGGGGAGGGGGGAGGAGGGGGCGCGCGGAGGGGGGAGGGGGGCCCTTACCTGCCCGGCCCGGCGGCTCCCGTCCGGCGCCGGCGCCTACTATTCCCAGCAGGCTCCGCGGCCTGCTCTAGGATGGCGCGCCGGGTGATGTCATCACCCGGCGCGCTACTCTAGAGCAGGCCGCGGAGCCTGCTGGAAGTAGTAGGCGCCGGCGCCGGACGGGAGCCGCCGGGCCGGAAAGGTAAGGAGGGGGTGCGTGGAGGGGAGGAGGGGGCGCGCGGAGGGGGGAGGGGGGCCCTTACCTTTCCGGCCCGGCGGCTCCCGTCCGGCGCCGGCGCCTACTATTCCCAGCAGGCTCCGCGGCCTGCTCTAGGATGGCGCGCCGGGTGATGTCATCACCCGGCGCGCTACTCTAGAGCAGGCCGCGGAGCCTGCTGGAAGTAGTAGGCGCCGGCGCCGGACGGGAGCCGCCGGGCCGGAAAGGTAAGGAGGGGGTGCGTGGAGGGGAGGAGGGGGCGCGCGGAGGGGGGAGGGGGGCCCTTACCTTTCCGGCCCGGCGGCTCCCGTCCGGCGCCGGCGCCTACTATTCCCAGCAGGCTCCGCGGCCTGCTCTAGGATGGCGCGCCGGGTGATGTCATCACCCGGCGCGCTACTCTAGAGCAGGCCGCGGAGCCTGCTGGAAGTAGTAGGTGCTGGCGCCGGACGGGAGCCGCTGGGCCGGAAAGGTAAGGAGGGGGTGCGTGGAGGGGAGGAGGGGGCGCGCGGAGGGGGGAGGGGGGCCCTTACCTTTCCGGCCCGGCGGCTCCCGTCCGGCGCCGGCGCCTACTATTCCCAGCAGGCTCCGCGGCCTGCTCTAGGATGGCGCGCCGGGTGATGTCATCACCCGGCGCACTACTCTAGAGCAGGCCGCGGAGCCTGCTGGAAGTAGTAGGCGCCGGCGCCGGACGGGAGCCGCCGGGCCGGAAAGGTAAGGAGGGGGTGCGTGGAGGGGAGGAGGGGGCGCGCGGAGGGGGGAGGGGGGAGGAGGGGGCGCGCGGAGGGGGGAGGGGGGCCCTTACCTGCCCGGCCCGGCGGCTCCCGTCCGGCGCCGGCGCCTACTATTCCCAGCAGGCTCCGCGGCCTGCTCTAGGATGGCGCGCCGGGTGATGTCATCACCCGGCGCGCTACTCTAGAGCAGGCCGCGGAGCCTGCTGGAAGTAGTAGGCGCCGGCGCCGGACGGGAGCCGCCGGGCTGGAAAGGTAAGGAGGGGGTGCGTGGAGGGGAGGAGGGGGCGCGCGGAGGGGGGAGGGGGGAGGAGGGGGCGCGCGGAGGGGGGAGGGGGGCCCTTACCTGCCCGGCCCGGCGGCTCCCGTCCGGCGCCGGCGCCTACTACTACCAGCAGGCTCCGCGGCCTGCTCCAGGGTGGCGCGCCGGGTGATGTCATCACCCGGCGCGCTACTCGAGAGTAGGCCGCGGAGCCCACTGGTAGTAGCCGCCGGCGCCGGACGTGCCGAGAAGGTAAGTGGCGGGGAAGGGGGCTTACCCCCCCCCCGGAGCCGTCCGCTTCTATCCGCTGGCGCCCGCGGGCGCCAGCGGATGGAAGCAGGCGGCCCCAGGGGGGGTAGGGAGCGCGGGGGAGGGGGTTTACCTGCCGGGGCCGTCCACAGCGGACGGCCCCGGGGGGGGGGGAGGGAGTTAGGCCCCCCCTTACCCACCCGCCGCCATTTTTTCCTCATAGACTTGCATTGCAATGCAAGTCTATGGGGAAAAAAATGGCGGCCGATCCAAAAATTTCCGATTTTTGGATCGGGATCGGACTCGATCCGGTCCGGGGGGCCTCCGATTTTGTCCGAACCGGTCCGGGACAAAATTGGAGGTCCCGATCCGGGTCCCGATCCGATCCGGGGGGTCCGTGCACACCCCTACTATACAGACAGACACAATACAGCTGCAAAAATAATTCACAAACAACTGGCCATCAAATTCAACTTTATCAAACAACCGACACCACACTATACATACTCACTCGAAACAATCTTGGAAAATGCAGATCAGAAAATATATTGGGATAGAACAATTCATACCGACAAGACAATACTCTGCAACCGACCAGACATAACGGTCATAGACAGAAAAGAAAAACACACATACCTCATTGACACAGCAATACCAAATGACAACAATTTTGTTGAAAAGAAAGAAAAAAAGAGAGACAAATATACACCACTGGCCATGGTAGTCAAAGAACTCTGGCAACAGAAAAGGTCACAACTATTCCGGTAGTCACATCAGTCATCAAAAAACTATACAGAAAACCTTCAGAAACTAAGCCTACCAAAATACATCCACACCAACATCCAAAAAGCAGTCATACTTAAAACATGCTCAATTGTCAGGAAATTCCTGAATCTGTAAAAGACAGCATGACTTGGCAAAGCCTGCCATGTTCGTCTAGAAAAACTGCCACGAATGAGAAAGATAATAATAATAATAATAATAATAATAATAATAATAATAATACCGAGCATAGGTGGGCCAGCTCAGGGAGAACTAAGCCTTAGTCCGGTAGCAGTTAAAAGGAAGTCAAGCATCCTTATATGTCTCCTGCCTGAAAGCCTGGAGAGTCATTGCTGCCACACCAAGTCAACAATACTGGGCTAGATGGACCCATGGTTTGACTCAATCTAAGGCAGCCTCTAGAGCCAATCTACACGCTAGGTTTTTAACGTTTTATAACAATTATGAAAACTCTTTGGGCCACATGATGCACTCCCTTTAACGTTGTATACCTGAGTTTTTTAAAAACTAACTTCAGCTATATACAACGGTTTCACTTTTAAATTGTTTCAAGTAAAATAATGTGTCCTTCCTTACCGTTTGTGATTCATGGGGGCAGTGCTTCGTTTACGGGTGCCCAAATGCTTAGCAGTTGATTGGTGGGGAAGAAAGCGGGGCTAAGGAAGAAGTGGGCGAGTGAACTACAACACCCACAATTCTTAGCCCTATACTCATTGAAAGCAAGGGAATGACAGAGGAACTAAGGAGGAAGTGGGTGACTGAACTACACAATGCCTTGCCCTAAACTCATTGTAAAAATGAAACAGAAAGAGACGGGGCAGAAGAGTGTGTGACCGCACACACCGCTTTAAAGACTGAAGATTTTTTCTCCTGTAAAGTGAGTACTCAGTAATGTGGCCTAAGACGTTTTAGAATGCACCTATTTGGAACGTTTTGAAATAGTATTTAAAACGTTCCAAGGGACTGTGTAGATAGGCTCTCTGTATTCCTAGTGTGCAGATGGGAGAGGTGTGCTGCTGCTGTCACCAAATTGGGAACTTTAATTTGTTCAAAAATGAAAACAAAGTGTTTCATTTCATTCTGGCTCCTTTGTTGAATGTTTCCGCTTGGGCACACCTGTGTGTGCCCTGAAAATCACACCGCGATTAAAAAGTACAGCATGCTTTAAACATACCGAATTGGTTTCTTGGGTGAAATTTTGAGAGGTTTTTTTTTTTTTGCATTGGAGTTAAAAGGTGGAACAATGTGGCATTTTTCTGTGTGTGTGGGAAGAAATACACCGGACTAGGGAATACTACCACAACTCTGGAACAGATGGAGTCCTTTTAATATTATAGTTCCCATGCAGTCATCATCCCAAACTGCAGAAACGTCTAAGGCTGCAATCCTATATATACTTGCCAGGGAGTAAGTCCCATTGAACTCAATAAGTCTTCCTTTTGAGTAGACATGCATGCCAGTGCACTGCAAGAGTACAGTCCTATGTTCACTTATTTCAGAGTAAGTCCCATTGAGTAAAAGGAGACTGACTTTTCAGCAGGATTGGGTTGTACTTGTAGGGATGAGGCAAGTAAGATCTACAGCTCTTAGCAGGTAGGGGCCATAGCCCCATGGCAGAGCACCTGCATTGCATGTAGAAGGCCCCAGGTACCATACCTGGCATAGAGTGACCAGATGCAAAAGAGGGCAGGGCTCCTGCAGCTTTAACTATTGTGATGAAGAGGGAATTTCACCAGGTGCTGCATGCATGCAAAGGACATTTGCTGAAATTCCCTTTTTCTATACAACTTTTAAAGATACAGGAGCCCTGTCCTCCTTTCCATAGGGTCACCCTAACCTTGCATCTTCAGGTAGGGTTGGAAAAGCTGCTGCCTGAAACTCTGGGGAAGCTCTGCCGGTCTGTGTCGACCCTTCTGAGCTGAATGGATTGATACTCTGTGCCTAGGGCTGCCTCTACAAGAGAGGTTTAAAGCTCTTTCAAGGTGCTTTAAAAAATTTACCTCTACAAGAACGGAGCGCAAATCGGGCGTAGAGGCGCGTTATCTCTCCGATTATGCGCATTATCGAATGCACGTTAAATCACGAGTTTTATTTTGCTCCGGCCATTAAAGTGCATTTTGACTATGTGAACAAGCGCTTATGCGCATTAACTACTTGTAAAGCACATTTTGGTCATCCATTAATGCGCTTTGCCGCCTCTCGCCGCCTCTCGTGCAGAGGGATTAGGTGTAAATGCGCTTCAGCGATTATGCGCATAATCGCCTAACCGGGCGCAAAAGCGAATCCTTGTAGAGGGGACCTAAGATTTTGTTAGGTCCACGTTTTTCAGCAAACTGGCCTGATGTGCCCTAATAGTGGATTTTTCCCCCTTGGACCACGTTTTGCTTCTATGAATGTTGCGATGCAGAGCTTGGCTCCAAAGCTGCATGCAAAACGTATCAATTAGGGATAGTTGCATACAGCAATGAATGTGAGTTTTCATGCGTTCCTTTTTCCAACGTTTGCAGATTGAGGCAGAAAGAGGATGGAACAGACTTATGATGGACTCGACGGAAAACTGACATTGATGAAATTCTTGCGTCACTTCACTTTCTTCTCCTCTGACCCTCGCCTGCTTCCTCTCAACGCCCCACCCCCCAGATCATCCTCCCCAAGACGGTTTGCTCTATTCAAGGCCTCTCTCTCTCACTTGTACTATTATGTGAAATTCCACGGAGCTTGATGGCGCTCCTAAACCACCACCAACGAAACGAGATGCATGCAAATACCTCTTAGCAGAGATTTCTGTGCCATTTGGGCTGAAGTGACTGATTGGGTATCGCCTGCCCCTAGATAAGCCGTTGTTTTATCACTGCACACACAGCCAGTGCATAAGGGCACCATGCACAGAACAATGGCATATAACCAATGAAGCGCAACCTTCCTGCCTCCCCGACTAATAAAAATGTGCCCGGTCCTGCCTCCGGAAGGCTGTCTCAGCTCTTGTTCTTGGAGCCTTTTAGATGCTCAAAAGGGAATCAGGCAGCAGGAATAAAGCGACTCTTCTGGGTTCAGCTTCTAGGATCGTGTATAAACTTGCACTCACTTAGCTGGGCTTTAGAAGGCATTAGGTATAATGGTGGTGACATTTCCCATGACCCCTCCCTGGTTTCACTGCCTTCGGGGCATGCAGGGAGGGCCTAGCAGCAGAGCCAAAGCAATCAGAAGAGGGATTGCTCAGAGGAGAGGGGAGTTGTCTGCCATTAGGCTCGGAAGAGCAACGTCTTCCACCAGCTGTCGCTGAAGCAGCTGGCAACTGAGCAAGATGCAGAGCAGGTTACTTATTTTAGCCAGCCTCTGGATTTTCCTTCTGTGTATGTGTGTGTGCACGCAAACATCTGGAGGAGATGGAATGGAGTCTCTGATTTCTGGGTTAAATAGAGGGTTGTAGCTTCAGGGCACATTACACTGTGCAGGTGTGTGTTTGTCTGTGTATCTTATGATGCAGAGAATTAAGCTGCGTGTTTAAAGGGCACAGTATCACACCGTTCCACTCCTGGGAACTACAACACGGAGCTTGATAAGTGGGAGTTGAACTTAACACAGTTGAAAAAGGGTTACTTCCTTCCCCCTTTCCTCTGATCACACTCCTGAAAGCCACAAGAATCTATGATGCAGTGTGACTGAGCACAGAAAAACTCATGGGCTGTAACTGAAGTGAAAACAAGTGGTGCCCTGCAACAAAATGTTGCAGTATGGAGTGATTCGATTCAGGATTTCAACTACTCCATCCCATCCCATCCTGCACCCCTCAATCCAATTTCCCCCCAACAGTTTAGGCTCATGAACAACTTACCTTCTTAAGAAAAAAAACATCAAAGGCTATGATGCAGTGCGATGGGGGCACGTTTAACTCTGCGTTTTGTGAAGAAGTACGTCCTTTTAGCTGTGGTGAAGCTCCCACTAATCAACTTCATGGAATGACCCCATTGGGTTCTAGTATTTTGAGAGGGGGAGAAAAATGTCTCCCTATCCACAATCTCCACACCATGTGTAATTCTGTACACCTCTATCAGGTCTTCCCCTTAGCCTCCTTTTTTCTAAGCTTTTCTTGTCTCCGCTTCTTCTTTCTCATGAGCCTCCTCCAAATTTTAGCTCTTCACCTAAGCCTGAGAACACAATGAACTAACGGGTGAAGGAATGTACGCTTATCTTGCTTTGTATTAGGTTTGTTGCGATTACCATATTTTGCTTCCTTTCGCTTCTGTGATTATGGTAAACTTGTTGTTTGTTAATAAAATCTCTTTCCTTCGCCCGCCTGTGTCTTCCTTGCATTCTGAATATATCCATAAAAGAGCCACTGCCTGTCAGCAAAACAGCTGGCAAAACAGCATAGGAGGTGATGGCAGACACACAAGGCTGGTCGGACTTGTGGTACCAGATGGAACAATCTCTCCTGGAAAGCTAGCCTGGTTGAAGACTTTGGGTGCCAGTTGAAAACGCTTTAAATGTGTTCCAGGTGTTTGTGAATTTGTCTTTTATAACTGATTTGAATTTTCTGCTGCGGCATTACTGAACTGGACTACATTTGTGACTGCTTTTTCTATGCTTTTTTCCTTTGTTTTTATGCTGTTCTATCGTAATTTTAGTACAGATTGTCTGCCCCCCTGCAAGTTTCATGCTGATTTACAGCCCAAGAAACAATCTAACAAAACTTATCTACTTAAAATCATTTCCATGGATTAAAGACATACTGTTTGCTTCAGCCTGTTGGCTCAGAGCAAGCTTCAGCAAAGGTACAAGCTGCCTGGACTTGCTTCTTCTGAACACATTTAATAAAAACAAAACTAGTGCATACTAACACACACACACATACACACGAATGGAAGGATGAATTGTTAATGCCTTCATTAGTCAAATGCTCCTCTCCTCGTCCCAAGCCCTTGTATAGAAAAAATAATTATCTTCTAGGAACCTTGGTCTGGTGCAGCTTTGAGTGATGGCTGGACTTAAAAATGAATGAACAAGCAAATAAACATGCACACACACTGACAGATTTGCACAGATTTTGGGCTCCAGAGAAGATCCTCTATTCAAGCCTAGCATAGAAGGAGCATATTAAGACTATAAGAAGTCAGCCCTACTAGATCAGGCCAAGGTCCAGCATTCCATAGCCAACAGAGGCTGGCTCAGCTTTTCCCAACCCAGTGATGGCTGAGGATGATGGGAGATGTAATCCAGCACACCTGGAAGGTGCATGGTTGGGGAAAGCTGGGCTAACTGGAGGCATCTGGGAACATAAGAAGAGCCCTGCTGGATCAGACCAAGGGTCCGTATAGTTCAGCATTCTATTCACACAGTAGCCAACAAGATGCCCATTGGAAAACCCCAACTAGGACGTGAGTGCAACAGCACCCTATTACTTGTGTTCCGCAGCCACTGGTGTACATGGGCATACTGCATCTGATACTGGAGGTAGCACACAGCCATAAGGCCTGGTAGCCATTGATAGCCTTCTCCTCCATGAAGCCCACAAGCAGGGCATGAAGGCAATAGCTTGCTCCTCTTATTCTCCAGCTACTAATATTCTATGGTATATAGCCATCATGGCAGCTCCATAGAGCCATGATGGCTAATACTAAGCATGGCTAGACCTTCCCATCTCCACGGATGTCCTACCTCACCAAAGCCATTGTAGCTCAGTCCATCTTGTGGGAATGAATCCCATACATTTCTCATGTGGTTTTTTTTTTTTAGGAAGCGTCCTTCCTGACGTCTCCTTCCTTCTGAGGAGAAATCAGAATCAGTTCCCACATCTTCACACATGGGGATCTCCAGATTGGATCCTGCAACCTGGCCACTCGAGCATGAGAAGTGGGCATTCCTTTTTGCTTCAAAGGCCTTGGACATTTCCAATGAGCGGGGAGGTCCTGCGAAGCATTATTTCCAGGCCCCTGAACCCGCTTGGCTCCAGAACTACTCCAGTTGTGCCTTGTCCCCTTTCCTGAGCTATTCCCTAGTAGGAATGAAGGAATCTGCTGTGGAACCAGACAAAATTGATAAGATAAATAAATAAACACACTAAAAACTGCTCAGCAAAGCATTTGCCGTCTTCTCAGCCTGACACAAGAAGTCAAACTGACATAGAGCTGTGGATTAGGAAGAGCGGCACAAACCTTTGGGAGACCCAGTGAAATTACAATGGCAGATAACGGATGCCTTTAATAAGGCCGTGTTCCCAGACACCCTCTGCCACACATGTGCCTGCCAGAAACTGACAAGCTTTCCACTTCATCTTCTGGGTGGGGAGGACTTCGAGGGGATGCTTCTCATTCTGGCCTCCGGAACTGATTCCTGGTACGTTCCTTGAGACCCAGGTGCCAAACGTTTGATGTCAAAGCACACCTTATGGAAATATGGGATCCTGGGTAGGTGTGACTTTGCAGAGGAGGGGTCTGGATGGAAACTAGGCTGTGGCTTCCAGCAGGATTGAACTCTGCCCTTCCTGGTTTTACAAACAAGTGGCATGCCCAGGGAGTGAGACTCCCCAGGTGCAGGACCGGAGGCCATGGACTCAGAAAAAGTGTCAGAATGGGCATGGGACTTGGCCTCAGCATGGCCCTGCCTTCCTGGAAACTCTTCCGCATCAGCAACCTGTCTTGCTAGCATGTTCTGCATCCAAGGACTCTGGCCTGGAGGCCTCAGCAGTGCCATGGTTTCCGCCATGTTGTCAAAACCGAGAGCTGCTGAAGCAGACAAGACTCCTTTAATTGGAAGTGGCTGCTCCCCGTGGAGGAGGAGGTAACTTCTCAGACCTAGCTGGAGCCCTACTTAGGTATCAGTCTGGGGCTATCTGTTGCCAAAGCAATGTTTGAACTTGCTGGCAGGGCAGGGCATGTGGCTCAGCGGTGGAGCACATGTTTTGCATGCAGAAGGTTCCCGGTTCAATCCCTGGCATTTGCAGGTGGGGCTAGGAAAGAATCCTGCCTGGAAACCTGGAGAGATGCTGTTGCCAGGCAGTACTGACAATACTGCACTAGTTGGACCAGAGGTCGATGTTAGTATAAGGCAGCTTCCTATGTTTCTGTGATGCACAAGTCTCCAGCCTGACCTCCCTGTGGAGCTATCCAAGGTGCTACTTGGAGTGTGACCTTTGCCTTGGCAAAAGCTGGACTTTGCCTTGCCAGAATCTGGCCTTTGCCTTTGTCTTGCCTTGCCTTGCTGGAATCTGAACTCTTGCCTAGAGCTCACTGCTTGTGCTGGAGCCTCATCTGACCGAGACAATCTGGGACAGAACTGATCTTCTCTTTCCTTAGGATGCAGCTGGCTTGACTATGTTCAGGGTTGCATGCGTGTTGGGAGGTCACAGGAGTGCCGGAAGTGGTCCTGGGTGCAAAGCCCACATTCTGGCAGACCTTGATCAGTCAAAACAAAGGTCTGCCAGAAGTTTCTTGGCCTCAGGGGTGTGCATTGCTTGCTGTCAACTCTGAAGCTAGAGGGATTGCCCTTCCAGAGATTGTAGGTAGAGCTTCAATGCACTGCATAGCTCCTCCCAGCGACTAGCAAAATTAGAATAAACGATGCAAAAGAATCCAAAGAGCATGGAGTACTAGAAACACCGTCCTGTTTATATTCTGATGTCAAACACCAGAGTTCTTCTTCTGGAATCGCCCAGACCTGAGGTGGGTTTCCGAGGCATTGGGGTGGAATAACGAACCTTGTAGCGAGGGAGGGAAGAAAGACATCCTGACGCTCCTGCCTCAGTTAATTAATAAAGGGAATGTGGGAAGGAAGGTGAAGAGACAGGGGTAATTTTATGCACTGCCAGTCATCCAGGGAGAAGTTCCAGTTTCTCTCGGTGCAGTTTCTTTGCTTTTTCAAGATGGAGCACTGAGAGTTATAAAGAAAAAAGATCAGATTAAAAATCAGCAAGCGTACTGACAGGGAACTGGGGGAGAGGAAAGAAAGCCATTTTTAATATCCTGCTGACATATTTTCTCTTTCCCACTAAATGAAACCAGAAGGTGCCTTTAAAATATTTGGTTCCTTTGGAACAAGTTGTTGGAGAGGACCAGATGAGCCCAGCTGGATGCTAGTGCCTCAGTTAACCTATTCACCAGCACCAGATGCTATTCTATAATTCACTGATAAAAAATAATTCAAGCTACTTTGCATGGACTTGCAAACAGATATACTCGCCTGGTTGCCTTTGGCGAGCAAGGCTCATTTCTAGGCAACCAGCCAATGAAACTGTACAGAATGCGTTTCATCCGCCTGGACCTTTGAGGCCACTACAAAACTCATACGGGCATAATAGTGCAAGCATGGCAGTGTTGGGGACTAGAACCTTTTGTAGACTTATTTGCAAGGCTGTACAGGTCTATCCTATGTTGGTGACATACATTTGAGAACGGCTCTGAGGCAGAGCATTTTAGCCTTCTCCTTCCTTATCTCAGCTTACAGACCAGGAATAGATTCCTTTTCAACTTCCCCTTCTTCCTCTTATTGAGGAGGTTCGTCTTCCGGTCCTGAATGTCCAACCTTAAAGTGAAAGAAACACAATATTCTACAAAGACAAGTCTTCTGAATGGGACCAAACTATTGGCATTCTCAATAGGGGCTTTTGAAGCCTGCTGGAGAGCCAGAGAGCCAATCAGGACCTAGATCAGCTTTCATCAACCAGGTACCCCCCCCCCCCAGATGATTTGGACTGCAACTCCCAGGATTCCTGACCATTGACCATGCTGACTGGGAATGGGAGTTGTAGTCCAATGAATTTATGATGGGAATTGTAGCCCAATGGATCTGGAGGGCACCAGGTTTGGAGAGGCTGCAACAGCCATGCAGGCAGGGAATGGTGGGAGTTGTAGTCCAATGGAACTGGAGGGCTTGAAGTAGAGGGAGGCTGCAGCAGGCATGCAGTCTGTGAATGATGGCAGTTGAGCGAAGCCAGGCTAGACAGACTGAGTGGGCATCCAGGATAGTTTGCCTACTGACTCTGACTGGCTGGAGGGAAGTGTCTGTGGCACAGGAGGGTTAGGATTATGGCTCAGGATAGGGTTAGGATTGGATAGCACAGCTCCTTGGGCATAATCTGGGGCCTAAGGAGAGCCTAGTCAAGCCAGACAGACTGAGCAAGCCACCAGGATGCTGAAGTTTAGTCACTACTAGGGGGCAGTCTTAGTGGTACATTAGGGTTAGGGTTAATCCTCGGGTTAGGGTTAGGGTTGAGGAGGCACGGCTCCCCTGGTAGGAACTGGGGCCATGGGAGAGCCTAGTAGGGCCAGACAGACTGAGTGGGCCACCAGGACGGCTTGCACACTGACCTTGAGTGTCTGGTGGCATATCTCCATAGTAAATTAGGGTTAAGGTTAATCCTCAGTTCAGGGTTAGGGTTGGGGAGGCGTGGCTCCTCAGGGCAGGTAGGCCAGACAGTCTGAGTGGGCCAAAGGGATGGCTTGCCTACTGACCTTGCCTACTGACCTACAGTAGCACCGGAGGGTTAGGATTAAGCCTCAGAGTTGGGCTCGTGTTATGCGCAGCTAACCATGACTCTCTGATGAATGAAGCATCAGCCTATCGATGGTTGCAAGGCATGATGGTTCTATGGGGCTTTCAGGTTCTTACGTGCCTGTGGGGGCCGGCAGCTGGAGAGCTGCATGGGGAGAAGTTTATTGCCTTCATTTCCACGTGGAGGTGTCCCACTGAATCAACTGCTTGGCCACTGTGGGGATCAGGAACACTTGACTAGATGGACCTGCGGCTTGGATCCAGCAGGGCTGTTCTTAAATCCTTAGGCATGCGCCGGGGCACTAATAAACCCAGCTTCGAACACCACTTTGCCAGGCATGGAATTTTTAGTTGCTCACCTTTTCAGACGTGAATGCCTAAGAGAAACATGATGCGCAGAGACGCTTTTGCGCAACACTTCCTGCTCTTAAAGTGCTTCAGGCCCAGCTTTCTTACAAGCAGAGAGTAACAGCTTTGTTTTTCTTGTTGTTTCATGTAAACGCTATTTGTGTTCTGAACATGTCAAGCCCAATGAACAATATGTAGATCAATGCGCTGCCTTCCAGCATCTGAATTGGTCCTGTAAAACAAAGTCCCCTCCACATATTGCGGCCCTTGCTCTGTCTTTAACCCTGTCTATCTCCCAGTGTATAAAACGTCAACCCCTCTGCCTGTCACAGGTCTCAATCTCTCATGCTGTTTAAAAGATGTGTGGCTCTGTCTATCATCAGTCATGTATTATCTATCTTCCCTTTCCTTCACGCATCCTTGTCTTTTTGAAGTTATTACACAATACACAATACACCTGATACGCTCTATCAGGATAGCGGCTTGCTCTGTCTTCATCTCTCATTTTGCATTCGGATTGTTTCTCAAACCTCCCCCCCTCCCTTTATTAGCGCCCCCACCTTGCATTGGGAAGAGCCTTCTCATCCAAGCTAGGCCTGCGTGTCATGTTACATCGGAGAGTTGCAGATGCACCCATGAGACAGACGTGGCTGAAGCTATGGGAAAATGCAATGCCAGAACAGTTAATGCGCCCACCTGTGTAAGGGCAGGACAATGTGCGATGGTCCATGTATGCCTGTGGTTTTGTATTAAGTCAAAGAACATCGTGCAGATGTTTTTACACTGAATGGAAGACCAGTAGCAGGTCGTGGTGATGGGAGAGGATGGGGAGGAAAGAAGAAGAAATGGATCTGTTCAACTCTTTCCTTCCCAACCAAAGGACGGTATATTAAAAACTATTAAATAAAGATAAGAATTAAATAAAATGGACCAACAGGGGATATTGAATGCATAAGTTGAGAGACATGGCTGTGTACAGGCATGAGATCACAGCTTCAGGCCGCGTGCATTCCCTGGCTGTTCTATGCAGATCAATCTCTGAGCCCTGGCTCTGTGACTTGCAATCAAGAACTTTAAGACTGGTGGTTCTTTGGTGGGGCAGGGTCTTTTCAGTAGAGGCCCCGCCCCATGTATGTCTCAGGGTGGGATGCAATCAATAAAACAATTCAACACAAGCCATAAAACAATCTACAACCTACCAGAAGCATCGGTGTAAAATAAACATGGATAACCCATGCAAATCAATCTGGACCAAGCTGCAGTCTATAAGCCCCAAAAGTCTGGGTCAAGAGCCTGGTCTTAATATGATACTGAAATGAAATCAAAGTCGGTGCCAGCTGGGCCTCCAGTGGGAGCACATTCCAAAACTAGGGTGCCACTGCTGAGAAGGCCCTCTCATGCATCCCCCAGTGGTGAGATGCAGAGGTGAGCCCCTGTAGCTTATTTTAATATTTGGGCAGGTGTAAACAAGGAGTGGTATCTCTCAGAGATAAAGTCCCAAGTTGCTTAGGGTATTAAACATCATCACTAACATCTTGCATTGAGATTGGAAGCATATTGACAGCCAGTACAGTTCCTTTAAAACTCGTCTTCTATGATTTAATGTTCCCTTTCCCAGCAGTAATCTAGGTGCTGCTTTTGTGCTGCTTTCTGTACTAGCTTTAGCTTCTCTGTCATTCTCAAGGACAGCTCCAAATAAAGCCCATTGCAGCAATCTAGACAGCCCATTACCAGTGCTTAAAGTCCTGTGGCCAGGCTATCCCTGTCCAAGGAGGGTTGTAGTTGGTACACCAATTGAAGCTGGACAAAAGCGCTCCTTGAACCTCTGATAACAACGAGGTATGTTGGAGTCTTGCTTGTGGATTCCCAGTCAGCAGCTGGTAGGCCACGGTGTGAACAGAATGCTGGACTAGAAGGATCCTTGGTCTGATTCAGCCTGGGTGCTCTTATGGGCTTATGTTCTTATGGAGAACTCCCAAGCTACATACCTGCTCCTTCAAGGGGAGGGCCACCCAATCCTTCTCCAAGGACGTTTGTACGGCTTTGTCACTGCTGTTTTTTTAAAAGAGACCCCTGAAGAGGGTTTTTTAAAATTTCAGTCTGCCTTTGGATAAACTTTTTTGTCAGCTGCTGCTGGTTTTAAGCGTATGGTTGTGAAATGCTAATTTGTTGTATGTATTGGTTGGTGTTGACATTTTTATGTGCTTTTAAAAAAAAATCTTTTCAAATCTTTTCTCTTAATTTTCCCATGGGGGCAAGGTGCCCCGGAAAGTGGGCTAGAAATTTATTGAATTAATAATCAATCAATAAAAAAATGGGTGCCGTGATATCGGGGGCCCCTTGCATGTCTTCAGCTGAACGAACCAAGCTTTGGAGGCAGCGCTGTGTTGTTAACAGGAGGCTTGGAGCTCACTCCAGCGACCAAACTTCCCAGCTGTGCTTGAGTTAACGAAATCGCCGGAGCCGATAATGAGATCCTGGGTTGAGCCAATTCAGTCACAAGGGGAACCTTTGACCCTAGCTGGGCCTTTGCTTTGCAGATGGAAGCAGCTAGCAATCAGGCAAGGGGCTCAATCCAGTGGAACTTCTCTCGTGGCTGCGTGTCACTCGCTCCCCACCACCATGTCCTCTAGCAGCAGTGAGATCCAATTACATGTAATTATTGAACTGTTGCACCTGGCGTAGGGGGGTCTCTGAGAGATCAGGGGAGCGCAAAAGAGGAGGCGAAACGCCGCTGGTTTATGAAATTAGAAAGCTAAAAAAATAAACTATTTTTTTTTTAAAAAAGGCTCCAGCTTCACAAGCCAGGAAAAGGAGACCCAACCTCGGCAGTGTTTTATCGGTGGCTTCGCCAGGGGAGATTGGATTTGAAAGCTTGGCAGTCCACGAATTGCTATCTCGGCTTCGCACGTTTGCTGCTGTTTCTGCCCATCAGGGGTTTTTGTTCAGCTCCTTTGGAGATATTTTTGTACACTCTGTGATTTCTGCCTGCAGAGATCCGAAGAGGCATTTTGGCAAAGCGCACAGGGAGGCCAGGGCAAGACGCTTCTTCCACATTGCAGAAAGAACAGAGGTGTGGGCGACCTCTGCAGGATGGGAGGATGGCCTTTGCATTTGAGGATGCTGGGAACACGGATCTCAGGGCCTGTTCACCAGGCATTGTATCCTCGCACTCATAAACCTCTCTTCTCAAGTACTTAAGGGCTAGAGGCTTGCTTTTCATTGTTTGTGGGATCAGTGCTGCAGAAGCATAGTAGGAGCCAAAATAAAGCAGGCAGATGGTATAATTGCAATGCAAGGAAAGGCTTTGGTAATCAATGGCTAGCAGAGGTCAGTTTCTAAGAGGGGCCCACCAAATATCACTCCATTTTCATATGTTCTTAGTTCAGAAAATTGAAGTTATTGGGGTCAGAATTTATTCTGAGTATATTGTTTCCCTTTCCTGACCAGCGTTTGGTGCTACTGTTTCCCTTTTGGCTCTGGCTTCTTTCTCCTCCTTGGATTAATCACATAGGCAATATTGGCCAAATAGTGATCATGCCAATGGGATGCAATCATGATGCAATGTGGCTAAACAGATTTGGCTGTATAATGATGTCATCCACAGCAAGTGCAAATAATTGAGAAGTGTGGTAAGTGAAGTCACAGTAAATGAACCTGTGACTATTTTTTGCTATAGCAAACTAAAGGAACTTTAGGTGAATGGGCAAGTATTCTTATTCCATACCTTCTCTGAGGAGCTCGGGAAGGTGTACATGGGCTCCTCCACTTTATCCTCACAATAACACTATGGGGTAGGTCAGGCTGAGAGATGGAGATTGGTCCAGGGTCACCCACTGAACCTCAAGGCTGAGCAGGGGATTTGAATCAGGAACTAACCATTTCTGAACAATACTCTCGCTACTATACCTGCCATGGCTCAGGACTGAGAGCCTTCTGAGGCTGAGGTTTCCAGCAGCAGCAGCAGCAGCAGCAGCAGCAGCAGCAGCAGCAGCAGCTCCGAGAATTAATCAAAACCAGTTCCCAGACCTTCCCGAAGGGGGCACTCCACTTTGGATCCTGCACCCTGTCCGCTTGATTCCTAGGAGGTGCTGCTGCCCTCTGAGGAATGGACCTTTGACTCTTCTAGGGAGGAGGGTGGGCCTGTGGAACATTCACCAACCAGCTCTTCACTTCTCTCTCCCCAGGCCCTGACCACCTGGGAGCCATCAGCTCCAGGAAAGGGCCCTGAACCTTTCAAAAACCAGATGCAGCCTTTGAGGAGGTGGAACTTCTAGGGCTGACTGAAAAACCCTGGCAGCTGCTCCTAGGCAGGATCTACACGTCGTCCTCGATGCGCCCTCCCTGCGCCACAAGCCGCTTCGGAGTGCTTCACCACGCCTAGTGTGGCTCAAGCCTCGGAGGCTCTGCCTGCGCCCGCACCGCCGCGGCTGCCCTTCCATCCAGGCCGGTCCCGGGGAGGGAGAGAGGAGGGAGGGAGGAGGGTTGTAAACAAAAGCCAGCGATTAGGAGAGGGATTTCCAATTGCTAGCTTTTGTTTACAACCCTCCCTCCTCCCTCCCTGGGTCCGGCCGGGATGAAAGGGCGGTGGCGGCAGCGAGAGTGCGAGCAGAGCCTCCGAGGCTTGAGCCACACTAGATGAAGTGCAGCTTGTGGCGCAGGGAGGGCGCGTTGAGGACAATGTGTAGATCCGGCCCAAGCCAGCGCTGGGGTACCCTACCTAGCTGCAGGGCTGCTCTCCATGGTCCTGATGGTCCCTGACTGATGGGGAACGTGTGGTCCTCCAGATGTTGCTGGACTTTAGCTTAAATCATCCCTCCCTATTGGCTATGTTTGCTGGGGCTAATGGGAACTGCGGTCCACCAACATCTGGAAGGCAACATATTCAGCAACCTCCCACAGTTTTTTCTGGGGTTCTGAAATTGCATTACTCTAGAATGATTTCAGTCACTGCCTGGCCCCATGTCCCTTTGCTTGAGCCATTGCCTAGCGGGGATGATGGGATGCACAACAGAACAGGGTAATACCACACTGGCTTAATTTCCCTAATATGTTCTGGAGGAAGAAGCAGGCTGGGATTGGAACCATGCTGATGTTTGGAAGACAGACGCTTGGCTGTTGCACCAGCAAAGCGGTGGAGGAATTGCATCCTGATTATGTTCATGCAATAAGCCTGACACACCCTGTCAATTCCTCAGCATGTCTGTGAATACAAAACCTTCCTTCTGCCCCACCTTAATTTTGTATCAGGCATGTGACTATATTCTGGCAAAGCAGCCCTTTCTCATGCAAAGCAGAGGCACTTCATTATGCGTGGTACTGAACTCTGAAGTGTCAGGGAGGAAACACTCTTTGCCTCTTTAATTGATTCAGCTCACCCACTTTTAAGCTCTCTTCCCAGTTCCTTTCCCTTGTTCATGTCTGTTTCAATCCACATCTGTTTCTAACAGCCCCACTCCTGTTATGGAGACAAGAAATCCCTCATGACCCCAGCTTGCACACAGAAACAGAAGTTTGCATTTTGCTCCAGTCTCACTAGATGTGACTGAGCCTGGAGATGAATGAGCAGGGCTTAAATTGTTCCAGGTGTCACCAGGACTCAAGCTCAGGCTTCCGTTTTCAAGGCCCGGGATCAAATGGCAAAGCAGATGAAATTCTTTCTATCCAGATTCCTTGCTGGATTTTGGGGCTACACACAGGGCAATCCTGTTTGCTCAGAAAGTTGGTTACGGAACTGTCCAGAGGGGAGATAACCCTGGATCTAATCCTAAATGGAATCAACCAGGATGTCACACAGAGGAGGGCCGGAATCTCTTCTCAATCATCCCAGAGTTCAGGATGTGGAATAATGGGCTCAAGTTATAGGAAGCCAGATTCCGGTTGGACATTAGGAAAAAACTTCCTGACTGTTAGAGCAGTATGACAATGGAACCCATGACCTAGGGAGGTGGTGGGCTCTCCCACACTAGAGGCATTCAAGAGACTGCTGGACAACCATCTGCCAGGTATGCTGTATGGTGGATTCCTGCACTGAGCAGGGGGTTGGACTCGATGGCCTTAGAGGCCCCTTCCAACTCTACCATTCTATGATTCTATGTAATATGAGATGTCATTGTATCCATTGGAAACAGTGACTAAGGTGCTATCAGATTTAATACATAGTTAAGTGGGAAATTGCCAATTATTATTATTTTTTATTATTTATTCCATTTATATACCGCCCCATAGCCAAAGCTCTCTGGGCGGTTTACAAAAATTAAAAACATTGAACATTAAAAACACTGATATACACAATTAAAAAACCATAAAGCATAAAAACAAGTTAAATTACAATATCCTTCTGGGTCAAAGCATGACAGCAACACAAAAACACAAAGCCCTCATCATATGCTGTTAAATGCCTGGATGAAGAGGAAAGTCTTTACCTGGCACCGAAAAAATAACAATGTTGGTGCCAGGTGACCTTCATCAGATAATTGGGGGGCCACCACTGAAAAGGCCCTCTCCCTTGTTGCCACCCTCCATGCAACAAGGGAGGAGGCAACTAGAGGAGGGCCTTAGATGTTGATCGTAGTGTACAGGTAGGTTCGTCTTGGGAGAGGCTTTCCATCAGGTATTGTGGTCCAAAGCCGTGTAAGGCTTTATAGGTTAGAACCAGCACCTTGAATTGGGCTTGGAAACGTATAGGCAGCCAATGCAAGCTGGCCAGAGTAGGTCTTATATGCTCGAACCTTCTGGTTCCTGTTATCACTCTGGCCACTGCATTTTGCACAAACTGCAAAGAAGTACAACAGATTCACATTTGACTCCAAAAAAGGAAACTTCTCTAAAATGAGGGAACTGGTGAAAAGGAAGTTAAAGGGGGAGTTGAGGGTTAAATCTCTTCAAAATGCATGGAGATTATTCACAACCACAACAACCGAAGCTCAGCTAGAATGTGTACCACAGGTTAGGAAAGGTGGCACCAAGCCCAACGGTTCTCCAGCATGGTTAATGAGTAGGGTCAAGAAAGCTATTATAGAGAAGGCGGCTTCCATTAGAAAATGGAAATCTTGCCCAAATGAGAACAAATACAAGCACAAACTTCACAAAGGAACTGCAACCAGACAATAACAGACGCCAACTAGCATTTTGGGGAGTGTATCACTAACGCAGTCAAGGCCAACAATAAAGGATTGTTCAAATATATCAGAAGCAGGAAACCAGATAGGGAGCTAAGGGAGAATTAAAGGAGGGGAAGATGGTGGGAAGGTTGAATTAATCTCCCCACCCCGTTTGCCTTCACTGCAAAAGATGTAGGACAGAGAACTGTGCCTGAACTGATGTTTCAGGAAGGGAGTCTGAGAGATTAAGGCAAATAGTAGTGACAAAAGATGAAGTTCTCAACCTTATTGACAAATTGAAAGTTAATAAACCACTGGGCCCAGATGGTGTTCATCCTTGAGTTCTTAAAGAACTCAAATATGAAATTGCTGATCTTCTAACAAAAATATGTAACATGTTGCTAAGATCTGCCTCTGAACCAGAGGACTGGAGAATGGCCAAGGGAACATCAATTTTTAAAAAGTGGTCCAAGGAGGAACAGGTTGGTTCGCTTAATATCTGTTCTAGACAAATTGGTTGAAAGCAGTATTAAAGATAAAGTTAGTAAGCATATAGAAAGGCAAGCCCCGCTGAAAAAGCATCAACATAGCTTCCGCAAAGGTAAGTCAAGTCTCACTAACTTTTCAGAGCTCTTTGAGAGTGTCAATGTGTGGATGGACAGGGAACTTGAGTGGTAGGGGGCTGTTGCACTCATGCCCTACTTGTGGGTTTCCCACAGGCGTCTGCTTGGACATTGTGTGACCAGAATGCTGGACAAGTTGGACCTTTGGTCTGATCCAGCAGGGCTCTTCTGATGTTCTTAAGATTCCCTTTTTTCAAAGCTTTGTGCTACCTCCAGTATCTGAGGCAGTAAGCCTATATACACCAGTTGCTGGGGGACATGGGTGATTGGGTGCTGTTGCACCTGTATTGTGCTTGTGGGTTCCTGGTCAACAGTGGTTGGCCACTGTATGAACAGAGGGCTGGACTAGATGGACCCTTGGTCTGATCCAGCAGGGCTCTTCTTATAGTCTTATCTTAGATATTCAAATCCCATTGCTTTCGGTGGGGCTTCCTCCCAGGTCAGTATGCATAGAATTTCAGCCTTAATCAGTGAGCATGTGTGCTTGTGATCATCGGTCACCTGGAAAGCGGTGGGAGAGACAGAATCTGAAAACTGCAGCACATCGTGCGACGCATGCATTGATTCTAAAACGGGTTTGTAGAAATTCTCCAAGTTAAACTAATAGACAGACAGGGTGGAACACAGGTCAGGGCTAACCCATGGAAAAATAATGAGATGGAACAGGCAATATCCACTTATCCTAGGCTCAACACTGGAGCACTTGAAGTTAGAATTCTTGGATGTGTTCCCAAGCACACACAAGGCGTATTTCTCTAACCACTGAGTAACTTTACAGAATCTCCATGGATCAAAGCTTCAATGTCAGGACATTTAAGCAGGCCAATCCTAGCTTATTTATTTCTAGGAATGGAGCAATGAAACAATCCTTTTAGTGTCTGATATGTGTGTGTGTGTATACAGGGAGAGAGAGAGAGAGAGAGAGAGAGAGAGAGAGAGAGAGGGAGAGGAGTTGCTTCTTGTTTTAAAATGTCATTGTTTATACATCTTGAGGCTTCAAGGATATGACAAGTAAAAAAAATATTACGAAGTAATAGTTGGTCAAACTCTGTAAGCCGATGGTGGCAGTATTAGAGGAGAAAAAAACACAGGGAAAGCTACTGATTGTAAATCAGGGTAGAAATTACTGTGTGGGGCAAGTCTGGAAGAAAGAACTTCTGTGTCTATTGATTCATTACTTACTTACTTATCGATCAGTCATCTGATGTCCCCTGAATGGACTCCGTTTTCAATGGACAGTTCACACATTCAATTAGTAGCCCTGAAAGGCTGGTTCTTGTCCCAGCACCAGGAGGTGGCAGTTTCAGGGGCCCCAGGAGGTCCCATCACACCTGCCCAGGGCCCTTTTAAAACTAAATTCCGACTGGCTCCATGTTGCTGCCATCCTGGCTTTCAAAAGAGGACAACTCAACATTTGGGGTGGGGGGCACTGTGGGGAAAAATATGGCTGCTGCCACAAAAGCATCCCTCCCCACCAATGCCCTGGAGATGTTTAGTTGACTTCTGGGGCAGTGTTTGTGAGGGAAATGGCTGCTGTCTGGAGCCACCTCGAGCCACCTGTGCCCACAAAGTCATCCCCCTGGGCCTCCCAACAAACCTTAGGGCTGAGGTGTAAAACCTCTTTCAGCCTGAGGGCCACATTTCATTTGCCAGAAGCTTTCGGGGGCTGCATGGCAGTGGTGAACAGGGCTAAAGGCAAAAGGGAGTACAGCCAACCTGCCCCCCACCCAATGTGAGCATATTGAGCATATTGTAGTGAAGTGCTCCTACTGCTGTTAACGAAGCCTTACTACAGCCCTCCCCACTTTTTAGAATGGGGAAAAAGCACCCAAAAGCTGGGAAATGAAGTGAGTGGGGATTGTAGGAAAGAGGGTGAGGCCGGGGGAAGGGGTGTGTGGCCACTTTGGGAACCCCCGAGGGCCAGAGTGGGATCATGGGAGGGCCAGATTTGCCCCCTGGCCCTGAGGTTCTCCACCCTTGCCTTAGGGGGTCTTCCACTGCAGGAAGGGGACCACAAGATGGCCCTTTGCAAGGGCTCCCTCTAGCCAGGAGTTGACCCTGGTTGAGTTCACATAGGGCTTGTCCCTTGCTGCTGGCACCATCAACTGATGGCTTGCACATGTGAATGGGACAACCCAGGTCAGCTAGACAAAATGTTCCCACATTTGCACATTCAATGATTTTCAATGGAAACACTTGGCACCTTCAGCTGCATGTCAGCTGGTATCATTAACCAAGGAGGAATTGATCAAGCGATGTACACGCATGTATGAACCTTCATTATTCTCCAGCCTGAGACAATCCCCACATCGAAGGTAAAGCAGGTTTAGTAGCTCTGGGAACGCAACGCTCCCTTCTCCTTGAGAGCCTTACATGACAAAACCCATCACCTTAAACGTTCTGGAATCTGCACAAAAGGATTCGAGACTTCTCCCACACCCTCCTATATCAAATCAACTGCTCTTCCCAATTCCTGGAGGCAGATGTTGTGTTCAGGGTTCAGCAACACGCTGAGCTGGCAGCCAAATCGTGTGGAGGAGGAGCTCTGGGGAAACCCAGATCCCGCGCCTAAAATAGAGGCAGAGTTGGAAAGGAAAGCGCTTTCCTTGTTTGCCAAAGTCGGAGCGAGACGTTTCATATCCGCGTCTCTGCAAAAGCAAACAGATGTTCTAATAGGTTTGTGCTTTTCAAAGGCATTCACACTTCTTCTCTCGTCTTCTGTCACCCTTCATCATGTGAGGGGAGGGAGGCAGCATGGTGCGTAAAAAGGAAAGAACGGCACAGCACACAGCCCCGCACAATCGGGCATGTACAGAGCCCAACGGGGCATTTAGGATTCATCTGCGGTGGAGTGTGTGTGTGCTCTGCCCATTTGAAATGCACCGTAGTGCCACTTCTTTAAAACTGTCAATGTAAATTTACAGACCCAAATTGCATTGTACAGCCTCCATTGCAGGTTGCCCCCACAACGACCCTGTGGGGTAGGCTGCTCTTATACCTAATTTACAGGTTGGGCAACTTAAACCAAGACAAAAGCCGTGTGCCCAAGCCCACATGGACAAAGCTGTGCCACAGGTTGGCCTTGACTTGCAGTCTTGGTCCTCTCCGGTGACTGACAGTTAGGCTTGGTGCCTTAGGAAATTTGTGTTGTGTATCATTCCACGGCATCACCTGTATCACTTCTGTGTCCGCCTGCTCCCTCCCCTTTGTTCATTGAGGGGGACACTATCACTGGAGCCTCGTGGCCTGAAGTGCTAAGATGTGGCACTCCTGAGCACTAGGCTTTGACAATCCTGCAGCAGCAGCCAGAGTTAGAACTTCTTCCTAGCCCGTAACAGTTTTCACGGAGGAACACTGCCTTTTAAATAGGCCTTTCCCAACCTTGCTGCATCATCAACACACCCAAGGTCTACTTGCACGGTTCTTCTGTAGATCAGGTGACCTTATGGGCTGGGCCATGTGAGCCTCTGGTTGGTCAGCTCACCACCTGGCCATGCACCTGTAGGCCACCTGCACACCTGGGGGGCATCATATACACCCAGTGATGGCGATCAGGTGATAATGGTTGAAAAGGGCTAGCCAATCAGCAATGCGTGATCCCAAACATGCTCCCTGAGATCAGATGCAAACAAAGAGCACCCAATCTTCTCGCCCCTGTACAGGCACGTCATCCGAGGCCTTCCGAAGAAGCTTTGATATCATTTGCCAAAATGAAAATCTCCGCTTCCGAATCAATTGATGACAAGAGGCTTTTTAAAAAACATTAGGCAGGGGGAGGCGTAATTAAAACCCGATAAGAGAAGATTGAAAAGTGTGACGGGGTGGTAAAGTCGCCATAATCCCCGGGCTGCTCCGAAATGCTTTAGCAATAAAATCACGAGGCGCTGGCAGCCGCACAAAAGGAAATTGGCAGGGTAAAATATTTCTCTCCTTGCTGCGTCCCATTTACATGTTTATAATAGAGGTTTTTAAGCCCCTAATGAGAAGGATGCTCATTGTGGAAAGATGATGATTAAAGCGCAGACAGGCGCGATTGCAGGCAATCACAAAGGGGGTGTTAATTACATCAAAGGAACAGGGAGGGCAAGCGGTTCTCAGGGCTGTGATGGCTTGTGCCCCCTTCTCCCCAGGCAGCAGATGACACTTGCCCTTCCTACACCCCCCTCCCCTAAATTGTGCTGGAATTTTTGCTTGCTCATTCGCAGCTTAGGCAAAAAGGAAAAGAAAAGGCCTGCAAAATCAGGACCCCAAAACACTGCACCAGGACTGAAGGGTTTGGGAGGGGGGGAAAACAGAAGAGAAAAATCTACCCAGCTGTTGCATTTGAAAACTGGAGGAATGTCAGGCCAGTTTTGCAAACGATGCTACAAAATGTCTTCTTTGGGCCAAACGAGATGCAACAGCGGCAGCTGCGTTTGTTTGTTGATGGCTCAGCCCCATTCATGTGGGATGGAAGTGTATGGGCAGTTAATTTGAATGGTAAAAGGGGGCGCATGGGAAATCTGAATTTCCCCCTCTCACCAGATCTTCCTGTGGTCTGTTGCTCCAGGTTCCTTTTTGGCCAGACCAGTTCATCTACTAGACTATGGCCGAGGGGGCAGGAGAGAAAGTGGAACAGGCATGGGGAGGCAATTCTGGGAAGGGGGAGATCTACTATCTTCACCTGTGTGCCCCCTTTCATCTTAAAGTAGGGCTGACCCAAAATGGACCCTCCAGTTTTGCTACCCCACTCACAGGCACTAAAATGGGTGGGGCCATTTTGGACTCCCCCAATATGTGTGTGTGAAATGGACACAATGGCAGGCAACAATGGTGTTGGGCTATATTTGTCACAATTCCCAGCCAGGGCAGGGGATGATGGGACTTGCAGTCTGACATATCTGGAAGGCACCAGGTTTGGCAAGGCTGCTCTACAGCTTCCACAGGTAAAGCCCCACCGGGAAGATTATCACTAGAGTTGCTGTCAAAATGTCTCCTAAAGCGAAATCCCTAAGCAAATGTGGGTGTTCCCCCAGAGCCATACTGTCTAAAGGGTTGTGAGGGAAGGCGAGGGCAAGAGTTTTGAGAAGACGTAACAGAATTTCTTGAGTCAGGTATGTGTGTTTGTGCCTAGGTACATTCCTAGGGTGACTCTGGATTTGACTGCAAACAGCTTCTAGGGTAAGTTTTACGGGAGGCTAAGAGAGATTGGATGACTAGCATCACATCTCTCTCGAAGATCCCTCAAACTCCTAATCACAGCAGAAAGCCTTCAGACAAAATTTGGCTGATTAGTTCAAATCAGTGTATGAAATTCCACCTCCCCACCCGGCCTGCAAACGCCCTGCCACTTTCCAGCTCTCTTTCCAGGTCTCCAACTTTCAAATTTCCTCTTCCGCCACTTTCTTCCTGCCATTAAATCTCAGACCTGAGGTCCAGCACTATTCCCTTTACATATTCAACATAGAAAAGGAAGGAATGACCGATGCACAATGGAGAGAACCCAGAGAGCAATTTCTGGTTTGATGTCCAGGGACCGAAACAAGGATGGAGGCCAGTGGAGGCTGCTGGCTCTGACATTGGTGGGGCTGTGAATCTGCTCCGGGTTTCAGTCCAAACCGGTCAGAACTCTAAAACTTTGAACCTCAGATAGCTCCTTTAGCATTCTGACTGGTTGTGTAGGCTGACCATATGAAAAGGAGGACAAGGCTCATGTAACTTTAACAGTTGTAGAGAAAAGGGAATTTCAGCCAGTGTCATTTGTATGCAATTAGTTCCTGGTGCAATTCCCTCTTCAGCACAACAGTTAAAGTTGCAGGGGCCCTGCCTTCTTTTGTATATGGTCACTCTAGTTAGTGCCTGCAACTTTAACTGTTGTGATGAAGAGGGAATTTCACCAGGAACTAATTGCATACAAATGACCCTGGCTGAAATTCCCTTTTCTCTACAACTGTTAAAGTTACATGAGCCCTGTCCTCCTTTTCATATGGTCAGCCTATGGTTGTGACTGAAAGCCAGAGCAGATTCATCGCCCCCGTGACACCGGAGCCACCGGTCTCCACTTCTGGAGGCTCTGTAAATTGCAGAGAGGAAGAGTTAAGGGTAATGAGTGGAAAACATGCTCCATCACTATGATGGGTAAAACAAACAACCAAACAAACAAGAATAGAAGCAGAAGATGTGCCTGCCTTTTCCCTTTAAATAAATGCATCAGGTGAGGCCTAAGCGAGCCCCTGCCAAAGTTACACTATCAAAATTTAATCCGTTCTTCATGGAGCAATTAAAGGGAGGGATACAGGCTCTGAAACACAGCCTAGAGGAGAAGCTTGAATATTTAATATTGTTCTTTGCTTTGAAAGCCCCAAACAAACCAGCAGAACGGGGGTGGTGTGTGGGGGGGGAAGGAATGACAGATTTATCTTAATAAGAAGAGGATGGAGGTGGGGGATAAACCCACTCTTGGCAAAGGGAAAAGGAATAGCTCATTAGGGGAAGGAGGAGGAGGAGGAGGAAGAGGAGGAGGAGGACGGACGGAGATCAAGCTAGGCTGCAGCTGGGAGCTCAGGCACTGCGCGGCCGTGGCTTTGTGGCAAGGAAGCCTCAAAGGGAGGCAGAGGGGAGGCGCTGCTCATTTGGATGCTCAGGGGATCCATTTCTGCCAAGCGCACTGAAATAAACATAGGCTCGGGCGAGCCCCGAATGCGGCTTCGCAGAGGGTCATGCGGGCCTCTTAGAAACGTCACTGTTTGTGCTCCATAGAAAATCCAACCAGTGCATCCAGGGAGTGCAAATTCTGCACCTGGAATAAATCCTGCTAATTGGGACAATTCAGCCAGTGTCGGCTTGCTATGGTGTAGGGGTGGAGGAGTTACATGGAGCCGCGAAATGTGCCTCTTCACGTCTGGAAGTTCTGTCCTGGCTGCGGAGATTCTTGTGGACTTCCCAGCCACACGATTGATGAGCCCAAGGCATTGCCCTCTGGTGAGGGATTAGATGGGCAATTGCCTTTGAGGAGGAGGAGGAGGAGGCCTGGAACCTTTCCAACTGCAAGTCCAACTGGTAGCATGCATATAATGAGCTGAACGCCCCTGGGAGTTGCACCGACCTGTTGCCCACCTGTTGCTGTGTGCGTATGAAAAATATATATAAGAGGAAGGGAGGCTTGTGAAAACAGGTGTCTTTCATTTATTTATGAGAGGCAGGAGGTAGAGGCAGGAGGCAGGCAATATCCACTCATCCCTAGGCTCAACGCTGGAGCACTTGAAGTTAGAATGCTTGAAAGTATTCCCAAGCAAGCACACACAATGCACATTTCTCCAACCGCTGAGCAAATTCCTGGAGGAGAAGGCTATCAAAGGCTCCTAGTCCTGGTGGCTATGTGCTACCTCCAGTAACAGAGGCAGTCGGCCAATGTACACCAGTTGCCGGGGAACATGGGCAGGAGGGAGCTGTTGCACTCACATCTTGCTTGTGGGTCTCTTGTCGACAGTTGGTTGGCCGCTGTGTGAACAGAATGCTGGACTAGACAGACCCTTGGTCTGATCCAGCAGGGCACTTCTTATGTTCTTATTCATGTAAAATCTCATTCCTTGGCCAAAGAGGCTCCCAGAGTGGCTTACAAGCAATTGGTAACTTACACATTCCTGGGCATTATCTCCTCCTCTGTTCTTACATGAATTGAACTTGGGGTTGTCTGAATGCAAAGCAGGTTCTGCCCCCGAGCTACAGCCCCTTCTGAACCTCATGGACTGTCTCTTCTCAAATGTTCCTGCCCCTGCCCTGAGATCGCCATCTGAGGCCTTGCTCTGAGTGGCCCCACATAATGAGATTTGGTGGGCGGCTACTCTTGAGCGGGCCTTTTCTGTAGTAGCCCCCAAATTGTGGAATACCTTCTCTAGAGTGGTCTATCTCGCAACTGCTTTGTTGACTTTCCAGTACCAGGGAAATACCTTTTTATTCTCCCGGGCCTTTTTGACTGTTGCATGTTTCATTTTTAACGATATGTTTAATGCTGCATTTTAAAATCATCTTTCTCCAAGTTTTACCTGCTTAGATATTTGTTTCTTCTTTTAAAATTATTTTTGAATCATTGTTGCAGCTCTTGAAACTTAAACAAAAATCTTTTGATGTGTTTTGGTTGTATTTGTTTTCATTCTGAATGTTGCCCTGAGAGCTTCGGCTATAGGGCAACTCATAAATTGAATGAATAACGACAATAGGAACTGGATTGGCCACTTTGAGAAGGAGGATGCTGGAGAAGATGAGCACTTGATCTAACAGGGCTTGTCTCATGTTCTTCTTGAGCTGCCATCACAAATGGGCTGTTGTTCGAACTGTCCATGAATTTGCAAGGCCCTGGAGGTGCAACTTCACTTAAGTGACTGTACTGCCTCACCTCCCATTATGGGGCGGATGTATAGGAGGTGGAAGGGATTTTGAGCAGAGAGCAACAAAGATGACAAAGGACTCTGACAGCAAGATGTACAGGGAGAGCTACCCAAGGCACCGGTCCCTTTTAGCCTGAGGAAAGGAGAAGATAAAGGAGTGATATGCCAAGAGTTTTCAAACACTTAAAAGACTCTCCATAAAAATGATGGAGCGCAACTCTTTGCTGCCGTCACCAAGGGAAGGAGAAGAGGCAAGAGGTGTAAATCATCGTACCTAGATTTATACATGAATATTCAGGGAAAAACACACACATACCTCACACTCGTCTCTAGTTGATAAAAATGCTAGGTTGATGGAACAATGCTCCGAGGGGAAACCAAGGGAGCCATGAAGTTGCTGAACAAACACCCTTTAGAGATGTTACTGGAGGAATGTTTCCAGTCTCGAGAGAAGGGCTCGATGACCCGAGCTTGGTGTGTTCACAAATCCCAAACAAAACACTGTAGACAATCTAATGGTGCCCAGCTATGCTAATTTTGATCATAATAGTGGGTGGATTTTGGCAGCAGAGGATATGCTCCTTTTGAACATACGAGTAGAGCTACTGCTCTCACAGAATTTGAGAGTTAGTTTCAGAGCTCTGCCACAGACTCATGAGGTAGGCATGAGCAACCTGCAACCTGTGGGCCACATGTGCCCCCCCCAATGCAACCCCTCGCCCAACCCCTGAAATTCAGGGGAATGAAACTTTTAAAAACAACCTTCCCCCCCCCCCCCAAATGAAATGGCAGCCAGAGTTGTTACAGAGTGCCCAAAGGATCAGAATTAGCTTGTTTGAAATCTATTTTTGGCCTTTTGGGGACCTGTAGCAGCCATGCCCTCCCCACCACAAAGGGTCAAAACTAATGTGCAAACAATATATTTTTGACCATTTTGATTCCCCATAGCACCTCCAGGTGCCATTTTTTAATTTTGTAATCCCACCCACTCAGTTTTGGCATGTGTGTGTGTGTGTGTTTGTGGGTGGGGATACAGCCCATGGGTGGCTGTCTGGGGGCCTAAAATGGCCTCTCGACCTCCCAAACATGCCAGTCCCTGGATTTGAGGCTGGTCTGAGGCCCACCTCTCTCTCAACCTCATTTCCCCAACAGTAACATGGCGATAACTGAGCTCTATCACAGGAATGCTGTGTGGGGAAATGTCATGCTATACAGTGTAAATCAAGTTCAAAATTAAAAGTGCTGTAGAAAGATAGGAGGATGGATCAGAAATGACATGAGGATTCTGCGCCGGCAGTTTTTTTATTGACTGTCAGCAGGGGTGGAAAGAGAACAGGACAAATCAAGATTCATAGGTCTAGCTTGGCAGCTGTATTCCAAAACGGTTATTTAGAGTTTTAAGATTATATCATTTGCAAGGAAGAGTGGGGTAACAAGGATGTAAGGCGGGGTGGGCAACTTGTGAGTTGCATGTGTCTCTCCCCCCCCCCCCCCCCCCCAGTTCTTCATTACAAATGGTATAATGCAACCCTTTTTTGCAGTTCTGCCCTGCAAGCTTTCATCCCAGTTTAGGCTAAGTCAGAGTGGAGAGAAACTGACATTCTCCATCCTTCACGTTCCCCTTTGAAAACTCCAGGCCTCCTCAGTCGTCATCCATATCGGGTAATTTATCCCATGAATGCTCCTTCTCTCCCCTCCTCAATTAAATCATTTCCCTCCACACAGAGACCCCCTTCTGCCGTTACCACACGAGTCGGTTTGCGTCTCCTTTCTTTTCCCTTCCTGCCTTTGTGCGCTCATAATGAATTGTGAGGAAACGCCACTGAGAGGTGTCAGAACAATTTCTATTAAACATAATTTCCTAATGAAAAGGTTACAAGCAAGTGTGTCACAGCTAATCAGTATTTAAGGCTCTGCACAGAGAAGCCGGAGCGCAAAATAGCGCAGGCATGTACATCCCAAGCAGGCCCAGGGTTGGGGGCTACCAATAGGGCCTATAGGTCCTGATGTCAACAGGCAGCATCCTTAGGCAGTTGCCAGGGCAACCAGCATTCCAGCAAGGCCCAACGGTGATGCCTACCCATGGGCCACCCCCCCCATCTCTCTCTCTCTCTCTCTCTCTCTCTCTCTCTCTCTCTCTCATTTATGCAGGCTCCAGGAAGGCTCCCATTGTTTTCAACCACCCCCAGAAGATGACAAAATGTCTGAGCATTGTCTCCCTCTGTGTGGGTCACTGACATGGAAATATGGTGGCCAACCAGTTTTTGTGGCATTAACCAGGGTCATGACCCCCTCCAAGCCCTGGAGGTTCAGTTGACATCAGGGCAGTTTAGAGAAAAAAGGCCATCACATGGAGTGGCTAATACCACCAAGACAATCTTCCCTGCTCCCTGAACACTAGCTTGGCAGTTTTGTGGGAGGGGTTCCCACTTGATGCCATTAGCTGAAGGCATCTTCAACCTGGAAAGTGGCTCTCGGGTTCTGATTTGTGCACCAGAAAAGCAGGGAGACGGAGAATGGGCAATAGTGGTTGTATTTTCTCCCATATGTCTTGCAGCAGGAGTGTCAAATGTATGGTTGGAATTGGCAAAGTCCCTATTCAGAAAATAACCCAGACTTCCAAAGGAGCTATCCAAGGTGCTGATGCTATGTCATGTGAAGCTGGAGGTTTTCCCCACGAGTAGATGTACGCAGACTAGTGTACACACTGCTGGGGTTTTTCAGCATGAGTTCCCTGCACACAAGGCTTGCTTGGATTGCTTCAGCCCTCCTCCCAATTGTACTTGAATGCATGGTTCCTTCTGTAGAATACTGCACAATGGTGAATGGAGTTGCCAACATTTATTTTCGGGCAGGGCTCGTGGGCTTTAATAGGATCAATAGGAAGAATGTCAGATTGTGAAACACCTCCCATTGCTCCATCAACATGCTGAAGAAAAGTTTCATGAACTTTTCTACCTGACAGGTTGCTGCTGAAGGCATGAGAGCCCTTCCAGAAAAGAAAAGCTGGCAACTCTAGTTCTACGTGCTTAACTCTCATGCAAACGGTGACTTATCTCATCAGATTGCAGCAGGGGACAAGGAGTATGAGGACTCCAGCACCATCAAACTACTTGCATTTCCCACTGTGAGTGTGTAAGAATGTGACCTTTGGCAAGTTACTTCCCCCTCTGCCTTTGCTTAGTTTCCCCACACAGGATAGGAAGCGGAGGAGCAGGTGGTGAGTCAAAAAGCAGAATTACAGCTTGCGAGGCCTTTGGAGGACTTTAAAAAGAAAGGCCCTGGAGAAGTTGAAGTTCTCTTATAAGGGTTGTAAGTTCTTTCCAGGCACTTAAAGGGATAATAAATTCCCAGCCCAGGAGATTTTGCCGGTGGAGGTCTGTGCAGAATACAGGAAGAGGGGAAAAAAACGCCAAAGGGTGGAAGCTCAAGAACTGTGATCCTTCACTGGGCCAGCAAGAGAGGCTGGGGGCGGGTTTATTAGAAGGAAGCTGGAGCAGGTGGTAGAGGGCATTCATGTTACTGCAAGCAGAGCTTTTTAGTGAGGGATAGACAGCTGTGGGCCCTTTCCATCACCCCTTCAATGTAGCCTCGGATCATAGAAGCATAGAATTGTAGAACTGCAAGGAGCCTCTAAGGCCATCGAGTCCAACCCCCTGCTCAATGCAGGAATCCACCTTAAAGCACCCCTGACAGATGGCTGTCCATCTGCATCTTGAATGCCTCTTGGGTGGGAGAGCCCACAATCTCCCTAGGTCATGGGTTCCATTGTCGTACTGCTCTAATAGTCAGGAAGTTTTTCCTGATATCCATCTGGAAACTGGCTTCCTGTAACTTGATCCCATCATTCTGTGTCCTGCACTCTGGGATGATCGAGAAGAGCTCCTGGCCCTCCTCTGTGCGACAACCTTTCAAGTATTACAAGAGTGCTGTCATGTCTCCCCTCAGCCTTCTCTTCTCCAACTTAAACATGCCCAGTTCTTTCAGTCTCTCCTCATAGGGCTTTGTTTCCAGACCCCGGATCACCCTTGTTGCCCTCCTCTGAACCCCCTCCAGCTTGTCTGCATCCTTCGTGAAGTGTGGTGGCCAGAACTGGATGCAATACTCAAGATGATGCCTAACCAGTGCCGAATACAGGGGAACCAGTACCTCACGTGATTTGGAAGCTATATTTATATTAATGCATCCCAAAATAGCATTTGCTTTTTTTGAAGCCACATCACACTGTTGGTTCATATTCAGCTTGTGATCTACAACAATTCCAAAATCCTTCTCACTTGAAGTATTGTTGAGCCTAATATCCCAAGGACACTCTCCGTGTACATCTTAGTTGTTTTCTTCCAGGCAAAGGGCTCATTAGGTTAGCCCTGCCCCCTCTCCCCACATTGTAGACAGCAAGGCAGACTTTGTCCAAGTTCATCTTTAGAGGAAGAGGCACATAAGGAATTGCCGCAGATGTGATGTGCAAAGCGAGGGGGCCAGTGGTGGAGGAGTTAAGGAGCCCTTTGGGTCAAATGAGTTGGAAAGGGAGGCCTCTGGCTTTGAATCTGTTGCTGCTGACTTTGTGGTGCAGAGGGCTAGAAAGCCTGCTGCTCTGGTCACGATCCACATAGGAGTGAATCAGTTGGCACAGGTAATGGGTAACTACACACAAAAACGTGTATGAATTCTCATACAAAGTTTTAAAAACATCTCAAAGTTTGAGATGAACTGAATTTAAGACTGGAAACCAAAATTGACTGAATCATCTATCCTTAGTGCAGGGGAGGGGAGGAGGGGGAATCCCTGATATGAATTAGGAAATTGTTCCTAATGACAGATTTAGCATCATGACTATTTTGGCCCCGAGGTAGAGGTCTTTCTCATAATCTGCTGGTTGACCCTTTTAACTGGAAATGCCAAGGACTGAATCTGGGACTGCTCACATATGAAACATGTACGCCACCACCACGTTCACTACCACCACCGTGGTCTCCTCCACATCCTCTTAGTCCACAACATCTGGGGGCTCCAGGTTAGCAGGGATGGATGAGAATTTTATTTTTGCTCAGAACACATGCAGGCATGCCCCGTTCAAACCTCTGAATGCAAATGTGAGCTTGCGTCCGTTGGAAATATTCACAAATTGTTGAACATGAGCTCGCTTTCATCTTGTCCCTGATTCCCAGCTTGATTTGCCCTAATTTGCACAAATCAGCCATGCTTTAGTCTATGGAGGTAAGTTGTACAAATCAGGAAATTTGCACAAATTTGAGGAAATTGTGCAAATCTCCTGTTCGATCACTGCTTGATTTGTGTAAGTGTCCTGTTCATGATCACAAATGGGAATCAGGCACCAGAAAGTTCAGAGAATCCTGGTTATCTCGAACATTGCTTTAGAGGTTTGGGAAATAGGGTTCCTGTTAAGGGCTTCTGTTTTCACCCTAATAGTTCTACTCAGAACTAAATCTCACTGAGTTCAATGGGGTTTACTCCAAGGTATGAGGGTATAGGATTGCAGCCTATGTTTCTTTATGCTCATGAAGACGTCACCCTTAAAAAAGGGCCTGTAGCAAGAGCTGTTTTCAGAGCCAATGGGTTAATGGGTGGATCAACCTAAGCAGGTGTGCCGATTCATAAGTAATTTTGTCTCCATGAATGTCAAAAGCAAGAGGCATTTTCCTCCTCATGCCCAACAACAATCCTGGGATGATTCTTCTCCAGAAGGACCATCTTAGCATTTTACAACTGCCTATCTGAAATTAGTAGGCCGCTTAATCTCACTCCCGGCGTATCACTTGGAGGGGTAATTGTGCAGAAGAAAGAAAGAGATTAAAATGCAAAACACCCTACCATACTCTTCTTTTTATAAATATTAAATTCCTTTCCCCGTCCCCTTTTTCTTCTGATTTTTACAAGAGTGGGTTTTCTCAAATCATTTCATACATGTACGCCTGCGTCTTTCACAAAGGGTATGAGCGAGGCACGCAGAGAGAATAATTTCAATTTCTTCATAAATCTTCAAAATGAATACTTAAATCCAAGGCAAAGACAAAACATTCTTACACCTTTTAATTTCCACTCTATGAAGTATAATGGAAAAGGCTGATTATTTTTAATTCTCCCCTTTAATAATTCAGCAACGGAGTGATTTAAGGCAGAGGGATGATAATTACCTTTCCACTTCCTCCCCAGTAAATGGAGTTTTAATAGAAACGGGAGCTCAGATGCTAGAATTAATTCAAATGGGCCAGCGTCAGGTCATCCACAGCGTTGTCTGTGTAAATCGTTTATCTATAAAATGGCTCACTTTGCTACTTCGAGGGATCCCCAGCCGGAGGGTGTGTGTGTGTGAGCTTGGCGTGTCAGGAGGGAAATCGCTACATTTATCCCTTGCAAGCTAAAGGGGGGGGGGTGGAGACAGTCACATGGAAGCCTTCTAGAGGAAAATGCTAATGCTTCAGCAGCACCAAGAAAAATTAAAATGGAAAACTCTGGAAAGAGTTAGTGGACTGTTCACACCTAAGTTGGTATATTGCTCACAGTGGAGAGGATGAGTTAAGAGACACATAGTGCCTAGTTTAACTCTCAACTTTGCTATGGACTCATTTGTTGGCCTTAGGCAAACCACTCCCTCTTAGCCTCACCTGTTCCATAGGCAAAACGAGGATAATATTACTGGCCTACCTTTCACGGTTGTTGTAAGGGTTTTGGGGAAAATGTATGCAAAGCACTAGAATACTTCCTCAAAACCCACTATATAAGTGCCAAGTATCATTTTCAGAAAGGATAGTTCTTTCTTACCTTCCATTTTCAGGTTGATTTGGGGGAACCGCAGCCAGTTAGTCACCATCATCATCAGTTTTTTTGGATGGCACTTCTTTTGTGGTGCAACCATGCTCAAAGAGGCTTAGAGCATCAAAAATGTGCACAAGAAAATAAAGCAACATTTCTAAATAGTTAAGAGTTACAAATCATAAAAAAAAGATTGAAATAATCATACACATAGAAACATCTTGCATTAATAAATGTACACTAGGATTAAACAATCCAATTGTACTTATACTAAGGTCAAAAAAATGAGAAATAAACAAACCCAAACTGAAACATAACCACAGGGGCAACCTTTATAGTTTGAATCAGTCATAGAATCATAGACTAGTAGAGTTGGAAGGGGCCTATAAGGCCATCGAGTCCAACCCCCTGCTCAATGCAGGAATCCACCTGAAAGCATTCCTGATAGATAGTTATCCAGCTGCCTCTTGAATGCCTCTAATGTGGGAGAGCCCACCACCTCCCTAGGTAATTGGTTTCATTGTCATATTGCTCTAATAGTCAGGAAGCTTTTCCTGATGTCCAGCCGGAATCTGGCTTCCTGTAACTTGAGCCCATTATTCCGCATCTTGCACTCTGAGATGATCGAGAAGAGATTCTGGCCGTCCTCCATGTGACAACCTTTCAAGTATTTGAAGAGTGCTATCATGTCTCCCCTCAATCTTCTCTTCTCCAGGCTAAACATGCCCAGTTCTTTCAGTCTCTCCTCATAGGGCTTTGTTTCCAGACCCCTGATCATCCTCGTTGCCCTCCTCTGAACACGCATCTTCTTGAAGTGGGGTGGCCAGAACTGGATGCAATACTCAAGATGAGGCCTAACCAGGCCAGGTGGAATGAGTGCGATAAGAGGCCAAGTCTTGCAGGACTTCACCCCGCCCTCACTGCCTGCATCTGCTAGTCAATGCCCAGCAGCATTTGGCATGAGATGAAGTTTTTGAGCTGCCTTCAAGGCCAGGCCTATGTACAGACTCTTATAGTAGTTAAGCATGGAAGCTACAGAAATATGGTAACAACATGATTATTTCAGGATCGTTGTTAGGGCTTACTGGTATAATGCAGTGCTACAGGCCTTAAAATCCTTTAGGTCATTTACACTGGTCGAAGAGATGGAGACCACACAGCAGTGCTTGGGTCAAAATGGGAGAGTTCTGTCATGTGCCATAATGCCCAAACATGTGGCAACAACACCCCAGGTTGTCTAATAAGAGAAGGAACTCCAGCCAGGCCAGACATATTGGGAACTCTCCATGGTGCTGATCTGGTTGCCTAAACCTGTAAGGCCTGCAAGTGATCCCAGGCATGACGACTGTTCGTACCATGATGCCAATCCATCAGCTTCCCCCACAAACAAGTCTGAGACCCTCGCGAAACAGGGCAGCATGGCCCTTTTTCGACCTCTTCATTATTTGCACTTGGAAAGGTGAGGCAATGCAATGTCTCAGCAACAATACAGGATGCGGAGGGGAAAGCACAGATTTTCTGCTGGTTTTCATAAGGCTGAAACAGCAACGACAAGGTGCTCCCTTTGGGATTTGCTGCCACAACAGTATATCTGAAAGAAATTTGGAGGGCTGGAGGGGGGGGGAGGACAGAGAGGGAGAAAGAACATCTAGCAATTGGGCCAAAGGCCGGATAGTGTGTGTGTGTGTGTGTGTGTGTACATTTGTGTATTGTGTGCGTGTGTATCAATGCATGTGTGTGCACACTGACTCTCTATATTGTAAGCAAACATTCATTCATTGAAACAAGTTTTCTTTCAGTTAGCAGCACGGCTTTCCGACAACCTTCAAGGGCAGTTCAAGTGGAAATTTGTTTCCTCTTTTTTCTGGAGCACCAAAAAAATTGCATTCGGATGTCACAAGAAATCCACTTTTTACACCTCATCCCATGAATCAGCATTCATTCATTCATTCATTCATTCATTCATTCATTCATTCATTCATCTGATATGCTACCTTTTCTCCAAGGAGCTCAAGGCACCATTCATGGTTCTCCCTCCTCTCCACTTTATCTCCACAACAATCCTGTGAGGTAGGTGAGGCTGAGGAACAGTGACTGGCCTATGCTCATCCCATGAGCCCTGTGGTCAAGTGAGGATTTGAACTCAGCTTTCTTCAGTCCTAGGCTAATGCTCTAACCATCACACCCCACTTGCTCTCATTCCATGGTTTGCAAGGTGCTGCCAAACGATGGTTTAAATCCTGTTTTGCAAACCATGGATTGTGCTCATTGTGCTTTGCTTGTTTATTTAAGGAACACTTCCAGATGCTGCCTTTCAGTAGCACAGTTGCCAGGGCAGCACACAACAAACTCAACAATTGTTTTAAATGAATTTGTATATTGTATGTTTTGCAGTTTTAATTTTTGTATATTGTTTTTAAATGTTTTAATCTTATGTAAACCACCCAGAGAGCTATGGCTATGGGGCGGAATACAAATTCAATAAAATAAATAAATAAATAGATAAATAACAGAATAAAGCAGTATGAAATAAAAATCATAAAACCCAACAATCAAAAGCAGCAGTTAAAACAGCCTAAAGACCAGAACTTTAAAAGCCTTGGAAAACAAAAAGTATTTACCTGATGTCAAAATAGAGTGAAATGGCTTCTAGATGAGCCTCTCTGGGAAGGGAGTTCTAGAAATGGGGAGCCATCACTGAAAAGGCCACGAGGCTTGCGCGTGGCCTTCTGCTATGTCTGAGTTTGCAAACTCTTGATGGCTACATGGCCATTGCTATGGCTCCAGAAGATGCTGCACCATGGAGAAGGGTATGAACTTTTGGAGCTGAGCAGATGGAAGACAAAACGCAGACCTACAGACCTGACCTGCATTTTCCCGGCTTCACATTTGGAAGCTCAAATCCTAACCGCGATAGGCACAAACCATCATTTGGTGTGATTTCTCAACCTGAGCCCTTGTTGGTTGAGGAGCCAGACTCATTGGACATATCCCTTCTCCTCTCTCTGGTTACAATCACGGAATTTACGCTTTGGCTACTCTTTTAGGTCCTCAGCCAGTAAAGCAGTTGGGGGTTAAATTTTTCATGAACATTAAATGCAGGCAGCCCAGCCTCTAATTAAGCAGTGGGACGGGGAAAACTTTCAACTGCTCCAGATCTGATTCTCCACAAGTGCATGTTAATGATTCCTTTTAAAATGTCAAGCAGTTTTGTATCCTACTTCCTTTCATAAATAATTTCCACTGCGCTGGCTCGAGCGGCAGAAGTACCCATCTGATGTAGCCGGCCCCCGCGTTGCGCTGTTATTTCCATCACATCCGAGCAAGGCTTGGGAAGGGAGAGGGAAAATGGTGATGATTGATAGCCAGGCTCCGGGGTACACCTCTTCCGGAAAGACAACAGAAGGCTGGAAGGTTCTGTTCATTCATGAAGAAACTGGCTTAGCACCCACCCTTCTTCTCTGAGATGCAAGTGCAGAAAAAACATGTGCTCAATTCATGGGAGCTGAATTCCTATCCAAACCCGTCTGAGCAGCATTACCTGCAGGGGTTGCTAGTCATGGAGGCTGCTGGCTCTAATGTCAGTGGGTATGAAAAAGTGGAAAAGGGTTAAAAACACCAGCAAGCAGGATGCAGAAAAAGAGAAGTACAAACTCTGGTGTTGAATGAAGTCAAAAATCTTTAATGCTTATATCCACATTAAAAAAGGTGATTCGTTTCTTTAAAAAGAATCGACCGACTTATTCAAAAGCTTGACATTTCGGGCCCTAAGGTCCTTCATCAGGAGCAAAGGCAGTCTTCGAGAGGACAATACAGCAGAAAATAACTTGAGACTGGTTAATCTAATGGCTTTACAGCTGCAGACGAAGGACCTTAGGGCACGAAACGTTGAGCTTTTGTGTAAGTTGGTCTATTCTTTTTAAAGAAACGGATCACCTTTTTTTAATGTGGATATAAGCATTAATGATTTTTGGCTTCATTCAACACCAGAGTTTGTACTTCTCTTTTTCTGCATCCAATGTCAGTGGGACAGTGAATCCACTCCAGTTTTCGGTCAGAACCAGTCAGAACTAACTGAAAACCGGAGTGGATTCTCCACACTGGTAGCTAGGGATGTTGGAGGAATTCACAAACGATCCAATTGAGTTCAGATCTCTGTGAATCCAACCTGTGGATTCTGCACCTAAAAATCTGATGTCAGGGAAAAAGTTCTCACCCAGGTTTTTTTTTTAAAATGCTAGTTTTCTATGTGCATGGATACTTCCAGCTGCAATCCGAAGTGGTACAGCCCAAACACAGGTTGGCCATTTCCATGAAAGTTAGGCCTTAGGCGCAGCAAAAGGTAGAAAAGGATGATGGAGCTGAATTGACCCAGGAGTGGCAGGGAAGGCTAAAACATTTGGAGATTTTACTTTAGAAAAAAAGACAAGTGAGGGAAACCTAATACAGGTTTATGAAATTATGGCCAGCGGATATTAGGAGCCTCAGTGCTAAGAAAGAGAGGAACATTTTTCTGCACTCTGCCTTTCGCTTGTGGAATCTGCTACCGTGAGATGTGTGATACCCACCAGCTTCGTTGGCCTTCAGAAGGGGTGGGGGATTCATTGGGGGGGAATAGGTCTGTCAACCTCCTTGCACAGGAACAGTCTACCTCTGAATACCAGGTGGTAGAGACAGGCCAAAGGGGACAGCTACCACCAGCTTCCTCTCCTCCACATCACTTCCCCCCAAAGCATCTGGCCAGCTGCCACTGGACTTAGTGTTCTTTTAGCCTGAAAGGAAAGGCCCAGTCTTCTCTTCTGAAAGGAAGTCCTAGCACGGTTCTCCCTGTCTGGGCATCGTGTTCTGGTCTGAGCAGGAGCCCATGGGGGGCGGGGCAAGGCAAAGCAGATGTTGCAGCACCAAAGAGAGCTTCTAGCGAGCAACGTTCTCCAGCAAGGCCTGAGCCCAGACTGAAGTCTTGTATGCTTCACTCCAGAGGCTGCCTCCCAGATTCCACACCTTCTTGCAAAATGGAAACCTTAAATGGGCAGGCTGCTGGCCTGGAGCCTAGCTCTCCTCCATCTCTCCAAGAGCTCATGCTGGGCACATTGCCAACTTTGGCACTTTGGCTCCATGGAATGTGGAACTCTGGGTGTGCTGGAGCTAGGCTCACGGTCACAGACGTTGGTCCAAGCTTAGGGGGTCTTAGGCTCATGGGTCTAGGGCATCTTGGACTGGTGGCTCTCTGTTTTTGCAGTGGTGCTTGAGCCTGGAGCAGCTTCTGTTGTCCCCACTGGGTCTTTAACCTCTATGCCCATGCCCAGGTCACTGCTGGGTTCCAGGGTCAGCAGGCAGGGGTACCCAGCATGCCTGGGCTAGCTGGGATGCAGAGGGGCACTCAGCCAGAGGGAACCTCTCCCTGATTGTAAATGACAGAGGCCGCTCCCAGCATGCTGTGTGCCAATATTTCTTTAGCTGCTTCCCATTTAAGGTCAGGTATTATACACCATTTCCTAGTGAGCTCAAGCAAATGATTGCATTGCTCAAGTCATAGGCTCATTCTGTAAATACAAATGCAGCTCCCTGGCTCAGGCAATGAACCGATCAGCCATCAAATCATGGAGCTGAGAAGCCAACGTCTTTCTACTGGGGCTGTTTAAAGTGCGGCACGAATGCTTCACGCGAGTGGGATTGATGGGATGCCCGATTTGAATGGCTACTATTTATACATAGACAAATGTGGCTTGTCGAAGGCGCGGCCCTTTCCTATCTTTTAAATCATGCCATAACCGAGGGCCCCGGCTTGCTAGAACATCAGTGTAGCTGGAACCACATTGCATTTTTGAAAAATAATAAGAAGAAACGAAATGAAAAAGCAGCTCTGAGCTGAGTCTACACATTTTTCCACAAACAATTTTTTTTGTGCCAGGGTCAACCCCTCCCCCCCCACCATTGCCATGTTGGGATGGTTTGACGCTCCTTGCAAGAAAAGTAAGACCTATTCATTTACATTACCCTGTCTCAGCCTCAGGTTCAATCAGTTTCACTTGCTATTACTGACATTATAACATAGCCAAGTCTAATTGGCTATGTAGCATCGTGACATCATCCCATTCTGTGAATGGATCCCTGATTGTGTGAAATCACCCCTATGATTAATCTGGCATGCACCACTTCTGCAATTAATTGCCCTCTGTGTCTCTTAGTCATCCAACAGACAAATCTGATTGGCTACATAGCATTGTAGCCTTCTCCCATACAACCCGCCCCACACAGTCAGGTCCCCTGGGGAGAACTTACTTCAGTCAGCCAAAACTAGGCTGACAACTGTTACCCAGAGGACCTTTTCTTCTATCGCCCCCAGACTGTGAAATGGCCTGGTGGAGGAGATTCATCAACTTAACACTCTCTCCGAGTTTAAGACAGCTATAAAGACTAGCCTCTTCCGGTAGGCCTACCCAGATGAATATTAACCCAACAATTTTAAGATACCTTGATAGTTTTATAAGCTCTTTTAATTAATTTTATGTATTTGATCTATATTGTATTGTACCAATGTTGTTTCCCGCCTCGATCCAAAGGGAAAGGCAAGTAAGAAATAAATGTATTATTATTATTATTATTATTATTATTATTATTATTATTAATCTCTTTCTCGCTTGTGGCAGTTTTTCTAGACAGACATGATGGGCTTTGCCAAGCCATGCTGTCTTTTACAGGTCCAGGAATTTCCTGGAAATTGAGCATGTTTTAAGTAAGAATGCTTTCTGGATGTTGGTGTGGATGCATTTTGGTAGGCCCAGTTTCTGAAGGTGTTCTGTATAGGTTTTTGATGTGATGCCGGTGACTGATGTGACTAATGGAATAATTGTGACTTTTTCCTGTTGCCAGAGTTCTTTGACTTCCATGGCCAATGGTGTGTATTTGTCTCTCTTATCTTCTTCCTTTTCAACAACATTTTTGTCATTCGGTATTGCTATGTCGATGAGGTATTTTTTTTTTTTGGTCTATCACCTTTATGTCTGGTCAGTTGCAGGGTATTATTATTATTATTATTATTATCATCATTATTATTGAAACAGGGCCCATATCAAGGCTTGGTATGGCTGGGTACTTGCTGTGGGTCTACTGTCTACTGGGTCTACTGTCCATTGACAAGAACTCCTTGGACCTGCAACTTATCACCACTGCAACCTGCTTGCTCACCTGCCTCCCACTCAGCCTCTGATGATGGTGGTGGTGGTGAGGAGGAGGAGGAGGAGGAGGAGCAGGAGATGCTACTGCTGGCTTGCTCATTGGCTCTCCACCTGGCAAGCAAGCAGTTGGACAGCAGTGATGAGGAAAAGTAGTCCTAGCAGCAGCTGGTGGCAATGGGAGTGAAGAGGTAGACTCACAGGGAGAAAACCTGTTATGTCTTACTCAAGGGCAGGGATGCATAGGAATTGTGTTTCAGTTTGCAAATCACTCGAAATACCCCATTCGCAACCTGGAATGCAAACAGGAGTATATGTTCACACCTTTCTGAACTTGCATTCGCAAAATACGCACTTGAAAAATGCACAAGTTGAGAAAAGTACAACTTTTGAAAAATGCACGTTTCCCATTCAAATGAACTGGGAAAACAACAACAACGGCTGTGAATGGGAATGAGCCAAACTGAGCTTTGAAGTCAAGTGTTGGTAAATTTTCGTGAGCTGGAGCATCCCTGGTTCTCTCAAGCAAGGTCTCCCCAAAACCTGGAGCCAACGCTGCCATTGCCAAATGGAGCAGGCAATACTGGGCTATCTAGACAAGTGGTTTGACTGGGTATGAGGCCTTTCCTCATTGGGCCCACTCAATTCCTGCCCTCCAAACCCATCACAATGGAAGAGGCTCAAGAGATCTCTTTTGGTCCCTCCTCTAAGCCTCTCAGCCCGCAATCCTGCTCCTCTGTTGTGTTGCCTTTGATAGACCAGCTCTCTTGACAAGCCCCCTCCCCCCGCCCGCCCAGGCTGTTTGGCTCCCAGCTCTGCCAGCGGTACCATTTGTGCTTGTTTAAGCAGGCCTTTCCCATCACCCAGCGCTGTAATGATGTTTAGCGAGTCACTTGCACATTTTCAGTCTCTTGCATTTTTCATGCGCCTGTTCTCCCGAGGCTGGTGCGGCCTGCTAATCAAACAGCAGCTGAGCTGGCGAGTTCTCCTGCCTCCCTCCCTCCCTGCTACTTTTGATAATCACGCTTCCCTGGGCTCTCAGCAACTTGATCTGACCAGGGATGTCCAGGAGATTGCCCAGCTGCTGCTGCTGCTGCTGCTTTAATTGACAGGCAGCCTGTGACGGTCCATTCTCCAATTCATAATCAGGAGTGGGTGACCCCCAGCACATCTTAATTGGGCAAACCCACTGTCGTGTTCAGCGAGGGCTGGACCACGAATCTAATTCGGGCATTCCTCCCCTCCAGGAAGTTTGCATTGGTGGCAGTAATGAGGCCAACGCCACGTCCCTACAACTCTTCCCACACAAACAAACCTCCAGTTCTCTGGGGGAAAGTCTGCTGAACAGAATTCTCATGAGAGCTAAATATGGTCCTCCATTTCTCCAAGTCTTTACATCACCTGGTCTAAAACCAGAAAGGTTGATTCGTGGATTGCTCTTTCTCGAGAGCTGTGGATGAAGAATGAACCATTCACGATCAATCTAACATTTCAAATGTGGCTTTGCAAAGCTGGTTTTTGTTGTTGTTTATCTCAGGTGGGCTCAAGCGCTCACCACAGTCCTTGCCTACCCCAATTCTTCCAAGGATTCATTCTCTCTCTCTCTCTCTCTCTCTCTCTCTCTCTCTCTCTCTGTGAATGAAATGGAGGCAGTCTATTTGCACAGGTTTTCCCCACCCAGTACCTTCCAACTTGGTACCCTGGCTGGGGCATGCTGGGAGTTGTAGTCCAACACATCCAGAGGGCTCCAAGTTGGGGAAAGCTGATCTATCATGTGGGGATAAGCAATAGCCTCTTCGTTGCTCACACGAGTGGGCAAAGAAGCCTTTGTAGGCGGTCAAGGCATGTTCCACTCTGGCTTATTCTTCTGAAGAAGTTTCCAGATGGGATTCCTATCACACCCTAAATATGGTGATGTCGCAGCCAATTCTGCTCACAAAATTTACACAAAATTGTGTGTGTGTGTGTGTGTGTGTGTGTGTGTATAATTTCTATACCGCTCAAACTGGGCAGTTCTCAAAAATGATGCTACCAATTTAGGCATACTTTCTATATTTTAAGACACCTCACCATAGTGACCAGGTGAGCCGTGTGCCCGCTCAGTCCGCCGTCTGGTGCAAAGGATTGCTGGCCAGGTTCAAATCCCTTGATGAGCTTCCTTCTCAGGGTTCTTTATCTCTATCTTTAAAGAAGCTTGGGCTGGGCAGCCCTCCAAAGAAAGGACGGCTTCAAACAGAGGACTGTTCTCTAACCACCCTTCAAAAAGAGAAGGGCAATGAAGAGCGCATGGTCACCCTACCTGGTTCTAGTGCCGGTGGCTCCTAACAACCAATGGTTGGAAATGTATTCTCATTTTGCCAGTCATGGGGAAGGCCTCCCCAACTGCTGAACAACTTTTTTTTATCCGTGTCTCTGGCTTCTTAGACTCCCAAGGCTATCCTTGCAGCCATGAGGACCAGAAACTCTATATAAAAAAGTAAACTATTAAATGGAATCTAAATTCTGCACCCAGGCTGCATCTTGTACATTTTCTGCACGTCCACAAAATAATGGCCTACACACCCTGAACTTGGTTGTGGAAATATCCACGATTTAGAGCCATGTTTTCCAGCCAGTCCCAAATCCACGATTCCTGTCCCTCATATTCTCATTACGCGCATGCATTTGCATGGGGGGCTCCGCCAGGAGGCTTCTCGTGAAGGGGAATGCAAATAGGCTCCCATGAATTTGCAGAGGAACTAGGGCCTTGCGTGGCGCTTTGTTCTAGCCTATTTAGCTGGTCTCTTGCAAAGCTTATCTATTTGCTGGGAATCTTGTCTGCTACAATGTCGGTGAACAAAGGCATTTATCTGTAGCTGAGAGGGAATGTAAATTAGGAAGCAGGGTGGATTCAAAAGCAGCTGCAGACAGACTAGCCTTTGTTCCCCATTCCATGCAGCTGAAGACTTAGCCGGCCAATCCCTTCCGAGCAAGCTTCAAAGATAGTGTCAATCGGTTATGGTCCTAAGGAGAGAGGTCTCCTTATCTGACCTTTCCCATTCTAGTCTGATCTGTTACTGAGATACACAAAGCTGCTAGTCCTCTGGATCAATGTCATCTTTCTTATCGCAGCCAAAGGCAGAGAGACTGATTCCAGATGCCTCAGCCCTGTCATCCAGCTGCCTGTGGAGACAGATCCTTGCTAGTGAGACCTGTGCCTTCTATTTCATGACAGAATGGGGCTCCTGCTGACCCACCACACACTGGTTGCTAAAAGGCAGATGTTTCTAAAAGGCGGTGGACTTGATGGGGAGGAAACACCCCCTTTAACGTTTCACTGCCTTTTCGAAACTTTTAGAAACATCTGCAAGGATTTTGACATACTTCAGCTTGGCTGAATGTAACTAGATAATATGATGGTAAGAGATTTGCGGTGCTGCAGTGACTTAGAACATGCTTAGGATGGCTGATTACACATTGCCCAAAAAGAGGAAACAAGGAGACATAGTTTTGCATCACATTTGCATATGTTAATTAATATGTACAGGGGCAAATTGAGAAATAATGAGTGTAATGTGCATCATATGCTGGCTGGGGGTTGATGGGAGTTGCAATTCAACACATCTGGAGGGCACCAGGTTGAGGAAGGCTGTCCAAGAATATAGTGGGAAAAGGAAGTGCAGAAAAGGGTGACTAAAATGATGAAGGAGCTGGAGCATCTCCCCTATGAAGGAAGGTTACAACAGGCGGGATTGTTTAACTTGGAAAAAAGGCAAGTAAGGGGAGACATGACAGAGGTGTACACAAGTATGCATGGTGTGGAGAAAGTGAACAGGGAGACACTTTTCTTTGGTGGGAGATTCAGGACAGATCAAAGGAAGGACTTCTTCACACAGCGCATAGTTAAACTATGGAACTCACTACCACAAGATGTAGTGAAGGACTCCAATTTGAATGGCTTTAAAAGGGGGTTAGACAAATTCTTGGAGGAGAAGGCTATCAAGGGCTCCTAGCCCTGATGGCTATAGGCTACCTCCAGCATCAGAAGCAGTCTGCCTTTGTACATCAGTTTGCTGGGGAACATGGGTGGGAAGGTGCTGTTGCACTCGTGTCTTGCTTGTGGGCTTCTCATGGGTAGCTGGTTGGCCACTGGGAAGTGATTAATGCCAGGGAAGTGATTAATGCCTCTCTACGAGAGGGAGTGGTCCCAGACCTCCTGAAAAAGACAGTAGTGAGACCACTCGTGAAGAAAGCTTCCCTGGACCCAGAAAATCTTAGTAACTTTAGGCCGGTGGCAAATGTTCCATTCCTGGGCAAGGTCCTTGAGCGGGTGGTTGCTGGCCACCTCCAGACACTCTTGGATGAGACTGATTATCTGGATCCATTTCAGTCAGGTTTCAGGCCTGGTTTTGGCACGGAAACAGCCTTGGTCGCCCTGTATGATTACCTATGTTGGGAGAAAGACAGGGGGAGTGTGTTGATTCTCCTTGATCTCTCAGTGGCTTTCGATACCATTGACCATGGTATCCTTCTGGCACGACTGGCTGAGTTGGGAGTGGGAGGCACTGCATTGCAGTGGTTCCGCTCCTACTTGACAGGTCGGCTCCAGAAGGTGGTGCTGGGGAGATATTGCTCGGCCCCGTGGATTCTCCAGTATGGGGTTCCACAGGGGGCAGTTTTGTCCCCCATGCTGTTGTCCCAACATCTACATGAAACCATTGGGTGCGGTCATCCGGAGTTTTGGAGTGCGTTGTCATCAGTACGCTGATGACACACAACTCTACTTCTCCTTTTCATCTTCATCCGGTGAGGCTGTGGATGTGTTGAACCAGTGCTTGGCTGCGACAATGGACTGGATGAGAGCTAATAAACTGAAACTTAATCCAGACAAGACTGAGATGCTGTTAGTGGGGGGTTCCTCTGACCGGATGGAGGGTATTCAACCTGTGCTGGATGGGGTTGCACTCCCCCTGAAGGAGCAGGTTCGTAGCTTGGGTATTCTCCTAGAACCATCTCTGTCACTTGAGGCTCAGGTAGCCTCGGTGGCACGGAGTGCCTTCTACCAACTTCGGCTGGTGGCCCAGCTACGCCCCTATCTGGACAGGGATAACCTTGCTTCAGTTGTCTATGCTCTGGTAACCTCCAAGTTAGATTACTGCAATTCACTCTACGTGGGGCTGCCTTTGAAGATGGTTTGGAAGCTGCAGCTTGTGCAGTATGCAGCAACCAGATTGGTAACAGGGACCAGAAGGTTCGAACATATAAGACCGATTCTGGCCCGCTTGCATTGGCTGCCTGTATGTTTCCGACCCTGATTCAAGGTGCTGGTTTTAACCTATAAAGCCTTACACGGTTTGGGACCACAATACCTGATGGAACGTCTTTCCCGACATGAACCTACCTGTACACTACGCTCAACATCAAAGGTCCTCCCCCGGGTGCCTACTCCGAGGGAAGCTCGGGGGACAGCAACAAGGGAGAGGGCCTTCTCTGTGGTGGCCCCCCAATTATGGAATGATCTCCCGATGAGGCCCACCTGGCGCCAACACTGTTATCTTTTCGGCGCCAGGTCAAAACTTTTCTTTTCTCCCAGGCATTTTAATAGCTCAAGTTGAGGTTTTGATTGACACTGTGGCCAGGCTTAACAGTTAAAATGTTTTAAAGTGTTTTAATGACAGCTGTTTTATGGTTTTAAATTTTGCATATTGTCTTTTTAATGCTCTATCTTTTTAATTTTTGTAAACCGCCCAGAGAGCTTCGGCTATGGGGCGGTATATAAGTGTAATTAATAATAATAATAATAATAATAATAATAATAATAATAATATGTGAAGAGAATGCTGGACTAGATGGATCCTCGGTTTGATCCAGCCTCAGGGCTCTTCTGATGTTCTGAAAGAAGCATGGGCGGATTACTAGCTCCTTGGAGCCCCTTCTCTTGGCAGCTATACTATGAAATAGGATAGATAGATAGATAGATAGATATAACACAAACTTTCCTCAGACCAGGAAGATCTTTTATAATTTCTGTCATTAGACAGGAGGCAGGAACAGAGGAGCTCTATTTGCTTTTTTGGGGGGGGGGGATTCTGCTGAGCATGCAGGACACATGTACTTATTCTCTTATTTATATTTACATTTAATAATTTAAAACCTCACTTACCTGCCCTTCCCCTCCGTCCCTTTCCATAAATCATTCCCTGAAAGGTAAGGAAACGGCCCACTTGTAACAAATCAGCTTCTGGGCAGAATGGCTAATTATGCACAAATAAACACGCTTGCGAGCGACTCTTGTTTGGCTGGGTTGCGGAAGAGAAATCAGAGAGGGATTTAGAGCTGGGGATAGTACAGCAAAAGATGGAACTCAGTGGCTTAAGACAGCCTGAAGGCAAATTTGCATGAACATAAAGCATCCTGGGAGAAGGAGAACCCAGGATTCACTCCAAGCTCTGCTACCATCACATGTTCCAAGGATGAACAAGAAGCTGATGAGAATTGAAAAGGGCTCTTTCTCCACCTTATAAATGATTATGAAAGCCAGGGCAGGGCAACACACAGGCCATGGACCAGGAACCCCCCAAGGGTGCAATTTCATCGCAATCCCCCCCCCCCCCTGAGCATGCTTCTTCCCTGCTAGGCAGTGCGCGCAAGGAGAGTCCTCCATGTGCACCCGGCATAACAGCAAAATCTGGACTCTGCCAGTCTGCCAACCAGCTATTTGTCGGGCTGGTGGGAGTTGATTCGGCTGGGAAATAGGTGTGCGAGGAGAGTCATCCCTGTGCACCTATTTCCCAGGAGAATCAGCTGATTCTCTCGGGGAATTGATGTGCGGACATTCTTAGATAATAGGAACAATTTCCAGATACTAGGGGACAACAGAAAATGTCTGGTAGCCTGATCAGTTCCTATTTCCTCTTCCTTCTTCCTCCATCTTCTCCAGCCTCTGCAAACAAGCGACATTCAGTCTCTCCCATATCTCATGCCTTTGCTTACTTATACTCACACACCAGTTGCAGTTAAATAGTATTAAATGGCCATCTCTGATGGTGTGTATAGAAGTAATAAAGTAAGTTGATTTGAACTGTAGCCTGCGTTTATTGCCCCCAGCCCCCAATACTAAATGCTGTGTTGCCACGCTTTCTTTGTATAAGACAACTCTACTGTAAGTCACACCAGAGGGATGACTCTCTTCACGCACACATTTTCCAGAAGACTCAGCACCCTCACAAAATCCTGCCAAACTGCTGGCGGGAGCAGATCATGCTTGCTGGGAGGAGGGTAAGTTTGGATCCGTGCTCTCGTCCCAGCAATCATAATCGAAGTACAATACCATACATTACAATACAATAAAACAAAAATAAAACAAAAGGATCAGAATTACAATTAAAAATTATTCTAAAAAAAGTAAACATCAAGGGACCAGTGTCCATGTTGGCTGGGAATGATGGGAGTTGCAGTCTGACACAGCTGGAGGGCACCAGGTTGGAGAAGACTGCATTATACCTCGACCCACCAGGTCAAAGGTGCAAGGTAGAACTTGGATTAGGCTACCTGATTAACACTGCATACTCAAAGTCCTCCTTGGAGCAAACAGGCAGTGGTGATGGTGGGAATAAGTGCAAAATGGGCTTCCAGTTTTAATTCAGAAAAAGAGAGTACCCCTAGGCTAGAGAAATGGGGACCCCTTTCCCCTCGAACACCACCTCCTTGAATCCCCTCCAAATTCATCTCTTGTTTCCTCTCCTCCTCATTTCAGCCTGGAAGATTAACTGTAATCGCAATAGTAGCATTCATTTTATCACTGGCAGAACATGCTGAGAAATAAATTTAACTGGAACTGGAAAGGTGATTACTGTGTCCACACTTAAAAAGTCCTGCAAGATTGCCTGTGTTATTAATGAAATATTATTGACTAATTCAACTGAATTGGGCAATGGGCCCTTTCTTCTTTTCCTTCTCTGCATACCAGGCTGGAGCAAAGACCTTTGAAATAAAGCGAAAGCTGAACTCCCTGCAAACCTTCACATCAAGGCGCGAGAGGATGATGAACATCCCTTTCATTTTTTAATAATAAACCTTGAAGCAGTTTTTTTCTCTCCCTCCCCTTTCGCTTCTCCCTCCCTCTCATCTTTTCCTCTGAAATCCAATACTCAGCAGATGCCCCTGGAATCATGTTTTATGTCGTGGGGCATGGAAACCCATTTAATTAACTCTGTAATTGCTCAGTAACTGCTGGCCATCTGAATCCAAAGCGAGCTCTCTGATAGATGAAGAACCCAGCATCCTCCACCACATATCCTGCCTTCCCATCCAGTGGTCCCAGAGGCACCTTATTCATTATCAGCTTTAGGGAAAAGCTGTCCCTGGGGGATGCTTAGCACATCCTGTTTAAAAGACATAAAGTCCCACCTTTATCTTGAACTTGCCTGATTGTCAGCGTACTGCCAGGGAAGAATATTTCTGGCATCAAAAGGCATAAGACCAGTGTTTTTCGGTACTGTCCTCTGGAGAATCTGTGGGTTCTTTGGTGCAATAATTAGTAGCAGCGGAAAAGCTTCCCAGAAAGATAAATTGTGCGCCAGTACCACTCTCCTGCTGCAATGTGCAGCTGCAAGAGTGGGCGGTGTGTTCCAGGCCATGCTCTCTGTTCATACAAGGTGACAGAAAGGGCCAATGGGCCCAGCTGGAGCTGCACCCACACCTGGAACAAAGAGGCAAGACTCTTGTCACTGGGTTAACCCAGGACCACATCTTTATAGTCTTTTAATTCAGATGCAGTCAAAACATCAAAGGAGCTATCCAAGGTGCTTACTTTAGAGTTCTGATTGGTTCTGACTGAATCCTGGAGCGGATGCACTACCCCACAGACATTGAAGCCCCCAGCCTCCACTGGCATTTTCAGGGGCAGAAAAATCGACATGAAATAACATCAGCCCCCTTTGCTCCAATGACAAAACAGAGACCCGTTCCTTGGACTCCAGTGGGAGTCACCCAACGTAAGAATTCAACTGTGCCAAATCAGACCAAATTCCCATCTCCTCCTCCTCCACCATTCTGTTCTCATAGAGTTCCCAGATGCCCTAATGGGAAGACCACAACACACAACGGTGGGATGTACAAGAAATATGGAACTGTAAGAGCATCCACCAGCTTCAAGACTTTCCATAATTCTTGAAACCCCTAGGAAACATCTGTTGCTGATGGCATTTGTCAGAAACATGTTATGTTGAAGTTTTCTGTTTGGGAGCCCAAGGTAGGACTTCATTGCAAAGGCCAATAAATTGTGATATTGCTTAACGCCATGAGCAGGGGGCCCATTAGGGAGTTTGTGTTTTAGTGTTTCAGGTGATTATTCATTTTCTTCAAGCTCCAAATAGCTCCTGAAAACCATGTGTTTTTCCTCAGTGTTAATAAAAGCCTAAATGATTCTTCATTAAGGAGCCCATTAAGTATCCTGCCGCTTCTTCGAAGCTCATTAGAGGGGTATTCTTACCACTAAATTATCACATTGGAGTTTTGTAGAAGTCTGAGCAAAGATGCCCTGTTGTGATTAATTCATGATAGATTTTTCTCTTCCTTCCTTGCCGTTGGATTCTGCTAATTTCCTCAAACGCAGTTCTCATACACCAGTTCGAAAGATGCTCCTAGGGCTTTCTTCGTGCCACCCACCAGTGATTAGCCCCAACATCTCTTCATCTAGAAATTAAACCACCAAGTTTTCCATCGGGAAAGCTCTCCTCCTCTTGTGTTTCCAACAGATTGCCTTTGCGGTCTTGGGCGGTTGCTACAGCAATGTTCTATTTAAAATCAGTTTTTGTATTTGTGGGGGGAGGATGAAGTGGGCAATTTACCCCGCTGTATGTTGGGCTGCCCTGTTTCAAAGGAGACCAGATGCAGATAGCCTGGGAGAGTTTCTTCTCCTTGGCACTAAATCAACAAAACACTGAGTTTCTATGAACCAATAACAATAGATACTTAATTGGAAAGGTGGCATTCTATAGCTCTGCAGACGAGTGTGCACATCAATGCTTTCCCTCTGTGCATATCTGGTAGATTGCCTCATGATCAATGACTGTATAGATCTTGGCATTCGGTTTACTGTATATCAAATGATGCTTTTTGTTATGACCTATTGCCCAAACAAATGAATTCTATCTATCCATCCGAGAAATTAAGCACTGGCTGTTTCCAGAACTATGCAAACAGAGGTCTCCCATTAATTTGTCATCTTCCACTAGCCCTTTTCTGATTGCGCAGACATGACACTTGCTTCCCGTATCTGTAGCCCTGTGGCATGAGTGAGGTTGGCTTGTCCAAAGTGGCAAAGGGGTGAACTTGCCCCAAGTGAGCCCATTCATTCCCCATAAAGTGATGGATTCATCCATGAGATCTCAGACGAGAGTCCTCCTTTCATATGAAACCTCCTTTCATGTACACCTGCTTTTGTGCATGTGCTACATCCATAGGGTGTGCACCTTAAAGGCCCTGATTGGAGTGGAGGAGGGGAAAGTGCACTTTCTCATCTCTCCATTGCTCCAATCAGGGCCAGTGGGGGGGTGGGGTGAGAAAGTGTGTTTTCCAGGGCCTCCGGAAAGTATGTAGTTTCCCCAGGGATGTGAATGGCGGCTTTCCCATCTTCTTTAAAAGCCGTTATTCGAGCAGTGTGGGAGGACAGGAAAGTGGAGGCGGCCATGGGAAATTAGGGTGTGCCTGGGCACACCTAGCACACCCAGTTTACACGCCTATGGCTACATCAAAGTGCTGTCATTTGAAATCACGAAGTCCAACATGATGTCATGCATCACCGCATTATGTTGTTTCCCTGTGACCTGCATGTGTGACGTGATGTATACTTGCCCACTGCTGGTCTATGGTAGAGAAAAGAAAATGGACCCGGAGTCCTCCTCCTCCTCCTCCTCCTCCTTTCTTGCAGAACCAGAGCTGCATTGGCAAGAAAGATGAGGGAAGCAGAGGTAGATGCACTGGGATCATTCAAGGGTTAAACCTACCAACTCAGCCCATGCACAGAAATGGCCTTGTTTAGATGCAGAGCGCACTTGCTGCAAAGCTCGCAATCAACTTAATAGGAAGTTCATAATGCATCAACTAAGCTCACTATAAAGGTGAGAAGGATAAATACATGAGCTTTGACCAGCAAGCTGACTAATTAAAAAAAATTAGCATCATCCCTAGTTCAAAGACATGCAGTGGACACCTGGCTGAGTTGGGGAGCAGAATCCAAGCCTACCAGATCCACATTCTGCATTCTTCTTCATGTTTTCTTTGACTGGTGCAATTCCTGCTGAAGTCAGTCATTGGAAACCCCTCAGTGGAAGCCAGTGGAATGCTTTCAGATCTTCCATTGTTTGCTTTCTGCTGCTGGGAAGCCCTCCTGGCCTGAGAGCTGGTTTATATGTTGGATCGATTCTTCCAGATGGGTAGACAGAACTGCAAATGGAAGTAGAGTTGATGTGAAGAAGAAATATAACACTTTTTGCTTTTGCTGATCAGTGGTATTCCTATTGAGAAGTTAACTCCCCATGGTTAGAATTATGGCCCACTGGCTCTCTCCACCATGTCTTTGCACATCTCCGCAGCCCCCCTAATCATTGGGAGATGAATGTCTGCAGTGGGGAGTCATCTCCACTCATGTATGATTTAGATCTAGGGAGGCATGAATCAGAAGTCCTCCAAATTCCATCTTGGTCCATCTTGGATTGCGAGTGTATTCCCCTCCTTCCACATGAAAATCCATGTATATTTTCATTCTTCAAAATGTGTGCATCTATGGCGTGCATTCTTCTCCCATTGACCTTGCACATATTTGGGCACATTTTTCAAAAGTACGCCTTCTTTCATGCACGTTTCCCAAATGTACACATGCTGTCAAACACATTTTTTTTGGGGGGGGGCTCTATGAATCACACAGCAAGCTCAGAAATGTATGAAGCTTGGGCACATAAGGCATCTGAGTCTGTGTTTGGTTTGAAAGGTTTGAACTGGGAAATCCTGAGTAAAAGAGAACTGAATTTCTCATACATCCCTATTTAGATCCAGGGGTGATGGTGGAAATCAGACATCTAAATTGCACGGGGAACTTACATTAGTACAGACATCTCCCCATGGCAGAAGTTACCCGTCCAACCCAAGGAGAGAGACAGGGATGGGCAATGGAGGGGGCAGGGAGCAAGGGGCCCTCCTCCCCTCCCCCTGGTGATGTGTCCATATGTGAGTACTTCTGAGTAGGGCTACAGTATGGGGATTATGGCAAGGACAGACTGGGGATATAAACAGGTTCGGGGGGGCAAAAATCAGAATTTCTCTCTGCTTTCCCCAGTTTCCTTTTAAACCTATGGAAAAGGAGCTATGCTTGGGTGGGGGAAACACAAACCATACCGTTATGCTGCAATTTTTCCAGCAAGTATTCAAATCTCTTTTTGTGGTGCATTATATGCTCGGCTTTCTGAACAATCAATGGCCATAAACGATGTTTGCGTCTCGCCGTCATAGCTGGGGATGAAGCAAGGGGGAATCTGTCTGGCCGAACTGCAGGGAGCAGGAAGGCCGCCGCCGCACAATTATTTACATCCACGCCAGAGCCAGGGAGGAATTAAGTGCATTAACAGAGCTGACAGGCTCTCTTCAGAATGGCGCTTTAAACAGTATAGGGACTGTTATAGGGACGCCATTTGTCTTCTATATGCTGCGGCTCTTCAGTGAGGACGGCTGGAGAAATAGTTTGCTTCTTCTGCAAGATTTAGTTCTGTAGAACGAGAGCATCAAAGCCGGGACAGAAAATTGGGAGGCACAGGTTTGAGTTGGTTTTCAGAATGCCCCACGTAGCACAAGTCAACTTTTTGGGACCAGTTGAGCACTGGCGTGTTGGCCAGCAATCCTACTGCCTCGCCTCGCCTCACCTGATTCCATAAGTTTGGGTGAAGGACGGGTTGCCAATAATTAACAAATTAATTTAATTATATTTTAATCTACCCATTAACCAGCATCCTCTGGACAGATTACAGACAGGTTAGAGTGTTGGGTTGAGGCTCAGGAGACCCGGGTTCTAGATCCCACCTGCCCATGATGCTCACTGGGTGACAGTTACTGACTCTCAGCTTGACTTCCCTAGGGATGGCACGAGAGTCTGGTTGGGGGGGTTGAGCTCAGCTGGTTTCTGCCTGCACGGCCCCCTAGCCCCCAGTCCGTGGACCCCCGTGCTTGATTGACTGGACTCATGCTGAGTCAGGGAAGTGCGTGGATCCCCTCTTACCCGCGAGCCGCCATTTTGCAGAAAATCACGGGTAAGCATTTTACATAAATTGCCAATTTGCACAAATGGTGGCCGTTAATAGGACCTTTTATGAAACATTACAGGTGTAAATAGTCTAATTTGGACCGAAGGCCATGTGATTTCTTCTTTTAGACTGACTCCAACCAGTTCTGTGGGGCTCCAGGCCTTCCCAATGTTCTCAGTGGAAAGGTTTGCTTTCTCTCCTGTGCGATCACATTTTTAAAATAATAATAATAATTCAATGTTTTTATTTTCACATAAACACATGACAAGAACAAGAAAATGACACATGCACAGTGCCATAGAGCTTCTCAGCATTTCAGGCCTTCTCCAGTGACTTGGGTAGATCATATGTTGTCCAAGTGCACGGACATTGTTCATGTACTGGAGTGGGAGGATCTTTTCAAACTTTATGCTGCTTGGATGGAGGGCCGTAAGTCGATGATGGCTTGTTGGCAAATACAACAAATGGATACCAAGTACTGACAAACAAATCATGCTTTTCTAAGCTGTTGAGTGCTCTGATTTTGTGCATTTTCAGGAAATGCAATTTGCCATATTCTATCGACCGACCTTCTCACAGATAGTCCCTTGGTGGATTTCCAATATTTTACTACTCCTAGCCTGGCAGCTGCCAAGAATAAACTGATATGGTTCTTATGCAGTTTTTTTTTTAAAAAAATTGCATCTTCAAATATTAATAATGAAGTTAGAGCAAAGGATTTATGTACCACTTGATGCACAATGGCACCTTCTTCTTCTTCTGCTCCTCCTCCTCTTTCACTGTCATGTCAGAGATAGTTTTGAAGAATGCGATACTAGTATAAAGCCACAGTAGGAGGCTAACACCCTAAGGGGTTTAAAGACCATCTTATTCTGCACTGCCTTCAGCAATGAGGTGGCTGAGATATGTTGATATGATGTAGTTTGCATGAAGTGCCATCTGTGCATCTTCCCCGGTCGCTGCCAACATTACAGTGAGTGCTGGGTGGCTTTAACTTGAGTCCCACTGAGAACCAGGGATGCCCATTTCCAGACTGAACGTCCACCCTGCTTTTGACCCTGATATTGTTCCATGAGTTACAGGTTACAGGTGAGGGACACCCATCCCGCTTGGTCACATTTGTTGAATGCCACCTTCCCCAACTTAGTCCTCTCCAAAGGTTTTTGATTACAACCCCTAGAATCCTTGACCATTGGTCATGCTGGCTGGGGTTGATGGGAGTTGAAATCCAAAACATATGGAAGGCACCAGGTTGTGGAAATTTAGTTTAATGAGTATGTAAATGTTAAATATAGTGGGAGATCTAGGGCTTTTCCCTTTTTCAATTAAGGGGAAGGTAAATCTTAGAATTTGGGGAGATTCTTTTTTTACATCCAGCTGGGGTGAATATCTTGCAAAGGGGTGTCTAATTTAGCTTGACTTATAGGGTTTCCTCTTTCAAAGGGTCCCCAGTCTGGAAAATGCCCTTTCCTCTCCCTTTATTGGGGATAGTTGTTCAGATTGGTAAATAGTGGATGGTCTAAGAGGGTCATGAGGGTGAGTTGTGTAGAGCCAGTGCTCTTGGGCAAAGCACCTCCATGGTCACCAGATCCTCTTGTTCCTTCTCCTGTTTCTCATCCGTGGTGCCACTTGCTTGCTTGATGGCCAGAGAGCCAGGAAGCAAGTAGGCAGCGGCCATCTCCTGCTCTGTCTCACTATCACCGTTGTCCGGGCCAGAGTGGGAAGCAGGAGAACAAGGAGATTGCAATGGAGAAGAAGAGGAGCAACTCTAGCGGGTCTTGTTAGTGGACCTCTGCAGGGTGGTGGTGGGCCCCACTGGGTGCTTGACTATCCTACCCTTGATGCCAACTCCGTGAGCCCCCACCAAAGGAAGTGAGGCAGGTGGCTACCAGAAGGACGGCCTTCTCTGCTGTGGAATGAGCTAGAGAGGTTCTCCTGGCACCTACGTTGTACTCTTTTTGATGCCAGGTGAAGACCTTTTCATTTCCCCAGTATTTTAACAGTTTATTATCTTAGTCTTTTAACTTTGCTGTTTTAAAGCTGTGTTTTAAATCTGTATGAATCTCTGCATTGCTGCTCGGTTTTATATTGTGTTTTTATATTTTGGTTTTAAACTGTGGTTTGTATTGTACTTTGAATTGTACTTCATGGTTTAAATTTTTGTGAACCGCCTATTGGGTGGTATACAAATGTAATCAATCAATCAATCAATCAATCAATAAACAAACTCTGGATGGAGTTAGAGTCTTTGCCCACAATCACTAGCTTTTCAGGGTAGTGGAGAGAAAGCGGTTATGAATTTTGACTAAAAGGGTGGAAGAAAGTGATATAAAGGGGAGGACTTGCTGAAAGGGACTTTCAACCAGGCGCTCCATCAAGACCCACTGAACTGAGCAATCACCCCATATAATAAGCATCAAATGTTTGACTTGAAAGGCTGTGAAATATAATGTAAGATGAGGCACTTTGAAGCCAAGGCTTTGAAGATGTCTAATACAGAGTACTTCTGGTGATACCCGATGTTTTCCCTGTGCATCTTCTGTCAGGACTTCAAGCTTCTCTCAGAGATCAGTGTTAGAAGCATCATATCCTTGTATTCTCTTTTCTTACCCCCTCTTTGTGTATTCACTGATGAGAGCTTGAATTGAACATGGCCTCAGGCTGGGATATAGAACCCTTTGCAAAGGGTAGATCTATCACCCTGGCTATAGATGCTTTTACTCTAGAACTGTCTTCAGTGACAGAACCAGGAAGAGAAGTCAGCGCATTGGCTAATGTGGATGTTAGGCGGTATGAGGTCTCCCACAATGCCTACCATGAAGGCTGAGAGCCAGATGCGACAGGGCCTTTTCTGCGGTGGCACCTTGACTATGGAGCTCCCTCCCAAGGAAGGTCAGCTTGGATCCATCTGTACTGGGTTTTAGATGGCAGTAAAAACTTCACTGTTTTGCCAGGGCTTTGATGGATTTTAATCTTGTTCTAACTTGTTTGGGGCTTGTATTCTGTCGTGATTTGATTTATTGTATTGTTTTACATTATACATTGCTGTTGAGGGCCCTAGTGGGCAGAAAAGGGATTTATCAATATTTTTTTTAACACACAAGCAAATCAATTAACAAACAAACAAAAACAAGGCAGAATTTCCTGCCTCCTGAATATCAGGGATCCTGGGATGGAAGCTGCTGCCGTCGAGCTCTGTTTTCAGTTACTGTTGTCCATGGTCCTGAAAATCACAAGCATAAATGAGGATGAGAGTCTTGACGGCCCAGATTCTGAAAGATCCTATGCTTTTTCAGGCTGGCCCTCTTGAGCTGCCATTGATACGTGCACTTACTTGGAAGTAAGCCCCACTGAATTCACTGGGGCTTGCTTTTGAATAGACAATCACAGGATGGTGCTGTTTAGCTGGTCGGACCATTGCTGGTTTATTGGAGTGCTTTGCAGAGGATGCAGAGCCAAGCCAGGGAAGTGCTTTTGCAGGAGAGGTAATGCAGCTTGATTTCCCACCACCTGAAAGTTTATGAGCATTCCCTAAGGCTCTGGGAACAACACACCGGTACTTAACTAACATATTCAGATTCAATAAAGAGCTGGTTGACACTTTCTGGGCACCCTCTCTCTCTCTCTCCTTCTCGCCCTTAGTGCCAAGTGACTATTTTGATCCTTAATGAAGCTGGTGCTATTGGGGCCTCTTATCTGGAGGCTCCTGCAAAATTGCTTTCAAATTGTTTTAAAATTGGGTTTTGACTCCTGAGCCTCAAAATCAAGACAGCAACGCTGTAAGTAGGGACGAGTTTTCGCAGGGGGCAGGCTGGGTGAGAGAGGGGATGGATGCCCACAAAACTGCCATGGGGGCTCAGAGGAAAAATGGAAAGTGAGAAGAGAAGGGAGAAACGCTGAGCCAAACCATACCTGGGTTGGACCCGTCTCCCCTGCAGCTGAGGAGAGAAGCAGGAGGGAAGGAAATGGAGGGGATATGGAACAACAAAGCACAAGCGAAGCTGCAACAAAATGTTGCGGTATGGAGTGCTCCCGTTCAGGCATGCTGTCTCCCAGGATATTCCATCCAATCCCTGTGTCCTCTACAGTTTTCTGTTTTCTTCCTTGACAGTCAGCCAGCATCCTGTATCCACTGAGCACGCTTAGTCCTCATTGGGTTGTTTTGGGTTCCTTCTCCCTGAAACTTTCCCCATCATTTTTCTTTGTATGTCTGCAAGCCTTGGGTTTCCCCTGAGGCTGCCAATACTTTCCTCTTGTGCGTGGGTGGGTGGTACAGTTTGGGCTACCTAAACAACAGTACTCACAGCCTGGACATTCAAAATAGAGGGACTGATAATAAACAGCTTGGTTGCTTTAAACCACCCAGGAGTAAGGATGTGCAGATCAGCAAAGCCTGAGCTCTCTCTGATTGAAGTCTGTATCAAATGGAAACCTTCCCCCCTTTTTCGCATGAATATCTGTCCGTATTTTTGTGTACATTTTTTTTCCAAATGTATGCATCAGTTGTGTGCATTTTTGAAATGTATGCATTTCTTCCCATTGATTGAAGTGTATTTGTGTGCATTTTTGAAAATGATATATGCAGTCAAACACTTTTTATTTGGTCCATGAATCACATTGTAAGCTCAGGATTTTTGGGGGATCGAGAACAGATTGCAGCCAGGTCTGTGTTTGGACTAGAAGGTGTGAACGGGTAAATCCTGATCAAACCCAAAACATCCCTACCCAGAAGGCACATTTCAGAAGCTATTATTGTGGGCAGGGAACATCACCTGACCCCATTCTAGCCAACTGGTGTGAAGGAACATCCTTGAGATGGCATGGCACCTGTTCTCCTTGCAAGTTTGGTTCTTGGCCCAAGCTAGGTGGTGATGCACAGGCTGCAATCCCCATTCTCCATCCCAAAGTGACTGGCCCAAAGTCACCCAGTGAGTTTGACTCAGCTTTTCTGAGTCCCAGTCCAACATGCCAACCACTATGCCGCTCTGGCTCTATTTAATGCTTGCATAACCTGCAAAGCAGTATTCCCCAATCTGGTACCCTCCAGGTGGGTTTGACTACCCCAGCCAACAGGGACTATGCTAGGGTTCATGGGAGTTGTAGTTCAACCCATCTAGGTTGGAGAAGGCTGCACTGTGTCTTGCAAGCAAAATGCACTCCTGCTTCTTCAACCAACGTCTGGCACAAGACAGTATCCGCCTGAATTAGTCGATAGCCCAAAGTTTGGGTTCTGGGAGGGGCAGAGGCTTGCTTGGGAGGGTCTTGTCTGTCACTGATCCAGCCAGAACTGCCCACCCGCCATCTCTGGGAACAGGAACACCGTTTAAGCAAGTTCATAATGACAGCCCAGCCTTCTCCCAACAGATGCCTTGGCAATAATATCCTGGAGTGGCAAGTGAGTGGAATAAATCAGCTTTTACCAACCCATAAACTCATAGAGGGGAATGTAAACCAATTTTGAGTCTCGTTGAGGTGCATTGAGATTTCACAGCGTGGCACGAAGCTTGAGTGGGTTCTGAAATTGCTCTTGAGCTACGCAATCCGTCTTTCTCTTGCAGTTGCAGCCAGGAAGGCTGTCGTTAACCCTGACGCTTGTGGAGCATGCACACACCTACACACACACACACAAACACTTTTGCACAAACCAAGAGCTTGTGTATTGTGGCCGGGATCCAGAGAGCGGTTTTGGCCCAGGCAAGGGCTGCCTGCCATTCCAATAATGTTTTTGACACACTTTTGAAAGCCGCCTCAATTTTAAAGTACGATTCCCAAGCCCATTGATATGTACACAAGTCAATTCAGTTCCCGTCACTCTCACCCTTAACTACCATGTGACCAAGATATAGAACCTTAGGCCGGGACTGTGCAGATGAAGGGGAGGGGCTACAGAAATAGGGGCAAGGTTGATTCTCGAGTGTCTTCCACTGGATTCTATGGGTCAAGGAAAATCAGAGGCAACAAAGATGAGTAGACCAGATCTGCTACTCACTCCAGACACTGGGATCACCTGGAAAAGCTTTAGCAGGAGTCCGTGAAATGCAAAGGCCCTCCTTCCACACAAATGGCATTTGACTTAATGATAGCATTTTGCTCGTGAAGATGTATGTGCAAGTCTTGTAATAATCATTTTGTTGCATGTGTGTGCATCACACACACACACACACACACACACACACAGTTTGGAAGTGTACATGTTTTGGTTAAAAAAAAAAACACCTCCAAAACGGTGATCTCATTTACTTGCCCTATACTAAAAACTTATTTTTTTTTCCAGTAAGGAAAAATGTGTGTGAGCACAACAGTTATGTAGCATTCCCATTACTGGACTAGAGGAGCCTTTGCTCTGACCCTGCAGGGCTCTTCCTATGTCCTTATGACCATGATGGGTAAATGGAAACTCCATGCTCAGAGGTAGAATACCAGTTCTTGGGGACATACAACAGAGTAAGGCTATTCCTGCTTCACTCGTGGGCTTCCCGGAGGCATCTGGTTTGCCACTGTTGTGAACAGGGTGCTGGGCTAGATGGACCTCTCGTCTGATCCAGAAGGGCTCTTATGCACATCCTGTCAAAATCATAGCCTTGAATTGAACAGATCTGCCTTCTCGCCTTTCTGTGGCGTAGGATTTTGCTGGCTTCATTGCTGCCCTCCACCGCAGCAGTGGCTGAATTTCCATGTGGAACAAAAGGTATTCACTGGGTAAAGACATCTGCACTGGAAGGTGCTGGCCAAATGACAGCTACAACGACCATCACACATGCATATAGGTTTAGATGGCCCAAGTCCATAGAAGCGATGCAGTTTCTCCAAGCGTTTGCTCTTTAGCTGCAAACACAACGTTTGCAAAGGGCAAGCCTGGTCGAGCTGGATTGGTGGAGTGCAGAGAACATTAAGGGCTACTGTCACTCAGTAAATAGTGTCAGGAGACTCCCTGGGAGACGCGGGACAGGGCAATCAGTGCTACGGACATGGATCAGGGGATCAGGACTGAGGGATGCATGAGGAGCTGCCCTTTGAGGATTGCCTTGTCCTCGCTGGCTGATGGGGATGGCGACACTACCAATGAGCCACACAAAGAGAAGCAGTGTTTCCAGCGAAGCCAAGCGGATCTATGCTGTGCAGCAACGTCCACGGTTCTGCGTCACCGACCAGCTCCCCAGGCTGCCTGGAGAAACGAGGCAGGGGCCTGCAGGGTCTGTTTTCCAGGCCGATAAGCAAAGCTCAGATGGTGGTGGCCTCGGATACGCTAATCTAAGGCCTGAACTCAGGGATTCGGGCTTAGCGCAGAAGGTTAAACTCTGTAAGTGGGGTGGTTGAATTTTCTTCTATTCAACCTCCCATGGCCCACTAAACATGCTCTCAAGTTACAAAGAAAGAGAGCAAACGCAGTATATCCTAACAGCTAACGCATGATTATTCTGTGTTAAACCTTTCTGCAATGCATTCTTGCTTTGCACACATCAGGTGTCAGGTTTAGTCTTCAGCTATAATGGAACTCAGCTCACATGGCTGGAAGAGGCCACCACCCATCAGAGGAGACATTGCCTTGGTAGAGGAACCCCCCCCCCCACCCCATGGTACTCTTCATCCTTGGCCTAGCTCCACACCCCACTGTATTCAATAGTAATTTCTCTCATGTGAGTACAGGATTGCAGCCTTAACAGATGATATACGCCATCCTTTAGAGGCCAACAGGAGGAAACGATTAAGCCATCCAACCAATAGTCTGACTCGATTTGAGGCTGCTGAATATGTTCAAGGTCAAACCAAGGTCCACCTAGTCCAGATTTCTTGGAAGGAACCTCAGCAATTGACAGGCCAATGGAAATTGACTAGAAGCCCACCCAGTGAATGAGGGTATCTCTTTTGCCCACCAGGTTTGCCCTGCCATTGGGCCCAGCCACGATTGGAATGTGGCCTCAAGAGCTTCTCCAAAGAATTTGGCCCTCCAGCTGAAAAAAGGTTGTGCACCCTTGCCATAAAAGCTTTAGCTATTACATTTCTGCATGCAATGACTTTGTTAAAGACACGGCCTTATATGATGCACTTATATAACACACACATTTCAAAGCGTGGTAGTGGTAGTGTCTCATGATAAATGCTGATCATAGCAAATTTAAGGCAAGCTGGAAGCAGGAGATCCCCCTTCTGAAAATGGCTTCAGAGTTTAGACATTTCTCTCTCTCATAATACCAGAATCCAGCAGAGTCATCCCATGAAGCTGATAGGTGGGAGATTCAGGACAGATCAAAGGAAGGACTTCTTCACACAGCACAGAGTTAAACTATGGAACTCACTACCACATTTTGGATGGCTTTAAAAGGGGGTTAGACAAATTCCTGGAGGAGAAGGCTACTAGTCCTGATGGCTATGTACTACCTCCACTATCTGAGGCAGTACGTCTACATATACCAGTTGGGTAGCGTGCTGTTGCACCTGTGTCCTGCTTGTGGGTTCCTAGTCAACAGCTGGTTGGCCATTGTGTGAACAGAGTGCTGGACTAGATGGACTCTGGGTCTGATCCAGCCTCAGGGCTCTTCTTGTGTTCTTATGTTTTTAGGGCCCTCTTCCCTCCCTCTTTCTTTTTTCTTGTGTGTCATATATTTTTAGATTTCATGCCTGCTGGCACTGGCAGGGACTTTCTTGTTTTACCGATTGTATGCAAGCCGTTTTGGCTGAGGAGGAGGATAAAAATGTTTTTTTTTTAAAAAAACAAAAACAAATAATAATCAAATAAAGAACAGTTGCTTCAGTGGCTGTTGATTCTGAGCTCAGCATACTGTCAGGGGAGGCTGGCTTTTGCAGAACCTAGAACTGAGGCCGTGTGGGTGGGGTGCTATTTGGTGGAGAGCACCCACAGCTTTGAATCAGAACACTTACTTTGGCTTTCTCTTCATTCTGGGGGTGTCATTACAGAGATGACGTTGTGCTATTCCCTTCCCCAAACTAGAGAACGTCTAGGCATCCAGTCCAGTGCTTTGTGGGTGAGCGTAAACATGTTTCCTCATGTCAAGTTCGTCTTTACAGGAAACAAATGTCCAACCGATGTGTAATTAACCCAGTTAGCAGAGACATTGATCCATGGTAAATCTGCGAAACTGGCTTATTATCTGCGGTGCTAATTAGCCGGGGAGAAGCAGACAGTGGAATCCTGCTGGAAAAGCAGAGGTTGCAGGGTGGAGGATGAGGAGGAGAGAGAAAGCATCTCAGCCTCGATCCTTCCCCTCTACCATTCATTCACTGGCATGGGAGGGCTGGTTTATACAAGATCCATTGAACTGTTGCTTGATGGAAGAAAGTGGGCTTGTTTGTTTTTAAAAAAAGTTTTAAAAGAGTGACATGAGGGTTCATATTTCCCCAGATCTCACATGACATGGAACCCTTGCCAGTGTGACCCACAAGTTTGGGGGCTAGTGGTTTTCCTTATTGATGGTTGAGGAGAGAGGAGGGTTGTTAAGCAACCAGTGTTTTAAAGGTCTAACCAGTAAATCTTTGGACTCGGTTAGGAAACCAGCAGCGGCTCTAAAAAGCTAATAATATCCAGATTCTGAGTGGCTCCACCATTTCAGTGACAAATAACAATAGAGTTGGGCAGCCCTCCCTTGTTGTCAAGATGGCCTCAAGGCATCTTATGCTAGAAAACACTAAAATGCAATAAAACGGTAGAACTAGCAAGTTTTAATTACCAAAACCCCAAACCATTAGTGTGTGTGTGTGTGTGACGATGGTGGGTAAAAGTTATTCATAAAAGGACTTTAGAACCAAAAATGAACAAAGAAGACATCAGGAAGACATATCTAGGGAGGAGCTTCCAAAATTTAGATGCCTCCACAGAGATGGCCCTTTCTCTACTAATCACCTGACCTTAGAAGGCCCTGACATGATGACTTTAATTCAGGGATGGGCCTCATGTGGCTCTCCAGGTCTTTTGGCATATAACTCCCATCATCCCACACCATTGGCTATGCTGGCTAAGAATGGTGGGAACTGTAGGCCAAGACATCTGGAAGGCCACAATTTGCTGCCCCCTGGTGGACAGGTTCACTTGGGAGAAAGTGGCCTGCAAGGGTTTTGTGCTGGGCTCCACCTACCTGGGCTTCACCAAAGAAGTTAGCCGGTATTCACGAAACCAGATGTTGGCAGTCCTGTAGGGGGAAGGCAACCTGTGCACACTTCAATATACATCTTATGATTCAACAGGCCTGCAGCTGACCCCTGGATGGCCCAGAGGTTGAAGTGCTTGGGGGGTTATTTCAATGTATGCCAAAGGCCTGGTTTTTAAAGCATGGGGTTACTTAACCTTATCGGCACCAGCTAACTACTGTTAGCTTCATAAGGATAGCGGTTCAACAAAACCAGAGGTGATTAACCTCAGGCCTGCAGGCGACAACTAACCTTCCTGGGGTCCAAACTTGCCCCCTTTCCCCTGGCCATAGCTCATTTGTTGGTTTCTTGGCCTCTGCATAGCATTTTCCCCATTCTAAAAAAGTGGAAACATCTCTCCCTAGGCTGAGTTACTGGTCATGAAAGGTTTAAGCAAAATTACGCTGGTTATTTTCTTGAATATGGTCCATATTTTAGCTATTATGCAACCTTTGCCTTTGGCCTAGGCCAGCCTACTACTGGAATGTGGAACCCAAGAGCTTCTTTCAAATCAAATTCGGCCCTTGGACTGAAAGAAGCTCAACACCTCTGATCTAAATGCACAGATAAATAAGGCCATGGCAGGATTGAACCAAAGGTGGGGAAAAAAAACCCTGGCCTGAGCTGAGGATGAACTGGAGCGGCTTGTCACCTGACCCTTCCCAGGTGCCCCTTTAAACCAAACACCCTTTTCTGCTTCCTGCACAAGCGAGGCCGTGAATAAGGCATCCACATATTGAACGCGAAGGTCCAATTTGCAGATACTTACGAGGCGAAGCAATAGCAAGAAAATAGATTGGAAAGGCAATAACCGATCAAGAATGTCTCTCCAATCCAGAAAGGAGCTCAGGGTTGTCCGCGAGGAAGAGAAAATGATGCGTTATCCACTCGCTGCCCTCAGAGCTGTTACGGCAACATTTAACGTTTGGGAGAAGAAGCCCAATTTGCTCATTGCCCTGATGGGATATGAAAGGTAGGATGGCGGTATACCGCAGAGCCGTTGACCTTGCTCCAGCACAATTACTGATCCGCAGCTGTTAGTGAACGTTCCAAAACACCAGAGTCATTATGGGGAGCAGCCTGGTAAGCAATTAGACTGCAGCGTATTACCAGCTATGTTACTGCTTCTGGAAGATGCGCAGGGAAAATGTACTTCTGACTATGTGGCCTGCAGGCATTTCCCTGCACAGAACCCCATGCTGTGTAGGGGGGAAAATGCATGTAGCAGGACAGAGAGAGATGCAGAAAGGCGGAAAGGTTAGAGGGGGTCAGGGACCCTGTGGGCAAACTCATATTCTCAACCCTGCGTTTACTGCATTACACAGTATCACTGAACTTCAGGCACAGGGATCACATCTGGCCAACTGGAGGCCCCAATTCAGCCATCTGGGGTTCCCCAGATAGACACACCCCTTTTCCTGACCCCGCCACCTTTTTCTTGACTGCCAATCATTTTGTAGTTTCCAGACTTTTGCATGCTTTTTCCCCATTCTAAAAAGTTGAAATCCCTCTCCGAAGGCTTAGCGTTAGCGACACATGCTATCAAATGGACTTGCTTTGGGGACCGCGGATCACATTTCGAACTCGGAAATGTACGGACGTTGACTGCAGATGGCATCTGAGTCCGTGTTCGGTCCAAAAGGTGTGAAGTGAGTAATTCCTGATCAAAAATGAACTGAACCACATTTCTCATACATCCCTATTCAGGGGAGAATCGGCAGAAAGATGAAGAGAAATCTCTCTGTATTCAAGTTTGCCTTTGCAGCCTCTCAACCCCCAGCTACTTCACCCCCTTTACCACACAGCCGGGGGAGGGGGAGACGGAGGGGCTGTGGAAGACATTCAATGGGCAGCGGAAGGGTTAAGCATCCTGATCTCACCTGCCATTTCTCCCCTAAAAGTACCCTTCTCATTAACTGCTACTGAGCAAGCACGCATTCTGCTTAAAACACGGGTGGGGAATGGAGGGCTGTCCAGACGCTGTTGGGCTACAACACTCATCCATCCAAGCCAGCATTGCCAGGGGTCAGGGAGCTCTCCGCCTCTTCACCCCCTGGCCTGTTGGTTTAAAACACCTCTTTCCTACCCTGCTCTTCATTATACAGATTTCAGGGTGGTGTGCGGCATATACCACCCCTCCCCAAACCAAGAGAACAGCAGACGAAACTTTAAAATGGACCAAAACAGGCAGCCCAGCTGCTTTTTCATTCAGTATGTAATTTTTGCTCTTCAAGGAAGAGTAAATAATGGAAGGGAGAGAGAGAGAAAGGGATGACAAAAGGGGAGAGCGAGCCAGGCTGTGCTGAAATGGATAGACAGCCTCTGTTTTCATGGAGGTGCTCTGCTCCTCCTGTGTGCAGGTTACCCATATAAATGAGCATTAATTAATACAAAGACAGCTGCTTTAATGACTCTTTTGGCCTCTCATTTGTAACCTCCCGGCCCAGCAGGTGCTTGGCCTCTAACACAGCTGGGCTGGCTGTAAGCAGCTCCACCGCAGATAATTCATTACCGATGTGGCGCGGGTTAAACAAATAACCCTCCTCTGCATTTCTCTCGATAGCCAGCTCCTGGTTTTTAACGACGGGCTCTCTCTCCAGTTTGAGGAAAGATGCAATTCCAAGATGGGTGCAGAAGGTGGCGTAGCTTCCCCCTGCTGTGACTGTTTCTGCTCTCTCTTCATACCCTCACATGAGAAAGAGAGAGAGACAGTCCTGTATATTTGCTAAAGTATAGGGTGACCGTATGGAAAGGAGGACAGGGCTCCTGTATCTTGAACACTTGAACAGAAAAGGGAATTTCAGCAGGTGTCCTTTGTATGCATGCAGCACCTGGTGAAATGCCCTCTTCATCACAACAGTTAAAGCTGCAGGAGCCCTGCCCTCTGTTGTATCTGTTCACTCAGGCTATACTCCTGCAGCTTTAACTGTTGTGATGAAGAGGGAATTTCAGCAGGCGTTGCATGCATACAAAGGACACCTGCTGAAATTCCCTTTTCTATGCAACTGTTCAAGATACAGGAGCCGTGTCCTCCTTTCCATATGGTCAGCCTACTAAAGTAACTGTGTTTGGGCCACAGTGTAAAGGGAAATCTAAAGTGATATACACAGCTCGAACTTCTGGCGTGAAACCGAATCCTTTCTTTGTCCATGGGACATGTCATGAAGATAGAAGGCGTCATTCTCTACGCCACCTTATTGATGATGTAAGCACTGTGGACGGCATGTAGGATGCATATTTGCTGGTATAGCCCTGATCCCCTCCCTCAAGCCATCCAAAGATTTTTTTCCCCTACATGGTTGAATCTCCAAACACCTTATCTCAGGTGTGGAGAAACCTTTCCAGTCTGGGACAGGTCTCAGGGGTGATATCCCTTTTGTGGCTGTGACCAAAGGCAAAATCACCCAAATGTGATGATTACTGATGATTATTAAGCTTTCTCACATACACAGGATAAGACTTTGCATGTCTGTTCATAAGAAAGCAAGGCAACTTCTACAGGCCCACTAGAAATAAGCCGGACATGCCTCAGAAGCAATTAGGATTGAATCACTCAGCAACTTCCTTCCCCAAGCCCTGCAGTTCTTCCCTACAGGGAATGGCTCTTATCTCGGATCAGCAGCTGATCAGAGACAAGAGCTTTCCTCTTCTGCACCATGATAAAAGGCTTCCTTTCTCACTGTGCAGCATGGAAAAGTGCTCATCTCTGACCAGCTGCTGTGGAAGGCGCTGGCAGGCTGGAAGGGGAACCCTTGTGGGGTGGAAATTCCCCACCCTGTCCTATATGCTTGGCACAGGGAGTAGAGTGGGAGCTGAGTTGAATGTAATGCCAGAAGTGGCCATGAGTTGCATTGGTATTGGGCCCTTTTGGTACACACACAGGCTGTGACTCATGAGGCGTGTACTGGGTGTCCAACATCTTGTACAGAAAGCAAGAGGTTAAGCGACACTCAGTCAGGGCATTGAGTCAGGTCTACATACTGTCTGCCTCTCCGGATCCATACTACCTGTTCCTTGAGGCTGTAGCCTAGAGGCAAAACCAGCCCGGGGCAGAGAAGTAGTACAAGACCTGCACTGATTTGGAGTAGTGTAGTGAAAAAGTCCAACTGAATTATTATTGTGTCTGGGACATTCTTCAAGCTACACTTATTGAATAAAGAAGAACTGGGAATCAATTTTTGCTCCCCCCCCCCCTCTGCCAGGGGAACGGCGGACACTTGGGAACCCTTCAGCATTTGCCACGGCGCAGTAATTATGTGAAAGCCCCTATCACCACTGACATGTGTTCTGTTTGTACGGCATGGGACTTGCTGCTTGTTTAACAATGCGCAGAGCATTGTTCTGGCTGGAATCATTACACCACAAAATTGATATTGCTCATATGCAGAGGCCTAGGAGATAAGCCGCATGGCTTCTGCACAATGTCAGGCCTTGATACCATCGTCACAGGGGGAAATTAAAAAGCCCTCGCTGTGTCAGTAAAACTCAATGTGCCCAAAGGTACGTTGGCGGCTCCCAATGAGACTGACAAGGGAGGGGGGGGGTGCTGTGCGGCACTGTGTGTGTGTGTGAGAGAGAGAGAGATCGCGAGAGATCAAAGGCAAGGGTGCCTGCAAATGAAGAAGAAGAATTCATACTGTTATCCATGTCTTTGAACAGGAGTTGTGAAAGTCTCATGGTATCAAGAGGGAGCAGAAGAGCAACCTTTTTCCGTGGGTGAAACTGGGTCTTCTCAGAGACACTCAAATTGCTCATGGTCATTTAATTTCATGTATCCATGCTAGGCATTTCCACATCTCTCCCTGCATCCCATCCCAAGGGAGCAACCAAATATGCAAAGCCAGAGAAAAATGGCCAGATTAGGGGGGGGGCAGTTGTCCTCCTTTACAAAAGACAGTCCTCTGTTTTGGAGAGCTGGCAGAAGACAGTCCTCTCTTTGAAGGTCTCCATATCTAGTTTAAAATCAAAGAACCAGAAGGAGGGAGAGACCAGGGTCCTCAGAGCTGCCCATCAAAAGTTAGCACCTGGACAGCATGCTGAGCAGGGAACACAAGACATCTGGTCACCTTCTCCACTATGGCAAATGTCTTGTATTTTTATTCAGTTCTGAAGGGCACAATCTTATGGGATGCGCCCCGGGTACTTGTTGTAACCCTCTGAACTTGGAGGCTCACATGTATCCAATGCAGAGCAGGAGGCACCTTGCTTTTTAGCTAGACGGTTTCACTCGTCTAGAGGCAGGTTTGGGGAGGGGGAGGGAAGGAGGCGAGGGATAGCAGGGGATATCTTGTAGCCCCCCTCCCCATCATCAGTCTCCTCCTCTCTCCTGGAATGCCACCTTTTCCCCATCACTGCGCTCTGTTTTGTGAGCAGAGAGAGGTAGTCGGCAGGGTTCCCTCTGTGTCAGTGAGGAGGGGGGGAGGAGGAGGGGGAGGATGCCATGGTGTGGCCTACGAGGTATAAATGTGCAAGAGGGATACAGCATCGCTATGATGGGACTGTAATGTGTAGATGTTGCTCCAGTTCAGCTTTACCCTGATTCCTTCTCCTCTAATGCCCTATTGCTAGCCAGGCTGCCAGGACATCCTGCCTGGCCTGTCCCATTCTGCCCCCAATACATTTTCCTGCCTGCAGTGAAGCCCAACTGGCATCAACGCCCCCTACCACTGGGGGCAGCCCTTAAAAAACTCTGGCTGCATCCTTCAGATGCACCCAGACTGCCTGGCTGCCCATGACCACTTGCCTACTTCCCCCATACTGCCCCCATGCCAAGGTCTGGCCCTCTTCACACTCTGTGAGCAGTGTGTGTGTGTGAGTGAAGGAGACCTACAGAATACACGGGAGATTGCATGCCGTTGGGTATTCAGGATGTGTTGCTGAACCATTTCCCCCCCCCCCTCCCCCCGTATTATTCACTTCTGGAGCGCTGCTAACATACAAATTGTTTTACCTGCCACCTCCCATTCATCGTCACAGTGGGTTATGTTTTATTCCAAATCTTTGGATAAGGGATTCCAACTGGGAGACAGTGGTTGCTGAAGGCTATCCCATCAGCTGGTAGAAGAGGGATTTGAACTAGACTGGCCACAGAGAGCATAAGAGCAGCCCTGCTGGATCAGCCCAAGAGTTCATCGAAGCCCAGCATCCTGTTTCTCCATCAGTGGTTCTGGGAAGCCCAGAAGCAGGACATGAGGGCAATAGCAGCCTCCCACAGCAAAGAATATGCAAAGGCATGCTGCCGTTGATCCTGAAGCTAGCATGTAGCCAGCATGGCTAATAGCCATTGGAAAATTTCACTAGTTTCACCTACAATGAAACGTTGGGGCAAATTTGGAGGCTCCTGCTTTGGTGAAATGTCTTAGGTAAAAGCATTTATAAAGGCCTTTTTTTGAGATTCATCAGGTGTTTTCTCTTTCTAAACTCCCCTCTCTTTCCCTTCCTCCCTTCTTCTTCAAATCGCTCCTTTTTTCTCATTTGAGCTTCCTCGCTTGTTTGATTAATTCTTTGTGATGTTTATGGAGGTCTGAATGTTGGTGAAACGGGAGCAAGGGGTTGCCCAACAGACCCATAGCTTTTAATCAGGGGGAAAAAATCTGGAGATTTTTGAAATGGCAGAGTTTGCATTGTAGGGAAGATTTTGTGGGATTAAATTGGGAAGAAGACACACACACACACTAAATTCTTTAAAACTAACTTCACTGGCTCATAACCATGTACCAAAATTAATATGTAGGTTTTAAAGAAGAACAAAATAATCATAGGAACTTCCACAGAAGCAAAACGAACCTTGATAAGACTAATACAATTTCTTCAGCAGTTTCATTCATCCCTGGTCCAGGCCCAACTTTTTGCCTGCTCTCACTAATCTCCAGGATTCTTCATGCAATATGTACCTCTCACTCTGTAAATGTGAGTCGTTCGACCACAGTGCAAATTCCCACAAGATGTGAGCCCTGTCCTAGGCTTACTTTCCATGTTCAATCTTTGTCAAATTGCCCACTTCTGCCTGGGATGCCATGGCTTTGCCACCAGTAAAAGCTTTTGTGCCTCCTCCTCCTCTTCCTCCACTGCAGCAACAGAAGGGGTTGCCACAGCGTGCACATGGATCCGTCAGAGAGACAGATGGCTCCGCGAGACCCAGGGTGCATGGATGCAATTTTAATTAAACTTACTTTCTTAGCTATGTGGGCCTGGGGGAGTCAGAACACTGTGGAGCAAAACGACATTTCCATAACTCGGCTCGGCTGCCTGCCTGCCTGCCTGCCTTCCCTCTTTCTTTTGACCTTCCTCTTCGAAACCAGACGTTATCTTGACAAACATGTGGTCCCAACTTCACATCTATGGAGATAACAGGGGCTATGGAGGCTGGAAGGGGCGCATATGAGGGAGGAGTGGTAGGTAGGAACCAACAGCATTTCCCCACCTTGCTGGGCTCACTTTTGGCATCACGGGCTGGTGGCAGGGTTGGCCTCAACGGTAGGCTTGGTTGAGCACCTGCTGAGGGCCCACGCCCCAGCAGGCCCTGCGGATGAGAGCCCTGTGGAGTTGTCCCTCCTCTTCACCCTTGCACCCTGCTCATTCACCGGCTTCTCACTCTGGCTCAGACAATGGTGGTAGTAAGGAAGAGGAGGAGGAGATGCCAGATAGAGTTCCTTTAGAGTTCTGACTGAAACCTGGAGTGGATTCACTGTTCCACTCCAAGTCTTGAGCCTCCGCCGTGCTAATCTAATCCTCCTGGCACATGACCAGCATGCTCAGTGGGGGAAGTAAGCCATCACTGTGACTTATTTCTCTGCCATGATCAAGCGAGTTGGGTGTCTTCTGAGAAGAGCCAGTTCCACCCACATGTTGGAGCTGGAAACCCTGCATTTGTCAAATTTTGGTTCTTGCAAAACCTGTTTGGTTCTTAGAGAGAAGCCAGATGGGGGATGCTGGCATAGAATGTAGGAAGCAATTGAGAGCCCACTTGCCACTCAGAACTCTGTTCAGGTGGGGCATGGGATGTGTGCAGTTTTCATATTTCTAGAGAATTGGGGCAGGCCATCTTAGGGGCTGTTGAGGTAGCTCCCTCCCACCACATTGCTTTGTCCTGCTAATTGATTCACAACCCTTCTGGTTTATGTTTTTGTTTTGTTTTTTAAAACTGCATCTGCTTTTAAATTGCTTTATTGCTGGCTTGTTATGTTCTCTGTTCCTTTTCTGTATCACTGTGTTTATTGCATTTCATTATTTGCAGTTGCCGCCTTGAACTATGAGAAAAAGTGGAGAATGAATATATTAAATAAAATAAATATGAATTGGAATTAATTGAAATCAGGCTCCCATTGGCAAGATCATCCGATTGGCCAACCCAGAGTCTTCATAGTATGGATGCATTGAAATCCTTTCCCACATCCCGCTACCTCATTCACACATAGCAAAATCTGGATAGGCTTTTTGGAGAGGGCTGGCTGGGTATTTGTGACCTTACTGATGCAGCTCTTTGGTATGATTGGCATTCTCCCCCCCCCCCCGCAGCCCCCCCCCCCCGCAGCAGTCCCTTTGGAATGATGCTACATTATGAGATTGTGTAATTCCCAGAGAATTTCTTGGGGAAAATGAATGAATTACTAGGGGATTTCTGGGGGGTGGGGAATGGGGGATGGTCACCAGATGCCTAGAAGAGCCCCCCATCAGCAGAAGAGCTTCCATGATATTGGCAGGGGCAGAAATAAAAGCTCTGTGTGTGACAGACAATGTTTCCGGTCCCCTTCGATCCTTTGCCTTCCCCCATTTCCAACAGAAAGTCCTTCCAGGAGACCCTTCAGCTCATCGCTGCATTATACTACCTGCCAATCATGGGGGGTGGGGTGGGGATGATCCTGCTTCCTCCCATTTCCTTGGGAGCGATATGAGGATAGAGGAGGCAAAGCTCAATGGTAGCTCACCAGTGAGAAATCAAGCAAATTCATTCTTCTACGCAAGTATAACAAGGAAACGGATGTCTGTCTGTCTGGACCAGAGCTCCAAGACCGTACCACCGACACACCTGAAACTTAGCATACTTACTGAGGGGGCCATAGAAGTGTGTACCTCAGGGTTGTTTGATTTTCAAAATGCATTAATTAGTTCTAATTAATTGAAATGTGTCCATGTATTTGAAGCCTGCAGAACCATCTTCAGTCACTGGGTGGCAGGCTTCCCTGACCAGTACATAGCTTTGCAGTTAATACAGCTTGAAGCCAGGGGGGAAGTGGTCTGAGGGACAGAGTTATACAGCTTTCCCCTATCCGTGCTGTGGGGTAGCCCCCTCAAAGGAATGCAGCGGACAGACCCCTTCCTTAGGAGGTTATAGGGGTGTACCACAGCTAGAGGTGTCAGCATCATGACTTCACTCAGATGGGGCAGACACAATACGCTTAACTCCGACAGCTGTGTAATTTTGCTTGATGGCTTCACTGAATCCAAATAATGGGTACTCAAACCTGTGTGAAGCCGTGACCGTTCGCTATGCAGTAATACATTCAGGTTCAGTTCTGAACATGGGGTATTATTCCCCACCTCCTCCTGTTTTTATTTGGTGAGAGTGTGATAATTCATGATGCAACCTACAGTGACTGCGTGCTCTGTATAGATTCAACTCTGTGACAGCGACAACATCAACACAATCTTTCGCACTGGAAGGAGTCAAGATCAGTAATAGGATACTGATAGGATTCATTGAAGCCCGTATCCAGAAAGAATCAAGCCAAACTCATTGTACATGAAAAATGCCCAGCGGGGTTCCCTGGCTTTTGTTAACGAATTCCGATACTGGGAAGGACTAGCTCCCAAGTCCAGATGATGAGTAATTAATCAGGTGAGCAGGGATGTGCAAGCAACATCTATCTTCTGGGAACAAAGGCTAGCAGCCCAATCCATACACCTGATCTGTTAATTCAAAACTATTCTGGTCTCAGATGAAGTCCATGGGACTGGGTGTCCTTAAATCCCCAAGAATTTGTCTTAATTCGATTGTGGATTAGAGCCCAACAGCAATGAGATGCCAATGTGTGTGTGGATGCATATGGATCCCAGGTGAAGGAGCAGCATGGACAGAGGGAGAGAGAATCCAGACTTCATCCCTCCTCCTTGATGGATGATGAAATAGCCAGAAAGTGATGGGGCAGAGAGACAAGGCAATTGCAATTAAATATCCTGCCATCAGCCCCCTTGATCACTGGGGAAATGTGTCAAGCTTTTCTCCTGATAAGCTTGCAGAGAGACGGAATGAGGGAGCTACCCTGCCACTGGGACTTTGTCGGGAGAGGGGAATTGGAAGCATTTCACCGATAAGGAGAAGGTGATGTGTGGAAGGCACGCGTGGACGCAAGGTCAATTTTGCTGCTCAAAGTTTAAGTCAGCTATTCTATTTACTACTGTTTCAGGTTGGAGACCATCCATGGCCATTTCAGAGAAGAGGAGGCGGTCTGAAAGAGGTATCAAGAACATCACAATGCTTTGGTCTGTGAACTGTGCAGAGAGCTTTGGCGATTGGGCAGGATAGAAACAAACAAAGCAGCAAGCAAGCAAGAAGTCTCTCTCATACAGCCTGCTGTTGTCACAGTGGCCACCAGAATGGCTGTGGGAAGTGGGATATGAGAACATGAACACCCTGCTGCTCATCTTCCCCAGTAATTCATATTGAGAGGCATATTGCCCCTGATACTGGAGGTGACTACTAGCCGTTCATATCTATATCCTCCTTCATGAATGTGTCCAATCCCCTTTTCAATCCACCCAAGTTAGTGGACAGCACTACATCTTGAGGTAGCCAATTCCACCTCTTCATAGGATCATAGAATGGTAGAGTTGGAAGGGGCCCATAAGGCCATCAAGTCCACCCACAGAATCTCCCACTCTTCAGATTCATGGGATGACCCCACTGCATTCTAGTATATGAGAAGAGAGGGAGAAAAACTCCCTATCTACTCCCTCCATTCCAGGAATAATTTTATACACTTCTATCATTACTGCCCACTGTCGACTCTGCTAAACAGATATCACAGATTTTGTAATGTTGGAGGGAAAACACACACACACACACACACACACACACCTCCTTTGAGAATAGGTAACAGGAATGATCATGGGATAATGGGTAATGATGCTTCTCTCATAATAACGTCAACTCTCTTAGCTATTTACCGTCTCACAGTGTGCAATACAAAGCAAGCATTGAGTGTTATGCTATATGGAATGAAGAAGATGGTGGTGGGAAGGGGAGATGAGAAGACTCTATGGTCACTCTCTGTCTTGGTGCCTCAAAGAGCCACCAGGTTACCCTCCAAGTCAATGAGGAACAATATCTTGGGGAGATGGTTTCACTCCATTACGTTCTCAGCATCTTGGCATTTGCGAAGGAGCACGGGGTGACAGGCTATGGATCAGGAGGCTGCAGTGGATGAGATACACTTAGCCTCTTTTCTCCTCCATCTCTTGCAAACCAAGAATTACCTTCCAGAAGTCAAAATTTATGCTTGGGGAAGTTCTAGCACAGCATAGCATCTAAGGGGGATGCTGGGAGTTGTGAGACTTTCCCCCCTGTCAAAACATGCATAAGATTGTGCCCTAAGGGATTATTACTGCTTATCCAGTTCTTTATTTATTTGGTAGGGATAAAGCATCCATAACAACAGAAGAAAACACGAATTAGCATTTGGAGCCAACTAATACGTAACCAATTATTCTGGGTGTATATAATCTCTATACCCACTGGCTTAGTAGAGGCTGTATTGACAGATACTCATTCCTGACTACCTGAATTTGTTCCGTTCTTGCAAAATAAATGTTCTGCATCTTAAGCAGTTCATTGTTCAGAAAGCTTTAAGGCTGGCAGGATTTTCTATAGGTGAAGTGCCGTTCTGATGAAGAAGTTGCTTTTGCAATCAAGAGGGTGTGGTCTTTTACTTCAGGGAGTGCGGCTTACATGAGGCAGGCCAGTTTCAGCCAGATGCCCTGATAATATTTAGTCAGAAGTTACTCTGCTGATAAGGGGAGGTGTACACATTATGATTGCTGCAGTAATTCAGGCCAGGATTCGGCCAACCTTCCCATATACTGCTCCACATCTAAACAGATTCCAAAGCAGTGAACAATAAAAAATAAAAATAAAACACCATATTAAAATTTAAAAAACAAACAAACAGAATACCAATAAAATCGTAGCTGGTCAGTTGGGAAGGTTTGTTGAAATACAAATGGCTTCAGCAGGTGCCACAACCAAAATAATGTCAGTGCCTGCCTGACCTCCAGAGGCAGGGAGTTCCAAAGAAAGGGGGCCACCACATTGAAGGCTCTTCTCGGGGTAGATGCCAACCAGACCATAGGTCCACGCAGAACCACTAAGCGCATCCCATCTGATAACCTTAATGACCGGGCAGGTTGTTCAGGGCTTTGTGCAATAGTACCAACACCTTAAACCTGGCCCGGTAGTGAATAGGCAGCCAGTGCAGTTCTCTTATCAAAGGAGTTGCAGGTTGAAAAGGGGCAGCTCCCAACAACAGCCAAGCTGCTGCATTCTATACTAGCCAAAGCTTCTGGACTAGCCTTAAGGGCAGCCCCACATACAGCGCAGGAATCCAATGTTGAGGTTTTATTAGTACCTGTACCAATATGTTTGCGATTGTAATGCAGAGAGTTGCCTTTGGAAGTGCCTGTTTGTTCCACTCCAGGACCTGCAGCCTCTCCTAGTCTGGCCCTCCGTATGATATTTCCATTCCTGCCAACTTAGGCGCATTCCTTCAGAAGGTTTTCTGTGCATTTGTCGACTTAATGCTTTGCTATGCTGATAAAAGCGAGTTAATTATCCGGGAAAAAAGCATCGCCTCCCCCCTCCCATTTTGCTTGGCCTCCCCGTGGCTATATATTAATCTTTTGTTAGTTCATTTTATCGGGATCTGAATAAATTGGAAAAGCTGAAGTGATTCATGTACTGTGGATTGCATATTGATCCTGCACACTTTCTTCCGTCAAGCCTCCATCCGTCACACAAATCGATAGCGCATTGGGGGCCAAGCTGTTGGGCTTGCAGGAGTGAGGGGCAGGAAAAGAGGCTGCCCTCTTTCTCTCTGGGGTGACAACCACTGCAAGCTAGAGCTGTGTGCTCCACTCCACAAATTCAAAGGTTTGATGGAGCTCCATTGGAGCTTCGAACCGCTTCGAAGATCTTCAGTTTTTTAGACTTTCTGAGGCTTGTTTTGACTTTAAACAAGCTGCATTTAACTGAAGACTTCTCCATATAAGGAAGACGCTGAGGGGATGAGGGGTAGCTTTGAGATTGGTTAGCGCCAGTAGCCTCCCTGTCCCCCTCCAGTAGTTTTACATTTTTTAAAAAAAACATTGAACTTCCAAAACTTCCTAAAAATCAACAGATGACCGGATCTACTTCAAACTTGGCAGGGCTAAAGCCCTACTTAAGAGCTATCATTGTTCCAAGTTTCATCTCTCTATCTTTAAAAATGACAGAGCTGCAGAGCAGGAATTTGGCTAATTCCTTTCGAAGCATCTCATCTGTCGTCAGTAACACCTACATTCATGGCGACAAGATGAGGGCATACATGGGCTATATTGCTGTCTATTGAAGAAGTAGAATAACATGACACAACAACTTTCTGATACAGCCATCTTGCTTTATCATCATCATCATCATCATCATCATCACCATCACCATCACATGTCTATACTGCCCCGTTGTTGAAGCTTTCTGGGTTGTTTACCAAGATTAATTAAAAATGATATACAAAATTTTAGACCATAAAACATGCAGTATACACAGGAACATACATCTACAACCTACTGGTGCTACTTTCTACCTATTATGCAATCCCAATGAAAGGAAGCCTAGGTAGGTGCAATTGAATTGGCTCACCTTTGTTGACACCTGATGAACCTGATAGCTACTTCTCTATAACATTCAAGATACATTGATAGTGATAGCGCTATATCAGCAATCCCCAATCTGGTACGCTCCTGATGTTTTCAACTCCCATTAGCCCCTGCCAGCACGGCCAATGGTTAGAAATGTTGGGGGTGGTAGTCCAACGTCTCTGGAGGACACCAGGTTGGAGAAGGTTGCGCTATATGAACTTAGTGATGTGCAAACGTGCCTCAAGTGAATTTGTTGTTTTCCTGTATTCCTGAGTTTACCTGTATTCGTTCAAACAAGAGTTCTCATTTAATAGGAGATCTCATTCAATGTGCATGAGCTTTTGACGTTGGAGGTTTCCATACACTCAGCTCAATCTCCAGGAAGGATCCATCAGGATGCCAGTAAAAGTATCATTGAGCGTCCTGCTATCTGGGCACTATTGTTATGCTGAGACTGTGTGTACACAATTCAACATCAGCCGTCCCCGTGAAGGGGAAGTTGACCAGGCTGCTAAGACCCTGAGCTCAAAGCTTAGCAATCCCCATGAAGGAGAGGCTGGCCATGCTTGCAAGGGCACCATCGCTAAGCTGAGACATCTCCATGAAGGGGACTCTGGCTGTATGCAACACAGTTCTAAGTCAGCCATGTGCTGATGGCCTTGGCAGCCTTCCCAACATACAACTTGAAGCAGCAGACAATCATCTGGAAACAAGCAAAACACATAAAATATAAAGCCCAAAGCTATAGCCCCCTACATGAGTATCTTATTCCCCAAACTTCTTAACGAATTCTATAGTGGTCCCAAAAAGTTCCATTGGGCTCCCTTGACCATTCTATTTTGTAGGGACAATTTCCGTACTGGTCCCATTTCAGAACTCAAGGCTCTGAGGGCTTTGGCCATAGAGTTCCCCAGTTCTTCTAGGGCTGTGGATAATTTTAAAATATCCATGCGATTGGCTCCTGCCAATCACTTCAGTGTTACCTGAGTAGAAGGTACTCACAGGGCTTACTAATGGAAAGACTAATAGCAAGATTTCTCTCATCATGAGAATTCTATTGACAGAATTATTGTAACAATAAAAATGACTATGAACAGCAAATGCACGAAGTAAGGCCAGCGTGGCTGAACCCACAAGTAACTGGTTTCTAAACCAAAGGGTTCGCTGGAGGCAAACCCTGACAGTTCAGACTCTTCAACTTCACACTGAGTTTCCCGAAGGGGCAGCAGTTCATCCGGCAGTCTTGGGAAAGCTGCCCAGGTCTGCAGTCGGCTTTTTCTGGGCTGGGCAGCCTGCGTCGCTCCGTTGGGGATCGCTGTCTCTGTCCCTTGTTGTCGTCTCTTGACTGGCGTCAGCTGTTAGTCTTTTGCAGTACAAGGTGTAGACCCAGCTGTTGTAACCATCACACTGAACAGCGGCGTTGGTCCCAAGAAGCACCTATATGGACCTTTCCACCTTGGATGCAGGATGTTCTTCCTTTGAAACGATTTGATGTAGATCCAGTCTCCAGGCGGGAGGAAATGGCTGCTCCTGCCTTTCTCTGGTGGTTGACACACTCTTTCGGCTACCTGCGAACGAGAAGCTTGAACACATTGCATTAGGTTCTTGCAATAGTCAGACAGCAGTTCATCAGGCAAACCAGTGCAATTATGCTGTTAATCATGGCATTATACTCTGCATATGGCTCAGAATACACAGGAAGTATGGTTTTTCCTGTCCTCCGAAACATGGTGTGTCTTTACATCCTTGATATTCCCTTTTCTTAACTGCAAAAAGGGATGTCATTAAATTCCAAGACCCCCAGGTGATCAGGCTGGAAGTTGGGATTTCATGAGGAGGAGTCAGGAAACTCAACCAGTCTCCGTAGGAGTAAAAAGCCACATCATGCCTTGCAACAAGGTCACGACACATTTAGGGTATCAATAAATGCTTGATGTGGTGAGCAATGAACTTCACAGTTTTTTACTTACAGAGGTGAATAAGGTCCACTTTTCTAAGTCTGTTTTGCTGGGTTTCACAGAGGTCCTGCATTGGGATTCGAGCGTGCTCCGGACCCACAGTTTCACCCGAAGGGGAAGCCAAGCCAATAGGGATTTCAAAAGGTCCCTTACCTTGGTGCGCGCTGGGATGGTGGTCCCCAAAGGGCTTCTACCAATGTGGTCCTGACGAGCGTTGTCGAATCCCGGATGAGGAGCCCAGGTGTTGTCATGGATTTCCAGGGCACTGACTAGTGAGACACCAGCAACAGCATTGTTTCGGGAAGCAAAACAGAGTTAGCCCAGCTGTGGGCTAAACCCCAATAGGAGAAGGGAGGACCAGAGAACAGTTCCGTGGGAACTAACTAAATCATTTCATATTGGTTTTAACATATTAATGTTTGAATTTGTTTTAGAATTGTATATTTATTGTTCTCATTTATCTGTACCCCACCCTGAGATCCTTGTGATAAAGGGCGGGATATAAATGTTTAAATAAATAAATAAAAGAATCAGTTATGAACTCATCCTTCAAGATTAGAAGCCTGTGTTCCATGACTTCTAGTCAGTCGCTGTCCAGGAGGGTGGTCCGGATGGGTTGTTGAGACTCCAGGAGTCAACAGGGTCCAGAGAAGAACATGGTGAGGTCAACTCAGTTGACTGCCACTCAGGTTTTCTGGCCTGTCGGCCGCAATAAAGTTGATTGATTGATTGACTGCCACTCAGGTCAGAGCCTGCAGCATTTGTAGGGATGAAGCATCCATGGCTCTGCTTCCTGGGCATGGGGAAGTCCAGGAATGACACCACAGGTGCCAAGCTGCACTTTCAATGTATCCAGGCAGTGCTGCCAGCCAGAGGTTCAGTTCTTCACCAGGGGCCCACTGTGCTGGCTCTCCACTCCTCCTTCTCCACCGATGAATCTTTCTCCAGGAAAAGCCATAATACCTACGAAGGGGATGCTGGCTGTGTGTAAGACAGTATTAAGTAGGGATGTGCACTGGATCGGACCCGATCCACGATCCGAGTCCGGTCCAGTGGGAAATCGGATAAATTATCCGATTTCCGATTCAACAGCTGGCTCCGCTCCGCTGGCGCCGGACTGGAGCGGACGGGCCGGGAAGGTAAGGAGGGAAGGAGGGGGCCCTTACCTTTCCGGCCCGTCCGCTCCCGTCCGGCGCCGGCGGCTACTACCAGCGGGCTCCGCGGCCTGCTCCAGGGTGGCGCGCCGGGTAATCACCCACCGCGCTACTCGAGAGCAAGCCACAAAGCCGGCTGGCGGTAGCCGCCGGTGCTGGACGGTAGGAAACGGCCCGGAAAGGTGATAGAAGCGGATAGCCCCAGGGGGGGTAGGGAGCACGGGGGAGGGGGCTTACCTGCCAGGGCCATCCACAGCGGATGGCCCCGGGGAGGAGGGAGTTAGGCCCCCCTCACCCACCCGCCGATTTACGATTTACGATTTTTGGATCGGGATCGGACTCGATCCGGTCCGGGGGGCCTCCGATTTTGTCTGAACCGATCCATGACAAAATTGGAGGTCCCGATCCGGGTCCCGATCCGATCCGGGGGGTCCGTGCACACCCCTAGTATTAAGTCAAGTGGCTGGTAATTTTAAGTCCTGAACTGCAAGCATAACTTTCTCCATGAAGGAGGGGCAGGGCCTGCTTGCAAGGCCACTATGGCCAAGTTGAGACATCTGACTCAACGGGATGCTGGAAGTGTGTAAGATAGGTCTAAGCTAATCCCGTAAAGAGGCGGCAAATAAGTTTAAGTCCTGAACTGTAAGCATAACATTCTCCAGGAAGGAGGGGCAGGGCCTGCTTGCCAGGCCACTATGGTGAAGTTGAGACATCCGAATGAACGGGATGCTGGCTGTGTGTAAGAAAGGTCTAAGCCAACGCCGAAAAGAGGCAGCAGGTAAGTTTAAGTCCTGAACGGTAAAAGCATAACGTTGAGACATCCGAAGGAACGGGATAGCAAGTTGAGACATCCAAAGGAACGGGATGTTGGTTGTGTGTAAGACAGGTCTAAGCCAACCCCATAAAGAGGCGGCAGGTAAGTTTAAGACCTGCAAGCATGACATTCTCCATGAAGGAGGGGCAGGGCCTGCTTGCAAGGCCACTATGGCCAAGTTGAGACATCCGAAGGAACGAGATGCTGGCTGTGTGTAAGACAGGCCTAAGCCTACCCCATAAAGAGGCAGCAGGTAAGTTTAAGTCCTGAACTGTGAGCATAATGTTCTCCATGAAGGAGGGGCAGGGCTGGCTTGCAAGGCCACTATGGCCAAGTTGACACATCCGAATGAACGGGATGCTGGCTGTGTGTAAGACAGGTCTCAGCCAACAATGAAAAGAGGAGGCAGGTAAGTTTAAGTCCTGCAAGCATAACGTTCTCCATGAAGTAGGGGCAGGGCCTGCTTGCAAGGCCACTATGGCCAAGTTGAGACATCCAAATGAACAGGATGCTGGTTGTGTAAGACAGGTCTAAGCCAACCCCATAAAGAGGCGACAGGTAAGTTTAAGTCCTGAACTGTAAGCATAACGTTCTCCATGAAGGAGGGGCAGGGCCTGCTGGCAAGGCCACTATGGCCAAGTTGAGACATCCGAATGAACGGGATGCTGGCTTTGTGTAAGATAGGTCTAAGCCAATCCCGTAAAGTGGTGGAAAATAAGTTTAAGTCCTGAACTGTAAGCATAACATTCTCCATGAAGGAGGGGAAGGGCTGGCTTGCAATGCCACTATGGCCAAGTTGAGACATCCGAGTGAACGAGATGCTGGTTGTGTGTAAGACAGGTCAAAGGCTACCCCGAAAAGAGGAGGGAAGTAATTTTAAGTCCTGCAAGCACAATGTTCTCCATGAAGGAGGGGCAGGGCCTGCTTGCAAGGCCACTATGGCCAAGTTGAGACATCTGAATGAACGGGATGCTGGCTTTGTGTAAGATAGGTTTAAGCCAACCCAGAAAGGAGGTGGCAGGTAAGTTTAAGTCCTGAACACCAAGCATAACGTTCTCCATGAAGGAGGGGCAGGGCCTGCTTGCAAGGCCAATATGGCCAAGTTGAGACATCCGAATGAATGGGATGCTGGCTGTGTGTAAGACAGGTCTGAGCCAACCCCGTAAAGAGGCGGAAGGTAAGTTTAAGTCCTGAACTGTAAGCGTAATGTTCTCCATGAAGGAGGGGCAGGGCCTGCTTGCCAGGCCACTGTGGCCAAGTTGAGACATCCGAAGGAACGAGATGCTGGCTGTGTGTAAGACAGGTCGAAGCCAACCCCATAAAGAGGTGGCAGGTAAGTTTAAGTCTTGAACTGCAAGCATAACGTTCTCCATGAAGGAGGGGCAGGGCCTGCTTGCAAGGCCATTATGGCAAAATTGAGACATCCGAATTAACGGGATGCTGGCTGTGTGTAAGACAGGTCTAAGCCTACCGCTTAAAGAGGCGCCAGGTAAGTTTAAGTCTTGAACTGCAAGCGTAATATTCTCCATGAAGTAGGGGCAGGGCCAGCTTGCAAGGCCACGATGGCCAAGTTGAGACATCCGAATGAACGGGATGCTGGTTGTGTGTAAGACAGGTCTAAGCCAACCCCGAAAGGAGGTGGCAGGTAAGTTTAAGTCCTGCAAGCATAATGTTCTCCATGAAGGAGGGGCAGGGCCTGCTTGCAAGGCCATTATGGCCAAGTTGAGTCATCCGAATTAACGGGATGCTGGCTGTGTGTAAGACAGGTCTAAGCCTACCGCTTAAAGAGGCGGCAGGTAAGTTTAAGTCTTGAACTGCAGGCATAATATTCTCCATGAAGGAGGGGCAGGGCCAGCTTGCAAGGCCACTATGGCCAAGTTGAGACATCCGAATGAACGGGATGCTGGTTGTGTGTAAGACAGGTGTAAGCCTACCCCATAAAGTGGCGGCAGGTAAGTTTAAGTCCTGCAAGCATAACGTTCTCCATGAAGGAGAGGCAGGGCCTTCTTGCAAGGCCATTATGGCCAAGTTGAGACATCCGAATTAACGGGATGCTGGCAGTGTGTAAGATAGGTCTAAGCCAATCCCGTAAAGAGGCGGCAAATAAGTTTAAGTCCTGAACTGTAGGCATAATATTCTCCATGAAGGAGGGGCAGGGCCAGCTTGCAAGGCCACTATGGCCAAGTTGAGACATCCGAATGAACGGGATGCTGGTTGTGTGTAAGACAGGTCTAAGCCAACCCCAAAAGAAGGTGGCAGGTAAGTTTAAGTCCTGCAAGCATAACGTTCTCCATGAAGGAGGGGCAGGGCCTGCATGCAAGGCCACTATGGCCAAGTTGAGACATCCGAATGAATGGGACGCTGGCTGTGTGTAAGACAGGTGTAAGCCTACCCCATAAAGAGGCGGCAGGTAAGTTTAAGTCTTGAATTGCAAGCATGAGGTTCTCCATAAAGGAGGGGCAGGGCCTGCTTGCAAGGCCACTATGGCCAAGTTGAGACATCCGAAGGAACGGGATGCTGGTTGTGTGTAAGACAGTTCTAAGCCAACCCCGAAAGGAGGTGGCAGGTAAGTTGAAGTCCTGCAAGCATAATGTTCTCCATGAAGGAGGGGCAGGGCCTGCTTGCAAGGCCATTATGGCCAAGTTGAGTCATCCGAATTAACGGGATGCTGGCTGTGTGTAAGACAGGTGTAAGCCTACCCCATAAATAGGCGACAGGTAAGTTTAAGTCCTGCAAGCATAACATTCTCCATGAAGGAGGGGCAGGGCTTTCTTGCAAGGCCATTATGGCCAAGTTGAGACATCTGACTCAACGGGATGCTGGCAGTGTGTAAGATAGGTCTAAGCCAATCCCGTAAAGAGGCGGCAAATAAGTTTAAGTCCTGAACTGTAAGCATAACATTCTCCATGAAGGAGGGGCAGGGACTGCTAGCAAGGCCACTATGGCCAAGTTGAGAGATCCGAATGAACGGGATGCTGGTTGTGTGTAAGACAGGTGTAAGCCTACCCCATAAAGAGGCGGCAGGTAAGTTTAAGTCCTGCAAGCATAACGTTCTCCATGAAGGAGGGGCAGGGCCTGCTTGCAAGGCCATTATGGCCAAGTTGAGACATCCGAAGGAACGAGATGCTGGTTGTGTGTAAGACAGGTCTATGCCAACCCCGTAAAGAGGCGGCAGGTAAGTTTAAGTCCTGCAAGTATAACATTCTCCATGAAGGAGGGGCAGGGCCTGCTTGCAAGGCCACTATGGCCAAGTTGAGACATCCGAAGGAACGAGATGCTGGCTGTGTGTAAGACAGGTGTAAGCCCACCCCAGAAAGAGGCGGCAGGTAAGTTTAAGTCTTGAATTGCAAGCATGAGGTTCTCCATAAAGGAGGGGCAGGGCCTGCTTGCAAGGCCACTATGGCCAAGTTGAGACATCCGAAGGAATGAGATGCTGGTTGTGTGTAAGACAGGTCTAAGCCAACCCCGTAAAGAGGCGGCAGGTAAGTTTAAGTCCTGCAAGTATAACGTTCTCCATGAAGGAGGGGCAGGGCCTGCTTGCAAGGCCATTATGGCCAAGTTGAGACATCCGAATTAACGGGATGCTGGCTGTGTGTAAGACAGGTCTAAGCCTACCGCTTAAAGAGGCGGCAGGTAAGTTTAAGTCTTGAACTGCAAGCGTAATATTCTCCATGGAGGAGGGGCAGGGCCTGCTTGCAAGGCTACTATGGCCAAGTTGAGACATCCGAATGAACGGGATGCTGGTTGTGTGTAAGACAGGTCTAAGCCAACCCCGAAAGGAGGTGGCAGGTAAGTTTAAGTCCTGCAAGCATAACGTTCTCCATGAAGGAGGGGCAGGGCCTGCTTGCAAGGCCACTATGGCCAAGTTGAGACATCCGAATGAATGGGATGCTGGCTGTGTGTAAGACAGGTCTAAGCCAACCCCGTAAAGAGGCGGCAGGTAAGTTTAAGTCCTGAACTGTAAGCATAATGTTCTCCATGAAGGAGGGGCAGGGCCAGCTTGCAAGGCTACTATGGCCAAGTTGAGACATCCAAATGAACGGGATGCTGGCAGTGTTTAAGACAGTTCTAAGCCAATCCCATAAAGAGGCGGCAAATAAGTTTAAGTCCTGAACTGTAAGCATAACATTCTCCATGAAAGAGGGGCAGGGCCTGCTTGCAAGGCCACTATGGCCAAGTTGAGACATCCGAATTAACGGGATGCTGGCTGTGTGTAAGACAGGTCTAAGCCTACCGCTTCAAGAGGCGCCAGGTAAGTTTAAGTCTTGAACTGCAGGTATAATATTCTCCATGAAGGAGGGGCAGGGCCAGCTTGCAAAGCCACTATGGCCAAGTTGAGACATCCGAATGAACGGGATGCTGGTTGTGTGTAAGACAGGTCTAAGCTAACCCCGAAAGGAGGTGGCAGGTAAGTTTAAGTCCTGCAAGCATAACGTTCTCCATGAAGGAGGGGCAGGGCCAGCTTGCAAGGCCACTATGGCCAAGTTGAGTCATCCGAATGAACGGGATGCTGGTTGTGTGTAAGACAGGCGTAAGCCTACCCCATAAAGAGGCGGCAGGTAAGTTTAAGTCCTGCAAGCATAACGTTCCCCATGAAGGAGGGGCAGGGCCTTCTTGCAAGGCCATTATGGCCAAGTTGAGACATCTGACTCAACGGGATGCTGGCAGTGTGTAAGATAGGTCTAAGCCAATCCCGTAAAGAGGCGGCAAGTAAGTTTAAGTCCTTAACTGTAAGCATAACATTCTCCATGAAGGAGGGGCAGTGCCTGCTTGCAAGGCCATTATGGCCAAGTTGAGACATCCGAATTGACGGGATGCTGGCTTTGTGTAAGACAGGTCTAAGCCTACCGCTGAAAGAGGCGGCAGGTAAGTTTAAGTCTTGAACTGCAGGCGTAATATTCTCCATGAAGGAGGGGCAGGGCCAGCTTGCAAGGCCACTATGGCCAAGTTGAGACATCCGAATGAACGGGATGCTGGTTGTGTGTAAGACAGGTCTAAACCAACCCCGAAAGGAGGTGGCAGGTAAGTTTAAGTCCTGCAAGCATAACGTTCTCCATGAAGGAGGGGCAGGGCCTTCTTGCAAGGCCACTATGGCCAAGTTGAGACATCCGAATGAATGGGATGCTGGCTGTGTGTAAGACAGGTCTAAGCCTACCGCTTAAAGAGGCGGCAGGTAAGTTTAAGTCTTGAACTGCAGGCATAATATTCTCCATGAAGGAGGGGCAGGGCCAGCTTGCAAGGCCACTATGGCCAAGTTGAGACATCCGAATGAATGGGATGCTGGCTGTGTGTAAGACAGGTCTAAGCCTACCGCTTAAAGAGGCGGCAGGTAAGTTTAAGTCTTGAACTGCAGGCATAATATTCTCCATGAAGGAGGGGCAGGGCCAGCTTGCAAGGCCACTATGGCCAAGTTGAGACATCCGAATGAACGGGATGCTGGTTGTGTGTAAGACAGATGTAAGCCTACCCCATAAAGAGGCGGCAGGTAAGTTTAAGTCCTGCAAGCATAACATTCTCCATGAAGGAGGGGCAGGGCCTTCTTGCAAGGCCATTATGGCCAAGTTGAGACATCTGACTCAACGGGATGCTGGCAGTGTGTAAGATAGGTCTAAGCCAATCCCGTAAAGAGGCGGCAAATAAGTTTAAGTCCTGAAGTGTAAGCATAACGTTCTCCATGAAGGAGGGGCAGGGCCTGCTAGCAAGGCCATTATGGCCAAGTTGAGACATCCGAATGAACGGGATGCTGGTTGTGTGTAAGACAGGTCTAAGCCAACCCCGAAAGGAGGTGGCAGGTAAGTTTAAGTCCTGCAAGCATAACGTTCTCCATGAAGGAGGGGCAGGGCCTGCTTGCAAGGCCACTATGGCCAAGTTGAGACATCCGAATGAACGGGATGCTGGTTGTGTGTAAGACAGGTCTAAGCCAACCCCGAATGGAGGTGGCAGGTAAGTTTAAGTCCTGCAAGCATAACGTTCTCCATGAAGGAGGGGCAGGGCCTGCTTGCAAGGCCACTATGGCCAAGTTGAGACATCCGAATGAATGGGACGCTGGCTGTGTGTAAGACAGGTGTAAGCCTACCCCATAAAGAGGCGGCAGGTAAGTTTAAGTCTTGAATTGCAAGCATGAGGTTCTCCATAAAGGAGGGGCAGGTCCTGCTTGCAAGGCCATTATGGCCAAGTTGAGACATCCGAATGAACGGGATGCTGGTTGTGTGTAAGACAGGTCTAAGCCAACCCCGAAAGGAGGTGGCAGGTAAGTTTAAGTCTTGAACTGCAGGCGTAATATTCTCCATGAAGGAGGGGCAGGGCCTGCTTGCAAGGCCACTATGGCCAAGTTGAGACATCCGAATGAATGGGACGCTGGCTGTGTGTAAGACAGGTGTAAGCCTACCCCATAAAGAGGCGGCAGGTAAGTTTTAGTCCTGCAAGCATAACGTTCTCCATGAAGGAAGGGCAGGGCCTGCTTGCAAGGCCACTATGGCCAAGTTGAGACATCCGAATGAACGGGATGCTGTGTGTAAGACAGGTGTAAGCCAATCTCGTAAAGTGGCGGCAAATAAGTTTAAGTCCTGAACTGTAAGCATAACCTTCTCCATGAAGGAGGGGCAGGGCCTGCTTGCAAGGCCACTATGGCCAAGTTGAGACATCCGAATGAACGGGATGCTGGCTGTGTGTAAGACATGTCTAAGCCAACCCCGTAAAGTGGTGGCAGGGTAGGTTTAATCTCCTGATGGACATAGGACCAGGCTAAGCTGTATTTTTATGATTCCACTCAGATGTTTACAAATTATACAGTTACCTTGTGAGAAGTGGTGGGAGCAAGCCTGATTCTGGAAGCAGGGTGTTGGACTCGATGGCCCCTTCCAAGTCTGCTATTCTATGATTCTATGATGTCAATGATCCTGATGTCATTCGTCATTTCTATAAACACTTACCTGGGAGGAACCTAATAGGGAACTGAAAACAGTGTGAGAAAAGCTCGCACAAACAAACGAAGCTCTTTTGTAGATTAAGAGCAATTAAAACCACAGAAATACAAAATATAATGGAAATTGCCACATGTTGAAGGACGCAAAAGGTTTCAACGTAAGGAGACGGTACAAATAGCACTCTAAGAGAAACTTACTCAACGCAAGGAGATGGTACAATATAGTATGGGAAGTAGTGCTCTGAAGTGAAACTTACTCAACTTTCGAGAGTATTAAGAGGGGAAAAGATAAATGACGCTTTTGCAACAGAATGCCGGTGTTTTATTGGACGCAGTAACGAAATGGAAGTAGCTACACGGTTTTCAAATGCCTTTAATAGCTTATGGGTACAATAGTTTCTCAGGAGAAAAAACACTTAAATACATAATAAGCAACAGCCTTCCTTTTGATTTGGTACCTATCCTCCCATTAGTTAATTCTATTTTTAAATCTGCCTAATAACTAATGTTAAATTTGTACTGTGTATTTATAGTGTTGGAACTCTATAGCACTTTGTTTCTTTAAAAAAGTAGATTTATTACATTTCGACATGCAAGGAATAAGTAAGATATATATTTGCAAATAAAGTAAAATAAATGCAATCCACAACAATTCAATCCACAAATTGCATTATGATGTAAAGTGAAATATAAAATGTGAAAGCGCAATTTGGAAGCCGGGAAGGAATCTTGTTAAGTTTTTTTTTAAAAAAATCCTGTCACTGCCAGCCAGTCTTCCTCCAAACCTCCCTTCCCCAACCCGGTGCCCTCCCATTTCACAGTGAAAGACATTGGGATGTACTTCTAATTAAACATACATATGATTGTGTGATAAACCCTAAAACGACACAAACCAACTCCCACAACATTAGAAAGTAAAATTCAATACCCAATTCAAACCACAAAATGCATTGGAAGTAAAATGTAATATATAATTCAAACCGCAAAATGCATTGGAAGTAAAATGCAATATATAATTCAAGCCACAAACGTAGGATCACATAAAATGCAATACACAATTCAAACCACAAAACACATAATCAAATAAAATGCAATATGAAATGCGAAAGCACAATTAGAAAGCCAGGAAGGAACCTTGGTAAGGGATATTTAACCCTGTCACTGCCAGCCATTCTTCCTTCAAACCACCCTTCCCCAACCTGGTGCCCTCCCATTTCACAGTGAAAGCTCTTGGCCTTGTTCAGAAGACACCTTAAACCACACTGGTTAAAGTGTTTTTTTGTTGACAAGAAAGCCTTAACCACCATGGTTTCAGGTGCCTTCTGTACAGGGCCATTGGGATTTACTTCTGATTCAACAACACATAGGATTGTGTGATAATCCCTAAAGAATGACACAAAACAACTCTCAACAGAGTTCTCTGGTCAGTTCGCAACAATTCAAACCATGAAACACAGGACAAGGTAAAATGCAACCCACCACAATTCAAACCACGAAATACATTTATGAAACGAAATCCCAGGCACTTACCTTTCTTTGAAGCAAGCTGATCAAGCAGACAAAGAAGCTGGGAAAAAGAAGTGAAAACGTACAATTACGCACAAGAACAAATAGAACTAATTGCAATATCCAAAGAGAGACCTTCGTTTTTGGTTGTCCCTCAAACAGAAGCTGCATTTCAATAGGATTTGTTCGCTCATGTGTTGTTCAGCACAACCAGGAAGAAAAGGGGAGCAAAGCAAATGCTCAAATAACTCTTTGACCACCCTGGCCATAACCATCAGACTAGCCAAGGGAGCAGAGCTCTATTTTATTTATTTATTACATATTTATACTGCAAAACAGCCAAGGTTCTCTGGGCAGTTTACAATTAATATCATAATATACAAAAAAAAACAAACTTTAAAAATGTCATACAAAACCAAAATAAGCTATTGTCCAGGGAAAGCTTGTCTAAAAAGGTATGATTTCAGGAGGTGTTTGAAGGATGTTACATTTTCCACCTCCTGAACTGCAGGCGGGAGGGTTTTCCAGAGGGTGGGTGCTGCTACAGAGAAGGCTCACCATCGAGCAGGGCCTCCTCTGACATTGTAAATGTCGTGTGTGTGTGTATAAAGGAAGCCGGTCTGCTAGGTATCCTGGTCCCACATTGTTCAGGGCTTTATACGATAATAACTTGGTAGTTAACAGGCAGCCAGTGCAGTTCTTTGAACACAGGTTTTATGTGGGCAGCGCTAGGCTTCCCACTGAGTACCCCTAGCTGCTGTGTTCTGCACAAGCTGCAGCTTCCAAACCACACACATGGGTAGCCCCACATAGAGCGCATTACAGTAGTCTAATCGTGAGGTTACCAATGCATGAATGACTGTGGCTAGGCTATCCCTATCCAGGAATTGGCATAGCTGGCATACCAATGAGAGTTGATAATGGGTGCTCTGGGCCACTGAGGCCACCAGTGACAAAGATGGATCCAATAAGAAATCTTCCTTGGACCATGAAAATCTTAATAACAAAGGCCAGTAACAAATGTTCCATTCCTGGGCAAGGTCCTGGAGCGGGTGATTGCGAGCCAGCTCCAGGCATTCTTGGATGAGACCGATTATCTGGATCCATTTCAGTCAAGTTTCAGGCCTGGCTTTGGTATGGAAACAGCCTTGGTCTCCTTGTGTGATGACCTATGTTGGGAGAAAGACAGGAGGAGTGTGACTCTGTTGATTCTCCTTGATCTCTCAGCGGCTTTCGATACCATTGGCCATGGTATACTTCTGGGATGACTGGCTGAGTTGGGAGTGGGAGGCACTGTATTGCAGTGGTTCCGCTCCTACTTGGCGGGTCGAATCCAGAAGGTGGTGCTTGGGGAACATTGCTTGGCCCCGTGGATTCTCCAGTATGGGGTTCCGCAGGGATTAGTCTTGTCCCCCATGCTGTTCAACATCTACATGAAACCATTGAGTGCAGTCATCCGGAATTCTGGAGTGCATTGTCATCAGTACGCTGATGAAACACAGCTCTATTTCTCCTTTTCATCTTCATCAGGTGAGGCTGTGGATGTGCTGAACCAGTGCCTGGCTGCGACAATGGACTGGAGGAAGGCTAATAAACTGAAACTCAATTCAGACAAGACTGAGACGCTGTTAGTGGGTGGTTCTGCTGAACAGATGGAGGGTCTTCAACCTGTTCTGGATGGGGTTGCACTCCCCTTGAAGGAGCAGGTTCGTAGCTTGGGGGTTCTCCTAGAACCATCTTTGTCACTTGAGGCTCAGCTGGCCTCAGTGGCACGGAGTGCCTTCTACCAACTTTGGTTGGTGGCCCAGCTACGCCCTTATCTGGACAGGGATAACCTGGCTTCAGTTGTCCATGCTCTGGTAACCTCCAAGTTAGGTTACTGCAATGCACTACGTGGGGCTGCCTTTGAAGGTGGTTTGGAAGCTGCAGCTTGTGCAGATTGATAACTGGGATCAGAAGGTTCAAACATATAAGAATTACTCTGGCCCACTTGCATTGGCTGCCTGTATGTTTTCGAGCCCAATTCAAGATGCTGGTTTTAACCTATAAAGTCTCACATGGCTTGGGACCACAATACCTGATGGAACGCCTCTCCCAACATGAACCTACCCGAACACTACGTTCAACATCTAAGGCCCTCCTCCGAGTGGCTACTCCGAGGTAAGCTCAGAGGTTGGCAACAAGGGAGAGGGCCTTCTCTGTGGTGGCCCCCCAATTATGGAACAATCTCCCTGACAAGGCCCACCTGGCGCCAACATTGTTATCTTTTCGGCGCCAGGTGAAGACTTTCCGCTTCTCTCAGGCATTTAGCAATATCTGATTAGCCTGGGTTTGTTTTATTTTTTAAGCTTTATTTATTTATTTAAGCTTTTTTAGCTTACCCGGAGAGGCGGGTAAGAAATAAATTATTATTATTATTATTATTATTATTATTATTATTATAGTGGTTTGTATGTATATATTTTGTGTATATTGTATGTTTTTGCTGTTTTAATTTTTGTATACTGCTTTTAATTATTTTAATCTTATGTAAACTGCCCAGAGAGCTTCGGCTATGGGGCGGTATACAAATGTAATAAAATAAATAAATAGTAAGAGCACCCCCAAACTACAGGCCTGCTCCTTCAGAGGGAGTGCAACCCCATCCAGAACAGGGAAACACCCCAATTCCCAGCGAGCCACCAACCCACAGGGTCTCTGTCTTATTGGGATCCAGCCTCAGTTTATTAGCCCTCATCCAAGCCATAACTGTATCCAGGCACCGGTTCAGAACGTGCACGGCCTCTCCCGATTCAGATGCTACAGAGGAATAGAGCCGGGTGTCATCAGCATACTGGTGACTCTTTGCCCCAAATCTCCTGATGGCCGCTCCCAACAGCTTCATATACATATTGAATAACATTGGGGACAAGATATTCAATGGCATGAGGCTGAAGTGCTGTCATCCAATGCTAGTCCCTGGAACTGATCCTGCAAGTAAGAGTTGAGCCACTCTAGCACAGTGCCTCCAACTCCCAATGGCGGTCCAGGATACCATGGTCAACAGTATAAAAAGCCCCGGAGAGATCAAGAAGTAGTAACAGGGCCACAGATCCCCTGTCTCTCCATCAGGGCTACCAAGGCCAATTCCATCCCAATCCCAGGCTTGAATCCAGACTGGAATGGATCCAGATAATCAGTTTCATCCAAGAGTGCCTGCAGCTGAGATGCCACCACCCTCTTGAGCACCTTGCTCAAAAACAGGGCATTTGTGACAATGGTTAGCATAAATCTCTGGGTGAAGGGAGGATTTTTTTTGGGAGTGGTCACATCACTGTCTCCTTCAAAGCAGCAGGGACCACCCCACCACATAGTGATGTGTTCAACCCCCCCCCCCCAAGCCATCTGGTCAGCCCCGCAAGGCTACCTTGAATAAGCCATGACAGGCAAGGTTCGTGAGAGCATGCGGTGGGTTGGACAGATATTAGTGTCTTGTCCCCATCCTCAGGCTCCAAAACCTGAAATTGATCCCACAAAATGGGACAAGATGATGCACTGGACAACCTCAACAGAACCTGAATCTATAGCAGCGTTCGAGTCAGCATGAAGGCGAGTGATTTTATCCTCAAAGTGTCTTGCAAACTCATCACAGAGAGCCCTCAGGGGTTCTAGTATTGGATTGGGTGGGTTAGATGTAAGTAATCCCTGAACTACTCAGAAAAGCTCAGCCGGACGCCAGGTTGAGGATGCAATGGAGGCAGCAAAGTAAGCCTCCTTTGCTGCCTTCACTGCCATGCAGTAGGCACAATTATATGCGCTTACGCACGTTCAGCCACCTTCATGACAAGTCTTTCACCACATATGCTCCAGCCATCTCCTGACCTGTTTCATTGCCTGGAGCTCCCTGGTAACCCAGGGTGCCTTCCAAGCTCCACAGTGCTGAAGAGGGCATTCAGGAATGGCTGTGTCAATGGCCCTTCATACCTCACCATTCCATAGTGCGACAAGGGCTTCGACAGAATTGCTGGCTCTGGCTACGGAAAATTTCCCCAAAGCATTCAGGAATCACTTGGATCCCATAAGCCTCTGGGGGCGGACTATCTTAATGGGCCCCCCACCTCTGTAGGGAGGGACTGGCACCGTGAGACCAAATTTCACCAAGAAGTGGTCTGACCATGGTAATGGGGTAATTCCCAACCTCCACAAAATCCAGACCCTCACACCCAGGGCCAAGTTAAGAGTATGCCCTGCCTTTTGTGGTGGGCCTGTGATAAATTGAGACAACTCCAAGGTTGTCATGGAGGACATGAAGTCAAGGACTGGTCCTGTTAAGGCAGCCTCAGCGTGAATATTGAAATCTCCCAGAACCAGGGTCCTAGGATTTCCCGAGACCACATCTGAGAGCACCTCAGCCAGCTCAGTCAGGGGATACATTGGGTAGCTGGGTGGGCGGTACACCAATAGTATGGCCTATTGGTCTCTTTAGCCCAACACAAGGTACAGGCCCTCGCAACCTACCTCAGGGCAGAGAGGTCTCCTGGTGAGATTGAACTTTCATGGATCACAGTGACTCCCCCTGCCCCCCCCCCACCCTCAAGTCTGGGTTGGTGCTACATTTAATAGCTAGAGGGGCAAAGCTACACTGCCCAGGTTGCATGTCTCAGTAATGAGTGAGGTCTTGCTGCAAAACGAACTGGCATTCACCACCACCACCAGGTCAGAGGGTTCAGTAGCCAGCCCACCAGGAACCTGTGGGATGGGGAGGGGTTTTGATAACATGGTTTTGATAACAGTTCCTCTAGGCTGACCAGATAAAATCCAGGTCAGGGCTCATGTAACTTTAACAGTTTAGAGAAAAGGGAATTTCAGCCAGTGTCATTTGTATGCAATTAGTTCCATGTGAAATTCCCTCTTCATCTCCACAGTTAAAGGTGCAGGGGCCCTGCCTTCTTTTGGATATGGTCACTCTAGTATAGTGCCTGCAACTTTAACAGTTGTGATGAAGAGGGAATTTCACCAGGAACTAACTGCATACAAATGACACTGGCTGAAATTCCCTTTTCTCTACAACTGTTAAAGTTACATGAGCACTGACCTGGATTTTATCTGGTCACCCTAAGTTCCTCCCCATTGTGCCAGACCTTCCCTTACCCATGGCAATTGCTATGGTGGCACCCTCTACCTCCACCTTACCCTGTAACAAGCCCTACCCCAAAATTTTGAGAGAGAGAGACTATCTACACTACTGCTTTAAAACGGTTTACAACGGTTTATAACAGTTTTGAGAACTGTCGGGGCCCAGGACACACTCCATATACAGTTTTCAAAACGTTTTCAAAGTGTTTTATCCTGCGTATGTAGATAGGATCAGAGAGAGAGAGAGAGAGAGAGAGAGAAGGGGAAATGAGAGAAATGCCTGGCCTGCCCCCAAGATGGTGGCTTGCCTGGTCCTTGGGGCCAAGCCATCATTTGGGGACAAGCTGGGCAAGCCCCCCCCCCCCCAATGCATTTGGGTGTTTATGGCCCAGTCCAGCCACCACATGATCCCCAGCAGCAAACCCTTACCAGCAAAGCTGCAGATTGAAACAGTCAAGGTAAGCAGGCAGCCCATCGAGCAGAGCTTGGAGAAGCAAGGACATGCTCTTGCTAGCAGGTAAAATGCAGTTGAGGCAGAGAGAAGGCAAGGTGTTTTGTTTGTGTGTGTGGCCCAATTAGCCCCATGCTGCCAGTTGGGCCCTTGTGCCCCTCGTCAACTGCTGATTGAAACAGTCCAGGTAGGCTAGCCAGCCAGCCATCAGAGCTTGGAGAAGCGAGAAGGCACTCTTGCTAGCGGGTAAAATGCTGTTGAGGCAGAGGGCCAAATGTTTCGTGTGGCCCAATAAGCCCCATGCTCCCAGTTGGGCCCTTGTGCTGCTCCAAGGAAGGAAAGTCATAGCAGGGCCTGTTCTTTTATGAGCTACTTCCAGGTGAGGCTCTAGCCCCATCCAGCCACCACACAGTCCCCAGCGCCAAACCCTTGCCAACAAAGCGGCAGATTGAAACAGTTAATTTAAGCAGGCAGCACATCAAGCAGAGCTTGGAGAAGCGAGAAGGCAACTCTTGCTAGCAGGTAAAACACAGTTGAAGCAGAGGGCTTGGTGTTTCTTGTGGCCTAGTCAGCCCCACAGCACCGGTTGGTCCTTTGCACTGCTCCCAGAAAGGAAAGAAGGCAAGCCATGGCAGGACTGGTCCTTTTCTGCATCTCTCCCCTATGCAAACTCTTTACCAGGCTAAGCTCCTTTGAAGTTTGGGGGTGGGGGGGCACCTGAGAGTGAGGAGAGAGATTAAGGACTGAAGAGTGGAGTGTGGAGGGATTCCAGACATGAGGGAATACTAATATTTACTTTGGGGTTTTCAAGACTGCTTGGTGACAATTCTGAAGGACTCAAGAAACGCTGTTTCTTAATGACTCTTTTTACCTCAGGCCCAATTCCCTAAACCTTCTCCCTCAGCAGATATGCCCACAACGAAGTCCACTTCTTGGGTACAATCTTCCTCTCACTCCAAAAGTTTGTTAGACTGCCGTCAGCTTTTATGAATTGCGTTCTGATTTCTTTGTCTGGAAAGTTGCTCTACTAGTTCCTTTTGGGGTGAGTGGGGTGGGGGGTGGGTGCTCTCCTCAGCACTGCTACCACCTATAGGGTTTCTTATTCATGGCAAATGCCTCCATTGCAGGGCCTAAGGAACTCTCTTGTTCCAAAGCAGCTCTCTTGAGAGGAAGAAGTACTGACTAGGATGACCATATGAAAAGGAGGTCAGGGCTCATGTAACTTTAACAGTTGTAGAGGAAAGGGAATTTCAGCCAGTGTCATTTGTATGCAATTAGTTCCTGGTGAAATTCCCTCTTCATCACAACAGTTAAAGTTGCAGGCACTATACTAGAGTGACCATATACGAAAGAAGGCAGGGCTCCTGCAACTTTAACTGTTGTGATGAAGAGGGAATTTACCAGGAACTAATTGCATACAAATGACACTGGCTGAAATTCCCTTTTCTCTACAGCTGTTAAAGTTACATGAGCCCTCTCCTTCTTTTCATATGGTCAACCTAGTACTGACTCCATTTTGAGGCAGCCAAAAAGCCAAGGCATCTTCTTCATCCCCACTTGGGAGAAAGGCGCAGGAACAGGGTTGAGGGGAATCAGGTAAGGTGAGATCAAGCAATTCCATTTCTAATGGACCCCTTCAAATGTGTTTCCCAAAAGCAAAAGTGGGGGTAAAATTGAGCAGCATATAGCAAGGGTGATAATTAGTAATACACCTGGTCAGCCTGGACGCCTGTCTTTAATTCAGTCGTTAGCATCTAAGGTCAGCTTTTCGTTAAAAGAATAGATATGGTAGGTAGAACTTTTTGTTCCTGGTAAGTACACCCATCATCCCCAGCTACCCTCTTTTGTTACATGGGATGAAAGGCTAGCTCAGTCTTTCTCCCATAGCATTTCCCCCCATTGCACTGCTTTTCTCTAAACTGTATAAGTACCCTCAATTTTTGAGAGTCCAGGGCACCCCTCTTCCCAGAGGTATGGGGCCATGCTGCTGAAATCACTGGGTGCCTTACTGCCCCCCCCCCACCCCCAGGGTGAGATGTCTCACTGCTCCTGCTGAAATCACTGAGTCTCTCTTCCCAGAGGAAAGGCTCCTGCTGAGATCACTAGACTTCATGCTTGCCAGAACAAGGTGCCATTGGTTGGTGCCTTGCCTCTCCTAGTCAAGGTCCCCCTGTTTTCCTTCCTTTTCACTGAGACCAGGAGCTGCAATGGACACTAGTTGCTGACTACAGGAAAAGACTTCAGTCCAGGGAAAGGTATATTTCTTTTAGAGGTTCCTTCCCCTCTTTCCCCTGTCTGTCTCTGTGTGTGTGGGGTGTGTGTGTATGCTCCAAGTCTCAGGAAGGCTCCTTCTCACAGTCTTGAAACTACGTTTAAGCTTCCATTTGCTCAGGTAATTCCCCCAAAACTAGCTTGTGTATTTGAATCTGTTTAAACCTCAATAATTTATTTATTCATTCATTCATTATGGCTGCCTCTACAAGAGAGGTTTAAAGCTCTTTCAAGGCTGATTAAAATTTTTACCTCTACAAGAGAGGAGCTCAAATTGGGGGCTGAGGTGCTTTAAACATCCGATTATTCGCATTATCGAATGCGCGTTAAACCGCGAGTTTTAATTTGTGGCGGCAGTTAAAGCGCCTTACCGCCGTGTAAACATGCGGTTCTCTGCATGTCAGGAAGTTTAAAGCGCGTTTCATATAGCCTGTAATGCGCTTCACCACCTCATGTGAATAGGTATTAGGAGTAAATGCGCTTCTGCGAATATGCGCATAATAGGCAGCCAGGCGCCAAAGCAAATCCTTCTAGAGGGGGTCTATATTTGTATCCCTGCCTTTCTTCCTTCTTAAGGAACCCAAAGTGACGTACAACAACCCTGTGAGGGAGGTTGGGCTGAGAGTCTATGACTGGCCCAAAGTCACCCAGTGGGCTTCCATGGCCGAGTGGGGATTAGAACCCGGCTCTCCCGACTCACAGGCCAACACTCTAGCAAAGCGGTTTATATCAAAACACTAAGTAGCCAACTGGATTTGATGACCCTGCAAAGGGCAAGAACAGGCAATGACAATGGATAAAATGAGCATATTTTATTATTTATTTATTTATTTATTTATTTATTCCATTTATATACTGCCCCATAGCTGAAGCTCTCCGGGCAGTTTACAAAAATTAAAAACATTGAACATTAAAAAAAACCTCGATATACAAAATTTTAAACCATAAAAAGCATAAAAACAGGTTATAAACACAATATCATTTAAAAACAACTATTCTGGGTCAAACCACCACCACCACCACAAAACCCTCAACATACGCTGTTAGATGCCTGGGAGAAGAGGAAAGTCTTGACCTGGTGCCGAAAAGATAACAATGTTGGCACCAGGCGAGCCTCGTCGGGAAGATCATTCCACAATTGGGGGGCCACCACTGAAAAGGCCCTCTCCCTTGCCAAAAAGGGCAGGCGGTTGTTTGTTTTTTGTTGGTATGGCTGAATATATTCATGAAAAACTAAGTACATTTGTTTCAGCTTTAGCTTTACTGGGTGCTTTGTATTTGCTTTATACATCCCTATGGGCATTATGCCTTCAGGATGGAGAAGATTATTAATATAATAGAAATATAATATTTGTTTTTTTAAAAAATAAAATTTCTTGTGCTTACTTTTCTCAAAATATGTGCATTAAAGCGATGCCATCTTATACTGACTAGGTTTTAAAAAATAAGCCTGGACGCTGCCTCCTCTTCCATTACTTCCTTCTCTTCAAATCATTGGTTGGACTATTATGATGTCATGAAATGTTTATGGTAATTCTGCTGGGGCAGAAAGCTCAGTCCTAGGATGTGGTCATATATTTTATCTTTTTGTTATCTTCTTCTTAGTCTAATTCTATAAGCACACACAAACACACACACACACACAGTATATTCTGTATAAACAATTACTGATGGCTTCTGCCCCGGATGATAAGCCAGCTATTCTCTGGACCCCAGATGCTTTCTGGGAGAATGGGATGGGTGTCCAGTTTTGGACAGAAAAAAGGGGAGAAACAGGTTCTCGGGATGCTTAAAACACTGTTTTTATTCTGGCAGGCTTTTGGAACTACTCTGGACCTGTGTTAATGTATTGGTGGTTATAGATAGAGAGATAGAGAGATGTGTGTGTGTGTGTATATATATGTATGTATATATGTATATATATATGTATATATCTGTTACTGTTTTTAATTTTTTTAAGCGTTTTTAATTTTACTGCAGGTTTAATTCTATTTTAACTTTTGTAAATTTATGTTTAAATGTTTTTAGTGGTACATGTTTGAATCTTGTAAACCGCCTTGAGTCCCAGCCTTGTGGCAAAGGCGGAATATAAATAAATATAATAATAATAATAATAATAATAATAATAATAAATAATTTCAAAGCTTTAAAATAAAGTATTTTAAGCAGCCTGAGAACCTGTTTCTTCCTTTTTTCTGTCCTGACTTGGATGCTCTTCTCCTTTCGTTTTTTTTTTTGTCTGTCTAGTTTTGTATGCAAATGTTATCAGATGCAAAAGACAGGTATTATGTGTCAGGGAGAAAGACTATCCTTGGGAATATACAAGCCCCCCCCCCCCCCCATCTTCTTCATATCTAGCAAGCAGCGCTAGCTGGGCCTCACTGCTGCTAAAACAGACTTGAGCCCTTCTCTTCCTTGTCAGCCTGATAACATTTTCCCAGGGTTTCGGCTGTACTAACACATTCTGCCTGCCAACTTCAGGGTGATCAGCAGCACAACTGACAGACAGAAGCTTCCCTGTGTGTTAAATATTAATAGCTTTCTAGCGTGGCCTCTGGATTTCTTGTTTCCGGAGATGCAGTCTGTGTGTCTCCAGGGGTGTCATGCTGTCACTGTACAATTCCCCGACTCAGCAACTGTGGCAGTCCTGTGTGTGACCGATGGCTATGGACACAAAAGGGACGGGCTTCTAGTGGACATGGCCATCCATCCATCCATCCATCTATCTATCCCAAGATATGAACATCCGTTTACCATTGGTCCATCTAGGTCACGTTGGATCATCTCCACGAGCCTTCTTCTACTGGGTGAGCTCCAGCTATTTTGGACTTCGAATCCATGGCATAGACCATGGTCAGGAATGCTGGGACTTGTCGCCCAAAACATCTGGAGAAAATCAGGTTGCCTATATCAGGTCTACCCTCTATTCTTCACAAGGACTCCAAGGGAAGAAAACCTCTAAGTAGTGAGGATCTAGAATCAATAGGCATCACCTGTGAGGTTTTGCTGTTTGCTCTATCCCTTGTGCCCATCCAGTTCCAACTTGAGGTACAATGCCCAACCAGGCTGTTCTGCTGATGTTCTATTGCCCCAGCTCTACCCAACAGGCTCCTCCCCCTGGTTTGCCAGGCACCCTGTCTTAGCTGCCAGACTCCTCCTCCTCTCCTCTCTGGCTCTGAGCCTCAGAAGATTGGCCAATCACACAGGAGAGCTTGAACATGTTCTAAGGGTACAATCTCAGTTCATGTTGAGTTCAGGAAGTCTGGCTCTGCTCAGTGCACAATCTAGAACAATCTAGTACTCCCCAGATGGGCTGGATGGCAACTCCCGTGATTCACAGATGGTAGGGCTGGAATCATGGGAGTTGCTATCCAACACATCTGGAGGACACCTGGTTGGGCAAAGCTGATCTAGAACATGGTGGTGCAGGGCTTCTTGTAGTACACAGGGGCTCTTTGGCGGATCTCAAAGGTTCCTTGGTAAATGGGTAGATGTGGAACGCTTGACAATCATCTCTCTGAGTCTGTTGCATCTGGTTGCCACCAACTGCTGCTATGTTGCATTCTTCATTCTCTAAAAGAAGCCTTCTCTTGTGCTAGCCAGAAACGCCTCCCCCCTCCTCACTTCTTCTCAGGCTTAATGCTCTCTAGCTTAACTTGAAGAGTACATCCACAGCCACTCAGGGGCATTTCAGCTCCAACTTCCAGGGATTATATATGGCTTAACGGCTACACTAATTCGCTTTCTTGTCATCGTGTTCTTATTGATATGCTGAGTGCTCAGAATGGTGGATGAACCTGAGCACCACGTGTCTATGTCACATCACCAAACCCTTTTCACTGGGCACACTCTATTGCTGCGGAGCTGCCTTCTAGCCAGGGTGGGTGGGTGGCTGGATGGGTGGGTCGGTGGGGAGGGATTGTGTTATGAGAGTTATCCCAGCTCCTAATTGAATTCACTAGAAATGAGCCGTGTGGCTTTAATCTTTAGGTTTCCTCTTATGAGGGCACAAATAGAAATCCCGACTAATTCCTTATTTGGCTGTTTTATCTAAGCAGGTAATTAGGGCCAAGTGGTGGTGGGGAGGGAACTCGGATGCCTGGGTTAATTCTGTAAAAAACCAACCAAACAAAAACGCTTCTTGGCTTATTTTATGTCAAGCCTGTAGCAACCGGTGCAGTCTGCCATCCTGGGCTCTGTGAGGGTAGATGCAGGGCCGGATTTACCAACCCACAATCTCGGATCATGCCTCAATTTGTTAGGGCCCCCAAAGTCACTAGAAGAAAAAAGGCTCTGTGCAAACTCTCAGCTGGAAGGGTTCTAGCCCAGGCATTGTGACCCAGCAGAACCAGTCCCCAGACGTATTTATTTTAGTACCCATAAATCTGACTGCTGTATCTACAGTATGAGTTTGGGTTTAGAATAAGGGCCTCTGTAACGGGACCGTGGGCCTCCAGAAAATGAAATCTGAGCCTGACTGGGTGTTTACCTGGTATAACAGATCTCTCTTCTAAAGGCTGGACTGAAGAAGGACATGTCTGCACTACAGTGTAAGCCATTTTCAAGTTCAGATCGTTTTAGCTATCAGAGCCCTCTCAGAATGGGAAATCTGGTTCCAAACTAAAACAAGTCCCCAAAACACTTTGGCTTGGATCCAGATTCATGCTGGATTGACTTGGCTGGTGGAAATGGGACTTTTCAAGTCCCCTCCTTCCACAGCAGCCCCCCTCCCAAAAATACTACCCAGAGCAGCAGGATAAGCTGCCAAATGGGGTGAATCTTGGGGTGGGATAGTAGGGGGGGAATCCCCCCAAATTGGGTGGAGGGACCTTCTGTGAGCATCTAGGGAGGTACGGATTTTGTTAAATCTGTTCTGTCTGTTTTGTGGATTGTGAGGCATCTTTCTTTACATTCTCTGCTCATTGACAGAATTGGAATTTTATTTTTACCAGAACTTCGTTCTACTTGTGCTAATTAACATTAGTGCTAATGCACTTTTGTTAATCCCCCCCTCCTCAGTGAAAAACTGGTCCCCAAGTCCACAGAATGATCATGACTTGGCAACAAAGTTCATCTGCTGTGCAATCTGCAGGCCAGCTTCATAGAAATCTGAACTTAGTTGAATCCATTGCAGATTTCCCCACCATTCCTAGACCCCAGTCCATTAATTTCTGACTAAACCATATTCGTTTCCTAAACGAATTATCACAGTCTATTAAGTTTTGACAAACATTTCCAGTTAATGTTTCTCCCACTCAACTAAATTCCTGTTAGGATTATTTCACTGCAGATCATGAGTTCAATAGATACTTTTAGTTGTAATTCATTTTGTTTTCAACATTAAAGGCATAATCCTATCCAGAGAGTCAGCAGCCGTTCTGCATTTCTGCTAGATGGGCGATTTTGCCTGTATAGCGGCGGTGCCTCGGAGAGGGAGGGAAAGAGGTTGGGGCAGTCATAGGATACGTCACATGGCTGGACCCCCACTCTACTCCCCTCCCCACCCCAGGTACATCCCCTTTTCTCCATCTCCATGCTTGGTTTTCTGAACATGGAGGTTAGCTGGCATGGCAGTTCTCTCTGAGCTGGCTACAAGGGGGTGGGGGCAGGCAGTTTAGTTTTCTGGCTCCGAGATCAGAACCCTGTCTCCAACCTCGGATCCAGAATCCTATGACTCTCCCCTCTCTCCAATTGTCTTTCTTTCTTTTTCACTTTGGTAGTAGGGTTTGCAATAACTATGATGAATTTGTCCGTCAGATTTCTACAGATTCTACCAAAGAAGTGTCATTTGTATCATCAGTTTTTAATTTCACAAAATTTCAGGCTATTACATTTGTGTGTGTGTGCGCATGCAAATTGCAAATTGCAAATTGCAAATTGACCGTTCCCTCACTAAAATTTGTCAGAGAGGTTGACATGTCGAGAATGTTTTCCACGTGAGATTTCTGCTTGTGTAATCTTGGCAATGGGAGGGAAAGATGAGCTTCTCATATTTGTTAGATTTGTTTTCTTATAGTGTGGGGGCTTTACCTCTCCCCCTTAATGAAATAATAAAGAATTATGCAAAAGAAGAGGCAGTTTACATTAAAAGGAGATGTGAAGGTCCCTAGACCAGAATTTATTTTTAAACTGTGCGAGAGAAAATGGATTAGAATGGAAATAAGGTTGCTTATAACAAAAGAGTCATTTAAACTTAATTAAACATGATTTCCCCCCAATGAGACGTAAATGTGATAGTTTCTTCCAGAAGAGCATATAGTGGGTTCCATGAAAACCAGAGTCCACACTATTATGCTTCTAGGTTTTGGCTTCCATTATCTTTCTTTATCATTATTTTATTTTTCAGCATATCCTTTCATTTGGCTAACTCTACTGGGCCCGGTCCATCAGGAATCTCACCTTCACGTGAGCCCAATCAAAAATAAAAAGGATCAGCACAAGCACGTTGTTCAAGAGCCAGATGGTGATGCAGTGTTGGGGAGTTTTTCATAGACTTGGACCAGGGAGGCCTGAGTTCAAATCCCCACATGCCATAAAACTCATTGGGTGACCTGGGGCAGCAGGGTTGTTGTAAGCATGCATGCCGCCCTGAGTTTCTTGGAGGGTGGGGTACAGTGTATAAGGGGCAGGAAATTACCCATACCCCATATTGTGAATCTGTCCGTCAGCCTCTTAGTCTTCACGATTTTTCCGTTGTTTTCCTTTGCTGCATTGGATAAATGGTTATTTATCTGTTACTGTTCTCTCGTTTGGTTCTGTTTTCTTTTCTTGGTGTGTTTGTGTGTCAATGCATTATTACTGTACTGCGTTTTGTTGTTTGCTCCCTACTTTGGGATTATTTTCTAATAAAAAGTGGCTAAGAAATTTCTCAAATAGAGAGGTTCTGGGTTTCTGAAAGCCTCACTGTGCTCAGGAAGCCTTTTTGCCATCATCCCCAGATCTATGTGGAAAGGTTAGGGGTCATGGAAGGCACTCTGCACGTACTCGAGGATATTAGTACTGCCATGGCCAAGTCCTGGCATTTGAAAACTGGTGTGGGACCTAACTCCAGCCTGGATTAAACCCAGCTACACTCTAATGCAGCTGTTTGGAAGCAGAGTCACACCGACAAATTGTTGATCACGTCGTCAGAGGAAATTAATTTCTACGGTGAAATGATGAATCTTTCATGTAGCCATTCAAGTGCAAGTGCCTTTTCCCTCAGCTCGGAGCTCCTCCTGCTTCCTCCCAACCTTGGACTCTCCACTAGGATTTGCCAGAAATGCTTCAGGTGTGTTTCCATTAATTATCAAGGGCTGGTTAACTGCAACATAACCATCCTTGATAACTGCACATTTGTTTCTGGCCACCATCTACACCATTGGAGAGGGACGAGAGAGAGCAAACAATTACCCATCACAGCGGAAAGGCAGATTTCCAAACTAAGCCTGCCAGTTCAGCTGTGTGGAACTGTGCTCCATACATGCCTGCAGAAAGTCCTTTAAGACCCTTCGTAGTGACCCGTTAACTAGGGTGACCCTATGGCAAGGAGGACCGGGCTCCTGTGTCTTTAATAATTGTATAGCAAAGGGAATTTCAGCAGGTGTCATTAGTATGCATGCAGCACCTGGAATTCCCTCTTCATCACAGCAGTTAAAGCTGCAGGAGCCCTGCCCTCTTTTGTAGCTGGTCACTCTGGTATGACTCCTGCAGCTCTAACTGTTGTGATGAAGAGGGAATTTCAGCAGGTGCTGCATGCATACAAATAATTCTAAGGTGGTTAAAACAGAAGCTGTCTCAGATAAGTGTCCTAAATCAGACCCTCTCTGTCTTCTATATCATTGGACTCCTCCTCTAATGGAAAGGTGGGGGTCTGAACCATGGGCGATGGCGGGTGGCCACATCAGCTATCACATCTATGTAATGTGAGCATGACCTCCCTTATTGTTGACTTGTGTAATCCTTGTTGTTGTTGTTGCATGGTGAGCAGGGTTAAAATGCTTTAAATAAATACATAAATAAAATAATTAAATTATGTTGTTGTTATCCCCCATTGTTCTTTAAAAGCCTCCCCTCCCTCCCTCCCTCCCTCCCTCCCTCCCTCCCTCTCTCCCTTTCTAAACTTAGATTGTAGAGAGTTGTTTGCTTTGTTTGTTTATGGACCAGGAAATAGATGTTTTCCAGTTGGGATGCTTGCTTCTTAAAATATCACAGTTTAGCTAGTCTGGGATGTTCAGCTCATAGCCCAGTGGTAATGCACAAGTTTTGCCTGCAGTAGATCCTGGCTTTAAACCCAAGGATCTCAGGCAGCAGCCCTGTGAAATACCTATTTCTGAGACCTTCTACAAGGGCTTGGTGCTTTGCGTATGTTGCTTGCAACCAGGAGGCAGGACACGTCCAATAAGAGGAGACAACACTGGGGTTGATGGATTGAGGGTCTGAATTGGGATAAGACAGATGTGTATGTCCAGTAGAGGAGCCAAGGAAATTTGAGGGCATGGAAAGGGCATTCTTGGCAGCCTGCAGAGTAGAGGATTAGTAGCATCCATCCCTATCATACAGTGTGTGCAGGCAGACATAAAGATATCCCCGCTTGCACGCTTATACATGATGCTGGAAACAAAGATTAAGGTACAAACACAGACCTGTAGCCCATTCTGCTGCATCAGAATCCTAGTTCCCGGCCGAGTGCAGCCCTATTACAGCTGAGTAAATAACTCCCTCCGGATCCTTGTGTTAAAGCGGCTTCATGACCCATGCCAAAGTGCTCAAACACAAGACAGGATCATTGTGTTAATTGCAATTCTCTTGTTATGCAAAGTCATAAGCGGACTAATGTCCCATGTTATGACCAGAAATCACAGACGCCGCAATTCAAACAGAAAGCCGAGCGTGTATGAGCGAGCCAGCGCCTTTACCCTTGGGAGTGACACACTGGCCGTACAATGCTGCCTATGAGAGCCACAGGGATGGATGGGGCAGTTGCGTTCGCCATTTGCAGACTGGGGAGGAGAGATGGCCGCGCTAAATTTTTATTGCATGGCTTAAATGTGACTGTTATTGCAAGATATAGTGTTGTCTGTTGCATAGAGCTGGGCAAGGAAGAAACCTATTTTAGCAAGCCAGAATCAACAGGATATTTACTAATGTTTTCCAAGGAAAATGGTAGCATGAATGGGACAACATAAGCACAGTCCTGCCATGAGCCTTAGAATCATGAGCAAGGCTATCTATGCCAGGCTTGGGACAGATGCTCGCTTAGTTACCTGTGGGGGGAAAAAGCATGAAGCTTTTGTCAATTGATGTATGCACATATTTATTTACACAGAGATACACGCAGGCCTCTTAGTTACAGGCTGCTCTGGGCAGCTTACAGGATGAAAACAAAACCAAGTCAAAAGAATCAGAGTCATAATAAGAACAGAGTGAAATGCAGGACATAAAACACACGTGGAATAAAAAGAAGTTCACTTTAAAAACAGAGAGCAGAGAAGGCTGACTCTGCAGCATTCGTTCAATTCAAAAGACAAAGCAGAGAATAAAAAATTGAAAGAGCAAAAGGAGCACCAGACCACCGCATGGCGCATACATGAAAAGGCCCAGGGGAAAATAATAAAAAAAGTCTGGACCTGGTTGGTGCTAGAAAGACATTAAAGTAGGTGCCAAGCAGACCGCTCTGGGGAGGGCATTTCCACCTGTTGGAAATTATTATTATTATTATTATTATTATTATTATTATTATTTTTAACCCGCCTCTCCCTCCGGATCGAGGCTGGGAACAACAGCAATAAAAAACACAAAAATCACAACAGTTAAAATTTAAAAAAAACAAGAAAAAATACATCATTAAAAACATCTTAAAATTCATCTGGATAGGCCTGTCGGAAGAAAGCAGTCTCATGCATGGCCATCCACTGTACCTAATTTGTGGGTATGTGTTGGGATTTCGTTTCAGTTCATTTTGGATTAGGATTTACCCAGTTCACACCTTCCAGGCTGAGCATGGACTCAGACGTAACCTGTGGCTGAAGTCCATAGATGTCCATAGATTAGTGTGACCAGATAAAATCCAGCTCAGGGCTCATGTAACTTTTAACAGTTGTAGAGAAAAGGGGATTTCAGTCAGTGTCATTTGTATGCAATTAGTCCCTGGTGAAATTCCCTCTTCATCACAACAGTTAAAGTTGCAGGAGCCATGCCTTCTTTTGTATATTGTCACTCTAGTATAGTGCCTGCAACTTTAACAGTTGTGATGAAGAGGGAACTTCACCAGGGACTAATTGCATACAAATGACACTGGCTGAAATTCCCTTTTCTATACAACTGTTAAAGTTACATGAGCCCTGACCTGGATTTTATCTGGTCACCCTACCATAGATGTAATGTGGTTCGTGGACCCTCCAACATTGCATTTGGGAACCTGGCCTTCTCATTTGCCTGCTGGCATCAAGGGTAGTTATAGTTAGGCCCCTGCTGAGGGCCCATACCCCTGAAACAAGCTCTGCTGGACTTGCTCCTCCGCTTCACCGTTCCAACCTGCTTGCTCAGCTGCCTCTTGCTCTGGCCCAGACAACAGAGGTGGTGAGAAGGAGGAGCAGGAGATGCCACAGCCTGCATGCTCCCTGGCTCTCTGCCTGCTAAGCAAGCAAGCAAGAGGAAAGATGGGGAAGAGCAGCTGGTAACAATGGTGGTCAGAAGGTAGACTCCCATTAAAGGTGTCTTGTCTTAGGGCCCTCAAAAACCTAGAACTGGCAGTGGTTATATTAGAAATGCCCATTCAGCCGATGAAAAGGACAACACAATCTGGACAGGTTCAAAGCCAGTTTCTTTATTGCAAAGACAAGCTTTTTGCAAAAAGGGTGTGGTTAGGAAAGAGCACACACTGAACATCAAAAATAACACTGTACTTATTGCCTACCCGGCCGGTGAAGGTCCCTCCCAGCAAAGGGTTACAACCTATCCGGTATGCCTGATTACAATACTAAAATCCCCGCCTTTGTTTATTCCCCACTCTTGCACCCACACACTTATTTATTAAAGTCAGCAGTTTCCTTATAGTTGCAAGCAATCTTAGCGAAGCTTGACCTTACTGTCATGGTCTAATTGTTAAGTCTATTTGTCTACTTGTGTTTCCTGCCATCACACATGCACCTCCGACCACACAACCACCTGTTTCCTACTTGCATTAGCTAAGTTTCATCTACTAAATGAGGTCTCATGACAAAAACAGCGAGTGGAACATCCTCCCAGTGCGTTTCGTGCCTCTCTTCATGCTTCCAAGGTCACACACACACCTGACAATTCTGCTCCACTGTCTGCCTCTATCTAGAAATGCTCTTCTGCTTTTCCTTGGCTACTGTGCATTTGGCATCTTATATGTGCCTCCTAAATTAAATATTACTAAATTGCTTTAGTTATTGATTATTGGATTAATATGTGCCTAGCCTTTATATGTGCTTACTGGATTATATAATTGCTTAGCCCTGTATGTTGCCTGGTGAAAAAGCAACATTTCTTACAGTTACATGCCTCTGGCTCTTAAGACTGCTGTTTCTGAAACTTGACCCTATGCTCAGCTTGGACCCTAATACTGACCTCTGGCACCCAGGGCTAACACACCTCCCTGTACAGACCCTGAAATCTGATCACTTTGGGCTGGATTCTCTCTGGGCCCTGTTACTTTTATCGATTTATTTGCAAGGATGTTGTATATGGTGTTCTAAAGTGGGAAAAGGCAATTAGAATCTTGTGGCGAGAAAAGCTGAACTCTGTGCCCTGTATATATCATGCAAATCAAATCAATTTGCATACATTCGCATATATTGTTTAATATATTCTGCTATTGTTAGTCAGGAGTGAAGAGCTATGCAGGCAACTTAAAAAAAAACACCCAGTGATCACTGAAAAATCTACCCTCAGTTTCTGATGAGATTTCAGCTGCCCTTTACACACACCTTAAGGACTAGAAACCTTTTTTTAGGAGAAAGCAAGATGAGTTTGTTAAGATGATGGATTTTCACATAGAATACTCAATTACAGGGCATGAGGGCATCAGCCCTCCTCTTCAGCTTAACCAGTATAACCCATATCCCCGTGCAGCACAGACACCGATCAGGGAGAAGAATCTATTTCTGAAATCAATATGGCAGGTAATTGCATCCCCTTTCAAACTGTTGCCATCCATTTCCCTTTCTGCAGTTCTGTTCTTGAGATTCCCTAGCAGGAGCACCCTCAGCATTTCTGGTGCACACAAAATAGACTCCGTCAAGGCTCATTACCAGAGTCAGATGGCCACTTAATCAACTCAAATAGTTTCCATTAATCAATGGGACCCACTCTGCATTTCCAGAGACGGCAGGTTTCACCAGGCCTTTCCATCATCACTTTCACTGGAAGAAGACTGGAAAGAAGTTACCAGCTGTCAAGGAAGGCATTTGGCTCCTCCTCTCCCAGAACTGTCTCCTGAAATGGTCATTTTGCCTGGTCATTCTGATACACCAGAAGTGGGCAACCTTGTGAGCTGCAGGGGCTAATTTCAACTCCCTAGAACCCCCCAGGAGCTACACCATGGCTGCCACCGTCACCTTTTGATGTCAGATTTTGGCACTGTCAGATTCAAAACAATTGGATATTTACCACCGAATTTCAGTGGCAAAACTGTGATGGTGGCCTATGAAGGACAAATATTGCTTTAAACAGAGGCTTTAGAGTTAAACTTGGCTCTTTTAGGCTACCGGCATGGTTTGCCAATGGAATTTGCCAAACTGCCAAATATTTTGCTGCTGCCACCACAGCCAAGAAATTGGTGATGGCGAGAGGCAGTGGGGGCTGCACTTAAGGCTTGCAGCCCATGAGCCATGTGTTGCGCTCAACCTGTGATACAACATTTAGAAAGCTGCCTTATGCTATGTCGGACTATTCATCCATCTGGTTTAGTTTTGACTCCAGTCAGTAACAATGGTTCTCCAAGGTTTCAAATGGGCTTCTTTCCCAGAGATAATGGGTATGAGAAACTGCTTTCTTCCATATTACCCTGCCCCCAGTCTTTACGTTCTGAGGTTGCTGACTATACCATGGCCTACTGAAGCCCACATGACCATGGTGTGGAGCAGGGCCTTCTCAATTGTGGCACTTGCCATGTGGAATGATCTCCCCACTGAGATCAGGTGGCTCCTAGCATGGGAGGTTTCTCCCAACAACTGAAGACACACTTGTTTGCCTAGGCATTTCGCTGTCTGCTAGTATTGTCAGCTACCCCTAGTTATTTTAATAAAGATTTTATTGGCTTTAGCATTGTTTTATTATTTTAATGATTGTGTTTAATGTATTTTATTGTGTTCTGTATTTACTTAGATTTTGTAAATCACTTTTTTTTAAAAAAAGAAAAAGAAAAATGGTAGTCACATTTACAAAAGTAAACAAAAATAAACAATTGCTTTGGCTATGGTGCAGTATAGAAATGTAATAAATAAAATAATGAAATGAGGGACCTTCTGGGACCTTCTGCATGTATAGCATGGGTTCTACCACTGAGCGATTGCCCCGCGATTGCCCATTCCTGAATGGAAGAACCAAGATGTTGAATTTGCTTTTTTCATCTTTCCTCCCTCTGCTTTGCCCCTGCTTTCTTTTTGCATTTGTCTATTAGAGTATAACCTTTAAATGGTAAACTCCCTCAGGTGCATTGATGGAATGGCAGTAGATAAATGTACTAGATAAATAAAATCACAAAACAGTCAGCTCTAAGTTGAGAATGTCATATGCAACGGTCTTCCCCCACCAGCATTTCAGAATGCAGGTGGGGGGGAATCACATCAAATCCCAACCCCATCATATAAGAAAATGGAAATAAAACCCGTCTTTGTTGGTAGAAATCTGGCTCACCCAGGTAGTCTTCTCTCTCTCTCTCTCTCTCTCTCTCTCTCTCTCTCTCTCTGCTATCTCCCTCCCTGCTTTCTTCAGCGAAAATGCCCTAAAATCCTCATGCCATCCTGTAAACAAAACACTCACCTATGCCTATTGCTTCCCCCTTTTTCTGTTGTTTCCCTGGGTTGGATTTCAGAGTGAACACACTTTGTGCTTTGTAAAGGACCATTCACACCGATGGTGTAATCATCGTCAGTAGTAATAGCCGCAGCAGTAGAGGCATCATCATAATGAAAACATTTAAAGTGGCTGATAACAACCGGATTTTAAAAATGGAAACGTAAGTAAAATGATAATAAAGCAGTGAAAGAAAAGCTGATGTTTCAATGTCCTTGGAAGGAGAAAGGAAAAGCATAGGAAGAGAAACAAAACATGAGGAACAAAGCTTAGGCAGGCAAGGGAAAGGATGAGTGGAGATCTGATGGGGGGTGGATGGATGAATGAAGGATGGAAACAGACACCAGAGCAGAGGAAGTCAATATTAGAATGCCCTGTGCTCAAATCATCCCCGTTAGCAATCTAATATTTGCCCTTACACTTGATTTCTAAACACAGAGGTAGATTCTTATTCCCTCTTGAGGATTTGCCTTGGTATTAGCCTTCGGACGTGGAAATGTTTGAAAATCCAAAAGAGGGGGTCTAGCTGTTCTTGGCAGATCTGCACAAATAGAGATCAATGAATCTAAGGCCAGTTCTACACCTTCTGTCAAATCATTATGATCCCACTACACCCCCATTGTGTGTTTATACCTCATAGGACATGCTGGAATATTTGTTGTGGTATTTTGGATAATGTGGAATAAAAAGCAGGAAATAACACAATATGGAAGGTGTAATATGTCCCGACAGTTATCAATGCACTTCAATACAACTATAATGCAGTAGTGTAGATTTAGCTTAAGCCCTACTGACCAGCCATGTATTCTGCTTCACCAATCACTCAGCAGCTTTTCTCCTGATGTAGGTCCAGGCAGGTGGCAAAGCTAGGTACTTTATCGAGCCTCTGATAAAGAAGGACATGCACTTTTTGTAAAATCTGTTCCATCTATGTTTCATGGATTCTCAGGTGCCTTTTGTCCCATTGTCTGCTTATTGGCGGAATCAGATTTCTTTCTTTTTTTTCAAATTCTCCGAATTTCTGCAAACTGCATTTGCACAAATTCGCACCGGGGGGAAATGTAGGGGTGTGTGTGAGGATGGTACAACAGCAGGCACCAGAGGAATTAATGGTGCCAAACTAATAATAATAACAATAACAATGATAATATATTTATTTATTTCTTATCTGCCTCTCCCTCCGGATCGAGGTGGGGAACAACATCAAACACGAATGATATAAAATACATAAAACTAGATTTTTAAAAGGGAAATATTAGCACAATTGATATTTTTGTGTGTGGCTGGTGTGTGTGTGTGTGTGTGTGTGTGTAATGTCTCTGTCTACCTGAAAGTGAATTTGGAGGATATTTGGCGTAGTTCGAGCAGAAATGTTTTCTACAAGGAACAGTGGGAGAGTGGATAACACATGTCCTCCCCCCCCCCCCCGATAAACTCAATTGTTGCTTTTCTTGGTGATTGAGAATGGATCTTTAGACCAAAATGCTCTCCCTAAGTTGTCCCCTTAAAAAAATTCAGGGGAGTGAGAGAATATTGTCCGGATGCAATAGAAAAAAAGATACCGTGTTTGTCAAATTGTTGTCCGTTGGTGAACATGAAGGGGAAGGTTACCGCCATCTGAGGCTCCTGAGCCAATCTATCAAGCATGATTGCAGCTGGAAGTGCCAGAGGAAATCATATTTCACGTAATTTATATTTATAAACATCCAACCCTCCCTTCTTCCTCCTTTCCTCTCTCTTTCTCTCTCTTTCTCTCTCTCCCCCCAAGCAGCCGAGGAGCATTGCTGGCACGTCAAGCCGTAACTCTCCGATAAAATATCACTTAGGATATGATGTCAAATGCATCATGCCGTAATCACAGGGAAAAGTGGAGAGGTCACCTCAACAAAGCTCACTTCCCCATCCATCTCCCCAAGCGGGGACACTCATCCCATTCCCCAGCCTTTTACAGAGCCATTGGGTCAAAGATGATTGCTTTTTTTCCTTTCTCTCCTCTCCCCATAGAGTCCTTGTGCCCTACACCTTTGTGACCCCCTTCCTCTTCTCTTCTCATTCTCAAAAGAGCATCAACAGATTCAGGGACCTCAGATTCTTGATTCAGGGTGCAATGGCAGTGTAATTTTCCTCACTACCATAATTAGGGGAAATTTAAGCAAACTACCCTGTGGATGATTGCCGCCAGATTCAATTTCTTTTGCTTTGATCATCCAAAGAGGAGGAGGAGGAGGAGGAGGAGGAGGAGGAGGAGGAGGAGGAGGACACTGCTGGAATATTTGCTGATGTGCCATGTTTATAAAGCAGCTTTCAGAAGCTGCTTGCCTTGCATCACAATCCCCCCTTTCTTTCTGAGAGTCTCATGGCAAGGTTTGGAAATGATCTTCGCTTGTTTACGTTTCATGGAGCAAATCCTCCGTGAGAAGTCACTCTAAAAAGGGGGTTAACTATGATCAAGGATACGGGTCAAAGGTACATGATGCAGCAGCCTCGCTGCAGCCAAGCAAATCTGGGTTGTCCTGCTCCAACTGGGATTCCATGATCTACTCTGGGTGAGGAAGCACAATATGGGATAGGAGGCTGGATCAAGTCTAAGACTTAATTCCAGAACCATGGATAGCAATCCACCCCAGCATCTTCTGGGAGCGACAGGGAGGGATTTATATTCAGGCCAAGGAAGTCCTTCTGGGAACTCCATCCCCTCAGGTGCTCCATCTGGCTGTTAAAGGGCCAGTGGCATTTTCTATAGGTGTTGGCTTCTCCTGGGGAGGGAAGGTTGGAAGGATGAGGATCCAGTTGGGGACTGTTGCTCAGAGTCTTCCCGTTCACGAGAGGAGTCCAAGGTCCACTCCTCTGAGTCAAGGGGCAATGGCATCTCCCAGAAGTCATGTGGATTTTTCTCTGAATCCATGTATTTTGCTTAATATAAACATTTTTAAAGCAATGTTCTTAATATAATGAATCCGAACATTATTTTGATTACTATACGCATATTTGCATGAATTATTTGCTTGGGGAAATCCATTGCAGAATTCAGAGACATGCAAATGTCTAAGGATAACTGAGTTTCAGTTCATATATAGGTTTGAAAGTCTGAAATTAGATCAGGTCACATTCAGATGTGAAGTGAACAAGTTTATCCTCTATCCCTACTAGTTGATTACTTAAACAAACAAACAAACAAACCTGGACACTCCAGGAAGTGGCTTGGAATATTTCTAAGAAGGCAGGTTTCGATCACCATAGATCTGTTTGATGATTTCCCCACTCCCATCCAATGATACTTTATATCAAGTGAAAAATTGATCCTTGCATATTTATTTTTATTCTGTACTTACAGCTGTTTAGCTCCAGCTGAGCTTGCCAGTTCCTTTCACTCATCTTGTTGTGATAGGAGCGAATGTTTAATGAATGGGTTCAGATTAGTACCGTCTGTGGATTATTTATGCTAGAAAAGACCAGCAGGGGCATTTCTGTTCCATGTGAAGGATATCTAAAAACAGAGCCAAGAACTGTCAGACTCTGTGTTTAAAAAATAACTTTTGCAGATCTGGAAATTCTATGCAAATTGGCTTCTTTTGGAGTAAAAGTTGTGCCATTTGCATGCGTTATTCTGCATCTGACATTGGCATTGAACAAGGTTATTTGGACTAATAAAATGGGCCGGGGGAGGCGGGAAGGACTTAGATTTTAATGCAAAATAAATAAATAAATAAATAAAAAATCAAGCAACCAGGATTTGTTTATTGACATGTTTCTCTTGTACAGCACCTAGCATTTAGTTGGCACCAAGCAAAGTTTTTGGTATTTGCTTTTTGCAGTTAGATCAGATCTAAGGTTGTGCTATGTAGCTGCTCAAGTTTAGCAAAGTTAAATTTAAAAATGAACGCAGCTTTCATCTAAGCATAACATACACATGAAATACATCAGTTGTGAGGGGACCCATGTATATAAACTGCAGCTATCACCTTTATATTACCTGGAAGTGTGGGCGCCGTCCTTTTTTAAAACAAGACAAAACCCAACAATTTTCATATCCATACCACTTTCACATGTAAAATTGAGGCTGAAGGATGCTGGGCTACTCCATCCTCTGTGCTAAGAGATCAGCTCCATTGGACTCCTCCTCTCCCTGAATGGTTTCCATCCCAGCTGGCTATTATAAGAACTACAATATAAGAATGGGTGCCTGAGTTTTGCTTTCTTCCTCCTCCCTCCTCAGTACCTTTTTCTTTTTTGCCATATCTTTCAGAGTGTAAGCCTGCCGGCAGGGACTACCTCATCATTAATTTATGAAAGCCACTCCAGGAGAGCAGAGTAAAAATACTGTAATTAAATAAAACGAGTGTATCTTTCAGATTGTATATATCCATAGTATACATATGAAATGCATATATATGATAATATCACCCTAGCAATTATGCACAGGCTTCAACAAAAGCAGATGTGTCCATTTGAAGGTGACATCTATCTATATGCCACCCGTTCAAATTTGGAAAGCCTTATGAGGTCCTCAATCCATTATATTATAGGAGGTGAGCGTTTATCCTTAGAATTTTATAATATCAGACTTTTAGCTGTCCAAAGGGTGCAGAAAGTCCATTTACTCTGTCCATTCATTCATTTCCATGAAGTAAATAATTTAAAAGAGCAAGCACGTCAGTGAATATTAAAGACTGTTCCAGTGCAAAATTTATCCATATAAGGACCTCTTCAGTGAAAGAAGCAATTATTGGACATTGCCAAGAACATCTGGAGAGCTGCAGGTTCTCCGTCTGCTGGTTTCTAGGATCACAACCAAAGTGAAAGTCAACCCAGAACCCAGGCAATACTTGGAGGAGAGACTGCCCAAGACCCACTGGTGCGCAAGACAGAAAATCCAAATTGCCATCCTGTCCCCTGTAATATATACAACAATAAAATAATCGATAATGTACTGCTCTTGAATGCAGTGGTGTTGAATGTCTTTTATCCCAAGGGCTGAATTCAGTTATGAAGAAGATCTTGGGGACCACATTCCAGCGATGGACAGGGCCAAAGGCCAAAGGCAAAAGGCAACATTTCCCCAAATAAGAACATATTTTAACTTAAAGCTTTTCCTGCCAGTAATTAAACCTCAGGGAAAGAATTTCAACCTTTTACAAAGGGGAAATGATGTGCCAAAGCTAGAAGACCACCAGGCATTGGCAGTCAGGGGAAAGTTGGTTGGGCCCAAAGGAAGAGAGCCCCGCCGCCTGGGGAAGGACGGAGGGTTGGAAGCTCTGGTGTTTGGCCCACGGGCCAGAGGGCTGGAAGCTCTGGTGTTTGGCCCATGGGCCTGTGGTTCTGCACCTGTGCATTAGTGGAACTACAAAGACCACTGCTCGAGGTGAACCAGTTTGTCCTGCTCTGTTGTGATGCTGGCCCTGGATTTGAGATCAAAGCAGGAGGGGAGGGAACTGGGCTTTTAAACCGAGTGTCTCCAGGTGAGTGTGGAAGAGAGACGGCAGATCAGAAGCAAAGGCCCTGCTGAAGAAAATTGGATGCAGTGAACTGCTACTGCTGTATCCCCCCCCCCCCTCAAAGCAGTTTAAACTGCATCAGACTTAACACTTGTGCCTGCTTTGGGGGGGGGGGAATCTCTGCATGTTTTGTTCACATTGGGAAGTTGGGCCTGTTTGCTTGTTCCCAGACACTTGCATGATGGGCAGTCAAGCCTGTTACATTAATAGACTATTAATGGGTCCGACTTTCCTGAGCAGCATGTACGGGCTTTCCATAGGTTAAATAGGCCATATTTCAAGATAATCACGGCAATATATTTCACTGCTAATTAAGTGGCTTTAAAACCATACCCACACCCTGGCTCGCTGAATCATAATTAAACTCGTCCTCTTCTTCCCATCATATACCACACAACTAATACCCATAAAGTCCCCAATGCTGTTTCTTGCCAGAAGCAAATTAAGCCTCGGTGCTTCATCTTATGGAGCATATCTATATCTAGCTATGTATGTATAAATAACAGGATCGTGCACAAAGTATTCTGAACGAAAGCTACATTCATCAAACAGTTCTACCTCTTTCTTTATCTATATTATTCTCTGCCACAGTTGTGTCAGCTGACAGAGAAGAGCCGTCGAGTTATCTAAAAGTGAGGAGGAAGGTTAAATGGAGATTTTGTTTGTTTCTCCCCCATGAACATTTTTGACAGTGCTGAGAAAACTTCTCTCCTTTTTAGTGATTTCCCCACAGCATTCTTTGTGAAAGTATTCACTTACTCATTTGCATTGCTCTCACTTGCCCTCACTTGCCCTCACTGGTATCATCAGCTCTTCAGAGGTGCCTCCCAATCACAGAGGTTGATGTTGAACACTCCCATTCCATTCTTTGCCCAATGAAGGCATTGAGGCCTCAGTACACATTAGGGCTGTGCATGGATCCGGCCCGCCGACATTGAAGAGGCAGGACGCTGCGGAGGACGCGGCAGAGGAGGCTGCAGGTAAGCAGGGCATTTGGGGGGAGGGAGGGAAGGAGCGGGAGGGAGGGAGGGCTCAGCGGATCTGGATCCTGATCCGAGGCGGAGTGCATCCAGATCCAAATCCAAGGCAGATCGGATCAGGCCCGATCCGGACCTCCCAGATTAGGATCCAGATCGGATCGGGGGGTCCTTGCACAGCCCTAGTACACATGTACCTTAATAGCATGCTAAGCTGGACAGCAGCCTGGTTTCTGATTCACGCCTTGCACTCCCTGACACACAAAGCATAATTATTTTGACGTATGAAATGTAACTCAAATCCTCCTCTTTTGGGGTGTGTGTGTGTGTGGAATTTAATTTTGAAGCCGTACTAGAGTTTTACCTTAAACCATGTTGTAGATCTGCCTCCCTGTTAAGTCTTTTGGCCCATGCTGAAATCTGAAACAGTACAAGTGAGGGGTGCAGTGTGAAATTCCTGGAGTCATCGATTGGTTCAACCACATGGCATATGATGAAAGCAAAGTATCAACTGAGAAAAACAAAAGAAATCGTGACTCGGGAAGGGCTTTGTTTTTAACTTTTGAATGCCAGGATAGTCAATTCTAAAGAAGGGAAATGTTGAGTTATGCAAATTTTGCAAACATTGATAATGTGATAAATTTGGCAAAGGTTAGAGATTTAAATGCATGCATTTCCTGGAGCAGAGACAGTAAGTCAATTCAGGCCATGCATCTGAATGCTTTTGAAATGCATTCTGCTTTGTCAGAATCGTAGTCTCAGCATTTATATCTTTTTGTCATGTGAACAAAAATGTTTGGGGTCAGTTGGAACTGATCATGGGGTCCAGCTGGTGACTGGATTCTAGTCCAAGAGCCCCCTCCCCTCCCCCACTGTTGCTCCACAGCAATTGAGGCTGCCCCTGAACATGTTCTGTTTAGATCAGGAGATCTAAACAGGATCCGAGTTTGGTGGAGCAGAAATTCCATTCTGGGTTTTTGTTACTACCCACAAGAAGCCTAAAGGAGCTACTCAAGGTGCTGAACCCAATTCCCAAAATGGGCCCAATACCTTAGAAAGTTTCTTTAGAGTTCTGGCTGGTTCTGACTGAAACCTGGAATGGATTCAGCACCTCACTGACATTGGAGCCACCATCTGGTCCCATCTTGAGCAACAAGGTCTTCCTGAACTCTGCCTGCATTCTTGGTTTCCCTTTGGTCCATTGAGATGATGGAACTAGTCACAGTTTTCCATGAGCATTTCCTCAAGTTTCAAAACATTCTTTTGTTTTGGGGCATCTCGTCATTTCCATCTCCTCATGTTCTCCTTGACTTCACATGGTCCTGATGACACCCTTACATAGTCCCAGGGCTGGGCAATGTGTGGCTCTCCAGATGTTTTAGTTTACAACTCCTATCATACCCCACCATTGGTTGTTCTTGCTAGGGATGGTGGGAGTTATAAGTCAAAACAATTGGAGGGGCACAATATGGGCAGATATGACTGGCTATGCAGCTCTGTGGGACAATCAGCCTTGCCCAGTGCCAGATCCTTGGTTGGGTGTTCTCACCTGAACAACTAATGAAGAAAGGATGAGACTATTCCACCGGGGGGGGGGGGGGAAGCAATGGCTTCAAGCAGGGTAGGAAATTTTAGGGGTATTTTTTAAAACGGTAATATTTCTGCCCAGGAAAATGACAATTTTTGATCTGAAAAACAAGACTAGAGAATATTTGGTGCAGCCTGAATAAAATGAACCTAGTGCGCATTATTTTAAAAAGATAAAAAGGGGAGGTCTCACTTCATTTTAGAAGATCATTGCACAGTTTTTAATGGCAGTGCAGTTGACTATTTTGTTCAGGGGTCACTTTGTGCTTATAGATGCTACTACAGTTAGAGTACTAGAAATCATTTTTCCAGTACTCTAAATAGGGAACGATTCAAGATCTCATTTCTCTGGCATCTGGCGGTGTGTTGGCGACGCATTCAGTCCATCTGTGCTGGCCTTTCAGAAAATGTTTCCAATGAATTGATCAGCTTTCCCCAACCTGGTGTGCTCCAGATGTGTTGAAGTACAATTCCCAGCATTCCTATGGGGGGGGGCACAGCCCAAAGTGGGCGGAGCTATTCCTCTTCCCTCTCTCTCTCTCTCTCTTTCTCTCTCTCTTTCTTTCCTCGCTCCCTCCCTCCCTCTCCCTTCCTCTTTCTCCTCTCCCACTCATCTTATCTCCCTCCCTCCACTCTCACTCATTCTCTGTCTCCCCCCTCTCTGACACCCATTTTACATCCCTCCCTCCATCTCCTGTTGATCCTCTCTCCCCTTCTCTCCCTCTTCCCTGCCCTGCCTCTGTCTTTCTCCCTGCCCAGTGGGATGCAGGGGATGGATAGATGGTTCTTGCCAGAGAGATCTGAATCGGATGCTTCCTTAGCAACAATGTCTGGGAAGTCACCTGCCATTTGGATTCCTCGGAATGATCGGACAGTAGATTGGGTATTGCAGGGCATCATGGGAAATTTTTAAATGGGGGTATCTTCCCAGATGCGAGGATAAGCCCATGTTGGGGGAAGGGTGGGTGGGTTGGAGGACCAAAACAGGGCCAAAATAGGGCCCCACCAGCTGTCTGAGGGTGCCAGTCTCTGGTGCTGGCCCTGTCGCTAGAGAAACCATGGAACACTGTTCCTAGCTGCTGCATCCATCCAACTAACTAACCAGCTGTTTTGTGTGCCATGCCTGCACTCCACAACCAGTTTGGAACGAACCAGTTTCTGCTGGGGGAGGACAAGGAAACAGAGTGAAGGGGATGATGGTGCAGTCGAGGTGGGCACTCAGGTGCTTGCCTAGAGTGTGACTGTTTCCATCACTGTTTCTCAAGCAGACAGGGGCATGCAGAGCTGGTAATATACCCAGGCCAGGTGGGACGTGTGTGCCCCCCCCCCCATTTCAAACTGCTCATTAAGTATTTTTCAATCAGTGGCACTGATTCAGTGCTAAATACATATATGAACTAGAACAATCGATAAAAAGGGTAATGGGAAGCACTTTTATTCAAGATGTAAGACATCACTTCTTCACATTCAGGATTTCACGACAGACGGCTTCTGCGCTGTTTCCGCAAGGCGGGCTCCTCGCTTCTCGATGGGCCGTTTACACTATGGAAGCAGTAGCATAAGCTAGGGGGGACCTCCTCGTTGGAGTGCCCCCTTAAAATTGTGGGCCCCGTGTCAACTGCCCCCCCTGCCCCCCCCTCTGCACAGCCCTGCAAGCAGACACAGCCCTGAACCACCTCACCTCTCCTAGGCTGTGTGAATGCTGTTGCTGTTGGCCATTAAGTGGCATCCGAGGCTCACATGAGCTATGCTGGCTGCAGTTCTGGGGCTGAATGAAACATTTGGCTTTGCGTGTGCAGAGTTTGTAAAAGAGTCCTTGCAATGCTCCAGGCTGCAAGGCACCATATAAAATGCCGGCCATGATCATTAATCGCTCCTGGATGTTGCCTCTGACTTTTATGTGTCAGGCACTGCAGTCCATAACAAGCTACTGCCGCTGTAAAAATGTTCCCGGCTGCATGTAGGAGGAGGAGGCTAGAAAGAGGGTTGGGCAGCGGGCAAGGGAAGTGGCCGGCTGCTGCTTAAGCCAGAGGGGACCAGCGACATTTGCAGATTTGCGTCCAGAGCAGCCTTTCCCAGACCTTGAGTATCTGAACCACACATTTGTTTCATGAATTAAAATAACAAGGGCACTTTTGTCCATTGACCAGGTTCTGGTGGGTTTTCCACTGGGTTAAGAGCCAGGGCCTGTGTCAAGGGTCACCATGGTTGGGTACCTGTTAAGGGGGCCAACTGGCAAAAGTTCTCTGGACCTGCTCCTCTTCCTCTCTGTTGCAACTTGCTCCTCTTGCTTTGGCCTGGACAACACAGGTGGATCGAAGGAGGAGCAGGAGATGCCTCTCCCTAATTGGTCATCACCTTTCTGCCTGTCAAGCAAGCAGTGATGAGAGAGAGAGGATGAGGAGCAAGAGCAACTGGTGGCCATGGCCATGAGAAGGTAGGCTCACTGAGGGACAGGTCCCAGTGAGGGTGTCTTGCCCAAGGGCCCTCCAGAACCTGGCACTGGCACTGTTTGGAACGAATCCCGAGGTAGGGACGTCTGGATCCGATGGCTCCTAAGGATAAGTGGTAGTGCAAGGCTTGCTTGGAAGTCCTGTTCCATCCCCTCCAATGAAAGCTGCAGATCTTGGCAGGGCTGGATCCTGACAACCTCAATCATACCTCCATAAGAAGAGCTCTGATAGGTCTGATCAATGAGCATCAATGATAGGGAGGGGCCATAGCTCAGTGTGACAGAGTACATGCTTTGCATGCAGAACTTCCCCGGTTCGATTCCCAGCTTCTCCAGGTAGGGTGAGGAAACAATCCTGCCTGGAGAGCCATGGCTTCCAGTCAGTGTCGACAACACTGGGCTAGATGGACCAATAATAATAATAATAATAATAATAATAATAATAATAATAACGATTTATTTCTTACCCGCCTCTCCGTCTAGATCGAGGCAGGGAACAACAACATGATAAAATACATAAAACTAATTAAAACATGACAAATATTATTAAAACTGCATTAAAACATCCTAAAACATCCTAAAAACATTCTAAAAATTACACTGGATATGCCTGCCGGAAGAGAACAGTCTTTATAGCTTTCTTAAGTTCTAAAAGACTGTTAAGTTGACGAGTCTCCTCCGGCAGGTCATTCCACAGTCTGGGAGCAGCAGAAGAGAAGGTCCTCTGGGTAACAGTTGTCAGCCTAGTCTTGGCCGACCGCAGTAAGTTCTTCCCAGAGGACCTGAGCGTGCAGGGCGGATTGTACGGGAGAAGGCGATCCCGCAGGTAACCTGGACCCAAACCATGTAGGGCTTTAAAGGTAATGACCAACACTTTATACTTCGCCCGGAAACTAATTGGCAGCCAGTGGAGCGATTTTAAAGCTGGCGTAATATGGTCACTCCTAGATGTACCGGTGACCAACCTGGCTGCCATATTTTGAACTAGTTGAAGTTTCCGGACTAGGCACAAAGGTAGCCCTATGTACAGCGCATTGCAGAAGTCGAGCCTCGAAGTTACCAGCGCGTGCACCACCATCTTTAGGTCTTCCAACTCTAGGAAGGGGCGCAGCTGGCGTATCAGCCAAAGCTGATAGTAGGCACTCCTGGCCGTCGCATCTATCTGGGCTGTCATTTGGAGCGACGGATCCAGGAGCACCCCCAAGCTGCGAACACAGTCTTTCAGGGGGAGTGTAACCCCATCCAGAACCGGTTGACACACCTCCAAACCCAGGTTGCGGCCTTTGACAGCAAGCACCTCCGTCTTGTCTGGATTCAGCTCCAGTTTGTTTTTCCTCATCCAGCCCATTACCGCCTCCAAGCATTCATTCAGAGGAGACACACTGTCCTTAGCTGACGATGTTGTCGAAGGCATAGAGAAATATATTTGGGTGTCATCAGCATACTGATAGCACCCCGCCCCATGCCTCCGGATGATCTCTCCCAACGGTTTCATATAAATGTTAAACAGCATTGGGGAAAGGATGGCACCTTGCGGTATGCCACACAGCAGCTCCTTCTTTGCAGAGCAGCTATCCCCAAGCATCACCATCTGGAACCTGCCCGAGAGGTAGGACCGGAACCATTGAAGCACAGTGCCCCTGATTCCCAATCCCCTCAGGCGTTCCAGAAGGATACCATGGTCGATGGTATCAAATGCCGCTGAGAGGTCCAAAAGTACCAACAGGGACACACTCCCCCTGTCAATACCCAGGCGTAGATCATCCGCTAAGGCGACCATAGCAGTCTCAACTCCGTATCCTGCCCTGAAGCCAGTTTGAAATGGGTCTAGAAAATCAGTGTCATCCAAGACTACTTGGAGTTGAAAGGCAACCGCCCTCTCGATCACCTTGCCCAAGAATGGAAGGTTTGATACCGGTCTGTAGTTATTAAAGTCCAGGGGATCCAGGGAGGGCTTCTTTAGAAGCAGCCGTACCACTGCTTCTTTTAAACATGATGGAAAACTCCCCTCCCTGAGAGATGCATTAATAATATATTGTAATTGCGATCTAACCACATCTCCTCCCTGGATGACCAGCCATGAAGGACAGGGATCGAGAGGGCAAGTCGTCCCCCTCACTCGTCCAAGCAGCTTGTCCACGTCCTCGGTACTCACCAACTGAAACTGATCCAGTATAATTCTACTCGCGGAGTCACTGGACACTCCATCGTCAGCCTCTGCTATAACGACGGCATCTAAGTCAGCTCTTATCCGAGAGATTTTATCTGTGAAATGATCATTAAAGGCATCGCAGCGAACCACCGAAGGCTCTAAAATCGGATTCAGGGAGGAAGGTGCCCGGGTTAGACCCCTCACCACCCTGAACAGTTCCGCTGGACGCGAATTCGCAGATGCAATGCGCGCAGAGAAGAAAGCTTTCTTCGCTGCACGTATTGCCACCCCATAGGAACGAAGATGTTCTCTATGCCGTGTCTTGTTGGATAGAAGTCGAGTTTTCCACCATCGGCGCTCCAGTCGTCGTCCTTTCCGCTTCAACTCCCTGAGGTCTTCCGTATACCAGGGTGCCCTGTTAGAAGCAGGTCGGAGAGGATGTTTGGGGGTGATCGTGTCGATAGCCCTAGTTAGGTCTTGATTCCATCTATCAACCAGGGCTTCTACAGGATCGTCGACGATACCAGCCATAAAACCCTCCAAGCCTTTCTGGAATCCAGCAGGATCCATCAGCCTTCGAGGGCGGACCATCTTAATAGGTCCACCACCCCTGCATGGGCGGGTGGTAGCCGTGATACTAACCCTAACCAGAAAATGGTCTGTCCATGACAACACGGAGGTATTCGTTACCTCCGCCCACAGATCCGTCTGTTCGGAACTGAAAACAGCATTGAGGGTATGACCCGCTGAATGTGTGGGTCCAGAGACCAATTGGGATAGGCCCATGGTTGTCATGGATGCCACGAACTCCCGAGCTCCACCTGACAAACCAGTCTCGAATGGGATGTTGAAATCGCCCAGGACCAAAAGCCTGGGCGAATCCAACACCAGCTCCGAGACCAGTTCAGTATAAGGCAGCTTCCGATGTGCCGATGGAAAAAAGGGGGCTAAGGGGAGACATGATAGAGGTGTACAAAAGTATGCCTGGTGTGGAGAATGTGGATAGGGAGACATTTTTCTCCCTCTCTCAAAGTACTAGAACCCAAGGGGGTTATCCCATGAAGCTGTTTGGTGGGAAATTCAGGACAAATAAAAGGAAGAACTTCACTCAGCGCATAGTTAAAGTATGGAACTCACTATCACAAGATGCAGCGATGGCCACCAATTTGGATGGCTTTAAAAGGGGGTTGGATAAATTCCTGGAGGTGAAGGCTAGCAATGGCTACTAGCCTTGATGGCTATGTTCTACTTCCAGTATCAGAGGCAGTCAGCCTGTGTGCACCAGTTGCTGGGGAACATGGGTGGGAGGGTGCTGTTGCACCATGTCCTGCTTTGTTGGTCCCTGGCTGATGGCTGGTTGGCCACTGTATGAACAGAGTACTGGACTAGAGGGACCCTTGGTTTGATCCAGCATAGCACTTCTTACGTTGAGCCTATCTACACATGCAGGATAAAACACTTCGAAAACATTTTGAAAACTGTATATGGAGTGTGTCCTGGGCCCCAACAGTTCTCAAAACTGTTATAAACCATTTTAAACTATATTAAAGCAGTAGTGTAGATAGGCTGGTTCTTATGATCCATCTAGTCCAGTATCCTGCTTCCTCCAGTGATCAGCCGGATGTTACCATTACTTGTGGGTATCCCGGAGGTATCTGTTTGGCTACCAAACTGTGCATATCAGGATGCTGGACTTTGGTCTGATCCAGCAGGGCTCTTCTTACATTCCCTTTCCAGAAGCCCATCCATGCAGGAGAGAAATATCCATTTTCAGCTGCAGATGGGAGCCCTCCCCTCTGTTTAGCTTGGAAATAAATCGTGTCTGTAATAGATTAGAAGACGGAGCAAAGGATTTGTTCTAGCTGAAATGCTAGCACCCTGAGCCGTTTTAATAAAACGATAATCAAATAAAGAGCCAACTACAATAAATTAATGTGTTTGAGCTGGGAAAGCTGGGCAAGACGACAGCACCTTTTGAAGTGACTGTCAGTGGTATAATCAGAGAACATGGAGGGGAGGAGCAGCGAGGGGGGAGGGGGAGGGGATGCATTTAACCCTGTTTGTTCAGCATTTGGATCCTGCATCTCGTTTCTGATGGACTTACACCATGTGCAGGCGCTGATAAGGCCCCTTGTGAAATTGACAGCTCTGCCTGAACTGTCTATCAACTATATATATATATATATATATATATATATATACCCCATATTTCTTTCTTGTGAAGATAAAGGAGACGGCTCAGAGCTGTGCATGGCTGTACGATTAAACTTGTCATCGGGGGGGGCAAGGTGAAGAAAAGGAATGTTGTTATTACAGCCATTATTAGCTAATGAGGGAGGGGGGAATACACAGCCGTATCAGGGGAATCCATTCGCTATCTCTTCGTTGGAATTGGAAGGGGATAAGGCTCATATTATATATAAAAAGGCTTTGGTCATATATATTTGGGAAGAGGATGGACATGAATCAAATATTGCAGTTCCAGCACTTCCAAATCCTGATCTGACAAATTCTGAGCCATGTATCGTGGAGATGTTTCAACCTCCTTGGATCTTACTGTTTGCATCGCTATGATATGATCACCTTTCTGCACCCCAAAGATCTAATTTTTTTCTTCTCACAGTGTTTAACCCAAATGTTCATTCTTCATGAGCCTTTCTGTGGTGAGGAGACTGAGTGGCAAAAAAGCAGGACAGGAGTAGGACTACCAGCGCCCATGGGCTTTACACTAGGGATGTGCAGGGACCCCCCCCCCCCAGATTGGATCAGGACCCGGAACGGGACCTCCGAGATTGTCCTGGATCATTCAGGACAAAATCGGAGGTCCCTTAGATCGGACCCGATCCCGATCCAAAAATCAGAAGTCCAATTTTCGGATTGGACATAGGCTTGTATTGGGGGAAAGAAAGCTTTCCCCCAAAGCAAGCCTATGGCTGGGGTGAGTGGGGGCCTAACTCCCCCCACCCTGTCCCTCCTGCCTCCCCCCTTGCGCTTTTACCTGCCGGGGCAGCGGCTTCCCTCCAGTGCATCGATCTACTGAGGAACAGGCTTCGCGGCCTGTCCCTCAGTAGCATGCCGGGTGATGATGTCATCACCTGGCGTGCTACTGAGGGACAGGCCGCGAAGCCTGTTTCTCAGTAGGTCGATGCACCGGAGGAAATCCACCGCTCCGGCAGGTAAGTGGGGGGCCCTCCCTCCTCCCTCCTCCTCCCTCCCCCCTCGCGCTTCTTACCTGCCGGGGCCATCTGCTGCTGTCTGCTGGCACCTGCGGGCACCAGTGGACAGCAGTGGACGGCTTCGGCAGGTAAGCCCCTTCCCTCCTCGTGCCCTTTACCTGCCGGGGCCGTCCGCGGGCACCTGCAGGCGCCCGCGGACAGCAGCAGACGGCCCTAGCAGGTAAGGAGTGCGAGGAGGAGGAGGAGGTCCGATCCTCCAATTTTATCCGAACCAGATTGGGTCCTTCCGGACCGGTTCGGATGAGATCGGACGATCCAGAAGCTGGGATCGTAATCGGATAATTTTATCCGATTTCGGTCGGATTGGCTTCGGATCGTGGATCAGACCAAATCCAATGCACACCCCAACTTTACACTAGTGCAAGTGTATTGGGAAAGGTCCAAAGCTTGTGCTGTGCTACTTCAATCCTCATTCCATATTTCCATGACGGTTGTATTTCTGAGCCCCATTCATGCCAAATACCCTGATGCCATCCCAAGTTATATTGTTCCATAATGTCGGTTTCAAATTGAAGCTGTTGTTGGTTGTCTACCATTTCACTTCCATTCCAAGTCATTGAAGTGAAGACTATAAATCCCACGATGCCATAAGGCCTTTAGTGAAACAATGTACAGGAAGAAATGGGTGGTGGGATTTTCTATTGAAAAATAAGAGGCCAATGGACCATTGTGAGGCTCTGGACTTCTGAACATGCTGTTGTCCCATGTAACCCTACCCCACTGGTCTTCTGTAAACCTTCCAGCTCCTAAAGTGAGACCAAAGAGTTCCTCACCAGTGGAATTCTTTCCCCTTTTGGATGCTTAGAGAAAATACCCATCCCAACATAGAGCAGGGGTGGGCAACACATGGCTTGCAGGCCACGGGCGACTCCCTGGGTCTCCTTGTGGCCCAGCTGCCAATTTGCTGCCTTTGCCACCACAGTGCCAACTTTTCATTTAAAAGCAAGGTGTACAGAGTGCAACCTTCTCTCAATGCAACTTTGTGCTCCCCCAGAGCTTCCAGGAGTGATATTATCTATTAAAACAAGACTCATGCGCCTTCTGCTCCTGTTTTGGAGTGGGGAAAATGGCCATTGCCGAATTGCTGCAGGATTTCAGCAGTGGCGGCGAATTCAGCATGGGATGTGTGTGCAGCCCTTGCTGGGTTCCGGTAGGCTCACAGACCCTCCAAAACTGCTCACCCCTGATGGGGAGGATAGGCCCACACTGACCATGTTGGAGAATTCCTTCTCTGCAGCATCTCCAAGAAGATCCTTAAAAGGAGGAGCGACGCAACGCCTTGAGGGATGTTCTAAAGGCCGTCACGTAGTCCTCCCACAACAGACCATGTCTCGCTTGGATGATTGCAGCTCAGAGCCTGAGATAATGGGATCGCAGCACGAACTGCAGTGCATACTCGGCAAAAAAATCCTCCGTCACCCCCACAGGCACCCTGCCCCTCCCCCGCTAACGGAAGCCCACAAATGGGAAGACGCGCGAGTGACCTCAAGGGTCTCGATCCGTTCGGGGCTAAGCAGGCCTGTTAAATGAGGCCAGGTGGCTACATTAGCCGCATGAGGGACCTGTGGCACCCTGCCCATCACCGGCACAAGGGCTGGGCCCGGCCTCCCAATTTTCTCAGTGAGCCTTTGACAGCTGCTCCGAGGAAATTATGCTCACGCAGTGCATTGAGGGAGGGAGAGAGAGAGAAGGAAGCAGACCCAGCCTTCTCTTCCCCCTTTTCATTATCGATAAACACAAGCTCCTTTTGTCTTCTAAAGCAATTTCATAGCTGGTGCACAAACACAGGGACCATCAAAGGAGGGCGGCGGGAGAGACAATGGCAAGAGATACAAGCTCATCAACAAAGAGACACATTTCCATTTTGATAACAATGCCGCTGCCTCCTGTTGAACACCCTGCGCAGCCCTCTGCCTGCGCGCCTGCGTGTGTGCGTGCACGCTCATACAGGTGAGGGTGTATTTTATTTCCCTCTTTTCATCCCACGGTCGGGGGGGGGGGGAGAAACAAGCGTGCCAAGACCAGCGAGTTCCACAATAGCATTTAGCGTCTTCCCTCCTCCCTGCCAGATGCTGAGCCTGACAGATTTGATACGGCTCTGCAGCCACGGCTCGGCTTCCCCCCCCATGTTATTTATTTATTTTGGAGGGGGGGGGGTTCAAATTGGGAAGAAAAACAGGCTTTATTCCCCCGTCTTGCCGTTATCTCCCTTTGTGCTGGAGCTCGTTACGATTGCACCCACCGTGACGGGAAGGAAAGAGCCGCGCGGGCTGTTAGCAGACTTGTTTGGGCCTTTTGTGCTGCTCTGCGGGGGTTTCTGGAGAAGACATTGCAGGCCTAAGTGCCCACCGCCATTGGCTTCGGCTCCCCCCCCGCCCCGATTCAAGGCGGGGCTGGATTCTGTCCATCAGGCTCACCGTTTTCCAAAGAGGAACAGGCATAATGTAGAGATCGGAGATGCGATGTGCGTGGGGGAAGCAGATGAGTGGGGCTGAATGTGAGGCAGGACTTTGCTCTGGAACAAGACAGTGGTTCAGAGCGTGGGCAGTGTCAAGGGTAAACTTGTTTGGGCAATGGCTGAGGGCCCATACCAAAGCAGGAACCCACTGATAAGAGCCCCCTGGAGTTGCTCCTTCACCATCGAAACTTGCCTATTCACCTGCCTCTTCCTCTGGCCCAGGCAACGGTGGTGGTGAGAAGGAGGACCAGAAGATGCCACATGGCCTCCTTGCTTGCCTGATCTCTATCTGACAAGCAAGTAAGGGGGAGAAATGAGGAGGAGGAGGAGGAGGAGGAGGAAGAGCAAGAGCAGCTGGAGACAATGGTGGGGAGTAAGTAGACTCACTGAGGGAGGAGCCCCTCAAAAACCTGAAGCAGACACTGGACAACACCTTAATCAACTGAGGGGGGGAACAATAATCAGTTGTGTTGCTTATTGTGTTGTGTGGAAGGTAACACGCCGCTCACAAACTACTGACGGTATGCTATTCCACCCAAATAAGCAACTGAGAGAAACAACTGGCTTGCAAGTTCTTTAGCTCGAAGCCAGTTGTTTAAAGTGTTGTGTGGAGGGGTGTGTGTGTTAATGGCGTGTGGTGAGTGGGTTAAAACACAAGCCCATAGAGGCAGGTGGCAAGAGCGACCAAAGAGGCGGCTGCCACTCTGCTACAACTGGAGCAACTTACAGAGGCTGCTGGGATAGAACTGGGAGGACTGAGGGAGGAGGGAGGTTGGGGAGAGGGGCAATGGCTGTGTCAGTCAAATGCCGGGTTGACCATTAGTCCACTCAACGCCAGCCCTAACCACCCACAGTTGTGTAGGAATATGTTGTGTGGGGAGTACCCACAAAATAACCAACTGTGAGTTAGCTACTCAACCCACCATTGACTAATGTGTTGTCCGAATGCAGCCACTGACTCTGACCATCCCACCTACCAATATTCACTCATCCATCACCTGTTCGGGTGATGCGGAGCATTCTGTTTGCTCTGCATTTTCAAGTCAACTGACCTACTTTATACTTCCTGGACTAATATGTGGATTGTGGCACCATTATCCCTTGGGTTGTGCAATTCTCCAACATGGTTCTCTACTGAAAAAATGCATACAAAAGTGTGCATGTGGAAAGTTAATTTACACCAAAATGTGTATATCTGGGAATGTTGTGTACAAAACACAACAAGAACAAAAACCCCAAGCCAAACTTCATTGTATATGGGAAATGCATATGAAACTAAATACAATTTTTCAGACTTATGAGGAAATTGGAGGAAATGAACTCATGAACGAGTTGGGGTTGAAACAACCTGGGAGTTTTGAATGCTCCAAAATTCTCCAAACTTCACTTTGAAGCTCAGTTTTGTTTGCTACCTGTTTTTGTTGTTATATTGATTTTTTTTTAAAAATGCACATCTGTGTGTGCATTTTTCAAAAATGTGCACTTTCCCTAGTTGACTAAAGTGTGAAAATGCACACACACACACACACATAAAATGCACATTTTAATGTGCTCATTGTTGAGACTTTATGCATGTAGAAACTGGGATGAAGAAACTTTTTTAAAAATGAATTTTTTGTTCCCATTCACAGTTGTGGTTGTTAATGGGGCAAGTTCAGATGAGTTGTGAACTGAGATGAAATTCTCATACATCCCTAATGGAATACAAGTGAAACTGAACGCTACAGATGTAGGTGCCATTTCTAGCTAAAGAGAGACCTTGTGGGGTCTCTCCCATGTCGAAGGCTCAAAGCCAGTCTTCTTTTCACGAAACATTTTTCATGGAGAAGGTTCTGGTTTTGGCAAGCTGGCAGGATGGGGGATTCAAGCCATGGAGCTTTTCAAATGTTTCCATAGAATATCTCAAGGTTTTTTTCTAATGTACAATAGAAACACTAGAAAAACTTGATTGATGTTCGGGGTGAGTTGCATTGGGCTCACAGAACTTCAAAGGACATCGACCTATCCTTGCAAATTGCCAACTTCACCAGAGCCAAAATTGGGTGCAGCCACATCCTCTCTCTTTGCCACCTCTTCTCTCCCTCTTCCTGCCATCCCCGATCTCTTTCTTCCTTTCTTCCTGCCACCCTAATTTCCTGCCACCTCTTCAATGTCTCTGTTTCTCCTTCCCCACCCAGTGGCCTGCCAGGAAACGGGTGTTTTGCTCTCGCCTGAGGTCTCAACCGAGGGCTTGCAGAGGGCTTTTGAAATTAGGCTGAGGGCTGGTTGCAGCCATAGGGCTTCAGGTGTCCCAATCTTCCTGAAAAAGGCAAAGAGAATGAGAATGCAGCATCCAAGAAGAGAGAAAGAGAGAGAGAGAGAGAGAGAGAGAGAGAGAGAGAGAGTATCACCAATCAAGACAAGGCTTGCAGATTATCTAGGTAGTGGAGCAGAATCAGAGATCAAGATGCCAACTAAATTAGGGTGCTGTAGGTCACCGAGCAGGAATTTCATGATGGCTGAGTCTCTAACAAAGGTTAAAATGTGGAACAAAGACAAATAATGACAAGAATCCAGAGTCAGTGACCAGAAAGGAAGACATCGGTGGCAGGCAGTGGCTGGGAAGCAGAAGAAATCTCTGCCTGTAATCAGTGCTCAGTGGGTCAGATGGAAAACAGAGTGCACAGCATCCCAAATGCAGGCGCAAAGGAGGACAAGTCGCTTTGACAGCATCTTCCAGTCAAATTGCTCTACTGAAAGCACTTGTCAAGAGGGAGAAGGCATTCAGGGGGAAGCTACAGATGCCTCCGGAATTGCCATGGGGCGTGGATGATGAAGATGCAGGATTCACTGACAGCAGAAATTGGCAACCTTTGGAATTCTTGAAGGCATCTAGCAATTTCTAGAGCTGCTGCCATCTCGGAATTGATTCAAAGGCCCACAGCAGCATCTGGCAACACTTCTTCCAATGTAAGGTGCATATATATACCATCTTCAAATGCATGGTGTGTGCACATGTGCATGTGGAAGGAAATTTTCCAGATCAGGCTTGTATCATGCAATCACCCTGCCACATCCATGGGATTCCCATGGACCAGACCACTGTTTTGATGGCCCCAGTCTGTCCCATCAGAAAGTCAGATTTTGGAAGGGTGGTTGTATGGTGTGGGATTCCCTAGTCACATCGATCCATTTTCAAGGGTAACGGAGAAAAGCTCTTGTAGAAGATTACGGATAGGCACCCCTCCCCCAGTCCTCTTTGGAAATAATCTAGATTAATTTCCAGGGCATGCTCAGGATACCTGGAAACTAATCCAGACTTTGATTTCCTAAGCCCTTGTGTGATGTGATGATACCATTGTCATATAGCAGAGCCCCAAGATTTTGCCATAGGCTTCAGGCTGTGAATGGGAGCCCCAATTCGCCTGATGGTGGGTGGAGTCAGTCATGAGAAGGTTGTCACCAGCAGCTCAGTAGCTCACCACATGGGGCAGCTGTCCACAGATCCCAGCATTTCCTGACTGGGTATCATCTGGCTCTCAGTGTTTCTGGATATCCTGTTGGGAAGCTGGGGCTGATGATGAAACTCTCCATGCAAAGTGGGCAAAGTGTCCTCTCTAGCTTGGCCCAAGGTTGCCAGGCCATTCGATCTGAAGTGGTTGCACTTACTAGAAGGGCAGGGCAGAATCAAACCTGCTGAAGCAGAGTTAAGTCTGGCTGTGCCGGATAACACGGCAAGGTCAGATGGTCTATCAAGATCCTGGATAGAGCTATGATGGCGAAAACTCACTCAGGATGAGCTGTTGTCTTAACAACTGACAGAGGCCTTCTGAGGCTTTATGAAGGCTGTCTGATTTGGGCCTGCTGTTAACCCCACCTTCTTTGTCCATCCCTTAATTCTTGCTGTAGGACAATTCTGCAGCTGCTGGCAATTCAGGCACGGGGGTGGTGATGACTACATCACAAGGGATGTCCTCTCTTTCCGCTGAGTTGGAAGAGGTTGTAAAGAGTCCCATAAAGCTATATAATCTGGCCTGGAATGTCTCAGGGTTGCAGACAATGGCTCACTGGATGATGCCTCCTCTGCCTTGGAGTCCTTCTCTGAACTGACCCAGGCAATATGACTGAAAGTTGCTAATACCTGGCCCTGCTGAACGCAAAACTGCAGTAAATTTAGACTTTCCTGATCAGGAGAAACTTCCAAGGAATTTCTAGGGAATTTAAAAGCATTGAGATTTAACTACAAGAATTTCACAGGGTGTGGGGTCCTCCCATCCTTAATTTGGACTGAAACCCGGTGCATATTTTAAAGGAAAGATTCATGCGCAAGCACCTGATATCTGAGGCATGGGCCTGCCCCTGAAACAGCCACACAGATTTCCCATTGCCTCACAGAGTGCCAAAATCGGCATTGTTCCAAATCGCTCCTGCAGAGGAAAATTGGAGCATCAAAATCAGCCATCTATCTGCTGGGCCATCTGCGCTGTCTATTAACACAGAATAAAGTTCTTAACTGGGGAGGTCAGCCTGCCGGGCATTCAGAGGAGATTGTTTAGAGCTGCAAATCCTGCCTGCACCAGCCAAGGGATAAAGAGGGGCGGTAAAAGAGAAGGAGAATTACTCCTAAGTTGGGTCCGCAGAGCAGTTTATGGCTGTTCCTGACAGATTTATGATTGAAGGGAGACTTCAATCATAAGTCAGGTACAAGCCTTCAGGTACAAGCCCATGTGATGAACAACAGAAGAGCCCTGTTTTAATCCTCCAAATCTCTGGCGGTTGTTTAAGACACAATTTTGATTTCGTTCACTAGGGGTTTTCTCTCTCTTTCCCTAACAAGGCAGATATCAGGGAGGGGAGAAAGGCAGGCTGGAGAACCGGAATAGCTTCCTGTCAGCAACTATTCTCTCTAGTCAAAAGAAATACAAAAAGGTGAGGGGGGTACACACACACACACACACACACACACACACACACACAGAGGCATATCCACCAATTTAAACTATTGTTCTGAGAGTCAAGATGCCTCCCTGCCTCCCTTTTGCCATTTCGAGGTTGGAGATTGTTCTGCAAGAGAGCAAATGCAACCAGCAGTAAATAAAAAGTGCTTACGGCAAATGGCATGAAGCAGATGGAGGCCTCCTTCTCTCTCATCTGATAGGAGGTTGGACGTTTAGCTCCTCCACAAGGTACAAAAGACGGGCATGTGACTAGACAGGAGGCACTCACTACTAAGCCCTTAGAGAAGAAAAGATCCATGGGTGGGGGCAGAGGATTGGAATCCGGACACCTGGGTCCTTTTCCAGCCTCAGTGCCCCTACGTAGGGTTGACACATTTACCTCCAGGCTCTTGGGAAAGCAGCATGATAGGCATTGGTCCAAGAGATGGAGCTTTCCACCCTCATGGGAACGAAGGTACGTGGAGATTTATCAGGCGATGGATGTTGTGGAGGATCTTCTATGAAGCCACCCTAGGTGGAGTTAGACCTCTTGTGGTGCATTGTCTGATCTGACTGGCAGCAGATGTCCAAGATCTTTACTAGCCCCGGGAAGAGGCATCAAGGATTAAACCTGGAGTTTTCTCCATACAAAGCATGTGCATTGAGCTATGACCCCTTCTGTGTGGGCTTTGCTTTTGTGTGTGTGTGTGTGTGTGTGTGTGTGACTGACATGGCATATGACACACTTCCTTCAAAGGAACCTCTGAACACAGAGCATTCCAATGGAAGGAACGGTTTTGCATATTTTCTCCTCAGTTGATCCAACTGCTACTTCCTTCTTCTTCAGCAAACCTATATCTGAAGGTCTGCTGATATTCAGGAATAAATTCTCAAGAGGTGCAGGAGCTGGGGTAGGAAGAGAGGAATATTCAGCAGAAGCTTTCTTCAAGAAAACCCTTAAATGTTCAGCTGTTCTTTGCAATTGGGCAATGTCAGTTGGATATTGAGATTTCTCATAAGGAAGTAGCATGCTTCCCCCCCTTATAGATTAATACTAAGCATATCCGAAGTCATACACACACACACACGAGAGAGAGAGAGAGAGAGAGAGAGAGAGAGAGAGAGAGAGATTTAGTCAGATTCAAAGTGGGCAGTAACTTTTGACTTTAAAGCAAGCAAGCAAGCAAGCAAGCAAACAAATAAGGTAGCAACTTCACATTCTAGATCCATTCACAAGTTGAGCACAACTAAAACGAGTCAACTTTGAGTTTGGTTTGCAAAATCCATCCATCCATCCATCCATCCAAAACATTTCCTGGCTGCCTTTCAGGGCAGAAGCCCTCCCAAGGTGGCAACAAAATACTTCAATGTATTCATTTGTTTGATTTGATTGTACCCTGCCTTTCTACCAAAAATGGCACTCAAGGTGTATTACAATCACTGATAAAAACAATAATAAGCAAATACACAAAAACACAAACACATAACAACAGCTCAACATACCTGCTTACATGCACACACACAACATTCATTATTTGTTTTATTCAAGTAATAGTCTGCCCTATTCCACCGGCCTGGGCTGAGTAACAAATTTTAATTATGAAATCCAACCATGATTTCAAACCCCATCTTGATCAGCCTTACTCTCTTCCTGCTCACCCAAACCCTGATTAAATGGTAAGGTCTTAACATTGCTTCCGAAAGAGGTGCAGGCTCAAGCTTTGGAGAATATCCAAAGGGTGGGAATTCCTAGGTCAAGGGATGCTCTCTCCATGCATTCTTGATATCCTGACTTGGTACATAGACGGTTAGCTTAAGAGGGCATTTCCAGTCAATCTTAAAGGTCATGATGGAAATTAGGAGTGGAGGGAGGTGCTTAGTGGTGCTCTGACCAGGCAGCATAAGGCTTTGTTGGTTGGCCATCCCTGTCACCATAACAGAAGGGGGGGAAGGGGGAGTGCAAAAAGTCTGTTGATTGGCTATCAAGCTGGAGAAATGACTTCTGAAGCTCAGCATGCCGTGATGGTTGGACTGGAAATCCCACATGAGGAGGAGATGAGGAGAGACAGGTACATGACCACATCCTCACTCAAAGTGCTCCTCTTTAGAGGAGAATATGCTCACCCCATTTAATGCTTTTGTTATTATTCCAAGCCATACATGAAAGGGAATTTCAAGAATGCACTTTCCATTATCACCTTCGCTCCTGCAATCAAAGCTGCAGAAAGAGGAAACTCAGAAAGCTGTTTGAGATGTCTAAAAATAAGGCAGGTCAAACCGGAGACCAAATGAGGAGAGATGAGGAGAGCCCAGGAGTCAAAAAGCCACTTGGCTACTCTCACGTGGAGCAGTCCGTTGAGGGGTCACTGTTCCTAACAGTCGGGGGTGCAGTACAGTCATGAGGGAAATAGCAGAAATGCTGCCCATCAGAAGGAAGCCAGCTGAGGAGATCCCACTGAGTCCTGATGGAAGAAAATTCAGCTCTCTCGGCAAGAGCATCTTTCCCCGGAGCCAGCAAAATATGGCAGGATCACATCCACATTAATAAAATCCTTAAGACAATTCCCTCTGTTAACATGTCAACCTTTATAAAGTCTTGTAGCAAGAGTGGCTGAATTGTTCTGCCTTCTTCTCCCTTCCCCCTGTGGTATCAGAGCCATTATTTCACAGCATCCCTAAAAAAAGCAAACCCTTTTAAAGGCATTTTGAGAGGGTAAAAGTCTGGGAACATTTCACGGGTTAGCGAGGCCAACAACACCAGGTAACCCCAAAGATAGGAGCTTTTAAAACACGCTGGAAGAATCACTGAAGTTGTATTTAATTCTTAATCAGATCCATAACTAATATTATATATTTTTCTGGATATGCTCTAATGGAAAGCTGTGCGTGGCCAGGTACCTACAAAAACACACCTGGAAGGGCTTCTGTGCCTTTAGTGGTTGCATGAATGGTGAATGATTAGTTGAAAGCTTTCCCATCACTTCATCCACATCTTGAAAAGAAACTTCTGCTGCTAAAATATCCATGCCTTGGCTCTGGTAACCTCTCCTTTGGATTACTGTAATGTGTTATATGTGGGGCTGTCTTTGAAAATGGTCTGGAAAAACTTCAGTGGGCAGCAAGATTATTAACAGGGACTAGTTGATATGATCATATGATGCCAATCCTTTTTTGTTCTGCTCTGGCCATTCTGGGCCGAATTCAAAGCACTGGTATTAACTTTTGAAGCTCTAAATGCCCTGGGGCCATGTTACCTGAAGGAGTGTGTCCTCCCATATTTACCAGCCCAGACCCCAAGATCATCTTCAGGGGCCACCAAATGTGGTGAGGTGGGTGGGTACCATGGAGAGGGCCTTTTTGATGGTGGCACCTTGGATTGCTTCTATCTAAACGCACATAGGATGCACCCTCAATCTATTTACCTTCTCTCTTCTCTGTGTCTTACCTTTCTCTCTTTCCTGTAAGAATTGAACTTCAACAAGCAATGAGCAAATAAAAACACAAAACTGCAGAACGTAGAGACAGGAAAGGATGGGTTGGGGGTGGATGGGTGGGAAAGAAATCAGGAAATGGTAGTTCAATACAGGAATACACTTTAATAACAAGAACCACAGAGGGATGAAGGGGGTGTCAATTAGATTTTTGACAGCTCCTTCTGGTAATTGTCACATGTTGCTCTGGCCCTGTGATGATTGGTTTAACTAGGCTGACCATATGAAAAGGAGGTCAGGGCTCATGTAACTTTAACAGTTGCAGAGAAAAGGGAATTTAGCCAGTGTCATTTGTATGCAATTAGTTCCTGGTGAAATTCCCTCTTCATCTCAACAGTTAAAGTTGTAGGCACTATACTAGAGTGACCATATACAAAAGAAGGCAGGGCCCCTGCAACTTTAACTGTTGTGATGAAGAGGGGATTTCACCAGGAACTAATTGCATACAAATGGCACCGGCTGAAATTCCCTTTTCTCTACAGCTGTTAAAGTTACATGAGCCCTGTCCTCCTTTTCATATGGTCAGCCTAGGGTTGACCCCAATGACCCTCTTCTGTATTAACTTCAGGTGTCTGTTTATCTCAACTTCTTTTGTGAATGAAGGTGGTGGAACCCATCTTGCGGAAGAGTAATAGGAAATAGTGGGGCACGGCAGCATTAGCCAGATGGCATGTAAGATTAATGGATGTTCATTCCCACCCCTCTCCTAGATGTCAGAGAAAACTTAGATGTTCTGTTATCATCCCAAATGCATGATGGTTTCATCAGCAGGGAAGAAATTGCCATTATCAGTTATGCTCCGGAAGTGTTTTGCTTTTCCTAAGTGTGTGTGTGTTTTGGGGTGAGGTGAGGCTTCTATCCTGCATCTCGAAAGGGCACCTGGTTCCACACCCCTCCTGCCTTTTGTGGCGCCAACCTCAGCAGGAACTTTCTTGTAGAGCAGCTAGCCTCTCTCCTCTCCTGCTTGAACACATCCCTGTTTGGGTTGTGAAGATAAAAAATAGAATGCCTTTATTACAGGGATTATGATTGTAAGTAGGTTAAACCACCATTAACAAAAGCCAGCTACGTAAAGCAAGAAGGCTTTCTCCTCTGATAGAAATATCCTCCATCCGCCTCTCCATTGAAAGGAAATCTGTGACTTAGGGCAGATGTTCTTTGGCTTACATCTCAAACAGACAAAAGATCCCGCCTTTTCATATATATATATATATATATATATACACTATTTTTGTTCAAACCCATCTCTCTCTCTATTTGTATCACTGGATCATAGTAGGGATGCTTTCTTCTTTAAGAAGCTTGGGTTTGTGTGACCATTCCAGGATGTATATATGGCACATTTTCGGTGTGTGTGTGTAGGCTTCTCTGGCCCCTTGATGGGGCTGGGCCACCTCCTGGGGAAGACAAAGGGGACATTTGTTTCAATTGCTGACCAGGATTAATCATGATAATAAAACACACTTTATATAGATAATGCATTTTCATAGGGCTGGCACCAGATCTTAGTTGACTGTGTGCTCCCTGAAGTAACACCTCCCCCTCTTTACTTTGGTTTATCTACTTTTACAATTTAAAACAGCAGAAGGAAGGAGCATCTAGAAACTCCTTATCAGAAGCACCTTTGTGATTGAGTTAGGAGCCAAGGAACACCGTGGGTAGATTATGTTGCCTCTTATCTATGTAGACAAAACTGAGCTGGAAGGCAATTTTCTATGTTGCTTAGAAGAGGCCCATATTCAGAAAAGCCTGGGACTTGGGTCTCAACTCAAAATAGCTGGATTTTATTACATGCTCATTGTCTAAGGCAACTACAACTCCCATCAGCATTATCCAGCACAGGCAATTGTGAGGGGTGCTGGGAGTTGCAGTCCAACGACAACTGGAGGACTACAAGTGGCCCAATCTTGGTAGAAGGGCTGAAACATTTACAGTAGAATCCTGTTCATAGGTAAATCTGACTGAGTTCAATAGGACTTACTCCCAGGTAAGTGTGTGTACAGGATTGCAGCTCCATATCCTAAAGAAAAGGAATCTCCCATGGTTCACTTACAATGACTGATGAACTCTGAATGAAACTGCATTAAGATTTAGCAACATGAAAATGAAGTGCTTGTCCACCATCTCAGAACTTTTGCACCCATTCTGCCAGATGTTTGAATTGGGGGGGAGCAAGTTGATTTCTTATTAAGTCACTGCATAGATGTCTTCTTGGAAAGGAGGGCCCTCTGTTTACCATTTTCTTAAATGAAAACCGAACATTCATGGAAGGAATTGTGGAATATCCCTGAGGGAGTCAGAGAATGAGCTTCTGAAATGGGGGATTACCAGAAATTTTACAAAAATAATCCATGCACTGCAGGTGTGTTTACTGGAGAATGGACCACACCACATGGAGATGGTTTCAGCCCCAGCCTGCCTTGAACATCTGGTGAACATCTCTCTCTCTCTCTCTCTCTCTCTCTCTCTCTCTCCATGCCTCCTGTTTTCTCCAGCACTGGCTACCTCCCAACATATTGCTGGCTAGCATTCCCCTGCAGCTGGAGTGATGGCCCCTTCTGTATGCACGTTGAATGCTTTCTGACAATGCATAATCCACACTTAGGACCAGGTGGGCTGCCTGCTCTGTCTGGAGGCGGCGGCAGCTACCCTGTGAGATTTATCAGAGCTTAAGCTGGGCATGTTTTGTATTAATGAATTATTGAGCCACACAAAAAAAGTTCTTCCAGATTTCAGTACACCGCATCTGTCATCTCTCGGCTTTTAGCCCTGCAGGTATCCACATATCATATTCTATTCCAAGGTGGAAGAGCAAGAGAAAGGAAAGATGCTACTGTAACTAAAACCATCTGGTTGGAGGGGGCTGAAATTGGATTTGCTACAGGTGTGTTTACTGGAGCAAGTGGGGTGAGTTTACACTGTCAATATGGTTAGTTGGTGAGCTGGGTTTGGGAGGAAGCCCTAGTAAGTCCTTTGGATGAGAAGACAGGAAGATTTTCCCCCCCCCCCCCATTAACCATCCATTTTGGTTAGTGTCCTAATGTCGTGTAATGCTTGCCTTCTCTCATTAGGTGCTGCGATTTTGCCATCAGCATTATGTAGCAAACTAGCCAGGGACGTGCAGAATGCCTAGCAGGAATTTGATCCAGTATTGGAATTACAGGAGCCCCTTTGATCCTATTCTTTGAAGGCTGTAACCAAATAGGATGGCATGATTTGACTAAAATTGGGATGGGGGAGGTGGAGTGGGACTTGTGGATTTCTTTAAGGGCTCCACTGCCTCCCCCATCTCCTAAAAAATATGAACACTGATTCTATCTTGAGTACTAGATTCCCAGCCCAAAAGAATGGGTTGCCAAGGGGAAATCCATCTGCTCTTTCCGATTTTACATTCTTACCTTTTGTGCTGTCACACCACCTGTATACATTCTATGCAACAATTTCCCAGTGGAGAAAATGGATCAGCAGAAGCTCTCCTTCTCCCTCTCCCATAATACTGGGACCCAATGGGGTCATCCCATGATGTTGAATGGGTGGGAAATTCAGATTTGATACAAAGACATACATCTTCACCCATAACATATTGTTAAACTGTGGGATTTGCTACTACAAGATGTAGTGATGGTCACCAGTTTGGCTATCAATGGAGGATAAGGGTATCAATTGGTTTTATATTCTCCGTGAGCCCTTCCCAAAAGAAGTGAGGCAGGTGGCTATCAGGAGGAGGGCCTTCTCTGCTGTGGCACCCCGGCTGTGGAATGAGCTCCCCGGAGAGGTTCGCCTGGCACCTACATTATACTCTTTTAGACGCCAGGTGAAGACCTTTTTATTTTCTCAATATTTTAACAGTTTATCAGTTTAATTTTTAACTTTGTGTTTTAACTTTGTATTTTAAACCTGTATTAATTTCCACATTGCTGCTTGGTTTTATCCTGCTTGTGTTCTTCTATCGTATTTTTATGCTATGTTTCTATGCTGTTGTTTGTTTTATATTTTGAATAGTTGTCGTGGTTTTAATTTTTGTTTAACGCCCAGAGAGCTTTGGCTATTGGGCAGTATCAAAATGCAATAAATAAATAAATAAATAACCTCAGGTATTGGGGGCAGCAGTCCTCTCAATATTGGCTGCTGGGGAACATAAGCAGGTTGGGGGCTGTTGCACTCATGTCCTCCTTGGGGGCTCCTCATCAGCATCTTGTTGGCCACTGTGGGAACCAAATGATCACTAGGCCTTAGGTCTGATTTAGGATGCCTGTTCTTATGAACACAAGAGAAGAAGAAAGAAGGTCTTGAAAGTTCTAGAGCCATAGATGAGATTTGGGGGGGGGGGGCTGTAATTTTTTTCCCCTAAAGGGAAAGAGTGTAGGTGAGATCCATTAGTCAAAATCTCTCCCCCCCCCCCCATCCCGGATGAAGGAAAGTTTAATTCAGGTTGGGCTGATGGAGTTCTGTGGGATGCTTTACTGTAGTTTTCACAACAAGCGGTTGTTAGTGTATAGAAATGTTTCATGCAATTAAACAGGTAAGGACATCTTAAAGCTGTGTGTCTAATATACGGTGCAGTTAAAAAAAGGAAAAGAAAAAACCCGAAGATCATCTTGATGTGTATACCCCTGATTTACACCCAGTGCTGCAGAGATAATTACATTTCACTTTGATATATCTAAAAGGGAGCCTGGGAAGGTTTTGAAGAATTAGCGCGTTTTTCTTTGAGACCTACGACGGTCCAAATGGCTTGTTAATTGTTGTTTTGCGGTAATCAAGCAAACACGGATGCAGAGAGGGACTCGCTCGGCTGTGTTCCAGATGATTTGGCAAGGGAGCACCTGAAGAGTCAAGGAGTTCAGAAGAGGACACCCCTGGCGCCGTCTCGGATGTTGTTCTCTAATAAGCCGGCCATGCATTTTAGCAAGAAAAACCTGCTGAACAGCCAAGTCCTATGAGGAATGGTGTGAAGGAACTGGGTATGTTTAGCTGGGAGAAGAGAAGATTAAGGAGAGACATGTTAGCTTTCTTCAACTATCTCAAGGGCTGGAAAGTAGGAGATGTGGCAGATTTGGTCTCTGCTACTCCAGAACTGATGGTTGGAAATAGCAGGGAAGCAGATTTCAGATAAATATTAGGAGAAATTTCCTATTGATACAAGCTGTTTGGCTCGGAGGTGATGGGCTCTCTTTCACTTGGAATTTGGCAGCTGTCAATCAGTGGAATAACTAATCAATCAGTGAAATAAATAAGGCTGCTTTGAGGATAGAAGCGAGGAATGGAGAACAGAAAGAAAATAAAAAGGAACCGAGGAAATCCAGAGAAGAAAGGGAAGGAGGAATGGCCTTGGTTTGCCAGGATTCATCAACACCTGGTTTTGTCACCTGGATATATGGTGGTGGTGCAAGAGATGGATTTGAGAGTCCCCAGATACAGGGAGAGCCATGCATTTCGCTGATGCTCCTGTATTTGGCTTGTCCTGAACACACAAACACACCTTTAGGATCCCCATCTGCCTGCTTGCCGCTCGCTCCCTCCTGCGCCATGCCACCCAGTCCATCATTATTTCTAATTAGGCACCTCTGACACCTGCCTAATCCTATTTGCCTGCAGGCCTTTTTATCTTTCCTCCTGCTTTTATCGGGCAGGGAATTAGATGCCGTTAGTATGTAAAGAGTATTGTGCCAAGCCAGCTTTCCTGGGGCTAAGAGCCTTTCAGAGAGGCAAAGTCCAAGTGGGGCTCAGAAAAAGTCAGCTAGAAGTAATTAATTCCTTTCTTACTCTTATTTGTTTTAATTGGGCAGATTATGGCACCCTTTGTCATGTTGGCAAAAGGCCAGAAAAGGCCAGGGATGCCAAAGGGGTGCAAATAGTGGGGTTTAGTGGGGTGGAGAAGGGAGAGGACCAGTAAAAATAGCAGAGACCCATCTTTCATTGCCTTAGGAGCTTACAATCTAAATATCAATAACAGTGAGCCAACAAAAAGAACAAGGCAGGTAGCTATGGGTGAGTGAATTGCCCCCCATTCCATTCCATTATTGCTCCATGGGCTTGCTCTGCTCTAGGTTTTAATCTGTCCGCCTTCTCTGGTTGAATGTGGAGAATTTCTGGCATTAATTCCGGAACCGGCATGTGCAGTGCACTCTGTATACAGTACAGAAATCACTATATGGGTGGAGAGTGAATTGCTATTTTGCAAACAAGAGTAAAAAGCAGGTCATTCAGGGAGGAATGTGGATGAGGAGAATTCCATAAGCATCTCAAAGAGTTAGTAAATCTGGTTATGCGATCCTTCAGAAGAGCCACGCTCTAATCCACCATCGTATTCCCAAAATGGCCAACCAGGTATCTATGGGAAGCCAATAGCACCCTTCCTCGAATGCTTCCCAGAAACTGGTATTGAAAAGCAGACTGCATCTGAACCTGGAGGTAATATATACTCATCATGACTAGTCACCGTTGATAGCCTTATCTTCCATGAAACGGGCTTGCTCAGGTTTTGTTTTAGTTGGGAATGAGGATGAAGGGATGAAGCCAAGACCACACAGAAATAGGTGGGCTTTGAAGGAAGAGGGAAGAGGCGGATACCATCTAGGTATTCTAGGTGCAGGTTTTTAAAGTATGGAAGAACAAAGATAAAAAAGGAATGTAATTTAAGAAAGCTGGACACTTTAAAGTACCCGAGAATTGAAATTGTTTTTATTAACCACAGAGGCTCAATTCGGATGACACGATAGTCAATGGTGGGTTGACTAACCCTAACCCTCACGCTAACCCTAGGGGGCACTCCCCACACAACATGGTAATAAATAATCAACTGTGGTGCGGATGAGGATCAGCGCTGAGTTGACTATGGCAGCATTCGGATGACACAATAGTCAAAACAACTGACAATTGTTTCCCCCACACCAGTTGTTTATTGTGTCGTCCGAATTGAGCCAGTGTGTTTTAAAACTATGGTGAAGGAATTAAAGGGGGTGAGGAGTTTTGAAGCAGTCATGTTTAAATTGCCCTCACACTGCATCATGGGTTTTGTAGCTTTATGCCTGCATAAATAGTTTCTAATTCTATGACACACATGTTTCATCCATGAGAATAAAGGTGGCTCATCACAAATGGATTGCCCATAATTCCATTCTCTAGCCAGAGTCTCCTTTATTGTCCAGACCTTTCATAAACATCTTCTGGTCTCCTCAGTCCTCAATCCTTCTTCTAGATTCTACCACCTTAGCTTTTTGATACCAAGCACCAAGGGAATAGTTTGGTTTCTAAGTTGACAGATCAAAAACTGATGGGTGGCAGGAATGCCACAGAAAATGGCCTCAGCAAGCCAGTGCCTCTGGTGTTTTCCTCAACCTGCATCTCCAACTCACTTTGGTTTCCTTAAGAATTCAAAAATCCAACATGACAAGAGAACCGATTTGCCACTTAGAAGTTAATAAAATGATAATAATGAAAAGGCCTACTCAGCTCCTAAGGACAAGCGACTGTGCGGCAGTGTCCATGAAGCCAACAATTCATCACTGTCAAGGGTTCCCCACAGCCCCAAACCAATTCCAAAACCAAATAAATAGAAGGCCCAGTTCTACCTACAGAGCAAAATTCCCCTGTCATTTCAAGTACATGATTCTTTCCCCTTCCTTGATGAATGGGATGCCGCCTGGGCATTTTCTGAGATGGAGTGCTCTAGGCAAGCCTTCCTAGTCCACATCACACCACAGAAAGGTTATCTTCTAATTATGGGGACCCCTTTCTGCCAGGTAGAACGTTGGGTTACTAGTCTCTCCATAAATAGGAGGTTGATTGCAGTCTTCTTCTGCCATATTCTTAAATGCAAAACCAAATGGACACACGTGTTACCAAACTTTTGACCTTGCTGGGACTCCTTCCCCACTAGCATGTCTGCCCAGGGTCCTCTCAATGCCTGCCATGGATAACCTTGTGAACTGCAGAGATTTATGGCCAGTAATTGTTGTGAACCACCCAGAGAGCTTTGGCTATTGGGTGGAATAGAAATGTAATGAATGAACGATCAAACAAATGAATGAACAAATAATATTCTGGCAGACATCCATTCACATGGAGTGCTGCCCAGTGCCCTACTGGGCTCCATAGCTACTTTCCACAAATGGATGACATAACCCAGGCTACACTAAAACATTGCCTTATGATGGCATATCACAGGAGATAATCACAATGTTGGACAAATGTTTGAAGGAAGTTTGTCTTCCATTACAATTCAGGAACCCTTTATATCAACACAGCCCTCCCAGGGTCCCAGTCCAGCCCTCTGAGGTTTTCCAGGTGGCCACATTCACTTTCCCCTACTACTCATCATTTGATAGTCTTCCAGGTGTTGTGCAGTTTTCCCCCATTGTGAAAGGTTGCAATTTCTCTCCAAATGATTAGTTACTGGCAGGAAGAGCTTTAAGCTAAAATTGGCTGGGTTTTGGCCCACCCCTTTCCCCTTGGGCCCCTCCCACCATTACAGTGTGCCCATGACGGTCTCCAAAATGTGATTCGACTCTTGGGCTGCAAGAGGTTCCCCACCTCTTCGTTATCAGGAGTAAAGCAAGAATGGGTAACGTGTGGCTCTCCAAATGTTTTGGGCTAGAACTCCCATTATCCTTCAGCCTTGGCTATGCTAGGACTAATGGGAATTGTCAGCCAAACTATCTGAAGTTGCTCATCCATACTACAAAGAAAGCTCAGGATTCTGGGACACCATAGGCATGTGGATGGGGGGTGCTGGGGGTGCCTGGGCACGCTCCAACTTCCCAGGGCCGCCTCCACTTTCCTGCCTCCCTCGAATCGGGGCTTTTTAAGAGGATGGGAAAGCCACCATTAGCATCTCTGGGGGAACTATGCATGTTCCAGAGGCCCTGGAAAGCGCACTGTCTCACCCCGCACTGCAGTGGAGGGGCGGGAAAGCACGCTTTCCCCTCCTTTGCTCCAATCAGGGCCTTTACGGTGCACACCCTAATGAAATGAGCTGCGCACACCTACGTAGAACACCAGAAACAATGTTATACTGCATCAGGCCCTTGGTCCATCTAGCCCTGTCTGGCAGCAGTGGCTCTCCAAGGTTTCAGGCAGGAATATTTCCAGACCCACCTGGAGATGCCAGGGATGAGATCTGGGACTTTTTCATGCAACTTGTGTCCTCTACCACTGAACTATGGCTCCTCTCCATACGATTCTCTAGAACACAATCTGCTGCATCACAGCAGTAGCGCCCAATAGAATGATGGGAATGGCCACAGACCAGACGTGCCGCTACCTTTTCCACAGACCTTCTGCTTGCAGCGGCTGCCAGTACTCTCATCCTGTCTGGCGCGTCTCTTTACAATGCTGTGTATGCTTACATCATCACAAGCAAACATGATAACTAGCACTCAGGGTGCTGTCAAATGCCAGAAAGGAGTTGTAGGCGCTCATAATGGCGGGAGAAGAAGCCGAGGACCTGTTGGACAACTGGAGGAACTCAGTGAGAAATACCGTGCCAGAGGTTTCCAGAAGGACCAGGCCTGGGGTTGGAAAGGAGGTTGGTTTTCCAAGGGAGGTTCCAATCCTCTACTTCTCCCTTTCACTGACAGCAGGCGTGAGCCTCTAATTTCATTTCACTTAAGGCATTCATTCAGCGAATCTCTTTCACCATGTAAAATCCATCACAGCCTCCTGATTAATCCTCCCAAGCATAGACACTTACTCCAGGCATAATCCTCCTCAGCTATTGTATCTTCCCACTGCTGATTCTCATCATCTGCTTAACTCATTCTCTCCTTTTCAATAGAAAATCCAAAGCTGAGCATGCTGGGCATTAAAGAGAAACTTTCTCCCTGTGGCTGCAATGTCTTCTTCCCCGGTGGTCTCCTTTCTCCATTTGGAAGAGACTGAGATGTCTATAGAAAGCTAGAAGGTTACTCTGGCTGGTCTCTCTCTCTCTCCACCCCAAAGCCTCTGGGAGCAAGCCATTAACCGGATTTGGCATTTCCATGAAAGGGATCTACTGTAGTAGGATAATGAAAGACCTTTTCTTGAGAAACTCTACAGATTTTGGGTGAAAACAGAAATCAACTCACCCCATAATTTCTCCTCAGAAATATCCCTCTCTGAAATTCAGTGCCAAGTAAACATCGAATTTTCAGTATTTGAAGTCTGACGTGGGCCTGGCTTGGAAAAGTATTTGGAAATGTCAGCTGGTTCACAATCCAGTGTTCAAAACCCAGTCTGTTTTTGTCAGATGATGGGTGTGTGTGGGCTTACCTCCTGCACCCCTTCAAGGCCAGACTTCATCACCATGGCACACTCCAGATCTGTTGGGACTACCAGGTGTTACATGATCATAGCTGGGTGTCCCAGTGAGCAACCTAGCTGCTGTATTCTGCACTAGGTGTGCAGCTTCCAAACCAGGTTGATGATACTGATCCTTCAGCCCTTGTGCATTTCAAACTATAGCCCTGGTTAACATGGTTTGCTGTTCAGGGATGTTCTGAACCTACGGGGAGAAGTTACTGTGTCCACTGAAAACCTGGCAGCATGATCTCTGATCCTTCTCTCACTGGGTAGTCACTGATGTCACACACTCCTATGATGTGGTAACTTGATGCCTGAACGGTCCAACAAATATCGATCCTACAAATTGGCCCTCAGGTTCATTGTGACATTAAAGGATGGCTTCCCAAAGAACCCGTGTCAGGTGAGACAAAATGCACCATGCTCCGAACAAATTAATATTGATCTCGGCTTGTTTGTTTTATCTGCTGTGGCTTCTATCTCAGCTGGCGGACGTATTGGTGGAATCAGGGTGGCCGTAAGGACACCGAATCTAATTAAGAACATCGGCGAAGGGGGTTATTTCTGGGCCTCAGCCTGTTGCTGCTGAGAAGGCCCCATCCATCATCTGTGATCAGGCTGGGTGTGCAAGCGGAGAGAACACCAGACTGGGGAAAGCACTGTCCCTTAGAATCATCCTCTAAGCCCTTTTCAGTGTCATTAGAATAATAATGATTTCAGGCTGCAGCTGCCCTTGATAAAAGTCCTATAAGGACTTTGGTCAAACTTTGCTGTCTTTAAAAATGATAACTATGTCTTGCAGCTGGACGTCTCAGCCATGGTCTGTATGGGCCAGGTCTACTTTTCTCTCCACTCATATATGGTCTTTGGGTCACTCTACCACACTTTCCCTAGGGCAGCCTCCCCCAGCCTGGGGTTGGGTTCCAGCTCTCATCGTCATTGGCCATGCTGGCTGAGGATGATGGGAGGTGTATTCCAACACTTCTGGAGGGTTCCAGCTTGGGGAAGGCAGCTTCAGGCCCTTCTTTAGGGGAAATGGAGCCTCGCCACATACAAGGGAAAGGAGGACAATGACCCCATCCTCTAGACTGCTCCGTTCCTCCAGGGGTTTTGCCGTAGAGTCTGTGTGGGACTCACAGTGGCCGGAATAGTCATTGCCCAAATTGGGGATGGGTGGGAGGGAATTACGGAGGTAATTCCCCATTCAGCACTATCTCCACTGATACCCCAGAGGATTGGGGTTTTCTCCTGCATTACCCAGAGTATGGTTTGTGCCATTGGATGTGCCCCATTACCTATTATCCTTCCTCCATAAGATATTGATCCATCTGCTCCAGTCTTGTCTATTCTGACTGGAAGTGGCTCCCCAATGTCTCCAGTAGAGCTTTTTCCCAACACCAGCATCTTCGTCTTTTTCTTTTTACGTGGAAAATCTAGGGATTGAATCTGGGACATTCTTCATGTAAAGTATGTGCTTTGTCATGACTGAGCAATGGTTGCTCCCCAAACATTTATTTTCTTTTATTTATTTATTATTACATTTATATACCACCAGTTCCCCCCCTCTTGCAAGGAACCCAAGATGGCTTACATGGTCCTCCTCCTCTCCATATGATCCTCACCACAAGCCTGTGAGGTAGGTTAGATGGAGAGTCAATGACTAGCTCAAAGTCACCTATTCAGCTGCATGGCAGTCTCCCAAGTCCCAAGTTCAACACTTTAACCACTGAACCACCCTGTCTCTCCTGTGCTCTTGCCATGCAGCTCAGCAGGAATCTGTCATAGGTATCCCACAGAACCCACAATTTTTGGGATCCATTGCCTGTTCCCTGCTCTCTACTGGGCAACTAGAGCTCCAGCCAAGCCCTATTGAAGCCACACCCAACACCCAACACCCAACAAATTCTCACTCCAGCTGCTACATGACCCTAGGGAGGTAAATCCCACTTTCCTGACCATTGGAGAACAGTTCATCAGTAGCTTGACACTGGATGGTCTGAATAAATGGCAAATATTACAGCAGGCTATTCATTTATCTCCCCTCTCCCCAGTGTTTGATGTCTTGTCCTGCAAATACCACAGTCTGATCTTGACATACACTTCCCCATTTTTTTAAAAAAGTAAACTTCCTATCAGAAATGTTTCATTTGCTCCCTAAATTTACTTTGATCTCTTCTCGAAATGTTTAATCTCTTCTCATTGTATTATGGGCTTGTAATCCTGTTTTACATCCTGCTATCTATCTCCAAATTTTTGTATAAATTTGCTATTCAACATGACATTTACACAGCACTAAGGCACCGCCTGAGTATTTACAAGAGACGGAGCTACAGTGGAATATCAACACCAAAGAGGAAAATGCCGCTTTTGGGCGAGGAAGCCTGCCATGGCTTTGTTTAATTTTTAAGAGTGTTTGGATGGGAATGACACTCTTTCCAAAAAGACAAAAACAGCCAAATTGATGTTTTATGATTTCTCCTGTGAGCAATCAGGACAACCTCCAAGAGGCTGAAAACGCATTTGTTTTGCTTTGGTTGATTTGAAAAAAGTAAGGAGGAGAGGGCGAAAGTGCACTGTGAAATTGCTTGAATGAACACAAACCACAGAACGCCATTCCAAATGGTTAAAGGAGCACCATTTGGATGCTGATGATCCATGTTCAATCTCTGGCATTTTGGGTTAAAGAATCTTAGACAGGAGGTGATGGGAGTGACACCTGGCACTGAGCTTGGAGATCGTTTCCCAATTGAAGCAGTCAAGATTGGGCGAGGCCAAATTATGGTCTGCCCCAATATAAGGCAGCTTCAATTCATCAGGTGAGTTAGAAGAAAAATCAAGGCATGGCCCAGTAAGCGGACATGCCGTGGAGTTGATGCATTTATTCAGCTATGAACGTAGAAGCAACATGGATGTTGTATGTCGGCTTTCTTAAAATGAACATCTTTTGTGCCTAGGAGGTGACAGGCCAAGGGTTCAGGAGTGCCCTGCCTTAACAAACGTGTTTGGTTGGGTTTCAGCACAAATGGTGTAACAGGGTGGGCATTTATGGGTGCAGGAGGTTACAGTACCTCTGTGTTGAGCTTTTCCAAATTTTGCTCACCACGTGTAGATAGAGCTGGATCATAAACACTGTCAGGCAGTTATAATAAGAGTTTGGGTTGGATCCCAGACTGCTGAGCCACCTGGGACCATGAGTACTTGGGCTTAAGAGTCCGCATTGGATCCAAAAAGGTATAGGGGTGGTGCAACATTAGTCCCAGGAACCAGAAATTCTGTCTTTGTGGATGGCAGCCCCATGTGGTGAACCACCAAGAGGGCAGTTGGAGCATCTACCCAGGCAATGAAATATTCTCAGAAATTTCACTGGCTCTGTACACTCTGGCTGGTCATTGGAGACTTTTAGGCATGGGTGGGGGAGCTATCAAAGCCTTCCTCTTTGTGCTAGAGTTTGCTTGGACTGCAATGGTCTTCATGGCTCTGAGATATTCTGGCTTGTTCCTTTGCCTCTGACTTCTGGCTTTGTGCCTTGGCATGGACTGCTATCCTGACCTCCTGGCATGACTTTTGACTCCTGGTTCCCAGCTTCTGACTCTACTCTGACAGTTGCCCTGACAATCAGTCCCTGTGATCTGCAGGTGTTCAGAATTTATGGTCATTATGAGGGACTGTCATAATATGCCCAGTGGCAGTATGGATACAAATGACCCTCAACGTTAGCTTTTTCCAGCCCCATCCCATCCTCCATCCCCCATCAAGCGATCTCTAAGAAATGAGCAGACAAATGCAGTCAGATGGTGGTATAATGGTGAGAAAATTTGGTATCTAATGAATGGATTGTGAGGGATTGTAAAGATGAGTCATGGCATCTCCTCTTTGAAAACTCCTTTTAGTTTTAAAAATATTGCTCCCTGCAAAAAGGGGAGGGGAAGAAAGGAAGTATATAGATTTCACAGGGTAGCTGGTGAGCACCCACCCAACACAGCTGTCAGGCTGAAATTGCTTCATATATCATTGGCCAACACCAAGCAGATAATGGGAAACCAGTTCTGATCTAGGAGCGATTATGGCTACTGATTTGGAGCAATGATGGGCAGAGAGTGGAGCGTCCACAGCCTGGTTCTCTTAAACCTAGTTGACCTTGTGTGGCTGAGATTAATGATAGGTTTGCATTGACCAGCTCAAATGAGGTGTCAACATGATGGAGAAGTCATCAAAAGAGTCCATCATTTTTATCTCTCACTTTCTTTCAAACTAGATTCTCTCTCTCTCTCTCTCTCTCTCTCTCTCTCTCTCTCCCTTTGCTGGAGGTATGTGTGTGTGCAGTTAAAAGTCTCTGCCTGGCTGTCAGAACATGAATTGTATAGAAAATTACCCCTCCCTGTGCTTGGGAAATCTATGGTCAGATGAGTTATCAAAACTCAGACGCCAGTAGAAATGGGAGAGGAGAGGGAGAGGGGGACATGATTGGCTCATTTATTTTCATGTCAGCTTGTTCTTCTCCACCTAATCTGATGTGATATTCAAACTCTGTGGTAATTTTCTACTGTATTTTTGCAAAAAAAACAAAATTTTTTTGCAAGCGTTGGGTTTTTGTTTTGTTTTTGTTTTGCTAATGCAAGAGAAAAAAAGTTGCCAGTGCAGATTTAAAACACCCTGGTATTAATAACTCGGGACTGGAAGAAACACATCAGGGGTTTTAAGAGCTGAAGTCTGCTGGAAGCTGGGTAGCGACTATGACTCGTTTCAGATGGCTCATTCAGTTGTTTTGAAGATGCTCCTGCTTCAAGGCAGGGGGAAAATTAATATGCTTTCTCCTTTAGAATTATGGTTTGGAGATTATGATAAACCTGTTCATTAAAAGCTTTCTTTACGATATGACGGAAGCAGAGAGGGGCTTCAATGGCAGGAAAGAAGAAAGGTTGGGGGAGAATACAGAAAGCAAATAAGCAAGATTAGTCAGTCATTTTGTTATCATGTCATCTGGCATGCCCCATGTGCTTTGAAGTCTATTTCTCTGCATATATGTTAAGATGGTGAACTATGAAGCTTTTCTAGGCTTGAAGTTCACGACACAATAACCTGGACCCTTCTGTTCATTAGGAGAGGGAAGGTGTGTTTGGATGTATCATGTGATAGGGTCTCTGTGGCTAGCACTGCAAAACACAGAGGGATATCCATCAGGATATGCACTGGATCCCCCCCCCCCCCAAGTTGCCCTACACGGGCCTGCCTTTGAAGAGTGTTCAGAAAGTCCAGTTGGTTCAAAATGCTGGAGCTGGGCTGTTATAGGGAGTATGTGGCTTCCTATATTACCACATTTTAACCACCTATCAGTTTGTTTTTGGGCACAATCCAAAGTGCAAGTTTTGACTGGTGCAGCACTAAACAGCTCGGAAGACAGATTACCTGAAGGACTACCTGCGTCCAGTGTTTAAAGATCTTCAAGAGTGGCCTGGTGCCTGTTTCGTGAGGACTCAGGACAGAGTGTGTTTGCACCCCAAATGTTCTCCCAAGGGAAGTCTGTTTAGCCCCTTCTCTTATGAGCTTCTGCTGACAGGTAAAGACCTTGTTCTTTAGACTGGCCTTTGGTTTGTGATTTAATAGGAATTTCTGGCTGCTTATTTTAATACATTTTCCTTGGTGACTCTTTTTATTGATCAGTTTTACCTATTTTCTCCCCCTCCCCCCTCATACACACTCTGTTTTTTTTTTTTTTGTGCTTTTTTATGACAAGCTCTTAGCTGCTTGGCTGCTTTGCTGAATAACAGGGTAAAAATCTAAATAATAAATAAACAAGGCAAGCAAACAAAAAGACTTTGTCCCTGAGTGTATACTGGATGCGTTAAGGGAGGAGTGTGTATTTACGTCATCTCTGGTCTCTTTAAATTAGGGGTGTGCACGGACCCCCCGGATCGGATCGGGACCCGGATCGGGACCTCCAATTTTGTCCCGGACCGGTTCGGACAAAATCGGAGGCCCCCCGGACCGGATCGAGTCCGATCCCGACCCAAAAATCGTTAATTTTTGGATCGGCCGCCATTTTTTCCCCCATAGACTTGCATTGCAATGCAAGTCTATGAGAAAAAAATGGCGGCGGGTGGGTGAGGGGGGGCCTAACTCCCTCCCCCCCCCGGGGCCGTCCGCTGTGGACGGCCCCGGCAGGTAAGCCCCCTCCCCCGCGCTCCCTACCCCCCCTGGGGCCGCCCGCTTCCATCCGCTGGCGCCCGCGGGCGCCAGCGGATAGAAGCGGACGGCTCTGGGGGGGGGTAAGCCCCCTTCCCCGCCACTGCTTACCTTCTCGGCCCGTCCGCTCCCGTCCGGCGCCGGCGGCTACTACCAGCGGGCTCCGCAGCCTACTCTCGAGTAGCGCGCCGGGTGATGACATCACCCGGCGCGCCACCCTAGAGCAGGCCGCGGAGCCTGCTGGTAGTAGTAGGCGCCGGCGCCGGATGGGAGCCGCCGGGCCGGGAAGGTAAGGGCCCCCCTCCCCCCTCCGCGCGCCCCCTCCTCCCCTCCACGCACCCCCTCCTTACCTTCCCGGCCCGGCAGCTCCCGTCCGGCGCCGGCGCCTACTACTTCCAGCAGGCTCCGCGGCCTGCTCTAGAGTAGTGCGCCGGGTGATGACATCACCCGGCGCGCCACCCTAGAGCAGGCCGCGGAGCCTGCTGGGAGTAGTAGGCGCCGGCGCCGGACGGGAGCCGCCGGGCCGGGAAGGTAAGGGCCCCCCTCCCCCCTCCGCACGCCCCCTCCTCCCCTCCACGCACCCCCTCCTTACCTTCACGGCCCGGCGGCTCCCGTCCGGCGCCGGCGCCTACTACTTCCAGCAGGCTCCGCGGCCTGCTCTAGAGTAGCGCGCCGGGTGATGACATCACCCGGCGCGCCACCCTAGAGCAGGCCGCGGAGCCTGCTGGTAGTAGTAGGCGCCGGCGCCGGATGGGAGCCGCCGGGCCGGGAAGGTAAGGGCCCCCCTCCCCCCTCCGCGCGCCCCCTCCTCCCCTCCACGCACCCCCTCCTTACCTTCCCGGCCCGGCAGCTCCCGTCCGGCGCCGGCGCCTACTACTTCCAGCAGGCTCCGCGGCCTGCTCTAGAGTAGTGCGCCGGGTGATGACATCACCCGGCGCGCCACCCTAGAGCAGGCCGCGGAGCCTGCTGGGAGTAGTAGGCGCTGGCGCCGGACGGGAGCCGCCGGGCCGGGAAGGTAAGGGCCCCCCTCCCCCCTCCGCGCGCCCCCTCCTCCCCTCCACGCACCCCCTCCTTACCTTCTCGGCCCGTCCGCTCCCGTCCGGGGCCGGCGGCTACCACCAGCAGGCTCCGCGGCCTGCTCTAGAGTAGCACGCCGGGTGATGACATCACCCGGCGCGCCACCCTAGAGCAGGCCGCGGAGCCCGCTGGGAGTAGCTGCTAGTGCCGGACGGGAGCGGACGGGCCGAGAAGGTAAGCGCCCCCCTCCTCCCTCCCCCCCGCTGTCCACTTTCATCGGCAGGCGCCCGCTGGCGCCCACCAATGGAAGCGGCGGTGGGCGCCAGTGGGCGCCCGCCGATCCGCCGATCCTCCGAACCGGTTCGGAGCCTTTTCGGACCGGTTCGGATTGGATCGGCCAATCCAGCTGCGGGATCGGAAATCGGATAATTTATCCGATTTCCCACTGGACCGGACTCGGATCGTGGATCGGGTCCGATCCAGTGCACATCCCTACTTTAAATCCTCTTTCTGCTTAAGCGTGAGTGGGACTGAAAACAATAATTACCACTCTAACTGTGGTGCTGATGGACAGCTCCTTCCTTCAGTTTTGGGTTTTGTTTTAAGAAGAAAACTGGCGCAGGCTGGTGCTGAAGGACAGCTCTTCATCACTCAGTAATCTCATGGTGGAAGAGATGCCCATCCCAGGGATACAAACCGATAGCAATCAGGCCAGAACCCACATTTGTTTCCTCGTTTGCTTCTATGAGTGGAGGATTCAATTAAGTTGACCTTACTGCAGGACCAAAATATTGACCTTATAGTACTGTGTGGCACTAGGGCAGCTTTCTCAAATCTGGACCCCTCCATATGCTTGGACATCAACTCCCATCAGCCTTGGGAAACACTGACAATGATCGATGCTGAGAACTGTAGTCCAAAATATATGGAAAGGCTGCAGTAGGGTATGATGACCTGGAAGCAAAATTAGGGCAACACAAAAGCAGGCCCAGAAAGTCTGTTGATTTAGCAAAGGGGCAGGGAGGCCTCAGAATGCCAGATCAGAACTAAGGGGCATTACTAGAGAGTAACTATATGAACTTTCTTAATGCAAACACAATAGGTGGATTTTATTTATGCCTTTAAGACATGTATTTGGCACCCTTCATCCTAGCAGAATTTGTAAAAACAATGATGTTATAAAAGAATAAAACAGCAGATCAAGTAGCCTTAATGATTAAAACATTCACAACAAGTTAAAAGGCCAGGAGATACTTGGATTGGAAATTGTTGGATTTGGGTTGGTTGATCAATGGGGGGGGGGGAATGGGCAGATGAAAAACTGATGGAGAGAACTTGCAGGGATCATTGAGGCTGGGGGATTAGACATAAGGAGCAGATTAATGTGAAGACAGAAATGGTTCCTCACAACTTTGCCTGCCTTCCTACTCACAAGACACACAATGGAGATATGGAGCAAGATGCAGTCACTGTACGAATCATGTAGGAGTCGCGTCAGATGCAATGAAAGCCAGAGCAATTTGGACAATAACGACTGAAAGAATGTCAGAACTCTCTGGACACAGTGGGAGGATAGATGAGATACCATTAAGGCACCCAGAACAGAGATACTTTTGCTTATAGTGCAAACAGTGGCAGAAGACTCTCCATTTGAGCTGCTACACCTCATAACACTTTTAAGGCCTCCATAGACAAGGTGGAAGAGGAAGGAAAGATACTACTGTAACTAAAAACATCTGGTTGAAGGAGACTGAGCTAGGACTTTTTGCACAACCAGTCAGATGCCATTCTGGAGCTGGAGTGAGTTTACACCATCAATAGGGATGGTTGGTGAGCTGAGTTTGGGAGTTTGCTGGACCTCACCCCATATCAACCTCCCTGGTCACTAAAGCCATTAGAGGACTTGCTCCTGGTGGTCCCACATGGAGCCATAGCCCAATTGGAATCCACCCAGAGAAGGGCCTTCAGTGTAGTGGCCCCCTTTTGATGAAATTCCCTGCCTCTAGAAATCAGGCTGGCACAAACACTGTGTTGGTTCTGGTTCCTCCTGAAAGCATCTTTATTTCAGGAAGTCTTCCTTGACTAAACAGCCAAGGGTTTTATTGGAATTCTGTGGTTTTTTTTTTTTATTAAATAACAGTTTTAATATGGAGTTTTATTCTTTAAGCTTATCTTCATATATTTTATTATTCACTACTCCAGAATCTGCCTAGATATGGAGCAGTATAGAAATACTGAATGAGAACACTTGTTCTCCGAAAAAGTTCACAAATTCCTGAATGTGCATTCTTGTTCTCATAATGTACATGTTAAAAATGGATAAATGTAAAAATGCACACCTTAAAAAAATGAGCTTTTAAATATTCCCATTTAAATGGGGGAAAGTGTGAAGTTTAAATTGTCCTTTGAAGTAAAATTTGGAGACTGAACATCCATTATTCTCCCATCCCTAGATTTTACAGGAGATTTTTGTTTTTTTTTCTCTCTCAGACCTCCTATATGCTTCCTGTATTATGGTTTTCCAGTTCAGCTGCTGAGCTTTGATGTATTTATGGATGGACATTTTGCTCACAGTCCCACTGTAGCATGGATTTTGTAGTTATATCTCATGATATTGTGAGAACACAACATCCCTGTTGTCATGGTGCTAGTAGCCTACTCAGACATTAGGAAAATTTATATCCTGCCTTTGCTAGTTTGGAAGAGAAGGCCATCCCCTGAAAAGCTGTGCTTTTTAATGAATGATTTTAATTAATATGTAACTTTTAGAACTGCTAAATTTCTTGTGTTGGCTCTGCTCTTGCGTGCAAAAGCCAAGGGGATGAGTGAATGTAACACATCTATGTGAAACTGTATAATGGCTGGTTGCTAATTACAATGAACTTGACTTGGACTTGCTGATAGTAGCAACAACAGTAGAATATTTCCTAGATAAAGTGTCAAGAAAAAGGGGGAAAAAACCCACCTGGAAAGCCTCCACTTTTTTTGAGCATGATAATGTATGAATAAAAATCTGAATTCTGCAGTGATCTTAAATCTAGTGAAGGAAATGGTTGAGTAGTTCATAGAATCATAGAAGCATAGAATAGGAGAGTTGGAAGGGGCCTATAAGGCCATCAAGTCCAACCCCCTGCTCAATGCAGGAATCTACCTTAAAGCATCCCTGACAGATGGTTGTCCAGCTGCCTCTTGAATGCCTCTAATGTGGGAGAGCCCACCACCTCCCTAGGTCATGGGTCCCATTGTCGTCCTACTCTAACAGTCAGGAAGTTTTTCCTGATGTCCAGCCGGAATCTGATTTCCTGTAACTTGAGCCCATTATTCTGAGTCCTGCACTCTGGGATGATCGGGAAGAGATCCCGGCCCTCCTCTGTGTGACAACCTTTCACGTATTTGAAAAGTGCTATCATGTCTCCCCTCAATCTTCTCTTCTCCAGGCTAAACATGCCTAGTTCTTTCGATCTCACCTCATAGGGCTTTGTTTCCAGACCCCTGATCATCCTCGTTGCCCTCCTCTGAACACGCTCCCCCTTTGGCATGGCACTTTTGATCAACCCAAGATTTCCAGTTCCTAGGACTGACAGTTTAGCATTGAGTTGACTCTGAACGACAGGATTGAATTTGCCAGTCCCTTTGTGGAAAGATGGAGGTTTCTCAAGACATTGCTTCACAGGGCAGCGAGAAAGCAGCTCATAAACCAGTGAGGCCCTTCACGGTAGCGAGCACCATAAAGCATGAAGTACGGCCTCCTGCCAATAGATGCTTTGCAGCAAAGACAAGCAAGTCAAAAATGTTCGCCGTCTGTTGCTCTGCCGACAAATTAAAACTAATTGAATGATCCCAGCCTTTCATGAAAGGTCTATGATTGTTCCTCCGAGTGCCAGCTCCCACAAAGGCGCTTTTGTGGCATTAATATAAAACCACACCGCATAGTTCTTTCTTGTAAAGATAAAGTGAGAAGGAGAGAGAAAGACAGACACACACACACACACACACACACACACACACACAGAGAGAGAGAGAGAGAGAGAGAGAGAGAGATGATACAATTTGTTATTGGGTTTAGAAGATGCAATTGGAGAGATGATTATAATATTATCAACTGGATTTCGGCTGTCCATGCTCATTCAGACAGGCAAGCTGAAATGTGCAGTGACAACAAACCCCATTCTTGTTTGCACACAAACACGACTGTAACTAACAATTTGGTAGGAAAAAAAAAGAGACCAGGAAGGAATGGAAAGAGAGGAACAGATATTTGACTCAACAGGGAAGTTAAATTGTCAGTATAACAGCGTTGTGGGGGTGCATGGAAACACAGCACATTTTAGAAGAGGCCCAAAGGGGTTAAAGCCGCGTGTTTCTCTGCTATCGCTGTTGCTCACAGCCCTTCCTGCCTTTGCTCTTTCTTCCCTCTAATACAGCCATAACGTTGCATTAATTCATCTAACACATGCAAAGCCACAAGTTGCGCGCTCTCTCTCTTTTAATTATTGTGATCAAAATATTGCTTCTAATGGAAGGCAGCTGCATTTGTTTCCGTCGGATATCATAATTGCCACTGTAAATTGGGAAACGGAACATTTCCCGGTGCTGCTGTGAGTAATGGGACCAAAATCATTATGAATGGGGGGGATATAAATAAACTGGGGCAGATCTATAAAAGTAAGCAAAAGCAAGTTAAAAGGATAATTACTGGAGCAAACAGGAACAGTGGCAGTCTGGAGCAGGGAGATATTTCATTGCACAGTCAAAACGTTCTTTATTTGCACCAATACACAGCAAAGCAGGTAACAGAGGACATTGATCCATTAGAAGATCTGAATGGGGAATTAGTGAGGATGGTGTTTTTTCTTTCCCCCCTAGTGGTTTGTTTAACTTTTATAGCTATTCCCCTTGCCTCCACTGGCAAAGGCAGGAATGCCAGTTTTGTGGGTAGGGTTTAAACTGCCTGGCTGCTGAAACTGCCATCAAGACGCCTTCCTATCATGGGTTTATGTCATCTAGCAGCAGCTACTCTATCAAGCTATAGCAGAGGGAACGCTCAGAAGCAGGGGAAGCTGGGACATCCGCTCCGTGGCCTCTGCTGAGAGAGCAGCTTCCTTTGGTTCCTCCCCGCCAGACCTCTTTCCATTCAAGCTGGTTACATAAGAGTAGGGTGACCAGATAAAATCCAGGTCAGGGCTCATGTAACTTTAACAGTTGTAGAGCAAAGGGAATTTCAGCCAGTGTCATTTGTATGCAGTTAGTTCCTGGTGAAATTCCCTCTTCATCACAACAGTTAAAGTTGCAGGGGCCCTGCTTTCTTTTGTATCTGGTATAGTGCTTGCACCTTTAACAGTTGTGATGAAGAGGGAATATCACCAGGAACTAATTGCATACAAATGACACTGGTTGAAATTCCCATTTCTCTACAACTGTTAAAGTTACATAAGCCCTGACCTGGATTTTATCTGGTCAGCCTACATAAGAGTACTATAAGTTCAAGAATCAGTGCCTGAGTTTGCTTGTTTTCCTTTTCCTCCCCCCACCCCCCTGCCCAAGGCAAGGGGAGAAAATGGAAGCATGTAACCAACAGGAAGCACAGACCCAGACAGAGAGTCACGGCATCACCTAAAGAGCTCGAAAGAGTAGGAAATGAGAACTGCATGACAAATGAGTCATATAAAAAGCCCAATGTTCCAGGTACAGGACTCACTGAGACTCATATCCCCTAACTACTGATGACCCTATCTGCCCCTTGTTCGTGGCTAATTGCTTTCACCAGGTATTGCCCATCTGCGTTCAAGTCCATAAGGGCTAGATACTTGACTTTAAAATAAGAAGCCAAGATATACCACGTGCCATACTCTAAGCCCAGCACTAATTTCTGTATAGTAAATCCACAGTATACACTACACGAAACACAGGATCATTAATTGCACATCTAGCTCAGCATTGTCTACTCGAATGGGCAGGATCTCTCCAAAATATCAGGGAGAGAAAGGATTTTCCCCATCACTTGCTACCTGGTTCTTTGAACTGGAGATGGTGGGATCTTATGGAGCAATGACCACTCTGTATGGCAGTTCTTGTTCAGGGTAGAGTCCAAGGCCTTCTGCACATGCTCAGAAGCTCTCGGGCGGAGGACTTCCCCATCACCTCCCTTTCACTGAAGATGTCAGAGACTGAACCTGGGACTTTCCACATGCAAAGTGTGTGCTCTGACGATTCTGCCGTTGGGTAATGATGCCGTTGACCAGAGCAAGACAAAAAGAATGAGCTCTTTCTGCATGAAAAGACTGAGCCAGAAGCACTAAAAATACCGAAGGGAGGGGGGGAAAGCCTGGAAATTAACAAAAGCTGAACAATGACAGTGTTGGGTTTGTTTGTTTTGCTTTTCAATCCCGAGAACTGGGAAATAGCCACTGTATCAGCAGGGGCGATCAGTCGGCCGGGAAAGATAACAAGCAATTAGAGCACAGTCATTTCAAGAACATCAGTAAGTTTGGAAGGGATATTGGAAGTCCTTTGGAGGGATTCAGTTGACACAACGGCCCCAAAGGCAAGTTTTAATTGTGGGGGCAGAGGAAAGAGAGAGAGAGAGAGACAGTGGGGAGCAAAGGGAGGGACAGGCAGACGGCGCGGACTTATCAGAGTTAGCAACTGCATCAAAGGACTGGGGCTGAACCCTGGAGTTTGGAATGGCTTGGCAAAGCAGACCTTAAAGGGCACACTCTATGGTACATTTGTGTTCTCTTTGGGAAAGCGATGCGGAAAGCTTGCTTGTTAGTTCAGCAGCGCCTGTTCTACCAGCGGAAGCTTCCCTCCGGAGCCACCACTGGTCTTCTGTTGATGGGAAGAGAAGCTATTGTTCCTTCCCCCCACTCCTGTAACATTGGCTAAATGTAGGGCTTCAAAGCTTGATTTTCAATAGCATGGTATGTTTCCCTTTGCCAGGCAGGTGGGTGAACCTGTTGTGTGCTAATAAGGGAAACTGACATTAAGCGGGAGTCTTCAGATAGTGGAAGCAGACAGCAATGTCCAGCTGACATGGATAGGATATGGCTTCCAGGAGACCTTGGAATACCTGATGCAAGAGCTAGTATGGCCCAGGGACACTTACACCTTGCCCCCAAAGAGGAAATGCATCACCAAAAAAGAGGAGCAGATAGGTTACAGGTTTGCATAACATCTGAATGTGTTAATTTATATGGAAAGATGTCAATTTAGAAATAATTCCTTTCATTTAAATAGAAATACAGTGCATCTCGTACTAACAAAGAAGAATGTGATCAGATGCACCATGTACCTGCTCACTCTACGGATCAGGTGCTGCCTGTAGATGAGCAATTTCAAGTGCTACCTGTAGATGCATCCTCAAAAACATTACAAAAATACTGACATAAAGAAATATATTAAATAGGACCATGTACAAAAACATCCTGGTACTTTTCTTAAAGTGACAAGTTGTTTATACTGTATGAACTGAGGTGGGGAAGCTGCCAAAATGTGGGGAAAAAAATCTGCTGTTCAGAAATCAACAACATTGGAAAATGGAATTCCTCTGGTGGGTGTGTATATATGAATGTCAGGGAAATTTATAACTGATCCTGAAGGGTTCAGATTTCTATGAACCTGACTTGTGGATTCCTAAGTGGATCGGCTTTTTCCAAGTTGTGTGGATTCTGTGGACTTGTGGATTGCTTCTGTGGACTTTATTGGAGGAGAGGATTTCCACAAATACATATTAGCACTGATGCACCTACATGCAAGTGGGATGAAATTCTCATACATCCACCCCCAAATCTGATTCTGCCAATGAGACTACAGGACAAGACGCCATTAACAAACTCCATGCATTCCTATGCCTACATTCCAATTGCAATGCATTGTAAAGGGGTTATTATTATAGCTCCCTCATGAAGGATCTCAGTTCTCACTTGCTTTAGGAAGATACCATGGAGCGTCAAGCTCCCTGAGATGGAGAGGTCAAGAGGGCTGTGGAAACAGGCAGCAGGTTCAGCCTCCATCTCCAGACCAGCAACAATTCAGACACGTCTGCATTACGAGGCCTGGGCACAAAAGCCATGAGAGGTGACCCCACCAAATGCTAAAGAGGCCTTCCTCATCATCTCAAGACCCCACAATTCATAGCTGGAGGCAGCTCATCTGCCAGTGTCAATGTCTGCTTAATCTTGCATGGGACTCTAATGGCTCCCTGCCTCCTGCTTACCATCTTTTCCTGTGACTCCTTAATTACTGTAATTAGGAAGGCTGTCAAAATCTGGGCAGTGCCAAGAGGGCTTTGTGAATGGCAAATGGATTCTCCCCAACAGCCCAACACATAGGAGGTCACCGCCATGCTCCCTGCCAATGTGCAACTGAAATGCTTGAAGCAGTTTGATCCCTTGATTCTGCTGAGTCGAGAAAGCGGGATGCCTGGTCAGGCAAGATGACTCTATTATATGGCAAGTTTAGGCAGGGCCAGACAGATGGAGAGGGACACCTGGATGGCTTGCATGCTGACTTTTAGTGGATAGAGACACATGCCAGTGGTACGTTAGGATTAGGGTTAATCCTCAGGTTTGTGTTAAGGTTGGGGAGGCACAGCTCTCCTGGCAGAAACTGGGGCCACGTAAGAGACTAGGAGGGCCAGACAGATTGAGTGGGACACCAGAACAGCTTGTATACTGACTTTGTGTCTGGAAGCATGTCTCAGTGGTAAATTAGAGTTGGGTTAATCCTCAGGTTAGGGTTAGGGTTGAGGAGGCTTCCTGGGAAGGACTTGGGGCTGTAGAAGAGAATAGCAGGGCCAGACAGACTGAGTGGGCCACCAGGACAGCTTTCATGTTGACTTTTAGTGGTTGGAGGCATGTCTCAGTGGCACTTTAGGGTTAATTCTCAGGTTTGGGTTAGGGTTGAGGAGGCACGACTCCCTTGGCAGATGTGAAGCTGAAGCATTAGGAGTGAAGTACCTGAAGTGAGTTCAAGTTCCTGTGTTCAGAGGAATAGGCAGATGGACTCTCAGAACCTCTATCTGTTATCTCTGAAAAATTCTGGAGAATGGGTGAAATACTAGAGGAGTGGAGGAGGGCAAAAGGGAAGAACCAGTGAATTATAGACCAGTCAAGTCAGTCTGACATCAGTACCTGGGAAGGTTTTAGAATGGCTCATAAATCACTCAGGCTATGAATCCCTTGACACCAATGCTGTGATCATTGGAAGCCAGCATGGACTTGTCAAGCACACGTCCTATCTAGTGATGTGAAGGCCTGGAAAAAAACCAGAAAAAATTAGGAAAAAATGTTTATTTCCGTTTTTTCTCAAATTTTTCTGTTTTTCCCCCCCAAAAATTGGAAAAAAATGAAAATTTTCAGAAAAAAAGGGAAAATAAATTTTCTGAATTTTCCTGGTTTTTTTCCCCAGGCCTTCACATCTCTAGTAATGTCAGACTAATTATGATTTCATTTTTTTGATGGCATCACTTCCTTAATAGATTGTGGAAATGCTGTGGACATAATATATCTTGACTTCAGCAAGGCATTTGGCAAAGTGTCCCTTGATCAGGAAGCTATTCTTGGGGGTGGGGTGGGGTTCTCTATCACTGGAGTTATGCAAGCAGAGATGGGACAGCCATTTGTCAGGGATGGTTCAAACTGGATTCCTGCACTGAGCAGGGAGTTGGACGCGATGAATTTAATGGCAGGAGGCTTGACTTCTGCAATGTGCTGTACATAGGGCTACCTCTGTGCCTAGTCTGGAAACTTCAACTAATTCAAAATATGGCAGCCAGGTTGGTCACTGGTACACCTATTTGTGACCATATTACACCAGTTTTAAATCACTCCACTGGCTGCCAATTACTTTCCAGGTGAAGTACAAAGTGTTGGTCATTACCCTTAAAGCTCTACATGCTTTGGGTCCAGGTTACCTGCGGGATCGCCTTCTCCCATACAATCCACCCCACACACTCAGGTCCTCTAGGAAGAATTTACTACAGTCAGCCAAAACTAGGCTAACAACCGTTACCCAGAGGACCTTCTCTTCTGCCGCTCCCAGACTGTGTGGAATGGCCTGCAGCGAGAGATTCACCAACTTAACAGTCTTCCAGAATTTAAGAAAGCCACAAAGACTGATCTCTTCCGGCAGGGCTACCCAGTCAAATTTTAAGAGTTTTATTGGTATTTTAATAATTTATTAATTGTATATGATTTTAATTAGTTTTATGTATTTTATATTGTTTGTATTGATGTTGTTCCCTGCCGTGATCCGGAGGGAGAGGCGGGTAATAAATAAATAAATAAATAATTATTATTATTATTACTATTTCATCTCTTTCTTACTCATGGTGGTTTTTCTAGACAGACATGACAGGCTTTGCCAAGTCATGCTGTCTTTTACAGATTCAGGAATTTCCTGACAATTGAGCATGTTTTAAGTATGACTGCTTTCTGGATGTTGATGTGGATGTATTCTCGCAGGCCCAGTTTCTGGAGGTTTTCTGTATAATTTTTTGATGTGATGCTGGTGACTGAGGTGACTAACGGAATAATTGTGACCTTTTCCTGTTGCCATAGTTTTTTGATTTTCATGGCCAGTGGTGTATATTTGTCTCTCTTTTCTTCTTCCTTTTCAACAACGTTTTTGTCATTCATTATTATTATTATTATTATTATTATTATTATTATTATTTCCTGCTTGTGGGTTTCCCTACTTGGGAAAGTGCCCCTTGATCAGCTGGTTGGCCACTGTGTGAACAGAATGCTGGAGGAGAAGGACCCTTCATCTGATCCAGCATGGCTCTTCTTAAGTCCTTTATGTTCCCCCTTCCCCTTCATATCCGTCCTTTAATTTGAGGCCTTTTTGTTTTTCTCACCCCGACAGACAACACTAGTTTTTTTTACTTCTGGATCAAAAGATTCCTCTAAAGCCAGCTGGCAACTTCTGCAGGAAAAACAAAACAAGACACTTCCAAAATGAAGTTTCTGCCCATGGGTACAGCTGGAGACAAGGCAAGGGCTAATTGCACTTGCTGAAAGAAAGATGCGGAGATGTAGGCCTGGATATGTACGGCGTGTGCTGCTGACCATGACTCCAGTTCTGATGGTGTGTGTGGAGGGGGAGAGAGGAAAAACATGCAAGGAATGGGAACAATGGAGCGCCTTTGTTCAGCCAGCCGCCTCCAAATCCAGCAACCCCCACCCCCCTCCATTTAAAAGTGCCGAGCCTGAAAGCGTCTCTGATAGGATCCTTTCTTTTCATTGGGGTTTCATAACTCAGACAATCAAGATCTTGCCGTAGAAAAGCAAGGGTCACCGTAAATGGCTCTGTTGGATGGGTTATTTCAATACTTCCTTTCCTTTTTGTGCATGTATGTGTGAAACAAAAGCACATTTCGGAACTATGAAGGGGGTGGGGAGCTGATGTTTCTCTCTAGCGGAGGCAGAAGCCATCCGTCCTCCGTGTTCTCAGTTTGTGCCTGAATGCGGCACTGTTGATGTGCCTTGATGACGGAGAAGTAACTTAGGGAATTCATGGCCATAGACCTGGGGATGGTCCTGCAAGTGTAGACGGCTTTGCAAAAGGATTAGAGACGGGTCCATGGTACAAAGTTCTGCAATGGCTCTCAGATCTATCAATAAACAGAACGAAATATCTTGTGGCAGCTCAAGGACGAACACATGTATTTAATCTGGCGTAAGCTTTTGCGGACACATCATCGGATGCAACTGATGAAGCAGACAGTGCTGTAGGCTAACATGGCTACCCTTCTGGAAGTCGTCACAATGAAAAGTCTGACAGTGGCTGATTACCATAATAGCTAAGCAGAACCTCCATCTACAGGTGCAGTGTACCACAAATAACATTTGCTGGGGGGGGAACCAATGGGGGAGGGCTGCAGCTTCCATGCCTCTCCTGGGCAAGCTCTTTCAGATTTCTGATGGCTTTTCTTCTTCAGGACTTTCTGTATCCTTGGCCAGCTTGTCCTCTTGCCATTGTAACACACACAACTCCGGGGGATTTTTCTTTCACAGAGTTAGCAGCACGAGCTAAAAATGTTCTAATTGCATATTGATCGAGGTTGGCTCGGCAGTGAGCCGGCGTTCTAAAAATGGGCTAATTTTTATCCAGCTGAGCTGAGCTCCCGAGGAAATGTAAATCTACCTGCAATGTGGATGGCGGTGTGCATCCTTCACAATGGCGCTGCTCAATTGCCCAGAGGTTCTACTCCTGACGACCCTGCTGGGAGGCCTGGGTGGCTGCTGTGTGCGGTGCGACACCTCCCATTTCCTTCCCACCTTGCACCTGAAGAAAGGACCTGTCTGGATTGTCTGACTTGCATGGGCTTTTGGGAGATACCTGTCAGCATGATTACTATACCCAAATTCATGCTGGCATGGTTGGGCCTCTTCCGAGGGCCCACGCCTCAGCAGGGTCCCCCTGGACCTGCTCCTCCTCTTCACCATCACAATCTGATGGTTCACCTGCCTCTCGCTCTGGCCCAGACAGGTGGTGAGAAGGAGGAGCAGGAGATGCCAAGAAAACCAGTGGGAGCCATGATGAGGAAGAGGAGGAGGAGGAGGAGGAAGAGGAGGAGGAGGAGGAAGAGGAGGAGGAGAGGAGGAGGAGGAGCTGATGACCATGCCAGTGAGAAGGTAGATTCACTGAGGGAGGGGAGGCATTGCCCAAGAGCCCTCCGAAAGTTGGAGCTGGCACCCCACCCCCTCAAATTACAGATTGAGGACTGAGTTTGAGAGCCAGAGCCTTGCCTAAGCCATTTAAAAGTCGTGTACTTTCAGCTTGTTGTACAGTTCTGTTCCTCACATTTTATGCTCTTGGTTTAATGTTTTATACACATGTAGCCATGCTGCGCTGAAATCTGTTTTTGGATGAAGGCGAGGTTGCTAAACCCTTTAAATAAAGAAATAAAGAAATAGGCTGGCAATGGCCCGCGCTGTCTCCTCCTCCTCCTCCTCCTCCTCCTCCTCCTCCTCCTCCTCCTCCTCCTCCTCGTTTCTGCCCCTCCTTACTGATCCACTGCATTGGTTGGCACTGTAGGGGCATTGTTGTAGTACGGCACTTGCTTTGCCTCTGTAAACATTGCAGGGGAGAGAAGGTGTTGCCGTGCATAAATCTCAGCATCAACCATCTGATGGCCACACATCTAGTTGGGCTAAGGCCTCCTAGTGAGCTCCAGCTTAGGAGATGTGAGTGAACATCTCCGTTTAGGATCCTCTCCAATCTCCCCTCTTCCCCCTCTGTCTTATACGGCTGCCCCCTTCTCTTCCTTTCCCCTTTCCTCGTTCCCCTCTTCTCCCTTTCACTGACTTCCACTTTTCTGTTCCAAAAGTTCCCCCGTCCCATCCAAACGCAGCTGCTGCTGCTGCTCCCCGCCTCTCTCCTGCCCTTGATTAATCGGGGAACATTTTGCATAAACGCGTTTTGGCCTCAGCTCGGAGCAGCACCAGGAGATGTTTGATCACTGCTGGTGCCACCGGCAAAGGGAGTCAGTGCTCGGCCACAGTGATTCATGGGCATTAGCGGAGCATGTAATTAAATGGGAACTGTCTCTCTTGCCTGCACTATTGATGGAGGAAGCTGCAGCTTTCATGACTCAACCCTATCTCTCCTTGATGTTTTCCATGTGGCATGTCAGCACCAGACAAGGCCTGTCAAACATCACCTTGAAGCAAAGACATGTGCAATGCACTCATCAATCTGAGCATCTAACACTTCAGGAAACAGGCACACGCTCCCTCTCTCTCGCCCTTACTCTTCCCTACCCTTGGCCATGCTCACACATGAACTCTTTGCAAGACATTGATCTAGGCTAGGAGGAGGCAGGAGAAGCCAAGGAGCATCAAACATTGTTTCACCCATGCATGATGCACAGCGTTTGCATCCTCGACACTGTCTTATGGCACACATTGGGCCCGGTCCACACAGGCGTGTCCATTCTTTGTTGCCTCACACGTGTGAATGGCCCATCAGCGAAATAACAGCCCCCCAAAAACTTCCATCTCCATCCACCCAAAATAAATAAATAAATAAATAAAACACAGAGTGCATTCAATCGAGCAAGTTCACATGCTCATGCACTAGCCATCAAGTGCATGCAGCATGTTGAGAAATCAATCAAGCCTGTGTGAACCAGATCTTGATGACTGCCAGGTGTGGGTGTGAACCAAATCCATCAGGAAAGCATCTTGGCTGAGGGCAGCCAAGGTGATAATTAGGCCCCGTCTCTGGTGCTCCATCAGTGACGACTCATTCACAAGGACACGTCACTGTTGAGTGCGCATGTGTGAACCAGTCCTACAACTCATATGTTTCATAGCAAAGAGATCAGTGAGGCAGCAGTAGACCTTACGTCACTTTTTATTTGAACACGCTGGCTGGTCCTGTCATTTATAGCAGCTCCATCGTCACCAGCAGCACCACTACTGACAGCGGCGATGGCATTTTGTATCCGGGTGCGTGGGCCCATGGCTTCAAGTCTAACATGAGGCAGAACACAAAGCCAAAACAGTGGGTTCATTGACCTCACTAAGCTACAATATCTGAGCCATCATTTCTCCTCCCACCCCAAAACCATCACTCTTGCTATTTCAGCCTTTGTCCCCCTGTCTCTAGAGTTTGGAGGGGTGATGGGTTAGATTACTGTCAGGTGTTACTATTATGTCTGAAAGCCCCTTGACTGTGCTGTGGCCACGTGGCATGAATCAGCATGGTCAAGAGTCTTTCAGGCAAGGAGCAACATTTGAAAAGCAAGACTTTGCACAGGTGTGGGAGTGGCTTGGCATTGATCCAGTGTCGACTCTCATCTTTACGAACTCAAAATCTAGCAACGAACCGGCAGCATAGAACTGGACCCTGTTCTTCCATCTTTAGGTGATTTAGAGTAGGTATGTGCATTATGCGTTTTAGATGACGTCCGAGCAGAAGCAGGGCAAACTGAATATTAAATCACCAGGCCTGGCTTTGTGAACCATCCTGTTATCTCTGACATACATAGTAAATTCCCCAGTGGCTTTATCAAGATGGTGCCTTTCAAAAATAAGAGTAATAAGAGGCATGAGAATAATAGCCTGCCTTGCCTGGTATCATGTCTATGATGGAATGTCTTGGACTAGATGTTTCAAAGGAAATCTGCAAGAAGCTCCTCTAGTGCCATCAAGCTCCAGCTTATCCAGTCTGGTGGGCTCCAGATGTGTTGGATTGCAACTCCAGTGGCTCTGTTGGCTGGGAATGATGGGGATTGCAATCTGACATATCTGGAAAGCACCCGATTGGGGAAGGGTGGACTATGGTTTAGAGATCCTCAATATGGGGATACACTTCAACCACTTCAAATACACATTATGCCTTATGGCCCATACAGAGGAAAGAAGGATTAGCATTGTCATGGCTAGCATGTGGTGTTCATCACTGAAGGAAGGAGAGGAATCTAGTTCTTGGAGCATTGGAAGGTATCAAACAGGACTCAAACAGCCAAACAAGGTATTTGGAATGATTTAATTCAACTGGGATTTAATTTTGGGCCATATATTTAAAGTGCTAACATATTTTCATAACCCTCCCAAAAAAGGAACATTCTACACCATGGTCAACATAGGCCTCACTAACAACAATAAAATTTACCACCAGCTTTGGGGGAGAAAGTGCGTTGCTCCCTTTTCTTTGCTCCATAGAGGCAGCTGGGTCTTGGCGGCAAGAGGAAACCAACAGCACAATTTGTCCTGATAGTAACATTTCCTCAGATGGCCCACCCATGTCTCCTGCCTCAAACAAGGAATGAGAGACAATAAATGACATCACTGGAGTTGGCAGTGGCTATGCGTTGAGAGGAAGTGTCGCCATCTTGTTCTTGGTCTCGTGGTGGTTGCTGTCATCGGCTTCTCATGGTTTTGTTTTTAAGCTTGCAGGAAATGGTTGAGGTAGTGTGAACACAGCTTAGCTCATGTGTAAATGCTGGGATGGTAAAGCTAAACCTTAGGATGCAGGAGGGAAACTTAGGGTGAGTTGAAATCCAAAGTGAGGATCCGAAGTGCATGGAAAACACATGGGGATCCAAAGTGCGTCGAACAATATTAGCCTTCTCCAACCAGAGGTACAAAAATAAACATTGACTCAGCTAGGTTTTGACAGTTACCGTTGTACCATCCCCCTAGCAGAATTTCTCCATACTGTGAGACACACAATATCATAAGGGCAGAAATCCTGAATAATGGCTTATAAGGGCAGACTATTAGTTGGGGTAGGAGAACCCTTTGCCCCAGAAGGACACAGAAAGCTCACCCCATAAGCAGGAAGGGAAGAAAATCTCAGCCCTAGACACATCCGTTTGCATAGATGTATCAAGTCATGGTTTCTTCTGTGCTGTCCCAGATTAATCATAGCTTATCTTCACCCTTGTGACCCACGGTTCTCCAAGGCTCCCCCCTCTTCATTTCCCTCCCCTCCCCCCACCCCCACAGCATACAATCTTATTGCACATGGACAAAGAGGTGGCGGATTCCCTTATATCTATAACACTTGGAGGTTTGAGGAAAACACACATGATCTTACATCCACTCACCCTTCATATATATAAATGTGCAGACCAATTGTTTAAAGGAAAGAAAACAAAAAGCTTCAATAGGCCTAATACTGTGTTGGCTTTCATCCTTCGTTAAGAGCAAGGAGGTTACCTGAAGCGATCATTCTTTTCAACCTGCCTGAGTTTATTTGTGAATTCCAATCAATTACGTGCATAGCAAAACTGAGAGGTTGTTGATTTTTTTTCCTGAACGAAAAATGAAATAAAATAACGTTTTTAAATATATATGTATCATTTTCTTTCTAATGCAGGGCTTTGTTTCCTTTTGGTCCTGGATTAAAGGAATGATATTAATTGGATTGCTCTGTACTACTGTCTTGCCTTCTCCTTCCACGCTCTCCGGATTGCATGCCCTCCGGATTAAATTTTAAAAAAGAAAGAAAAGAAATGGGGACACCAGAAGGTAAGAGTACTGAAGCCATTTCTTCAGCATGGCTATTCATTGGAGCTTCCTCTGTGACAATCTTTGTATCCAGTGAAGCTCACCTGTGCCGAGCCTTGGTTGCATTCCTTGGAACAAGGCCTACATTTGCATGAAGGAAAGAGGTGGGCGTGGACTCAGGGCTCCGAAGCCGGAAGAATCTTCAAGAAATACACAATGTCACATTTTGAAGGAAATTCAGGGTACAAAGATTCAGGTAGGCTGTCAGCAAGAGGTGTTTTGGGGGAACTGGAAGTTGAACCATAGTGCAAAATTGTGGAAATGGCAAATTTATGGTGGACGCATGAGTCTGACACATTCCATCCAGCAGAGGGCAGTGGTGCAAACTCTCAGGTACATCAAAGGTGCAGAGTCAGCTCAGTATGGAAGGCCCATGGGGTCAAAAGTAGAGGGGTAAAGGAAAAGGACGAAGAACAGGTGGGAATTCTGGGGTGAGGTTGTCATAGACGTCAAAAGAGGGATGTTCCCTAATGAAGAAATCAGAGGCTTACAGCACAATCCTGTGTGCATGCTTATTTGGAAGTAAGTCCCACCGTGTTCAATGGGGTTACTCCCTAATAAGTGTGTTTGGATTGCAGCCTTAATTCAACAGTGCGAAGTACAAATGCGCACACAGCTCAAACAAAATTCTCAACTATTAGGGGGTGAGGAGGTGAGTGGGTTAAAAAAAAGGCCTTGCTTGATGTGTGAAAGTTGAAGATGTGAAGGTCCCCACCCCCTCTTCTCCTATGCTGGACAGTGTGTGGCTCTTCTTAGACGTACTGTTCCTTGGGACAGATGTAAGGAGCCCTGGAACCAGGAGGTGGGTAGCAGAAGGAAGCAGTGGTATGGTTGGATGTGTAGACATTTTCCAGGAGATACGACAAGGGACTATAGACATAAGGTATTTTTGCCAGATACTGGTCTTCACGGGAATAATGGCAGGTTAGGTAATCACCCGCATCCGGTATCTCTGAGTGACACTTTCTAAAGTTCTGTAGGAGAGGGAGAGAGAGAGAGAGAGGAATGAAGATCAACGGAGAGTAAAACCAGGTTTAACACACTTGTAATGCAGTTTCAAACTCATTCTGCCCACTGCAAGAGGAAGATGCTATAAAGCACAACTTTATCATTACTATGTAAGTCAAATGGCTGCGGCCTTGGTTCTCTAGAAGTTGCCAGACATCATAAAGCATAACTGGGATATCTGGAGAATTGCTAGCTAGGGATGAGGGAGAAGTTCGTTCAGTTCACTCATCCTCCAACTCTGGTATACACTGATCTCTAGCCAAATTGGAGTCAACAAGTCCAACAGGTCTGTAGTCAAAGAGACAACCAATGGCAATCAAGCACACAACTAAGATCTCCATCACACCTCATTTTCCCCCTTGGTTTGTCTCTGCATTTTTTTTTACCTCTGAGGCAGAAGCACATCAAGCTTATGATCCTTTTCACCTGAAGAGCTGCTCGTTCGCTCCTTTGCTCCACTCCACCCTTCCCCTTCTCTTTCTCCCTCCAGGCAGGTCCTGGCAGATGATTCCTTAACCAGACCGCCTTTCTGCTGGGCAAAATTGGAACGGCCCTTTAGTCTGGCTCTTTGAGGGAATCGAGGGAGTACAATCCTGTCTCTGAAAAGATTCAGGCGTTGTATGATTTTAAAAAAGGCTTTCGAACCTGGGATGCAAGGTGTGGGTTTTATATTGAGGCTTGGAGACAGCTGCTGGGAGAGATCGCTTTTCCCTGCCGGGACCTGATGCAATCCATTCAAGCCCCCAGTTCCTTTAAAACTACATGGAGGCTTAGAGCGCATTTAATGTGCTTAGGGAAAATAATCCAGACTTTTAGCATTCTAGGAAAGGCTGGGGAAGAGGCGGGGTGTCAGCAGGACAGGCACGGTGTCATATGAGTACTGTGTTGCAAATCTGCACTCCAGGCATGGTGAAAGTGCACTAAATCACTGGTGTGATGGAGCCCTAAGTGGTTTTGATGCTTAACCACATTTTACAGGCTTCTGTGTGTGTGTGTGTTTTGATTCAGACAACATGATTCAGAAGAACAAAATACATTCTTAGAACACAAGGCAGGTGGGGGGGGAGAGAAACCTTTTATCTCTCAAAACAAGAGAAAAAGAGAGAGCGAGAGCGAGAGCGAGAGAGAGAGAAAGATCCACCATGAAGTCTACTCATCCTAAGCCATTTCACTGCCTCTTGACGGCAGGTGAGTGGCACTGAACTCACCCCCTCCATAACCTCTCATTTGGCTCAACCCTTCTGTTATCCACCTTCATAAATTGCTCCCTGGACCTATTAAGTGATTTGAAGACCGGGACTGTGATAGACGGTATAATTTAACAGACAATTCCATGCATGGTCTTTATAATATGCAGAGGTTGGCTACAAAATTGAACAGACGTGACGGCATCCGGCTTTTGCAAGAGACCGTGCTTGCTACGGCAAATAGCAGACAATGACCAGGCACATCTGGACCAGCTGAACATGCGTGCATTTAAACATGCTGACTTCATGCTCCCGTCCCCCTCCAGTTTTACTCTCAGCAACTCAGGCGAAGGAAATCTGCACAAACCGGGATAAGATAACAAGAGGTGTAGGAAAGGAGAAGAGAGCGACATTCGACATTCTCTTGATGTTCTTGGTGAAGGAGGTTTCCTCTTTGTTGTTGGGAGACACGTTCGGGAGAGGATGCTTCTCCCTTCACCCCTGAAGATATAAGGAACATGCTTGCAGAATCTTACATGCCAGGGTTTTCAGTCTCTTCCCACAGCTCACATGTAAATTCCATATGAATTATAGTCTATGTTTTTGTGGGCCAATGGACCAGACACCTTCCTTGGGCCCCTCCCTCAGGCAGTCCACCTCCTCATCACTATTGTCACCGGCTGCTATCCCTCCTTCTCCTCCTCATTGCTCCAACTTGCTTGCTTGACGGGCAGAGAGTCATTGAGCAAAGAGGCCGTGTGGCATCTCCTGCTCCTCCTTCTTACCACCACCATTGTCTAGGCCAGTGCAAGAGGAAGGCCAGTAGCAGTAAGCCTATATACACCGGTTGCTGGGGAACATGGGTGGGAGAGTGCTGTTGCACCATGTCCTGCTTGTGGGTCCCTGACCGACAGCTAGTTGGCCACTGTGTGAACAGAGTGCTGGACGAGATGGACCCTTGGTCTGATTCAGCAGGGCTTTTCTGATGTTCTCTTATAAGTGGGCCCCTGCTGGGTTGTGGGCCACAAGCAGGTGCCTGCCTATGCCTTCCCTTGACACAACCCCCTGTATTGTATTGTTTTCCCATTGACTCCCATCTACCTCCAGCTAGCAGGAATGCATTGGGAAGATAAAGAGCCAAGGGCAGCTCAACACTCAACAGGTTGCAAGGGCAGATAAAGCCCACAGAGCCTCTACCACCAAATTTCACCAATAGTGAAATGCCAAGGTGAATTTGGAGATTAACTCTGGAGTGAAACGTCCAAGGCATTTTGATGGATGCAGAAAGGCCTTTGATAGAACTTGCAAAATATCTCTGGGGAATTCTGCACTTCCTTACAAGAGACTCACAGAAAGCATCCAGTCAAGCTGTGCTATGGCTGTCCTCCATCTCTCACCAGCCTTGACTATCCTGTTAGGAGTCCGAGGAGCAAAACTGATAAGATCCCGTTGCTCAGGAGAAAACACCGGAGGAATTTTGCAGAGGGCAAAAGGAAGGAGAGCAGCAAAGTTTTCCCCAGGCCTTGTACACACCCTTAGGCAGAAGCAGAAGTCAAAATGGGTGGAGTCTTGTGTAGACGGGTGGATGGTTGGACCACCTGGGTTGGAGGAGAGCTTGGGATGGAAATGATTGCAAAACCCTCCACAAAATCAAAACCCGACTAGCTGTTGTAGCAGTGATGATATGATGACTATGTTATGATTTCTTGTCATGGTGATGTAGAATGTTCAATTGAGGCTCCTTCCTGAAAGGAGCTCTTCACTTGGATCAAGAGGGATCTAATCGCTGTCTAGTATAAACTTCTCATGAACAACGGTGAACCTATACCCGGCATTCACTTGCAAGTGTGGATTTTGACCCAGCAATGAGGACTTCATGCAAAAGGCTCCTTCCATGTATGGATTGGGTGTTGGCTTTGTTGCACTGGGTTGGCTTGCAATCATCATTCTTAAGTTGGTTTCCTTGACTTCTTAATGCATGTCCCCCTTTCTGACTCCTTCCCTCCCTCCCTGTGACCTCCTTAGAAACCCTGTCAAGGGCTTTGATGGATGCCAAGTTCTTGGATTCTCTTTCCTCAGGTGAAAAAGCCTGAAGGAACAGAGAGGAAAACAACAGCCCACTCGAGTCTTGCAGGCTCCCACTTCCTGCCAAGTTCCAGGCTAAATATTTTATGATGATTTTATTTGGGGGGGGGGGGGAGAAACAAAATCCCCACACGTTGAAGGCAAAATTTCACTCATGATTTATTGATGGGCCTGCAAAATCAAACGAATGCAAGCCGCAGGAGGGACTTTCGAGAGGACAGCCTGGGCTTGGGCAATGTGAAAGGTGAGAGTAAGATGCTTTTGGGTGGATGGATGGAGTCAAAGATTGCTTGGAGCAACAGAAGGACATGAAGCAATGGGGGGGGGATTGGCAGATAGAAACGGGTGGTGGGGAGTTGGAATAACTCCTTTGTATGGCTATTGTGGTCCTCTCCAGGGAAGTGATACGAAAACCCAGAGGAAAACATCATAGATAGGTCTGGATGTATTCCAAATGATGATCATCATCATCTCCAAGAATAGCTGAAATCTGGAAATTGTATATTTTACGCAAATTGGACAATGTTGCACAATTTCTCTTTATCACAATTTTATTTCACAATTTCTACTATCCTGCATAATGCATTCCACTTTTATTACTCACAGGGAGAGGCACTGCAGGAGACTGAAACCCCCATCCTGATCACCAGCTTCTGAAATTTGAACACACATTTCCTGCTGCAAAACTTTTACTTGTGCTATTGCCAGCCATAAGGGCTAGGAACTTAAAAAAATAACTAAATAGGAAACTTGTGATTTTCCAGGTAACAAACCTACACCCAGTACCACATTTTGTGCTTTTTCCCTGTGCTCTAGTTGGATTGTTGCATAAAGGGCAGCCTATATATGGGATTGCTTTCCCTTTCACCATAGGGCCTCAAATGCTGTTATACTTTCAGATACCGGGATTTTTCTTCAAAAAGAAACAAAAAAATACTTTGGCAGTTAATAATAAGCAGGAATTTGCATTAGCCGGGGGAGCAAAATACTGGGCTGGTGGCCTCACCAGATCTCCCAGAATTCCAGCTCATCCCATGGAGTCAGAGGGCACACAAGGCATAGATTAGCCCAGGTCATAGGCTGCTCTTGGTGCCAGAGAGTGAATAGTGCCCGCTATGCTGATTACAAATTAATATGCAAATGAGCCACAGCCTTCCCAGGTGAGTTTCCAAGGTGGCCTTGGGAGTGTTTAGAAAGTTGTCCATCCCAACAAAAGATGCTCTGCAGCCCCCGATCGCTCAGGTCTGTGTGCAATGAAGGCTTCCAATCCAAATACTGAATATAGAAAGGATGTGATGTTTGCAGAGATTATCGGTCTGAATGCAGCAGAGAATGCACAAAAAACACCAATCATAAACCCTTAGGTGGACTCACAAGAGGCAAAATACCTTCTTCTAGTCCCCCCCCCCCCCCCCAGTAGATTAAAATATGGCAAGCTTTGGAACTTCTGAGGAATTCTACATCTGCCACCTGATGAATGCATGTTGAGGACCTGTCTTCAGGTGAGGTGGTAGAGTCTTAGCAGAATGGGCTGTACCATATCCTATTGCACGTGGGTGAAGCTATCTTTTCTGGACATTGCCTATGTTAAAAAGAAACTAAACACTTTTTCTTTTCTTTTTACAAATAGAAAATTAGCCTAGCACGTGACAGCCTGTGCTAGAAACTTTCTCCCTGCGTGAGTTTTTACATGCAGGGAAATTTTGCTTGGGTTGTTTTGATTTTTAGTTTTACATTGAGGAAACATTAACAAAAATGGCACTCCCATCCTCCTCTCCTTTCAGATGGTACAGTCCTTTCTGCTAGATCTGTAGACCAGACCACAGTAGAATCTATATGTAGCAGAGCTTCATGTGTGATAAAACATGTGGAGTTCCTTGCACCCCTGTTTCTACCTACAAAATAGCATGTGTGAAATGACCCCCCCTGAAAACTGGACAGGAAAGTGATGGCTTTTTGCTGGGCCAGCTGCAAAATCCACGAAGAGCTCTTCCAAAACCGAGTCAATGCTGCAAAAGCCACGGGGTCTCCCTGCTCCGTTATACTGCTCCATCCGTTCCCCGTTGTTGCATCTGATTCCTGTGCCTGCAATTCCCTCCTGGAACATATCAGCCCGTGGGGTGCTGGTTCCAGGTTTTGGAGGGCCTTTGGGCAAGACCCCCTCCCTGAGCGCCCTCACAGCCATGGTCCCCAGCTCCTCCTCCTCCTCGCTCCCGCTTGCTTGACAGGCAGAGCACCAGGGAGCAAGGAGGCTGTGGCATCTCCTGATCCTCCTTCTCACCACCATCATTATCTGTGCCAGAGCGAGAGGCAGATGAATAAGGAGGCTACAATGTTGAAGAGGAGGAGCAGGTCCAGTGGGGGGCCTGCTGGGCTGCAGACTCTCAGCAAATGCCCAACCACGCCTACCCTCAACGCCAGCCCTAGGTCTGTGCCCATTCTCCAGGCTGCTATCAGGCAACTCCTGGATGGACAACTTGGGTTCAGGGCAAAGCTCCCTCCTTCCCTCACCATCTGCCTTCATCAGTGTTCCAATTTCCAGAGCCAACCTGCTCTCCGTAGGGGTCTTGAAGCTCATTTCCAAGTGCAAGATGGAAGAGATTCGGGGCTTATTAATACACCTGCCAGATTGCGTGCCCTCTGCAGCTTTTGCCAGCCTCTTGCTGCATCTCCCGGAGCCTCATTTACCTTTTAACAAAGTTTGAAACGAAATTAAGGGTAATGAGCTAATTAAATCTAACTGGCACCGGTTTTTCTTTTCCCCTCTTCTCCCACCTTTTATCTCCTAAGCGATTCCCATACAAGTCTCAATTATCGCTTTTCTTTTATTATTATTATTATTTCAAATGGAACGTCAAAAGATGTGGCCGATGTCTTAACAGCCTGGTGGAATCTGGTTTAAAAGGAGTTCATGCGGCAGTCGTAGAACTGTTTGGGTTGCCAGGTTCCTCCATCTCCACCTGATGTGGCTCCTGTGTCCTTAACAACACCGTGCAAAGCCAAAATTCAATAGGGGAAACTTTTCCCAGCCTGCAGGGGTACTGATAGGAAACCTCTCCTTCCGCTGTTGTATTCCTGCTTCTTGCGCACTTATTAAAAGCAGAACAGCCCCACCAGGGAAACAGTTGGCAGCTTGAATTATGACTGATTTTCAACTAGGGCAAACATTCAAGGTTAATTTGCAGCTTGTTGCTCTGGCCAAACATACAACTGGCAACATCAGGCTCCTGCCTGCCTGAATTATCCCTCGTCTTCTCTTCCTTCTAACAACTTCCCCATCGGCTGAGGCAAGTTCACCTCCAACTACAAGCTGACTAAAACTGAAGAAATGGAGCAAACCTTGGAGCTATAAAGCAGGCAGTGACATATGATTGGCTGGCTGAGCTGGTGTATGTGTGTGTTTCACCTGATTTCCTGGCCCAGGAGGATTCTGGGTATTCTTGCTCAAACTGCCTGCAGTTCTCTCCTTTGCTCAGTGGGTCAGGAGTAGGGAATTGGTACCTGCCTTAATAGAGTTCTTAAACTGAGCCCTTTGGTGCCTGGCAGTGAGGAAATAAATGCCCTTTTCCTTCCAATTTCATCTCCCCTGAATCCTTCAATCCTTCATCTACTGGTGTCTGGAGTTTCTGTGGTTCACAAGGATGGGAAACTCTCAGAAGGAAAGGGGGGAGAAGAGTCCCCAAAAGCAGCCTTTGGAGGAGATTATTTTTCCAGTCTTTGCAAAATGTACCTCAGCTGGGAAATCTCTTTGCAATGAGATTACATTTTCAAAGTGCCATATGACTGGCTTTATTTTTTACTTCAGAGGAACTGGGAGGGTTCCCAAATGTGGATTTTGCAGGATTACTGCCCTTTTCGCTGACAATAAAAATCATCCACCTCTGGAATAAAAAAGAAAAGAAAAAGCAAAACCTCCCAAACTGGATTAGGAGGAAACTCATCTCAGCTGTTTCACGAGGGGCAAATTCCTGGCTCACAGGGAGAAAAGCCAAGAATGGGGGAAGAGATGAAGGCATGAGCTAGTTCCAGACCATTTTTTTTTTTGGCCACTCTTGGTTGGAAAGATGCAAATGGGGAAAATGTTGTTTAGGAACAAGAAAATGAGGGCTTTTTTTGAGGCTAGATCTGAAACAGACAATTGAAATGGTGCACCCTCCCACTAATCCGTATGCTGTGAGACATGAATTCATTAATCAATTAATAGATGCCTCTAAGCCAAAAGCCAGGGAGGAGGTTGCTTGCTGTGTCCCTGCATGATGCACTGCTCTCAAGGTTTGCCTCCTCCCCATCACCCTCTGCTGGGAAGCAAACAATTCCACTGTGCACCTGCATCAGATGTGAACAGATCAGGCAACTGCTCCTAATGCAAAGCTGCAGCTGACTTCTCTGTCACAAGAGGCTGGTCTTTGCCTCTCAGCACAGGTTACGTGCCCTGGGCTTGCCTTTGTCCAATCTGGGGACCAAGAGCAGGATTGGGACCAGGAGATCAAAACCCATCCTTCCTTTGAGGCATGGTTTCCAACCTCAGAAGATGCTTTGGAAGCCATTCCGTGGGTGGCATGGCTAGAGGGAGGGGAGGTGGGTGCTCAATAGCTCTCAGGGGCAGGACAAGGAATGCAAAGGAGACTATTTCTAATTTTGGGTCAGTAGACTACAGGTTTCAGTTCCTCATTGGCTTGAGCCCTCGCGCAATGGCTGTTGGAAATGCTAGAGGAAACGCTATTCCATACAATGCACAAGGAACCTGTGGCCACTGCCCCTAGATTTGGAACTGCTACAGGCTTAGGTGGATTTCTCAGGGGATTGGACATGTTGATGGAGAACTGATCTACCAAACTAGGATCGACCTGATTTATCCAATTATTAGAGATCATGGGGAGAAAAGCCACCATGCTACGGTGAGCTTTCTATTACAGTCCAAAGACCAGCAAATTACCATCCAGGTTGCCAAATTTTTGCATAATGTAATCAGCTGTAGAAATCAATTAAGTCTATAGGTAATTGTATTTTGTAATGATGATATTAGTTTATGTAAACAGTGTGGATCCTATTGCTCTGTATAAATTGTATCTCTTTTTATTGGCTTTTTGGCCGCAAATAAATTTAAATTTTCATTTCATACCACACTTATTCATTTATTGCATGCACATAACTGCCTTTGTGCTGAGGCACCCTAGCTATTGATAGCTAAAAAAAGCCTCTATGTTCATGAACAGTTCACCTGAATACTTTTCTCTTGGGTGGATAGGTGTGCAAGCAATGTTGGAAAGCTCTTGCCTTTATTTCTTGCTTATGGGCTTCTCAGAGGCATTTGGCTATTTGCTGTGGGGAGCAGGTTGTGGGGCTAAATCGACCTCTGTTCTGATCCAGCAGGGCTTTTTTATGGTCTAATCATCCAGTTCCTTGCCAAGCCCCTAGATCCATCTTCCCCAGCCTGGTGACCTCTAGGTGTGTCATCCCACAACTCCCAGAATGCCCCATCCAGCCATGGGTGGATGGGGCATTCTGGGAGTTGTTGTTTGACACATCTCGAGGACACCAGGCTAGAGAAGGCTGCCCTAGAACCACCCCGATATCCATCAGGAAAGGGTGAAATAAAAAGAAAGAAACTTACTGTCCACTCTCGCTTGTTACGTCTACGAAGACCTTGATCCTCATCCTGAACGCAGGACGCGAACGAGACGCCGTAAAACAAAGAGGTTACTTTTGCTGCTTATGCGTTACTGGCTGGCAGCATGTTCTCTGACCTACTGCAGCTGTGCATGTTCTCTCTTTCTCTACAGCACTCCTGGCAGGCTCTATAGGACTACTGGCATTGCAGGAAGACAAAGGGGACTGCAGGCATGGAGGAGGCCCACCCAGCTCAAACAACGCCCTTCTCTGTGTGTGTTTGCGCAAGGGCCCTGCAACCCAAACTGCTGTCTTTTCCCCAACAACCGGCACTTCAAGAATCACCCCCAGCAGAAAGAACTCAAAGAAGACTCGACCAAAGAGGCTCCAATTTTCCCAGGCATGGAAGCTCACTAAACATGGTCTGGGAAAGGGTCTCTTGCATGGCCATCTTGTGCAGGAAAGATTGGTGGCCGGCTGAAGCCCTGCCGCCACCCGGTCCCTGAGATTGCCAGCCAACCAGATCATGAGTGGCCTGTCTTGAATGGAAGGACTTAGCAGGTAGAGCCAGTCAGGGCACAGAGATAAGTAGGCTACAGATCGGCAGAGCAAGCCGCTGTTGGAGGCACAGGAGGGTTGGCAGCGCAGCCAGTCTCTCCACCAAACGATCATGGACAACTCTTCTGTGCCATTAGAGTTGTAAGGAGAAGCACTTCAGGTCCAGCTTCTCTCAGTGTTGCAATGTTTGGAGGGGTGTTCAGTGTCTTTCCTCATCTCTTAGAAATGAAGACGAGGCCGCATAGATAAGAGACAGACACATGCAGTTTTTGAGGGTATGCAGAGCCACTAAACCAAGAGGTGCTGAACCACTGTCACGCTGAGGGCCAAGTTCTCTTTGGGAGAAGCTCTCGGGGTGCACGTTCAAATGATGGGCAGGGCCAAAGATACCCCAAATGCCAGCATATTTTAGCTTAAAGCTCTTACCACTGCCATTTACTAAGTAATAAGCCAGCATTCCCAACCTGGTAGCCTTCTGATGTGTTGGATGACAAACTACCATCAACCCAGCCAACATTAATGAATGAAATCTGCATAAAGTTGCATATGACTAACAAATGTTTTTGTACAAAGAAGCATGCCCTGTTTTTTTGGGGGTGGGCAGCATTCCCATTTCTTGGAAGAGGCATTCCCATTTCTCTCCATGTCAGGAATGCCTCATTGAAGATCATCTTTTATCTTTATAACCTCTAGTTTTTCCCATGCCAATATTTCCACTTTCACGTACACACCCTTTTGCTGGTACATGTAATGGCACACCTTCCAAATTTGGCCAAATTTTCAACACTTTAAAGGTTCATGATGTTGAATTTCAATAATAGAATAGAAATAGTGAGGGGCAATTTAAAACCCCTTTAAAAATCTCTAAGAGTGCCATCCTATGCAGGTTTAGACAGGCAAAAGTCCTGCAACTCCCAGCATGACTTTCTTCTGTCTAAACCTGCATAAGATTGTGCCTTAAGTCTTTTAGATAGTCAAATCAGAACGTTGCATCCTGTCATTCTACACGCCCCACATCCAACATTGTCAGTAATTGGGAATGCTTTAAAAGAATTCCCAGTTAAGGGAGACATGCCAAAATTTGCAAGCCAATCCAAAGTTGGAGAATTATTTTCTCCAAATCCACTTTAGGGTAGCAGCTGCCCATTTATCTGGATATGTAATAACCAGTGAGCTCAGAACGGTTCCCTCTTCCCCTAGGTCAAACCATGTCATGGATCACAATGCCCATTGTCCAGTGCTTGTAAGACCCCCACCTCAGTTCCTTGCCGTTGGTGCCTTGGCCTCCAACCTCACTCAGTACTACTTACAACTTACAACTCACAACTAGTCTCTTTGGCAAATTCGTGTGCTGCATCTGGTATATTCCCTACAACTACACCATGGATGCAGAGGAAACAGCTGTCGGGAGCTTATAGTGGAGAGAACGAGGACTCAACTCCCCTCACCCCCATGCTCTATTTGGTATAACAAGTAGACCCCACTCCCTCTTTATGCATGGACAGGGCTGGGCAAAGTCATCACCACCATCACTGCCTCCATTGCATCTAGTTTGCTCCTCCATTGCTGAGGAAAGCCTAAAGACCATATCCAGGAGTGGTACCAGACTGCCACCATCACCACTCACTCTGAGAGGCTGAAAGGCCAAGAGGGTCAAGGTTTTCTCCATGTGGATGCAGCAGGATGAAACCCCCCTAGGGCGGAGCTCCTGGTGTGTTTCTGATTTGGGCAAAGCTCTCAGTGAAGGTGAGCGACCAAGACAGGCCCTGCAGAGACCTTTCCCCTAATGCTCAGTCACCCAACTGGTGTCTTCCTTCACCTCTCTCTGCTGTGCTCTCTGAAGAGCTCACATCTTCATACAGCATGAAGTCCCCTTTTTCTGCTGCTCGCCTCGCCGTCCATTTCACCCTGGCCAACCTGAGCAGTTTTAAGCACCAAGCCAAGCTCCTCCACTGCCTACAGATCCTCTCGGAAAACCTCAAGTCTCTCTTCCCCTCTGTGCTTGAAAGGGAGAAGAGCCCCTCTCTCCACAGAATCCCCTCTCTCCTCCTCTCCTCCACGGCTCGACGCAAATCGGGAAGGCAGGCCATGCTGCTAGGAGCTACATGCACGAAGCAGGAGGAGGCAAAGCCAGACTGAGCCCTGGCTCTCTTGGAACAAGCAACACCAAAGGGGAAACCCTCCATTACAAGGATCATGCATGCCTGAGGCAGGAGGAGGGGAGGGTAAATGAAAAGGGATCAGCCCTTCCACCAACGTTGTGGTGGGGAAGGAGGGAGGGGGAGACAGAGAGGGAAGAGCGGACATCAAGCTGGACTTCACCAAGGCAGAGGAGGGGGGAGAAAGTGCGTGGTTTGTTGTGTACCTTGAGGCCAGAACCTGAGGGGGGAAAGGCCTACAGTGTCATGCGCTAGCATAAGTTAGCCTGGATGGTTGCGTACTCGACAAGGTCTCCGCCAGCAGGGATCGAAGTCCTGGGGCTGGGCGATGTCGCCAGAGCGGAGGTGTCCAACTCTGCATATTGGACCTCGGGGTCCTTGCTGTTGCCCGGGTTCTGGAGACGAGAGAGCAGTGAGGCATGGAAACATGGGAGGGAGGGAGGGAAGGAGGGAGGGAGGGAGGGAGGGAGAAAGAGAGGGAAAGACAGCCATGAGGTGGGAGGGAAGAGCGTGGCGTGAGGAGACACGGAGGTGGACAGGTTGCGGGGGAGAGAGACAAACCCGCACATCACATACCGTCGAAACACGCAACCAATGGGGTCATGCCAAGAAAAGAAAAGAGGAAAGATAGAGGGGAGAGAGAGAAGAGGATTGGCGTGGGTCATGTGAGGGAGACGGAGTGAAGAAGAAGATAAAGAACAAAAGTGGGGAAGAGATAAAAAAGGTTTAAAATGAAGAGTTAAACTGGCATCCCCATATCACACGGAGGTTTATCTGAACATCTGCCTGCTAAGCAAGGTCATTTATACAGCATCCTTCTGATCTGCAAAGGGCTTTACAACCTTTCATGCTTTTTCCCCTCACAACAACAACAACCCTGCAAAGTTGGCTGCTGTAAACTGAAAGGAAATCTGCTAGTTTTGTATATGTGTAGGAATGCGCCCGTGTGTTTGTATCAACCAACCTAATGACTGGAAACTTTGAAACATACGATCCTCTGCACCCAAGTGATTTTCCTGGCTGTAGATCGCTGGGATTCAGCTTTCCCAGGTAGGGGACTCTGAGGTCTCATGTCTTTACCAAGGCCATGTAGTGAGTTGGCGGCAGAGTCAAAGAGCAGATCTCAACTCATGTTGGCCCAAGCCGTTTTACTGCCCGAGGCAAAGGGATGCCACCTGCCCACCCCCTCCATATACAGAAGTGAACTGGACTGGATGCTGAATCTTATTTCAACACCGACAAAGCATCCTCCTCCACCACCATCCCTCAGGGGGGTGCCACTGCTGCCTCTCAGCATCTGCCACCTGAGGGAGCTGTTTCACTCTGCCTAATCATAAGGGCGGCTCTGTCTTTGAGGTTTCCCTCAAAGAATCCTGAGAACTGTAGTTCCACTTTTGATGTTGTTGGTGCCCCCCCACCCCAGTCCTTTGCATAAGAGAACTACAGTTCCCAGAATTCCCCCAGGAGAAGTCACGACTCCTACACCGGGTCCTACTGCGCTGTAGGATGTGGCCAAAGACCTCAGCCCAGCATAGGTAAGAGCAGGGAACTGAATCTCTGCCTCCAACTTTCTTAATAGTTTTTAAAGCTATTTTTTTCCTCCCAGTGGGGGTTACGTCTGACCAAAGGGGGGCATTTTTTAAAATGATAGTGGGGAGAAAATAGGCAGGAAAAGGTTTCACCCCCCCCCCCCCCACGACATACTGTCATCTAAATCTCTCCCGCTGCCCCTCTGCTTTATAGGTACTCCATGACAACCCAACCCTGGCACACACACAGAATCATAGAATAGTAGAGTTGGATGGGGCCTCTAAGGCCATCGAGTCCAACCCCCTGCTCAATGCAGGGATCCACCTTAAAGCATCCCTGACAGATGGTTGTCCAGCTGCCTCTTGAAGGCCTCTACTGTGGGAGAGCCCACCACCTCCCTAGGTCATGGGTTCCATTGTTGTACTGCTCTAACATTCAGGACGTTTTTCCTGATGTCCAGCCGGAATCTGGCTTCCTGTAACTTGAGCCCATTATTCCGTGTCCTGCATTCTGGGATGATCGAGAAGAGATCCTGGCCCTCCTCTGTGTGACAACCTTTCAAATCCTTGAAGAGTGCTATCATCTGCCACTGTCAGATCTAGTTTGGCCCTTCTAGATCCACCCCTCCCCCATCTTCAGCCACTTTCTTTTTTGGCAACCTGCAGTTCTTGAATGCACATGGAGAGAAAAAAGACATCACACCCTTTGACATCAGCCCCAGAAGCTCCCCACCGCAACCCCAAGGAGAAAAAAAAAGAAAGAGATGTCTTGCTTGCTCAGGTATGGAGCAGCAACGGCAGCCCATAATAATCTGCTACCCTGAAGCATCTCCCCAGCTCAGAAAGGAGCAGAAATATATGGCTTAGTTGTGTACACAGTAGTTCTGATGATTGACTTGAAAGGGCCTGTCTTAGCAAGTGAAGCTGATTCATCATCTGTCTTCCTTCTCTAATCAGAATGAAAGAGCCCAGGGGGGAGGGAAAGGGGGCCTGGCTGGGGGTCTGAAATGATAAATGAGAATTGGACACAAGGGGAGTTTGCAGCCAGTCTCTGCAGCCACCCAGATCCTGGCAGAACATCATATTTTCCCCCTCGCCTCTCTGAACTTCTCCGTCTTCCTGGGCCTTGTAATTTTTCTTTCCTAGTCCAGGTTTTTATGGTCGGATTCTTTGCTCATTTCTACCAAGGATGATCTTCTTGTCTCCTCCAGCCATTCCAGAAATTCTTCTTTCCCTCCTCCATTCTCCTCCGGCCTTTGTCTCTTTCCCTCCCCTCCGCCCCCAAAGCCCTTGAACCTTAACTGGTTCCCCATTTGCGTGAAATCATCGCCCTAAGGGACAGGTATACGTTCACATGACCTTGGACCACGTCTCATTTCCCTTCCAAATGAGGAGGCTCTGCACAACCCGTTTGGGGAAATTAAAAAGTACATCCCTCCTCCTTAGCATTTACATCACACATCTCCTAGAGTTCTGTGAACTTCTCGTATAAACTGTAATCCCTACAGTGGCTTTGTAAAATGGGCCAACACTGTCATTCCCAAGAGAGTGTGGTGTGCTCTTTACAAAAAAACCAAAACCAAAAGGAGAGCATCCAAATCAAGACTAAAAAAGGGAGATGCAGGTTCTCATCCTGAGAACCTGCTCCATCCCTTTTATGTCCATCCTCTTTACACCCTTCCCTTTTCTTTCTCCCCCCCCCCCCGTCAATCCCACTCCCCCTACTTCCTAAGGAACAACTTTCTCCTAATCTATCTCTAGCAATTTCACTCTGAACGTTTGCAGTAATGCAGACAACTCTGGGGTGGAACTTCAAATTTGCAGCAATGCAGGATAGCAATATCCTAGGACTGCACTGCGTGTTTTGTGTTCTTTTGCAGCAAAAGCTCCGAAAGCGCTCCGAAAGCGCGGTGCTTCCCTACAAGAAAGCAAACACGAGAGCATTTCATTGCAAAACCATAATCCACCCTCCTCTCTTCGCAAAGAGCATAGCGTTGTGCTACGAATCACCTCCGCTAGAGTGGCAGTTCTCACTTTAAAGGAAGCAAACATTGTTTTTTTGTCCCTCTGTGCCCGCCCGCCCCTCAAAAAGTCCGATACAATGCCGGGTGCATTTTTTGGATTTGATGAAGTGTTTTGCAAAATTCTGGCCCTGTTTTGTCTCTGCTTCAATAATGGATGCAAACGATGAGGAGATGCCTTGTCTAGGACAACCTAGAACGTCTGCGGCTCAGCGATAGAGCAACTGCTTTGCATTTGGAAGGACCTAAATACCTGATGTCTCCAGGTAGGTCCAAGAAAGAGTCCTGTTGGAAACCCTGGAGAGCCATCGCTGCCGGCCAGTGTCGACAATACTGGGCTAGATGGACCAAAGCTTCTAACTCAGTCTAAGGCAGCTCCTTTTGCTGCTAGAGAAAGGTGCTCTGCCGAGCCCGTTTTGGGCTCTGAAAAGCAGCTGCCTTGCTTTGTCTGCTCTGTATTAATCTCCGTCCTCAGAAGCAGCCTCTCGCCTGCACCTCCGCTAAACTCGCTCCTGCTTTTACTGACCCCCCTCCCCCCTCCCCCCTCCCTAATCTCCCTGCTGTTGCTCCTGCCTTACATTATCATCTTCCTGTCTGGAGCTGAAACAGATTCATACAAAACAAGGCCTTTTCAAAAAGCGCTGTCCTCATTTAACAGTCAAGTGCCAACACGCTCCGCCTGGCAGATAACCCATCTGCCAAGGGTGTTTTTTCCCCCCGCCTCTCCCTCCCCTCTCTCCCTCTGCACCCTGCATAGATGTCTTCCCAGCCTAGGACGTGCTGGTTGGCGGGCAGCCCTCTGCTTCCTTGCTCCCCCACAGCCAAAGCTCTCCCTCGGGGACCTGAACTGAGGCCCCCTCTGTCACGGTTGCTGCCAAGCTGGCCTCTCCAGCGTTCGGAGGTTTGGCAACACACACAGAGCGACGAACGGCAGAGAGGGAAGGCAGCCGGCGACTACAGCAGAGAGAAACCACAGTTGTTGCTAAGTGCACTAAGCCTACCACTGTCCCAGAAGACACGTGGTCATACATGACCGTATGAGGGTTTGGTTAGTGGCATTTTCCTTCTCTCCTAGAAAAAGATATCTGGTCAGGAATTCAGATGAATAAAGGGGTTCAGGCAACATTTTTTGAAGGGTGAGGGTGAACCTAGGAGGGTTGGCCCAGCAGCTGTAGGAGTTAGACTGTTCCTCCAGTCGATTCCCAAGGGGCCAAGTCTGGAGGAACTGGTGACTCACGGCCTCCGTCCTTACCGTTTTCTCAGGTTGAGGGGTGGGCTCGGCGGCGGCCATGTCATAGTAGGGGGGCTGCGGTGGCAACTTCTGGATCTCCTCCTCTTGCTCCTTCATGTTGTCCAAGTGCACAACCTGCAGTTGGTGTGGAGAAGCAAAGGTTCAAGAGGACAGGTTAGCCTCCCTCACTGGAGCACAACAGGAGAGCTGTCTCCCAGGGACAGAGAGGGGTAAAGAGCTGGGCCTCCATGAAAGACAGCAAGGCGAGGGAGGGAGAGGCCATCACACTATGGGGACCAGCTTCCCACCATGGCTCAGCGGGAGAGCACATGGCTTGCAAGCCGAAGATCCTTGGTTCGGTCCCTGGCATCTCCAATTAAAAAGAGACCAGGGAGGAGGTGATGGGGGAAGATCTCTAATACCGGCTGGAGAGATCAACTGTCTGACTCGGAATAAGGTAGCTTCCTTTGCTCTTATAAAGTGTAGCGGTCGTAGGAGATGGTGTCAGGGAGGAGATGTGGCAAATTATTTCCCCCAAACGTTCCTCTCATCTCTTCTTCCATACATTACAAATGAGGGCTGTTGTTTTTTTCTGCAATTTTTGCAGTTCCTTCAGGAGGTGGGAGTGGAGCCAATAGATGGCCATGCTTTTGGCCTCCATTTAAAATAGGCCACTGAGAATTTACATGGATAGGCAGATGTTCTAGGACAGGCCTCCCCAACTGCTGCCCTCTGCATGGGTTGAACTACAACATCCCCCCATCCCAGAGAGCTTGGGGATTATGGTAGTTGTAGCCCAACACATCAGTTTGGGGAAGGCTATTCTATGAAGTAAAACCCTACCTTTCTGCATCCCTATTGCAAAGTTTACTTCCCAAACCAAAGACTTTCTTAACTAAAGGCAGCCAGAATGATCCCTGACACGTGTCTGGAAAATCCATCATTATTTCTGCCTCGGGTGCATATTCCCAGTGATGAGGAAGGTACCTGGATATCCTCTGCCGTCAGGTGACTTTTCAACTCCTGCTTCCGCTTGGGAGGTGGGGGAGCAGGCTTGTGGGAAGGTGGGAGGTCGATCCTATATGAAGAGCAGCGGTCAGTTGGGTAGATGGCAGAATACAGAAACCTCCACAATGCCTCTTCCCGAAGCTGGCGCCCTCCAGATGTGTTGGAAACATCTGCCCTGCAACACATCTGACCTCCAGATGTGTCATCCCCCCAACACATCTGGAGGACACAAAATGAGGGAGGCTGCCCTCTGCCCCTCTCCTTGTTCCCCTGGATCCTCATTTCCCTTCCCCTGGCCCAACTGGCTCGGTAAATGGGAAGGGGAGGGATCCAGAAGAGCTCTTCCCCCCCCCCCCCCCGGATCCTCTTGCTTCTGCCTCACCATTCCTCCGACCCTGCAGAGCTAGTTCAGAAAGCACAGGGGTCATGGAGAATAGGTCTGACCACCAGACGACCAGGTAGCACCTATGAGGTAGCTAAATTGGGCAAAGGGTCTGCCAGTTGCCCACGTTTTGCTTTAAAACCTCCGGGGCTCACCGGAGAAGACTCCACCCAGTTAGTCAAATGCTTTCAACATATTAAAAGCACTGCATCACATCCTTTCAGACAGCACATCCAGTCTACCTACTGCAGGGGCTCAGGTTTCCTCCACTGACCCCTCTACCTTTTCACTGACCCAGGGCAGCAGGTAGGATTGTGGTAGCTAGACAGCAGGTCCATGTTCGAACTTAATTTTGAATCAAAGACTTCTGACATTTATTCATGTCCAGAACACTAATCATTGGTCCATGCTGCTATGTAATGCGAACAAGAAACGGGTCTAGGGCAGGAAGGGTCACTGCAGCTTGACAGCTCTGGTGTTTTCCCTTCCTCAAATAATTTTCGTAAAATTAAAAAAAGGACTCCATTTTCCCCACCCGTCCAAATATACGTAAGCATCCTCAAATTCCCCACAATGAAAATAGCCCTGTGTAGAGACAGTGGCTCAATTCGGACGACACGATAATCAATGGTGGGTTGACTAACCCTAACCCTCACACTAACCCTAGGGGGCACTCCCCACACAACATGGTAATAAATAATCAACTGTGGTGTGGATGAGGATCAGCGCTGAGTTGACTATGGCAGCATTCGGACGACACGATAGTCAAAACAACTGACGATTGTTTCCCCCTCCCCAGTTGTTTATTGTGACATCCGAATTCAGCCACTGAGTCAAGACCTCTGCCCCACTGGTGCATAGGTAGGAATGGGCCAGAGAGGAGAGGGCGACGCATTTGCAAACATAATAGGCCATGTAAGCTCCTGGCACAATGATGGCTTTCCCATCCCTCAGCTCTCTAGGGAGGCTGAGAGAAGCTGGAGCAGGCAGAGGAGAGATCACATCCCCTCTGGGGAAATAACATTTTGAATGCTGGTAATGGACTCCCTGGCCCAGTTAAAAGGACAAGATGAAATTAAGGCCTGCAAGCCACACAAAAGAAGATGCAAATGTGATTTTCCCCTCGGTGTGGAAAAAGAGGCTTTAAAAAAAAAAAAAAGAACACTTATTATGGCATTTATATCCTGACTTTTCCCTTCTTGCAAGCAACCCAAGATGTCTCCTGTGGTCCTCCTCCTCTCCATGTATCCTCACAACAACCCTGTGAGGTCGGTTAGGCTGAGAGTCAGTGACAGGCCCAAAGTCACCCAGTGAGCTTCATGGCCAAATAGGGACAAAACCCCAGGGCTCCTGAGTCCCAGTCCAACGCTCTAACCACTACACCACACAAGGAAGAAAAGGAGAGGCAGGCGGCAAAAAGGAATGGTCTATGGTGGGTATGCATTGGGTGGACATCCAATCTCAGGGCATTCTACTGGTCTGCTCTTTTCTTGCTTCTTGGGAGAACAGCACCACGGAAAGCTCTTTCGTGCTCAGTACTAGGGATGTGCACGCCAAAAAATATCATCGTTTATCGTTATCGTCATTTCGGACCCCAAAAAATTATCGTCTTCATTCATATCGTAGGTGAACCGTATCGTCTTCACGATAATTATTGTGAAAAAATGATATTTTTGCAGCCCTATTTTTAAAGAAAAAAATGCCTATAACTTCTGGATTTTAAAAGGTAGAGGCTTGAAACTTGGTCAACACACGTAGCGAGCTGTCATTCTGATCTGTCAGAACTGAAACGATCTTTAAAAATGCATATAAAATTGAGGGTTGGAGAGATCGATCTCAAATTTCATACACGTACTTAGGCATACCCCATAACCACTGAGACCAAGTTTCAAGCCTCTAACTTTTAAAATACAGAAGTTATAGGTATATTTATATGGCAGTCCAATAAAACGATAAAATTGCCCGAAAATTATCGTCTCCGATGATTATCGTAGGATTTTCTATCGTATCGTCATCGTTAAACACATGCACGATAACGACCTTATCGTATCGTTATCGTACATTTTAACGATATGATACACATCCATAGTACTATATATTGGGGGTGCTAAAGAGAACCTCTCCACCTGAGGAATGCCCACAGAGTAGCACCCGTGCTATTGGTATCTATTTATTTATCACCCCATGGAATCGTAAAAGTTGACACCCCACCACCACTTGGGGGCAGGTATGCTGTAGGGCATGGTACTCACAAGTCATTGTCAGTGTCCGAGTGGGTCTTTTGCTGTCGCCTGTACACGATGAAGACCGTAACAGCCACACCGATAATGAGAGCAGCAGCAACCACGCCACCCAGAATCCCCAAAATGCCTCCCGGGCCCCCTTGGGGCAGTGGTTTATCTGTAATAATGAGAAGGAAGGCGTTTTATAAACAATAGCAAGGGCAAAGAACTTCCAGGCTCAAACCTGCACAGAGATGAGGTAAGCATTTTAAGTACCACTTTTGCACAGTTTACACTCCTGAATATGCCAAGTGCCCTGCAAATATATATGCAAAGCATCTATTTTCCAGTTTTACACGAACTTTGCATGGTATAGGGATGTGCATGCAAGCAAACCTTGAACTTGTTGAATTTCTCCAAATTCCACCTCGAAGTTCATTCGATCTCATGTCCGTATCAGATTGTGAGCTCTGTGCATTTTTCCTTTCTTTTTACACCAACATTTGGGTGTATTTTCCAAAATGTATGCATCAGTTGTGGGCATCTTTGAAATGTACACATTCTTCTCTCATTGATTAAAGCACATCTGTGTGCAATTCCCCCCCCCCCCAGTACACATTTTTTCAAACAAATGCCTGCTGTTGAATGCATTGTTTTTGGTCCGTGAATCGCATTGCTAGCTCAGAAATATACAAACTTTGACTGCAGATTGCGTTCGAGTTCATTTGCAGTTCAGGAGCTGCAAACTGGGAATCCAAAAATGAACTGAAACAAATGTTTCATACCCCCCCCCCCCACACACACACACAAAAAAAAGAATTCCATTTTTTTTTCTGAGTGGGAACTTAAGAAAGGGCCATCCATGCTCAATGGCAGAAAACATGATTTGCATTCAAAAGCCCTGAGTTTCCATCAATGGCTTCTCCAAGTAGAACTGGGGAAAAAAACCATTTGAAACCTTAGAATGCTGCTGTCTGTCAGTGAAGGAAATCATGAGTTAGATCAGGGGTGCTGAAACTGTTATAGTCTCAGGCGGAATTCAGTTTTGAAAAAAGTTCTTGGAGTCTGCATTTCAGGGGTGTTTTCCAGGTTTTGCATGCCCCCCCAATTCTGAAAGATTGAAATGCCTCTCTGAAGGCAGAGTTACTAGCAGTAACAGCTTCAAACTAAAATATACAGGGATGATTAATATTTTGGCCACACCCCTTTTGTCTTTGGCCACACCCCCTTTGTACCTTATCTTTGCCCACTGCTGGAATGCAGCCCCTGGAAGCTTCCGTGAAATTGTATTGCATGTATTACTACAACTTCCAGAGTACACAGATACTCTTCAAATACTTGAAAGGTTGTCACACAGAGGAGGTCCAGGATAATTTCTCGATCAACCCAGAATGCAGGATGTGGAATAATGGGCTCAAGTGACAGGAAGCCCGATTTCGGCTGGACATCAGGAAAAACTTCCTGGCTGTGAGAGCAAGATGACAATGGAACCAATGACCTAGGGAGGTGGGGGGCTTTCCCACATTAGAGGCCTTCAAGAGGCAGCTGGACAACCATCTGTCAGGGATGCTTTAAGGTGGATTCCTGCACAGAGCAGGGGGTTGGACTTGAGGCTTGGGCTGTCAATTGCACCTCCCCTCCCCCCTCCCCCTCCCTCTTTTATCTGTCAAAACTCCATTTTGTTGTAACTTTTAATCTAAAAAAATCGTAGCCACCAAATGCCTGGACCTAACTTTCTGAAATTTTTGACAGACAACTACCCCTAATCCATCTGCAAAGTGAGCAACCTTCAGACTTCTAACTTTTAAAATAAAGTTATAGGTGTTTCTTTCCTCATTGTTTCAAAAATACCTTTCCACCACATGCCTGGACCAAGCTTTCTGAAATTTCACACACATATCAAGCAAAGTGTTACCTGTAATGTGCACAAGTTTCCTGTTTGTATCTTTAAAAATAAAAAAGTTGGAGGCATAACTGTATTTACCCCACTACTACCCATTTTCCTAAAATTAATTGCCACACAAGGCAAGCACCTACATTTCTGAAATTTCACACACCTAGGTTCCAATGTACCACCTACAATGTGGTAAAGTTTCATGTGTGGAACTTTAAAAATGAAAAAAGTTATAGGCATTCCTGTTTTTTTATTAAAAAATTAATTGCCACAAAATGCCTGCACCAATCGTTCTGAAATTTCTCACAGATAACTACCCCTAACCCATCTACAAAGTGCCTAAGTTTCATCCTTCTATCTTTAAAAATGAAAACGTTATAGGCATTTTTGTAACACAATACTAGGCTATGGGAAAAAGCATTCAAAATGGCATCCGATCCGCGGATCGGACATCCGATCCGCGGATCGGGATTGGATCAGATCCGATCCACCCAACCTCCGATCCAATCTGATCCGACCCCCCAGGTCCGATTCCGATCCGCTATCCGATCCGATCCGGGGGGTCAGTGCACATCCCTAATAGGAATCTTACACAAATTGACACTGACTGAACAGGAGATTTGCAGAAATCTCTCCAAATCTGCACAAATTTCCTCCATAGGCTAAAGCAGGGAGGATCTCATCCACTGAGGAAATTTGCGCAAATTAGGAAATCTGTGCAAATCAAACTGGGAACCAGAAACAACTATTTTTGGTGGACTCATATCAGCGCTCATGGTCAGAGCTTTGAACTGGGGCATGGCTGGTTGTTTTGTTAGCAAAAAGCAAAATTTTCATAAACATCTAGTTATCAGATTGGTGGAGGATCCTACAAATGGAAAATGGTAATGTCAAATTGGCTGATGAGAGACATTTTCCTTGACTGGAAACTGGGAGAGAAACTATTGCTAAGTTTGGGGGTGGAAGGAAGATTTCCACCATTTGTTCTGGCACTGTGGGATTCCCTTCCCCCAGAGGGCACTGCTGTACTTGGAAGGTTTTATTTATTTTTGTATTTCCCAGTTATTTTAGTGTATTTTTTTTGAAGTGATAACCCTTTTGTCATGGCCTCGGGCTTGTGCAATAAAATGTGCCTGTGTCCTTGCATTTGAGGGCCAGCCCGTAAACTGGTCTACCCGGAGCTTGTCTCTCCGCTCAGGAAATATATTTGCTCAGCTGGCGACAAACTATTTGCCAGCAGGGTCCCGTATTCCAACACAGAGATGCACCTTCTCACGCACACGGCCTCAACCCTCCTGCAGCCGACCCCGCCAGTGGTACATCTTCGTCTTCCCAGACTGTCACCTTAGCAGTGTTTGCTTGTCTTTGCCGGGTTGTTTTATTCTCCTGGTGCTGATATACTCTCATGTCTTTTTTTAAAAAAATAAAGCCGCCTGCCTGGTGATTAATGGGTCTTCCTGGGCCTCTATCATAGAACCGCAGTTCCTCCTGTGATGCGGCAGGCGCTGGGGCTGTCAAGGGAATACCTTCGGGGTGAGCAGCAGGTGGGAGGAGGAAGGGCGGTGCAACGTGAGCCGAAAAACCCAGGGCCTGATGGTCCTGGGTTTGACCTCGATTTATGGGTCAGTTGTGTGATGGTGGCAGCGTCTGGTGTCGCCTTGCACATGTGAAGGAGCCAACACAGATCATCTGCTGCATGTGAAATGCTCATACCATTTCATGTTCCTCATTCATTTCAGCAGAAGCCACACTCACTTTCAGTCTAGCTGTGCACATGGGGCAGAATGAGTTGGGAGAATGGGTTGCTCCATGAAGGAACTCCTACTGAAGTAGAAATCTAGCACGTGCGGGAGAAAGGTTCCTTCCCAGCTTCTTCCCTGCTCTGCTAGCTTTCTGCTTACAGGGAGTTCAACTTTGACTTTTTATAGGGAACATTCAAACATGTGATTCCTCACTACTACCGCCACCACCTGCAGGCTGAAGCCGAACAATCCAGCTCATTTTGCTTTCTGCGTAGAGCAATCCTCAGCTGCAAATCATCAAGGGGGAAGGCAGCTAATACACATACTCCTATCCAACCGGCAGATGTACACCACTGATCACATGCGAAGAGAATGGGGTTCCTCTTGCTAGCCCCACCTTGGATGCTGTTGGGGCTATGCATACACCCTTGGAGAGAAAGGACCCCTCATGCAACCAGCTGGATGTGGAAAGGGCCCTTCCAGACCATCACTGGTTGAATTTGGACGACACAATAAGCAACTGGGGTGGGGTGGGGGGTGGGGAAACAATCGTCAGTTGTATTGCCTATCGTGTCATCCGAATGCTGCCATAGTCAACTCAATGCTGATCCTAATCCACACCACAGTTGATTATTTATTACCATGTTGTGTGGGGAGTACCCCCTAGATGAACAACTGTAAAGTTGATTATTACCCCACCATTGACTATCGTGTTGTCCGAATTCAGCCACTGAGTGCTCAGTGTCTGGAGGGGTACTGTTAGCAGGCATGGCAGTAACAGGGGTGGTTCTAAGGGGTGCAATCCTACTCACTCCTCACATGTCCACTAGGTGTTAACGGAGGAATATCAGTTGTCTTGGGTAATCACATGGTGAGAAATTGCTTATTCATGTGTGACTTAACCCCTGGGTCTGTTTATCTCGTATTTAGATGATGAAGATGCTTGTGCGAAACAAAATTCTGTAGGCCCCTTCAGGTTTCCAGGAAATATGAGATCCACCTGCAACAGAACAAGCACAGGCTCCAGTTCGGGAGGAATCTGGAGAACTCCCTGACTGACTCAAAAGATCCATTTGGTTCCCACTGTGTTATGTTTTTGCCGCCTTTTCATTAATTAATTACATGTGTATATTCTCTTCCCTCCAAGATGCTCAATGTTGCATGCATGGCTCCTCCCACCCAGCCCCATTTTGCCTTCACAACAATCCTGTGAGGTAGTTTAGGCTGAAAGATAGTTACTGGCTCAAGGTTACCCAATGAGCTCCATGGCTAACTGGTGGATTTGAACCTGGGTCTCCGGCGACCTTATGTGGCACTCTAACCACTACATCACATTCGGCACACACTTAATCTCAGGTTGCTGATTGCTCTCTATATCGCTGGAGTGTTTTCTACCACCTCTGCCTTCCTTCCATTAAAAATAATAATAATTGGTTGTGTTATTGTGTTCATTTCTTTATGGGATGGATTGTTTTAATTGTCTTCTATTCCTGTGAGCCACCTTGAAGGCTGCACAGCAGAAAGGCGGGATATTAAAATTTCTTATAACATAGCGAGAGGCAAAGTTTCCCAGAGTGGATTGGGTATTTACTTGGAAAGTAATGAATTTCTCCATGTGAATTTGGAGTAGGGATATCCGTTGTTTGCAAATTTGGCCCTTTTTGGGCCTGACAGATTCCCACTGCCTGCCTGGCTTGGCTTGCATTCGTGAGCTGAGGAGCAGCCTTTTCCCAAAATATGGGAACTGTCCCCTTTAAACAGAGAGCTGCACAAATTCCAATCATAATTTGTGCAAATTACACACATTGCAGCTACATCTTTCAATTTACGGGAAAACCCTAATTTCCCCGGAAAATCCACGAACCAGCCCAACTTGTAGCCAATTGAGTTGTGCCAACTTATAGTAAAAGGGGCTAAAGTCTGGGGTGTGGGGAGCTGATGAAAGCTCAGTTAACACCATCCATCCTTCCGGATGGATTTCTCCGACATCCCTAGTTTGGACTAGAGTTCATATTTAATACGGAATCTTGTTCTGCGTATATGACTTTTTGCATATGCCCAATATCAAGGTGCATCTTGGGAGCTGTCCTTTGGAATCGCACAATGTGGCATGATGTCATGGACCACCATGTTATGGGTCCCCTTTCTGATTGGTTGTTTTCACATGATGATGTCAGGTGTTGCCCACTCATCGTTGCTGGTAGGAAGGTGCACTCGTACAGTCCTCCTCTTCCTCACAGCCAGAGTTGTGGCAGCAACAATCGAGAAGGAAGTGGCTAAATACATGGCTGCAAGTAAGTTTGTGGTAGCTGGTAGGAAGACTATGGCTGAATTTGGACGACACAATAAGCAACTGTGGGGGGCGGAGAAACAATCGTCAGTTGTATTGACTATCGTGTCATCCAAATGCTGCCATAGTCAATTCAGCGCTGATCCTAATCCACACCACAGTTGATTATTTATTACCATGTTGTGTGGGGAGTACCCCCTAGATGAACAACTGTAAAGTTGATTATTACCCCACCATTGACTATTGTGTTGTCCGAATTCAGCCTATGGCAGGAGGATCCATGTATTGCTTTGCTGCACGTGTTCTGAAGCTTGCAATCAATGCCAAACATAATAGCATATTCGTAATACCTTGGTCCCAGCTCACCACGAAAGCAAGCATTGCAAACAGATGAGTTTGGACCCCCGGACTGACAAATGATGACATTTGGAGGCATCACAATGACGAACGCTGAAAACAAAGCTGCTGAATCCAGCCCAGGATTTGTTGGTGGCTAAAATTGAGCAGCCGCCCTCATTCCGGGAGTCTCTTGTCCTAACTCAGGACCTGCTTTTTGCCCATTTGGATTAACGTTCAAATGCAAAGATGGGCAAAGCCAAGAGCCATCATAGGACTGAACACACCGTATCCCTCTTACACTTAAGACTCTACACAGTGTTGAGTATTTGTCTTCCTTGTACAGAATTTGAGAATGTGACCTCTTTGATGCCTGGGAGCAGCAGCAGCAGCAGCAGCGTTGCCCAGAGGTGATCCAGGCGAAGGAGGTAGGTTGGTACCAGGCACCCCTCTCCCTTCCATGGGGCTGGCAGTCCTGACCCTAATTTGGCAGAGTTAGAGGCTGGTGTTGACCCGGTGTGTGTGTGTGAGGATGCCTTTACCTCAATGGCCAGCAATTCTGGGGGTGAGGAGGGGGAATGGGATGAGCCCTCAATGGGAAAGGGCTTTGAAACATATGATAAAAGGATTTAATTTGCTCTACCTTCCAATCTAATTAAAGTTGAGAACCAGCTAATTGGTACTTTGTACTTCCAGCTCCAGTGGTGATGAAAGGGAAAGATAATTGGCGGAGAGGAAAAAAAAAAAGAAACTAAAAGACAGGATGGGGGGGGAAGGAGGAGGAGAGAGCAAAATGATCTGATCACCTGCAAATAAGGGGAGGGCAGGAGGGGATGGTGAGGCGAGAACAGCAGTGGAAAACGTAGCTCACAACAAAGAGCATCCAAGCCTGACATCTTGAGAAAAGAAAAGCAAAATAAAAAAGGAGACGGAGCTAAAACAAAGCTACAGCACTTCTCCAGCTCCTAATATTTGCTAACAGAAACATCGGCATGGGGATGTTACATTATGTGAATCAGAATTTTGAGGTTTGGCCATATTAGCAAGCCCCGAAAGCTAGCTGTTTTCATGAGGTCCGGCAGCATGACCTATCAAACGCTTTCTCCATCCACACACCCACACACCCTTGAGAGCAGGAAGCAAATTTTCACACTTGGGTCTGAGGTCTTTATGCTACATTTCAAATGTAACACAACCATCTCACTCCCAGACTTAATCGTTGCAGGGAAGGGGTCATTTTTCAGAGGCCACTGATCCCATGAGGGTAAAATGAGTGAAATTCCCTCTTTCATGCTCAAAAGTATTGGAGGTCCCTGCTGTCCTCTTTGACAGCAGAACACTCTACCCTGTGGTTTATTCTGTGCTGGTAACATCACTGTAATCATCATTATGAGGTGTCATTACAAATGATAGAAAAAGAATCACAAAAATGCTTTTAACACACATGGCTTTCACAAAAGGTCACTTTCAATATATTTGAGAAGGGAATCTAGTTGAATCTTGCTTCCCTCTCTCTATATGCACTTTTGAATTCTAAAATGGCACCTGTGGTTCCAAAAGTGGAATTTGTGGACGTTTACTACCTCTTTCACCCCTCCTTTACCCAATACGGCTGCAATCTGTCCAGACCTCCAAGCGATCAAATCTAACGTCCTGGCTTGATGGTCAATTAAGAACATCAGAAACATTTTGCTGGATCAGATCTCCTACCAATAATAATAATAATAATAATAATAATAATAATAATAATAATAATTTATTACTTATTTACAATGTGTATATACTGCTTCGTATCTAAAATAGATTCCAGAGCAGGGAATATAGGAATAAAGCAGTATAAAAGATCAAAACAGCATATTAAAATTCTTATTTTAAACAGAATACCAATAAAGATGGAAGCTGGTTTGTTGAGGAATGCTTCCTGGAAAACAGCTGTTTCCAGGAGGTGCAGGGAGCAGCACAGTGATGGTGCATGCCTGACCTCCAGAGGCAGGGAGTTCCACAGAGAAGGGGCCATCACACTAAAGGCTCTTCTCCTGGTGGATTCCAATCCGGCCACAGGATGTCCTCTAATGATCTCAGTGATGGGGCAGGTTGGTATGGGAGAAGACGCTCTCTCAGGTATCCTCAAATGGGGGTAATGGCACTCAAATAGAAAATGGCATTCATGGCGCCTTACAAAAACAATTGAAAACAGATCAAAACAATAAAACACATTAAAGTGCACTAAACATGTGACTATTATACAGACTAAAAACAACTCCCAACTCACAGACCCACTTACAGGCAAAAGGCCTTGAATGAAGCGGTCTTTGCCTGCCCTCGGAAGGAGAGCAGGGGGGGTGGGGGTGGAGCTAGCCTCTGACAGCCTGGGAGCGGCCAGGGAAAAGGCCCTGTCTCATGTCGCCACCAAACTCTCCTCTGATGGTGGTGGCCTCACAAAGCTTTAAAGCAGCTTCTACATCCCTGACCTGTTAGAACAACAACAACAAAACCTGTTTGCCAATTCTCATTCTTATTCTTATTCATCAGTCATCATCATCATCATCATCATCATCATCATCATCCATACTTGTGCAGGTTTGCATTTTAACCCCATAGTACCATCAAGACACAGAACTCGTTGCCGATTCTTATTAGTCATCAGTATCATCAACCGGACCTCTGCAGTTTTTCATTTCAACGTCAAAGCCCCATGAAGACGGCAGGAAGAAACGGTGTCCTGCTTCTGCTGCTCTGATGCCCTCAATCCCCTAGCCAGTCATTTGGACCCCTCCTGGGCCACCTTGGATCAAATTCATCTCTCTCTTGTGCCTTGTCCTCTCAGGCACCTCGGAGTCTGCCTCAGCCAGGGTCCTACACCCGGCCTCTCCCCCAGCCCTCCATTAAATCCGCTTGAGTGTCACCAAGACAAATCGAAGCCGCCGACAGTTATCACAACGTGAGGCCGATCTCCCCCACCCTTCTCCTCCCCCCTCCCCGCTGCCAACCTGCCTCCCCTGGCTGTGTGTCACTCTCTTTCTCTCCCTAAATGACATTATCCTGTAAATAATATTTCTGCTCCGAGACAGCTCACTTAACTGCTGGGCCTAAGCAGACAGACGGAGTGATGCGATATGATTCCTTTGACTACATTAGAGATTGTGGCAGGGAAGGAGATGGCAACGAAATGGGGGAGGATCACTTTGCCTGGAGTCTTTTCAGTGATGGATCGGCCCCTAATGGCCCCGCTGATAGCAGGTAGCAAGCTGGGTGGGTGGGTGGCAGGAGACCATCAGCTCCCCTGGAAAAGCTTGTAAATCTAATCAGGCGCATGGAATGGAACGGCTTTGACAGAAGAGGAACCGAATACAAAAATCAACGTGAACTTTTGCCCCATGTTGAGGTGACGGACGGACATTGACCAAGGAGAAGGGACACAGATGAATTTGAGAAGGGAGATAGAAGAAAGAGGAGGAGGAGGAGGAAGAGGATCACACATTTAAGGTGCAACCCAATGCATGTTTAGACACAAAAAAGTCCTACAATTCCCAGCATGCCCCAGCTAGCCATGCTGGCTGGGGCATGCTAGGAGTTGTAGCACTTTTTCCTCCTGTCTTAAACATGAATAGGATTTCACCCTTAGATGGCTGTTCAGACAAAGAGGATCAGCCCTATTATATTCTCATCTCTTTATTTAAACTATTTCTGAACTGCCTCTCCAAAATCCCCCAGGCAACTTGCAGTACATTTCCCCAGGTTCCAAATCACAGGGAGAGCCTCCACAGTGAGGAGATGTTCTTCCCCTTCAGAAATTCGCCCCCTCCATGTACAGAGGGCAATGAAACACAGAGGGAGGGGGCTACAGCGACCATCCACGCTCCCCCACTTCATGCAGGGCCGTGCAGAGGGGGGCAGTGGGGCCCATGATTTTGAGAGGGCACTCCAACGAGGAGGTCCCCCCTAGCTTAAGTTACTGCTTCTGTAGCGTAAGCGGCCCACCGAGAAGCGAGGAGCCTGCCTTGTGGAAACAGTGCAGAAGCCATCCGTCGTGAAGACCACAGTCAGACTACAAGCTCCAGAGGGCCATATGCCACATGCGGGGTGGGGATATAGGTGCCTTGGGGTGTTGTAGAACAGGTTCAATATGAAGGTGTGATGTAGAATGGACATGTTGGTGGGCACATGGCCCCCTTGGGGAGGCCATGTTGTCCTCCTTTTTTGAAATGGGGGGGGCACACACTTCCCATCTGGCCTGGGCATATCACCAGCTTGGCACGGCCCTGACCTCATGCATTTGCTTTAAGCATATTTAGAATGACTGAACAAGACATTAGACTATTCCAGGGTGGGCAACTTGCACCCCTCAGCCTAATTTCAAAAGCCCTCTGTAGGCAACCAGTTCATATCTCTGGCAAGAGTGATGTGTCCCTCTCCTGGCAGCCTGCTTGGGTGTGGAGAGAGAGAGGGAAAGGGTGGCAGAAAGAGAGAAAAGGGGTGACCACACCCACTGCGGCTGTGGCTCCTCCCACCCATGGTTTTGGCCCCTCCCACCAGCAGCATGTGGACCCCCCCCAGCACATTTCCCCAGAGGGAATGTGGCCCTCAGCAGAAAAACAAACAAACTCATTCCGTATCCCTGGTTTACTCATTATCATTCATTCTTTGCACCCAAGAAGGTAGAACAGGCTCTTAATATTACTTGCAGCTCCCAGAACTGCATCTGCTTCTGAGACAGGTATCAGATAGGATTGCCAACTGACCAGACAAAACAGATTGGCTTGGCCTGCTCGTGTGTTTTTAAGCTCAGCTTCCTGTACAGAATTCTGCAAGTGGAGGTGTTTTACGGCGTGGAGAGAAAGAGGCTCCAATGTTTACAATTCAAGGTTCCGCTAATGCACAGCTGCAAAAGCTGGCTGAAAAGTTGGCGACCCGACGGTCAGCTAATGCCCCCATACCCTGCAGCATCCTGAAGGCCCAGGAGGGAGGGAGAGCAGAAGAATAAAAATTAAGTTCAATAAGGAAATAAACGAGTGGAGGTGTGTGAAAACAAACAGAGGGAGAAACATATTGCCCCCTGCATAATTCTAATTGTCCCAATTAATTCTAGCAGGAAGGAAGCTTCCCCCAGAGCCACTTAGCCATTCAGATAAGACTGGCACAGGTGTCTGCGTATATCCCACAAGCCCCCAGCTCCTCTCTGCTGAATTTTCCACATTAAGTCGGATGAAGTTTTGTGTTTCCTTACGTTGGTCTGTCCTGTCCTTGTGCCTTTGACATCAACTGATAGTCAGTGCTACAAGTGTGATCTGCAACAAAATGTTACAGTGGGGAGTTCTTCTGTTCACAATTCCAGTCAGTCAACCATGCTCTCCTCCTTTGCTTCATTCAAGTCTCTTTCCCACCTGGTTTCTCTTCGCCTCCCCACAATGGTCAGGCAGCATTTTACGGATACTGAACACACTCTGTTATAACAGGCGTGTTCTTGGGGTCTCTAGCTCCCCCCGGAGTTCATTTTTCCCTGAAGATCCTTGGTACGTCTTGATTTCTGCTTAACTCCTGCTGCTCCACCTGCCAAGGCAGAGTGCATGGTGTGGCCATGATGCAGGGCACTCAAACAAAAAGGCACTGAGACTAGGCATGCATGCGAATTTCATTTTTGCTCACAAAACATGCAGACGTGCCCTGTTCGAATCCCTGAATGTGATCGCGAAGAGCAAGTATCCACCAAAAAGGCCTGCAAGTTGCCGGACATGTATTCGCATTCAATTTGCATAACTCTCCTCCTTCGATTTTTCATAAATTTCCTAATTTGTGTAAATTTCCCAAGTCCGTCCTGCTTTGGTCTATGGAGGAAAGATGTGCAAAATTGGGAAATTGGTGCAAATTTGGGGGAACTTGGGGAGAATTTGCATCCGTAGCTGCTAGTTCTGTGAACATTTCCCGTTTGCGCAGGGCGAGCAGCGATCACAAATGCGAACAGCATCGGGCCCGGGATGAGCAGTGAGACCATGTTTGGAGAACCCTGGTGATTTCAAGCATCACTCAGTGGCCCATCCCTAACTGAGACCCATCTGAAAGTGGGGTGAGATCCATTGGTGACTCCCCGACCCACGGTTTTGGAAATGCTGCATCAATTCCATCAATTAATTACGTGTTGCGTGATGAAGTCTGTTCTTTGGTCTCTTCTGAATCTCCTGCCAATCACAATCATTTCAGGACTGCAAGTTCTGGTATGGTGAGGCTATCCATAAAGCATTATCTTAGTGACTCCACCTGCAAAACTAAAAAAACATCAACCTCCTAATCCTCATGGGGACCACCTTATGTGCTGTTTGTGAGTTCCTGGTGCACATTTCTCCAAATCTTATGTACCTGTCCTCTGCAATCACCAAGCCGAACAATCGTTGGCTTATTTAACCCGGTAGCTTGCTGAGACTTTTAACAGATCATGCTGTAGTTGCACGGAACTAATCAAAATAGATGAGTTGTCATGTCATGGTGGAACCCTCTCCCCCTTCTTCTAGCCTGCTAGCTATTAAATTCTCTTGTAGAAAGCTTGCTGCAGGGTTGATGTTTCCATTTCCAGAAACAGAGATCTGGATCAGATTTACTGTCCTGTCCAATAAAACAGCAACAGCAGCATCATTTCTGGTGCAACAGTAGACAGACAGAGTTATTCAAGTCCTCGGTACCCACAGGGAAAGGGGGAAAGAAAGCCATTTTCAGGTCTCTAGAATGAAAGATATGGCAGCTTCAAAGCATTAAAATTTATGTTTCAATTTTGCTTTGTTTTGTTTTAAATGTCACAAGAATCGCAACAGTTACAGCAGACTTAGTCAAAGCGTTTAATCCTAGGCATGTTTACTCAGAATTAGCACAACTTACTTGTTTGTTTATGCATTTATATGTTTATATGGAGCCCTACAGAGTTACATGCTAGGTGACATAGACAAGTCTCTGCTCCCAAGGTGCTTACAATCGAAAATATGTATTTATTTATTTATTCACTGCATTTTTATACCGCCCAATAGTCGAAGTTCTCTGGGTGGTTTACAAAAATTAAAACTATAAAAACCATTCAAAATATAAAACAGCGACAATATAAAAACATAATTTAAAATACAGTATAAAACACAACCAAGATAAAAACCGAACAGCCATGCAGAAATTGAAAGGGATTTAAAATACAAATTTAAACAGCAAGGTTAAAAATCAAACTGAAGAACTGTTAAAACACTGTGAGAATAAAAAGGTCTTCACCTGGCATCTAAAGGAGTATAATGTAAATGCCAGGCAAACCTTTCTGGGGAGCTCATTCCACAGCCAGTGTGCCACAGCAGAGAAGGCCCTCCTCCTGGTAGCCACCTGCCTCACTTCCTTTGGCAGGGGCTCATGGAGAAGGACCCCTGAGGATGATCTTAGGGTCTGGGCAGGTATGTATGGGATGGTAGATTGGGGTCCCCAACCTTTTTGGGTCAGTTGACATGTTTGGAATTTTGAGAGAGTGTCTTGGGTGCTCTCACAAAATGGCTGTCATGGTGGGGGGGAACAGTTGCTTGATCATAAAATGGTTATCGTGGTGGGCTTGGCCGATCACAAAACACTCATTTCCCAGGAGATAAACTAGTGAGATGAAAAGTAAAATAACTTGCTCAAGAACCGATGTCCAAGGCAGAGGTGAGGGTTTGAACTTCAGCACACAAAACCATTATTTTGAGCCCAAATAAAGAGGGTGCTGGCCAGTGTTTAGCTTGTAGCATACCAGCTCCCCAGTTCAATCAATCAATCAATCAGACCTTAAGAAATAAAAATTAGGAGGGGTAAAGGGCTGGTGGGAACAAGAACATTCCTTTGGGAACCCACCCTACCCCACCCCAAGTATCTGTAACTCCCCCCACCACCATCACACACACATTTCTCTCCCCTTGGCAGTGACGCACTGTTCCTCTCCCAGCTTCCAGCAGATGACGAGCGTCACAAACTCCTTCAACTAGTGGCTGCCAGCTATCAATGCTTAGTGAAGTGAGCATCTGGTACCCCATTATGGCCCATTTCCCCCCTGCTCCTGCTGTCCTGTGCCTTTGAATTGCAGCCTGATGTGCAGAAACAAAGCAGGCAAAGGCCTTCCCAGCATGAAGCTGAGGGGGGTCGCTTTGCCTGCACCATTTCTGCATGTCGGGCCGTGACGTATAGGAACACAGGCAGGAGAAAAGCTGGTTACTGTGATGTTCAACTCTGCCTCTGTCCAGTCACTATCACAACTGTTTAGATTGGAAGCCACTCCGGGAGCCTTCGGGGCTGAACACCGGGGTAAAAATGCTTTCAATAGATAAACTTTAACGTCTACAAGAGCAGGGCCTGCAATGATTTGCAAAGGAACTCCATGCACAAACCGCTCTTTCCCCTTCTCCTTGCTCGTGTCCCTCTTAACTTGTTCACTCTGGAGACCTTCGTGGTGTAGCCATGTTCTAACCAGCAAGTGCCAAAAACCAAGTGGAGGGGCCCGTGAAGCCAGTGCTCTGTGCATTCGAGGGCTGCCCCCCTATTCTGCGGATCCCTCCAGACGCCTTCAATTGGGCCAATGTGTTTGAGAGTACTGGCGATTTCATGCACATTCCTTTAGGCAGAGGGCCTGCCTATCCAGGGACTGAGCCCTGGGAAGGGCAGGGAAGATACACAAAGGTCACTCACGGATGAGGCTGGATGCCAAGTGATGCTCGAGGTATGATGGTATAAGGCCAGAAATAACAAAGCTCTGTGTTTTAAGCTGCCTGTCAGACAGTATCACTTTTTGAAGGGGTAGATGCGTGTCAATTTTACTTTCGGTTCCAGCCAGGGATTGATCAGATCAGTGGGCTGTTTGTGGCTACTTTCCTATATGGGGAAGGGAAGTACTATTCATGTTGCATGGGCCGAGAATAAAGAAGTCTTACCTCTAGGTTGATGTTAGATAGTAGCCAAAGATACTTCTTTAATGGGAAATGCTATACCAGAGTCCCCTTCTCTGCTCTGCATTGCCCATGGAACTTCTGTTTGCTCAGGGAAGTGGGAAGAAACCAATATCAAGCAAACCAGCACACAAGATATAACTTAATTTGCCTCGTTGGTGCACCACTTTCATAAACATAGGAAGAGCCGTGCTGGATCAGAGCAAGGTTCATCTAGTCCAGCTTTCTATTCACATAGTGACCAACCAGCTGCCCAAGGGAAACACAAGCCGGACATGAGTGTAACAGCACCCTCCCACCCATGTTCCCCAGCAACTGATGTACATCGGCAGAATGTCTCTGATTCTAGAGGTAGCATGTAGCCATCAGGACTCTATGGAGGTAGGTAGTATGTAGCTATTGATAACCTTTTCTTCCATGAATTTTTCTACCCCCCCCTTTTAAAGCTATCCAAATTGATGGCCATCACCACATCTTGTGGTAACGAATTCCATAGTTTAAATACATGCTGTCTGTTTTGAAACTCCCACCTGTCAGCTTCATGGGATGACCACACTGAGTTACAGTATTATAAGAGACGGAGAAAAATATTTCCTTATCCACATTTTCTACACCATGCATATACCTCTATCATGTCTCCCCTTACTCACCTCCCCCCCCCCCGCTAGATTAGCAATCCCAACTGTTTTAACCTTCCTTCTATGGGAGATGTTCCACCCCTTTGATCATTTTAGTTGCCCTTTAGTTGCTTCAGAAGATTCATGCATGGTTGTTGTGGGGCAGGATTGTCCTGAAGCCAATCAAAGGGAAAGAAATGCTTCCTGCCTTCACTCTAAGGGGGAATCGGGAGGGGCCTGGCAGTCATGAGACCCTGGGAGACCCAAGAGTGTAATTTTGCCTCTATTTGTGCCCTGCATTCTCCTTGCTTTGCTAGTTTTCTTTTTGTGGGGCTTTCTTATATGGGGGAAGCTAGGACTGTCACTCCATGAAATAAATCCTAGTTGATTAACCATACTGAATTTACTGATTTATTAAGTTAGATTTGCACAAATGTATATTTGAGTAAAACAAAACAAGAGAAAAACAGAGGAGCAGCGCCAGAAAAAAGGGTGGTGAGGGAAACCAATGTAACAAGGCATAGATTGCACCATGATGGCCCTGTTCAGACAATACACTAAGCTATGACTGTTAAGTGTTTTGAGCTAACCCTGATGGCTTAGCATGTCATGTGAATGGCGTTTTTCCTAACCGTGATGGCTGTATAACCATGGTTTAACCATGGTTATTAACCACTTGCTGCAACAGGGTTAGCACCCTAACCATAGCTCAGCGTGTTGTCTGAACAGGTTCTGTGTGTCCTCGTGTACATTGCTTGCAAAACAGATAGTGGAGACACATGTTAAGACAGCTAAGAACGTCTCCTTTGTCACTTATTCCTTCCACAGCCAGGATAACTGTTTTACTCCCAGTTTAAAGGTGGAAAAAGCAATCGACGGAAGAGTCGCTTTGCAAAGGCTCATTTTATTTTCCCGACTAGATCGATCCGAATTTCTTCAGGGATTGGTGGAGTTAATCCCCCATCTCTCTCTCTCTACTCCTGGTGCGATTTCTCAGCACCAAAGTCCACTTTCTCTCTCTCTGCTGCTCCTGCTGCTATCTGGAAAGCACTCAAAGAGAAATTGCAATGAAGGGGCAGAGAAGGGTCAAGTTGCATTCCACAAGAGATGATTTTCCCCATATCCAGTGAATGTTCAACTGCTGATAGCTTCTCTGCTTCACCTCCAAGAGATGGGAGGGACAGAGGTGAAAGAGACCCAGCTGTGTTCAAAGATACCTCAGCACACTGATGGGCAATTCCCAGCTTCGGAAACCAGATCTGGAATTCCAGTCCATACGTTGAAGACCGTCAACCCAGTGGTGAAGAAGGGGTCTCTATATCTCAGCCTTAGTTTTCCGTACAAAAATTGGGAATAACAGGGACATTGCCTACAGGGCTGTGGGGAGGGAACTAAAGGGCAACTAAAAAGCAAAGGTTACAACATCTGGGATTGTTTAACTTAGGAAGAAAGGGGAGTATCGGAGGCATTATGACTATGTACACCAGTTGCTGGGGAACATGGGCAGGAGGGTGCTATTGCACTCATGTCCTGCTTATGGGTTTCCCATGGGAAGCTGGTTGGCCACCAAAGGGGAAGCGTGAGGCGGGGCAATGGTTCCCAATGACTGGGTAAAGAAAGTGCAGGAGGGCCTCCGGCTTAGCCCCAGGTTCGAGTGGGCCCTCCTAAGTCGGCGTGTTACTTGACTGGGACAGCTGGTAGCAGTGCAGTGTAGTTTGGCCACTTACGAACCACCCCAAAAAGAGCAAACCCATCACCCCAAAAGAAGACATGGTTTGCATAAAAGTTCCATATGCTAATTTATATGTCTAGATGCAAAATCGGAAATAATAATAATAATAATTTCCAGTTTTGCACCTATACGCGGCGAGGTGCTCTGCATTTCTGTTTAGTAGTAGTAGTAGCAGTAGTTGTTGCTGTTTAAATAGGAATGCAGAGCAGCTCGTCGTAGAATGGAGGGCTGCGACCAGATGACCGGTGGGCCTCGCTCAGGTTCTTGGCCAGGTGGTAACTGGCCAGCGACAAGGCCCAGGTCTTCCTCCTGATCATTTTTTAAAAATCTTTATACCAGAGTTGGACTGGACAGGTGTTCTTATAGAGGACCCCTTCAAATACTGGATGGCCCTCTGGCTGCCCTTTCCATAGAAGTCTGCCGCGGTGGTAGAGACAAAGGGCAAGCCTCACTTTTGGGGCTCTATACCTCCTACTCCCACCCACAATTTGAACTTGTCTGGTTGACGAAGCAGGAACTTCTGCCTGCTGCACTTCTAGTTCCAGGTTGCTGAGTTTAGGAACTCTGAATTCATGCACCCTGATGGTCTAGATTCCAGCCAAAATCTTTCACAGTATCTCCTTTCTCGGGGGAAGATGCCAAAGAAACAGTTGGAGGAGAGTCCTCAGAAGTGGAGGAGAGGCACCCAAGACTGACATGGAAAGCATAGACAGAGCAAGAATCACCCCTGCACATTCCCTCCAACCTCCTGTGGAAGCCCAGGAGGGTCACTCGATGTGGGAGGAGGGAGAGGGAAAGCTTCCGTGCCTATTCTGCCGTTCAGGTAGCGATTTCCAAGTCAGGACCTCGCTGAAGGTTTTAGGTCAGAGATAATTGGGAACCCATCATGTGGAGCTATAAAACATCCTTTAATATGCCGGAACTATCTAGTTAAATGCCAATTACGGAACCCCATAAGCTTCCCGGCTACAATGTATTAATAACACAATTAAGCATGTATTGCTTTAATGCAAATTTTAAAAAATGAAGTTAATCGGATGGCGGAGCAACCCCTGGAAGTGACCATTTAGCACGCTAATGTCTATTTAATTAGGGCCCCTCTCCCCAATAATAACCTAAAGCATGCCAATCTGTCCCTTTTCCTTCTCAAAACACAATTTGAATATTGGTTTGAGGGGTCCCATCTCAGCTTTCTTCATCTTGGCAGCAACTTGAGCTTCTGGACCAGCTGTTTAAAAGCTTAAAATCCCTGAACGGACCTGCATGCCCCCTTTTCTCTTCATTGTTCAGCTGGGAACAGCTGGAGGGGATACATCTTCCCACCACCAGCCTTTTCTCTGGTATTTGATGTTGGTTCTTCCCCTTGTAGCATTTTCGGACTGTGTTTTGTTTATACCAGCACTTCATGGGACGGATGGCTTTGCTGATACATAGAATTCACTTCCTCAGTGGTGGCAATGGTGGTTTTTCAACTGGATTAAGAGCCAAACTAAATATTCATAAACATTGTATGGCAAAGTCTCTCTAGGATGGTTCCATTCGACAAAGAATGTCAGGGGGATGCATGTGTGGCTCTTCTCACTGTCAAAGACTCTCTACTCATGGAAATAGAGCATGTCCCAGAAAAGTGTGCCAGTTTAGCTTTCAGGGAGTTGTAATTTTAAAGGTGAAAGGATGGGGGGGGGGAGTTAACATAGAGGAATGTTCAAACATGGGATTCTCCACCTGCATTCTGAAATGGGAATTTCTTATAAGGGTTGAACCACATGATTCAGAGCCAGTGTGGTGTAGTGGCTAAAGCGCTGGACTGGGAGTCGGGTTCTAGTCCCCGCTCGGCCATGGAAACCCACTGGGTGACTTTGGGCCAGTCTCAGACTCTCAGCCCAGCCTACCTCACAGGGTTGTTGTTGTGAGGATAAAATGGAGAGGAGGAGGATTATGTAGGCCGCCTTGGGTTCCTTGGAGGAAAAAAGGCGGGATATAAATGCAATTAAATAAATAAATAAATAAATAAAAGATTATCAGTTTTTTTTTAAAAAAAAGACATAAGAACTGGTGTTGTGTATTTGATAGAATACATCTAGAGACTAGGTACCTAGGAACCATTTAGTAGTTAGTTCTGCAAGACCTGTTCCCTGTTCCTCTACCTGTCTCATTCCACCTGCCTTGGGAGGGAGGACCCCTGACTGGCTCCAGCTACAAAGGCAGTGGCTTCAGTGGCCAGTCTACGTACTTCATGTGTTATATCGATACAATCCCATCACGGTGAAGATATAGCCCTCTTGCACATTTATGCCGTGAAGCTCACACAATGAGGTCTGTTGCATTGTTTTGGCCAATACAGAAGAAGCAGCAGGAGATAACGCTAAAAAAAACAGTATGTGGAATACCAAATATGCCCAACAGGTATCAGTGTACTTCAGTACCGATAGCAAAGCACTCATGATCTAGACCAGCGGGTTGGGGTCTTGAATTGGTTACGTGGCTGGGGGTAATGATCTTGTGATCCTTGCAGTTCAGGAGAGGATACAAAAGTGATGGTTGGATCCATATTTGGGAACAGAGAGGCCAACGACATTTGGTGTCTGAGGAAGAAAACCAAAAGGAGGCACCTTGGCACAACAATACTGAATATAATTAAAAGCTAAACAGGCAAATCGTTGGCTCTTCGTGGTACTGTATTATCACCACTTGAAGCGAAGTCACTCATCCTGCCTAATAGTTGACAATATTCATCAACTATCAACATTCATCAGCAGATTTAATTCTATTGCCACAGGTGTGATCATCTGAATAAGAGGGTTGGTTTTTTTTAACACACTACATGTGTTAATTGACTTAAGTAGTACCAGGATCTTTGTTATCAGCAACAGCTGCACTGCAAACGGCCACGGTTAATAATGTGATTGTCACTAGCAGGACTTTCTGCACTGAATTTCCTCCTGACTTCACTGACTGCTATTCTCTCCTCCAACATCCCCCACTGTATGCATCGTATACGAAAACTGAAACTCTCCATAATACTCCATGCGTTTGATGAAGCTGACCACAGTCCGTGAAAGCTTCTGCCAGAATAAATCCGTTAATCTTTAAAGTGACGCAAGACTTCTTTTTTCCTAAGAGTTGAGACTGTCCTTTTTCTAACCAGGCCATTAATGTTGTGAATGTCACAACCCTGTGTGCAAGTTACAGGAAGGGGGCATGGGAAGGGGGCATTGCTAGCCCTAGGATCTCTATAGCCTACAGTACTGGTCCTCCCTTGCTCCCCTCTCTCTCTCCATTGCTGGGAGTGCATGTGTTTGCTCTCTCTCACTCCTGCCTGTGAAACAGAACACAAATAGACTGAACAAACTCCTTTTGAAACCCTACACTGTACTTGCACTAGGGGTGTGCACGGACCCCCGGATCGGAACCCAAATTGGGACCTCCGAGATTGTCCTGGATCGTTCAGGACAAAATTGGAGGTCCCTCGGATCAGATCGGACCCGATCCTGATCCAAAAATCGGACATCTAATTTTTGGATCGGCCGCCATTTTGTTTTCCCCATAGACTTGCATTGGAGGAAAGAAAGCTTTACCTCAATGCAAGTCTATGGGGGGAAATGGCGGTGGGTGGGTGAGGGGGGCCTAACTCCCTCTTCCCCCCTCGCAGTTCTTACCTCCCGGGGCCATCCGCTGTGGACGGCCCCGGCAGGTAAGTCCCCTCCCCCGCGCTCCTTACCACCCGGGGCCATCTGCTTCCATCTGCTGGCACCCGCGGGCACCAGTGGATGGAAGCGGACGGCCCCGGGGGGTAAGCCCCCTCCCCTTCCCCCTGCTTACCTGCCGGGGCCGTCCACTCCCCTCCGCCGCTTGCCACTACTGTGAGCAGGCTTCGCAGCCTGCTCCTGAGTAGCGCGCCAGGTGATGACATCACCTGGTGTGCTACGTAGGAGGAGGCCGTGAAGCCTGCTCACAGTAGCGGCCAGCGGCGGAGGGGAGCAGATGTCCCTGGAAGGTAAGTGGGCCCTCCTCCCTCCCTCCCTCCCTCCCTCCCTCCCTCCCTCCTCCCCCCGCAATCCTCACCTGGCCGGGCTGTCTGCTTGCATCGGCGGGCGCCTGCTGGCGCCTGTCAATGGAAGCGGACAACGGCCGCTGGCACCCACCAATGGATGCGGCGGTGGCCGCCAATGGGCGCCCGCTGATCCTCTGATCCATTCCAATCTGGATCGGGTCCTTTCCGGATCAGATCGGATTGGATCGAACAATCCAGCGGGGGGATCAGAAATCAGATACAGATAATTGTATCTGATTTCCCCTGGAACAGATCCGGATCGTGGATCGGACCCAATCCAGTGCACACCCCTAACTGAACCTTATATACAAGAACAAACAGCATTATCTTTCCTTCACTAAAGAAGAGGCTGGCCTCCTTTATTATCCTAAGATAGCCTCGCGTGCTTGTGGGACTGGTAAACCCTCATTCACTTTTGTCTTGTCCTCTGCTAAATTGCCTTTTTATCAGGAGGCAGCAATAACAAAACAATCCCCATCGGTTTAGCTCTCCGCATGAGGTAGCTTGGAATCATCATTCCTTTCCTGGAGTATCAAAGGGACAGTGTCAGAATGGAGGGACAACCAAATAGGAAAATCCCCCAGCCCTGTACTATTGCAATATTGGCCTTTTTGCAGCTGTCAGAGCCACCTCCTAAAAATGCTTCCGTCAATGGAACCATTGGGAATGACTCACCATGTATCCCTGTTGCTGCTGAGCCCGTAATGCTCAAAACGTTTGGGAGAGTGGATCAGCTCATTGTGGGCCAGTTGGCGGTTGGAGAACCACCGAGACGAATGGTTTAACACAAGCAGAAATGCCAGCCGCGGCTGATTCCAGCCACGTTCCACCATGTCCCAAATGGTCATGGAAAATGGCACATGTTCCAGCTTTCCCCGGGAAGATGCAGCAATTTCCTTGCAGAAAGCACAAAGCTGGCGAGGTCAGGACCGGCTGGAGTCTCTCAGTGACGGGTGATCAGTTCAGGCTGACAGGTGTGAAGTTGGCAATTTTCTCTGCAAAAACAGCCAGATAGGCTGGCGGCAGTCGGAGGAGATGGAGCAGGGACATGAAGATAAGGGCGGTGGGGGGGAGGATGGAAACATAAAAGATGGGCAGCTGGAGCTGATCGCTCAGCCGGGTCTGTCACGGACCAGAGGCAGAGGATTAACCCTAAACTGACTGATCCACCCACCTCAAGCCACACCATTGGGATGAGAGGGAAAATGAATGGACCATAGATGCAGCCCCCTATCACAGCAAAGAGAAGCCTCTACTTTACATTATATAGGGGCGGCCAGCTGGAAATACATTGGCCCTGATTTGAGCAGAAGCGGCTTGCTGCAAATGTTCAGGGTTTTCAATTTTCCCATCACAATTTCCATTTTCAAGAGGGTAGATTTCTTTTGCTAAAACGATCAATTGACGCCCAGAAAAAAAAATAAGGTTTTGGCTCTCGGCCATTTGGCAGAATTTGATTGCCTCAGTAGTGCCCACCAGTCTCTCCATGTTCAAATCCTTGTTTGTGGCTAGTACATCATTTTGTTTTGGCTTGCGAGATCACATGGGTCAGGCCTATGCAACCAACAACCGACCTGATGCCACACAGCCAATGGGATGCTGTTCCATATAATGCCAAGACGGGGTGTGTGTGTGTGTGTGCGTGTGTGTGACACTGCAATCAAACTGCATTGGCCAGCAAAATCAATCAGCTTCCACGTAGCAAGTAGGACGTCATACATCTGGGTGTTGAACTCTTTCAACCTAAGGACCGGATTTCATTTCAGAGAAGCTCTTGGGGTGCATTCCAGGGGTGGGTGGGGCCAACGCAAAAGCGAAGGGTCTAAAATCACCAGAAATACTCGCTTATTTGAGTTTAAAGCTCTTTCTGCTGGTGAGTTTTAGGAGAGGCAATTCAACCTTTTAGAATGGACCCCCCCCAAAAAATGCAGAAAAGCCAGGAACCACCAAACAATTAGTGGGTGGGAAAAGGGGCGGGTCTTCCTGGGGATTCCCAGAGGGCTGGATCAGGACCACAGGTGGGATGGATTTGACCACCAGGCTCGAGTTTCTACAACCTTGTGTTATGTAATGACAACCAAAGAAAAGAAAAAAGTAAAGTAAAGAAGGACCATGTTGGCTTTATCATAAGCAAGGCCTGGACACCATCTGCCAGGGATGCTGTATTTGCATCCTGAATTACAGATACACTGAGCAGCAGGTTGGAGTACATCAGAGGTTGGCAACACAGCAGCTATGGGTTCACTTGGGCCTGCTAGGATCCCTGATTGTGCCCATGATCAGCTTTTCCATACCTCTATTAAAGTCAGTGGCGCTACCTCATTCTATTGACTGTAATAGCGGCGGAGGGGGCATCCCCTGTCAAATGGGTGGAGGGAGGAAGCCCACTCACCACCAACGATCCTCTTCCCCAAAGGTCTTTAGTGGAGGTGGGCTTCCCCTCTCCCTCAGATTTTCAACATGGGAAACATTTTCCCCAGTTCTATTAAAGTCAATGAAGCAATGTGGTTCCATAGAGCTTAACAGAAGTGCGGATAAAAGTGCCCTGGACAAAAAAAATGGCTGGGGAGGGCAAGTAAAGAGAGAATCCACAGAATGAGTGTGTGTGTGTGTGTGGTGTGTGTGTGTGTGTGTGTGTGTGTTGGGGGGGAAAGAAAAGTGACAATCCTAGGTCTAGGTCTGATTCAATCACCAAACTCCATCATGAGATGATTCAAATACTAAGGAACCTCTCTTTAATTTTGGAAGCTGATTGACCCTAGCAAATACTACACTACAAATCAATAGCAAGAATCTGCGTATATCTGGATGTAGGGATGAATTGTGCCATTCCCTGGCGGTAAGAAGTTGGAAGCGGCATTCTAAGTTCAGTGTTTAATTTCCTGGTTATTTTGAGTTGAGATGGTTCAGGCCATGAATCTTGTTTAAGGCATCCAATGTGAACTGGAACGGAACCAGTTACCAAATTGTTATAAGCTTTAAGTGGGATGAGATCATAACCGAGCCTGTCACAGATGAATCCGAACCAGAAGAAAATTGGAATAACGAATATTCCGATGCTACGCTTGCATCTGGGACATGGGATTCAAGAGGCTCCTTGCATGGCATTGGGGAAGGTCTGGTTTCTACCTGGAGTAGAATGAGGAGGTAGAATCCTAAGGTGATCGCATGGATTGTACCACAATAGAGGGATGTCTATTTTAGTACTCCCCTCTCACACACAGAAGAACGGTAATAAATCTGGAGAGTGATTCTAGCCCTGCAGTCTCCCAACTAGGCTAGTTCTTTGACTTGCATGAAGAGTTGGGGGAACACACTTAATGTCAGGGAGCATTTCTAAATGCATTCCCCCTACACACACCCCTGCAGACTGAAGTGGTATAGTCCATGCAGGAATCTGGCACTTTGTTTTGCTGCAGGTGCAGACCAGACCCGGCTTGCTGTCTCTCAGACTCTGCTTTCTTTCTTTTTTTGCCAAGAAATATTAGTGACCGGTCTCCCTGAATTGTTGCATAAACATAAGAAAGGCTGCATCATCACCCCCACCCACCCTGCTGCACCAAATAAAAGAAGAGCCCATGAAAGAGCTACATTACATTAGCAACAGGGGGACATATCTTCATTCTGTCCCTGTGCATTGCCTTTACAAAAAGAAGAAGGTGGCCAAGATGCACATCTTCCCATTCCATTGACTCTCCATATTTGGGTCAAGCTCCCGTCCAATTGTTGTTTGGATCCTGGCCAAACTGCCAAGGACAGAGACCTCCAAAGGAAACATTGATGGAAGGAAATGGGGTGGAAATTCACACTGAGGATAACTGAGGTGATTCATCTCCCGAGCCGGTCCAAGGGAGAAGTGTGCTGGGGCGAGGGTAGGCCACTTCCAGAGAGGGTGGGGGACCACAGTGAGTCTGCCGTGCATGACTTGTGTTCACAGGGGGGGGTGTACAGCTGTTGCAAGGGGTGTACCCCCCAGATTTATCTGCCAAGTGCAGATAGATCCAGACTCCGGCAAAAGGAACAGATGGGTGGTGAGCTCCTTTCAGGCAAAGAGGAGAGCATCCAGGAGACCATGAAGAGTGTGGAACCTCCTGAGATACCTCCATGACAGCCTCTGGGGAGGCTTTCTGGGCAGGAACGAATTGCACTCTGCCTTTCTTGTGTATCTAGACACACACACATACCCTGCCCATCAGCACTGCACCTAGCTCAGCCTTTCCAAACCTTGTGCCCTCCATATGTATCGGACTGCAGGGGGGCATAGCTCAGTAGCAGAACACCTGCATTGCATGCAGAAGGTCCCAGGTTTGATCCCCAGCATCTCCACGTAGGGCTAGGGAAGAATTTAGCCTGAAACCCTGGAGAGCCGCTGCCGGTCAGTCATCCATATTGGGCTAGATGAACCATGGTTGTGACTCAGGGAGTTTCATGTGTTCCTAAATCCCATAATACCCATGCTGGTTTGGATCAAATGGAGTTGCAGTCCAACACATCTGAAGGGGCCCAGTCCTCTGATTGGCTCAAGCTTTGAGAAAGGGAGAAAAAACATCTCCTTGATCCTGCCATTTATCAGTGACTTATTACAATCGATTGGTTTATTGCTTGTAAGTTTATTTATTTATTACATCGCTGAACTGACCAACAGCTGTTTTACTTCTCTGGCCACCAGATGTGCTAGATTGCAACCTATCTCCATGCAGCTAATTCTCTTTGTGACTTGACACACTATGAGGATCTACTGTTCTGTGCCTACTGTTGCTCTGCTTTAGCGGGCACTGGGTCAGTAAGCCGCCGAAACAACTTGAGAAGCACCTCCCACCATCCCCGACTCTCCTCTGTGGGAATTTTGGACTCACACCTGTTTTGCGTTCGTTCCAGAGAAACCAAAGCTTCAAGGGGGCAACAGAGGGCCCATGCTATGGTTTTATCCATCATCACTTAGCTGCGACAGAGAGAGAGAAAGAGAGAGGGAGGGAGGGAGGGAGAGAGAGAGAGAGAGAAAGAGAGAGGGAGGGAGGCCTGGGAAAAGAAAGTCAGGAATTCCCTAGAGTTGTCGCTATAATGCCATGTGCCTGCCAGCCAGCCAGCCAACCAGCCATTCTCTCTCTCTCTCTCTCTCTCTCTCTCTCTCTCTCTCTCTTTTCCAGTCCAGAGCCCAATCTGAGTGCCTTTGTTCTCTTTTCTGCACTTGGCTAGCTGCATTGAGCCAGCTGTTTGGAATCTAGAGTTATATGTAGGTTGACCATATGAAAAGGAGGACAGGGCTCATGTAACTTTAACAGTTGCAGAGAAAAGGGAATTTCAGCCAGTGTCATTTGTATGCAATTAGTTCCTGGTGAAATTCCCTCTTCATCACAACAGTTAAAGTTGCAGGGGCCCTGCCTTCTTTTGTATATGGTCACTCTAGTATAGTGTCTGCAACTTTAACTGTTGTGATGAAGAGGGAATTTCACCAGGAACTAATTGCCTACAAATGACACTGGCTGAAATTCCCTTTTCTCTACAACTGTTAAAGTTACATGAGCCCTGTCCTCCTTTTCATAGGGTCAGCCTACTTTAAGTTATATGTAGTAGGGATTGGTGGTGGAATCCCTCCTGCTCACCCGCAAGATCTTTCACTCGCCTGATCAAAAAGTGGAATTTTGCTCCCCTGAAAATCCTGCAAGTGTTTGCCCAAAGCAGGAAGCCTTAAATTCCTCTGGGGATGTTGCTTTCAGAAGCAATCAATAGCAACACAAGTTCCAGGTCGTATACTACCACTAACTGCTGCCTGGAAAGCTGACAAAAGACATGGCACAAGATACTGTAGAGCTGAAAAAGACAGAAAATAAAGACAACCCAAACAATTGCAGAAAATAAAGACAACCCAAATTATCAAGGGGCTGGAACAACTCCCCTGTGAGGAAGAGTTAGAATATTTGGGATTGTTTAGTGTAGTCCCTGAAAAATATTGCGTAAGGACATAAGAAGAGCCTTGATGCTGGATCAGACAAAGGTCCATCTAGGCCAGCATTCTGCTCACATAGTAGCCAACCATCTGTTGACCAGGAACCCACAAGCAGGACAACACACTCCCACCCATCTTCCCCAGCAACTGGTGTACATAGGCTTACTGTTTCTGTTACTGGAGGTAGCACGTCACCAGTCTTATCAAAACTCACTGTGCTTCCTTGTGAAACCCTTGTAAGTTCCAGCCAAGAACAATCACTAAATTTGCTTCCAGGTCGTACCAAGATGATGCTCACATCACAGCTCAACAAGCCAGGCTCATCATGGTTCATTCGCAGGGAAGAGGGTGAGAAATTTCATTAGTCTTATTGATTATTCTGTGTTTTTAGATTGTGCCTTGTTTTATATATTTTAAAATGATTTCATGGTTTTAATTTTTGTGAACCGCCCAGAGAGCTTCGGCTATGGGGCGGTATAAAAATGCAATAAATAATAAATAAATAAATAAATAAATAAATATGTTTTTGCTTCCAATGAAATGCTTTGACATGTCTCCAAACCTGTTCTGAAATTTCACTTCAAAGGGATGCTTGGTGAGAACGTGAGAAAGGGCCTTCTTGGTGGCTGCTCCTGGGCTCTGGGACTCTCTGCCAAGGGAGTCCAGGCTATCTGCAGTTTTGGTGCCTTTCCAGTGGCAGCCAAAGAAGTTCTAATCCGGACAAGCTCTTGGTCTTTAAGCTCACATGTCAGATTGCCAAAATAGGTGTTAACTGGCAGATGCGGCTTATTTTTTCATCGGATCAATTTGTTTTCGACTGGTTTGCTTTTCTCTTTTGACAGTCATTTTTTTTACCTTGTATTTTACTGTTGTTAGTCACCTTGAGCACTATCTGGGGTGGGAAGGCAGGATATAAATTTTATAAGTAGAGAAATAAACAAATGCATGATGAAGATCTACTAACCAGCGAGGTAGTCTCTACCAGGACTCCTAGTTGGAAAGATGGCGGCCAAAACAGAGTTCTGCTTAATTCCATAACACACAAACAAACAAACAAACAAACACAGGACAGTTGTACAATGGAAGGAAAAATGGCTACCTGACCTGAGAGAGTCTTATAACCTTTCCCTTCTAGAGTTGATTTTGGAAGAAGACCTGAAGCCAAATCCATCAGCCTGGACAGTTCTCTCCCCTCCACAGCCAGTATCCATCTATTCCCCTCCCCAACAAAGGTAGCCTGAAATGGCGAGACCACAGCTGGCATTCAAAGGGACACGTCATTGCTTCGTCTCCTGGCCAGGGACCTTAGTGACATATCCCTGTGATCAAGAGTGACTTCTGGGGCAGAAGGAGCCAAAGTCACATGCTGGTGGAAGATCACAATAGGGAGATGTATCATTCTTTAACCCTTTTCCAAGTCAGCTAGTGGGAAAAGAGAAGATAACCCCTACTCATGTAAACGTACTAGGGCTGGAGGAGAAATTCTTTCAGTTTGCAGTTTAATGAGAAATTACCTTTTTTTAAAAAACCAAGACATGATCCAGAACTCAGTTATCTTCAACATTCGCACGTTTTCAAATTTTGTAGTGGAGTTCTCCAATGGTAAAAGGCATACAAAAATATGTATATTAGGGTAGGTTGACCATATGAAAAGGAGGACAGGGCTCATGTAACTTTAACAGTTGCAGAGAAAAGGGGATTTCAGCCGGCGTCATTTGTATGCAATTAGTCCTGGTGAAATCCCCTCTTCATCACAGCAATTAAAGTTGCAGGCACTACACTAGAGTGACCAGATGCAAAAGAGGGCAGGGCTCCTGCAGCTTTAAGTGTTGTAATGAAGAAGGAATTTCACCAGGAACTAATTGCATACAAATGTCGCCGGCTGAAATCCCCTTTTCTCTACAACTAATAATAATAATAATAATAATAATAATAATTTATTTATAACCCGCCTCTCCCTACGGATCGAGGCGGGGAACACAATGCAAATACAAGCTTGACAAAGTTAAAATTTTTAAAAACAAGAGAAACACATCATTAAAACATTTAAAATTCATCCGGATAGGCCTGCCGGAAGAGAACAGTCTTCATGACTCTCTTAAATTCATGAAGACTGCCAATTTGTCTAACCTCCTCTGGCAGACCATTCCATAGTCTGGGAGCCATAGAAGAGAAGGTCCTCTGGGTAACACTCGCCAGCCTAGTTCTGGCTGGCTTGAGTATGTTCTTCCCAGAGGACCTAAGAGTGCAGGGCGGATTGTACGGGAGAAGGCGATCCCGTAGGTAGCCTGGGCCCAAACCATGTAGGGCTTTAAAGGTAATAACCAACACTTTATACTTTGCCCAGAAAATGACCGGCAGCCAGTGAAGTGATTTTAAAACTGGTGTAATGTGGTCACCCCAGGTGTACCGGTGACCAACCTGGCTGCCATAGTTTGAACAAGTTGAAGTTTCCGGACTAGGCACAAAAGTAGCCCTATGTACAGCGCATTGCAGAAGTCGAGCCTCGAAGTTACCAGCGTGTGCACTACCGTCTTTAGGTCTTCCAACTCTAGGAAGGGGCGCAGCTGGCGTATCAGCCGAAGCTGATAGTAGGCACTTCTGGCCGTCGCATCAATCTGAGCTGTCATCTGGAGCGATGGATCCAGGAGTACCCCAAGCTGTGAAAGCAGTCTTTCGGGGGGGGGGGTGTAACCCCATCCAGAACTGGTTGACACACCTCCAAACCCAGATTGGGGCCTTTGACAGCAAGCACCTCCATCTTGTCTGGATTCAGCTTCAGTTTGTTTTTCCTCATCCAGCCCATTACCGCCTCCAAGCATTCGTTCAGAGAAGACACACTATCTTTAGCTGACGATGTTGTCGAAGGCATAGAGAAATATATTTGGGTGTCATAAAGTTACATGAGCCCTGTCCTCCTTTTCCTATGGTCAGCCTATATTAGGGGAAATAACATTCAAAAAGATAGTATCTTAGAGAATTGATTGCAACAAATGTTCATGTTAGGCAAAAACCTGTATAAATATGCATGTGTTAGGAGAAATGCACATACAAATGTGTACCAATTTTCATGAGAACTTAAACTCCCCTCCACAAAGTTTGGGATGAACCAAATTTAAGAGTGGAAATAACGAGAAACAAGGAGAAACTGAATCTGAGGTTGTCCATCCCTAACACACACACACACACACACACACACACACACACACACACACTTGCACTATTTTAACCAACACAGCTTCTTTTACGGAATGACAGCAACTGTAATTTGGTGAAGAGCGCTAAGTATCCTTTGACAGAGATCCCTAGTTCCATGCAGAGAACCACAATTCCAAGGATTCTCCAGGCTGATACTGGAAACAATGAGTAGGGCTCAAAAGCCAGGCACATGGGTACCAGTTAAAGGTGAGGGATTGCCACGTTTTGCCTAAAATGATATTTCAAGAAGTATTTGATGTTTCTGCATGAGTCAAACAACCGACTTTCATTCGGGATGACTAACTAATGCCATTTCTTGAGCTGGTGGTAGCATTCCTGTACATGTCTAGGATGTCATCAAGTTTCATCTAAAATGAAAGTTGGATAATAGAACATCTGAGGAATTTTGATGGAAGTCAAAGGAGCAACATCTCTCAAAGATGATTCATAGTACAGCCCAGACTGGAGGCAAGTTGTAAAGCAGAGGGGACTCAGGCATCCTAGACTTTCTTTTTAAATGCCAGCCAACCAAATGAGTGTTGGTACAAACAGCTGTGCAGAGAGATGCCCATGGGGTTAGAGATCATGTTGGCAGAGTCACATTTGAAGTGGATCTATGGGACATTTTGGACAAGGCAGCAATGCCTATAACCTCAACCGCCCGGCAATACCCGTGTGGGGAACTAGTCAACAGGGAGGTGTAGATGAGGAGGAAAACCAGCTCTATTGCCCCATTTTTCCCATAGTGAAGCAGGCCTTGCCCCAGAGGAGGGCTCAAAGGCTCACTGGAAGTTGACCGGGACATGCAAAGAAAGGGGGTTGGTGGGAAAAGGGTTTGTTGTACAGGTGATGCGGATGTCATGTCTGTTGGGAAACAGTCAATCAGAGGCGCAGAATTTCAGGCCCAGGGAAGAAATTCAGCCTTCTGGCTTTCTGGGCTGTTCCAGAAGGCCCTACCATCTCCCCCTGGCCCTACTATCATCCCCCCCAATCATTGATCGTTCAATGGTTTTCTGACCTTTGTGCCATTTTTCTCCCCATCCCAAAAGGTTGAGACACTTCTCCTGAGGCCCGGGTAGTGGCAGTAAGAACTTTAAGCTGAAGCAGGCAGGTATTTGGTGTTTTGGGCCTGCCCCCTGTGGCCTTCTGGCCCCACCCACCATTGGAACGATGCCCCTGAGAGCTTCTCTGAAATGGAATCCGGCCCCCAGACTGAGAGAGGTTCTGCACCCCTATGGTAAATGGATGCGTCTGGGGCTGGTGTGTGTGTGAGGTAAAAGGCTAAGGAAGAAGTGAAGGAGAACCACCCTGCAATTCTGCCCTGAACCAAAGCAAGATTCAGAAGGAGAAGGGCGCTTGCTACCCACTCCCCTTCCAAAATGGCACCCCCTCCTCCAATGCCATCGTCCCTCTCCATTCCCCAACGTGCACATAATTTCTGTGGATATACAGAACCCATCCGGATGTAGGGAGGTCATGACAGGCTACTGAATGAAAGAGACAAGGCCATTGCAGCTTCCTTGTTTTAAAATTCTTTATTTATAAAAAAGTACATATCTTTTCCACAGTTGAACCACTATTTTTCTTTCTTTCTTTCTCTCTTTTTCAAAATTTTATACAAGTAAAAGAAGGTGAAGCCATTGCTTACTCCAAATGAAAATCCCCCTGTTTGCACCAAACAAAAAAAAGTATTACAAAGAATGGGAACAAATAAAAATAAAACAAACAAATAAAAACATAAAGCAATTTCAGTCTATTATGCTATTCATAATATTCTCCTCTCTCTCTTTCTCTCTCTCTCTTTCTGTCCGTCTTTAATTTTTACAAAAGCACTTATAACACATATTACCAAAATAATAAAAAAGGATATTTGTTGAATGTTTTGTTTATTTATCTTATGCCACAATGATCATTATAGTGGGGATTGTGGGAGGAAGTAAGAGTGTGATACAGTCAGCAGAGTTGAGGAAACACCTTGGGATTTTTTGAAAATTATTTTTAAAAAAGGAAAATAAAATAACAATCCAGGCTTTTATCTGGTGTGCATTCGGTCCCTCTGTTCTCTATTTACACCGGTTGAGTAGCTCACCCGAGAGAGCCATTACATATACATTCACTTTCGAGAGAAGGACCCACGGAATGTTCTAGCAAATAGAATACCCCACCCCACCCATTTTAGCATCACGTAGACAAAAATCACCCCCTTGTACTCTTGGTTCATTCATCCAGGGGAAGGAGCAGCTCTGGATTCCAACAGTGACATGGACGTCGGGGTTTAAACCAGCATCGAAGGCTGGGTCCTGTCAGACCGAGCTAGCTTGGGATTGGAGGGGCTCAAATCTGAGAGCCCCATTCGGGTGAAGGAAGGAACGGGGGCTTGCAAAATGGTCCCCCACGACTGGTGAGTCATGTGAGGCTTTCGGATCGGTCAGCCCCGGTATAAATCTGAGTGAAAAGTCAACAGCGTCAAGTTCTGCTTGTTCAGTGCCTCCATGCAAGTTACTGTCAAGAGTAGGCATGACGGGACAGCTGCCAAGGTCCAGCAGGGCCCGTCTGGAGTTGCTCCTCCTTTCCAGCATTGCAACCCTCTTGTCCCCCTGCCTTCCGCTCTGGCCCGCACGACAGGGGTGGTGCAGGTGAGGAGCAGGAGATGCCGCGGCCGCCTTGCTCCCTGGCTCTCTCTGCCTGTCAGGCAAGCAAGTGGCAGCCATGAGAAAGAGGCGGAGGAGCAAGAACAGCTGGTACACTGGGAGGGAGAAGCTAGCTCTCTGAGTGAGGGGGGCCCTTGTGGGTGTCTTGCCCAAGCTCCCCCCAAACCTTCAGGATTGTGAGTGGGAACAGTGAGATTTGGGTACGGCTGCCCACTATTCTCGCCTGCTCTAATGACGTGAAGGCCTGGGGGAAAGAAAGAGAAAAACATAAAAAATGGGACCCCCCCCCCCCCCGGATTTTTGGAAAGTTGGGAGAAAAATGTTTTCTCCTGAATTGGCCTCCTGCCCCCTCCCCTTCCATCGCTAGCCTGGCCCCGATAGTTATGATAATGGACATGGATACAGAATTCAAATGGTTTTCCTGACAAAATTCAGCGGGGCCTTAAGTTCAAGTACATCGGCGTGCCGTTGCAGACAATCTTTTACTCAGCCAAATCATTGCTCTGCTTTTACCAACCTGAAAAAGCAACAGCAACTGCTCACCAAGTCTGTCCGTGATTCTCCCAAATGATGAAAGCGATATCTCTCTCCCCCGCCCCCTCCTCCACTGGCAGTTTCAAAATTGAAATGGCTCCTTCCACCCCCGGGAGTGTTTCAGTTGGCCGTCAAACCCACCCCAACATTTGAGATTATTCTCCTAGAGGAAACCTCCAGATTTCTGCTCTCTTTCTCTCTTTCTCACCCGGTTGAGTCAAAATGACTCAAAAGGAGGAAAGAAAACCGTTCTCGTCATTAAATAAGGGAAATCAAATTGCTACGACAAATTGCAATGGGCAAATCCCAGGCATAAATCCCGTCAGGAAAACACCTGCCATGTTTAAACTGGATTCAATTTAGTCTGCAACATGAGAGCTTTCTGTTTGCCGGGTGCCCACTAATGAGGGCTGAGTGGGGGCAGGTTTGTATCCAGAAGCAAAGAGGCCTTCGTCCCCTCTAATTCTGGATGGGCGACACACTGATCAAGCCAGAATAGCACTTCTGGCAGTGGAAAGGAGGCAAAATCAATTTGGAGGGTAGCTCTACCCATAGCAGTTAGCCGTAACAGCCAAATGGAGCCTCCAAGGAGAGGGGCATTCTATCCAGGGCTCTGCATACCTTACATGGAGGGCTCTTGCCTGCAGGCAGTGCTTGAGCGCATTTCAGCAGCCTCTAGTTGACCAGTGTTGGAAACAAAATACTGGACTAGATAGAGCTTTGGTCCGATCCAGCCAAACTTTTCTTAGGTTCTTGGTACCTTGTTATTTCTCAGCAATGCCCCAGGTGATTGGATCTCCAGCTACCTTATGGCTGAAGACCATGAGAGTGTTTCAAACAGTAAGGGAGATGCAAAAGTGGTTTAATGAAGGTGCAGCTGCCCTGGCTGTATGCACCCATTTGCTTTGACCTCTGCAATGCCCTGCAAAGCTGTTTGACTGGAGGTCGTAGCTAGATAAGCAAAGGCACAACATGAGTAGGGATGCCTCTATGGCAGCCTTCCTCCAGCCTGATGCCCTCCAGATGTGTTGGACTACAACTCCCATCATTCCCAGTGCCTATGCTGGCTGGGAATGATGGACATTGCCATCCGAGATATCTGGAGTACACCAGGCAGTGGAGGCAGGTGGTGTTGTACCTTGGACAGCTCCTTTAGAGTTCTGAGTGGTTCTGACTGAAACCCGGAACGGATTCACCACCCCAGTGGCATCGGAGCAAAATTTAAGGTAGGTTTGGAGGCGGGCTTCTGCTTCGGGAAAAAATGTGTCTAGAAATTCTACAAGTAGTCCAATGAGGCTTTAGAAAGATTCATAAAATTTCACGGCCAGAGAACTCTGCACGAGTTCTGGGAATCCCTGTTGTGGGGTCCAAAAACTACAACAGGAACAGATGATCCTCTTGTATCAGAGGCCTGCGCAGACGACAGCCTTGATCCATAATTGTTAGTTTTGGGGATTTTCCCTTCTTTTTTTCCTCTTTTGCAGGCATCTCATTTCACACCATAGATTAACTGTGAATCATTTAGCCTCGCTAATTAGGGCCCCGAGAGGGTCTTGCATCCGATTCAGGGCCGCTTAACGCGTGATGAATTCCTTGCGCGGTCGATCAGTGCTGTGGAAGGAACTGCAGCTAGGCCGCACATGTGCCGTCACGTGTGGCGAATGCCCAGATGGTGGACATGAAGCTTTCTATAGGTACAGGGTGTCTGTAGTGAGCCTGCAGTCCTGTTATCTGCAGCAGGCAGGGGGAAGATGCGGCTGTGGTAGATGTAAAACAGGGTTGCAGGATGTCAGTCCCAGGGCCAAATCCAGCCTGCCTGGGTTCCCAATGTGAACCTGGGGGGTTCCCCAGAAAGCCACATCCGTTTCTCTGGCCAAAATCCCTTCCCCCCCAATCCCCTTTCCCAACTTTTCTGCAGTTCCCCATTTCCCCACCCCCCTTTTTGGCCGCTGTACTAGGAAAACGCAGAGCCCCCATCTTCCTTGACAATGGCAGCTCTCATGGAGGACAGATGGATGCTGGGTGCAAGAAGAGGCCAGTAAGTCCCCGGGCGTGAGGAGGGGGTCAGCGGCTCATCAGGTTCAGAGGGGAAGGCAAGGGAGAGTCCACTCCTGATCGGACTCACGCCTGGCTTTACTGGGTGTCTGCCCAGGAAACTGCAACAGCTGACCTACTTCGGATGTCCTGATCTTGCTCTGGATCCAGAGTCGAAGAGGGTTGGACTGGGCCAGAATTGGACCGGCACCTTGAATAGCTCATTCAGAGGTCTGATTGGTTCTGACTAAAATCTTGAGCAGATTCACCACCCCACTGACATCGGGGCTATCGGCCTCCACTTCAGTGAGGTCCCATTCAGAAGACATCTTAAATAACGGCTTTAACCATGGTGCCTAAGGCAAAAAGCCTTGTTCTCCGTGGTTAAAGACGTGGTTTAAGGTGTCTTCGGAATGGGCCCTGTGTGTGTGTATATATATAATATATATATATATATATATATATATATATATATATGCTTTTTTTTTAACCCCCTTTAGGTGGAAAAGACAGAATGGCTGAACAGTGTCTTTTGATGGGTTGTGTTAGGAGACTCCTGTCTTCAGGTGCCCTAAATCTAGACATGGCTCTCCAAGCCTCTCAGGCAGAGGAAGAAACTTTCCCATCACCTGCTAACTATGGTCCTTTCGAGTAGCGATACCAGAGATTGAACATGCACATGCAAAACATGTGCCCGGCTAGCGAGGGATGGCGCTCCTCCCAAAATACCCCCCCCCCACTGCCTCCGTTGCTCCCTGGGTAGAGGCTGCAGCAGGATTCGAACTGGTGACAGTCGTACTAGAAAGCAGGAAGTGATTGGCCAAGTGCCATGGGAGCGCTCTCCTCTTTTTCTAGCCTTCTGTGCGTGTCTGGATGTGCGTGTGCGTGAATGCTAGAGCCTTGGCTAGACTTTTCTTCTAAAAAATAAAATAAATCTCAGCCGTGTAAATGTGCCCTAGCAACCATGATTGTACTGGAATTTGCAGAATTGGGGGCACATGATTGAGGAGGCAACTCTGCCCATGATTGGGAGGCAACTCTGTTGATCTCAGTGGGATTTCCTTGCGAATAGACATACACAGGATTGATCTGTAAAGGCAGAAATTCAGGCGGGAAGGGATCTCCAAATGGAAGGACATCGAGGAGGTTTGGAGCAGACAGAAGGGGTGGGGGACCCAGATCTGTTGTGGAAGTGGCCATTCTCACATTTCTCTTAGGCTACCCGGACACCTAAGTCCTGATTCACACATGCAGGTCAGCCACACTCTATTTCTCTACAAGTGACTGCACTCTTGAAGACGGACCACCTCCATGGCAAAACGTGTTGCATTTGAGGCGATTTAAACTTTCTATCCAGGGGGCCCCGCCGTTCACAGCCCGTCTGCCCGTCTCCCAGTCTGTTGCTGTGATGCTTCAAAGCAGGAATACCGACTACGTATCTAGTCATAGGTAGTGGAAGGTGGGCAGGTGATCATGGATGTAGCTACCTGAAGATCTACATTGGCCATTGGCAACAGATACGTTGGGACCAGGAGGAAATTTGGCCCCACCAAGGCGGAGGATGGCTCCAGGAGCCCCTTGCCTCTACGGGGAAGGAAACTTGCAAAGCACGCAAAAGGATCAACATATACCAAGGGCGTTATGAGGAGTGCTCAGGGTGGCGAGTGGCCTGGACCCTCTCTCATTTCAAATAATACTTAAAAACAAAACAAAGCCCCCCAAAACCACAGGAGAATAGTTGCTACACATGCCCACCCCTTCCTGGGTACCATGCACTTTTCTGTTTTACTTTCACGGTTGATGATAAAGTCATCCATTATGCATTTTGTGTCATTTAAAAAATGGTGGTGGGGGGGGGGAAAGGTAGGTGGATTTGATCTTCCCATCACAGGTGCATTGTGGGAAGTGGCAACCGAAGCTGAAAGGAATATACAGTCACAGATACGGATATACAGCCCGGCTGAGGGTGGCGACACTCTCTCACCGCCTAGCTCTCCGTGCTTTTGTGCCTTTTGTTTCCACAACCCTCCCCACCCCTCCAAAGTCCGTACGTGTGTCTTTGCCCCCCCGTCCCCTGCATAACGTTAAGACATCATACAAATTCCAGTGTTTTTTTGGGGGGTGGGGTGGGGTGGAGGTGGGGAGGCAAAGGGGAAGAGAAACCCAAAGGTTGACAAAGAGACACCTGAAGACACAAACAGAAGGTTGCTGGGGGGGGGAGGGTCAGAGGTGGTGGGGGGGTTGGTATACTATACAAGGACAGGCAGTAGTCATTAAAGGAAAGAGTATCAACACCAAAGCCACTGATCGTACAAACAACACTGTAGGGGACAAAAGTCCTGTTGGAGAAATAAAGGGGGGGTGGGTCGGGTAAAGAGAAATATCCCCCGCCCTCTCCCAAGCTCCCCAACAACAACAAAAATATCTATCAATAAGCCAAGCGACCAGCCCACCCGCCGTGCCGTTTCCTGGGTTGCCTCAGAACCGGCGGCCGTTCTTTTCTCGGTTAAAAGTCTCTGCACGCGATGCCTCCCCCTCCGCAGGCTGGTGTCTGCGTGCGTGCTTGGGGCTAGCGCATTGGTCCGTGTGCGTGCGTGTGTGGCAACGCGTGGGGGGGGGCTGTGCGTGGCAGCTGCTAGCCCCGGGGCTCGGAGGCAGCGTGCGGCAGGTGGCGGCAGGAGGGGGGGCAGGAGAGGGGTGGGTTGCTACACATACCACTCCTTTTTGGAAATAAAAGATCCGTCGTTCTGGGAGACCATGTTGTCAGCTATGTCCAGCTGCTCGGGATCGTACTGGAAACCGAGTGTCCGTTCGTCGTAGGCCTCGGAGCGGGCCTCGCCCTCGTCCACCGTGAAGTACGGCCGCTTGGAGTCGTCGTCGTACTTGTTGGGGGCCCCGCCCGGCTTGCGGTCCCCTCCGGCCCCGTCTTCGTCTTCGTCCTCGTAGCCGCGGCCTCCCAGCGGGCCGGCCTTCTTCTCGTCGTCCGAGTCGTCGGGGTACTGGAGGTTCTGGGCCATGGGCGGGTGGTGCTGGGGGATGCCGGCCTTGCTGTAGCCGTTGCCGTAGACGTGTTTCTTGGTGCTGTAGTCCCCCTTGAAGGTGTGGCGGCGATGGCGGAGCACCATGAGGACCACCACGGCCACCACCACGACCAACGAGACTCCGCCCACCACGCCCCCAATCACGGCAGTGGGGATGGCTGACTGTGCCACGGATGTGCCCGGTGGAGACGGGGTGTAGGGGAATTCTGGGTAGGAAAAGACAGATGGAAGGGGGAACAAGCGTCAGTCTGTGAAGGAACCGTGGCGTCATGCTTTTAAGAATTAAATTAAAATAAAATTAAAATTAAAAAACTGAGGGGAGATGAGGAGAAGGAAAAAGGGTGGGAAAAGTCAGGAGAGGGGAGGTGCCTACCAATGGACGCTTTGAGACGGGCTTAGCACTCAGTTCTGTGTGTCGGACAAACCTTGGCATAACACACAGCCTGTTGCCGAAATGCCATTAACTCTCAACCAACCGGAGCATCTCGTGTCATGCCCCATGCGCCAGAACGAACCACAGGCATGTTTCTGTTAGCACTACAGGCCTGGGTTACCAAGAGGTAGTTCCAGATACCGCTGAGGCCTAGAGCTGAAACAAATTTGCTCCCCAAATTTTCCCTACATGACTTCGGACACCGGATTTCTTCCAGAAGTTCTCAGTGTCACTCAAAATATTTGCCGAATATTCACAGAGTATTTGACAGCTGACGATGCTCGATTTCAACCTTTGTTGCTATTCGGCAGTATCCGGAGAGTTGGCACACAGCCGGTGTTTCACGGCTGAGATTTTACGATTCGATGTGTGGCAAAATCAAGACAATACTGAGAGATACCAACGAGTCTAAATCTCCGGAATGCTGAGACTGACCATTTCGAAATGCAAATTTGCATCTCCAATTTGAAATTTTGCAGTCAGTCGCCGAATGGCAAACCGGGAAATTTTGGAGAATTTACAGATTTGGTTTGTGGAAGTCTAATTTGCACATATTTGTTTCAGCTCTATTGACATCCTGCATGTGAATCAGCCCTGCCTGGACTCTATAAGAACGTAAGAAGAGCCAAGCTGGATCAGAACAAAGGCCTATCAAGTCCAGCATTCTGATCACACAGTGGCATACAGCCTCTGATACTGGAGGTAGCATGTAGCAATCAAGACTCGTAGACATCCATAGCCTTCTCCTCTGGGAATTGTCTAATCCCCTTTCAAACCCATGCAAGTTGGTGACCATCACTCCATCTTGTGGGACTGAATTCCACAGTTTAACCATGCCTGGTGTGAAGTTCTTCCTTCCTTCTGTCCTGAATCTCCCAACGTTCAGCTCCATGGGATGACCCCAGTTCTAGTATGATGGGAGAGGGAGAGAAATGTCCCCGTAATAACTTTCTCCACATCATGCATAATTTTGTATACCTATCATGTCTTCTCTTACTCGCCTATTGCCCTCATGTCCTCCTCCTTATAGGCTTCCCATGGGCAGCTGGATGGTCACTGTGTGAAGATTGATGCTAAAGTAGCATTGGTCTGATCCAGCAAGGCTCTTGCCTGGGAGAAGTCTACAAGGCATAGAGATGAGCTTCCCAAGAATATACAAAACACATCTGGGACAGTAAAACAGAGGATCCCTCCTCTCTTTCCCCAACCACTGACTGCACTATGTTTGACGAGGCCACTCCACACAGATATCTGAGTCTTGCTTTTCTTTTCCTGTGAAAAGGAGGTGATGGGAAGAGATTGTCTGAATCAGGCATCCGTGTGGACTATCTGCAATGTGATATTACCTGCATGGTGGAGAGGAGAGGCTACTTCTGCATTAGGTCATGCCCAGCACCATCCCGGGAACGTCCAAGAGGCTTTTTGAAAAGGTTTTGATTGGTGGCGATTTAATGAATTAAATCAGCACTAAGGGACTCAATCATGGAAGTTCTATCAGGGTGCTTTCAGTATGTAGCTGGCGTGTGTATTTATGCATTAAGAGCAAACGTTCTGCACGGAGCTCATCCCACATCTGGACTCAGAAAAGCTGCAACCTCTATGAACATTCGCCAAGTTGAAAAG